>OU342797.1:16740412-19352221 GCA_910591515.1 Cerceris rybyensis
TCTAATTCAATTTTTTATGTATGAGATTGCGATATTCGTGCGGATACTGAAGAATCAGGCACCATGCTTTAGCTTCCTTACTAAGAGTCCTTCTTACTTACCAGTTAGGATACTGAACCCTTTGCGGTCGTGTTTCATTAAGAAGAAAATGTATAATCGCACTTAAAACAAACCTGCTCAAATATAAGTAAAAATTATGTGGGTTGGAAAATGAAGACTGTCTGAAAAATTCCATATCAGAGGTTATTGATTCTAAAGATCAGAATTTCTTTAAAACAGGTATCTATGCATTAAAATCTCGCTGGGAAAAGTGTATTGAAGTAAATGAACCATATTATGATGAAATAAACAGTTTTTGAAAAAAGATATGCAGTTTTATATATTCACTTAAAAATCCGACATTTCATACACACCAACCTAATATACACACCTCAGAATCGTGTTGACTCTTTGCTTTTGTGGCTAAGAGTAAATACACAATGACAACGGTGAAAATGCTTTGACGGCTCAAAGCAGACGTACGGCTGGCAACTAAGGGTTCATACCACTGTGAGGATGAATTACCAAGTAACCCGTAAAAACAGAAGTCTTTGGTGATTCAGAACTTCGTCTTCGAAAGTAAAGAAAGAAAGAAAATAGTTGAATCCTATCACGGAGTACTAATTACACGTCGGCAGTCGCGGGGGAACTGATAGCAAGGCGAGCATCAACATAACTTATTGTTAGAATTCGCTGAAAGGATACTTTAGTCTCCAAGTTCCGCCGAGTTTATTTTGATAACACGCGATGATCGTTGTACTTCTTGGCCAGCGAAGTGGAAATAAATGCTCTCGTTGCTCATAGAATTAATTTAAAAATTTTTAATGAAATTGGACGATATGATTTATTTATTTATTTATTTATTTACTAAAATGTTATAAATTAGTGAATCGTTTAATATAGTGTTATTGTCAAAAAGTAAGTCATAAACATAAAATGTATTTGTAAAGCAATCTATGTATAATAACTCATAAAGTCATAAAAATAATTCATGGAGAATAAATGTATACTTGTAAAAGAATCTATAATAGAGTGATGTTTGCTCTATCGCCTCCTATCATTTGAATTTCTCTTGGACGTCTGGTTTTTTGCACAAATTGATGTTAAAAACACTCCTAAATGTAACATTGCATTTTATTTTATTGTTACAAACGTTTAAGCATGTTTAAACAGTGCTCAAAGGGAGACGGCGCCCAAAAAGACCCAAGATTTGTGGATGTTTTCCTATGCTACATACATAAAAGCCAGACACGCTCTCCTGACTTGTTCGGTGACCCAGTCGTCTGTTTTCTAAATTCATGTACCACTAATAAATATATCTCGTGTCTTTCTTTCCGCAAGGTCGAAGGTCAGAAAGTCTGACTTATTTAGCTAAAATTCAATTGCGAAGATGCAATTAAAATTTAATTTATGTGAGAATGGTTCCTTTCTGACCCATGGTTCCTCCGAGATATTTTATCTACGTAAAAGACGAAACCGAGGGGCTAATGAAAAAAATTTGCTACCCTTTCGAAAATTTTGTGACTGTATTTGTTCGCAAATCGCCATGGATCCGTAACCCCTGAAAACCATAACCATTAATTTTTTTATATCCTGTACAAGTTGTTTTAAAAGTAGTTGTCACGGCTTTCAGGGATTGTTCTACACGTTTGGATCGATCTTTCTCTCGCAAATTAACCTTTAATAATGTCGAATTGCGACTTCCTTTTGGTTGAACAAGTCAAACTTCTAGATTTCCGACCGTGCGAAAAGAACCAGACGAGATATCCTTACAAGTGCTACACAAAATTAGAAAATCGAGAACTGAGATACCGAATTTCAAGAAAATCACAAGTGTTTATGTTCTTCTCCCAGGAGGGCACTCGAGAACTTGACACCGAACGCAGATCAATGACATCTTCATAGCTTCCGAAAAATTACATCAAAAGATTTCGTTCGAAAGGCAGTCATTTTCACCAGCTTAAGGTAGACTTGTGCGCCTGGCGGCCTCGAGCATCATTAATAAATATCTAAGCAAACGCGTTAACAAATCTAACTTTAGACGTTACCATTCCTAAGGTAAACTTTCATTTCTGTCTTAAAAGTCACCTGAAGGGATTTTGAATCGTTGAATTTCAATAGACATCTTATTTTAACACATTCATACATACCCGCTGCCCCAGCCACTGTTTTCACTCCGAATTATTTCGTTAATTTTGTAGAAAGCTAAATAAAATTAACTTCACAATATTTTCTATCGTTGGTTATTCATTTTTTAAAATAATATTAACAACTATAGATATTAACGGACATTTAGGTGATATTACAAACTCATTGTGAAATTGGAAAGTCAATATTAAGTTGTCAAATAATAAATTCAAGTGAAGACCTTTGTCGAGCGCTGCTCGACATAGGACCGTGAAGGGTTAATGATGTTCATGAAATCTTGTTATAATTAATATATGTAACACTAATAAATAACATTTATAAAGATAACAAAAAACTTTACTATATATAACTATAAATGAAAGATATAAAAATATTAGGTCATTCAGTATGAAATGTCCAATTACCTAAAGCATCAAGTTTGATGCTGGATATCTCCGACATTTCACATCATTCGTCCTTTGTTTTTTTTTGCATTGAGAAGGTACGCCATCTGGTTTTCAGACGCACTCATTTATTTTTAATAATATATCGTATTGTCGCGTGGAGGTTAAATATTGTAAGCCATGGATAGGACAAAAATTCGCGTTACTTTCGAGTATGAGTTCCGTCGTGGAACTAATGCAGCGCAGACAAGTCGAAATGTTAACGAAGTATTTGGCATGGATGTGGCTAATGAACATACAGTCCGTCGATGGTTTGAAAAATTCTGATCTGAACATTTTGATGTTCAAAATGAACCACGCTGTCGCACAGTGGTCCCAAATGGCCAAAACATGCGAAAAACCTCAAAGCGTGCTTCAATTTAGCTGAAAATTGACATACCGGGGTAATTTGGGTCGCTGATTACGAATCTCAACTCAAAATTTACAAAAATAAAATGGCGGGTCCAATATGGCGGTCACATATATCTAAAAATTACTGGTTCGGCACGAAAGTTAGTATCCCAATATTTTTTACGTCGCTGAATACGAATCTGAACTTACAATTTCCAAAAACAAAATAGCGGTTTCAATATGGCCGACGCGTGTGTCTAAAAATTTCCGGTTTTGCGCGAAAGCTAGTATGCAACTCATATTTACTCTAACAAGTAATTATATAAGTAACAATAAATATTTTTTGTTAATAACACAAGAAAATCTATCACAAGTGAACAGTTTATTTAGTAATTCCAATAAATTTGATGACGCAGTGAATTTCAAATAAATAGTCTCGAAGCACGGAAAAAATTGTTCGCTTTGAAAAATTGTTCGCCATCAGCAGATGCTGAAATGCAATAAAGTCGCAAAATGATGCTTTAGTGATTATAATAGATTTAAAAAAACATAGTTTAACATGTAGTCTAATAAATAGAAATGTTCGCATTCAAAGCTCCCAAGATTCACATTCAAATATCCCTCAAAGTAATGTTTGCTTGGTGCAAATCATTCAATAATTTAATAATATAGAAAAATAATAAATATTAGAAAGAATTTAAACATTTTTGATATTGTTAAGAACCTGGCTTAATGTACCGGGTTTATTATACGGACGATTAGTCGACTATTTTTGAGTACTAATTAGTTTTAAAGGACGCAGATGTGTACCCTTGGACACATCTGCGGACCTAATCGTGCAAGACGTCCTCGCCTTTGAGTTTGATTGTTTCCATATTTTGACATAGGCTCAATAGTTATTGCCGTGTAATAAACTGGTGAGGCGCTGGCAAGGCGGCCCAAATTCATCGTATAGTCACCCCCTGGGCCAGCAGGCCGTAAGAGCTGCGCCTCCAGGCAAACCCGACCTCACCTTTACAAGCCTCTCGGAGGTCAAGGGTGAGGAGCTTCAACCTGGAGGTATTGCAGCGTTGCCGATGCCCTCGCACCCCCTTGAACGACGATGTCACTGCATTCCACCCAAATATCAGAGTCTTCTGATTGGCACTTGGAAAAGAGTGGGAGAATGCAGTGACAACCCGTAACGCATAAAAGGTGTTCCGTCGTACGGAAACAAAAGCGCGTTCGAAACGAAGCGAAAGTTTGCCGTTCTTTGAGGCCCGGGTCTGGCTGCCAGATTTTTTATTATCTTCCAACATTTGGCGACCATCGTTCGCCAAGGCAGCTAGAACTCCGGTCCTTGAGGAATTAAGCAGCCTTCGTTTTGAATGAACGTTTTCGTTAATCCGTCGTGCTCTGTCAGCGGGTGGTAAACAGGGACTTCGGCCCGAACGGTCCCATCGACCGCCGCTGACTCGCGATGACAAATCGGTCATAAATCGCGCCTTCGAGGAGAAATTCTGCCGATCGGCCGGACTAGGATTTTTTGGGCACATCTGGTTGCACTTTCCTCCACCACGTATTCGCAAGGGGTGAACTCCCGCCTCCGTGGGGCCCTTCTCGTCGAGAGTCCCATGGGGGTGGTCACTCCTCTCGGAGGAAAGTGCGGCCAATCAACATCGCGCACTGCCCGGAAAATCCGAAAAACCCGCCTGCTGAAACGTCGCGAAAATTCAGCAAGTGGGGATGTCCGGCCCATAGCATCGTCGAGGGACTTCGGAGAAAAAATCCTCAAAGTCACTTGCCTTCAGAACATCGAAACGCTAACGAAACCGAGCTCGCTGACGACGAAAACCGTCATAGTTTGCTATGTATATATTTTTTTGGAGTATTGAACTATCTCGCGAACGAACAAGTTCTCCGTCGGTCGAGGACGATCGCGTCGATAAACGACTTACTCGCGAAACATAATCGTCGCAAATCGTGAGTGAGAGTAGTGGTCGTCGATCTATACCACGTCGAATCTTGACTTAGAAGCGCATTAACACCTCGAACATCAATCACTCTTCACGTTTGTAAATACAGTTATTTATACAGTCCATTAAAATCTAATCTTAAAAACCAAAATCAAAGGCGAAATCAAATCTTATTGAAACCACGCCTAAACAGATATATATTAATGAAATAAAACGAATGGATATCGTAACACTTATACTTGCAAGACAAAAATTAATTTTACCTTTTTATGAAATATGTATATTAGTTTAAACAAATGTATTATGAATGAATAATAAGTTCCTCTCAAATCGTATAAAATTTATATGACAATTTTTTGTATCGTCTACGGTTGCCGATGAAACACGCTTGTAAGCTTAGAACGCGAGTACACCGCTGCACAAAAAATTACAAAAATACTCTAATAGCACCTAAACCTTGGAGGTACAGCAAGTTGAAAGTGTAACCTATTAGCCTAAACAAGAATCATAGTGGAACACTGTGGAGCACTTAACTTTTTCACTACATATGTAAAATTCTGACATAAAGATTGACCCCATATTTCCTACTATTTGCATTGCCGTTTTAAAACATAACCATTAACAATTTTAATTTTTCTTTTATCAATAAATCTTGTACTTCCTTCCATGAACTCCACCCATTTTGCAGAATTGAAATAGACTCACTTTCACAAAAGTTATTCACTTTATACTGCGGCGAGCAAAACAGTGGTTACGCTCACGATGATTGCGGGACTAATGAACGCGATTTTCAAAATGCGACAACGTCGCAGGTATACGTAAAAAAACCCTGTCCTTCCAGGTTTTCATAGAAAACTATCTGAGTACCAAATGCAATAATAAAAATGGCCCTAACGAAAAGTTCATTGTTGAGGTTTTTCGCACGTTTTAGCGATTTGGGACCACTGTGTGTCGGCCTGAAAGTAAGGTGGATGACGATCAACTGAAAGCTGTAGTGGAAGCGAAGCCATCTGAAACGACGCGGGAATTAGCAGCAAGGTTTGGAGTTACCATTCCCACAATATTATGATATATTTTGATTAATTATGTTACTTTTTGTCCGAGATATAATAAACCAATCTTTTAGTTTCAAATCGGACGTTTCATACTTAATGACCAAATATAACATAAACGTAAGGGAAAATAATAACAGAACTTCTGTCTTCACTGTGCGGCTATAACTTTTGAACTGAGGGTGAAAGGCCCACTGCACGAGGAGCGCCTCTGCCTTCATAAAACGAGTCGCAAAACTGTCGCTATCGCTTCCTCGTTCAGCCATCCAAAACCATATCGTTGAAACATTAACAGATGTTATTTTGCTTAATTTTGTTTTTAATTTGTAAGCATAAATCATTATTCCTTGGAATGCTACTTTCATGCGTATATCGACATCATATATCGTAAACCTCCTGTTAAAACTTGGAGGGAAGGAAGTACCTGCGGGCATTACTATTCCTTTATACGTTGTTCGCGTATTGTTCGCGAGCGTTGCAAACTAGTAGCCGGAGGATACCTAGAAGAACCCTCCCCGTTTCTTCTCAAGTACTATTTTTGCGATGAATAAGAGCTTCTCGTATCGCGTATACAGCCGCGCATATACTGAGCGTATGCATTTCGCGGCACAAATCGCATCTATATGTTAATGCTGCACGTAACCGCGTACGTAATTCTCGTTGTACGCACCCACGCAGCCATGCAGTCATGCACCCACGAGTCACTGGAACCGAATCACGGAAAATCTATGATCTGCGGTGTATTGATGTGCCGATGCATACAGATAGCCGGTGCGGAGAGGCGCACCTAAATCGGTGCCCCATATTTCATTTTAGTGTATTATTTTTTGAAAATTATCATCATCGAGCAACGATTACAACATGTTTTTTGTTGGCATAAGTCAATATGATTAACGCGATACTTGCAAGGCTGTTTTGCTATAAAAGTAACTCAATGAATCATCTTCCCTTATATCATAGTATCTTGAATGTAATTTATGAATAATTATAGAACTTATTGTTAGAACGGATTAGAACTTCGATTGTTCAAACTAATTCTGTTAAGACTGTATGAATAATCGTATGGTTTTCGTTGGAAATTCACTGTTATAATGGTCAAAGTTGCTATCAAGAGAATGTTAAGATTATATGGTTGGTGATTCTCAGCATTCAATTGTTTCAAAATTCTATTATTTATAAGTTATTAATGGTAGTTAAAAATAGATAGCGAAAAGTTTAAAACACGTGCTTCTCTTATTTCACGAGTTCAAATTTGGAAATTCAACGCAAACGCAGCAGTATTTATGGTGTATGTGGTGAAGGAACTAATAGTGAAACAGCGCAAAAATAATTTAAGCGTTTTAAGAAAGGTGGTGAATGATTAGAAAGTGAGCCAAAATTGTATAAATCATCATAATCGGATAACACGGTTTCCAACAAGTTGGGGCCAATTAACTCCTTAACCTACGATTTCTTTTCTGATGGGGCGTGCAAAGACTCATAGTTAATTCCTGAAATCAAAAGGTTTCACTGATTTCTGATATTTGTATAACTGGACGTAATATTAATAGTACAGAAACAATGAAACGGTTTCGTGATCGGTTGATATTGTCAATTTAATAGTTTTTGGCAGACTTCAAAATTTCCTATTCCGTTTTCCGCGCAACGAGTCTCACACGTAGTTGTAGGCTAAGGGGTTAATCATGCTATTTAAGAGATGCCTGTATATACTACCTTTTCACAATCTTGAAAAGCTACTTGAAAAAAATAGCTTTCTACGTTCTCGATGATTCCATGCGGTCTTTCCAGTGTTGCATAGTGACCATGCATATGAATTATCGCTAATGTTGAGTTTACTGATACTTTTAACACTGTACTTGTAAGTGGTAAAGAGACGGACATCTGTTATTTAAGACTGTGACCAGAAAACACTTCCATCGATAGTCTATCATTGAATGGAAGTAGATGTACGGTAACAATAGGGAACATATAACTGCTCTTCAGTCTGAAGAGACTTTTTTACTAATACTTTTTTACAATCGCTGGGATGTAACTGATCCAGTGAAAGATGACGGAATTTAGTACTCATGTGTTGATAAAATTTTAAAAGTATCTTCAATATTCATTATACTCTTATTTATTTTTTTATGTCATTTAAAAAGATATCTGGCGATTTACAATAGCTGAAAACTTTACGGCTTAACATTAATTAAATCGTCCTATTCGTAGAAGTGAGTGAAGTAGTTTTTGTTTGAGTGCCCAAGAAGAGGATGTTGAGTGGGACAAGTCGGAAGTATGATTAACAAAGAATTGTACTTATTATTAATTAGGGTAAAGTACTACCCTAGCTATTAGTTATCATATAGCAAGAGAAACATGAAATAGATGAAGTCTGCAGAAAATAGAAGACGCTATAGACCGCATCATTTACTGAAAAAAAAGAGTATGGATCATAAAAAGAATGTGAAATTCTTTAAAATTACAGAACGATTCCGAAGTGGATTAGTTTTCATGGATGTGATAATTCCGGCTATCCATATATTTGACAGCTAAAAAGCGGGCATTAGTCTTCATAAAAGAGTGACCATACCAATTTAAGAATAAAAATGAAATATACAATATCCTAGCTACCTACTTTCAAATTGGAAAGCTTGAATGTTAAAGTCCAAATGATGTGGTGTAACTTCTTGCGGTAAAAATTAATAAGCAGGAGTGTGACTAATTGTAAACGGAGTGCATAGAACATCGCAAAAGTCATTAAAAATACACCTGATCATTTTAGAAACTTATTTTTCTTTTCTTTTTTGAATATATTACCACATTTGCAATACAAAGAGAGATAGACTAATTTCATGCAACTGTAGGCAGTACATCCAACTCTTTTTTACACGGTCTTTTTTTTCCCGATTTTGAAATAACACGGTTCATCAATAAAAAAAATACACTTTTTTACACAAATTGTTTGTTCTAGCACGAATCCCAAAAAAAATTTTTTCTAATTCTAATTTTGACAGTGTCTTACACATGTGTTAGTGACAGTAGTGCTAGACATATCTGACATATCTATTGATAGCATTTTTGGCCGAGTCCGCAATAAACGAACATGCCTATGGATTGAATTTTCACTGTACACAAATTTTAGTTGTTTTTTTTTTGTAAAAATGAATTGTATTTGATTTATAAATTTATAATATGGTTTTCATTATTACTTTTTTTGCACAGTTTATTGGGAAAACATTTAGTCCTTCCTCTTAAACGATTTTTTAAAAAAGTGGCATGTACTTTTCTACGTGCTTTTTTTACACAGTTTTCTAAGGAACGTATCTACCGTGTAAGAAAAGAGTTGGGTGTATTTAGTTCGGAATACAAATTTAAAACTCGACACTTCAAGTAGCGATGTGCATAAGATACATATTGATTTCATGTAGGGATTCAATAATACGTAGAAATAAAAAGCGGAAGTTTAGGTTCATATGGCAATTTAAATAGGTAGTTGAAAACTGCAGGTAAATGAAAAAGCCGCAAGAGAGAGTAGTTTTAATTAAGCCATTAGGGTGGCTGAGAGGCTACGACCAAACGGCTAGACATTTCAGCCCTTCATACACCTTTCTCTCTTCTTCAGCCTTTACACTCCGCTCCCTCTTTCTTTTTCACCGTTTCTTTTCTCTTCTTTCTTCTCACTTCGCAATCTTTCTTGCTTTTTGCCTGCCAAATTAATATTGTGCTTACAGTCTCTCGTGGCAAGGGGGCTTACGTTAGAATAAACTTTTTCTTTCTCCTCTTCCTTCCTTCCTCACACTTGGACATACATGTGTATAGGTGCACCTATCCCTCGATTTACACGATACTTTTTTTGCACGATTTCACTTTCATACGGTTTTTAAAATAGGGATTTAAAAAATTACTTTTATTTTACTTTGAAACAAAAACTGAATTATTCACATTTTCGGCTAATTCATTTTTTATATTAGGTACTATATATTCCTCATATTTATTACCAGAGATAATGTAATATACACTTTAAATTTAACTACATTGAAGTACTTAGTGATGTAATAGATTATTACAATTGCAATGATTATTTTTATGTATCAAAAATGAAATATAAAAATAATCTCCAACTTGAGGAAAGCTAATTGCAATCTCGATAATATATTGTTAACTATTATTATGAAACTTTTAATTGTGAAAGTAATTATGTAATGTTGATTTTGCTACAGTTTCAATTACTACCTTGAATTTCTATAGCTTGTGTCTTTCACAGCACAGAATTTACAATCGATGCAACACTATTATCACCAGCTTGACCACATAGATGCAATTAAATCCTTCTACGTGTTAACCCTTTGATGACAGATACCTTTCTGAATATATGACTAAATTGAATATATGAATGTGTGACTAAGACGTATTTTTAGTTTATTTCTTTTCTTGTATTTATATTAATCTAGCAAATAATAAACTTATACATAGAACATCTTACATTATTTTCTACTTTGTTTCTTCTTGTTTTTTACTCACGTATATATCATTCATTCATTTACTCATTCATTCACATGTCAGTTATTCAAATGCGTATTAGTGAAAGAAATTAATGAACAAATGTAATGTATCTCTGAACAAGTGCGAGGTAGCATGTTCAAGTGACGAAACTGATTTTGAACCAGTTCTCCACAAGAAAATCCGTGTCCTTGACTACGATGAAGAATCTCAATTGCATATTTTGTAATGTATACAAGCAAATAAAACATTTAATAAATGTTCCGGTGTAAATAAAATTTTCCTTCTTTGAAAAATCAATTTCTAGCTACATCATGAGAGGTTTACATTTACATATTTTCTAAGTTGAATTTTTTTGAGATCCCTATTTACCATATAAAATATTTTTTTTAATGTGCTGCTTATGAAGTTTCAAGATATTATTTTATGCATTTTTTTTTAGCGAAAGTTGGCTTTCTCCTTTTCGTAAATGCATGCTGAGCCACGATCGCTTTTAGTTTTCGATCTCTCGGCATTGTTTCGAAAGCAATTAGTTGGCATCGCAATCTTATAGAACCTATGTGCAACATTCTTCTAGGTTTATATATAAATATTATCTGTATCAAATAAAGTATTTTTCAGCCTGGATAATTGATTCCGCAATTTCTTTCCACCAAACCTGTCACTACCCCCGCACAAGCACAAGTTTGAGTGCGATTAACATAACATAATGTATCAACAATTGGTTCCGTAACATGCTATATAATATTTTAAACGACGCTACTGTATTCAGACGTAGTATACCAATAATAGTTAGAAAATTTAGTTGAAAGTGCAACAGCTATGTTATGCTTATGACATCGTCTTTTGCATAGAACGTCGAGTAATGATTCTGAGACTTAAATCTGCTCAGCGAAACACGTTGGTCTGGTGTACTTGGCACTTACTTACCAGCTCGTCCATCGTATCCACGTTCATCGTCGTCGTCCTCGTGTTCCCCGCTTTCCTCACCAGCTGTGCCTTGCGTCTGCACAACCCTCGGTATCTCTAGAAGGAGAAAAACAGATTTTCTATATATTTCACTATACCTGAAGTACACGGATAACAATCTTTTTTCAACCGAGTTTTTTCGGCGGCAATACTTTTATAACGTCTACGTTTTCAGGAAATCCTCTTAACCGATTTAGTGCTAGAAATTTTAAAACATCCACGTTGATATTGTCATGCGTCGCGATAGCGTTTCCTCCAACTAATTGCCAGTAATGTCAAGCGGCGGAAGTTCGCTGTTCTGTTTGTTTGTCGACATATGCCGAGTGGCGTATTCATTTCATCGCCAATTGAGAGTCTCTGCTAAACGCCGTGGTAACTTTTGTCACGGTACGGAAACAGTGTGATCGCGCTGCATGACACTAAAACGCTTAATAATTTGAAAGCCACTGATATTTCGGTCGTTTTATCATTTTTACTAAAGTGACATTTTTATACTAAAATCCCACCTTGGTATAGTAGAAACTTTAACACGTTGACTGTCATGGGGGTCACCGGTGACCGGCACTATTGCATTCAATGTTTTATATGACTTTTCAATTATAGTATTAGCGAATTTTCGAACACGTTCAATACTTAAATACTGACGTTCAAAGGAAAAATTCTGCTGAATATGTATCTATTTGAGTTTTTAGAGTTTCTGCTTTATAAAGATAGAATTTTAGTAGGAAAAATATCACTTCGGTAGAAATGATAAAATGAGCGAAATATCAATGGCGTTCAACGTGCTAAAAGCACAAATAGATATACAGGGTATTTCACTTAACTTGACCACCTTAATCGCTTATTTTAAATGGTAGAAAAAAATGTCAGAGGGAAAAAATATTCTGTTTGGAGGCGCCAATACGGTTATGGGCAGAATTTTTTTCTCAATGTCATTTATCTCGAGATTTCAAGGTCATCGCATTTTTTTTAAATGGGCCTCCATATTTTCAGTACAATAGTCTTATAGCTTATAAAAAAACGAATCCAACGAGTGCAATATGTTGACATTCACGTGACCTTTAGCGAGAAAATTATGAAATGTTTGTCAGTAACTTCAGAACGCGTTCGGGGACGGTAAATGAAGGAATTACAATTTCGTTGAAACAGTCTACAGTTAAATTTTTATTGTAAAAGATTTTCACACTGTGCACATATTAGATTATTGCTTTGATAATAATGTATAGCGGCAAAGCAAAACTTTTGTAAACGATACGTTGTAGTCGCGTACCACTGTTACATCCTGATAGAGGATCCGGCGAATAGCAGCGACGAACACGCCAAAAATGCTTGTAAACTGTACTTCAACCGATGAAAGGAAAATGCGAATGTCTGTTTACAAGCACCAGGGACAATTACACGATACGCTGTTTCAATAAAATTGAAATTTCTTCATTTACCGTTCCTGAACGCGTACCGAAGTTACTGACAATCATTTCATAATTTTCTCGCTAATGGTCACGTGAAGGTCAACATATAGCACCTCGTTGGATTCGTTTTTTTATAAGCTATAAGACTGTTGTATTGAAAATATGGAGTCCCATTTAAGGAAAATACGGTGACCTTAAAATCTCGAAAAAAATTACCTTGAGGAATAAATTCGGTCCATCACCGTATCGGCGCCTTCAAACAGAATATTTTCTCCCTCTGAAAGTTTTTTCTATCATACAAAATGAGCGATATATTTAAGGTGCTCAAATTAGGTGAAATACCCTGTATATTCGGCAGGATTCTATCTTTTGAACGCTAGTATTTGAATATTGAATGTCTTAGAAAATTCGTAAATATTGCAATTGTTAAGTCATATGAAAGGCTGTAGGAGGATAAGTATGATCCAGCGGCCTTAGCTCCGATCATGCTCGTTTTTTTTTGTTAAAAAGGTTCCTATGTGAGTACTTATCACAGCAATTTTCAACCCTTAAAAATTCATCCCCAGGGAGTAATCGTTAAATAAACAAATTTTTTCAAAAATTCATAACTTGAGAACAACTATTTTGATTTTATTGAAATTTATTCAGGACGTACATATAACTAAGGTCTCTGATTTAAAAAAATTCCAGGCTTGATGAATTGACATAACCTTAGAAAAAAAATTAAAACATTTTTCAATGACTACTATTGGTAGGTTATGTTTGAGGCACAACTACCAAACTTTTTTTATAGCTTTCTAACACCATTTTGCACCATATATAATTTTGGTATAATTTATTTCTTGGTGCGTCATATCCAAAAAAAATAAAAAGTCTTATTTTAATCATATTTAATTTTTTTAAATATGTTATAATTATGGCACACCCATCCTAATTTTTTTCTTGTTTTCTAACGTCATTTTGCACCATATATAATTTTGGTATAATTTATTTCTTGGTGCGTCATATGCAAAATAAATGAAAAGTCTAATTTTAATCATCCTCAATTTTTTTCAATATGTTACCGTTATAGCACAATCATGTTATTTTTTTTGGTTTCCTCACATCGTTTTACTTTATCTATAATAATTTCTGAATTCATGATTCATAATAATAATAATAACAACAACAACAACAACAGAAACAGTGATTATAATAGTTATAAAAGTAATAAAGACAATGGCAAGATTAGCTCCATACGTCTGTAGCTCTTGCCCGCTCATGCGGGCCCGCGCGAACGACAGACTTGATACCTAACTCATTATACCCACCACTAAAGCGCATACCCCCGCTACATCTATCCACCACAGCACTAGCAACGGACGAAAATTGCATTAGAACATTAGGTCGATCTGCCGAATCAAAATTAAATATTCGCTATCATCGTCATTGTAGTAAATGGATTTTTTGTTGTTTTTTTTGGAAGTTGCCGAAATATAGAAAAACTTTTATTGATTCCAATATAACACGCTGAGAATTATAAATTCAGAAGTTATTATAGATAGAGTTAAACGATGTTAGAAAACCAAAGAAATAACATGATTGTGCTATAACGGTAACATATTGAAAAAAATTGAGGATGATTAAAATTAGACTTTTTATTTTTTTTGGATATGACGCACCAAGAAATAAATTATACCAAAATTATATATGGTGCAAAATGACGTTAGAAAACTAGAAAAAAATTAGGACGGGTGTGCCATAATTATAACATATTTAAAAAAATTAAATATGATTAAAATTAGACTTTTTATTATTTTTGGATATGACGCACCAAGAAATAAATTATACCAAAATTATATATAGTGCAAAATGGTATTAGAAAGCTATAAAAAAAGTTTGGTAGTTGTGCCTCAAACATAACCTACCAATAGTAGTCATTGAAAAATGTTTTAATTTTTTTTCTAAGGTCATGTCAATTCATCAAGCCTGGAATTTTTTTAAATCAGAGACCTTAGTTATATGTACGTCCTGAATAAATTTCAATAAAATCAAAATAGTTGTTCTCAAGTTATGAATTTTTGAAAAAATTTGTTTATTTAACGATTACTCCCTGGGGATGAATTTTTAAGGGTTGAAAATTGCTGTGATAAGTACTCACATAGGAACCTTTTTAACAAAAAAAAACGAGCATGATCGGAGCTAAGGCCGCTGGATCATACTTATCCTCCTATAGCCTTTCCTTGAATTTAATGCCGTCAGTCACCGGTGATTCCCATGGCAATCAATGCGTTAATTACATACAGGATCGAAAAATTTTATGGTATTGTCAATCAATCATTTGATCGATCGATCTCTCTTAAAAACACGATGGTCGCCGATAAGAATTTGATGTAACTTTTTTGTGGGATTGTCTCTCCATTCAGATGGCTCACTTCGACAAATTAGCGAACAGGCGGTTATCATATCTTACTATAATACATCTACATCTATAGACTGATTTATGCACCCCTAGTGTCAGTTTTAATCGTGTCACCGCAATCGTAAATTGTTTTTTTCCCATTGTACTTTAGCTCTAACAGCTATGGTCATGTTGAAAACCGGTTCTTACAGGCGTGCTAATTTTTTAGTAGGACTATCATCCTGATGTTGGAGAACACCAACGAGTTTGAAACGAAGCGATTGTTTTATCATTCTTTTACGGCCGGGTATAATAAAATAAGTTGAAAAATATTTGACACTTGGCTCGACTGGATTAGGATTTTTAAGACACATCTGGTAATTTTTTTCCTTCGCAATATCGATATGGGGGTGAGAGTCCGTTGCCCCACGCGTCGCGATGCCCACTGCGGAGGAAGCCCGAGTCGAAAATTTTAAGCCCAAAATCCTCTTAAATTACCAAATAACTCAGGATATTTAACTTATTAAACTTGTTAATTTTTGCCAGTTTTGCCTAGTTTAGGATCAATTTAGGCTTCATACAGCCCAAAACAATCCTCAGCATTCTATAATGAGGAGTTTTAGAATTGGATTGGAATCGGAGTGGAAAGATCTAGGTCGAAAAAAATTCTCAATATACTAAAAATTAATTTGATTTTAGGAGATTTAGAATTTATATGGAATAAAATGATAATTTAATTCCTACTTGCTCCTGGAAGCCCTATTTTTAGAATATGAGTCGTCAGACTTGGAACTTCTGAAATATTTTTGGGGGATGTCAGATTAAATTGGAATAAAAATTTTACCTGATCAGTCCTTATAACTCTTAAAAATCATATTTACAGGACTTTGAGGCGCGTAGACACACTAGTTGAGGATTTTGAGGTTCAAAATGGTATACATAATTAAGCGGCAAATGAGAAATTAAAGGAATCTAGGATTTGAAGTTTCTTATTAGGCTGGACATTTCGACTCGGCAGGAGAAGGAAAATGATCGCTCTTTTGGATAAAAAACTAAACCATCGGTTTTTTGCTGAAGCACTGCGATAATTATATGCTTTTTTTAAATCTTTTTGAAGGCTATCTAAGTTTGATCAACTTAACAATCAAATCAACCGAAGTGATGGGTATCTATAAAAAACATTGTTAAAAGTATATGCGGACTATAAATTATATTTTAACTAGAATGTTCATGATAGCCAACTTGGCGAATGTCAAATTTGCAACTATTTATTTGGATCACATGCTCATAAGAGATATTTCACGTAAGGTTAACTTTCTATTAATTACCAATGAAAAAAATTCAATTTTTTATGCATTTCCAAGTATGTCTGCTCTATCGACTTCTGCCATTAACATTTCTCGTGAACGTTTAGATTTTTAAGATAAACATTTAATAGGTCTTAACGGTTAAAATACAAAAAATTCTGAAATTTGAAAATCTACATTTCTTTTCAAAGTTGACTTTTTCAAAAGTAGAGACTGATGAAAACAATCGGGTTTCAGATTTATGTTCAGTGCCACGAAATCAATAAGAATTAGCTTAAATATTCTTTAGACAAGAAATTGTATTGATCAGTGTACTTTATGACTCCCTAAACTACCTTATTACTCTCTAAAACTTCTTGTTACGCCTCTCCTATGCATCTCCTTTTGTTGCTAGATATTGCTAAGGTAAGTTGCCCAATACCTGACACTGCACCAATAACTGACACTTACAACTTTGTAATTAATTAATAAAGAATCTATAAACAATACGTGTTCCTCATTGTGTGTATAATGGAGTGTGTATTATGTACTGCCATCTCTGATTTATGAATATCATTATACGTGAACTTATCCAGATTATGCAATTGTTTTTCACAAGTCGGCACGTAATTTTCATTAGCGGCTCGATTCCTCTATCATTTATGGTAAGAAACTCGTCATGATATTTTGCTTTGTATTTATTTTATTAAATTATTTTCAGACCAACCTTATATTTTTTGTTATGATTAAAGATTGTAGTGCTGTTTTTTCTTTGAAGGCTTTAAATAAACCGTCTAATTAGATGGGTGTTAGGGGTGTCAGTTTCTGGGATACGAACATAACCCTGCCGACCAATATCTGACACGGATGTCAGATATTGGTCGAAAGGGTTATGTTTTTACATTACGTTTTTTAAAATTAAAATCAGATTAATTTGAAAGTATTCATCAATAAACATTTCTTTTAGTACCATATCTCTACAACTTCCAATAACTGACAGGGGATGTCAGTTACTGGGTGGTGTCAGATATTGGTACATTTTAATAAATTTCGATTTTTGATTTTGAATACAGAATGGCATCAAAAGCAAAGAAAACTATGAGATATACGGCAGAAGACTTGAAAAAGGCTTTAGACGCTATAGATGGACGTGAAGAAGTGATATTTCTACATCATCTGAGGAACTTTAAGTTCAAATGTATTTTGAATAAATTAACGTTCTATTCTGTTATTTTATTGTAAAAATAAATTTTGTTATTTAAATGAATAATCTCTGCTTACATTTATAAAAGTGTCAGCTATTGGAGGATCTAGATGTCAGATATTGGATACACTACATTTCGGCCATGTCAGGTATTGGTGTCATTACCATAACCCTAAATTATTTAATTTTCTTAACGTTAACAAAATTTAAATAGTTTTTGGTTACGTCAATTTAAAGATAAAGGATCAATCAATCTTGATAAAATATTAGCGACTGCTTTTATTGATTTCAAATATTTTTTTATTTAAATTGTTTGAATTCTTTCTCTTAAGCTGTCAGCTATTGAGCAACTTACCTTACGCCGTTTATATTCGATCTTTTGTGCTGTTACCGTTTTTTTGGTTCTCGCGCATGGCTCTACATAAATGTGACATATATATGACATATTTGTGCCAGTTTATAAGAACGTTTATATTATGATTAGATCTACCATTTATAGACCAATGAGGCTCGTAATATGGCTCGAAATAGTTTGTTGAACTGACAATGAGTTATACTTCCCCGTAAACTGCGATGTTGTCAAAAAAGGATCTTTGTCTCCTGCACGTCCTATCCGAAACTGTGTCTACATCAGAAATATTTAACTTTCGACACTGTCGCTTCTGTAGCATTACTACCCTGTTGGAATTCATACAACATACAGTGCCGTAAATAAACTTTATCAGTACCCATATTTTCACATATTTCCACATATAACTCGAAAGAACATGTGCATACATATTCAATCTTGAAACGAAATTATCGGCCAGGACATTTCCGTAGACCTAATATTACTTTTTTAGAGTGTTCTAAATATGTATACGTAAAATTTATTCCAATTAATGTCACATAATACCAAAAAAAATCTTTGGTGCTTGTTTGCCCCTGGAGACCCTAATATCGAACGAATTAACCGAAACTGAAATCTAAAACGATGCACAATCCGTTCGATGACAAGTGTTAAGCACAACGTCGATTGCGCATACTCAAACACCTGGCTGTTTTCAGAAAACGGTGACTCAGGAAAGTAACAGGGAAACTCAGTCGATCAGTGTGCCTCGTGCGAGTAACACGGCTAATGAAGCACGAGCATGGAGAGAATAATGCTTGAAATTGATAAATATTTCGGTCTAATTTTTTTGTTTAATATTTTAAAACTATAATAGTATAAAATGTAAAACCTATACATCTTTTTCTTCTCTTAAGGAAATAGTAGTGAATAACCTAAGATTCCACGTTATTTTTTTTTAACTAAACTATAAAATTTCCCGAAGGAGGAATCGTTAAGTTTTGTGGTCACATTTTGTTACTCCGCAATTTATTGTAATTTGGTTGCCGCCCGCGCTATTCGTAAAACAACGGATTTATGATATATCTCCGAGTTATCGTGCTTTAGTTGGGCCATTCACTGCACAAATCGATTCAAAAAGTGGAGAAACGCGATGAAATAGTTTATATTCTTTTTTTAAATTCCCTTTATAATATAAATTCAAATAAATGTAGAAATGGGTGGTACAGAGGTATGTGATGAACGATATACCTATCGCATTCTACGATAAAAATATAATTATAATAATAAAGTGAAAGGAAATACAATACAAAATATAATCTAAATGCAGCAACACACAGACTCTTAACACTTTACCGATCGGTAGCCGATTAATCGGCTTTTCGGGCCCAACACTTTTGGACTTTTAACTTATTAATTGGTCGCTACGGCAATTAATAAATTATTATATTTCATTGCGGTCAACTGTGCCAAGGACTCAGTGAAGAAACTTTGCAATTTTCGAAGAGATATCAGTATTAGGGAAATATTTGCGTGCAAGTGACCGATCAGAAGTGGGTAGGATGTTAAAAAATACCGGTCGGTAAAGTGTTAACATCTATTCTTAACAGACTCTCTTTTCCGACTGACTTCTTCGCTCTTCCAAAACCCTTTTGAACACCCTCTGTCATACTTCATACACTCTCCGTCTCTTACGCACATCTCTCGGTCCCAAACCAAATCGGCAGTCACTCATCGCATCTCATTCACACACACACCTACATAAATATTGCAGAATGGATAAATATAGATGTTGCTTTCATATAATAATATATAAAATTAATAAGAAAGAAGAGCCAAAAAGTAATCGTCAGTAATGTTACAATTTTTATGTGACTGCCGGAGTTAATCGATTTGGCAAAATATATATATGTATACATGGTGAACCATCAGGTGATTCACTATTTTCCACATCCAAATAGTTATTAGTCTCATTCATTTTGATTATAATAGTATAATATTTATTTTTTTAGAAATAAAGGACAAATTGAAATAATTTTTTATAATAATTTAAACACAAACACCGTCTGAGAGTGATTTTGGAAAGGTTGAAAAATATGCATTTCGTGTAAGATTGATAAATTATACATCAGAAAATATACCCAACAAAATTGATTCTTAACACTAGATTTACGGATATTGATTTACCTATTTTTCTGAAGCGAGCCAATTTGAATTATACAAGAAAATTGAAATTTTTTGCAAAGAAAATAGTTCCAAATCAATTGAAATGAAAGATTTATTATTAAAAAATTAACCAACCAATATATTATATATGTAGTAATCAAATTTCGAATGAGTCAAATTGACTCCGTAAATCTAGTGTTAATAACAATTAATTTCACTTCACAAATACTTGATTCTCAGGGCAATTACACTATGACTGACTACCTTATTTTACTTTCATTCTGATAAGACGGAACTAAAAAATTTTCCATTATCATTCATCAATTACTACTGAATTTGAGTTGAATTATTGCAACGATTTAGATTGGACTGCAGAATTAAGTAAGATGCCGTCCGAAGTAAATTATTTATCACACAAAAAAATTGTGTCGTTTGGTGGTGTTATTTTTTATTATTTGGGAAAATTTAACATAAATATACAAAGTCATGATTGAACCAAGTGCTTTGACATTTAAGATATTTCGAAAAGTGGAGTGAATCGATTTGGGCAGTGATTGGCTCAATTAACGAATACATTTAATCCTGTTCTAAAATGACACTGATAAATTTTAATGCCGCGGGGCCTCGTACAACGGGAGTGTCACGATGGACAGAGCGCTCATATCGAAAGGGTTAATGGGTAACCTGATGTATTCGGCAATTGTCACACGAGCCAATACTGTTCACATGGTAAGCTATCTAAACCCGTTTCTATCATATTACGCCAAAACATTGTGCTGGTACAAACATACTAAATCGACGGTTTTCGTCTCCCCCAACTTTAATTTATTCATAGGAAGCGTATCTGTTTCGGTTCATGGTCGACATAATGATGTTAACGCTTTGGAGAATTTACATGATAAGTGTCGACGCTCTAATTGATTATTGACTCGAAGAGCCATCTCCCTGAGGGCGAGAACACAATCAAACTGTACTGGAGCTATTCACTGAATCAGCGGATATACGATATAGAAACTTGACTACACTTACATTTTATGACATTTGTGACGTTCCCGATATGTACGAGATCTTCCGGTGTATCTCCCTATATTCTTGCATACCACTCGTTAAGTGATAAAGAAATTGCTTATCAGGCTTCACTTTCATTAGGTGTCCACTCAGATTTTTCTTAAAAATTACAAACCTTTCACTTCTTCTAAAACTTATTCTTAGCCAAATTAAACATGACGAATTATCCTTCCTATACGGGGTGTTTCAAAATTACATCACGTCCTATCAGGCGTTGTTCTACACTCTTTGATTGATGGACATTTGTAAAAAAAACAACCGGAAAATTTGGAAAGGGGTTCAAAAATTTGAGCTAAAATTTCTTTATTGGCTAATCGCATTCGTCTTGTTGTGTAGGTATAATATAAATAACGGTAAATTCGTTCTCTTGCAAGTTAATATCAAAGTTGTAATTCCGCAATCGGATTTTCAATCAGTAAGCCAGCCCTCGAGGCCAATCACAAAAGGAAAAGAAACATTACTCTAAAAGTTTATTAATGTATTAATATAGCTACAAAACATTATAAAAATGTTTATTTTGCATTTACTTTTCGGATAAAATAGTCTGTGTCGATAATAAATAAATGTTATATCATCAAAATACAATAGCTACACTGATTGTGAGAAACAAGTAAATAGATTAAAAAAATTATCTTGAGGTCCATTCGACATTTGTCTACTTGAAATAGGTCTCAAAATAGCAAAGGATTATCTTAATTAATCATCTGCAACACTTTGAATATAACATGAAGATATAAAAAAATACACATAGGTGAAAGAGCAGAAGGCGAAACCAACATGAATGGAGAAGGTAGCAAAAAGACATGAGAGCAAGAAAGAAAAGACAGACTGGTGATAAAAGGATGGAAGATACATCGAGGCAACCTAAAGAAACAGGTAGAAGATTGCTGCAAAGTATTATTACTGAAAAATAAACGTGGACGTAAGAGAGAAAATAAAATAGGTTAAGCTTCTAAAAAACAGAGCAAAGCAAATGATACTTGCTGAAACAAGCGGCTGGGAAATCGAATCACAAATTACTGTTATATTAAAAAATACTCAAATAAAACTTGACCCGATAAAAAATAAAAATTGATAACGTTTGACTATAAAAGTTTTTAAATCTAGCTCAAAAATATAATGTGGATAATAAATAAAAATTGAGTACCATTTTTACTTACTGATACAAGGTGCAATGTGTGATCTACTCTGTTGATAACCTCTGGCACATCTGTTGCAAGTTGTGCCGGTTACACCATCTTTACAGGGACATTGGCCGGTACTTTGATTACAAGTTTTTCCAGACGATCCAATAGGGTGACAATCACACGCTGTAACAAGTAATAAGCGAAATATGTGGTTATTGCAAAATCATTGGAGAAGAATATTTTTAATACCATTTTAATTTGAAACAAAATCGGGAATAAAGTGACGAAGTTATTTTACATTCATAAAATTATAAATTTGCCAGTTTAAATATTTACCGAATAGTATATCTCTGTATAAAAAATTTCTATGAATAATATTAATAGCAATCTCAATACATGTACATAGTTGGAAAATAATTTAAACTAGTATTAAACTTGTAAATAAACTTAATAAATGAAAGTAATATTATGAAGTTTTAATCGTTTCTAAAGAGACGCGGACCAGTTACAACGTTTGAAGTCGCGGCTATGATCGAAATTTCTCCTCCTTCTAGGAAAGGGTTAAGTGTTAGTAGTGAGCATGTCTCGCCTAAAGATAATTTGTAGACGCATAAGTTAGTTTCATCGAGATGGTTTTTTCTGTAGACACTGTATCCCGAAAGCACCTAGTAGTTATTAGAAATGTGAAAAAATGTTTCAGACGAAAGATGTGAGGTATCGAAGGACAAAGATCATGCAGACAAATGGGCAATCTTCAATTTAATTTAGTAGGTTCAATGAAAATCAGTCTTAATGTACCAGTATTATATCATCTTAACAATCGGTGACATCCTTACAAATATTTTATACATCGACTGCATGACACAATCAACAGTCACCACTTTCTGATTCACTGCCAATCACTATCCCAAGTCCAAAATCCTATTTTCCGTAATCGACTCCTTACCACTAAACTATCAGCTATTAATTCAGTATATTTAAAGATACTAGATAAATACTTTACAAGAAACAGAATGAAGTGTGCAAGAAATTAAATTGCTTTAATCTCTCACGTTTTACAAGATAGATATAAAAAAAATTAAGCATGGTACAGTCCTAAAAATTTCAGCAACATTTTTAAGTTCAGTACATATTATTTTGACCCCTTGGTAGATCTAGTGTTAACGCAGTTACCATTCTTTACTCATCCCCAAATCACCGTACCAAGTTCAAAAATCCTTACTTTGATCTTTCGCCATCCGAACACCGTCATCCTACTCCCACTCCTTTCCCGAAGGCTCTTAGAAACCTTGTGTCCCTTTCCGCCAATTCTCATTACCTTATTAGTCTTAATATCCATCTCATACCTCATTGCCCGTTACTCATTATTCACTCCCTCATTATTCAATATTCTCCAAGTCTCAATATTAATTTCTAAATCTCTGCTATTATCACAATTATACTGTCTCGCTGAGAAAGTCGCTACGCAAAATAAACATTTTCTTAAGTCAAAGTCTTGGAGTTTGCGCAAATTTTGTTGTTTTCGCATTACACAATATTAAACTTTTAAATGCGTGGGGACAGAAATTTTATATAGGTAATTGCAATAACGAATATTTCGGCAAGATTAAAGACAACGCTTGGAACAGCAAACGAATACGTTGCGAAGGAGTCGCGAAATTTGGCGGTTGGAGCGTAAGAGGCGCGCGTTTTAAAGGGCCAATACCTGTGCCTGACGATAGGCGCTAGTTCGTTGACCCGCGGTTTTCGACGACACGACGCGAAAATCGCAACCGCTGCGGAAGACGCCGATGGTGATTGCGGGACAGTCTATTTGAGTCTGTAAAAATGTATGCGCGTTAGCTTACAATTAGTTTATTTGGATTTTGATTAGGCGATATTAGTTCAGTTAAGCTGTATTTACTTAGATTAAGCAATTAAGTTTAGTTAGTGCGTAATAGTGTAATTTAAGTGTTTTAACACAAGTATTTTAAAAGGAAAGGATTATCATGGGCGTATCGGACTTCACATTATTTTTCATATTCTCTTGAACTTACAAATGGAAGACTATAGTTTTTATTGGACGTTCTTCTTCCTTGAATTCAGAAGTTTTCGAAACTAATATTAATATTAACGTGCTTTTCAAATTTGGGGTCGCTATACTGTCCCAGAACCGAGTGTTTACTTAGGCCAGACAATTTAAGGGTGGCTGAGAAAGAGCAGAAAATAAAAGTCATGATCGAAGCCCAAAAATCAACTTTCACACGAAAGTTCTCTCGAAGTTTTTTTTCCTGCAAGGGAATTTTATTCGTTGATTTTTTTCATGATCGACTTACGGTGAATGCGACTGCCAGTTATTAGAGTCAATAGAAGCCGCCTACCGAATGAAAAAACGAAATACACCCATCAGAGATGGCATCGTTCTTTATAACAACATTAGGCCTCGCACCGCGATTTTGACAAGGGACAAGGTAAAGAAAATGCACTTGGAAACCTTGACCACGCACCTTACAGTCCGGTTTTGTCCTCATGTAACTATTGTTTGTTTAGACTTACGAAAGAATCCCTCAGAGGAGAACGATTTGAAAGCAATGTGGTCGTCATTGTTGGCAAACATATGTAGAGTGTGAAAGACGCTATGTAGGGAAAAAATAAAGATTCCACTTGCATATACTATAAATCAATAAATGTCAGGTGAAAAATTACAATTTATATTTTAATAACCCTGGTATCTTCTTGAACGACAATTCAATGGGATAACTGCGAATAGTTTACCCCGAAAGAAACAAGGGATACAGTTACTCATGTATAAGTTACTTACTTTGTCAGAGATGGTTAAGATCGTAATTGTTCCGTGCTTTAATTTTTCATTTCTTCTATTTTTATGTTACTCATACTAGTAATGAATCGTCTCAGCTGGAGCCATGCTCAGTCAATGGATTGCATCGCTGCATGTATAATACATGTAAATATACTAGTCTCATTGAATAGACTCATTGAATATTTTGAATCAAAATCCATTGAATTTTATGAGCAACGTATAAAACTTTGCCAGATCGATGGAGAAAGATTATTTTTATAGCCATCACCCATTTTTCGATCTTGGTTGATAGTATATACCTACTTTTCTTACTACTCACCGATTCTACAGTAACAAAAGTCTAAAAGGTTAGTAAAAATATGTAGTTAAATTAATCATTTAATTTAAAGGAGAAATTAGATCAATTCGAAATATTGCACTTGATCAAAATAAGAAAATAACTTCGGCATCGGGCAAAATCCCTACTGCCTATCATAGAAGCTTGAATGGCCCACTCCTGGGCGGTAGGGACCAGATGAACTATCCCTGCTTTAAATTAATATTTGTAAATTAAATTCTTATAGATGATCACATCTTTTATTTAGAAAATCGGAATTCTTTTCTGGCGTCCCGAATATGTTCACTCTTTTTAAGAATTAAATAATGACTGTTTCGTTGTGTTGTATAAGAAACATGAAAATGAGTATACTCTATGCATATTCAGTCATTCACAATTTTTCAGATTTCGGTATTATTATATATAAAAATACAATTTAACAAAGGGTAATTGAATACACAGAACATACACAGATCGTTGCGTGGATGTTGACTATAGTCGGCACGCGTAAAGAAAGCGTTAAGTTAGCTCAAGAAGAAATACCATTGTAAATTTTGATAGCTCAATGAAATCCATAAAATTAATTCTGTAACATTTCATTTCGTCTCGTTAAATTTCTATGTGTTTGTATAGTATGTGTTGGTGTAAGTTCCCGAGGAGGTCGGTCTCAAAAATAAACGGAGGACATAATTTAGCTACTCTCATAACTCTTAATCATCGATGTCGCCCAATCAAAGTACCATAAATTATTAAATCATTGCTACATTTTGAAACATTCATGAATACTGCCGACATTTATAACAACTGTTAAGCATACATGATTTATGTATATTTAAATAATAAACATTTTTACGATTAACATTATAATTGTTACATTCTCGCATGAAGTGAAATCGAAATTAAGTAGACAAAGCTGTCTTACATAAAAACAAATTTTATCAAAATCTTGCCGAATAAGCATTCCGCGCTAAACGAAGAAAGGCGAGAGAAAATTTTTTGCGCAACTGCACAAATTGACCTTGACATGATGAGCTTTTTTATCGTAACATTTTTTAAAATCTCTAAATCTGCAATTTTATTACAATTTTTATGAAAAATTATCAATCAATACATAAGTACTATTAGTATTAATATGTACTTTGCTAAATAATGTGAAATCATTGACACAAAATGTCAATTTCAAGGGGCACTCCATAAAAATGTCTCCTTTTAAAACACGTTCATCATTGCGAGGAGATTACGTAACAAATAAAAACAAAAGCAGTCTTGTAGAAATGGAATCGCACCTCTATGTGAACGTAATGGTTAGAAACACAATCAGATCCATTCCAAAAAGTCTACTTTGGTAGATCCGTAGAATTTCTCATCGAGCTCTTTATGGCCACTTTGCCTCTTCAGGTCGGCGAGCATTGATGCAACTTTTCAGTTCAACATTACTGGGTACCACAATTTGAGTGTTCTTGATAACTTCGTGCGTAGATATACGCCAAATTTTAATGAATGTTTCTAACAAATATTAACATGCCGAACCGTAAAGGAACAATAAAATTTTCTCTTTGTCTCGAACTTGCTTTTGTTCCCGTACGACAAATCACAGTTTGTCTTTGTTCTCTTCTCTTATATGAATCGACGTTAGAAAGCTTTTTATATGGTGTGTAAACAGTTTTTACAGCTAGTTTGAAGGATCGCCCTCACTGACGCAGAAAAATATTCTTTCGACGAAGAGAAGCTGTCTTCGATGACTGAATCGATTAACCCCTTCCGGTAAAATGACGAGTATAGCTCGTCATTGAGTTTTCGTGCCATACAGCACAATGACGAGCTATACTCGCGATGCGACCGAAGTTACTGTTGAATATGATAACAATTTAGTTTAAAATATCTGAGGTACTGAAAAGCGGTAACACGTTTTTATTAATGTAGATATCGCAGATCACTAGAATATATTGTTAACCGTTAGAATTTCTTGGTCCAAGTCATGGGAAAATTGTTATTAGTCAGTAGGATTTGATTCTTGAAAACATTTACTGTGAACATCGGTCAATATACACCCAACTCTTTCTTTACACGGTAGATACGTTCCTTAGAAAAATGTGCAAAAGAAATCGAGTAAAAAAACATACGCTATATATGGTAAATTTGTTGATATGTACCACAATTTAAAAAAAATTCGAGTAAGATGAAAAAGCTCTAAATATTTTCTAAATAAAAGTTAAATGATTGCTTCATGCAAACTTTGTCATTATTTCATCTTACCGGAATGGATTAACAAGCGTAGTCTGCAAGACATTGTTCATCGAGATTCGAAAATCGTATCAACGAAAACAAATAACAAGATACCAGCAGAATATTATAGAGTCTGGATCGTGCTGCAGTTAAGAAGTTCGAATCTCTCGTTTATTTGAATATTGTAGTATTTCGACCGTTTTATTGTAATAAATGTCATGTGACGATGCACTCCGGCACAACAGTATGATTGAATTGTCGTATTATTTGTTGATGATACGAAGTAACAAGGGATGACTACTACGGACTGATTATTGTATCTTATATTAGGACGTCTAAATTTGAAATTAACTGTGAGTATGCGATTGTTTATTTTAACATTTTCGGCAGGCACGTCATAATATGAGGACGAGATGTATCGACGTCTACGTCCAATGAGGGTGAAATGGTATCGACGACCCCGGGAAATTTCCATGGACAGAATCCTCGCACATCTGCCGCATGCCGAATCTAAAGGAGAAAGTCGGCAAAACTCTAGGTTCACACAACTCGCACTGAATAACAGAGACATGTACGGACAATAACGCCAAGGCTAGCTTGTTAATGTCCTCGTTTAGTATATGATACTTGCTACTACCAATGAGTGTAGGACAAAATACAAAACGGAATGAAACTCGAAATTGAGGATTAGGCTCGCTGACAGTCAAAAGACGTGGTTTTTGTGTCTTGGAAAGAAGAATAATCTTTTTCAAGTAATTGGGTCTGTGCTCGTATAATTCTGCAATGTTAATCGAGTCGAAGGGTAGTCATTTTGTATATTTTGTGGACAGATTGAATTAGGCGATGCAATATCGTGTTCTGTTGATACGAGAGTAAAAATTAGTAAAAATGCTCCATGTGCCTGATACGTTATTTTGTGTGAATGGATTAAGGTTGTTAGCATTAACTACTTGAAATTATCTTTTGTAAAGTGATGCATGAACGTAGAATGCCACCAGATGACTCACTATCATTTAGAGGTAATTTCATTATGTAGAAGTATTTGCGGTTATTGTTCGTATCTTTACTAACAAAGGCTATTTCACGGCCACGATTATTGGTAAATAATTTTCCAATCCTACTTCTTTATAATCAATTAACTGAAATATCGGTTACAATAATTTTTTTGCACATACATACTTAAATTTCAAAAAACTGAGAAGGAGAACAATTCTTCGCTGGTGACCGTTAATATAACGTATTTTTAATACCTTAATTATAACGTTAAACGACCAATATATTTCTCGAAAGAAACATTTAATAAAATACCACCCTTTAATTATAATTTGTAGTGAAATATAATATTACAAATAAGCGTATGTAATACAGCGTTTAATTTTGTAATTATAATAGCGCAATTTGATAGCCGTTTATACTGCAATTTTAATTATGGAGTTAATATTCGATTTCTATTTTAACTCATTGTATTAATTAATAATTACGTACCATCGATTACCTTGAAAATATTGAGGTATCAGTAATTATCTATTAGTACAATCTAACTCTTTTTTCATACTTACTTTTACATGTTACACAAGTCAATTTATTAAGTAAATAAAGAATAATGAGATTCAAGAAAGAAGAAAATGAAGAATAATTCCAAAATGAAATCATAAGTTATGATACTGTGAAATTGTTTCAATTCCTATTTTTAATTTCATATATACAGGCTCGGGTATTTTGAACAGTTTAAGATATAAAATATGAGATTCATAATCATTTTATGAAAAGTAAAATATTAAATTGTAGTCTTATCTAAAGAAATTTAGAAGACTCGGAGAAGGTTTTAAGACAAATGTTTGCAAAGCTGTGAATGCAATGCTAGCTCTTACAGTATAGATACAAACCACACAAATTGGAAACGCTCAAAAGTTTGGAACGTAATCGTAAAAAAAAAATGACAAACAGAATTCGTTGTAAATAATACGAAGCATAGTCTGTTAATGGTGGTAAATGTCTTATTATTTTCGGAATCTTATTTTAATATTTGTATTTATGAGATAGGATAAATAATTTTTAGCCAAATATAATTCGCACTTATTGGACTCGAATAATTGTGAAAGGCTATTGATGGATGATCCAATGTAAATGAACCGAATACTTTTTAATAACATTTTTAATAATATATATTTAGTAATATTCTTCCCATTTCAGAAAAGTACATTTTGTAAAATTTCTATGAGAACGGATTCTATATAAAATAGACCATACCCAATTTAGTATAGTAGATCGAAGATTTTGAACATGTGACACGATTGCGAAGGCAAATAAGAGAATTGAGAGCTCGTTAAGTACCTAAAAACGTACCATAATTTTCTTCCTTATTTCTTTATATTCTGTCTGTCAATATTTCAATAAATAGTTGCGGAAGATTACCGTTAATCAGCTGACCTCTGTGATCTCCATTCCTGTGTGTATTTTAGATCAATTATTATTGGTTGCTCGATTTGCGATCGGGCAGGCCTGATTGCATCTCTAATCATCGTGATAAATGAGTAACGGTCACTGTCATGAGCAGAGAAGTAGTTGCTTACACCCGCTCATAGAGACTTAAAAGGAGAGGTCAATTTGCTTTCTTTAGGGACTTTTAAAAGTTTAATTTCTTCTCATGAGGAAAGCATTTCTAATGCTTATAAAATTTTTGGAAAAATGATATGTAAGCTGCTACCAATATCATTTGCGCTTTGTGTAGAAACTTTTATACGTAGCACAATTTCTCTATAATACCGTCAAGGAGTTTTTCTTGAAACGTAAATTGTTTATGTTAAGAATGTCAAGTTATAAAAGAAATAATTTATATATGAATTGTCTAAATATATATATGTGTGTGATTACTGTGTAACCATAGTATGTATAATCATTATTTGGCCTCAGTAAATCAAGAATTTTGTAATGACCAGATAAATTGAGTGTTCCAATTAAAAAGAGGAAGTTCAATTCAACATTTCCCTTCCTACTAATCTTGTAAAAAAATGATTTACTTATTATTTAATTATCATTTAATTTATTATTTTAGTATACTAACTAGAACTAACTGAACAATGTTCTGCGATAGATTTATTTATCAATACGTGGGCATTAAATTAAATATTTTTATAATTTTGTGAGCAACACCCTTCACAATCTTAGCAGAACTTGTGAACCAGAGATCGTTTCCATGTTTACTATTTTTTCAGTTGATGCTGTATTTACAATGGCTATCGATAAGTCACAGGGGTAGACATTCAAGCGAGAGATTGCTTTCCGAAGCGGACATTCACTCGAACATGTAAAGGTGCGAGTCTTAAATCATGATGAATAATGTGTCATTCAAACCCTCACGAAATATCTCGTTCCTGAAAGTCTATTGAAAATTACAGTTACATTGGCAAATTTTTTCCCGATTCGCCATTTAGGAAATCATAAATTGAAAAATATTAATGTTTTATAAAACCACGAATGTCGAAAAAAAATTATAAAATCCACGAAAAGATCCTAGACAAAATCAATCGACGTTAATAGTCATTATTAACAACAATATTTTCACCACATTTGGATAAGTGTAGAATACTTATTATACAATATTTGTGCAAGCGAACGGTTAAATATAATTCTTTGTTTTGTATACAATATTACATTAGGATTACAATTGATTTATTTGTACATGCATTATTAACTTTGATCTTTTATATAATGTTAAAGAAGATTATAGTTGAACATTTATGCCAAAATTCATTTATGTCCTTTCCACTACTCGTTACTGCCCACATTCGCATACATCTAGAAAGGAATTAAAGGTGAAACAAAAATTGCTGCTACTTTTTCCATAAAAATATTCCTTATTTTGTAAACCAACAGTTCAATATCTGCTAATAAAGTAGCGTTTTTCTTTCACGAATTGAATCGAGTATAGCTTGATGAAGTATTTCTTGAACATTTATTTTTCCTTGTTTTCTGAAATCAAAGATCGACTAACTGGAGGTACTAAACAGTCAAAGAAAACTAGGGAAGGGGCTTGTAAATTTAATCATTCAGACTTTAGTACATAGGTAATCAAGCATTATTTCACACTCATTGGATGTGATTTTTGATGATGTGATCATTGGGTGTGCTTTTAATGTGGTTCATTCTATAAGTCTTAACTATCCCCAGGTAATCTATATAAAAATATTACGGATAGGTCAGATCCCACAGAAAGAAAAAATGAATTTCTGTTATCGGAAGCTTTCTATAAACAGATTTACTCAGCTTTTCCTTTTCAAATTGTAATTATTAATTACCTTCTGTGTTATAATTAAATTTGCCTCACAATTCTGGATAAAGAATAAACTATAAGTTCAATAATCATGACCTAAGGTGTCATTACAGTTGTGAATAACTATTGTACAAGATATGGGAAATAATAGTTATGTATTGTATAAGGTTAAAATCTTTGTACTAATAATTTGATATCTTTAATAAATTTAATAAATTCAAGGCTATTCGGACGCAAGACAGCTAGAAATTTGACTAAAAAAAGTCGTCACATTTTATTACCACATTTATTTTTTAATTTTGATACTGTCCCCAGGGATCGACGCACAATGGTCGATTTCGCCGAAATCCAGGCCAAAACCAGAAAATTTTTTTTCACAATTTTCAAAATTTAGCTATTGTGTTTGATTTGTAACACATCAGAGCATTGTTTTCCATTAATAAAAATTTTTATTGAACAATACTCTTAGAGATATGCAATGTCAAAGTTGGCACTTAAATAATGTAACGTTTTCACGTCGAAATTGAGAATACGTTTTCAATGTGAAATTAAAGTTTGATCCACTTTTTCAGTATTGGTAGCTATTTATCATACTTTTAATTTATAAATATCTTGGTTTCATTTTTTTATTTAACATTTTACAACTGTGATGGTACAGAATGTAAATCCTATATATTTTTTTCCTTTTGCTAATGAAATAGTTGTGAACGCTGCAAAATGCCGTCGTAATTTTTTTTTTAAATTAAACTTTGAAGCTTCCCGAAGAAGACCTCGTTGAGTTTTCTTGCGACTTTTTGCGATTCTTCGAGTAATTGTTATTTGTTTGTCGCGCACGCCATGCTCGGGGAAGTGCATTTATGACATAGGGCCGGGCTATCATAAGACTACTGATTTTCCTGCCGATCCGACAATTTTTCGATACTCGCACCCGCCATATTAGAGCCGCCATTTTGTTTTTGGAAATTCTGAGTTGTGATTCTTAATCAGCGACCGAAATAATACTAATATACCAATTTTCAGCTAAATTGAAAAACTCCTTGGGGTTTTGACCAGGATTTCGGCGAAATCGACCACTGTGCGACGCCGCGCTCAACGTGTTAAGCACGGTTGTGAAGAGGGATACTGGAGGCCAACAGTACAAAAGTAATAGATTGAGTTATAAAAATTAAAATATGCGGTGGCTGCATGCAAAAATGAGGCAGCATTTGACTTAAAGTGTATACTATAATAGACCAGGGATGACGAAATCTTTTCAACTGACTGATTCATTTTTGGTACCCCAATTTAGAAAAAAATGGAAGTGAGTCGCAATTATACTTATCATGTTATGTCAACGACTGCGCTGTTGCATCTTATCTCTTAATGTTTAAGTCCGAGATTTATAATGTATTACAGGGTGTTGAATTAGTTACACGCCGCGAGCCTTTTCTGAGTCGCTCCGCCTGCTTCTCCCTCCCAACTATTTTACCCAACCAGGAATGACTTGCCAGACTCGGCGTATTATACGACTATAGTGGCGCTTTAGGGCGCCATTCGCCTCTGTTCGCTCGCGCTGGAAAGACGCCGCGCACGCCGATTCACAGTGGTCCAGAGCGTGAATTTAGCTGTTCACACACCTCGCGCAGTTTTCAATATTTTTCAAATCGTCACCACGGGCTCAAAACACACCGGGTTTAGTTAAAAGTAGGTATTCTATTATTTTTTGGGTTGCTGATTACGAATCTGAACTCAAAAATTTTTAAAACAAAATGGCGGATTAAATATGGCGGACAGGTTTGTTTACAAATTAATTGTTTTGCACAAAAATTAGTATTCTAATGTTTTTTGGGTCGCTAATTACGAATCTGAACTCAAAAATTTTAAAAACAAAATGGCGGTTGACATATAAAGGGTAGTTATATACATTAGCTTATTCAGCTTACATTGCTAACTTAAAAATGGAAAAACTAAAAAGTACTTACCACAAAGTAGTCTCTAAAAACTTTGAAGATGTTTAGTTTAAACTATATAGAAATAGTTCCTGCTAAAATTGGCTTTATCTATCTGCACCTTTTGTTGATATTCCTTCCTAAAGTTTATGTAACCCAGACCAGCTGCATAGACCCAGTGGGACACGCGGTCAGTAAATTCCCGGGTTTCTTAAAGATACCGTGCAATAAAAACAAAATCTTATTGGCACTAACGAGGACGAAGACTTCTAAAGCATCACTTTTATTACTTAATTGCTTTATTGTTAGCATGTGAGCAAAGAGGAATGAGCTAGGTTATCCGATTGAAAGGAAATCCTAGTCTTCGCTGTGCAGGGTTCACTTAAAAATTAAATAACTTATAAGTATCGAAAGATATTCGGCTAAAACTTTCCACATATATTCCTTAGACTATATAGAAGTTATTTCTGCAAAGATTTTGTGCGTCTACCTGCGTTCTTCATTGTTATATCTGCCAAAAGTTTATGAGATAGTCCCGCGGCACCGCCTGGCCGACGTGCGCGCGACTCTTTAAACAATAAAAATGCGTCGAAGGTGGATCCGGGTGGATTAGCTTTTTACAGGATCGTTTAGGGGAAGGATCACAGAAAACAGTGTTGTTAATCAGAGGGTGGGATCTAGTGGGACTTTTTAGTTTTTTTCTGCAAAAGATAAAAAACTTCGACGATTTTCTTTCATGTTTCCAACATTAATTTTTGAATAAACTACAAACAATAATTTTATGTTCGACACGTGAATTTTTATCGTGGAAGAATGCTCTTCAAATAGAAACAATAATTATTAAAAAATATTGCATAGTTTCGACAGAATGTTAGAAAGAAGACAACGTGGTTTTTCGATAGAAAAAGGCCTCCAGAAAAAGTTTCAACTTTAAGCGTTTGTTGTAACTACAATTTTTATCCAATTTCAATAATTTTTTATATCTGAGCTCCATGGACATTTAAGAATCGATATTACAAGAAAAAAAGTCGAAATTCCAAAACCGACTTTTTGACTTTTGCGCGGCTAAATGCACATTCTGGACCACCGTGCGATTACGGGAAAAAAAATCGATGCGCGTATCCCGTCGACTGACGTTATCTGTCAACGAACAGTTTCAGATCGCGTCACATGGCGTTTAGGTTAAAACAAAAGTATTACTAGTAAAAAAGTATGCTCAGATATGTCTTGAATTAAATGTGATTAACAGATTGTTAGCAGAAAAACATTCAAATTTTAGTTTGTTGCATTCTTCGATACAAAATGAAAGAAGCGCGTTTTCGCTGCTTGACACTCAACCGGTTAAAATCTCTTGCTAAGTCGACCGTGGCGGCAACAATGTATTCTTTGACGCGAGAGCTAACGTTTTGCTGTCGCCGTATTTTTAAATTATTTGCGTTGGAAATTAATTTATACGTGCGCGTGCTAGATCGTAACACAACTGTTTCTTTAGTATACATATGAATTAAAGAAACAAGAGGTAACAAATTCAAGATTACTGGATATAATTTTAATAAACTATCGTAATGATTGTTGTATGTATGGTTGTGTGTATAAATGTATGCACAGTAGAACCATTTATTTTAGAAGAAAATGCTATATGTATATATAAAAGTTTCATAATATTGTGGAGATAATATCGATGCAATACTAATTTTTTTATTTATTTATTTCCTCAACTTTACTTGAAGGAAAACTTCATTGTTTGTACAGAAATATATATCTACATTGAATGAAAACATATATTCACAAATAGAAATATATGGTTACGTTGTTTAAATTAGATACCCTCAATGTTTCCATTGGTATTTTGAGATACAATATAAGTTTTTCAATGTTATTCCTGTCACTATTCTCTGCCGAATTTGCCAAACCACCGCCGGAAGTCCGAAAACATTAAAATCTCTTAATCGCATTTAATTCAAGACATATCTGAGCATACTTTTTTACAAGTAATACTTTTGTTTTAACCTAAACGCCATGTGACGCGATCTGAAACTGTTCGTTGACGGATAACGTCAGTCGACGGGATACGCGCATCGATTTTTTTTCCCGTAATCGGCGTGCGCGGCGTCTTTCCAGCGCGAGCGAACAGAGGCGAATGGCGCCCTAAAGCGCCACTATACTCGTGTAATACGCCGAGTCTGGCAAGTCATTCCTGGTTGGGTAAAATAGTTGGGAGGGAGAAGCAGGCGGAGCGACTCAGAAAAGGCTCGCGGCGTGTAACTAATTCAACAGCCTGATGTATTAGGTAAAAGTACACAAAAGAGACATAGGTCCCTGAAATGTGTGCGGTGTATCACTGCGGCCCCGGATCAGTGGTTCGCCATATCTATACAGTCCGACAACTCAAAGATGGTCAGTGGGCGGCAGAACCTCTCCTTTTCAACCACTTATTCCTACCACTTCGTTTTTGAAATACCTAACCCAAACCCAACTTCCTAAACGAAACGAGTATGCGGAGTGTTTACTTTAGAAGGTTGGATTTAGGGATTCCAAAAACGAAACGGCGGGAATAGAAGGGTGAAAACGAGAGGCCCCGCCGCTCCTTAGCAATTTTTCATTCATTGGATCGTACTAAACGAACATTTATGCACACATCAAGCCACGTGATGAAGAAAGTAACTGATACAGTTTAAAATTATGTGAAATAATACTGGGAGTATTATTATTAGAATGATATGAGCCGTTCACTCTAAAAGTGATGTAGTCACATTAACGTAAAGAAAAATGGTATCACTCTAAAATTTCAACAATTATAGAAAATTATTTGTTCCATTAAAGATACAAGTATCCAAAGTTACAGGTTCAAGTAAATCTTCCCGATATTAATAAATATTAGTTAATATTTTTTAAACACATTAAAACGCTGACTCCAAATATCTCAATTTAAAAAGAGAGTATCTTACGCCACTTTCAAAATAAATGTCTCATATAAAGTCTTCATCCATTTTTTAAATTGTCAACAGAAGTGAAAATAATCGCTTCTTATTGATATCACAATACATTCGCTGTTAACACATTAAGGACCGTTCACGACAGCGTCAAGAATATTTTGCACGCCTGAGCCGTCCTTCGAGAAACACCGCCTCCTTCACCCAACATACAGCCGAGATGTCACTGATTCACAACCACTCTGTAGGCGTCACGCTCGTGCCTATCGGCACTGGCGTGGTGCCGCATTTGGGGCGACATTCGTAGTTAATCGCTCGCGCTGGAAAGACGTGCTTCGCGCGTGAGTCGCGGAGATAAGAACGACGTGCGTGGCACGTCGACTCAGAATATTTGTTGAGGAACAATTTCAGATGGCACTACGTCTTATGTAGGATAAGACAAAAGTATTGTTAGTGAAAAAGTATCCTCAGATATGTTTTAAATCAAATACATTTAATATATTTTAATGTTTTTGAACTTCTGACGATGGTTTTGCCGAAACCACTTCATTAAATCTTACGGCATAAATATAGTATTGCGTTCCAGTACGCACATTTGTAAATTAATTACTAGCGCAAATTGATAAAAATAACTATCCGATACTAGAACGCTGGGCTTCCTCGTATTAAAGAATACATTGTTGTCGTCGCGGCCGCTGCAGCCCATGCGACGTAGTGCCATTTGAAACTGTTCCTCAACAAATATTATGAGTCGACGTGCCACGTACGTCGTTCTTAAATCCGCGACTGACGCGCGAGGCACATCTTTCCAGCGCGAGCGATTAACTACGAATGTCGCCCCAAATGCGGCACCACGCCAGTGCCAATAGGCACGACCGTGACGCCTACAGAGTGGTTGTGAATCAGTGACATCTTGGCTGTATGTTGGGTGAAGGAGGCGGTGTTTCTCGAAGGACGGCTCGGGCGTGCAAAATATTCTTGAGGCTGGATCACGAGTTTTCTCGTGTTTCGCGTCCCATCTGTTACGGACCGCTCACGAGTTTTCTCGTGTTGCGCGTCTCGTATGTTACGGATGAATCACGAAATAACCCGTTTTCTACAAGCTGTCTTTAGATGTCACCTACTTTCATACATTGTATCTACTTTGTGTATTTAAGTATTTACATCAATAGTCAATGTATTAAACTTGATGGTTAAATCCTTGGTTTGCCAAGAATCTAACAAGAACCACCGATAGATCGCCTTCGTCTTAAAAAAGTTATTATAAATATTAAAAGACATATTCTTTTTTCAGTAATACCTAAAATGCATCCTATTATACAATTTCTGAAAGTTTCAGAAAAATTGCTTCATGAATAACAAAGTTAGGATTATTTCAGAACGTACAAGTTTGTTCAAAAACGTGCGGTCCCAGGCGTATGTCTTACGGATTTCTTTTCGGTCCTTAATGTGTTAAGAAAACATAGGAGAACAAAATTGGTGGAAAAACGACTGCTTTTGAATTTTTAATCGATGCGTTAAGGAGTTAATATGATGAACTCCACACATCAACGATTTTGCTATACATAATGAACAAGTAAACAATGTAGACCCCTCTAGGGACAGAGGTATAAGTTGCCAACGCAACAAAGTCACTTGGCTTGAGGTATGAGGTACAGTGAGACTGCCCTCGCACCGCTTATTCCTATCATATCAGCCCTTGAAACTTGATTTTGGCGAATGAATATCGAAAACTAAACATTTATTGTATTAATTCTTTCAGCGCTGAGTTGTACGACTTTAGCGGTCTGCTGTGGGCTGCCTACTTTTTATGACGGAGCACAAGTTGGGTGGACTAAAATTTCATGGCAAAATATTAAACATTGATTGTAATTGAAATAATTTGAGCAGTAACTGCAAAAACCTTAGCCGAACCAGTTTTTTATTAAGCGATAATGATATAAACAATATTAAAAATATTAAATTAAATTTTTAATTGTATAGAATTTTTTTTGCGTTTATAACCCAGGTTGAATGGTTGCCTGAGAGCCCACATTTGCGTTACATGCATAAATGCGTTCATAGCGCTAAAAGCGTTAAGCGCTATTTCGTCCAATCACGCATTAGAATCGAAAACACGTGGGGGCAAGGGACGTCAATCCGTCGGCGAATCGGAGCAAACCACTTAACAACTGACTTCTTTTAGTACGGCAACGATACCTCTACCACGTTGCACAGACGCGCCTGGAGCATTAGCTGTGTGAACGTGAGGATTCCACGTATGCTAAAAGCAGCGATATGAGGACATAGCGAAATACCCCTCCTCTTGTCTCTGTCACTCGTAATAACTGATATAATATTACAATGCAACGGTGGTAAAACCACATGTAAGATAATTGCAAAGAATCCCAAAACACTTTTTGTACGATAAAAATATGAATTTAAAGCGGACGAAAAACAATTCTCAGTGAAGGTGAGCACACCGCTTTAACAACTGGAGCACAACGTGGTCATTTGCACTTCCGCGAAACGGATTACTCTTAAAGATGCTGCCGAAGGGGCGAACAACCGGTTCACGCTTCCACAACATCGGTGCCATGAACATGGACGATTACTGTGTCACTGACCAGATGTAAAAGAATCCAAAATATGAGGCAATCTACTTTACAAAATTTGCACATCTATTTTGCAAATTGCTCTGATGTTGAATTTTTTACTGACAAGATGGCACTGCATTCGCCACTTCAACTGATTGTGAGAAACAGTTAAGAGTATTTTTGATTTTCAGAGAAATTTAAAAATATAAAACCATACTACACCTGGCCTCGAAGTGCACGGGAAATTATTTTCTATTTTAGTTACAAAATGTCACTTGAAAACATACTAAGCCTTTAGGATATATATGTTAATCCCATATAATGTTAAAATACGTCTAGAGAGATAAATAATATATTCAATTATGTTACTTCAATTATTTTGTTTCAATGGTGTGAATTATAATGGAGAAGTGTTTCAAAAATAACATTCCAATTGTTAAAATATGGACTTATTCCGATTCTTTTAAAAAATATGTGCTGATTTTTCAGTTTTACATAAACCTTAAATGCTTTCCTAACTGCATTTAGGGTATGTACAAAGAGTAGTTAAACAATACTAGTTTTCGGTTACTATTAGTACCATTATTGCTGTCTGTGAATATGCCACTTTTATTATTAAATTATTTTGTAATCAATAATACTACTTGAAGCAAATTGAAAAGTGACGTTACTTTTAAAATAAATACATGCTGTCGTTGCCAATCTTGCGTTGGAACAATTTTTCACAAAATCGAAAGAAACTGTATTACTTAATAAAGAAATATTTATATAACAATATTAAGAATTTATGGTGAATTTTTCGTATAGAAAATCTTATTTACATGCAAGGAATTTCTAACTATAGAATTACATTGCAAGTTAATTATAATGCGATAAAATTGTTATTTATAACTTGAAATTATGATTACAGTTGAAATAAATACTTTCTATGCCATCTGTGTCAAGAGGAAGACTGCTTTATTTATTTTAACACCTCCTGAAGAATTAATAAAATTATATCTTAATTATGTCATAAAGAAGAATAAATGGTAAACAGCAATGTAAAATATAACACCATATATCGTAACATAATACAAAAATGATTCATCTTTCCATTAACACTATAACTATCGGCGATAATTCTGTTATATTTGAATATATTAAATAAGCACTTTGAATAAAGCGGAATTAAGGACTGGAAAAGATTATCGATTCGGTAATTTTTATTTTGTGAGGCAGGCGTAGAATATCTACTTCATGACTCTCCTATAAATTTCGAGGACTTTTTAACAAAAACCAGTCTGGGTTAGATTTTATTGACTTGGTATTTCTAGTATTAAAGTCTACCAGTTGAGTTCATTTTATTTCATACAGGAAATTATGTAGACTCAAAAAAGTATACTTAAAAGTTGCTATGTATGTTATCACTGTTTATCGGACGAAAAAAGATCTATACTTTAGAACAAAACAGTGCTGTTCATTGAGATATTTCCATGAAACTATGCTAAAAGATGACATTAAACATCGAAACTTCTAATGTCCGCAAATGTTCCCATTATATTTGCACGTATCGAGTGTGGTAAGGCACGCCGAGTAAAATGTAAAATGACCATAATTTACGAGTCGGACATGTATTTTCTCTCTCCTTCAGGGTATCTTGTAGTCATGTTTATATTAGCTAGCAATAAGTGACACGTCGGTATGCCCGCTCATTTTACAGGCGTAAACATGAGTTACAATCCTTTGCCGTGCTTCCTGAGCACGCCGTTCAACTGAACGTTCCTTCTAACCCTTTCGAAATATTCTTATGTAGAGTATATGTGTAGGTACACGGTACCTTGTATGTAGCAGAATTGCTTAACTAAGCCAGTTCAATAACTTGAGGGTCACTCAGCAATAAATCGACAAAGTTTGCAACACCACCCTTTATGACCTTTTTTTAAAGATGTTTTACTTCTTAGGTATTACTTTAAATACGGTAATACTGTAGTATTTTTAGAGCAAAACGTTTCGAAGAATATCAGATAAAGTTGATGCCTTTTTGTTTAAATGTGAATTTTTAAACTATACATACAATAATATTTTTTGATGAAACCCTGTTAATAAAAATAGGTGGACGTTCATTTGTGTTCATCAAGGATCATTTCGAATACAATAAACCAGTGTTATTACACATGGATAATAATAACATTATTGATTTTAGAACATTAAAAATTAAATTAAAAAATTGTGCACCTCTAATTTTGAAATAGTAATTTTGAAACCGTCATTCTACAAGATCTGCACTTAGAAACCTCCAAGTCAGGTACCGTCAACTTAATGGTTTTGATTAAGTGTTCGGTAAAGTTTTCTAGGTGTCTGTCAATGTCAGAAGAAGAATCTATTTTTGGACTGGGATGTAAACTACAGTCTAGCCTGCTTCCGAATTTACTCCAGGGGCAATATTTCTAGTCATTTGTATATCATTTTCTGTGTATTACAAGCAGTAGAATAGTTAAAAGCAAAAATTATCGCTATGTAATTAGAGGAGAGCCTTAACAATGAAATAGGATGCAACATGTTATTTACATTTTTATGTTGGGATCAAATAAAGATACCGGAGTTGTGTTCACATCTATAGCGATAATACGTGAGTCCATTAGCACCATGAATTGGAAAACCAACTTTTGTAGATCAGTCAAGCTAAGGAGTGAAGGAATACGACCATATATTTTGCATCTTCAATCGGTCAAAGAACAAAGGACGATAGTGATATTCGCTTATAATGTAAGTCGTAAAATACATTTTTTGTCGGTTCCTCTCAAGGCTTCCAGAGAAATGTTCGTGTCACCACTCGTACCTATTTTTTATGTTATTTTGTAGTCAATCGCGTTCCTCTATATCACGTGTACCTATATTTAATATTAAAACTAGATTTATCAATAATTAATAAAGTTAACCCTCTATGGGCCGAATTTTCTGTAATATCTGAAGATTAGTTGCACGATAGCACATTAGAAAATAATACAAGTATTATTGTAAATAATAAATTTTACTTGATTTTGAAACGTTGGATTGTAAAGAATTTCATGGTTTTGAAGAGCTAACTTGTAATATTTGAGAAAGTTAAATCGATTTTGAAAAATAAATGCTTAGATTTGTTTTGTGTTACTTCGCAGTTACAAGGGCCCATAGGGTTAATTGTTATAAATGCGACGAAGTTTGAGACCCATACGTCGCACTTAGGAAGTAGAGCAGTGTTTTTCAAACTTTCGACATATGTGTGTCCCTTCCATTATTCTCGTGACGATGACTATCCCTTGCCAAAAAAGATTGTATGTCAATAAAAAAACGATTTTGACGGAAAAGTTTTCGATATCGTAAAGAAACAAAAGAATACGTAATAGAACCTCTTACTTCTATGAAATACTGATATTTTCATAGAGAAAATGTTCTGCAGAAACACGTTTGTTTAAAAATTCGAAATGTATCAGAAATTTTTTAATACTTTTTCCAGTGTTTGAAACATACACGCAAAATATAGGTTGTGTAAGCACTTCCGTAACAATTCCGTAATTTTCAGAAATTCAGATAAGTACGTTTTCAACATTTCGACAATTCTCCAGCTTAAATCCAGAAATATTTAGCTCATGAAAAAGAAAAATTCCTGGGCCTTTATGTAGGCAATCATTTTTTGGTCTTAAACAGAATGCGATATTGAAATTTGATTACCTATTTCAGTATTACCTTGCACAAATAATGATCAAACTAAAAAGTTCATTGAATTTTCCAGCTGAGCTACGCAACGAATCATTATTTACTTTTTCAGCAGCTTGCTTGCATCCTTATCACCAGACTGCGGATTTTTATGCATTTATGACAAATTAAATACGGCTAAAATATACAAAAAGGGCATAATACAAAAATATATCTAAAATATCCAAAGTATGGTATTTGTTGTAATATTTATTGAGTGCAATAAATCTCTAGATAGGTTTTCCTGTCTCACCTGCATTTGTGAAACTCGAAATTTGCATAAACATCCGCAATCTATTTATCACATAACGTTTCGTTAAAATACCAACAATAATATAATAAGCTGCATATGCCTCAAAAATGTTGATATTTTTAAATAAGAATAGACAAATACCGTGTCTTAAGTACATGATACATGAGAATGTGAACGTAAAATGTTAAATTTAATTGTATTTCCAGTGAATGCATATGCTCTTCGAAATTACAATCGTTGGGTGCGTTAAAAGGGTTAAATGGAAAAAGCCGAGGGGTGCAGCCTTGAAAAGCGATCATAAATTGGACTTATCGGGCCAGTTTTACAAGAGTACCAACATATTTATGTCCACGCACCTACATGAAATTGTTAAGTCGCTTTAAGAGGATTACCGAGGAGAGTCAAGTTGACCTTGCTAGGTTTCTTCTTTACTTTCAACTCCGCTTGCTCCACTCTTCTTAAATGTTACAAAAACTGATGGTAGATTAACCACTGTGATATGTCAACAAAGTTGTGGAAGTCGTACAAGAAGTTAAAAAGAGCAATGCCGAATAACGGTAAAAGTAGGAGTGGTAGATGTAAATATTTTATTAAACGAAACTCGATATTTTGTTACACAAAGGACGTACATATTACTTATATGTCTTTAGTATCACAAGAATACCTGATAAAATAGAAATATCGTCAATGACATTTAAAAATATGACGTACATGATAATGAAACACATTACTTTGTAAAATACATCGATAAATATGAAAAAAGATAAAAATATAAATGGAGAAAAATTAATAATTGAAATTAAATTAACACAAAACTTACGGCCACCGTCAAATTGACGGGTTTCTACATTTTCCAAAATATTTTTCAAATTTATATAGAGTCAGTGCAGTAAATATTTCACGCTTATCTTGTAATACACAAATTACTTAACTGATCTTATTTTTTCTTCGAAGTATTTATTTAATATATTTAAATATGGTAGATTTAGCAGCCATAAATCTAGTTTTACATCCTGAACAAATGATGTATCGCGTCTCTTGTTCTTCGTAAATGTTATGTTACTCCTAAAAATAAAAATTCTTAAAGAGTTTTCTCTTCAAAATCTCCACTAACATTTGTATTTCACAAAAAAATTGTATGTAACTATGGAAAGTTCTGTTGGAAGTAGGTATACTTTCAACTTTTTCTATCCAAAAATATTACACGATACAGTCGCTTTTATCGTTAAATGTTTCCTTAAGTGTTTGGAGAACAGAAGCTAAATAAAGCCGCCAGCGAATTTGCATGTTAAAATGCGCCCACTTGTTCCTGTTCTCAGCAGGTAGCATGTGGGCTGTTTGATAGCAATTCTGTCTTTATCCCAACCTCTTTCTATCTTTCTCTACCTTCCTTGATCTCGAAGCATCAGGACATCCTCCGTTTACAGAAGGTAAGTATCAACTACATACATCCGGTCCGAAATATGAATACTCTTTTCTCCTTCTCTCTCTCTCTCCCCCCCCCCCCTCTCGCTCTCTTTCTTCTCCTTGGTTCATGAATAATAACGATACCATATTATACATAAGTATGAGGAAACATTAAAATAAAAATACTGATGAAATAAACAGGATATTTTCGAAAAGTATTAAAAATGCACATATATCGTATAGCGGTGTAAATAATATAATTTGATTAAGTCTATTATTAATATAAAAACCATCAGATGTCTCTAGCAATTCATTATACCTACTCATATACATATTTACATAGAGAACACTTTTTCCGTGACTATATAGACTTGCTTAATGCAGTTTTGAGTATCTAATTATCGAGAAATTATAATAATTCTAAAAATATTATTTTTTATTCGAATACATTTTTATGTGCGACTAGCATCTGTGGCGCGTTCTGCTGCTTATATCGTGTCTTACCTATTCTTTACTCATCAGTAGATGAAAAGAAATTTATTGTTAGTTAACTGAGAAAAAAAAATTAATTACGTCTTGCTTTATATATTAGAAATACGTAGAAAAATGTCGAAAGATTCATGTACCTTTAGTTTAATTGTAAGTTGTATCCTATTGTGTACTGTTCCGTTTTTACTACATATTTCTTATTGCTTATGTTTATGTTATCGACATATAATAACTGCTATAAAGGTTAAACCAAGTTTATCACAAAAATTATAGAGTCTGAATCGTTTTTTTCAACGCATTGACATAGCAGTAGACTTAGGATAACAAGGATTAATATTTATTAACAAAATAAAAATATGTTTAACGTTTTAAGAGCATTCAAATTAAAAAAGGGTAATAAAATATTTGACACTTTCGTTACAGGAATCCATTCCGTTGCAGAACTGCTAATGAAGTCGATACCGGGCGCAAACAATGTGCACATTTAAAAAAAAATTTTTCCTATAGTAAGTACTTTCTTATCTTACAAATATTTCGTTCTTGAATTAAAAAGAAATGGAAGCTCGTCTTGGCGGTCAAGATGGATTATGTATGTTCAAAATGTAGGTACTTTGAGTTGGATTAATACAATGCAGGTCAATACATAAGGGCGACTGGAAAGTAATGTCGTTTTTTTACAATAAATTCAAGCAAATAAATTTTTAAGTTTTATGTTTAATGAATGATATAATCGCATTCGTTATGAATAACCTTTTGTCATCTAGTGTGCAAATTTTCAGCACCGGATCGATAAAAATCAATTGCTTCTAGAGCAAAATATTATATCTCGAGAAATGATATTACTTTTCGGTCACCTTAATAATGAAGTAATACTTTACAGGTACCGGATAATTCGATACCGACTGTAATCGGCGCTCATACGCCCAGATCGTCTCGTGGGTACCGACTATAGTCGGCACTCGTAACGAAAGTGTTAAAAAAAGTATTGAAACTTGAAAACATGCATACCTACCCGAGTCAAAAATTTCAGCCCAAAATCCTCCTAAATTACCAAATAAGTAACTTGGGATATTTAGGCTGAATATGGAAAAATATGTTACATATAAAAGAATGCAAATTTTAATTCCACAATCGCCCTAAACTTGTTCATTTTTGCCAGTTTTGCCTAGTTTAGGATCAATTTAGGCTTCATACAGCCCAAAATAATCCTCAGCATTCTTATTTAGAAAATTAATTTAAGCCCAATATTAAGCCATACATTCTATAATGAGAAGTTGTAGAATTGGATTGGAATTGGATTGGAATTGGAGTGAAAGCCCTATTTTTAGAAAAGAAGTCGACAGACTTGGAACTTCTGAAATATTTTTAGAGGATGTCAGATTAAATTGGAATAAAAATTTTACCTGATCAGTTCATATAACTCCTAAAAATCATAGTTACAGGACTTTGAGGCGCGTAGACACACTAGCTGAGGATTTTGAGGTTCAAGATGGTATACATAATTAAGCGGCAAATGAGAAATCAAAAGAATTGATGATTTGAAGTTTCTTTTTAGGCTGGACTTTTCGACTCGGGTAGAATTAAATTTATATTGCCGTTTGATGTACCTCCACAGAAACGTAAGGTTTATCCCTATGCATTGTGTTCAAAATTAAGGGGAAAGGTTGGAGCTATAGTCCCAGTCCCCTTATATTACCTTTATGTAATCCAGTTTGTGGAGATTCGACAACTTGCAATCTCTGCATACTTCAAATATATCATTTACGTTTTCATGTAACCGCCCACAAAAGAATATTGAATAATCTTCTAAGTAAGTTGCCAATATTTGACTATTTACAGATATAATTATTCCTGGTGCATGTGTACACAATACATTACAGTCATTACGGCTTACATCTTGTAATCGCATTCCTTGAGTGTTTTCGAATTACGTCTGCAAACAGAATTTTTTTGCTGAGGAACAGCCCTCTATACAAAGAGAAAATTAGAGCAATTTGGAAATGCAATCTACAATTAACTTGAATTTAGCACAATATTTAGTTTTCGTACTACAATACAATTACTATGTTCCCGTGTGAGAGGGAGTTCAACAAAAACCCCGTTTCGCTGCGCATCGTAAGGATTTTTCTATGCCTTTTATGTTCCACAATTACGGAGTTATTTGAAAGGAACTTAACCGTCTAACTCTTGAGGAAGGATGCACACTTTCTGATACTTCGTTCACTTTCAAATTAGTACTTTTATTTTCTTGTAATTTCCATACAGTTTTTCTTCTTTTTGTCAATTCCGTACATAAATTGAGGATACTCATTGAAACTGTATCAGTCAATGCAATTGTAATTAACATATATACATCCTATCACATATGAATCGTTCATTTTGAAAATGGCATATCCCACCCCCTTTAAATGTACTGTTAATTACACTTTTATCATGACTTATCAAACAGTTAGGTTGGTGTTATCTATTTGTTTTCATAAAAATTTCATGTACTAAATGCATCAAATCTATCATTTTTATCTGGTGCTACAAATGCACATTATTATTTCTATTACATATTATAAACGTTTTTATTTTTGAGCTTCCAATTCTATTTTTCTAGTACCATAATCTACACCTTATCCTTAACTTAAAGTTACAAAAACGAAACAATATTTTTTACTAATGTATGTATACGTAACTTCATTTATATATTTACATTACGTAATTTCTGGCTGTCTTTTTGTGTAAAGTGTGCTCAATAGTGTATTATGTATACACAGAGTCACATCATAAACATATCCGAATCAATTTTGTTATCGACTATGAAACGCAGTAAGTAGAAATTCAGGTTTACCACAAAAAATACCGATGACCTTAAACAAAGTTTTTAAATTAATATATTTAAAAAATAATCCTTCATTCATTTCTTTATACAGTTTAAATCACGTCAAGAACGATTTCCGAGCTGTCAATGATAAAGATAAAGTTATTCGAATAGCCCGCTTCATGTGAAACCTTTTTTATAAACCGTACAATTTTGATAATTCAAAATACTGTAAGTTTATGATAATAACTGGTGCAAGAGTGAAACTCCGGGCCAATAAATTTCGTGTTTCTGAAGGATAATAATACTTAAATGTGCAAACGGTGCAGTATCAGGAATAATATATGGTTCCCGAAAGAAGACAGTCAATTAAATCGAGAACAACGATCGGTACATGCTGCGCGTGGACAGGGGCCAATTTATTAATCGAATTATCAGGCTGATTTCCCTCGTGTGAAGCCGGCTGCGGATTCGATCGAAGCCCAAACAGTTCCCCTTCTGTTACTCCTGCCTTTCGCATTCACCCTTTCGGTAACATTCTTTACACCGTTTGCTGCAAAAATTCTTGTTCCTCGTTTATCTACATCGTTTGCTTCTTTCGCTTCGCATTTATGTCATATAAACCGCGAAAAAATAGGCGACGCACAGTGGTGAATTTCACCGAAATCCTGGCCAAATTGCCAAAAATTTCTCTCCGCGATTTTTAAAATTTACCAATTGCGTTTGACTTTTAACACATCGGAACATCCTTCTCCACTAATAATAATTTTTTGTACAACGAATCAAGTTTTTTGTAAAACAATCTCATTAAGGAGTTATGTTGTATGAATGCAGTGACATTATAAAATAGTGATCAATAAACTTAAAGTAAACGGGAAGAAAAATGTAATGAAAATTATCTAAAATGAATTATTCGCGTTCACATTTTTCATTATCTCAATGAGGCGATTATATGTCAATTTAGTTGTAGAATTTCCGTTTTGACAAATACAATAAAAATATTGAATATAATCCATATATAGAGAAATATACAATAAAGGTAGGTTAGCAAAATAGACTCGACTAAAAATAGAAAACCAGGCTACAAAAGCTTGGAACAAAATTGTACCCTCAACGTATGGTAAAAGTAATTGTCAAAGACAGGGTAGTTTTGCAACGTTTGAAAAAGATGTAAATTCTTCAAGTTCATGATCTGTACTCCCATGATTCTCATAAATCTGTATGCTAGATTTTTTATAAAGAGTAGGAAATGAGGTTGCTAACAGCTTCTTAAATTGGCCAAATTAGAATAAGTGGATTTTTGGACTTGACTGGAAAGTTGGGGTTAATTGAAGTCACATTGCCATGTTTAAATGTCTACTTCGTTTAGTAATTTTTGTTTAGTTCACAAAATAAATACAAATTGTAATACTACACATTTATTATCATTAACGCAAATAATTCAATTTGTTCGTTAGCCAGAAACTGTTTTTATTGCAAAAATTATTGTAATTTGTACCGAAAGCATTCCATTTGCTTTTCTGCTAGAAAGTACAGCATCGTAAATGTTGTAACTGCTTTTGCATACTCCTATAGATGACTACACATATTTTTCAAAATTGCCAAAGCATAACCTCTTAAGTAATGTACAAGTTCGTCTGCTTTGAATGAAGTATAAGTTGCTTCAAAAGTTCTAGTGCTGACTTCATGGTACTGTGCAATTCGCTAACACTTTATAAAGAACAAATCAATATACATATGTATATTCAAACTGCCAAGAGTTTAATCAGTTAGCTGTGTTTGACGAATATACTCGTCATGCGTAAAACCATTGGTTACTTAAATTGTAATTTTGACGAAAACTAAAATATATTTATAAGTTTCAAGATGTTTGGAATATTTTGAGGCCATGCCGCAATAAAACGAATAACTGAAGGGTATAAATAATTTGAAGTAGATTTATGATCAGCTCTCGATTTTCGTGACCCAAATTTAAAAGAATTTTCGCCACAGTTAACTGGTTAATCAAAGTGCACAAACTACAGAAACTCCTTGCAAATCAATGTAAATATTACATAGTTCAATTTAATCCCTTAGCCTACAATAACTGTGACACTTGTGGCGCAGTAAATCGGATAGGAAAGTTTTAAGTTTCGTAATACCTATAAAGGCTATAGGAGGATAAGTATGATCCAGCGGCCTTAGCTCCGATCATGCTCGCTTTTTTTTGTTAAATTAGTACCTATGTGAGTACTTATCACAGCAATTTTCAACCCTTAAAAATTCATCCCCAGGGAGTAATCGTTAAATAAACAAATTTTTTCAAAAATTCATAACTTGAGAACGACTACTTTGATTTTATTGAAATTTATTCAGGACGTACATATAACTAAGGTCTCTGATTAAAAAAAATTCCAGTCTTGATGAATTGACACAACCTTAGAAAAAAAATTAAAACATTTTTCAATGACTACTATTGGTAGGTTATATTTGAGGCACAACTACCAAACTTTTTTTATAGCTTTCTAACACCATTTTGCACCATATATAATTTTGGTATAATTTATTTCTTGGTGCGTCATATCCAAAAAAAATAAAAAGTCTAATTTTAATCATATTTAATTTTTTTAAATATGTTATAATTATGGCACATCCATCCTAATTTTTTTCTAGTTTTCTAACGTCATTTTGCACCATATATAATTTTGGTATAATTTATTTCTTGGTGCGTCATATGCAAAAAAAATAAAAAGTATAATTTTAATCATTTTCAATTTTTTTCATTATGTTATCATTATAGCACAATCATCTTAATTTTTTTTTAGCTTCCTAACATTATTTTGCACCATGTATAATTTCGGTGCGTTATATGCAAAATAAATGAAAAGTCTAATTTTAATCATCCTCAATTTTTTTCAATATGTTACCGTTGTTACGTCCCGAACTAAATTTTTATATCGGATTTTTCCATTCTCTTCTGTTTCATCTTAAATATTAAGTTTCATCTGCGTTCTAGCCAACATAATACTAAGAGCGTGATGGAATCGACGTGCGTAGCGCATTCCATCATATATCACTTAAAATAGGCAGTTAGAGACAACTGAACAGAGAAGAAGAATAAAGAGTTGCATTACCGGAATCAAAAACTAAGCATAACGTGACCACGGAACGTGGCTACCACCTCCATCATGGGTCCACCCTTCGTGAGACCCAGGGCGAGATTAACTCGTCACTCTTGTCTGGAAAGTCGCGAGGTGCGTAGGCATTGAGTCCGGGGTGTCGTTAAGCCAAGTTATCCGCGAATAATCTCAATAGTTTGATACGCGGTAACGGACTTTGATATCCTCGTAAAACATTCTATATGAATATCCTAGTTAACTTAAATATCTCTTGGCTTTCAATCGTCAAGTCGCGTAGTGCGTGATTGATAGCTCGCGAAACTGCGATAGTGAGAATCTCCGATTCTCATCGTCAGTGAGAAATAGTTCGGTATCGATAATCAGTGCCGAAGGACTCAGCGTTTCGCGTGAGATTTTACGTCAAAATTGAATTACCCCTTTAATAGTATCGTTTATCAAATGTCTGTATCGTATAATCTATAATTTTAATCCGTTAGTCATAAGTCAACATACGTTCATATCGAAGTGCAACTCTTAATTCGTCTTCTCTGTCTAGATTCTCAAACACTAAGCAACATTGTAATCCCAGCGTTTAACATCGAAATTGTGTTACCAATATCGGAAGATCTTAACCGAAACGAGCGCACCCCCGCACACTCGATTTATACACATTCATCCGCAAAATTATAATTGTACCGACCACAGGAGACCAGGGTGAGTTCCAATTTTTACCAAACTAATATTGAACATTTTCACTGTCTATTTCCTTGACTGCGAACCCTGAACCGAACCTCGAAAGTAAAGTCTTGTTAATTCTTGTGAATGGGAAATTCATTCGAACTTCGTTTCGAATAAGTTTCACCACCCTTACGTTGTTATTTTCATGATCCATAATTCAGAATCTTAAAGTCTCTCTCTCTCTCTCTCTTTCTTTTATATGTACAATTTCCTAACGCATTAGAATATACTTTATTCTACCAGTTCAATCTTTGTTCGAAACCAATATTAATTAAAGTCCTTATCCTTTCAAATTTCGAATCCAATAGACCTGTACGGGTTTCAACAGATCGGCCCATCCATCCTGTCCTCTCCTCAACATAGTCTGGGGAGAGCTACAAAATTTTCGTATTAGCTAGAACGCGCGGAATCTACCGTCCGTTGACACCCGCTCGACGGCGGACGGCACGCGGAAAATAAAGTGCCGCACGTAACACCGTTATAGCACAATCATGTTATTTTTTTGGTTTTCTAACATCGTTTTACTCTATCTATAATAATTTCTTAATTCATAATTCTCAGCGTGTTACATTGGAATCAATAAAAGTATACAGTTTTTCTATATTTCGGCAACTTCCAAAAAAAAAAAACAACAAAAAGTCCATTTACTACAATGACGATGATAGCGAATATTTAATTTTGATTCGGCAGATCGACCTAACGTTCTAATGCAATTTTCGTCCGTTGCTAGAGCTGTGGTGGATAGACGTAGCGGGGATATGCGTTTTAGTGGTGGGTATAATGAGTTAGGTATCACAAGTCTGTCGTTCGCGCGGGCCCGCATGAGCTCACATTCTGAACTATCACATTTTTAAAGTCTTAAATACAAATGAAACCAAGATAATTATCAATTCAAAGTACTATTAGTAATATAAATTGCAACGGAATAAATATAATTTTCAAACCTAAAACTAATCAGAACGTGTTCGTAGCGTCAAGGAATCTTCGGTTTATACAAGTCAATACACTTTAACTGTCCATTAATATTGTTTGTTACTTCAAAACAAATGATAAAAGATATATATCTATTGTCGTTTCGCATTTCCAGTTCTATGCCATAAATATACTGTTTATACAATTTGCAGAATAATTTTTCAAACTGATATACATATATAGTAAAGCGTATACAAAGGGCTCTTATTTGAGTTAGTAGTACATCTCACCAATTGAATTATTAGTTAATCTTTGCACGTTTCACAATACGTACATACGTCGCGACGTGTCGGATAACAGTACAAGCTCTGCGTTCTGTGAATATGTTAAGCTTTGAACTGCAATCCTTCAGGAAGTCTCACTTGACTTTTACTCGTTATGCTTTATACATATACTGAAAAATCGACGTTTTTTTTATTATCTTAGTTCTTCTTTTAAAAGTGCATACTCCTACATCAATCAATCTCAGTTTTTGCTTCTGAAGAGACACAGTACCGCATCATCAACTCTCATTTCTTGCTTTCGAAAAGTCATTGAACTACATTTTCTGACGGCAAAGTGTGAAGATAATGTACCCTCTCCCGCTACCTTTGTTCTACAGATGATGCAACCGTCAACAGTGCTACCGCGAAATGTCATAGGGAAAGTCGAGACATCTTAAGTTCTAACAGTGCAATGACATAATGTCAAGGTGTATTTAGACACATGGATATCACACCGTGTAACAGAGGAGAATAACTACGCGTACTTCTTTTGCACGCCAACGCAATGCCTCATGTTGAATCTGTGGTGTGATAGAGAATAATGGAAATGGGGTTGGAAGTTTTACCGCATCTTCCTTATAGACCTGACCTGTCTCCTTTTGATTACTGCTATTATTTTTACCTTTAATACTATTTTTATCTTTATCAGAATTCATTGCCAATAAAAATTTCAAAAGTATTTCCAAAATTAAAACACCAATTAATTTACTTTTTGGAATAAAACTCCTGATTTTTAAAAGAAAGGGTTGTACGTACACAGTTCGTTCCACAAGAAAGATGATTAATGTGAAATAAAATATAAGACGCTGTTTACTTTTAGTTTACATGACCTTTTATTCAAAATAGGCTTCTTGTGAGTCAATACTCAACTGGAATCGTTGGGAAAATTGTTTGAAACAATTCTGATACTCAACGTTTGAAATTTCCTTCAGTACCATGGTCGTAGTCTTCTGGATGTCCGAAGTCGCATCGAAAAGCTTTCCTTTCACTGCCATTTTGAATTTTGGAAATAACTAGAAGTCGCACGGAGACAAAACAGGCGACTAAAGAGGATTTTTAAGCACCACAATACATTTTTGAGCCAGGAAATCGTATAAGATCTTACTTTTGTGCGCTGGTGCTCCATTGCTTCTTTCACGACCGAAGTTCAAACATACTGCTAAAATTTCGGTTATTACAAGCAGTCTGTCCTGCTAACGCTGTTAAATTTAAAATAAAAGGTAGTCGAAATACCACGTTAGAGAATTCGTGCACAAAGGGCGTTAGTATTTACACGAATATAACATCAGTCACATTTCCTGTGGGACGGACTGTGTGTAAGCTTGTGGAACATGGAAAAAGTGTCATGAAATTATTGTAAACAAAACTATCTTTATGTAATTTGACTGCTTCAATCTTGATGTAAGTATTTTCACGAACATTTTCCGGTGTCTAATAAAAATCGAAAATTTAACCGTAGTCGTGCAACGGTGAAAATCTGTTTGTATCGCACATGCCTCGTATGCTTCGAAAGATTTTCTGTACTGACAATAAAAAGTCGTTGAATGATCGAAACGGAAAGAATAATTAGGAGAGAGTATAAGCGTAATACTCGACAACATTCTGAATGAATTGTAATACAGAGTAAGCGACCCAGGTATATATCGCAAGTGTAGTTCATGCCGTATCTTGGTATACTCACTCTAAGAAAGTTGGAATTCGACCCTACTAACCCCGTTCTGCTTTCACAGGGGTCTTAATCGCTGCAATGCAATAAACTATTGTCACAGTCGGTCGTATAGTTGCCAGGCGCGTAGACCTGTCTGCAGTGTAACCTACGATACGTTGTCTGTTTTTCCGAAGATAAAATCACTGTGAAAGCAGAGTTTTATATTTACTCAATTTGAAGTTGTTTTTTTTTTTCTATTTTCTTCCTAATAGTGTAAATAAGATCCAATTTTTGAAACTCGCTGAGGTTTACGTGGGAAATGTCAATAGGACTTTCTCTCTGGTCTCACAATCAGATTGGTTGGTCCTTCGTCGTACTTGACGATGGTCAAACTCTGTGAGAACCCATCTTCGAGGAGCTCACCGAAGATAATCAACGACGACGATTTTCCGAAAAGATCGTTGGACAGTTTTAACAAGGAACATCGCAGGAACTTCTATCACCTATTCTAGTTTATTTACCCTTTTTTGCCCTATATCTTTTATAACTCCTCTCTAAATATATCGGAAATCAATGATAGATCATTATTCTAATAATTAATTATGAATTATTGCGCGTTCGATCACAAAAGAAATAGTAAGGCAAAGGGTTAACTCGTTGATAGGATATGCACAATGATTTACCTGAATTTGTTATTAGCTACAAAAAGAGCGCCAAACAAGCATGTTGATTTGGAAGAAAATAGTAAATATACAGACAATCGATTCATGCATCGTCATCAGGTTCCTTACAGAACAAGAAAAACAATAGAACATCGGTGCAAAATGATCTCCGGTTTGTCCAGCTCATTGACCCTATCACTGCAAACATTATGGACTTTTGAACTACCTACATGATCACCGTGTAATGTTAGAAGTTTTCAACGCTGAAAAACGTGCTCCTGTTGCGCTGGAAGCCATGTTGCGCTGGTTGCACTACATCAGGCTGGATTTCAAATTGTCACCCTTTCAACCCACAGTCCAGATTTGACCCCAAAGGACTATTATCTACTTCAAAAAATGAAAAAAGAGCTTCAGGAAAAGAAATTTTCAAACAGTGAAAAAGTGGCATCGTTAATTTCGACCTATTTGCCTTGGTAAAAGGCATCAAGGTTAAAAGGGGATATATTGAAAAGGAGGAATAAAATTATTTATTACTTTAATTTTCCCTCTTTCATTCAGCAAACTGTTTGACTCCCCCTCTTACAGAACATGTAAGAAAAATGTTTCAGAAGTGGGGAACTCCCCTCTAAATCCATATTGGTACATCCCCTCAACGCTTAATTTTCATTTAATTTCGAAGCACGTTTCGAGACGTTATTTGACATCGAGAGGTCTATAAACCAGTTTAATATTTTATGTATATCCATCGCCAGATTAACAACATTTAACGTTTTAACTTATTCCGATATTGTCTTCTAAATACCTTTTGCGCCAGGAGAAGTGTACTTAACAGGCAGAAAAAATTACTTTATTCTGATATGATTATAAACACTTTCCATATTATCCCTCGTTTCATAAATAATTTCACACTAAAAAATCAACCAAAAGTGCACCAATATCTCGTATAAATAAATGCAACACATTTCTTTGATTACACTGGTCTATGAAATTGAACTTTTTTTGGTCTAAACAATACATATTTATGCTGATTCTTGTGGATTTTAGAGCACTGAACATGAATATAAAGTCCGCTTGTCTACATCGGCCTCCATTTTTAAGAAAATCAGTTTTGAGAGGACACAAATTTTATTTTTTTGAATTAATTCGTCCCATTTTAACCGCAAAAGTTATTCAAATTTGGTTTGCATAAAATGATTCTAAAAATCCTCTCGAACATAACGATGTATACAACTTTAAGGTTCCAAACATTTAAACACTAATAAAACACAACTGGAATGAAAAGCGACAACCAAAATGCCCCACTTTTTGTGAATATTTTCTTATTTATCTGAAAAAGTAGTAGTCCAAGAAGACTTCTAATAGCAGAAGGTGATAGAGTAGGCAATATTCTTAAGAAATCCATCATTAAAAGCAGATTTACAGTAACTCAAGTAACAGAGAAGACGAATTCAAATTACAATTGTATTTTCAAAATGTGACTACGTATTTTTTATTCTTTTAACAAATAAAATGTGCTTAGTCGCAATTGATGAAGAGCGAAAGATATGAAGATTACGTAAATAAAAATATTTACTGGATAAAGAAATCTGTTGTAAATTTGTCGTCCATAAAGTTACCGATTTGTTTCTCATTTTGTTTCTCGTTTCACAATATAAGTTATAGCATTTTCTTACGATAGAGGCGAGGAGAACCTCTAAATTTAATTCGAGACACGCTCGAGATGTAGTCGATGTATTCGCGTCACGACAAAACTGGCATCCCCTTTGGACTTTATTCGTTCCGTTCTTCAACCCCCGTAATCAGATTCCAAGAAAATTTTCATCCATAACGGTTTTTTTCTCCTTTTCTTTAAGATAGTGAATACAAGTCAGCAAATTGTAAGCCCTTTCTGTGCACAGGGTTGATTACACCTAACGAAAAGGCGATCATATTGACATTCTTCTGCATTACAACAGATTTTCTTACGCATCGCAAAAATGAACTGCAAATTCATTATTACCGACAAGTTTAATATCGGAAATTGAGAAAGTGTGATATTTATCTGGCTGGCTGTTTATTACTGTATATCTTCTTACACCTGATTTTATTTGATGTTATTTATTTTGTTACACTTGTTTTACTTATTTATTTAATCTATTTATTATCTCCTGCGTGCTTTATACGCCGCGGAAACTATTGTTTCCTTGATTTTACACAGCTACTGCTAGATACGGACTTTACCTCATTTTATTATGCACATATTCACTAATGCAAATATGTTAAGATGAATTTCTTGGCGTACAAAACTGTGCTATAATGCAAAGACTCGTTTGGGTTGTAAGTGAAAGTGAAAAGAAAGGTTTTCATTTCGCTTTTTAAATCCTATACATGTAGAATCTTGAATGGCTTCTTGTTGCTAGTCTCAACTATCCAAAGTAACAAAAATGTGACTGGCTTCCCTTAATAGTAATTCATCTTCACAAAATGTTAGTAAGTCGTACTATTTATATTTCTTACCTGGGAAACACGCGAACCACAAATAGCTCAAATTAATGTTCTTTGTGAAGCCACGTTGTGATTACCAGTGGCGAGAAATCTTCAAGATCCAGAAAAATTATTAATAATTATTACATAACAGTTAATTTAAATATTAAAAATCTATAATTCGCGAAACTTTAAACCTCAACAATGGTCCCTCTCTAGTAATAAAAAAAAGTATATTTTATATGACATATGTATTAAAAGCGTTATCATTCTCTTTTTAAGAACAAGATGTATCTTAAGATCTCTAACAATAAGAATAAGTACAGATCCTTAGGCTGTACTAGAAAGAAGTCACTTCATAAGTAGTTTGCTTCGATCCACCCGACAGATTCAGGTGTCTCCTGTCCTCACGTATTTTACATTCTAACGCGTGACTAGCCGAAAAACCGTTTAACGACGAAATAAGACTTTAATTTTCGGTTGTCATTCGCCGAGCTCAGGTTTCAAGCGCCGATATGATGGCAATAGACCATAGATGGTAAACCTGGTTCCCATCGCCCAGTAATGGACGATTGAAGCTTTTATAGTGAGCGGTAGGGATTTTGTTCGATACCGAAGTTATTTCCTTTTTTGGACCGCTAGCCATCACTCTAATTGAGTTTATTTCTCCTTTAACCCTTTGCACTCGAGTACTTTTCGTTCAGGTGAACTAGCAACTCAACAACAAGGTGAACTAACAAAATAGACAAGTGTTTCACAGGTACTTTCAATTGATTTGATAATAAAAAGACAAGCCCAACCGAGTCCGCGAAAAAAATTGGATTAACAATACCTTATAATATCGGAAACAAACAAATAGAGCTCGACAACTCAAAAAATGCCAAGGCGCCATAGTGTTGCCTCTCGAGTGCAAAAGATAAAGTAAAAAGATTTTAAATATATATTTTTACTAAACATTCACTTTGAAATTTCGAACACTTTGGAGGGCGATAAGGAAATTTTGCTACGAGCAATGATTCAAAAATAGGCGGTATAAAAATGTTGACTTTGAATAGACGGTGCGGGGACACCTGATCCTTACCTCGTGCCACAAGCCAAATGACTTCACTGTTTTGGCGGTGTATAGATAGGGTTCAGCCATGTTGTGCGATTATTACTTAGCAACGGCAAACTTAAGAATTTAAATAGTCATAATAAAATACTAAATTGAATTGGGACGCCATTGTCACGTAAAAGCAACTGTTGAAATAGTACTGACTGATTACTTGAAAAATAACAATAATACAGTAAAAATATATTGTTGTACGCCCTTCCAGGTATGTACAAAAGATCATAAAAACACAACCGCAAACTTTAAAGAAATGTATTTTTTGTTACCAAAAGTGCCAGAACGGGTCCACTGACTGTAAATCTCAAGTTTTCTCTTCTTATCGACAATAGTCCAATGAAAATCTTGCACAAGGTGCCGTTAGCACCCTCTCATAAGCATCCATCCCTTACATTCATCCCGTCGATAATACATACTTTACGTATTCACTCTCTATATTAATACATTATGGGGTTTTGAATTCTAACGAAACAGTTGATGCAGAAAGTAAAAATGTTCACAGATTAAAAAACAAACTTGCAAATTGTCGAGGCGCATAACCTATTCAAATATGCTAATATACTGCCTTCGCGAGAATAACCTTTTGCTCAATCGGGTTTCAAACTTATGGTTTTCCCGGTATCCTCCAAAGTCTGATCATAGTTTCATGCTGTGACATATGCCGCTGATCTGTTACTGTGAAGAACGTGATTGGTTTCGTCCAACGCAATTGCATCTGTATGATGTCTTATGGCTTCGTCGAATTAACCAACCTACACACCCGAATTACCCCCGTTATCAACACCGATAACGATTCAATAACGCTTGATATTGGGTAAATAATGCTGTGCTAAGTTCTATTTTTTACAAATCATTCTTTGAGATCTTGGAAAGATACGTGATGACTCATGAATGTTCATTCTCGCGCCGTCGAAGGTTCTTGTTGAGCATGTGCAAATTATCAAATTTAAGTGAATTTATTTAAACTTAACCCTGCTGTTCTGTTCATTTTTATCTCAAATTCGTATTCCTCCCAATCAAAATGATCCGGCGAACAAAGGTTCACATTAAAAAAAAATATATATTCAAGCAGGTAGACATAAGTGTTAAATATATTGAATATCAAAAGTAATACTTAAAAAGTATCTGTTAAAATATATCTAATATAGACCGCAGCAGAGCAGAAGGGTTAATGCAATGTACGGAAACGTGACTCTCAAGTGAGAAGTTGCTGCACGGTACTAACGACGAATTTTTAGAACCTCGTAACAGCACAGCCTTTTAAAAAACGATTAGATGTTTAAATTTATTTTATACTGTCTTAGAATACAAATAATTGTCTGACACAAAGTCTTATTCTGTTGCTTTACTTTATGTAGTTATAACAATTAATTTCTCCCGAAGTAAGAAAATTCACAGCAATATACTTTTACAAATTGAGAACTCTTAAATTAATTGTTCTTGTTACTTATGTTGTAATTGTATAAATAGAAGAATTAACAATCATATGAATTAAAGAAAATTCTTTGCTTCTGACTGTAAATACTGTTCGTAATCTCAGTTTATGAAATAATCGCACCTAACTAATTGCGAGGGTGAGTGGAAATAATGAGATGACAAGTAGGGCGTACTCTCCGTCGTCTCCATTCTCCATTCTACCATCTTGAGAATCTCAGGTTTTCGACTGTCCTCTGCGTCCGTTGAAAGCACGTGTGTCGCCATAGATGACCCTCGTGAGATAGACTCGAGTTTGTATACCGGGTGAACGCAACAGAAATCGTTACTCTTTAAACTGCTCCCTCTAAATTCCAGTACGTACAGTTATGTATGGACTGCGTTATAAAACAGTACATATAGCGGTATATTTATAAAATGAACTTCTTATTGCGCATACAAATATTTAAGAATTAAAGGTAAGCCTAACGCAAACTTTAAGTACAGTTACAGTTTTAATGAGTTTATAAGATAATTCCAATCGATTTTCAAAACGTTTTCTTGGAATATTTTATACTGTCTTTTGTTCATACAGGTAGAAAGTGAATAGTACTTTCTAGTTTACAGTGCATACACGTTTCTCTAGTATTTCCAGTATTTGCGCTTTATAACAATTGAATTCATCTCTTCTATCGCCAAATTAAATTGCTAAAAAAGTATCAACAAATAACACATTCGCTATCAAATATTTTTCTCAATGAAATAATAAACAATTTACTGTCAAAGACATACGATAGGTACTTTCCCTCGATAGTATAATTTTAATAAAATGTCTAAAATTGAAAATATTACAAAAACCGACGTAAATTGCAAAAAATAAAAGGATACTTAACGAATTACAGTATCTACAGTTTAAAATTTTATTCACTGCCTGGATCTATAAAGTGTACGGTTTAACTTCATGTTTTAGAAAAAGAGAATTCATTCCCAGTAGCGAAATCAATATTAACACTTTTATAGGCGTTGAATGCATTATACCTAAATATATTAAGTAAATAGTTTGAAAAAAGAGGGAGCGACCGCCAACATGAGCGGTTAAGTAATTTGTGTATTATAAGATACATACCTATAAAGTGTCTTATGTAACCACGCCTCTATCTTGAAGACCGTTTCTAAAAAAGTAGGAACCGTCAATTTGACGGCTTCCATAGATCTAGTGTTAAGAATGCATCAATATTTCGAGTGAAATTTAATTTTAAATTAAACTTCATTGTATGAAATTTATTGTAAAATGTATAGGTAATATTTTGTATCGTGTTGCTAATTGAATGAATCATAAAACTGAAAATTTAAAGAATGAACTCGCTTCAGGTGTTTCCTATATGGCACAATTCTTTTAATACATACAACTGTCATAATTTATTAAAATAAGCGAAATTTTTAATAGAAGATGAATAAAATAAATGGAACGTCGTGGTTTAACGCCTAAATGGATAACGTTCCACCCTGTATACAAAAGTAGGTATTCCTTTACAGTTCCTTCAGTCAATTCTGAAATACTTATTCAATTTTACTCCATTGCTATCATTAATTTTATAATGTTATCCTAAATATCGTATGACAGGGAAAATATCCACTTCCAGCAAGAGTGTTCAAATGTAATTAAAAGTATTTAGAGTGAAGAGCAATATATAATTTTTTCCCGAAAACAAGACTCAGTAATTTCTGAAAGTAAACTCTAACATTACTTTTAAGGATGATTTTTGTATAAGTCTTACACGAAAAATATAAACACTAACGTTATATGGCTCTAACTCTGACTCTGACTAAAAACATGGAATTCTGTTATTATGTCTTCTTGGATTTTTGTCATAAACACGAAAGCACCATCTTGAAAATTATCCTTAGTGCAAGGTGCAAAATTAATTTAAAACAGTGTTTTATTTCCGAAAAAGCATGGGGATAAGTTGCCAAACCAGTGAAGTAAATTGACTTTCGATACGACGTCAGGAGAGTGTAATGTAGCAATGACAACCAAAAACTAAGCACTTGTTTCATTGTTAAACGCTTTTTCGGCAAGTCACGCATTAGAATCGAAAATATATGAGAAAGAGGGGTGTATATCCGTCGGGCGAATAGAAACACACCACATAATATGAAGTGACTTCTTTCCCTGGCTCAATAATAGCTGCGTCGCGGTCTCTCTTGCTTGGTGGAGAGATCGGTATGTACGGCCCTGCTAAAGAAAAGTGTGCGAGACTTGAAGGAGAGATAAACGTTGCGAAGTGAAAAAATCTACGGGTCGTACAGTGTCCATCGCATTTGAAAGCCATTTCTATTGTCATACTTCGTTTTTATTTAACTAAACGGTTCTTTTTGTTAAAGTCACTACTCTGTTTTCTTCCCTCGCTTCGCCTCTTTGATGCTACATTATCCTTGAATGAGTAGTAATAATTTCGTAAAATTTGTCGCATTCTAGAACACCGTTACTGCATGCCGAAATTCAATTTTTGTCAGGACCAACTAGCCTTAACGAGCAATGTATGCATATCCAAGGAACGAGTATCGTGCGCCTTTATCATTTTTCGAAATGAACAGTCAGAACTTTTCATAAATTTAATTTAATTTAATTGTTCAGTGCACGTTTCAAACGAAGAGTCTCATAGAACGTGTTGGCTCCGGTACAAATAAATACAACGCAGCCTGGTTTTGTTTGTCTCTAAATAATTGTGTTTCTATTGAATTCTAAATAATTATCTTCTAAAAGAGTTCCGATGCAATTATTACATAAAATAAATTTAAACCATAGAATCTTGCTCATAGCAAGATAGTACATACTGACAATGAGAGAACTACCGATCTTGAAACATCTCAATTAATGAAGTTGCAACAAACAATCCCCAACTATTATCGAATCAACAGAAATAATTAGCTGCAAAAACATTAACGTGTTCTATGATAAGGATCTACGGTTCCAGCAATAATGCTCACGAAATAAGTCATACTCGTGTTAAGAGGAATTCTGCACTGCGTTGCCTACGTACATTTTGCCTTTGAAATCTACAAAATTATTACTACGTGAATGCTTTAGAATCACAATGTATCTGAACTACGGGCTGACAATAAGATGAAAAACGTTTAGATTGGCTTTACTTCCATAGGTCAACCTCCACGAAGGATAACATAAAAGAAACGAAATGCGCTAACGTCAACCCCTTCGATACTACTGGTAACTATAGTCCCCGGCAAACTTTCACACGAAGAACTAATTTTTAGATCATATTTTGAAATTCAATATTTTATAAATACCACAAGTTTTTATATTTCATATATTGTATACATTGCAGCATCAATAAACAATTTATTATTTATGTTACACCACTAGCCATTAAAAAGTACAGGTGGCCCTCGACTTTTGTACATTCTTCTTTCGCACAATTCGTTATTTTGCACGTTTTTAAAAATTACATTTTTTAAAGAGCTGTGTCGTTATTTCAAAAAATGTTTGCTTCTATGCAGTCACTGCCAATGTGCGCTGTAGCTCGCGGTCACTCATTGCCTATTAGAGGTTTTCTAACATTGTAATATTATTTCTAATATACCTACTTGATGTTAGAGAATCTCAAGTTTACAAAGAAACCACATTAACATACAACTTTTCTTATTTTTCCTATAACCCTCTACTTTCGAATATTCAACATTCGTACACATTTTCAGGAACCAATTACACGGGTCAACACAAAATTTGACTTTGACTTTAAAGTATAAAATTTCGATAGTTTAGGTCGTAATTACCTAGTCGAAAAAAAATATATGGCATGAAAAAGTTTGCTTTTGTATCTAGAAGACCGTTTGAACGATGTTTTTCAAAATATGTGGTTTTAATTTTTAATTGAAAATGAAAACATACAAATAAATATGTTTATCATTTTTATTAAGTTTTACTATCAAAATAACTTACAAAAAAGTGGAAACTAATTTAAAAGTGCACGCTTTTACTTTTTCTTTTATGTTCATTAGTACTTTCTCTTAATAAACCCCAAATATACTCTCCCATCATATTTTCATTGTATTGGTCTTGATAACGTTGTTCGAAGTTCATAATGTCCTGATGAAATCGTTCTCCTTGCTCTTCTGAATACGCTCCCATGTTGTTTTTAACTTTATCTAAATGAGCATGCGTGGACGTAATAACCCCACTTTGAGCTCGCGGTATTTGTGGATGTGTTAGAATTAATTAAAATTTATACAAAAAATTCGAAAATGAGTGTTATTACTATAACAATCACAAAAGCAAACTTTATATCAAAAAAAGATATTTTCTTTTCGTTTTTGTAGATAATTAACCGAAAAATCATAAAATAAACTTTAGGACAAAGAACGAAAATTTTTTTGTAGTGTCGTGTTATGTGCGAAAGTCGAGGGCCAACTGTATTTGTCCGCGCCGGGATTGTTGCGTACAGTGATAGCGACAAATGGTCGCGTGACCGTTACTTAAAGCCCATATTGTGCACAATAATGTTTACGTTTTTGAAACTATTTCACACATTTAAGGTAAATCACAAATCATTAGAACTTCCGTCAATTTTAGTTTAAAAAACGTGAAATTGCACAAGAATGGTTTATTTTCAATCTATAGTTCCTTTCAAATTTCACATCCGTAACGAACACAATTGAATAATCTGCTAAAATGTTACCTTGAAGAGTTTCTCAACTATTTAAACTTACTGAAGGATCTTAACACTGGATGTACCGGCGATTAATTCAATATATTTAAAACTGTGAAATAAATATGTCCAAATCAAGTAATTGAACAGGATAGAATATTTGATCGATTTAATAGCCTACAGACTTCAAAACGGACGTAAAAAATTAAAAACGAAACAACGTTAGAAATTTTAGGAATATTTAAAAAAAATCCGGACAGGTCATGTTGACTACGTTTGTAGATTTAGTGTTAAAATCGCAAACAAAAGATCTCAAGTTTCGTTTCATTAAAACATGTTAGTCAACGTTTTATACATACCGCCTACTTTTCTATCTTTGTTGGTAGTAAAATTTTCTTACCGCCTACCGATTCGACAGTAACTTAATTTAGCGTAATTGCAAAAGTGTTATTAAATTTACAGCGAAGGGTTAGCAAAAATATGTAGTTAAACTTATCTTTTTATTCAAAGGAGAAATAAACTCAACTCGAGTGATGGCTGCTGGTCAAAAAAAGAAAGTAGCTTCGCTATCGGACAAAACCCTTACTGTCCATCATAAAAGCTTGAATCGTCTACTGCTAGGCGATAGGGACCAAGTTGACTACTTTTATTCTAAACTTCCTGAAAATTTTATACTTTCTGAACTATAAAACTTTTTAAACTTATTTGTAAGAGAGGAAAAACTATTATTTTAATCAATTATTTTAATAAGTTAATAACATAAGGCAACACTTAAACACATAAATATTTTTTAAAACATAAATCATAAATTAAATATCTCTCGTAAAACTTTTATATCCGTTCGCTTCTGGTCTCTCTTAACAACTAACTCAATATTTATAAAAAATGCTGTTCGTCGTTCCGGACGACAAGCTAACGCGAGTCAGTCGTCGCAGCGGCGACGAACATACTCGGTGTTACATTTATATAAGTATTAACACTCTTACAAATAAAATAAAAAATTTGTCATTCTTGTGTTGCCTAACGATGCTGTAATCTATCACACTTTCTTCTTAAAAGATTGCGATTTCAATTGAAAATTATTGCTTTAATCAGCATATTTTCTACAAAGTTAACACTAAACGTACCGGCATTTTGCACCTACCTAATCTTACCATGAGGGGTCATTTGACCCCATATGAGATAAATATTGATTTTTAGAAAGAAATACCCAATTTATTAAAGGAAATAATTTGCAATATAATTTCTCATTTCTAATAAAATAATCAAACACAAATTTTTATTTTTATAAACGAAATAATCGATTAATTACACAGGGCCAATTGAATCTAATGGAAACTGTCGTGTATTATCACTCCTTGTCGAACTTGATTTCTTGTAGGTTCTGATCTTTATTCTCTGACTCTCAATATAAAACTGCATTTCTACTTCGTTTAGCTTTAGAGAACTAATTGAAGGGAGTGTTTCTTGTGAATCTCTGAAAATGGTCTTTTCTGTTTATGCGTTACTTTGCACAGTAGTCGATTTCCCTGAAATCCTGGCCAAAACCCCCAAAATTTTTTTCGCGGTTTTCCAAATCGAGCAATTGTGTTTGATTTGCAATACATCAGAGCATTCCTTTCCAGTAACACAAATTTTTATTCTATAACATTCTCAGAGATATATAATCTCAAAGTTGGGACTTGAATAACGCGTCGTATGAATCCGATCGGTGTGTCCAAGTATTCACGCCGAAAACAAACACACATATCAGGTTCAAATAAATGAAACCTTCACTTGAGAAGCCTATCTGAGTTTAGAACTAAGGTTCCAGTTGAAGAAAAATGCCGAAAATACGTATGGTAGGAAGAAAATTTTTGGCGGTAAAAAATAAGCTACGAGAAAAACGGAAAGCGAGAAATTGAATAATCAGATGATATAAGACTTTACAAAAAGTCAAATGAGCGAAAGAAATAACAATGAAAGTATGATTTTAAAGTAAAGTTTGAAAGGGGTCATTTGACCCCGCTTGGTACGTTTAGTGTTAAAAGTTAAACTCCATCTTATATTTTACGAGGGAGAAGCTGTACTATTTTTTGCTGGTTTTACGATGTTTTCAAACTTCATAGGTTATTTCTATCTTCTCTTGTTCTTTTCTTTCCCACCCCGTTGTCATTGTAAGCACCCTTCGCTATCCTTATGCTCAGGTTCTGGAATCGATCATCACCCATGGCAATACATATATACAAAATCTTCAAATAAACGGTAGAAACTTTCATTCATCTTACGATTTTTCGTAGGTAATCTCCAATTTCGAGCTAAGGAGTGAGAAAAAATGTATTTATTGCCAAACTTGTGTGGTCAAAACGTAAACTGGGTGCGATTCATATGCAATCTGGTCGATGTACCTATGTATAATTCGCCAATGCAGCCACTTGGTTTGAGATAAGGGAAGACTGTCCCCGCACTGTTCATTCCCGTCATATCAGACTGTGAAACCTGAACTCTACGAATGAAAATCGAAAGCTAAACATTTATTTCGTCATTAAGTGCAAGTCACGCATTAGAATCAAAAATACTTGAGGACGAGGGATGCCTCTATCAGTCGAGTGAATCGGAGCAAACCTCTTATCAAGTGACTTCTTTTGGTGGGCCAATAGTATTAGGTGAACCAGAAAATAATGTCGTATTTTTTACATTAAATTTAACACGTAAATTTGTAACAAGTTTGTTTTTAATTAAATATGTTATCGCCCTTGTTATCAACACCCTTTTGCGATGTAGTATGCAAATTTTCAATGCTTAATCGATAAAAATCAATTGATTTTTTATCAAAATATCTGGAGAAACGGAATACTTTGCGGTCCTCCTAATATATTCACAGTGTCAAAGTGATACGCAATTCACACAGTTAATGTGCAGATTACATGATTATGTGTTATTTTTAAATCTCTTTTAATAAATTGAATATCACTTGCATTTCGCAAGTTTGATCATTTCTGCTAAAGTGAAGATTTTCGGATTAAAGACATACTTTTATAGAACAAAAACGATAAATATGAAAATAGATTTTGTTCAATGCTACGTTACATTTTTAACGCCAATAAATAGATGTTAAATATATTGACAAATTCGTGAAAATTAAAAAAATTATGAGCAATAAAGCTTATAGCGCTGGTTACAGGTGCCATAAAATATTAACTTGTGTTTAATACTGTAAACAACTAAAGTCCTTCTTCAATGAATAATTCCCAATAATCCTTTATTGGGAAGCAATCAAATCTCTGATACGAGGCTCAAGAAGCTAATTGTTTTCGTACATAGAATCGAGAAACACAGGAACCTTCAGAGAACTAAAAATATCATAATGAAATCTATCATATTTGTTAAAAAAATGCAATATACATATCGATAAAGCAACTAAACTCCCAAAGCTTTAATCCTCATTTTTATATCTCCCAAATACCTTATGACTATAACCATAACCAATCTTTGTTTCGCCACAACTTAATCAGAAGGTTTAACTAAATCAGAATAAACCATACAATGCGCTTAAAATACACAAAAATTTCGAAACCCTTTCAAATATTTTCAATGCCTTTGTTCATTTGAGTTCAATGCTTCAATTGTCTGAAACATTCTTATTAACAGTAATGTAGAAAAATAAAAATGATATAAAATCTCTGCCATAGAGATTAACCGTCGATAGGGTGTGCAAAGGTCGTGGCTGATTATTATCGTAAAAATATTCATCTGATCTTTGAACATAAATGGCTAGCGAGAAAGTGAGTCACCATAAACGAGCATCGAATTAAGGCCAGTGCACGCATAAACACGCGTCAGGACAATCGAAGAATTGCAAGCGCAATACAGTCTGAGACGAATGGTCAATGCCCTTAAAGAACGCCGGTCTCTTATACATAGAACGATCTTTTCTTCATTTGTGTTTCCCAGATTAACGCTCTTCATAAATCCGTGTATCGCGTCCCTGTCTGTCGCACATTGCTTGTTTACGTTGATACACAGAAATTACTTTCTTTTTGCTTAAAAACAGAATTAATTAGGAATAAAGTTCATTATTGCTTACAAGTTAACGAGATGGAGCGGGGTAAGTTTGTAAATGGGGCATATGCATATACTGCCTATTTTGACTGTAGGACTAGATGTATAGGAGGAATTCAAATGGTAGACGATAGAGCAAACATCTTCGTACATATTACAGTTTGTTTTACAAGCATACAATTATTCTTTGTGAGTTATCTTATAACTGTACAGCTGTATTTCACCGCAAATTGCTGTGGCTCAATCTGGTTAAATGAAAAAGAAAGAAAAAAAACAAACAAAAAAAGCATGTTTTTACCTGCCACAATTGTGACAATTATATAATCGGAATATAGAAACACGTACGTTTTCGTTTGCAACGTTGCATCAAAATTTCAAAACAATCGGTGAAGAACTTTCGGAGATTTAAGATTTCAAATAAATGAACATTTATATTTTTAATTATATAGATTAATACTATAACTTAAGATGAAGCAAAGAGCTCTTGTTTGCATAACACTAGATTTACGGGCGTTAAATATGTTTCACTTAAATATATCAAATAAGATCTTTCAAAGCAGAGTGATTATCCGGCAAAGAAGATTATCGGTTAGATAATTTGTGTATTGTAAGATACATGTAAAATATCTACTGTACCGTTTCTCTATAAACTTAAGAATTGTCTATAGAAAAATAAGAAGTTACATTTTTTGACATTAGAAAGTGATAGTTACAACTTTTGTCAAATTTGACTTTATCGAATATGGAAAGAATCCTTAGTGTTAGAATTAAGCGTTGAATATCCTGTACAGCGAGCGTTTGAACAAATGCAAGGACACTGCAAACAAATCGACCCTATCCCTAATTTCATTAGTGAACATACAAATCGTGGAGATTAGGTCGTTAAAATTGAAGTTGCTGAAGAAAAGGTCCGTTCTAAAGATCTTATTGTTAGTGACAGGAAAAGTGAGAGTAGATGCACTTAAATTAATGCACTTAAAATCCCCTTCTCACTGAAGAAGAGGAGAGCAATTAATTAAGGTATTTAGAATTATATTGTATAATGTAGACCGTTTATTTTGAAAGTTCCATCCTGCAGGTCTATTTTTTGTTGTCTCGAGAAAATTGAAGGATATCGTTCGACAACCTCAAGAAGTCTCCTGAGCGGCGGAGCTTCTCGCTAAATACGTCCTATTCGCACCGTTTTTTTTATTTAATCTACCCTGCTCAGCCTCCTGAAGGAGGCACTTGACAAAGTCGTAACATTGAAATATCTTTATGACGCCTGGCGAATCAGATCCTGCCGAAACAGGCCTACCTCCGAGGAGACTTCTTGAGGTTGTCGCGTTATACCATATCAGTCAATTCAAAAATATGAATTACTTATGCCAACTCTTATAATATTCCTATTATTTTTTTAAATATATAATTATATAAATTACTTTTAGACGAATTGTAAATATAATAATTAATGTTAATATATTACACTATTACTATTAATATTATAATTTTTTATTGGCCAATTTGAAATTGAATAAAGCATTGACATTTTTTAAGATATTAAATATTAACTAGTTATAAATAAAAAGTTTACACTAAATTAATCAGAAATTATGTGATATCTCATATCTTTAAGAAAAAGGACTAATACCGCTTTTCAAATAAACAGTCCACCTATAATTATATAGCAGATTAGTCTATTTCCATTATGACGGTGAAGTACAACCTCCCTATAATTAAAAAAATGCATTCTTTTCAACCAAAATGATTGCCATAAACAACGATAACTAAAACAATGGCGAGGGTATTTTTGAATTCTCGTCGATGAGTCAGAATAAAGGAGCGTATATCAAATACCAACATTGATAATTTCGAGAAAGATGCGGTGACTGCGTACTATGAATGTGGTAACTTTCCCGACGGTGAAAAACAAGCACTGCGAGTATTACAGGAGACCAATTACCTCAACGTATTGCGCAGCGGGGTATCCACCATCCCCGAGTTCCTTCCATCTTTTCTTCCTCCTACGTGATTTCCTTACCCGTCACTTGAATTTCAACATTCGCACATTTAACTTCGAGCACGTAGAAAACTGTACGTTGGCTTACCTGTCACGAATCGAATTTGCGATTCCGTACTAATCCCCTTTCCCGTTTCTCGCTCTTCTTCTACGTCCAATTCAGACCTCTGCACCCAAAGATCAAGTCGTCATATCTCACTAAAGATTCGTAATTAAACATCATTTTACCTCCGCTAATCCACTAGCTCAACTTTCACTTGATAACGAAGTCTATATTCTTTTCGACGTCAATGAAACGTGTATAAACTAAAGATCATAACTTATATCGTTATTTGTGTATTTTGCTTCGATGATTCTGATTAACGAAATACTTTGAATTATTTAGCCGTTTTTTTTTCACTAATTACACTGTCCAACAAATTTGAAGCTGTTTTCTGTTTTCCTATAGCCACTACATAATTCTTATAGAGTTCGTCGTCCTGAACACGAATCCGGCAACCAAATTTCTGGATCACCCTCTGTTTTCGAAAAAAAATCAGCATTTGTAAAAACGGTCGTTTTCGGTAAAGAAGCTGGTATTACGTGAAAACTAAGAAACGTAGGTTGTTATTCTCGGTCTCAAAAAATAGAGGAGTGTTTCCCGAGAATGAATATATAAGCATATTATAATATTCCGTATTGATTAATAGCAGTAAATCACTGTCAAAGTTCAAAAACGAGCAAACTCGCCAATTTTTTACTCATTCACTTTGCATTTTCACGTAGAGGATTGTTGCTAGCACAAATTTACTGTACAACATTGGATTCTACGTACATTTCTGAATAAAAAACAATCAGCGGAAATTGTCATAACTGTTTTCGTTTCGGCACAATTTAAGAAAATATCCATCCCGAACGTTTTGTCACTACGACGCCATCGCTCCTTGTAAGCGCCGCAGCTACGTATAATACTTTCACGGGCCCCGCTCATCGATACATTCTGTTGAGTTAGAATTCTCTATCCCTTTACTAAAGTGTAAGGTAATACTTATTTTTTTTTTTTTTTTTTCATAGAGGAGAAATGCTTTACGCACACTCGCAAATGTCTTAGTTGTATATAGCGTCACGAACGAGTAAATTATAATTTATTTATACATCTTCATTGAAAGATACTACAGTTTATTGTACCTTCTCGTCATTGTTTGAAAGTAATTTAGTTTTTAAATATCTTGACCAAAAATCATGTTAGTCAGTGATATAAAAGTACGGTATCATACAAACATTTTCGCAACTTTCTTATCGTGTCAGAACGAAACCGTGTTATAGGACGCCGTACTGTAGGAAAATTCCCGTGATTTATAAATCGTATCATAACGAAACAGTGTTATAGAATGCCGTGTTGTAAGAGGGGTACCTGTATATGGTCACTATAACTGATTAAAAGTCATGAGTAAATCGCATTATGTTGATATAATTCTTCATTGATTATGGCCTATTTATAATCTATTAGATAATGCATGACACTTTACGGAAAGGGTAAGGAGTTTTATTTGCAGATCAAAACATTTTCTGTGAAAGGGTTAATATTAGATCTACTGTCAATTAATTCACTATATTTAACACTAAACCTACCAACCCGATGAAAATGACCGATTTCCGATTTATTCTAAAAATGCCCTAAATTAATAGGAGAGCCATGAAGCAAAAATTTTACTTTTATCTTATAAAACGTGAATTAGTTAATTAATTATCGCTTTGACTTCTTGATTCCTCTTTTCCCAAAGCACTTATTCGGTGTATCTAAATATGAGTAGATATAACGCCGGTAGTTTTAGTGTTAAAATTGTGAAATAAATATGTCCGAATGAGATCAATAAAGGGGGTGACAAACTTAATCCTAATTGTATTTAAGATAGATGTGGAAAATTGGAAAAGAAACTGTGTTAGAAAATTGTGGACCATTTTCAAAAAATTAAGTTCAAGTTATTTGTAGATATAATCGTTTCGGTAGATCTAATGTTAATGGGTAAGATCTAACCAACTTATGCTACTTGACACATTTGTATTAACAGAAAATAAGTATTTACGATGCACCAATTTCTGGTATGTACCCTACACACTATGAAAATTTCTTTATTTGCTATTTTATTATTTTTTATTATCTCAAATTATATTCATCCTTTATAATTACCCACATTATATTTTTGTACTAATGAGGAACGCTTCAATAGTTTTCTAGCATTTTGCGATTTAACTTTCTATTAATCGATGGTAAAAGCCATCCATAAACAGACATAAAACAAGTTCTGCCCACTATGTAAAAAGAAGTCATGATTTGTTTCAAATTTGATTTGAATCCAAAATAATTCATGACTAAATACGAAATAAACAAATAATATTCGTGATTAATATACCAAAATATAAATCAAAAGCGATATGCCGCAGTCTTTACCATTCGGGATCAAATATTGTGTCCCAAAAACGACGTTATGACACTGTATTTAGAAGCAAAATGATTTGTGTTCGTAACAATGTATTCATAATTTTTTCATAGACCTGTTTTTATATAGCACTTGTCTTAACTTCAAACTTCACTTTAAACCGTTGTTTTAGATGAGTTACAACTCATCGAAGCTATGATATACATCAGCGTCAAGAATTTTTTGCACGCCAGAGCCGTCCTTCGAGAAACACCGCCTCCTTCACTCAAACACACAGCCGAGATGTCACTGATTCACAGCCACTCTGTAGGCGTCAAGGTCGTGTCTATTGGCACTGGCGTGGTGCCGCATTTTGGGCGACGTTCGTAGTTAATCGCTCGCGCTGGAAAGACGTGCTTCGCGCGTCAATTGCGGAGATCAGAACGACGTGCGTGGCACGTCGACTCAGAATGCTTGTGAGGAACAGTTTCAGACAACACTACGTCGCATGGGCCGCAGCGGCCGCGACGGCAACAATGTATTCTTTAACACGAGGAAGCCTAGCGTTCTAGTATCGGATACGTATTTTTAACAATTTGCGCTAGTAATTAATTTACAAATGTGCGTACTGGAACGCAATACTATATTTATGCCGTAAGACTTAATGAAGTGGTCGATTTTGGAAAAACCATCGCCAGAAGTTCAAAAACATTAAAATATATTAATTGTATTTGATTTAAAACATATCTGAGGATACTTTTTCACTAACAATACTTTTGTCTTATCCTACATGCGACGTAGTGCCATCTGAAACTGTTCCTCAACAAATGTTCTGAGTCGACGTGCCACGCACGTCGTTCTGATCTCCGCGACTGACGCGCAAGGCACGTCTTTCCAGCGCAAGCGATTAAGTACGAATGTCGCCCCAAATGTGCCACCACGCCAGTGCCAATAGGCACGACCTTGACGCCTACAGAGTGGCTGTGAATCAGTGACATCTCGGCTGTATGTTTGAGTGAAGGAGGCGGTGTTTCTCGAAGGACAGCTCTGGCATGCAAAAAATTCTTGACGCTGATATACATATATACATATCACATGGGAAAATTTCTCAAAAATGGACAAAGGAGGACTCGAACTTGTGTCTAGTCCGAGTCTTTACCTTCCTACCCATCACAGCCCCTGAATTATATCTTCTCAAGTTTTTGTCAACATCTTGTCACAAACGCTCTAATTTTTTACAAGACTTTTTGGTTGTCTAATTTACCCCAGCATAGAAGGAAAATGAATATTTCTCACCCTTACGTTCCTTATTTGCAAAACTAAAATTTTCCATCCATTTCAATTTTTTGCTACTAACATTAATATAACGTTAATATAATTTTAATGGGTTCTTGTTCCTATTAACTACGAATATTAATTTAAAAAATAATTTTCTGCGCGTTGTACATCAATTTTTTATCGCTAAACGGAATATGATCTGATTTACCTCGGCTTACCTTCTGTAATGCAATATATGCAAACAGACATTGTGTTGAATATATCCATTAATTAATCTCTCGTTTCGTAAAAGATTTTTCGTTTTTACAGAAACATGCAATTTCTGGACGAATTATCGTTACACTTTTTAATTCGTCCGAATCACGAAACACGACAATAATTCGCCTGATTGCATCTTAATTTAATGCCATCGTCGATCAATGAGCACCGTTAAATTCACGTAAAAGGAAACAAACGAGCTGCGTCGGAATGCTAATTACCTTATTTCTCATCACGTGCAACACTTTACTTTGGCCCTCATTAGCTGATGATCGATTGACTGCCAAGTATCCAAATAAGTTGAGAGACATAAATATCTTTCGCAATAGTACTACAGTAACGCAAATTACCGCCTTCGTTATTAATTCGTTATCGTTTGGGTTCCTTCATCCGTGACAAAAAGGTTTTCTCGGAACATGTATAAAAAGATTTCTACTTACTACAGAGATCACTACTGAACACTTATTAATGAATAGATATCACGATTCTTCTTGCTGTCTCCTTTCACATCTAAGGAATTGAGCAATTTTATTACATTAATATTCATTAGAAGATAATGTTCACAAATGCAATCAATCGTTTGAGTATCGCAGACCATTTGAAACATATGAAAAGCACGTTGAATATGACCATGTTTTTTTATCTCTATATGATACCTAATTTTGATTTCAACGAGTTATCTTTGTTAGAAGGTCATTCGATGTCAAATGTGGTAGTAAAATGATTCTCATGGCTCTAATTCTCACTGTACACTTTGGGAGAAGAAACATCCAGAGACGAAGAAGATGATCAGTTAAGTAATTTTTGTTTTATAACATAGGTGTGGAATATTAGTCTTGTAGGGGCTCCACCAATAAGGAAAATATTGTAAACTAATGGGGAACCGATCATTTTGCTTGTCTTGATAGTCTTACAATTAGTGTTTGTTGAAGTGTTGAATCTGGCGCGAAACAATAAAAGAAGCAAGACATTGGAAATCGATTGAAAATTGTAGTTGGCCTTGCTTCTGATGTATTTTGTTAAATCAATATTTATTCTGTTCACTGTTTCCTGTCTATTAACAAATATATTTGAAATACCTTTTACTAATATAAAAGTACTTATACAAGTTATTTATCTTCTCATGCAACGATCTATATACGGACTTCTACAGTGTTAAATAATGAACGGAGACAATAATTTATTGCGACTGTCAATTTGTTAAAAAATTGCTGAAAAGTATTAATAAATATTTGCAAATATATACTTACAGTACCTATTATTTTTTTCCAAAAAAGGGCCTTGAACAAAAAAGTTTCCTCTATAATTCAGTAATAATGTCTAATATTTTGAAAAGATCGAAATTTTGGAAAAACCTTTAATTTTGCTAAATCCAAAATTATATTCCTTTTTGCTGAATACTGACGTTTGTATAATTAAAGAAATCTACGATGACCAAGCCTCAATAAAACCTCACAATATTGTTGTAAAGGAATCCTATGATTGAGCAATTAATTCTCATATTTGATGGGAGAAGCCAATTAATATGCGATATTAATTCGAGATTTGTCGACATTTAGAAATGAATTCGTTCATATACTCAAACACTATTCAGAGCTTTATGAACGACCAAATAACAAGCGATATTCTCTGTTGTGCACGAAAACCGCAGAACAGTGCTCCGGAAAGTCTGGATTTTCACATAATGCCAGTGGCATTATTGATAAAGCTTCAGTTATAGCGCTTTCATTTTTATCCGTTGTTTAAAAACTTCACAGTTTTGTCCCCCAGTCTATATTCTATTAAAAACAAGATTTTTTACTTTTTCTTTATAGTAACTTTATTGTAAACAATGTGTAATCATTGTATGCCATTTGTTTTGTTTTGGATTAAATTAAATTTCGATATGGGTCAAAAACAACGTCGGGGACGAATAAAGGTTAAGCATTAAATCTTGAACGCAGACCAGCGTAAAATATCAAACTTCCCCTTGCTCATTGGCTTTGAACTTTCAATCTGGAACATCTGGACATCGTCACACACTTTCCTTGAAACGAGATTGTAAACAATTGTGAGTGCAATATATCGCTGGATTTGAAGATACGCGCTTAGTCTAAATGTGCTCTTGAAATATCGCGAAGTTTAAGTGTTTAATACACTGTGAACGTTACAAAAACAAACGAGACTCACGGAAGCCTACTGGAAGAGGAGACTACTGGAGTTGAAATCGAAATCTGGCTATTCTGTGAGCCAGTATACTGGCCGTATTTTATAAAATACGGCTATCAAATGAACCAACGAAAACTTCATAAATTAAATACTTTTCAAGAATCAAACTATTTCGATTCCATCAATGACTTTATTTAATCAATTTTTCGAGATTGATTTATCTTTATAGTTACTATTGGATCAAAACTATTGAACAGCACAAAATTTCAAAATTGATGTATGAATAACTGCAAAACGATGGCACGCAATTTTTAGGTAACAATTGCATGTTTTGAAAAAGAATGATTCAATACACGATACTATAAATAGACTGTTTTCCCTCGTACAGCGTACAATTTTTCACCACCTTTCAGTTATTTAGCAAAAAAAGTTTAAAACAAGAGCTGCAATGTATTGAGTAGACAATAGATAGCAGTAAAAAAAATTCAAAAACAGTTTTTTTCATGAAGTAATGGAGGTCACCTTGCATTTTACAAAGAGGAGCATACATTTTTTTCCCATATTGTAGCGGGCGTCGAGATGAATTCAAAAGATATATTAGTCCATTTAGTACCGGACTGTTATGTGTTAGTCTTATTGTTAGTCTAGGATTATTATTTTATTGCTTTATACGATATCAGTAATTTCATGACAGATAATTGGAAATGTACAATTTATGCTCTATATTGTTAACTTAATTTATCTTCTGTATGAATCAATGGTCAAATGATAACTCTCTTTTTTCCCGACTATATTTGTCATTAATTCAATAAATTTTTTCGATCGACACTAAAAGGATTAAATGATATCTTTATTAATACATTACTTGACTTACAGTAATCACAATGTGCAATATTGAAATCTCGATACAACAATGTCTTTCGATCGCATCGCGTAATGATGAGCCGATTGCAATTTGTTTCGAGCATGTCGCAAATGCAAATGATTGTCCCAGTGAAAATACAAATGGATTCAGAAGTCAAGGTTGAGCAATGCGTTATACATGATTGATAAAGATAAATCGGCCACCTAGCCACTCCTCATGAACTTCTGTCCCACCTCGTATTATATCAAATATCTTGCTTCCGAGATTGCGGGAAAAGTTCGTTTGAAGATGTAGGACGACGATAGATGAAAGATGTAAGTCATAAGTTCAGTACTGCCGGCTTAAACGTCCGCGATTTTTCCGACCTTAGAGTTCTCCACTATCCCTATCAATTCTCTGAATTAGGACTATCCTTAGTCTACGCTGCAGTGCCGTGTCACGTGCTAAAGGTCATGTAAAACGTGACAGTACGTCGGTATCTTACTTACATTCTCTCCTCATCTCTGTTTTTATTTCTTTCTGAGAAGTCACCTGCCTACTTTAGCATCCATGCTGGGTACCGATTGTAGACATTTAATTGGACACTACTGCATTTATCACTCAATATTACCATAACTCAAAATTTACATTACTTTCAGCATCAAAAGTATCTTTCGCGGTACTATAACCATGGAGTCATGTCTTACAGAGTCCTACCTCCTGTATCATGAGGTAAAGCACTGTATTTGAACGTTGTTAATGTTACAGTGGGTTGCCAAATTATTAGGGACAGTCACGAAAAAATTGTATTCGTGAAGTATTAGTCTTAAATTTATTAGATTTACACCGTTTTCCAATAATAAAAGCTTTATTTATATAGAATAGTTATTTATGACATAAAATAAAATAAAAATTTATGGGAGATTACCGAGGCTGAAGTAGCCAAAGAAATGATAACCACAAAGGTCAGACTGATAGAAAAGCTGATAAGCGTATGGCATCGCAACCCGAAAATAAAAGAAAGTGCTAGAAAGTGCATAGAAAGCATGCCCAGGCGTATAGAAGCACTTATTGTGGCGAAAGGAAACATCACCAAATATTGAACTGCCTCACAACGCCTAATTTTTTACTTATTTTTTTTTATCTCTTTTTTTGACATTTTTTTGTGTTTATTTTATGTCATAAATAACTATTCTATATAAATAAAGCTGTTATTATTGGAAAACGATGTAAATCTAATAAAGGGTATAGCAGGATAAGGTGGTCAAAAGTGCCCTTGAACCAATTTCAATGGGGGTGGTCTCATTCAATAGATAATGCTCGGCTATTAATGTGTACAAAATTTTAACCCCGTATCTTGTCCGGAAGGGTAGTTATGGGGAAAATTAAAAAAACAGGTTTTTGCCCCATTTTCCCTATTTATTGAGGTGTAAAAAATCCGAAAAAATTCTGGTACATTGTACACGGTACCATACATATTTGAGAATTTTTTCAGATTTTTCTATTGAAGAACCTAAGCGTAAGAAATGACCAAACGCAAAAAAAAAACGGAAAAAAGAAGTATCTTAGTTTTATTATTAATATCTTAGTTTTTTTAGAAGTTACAGCGCATAACAGACTTTTTCACATACGTACCACAACCCCTTCCCCCCTGAAACCGTGAAGTTGAGCCAAAAAGTATGAACGGAATGAATATTAGATCCAACGAGCTACTAATGTGGAAAGTTTCAGTAAAATTGGTCTCTGGTAATTTTGGTCGATTTTTAATCAACGACTCTTCATGACGCTTCAATGGATAGATTTATTGAATACTTGCAATGTGGAAAAAAAGCCGTTATACTTATTTTTATCTCGGGAAAGTGACCACTTTGCGGAGACCTATTTCGATCGATCAACAGTATTTCGCGTCAGGGTTACGCTTTCTGACCGCATTGCCTTCTGAACCAACAAAGGCGTATGAGACTTACGAGGGAACATACCGAACCCGTACACGCCGATTTTGATGAAAATTATGTGGTAGATAGTTCTGGAAGAAATATTTGACACGTGTTTTTTATATCTGCTGTCGTCCACATTGAAGCAATGATAATAGCCCTCAAATTTTGAGGTCGAAAATGGTATTTTCGAAAAATAAAGAGCGTAGGCAAAGAATTTTGTTTCAAATTGTGCGCCTTGAAATTCCAAATCCATCGATATATATGTGGGATGTGAATGTATAAAGATTTATTTTATACATATATTTAAGTAGTATGAATGTGAGCACCGATCGCATTTTGTTTTTCGCGAGGCCAACGAGGCATTCGGTGCATCGTGGCACTCTGCGGCTAGAATCCTCTGTGGATAGGCTGTGTGTCATTCTGTGTGTAAAAATCCTGTGTGGATGTACTTACAATTAGTGTTTCATTATTCATAGTGTGATAATTCCTGCGTGAACAATACTGTTTATATAATACGCGACATATTATCTTTCTTTTGTTTCTAGTTATAGTATACTTTATATTCCTTGTTACATTTTTAGTTATAACTTTTATAATAAACATTAAATATATTATTAAGAAATCCTCCATATATAATGATTGCAAAAAATTATTTGTTTAAACAACATACTCAAATTTTGAAATTTTTGTTAACTTTTCGTTAGTTTTTCGTACTAAATGTTGTTCTTTCCTCGTGTAAATTTATATGTGTAAAGTATAGACAAAATTAGTGAATACGTGTTTTTGTAATTTTTTATTTTCTAACATCTAACGATAATTATGTAACGTTTAATTTCTCTTACTAACAAACTTTGAAGTGCCAATTTAAATAAGATAGGAGGTGTTGTAAAAAGTAAACTGAAATCTTTGTTTCAAATCTGCAAATAAGACATTTGTGTTTATGGCGTTTATGTTTGAAGTTGCACAACAATATAATTGGCCTTGTTACGTCCCGAAACCGAATCTTTTTCCTTAATTCTTCTTTAAATTTAATTTCTTTTCCATTTCTTTCTTCTACTCTATATTTGCAAATACCATCGGTATTTTGGGATTTACCCCTAAGCAAATGTGTGTAGAAGAAAGACAATTCGAATTCCGCTAATGTAAGAATGCTCCTGCATTCTGAGAATTCCGACAATAATACAAAAGACTACGGCGTTACAGCCGGCTAGAAATTAGCGATCTGAACCAAACACCTTAACTCAGCGGATAGGGTTTCGATTCGTAGTCATACAGACCATCCGGTTCCGCGAATTGCGATTTGCGACCTGCGAATTAACGGCGACTGACCTGTGAGCCCGGATGAAAAGAAGGATGGAAAAATTTCGAAACATCTCCAAGAATCGAACTCTGCAAAACGTGATCACGGGTAAGGTCTACCACCTCTGAACACCCAAAGTTAATAAAAGTCAAAAGACGAGCTCGACTCGCCACTATTGTCTGATCAGTCACGAGGTGTGTAGACGGTAGTCCGTGAAAACGTATATAGTGAATCTTAGATTCTCTATTTAAGCATAGTTCGGTTAACATATTGTGATCCGAAGAACTTAGTTTTTCACGTTAAATTAATATTTCTTTCATTTCTTTGTTTCTTTTATTATAGTACCACGCGTTATAATTGTAGCTAAACTCAATCTAATTTATCATTAAATATAGTTCAAATCTAAATTCGTGATATAACATTTGCGAGTTCGCAACAGTGTAAGAAGAAATCTAACTTTCCAACCTTCTCTCAGCATCCGGTTCACAGCCGGATTAGGACAACGAAAAAGGACGGAACGACCTACATAATTATAATCAAAACTATCAGGGTGAGTTCCATATACATGAAACATTTTATTTTGCTAGTCGCATTCTGATTGATCCATTGGGTCGTGGGATTTTCCCTAAATCGAATACGTCTTTTTGGTAATTCTGTTACACTGACGAGCCCTGATTTCGGAAGTAGGTATATAATAATTTCTGTAAATGGGAAATTCTCTCCTCCCTGTTAAGGGCGGGTTTTAACGAGTCTCTCGTTTTGGGACAATACCCTCAAAACCCAACTGATACTGCAAGGAGACTGTTTCACCACCCAAAAATTTGTAGTATTGCGCACCCCTGTTCATTATCCAAACGTTTGTACAGAAACCTCCAACTCGACCTGAACTGCACACATTTTGAATATATATATTTTTCTGCTGTCATACCTAATTAAAGAAAGTCTAAATTCAATTCATTTAACCTAGACATCCATATCCTAAACATCAAATTTCGATTCACATAGACCTGTACTGGTCTCGACAGATCGACCCATCCATCCTGTCCTCTCCTCGCCTAGGCTGGGGAGAGTAACAAAATTTTATTAGAGTTAAACGCGGAAACCCGCGTGCAATTCGTTTCGTATTAGCTAGAACGCGCGGAGTCTACCGTCCGTCGGCACCCGCTCGACGAAAATACAGCGCCGCACGTAACAGCCTTATTAGCTCCGATAGAAAGTTTTATTCTTTATCCTCGACCTGTTCTAGTCTCTTCCAAACATGTTTCCAAAAATTTTAGGTCCACAAAAATTCTTTGAAATCCCTGAAAAATGGACATACGGATCTTCTATCACATTGTTTTGAATTTTTTAGAAACTCCCTGTACGAAAAGTCTTCCTGGTGCTTGAAGGGCATTCTTCAGTTCGATATCTTTTAACGCGGTACTACAAATGTTTTCTTTTTCTTGTACATTTCAGTTTTAATTGATATGATCATTTTGCCTAAGAGTTAAAATTATTAAGTGGATTCCGAATCACCGAGGCTGTGATTTACGTATCACGTAGGAAAAATCTCCCGGAGGTAGAGGGGATTTAAATCCCTGCTCACTAATTGGGAGTCCGAGCTTTTAACTCCGTGTACACCATAACCCCCTATTTCAAACGTTGAAGGGGCGAAACGCGAATGCTTTTTCTCTATATAATAAACGTGTTGAACCCGTGAGACGAAATTCACTATTATCAATAAGTATGTAACGTTGATCAGTTAAAACATTACAAGAAATTATACTATGAACTTGAATTAATTAATTACTGACTTAAATTACAATTAAATACTGGCAATCAGTCGTGTTGTAACAACTTGTAGAAACTGTGACTTATTGTCTTAAGAATGTGTTATTCGGTATGTAGTTTATTATCGTGCGGCACAATGAAAAATACATATACACAAATGCAACACCGACGAAAAATGTATACGCACAGTCTGTTTCACAACAATACAAACACGATATTCCTGTTTAAATGATTTTTTTGTGGAATATTTTCTATAAATATATTTATAGAAATTATTTTGTATTATCTAAAAAACTAATCCGCACTTCTGAAGTAGTGCCCCCAATCATCTCCATTTGCAATTACTGCCCGACGATGGAAAAGACCTCCATATTTTTTTAATACGATAAACTGGGGTTCTCAATTTTAAAATATGTTTTATCCGGAGATTGTTTTTCATAAGGGACCAAATATTTTTTGTTGGAACGGCATCAGGGGGCTGAGTTAGTCAATCCAACACGTTGAAAACGTTTCTCGTTTTCCATTCCGTGCAGAAGCTGCTTCGAGGTTACGGATAATTACCCTCTTGCAGCGTCCACTGTTCTCTAATTCCATTAAACCAACATTTATAATTGATGTTGGTAACCCATCTCATAATTTGATCATTTTTTGAACATTTAAATTATCCGTTAAGACGCGTAATGCTCTGAAACCTGAAACGGTAAAACGACCCCAAACCTGGACATTTATTAAGTGTTGAATCTTCGTTCAGATTGTGGTATCGCAAATGAAACCTTATAAATACAATAATACCTTAAGGCATACAACCTTAAAAATGAAAGGAGCGCAGCTATCGAAGGAGAGTTACGGAGAAAAAAAAGCGACAAGTATCAAAAAGTGTTGATAAGTCGCAACGTGGTTTTGTTTTCTGTGCTATTATTTTTATTACTCATATTTACACTTCGGATTTTTATGCATTTACGACTAAATGAATACGGCTAAAATATACAAAAGAACATAATATAAAAATATATTTACAATATCCAAAGTATGGTATTTGTTGTAATATTTATCGAGTGCAACAAATCCCTAAATAGATTCTCTTGTCTTAGCTGCATTTGTTAAACTTGAAATTTGCACAAGCATCCGGAGTTTACTCATATTATTTAAATTACGAGCGTCTTTTCCTTGTCTTCCCTGAATTGAAATCTTACAAGATAATAAAATTTCCATGTTTTTTTTCAATATTTGGTCCCTTCCGAGGTACAATCTCTGAGGAAAGTGTATTTCAAAATTGAGAGCTGTAGTTTGTTGTATTATGTTTGAGAAATACAGCCTTTTCACGTCTCATGCTCCAAAAAGCTGACCGAAAGCATGCCCCGAAGTTGTCGAGCAATAACACTGATCTACAAAATTGAACTTTCTTGGCCAAAGAATATCTCTGGTGTTTTTAACACTAAATTTACGGACATGAAATCTGTTATGCCGCAATATATTAAATGAAGGTGTTGACAATAGAGGGATCAAGCGGTAAAGGGGATAATCAGTTAAGTAATTTGTATGTTATAAGACATATGTTAGTCTCTATAAGATTGAATGGTGTTTTTAAAAAGGTAGAAATCTCTCAATTTGACGGTTTCTGTAAACCTAGTGTAAAGATTTTGTCGCATTGAATATGAATGTGAATACGTAATATCTGTTTGTCTCCATTAGACTCAATTTTTGAGAAAATCAGTTTTGAAGAAAACATCTTTCAACGTTCAGGATTTTTGGATTTTAATGGTAAAAGTTATTTCCTTTCTTTTTTGCATAAAATGATTCTACAAACCCTTTCATATATAACGATATTACTTTAACATTATAAACGTTTGAACATGTTTGAAAAACGTAAAAAGGAAAACTACGCAGAAAAAGTCACAAATTTTCTGGATATTTTTTTACCTATCTTAAAAACTAGACAACTAGACGAAACCATAATTAAAAGTTGCACCACATGTATTGTTTTCGGCTGAGAAATTAACATAGTTCCGCAAAACACGTGGTACTGCCAGTGACTGTTTCACTCGCGCTAGTACTATAATATGTAGCTTGCTTTACAAGTATATTTATCGTTTATAAATTATTTCACGATAATAATACTATAATATACAGAGAAGCATATTTGTCAAGTTTCATCATACAAATAAGCAATTTTGTTTAATTGCATCCTCGAGTTGAAGACTAAACAATTGATTAAGTGTAAAACTGCTTGTCACAAAAACCCTAAATGATAAACATAAACGAATTGCAGGTTTGAACTTAACACAAAAAACAGTATTATAATTATACGTTAAAACTTTTGTACCAAAATGAATACTTTTCTTCTGTTTTACTACTTTTACAATAACCGTTTGGAGTCGTATTTCACTAAAAATAAAATGTATAATCGTACTTAAAAGAAAACTAGTAAAATCTTAGTAAGAATTATATATACCTCAGAAACATATTGATTCTTCCCTTTGGTGGCTATTGTAAGAGTAAACATATAACGGCGACGGCAAAAGTTCTTCGGTGACTGAGAGCAGACGAACGACCGCTAACTGAGGGTTAATACCACTGTGCATGTATTGGAAGTATGCAAAAATTTCCGCCGTTTTTTACTTGAAAAACTCATTTATTAGTAGGCCAAAATAAAATATACCACAAATTAAACTGTTGTCAAAATAAATAAATAAATATTGCAAATCGGCATTTTCAACGTTGAAATCACAACTTTTAAACCTTTGAAACCATTCTCTGCATGTTTATTCCGAATGAGCAGATCTGCCATAAGCGCCCAGAAATAATCTATGGGTTTCCGCAGCAGTTTTTTCAATATTAAAGTGGAAAAAAGAACTTTCATCTATTTTTCAATTATGTCGCATTTATAATGATGTAGCTATTAATTAACCAAAAGGAACTAATGCGGTAAAAAAAACAAACAGTTTTCTACTATGAGACCAGTGAACGCAAACCCGGTTTGCATCCCAATGACTGTTTTAAAAACTACCACACATTAATCAATTATAATTAATAATATAAATATTACAATCAAAATTATATTACTTCTGAAATTAATAACTATTGTTTTCAATGACTTTAATATTATTATTTACACGTAATTGTAACATTTAAAGTCTAACATTTAAAAACTTGCAAGAGAATAAGTTGGAGTTGCCGGTCCATATTCACACTTAAAAGTTGGAGCGTTAAGGGTTAATGGTATAAAAAGACTCGCAACTTTCGCAAAACAAAGAAAAGTTTCACAGAATATTATCGCCAAATGTTAATGTTTGCGAAATCCATAAAAGGACACACCTAAAAGTGAACGATGGAAACTTTTGCATACTCCTAATATTACCCAGTAGCCCAGAAAAAGAGAGATATTCGCTGATTCTGAACCTCGTCTTTGAAAGTATTATACACGCACCAATAGGTGAAAATGCTTGAACCCGGACGCGGCGCACTGATTACTCGTCGGCGGCCGAGGGCAAACTGATAGCGAGGCGTGCGTTGAAACTACTTGTTATTGTTGGAAGATCAACGAGACGAGCACCTACAAGGTGCGATCGTCGATGACCGGCGAGTGCTTTGTTTTGATTACACGCGGCGGTCATCGTACTCGTCAGTCAGTGAAGTGGAAATAATTGCTCTCGCTGCTCGTACAGATAATATTGATATTGTAAATAGAATTCAACAGTATTATTTATTTACGTGACCAACTGTTAAAAATATAATACTTTGTTTAATGTAGCATTATAGTCAGAAAGTAACTAGCGTGGGTGAAACGACTGCGCTGAAAACCACTGGCAGTACCTTGTGTCTTGCTGATTGTGAGATATTTTCATTTCTTTGCTGAAAACAAAACTTGCGCTGTAAATTTCACTTGTGCTTCCCGGAAGAAAAATGTCTGCTCTATGGCCTCCTGCTATTAAAAAAACTTCTGGGCATCTGGTTTTTAACATAAACAGGAAAATATTCGCAAAACTTCGTTCATTTTGTGCATCGTTTTTCCTTTAAGCAATGTTTAAACATGCTTATAAGATTGAAGTAATATGTATCATTATATTTGGAAGAGTTTGTGGAATCATTCTTTGCAAAGAGATAAATTAACTTTTACGGTTAAAACAGAGCAAATTCTGAGAGTTAAGAATTTGTAGTTTTTTCAAAACAGATTTTCTCAAAATTCGAGCCTGATAGAGGCATTTGTGGACATAAAATCGCGTTTTCATCAGTGTAATTTGTTACCGAATGAACCAATATTATTTATTTCAAATACTGCGGTCCCAAAAGGATGATTTTATACTTTTCACAGTTTTCCACGGAGGTCTTAATTATGCAAGTAGAACTTAATACTTCCTTTATTTGACAATTTTTTTGTTCTTGAGTCAAACCAACATAGAATATGTGAGAGAGGAAAAGCCGGAACAAAGTCTAATAGTTTCACAAATTATGTTAATAAATTGATAACATAAACTGGTTAACATAACGGAAAACAACTCTTAATAGATAAAAAGAACGCAATAATACTTAAAACATAAATCGCAACTTCAACCACATAAATTAAATGTCGGTAATTAAATAATTTGTCTGCCCACTTCTAATATCTATAAACGACTGATTCAATATTTATAAAAAATGCGCCACGTCGTTCCAACAAGCCAACGCGAGCCGGCGGCAACGAATATAAATGCTGTCATATTAATCCATATACAAATATATATATATATATATACATTAACACTTTTACAAATAGGAGAAACAATTGAATCGGAAGGAACATGAACATTTACTCATCTAAATCAGCATTATGAAATTTCACATTGGAAAACAGAAAAATTTGCAGATGTGAATTACCAATATAAATATTTAAAGTAATCATATTATATGAATTACCTCATACATAGTTACACAATGGTCTTGCAAGCGTGACACCAAAAAACACGTCAGTGAAAATACCGCAATCATAAATCAACGACAGGTGTCAACGCAATATCGCAAACTGCTCGTGAATCGTTTAATCTTGTTAAAATGTGTTTCGTGCCAAAGCACATGCATAGGTATGGATCTGGATAAAAGATGATATGAACACGTTCGTACATGTATAAGTGTACATATATTATTCATATACAAATTCACCCGTGGAAAATTTCGATTAGCTTCAATCAAAAGTATTTAAATAGTATAATTAAGTATATTAATTAACCCTTTAACACGTTGCCCCAAATGACGGCTACAGCCGTCCTGCACGTTTGTGTACTAAAGCATTTATTTGTTAACTATTCAGTAATACATCGAAAAAAGGTGTAACATTCGAGACAACATATCAATTGTTTTTTTGTGCGATTTTTCATGCTTTAAAAATTCAAAATATTTTCGTGTGTGTTTCTGAGCACTTTCGTTAAATAAAAGTGTGCGGCAACGTGTTAAGGACGCGGAACGCATATACGTGATGTGACAAAAAGTTTAATTATACTTTTGAATGAAATATATCTACTGAAATATGATTAAACAAATAATAGTTTATAATTTCTATACACTAAAACTCTGACTTTCGGATAAAGAGATGGTTCTGGATCGCCAAGTAAGTGATCATATCTCAATATTCAAAAATCCGCGAAGGGTTAATTAAAGAAATCCTTATATAGAAATATAATGCGGGCAAACGCGAATATGCGAAAATATTTATAATGTACTTATTGTTATTCTTGTACTTGCATCCTCCCCTTACTCATTTTTCCTTCTCTACATCTCATCCCCCTCTTCTCAAACCACCATTCTCCCGGACTTCTGGGGAATCAAGTACACACTGTGCTATGTCATTGCTCACCAGAAGGGTCTCTTCATCGATCATATTTAATTGAAACCCAACACCCGTCCGGATATCCCTCTATAAATCTAGATTCAGTCTCGGTTATTTTCACGGTGGTCCTGCAGAGAGACCGGCCAAACCGAAGGAAAGAGGGGCTGGAAGGCTACGATAACACGGAGGGGAACGGAACTAATAATGCCGAATTGTAAATAGATAGAAATCTGTTGAACGTGAACCGATACGTTTCCATCAATTGATTATATATACAATAACACATATAAGGATTTAAATAATATCTTTATAATTATGATTAATTCTCCGTATTACGTTATTTCTATCCGAAATATTTACACTTCCATGTATTACCTAATTGCTGGATTATTATACCAATTTATCACTCAGAAACATCCGTTCCACAAAATTCGACTGCAATCATCGTAATCATCTCGTCATCGTAAATACACCCACCTCTCTATTCATGCCCCAAAATAAGAATATCGCCACCCTTTAACCTTTCGATCACTTTTCCTTTGAACTTTATCTTCGTTGTCAGTTTGCTATCTACTCCTATTCCATTTCCTCATTACCTTTGGATGTAGGGTGGTGAATAAAAGTATGATCATGCTTTTTCTATTACAGTTGCTAATATCTACTAAATAGATTATTAAAAACTTTTGTAATTATTTAAATTTCTTCTGACACATTTGTATGTTAGGTGATACACGAAATAATAACATAATATATTTATTGAGCATTTTATTTTATATTGAGAAATTTGGAGTATGGAAAGGGCAACGACCGATATGCATTAGCTTTGCTTTTCAATCCATAGAATTTACGACTTGAGCCAATTTTGTAATCAAAGAATTAAAGTATATCAACCGGGACTATCAAAGTGAAGGAAACGGCAGAAGAAGACAGAATTATTATTTTCATAAGAATCATAAGATGACTTTCGAATTGCAGAGGAAAATACATGGAGGCATTGAACTTTGAACGTGAAACTTATAAACTTTTAATAACAAATAACAAACTCAGATCGGGATACAATTAAATTGACAAATAATCGCGTAATAATAATTATTCCGTGACTTGCATAGTGTAACCAGCCATGGACTCTCAATACTCTCTCTTGAATTCTCATTGTAGACGCTCTCTCTAAGAACTCACTGCAAACTCTCTGTAAAACTCTAACAATTCACTGTCACAACTTATACCGCCAGCTCATGCTTGGACTCCCTTGATATATCTAAAACACAATTCAAGTAACCCACATTTCTCCGCCGCACAGTGGGGTATTTGGTCCGAAAAGGCGGTCAAAACTATTTTACCTTTATTTATAGGCTCAACATAATAATATGATGGGTCGTACGATTCGTCTTAACATCAACTATAACATTAAAAAATCAAAAAGATATTTTAAAATTTATAAGATTGAATTCACAGTTATTTTTTGTAAACAAAAAAATTTTTCCAACATTTTTTCCTCAGATCATCGAGAAAACATGGTGGTGACGTTATATTTGCATTGAAAAGCTGAAAAAAAATGATTTTTGCACATAAATTATATTCATATGACATATATGGACATTCTGCATGTACGATTTGAGGGTTTGGTTATTTCTCGCGGAGGTGACGTGAATTTGCCACCAAGATCGTGCTATTTGAGCCCACTTGACTTTTTCTTGTGGGGTTTTTTGAAGTCGCAGATCTGTGTCAATAAGCCGCAATCAACCGATGCCCTCAAACCAACATAACCGAAGCTATGGCTCAAATTCAGCCGAATCTATGCGACAGAGTCATTGAAAATTGGATCTCTCGGATTCGTGTCACCGTGCGAAGCCGCGGCGGACATTAGAACGATGTTATACTCCATACATAATGGCATACCTAGGCTTTTCAAACAAAAAAAAAATTTCGTCCACACCTCACACACAGCTAATTTTATTCCATTTCAAAATCGACCCGCCTTTATTGGAAAACCCGTTATGTCAGCTGACTGGAGAAGGAAGTAAACGCCTAAGTTAAACGCTTATTTGGAGCATCATATAAACATTTAAGTACCTGCAATGTAAACAGTTCCGTAGAAAAATTTGTAAGACGTCATGCAGGACAACGCAGCCGAACGCACAGGCGTACGCGAAACGCCGCTAAACGCTTAGTACTAAATTAGCTATAAAATTCCAATCCGGACACATCCGGAATCAAACTTTGTTGGCTTATAATCACTAATCTTTAACGAACGTAATGAGACCAAAAAGAGCATCGGGACTCACTGAGAACTATAACAAAATCGTTAATGAAACTTTATCATGGTAAAATAATTACTGAATTATTAGATATCTGCAAATATAAATAACTAGATAAATAAGTTTGATCAAAAAGTACAAACTATTTGGAATTGTATCACGTACTTGCTTAAAATGTATCCATAACACAAGAAATTACATAATTTCTTTAAAACATATAAAAATCCCTATTAAATGCATGATGTACTGTAACATCGATGTTACAGTTACGATCGTGGTAAAGACAACATAAGCCATATAATCTTTTGAATTTCGATGAAGTTTAATCATTTATGAATGTACAAATGAGAAAACAAAATTGAGCACTTTGTTGTCCACATGTTCAACAACTTCGGACAGTAAAAAAATTTCAAATTACGTAATATATTTGAAATCGACTTTTATCCGCCTTTTCGGGCCGAATACCCCACTGTGCGCCGTTCCGAGGATATTTTGGCCAGTCTACGCTACCCTTAGCAAACGTGTTTTTCTTAACACTTTACCACTTTCTAAAAATTTGCTCGAATCAGGCATTGCTCGGCAGCAACAACCACCCCGAAGAAAATCTCGGATAAATATTATTACTTCTCAATAAATAATTGATTTGTTATTTATTGATGAGTTTAACGATGTTGTTTATTGAGCAGTGTAATCCGGATGTATTAGCTAAATAACACATGTAAAATATTAAATGTCACTTAGATTATAGTACCAGTTACCTGAATTGCATTCTCCTTTCGGTAACAAATAGTTCTGTCAATTGAAATGAAATATTTGATTTCATTTCTATACTTCATCGATCTATTGATATAACATCAGTGCTACACCAAAAATAAAGCGTGTTTTGCACCATAATTTATGTAATTGATTATAATTCTTTGCGGGCTTATGTCGAGCAGTACTCGACATAGTTTTTCACTTGATTTTAGTTTCTGTCAATTTAATATCAACTTTCCATGTTCATAATGATTTTATAATATCACCTATATATTCGTCAGTACTTATAGTTATTGACATCAGTAAAAAAATGAATACTTAATCAATGATAGAAAATGTTGTGAAATTAATTTTGTTTAGCTCACTACAAAATTGAAAAAATTATTCGGACCGCAAAGGGTTAACAATTTCTTGATGAAATTTCTTATCAGAAATGTATAGCATAATTGCCATGTAACTGTATAACATATGACAGTCGCCAAAGACAGTATAGTCAAAAAATAAAATGCTAACTCTGCCAATAAAATCAATTATACATCTTAATGATTTTTTTACTATCAACGAAACGTTAAATTTTACGCAGTAAAACATAATTGAAATAGTTTAACTAATGGATTTTTAAAATTTTATTATATATATTTAAATTGAACTGGATTTTTTAAAGTTGTTGACCCGTTCGTTTATTTGCCCTCGAGGAGGATGCAATTTCGTCGCACATTCTTTGTAATCGAAGTGACGAGATACTTAACGACCTCGAATACGCAGTCTCAGTGTCATTATCTCTCGAGACAGAGACCTTCGTACTCGGGGTAAGATGAAACAAGTGAAGAGTCTCTCATCGAACGGCTTCGCTAGCAAACTTCAAACGCGCGGGAATGAAAGTTTCGATACTCCCTGAATGACTCGCAGGCGATTTTTCAAAGTTCTTGTTTCACTAAAAGGTTTTCCTTCTAAGCTTTCACAGGCGATATTAACTTATACGACAATAAAAAATGGAATGTTTGTACTTCATTTTAATGAACACCATAAAATATTTGAAAATTGTTCGTTTTAACTTTCTTATCTTTGTTTTTGACAGACGTGTTGTTGAGGATAATTTTTACAATTTTATTATACACTTTTTTATATTTAAGAATGACAAATAAAAAAGAAAATGTTTACTTCAGTCCGTTAAGTGAGGTCATAAGATGATTTTTCACTCACAATTAGATATGAGACAGTCGTAGTCGTCACATTATGAGAAAAAGAAGCTTATACTTGTCACGTTACGGTTGCTAGAATATGAGCTCGTGTTTCAAAGAAAATAGAACCAATCCTATGTTATCATACGCTACTGTTACTATGAATGCAAACGCTATGCAAATACATGTGAAAGTTTACCTTTTGACCACTTACATTGGACTGTAAAAAAGTACGAAACTCTATTCTTTGTAACATTTGAACGACAGAGGATTCATAACTGGTACAAAATGTATTTCACTCGAAAGTTTTCACTCTATAACATATTCCAACGTCAAGGTCCGTATAGTTGCGGTCTGTTTTTTTTCCAGAAGAGTAGTCAAATATTATCTATGGTGTACCAGATTATATAACAGGTTCCAATTCAGAACCCATATCCATTAACCCTAGATCACTAACCTTATTTTTCGACGCTTAACACTAACCTTCGTATCTTCGACTACGGTGTTTACAAAAGGGGTTAAAGGGTATTATTTAAATAAAATTTAAACAGGTTTTTTTCTATTATTAAAGATAGGTATTTATTTATTACGATAACGTTAACTAATATGGCATACTTATTAAATCCATGTCGCCGAATCGACGAAGGTTAGTGATCTAGGGTTAAGGGGAGTACATGGTAGCCAATATTCGTCCTATGTTGTTTTAAAGCTTCAAATGTGTATAAATACGGCTGTAATGGCGGATTGAGGGATCCGCACTTAAGGTCCGCCAAATAAGAGAACTTTATAACTTTTTGGATTTTTGTATATTAAAATAACTTTACTCGTTCAGACAGCGTTCGGACAGCGATTTTGCGTATGACAGAGTTAGTGAAAAGAAATGTCGTGAATGATCTGTGTGAACTGAATGAACTCCTGAAATGAACTTCTGAATATGAACCTCTTGAATTGAGAATACGGGGTTTTTAAGGGACTTTTGGAGGAGGAGTGGGAGTAGTGATAATGATAGATGCAAAGCGAAGGTCAAAGTAAGAAGTAGGATTTCGGACTTAGAACGGTGATTTCGGAGATGAGTAAGGAGCGGTGACGATGCTAGGGAGTTGAAAGGTCGGAATGGAAAACTAGGAGGTTTGGATTTGGAGTAGTGAGTCAGAGGTGATGACGGAAGTTAGTTTAGCTGCGTATGAAATATTTGCGCTTATAAAATATTCTTATAGTTATCTTATATACTAACTAAGCGGAGGGTCGGTACATTACACGGCAATAAGAAAATAAAATGGCTATTCGCACCCTATGTTTACTAATTACTTTGTTGTATTCGGTGATACAGTTCCAACAAGTTAATTAAAAGGAAAAGATTCTGAGCTTTCTGAAAGAAAGGTGCGAATCGCAGACCAGCAGAATGACTTTGTGAATTTGTGAACTAGCTATTGCAGTTTGAGCCGCAGTTCATCTTTCCAAAATGATGTAGTGGAGGATTCGGTGCACGGTTCCGAAAAACGGATGTTTTATTATGGTAATTTTTAAACATCTATAGCATTATTTAGACTAACAGAAACGACAAGAGAGCAGAAAATAAACAATATGTCCTGCTTGGAATGCGAATTACTTTACAAAATATTTAGAATGCGTAGGTATTCAACTACTTTACCTATTCCTTACACTCTAGCTTCCGACATCCTATTTATCATTTCTCATACTAGTTTTATCTCGTTCGTTGCGAATTAATTACATTCTATCTTAGCAATATCATATTATTTAATTTACCCTTAGGTAATAGGAACAAAAATGAATTCTTTCTGATTTAGCTAAATTGAAAGATTTCCTTGAGAAAAAGTATTACACTCCAATTGTCGAAATGTTGTTGGATACCGTTCCAATTCTCTGAGATAATACATCTAAGAATCACTAAATGTGATTCAGGGCCCAAACGGGAACTGTTACTTGTCTCGAATTCTGTCATCGTTTTTTCTTCAAAATATCTTTTGAAGAGCTTTACTCCTAACGAAAGTCTCCTAACGAACTTTCTAACACACTGTCCAAAAACTCTTAAAATGTCAATCTCATTGCCAAAATAAACGAAATTGTCCAGAATCGCTGACAGTCCGCATCTCTCGACGACGTTACCTAAACCCTACCAGACCTGAGTATTTTCAGAATTTTTTCACCTCGAACAGCACAAAGTCAACACAAACACATGAGGACACACATTTGCAATGCAGGTTTAACACGATTGGTTGCTTATTCTTAGTGTATGACGTATTTTTTCACGTACTAGACAATGTACCGAAAATTAAGTATTGCGGTATATCAACAAATTGGGAAATTACCAAAAAATCGTTACAACAGTCTGGTAGGGTTAAGTTTGCTAAAACTCCACACGCAAAACTAGTATCTTCAAAATTAAAGTACCTACTGCAAACCAATCACAGAATACAACAGCATTACATACATACAACTCTTCGACTAATTTCATGTCCAGCTATTGAATAGCTTCTTTATTTAACGTCAAGGGAAAGTGTTATGTTTGTTACAATTAATATAGTTGCATAATTTTTGCGATAACCTTTTCCACCATTATATTCGAGTTTCCGGTATGTATGCATTACAATAATTTGCCACGCGACACCATACACACGAAGGCAGGCTCCTCGACTATCAGGTTTCGCCCCATTACACCTCCCATGTATTTATTACGGGTTTCTTCCGTCTCTCTCCCGTCAGCTTCTCGGTGCACCTCTCGGCATGGTATGCTGACGACCTGCTCGATCCTTCTCGGTCCCTTTTCACTCATCAACGTCTCGTATTCCAGCCACTCTACGCTCAGCCAATCAAAACTACGCGAGCGGTGACGTCTTCATTCACGAGGACTTAGGGGGCCTGAATCTCGCTTTCGGTCTCCTCTCCCTATTTTTTCAGATTCCTTTCTTTTTTTAAGTTTCCTTTTTTGCGGCGTGCTAATTGATCCTAAGTGGCTCTCTACGGTGCCATAGAAGAACTCCGCTTTTGTGATACTCACTCTCGTGCGAGAAAAACAAGAAATTGAATGCTACTGACACCTAACAAGATTACGGTTGACTTTTTTGCGGGAAACTTCCCCTGCTATTTTACAGTCTCTTTGTAGGATATGTATGCCAAATTTTTTAATTGTTCTTTGGAGCAGGAAGCTACTGGTACTATCAAATTGTATTTGATCACAAACGGACAGGATATTAAAATAGGAAGAATAAATACAATGGAGTGAGATACAGATTTCAGAAGAGTGGGAACATTGATATGTAAAGGATAATTAACAGGTTCCATGCCATATCTACATTTATTTAATATATTTATTTAATGCACTGAAAGCACATATTTTACGATTAATTTAATTCTGTAAAATATATTTTCATCAAAAGAATGAGGCATTATAAAAGAATGCAGTGCAGAGCAAAGCATATAAGTTTATTTAATTGTTATACATAGAATAATTAATAATAATATATAATCTACCGCGCGGCATGAATGCTCATTTGATGCATTGCTCGGTCATCGGAAGATGATAATATACATCTACGCGAACGTTTTATACTAAATGGGGGATCCTTTTCAATGGAAATAGAACTCGAATTATCTGCATGTTGCACTATCATATTGCTTATTGTAGGATCAGCCTCAAGTTCGTTCAATATTTATTGATAACCAAATTGAGCAAACCCGACGCGATTTTACAGGTAGTGTCGAAACGGCGTAGTTCTTCTTAGGTGTCGTCGTCACCGAATGCGCTCGCTGTTTTCTTAAGTTCTTTATAAGTGGGCTCCTCCGCTCCGATCCCACATTATTATTATTTAAAATATATAAAAATTAAAAGATAAAAGGTTACGCGAATGAGTTAAAAATAGAAACTTGCTTTGCAACAGCAACAAATGAGAAACAATAAATGTTGTCTCCGTATATTTACCTACTTCCTTTTTTGTTAAACATTTCACTTCTCTTGTTTTTTGCTTAACTAATTCGAATACACCAGGTTCTTGTTACTAAGCGAAAAGATTCGATCTCTCCCTGACTTTTATTATAGAAACGAACAGTTTGTAACCCCATGTATACTATAAATGATAGACGATGTGATAGTTACTGTAAACCACGTAATTACTTATGAATTAATGATGTAATGAAATATTGTTGTAATAATGTATCAATCTTTAATCAAAATATCAAAGGCCGTAACGATACGTCGGGCAAAGTCGATTTTGCAGGGAACATATCAATTAAAAATTACAAATTTCATGCTTTATTTTGCATCTTGTTGTTAGTCCAAACATTTTAACGATTATATACATATTTAAGAATCTGTTTCTCACAACTATAATTAAATTTAACACTAGAACTAGCGGCGTTAAATCTATTATATTTAAATATATTAAATAAGTACTTTGGAAAAAGGGGATTCAAGAAGTAGAAAAGATGATCATTTCATTAATCTGTGTTTTATAAGATCAACGTGGAATATCGACTTCATGACTTTTCTATAAGCTTGGAGAATTTTTGAGAAAAATTAGGAACTGGTCATTTTGACTTGTTTGGTAGACTTAGTGTTAAAGGAATGAAAGATAAGAAAGAATTTTTATCTTACTGTTTGAGTGAAATGTTTCTTACAATTAGTAGATTAAATAAGCACAATATGCTTTAAGATGATACTTGAGTCAACCCCAGTGAATTAACTCTTTGAGGCACAGCGGGATTAAAAGTGTCCCACTTTTTTAAAGCGTGACGATGCATGGTGGGACATTTTTTGTCCCACCTCGAAAAATTATATTATTATATAACTTTGTTAATAGATATACACCAACTTTATTCAACTGAAACAAAAAAAAATGCTTGTGCAGCACGGGTTATTTTATTTTTTCAATTCCTGTGCCTCAAAGTGTTAACGCAATTGACAAGTCTTAATAGGCTGGTGGCACCAAAAATAATCCGTGTCTCCATCAAAAATTATAGTCTTGTATCTATTAATATTCGAAAGCCTAGAGTGCAAACAAAACATTGCCTGCAAAGTTAAAAAATATGTTTTGTGTGGAAATGCATATTTAGCAAATTTGAAAACAGCAATGTTCTCTCAAATAACCGTGTCCATCTTTATGGTCATCTCATATAAACCAAAGTGAAAACAAAATCAACAACATATATAATATAAGTCTTATATCATAATAATCAAATAGAAAAATATATTTAAAAAACAACATTTATTTTAGTTTTCTTGACAAAGATCGTATAAATATTATCGCCTTTTCATACTTAACATTGTTACGAAAATTTGTATCTATAAGATATACGTCGAAAGTCAAACGACTTTTGTACCAGAGCACATTATTAACACATTTCGTGTCTTACACATAAAGTCTGTACCTAAGTGTGCATAAACTGGGAGCAGCGTGAACTATTAAGAGGTTAATCCTGGTATATTCGCATTTACATGCTGCATCGTTCCTCTAATTGTACCTAAATTACGACGTAACGTCATGAGCAATATCATCCGGATGGTGGTATTTAATCGACGACGCGACAGAGTTAAAGGGTTCCATGTGGTATTTATGAATATTTATGAGATTTATAAGATTCATTAATATTTATTATATATAGTAGTATATATACCTACAGGGTAGAGCGCTATTCCATTGCACCTTGAATATTTCCGTTGTGCCTAATAATATGAAAAATCTTATATACAAATCTTGCACGGTTTAGGAGACATATCGTGATACAAAAATTTTTGCGCGGGTGGAGGCACAGAGGAGACTTTAAGGTAAGCCCGCTTTTTTAAATGGAATCAATCAATATTCAGACGATTTAACGCGAGATCGTGAAAGGACATACAAAGTCAAATTCGATTTTATTTACGATTATTTATATATTTTATAAACAATAGTAGGCGAGTCATGTAAGTAATTGTCGCCATAATATAGAAATGATAGCTTGTGGTGCGAGATAAGGAGAGAATATCTTCGCACCGCATATTACGATCACATTGGTCCTTGAAATCTGATTGCGAGGTTAGTGAATGACAACCGAAAACTAAACACATATTTTGTTGTTAAATGCTTTTTCGGCCAGTGACTCATCAGAATCGAAAGTGACATCAGAACGAGGGATGTTTCTATTTGTCGGACGAATCAGAGCGAACCAACTATGAAGTGGCTTCTTTTTCTGGATCAGTTTCACGTAGGTACACGTAATATGAGGTGATCTATGGTACCAAAGACGTGCAAATTAAAGGATATAGCCGTCGCTCCTTCAAGAACGGCTCTACCGTGCAGATTTCGTGCATCCCTATTCGAAATCTTTGGGTCGATGAAATGAGTTCCTTTGTAAACGTTTAACACTATTCCTACCACGACCGGTCAAATGGCCGTTTTTAAAATTTCGGTTAGGATTTCCTATATACAACGTAATTCAATCGCCTTTAAACTTCCCGACTTTTCCTCAAACATACGTGTGATACATTTTTCAATATTAACTTATTTTTTTATTGTTTATTTTCTGAGAAAAATTTGTAGTCTGCCTTGACCATGACCGGTTATTTGACCGGTAGAACGATATATGTATACCTTTTTATAATATTATTCTCTTAAAAACTCAATTCCGAAACGTTAAAGTCGTCACAAATGAAAGGTAAGGCAGTTGTGACATGATTTTATCCAGAGTGCCTTTCAGGAACTGTTTTACAGCACTTCCAAGTATTTAGAATTCTCGCTCACCAATCGGCCTTGCGGTACTACTTATTTGCCTCATTGGTATCCGAAGTGGTCCAGAACCGTAGATTTTCTTATACCGTCTTATCTATTATGACTGTGAAATAAATAAAATACCCGAAGGGGATGCCTGGGGGGCAGGGGGCGGGGGCGTCTTCTCTCTAATTCAAATCAGTAAACTTTTGTGATCCGAACAGAGAGCATCAAAACGTGAAAATTACAAGGACCATGTTCAGCAGCCTTTTGTTATTTTGTATTTGTATTCTATTACTATTCTACTCTTATTTTATATTGTATTACGTGTTACAAATGTAATTTTCAAAGAAGTGAACCAAACCAACAATACTTCGTAGTAAGTTTCACATTTGATCTTTTATTTATTTTTTTATCCATTTTGATTTACATTTTTATATTTTAGTTTCTATTTTATCAGTTGAATAAAATACATGGGTTTTATATAAAGAAACCACGGGAGAAGATATTTCGAGACAAGAAGATTTACTTCAATCAGCAGAAGAACTTTCTATCGAATATCAAAAAAGTGTTACAGCTAGGCAAAAAAATCAACCAACACCCGTCACAAATACAATTAGAGGTTTCCGTAAACTAAAAACATATCAAATAAGATATTGCAGAAATAATAAGACTAACAAAGTCTATCGAAAATGAAAGAACTACGTATGTGGAAAATGTATAATCGAGATGCCTATTCGCAAAAAATCCGGTGAAAACGAATAAAATGTACATTATATACTACTGAATAAATGAAACTATATTTCTATACTGTCAAATTGGCTATAATTTTCATTCTATATTAAAAAATATAAGTTTTGCTAACGACCGGTCATTTGACCGGTCACGGTAGGAATAGGTATATGTGAAGCGTCGGTAGGAATAGTGTTAATATTAATTTGCACACGAACGGCTCATTTCCATCGCATGGTTCCGTTGGGATAATTGACCTACGCGCGAGTCGGATACGATGAGCCAACAAAGAAATGTCTCCTCTATTTCCAAGGCCTTTGCCACTTTTACGTTCTCCTTTTTTGCAAGCTTTCATTGATCCAAAGGATTTGAACCGCTTGGTAGGTCGTGTAAGTATTTTTCAAACGCCCTGTATTTAACTAGCACTAAATCTACCAAGCCGGTCAAAATGACCGGTTTCAAATTTATTCTAAAAATTCTCTAAATTAATAGGAGAGCCATGAAGAAAAAAATTCCACTTTTATCTTATAAAACGTGAATTAGTTAATTAATTATCGCTTTCACTTCTTGATTCTTCTTTTCCCAAAGCACTTATTCGGTGTATCTAAATATGAGTAGATATAACGCCGGTAGTTTTAGTGCTAGAAATGTAATTCTATTAAAACGCTTCCTTGACCTTCAATTTACTTATTTTCTAAATATAGTAATCATCTCAAACGTTCTTGCAACATTCGAGTAGACTCTTAATTAGAAGATTGCAGGTATGTACGTGAGATGTATCGCAAAAATCTATCAGAAGCGAAACGTGGTAAAATATTTTAAACGAAAAAGTGAGTATAATTTATCTTTGTGAACGTTTTGATTCTTAAATCTGCACAATGGGATGTCACGAAGTGCAAATCATCAGTTTTTATGAAATTTTAGTACCATACAGTTTCCATGAAAATATTTGACACATATTTTTTTTATCGACAATGGTTCACGTTAAAGGGTTGAAAACCTCCTACAAACTTGGAAAAATAACGCTTCACGATGGCGAATCTAATGGTGTTAATCCACACCTATACAAATATTTCACTTCACACATCAAGCGAAAGAGTTTAGAATGCAACAACTTTTTTGTAACATAGACATCAAATTTCTAACTTATCCGTATTTTATGTTTGAGTATATACTTTGTACAAACAAATATTCGAGAAAATGGATTGAAATTTCACTGAAAAAGTGATGAAAAACTTTATGTTTTTAACATATTATTTAAACTAACGGATTTTTTGAAAAACTGTTTGCATCATCAGGTTCGAAATTACGAGGCATTCATTTTAACTCTGTAAAAAATTCGATAAATATGTTTTAGAAACCTAAGTTTGGGGGCGGTTTTCACCCCTTTAAATCAGTCCATTGCCGAGAAAAAAAATACGTGTCAAATATTTTCACGAAAATGATTATTATACTAAAATTTCGTTAAAATCGGTGATTTACGTTTCGAGATTTTTTGTGTCAGTGATTTTGAATGATAAATAACTACAGCTTATGAATCGCATAATGATTGAACTCCGTTAAGGTTATCACAAATCAAACTAAATGTTATTTTGCGTAGGACTGGTGTGGCGTTAATGAGCATTCTTCCTAACTCACGTGTTTCATTGAAATTACATTTATACGCGTTCACGTGCTTGGATTTGCACAGTACATGCATCCATTACAAAATGTCAGAAGTCGTAATTTTACATAAGGTGCAATTGAAAATCAATTTTAGTATTTACTAGGATTAATATTGGCCATTTATTAAAAATATTAATCATTATATGTTAGAAACTACGAACGAAGTAATAATTGGAATAACGAAGTAATAGTGGAAGTGATAATTTATTCCCATATTATGACACAAACATTGCGAATTAATTATGCAAATCAGTTACATTTTTTCTTTATAAACATCTGAATTTTTATAAATACATAACATAGTCTGTTTAAATAATATGTAAAATCCGAATCTAACAAATGAAATCTAACGAAATTGCGACTAGCATTATTACTCACAATCAGTTGCTTTCCGAAAAGAAATCATGTTATTAATTTATTTATAATTGTATACAAATTGAAAAAATTGCATTTAAAAAAAAGGAGTTCTATAATTTTACACTGACTATTGTGTAACTATCAATGAGAAATAAAAAAACAAACACCAATAATTTGAGTATAAAAGTGGCGCAAAACTGTTTCAAGTGCAAAAGGGTGATTTTATGAAAAGAGTATTCCCTGCGAGAAAAGAAACAAGTAGTACAGAAGTGTGACAACATGCCAGATCAACCAGTGGTGGAAAACTATCAATTTAATCGTCATTCAATAAATGGAGGGATCAGTTTTCTTAAAGTGCCGGTTTCTCTAGGAGAATCGCATTTCTCGGAGACCTCCGTACACCATGCCCGGATATATAATACGTTCTTGGTACGTAATCGTGCAACGCTTGCGGAGAGTCATATATCTGTGCCGTGGCGCGCCCTTAAATTATGCGCGCAATTACGCGTACTTGCATCCCGTAAGTGCATCTTCGTACAGAGATGCACGCATCCATGGCCGTTTAAAAAGAGAGTCAACCATCGAGTGAGATAGATGGAGAAACAGCGATTGGGAGAGAAAGAAGATGAAAATGGGGAAGGGATGGATAAGAACGTGCATAGGTGCGAGTGCACGTGCAAGTGCGACCGGAATGCAAGTTCTCCCAAGATTACGCACCCTTCTCAGCGATATTTTTCTTTCAAGCAAAAATAATAACATGCCCAGGTGGCTATATTCATCGCCGAAATGCTCTCTCGTTAGCGAGGTTTATTTTTCTTATTTATTCTTGTGTAAGTGTCAGTTAAATGTATCATGTGGCAAACTTTTCAATGTGTCTCGTGAAGAGACGCTTTTATTTAATATCAAAGCTGATATAACAAAATTCAAGTTAACATTTCAAAAAATAAATGTAAAAATACAAATTAAGATTTGAGAGATTTTATTTTATTTTTCTTCGAATGTAAAATATGTGTGTTTGAAATAAATACGGTGAATGGAATTGACATTAATATTTTATAATATAAAATATATTTTGGACCGTGATACGGATTAAGAATGAAAAATTAATTGGTGCACTGTGGACTGAAAATAATGTGAGCTGAGAAAAAATTTAAGAAAAAAATTAATTCCTAAAATCAAAAGGTATCACTGATTTCTGATATTTCGTATAATTGAGAATAATATTAATAGTATAAAAACAATGAGACTATTTTTCAACCGGCTGATACTCTCAATTTAATAGTTTTTGAATGATTTCAAAATTTCCTATTCCATTTTTCGCGCTACATGTACGCGTTTTATGTACACATGGCCCTACAGGAAAATGGATTGAGACAAAAACAAAAAAGCCTTACTACTAAACTAAGTTGTTGTAAGAGTAACATTATTTCTGTATGTGGTTCAGATCCTTTGCGCTAGCTTATTACTTCAGATATCTACCTAAATGTACCTAAATACTTTCTTTTTGTTAAAGCTTCCATAGATATTTTTACATCATTTACTTTGAATGCTCGATTTGTTACATGCCACTCATAAAATTAAGTTGTACTAAAAACGATCACTAACATTAATTTACATCAAAAATTAGTAATTTTAAAATTACACCAAATTCTTGCATCTTTATCATGTCAAGTAATAGAAATTATTTATTAAAACAAGTCAAATAGTATTTTTAAATACTTTACTGCATTTAAGAAATCATGGATGAATTTATCTAACAAAGTAATCTCACAATCAGCCGCAATAAAGTCTATTTTTCATTTTCATGAAAATTTGACATCATTTAGTGTGCCAAATCCCTGTACAATTTATGGAGTAACGCCGAAATGTGTTTTTAAGCTTAGAAAAAAATTTGTATCATATTGATCTATTATTTTATTAATTGACTATTTGCCACTAATAACGAGAAAGAAATAAAATGGACCGCAGAAAATAATCTTCAAATATACTACTTATTTGATCCAACGATAAATATATCTATTCTACTACTTCTTCCTTTTTTTGCATTATACCAGTTTTTCACGTAAACTTATGCCGTACATGTATGAATTACTCCTTTGTACCTTTGGAATTGTAAAGAACACACAGAAGTCGCGATGTATTATAACATGTTCCCCGCAAAGTTTCCCTTCTACCTATGACTAACCATAATTAGTATCGCTCTTATGCATAAATAATAATATTTTGAGTTGGAAAATCAACCAAAAAGTCATTACATTTAAAGCAACCAATATCTTTTAAATCTTAGGGATATGACATTGAGAGACCACAAACGCTTTTGTGAATTTTGAAGTTGTAGAAAACATATCTAAAAGACAAGCAGCTTAGAATCAAGGATATTCAAAATTTCTTATTTAGACTCTATAATGCCCAGTTTATGTTCAGAGAAGGTTGTGTAAAAGAAAGTACCATGGTATAGAATCATTTTTGAAATATCTAGAGCTATATTCACCACGTGGGATATTTATTTCTTTCAAAACCCACATTTATCAATTAAAACGCTAAAAAAATTCCATAATCTCTCCCAAAAAGAAAATTTTCCTCAAACTTAACTATGCTATATACAGGGTGTCCGAGCCGATTTTGACATCTTGAATATTTCGATATTGTGGTATGTAGCAAAAAATGTTTCATAGGAAACTTAAATGGTATTGAGTGGGGCATAATCTGGTGTCATTAGTTTTTCCGTAGGTGGACGCGTCAAGGACATATGAAGGTCAACTTTGTTTTTTTAAATAGAATGGGGTACTTTTTTATGCATCAAGCAATGCAGCAGGGCATTCTTTATAAAAAAGTACTGACCTATGTATTTCGAAAAGCTAATAGTTAAGGAGATGTATAGCCTGTATAGTCTATTGTAAAGTTTTCTGACAAGAGTATACTTAAAAAATAAATAGGCATACTTAGAACAAGGAAGTAGCTATTGTAATAAAAAGGAAAATCTAAAAGTATCCAAACACTTAAGTAATTTACTATTACGATTTTAAAATTCTGTAAAATGGATCCGACTACACAACGTGTCTGTTCAGCAGCCGTTGTTCTGTGGATCCTTAGATAATCCTCGTCTTCAAGATATCTTTTGAGAGTGAAAATAGTTAACGACACTTGCACGAGAGACTGTCTTCAGGTAGAAAAGTATCTCTCTTCCATCGGGTGTGTGCTGTGCGTATAAATTTCAATGCGTACACAAGCGCACACATAAATTCCACGTAACCCTCGGGGTATCCGCGTTAAACACGCGCGCACACTTCGGCACGGGACGAATAAATGCAATCAGCCGAAGAGGAACAGAGAAACGAGGAGATGGAGAAACGGTGGAACGACGGAAGGTGAGATGAGGCCTGGTGGAGCCAAGCGTTGTGTGCCGGGGTGGGGCGAGGAACGGTGAGGGGCGGCAAAGCATGGCGGGGCAAGGCGAGACGCGATGAGGTGAGGTGAATTGCGGTGTACTAAGGGGAGGTGAGGCGATCTAAAGGTGAGGTGAGGTGAGGAGAGGAGAGAAGAAGAGAGGAAAGCAGAGAGAAAGAGAGCAGAGTAGACCACACGAGAGCAGAGGAGAGGAGAGGAAAATAGAAGAGACAAGTGATGTACGGCGAGCTGTAGTGTGGTGCGGTACGGTACTGTGCGGAGCGGTGCGGTGCGGTGCGGTACAGTACGGTATAATACGATACGGTATGACGCGATGCAGTACGATACGGTGCGATGCGGTGCGGTACGGTGCGATGCGGTATGGTACGGTGCAGTGCGATGTGGTATGTGCGGTGCGGTGCGGTGCGCTACGGTGCAGTGCGTTGCGGTATGATACGGTGCGATGCGGTACAGTACGGTGCGGTACAGTACGGTGCGGTACAGTACGGTACGGTACGGTACGGTACGGTACAGTACGGTACGGTACGATACGGTGCGGTACGATGCGGTGTAATGCGGTGCGGTGCAGTGCGGTGAGGAAAACTTTAGTTAAGTGTGGTGGGGTGAGGTGAGATGAGGTGAGGTGAGGTGAGGTGTGGCGAAGTGTGGTGCGATGAGATGAGGTGAGGTGAGGTGAGGTGAGGAGAGATGAGGTGTGGTAAAGTGTGGTGGGGTGCGGCGGGGCGAGGAAACGGTAGGTATGGCTGGGCGAGGTGAGAGGAGCGTGGTGGTGCAAGGGGAAACGAAGTGAGACTGGGTGCGACGAGAAGAGACGAACTGAAGCGAAGTGGGATGTATTAGATGAGGTGAGGTGAGGTGTGAAGGGCTGAATACGAGAGAAAGACGAAGAAGAGAAGAGAAACGAGAGTCCTGCGTGTTCAAACAAAGGTGAATCTGCAACCTGCACCTCGGCCGCACATAATGTGCTCCTTACTTCTCGTGCACTTCTGTACCTTTCTCTCTGTCCCTCGACCCCTTATGCGTCCTCTACGTGATTTTCTCTTGGCTTTGCTGATGTTACACACCGCGAAGGTTACATCCGGGCAAATCTCTTGTTGCCAGGTGTGCGAGGAAACGTTCTCCGTATTTTTCTTCATCTTCTTCCTACTCCAGCATCACACAATTGAGCAATATTTTCCTTTCGATGACGGCTTAAAAGATTCAATAAATTTGGAACATCGATGAATGACAATAAATTGAAATTGAAGGCCTATTCGAAACTCGCACAAAGTAATTTCGATGCATCATTAATACACTGTATGCTGATATGATAAGGAGAAAATTATATTTTTCTATTGAAACGAGTTTTAAATTGCTGAAGTCATCTTTGAAGATATGTTGAATTTGCAATTACACGAATATACATGAATGCTATGGTTGTTGAAAAATAGAAGATTTGGTTTTACAACTATTCCATCGCAATTAATGGGTTAATTACGGAAACAAAATCGTTATTTATCTTGGTAATTGAAAGCTTACCAATGAGTCTAAAGAAGATCTAAGCCAATCACGTTAATCATTTTTGTGAACAGGGCGGTATCCTACTACACCAATATTAATGAACTGGTATATAAATTAATTATGCAGATAAAATTATAATAATTATTTGATCTACAATTTATGGCAGGTACCGATCCTAAGAAATATAGGAACTTGATATTGAATGGATAGGTCTAACTCCTGAAAACAATTATTTTTTTTAAAGGGAAACGTTACTTACAAATAACTAAGGTTTACTAAACATGTAAATCGCGATCGTAGATAGCACCTGTCTTATATCAATTCTTTTGTAAATATTACCACTGTAGTAACTTCCCCCTAAATCAATTTGCTTACATCAAACAAACTGCCACTACGCTTATTCTCCTCCGTGTATTTTGGTTTATTATCATAGCGAATCGAAAACAACCGCAGTTTGTTTCTTTACAGTGCAGAAATTGTACTATTAATGTTGTTCGATTACGTTCCGTAGAGTATCGTCGCAGCTAGTTCAACTATAGGTGTCCGTGGAGACCGATACTGAAGTAGGTATAAGTCGCCAACGCAATGAAGTCACTCTGCTTGAGGTATGGGATAAAGAGAGAGTGTCCTCGCATCGCCTATTGTCATCATATCGGCTGTTCAAGCCTCAACTCGGCAAATGACAACCGAAAACTCAATACTATTTTTCAGTCTATCTCGCATTAGAATCGAAAATGCGCGAGGACGAAGGATGTCTCTATCCGTCGGGCAAATTGGAGTAAATCACTTATCGAGTAACATCTTTCGCTGGTCCACTGATAACGACTTGGATCAGAACTATTTGTAAATGAGAACACACGAAGTGAACGACGAAAATCAACGACGAAAAAAAGCATTGACGTATGCACCCGATTTAGAACTTTACTATCGAGAGTATGAATGTATCAAGATTGTGCCTATGGTGTAAACACAGGAAGCACTCCTACTATACGAAGTGTTATGTCAAGAAGCCGAGCATCTTAGCTTGAGGATTACAGGAACGACAAGTCGAGATACAGACAGGAATAGGCGGAACGACCTCTTGACCCCGCGACTCCTGCTAGTTTTCTTTGTCTACCCCACGATACTCTGATCTGCCTGGACCATCATACTTAGGTTGTGAACGATTTTTTTGGGAGCACTGTGAGATAGTTTAACCTGTTAACTGCGTTCGACGTGTATAAACAGCAATCCAAAGTTCTATTGCGGTAGCCTCTTACTGAATTTTCTATTCCTTACTGACTAATAATGTAAATCTTCCACGTTTTGCTTTCCTCTTTCCATAAAATTTACAACGGAAGTGTTTTCTCTGTGTTCGACGTATATACCCGTCATTGTTTGATTTTAATTCCGCTAGGGATTCTTGAAACTAAATTCCGCAGTTAACTGGTTAACTTATGAATAGATACTCACTGGACGATGAATCGTAAAAACTGCTATGGCTGCTAATTGTGAAGTCCTGGTGAAAGAAACATTTTCTTGCTAAGAAATGTACCGACGGCTACAGATCTTCATAAATGTGAATTCGCGATCGTGAAAATGACGTCTTAGATATATACACGGTAACACGTGTTAGTGCTATTTCTGTCTGTGGGAACGTGCAAACAAGTTCGAGACGATATATAATTTTCTAGCAGGAAACGTGCAGCACGATCGACGTCAATGGCAACAATTGTCACCCTCGTGTGCACCGTCTATCGTATCGAACCCAAAAATCTCGTAACTGACAAACACAAGCGGAGATTCATACATATTTCGTGGCCACGAGTATGTGAACTATGAGAAAAATCGTTATTCGAGTTGTTTATGACAAACGGGTCCGCTATTTCAACGTACTTTTCGACAACGCAAAATTTAAATCTTGAATTGCATTCGAACTTTCTATAACATTTCGTAGCTTTGGGCACATTTTCTATAGAGTTGTTAATAATTATTATAATATATTTTCAGATAGTACTAGACAAATGTCTTCAAAAAGTAGAAATAAGGAAAACTATTGAACAATTTAATATTAACCGTAACTTTAATAGTAATCGTAAATTCAATAATTGGTTGAATGAAATGAAAATATATCATTTCTTCTAATATTAACTAAAGGCAGTTTTCTGCGTTGTTTTCACCATGAAACTGAAAATCTCCTGCATTTTCCGGAAAATTTAATCCAAAATATAATATGTCCAATATTTATATATACGAATATTGTTGATAGTTTGTATCTTAAAAAATAAGTTTAGGGAATCGAAAGAGTTGCATCGTTATAGATTGTTTAATTTTATGTTGATTTTTGTTTCAAGCGGCGTTTCTTTTTTAATAGAAATCTGTTTGTCCATACAATAGCTGCTTGTATACCAAGATTTAACAGGTTTTTTACAAGGGAAAATACAGATTACTTTGAATTAAATTGCAGGGGGGAAAACGAATTGTAAAGTAAATACCTGTCTCGCTTTTGACAATACGGCGACTCAGCCATTGTGACTGTTCAGTACTTCCATCGCAAAGAAGTCTGACGATGCACATAAGCAATCACTTTTTTGTAAGAAGATTACGGTCCATAATCGTGATCAGTCCCTTGAAAGAGAAGCATACACAATGAGTTTTGGACAATGAAAAGAACTTCTTGTTATTACGAACTCTCCGTTGTATTTTTTTAAATTAACTTATTTATCGAGGGAAGAACAAGCATGGCCGCCTAATTTTTTAAAAATGAGAGTACTTCTTGTTAGTACTGAAAACGATGAATTTCTGCTTATGTTGCAAATGAATACAGGCCATACTTCAAAAAGCAGCTGGGCTTGGCCGTCACACATGGTACCGAAAAAGGGCGAGGAGAGAAGGCCGTGCGGTGACTACCAAGCACTTAATATACCTAAGTACTATTTGCGACCGTTACACAGGACCCTGCATCGAGGATTTTGCCTACATACTCCACGGTAGGAAAATCTTTTCGAGCATTGATTTTGTACAACTACAATCCTGTTGCGCCAAGGGAGGCAACAGGAAACAACACAATGACATGTACTACAGCAGTACATAGCCAGTTACAAAACAGCGTGAAAACCATCCTGCACGAGTCGCTCTCCTGAATTAATTTTCGCTTAATGTCACAATCATCATGGCCACAGATGAATCTTTCTTTATCTGTCTATCATTTTCCAAATTCCTTCTCCGACAAAATTGTTTTCACATTCGATTATTTTGTCGAAGGTGTATCACCACCGGTGCATCTGATATTTAATTGAGAAAATAGGTGAAAAAAGCATTTCGTGGTATTCCTCTTGAAGAAATTAAATGTGGTGTAAATAACATACATAGTTTACAACAAAGTATTGTGGCATTCGTTGCCTCGTGGCACTCCGTGGTTAGAATCCTCCGTAGATAGACTGTGTGTCATTCTGTGTATTAAAATCCTGTGTGGATGTCCTTTGTGTTTTATTGTTCTTACAATTAGTGTGATAATTCCTGTGTGGACAAATACTGTTTATATAATAGGCGGCATATTATCTTTCTTTTGTTTCTAGTTATAATATACTTTATATTCCTTTTCATATTTTTAGTTTTAACTTTTATAATAAATATTAAACATACTATTAAGAAATCCTACAGTATCAACGGCTATACATGTACAGGATATACAAAAATTAATGGTCATGGCTTTCAGGGTTTGGTCTAAACATTTGGATCGATGGAGATTTGCAGAAAAACGCCGTAAAATTCGTGAAAGGGTAGCAAATATTTTTATCGGTTCATCGCATTCATCTTGTTACACAGGTAAAATATCTGACAATGAGAGGAACCATGGGTCAGGAACGAACCGTTCTCTCACAAATTAAGTTTTAATTCTATCTCCGCGATTGAATTTTTGCTGTAAACGTCAGGCTTGCAGGCCTCCGATTATTTCGTGAAGATTAAGAACTGTTCCGATTTGTGAATTAAAAGCAAATTCACAACGTAGAGATGCTTTGTTCCATTTTTCATCAGGATGATCAGGGATCGGGGAATAATGATCAGGGATCAGGGATCAGGGAATATTAATCAGGGATAATCATTTTTAAATGAGGTCTTCGTCGATATCAGGCGGTCATTTGTACGCGAAAGTACCAAAAATGGTTTGTCATTAAAGAATTAAAGAGCCATCGTTTTGAATGAAACCCTTTTAAATCCTTTCAACTCCTGATTTATAATCTATCTTACTCTGTTAGCAGATGAAAATGCGGACGTGAAGCCGAAAAATTTCATCGACCGGTGCAAATTTACCGTGAAAAAAGAGTCACAACCCATAGCCCGGACGAGAAATTTTGCCAATCGAACAGACTAGGACCATTTGATCCTATTCTGCTTGTAATTTTCTTCAACTCTTCTTTTCTTCAAGCAGGCACAATTCCACTTTACGTAGTAAATTTGCATCGGCTGCTCCACAATAATTAATATTGTTTCAAATTACTATATTGTATTTTCCGTAAGAAATATGTAACCATATATTAATTACAAGTTAAATTTACTAAAAAAAATGTACTGATGACTATCTACGTGTCGAAATCCTTTTTCTCGCCTTGGTTTTTGATATCATATTTCGTCTCTCCAGAAGTTGTCTTGAGTCTCAAATATGAAATGATATTGACTTTACTTATTCTGTATGTGTTGCTTATAAAAATTTATTGTTTTAGAATACTAATCCTGGAAATATTACGCGAAATATCGTTACAAGCCTTCAACCAAGATCAACCCTCACCCCTTTTATAGAAACATATAATTTTGGAAATGCAAATAAATTCTCAGTCGAATTGCAATGTTTCTTATTCCTTCATTTCACGCGTTCATTTGATAGAACTACTTTATTTTTTAATTCGCTTTCCAACTCGCCGATAAAGTTATAATCGGGATAACATTAGCGGAAATTCTAAAAGTATTAGAAATAGTTTTTAAACAAATTATAGAAATTTGTTAGAGAGTGCATAACACTAGACACCTTGAATTAAATAGTGCAGTCGAATGTGAAACTACATCAGGACTTAGTTTAAGAAAGTCTGAGCTAGTACTGTTCTATGATAAAAAATTCAAATTTTCACATTCCAACAAACTTTTGCGCATACGATTTCTAATAATGCCCTTAAACTTTCAATTTGGAAGTCAGGGTCGTGCAACAATTAATTAGCAATCATTTTATACGGTTCTCACGAAACAAAGACTATCGACTGACCGTAGACTTCTTTACATACAAGCACGCAACGCTGTAAAGTATCGAAACACGTTTCCGCTCCGATTGAACACGTGTCCCCTATGCAAACATCGAGATTTCTATACGTGCATCTGAGCCTACTTATAAGATTATAATACCTGCTCATATGTGAAGACCAATTCACTCGTTGACCGTAAGTTTTCCGTCTGGACAACATCGAGACCGCTACTATTGCAATATAGTTACTGCAACGTATACTTTTCGCAGGAGCAATGTACTCTTTATAATTTTTGTAGGGTTTGAGGCAATGTATGTCTACGTTTTTGTCGTTCATGTGTAAAATTGCAATGGAAAATAGCAAAAATGGAAATTGATTCATTCCGGTATATACAAAGTCGTCCTTTTAAGAATTTACAAATTAGAAGTGGACTAATTGTAAGAAAAGTAACAAAAAAAATTCGAATTTTTCATATATCGTTCAAACAAATTGAGATTCATTATTAAAAGATGCAAATTTCGTCAATTTACGTAAGTGCTCTATCTTTCATAGTTTCCGAGATCATTGCCGAAATATACTTTAGAACCTTAACTTTGGGGATGGTTTTTACCCCTTTGACGTCGACGATTGCCGATAAAAAAATATATATCCGGCACTCGTATTATTGGCCCAGAGAAAGATGTCACTTCCTAAGTAGTTTGTGAACTTCTTGTGAAATAAGTGTTTAGCCTTCGGTTGCCGTTCGCAGAGTTCAGGTTTTAACTAGTTAATTTTGGCAACTACTTTTGAGAGTGCGTACCTATGTGGGTCACGAAAATCGAGAAATGACGAGCATACTCGTCAATCGCAGAGTAAGTTTCGTTGTTAATATATTGGATGAAAAAGATGGTTTTATTTTATAAAATTAATAATTGTGTTACTAACATTTACTTATTCACATAACATAAAGCTACATTGCATACATAATAAACAACAAACGCAAAAACAAGTAACTAAGTACTTGTAACGTTAAAAATCGTCACGCATTTGTCCCATGGCGAACCATTCTTGAAAGAATCATACAATAAATCACTCTTATGTTTTAGCGCTGGACTAGTAGCTTTTTGATTTTTGCTTTTGCGGATTTTACTCTAATATCTGAAAAACATTATTGTCGCACGTGTCATAAATCTATCTCAAATTAGTTTTACTTTTTAGTTGTTCATTTTATTTCGGCATGGCTTCAAAATATTCCAAACATCTTAAAATTTACGAATATATGTTAGTTTTCGCTAAAATTACAATTTAAATAGCTGGGTCGCTAACATTTACGCATGGCGAGTATACTTGCCAATACACCAAATTCTGCCGTTCCTCTATGACGAGTATTTTCATCAATCACAGCTAACTGATTAAGAACCGATATGACGAGGATAGGTGGTGCGAGGACGGTTTCCGCTTATCCTGTAGCGCAAGCCACGTGACTCCAATATTTTATCGGACAATATCGTAAGGGTTAATTAGTTATTTCTCCTTTGGAGGCAGTAATTACCCTCCAGGGGCCCTCGCACTCGATGGGTCCTATGGAAGTGGAATTTCACCCGCGTGACGACGTCGTGAAGCAAAGTATGTAACCAGATGCCCTCAAAATCCTAGCCCGACCGAGCGACAAGTTTCTTGCCGAGGACGCGATTTACGGCCATTTGTCACCGTGAGTCGGGGAGGCTCGATGGGACTTTTCGAACTGTAGTCCCTGCTAACCACCCGCTGATAGTATTTCTTCAATGACTGGAAGTTTTCACCACCTTCGCGTCTGCTGATCGTCAAGTGTCGATGAACGTTTCAAATGGTTGACATAGCCATGGAAAAATGACAAATTTCTGCTTCGTCTCAAACTTCCTTTTGCTCCCTTTAGACGGAACACTCATAAAATTCTATTATTTCTTTGTGAATTAAAAGCGAATTCACAACGAAGAGATACTTCGTTCCATTTTTTATCAGGATGATTAGGGGTTAGGGAGTAATGATCGGGGATGATCATTTTTAAACGTAGCATTCGCCGATATCAGGCGGCCATTGGTGCGCCAAAGTAGCAAAAACGGTTTGTCATTAAAGAATTAGAGAGGCATCGTTTTTAATGAAACCCTTTTAAACCCTTTTAAATCCTTTCAACTCCTGATTTATAATCTATCTTATTCTCTTAGCGGATGGAAATGGGGGCATCAAGCCGAAAAATCTCATCGACCGCCGCAAATTTACGATGAGAAAGCAGTCACATACCACATCCTGGACGAGAAATTCTACCAATCGAACAGGTTAGGACTATTTGATCCTGTTGTGCTTGTAATTTTCTTCAACCTCTCCACAAGGGAGTGAAGTTTCACCTTCACAAATCTCCAAACTATAATAGTTATTCCTCCTAGAGGAAAATAGAGCTAATAAGTTTTCTCGCGCTTTTAGAACATCCAGAAAACCAATTGCAAAGAAATATTGCTAATATTAAACAACCGGGAATATCCGCCTATCCACGCCATCTCATGCTCAAGAAGCAGCTTATTCGTTTTTCTTCAATATTTAATTTTTCGTTATTCATATTCTGTCATTCATGTTGCACATATTTCACCTTTTGTTTACCGTTCGTCTCTCACGTCGATCCAATCATACACTGCTTGGTTTACCTAACGTCCGACATAAGACAAATTAGATTTGCATTCGCAAACACTTATGAATTTCGAGTGGAATTGCAACGGTCAGATCCTCGTGCTTAATCATAGTGCGACGCAAAGACCATTCATTATCGTCATTAAATCGACCATTCAACGAACAGTTGTTCGGCTCTATGAGTACTTACTGTCTGGTGTCAGACATACAACTACGAGAATGACTTCTAGGCGGTATAGAAATGTTTAACTGCATGAATCTCGTAACTTAATATAGGGGAGGGAGAGTCTGGTATATTGTACCACTTTTCAGTTTCAGCAAAATATCTCGTTTTGATATTAATTAAATCAAACTATTTATCCAATGTCACATAGTGTAGAGTCTCGTTTAACTTATACCGCAAAATCAACACCATACTCTTAACCGATTTCTCAAAATATTCGTTTTTCTAAACGCTTTCAGTTGGTACAATTTACCCGACCAGTCGGTTTAATTGTACCACAGGTTCGGTAAATTGTACCACTAGGTGTTAAGGGACTTTCAAACATGATAAATGATTAATTATTAAATAATATGGTTTTCATAATACACAATACTCTTAATGACAATATTTTAATTATTATTGAAAAAGTGTTAACAAAAATTAAATCAATATTTCTTCAATAAGTAACATTCATAATTATGAAGAAAAAATTAAACAAAAGTATCACAAACGAAAGAAATTTAAACATTTATCAAACTTAAATACCTACTTATCAAATTAAATGATTGCTTTTATGAAAACGAAATAAACCATTTTTACTTAAAATTATTATTTGGTCAGTTACTAATTATTTATTATAATTGTTTTGTACTGAGATCGAATTATTTATTTTCTTTTAACCTGTTTTAGTTCAAACAATTGTCGCAAACATTTGGATTCGATGTACAAGTTTCGTCTTGTTGAGTAAATTGTACCAGTACAATTAAGACAACTACTGGTGGTACGATTTACCGAACTAAGAGATTTAAAAAATATATATTTGTCACAAAATGATCTCAAAACCTAATACGTCTATTTCTTTATAGTTTGAGAGGAGATTATAGCCCTGTTTAATAAAAAATATAGCAAAATTCTAACTTACCATTTTACTGAGTAATGTCCTTAGGTACACGCGTCAAAATTTACATCAGACACTAACAAAAACGTTTTTTTTCTCTCAAACTGAATGCACTTTCCGGATGCCGTTACAAAACGAAAAGTAGTTGTGGGTGCTGTCAGTGCTTAGTTTCGTGTTGCCAGGAAAGAAAAATAGTGGCATTTAGTTGGAAATTTTAAGGTGGTACAACCAAGCAAGTTTACCAAGCGGTACAATATACCAGACTCTCCCCTATACTATGTATATTATAACTTAATAATCGTAATGTAAGTATCTTCATATTACATTTTTTCTTAATCATACAACATAACAATGGTGAAATCTACTTACAACTAAATCGATCAGCGATAGTTTTTCTCGACAATTGTGTGAAATTGTTTTAAAGAAAACCGTAAACGTGAATGATTAATAATTACTTTATATTTTCCAATCCAATGCTTTGTAGTATAACATTTAGTCATCGATACCCTTAGAGCGACGTCTCCCCATAAAGATGCGTGACATAGAAAAAAATGGAGGACATCGTCCTAAAAGGTCTCGCGAACCAGTCAGAGAGTTACTATTAGAGATTGTTTAGGCTCTAAATTTATGTTAATAATCAAATTTATTGTTAAATCAGATATTTTCCGTGCAAAATTTTTTCAGATTTAACAATAAATTTGATCGTTAACATTAATTTATACACACGGGGGCAATATAATAAAATTGCAATTACTGATTCGCCATCAGTTGTCGTCTCTGAGATATAAAGACATGTTTAGATATGCATGGTTTCGCTGAGGCTATATAGAGAGTAGATCGAATGAATTAAGGTTATATTTCGTTTCACAGATTTGCAATTATGGCTGAGACAACGTAGTTGATTTGAAGTGCTCATGATGTAAAAATCACCTATGTTTTAAACACTTTTTTCAAGAGTATCATTACTGCTACAATTTTATAGAGCAACTTACATTAATTGAAGCTCCACCATTTGTTTAAAAGCACCAATGTATATATATCAATAAAATCAGCTCTTCTAAGAGCTACCTAGCAGTTATGAACAAGGAACGACTTGTGTAGGGACTCTATTTCGCGCATCAGAGGATAAAATTTCACGTGCAAGTTTTTTGTTGATGAAGAAATCGAAATTCCTATTCGTCCGTAATTTTGTATTGGGTATGTAGTTTTTATAAAAAAATACTCGAGAAAATTGATTGACATTAAATTGGTTAAACTGCCAAAAATATGTCATTTTTCACCATATTGTTTAAACAAATGGAGATTTTGCGAAAAAATTATACCATCGAATTCGTAATGTAGAGGCGCTAATTTCGTCAATTTACGAAAATACTCTATTTCTCATAGTTTACGAGATATTCAACGAAATATACTTTAGCACTCCAAATATGGAGGCGGTTTTCACTCCTTTAACGTGAACGATTGCCGATAAAAAGAATACATGTCGAATATTTTAACGAATATTACATCATACTTAAATTTAAAAAAAAATAATGGACAAAATTTGACCCATTTCTTAAAAAGGTTCACCATCACTAGTGTAGAAGAACGCCTAGTAGGTCGTGCTATATAATTTTGAAATACCCTGTACATGTAGATATGTTAGAATACATTGAATGAGGAATGTTATACTGAATGAGCGACGGAAGAAAAGAACGGCGGATGAAGTAAAAGTATTGCGTATCGAGGAGAGGATGAGAAAAGAGGAACAAATCGAGAAATTCAAAACAGAATACTCGTTGCGCTAATACTTATGTATGCGCAGCAATTTCTATCCCTTTTGCAAGGTTTGCTATCTACAATGTGATTGTTAAAAATAGTATTAAAAGTATACTGTTAATTTTCTAATCTTTGTACTATTCACCATTATGCACATAGAGACAGTAGTACGAATAAAAAGAGTGGTGTATGGAGGATGTTTGAAATATCAAAACTAATAGAAAGAATGATTTCAATATTCAAGCAACAGCTTTGAGTAAAGTCTATCAACTAGGCTTCGAGACCCCTGATTAAGTTTAGTTCTTCCCAAAATGTTAAAGAGTACTTTCCCTTGAAGTTAAATTTAATCTTCTTATCGTCTCTAATTAGCTTCCCCGATTTCTCCTTAAGTAAACGAATATGCGAGATCGTGTGTCCTAAGAGCAAATTTCAAATCCGCCGTCTACTCCCCGAGACTAGATGACTGAATTAATCTGCTTAAAGAAATCCTCTACAAGTCACCCTTTTCAGCTTCGAGAATGCCTCAATTGATCGATAAAAGCTTGTTCCACGTGTCAAGTTTAATTTAGAAAAGTTCGTTCGAAAAGTAATCACTTTACTTCGTGAGCAAAAGTCGAAAATGTTTATCTGCAAACTTTAAGGTATAAGGTTTTGGAAATAATAAATGAGACACTTTGGCTAATAATATTAATTTTTATCATTTTTTCCCCCATGTACCTGTATGTCAATGTTTTCCTATCAATCGGAAATTCAATCACGGAACTGCAACTTTAACTTTAATTTTCAATAAAACGATTCATTTCCAATTCAAAACCAATTCGATGACCCCAAAAAAAATGTGACTTTAATTTTTGAACAGATTTGCTCTTCCCGTTTGCGGGGTGATTTCAAGTCTGCCCATACGTGGATTTCAGGGTTTTAGATGTAGTTGTCGATTTTTTGTTTTTATACCACACGCTAGTTAATAAGATTTTGTAATGATTTTATATTAATAATATTGTATACTCTAGTATAGAAAGTGTACCACTCATTTATTATGATACCAGAGCACTACCGATCAACATAAATGCCTAAATTCCCCACAATTTCTAAGGCTTTTAGAAATTTTGCGGCGCTTTTTTTGTAAATATCCACCGATTCAAAGGTGTAAAACAACGCCGGGTAGATCATGACAAATAATTTTCATACTTTTACAATAGAGCTTGTGCATACAAACTGTTCCTTCCATTTTTAACCTAATATGATACTTTTCAATACTAAAACTCCTAATTTAAACCTGTAACTCCTTCTCAATAAAATGATACTCCTATCTTTGTACTTTTAATTCCTAAATGTTGGGTGGTAAAAGGTTCGAATGAGGTTCAATATTTCGACTCGGGAAAATACTATGGAGACTTTTAGTTGCTCATCAGTAAGTTTTCTCCTTTCCTAGTAGTATTGGTTGTTTCCTTTGTCGCTAACCCATGTTTATTTCTTTGTATTCTGGGGCGGAATGACACAACGCATCTTTCCCGTGATTTTAGAATGCACCAAAGAAATGTAACTTTCTCTACTTCATAGCGATTTAATAATCATTGTGACCTTAAAATTTTTGCAATTTTGTGATACACATTCCAAAGACAGAATCAATACTTTGCTTATAACAGTAGCTACTGATCTTCCACGATTAATTACTTAATAACTGATTTGGAACAAATATCAAACAGTTCCACAACTTTGACGAGTCTGAGTCGTGATTTCAATTCCGAACACACACGAATATCGCGAGTAAGGCTGCTACCCTAACCCAGACACACTTTTGAACCAAATAAATACTAGTAATGGGGGAATTTCTTAGATTTTGGTAATAATATATATTCCCATAAAATATATTATAGGAATAATATGTATAATATATAATTATATATAATATATAAAGGAGAGGGGCTGAAAGTTACCGCGGTAAGTTGTTCCGATTGAAATAACTCCGCGAGGAGAAGAGATAAGAATATTGTGTAAATTCGTAATGAAATGGAACGCCACATTGCACCGACAATAGCCATTTTAAACAAACGAGTGGGACCCGGAACAAGGGAACGACAGCACGTGCCTCACTGGTCCACGTAAGAAAATATTTTCGCATTTTGTATTTGTGGTCTATCTCACGAATGATTCGTACGATATTGTTGAGTAATACTTAAATAAACAGACTTGGTTTAATCATTTATTGTTTTTTATTTCACAAATAATAGCTTTAACAGATATGGTAACAACTTATCCCGGCTTGTTAACAACTTGCCCCAAGTCGGGGTAAGTTGTTACTTTCCGACTTTAGGCATTAAAATATTCATAATAAAAGAATCTCTGAAAAAATGACCCAAATAACTGTCTTAATATCAAAGATACATATGTAAGTTGATTTTGATCGCATCGTATGTATACTAAAAGCAAGTATTTTAACAAATTTTGAAGTTAACTAAAAATCGGAACTTTTAGCCCCGCTCTCCCCTACTTATATATTATATATAATATTAGGTCTACCGGAAAGTTCTGTCCGTTTACAAAGAGAAAGAAATTGATACACCAATTCTAGCTTCTGAACATGGTCGGAAATGGTTTGCTGAGCTGACAATGAGTTAAGTTTCTCTGCAATCTTCGATATTGTCGAAAAAGGATCTTGGTGCATCATGGTCTTCACAATATCATCATGAACTAGAGATGACCACCTAGAGCGTGGCTTATCACTAACAATAAGGTCTAAGTCACCTGCTTCAAATTTTGAACCATCTCCTACGTGTTCTATCCGAAAGAGTATCTCCACCAAAAACTTTTAACAAATTTCGACACGCTTCTGTAGCATTTCTACCCTGTTGGAATTTATACATAAACAATGCCGAAACTCAACTTTATCAGTACACACATTCTACTGTAGTTAATTTCGAAGGGCATATTTGTATAAATGGAGGTATAACAATACACAGCCAGCTATAGTTAAAAAAACATGTGCATACATTTTCAAACTTGAAACAAAATTTTCGGACGAAACTTTCAGGTAGACCTTGTTAGGGAGATCTTATTAATTAAGATAAATTTTGTATAAATATACATTAATTATATTTAAATTAATATAAATGTATATTTTGTATATTCTAATTAAGATAAATTTTGTACAAATATACATTAATTTAAAAATAATTTATCTTAATTTGTATGTAATTAAATTTCGATCTGTGTAAATAAAGGACCACCGGGACTAACGAAGGTGAATACGCGGATCATTTTCAATAATAAAGTAAACCACGTAACGCTACAATATATAATATCTACCAATTAAGTAATTTGAGTCACACAGATATGTTTATTGTAAATTATCAATTTAGATTAAGGGGCCAATTAATCCGTAGATACCCATAGCCTCAACAGTGTTGTATCACAGCCACACAATTGTAGTCTACACAGGTGTACAATTGTGTTCTCTCTGAACGTATGCATTCAAGAAGGGGTGGTTTGTTAATGATGCCCTCCCTCGCATGAGAGGATTAGCTGACTATTCCAATAAACTTAATCCTTCGCTCGGACATCGAGGACCCTTTCACAATAGACCGAACTCTAATTTTGAAATCATAAATCTCAAAAAATGTTTCAAAGTTATACATTATATATTCCAAGTTATATAGATTTAATGTGTTTCTATTAACCACAAGAAATATTTAGTTCGGAAATTGATTAGTTTAAAATACTTTTTATTTTTGTTATTGGAAATTTCTTACGCTGTATAATTTTTAATATCTTCACCATTATTCATATAGCAGGAATGTACTGCAAAGGAAGCAAAATTTTAACTATAATATAAATATTACGAGTTAGTAAACCAACTTATTCTAAATGACATTAAAATATTTGTATAACTTATCATCTTTTAGTCCGATTATCTTAATTGTTTTTTCTACAGATAACAGACGATGTTGCGAATAAAATATAAAAAATAACATATCTCCTATTTAAAAAAATTCTGGAAACTTTGAAATTTGTTTGAAACCTAAATTTTTACTCATACGTAGTAATTATAATCACGCTTAATAAATCTAATTTATTAACTTCGTTAGAAAATATGAGAATGGTTAGGAGGACCCTAGAATTTCCAAGAGCGAGGACGACAAATTATAGCAGACATGAAATCTATTAGGTGCACACGTCCTCGGTGCCGGAATAGTTCCGTGACATACTCATTAACTGACGTCCCGTTGTCGTGACACATCGACATTTAAGAGAAACGTAATCTTCTACCAATCAATTAATTTCTGGATTTAAATCGATCATCCCCGTTAAATGTTTGCGTTATAGATATATGTAAAATTTAATCAATTCCCGATGGCAAAGCCTTCACTGAAGTGCGATCAGCGATTATCACAAAGAACTAATAGAAATAGGGCTGTAAATCGTAAATGTTAAAAAATGTGCAAATTACAAGCAGCATGTTTTTCTATATGACGAGACACATCGTTTATATGGGGCGTTCTACTTTTCTACCGACAATATGAGTGACAAATTTTTTGATTTTGAAAAAAAATAAAAGTGTATTTCTGTTATAAAATGTATTTTTAAATTATTGTCCAGTTATCGAAGATTTTCGAAACGTATAATGCATCGAAGTTTTATTTTATAGCTTTTATTTATTTTAAGTTTTATCGGAAGAGTAAGAAAAAATAAACACCTCAGTCACAAAAAATATATATATACATATATATATATAGGGGAGGGTGGGGCAAAGTGGGCCCCTTAAAATTTTGGAGCCCAAAAGAATAAAGATATGACTATTTTTTGCTGAAGGGGCCCACTTTGCACCCCCTCACCTATAACGAATAAAAAAAAATAAAGATATGATTATTTTTTGCTGAAGGGGCCCACTTTGCCCCACCCTCCCCTATAATTGTGACAGAGGTGTCTCGTGACAGAAGTGTAAAATAACAGTGTTCGAGGATTTTAGCGTTCACGAAATTACGACTTGTTCGTAAAAATGGGTGAACATGACAGATTTACTGAGAAATAATAATATTACATATATAAACGTGAATTACAATAAAATTTAAAAGAAGTAACTTACGTGACAGAGCGGTCGCCGAATAAACACACGCACCTCTATTCACTTTCTGCGAGCGAATAACTAGGCTCGCTCGCAGGTGGGGCCTCAAGGGGTGAGGCCAAGGGGGAAGAGGAAACCGTACTGTTGCTTAGGGTTGAAAATCAAACAACTCAGAAGCGTTTTTTGTTTTGCGAAATGCGTGACGGAAGATAGCAAGAAAAAACATGCATAGCCGGACCCAACGATAAAATATTTTTTTGTTTAATAGTATGAACCTTTACGTTTATTATATTCTAATTAATTTAATGATAATATTTCAGAAGTTCAATAAATAATTTTATAGTAAAGGGTTCTATATGATTTTTTTAAGCGAGATCATTTTGTAACATTAGGCGGCGCAAAGAGACACATTTTATTTCTATGTAAAACACCTCTGTCACACATTTCGAATACTATGTCACAATGATTTTGTAAAAAGCAACAAAAATAAAAACGGGATTTTAGTATTATTATAATCTCTGTATGGTCCAAAAAAATCTTGTGAAAATAAAATTTGAGAATCTGGAATTTTGGACGAATACCGATTTTTTTTCAAGAGGGGACACGTCATTGTCGGTAGAAAAGTAGAACGCCCCATATACGAATTATTCAACTGGATGAAGACGCAACATTTACTATAATACTACGATATCCAAAATAGCATTTACGATAATATTACAATATCAAAAATAATATTCATATGACTAATGCATTCTTGGTTCCGTATAAATTGATTTATAAATATTATTTAACCCCTTGGTGTACGATATCTTTTCTGCCTAAATGCGCAATGACTATGAATTAATTGCAGAAATTAAAAATTACCACTAATTTCTAACATAACTTGTAGTTTAGCGCAATATTATTGGTAGAGAAATAATTAATTGCCTCATGATCGACTAATATGCTCAATTTGATAGTTTTTCAGAACTATAAAATTTGTTGTTGCGTTCACCACGTTACTAGTGTCACACGTTATCGTAGGGCAAGGGGTTAATGAAATAATTTCAATTCGAAATATTTGCACAAACCCACTGGAAGTGTTTGCTCAATGTAAAAAATGGAACACACATGTCTGACGTCAGTTGTATTTCTGGCGTTACGTTAATTGGTAAGTGGTGCCTTTCCGTTTATCAGGATGAATTTACGACCGATCACTGCAACAATTTACCATGAAAGGGCGTGAAACACATAGTAAATACTCGAAACACGCCAAAAGGTAAAAGTGTGGAATGCGTGTACAGAGTTCAATAAATCGTTTATGAATGAGAGAATTTCTCCATGCTTCCAACATACCGACACGTAGAAAAAAAACGGAGTTGCATTCATATATATAGTTAATAAGGATTTGACTTTCCTGTCAACCTTTTTTAGGTGTTTCTGGTTTGATCAAGCGTGGTCCAACAAAAGTTAAAAATGTCTTTGAAACTTGTATAACAAATGACAAATTTTTATTCCTTCTTAAGATATCAACAATTCATAATTGCCCTTTAACAAATATAATCAATAAATCTTTGTTATATTTAGCATTAGTTTTAGTAATAATTACAATCAAATGTATATGCTGATTATGCTGAAGTCTTTCTATAATAATAAGTCAGTTTCACATCTCTTCAAGGGAAAAAACACTGAGTTTTGTAAAAATGCATTTAATTTCTTTTACAGGCAATTATTGAATGTTTCTAGATTTATCATTTGCCTAATACATAACTGGAATAAATGTATTTTTTTTTTTGAGGTTTATGATTTATATTTTAAATGATGCGCCGTTTGCGTTCTTTTGTATTCTGTAGTACCGACTGCTCCTCGGTGCCCTTTTGTTTTTTTCGCTCCTTCTCCGTTTTTTTCCAAAAGGTCTCTCGTGGTCGTCCGATGCGGTGTGTGTGTGTTTTTTTTATTAATCGGCAATTTATAGTTATATTTTTCGTGTGTGTTTGTTATTCTTATTATTGTAATTATATTTTTCTGCATTCGGGATAATAAGTGGCTCTTTATTGAAACAGCGACCGCCCATTTCCTCTATCCCAATAATAACTATGATTTGTAATTTGCAAATTAAATTGTTAGACTCAAGAAATAAACAAAACCTAAAGGTATAAGTTAAATTGGTTGAGACATGCCCTTTCTTAACCCTCTCCGGTCCTAATCATTTTCTCGATCTTATATTGAATTAAGTAAAATTATTTTCACATTTTCTGTTGCCGGACATGCATTTCTTTGGTATTTACGCGATATCACAAAATCATGAAATTGGAAAGCCTCCATTAAATCGTTAGAAAATAAAATGAATAGAAATTTAAATTTAAAATTACTTTTATTATAAAGCTTCAAGAAAGAGCTCTCCCCTGCATTGCAGAGAGTCTTCTATTAAATAGAAGACTTCTTTTTAAATAGAATCTATTTAGTCTACTAATTCCTAGAACGGAGAGTCATTTTTGAATATATTTAATATATGCAATCCTATATTATTAATGAAAATCCAATAAAAAAGCTATACGGAGTATAACTCGACATAGGACTATAAAAAGAGTTAAGTTCTGCGCCTAAATCTATGCGTGGTCAATCGAAATAAATTTTCATTCAATAAAGAAAGAGATTAACCGCATTTTCCCCATAGTATATGGTTGACAAGTAGCCTGACACTTTATAATAGATCAGGTCAAGGAGCAGTAATCCAAGAGAGAATGTCAAATATAATGCATCTATGAAGAAGTAGGGAGAGAAGTGCAAAAAGGAAGTCAAGTCCGATAGAAGAGAAACATTCTAATATGGTAGATACGTAGAGACAAAAGGAAAAAGAGCAAGAAAGAAAGAAGGGTAGAAGAGATTAATAGTGCTGATCCCACTGCAAGCTGCGGCCCTCAAGTCTCGACTAAGTGGTGGATAATGAATATGCTAACGTGTGCCAAGCGTGCGAGGAAAGCTCCGCACTTGATATCGAGTTCAAGCACCTTCCGCTTGCGTACGTGTATGCTTGTATTTCCATTTACGTTCGTGTACCGCAGTTTTCATGAGTTTCGAGCCTAGAGTCCGTTTCGAACGAGTCGAGAAGATGATATCCAACGATATCAAGCTCAGCACAATACTACCGTGATATTCAATTAAGAACGAATAATGGAACGTGAGGGCTGTTGTAATGATGCATGTCTTTTTATTCTACTAGGTGACAAGTAAAAGGAAATTCATTGTCAAGCGTTTCTATTACAACAGCATTTACAATATTTAAACACATTTTTATTTAGGTATAATCGACAACGTATTAATAATTGTATGCTCATTTGGATCTCACTGGCAGGCGCAAAAATTATAGAAAATAGGCGTAAAAAATCGTGTCCTGATTGATGTGATAAAATCTTCTCTTGCAGTCTATACTTACGTCTTTATGTCCGCCGCGAGTTGATAATTCTTAAAGCGACTGTACAATCTTTTAATACGATTATGACATTTTATGTAATTATTTATATTACGAAGTAAATTTACCTTCTCGACTCCGTTCGTTAGTGGATCAGCAGTTTCGTTTGACACTAGAACTACGGGCTTTGAATCTGTTATACTTAAATATAGTAACTAAGCACTTTGAAAAATGAGGAATCGGTAAGTGGAAAAGATGATTAATTTAATAATTTGGGTATTAATTTAATCATTTGGATTCGCCAAACCGGCTCCATGTTTTGAACGGTTTCGCGGTTTACGAAAACTCATTAGGCATTTTGCAGGACTCTCTATATTGTAGATTTAATATTCAGCGCTTTCCAGGCGTTGACCGTAAATGTTAACACCGAAGAATCGAATTTAGATCTGTATTCTGGCCTCGCAAAATTTTTGAACCTAATCCCGCTAAATGTCACGCCGGGCCTGTATTTAGAAGAATGAATTGTTCGTTCAAATTTTGGAAATTAATGTATTAATAACTCTTCTAACATGAAATCTATAACTAATGTAGGAATCGTTTTTGATGACGCTTTAAGAAGTCATGTAAATGTGTGTTTATATGGAATGTGCGAATGAGGTATCGAGATGCTAAGGGACGACGATGGTTGAGGAGTAGGTACCTAGAAAACCGCAAAAGATATAGGACGATTTTTAAGACGACATTTTAAGACGTAGTTATAATTAGTTTCATTCAGTTTTGTTTGTATTTCTTTTTAAATATTATTTTTTTAAATATAGTTTACTCATATAGTTAATCAGAGTGTTTAAAACCTCCTTTATACTTCCACCACATCGCGTTGCCAAGAAATAAAACCTATACTAATATTATTATCTTATGTGCCGCTTACAGAATGAACTAATTTTTATCAACTTAAATATAATGTTGATAAGTAAGTACGTAATCAAGATAATCATCAATTTAATGTTATAATTATAAAATAAATAGTCGTCAAATGTACAATAGTCCACATTATTTATATATATATATACATATATATTGGGTTGTTCGGAAAGTAATTTCGTCTTTTTCGGTGAGAATGAAAGACGATTTTCTTGTAGTCCATAAATATGTTATTGAATTATATATTCTCCATTTTGTTCTAATACCTTTTGTCATCTCTCTGGCAGTAGTATGATTCGACGCTCATAAAAATTTTGATCTTTGCTGGAAAAAAGATCAAAGCCATTTTTGACGTCCTCATTTGAAGTAAAGGATTTGACATTCAAAAAATTTTGCAAACCAGTTTTGACACTGGCGTTCCGTTAATGCGTCTTCTCCATACACATCGAATAATCTTTTTCTCGCTTGAACAGCATTTTTACCTTTTCGATAGTAAAAATTCAAATATGGCGAAAATGTTGCTTTCGACTTTCCATCTTTAATAGGACACCAAACAAAAACTATTGTATAGAATCAAACAAATTTTTTCACAAACAAGCGTTGCTATATCAACTGTGAAAATATATAATAGCAATGCGAATTAAGTGTGAAGTTGGCTGTAAAAAAATATAATTATGTCCTCCGTTGGGAAAAAACGAAATTACTTTCCGAACAACCTAATAGAATTGTAGTAAAAATTAAGAATGTCTTTCAAATTTGCAATGAAAAAAGTGTGTTAGCTATTTCGCAACAACTATTATAGCTCTATATAATACGGAAAGCTAACAGGACACACACCCAAGAAAAGTAGATGCATTTTGAATGTAACGGGGTTAATGGATGCATTGAGTAATAGAAGAATTTTATGGTCTATAAATTCACAATAGGATATTTCAAATTTCCAAGTCGCTTATTGGATGATCATGTATCTCGTAGATACCTGATTCCGTCTTTATATAACTAATTCTTGTTGAAATCCAAAATAAGACTTTGGCTACATTTTCAAATCGAGAATATAGCTTTTTATTTCTTCAAACACCGTTAAATACAAATATATATATTTGTATCAAACGCTTTTGACAATTTTTTTTGTACTCGTTGAACGATGCAAAAGATGTTAACATTTCAACATTTCCTACTATATATGTTTAATAAAATAATTACAGTCAATCGATCAATTATGACATATGAAATTTACTACGTAATAGGTACAGTCCGACAGCTGAAAGATGGCTAGGGAGTGGCGGAGCCTCTCGTTTTCAATTGCCGATTCCTGCCATTTCATTTTTACAATCCCCAAACCCGCTTCCCTAAAGTAAAGTTCTATTAAGATAGCCTTTTTAATACTAAATTGTTAATTCCTTGTCGACTAAAAATGTAATTCTTCCACGTTTTGCTTTCCTTTTTTTCAAAAAATTTATAATAGAAACATTTGCCCTGTGTTCGATGAATGCACACGTCATTGTTCGATTTTAATTCCGTATCGCACGAGCAATTTTTAAAACTGAATTCCCCAGTTAACTGATTAAGAGGCTGGGTTTGGGGATTCCAAACACAAAATGGTGTGAATAAGTAATAGATAACAAGAGGTTCTGCCGCTCCCTAGGCATCTTTGAGTTTTCGGTCTATACCAAAACATCGTAATTTCACGACGGCAAACTATTAAATATGGATATGGATTCCAAACACAAAACGGCGGGAATCGGCAGTTGAAAACAAGAGGTTCCGCCGTTTCCTAGCCATCTTCGAGTTGTCGTTTTATACCAAAATATCATGATTTCATGACGGCAAAGTATCTACCATTACATTTATCTTTTCACAAGCTTTGATGAAATCGTTTCAAATGACAAAATAAAACTAGCGGTACGATATTACGTCGTAGTTATTATACTCATGGCATGGAAAAGGAAACAGAAATATATTGCATTGGCATGACTACTGTGTATCGTCCATTTCCTATTAGCGAAGCTAAATGTTTATAAAAAATTAGATACATGGCAAAATAGACAGAGTCTACACCGAGTTTTTGGCGAAGATATTTCTTTCACCGATATTAAGCATATATCAGATTTTTCTCAATGACAAATATTATTAAATATAAAAACATTAATTCGATAACTGTATCAGTTTTTAAATATATTATCATTAAATATGTATAATTCATAATAGTGAAATATGATAATATACAAAATTGGGACACGAATGATACTTCAATCTTGCTCAATGTGTAAGAACTCTCATAAGTGTGCTTAGAGGGAGATCACGAGTGTCTCCTCGGTGACCGATTCTGTTTGAGTGGCAACTCATGCCCGAGGCTGCAAGTGGGGTTAGGGCAAATATAGGGTGCAGCTTTCGGGGCAGAATACAGTGGAAACGTATCGTTCCGGTACGGCCACGCGCATAATATAAGCAGGGGAACTTCTAATATTCTTGTCCCCTGTGTGCTCATACTACGTCGCCGATCGTAAAATCAACTATTCAATAAAAATATATAAGTATTTTTAACGTATTTGATCTACAGTTGCTATCGATTTACTGGAAAATTTGATACAATACTAAAATACATTTCTAAGGAGCTCTTTCTCTTATTGCATTGTATTATGTACCAAAAAGGATGTAATATACGGAGTCTCCGACTAGGACATCTTTAAAAATATTTTGTACATTGACAATGTGACGCGACCAACCTTTACAACTTCGTGATTCACTGTCAATCATCGTCCCCGAATCACCGTCAAAAATCCTTGCTCATCCCCAAATTCAAAATCCAACTTCCTAGTTCGACCATTCAGAAGCACCGTCATTCTACTTTCACCCATTTTCCAAAGACCCTTAAAAACCCTTTCCGTCATCTCTCATTCTTTCATTACCGCTCATAAGTCTTAATAGTCATATCGTAGTCACAATATTTATTACTCAGTTGCTCAATACTCAATTCTAAGTTCTCAATAGTCATTTCGCATTATTATCACGATTACATTGTTACGCTGAACAACATATCTGCAGTAAAATAAATCTCTCCAGCAACATTTCTCGTCTTTGGAATTCTCTCAAAGCTACGTGTTTCGCTTACATGAATTTACTATCTGTTTTGGCGAATATTATTGACCTTTGATTTAATACATTAATAGACATACCCCCCCCCCTTTTCATTATACACAAAAGTACATAAAAAAGTATAATATAAAAGTGTTAAAGCCCTTATGAACAACAATTTAAAAGTGGTTGGATCAAAATTCTCTTCATGTACATTATAATTTGAAATTCTTACTGTATTAAAAATTAAAAATTTATTTTTCACGCTGTGTCGTATAAAAAGCAAATGTTTGAGGTGCTATCTGCCTCTTTTAGCATTCCTAGAAATTCCTTCGCCGCGACACACTTCTGGAATCTTATGATTCCACAAGATTCCGTATATTCGCACGGTGCGAGCCGGTATCTACGGGTCGCTTCACAACGACATTAGGCACGGCTGTTGGTTCGTTGACGAGGCAACAAATTTCCCGGGTAATTCAACGTGAGAGGCAGAAAGAGGCGAGGAGCGCCTGTAACGAAGAGGAGAGAAGACAGCAAGAGACAGCTACATGGAGTTAGAGAGAGAAAAAGAGAGCCAGAAAGAGAGAGAGAGAGGGAGAGCGGGAGAGAGAAGCGCATCTCCTTGTTCGTCGCAGTGGAAATCTCGAAACGAGCAGCGGTGGCCTGACCTGACAGTACGTATTAGCCGACAGGGCCGTATTTTCCGCGTGCTGGAAACTCCGAGCACGAAATTGAGAGGACTCGCTAGGGGAGCCATTCGGAGTTCACTAACCGTGGAAATGGTACGACCATTCGATGCAACGCTGCGACGGGACGCAACACGACGAAGGATGCGGAAGAGGGCTCTTTCCGGAACGCTGTGCGGAGATGAATCGTCTCTCGGTTGTATTTCGTTTTCCGTCATTTAAAATATTCGTTTACGAATTCACGACTCTTCACTTTTTTCAACACGATGCTTCTCAAGAGTCTTGCTTTATATCCAAGACTTAATCTACACTTAAATAGAAAGTTCTTCGTGTGAGTGCCTGTTAACCGATTTGTTTCAATGAACAATAAAGTGTACAGTACTGTGTTTTATTTATTCCCACTGTTGCGCTGTTAGAACTTATGTCTGATATTGATAATGCAATTATCTTTACAAAGGAAGATTTAAAAGATATTGGTAATGCTTCTTTGTAAAGTGGTTTTGCAGCCAACCGTAACAATAGGGGTACCATTCACTGAAAATGAGTGTATGTAAATTCAGGAAGCACACTCAGTTGTCATTTTTCTCTTAAAAAAAGACATTTAAAAATGAAAACATTTTTCTAAAACGGTGTCTACTGTGTTTTTAAAGGAGCATACAAATTGAAAAGGATAGGTGGAAAATTCAGATTACGTGAGCGTAAATTGAACATGATAAATATTTGCTGATGCCTTATAATTTATATCACAGCCAGGTAAACACGTGAAACTCTTTAAAAGTTGTGCATCGTGTAATTTCGCAACTGAATACCGATTAAAAGTGAAAGTAGACAATTTTGAAGGTACCAATCAGTAATGTAAAATAACATATTATTCTGCATCACAACTGTCCAACGGAACTAAATATTATGTATATTTTTGTAAATTTTTTAATACATATACTAAGCTTACATAGGATCGGGACGTAATTCGACGATTTCGCTGCTTAACAATTAACAAAATAACCAATTTTGCGGGCGTGAAATCTGTTGCATTGAAATACGTCGAATGAAGACTTTAGGAAAAAAGGGATCAAGTGGCAGAAATGATAATTCGTTAAGTAATTATTATATTATAAAATGCACGTGAAATATCTACTGTATAGATTCTCTGTAAATGTCAGAAATGTTTATAAAACGAGTAAGACACCGTTAATTTGACGGCTTCCATAAATCTAGTGTTAATATACCGAACTTACTGCAGAAAATTGAGAAGATGAGGCGCGACTGTGATTTCTATAATGAAACGAGTGTCAATTCTCTTGGTCCCAATGCTACAAGCAAATCGAATAACAATCCGGTTATTTAATCGGTACGTTGTAATGATGAATAGCACAGTCTCTTCTGTGTTCAGTCTGATTAGCGTACCGTTCGCTCCATTTCTGGATGTTTAGATAACGAGACAAACTTACAAAAATGGAAACCTTACTTTCCATCACACGTATATCACATTCAAGATCGGTATGAGTTTCACTTTCTAACGAAGAAATCGAAGTACAAACAAGTCCAATGAACTCCATTTCGTACGTCTCTCCCTCAATTGTATTATCTGATTATATTATCAGAATTCGATTGTACATTATTGTTCAGCAGAATTGGATAATAACAACGTATTTTAATATTATTATGCGTACATGATCAACTCTAGGAAATAAGTCTGACAATTAGGAAAATACTTACCTATGGCTCAAACATAGGTTATCAACTTTTTTCGAATCAATGTCCAGTTTTTTAGTGAATGAAGGAACCCTCCTAAATTGGGGATGTATATGAGTACCCGCGAAGAAATACTCTCTTTCTCCCACTTTCTTTATATTTAAAGCATCCAGAAACTTAAAAAATATACACAACCCACAGTATTAATACTGTGTTAGTCGATTAACCCTTTCGATACTACCGGTGACTATAGTCACCCACCGCGGCGCGCCGCCTGATATTGGCTGGGTACTAGCGGTGACTATAGACACCCGACAAAATTTCATCCGAAGAATTAATTACAAGATCATATCTTGTAATTAAATATTTTTTAAATACCATAAGTTCTTATTTTTCCTGTATTATATGCGTTGCAACTTCGTCAAAGAATTAATTATTTATATTACGTCATTAGTCATTAAATGTTATTCGTCCGTGGCGGAATTGTTTCCTGTCGTGTTTGCAAGCTTGCGGTAAAGTACTCCATAGCGAAAGGGTTAAAATCAAAATTTAGCGTTGAAAGAAGAATGAATAAAAAAGAAGCACTTTTTTTAATCCCCCCCCCCCCCCCCCGGGGGGGGGGGGGAGTCAGTTTCGCCGTAGAAGCGCACCTGAACGAAAGACAGCGCCAAAAAAAGTGTGCACATTTAAAAAAACATTTGTATTATATTACCTTCTTACCGTTAAAATGTTCTACGGATAAAAAAAATAGCAGAGTAGCCTCATTTCGGTGGCCAAATTGTATTACGTATGATAATCATTGTAGGAAGCGTAATATTTCAGAAATTGTTCTAGCGTATCGGTAGGCAGACAGGTAGGTAAATGTAGGTATACAGTCGATGCAATCTCTTCTGACCTCCACTACCAAGCGGCAACCAATGATTGGCGGGCCCACTCATATAAAAAGGCCCCTGATTGACACAGAAGTGAGTTGAGAACGGGCAGTCAAGAGTTTTGAACTAGGCAATTGGAGGAGCCACTGAAATTTCAGTCGAAGTTTTGACATCCAAACGTTGGAGTTATTCCAAAGTATCGGTGGACGGCTCTAGCACTCAACTCCAGTCAGCCAACGGAAGTTGGTACCTTGGATTTGCCAGGTCACCTTACCCTAGCTGACTGGCGGAGGGCTATTGTTTCCGATGAGAATTTCGGAGTACTCATGCGACTCATGGACAACCTGGAGGCCGACAAACGTAATTTCACTGCACGACGTTTACATTATAATTTGGCGCCCAATGTGTGGCGTTACAAAATCTACTTTGAGATTAATTAATACAATGCTGTCAGTGGAATCAGGAAATACTTTACAGGTACGGTATAACGGGATACCAACTATAATCGGCGATCCTACACACGAATCGTTGCGCGGATGCCGACTATAGTCAGTGCTTGCAACAAAAGTGTTAAACACGCAAATGACAAATTAAGTTGCATTTAGTAATGACATAAATCATTTTAAATAGTGTGATTTGTTAAATTTTACAAATGTTGTTTTCAATTTTCTTAGAAATTTATATTTTTAATGAATAAGGTTGTGATGGATTTAAGAATATCCATGTCATTAATCACTGTTTTGGTATTGAAGCTTTAAGGTTAAATTCTATTATACTATATTTACAGGTAGTCCTCCTGTAACACGGTAAATAGGTTCCTAGAAATTGCTGTGTTGTACGAAACTGTGTTATACGAAACCCAGAGCCAATACAAAAGGAGAAGTTACGTTTCGAAAACTTAATAAAAGCAAACATTTTTTTTTAATTCCATATTTCTGAAACAGCAAGTCTCACCGCGGATAATGCGTAAACTGCATGACGCTTTTCGCTATAATATCGGAATAGCGTTATAAGTTCATATACCTTCCCATCATTATTTAAAAGTAATTTAGTTCTTAAATATCTTAAAAAAAATCATGGTATGATTCATGGGTGATCCAGTGACATAGGAGTATAGTGTTGTACAAAGATTTCCGCAATTTTCTAATGGATGTTAGATCGAAATTGTATTACAGGACGCCGTGTTGTAGGAGGGTTCCCGCAATTTATGAATCGCGTTATAGCGAAACAGTCTTACGCGATGCCGTGTTGTAGGAGGGGCCCTATATTTTATTTTACCAACTTTTATTTTATGATATCATAAGCAAGTATGGATTAATATAAGAAACTTAACCCAGACTAAGCCCGTGTATATCCTGCATCCATGTTTGGGCAACCACTTGTGACTGAAAATTGTTAAACGAAGTATAATCATGAAAGATAAAAGCTATTATAGTGCACGTATTCGTCTCATTTGTTAAATTGGAGCAAATAAAACTTTTAAGTGTCCATTAAGGTCCATTTAGAATAGAAACAAATTGTCGAGACACTTTTTGAGAGGTTCTAAAACTTTTATTATTTCATTCGATGTATTTCGGAACAATAAATATTATTGCTTCCGAGGAAGACATTTAAATTTCTTCCTTTCAATTTTCTAATTAGTATGGAATAACAAAACTTATTAAAATGATATGCATCTCACATAATGAATGTCGTAGTATTAGAAATTGCAAAATCGACGGCATGACCAGCCGATTTTCACAACCACATATTCAGGTGATAAGTTTAGATATATGGAGATCATGCATTGGGTACGCACTCAGTATAACTGTAACTTTATGTTAACCTAACGAATTATATTCATATAATGCTACATGCAAACTGATGCTTTATAGCAACTTTCAAGCACATAGCAAAATATGTTACCTGACACTGTTAACACTTTCGCTAGTAACGAGCAGTTTCAGCGAACACGTCGGCGAACTGCGAATATTGTTCTATAAGGGAGTGGTACATCAAAGGGCCTGTTCGCGTGCTTAGAAACTGTACAGCATGTATTCTGCTCACGAACGGTTCACAAGTCCCAGTATGCATACGGTACAGCTTCTCTTAGCTAACTCTGTGATTTTCATAAAAATGTTAATATTGTCAACAACGTTTTTCCAAATTTCTAAGAATTTTAACAGATATAATAAAAACGAAAATATATATGAGGCTCCTTTTAAACGAAGTATCTAATCGTTGAATAACTTCCAATGGGGCATTAACGAGTACTTATTACAAAATGATGGAATCAAGTTGAATTTTCAAATTCTAAATGCTAACTACTAACATATCTTCGCAAATAAATGCGTAACACAGTTTCAGAGATATCAACTATGTTAATTTCAATTGATGATTCTTATAACGGATATATATTGGAATCTTAATCAAGAGAAGTCGAGATCATTCAAACTTTGCATCACGCTCTCTTATAATCAGAGCCCTTAAAACGTAATTTTTTTCAAAATCGGAATAATTGTATGTTGACGAAGTAAACGTATCTTGTGGCGACATTATTCTAAGTTTGTAACTAAAGTATTGTTAACTATTCCCGGAATACAACAATACTACCGTTAATATTAGAAACATCGACGATTCATGCAGTATACTTTCAAACGGCAAATAAATCTTTTCTAACAAACGAATTTAACAAAGCCAGAAGATCGAATGATTTAATCATTTCAATTTTGTTAGATAAATATAGGTACAAAAGATATCGCAAAGATATGACTTATGCAATCTTTCGCAAAAATTACAAGACGGAAATTTTGACTGCCTTAGATGATCTATTACTAAGATTGTTAAGTCAAAAAAAGATTTAACACTAGAAACAAAAATGGCTGATATAACAGGTAGTGCGTAACGAATTTGTTGTTGGATGCCGATCTAATTCTATGGTTATTACGTACTCCATAATATTGCCGAATGTGATTTAGGGTCCAAACTGCTGCCCACTTTCAATTTTGTCACTCCTTTACCTTCAAGGCACGTTTTAAAGACCGGAAGCCACAGGAAAAGCGGCCGTTGATGGGAACCTTAATTATGAGAAATCGGGGTCATTTAAACCTCCCACAACACTCCCTCGGAGCCCTTAAACCTTGATCTCGTTTCCAAAATAATCAAAGTCCAGAATTGCTGATAGTCCGTATTTTTGACGACGTCGATCCAAATTGTGTAAATCTCTGAACACGAAACTTGATTATTCAACAAGAAGTGTTGTAAACCATATATACGGAATACAGCATTGGAACTTAAAATTTTCACTATCTCTTTTTTTGTATCTATTATAAAAAACATTTCTCGAAACTTCGGTTGAATGCCATATCTTTTACTCGTAACAATATAGCCGCTTTAGAAAATATTCATGCATATTTATTGTTTTAAACGTTTTAGTCCCAGAGGTTTTTGAATATCCCTGTTGAATGTAATTTCGTTTTTCTGTTTCCTCGTGGACATATACGGAGTGGAATGTTCAGTTGATCGACGATTGAGAGCTGCTGTTAAGCGCCGCGACAATTTTCACCACAGCATATTAACAGCACTATCGAGTCGCGTGTCACTAAAACAATGTAATGTAACGACTCTTCGGTTAGCCAATTAGTCAACATGTTCTAAACACTAATATTTAGTACATCGATACCGTAACTCGATCAACAGTCACGACTTTTTGATTCATTGCCGACCATCATCCCTGATTCACTGGCTCAAGACCAAATCCTTAACTTTCCGATTTCTGACCTTTTGACTCCCGAACACCGCCATCCTCCTCCCAATCCTTCGAAGTGGAGATAATCTACGATAGCTGGGTCCAGGATGGATATTATCCCGAAGCCAAAATGTCAAAAAGAAATGAAAATAAAGAAATAAAGGATAGAAAGATATTTACATTCAAATGGATGATTTGGGTATGCACATTTATTACAAACTAGCTGAGGTACCCGGCTTCCCTCAGACAGTTGATATGGGATTGTGCGGTTGTTGGGATAAAAGGATAAACTTTAAAATATAAGAGGTATATTTATAATGGGATATTTGTAAGTGGAATATAATATAATGTTCCACAATGATCTGGGTTGTTCCCGAACATTCCACAACATTCCAAAATATTCTGTAATGTCGTGGAATGCTCTCGAATACTCTCGAATGTTCTGGACTGTTCTAGAAATTTCTAGAGGGCGAAAATTCCAGCCCTTATATCTTCAAAATCACGCTCTTTAGGTAAAAACGGGAACCTTCTTCATGGACGGTAGATATAGGGCTACCACACCATATAACTCCCTTGATCGTACCGGGACTCATTTCTGAGTTTTAGCGGCACGCACATTGTACACTTTGCTTCATAATATATATTGATTATTCGAGTTCATACTATTCTCAGTTTTTATCTGAAAATGGAAAGAGTACTGTGCCTTTCCAAATTATTAACTATTTCGACAAGCAGTCGGATAAAATGATAAAGCCTTCAACGTAGATATTGATGCGTTTCTCCTCAAACACCGTCATCCCCCTCTCACTCCTTTTTCGAAAGTCCTTGAAACCCTGTGTCCCCCTTTGCTAACACTCATTAACCAATTCATAGTTTCAATCCCGATTATTCTTTAAACCTTTGCGGTCGATAGATTTTTCTAATGAGAGTACCAGCTAGACGAGAAAATTTGTCTTTCGGAGTCATTTTTCCCTAAGTGATTTAACGCGAATATATGGATATTTAAAATCACAGAATATGTTTAAAGCTAATCTATAGTGTTTAACACTATTTCTACCAAGAGGTGTCAAAAGACACCTTTCAAATTTTAACTTAAAATTATTCTCTAAGTAGAATTACTTCTCCACAATTAATTTTTGGACTTTGCACACAATAGTTGTTATATTCATTCAACGATATCATTTTCTTTCAGCTCATCCTAGATCTAAAAATGTGTATATGGTGTACTTGTTTCTACCATGAGATGTCTTTTGACACCTTAAGGATTTCATGACGGTGTGCAATTTTAAACTATGTTGCATATAAACATCAACACCATTTTGCAGCATCATATCAATTGCAATCAGATTAGAGAATCCCGATTCCAGTTGTAACAGAAAATATAGGAGTTGCGGCATAACTTTGGTGTTTGCTTATTTTCCGCCATGTTACATTTTGGTGTACCCCGCTGTAGTGACTTTACAATTAGCTGTCATTTGCTACTAGAATTTACAACCTGATTAAATAATCTCTAATAAATACACATCAATGTATCAATAAATACATTCCTCAAATTATCTACATCTAACTGATAATTTGAAATCCTAACAGATTTGGCAATTATATGCATTCAAACGAAAAGGTGTCAAAGGACACCTTTTGGTCGAAATAGGTATACACAAAATCGTGGTAGAAATAGTGTTAACAGTATTTAATCTAAATAAAAACAGAAAGTTTTAACTTTTGTAATTTTCCACGATCATGAATAAGATCATACCGCCACAGCGGCGATCCTGATTTCTATGACAGTTACGAAATGCCCTCACTGTGGTAGTACCGATTACAGAGGGTTAATATTCACTCAAGTCTCATTATACTCAATATTATTATAAATTATTACTTACACACTGTCTCACAGCACTACGTCTCTACGGAAAATAAACCAATTTGTTAAAAATTAAGTTTTAGCCATTAGTGACACTATAAATCTTTATACATCTTAATGTCAGCTTTTAATGATGTAGAACGATAGATATTAGGTCTACAGGAAAGTTCTGTCCGCTTATGAAGAGAACGGAATATATAATTTATAGAAAGAATTCATAGAGGAAGGTATTTATAGCTAGCTTCTGAACTAATTGTAAGTCCGAAATGGTTTCCTGAACTGATTGTGTTAAACTTCTCTGTGATCTTCGATGTTGTCAAAACAGGATCTTGGTGTATCATGGTCTTCACAATATCGTCATCTACCAGATATGGCCACCCAGAGCGTGGCTTATCACTAAGGTCGAAATCACCTGCTTCAAACAGTATCTCCACCAAAAACTTCTACCAAATTGCGACACTTTTCTGTAGTATTTCTACTCTGTTGAAATTAATACAACATACAATGTACCCTATACAATATGCCCTAAATGAACTTTATCAGTACCCATGTTTTCATGATCGCGTCCTATTTAATAATAAGATGAGGTATCTTTATTATAGTTAATTTCGAAGGGCATATATGTACGAAGCCACATATAACTCAAAAGAACATATGCATACATATTCAAATTTGAATACATTGGTGGACCTAACAGCATTCCATGCCAAAAAAGAACATCATGTTTATATCTAGAGAAATCTAAAAAATCCAAAAAATGTAATATAATAAATGTAAACTGTACTATACTACAACTTTCTCCTCTTCGATTTTTTCTGGCATTCATTATTTACGAAAAAAAAAGATGGTAAGGTTTACCGCGAATACCCGGCATAAAATAATTATATTCGAATCTTCGTTAAAATTCAGATAGCTCAGCAATAATTTAAAATTTGAATCCTCACATTCAACATTGATTACAATTGCCATCTTCCAACAAATAAATACATTCCATGTGAATTTCACGGTTCAGCGTAAATTATACAATATCCCAAATGTTCATTATCATCAAAAATAGTTTTTTAAATTATTCTATTAGATTAGTTACAGTAATAAATCTCATAGGACAAGCTTAAAAAAATTTCAAACTGAATTTCGATATAAATCATACATAATCTATTCTATCTTTTTTTCAAAAAGATTCTTTCTCCTTGCAAAAAAACTAATGCTATTGAAGTCGCAATGTTGATGGCTTTGTAGCACGATAAAACTCGTCATGAGTTTCTTCATTATATGGAAAGCCGAGTAATGAAAAGACACGTTAAAGTGAAAGTGCGCGTAATTAAGAATATTCTGTCCTAGCCATTCATGGCTGGAAATATAGTGCGATGCTCAGTTGGCAGTGTTTCTGGATTGTATATAAAACATAAGTGTCGTGCCGAGAGCCTGCGCGTGCTCTCGTCGCCAAGAGAACGAACTGTCTGTATTCTCATTAGCAGCCATGGCAGCCGTTAAGATAACAACGAGACACGACTCTACCACAAGATCGCGGGACCGAGACAAGATTTAAAGTCGTCTCATACAGTGCAACTTTGATAAATTAGTCTTTCCGATACCGAAGACACTGTCGATACGCAAGAAACGTGTATCGCACAGAATGAATGAACGGAGTTATTTCATTTTTCTGTCTGCAACTTTACTTTGAGAACCCTAAGAGAAGTTAGTACAGCGAGAAATGACAGAACAACTCTTTGGAAGTAATTCGCGTGGTATACTAGTCCGTTTAGGAGTTTATGAAATTTTGATAGCTTGCAAATATTACTTGTATGAATTGTTTTTCTGGGAACGATATTCGCGTGCTTCTTCTCACTTCTGTTGCACACGACCACCCTTCCCCCGTATTTACAAATGTATAATGTCGTAATAGTATTATATTTCTATATGTAACATCATATCTGTTGTATATAGATATTTATGTTCAGCAACTGTGGGACTTCATTGCGATTTGTATGCTTTTATTTGCGAAAAGTTTTTTCAAAAATGTATTGCTCATATACTGACCTTAAACATTTAGGAAAATTGTATTTAGCGTGGAACGCTACGTGATATGTAGATTAATACAGCATATAATGCTTAAACTTTTAGAGAAAACTCTTGTTATTGTAGGTAAAATGGCAGGCATGGTCGAGGGAAAGAAATTAAGTGTGGATAGGTTTATTCACGAAACTTGCAACATCTTTACGATCGCTGGTACATGAAATCTTCCAACCTGGGAAACTTGTTATTGATTGTATGAGAGTTTCTTGCCTTGTTTGTCGGTATTTATTGCACAACTTCGTTTGTTCAACCGACTGGACGAAAATGTTCTAAAAAGAAGAAAAGATTTTCCAACTCGGATTATTGGATACCGTCTCATCTTAAATATTTTTGTGTAAGCACAAAGCTACCGAAGCATCGCCTAGCCCAGGGTGCCGTAGATATGGTGAACAGTTGCCGTCTACGACGAGAAATTGAACGTCGCGAAGATGCCACGTTGCTCTAGCGTGGTCACGTTTCGCGAAAGAGCAGTGCAGTTCCGACCACCATTCAATAAAGAAATATTTTTTCAATGTTATTACTTAGTTGGTTTAATTCCCCCTTACGTTATGTATGAATTAACCAAGATTACGAAATCTATTTAGAGAAAAAACGCACAAGCGGTAGTTTTTCTCTTATATTTGTAAAATATATTTCGAACTGACTTTGATCTCAAATAAGATGTAGGTAGGTACTGCTTTATTTTCAGTCATTTATTGCTTTCTTTTAAATATTTCAAATTTTATGAAAAAATAACTGTCGCCTTTTCGAAATCCGAGGCACTAGGATCAGAGTTACTCAACCACCCACCACAATAATTTAGAGTTCTTAAAAAGACAGCGTAAGGATCGCAGTTTTTAATTTGCAATTCTGCTACGAAGTCATACCGTCGGTTTGCGGTTTTAACTTGCTTGTATACGAAAAGACTTCGATTCTTTTTCTTATAATAAAATTGATGGATCTGCACCTCGGAAATATCATTTTAAAACTGGTATCCGAATTCCAAAAGAGTTTTGCCAAGAAAATTAAGATGCACACTTTAAGTTTTAGTTTGATAGATAAGATGTTAACTTTAAGTTTGAGACAGATGCCAGAAATATTGTCCTGTAGCCTGTTAAAACTTTTCAAAACTCTATTTATTTGAGCGGTTTATTTTGAAAATGACATAAATCACTTTCTTTTAAAGTACTACTTTTTGACTATTATGTAATACTTGTATGTATAATATATTCTTGTTATTTTGGCTGCTTATATTTTTCTTACTTAGTATAAATGATTTTTTATAATCATTGCAAAATCACCATATTTCGTTACCGTAAAGTGACCTACGCTGTTTTTAAAATAAACATTTTTGTTGCACTGTTAACTAGCAAAATTTTCCTCTAAAAAAGTTTAAGTTATTTTTAGTACAACTTTTGCAAATTCTATAAAAAAAATAAATATGATGTGAAACTACAATTGATATTATTATTCTCCTGTCTTTTTTGGAAAAGTTACATGTACCAATCTGAAAATAAATGACTCATTTGTTGAAGACGCGGACAAAAATTACGCATAGAATTCTTACTTTCTTGATGCTTCTCATCCCACAAGTTCTGCCCCTTTTAAACCTTAAACTAGATTCTTATCAGTTTGAAGGAGAGGGAATAAAGTCCAAAGTAAGCCAGAGACCAAAATGTGTCTTGGAAAGTGAGTTGAGGAGACTAGATTGAACAAAGTGCTTTCGGTGTCTGAGGGTATACAAAGTGCATTGTAAAAGTAACAAAGTATTAATTAAGTCCATAGATAAGCCACACTTAAATATAATTAAAATGAAAGTAAAAAATGAAAAAAATACTGTAGGATGGTAATTTGCATGTAGAGGTATATGATAAAATTCCCCACGTATTTGATACGCCGACAACGAAATAAATAAAAAAAAAAAACTGTTAATGAAAGTACATACTTTTTATTTATAACAAGTTAATATTTAATATCTTAAAAAATGCTAATGTTTTGTTCAGTTTAAAATCGGCCGCTAAAAGAAAATTGCATAGCCATTGATTATAAAAGTGGAGTAAGTCCGATTTCCATAGACAGGTTGCGGGGTGAGTAGCCACTGGTGGCTATATTTGTTTTATATAAAATTTCGAAAATTACTTTAACTTCATTTTTTTCCAAAAAAAAAATATAGATATAGATACAGATAAGAAGAAGTGGTAAATCAATATCATTTTATAATAATATTATTTTATGGCAATTAAAAATATTCATTTTGTTTAATTTTAAATAAATACAAGCAGAAGTAAAACTCATGAGTATAAACAAAAGAGAGATCTGAGAGTAGGAGGATGAATGTAATTCCACTATGAAAAGCAAATTAATGAAACGCAAAACAGAAAAACACTGTCACAAGAAGAGCAAAAATAAATAATACCAATGTCTTATGTTGAGTTTAACAATATATAAATATAATTAACGCTCAAAATAAAAAGTACTTTGGATTAATATGAAATATATTTTAAGTGATATTTCAGTTTTCAAAATTGAAATTAAATGATTCTTACAATTTATTAATTATGAAAGTGGTGTAAATCCATTTGCAGCCTAAAAATATACATTATTTTAGTTAAATCCGCCTAATAGAAATTTCTATAATCACATTACATATTGATAAACTGATAGAAACATTGTCGGACATATCATAATGAACCAATATTTTTTAATTGACAGATATGCTAACGTTTAATTTTCTCGAAACAAAAAAAATGGACTTGCACCACTTTCAAAATAAACGGTCCAAATGTACCTATGTCACTTGCAAAACTGAATAGTGCGGCATATTACAAATAATTCGTCCTCCCACTATCGAAAATTTTTGTATAATGAGAAAGTCATCGACCTAAGTCTAAATGCATTTCCACGATTAGTTCAGCGGAGATTTCGCCGCGAGGAGCAGGTGTTAAAGAATGTCTTCCTGCTCGCGCGTTCTCAGGATCGGACTCGAGCAGGGATCGAGAAGCCAGTCGACGCGTTGCAGTTATTCGTCGCTGGCTGTTAATTTATTAGGTGTCGGTAAACCTTACTACCGGCGGGGGAGTTGACAACAAATTCCCTATCGCGATCGTGCAAGTGCCACGCAAACTGATACATCTGTACATATGTGCACATCATGTTTATAAAAAACAAGTAGACAATGAATTTGTAAACCATGATTATACTATTTTGATTTATAAGTAATACTCCACGTTTATCTGATCAATTGATTTAGTTGTTACAACAACTGACAATTATATGCAGTATTGGACGTAATAGTTGCCCCTTTTCCTGTTTCTTACATTTATGTCATTTTTAACGCTAAATTCAAATTTTTATGTAATACTTTGGAAGATTATTTAAAATTGTGCAAATTAAGTTAAAATTGAATATACTAAAATAAAAATTAAAGATTTTGTATGAAATTATTTAAATGCGGTACATTTTTATAGTCCACAAAAAACTCACCAGATTGGAAACGGAACAAAGAATATAATATTTTAACCCTTTGCGGTCGTATGTCGAGCAGTACTCGACATATCTTTTCACTTGAATCTATTTTCTGACAGTTTAATATCGACTTTCCAATTTCATAATGATTTTTTAATATCACTTGAATACCCATCAGCACCTATAGTTATTGATATCATTTAAAACGATGAATAACCAACGATAGAAAATTTTGTTAAATTAAGTTTACTTAGCTCACCACAAATTTTGTAAAATAATTCGGACCGCAAAGAGTTAAGGGTGCAGTTTTAGCTTCTAACAATAAGACTGTCTTGCATTTATTAGGCGATGGACGAATTTATTTGTTGACGAGGTTTATAGGAATGTCATTCCAAGCTTTTCGACAGTTGTAAAGAGATAATCTGTTTTAGCGAATTTCTATTGAAGTCAATGAAATTTCGTGTAACTTTTTGCATTATTCACGAGTTTCCGGACAGGCTGAATATTTAAATATTGCCATTAAAAAAATAAAGATCTGCCGAATATCTATCAGTTTGTGTCTTTAAAGTTTCTGATTTGTAAAGTTGTGAATTTAATAGGAAAAATTTCACTTCAGTAGAAATGATAAAACCAGCGAAATACCGGCGTCGTTCAACGTATTAAACGATTAACGCTTTGTCAAACAATAACAAGAGACGTTCGTGTTGCAGTAAATTGGATAGAAAATTTTCAAATTTTGCAAACTCTACAAAATTGAAAATATCAGTGAGACGCGGCAAGATAAAATTACTTTTATAATATTAATGTTATATTAAATTTTCTGATATATTAAGATATATTAAGAAGCAATGACCAAATTTTATTTTATCAATTTAATTTTGTTTTAGTGCGGACGTAATCACAAAAGAAATTTTTAAAAAATTTGTTCCAATATTTAACAAAATGTTAATGTAATATTTAGTTCACTTACATTGCATTTCAATTGCAAGATCAATTGTTCTTAAATTTCTTAGGTTATTGTGTTAATTTAAAGATTCATTTTAGAACATTAATTTTTGTCTCTGGGTAATTGTATTACTTCCGCTTTAGTTTTCATGTACTGCGACAAAATTACTTTCAACGCAAGAATTGTAATCGTACATACTTTCATCGCGCATCGTATAATGTAGGCAAATACGGAAATATATACGCGAAATGCATTAATTCCGTACACAGTGTGTCCCTTGTGGTGCAGCAAAAGAGGAAAGTCGACTGATCAGCGTAAACAAGCACGGTGTGCATTCTCGCACCAAGAGATCGTTATCTCACGGCAATTTCTGGCCCTAGACAGACCTACATAAATTGAATGCATCGAGATTAAGTGAGAAAGGTCTAATTAAGGGCTGCTAACCACTTTGTAGTGGTACCGAGAAACGTAACAATTTAAAGGTAATAAGGCTGCTATTTTAATATCAATTTTAAAATCAACCTTACACTTCTTTCAAACATAAAACTTTATTTAAACCTTAAATGACAATGAGAAGTGTTGAAAATATCTTTTAAATTACATATATGTTTCATGAGACTCTTTGTCGATGCAAAATATTGACCGCTGTTAGGTTAGTAGTTTTCAATATTTGTGATCAATGTTTCTAACAAATAATCAGTATTAGTAGAGCATCGGTATTTAATATACAATGCGTCCCATAAACTCTTACCATTTAAATATGTTAATTATTCGAAACAATGCGAGGAAATGTTACTCACAGAAGTTATAGGTATTCGAATATAATAACATGGTATGAATGTTATTTCTGTAAGTTAAGGTATAAAGAAGATATAGTCGCCACTGTTGGTTAAATAATAATATTTCTTTTTTTTATCGATTTCGATAGATTGGCATATTCTGAGTATAAAAATACAAACAAAAAGTCCTGAGAGTTACTGTTGCCTGATATTTGACATTTTTCATTCCATTACATTTTTGTATTATTGTATATTGAAAGTATTTTTTTTATGCGATATGAATATTATAGTTTCGGTGGTTCAGAAACCGCCTAAAATAGTATGTCGTACAATTAACCCTTTCAGGACGATAGACTCATATATGTACATATGTGGTCTGAGAAAAATCTAATTATGGTTTATCAGTTCTTATATACGCGGTTAGAGTTGAAAAATTGAAATATAACGGCTGAAATATAATTACGTAAGTAGTAATTTATATCTTCTATAAGTTAACAGTCTAACTTTCTGGGAAAAGTGACTTTGCTAGTTATCTATCGCCGAATCAATGATTATTTCAATATTCAAGAAAGTGTCCGTTCGCGAAGAGTTAACACATTGACGTGTTGCTATATCTCGCGTGTCTTGCGCCTTTAATGGGCAAATCTGAGAAAGTGTATACAAGGTGATGCATTAGGCGAATCAGTGATTTTTACAGTCCACGATTTTGAAGATGCAGCAGGCAAACTCAGACATTTCGTGTGCTAGTCAATTTGATAATTTACGTTTGTTATTGATATGAAGGAACTTCACTTTGTAAATAAAAGATCAACTAAATACACGTAATTTTACTTATCACAAAGCGTTAAGAGCGTTTTCGCGCCGAAGAATGCATTATTGACGCAGCAGCCGTCTTAGCAACACATTTTACAGTCCTGTCTCGTCTACCTCTGTCGAGAGTTAGTACGCTTCAGACTGTAATCTCATTGTCAGTCTCACGCCAGAAATGTGCTAAGCAAAAAGAGCATATTACTGGAAGTTTAAAAATACAAAAATATAAAATACAGGTAACCATCCTATAACACGGTAAATAGAGTCCTCAAAAATGCCGTGCTATAGGAAACCGTATTATATGAGACCTAGAGCCCGTAAACAAAGGGGAGCTAGTGTTAAGATTTAAAAAAAGCAAACATCCTTTTTAATTACATATCTCTGAAACAGCAAGTCTCGGATAACGCGTAAACTACATGTCGTTTTTCGCGTTTTCACATCGGAATAGCGTTATAAATGAGTCAATTATAATTTATTTATGTATTTCCTTTAAAAGCAACTATAGTTCATTATACCTTCCCGTCATTGTTTTAAAGTAATTTAGTTTTTAAATATCTTGAACAAAAATCATGTTATTCAGTGATATAGAGGCACGGTATTATACAAAGATTTTCGCAATTTTCTTATCACCTTATCTTTTCTTATCTAGAGCGAAACCGTGTTATAGGGCGCCGTGCTGTAGGAAGGTTGCCACAATTTATGAATTGTGTTATAACGATACCGTGTTATAGGAGGGGTACCTGGACGCAAATACTTGCTACGACATCCTGCTATAGTCGTAGTTTTGCGGACCTATCATGAGACAAAGTACCGTGCGGCTCCACAGCCGTGTCACCTAGGAGGTAAGCCTGTTTTGGCAGAGCCTGATTCGCCAGGCGTCAAGCGTCATGCCTCTTGTCACACGTACGCGAAGGCACTTGACGTTCTACCTCGCGATTCGTTAAAAGAGCTACACATACAAATCGAACTGAAAGACAAAGAGAGAGAACGCTGCAGATCGAAGCAAGGGAGACAACGCGATTTGGGTGGCGACAGTGAGGACATCGGCGTAGGCACCAGATTTCTAACATCTCTATAGTGAAAACAGAATAAACTCCGGCAGAATTACCCCCACCACATGGGGAGATTCTCCTTGATGAAACGAAGCGCGCGACGAAACAACAATGTAATACAATGTCTCGCTCCTCCAGACAAACTAATAAGAATATTTGAATGCTACGACTTTGTCGGGTGCTTCCTTTAAGAGGCTGAGCGAGTGGACTCCAAGAAACAAAATGGTACGAATAGGCGGTTGAAAACGAGAAGCTCCGCCGCCCAGGTGACACGGCTGTGGAGCCGCACGGTACTAATTCCTCGCAGTATAAGGTACGGAATAAGGTGAGAGTTCCTTTCGCACCGCTTATCTTCATCATTTCAGCTCTGAAAACCTGAAGATCGATCAATAATAACAGAAAACAAAACACTTTTTTCGTCGTTCGAATATGCGTCCTTCTTTATCAGTCGTGCGTTAGAATCGAAACTAACATGAGAACGAGGGATACCTCTGTCTGTCAGGCGAATTAGAACAAAACACATGCCACGTGACATCTTGCACTGAGCCAGCTATACATGTAGGTGATTTAAAAATGAATATTTTCTTGTTTTATAGGGCCTATAAAAAAATTTGTATCAAAAATAGGGATTACATAGGCACGGGCCTGATATCTCAAGTTCACATTTTGTATATGCAACTGTGGGATCGGGGCGAAGGAGCCCTCCTATATAAAGAACTTAGGAGAAAAGGGTGTGAAGAGAAAGTGTCAGCAGGGAGAGGTCGCTGGCGCAGTGGTTTCGCGCCGACCCAGGCGATCGTCGACGTTAAGCTACTCTGACCGAATTGCTACCTTGGATGGGTTTCCGCGCGCCTCTCTTTCTTTTTCACTATCCTATACAACTGTGCCTAGCGACGGTACCGATGCATATTGTTTAGCAGTTCGATTTGGGCATCTAATCATATGCTAGACAGATACGAAACCATTAATACTGTCTTTAATACCATTATCAAGACTATTATTATTATACCAATCAATATTCTTCTTTTATTTAAATATATATATATACAGGGTGCTCCACACAACGTGTGCACCGTTAAAAACTACCAAAATATGCGTTGCACAAAAAAGTTTTTATATAGAAGTTGCATGGTCTGAAGGGGCACATTATATAGTGTAGTTATTTTTTTTATAGGTGGAGGCGTTTCGGAGATTTGAAGGTCAACTTTGTTTTTTTAAATGGAATGCTATATTTTTTATATCAAAATATGGAAGAATGTCGAATTCTGAGTAAAAAAGTATTGACATTTATTTGCCCTAAACCTAATAACTAACGAGTATTTTCACTTTATTTCCTGAAAATTTTCTTCGCGTAATATCAAGTTAGAAATTCGACCTTATCACAGATTTCCGCAGGGCAGCGATGTTTACGTGACAGTGTTTATCAACACAACATCTATCATCATTCGCAATCGTCTTCATATTCGTAATCCAGTATTGAAGTTACCTTCGGTGTTGTGTGTATTTACCAGACAGATAAAAGTAAAAATGAAATTTTGTAATAGCGAAAAAGTTGATATGCTTTTAGTTTATGGTGAGTGCCATAAAAATGCAATAAGAGCCAAAGCCATCTATGCCGAAAGGTATCCTGAACGAAATCAGCCATCTCGAGCCATATTTGAGAGAATGTGTCAATCGCTTCGACGAACCGGAAGTCTTAATGTTACTAAACGTAACTTAACGAAAACTGCTACTTCTGATGCAAATGCTATTGCGGTCCTAGCAGCGGTAACAGAAAACCCCCATATTAGTACACGACAGATTTCCCGAGGATCTGGAATTAGCAAAACAAGTGTACTACGCATTCTTCATAATGAAAAACATCGTCCCTATCACCGAGCACTTCATCAGGAGCTCCATGGAACGGATTATGAAAACCGCGTTCGGTTCTGCCAGTGGTTCCTGCATCAAATGAACAGTGATAATTATTTTTTACAAAAAGTTTTGTTCACTGATGAAGCAACGTTTACTAATCGCAGGCAGATTAATTTGAAAAATATGCATTATTGGGCACCAGAAAATCCTCACTGGATGAGAGAAGTCGACCACCAACGTCAATGGAGCGTTAATGTGTGGTGTGGAATACTGGGCAACCAATTGATTGGGCCATATTTTATTAATGATCGACTAACGGGACAAAAATATGCTAACTTTTTGAATGACACTTTACCATCTTTATTGGAAAATGTACCTTTAAATATCCTTACACAAAGCTGGTATCAACATGATGGTTGTCCTGCACATTACGCGCGTAATGTAAGGCAAGTACTGGATAGAAAATTTCCTAATCGATGGATTGGTCGTGGCGGACGATTTATGTGGCCTCCACGCTCACCGGACCTTACTCCTTTAGACTATTTTCTGTGGGGCACATTAAAAGACACAGTGTATCGTGAACCACCAACAACATCTGAGAATACGAAACATCGTATTCGTGAAGCATGCATTACACTCAGTGCGGATATGATTCAGAATGCAGTTTCTTCATTAGTTAAGAGATTGCATCACTGTATTAATGCCAATGGATATCACTTTGAACATTTACATTAGTTGCGTTAAGCCACTAGGTCACTCATATTAGTAAACACTGTCACGTAAACATCGCTGTCCTGCGGAAATCTGTGATAAGGTCGAATTTCTAACTTGATATTACGCGAAGAAAATTTTCAGGAAATAAAGTGAAATTACTCGTTAGTTATTAGGTTTAGGGCAAATAAATGTCAATACTTTTTTACTCAGAATTCGACATTCTTCCATATTTTGATATAAAAAATATAGCATTCCATTTAAAAAAACAAAGTTGACCTTCAAATCTCCGAAACGCCTCCACCTATAAAAAAAAATAACTACACTATATAATGTGCCCCTTCAGACCATGCAACTACTATATAAAAACTTTTTTGTGCAACGCATATTTTGGTAGTTTTTAACGGTGCACACGTTGTGTGGACCACCCTGTATATACAGGGTGGTCCACGTAACTTGCGCACCTCGAATAACTTTTAAAGTCTGCGTTGCACGAAAGAATGTTATATACAAAAGTTACATGGTTTCAAAGGTACACTATGTAGTGTGTTAATTTTTATTATAGGTGGAGGCGTTTCAGAGATTTGAAGGACAACTTTGTTTTTTTAAACGGAATACTATATTTTTTATTCCAAAATATGGTAGAGTATCGAATTGTAAGTAAAAAAGTATTGACCATTATTAGCCTTAAACCTAGTAGGTTACGAGTAATTTCACTTTATTACTTGACAATTTTCTTCGCGTAATATCAAGTTGGAGATTCAACCTTATCACAGATTTTCGCATATATATATATCTTTTATCTATAATAATATATCTACATATATACATATAAAACTTCTCTAGTTATTTTTGTTCATTATTTAATACCCCTTACTACGATTTAAAATATAAGTATAACATTTTTATCACATTGGAGCAGAAACGAGCTTGAAATAAAATGAAAGTGTGTCACTTCTCAAAAAAATGAGAAGTGGCCAAAACTGTAGTTCATTAAACAATTAAACAAGCTTCGTTTTAAATGCAGCATTTTCATTCATTTGCCATGCGCTTTCGGTAGGTGGTGTACCAGGACATCAACTGGAAAAGGATTAGGATTTTTGGATCCAATTTGGATGTAATTTGCTTCACCGTATTGACGAGGGAGTGATTCTAACCGCACTATTACAAATTCAGAGGGAGGTTCCACCTCTACGTTGATTTTCCCAGGCGTTATTCATGACGAAAACGTGGATTGCTTGTTTCCTTCTGTCTCTTGTTTTCTTCTTCATTCTCTCTCACATCTAATTAACATATGATTCTTCTCTTCTTTTATTTACTAGATATGCGGAATTCTCATGACCTGGCTATTGAAATATTCTGAAGGTAGTACTTATTTCAAATTGTCAATTTCTAATAAAGAAATAATTTTTATTTAGAAATAGTTTTCTCGTGTTATTTGATTTTCCATTTTTTAAGAGTTAAGTGTAAAACGTAATTACATAATACATTTCCACTCGAACGATTGCAACGCCTAATCGCGCATCGTCCGTACGAATAGTTTCGGGCGAAATTATTCAGCAGTCAAAGTGTTAAGTACTGAATATATCTATTAAAGTATACGGTAAAACCACGTTTGCGGCTTTAGCAATAAACTTTATGTGTTTTAGTAGACTATTAGGAAAACCGGAAAGTAACGTTGTTTCTCTAAATACTTTGCTCAAAAACCAATTGATTGTTATCGATCCGGCATTGAAAACTGGCACACTCGATAGCAAAAGGTTGTTAACAACGAGGGCGATCGCATCATTCATTAAAAATAAAAACTTGCTACATACTTATTTCTTTGAATTTAATGTAAAAAAACGATATTACTTTCCAGTCCTCCTAGTATTAATCTTTTTTTAAGTTGACGATGTGTAAAGTGTCATAATGTGAAGAAAGGCTGTAGGAGGATAAGTATGATCCAGCGGCCTTATCTCCGATCATGCTCGCTTTTTTTTGTTATATTAGTACCTATGTGAGTACTTATCACAGCAATTTTCAACCCTTAAAAATTCATCCCCAGGGAGTAATCGTTAAATAAACAAATTTTTTCAAAAATTCATAACTTGAGAACGACTACTTTGATTTTATTGAAATTTATTCAGGACGTACATATAACTAAGGTCTCTGATTAAAAAAAAATTCAGACTTGATGAATTGACATAACCTTAGAAAAAAAATTAAAACATTTTTCAATGACTACTATTGGTAGGTTATGTTTGAGGCACAACTACCAAACTTTTTTTATAGCTTTCTAACACCATTTTGCACCATATATAATTTTGGTATAATTTATTTCTTGGTGCGTCATATCCAAAAAAAATAAAAAGTCTAATTTTAATCATATTTAATTTTTTTAAATATGTTATAATTATGGCACACCCATCCTAATTTTTTTCTGGTTTTCTAACATCATTTTGCACCATATATAATTTTGGTATAATTTATTTCTTGGTGCGTCAATGCAAAAAAAATAAAAAGTCTAATTTGAATCATCCTCAATTTTGTTCAATATGTTACCGTTGTAGCACAATCATGTTATTTTTTTTGGTTTCCTCACATCGTTTTACTTTATCTATAATAATTTCTGAATTCATAATAATAATAATAACAACAACAGAAACAGTGATTATAATAGTTATAAAAGTAATAAAGACAATGGCAAGATTAGCTCCATACGTCTGTAGCTCTTGCCTGCTCTTGCGGGCCCGCGCGAACGACAGACTTGATACTTAACTCATTATACCCACCACTAAAACGCATATCCCCGCTATATCTATCCACAACAGCACTAGCAACGGACGAAAATTGCATTAGAACGTTAGGTCGATCTGCCGAATCAAAATTAAATATTCGCTATCATCGTCATTGTAGTAAATGGACTTTTTGTTGTTTTTTTTTTGGAAGTTGCCGAAATATAGAAAAACTGTATACTTTTATTGATTCCAATGTAACACGCTGAGAATTATGAATTCAGAAATTATTATAGATAGAGTAAAACGATGTTAGAGAACCAAAAAAAATAACATGATTGTGCTATAACGGTAAGATATTGAAAAAAATTGAGGATGATTCAAATTAGACTTTTCATTTATTTTGCATATGACGCACCGAAAAATAAATTCTACCGAAATTATACAGGGTGCAAAATAATGTTAGGAAGCTAAAAAAAAATTAAGATGATTGTGCTATAATGATAACATAATGAGAAAAATTGAAAATGATTAAAATTATACTTTTAATTTTTTTTGCATATGACGTACCAAGAAATAAATTATACCAAAATTATATATGGTGCAAAATGACGTTAGAAAACTAGAAAAAAATTAGGATGGATGTGCCATAATTATAACATATTTAAAAAAATTAAATATGATTAAAATTAGACTTTTTATTTTTTTTGGATATGACGCACCAAGAAATAAATTATACCAAAATTATATATGGTGCAAAATGGTGTTATAAAGCTATAAAAAAAGTTTAGTAGTTGTGCCTCAAACATAACCTACCAATAGTAGTCATTGAAAAATGTTTTAATTTTTTTTTTAAGGTTATGTCAATTCATCAAGTCTGGAATTTTTTAAAATCAGAGACCTTAGTTATATGTACGTCCTGAATAAATTTCAATAAAATCAAAATAGTTGTTCTCAAGTTATGAATTTTTGGAAAAATTTGTTTATTTAACGATTACTCCCTGGGGATGAATTTTTAAGGGTTGAAAATTGCTGTGATAAGTACTCACATAGGAACCTTTTTAACAAAAAAAAGCGAGCATGATCGGAGCTAAGACCGCTGGATCATACTTATCCTCCTATAGCCTTTGCAGTGCATCGCAATGCCAATTTTTTAGATATTTTATGGAAATCAGTCGTTATCCCAAGTTTCTTTCAAGACGCTCTTTAATGACTTAAAAGTGGGAGCGCAGTGCGTTAACTGCTACGGTCAACACGTTCAAGGGGATGGGGCAATATTCCCTCGAAAGTGGCTCTCACCCCATCCAAGTGATGGTCTTGCAGGCCAAGGCAGGCATGCACAATAGTTTTTCAGCCAGTTTGCCAATACCCAGTGTTTACTATACGGCAATCGCTGTTAAAAGTACGTCGAAAACGCATCAAACTCGCAAACGAGGTTTTTGACCGAGGGTCAACTTGCCGAAGGTCGAGGGCAGAATTCCAAGTGATAGAGATAATAAACTCTCACAAATAGCAGATTCAACGTCCGGATAATAAGATTTCCAATATTAAAGCTGTAAGCTTTAATAATAGTACTTTTGTAACAGTTGTTAACACGTTGACTGCCATTGAATCATCGGTGACGACGCTACCGAATTCAATGAAATTTCATATGCATTTCAATTACAATATTTACGAATTTTCTAATACATTCGGTATTTAAATACTGACGTCCAAACGATAAAATCCTGCTAAATATCAGAGAAGTTCAACCTGTTAACATTGCTACATGGATTCTGCGAGAACTTGATATTAATTAATTTGTTATGCAATATGATTCCTAGACGTAGATTTCTAGATGAGAAGGATCTAGACTCCTAGATGACCTTCATTCACTACTTCTAGCCAGGTGAGGAATTTCCTCTAATCTTAACGATAACTAATTGCAAGAGTTTAGCCCAGTCATATTTGTGAAACGTTAACAGGCACAATTCTTACCCGTAATAAAAAATCTAGTGTGTTCCCCATGTCAACGATCATTTACCGTTATTCATTAGTAATAAAAGTAGGCATTTATTAAAAATATACCGCCGTCTATCATTTGTTTCAAATGTGCGAAAGTTTTCTTTGGTGCATTTTACCTGAGTTAGGGAAATAAATCTATTCCTTGTAACAAATTATATTTCAGCTTAAATAATGTTGAAATAACATTTAATAAATCATGTGACTGCAGAGGATATCATTTATTAACTTCATGAAGGTCTTTAGAACATTGAATGACTTATCTCTGTGAAATTTAATTGACAATTGTCGAGTACACGTTAATGAGATTATTTGATATTTTACGTAAGTCATTAACAATTACTCATTACTCGTTCAGAGGATAACTACTCCTCAATATTGTTACTTCAGAAATAATATATTCAGCTTCAATTATGCTAATATTTGTCGTCACATCTGGCGCCTCTAAATTAGTGTCATGTCATCAATAATCACAAGAGGACATACTATACAGGACAAGAGAACAGCGTTATTTCTCTTAATGATTAATATTTAAGAACTACAGCGCATGAAAATATAACTGTTACATGAAGTAACTAGTGCTAAATTGATAACTTTACTTAACGAACAATAATTGCAACAAACTATTAATTTTAACGAAAAATAAGCATGATACATACAAAGATACAAAGGCAGCGCGGAGTGGGAGTATTCTTTTCGCGCTCAAGTTTTACCACAGTCTCACTTGTATAAAATTTACTGACCAACCAACCCCTTTTCCATTTGTCTTCGAAAAGATGTTTGGCACCAAAAGGACCCTATATTTTCTCAGCGTTCGATTTCTTTGAATCTTCCTGTTCGTTCTGTACGTAACTCCAACGTATCTTTTCGCCAAGTGAAATTAACAAATAGATGCATGACCGCTAAACCTGATTTATTTTAAATATTAAATATGTACTTGCAAAAAAGACGGATCAAGCGGCTAAAAAAGTATGATCAGTTAAGCAATTTGTGTATTACAAGATACGTGTGAAATATGTAATGCACTGCTTCTCTATAAGTTTGAGAAATTTTTTTAAGAATGTAGGAACTCGCCAATTTGACGGCTGCTGTAGATTTCGTCTTAAACGCTGTAATGTTTTCGACGTTTATACAATTAAACGTCACGTTGTTTATAGAAAACCAGGCTCCAGAGACGTATTGCTATGGAAAAACCATTACTACGAAAACAAAATAAGCAAAAACAGTTTAAATGAAATCGTGAACTGGGAAAAAATAGATGAGTTTATTGCTTCGAAGCCAACAAACTTTTTTCAAACCGGGGTTTACAAGTTGCCAAAAAGATGGCAAAACTACATTGATAATGATGGAAAATAGTTCAATTATTGGGTCTCTTAAAAAAAGCTTCCATTTTATCAAATTCATTTCTACACCTAATACATTTTTCATTCGATGCGATTGTCACTGTTCAACAAATTTGAACTTTTTTTATTGTTGAACAGTGTTATTCGTAAATCTCTTCTTATTGTATTATAAATCGAAATATCTTTTATTTCATTTGTTAAATATCTTATTTCCAACTCCTAATTTTCTTACGGTTTTCCCATACGCAGTCCGTCCGACAGGAATGGTAACTGATTTTATATCCGCGTAAATACTAATGCTGTCTGTGAACGGATGCGTGAATTCACTAGCGTGGTATTTCGACTACCTATTGTTTTAAATTTAACAGCGTCGGCATGACAGGTTGCGTGCAATAATCGAAACTTTAACAATATGTTTTGAACTACGGTCGTGAAAGAAGCAAAGATCGTATGCGATTTCTTCGCTCAAAAATGTATCGTGATGCTTCAACATCCTCCTTATTTGCCTGATTTGTCTCCGTGCGACTTCTAATTATTTCTAAAATGAAAAGAAAGGAGAGCATTTCGACACGATGTCAAACATCCAGAAAGCTACGACCATGGTACTGAAGACAATTTCAAAGGTTGAGTTTCAGAATTGTTTCAAACAATTTTCCCAAAGATTCTAGTTGTGTATTGACTCACAAGGAGCCTATTTTGAAAAAAGGTCATGTAAACTAAAAGTAAACAGCGTCTTATATTTGATTTCACGTCATTCACCTTTCTTGTGGGACGGACCGTATATATTTCAGCTTTTTTAGTCGAAACTTTTATTTCATTCAAAACTATATTTTTAATATTTTTCTAAAGGGATTACCATTCTATATTTCATGTGAAAAGTGGCAATATCTTTGTTTTTCAAGTGTTTAAAATTATAAGGGAAGTTATTACGTTTTCTTTGTGAAATTATATTATGAGCTGAAGAATGTTAAATTATTAAATAGCTCCGTTCCGGAGTCCTCGAGTGCATAAGATTAATATCACGTTGAATACCAGGGTATGTTTTCATTTCACAGATTTTTTGTGTAAATCTGATTCAGAAAATGATGATTCTATAAAATAACATAACAAGATGTGCCGCTACGGTCTAAAGTTATGTTCGTATGAAAGGGCAATTATAATACTAGATTTGCGGGCGTTAAATTTGTCACGATGATCATTACTTATATTAAATAACTAGCTTGAAAAAGGAAGAATCAAGCGGCAAAGAAGATGATCAATTGAGGAATTTGCGTATTGCAAAATACACATGAAATATTTACTGTATTGATCCTTTACAAACTTGAGAAACGTTTGCAAAAAAGGGGGAACCCGTCAATTTGACAGTTTCCGTAGATCTGTGATAATTATGCTTTAGAAACCATTAAATCGACTGTTGCATGTGTGAATTATTATTAGAGCTAATAAGGAAGAAATACGTTATTTTCATTGTAAAAAACAAATATGCATAGGAACAATCGATGATGTTTTTCTTGAGTTACTTCAATATTTTACTTCCTTGTTTACTTAAATACAAATGTAAACGATAAATACGGAACGGATTACAACGCGTCTCTTAATCTTTCTAACACGTTGACTGCCACGGGGGTCACTGGTGGCCAGCGCTATTTAATTCCGTGAAATTGCTCATTGAAATATTCATGAATTTTCTAACATATGGAATACTTAAATACCAATGTTAAACAGATAAAGCTCTACTGAATATCTGTCAGTCAGTGTCTTTAAAGTTCCTATTTTATAAAGATGTGATTTTAATAGAAAAAGTTTCACTTTAGTAAGAAAAATGAAAGTAGTGTAATACCCGTGGTGTTGAACATGTTAACTAGTTACGTTTATCATTTATACTTTGGAAACGCAAAAAGAAATCTGAATGTGTTGCAAAAACAATTAAATTCTATGTACTCTTTGATTATGCGTATAAATAATCGTTGTAAAATATAAATGTATCATTCAATTATAATGTAATGTTTGTCCATGCATTTGCCAATACTTACGTTTACAGGCTTTTCGGTGTGTGATCGGTCGCGCTGGATCTCTATAGTAACCTTCCCGACAATAATGACAGTGTCTTCCTGCCGTAAAATGCCGGCACTGCAGACAAACACCTCCGCTGACACGTCCCGACAGCTTGTACAAGTCCATGTTGAATCTGCACTTTCTCGCGTGAAGATTGCAATTGCATACTGAAACAAATAATATACGTCGATTTCATATGCTATAAGAATTTTTGCTTGTTTCGAGAAACGAAACATCTTGCTGAGTTTATTTTTAGCGATTTGTTCATTTATTTTTATTTAAAGCAATATACTATGTCTGTGACCCGTAAAGTTGAAAATTATAATTAGTTACTTAAATAAAGTGTTTTCACTGTGCAATCGGGCAAATTATATTGTAATATGTCACATTTCATGATAGGTAGAAGAAGCATTATTTTACAGAACGCTTATGAATGCATTCGTTTGAAATATTAGGAGGACCGGAAAGTAACGTCGCTTTTTCATATTAAATTCAGACAAATAAATTTCTGACATGTTTTTATTTTTAGCGAATAATGCAATCACCCTCGTTATTAACAACCTTCTGTCATCTAGTGTGGAAATTTTCAATACCGGATCGATAACAATCAATTGGTTTTTCAACAAGATATACGGAGAAATGATATCATTCTCGGATCCTTCTTTATATGTACGACAGACACTTTGCAAAATTGCATTTCTACAGGTGTGCTCCTCTAAATTTTTGTCAGAAATGTATGCGAAGATAGAGTTCTCCTCTTCGTAAAGACATGTTGAGCCGCGATGGCTTTTTGTTTTCCATGTCTGGACGTTGTCTCTTGGCATAGCAATGTTATAAAAACTATACGCAATATTCTTCTCAGGTTGTATATAAATGTATCAAATAAAGTATCTTTTAGTGTGGCGAATTGTTTACACAATTTATTTCCCCAAAACCTGTCAATTTTGTGAACGAATAGCTTTATCATCCCACCATTAAAAATGAAAGTTATTCGCGTAAACATGTCGATAAAGTTCTGTTATGACATTGCATTCTGTATGAATTCCAACAAGGCAGAACTGTTACTGAACCGTGTAGAAAGTTGGTAAAAACTCTTGGGAAAGATACAGTTCCTAGAAGAGTGTACAGGAGATGGCTCGAAAAATTTGAAACAGGCGCTTTCGACAATGTAAAGACATTGTTAAGGATAACATAAACCAAGATTATTTTTTAACAACGTTGGAGATTGTGGAAAAGCTCCATTCGATCCAAAAAATCATTTTGGTAATCATTCAAACCAATTAAAAAAATATATTTTGCAACGGAAGAATCTGAAAAATTTGAAAAGTATGAACACTGCTGGGTATATCATCTTTGATTTTTTTTCAGAAATTTCTATGGAACCAGGCAAGAGAAATCGTGCAGAAACAGTAAAATACGTATCGACCCTTTAAATACCCCTATAATAGGGGTACCGGTTTCACACTTTTGCAGAAACTGTTTTTTTTTAGGAACCTATCAAATGGTATGCCCCGAAAGCAATTAGCTTTGGTGCTACTTTTTCCATCCTTATTCAGCAAGACTCTTTAAATTAGTGTATAAATATTTTTAAGGGGTGCTCCCTGAATTAAATGCTACAAATTTACCTTGCCAAGTCGTCATTTGCACATCTGTAGTTGCTTGGGACAAAAATGAGACTTTTTTAGACCATATGATAACTAGCGATGAAGAATGACTTACACATAAAAACATTATGTGAGAAAAATAACATACTGTGAGCCTGGATAATCTTTCCCCTTACATCGAAACTGAGATTGAGCCTCAATAAAAGAGTACTGTGTGTATGGCGGCACAAGGGCCAATATACTCTGAACTTCTCACGCCCACAGAAAGGTTGATCTCGGAAATGAAATGTCTACAAGTCGATGGCTTTAGGGAAACACTCAAAGAAAAGTGATCGGCTTTAATTACTATGTGGAAAACTTATTCTATTATACATTGCGACAGCGCCAGGCCACATATTGTATTGGCGACTCGTCAGAAAATCTCAGTGTTTGACTGCGAAATTTTCACATTCGCCATGCTTTCTATCGATTTTAACTTACAAAATTTTATGAAAGGAAGTAAATTCTGAAATGAAGTACAATAGATGTTCGCCAAGCACTGCTTAAATTTTTTGCTCCAAGGAAGAATGATTTTACAAAAATGAAATCTACAAATTACCATCACGCTGGGCTTATTAGCAACAATGAAAATTATATTGTCCAATAAATATTAACCACTTGACATAATATGTCGTCTGGGAGATGTCATTCGTTTCGTGTGCCATGGGAGACTTTGACGTATCCGAGACGTCAGGAACTGTCTCCAGTGAACGACGTAAAGTATATTATTATATTATTTAATTATTTCACTTGCACATCAACAGAAATACTAATTTATTATTTTATAATGTTACATAATTATCGCTCATTCGACCTGATTACACATTACATAGTAATGCAAATTGCAAAATAAAATGTTCTGCTTTCAAGTTTGCACATGACTGTTCAGTTGGGCAAAATTAAATAGTATTTTTCGGCCACGCGTATTCCGTTTTATTTGTATGTGAAGGGGTTAATAAATGTATTAGAAATGTGCTATTTTGTTTTAATGTAAAAACGGACACAACTTTACGGTAAACTTAATAATATGTTATGTTAAAAAACCCAGTATGTATCTTTGCCTTTTACCACATTTCATTGATTGACAGTCCCTGAAGGACGAATATTGCTTTTCTTACAGAATCTTCTTCGGAGTAAAGTGAATTTAATAACACATAATGGAAAAAGTATTTATACATCGCGAAAACTTTGCAAAATATAATTTAGTAGCAAATCTGCCGCCTTTATAGTTTGCGGACGTGATGTACACTAGCATAAAAATCCGATGAAGATTGCTCAATAACGTAATTAATTTTCTTTAAAAGTTCTTTTATTAATAGGGAAATCTCATAAGACAATATATATAATAACGTAGACAATAGCAACTTGGGACAAAGCTACACTTTAACAGTTATTTTCGTTGCGTCATATATATGTATTTAAATTTCATAGTAATTATTTCTCATGTGATTGTCATTATTTGCACAATATTATTAACAATTGATGATATAATGCCGAAAAATGGTATTAATGTTTGTCTTATTCTGAATCGCGGAAAACACAGAACAGGAGTAATAATGACCGCAATGTTAGCAACGACAATAATAATGCTTAAAAAGATATGTATATGCGTGAATTTGCATTATTAACATTCAAAATGATAATTCAATAGTAGGAATAATTAATTTATTACTCACTTCACGTTTTATAAGCCTTATCTGGTATTATCTAAATATATTTTGCATATATTACTTGGAAAAGGTATGGAACCATTAACTCATTTATCTAATTCGTAATTTTCATTGCACGTTTTAATAATGTACATATCAACGTTGATTTCTGTGATCAGTAATTAGGTTATTAAACGTATGGAATATCTCTCATGAAGTACACAACATATGGACACACCCCTTCCGTCACATGCAGTATTACCACGTATTCCAATGCACCTGGTAGAAATCGTATATTAAAAAGAAAATATGAATAATATTGTTTATTTAGCTTTCTTTTCGAAAAAACTTGTAAGTAACTTTAGAAAGATGCGCATTTAACAGTAGATTTATGTAAGCCGTAAAATTGACGGGTTCCTATTTGTTTTATAAATATTTATCAAGTTTACAGAGATACTGTACAGCAGATATTTCACATGTATTTTATAGTACAATAATCACTTAGTGAATTGTCATTTTTGCAGTTTGATTGCTCTTTTTGCAAAGTTTTTATTTAATATATTGCAGTGTAAATGATATCACACCCCTAAATCTAGATTTAAAAAGTCTTCATTGACATATAATTCTAAATGTCATCGTTTAAACATTTAAAATGATTATTTTGATAAAATATATAATAATGAGATTTTCTTTAAAAATAATTAATAAATGATAGTAAATGTCAGGTTAAATATTCTGTGTAATCCAATTTTATGAAGTTCTGTTAATTAAAGATTCCTTACTTCAATGACAATGCGCTTCAGAATTAAATTTCGAAGATCGATACTGAGCCGAAAAAAGGAGTATTTTTCCGTATTTCCTGTTTACCATATTTATCGCGTTAATTAATTTTCAGTTTATTCACTCGTGAAGAAAAGCCCGAGGGATCTTTTCGTTAACGAACGGCGACAGTTTTCTCATTTCTCGGGGTCTTCCCCTTCTTACTTCCACCACGTCGTCTTTTCTCTAGCCGATGCTTCCGAAATGCAACGCGCGCCATCGTATCGACCGGTCGTCCATTGAATTCTCGAGAACCAAAGAAGTATCTCAAGAAGAATCGTGCCCTAACTTCCTCTACTCGAGCACGATGCTCCGCCATTCTTCTTCGTGACTTCTTGAAAATATCGGAATAATTGAAAGGTAAAAAGCGGAAGGGGCGAGAGGGAAAAGTCAGCATGGAGCTTGCAATTTTAACGACTCTTCCCGTCCACTCGTACAATCTCTCGACCCAATAATCCGTGTGTCGAACCAGGAAGAGCGTGCCTTATTTTTATGTGCCTTACTTCCACCTGATACACAACGGCACTCATCACTAACGTGCTCTCGAGTTACGTTAACCTGCTTGTCGTCGGCACTGTCATCTGGAAAAGATTTTTACTGTCTGAAACGGCCACTTCGGCGGGTTTCTTTCCTTTCTTTTCATGTCAACTGCCAGTTAAAACAAGTATTCTTGCTTTTGGCGAACTCAGCAAGAGTAGAATTACCTCTTTTATATCATTAAAAACGTGCACTATGTGTGTGTGTGCCTGCGCGCACGTATGTGTAAGCTTTAATTTATTATCAGGTAAGAACGATCCTTTGATGTTATGTTTTTAATTTCCGGACCATGCATAATCTATGATGGATCGTTGCAAAATTTGAAATGAATCCTGAGAATATTCATTATACCAGAAATATTAACTAGTGCAGTCGGAATAAAAAACGTAATAATACATGAGTCGTTCGTTATCAGTTTTGTGAGAAATGAAATGCTGCGCTGAGTACGTGTATCAATAAAATATTTACTCGCACGAATGCATATGCTTATACATATTTGTTTTCAGGATTTCAGCATTCGCTGATGGATATATGTTGGTGGTATATAATAAACATGCAGATGTATTGTCGCATCCTAGCAGTACGCGAATCGTTCTCGATAACAGTACAGGCATTTTATTGCTGCATCCCTAGGCGGAATAGAGTTGCCTCTCGTTTACGAGCCCATATTTGCATCAGAAAACAGTCTACACAGATTCTGAAACGGCTCGTTTCTCTTTCGCCAAATATCTTAAATCTTCATTGGTAGAAAATAAAAAAAATGGGCATTTAATAGGTCCTATCACTCCTTAACGAATATGTGTATGTCCCATCAAACAACAGCAAAGAGGCTTCTTTTTACTTTTTTAATTCATACAACATACATTGCGTCAAATTATAATGTATAGTCACGTTACTCCTATAGTCAACAAATACTGACAATAAGATGGCTCGCGATATGAGGCATGTGTTAAGGGGACAGCGTCGCTCGTATCACCTATCCCCACCATATATCACTAGTCAAGGAAAAGAAGTCACTGGATAAGTGGTTTGCTCCGATACGCCCGACGGATTGAAACATCCCTCGTCCTCACGTATTTTCGATTCTAACACGCGACTGGCCGAGAAAGTGCTCAACTCTTTGACTACGGACTGTTCTAATGTAAGTTGAAGCGTTTCGCGTGAACGACATGCGAACCTGTAGATGCGATCGCTGGGGACTGAATACTTTTTCGCGCAGTATGGATGTGCGATAGAAACAATTGCTGACGTACATATGAGGCCATAGTAAACAGTCAAAGCCTTCGCCAGATGCGTATTTGCGTCAAATTTTATGTCGATAGCTTTCGCAGAGGGCATATTTGCGTCCATAGTCTCCATCGATGACTTTTATTGAGCGCATATGTGTACCCATAGAAGTGAAAGGGTTAATGACGAAATAAGTGATTAGTTTTCGGTTGTCATTTGCTGATTTCAAGTCTCCCCTTACTCCATACCTCTAGTCTAGTGACTTTTCTGTTTTGGCGACTTAGGTCCTGGAAAACTGAAGGTCGGTCAATAATAACCGAAAGCAAAACACTTCGTCATTCACCGGAGGACGTAACGAATGTGCGTTTGTTTCGGTTAGTAGCACGTTAAAATCGAAAATGACCTGCGACCAAGGAATGACTTTATCCGTCAGGCAAATCAGAACATAACGGAAACCAGAGGAGACATCCGTTTTTGCTGCCTTTAAGACTAGAACTACCGGTGTTAAATCTATTATGTATTAATACATTAATCCTTCAGGTACGATATATCCGACGCTGGTACCTAAGAGTTAACTAAAACCGTAAACGCTACGTGTCAGAAGAAACATTGTTTCATTAAACACAGTTCTTATTTAACGCTTATGTCTACGCTTATGACTACGCGCTATGTACAATTCGACCCAAGTAACTTGGCATCTGGGAGGTAGGCCTGTTTCGGCAGAGCCTGATTCGCCAGGCGTCAAGCGTCATACCTCTTGTTACACGTACACGAAGGCACTTGGCGTTCTACCTCGTGATTCGTTAAAAGAGCTACACATACAAATCGAACTAAAAGACGAACAGAGAGAACGCTGCAAATCGGAGCAAGGGAGACAACGCGATTTGGGTGGCGACAGTGAGGACATCGGCGTAGGCACCAGATTTCTAACATCTCTATAGTAAAAACAGGATACACTCCGGCAGAATCACCCCCACCACGTGGAGAGATTCTACTTGACGAAACGGAGTGCGCGACGAGAAAACAATGTAATACAATGTCTCACTCCTCCAGCAAAACTAGTAAGAATATTTAAATGCTACGACTTTGTCTAGTAAAGAGGCTGAGCGAGTGGATTCCAATAAACAAAATAGTGCGAATAGGCGGTTGAAAGCGGGAAGCTCCGCCGCCGAGGAGCCAAGTTGGCCGAGCCGCACTGTACATACATACATTTCAAAGAGGCGCCTAGTACAACGGGAGTCACGGCGAACAGTGCGCTCGTACTAGAAGCATTCAATAAATGCTTTGAAAACAAAGGAATTAAAAAGTGAAACAGAAATGGTACACATGGCACGTGTTAACCAATGGCAAAGTATTCCACAAAAAAAATGTATTCGAAAAATCGTTAATTCTTCGCATTTTATTTTCATTTAACGAAAATATCAGCATGCTTTCGCATTGCTATGATTTGGATTTATTATGCATTATTTTTTGCGCTTAGATAGTTGCAAAATCAATTATTATTTCTGTCATTGGTCTCAACAAGTATTCTAAATGAATATGAAATCATTAACAATCCATTCTCGTACATGCTTCCTTTTCCATCTAGATTTTTTTATCGTTCCGTTGTGCGTGTATCCTGTTTATGGAGACATAATTTAAAACCAATGAACGTTCGAATTTTCTTATCACTGAAATGACACTTTGTCTCGACAGCCAGTCCTCTACTATTAACTGAAAATATAACATCATATCGATTATACTGATTGTATATAACTGGTTTTCGTGCGTATGTATTTAGTGTATGATCGTATAATTGGTCTCGTTTGTAAATGTACAAAAACGTTACAAGTTTATAGTTCTTATGCTTAATTGAAGATATCTAGTTGTATAAAAAGTGAAAGGCACACTTTAATACATGTGAGAAGAAAAGCGGTACTCTGTCTCAAATAAACTCTTCACAATACCTCATAAACCGTTTTATCACATTAATTTACTTCATTTAGATAACGTAAACATTTATTGTAATTGACGTCACTTCGAAGTGTCAACTTTAATTGCTTCTCGGAGAAAAGAAGATATCCCTTAGGTGTGTTTGAAATATACTTTGTCATATTTTATAAGCGATCAATATCATACAAAAGCACATATTCAGTGATACACGTTGTGACGAACTTACATTCAACAGGCAAATATATTTTTTAATTAAATCCAGCTTAAAATATTCTTAATCCAAGGACTATTTTCGAATTGAAATAATAAAATAACGCAATGTACATTCGACCGTATTTTATTTATAGCACAGTTCTATAAACGCATTTTATTCTATCTGAAACAGTAAACATTTTTCCTGTCACGCGCAAGGAATCTTTAACTAAAAAAGTTAAATTCAAGACAGAACAGAGTGAAAAGTTTAAATACAGAGGTACAATATTCTGAAACTTTAATAAATCTATTATTCCTACCATCTAATTATATTATCCTATTATTTGAATATTCTCTCTGGTCCCAAAAAATAATATATGGAAATAATATTGATGCTAAAAAAATTTAAAGATTACCTAAGTTTTTCTACAATTCATAGAAATAACCATAGGAACGGTTTTCCACAGCACTGATACGTAAAACTTAAAACTGAGATAAGAACAGCTTATCTCACTCTAAAGAGAATATGGTGTGTCGGCTAAATCGAATAACCTCACGATAGTTAATAACCTCGTTCAGCCACCGTCTGAAATTTCTTGATCGACTCCTGTTATTAAGTCGTGGTTAGCCACGGCCGAAGCCTCGGGTTGTTTTCGTAGAGGCAATCGCTGTAATTAACGATTAACCATCATATAATCGATGTTCCGCGTCTTCTGGGTTAGCCGTCTGTCTTCAAATAGCAGTTAATCCTTTTAACCTCTTCCAGATTTATTGTATCCGCTGCGGAAGATTTACAGCTTTGTGGACGAATCATGCAATTATATTGTATTCTTTTTTTATCATTAATATATCGTCGGATATTTCGAAATTTCGCAGTCCGCTATTGTAAAAACATCGTTTTGAGCATTTTCTATTTCACGCACGTTAACACGAGATCTAACAAGGTGGCCGAAATGACGTCCTGAATTTTTTGAAAATGTTCTTGAAATTTGTAACGCTGTTCCTCTTTCAATTTTCTACGTCTATCTTGAAGAGTGTAAACGATTGAATTGATCCAGTTTTCTGCCGCCTCCATTTATTTGATTTGGACACATTTATTCGACAACTTTTAATATATTGAATTAATCGTTGGCAGATCTAGTGTTAAACTTGCTATTAAAAACATTAACTCATTGTCCTCCAATTTCTTTCACAATTATATTAGCAAAAACTCAGAATTAATTGCTAAACTAAAAAAATGATTACTGATTTCTGACATAACTCATAACCTAGCGCAATACTGCTATCATAGAAATGATTTAATGGTCTCGTGATCGACTAATATTTACAATTTACTAATTTTTAACTTCTTATTCCGTTCACCGCTTATCACTGTAGTGAGACCGCAGTATCACACGTCATTGTAAGGCAACGGGTTAATTTTGTTATACGATTTGTATCGCTTTCTATCGCATAGCGTAATTAGTGATGCAAAATAATCTTAACATCATGTTCCCTGACAAGAAAACAAAACTTTATTTGCAGCAGTAACTACAGTAAATACTAATAACTATAAAAATATTATCACTGCTAATTAAAAGATACAACCCTTGGAAGAGATAAAAATGAGGCAATTTCCTGCCTGTATTATATTTATGTAATTGATGCTAATTAATTACAGAATGATTCCTTTTTAAAACACACGAGATTACGTAATTAGTAACACGTAACCTCTACACTTTCAACGCTTATTATCGCTGCAAACAATCATATGCGTGCAGTTAATATGGCGTTATAACTACATATTTAAAGAAAACCATAATTACGTCAGTTAATGTTTCAGTTACATTTGTATAATACCATTTGTATAATCCACAGTTTACCAAATTCTTAAATTATTCTTTTATATATTAATTATGTTAAGTTAGGTAATTATATCGTAAGAGATAGATTAGTATTTTTATAGAATATAAAAGATGTGCTATATCTATGAAGTTCTTTATTTGAATTAATTCCTTGACACATTTCTCGTTGTCAGTTCAGTGGTTACTCTCTATTATAAAAACTCTTGCTGTTCTATCGCTTAAAAACACACTGCCCCCGCTGTCAGTCGCTTGAAATGTTCTGAGCCTTATCACGCAGTTACTTTCTTTCGATGCCCCGAACCCCACACACACACGCATTTACAACCCTTCGTCTTGCAGTATATATGTATGTATACATTTTACCTATGTCACAAGACGAACGATATGAGCTGATAAAAAAAAATTTGCTATCCTATCGCGATTTTTGTGGCTCCTATTTTTCGCATATCCCCATCGATCCGAGGGTGGAGAACAACTCATGAAAGTCATGACTATTATTTTTGAAGCACCCTGTACATTGTACGTGCACCAAAGGTACTCTATCAAACAACCTTTTTTAGTAAGTTCTAAAGTTTCTTCTGGTTTCTTTTTCGCAATGAATTTCAACAAAATTCTGGTTAAAAATGCACTCTTGTCATGATTAAAATTGACATCAAGAGAAAGCTAAGATTATGTTATTGGTATACATGATATGTAGCTCTCAAATGTTCAAAAATTTCATTGCTTATGTGATATTAAGGTAGTTCTAGCTGGATTCAGAACTAAAAGTTTCTTTTTTCATTAGAAATGAAAAAAAATTGCGTAAGAATTAATGCAGGGGCTAACTTCACAGAGGTCATTTCATTCACTTTTTAGACATTAAGGTAGTTGCTCCACGCAGGTACCGTCGCTAGATCGGGTTCATCCCCCCATAGAAATAAAATTAGTATTTTCTACGGAATGTATTAGGAAGTTGTTCCAAAATATAAAATATTTCATTTTAGAGTTTTTGATATTAAAATAAAACTAAAATCCAAAATTAATCATAATGCAACTTGAAAAAAATTTTTAAATCTGCACTTTAATTATGCTACGTTATTGAAACACACATTGTGCTTATTCCGTATATGTACACACGTACACAAACAATCTTATTTGTGACGAGGACTTGGCACTTTCGCATTTTACTTATCTGTTTAACCTGTACATATGTATACTGTCATATGGTATCTATAGTAATATCCCCTCCTCTACTAATAATTATGAAACGAAAACTTTATTTTTCCATATTTATGAAAAACTAACTGGTAACAGCATGTTTTTTTTTCTAAATGATTCAGAATATATTATTCTATTACACTGTAGTTTTTCGTTTCAACGTTGTTTATTTTCGCCACAATAAAAATTAATATATACTACTTTCCCACGCTTTTCCAATGCAGTGTGTACAAAAGTATCATTTTTAATTGCAATTATTTAGCGTATAACGTGGTGAACGGTCATCAAATTTCACTATCATATGTATTACATATCTATTTATATATAGTTCAAGTTTGAACAACTTCTTGTTTATTTCGAATCATGAGACAACTACCTTAAAAAACATCTTCCTCTATAACTATGAAGTAAAACATTATGAGATAATTCAATAATATTCCAAAAGCATAAAATAATACATTGCTAATTTTTTATTAGAATCCATCGACTCGTTTTTCCATTAGAAAAATAAAAAAAGATTTTACGAACTCAGCACAAATTTTTTTCCATAAGACCCATGTTAAATATGTTACTTTTAAACACGATTTATTCATAAACCTTGTGGACGAACTCGTTGAGATTCCGGTTATAATTATAAAATATCATGAAGAATATATTTTCAAAATTTTAAGGAAATCTATCGAAAAATGATAAGTGCCTAGAACTACCTTAAAGATAGCGAAAAGTTTAACATACATGATTTGTTGCTTTATGAATTCAAGTTTGTAAATTCAGCAGAAAATGTAACAAAATGCATTTACAGCCTGTGTGGTAAATAAAGACATTGTTAGTGGAAGGACGCTGTAAAAATTATTTAAGTAATTTTAGAAAAGCATTGAATCGTTAGAACATGCATACATGCATTTATGTTCTTTATCAAAACAGGTGTAGACACATTCCAGAAGTATTTCGATATGATAAAGCCACAGAAGGAAAGAGACAGGAATCACTGGACATTCATAAAATATTGGCACAAACGGATAGCACACCGTTTAGTAGAGCAGAACAAGAATTATAGGACTCACAATATGCAAGAACTTGTTCTCCCGGCTTGATATTGACCCACTTATAATCCTGATTGTCGCCACCTGTTTACCATCTACTTTTAGCGTTATCAAATTCTATTGCTAATAAAAATTAAAGAAATGATGGCAAGGTCAAAACGGCAATTAATTTATTTGCTTTGAATAAAATCGTCAATTTTTACAAGAATTAGATGTATGAACTTGTAGTATGTACAATGTAAAAGTGTCATAGAAGTAAACTGTGACAACATTGTAAAATACACTTACTTCTTACAATTAAAAAAATTAGGAATGCTTGAATATGAAATTATAAATCCACACGAACTTTATTCAGGATGTAATATAATCTTCCGTCAACTTCATTTTATTTTACGTTCAATATATGTTTTCCCTAATTGGGATAATATCTCTACAATTGCCAATTGTTTATTTCTATAGCACTAAGATGCGTTTTCTCTCAAAAATCTTCTGTGAAGGATTATTCTCGTAATCCTCTGATTTATCACTTCTTTCTCTTCGCTATGAATTCTGATTAATCCTCTTTGCAAACTCCTCTGTAAGAATTATTAAATATAATGACCCCTAAAGAAGAAAGTAAATCTCCATGAGCCAAATTTTAATTTTTGTGGAATTTATTGCTCAAAAACTCGATAAGACCTCTACAATTCAAAGATTCTCTCGTTCCTTTCAAATTTGGAGTTATTGATTTATCTTTATTGGAATAGAATTCACGCTTTTGCTGCATGAGATTGACATTTAATTCAAGAGATAATCAGAAGCGAGGTTTCTGACCCCATAACAATACACCTTTTCCGTGGAAAGTGTATTGCACACTTTAAACTTTCAAAGATTTAATGCCCTAACAATAATTCCAACAGCCCACTGCACTTGTTCCAGCATTCGTTAACAATCGACTTTCTTATCCATTATACATTCGATGTAACAGTCACAAGTCTTTACAGTCTTGCTGTTCATTGTAATCGTTGTAGCATTCGTTCTCAAGCCTTATTATTTTGCGCCTCAATGCACATGTGTAGTATTCGTCCACAAGACTTTTCCCGATCTTACGACTCACAGTACCCTGTCGTAGACATTTATTTGCAATTTATCGCGAAGTATAATCTAAAAACCTAGTATACGCCCACTTCCGCCACTAGTAATAATGACTCTCAATAGATTTATTAGGTACCAGGAAAAGTTCGTGTGGATTTGTAATTCCAAATTCAAACACTCCGAACATTTTCAAAAAATAGTTTTACTTTGCAATTTTATCACAATTAACACTAAACCTACAAGAGCGATCAAATGACCGCTTTTGAGACTTTAATAAAAATTGTTAAATGGCAGGTTTGCATTTTTCTTAAACTTACTATACGACTTATTATATAATATTTAGCTACTTAATTTTTCAATATCTATCTCTCTTTTTCTTTCGTTTTTCCTGGTGATTATATGTACTCTACCGGTACCTACTGTGAGCAGTCTTTTGATCGCTGGAAATATATGAAATTTTATGAAGTTATCTGTATCAAAATCTCAAATTTACTACTAATTTTAAGTTTTCCAAGACAATGTCATCCGATTGTGTTTTAGAACAACGCAATTATAATTGCACAGTTAATAACTCATTGCCAATGGTGCTTTGATTTAGGCACGACTTAATTAATAGAGGCTTCGTCTTAGACTGCTCTCTGCAAGTGAAGGTACTTGATCGAAGGATGATTCGAATGCTGATCGATATTCTTTTCGATTAGCGACTGAACCGTTTGATCCTAACTTCGTTAAAAATATATACATGAACATAACGTATTATGAAATTAAATCGGACAAAATTTCAGAATTTCTAAAAAGCGCTGATAATCCGAACGATTGCTTTTTCTTTTGAGCGAAGGTATATATGTACCTTTCGTCGAGGGTTATGCGGGGGACGTAAAGTGGCGGAGAAAATTGCAATCACGTAGTTCAAAAAAATTCTAGTCGGTAAATCGTTCAGAAGTTTTATCACAGCCACGGTTTAAGACGGTATTATTCTTCGAATAGACCAATAATCGAGAAAACATTTCATTTTTTGAGTTTTTTTTTCAGTTTTGTCTCATTGTCAGAGGTATTAAAAATCAATGAAAAGCCCACACAGAAGTCATAAAGAACACAGTATGTACACATATATGAAAATCCCCACAATTGTTCCATAAAATTAGTGTAGATCAATGAATTCGTTGACAAGTGGGCTATACGGCTATTAAAACACAAACACAGGTATACGTACTTCGCTCGAAAATAAATTAAAGTCACATAAATAAAAGTTATGATCGCCATACATCCCCCCGCAGCAAAGTAAGTTCCATTTAAATGACTTTATAACTTTACCGTAATTTTCAGTCATTTTACCGACTTAAGTGTTATTATGTAACAGTAAAATCATCAAATAATTACCACTGTATATGGCATGAAGAAATTATGTATATTGTCAAATAGGAAAAGAAGATATCTGTTAAAAATATACCAGGTAAAATCAAATGCCGAAGCGACTGAAAAACGTAAATTAAATTATTAAGAAGACAGCTGCAGAATTTTATATTACCTTCCAAAAAAAAATTGGTTTTAGATGTCATTAAATACCCTCAGAATATCAACAAATTGGCCGTCCATTTTGAAACTGGCATAACTCTCTTTTCTTTTAAATCAAGATATTTAAGTGCTTCTGTTGTAACGCACTTGAAGATATTACAGTAAATTTTCGAGATTTGCACGTATCTGTCATCTTGGACAATTATATTTATCTTACAATTAGTATAAAAAAATGATTTTGTATAACCATCTCAAAATCACTATTTTTCATTAGGGTAAAGTGCAAAATTAGCAAAACTTCTTCAAAACAAATTTTAAGTAATTCTCATCATATTGATTATAAATTTTATCAAAGTAAAGAAATATCATGAAACTGTAATTGATGTTATTATTAATTCGATTTTTGTGACAAAGTGATTTATGCCACTTTCAAAATAAACAACACAAATATCTACTGTGATAATAAAAGATATATATAAACTCTTTACTTTTAAAACACAGTCCTGTTACATTCAGCTTTTCCCATATTCGCCAACAGAACCTTCAAGTAATCTATTTTTATCTTCACCTATTCTCATTGCAAATGTTCGTATAATTTACGTTACTTCGTTCAGTTGTTACAAATTCCTTCAACACAGAGATTTTAGGAATTTAACGTAGCGTGAGATAGCATAACGAAATTATATGGAATCGCGTGGGATGGTCGCACGCCGACAGGTAAGAAACACCTGTAGTAAAATTACAAGTTATTTTACGTACCGTAGCAGGCTAAAGGTACTCCGCTTATCGTAATTATTCTTTAACAAACTTCCGAGAAAGGGTAATAAGATTTTGAAACTCGTTTAACGTCCAGGAGAGTCTTCAGTCGGTAATTTCTATAATCACATTAAACAATATTACAAAATTCTTCTAGATCTGACGATCTATTACTTATTGTTAGTCTCAATAAAAAGTTCTAATATAATCACACAATTAATGTTTCCACTTAATAACAATATGTATTATTCATAATTCATTTCGCAAATGTAGCGTATCTGATGGAAAATCAAACGCGTACAAATTTTATCAATTTTTCAAAAAGGACATGGAAGAAATACATAAATAATGTGTGCAAAAGGTTTTACAAAATTATAAGAAAAGATATTTTAAAAGTAACCGCACAATGAATGTAACTATTTTATTTGTTGATATACTGTTAAATTTAGCAAGTACAAAATTATAACTTATATAGATACAGGCGTAAAGCGATGCGCTCTAATTGTAAGAAGAAAGGTGTTCTCCAAAGTACTAAATTAGATTAAGCGAGGCGTATTGTCTCGCACTTCCAACGCTTGTTAGGTCGAGGGAATACCACTCGGCGACTGCTTTTAGCCGATGGAGCGTTAATTGCAGCCATTCTCGACGTTTCGTCCTGAAGTCTATTGTCATACGAGACATCGAGGAGTACGTTACTATAAAATACTAAAGCGAGGTACTTGCCTCCATTTAGCGACCTTAAATGGATTATGATCTGCGTGTCTTGCTTTTGGCAAAATAGACCAAAGGTTACTGTGAAATATATGAAACCCAGCAGCAGTGCAAAGATACTGGTTCGAAACTGAGAGTATTACATATACCTAATATCCGCAAAAATATAGGCACATTTGAGTACAAATAATAAAATAGAAGAAAAATTGTTGAAACTACTCCTCAAAGCTTACTATATTTTCAAAGGATGTAGGATAACGAATCAACCATATACCAGCTTTTGCATATAAAGTGCTCTATACACTCTATGGCACTGGTAGTCAATGTGGTCCCTATCGCCGTGTAATAGGCGATTCAAGCTTTTATGGAGCACGGTAGAGATTTCGTCCGATATCGAAGCTATGCTCTTTTTTGCGCAGTGGCAATCACCGTGAGTTAAGTTTATTTCTTCTTTAAATAAAAAAAAAGAATTTAACTACGTATTTTTGCTAAACCTTTATCCTGAAATTACGAATATTTTGCAATTGCGTTAAATTAACTTAGTAGCAAATCGGTGGGGGGTATGGAGATTTTACTGTCAATAGAGATACTAAAATCGGCGGTAGGAATAGAAAGGTTGACTACCACTGTTCTACTAGAAATTATATCGGATATTTACACATTCATGCTCATCCAACTATAAAAAGCTTCTGAGTTTTACACCGCTCCTTAAGTGCCTGGCACAAGTAGTTTTATGGAACTAATCTAAAAGTAAATTCTAATAAAGGAAAAAATCATCTTCATCCACTTCGTGCGAAAGATGTCATCTAGAAAACTATTGGGGGATCGTAGTTTATTGGTAAACCGTGACCATTACGTTAATAATGAAAAATATTGTACTTTTCTCAAACATTATACATACTCTACATTAATTAAAATGGTGAGCTAAAAGTGACGTCTAACGTAATAATTACATTAATTGTTTTTTTAAAAAAGTGTATTCCCGTAATTTGCGGGATATATTATATGCTCGTCATTTGGTCATGTCTGCGAATAAAATAAGCCATACTTTTAATATTTTAACTTTTACTATTTTAATACTTTACTTTTACTTTTAATATTGTAACATAAAAGATCTTGTCTATGACCACATCACCCACGTCACAAAATTTGAGAAAATAATTTCATAAATTTCAAAAAATTACCGATACAACTGATGACTACATACAAGAAAATTCAATTCCAAAAACCTGAAGTTTCTGATTACAATATTTTTCATTTCAAACGGTCTTTACAATTACATTTTGTGTTTCATCTCAAACTTTTAATTCATGATTTGAACACGCGAAGTTTTTACAAACCTTTTCAGATCTCATTTATTTAATAATTATCGAGCCATTTAATCTCAGCTTTATTCGTAAAACAAAAGTTTTAGATTCTATTCTACTAGTTAATCCATGCGTACAGCTTAATATAAAGCAAAAAAACTAAGCGTGCGGGAAATTGAACGACAGTGTTAATGTGTCGTCCTGCATCTCCGAGTAAACTACTTACAATTAGACAAGCAGTCGAAAAAAATATCTGTACGATTCCAAGAGCTGCGATTGAATATTTGTTTGAGAATAAAACTTCGTTAATGAGCTAGCAATTCACAAAAAACATTCATTTTCCGAGTTTTGAAGAACATGTATACTTGAAAGTGGAACAAATTTAATATTTGTAATTTTAACAAAAGAATTCAAATATAGCATAATTTGAAAAAAAATGTTCCACATCAAAAGAAGTACTAAACTTACTAATAGGAAGGGCCACAGTAGTTGGGTCGTCCATTTTGATCAAACTTTTTCTGTCGAATTTAGAACAAACATAGCCCAAACCAGTGGTCGGCAAACTTATTAGCCAAAGAGCCAAGTATGAACATTACAACAATTTAAAAAAAAAATTGGGAGCCAAATCTGCTTGTTTAGTAAACTTTTATTACACTAACAACTTACCCCAAGTCGGGGTAAGTTGTTACTTTCCGACTTTAGGCATTAAAAAATTAATAATAAAAGAATCTCTCAAAAAATGACCCAAATAACTGTCTTAATATCAAAGTTACATATGTAAGTTGATTTTGATCGCATCGTATGAATACTAAAAGCAATTATATTAACAAATTTTGAAGTTAACTAAAAATCGGAACTTTTAGCCCCGATCTCCCCTGCGCCGAAAACATACGAACAATTTCAGCCGGTAGCTTGTACATGGTTTGTGTTTACGTTTACGAAAACTAATAAAATTAAACTCGATGTTCGTTACATATTTTTACAACAATATAAAATTTTAATTACCTATCTATCTTTTAACTTAAACAAACAATTATACATGTTCTCGATTTATAGAAGAATTTTAATTTATCAAAATAAGATGTAATTTTTTTCTTACCAAGTTTTTTTTTAAATGAAAATATTATTGCGTCTTCTGTGGATATTTGTGCCAGAGCCGCACTTAAAGAGCCAAAGAGCCACATACGGCTCTGGAGCCGCACTTTGCCGACCACTGGCCCAAACCATACTCGATCGTTTTTATCAATACTCATTATTTGGGAAGATAATTAACATTTAAGTGTATAATTACATGAAATTATTGTTTGCAAGGGATTTCAACCAATGATCGAGTGATTTATGAACCTAATACGCTATCATCTTCGCTACCACAGTTGTTGGTAATCGACTCAGTAATTTGATATTTCGTAAAACCAAAATTCTGAATGCTTATTATCTTCATAAATAATGGAAATTATGAAAAATGACGATTAGGGATCGGCTTATTGTTGCTTTAGATTCGACAGAAACTTTTATCAAAATGGATAATCCAATCATTGTGGCCTCCGTTATAAGTGAAAACCATTTACATCTTACTTCCAATTAGATGAAAGGTTACTATCTACCCTTTTGCTTATAATATCATATGAGATATGTGGTGCGTCGATCTGTCAAAATGTGAACAACGCGATTTAGGTATCTTAACAATTTTTTTGGATCGTATTAACAATTTATTCTAGACAATAAATATATCCCATTCACTGATAAATTAATCGTAGTTGTGAACAGCTCGACGTACGACTGTCCTTGCAGCCGATTAGGGCACGATTCATCAGAAGTTAAATCGTAAGGCAAGGGGTTAAACGATGTCCAATATTTAACATTCCGTTAAAGATAAGTTTCTTTTAAAGTAATTTTTACTTTGAAATGTAATACCTAATTATTTTGCAGCAGTAATGAAAATGTTCGATATTTACAGTTGAGATTACCATTAACGAAAGATAGATGAAAAAGTGATTCGAACTGCAAAAATTAAAAAAGCAACGTGCGAGTATTAATGTTACTCTTCACGTAAATGGAATATTCAAATTAGAGCCTCCTATTGTAAACCTCAGGTATTTTACCGGTAAGTTGAAGTAAAGCGTTTATTCCAACGCTTAAAAAAACACTGTTACGCGAAAAATAAAAATTTACAATACTCTTAAGTATTATTTGAAATAATACTGTGCCTGTAACACTTACTGAACACTAACATTAAACTTTCGTTACAATATCGAATGAAAATATTGCAGCCCTCTATTGTTCGGAATTTCCAGCTTAAAATCTCGAAGAAACTTTGTAGGAATAATTAAAGCAGAAAACTCAAATAATCACGATTCCTCCAAAGATAGAATCTAAAAGCCGTATTTCATATTGCACTAATTAGAAACTACGGACACTCGAGAAAAAAATAATATGAAATGTATCATAAAAAAGAAATTACAAAAGTTTGTTCAAGAATACGTCCTCAATGTATCCAAGTTTAAAATAAGAACCGAGAGGCAGCTATTTTTGATAACTTATTTAATTTTCTAGCACACTGATTCTTCCACTTCATTAAAGTGGGCTTAATCTAATGACAGTTGTGGGCGTGGGACATTCATTTTGTTTCCAACTTTGTCAACAATTTGCCACAGCGATTGCTGGTTAGTAAACCGGAAGCAGTTGTTAGACAGGACTATCGCTGCTACCCATGTAAGCCCTTTGTCAACGAGCTTGAGCCGCTCAGACTTAGGAAATTCCTCCAACTCTCTTTCTAATACCGCTACTCGGTCAAGGATAACAGCTTGGCTCCTGGAATTTTCTAGCATTGTCGATGTCTCTGCAACCCCCTTGAATGGAGGTATCGATGCACCCCCCGCCTACAACAAGACCCACTAATTGTAAGAACGTCTTAAGGAAAAGCAGCGATGCTCTTTTAGCTGTAAGTATAAAAAGGGATATCTGGTCGTGAATTTATACACATACAGAAATTACACACTTATACACACGTTTTCACACATTCACACCAGACGAGAAGAATCTCGCAAGAATTGCTACAATAGTCTATTAACTTTTTAAATAGTACCTTAATATGTTACAATTAGTAATGCGAAATTTAGATATAATGTTAACGACTAAGTACTTAGCGCAATAACATGAACATAATAAATATAGATTGAGGATAATCATAAATGCAGCATCTTTGTAAGAGTTTTACACATAAAGTGATCTTTGTGATGTTTATAGCGCTCTAGATATAGCACTGTAGATCCATGATAGTAGCAGAACTACAATGCTGCACGAGCCTACAATGCGGGGGGCCCAAACTCAAAAAGGGCACAACCGTTGATTTATTATTTTTAAAAATATTGCTATAATTCTCTTTAATTCGAAATAACATTAAAAATACACTGACAAAAAGCGGAAATTTTTGCTCATGTTTCGCATACGGTCCTTCATTATTTACAAAGTTACAGAGTTAAAGTATTATATATTTATATAATATTTATTTTGTCCTAAATCCACGTTACGTTAGCAATTTTTCTAACACTATCAATAAAAGATAAGTATTATTAAATACTTTAAAAGTTATTTCTTATTGGAGCAACAACCATAAATTAAAAATATATTCAATATTGTACTTAGGAAATATTTTATATTCTAATCTCTAATCTATTTACTCAATTACTCAATTACTCAATTACTTACGGACTTACTATTATATTGTAATACAAATATAACTAAATAAAAGCTTCTTTCTAAACCAAAATTATACTTTGCCAAGAAGTCTAAAATTTGTTTATCCGCAACTGATCCATAAGGATTGATGAAAGTTCACACCAAATTATAAGAGTATATTCGCAGAATTTCAATAAGAACATAATATTTCGATTATCAGATATATGTAAATTCGTTTCAATTACAATTTATTTTTAGAGATGTGTATCGTTCCTGCAGCAAAACGTGTAAGTACTTCTAGTACTTACATGTACTCTTTGCATGTAGTTTTTACTTTCATGTATTCCAATTCTTTGAGGCAATTGAGTATCCGTTGAACTCTAAAGATTAACTTGCTTCTAATGAAACGTCCACGTATGTACATTTGCACCGCCAGTAGTTCGCCAAAGCCGGTTTCATATGGAGATGCGTATTGTAACACCCATCGATATATGTTTGCAAGCTATGTACCACGATACGCATATGAGATACATGCTCGAAGATGAAACATAATTTCATTGCTTTTGTTTCCGTCATTTATTATTAAGTTAAGTATATCCCCTCGCTTCGAGGACACGTTCTTAAAATTAAAATTGTATCTGCATGCATCTGAAACCATTGGAGACGGATTACACGCTGTATGTTCAATGAATTTTCTAGCCAAAAGGACAAATTACACATACGGTGTGTAATGGCGCGGCGATAAAAGCTTTTTTGTTGCTAGAGGACGTCTTCAAATAATTCTTTGTCCCGAATGGGTTAAAGAGCTACCAAAAAGAAGAAACATAATATCTTCTCGTCAATAAATGCAAAGTTGGCATCATAGTGCAAATACTTTTAAACAGCGTGGATGCGTCATAAAAAGGAGCAAAAGGTAACTGTACTGGATGGTTCAAAAATCATGGATTAGACAAAAGAGAGTAATGGGATATATAAAAAATATATATATAATATTTAAAGCAAATACATATTATTTAACACAAAAAGTATTTAAAACAAAATTTGATCAGTTTTCGATTGGTTATACATTGTAATAAAAAACATTTACTAAATGTTGGCTGTAATACTGCTATTTTTTAAAAATGCTAGTGGCCCTAACAATAATAAAAAACTAATTTTTCAAAATTTTTTTATTGCAATATATAGCCAATCGAAAACTCATTAATTTTGTTTAAACTATTTTTTTGCGAGATTATCATAAGTATATATCATGTCGCAAGCATTATGTATATACATATATGTATGTTACCTTCCATAATTTTGTGCAAGTCATGCAAGTCCATTTTTTAAAAAGGTATTGTTGTGCTAATTTGCTTAAACACCGGCGTGTTTTTTTTTGCATTTCACATAGCAAAGTAAATAGGAGAAAATATCTCCATGATTTTATCCAAAATCCAAATCCAATACACGTACCTACGTATATTACGGAATATTTTATTTGTAAATTACTTATCCTATCATCCTCTTTTGTTTCACCTATGCCTTTTTTAACCATCCTACCTATGGCTATGTTTGCTATTGACATATAAAATGAAAATGCTGTAATTCTGGAAAACTACATTTTAAAGTAACACAAAAGACATTTCTATGCATCTACAGAATATTCTTCAAATTCTAGGGTGGTATTTCATCCTATCTAAAACGTCTTGCATAATTTTCTTGTAGCTGTACTTATGCTTTTTCTGTCGAAACTTTATCCGTTGACAAAATAAAACATTTCGGGATGTTCTTCGTATCTTAGTTGATATTGTAAATCAATGTAGGTAATGTTTAAAATTTGCATTCCACACCAATGTCATAAACCATACCCTAACGAGTTCATTTAATCTCTGAGCTTATCTTTATAGCGTCTGTTCTTATCTGTTCCTTTCTGAGAATATTTTAGAAGAGTTAATTACTAAAATTATATCATCTCTCTGAAACAACATTAAAGCATAAGTAAAGATTATTATTCGACATTTCTGTATTAAAAAAAAATTATATCTCATAGGTTTTCTTTCAGCTCACGGTGAAGAATATTAAACATTTTCTTCCGTTTACTTTGAGATTGCAAACAGTGCGAATACATTTCGTTCTAAACGCTTGTATGTATCTTTATCTCTGCGCGTTAGATGCGCATTCTAATTTTATTTGATCTATGCTTGATTTGTGGTAAACGTAACACACGTAATGCAATAGTGCACATTCCGTAAACAGTATATACATATACAGTGGGGGACAAAAGTATTCGTACACTTGGAATATAGAAATAAAAGCAGCAATATCTTTTATGTTATTAATTGTATTTAAACATATGTAGCTGTATATTGTGCACAACAGTTATAACAACAAATGAGCAAAAACAAAACTTAATTACATTATTTCGTAACTTACAATTGCAAAAATTTCACAAAATGGCAAGAAATTGCAGGGACAAAAGTATTCGTACATTTCATTATTATAAGCGCTGCAATTAATTTACCAATAATTTTCTAAATTAATACTTAGTAGGATAGCCTTTCTGTCGAATTACTTCATGTAATCTATTGGGCATTGATAATACTAAACTTTTAATGAAGTTAGGTTCTAAATTAGACCATTCTCTTTTTAATATCTCTTTTAAGTGTTCCTTCGATGTTATGTCGTATTTTCGCACATTTTTTTCAAGTTTTGCCCATACATGTTCTATGGGATTTAAATCAGGTGATTGCGGTGGAGTTACTAACATGTGGGGAGTATTGTATAACAACCACTGACGCACTATATGGGCTGTATGTTTCGGATCACAGTCTTGTTGGAAGTAAAATGTTCTCCCAATACCTAATTTATCAGCACTTTCGTGTAAATTTTCTTTTAAAATGTTTAAATATAAATGTTTATCCATTATCCTATCTATGATTACTAATTTTCCGACTCCAGAAGCAGCAATACATCCCCACACCATCACACTTCCACCTCCGTGCTTCACCGTCGGTTGCATATTTTTGGGGTCCAATTCAGTATTAGCTCTCCGCCACACTTTTTTATGACCATCCGACTCAAAAATATTAAATTTCGACTCATCAGAAAATATTACATTCTTCCAGAAGTCGTCGCTAACGTTTATGTATTCTTCTGCAAATACTAATCTCTTTTTTTTATTTACTTTGCTGATAAGTGGTTTCCTCCTCGCAACTCTGCTGTTATATCCTTCGCGATGCAGCACTCTTCGTACTGTTTTCGGATGAACTTCCTTCCCGATATATTCTTGAAGGTGTGACGCGATTTCCGATGCACTGGTATCTGGTTTTTTTTTTAATAATTCGGACGATTTTACGCTCCTCTCTCACAGTTAGCTTCCGAGGTCTGCCGGTTCTTTCTTTATTCCGCAATGTTCCCTCTTCTTTATATTTCCTTATTATACTCTGTACAGTTGATCGACTTATTTTTAGTATTACTGATATATTTCTATATGATTTACCCTCTTCGTACAACTGTATAATAATTTTTCTTTCTTCCAACGTAGTTTCATTGCATTTTCTCCCCATATTCCAAATATTCACTAATAACGTGCACTCGCAACGACTAGAAGTAATGAAACTAACGTGAGATCTTCTAAAGTAATGTTTGCATTGATTACAATGTTGTGATTCCTTAGTAACTGCTGTGTTTATCAACAGAAATAGTGGTGTACGAATACTTTTGTCCCTGCAATTTCTCAGCATTTTGTGAAATTTTTGTCATTGTAAGTTAAAAAATAATGTAATTAAGTTTTGTTTTTGCTCATTTGTTGTTATAACTGTTGTACACAATATACAGCTACATATGTAGAACTACAATTAATAACATAAAAGATATTGTTGCTTTTATTTCTATATTCCAAGTGTACAAATACTTTTGTCGTCCACTGTATATAAACATTCTCATTAACGCACTGAATCGTGCAAAATTCAAATAATGTACTCACTCTGAGATACTATGCAATACAGACATATTTTGCGAAATACTTCCTAATAATTCAGATATGTCTATCGAAAAAAAATAAATGAAATCCACAAGTCACTTTGAAAAAGGTTTATATTGCAGATTCATACACAGTATGTCGGAAAAATAACGGAACTTTTTAAATAGAAAAAAGAACAATCACATATTTTGACAAAACTTTTTTTTTTTTATTCAAAGTACATCCCTTCCGCATCGATACGCCGCTGGGCACGTTCAACCAATGCTAACATCAAATTTTTTATGTCATTTTTTGAAATCGCCTCAATGACCCTTGTCACGGCTTCTTCAACATGTATAACATTAACATAAAACATTTTGTGTGAGAATCGTATTTGAAGCACCAAGCCTCGTCACCAGTTACAATTGATTCCAGGAAAGTGGAGTTTTGTCCGGCTGTTAATAAGGTCCTTGCGATGTTCAACGCGAGCAACTTGTTGGTCCTCGTTTAACGCGTGAGGAACGAATCGAGCACAGACCTTCCGTTTATTTAAATCTTTCGTCAAAATTTCGTAAATCATATTCTTACAAGGGAACATACCGAGGTGTCCCCCTCCGATTTTGATGAAATTTGGCACAGTTGTTCAGTAAGCGAGAATAATCGATACGTATTTTTTTATATCTGCTAAGTCGCACGTTTAGGGGGTGAAACCACCCTTCAAAGTTTCGGATTTTTTTCTTTTTTTGCTTATAACTTTGAAACGGTTAATGATAGAAATTTTTGATAAATGTACGAAATATTTTTTTTTTCGTCTACTAAAGGCCTACGGAACTTAAAATTTGATTTAACGATTTTTTGTTAATTTTTTATTAAAAAATAACGTGTTTTTCGTTATATCTTTAAAGTTTACGATCCGATTTTAACCAAACTTTTTTTAAATGGTAGAGAAATCAAAAATAAAAGTTACGTGTTTTTGCGTTTTTCCATAATCTACTCTGGAGTCGTGAAATTAACCCTTTTCTTTTTTAGGGTTTTGGCACTTTACGTTACTATATCTGGTCAACGAATTATGATGGGAAAAATGTATTATGCAACAAATACTTCCTTTCTCATCTACTATATTATTGTTTTTGTAAAAAATCAAAATTTGAAAATTTTTTGTTTTGCTTTATAATATTTAGGCTGCGCACATCCTCCAAGACGCGTCAATCACAAACTATCGTAGATATCATAAAATTTCATAAGGGAAAGTTTCATGGATTTTTACATATAAAAAGAATATATTTATAATTTATTTAAATCACAATTTATTTATAACAAAAAAATAATTTAATTTATTAATTTAATATACATAAACTATTATGGTTTCTATGGAACATATAGTCCACAAAAATGGTACTCCACGAAGAAATGTTCAAAACAAAGTGATTTTTTACACCACGCACATGTTATAATGGCAGGTTGTGTTCCATAAATTTACTTTTTGTCGTTAACCATTTACGTTATATACAAAACAGCACACATGATTAATTTAGTTTAGTTAGGGTTCATTTAGGTAAGATTAATATCAAATAAAGATAATAGTGATAACAAGAATTAATAAAGAATCGCAGAGAAGAATATCATTTTTGCGAACTATATGTTTCATAGAAGCTGTAATAGTATATGTATATTAAATTCATAAATTAAATTATTTTTTTTGTTATAAATAAATTGTGATTTAAATAAATTATAAATATATTATTTTATATGTAAAAATCCATGAAACTTTCCCTTATGAAATTTTATGATATCTACGATAGTTTGTGATTGACGCGTCTTGGAGGATGTGCGCAGCCTAAATATTATAAAGCAAAACAAAAAATTTTCAAATTTTGATTTTTTACAAAAACAATAATATAGTAGATGAGAAAGGAAGTATTTGTTGCATAATACATTTTTCCCATCATAATTCGTTGACCAGATATAGTAACGTAAAGTGCCAAAACCCTAAAAAAGAAAAGGGTTAATTTCACGACTCCAGAGTAGATTATGGAAAAACGCAAAAACACGTAACTTTTATTTTTGATTTCTCTACCATTTAAAAAAAGTTTGGTTAAAATCGGATCGTAAACTTTAAAGATATAACGAAAAACACGTTATTTTTTAATAAAAAATTAACAAAAAATCGTTAAATCAAATTTTAAGTTCCGTAGGCCTTTAGTAGACGAAAAAAAAATATTTCGTACATTTATCAAAAATGCCTATCATTAACCGTTTCAAAGTTATAAGCAAAAAAAGAAAAAAATCCGAAACTTTGAAGGGTGGTTTCACCCCCTAAACGTGCGACTTAGCAGATATAAAAAAATACGTATCGATTATTCTCGCGTACTGAACAACTATGCCAAATTTCATCAAAATCGGAGGGGGTCACCTCGGTATGTTCCCTTGTTAGTCGTATTTAATTCTTCCGCTATTCATCTCACAGTCGAATTCGAATCATAGGCGATTATTTTTCACACTTTGTCCACCAATTCATCGTGATTTTTGTTTTTCGGCCGGCCTGGCTTTTGGTCGTCTTCCAAAGCGTTTACGACATCCTGGAATCGCTTATACCATTCGAATACACGTGTACGTGATAAACAATCGTCGCCATAAATTTTCTTCATTAATTCAAATGTCTCTGTAAAAGTTTCACCGAGCTTGTCACAAAATTTAATATTAGCTCTTTACTCCATCGTGTTTTTGTGACGAGAGGACAAAAGGTTATGTCAGTTTAAGAGCTATAACTTAACAATACGTTGATTAAAACTAATGAGGGTGGTCTCGTTTTGCAGAGGAGATATGCAGCTTGCAAATGATATATTGTTTTAATAGATGGCGTTGGCAGTTTTTTGTAAATTTAAAAAGTTCCGTTACTTCTCCGACATACTGTGTACATGCAGGTTACAGTTTTAGCCAACAAAGTGTCAGTTTTTTCATGAAAACTTTAACGTCCAATACAGAAACAAAAGCTCGGACATTCTAATCCATAGCTTTCTTGAAAATTGTATTATGACTGCTATTGAAAAAGAAAATTGAACAGTAAGTACTTCAGATTTCATTGGATATTACACACAAAAAATAGAATTACTTTTATACAGAATGTAGAAAGTACTACGATCTTGAATGGTCCCTCATTTAATTGTAAAATGCATATTCCTAGACAGGGTGTAGGAAGGTTTTGTTCTAAGGGAAGCTTAATGTAGCAAGGATGATGCAAATGTTTGAGAATGATCTAACAAATGGTTGAAGCACCCGCTACCTGTAAACTCAATGACCTTTGAACAGCCGTCATAATTCAATGATGTCAGGAACAACACGTGTATTTGCATCAGCGAGTGGGAAAAGTTTGACAATTTTTCTTTTTGAAGATACGTGGCGTTAAAGGGTGTACTTCCGCAAACGGGATGCCTCCGAATTTTTTGAAACTTGGTACTCCTATGCATCTTGATGCGCTGATTACGAAAATGATAGTGAAAATTGGCGGAAATTTGATTTTCATGGTGAAAACCATGAAAAACCCATTAAAATTATAGTTTTTCGTGTCTATCTCTGGAAATGTTGAGAATTTTTGAAAAAGTTTCAAACAAAAGTTGTAGATCGTTTCGAAGTACATATTTTATGTTATATGAATTTTTGTCATATGAGTGATAGTTTTTGAGAAAATCGCGTAGCGCCTGGCGACCGCGGTCAGTTGTAAAGTCTGGTTTTTTCATGATATAATTATCGATTTTGCTGTTTTTTTTGTTTTCTTTTTTGTAGAGATGGAGCAAAGATATAATATTTTTAGTTTGAGTAGGATTTTTGAAAATCGGGAGAGAACGCTCCAGTGGTTGCGAGATATTGAACTTATTCCAAAGGAACGATATTGTTCTAATTGTAAGCATAGAAATTCTCATGGGTCCCTCATGGTTCTCACCATGAAAATCAAATTTCTGCCAATTTTCACTATCATTTTCGTAATCAGCGCATCAAAATACATAAGAATACCAAGTTTCAAAAAATTCGGAGGCATCCCGTTTTCGGAAGTTTATCCGCGTTAAATTCCAAAAGTGTCAATTATATTAAATCTCACGGTTTAAAATCTTCGGTAGATGAAATAAAAATATTTTTTACAGATACTACCAAACTTGAAATCCACATTTTTCTTCTTATTTACATATACTGTGTATGTGTATTTAATATTAGAACTAGCGGCGTTAAATCTACTATATTTCAATATATTAAATAAATACTTTGAAAAAAGAGGAATCAAGCGGTGGAAAAGATGATCAATTCAATAATTTGTGTTTTTTCTAAGATCAACATAGAATATGTATTCTGTAGCTCTAATATAAACTTTGAGAATTTTTGGAAAAAATCGTGAACCAGTCAAATTGACGCGCTTGGTAATCTAGGAAGATTTTTTTATCTGCAATTAAATTTCAATTATTACTAGGCAAAGTACTACACTTTCCAAATGTTATTGTGTTTAAACAAATTAATCATTAAGACAACCTGCCTTACGTGTAATTACAAACGAGTATAACTTATTACAAGAAAACATTTAAAAATTGACTATTGTTCAACATGTAGATTCCTTATTTTCAATTATCCATATCTGGCGAATAATTGTGGTAGAGTTGAATCTGAGGCAAAAGGACAACAATTTTTGTTTTCTATCTCTGGGCGTTTTCTCGAGAGCAGTTATTTGACATCGCAATTTTACACGAACTATACGCGAATCCTTCTCGCATTATATGTTAAGTATTATCTGTATTAAATAAAGTATACTCGTCACTCAATTTACACGGTCTTTAAATGAAAAACAACATTTTTAAAAATTTGTTTTGATTGTTTTGCATTATGCCATTTATAAATTAAAATAGTATCATATTTATGATGAATTACTATATGAATTACTACATACTTCTATATTAATGAATGTACTCTTTTAAAAATTCCATTAAAAGTAAGAAACTCTTACAAAAATTGAATTACAAACGTGAAATTCATATGTTTTATGTTTCAGTTCTAATGGGATTGAAAAAAAAACAGTTAACAACGCAATACTTTCATTATAGCCCTATAATGTCAACAAAAAAGAAACCAGGTTACCAAACAAAAGCAGACAATTAGTTTGGAAAAGAAAGCTGAAATTTTAGACAAATTGAAATCTGGATAAGGCACCACATCCGTAGCAAAAAATATGGAATGAATAAGGCAAGAGTAAAGACAATAACGCAAATGGAAAATGCTATTCGATATAGTGCAGCCAGGGGTACTGCTGTAAGTGTGAAATTTTCTACGTATAATCAGGATCATTTAATAGAAGCAGTAGAAAAATTCATGTAATTTGGGTAGAGGACAATAATAGAAAAAAGTAGCGGCCGATTAAAATTCGATAAAACACGAGGCGCTAAACATTTTCAGCTGTTCCAAAGAAAAGCAAGAAACCCCATCTTCTATGAAATATAGAGATTTAGAGAATTTTAAAAAACGACATAATCTGCATAACATTCAATTTAATCAAACACATCCTTCTATTTCGTATAAATTCTGTTGTAACTAATGTAATGTAAATAATGTCTGGTTTAACTGTTTCCGCAAAACCTACCAACGTTTTTACATGATTAATATAAAAATTTATACTTTATTTATCTTCTCGCGCTAACAATAAGATCGATATCCAGACTTCTACAAGACTAAAGCAGAATTTACTTGTAAATAGACCATACATTTCATAGATAATCTAACAAATCACAACGAAGGTAATGCTAATCATTATCTCAACAAAAGGGTCACAAATTATTACTGGTAAGAATTTTTTGAACCTTGATATTTAATCTTACATTAGTAATTCATACGGTTGAATGGTTGGAGGACACAAGAATAAGTAACTTAACGGTACGCGTAAGAAAGTTAGTGTGCAACGAATTCGCATACCATCGGGAGTGAATCGTACAAAGTATTGCAGTATACAGCCGTAGTGGGTTCGTGACCTTTCGCGGCCTTTGAAAAATCGAACGTTCGTGTCAGATCGTATCGATACAGCTGGCAATCAACGGTCAACTCCTCCGAAAGAAGCCGATGATACCTGTCTTGGGTCGGTAGGTCGGCGGACCGCCTTTGAAAGCTACCAAGGTATACAATATAGATTTAACGTTTCGGTGTCTAGTTGCCGGTGCGTGAAACATACCATGCCCCCACATATATTATCTTGTCCATGATTCCTCTAACGAACCACCACTTAATTGGAATTATTTCGACTTGCCACGGCAGAAAAAAAATTATGCTACTTTTTTTGGATCAGTTAATTTCTTTAATGGATAAATGAAATTTTGTATAAAATAATAAACAAATTTTATATCGCAGAAATGATTAACACGTTGAATGACAAGCGTATTTCATCCGTTTCACTGTTTCTCCTGATGCAGGCCTTTTTCTGTTAACCCTTTGTCAACTCAGAATTGATTGTTGGACTAATAATTTGTCATTGATTTCCAATATACTGTACAACTGAATGCGATATTAACACGTTGTATGGCATGGGGGCCACCGGTGGCCGGCATTACTGAATTCAATAAAATTTCATGACTTTCAAATTGCAATATTTACGAATTTTATAATACAATAAGTATTTAAATATTGCCGTTTAAAAATTAATATCCTGCTGACTATATATTGATTTGTGTCTTTGAAATTTCTGTTTCATAAAGTTGTGATTTTAATAGACAAATTTTCACTTCAGTAAAGAAGATAAATGAGCAAAATCCTGGTGGCGTTCATCGTGTTAATAGAATAAATCTATTTAATTTCAACGTCTCCTGACTCACTGATAATTTCGATGTTGCAGTTTCGTGGAAAATATAATACAAAAATTTCTAACAGTTAGTCCACTCACAATATCGCGAGTGACACGCGTAATTGTAGGGCAAGGGGTTAAAATCGTATCTTTAGAAAGCGAAAATGTGAAAAAGATAAAAATAGTTATATATTAAGAAGTACTTTACTTGTTTCATAGTAATATTTAAATATCAAAGATAGTAAAGAAATCGTTAATATTGTCGTTCGAAAGTCGCAAGAAATATTAAATTGAATATCGCCAGTCACCAGTGGCTCTCGTCGCATTCAACGTGTCAATGGAATCCAAGTAATCATGTTAGTTTTGATTCTTTTAATACAGTGTACTATTTTTAAACAATACTTAGTTGTTCGAAATTGTTTCCATACGTTGGAAGGTGATGGGCGTAGGAAAAAAAATTTTTTTTAAGAAATAAAATAATTGCAGATATTAATCTATAGTTCATTTTCTCGTGTTATAAGTATGAATCGCAAAATAGTATGAAATAAAAAAAAATCATTATAGACAATCCATCCCTGTTATCATTACTTATAACAAATCCTAAGATATAAAAGATAAAGGAAATTTTTGGCGAAATTAATACCGCAAAAGAATTTAAATATTGGTTCATACGAACTACATACTCATAATGAAATTTTCTTAAAAATATTGCACTCTAATATTAACATAAACATTAGACCTTAAAAGTAAAATGTTGCAAATTTTATTTATAATAAACGAAGAGACGTTATCAATGTCTCAGTATTTTTGCAAATACTGGGTTGGCAAAAAAGTAATTTCGGTTTTCGCTGAGTGCTAGCGTTACATTTATTCTGACAATGTTAGGATTGTTTTCTTCTGCCAATTGAAAGTTGTCACTTTTGTCTTGACTTAGAAAAAAGACGTGCTTTATTTTGTTTGTAATTGTTTGTTGTGGGTGAATTATAAGATGGAGTATGAAAACGAAATTTTCTGACATAGTTTACTCTTTTGTTTTTCCTAAAGCTTGTGGAGTGATGTCACAACCCTCATATAGCCTTGACCTGGCACTATCAGATTACTATTTATTATGAAATTTATAAAATTGTTGAATGTTACAATTTTTACTAGTGATGATAATTTAAAATCGCATTTGGTTCAATTTTTTGCTGATAGGGGTCAGAATTTCTATACAAGTCGAACCGTGAATTTTCCAAAATATAGCAAAAGGTTATTGAAAATAATTCTTTGTTAAGAAAAATTGAATTTCATTTCACACTACAAAATCAAAATTATTTTCTTGACAACCCAATATTTTGTACATCGATAGCTTAACTCAATCAATAGTCAGTACACCCTGATTCACTGCCAACATTCATCTCCCAATTACCGTTCGAAGTTCAAACTTTTTACTTCCTTATTTTGACCTTCCACTTTTTTCCCGAAGGCTCTTAAAAATCCTGTATCCCTTTTCGTCAACTCTCATTAGTGTCAATTTTCATCTCAAAGCTCATAGTTCAATATTCACTATCACTTGCTTATTATCCAATTCTGAGATCTTAATATTCTCCAAGTCTCCATATTCATTTCTAAATCTGAGCCATTATCATGATTATACTTCTTTACTGAACAGGTCGCTGCGCAAAAATAAACTCCACTTAAAAATCAAAGTTTCTCGTCTTGGAGTCCCCGTGAAGCTTCGCATTGGAGCCACGATTTTACTTTAATTTCAAATGTTGCAAATTTTGTTCAATTTTTGAGAGAAAAAATTAGAAATGGGTTTTCAACATATTTCCCCACAAGGAACATTAATCATATTTTAGTTGGAAATTCGCGATGTATTTCAATGTGACGAATTCACAGCCAGAAAGAGACTGCACTCACTGGACTTCCATAAAATATTGGACAAATGGATTCCGCACCGTTTAACAGGGGAGAAGAGGCACGAGTACTTTTTTTTGCAAAATGTACGGTCTCGCGTTGCATCTACGGTTCGACAGAAAATAACAGTATGTAGTTGGGGGAGAAGTATTGCCTCATCCTCCTTATAGCCCTGATCAGTCTTCTTCTGATTGTTATCCATTTTTATCTATATCAAATATCATTGCCAATAAGAATTTAGAAAGTAATGCTGAAGTCAAAACGGTAATTATTTAACTTTCTTCGAATAAAATTGCCGATTTTTACAACAAAAGCGTGTATAAGTTTGTGATTCGCTGAAAAAGTACTATAGAAGTCAATACATCTTAAAATGAAACTATTTTTTTTAAACTTAAGTGTTTCAATCTTGAGCTGAAAAAAACAAATACACTCATCTCTCAAGATACACAGATAAAAAATTCTTTAGAAAACTGTGCAAATCGAAAGCAACGTAAAATGCGAATTATTCAATCTCCGTTCCAAAGTAAAATAAAACTATCTTTTTTTAAATCATTAAAACTAACGATAAGATTTGAATTCCAATATTCATAGTCTGATATGCATAAATATTTTCACTGGTATATAATTAAAAATTTTACCAGAATAGATATTCAAATGTAGGAGTGTTATATTCCATAATACAGTTGCAACAAGTTTCTTGGAAGGAGAAGACTCTTGACTTGAGGATAGGAAGGTACGAATTGCAGTGTCGGAATAACTTTGTGAAAATTATTATTTATTATTATATGCAAAAATTAGTATTTTTGAGAATTCCAAAATAATGTGGCGCGAGGTTTGGATGATTCTGACCCTTGTCTAAATACATTTTCAAACGGTGAATGCTTTGTCATGGCATTACTTGGTATGTCTGAAGCATTTAGAGGAGACAATAATAAAATCAAAATAAAGTAATACGCCCGTTTGGAGTTTGAATAACATTGGGGTCCATTTTGCAAAATATTCAAAATGAATCGCAATCCAACAGGACATTTACAATGGCTGAATAAAAGAGTATTTAGCCGGGGAGTGTTGTTAATGTTACTGTTCTGTGTAATAAATACATTTACCATAAAATTCATAATTTTTTCCGCATATCCTGTAATATTCAAAACTTTTGACACTACAACCCTCCTACAAACACCAGGGTTTGACTCCAAACCCTAAATTTTATTTTGATCCTTCAACTCTCTCCATAGAGGATCCATCTCGTACTCCTTTCCCTAAGATTCCTTGGGAACTTTGCATTTTTCCAGAATATAATCACCTAATTAATTTCATAAATCAAGCGGATCATCTTCGTGTCCTGGTATAATTCAAAGCGGACTAAATCGTAACAAAATTTAAAAGTTCTCATTTTTTGTAAATACCCTCTACAAGGTACCTGTCCTTGCTTGTATGTATAACAAGCAGTTAATCACATATCAGCAAAGGAACAAGTATTTTTCATTACACCAATACGCTACAGTCTTATGTCACCTATGGTCTACTAAATTTGGACAGTACGTCAAGTTTTTTTAGCTGCTCCCCGTTCGAAAAATATTAGAAGAATGAAAGTTACAGGTCCGTTTCCGTAGATAGACACGGTCGACAGAAAACAGCGGTTCATGCAAAACAGGTAAGTTGGTCCTCGCCGGGAGCGACAGTGGTAGCGGCACGGTTTTAATTCCCGTAAGCTCATAAGCTCTGTAACGCGATTTCACGCTTTCGGATTTCGTGTGAGTTTCATCTCAGGGCACGCGTTCTTTCAGATAGCTCGCTAACACGTGTTTCACTAACTAAACAGTTTGTAACTTCTCCTTAGAACTTACGCAATTAACAAAGTACCACTTGTAATGCCAATTGAAGATTTAATCTAAGATTTGTTTATAAAAAGCAGAGCCGCTCCTCGTGCGGTAGACTTTCGTCTCGCAGTTTTTAAGTTATATCCACAAAGAACAGTTGCACGTCATTCTATTTTATACCCTTATCTTTTTTTAAATTTGTATTTACAAGCAGTTAAAAGTTAATATGTCTGTAAGTTAAATAAAGAATTTTAATCTAAATCAAAATTCTATCAGGTAGTATTGATTATAGTTTTTAACCCCTTGTCCTACGATCTCTATTGTGACTTCGAGAGCGATTGTGAATCGACCTCTTATGGAGAGTTGAATCTGGCGCGAAAATTGCTTACAATGTTTTTTGTTACAACGAATAATAATTCTTGTATACCATTATGATGTTCAACAAATATATTTAAATACGTTTTTACATGGTTAATGTAGCAATGTATACTTAATTTATTTTCTCACGCTAACAATAAGATAGATATACAAACATCTACAAACTCAAAATTAATTGTTGAAATAAAAAATCACCGATTTATGATGTACCATATAACTTAACGTAAAATAGCAGCATGAAAATAATTTTATCGTCGCGTGGTCCACCAATGTTTTCTATTTAATAGTTCTTGGAAAACTTCCAAATTTTCTGTTTCATTCGCCGACTATCACCCGTTATTGCACGATGAGGAGTTCACAACGCAACACCTTTTGCATTTGTCTCAATTCAGTGTCGGCCCGGGAAAAGTGGGATTTAGTATACTAGAATAATCGCATTTCTGAGGTATTCAGAAAAAGAACAGGAAAAAGAACGTGACGAAAAGAATCTCATGTTAATATCGGGTTGGGTAAAAAGTTTTTTTTTCGTATTCTCGTGATATATGGCTTTAGAATGGCATAACTGTTTCAATATTACCCGAATCTGGAAAAAGTTGCATGCATCTGAAAAGAAACATTGTATTCGATGATTAGAACAATGAAAATGTAATGTCTCCCATTCAGTCTGAAAATATTAGTGCTTGAAAATGGTCGAACACAAAGAAGCAATTAGATTCATTTTGAAATTTTATTACAAGAGAAGTAAGAATGTGACTCAGGCTGTACAAAAAATTGTGATGTTCACAGACCTGCTGAGATAGCAATATGTTTTATACAAATCTGATTCAACCGCTTTCGATCCGGAAATTATGTTGCCGAACCACAGGGTGAAAACCGCCCTTAAATTTAGGGTTGCGAAACCTATACTATATAAGATACGGAAATTTTTCACAAAGTAAAAATTAACGTCTTTTGATAGCGAATCCGAGCATGTAAAAATTTAAGAAAATAGTATGTTAAAAAATAAATTTTTTTCATCATTTTTTCACTTAAATTTCAATCCGTGTTCTTGAATATTTGTTTATTAAGACTATATAGTTAAACATAAAATACGGATAAATTAGGAATTTTATATTTTTGTATAAAAAAAATTATTATATTTTAATTCTTCCGTATGATACGCGAAGCGAAATATGTACAGGATGTTACAAAATTATTTGTTCTCACCTACCAGGCGTTGTTCTATACCTGAACGTGTAGTAAGTATTCCCGGTAAAAACTGAAATTTCATCAAAATCGGTGATTAACAGTTCGGGATGTTTCATCGACAATATCGACTAACGGACGCACCGTTGACAAAATCGAGCCATTTTTCGAACGGCTCATTCGGGGCAATGAAAAGTGGTACATATGTGACAATAATGTATCTTCGCAAGACATCGTGATCAAAGCAAGGTGAAGTTTCGCAAACGGTAGCAAAGCTAGGAGTGGTGTCGGAAAAGGTAATACTGTCTGTGCGGCAAGTTTGACAAGAGATCATTCACTGTAAACTGCTTTCGTCGGGTCAAACGATTTATTTTAATCCCTATTGTCAACAACTAGAAAGATTACGCCAAGCAATTGAAAGACCAAACTAGACAAATAGGAAAGGCGTCGTCTTCCAGCGCGACAACGTTACACTCCATGCATATTTGGCTACTTGCCAAAAATTAAAAAAGCTTGGGTGGGAAGTTTTGATGCATCCACTGAATAGTCCTGACATTGCACTGTTGGATGGTTATTTGTTTCGGTCTCTACAAAACTCTCCTAATGGTGTAAAGTTGGCTTCAAAAAAGGATTGTGAAAGTCATTGGTTGCAATTTTTGCCCAGAAATCGCAAAAGTTTTACAGCCACCAGATTATGTCTTTATCTCAAAAATGGCAAAAGGTGGTTGCACAAAAGTGCATATACAGACGGTCCTCAACTTTTGTACAGCCTACTTTTGCACAGTTCGCTATTTCACGCATATTTTATATACAGGGAGGCCAACTGAAAACGAAACAGAGCCATTTTCAGGAACTGCGTCAACATTTTGGGAAAATGGTCAGACCCGTCGATTTTTAATTATAGGTGGACACACTTTTTCGGTATTTTTGACTCCCCCACTTTCACTCCCAAGCGAGGGTAAGAATCAACCCAAAATATTTAAATGGCATTCCGGGTCGAGTAAGACTTCTTTTAAAAGCGCTTATAATTCTCTTTACAATAATATTTAAATTTTACAATATTAAAATATATATATATTGATAAATAAATATTTTAAAATACAATTTTTCATCTTTTCTATATCCCTCTGCTTTCGAAAAGGCAATATTCGTACACATTTCGAGGCGCCAATTATGTGTGGAAATCAGGGAACGGTTGTATTTGATATTCACTTTTGCGCTAAAATACATGGAAACTTTTTCCCCGATCCACTATTTTGATTTTATTTTGTTCACGATCATCCCGGCAATGTTAAACATAATTCCTTGACGGGAATATCAAACACTGTCATTTTTAAATCGATTCAGTCTTAGCATTAAATAAATATCTTGCTCTTCAAAAGTCTTGAAAAGAAAGTTTTCTTTGCAGCTTTTTCAAATACATCGACATAAATATTATAGGACCATTCATGTATCGGCACTGGTCATACTGGTTGGCGAATCACCATTTATTAAGTTCTGCGTTAGATTCTGATGATCGTCTACAAAATAGAGTTAATATATACCAAATTTATATTTCATGGCCATCTTCTTTTTGTTCTTCAAAACGTATGTAGTTGAATTGCGACTTTTACTGCATCTGCATTTTTCTGCTACCTCGATTTAAGAAAAAAAGTCTAAAGCTGTTCTGACGTAGCCGATGAAACATTAGATGCCGTAATACAGATTCAAAATATTTCTTAATTCATATTTGTATCGTTCTGTACTATCAAACATTTAAACATTGTTGATGACATTTTGGTAGTTTGAAACAACATAGTTGAAACAGCTCCAAGCTTTTATGAATAACACAGCAAAGAGCAGGCGTTTTCCGTATAATTTTTATTGCGTTTAAAATTCAAGAAAACATGTTTTGAAGAGAAAGCGAATGGAGAGCCAGAGATAATAAAATTCCATTCAAGCCCTGAACAAGGCTATTTACAAGATATTGGTTAAAATGGGACGACGACCAATAGAAAAATGGATATATTATGACAACTCCGATAGCAAGAGAAGTTGTTTCGATGCAAATTAACCTGCTGCGCATATCTCGAAACAGCATCCATAGTCATAAAGCTTTTGCCTGCATATGGTAGGGTGAAGAGAACAACACTTGTTATGAACTGCTGAAATCTGGCAAAATAAAGAACACTACGCACTGTATACTGCTACACCCGAAAATTGACCCAATTAAGAGTGCCAGATGAACAATGAAATCTGTAAGCGTTAGTAAAAGCTCTAACAATGAGAAAAACGGAAAATGTATCTTGTTTTTTATTAAAAATGATTAAACTCAGATGATTTTGTTGACGAATGCATTCCAGATGTAACCGAATGTAGGTATATGAATTATGCTATTAGCGAAAACATTACATTGTGCAACTAGACATAAAAAAGTAAATCGTATAAAATATTAGGAAAATTGTTGACTCAGATTTTACGAGGTTTACAAATTTTGAAATTGTTGATGTTATTATGTAAGCATGTTAGTGTCAATGTATTTTAAACGAAATGCGATGTCTTAGAACATAAACGTATCGGTCCTTCTGGGATCGCCCTTACTTTTTCGGATAGTATGTAATGAATATTTTAGGAATTTAATGGAGTCCCTGAATACGGTGGACACATATATCAGATTTAAATCTCGTTCATAAATTCATCTTACGAAACAAAAGATAGTTGGAAGAAGAGAAAGAAGACCTTTTTTTATCACTGGCTGTTATGTTTTTTGCAAGTTTGTTTCGTCGAAGTTTAACTCCTTGCCCTACACTAACAAGAGACACTAGAAGTAAGTAAATGGGTAACAAATTTTCCAATTTTGCAAAACCTATAGAATTGAAGATATTAATAAAACATGACGCGGTAAAATTATATTTATTATATTATTGCTATGTTAAATTATCTAATATATTAGGAATTCCAGATCACTTTTTATTTTAGCGATTTAGTTTTGAGTTATTGCCGAGAAAGTTGCAAAATAAGTCGTAGGGCAAAGGATAAATTCCCATTCGAAAGGTGGTCAAAGTGGATTGTCAATAAAGATTAGAAATTTCGAACTGTAAGGGTAACGCTTTTATCAATTCACCTTATTCTATCGATGAGTGGTATCTACAGGATATTGAACCGGAAACTGTCCTCGACTTCCGTCAACTTACGGGGAATTCCGCTATGAGCCCTAGTCTCTCCACAAAATTCAATCCCATCAATGGAATCAAGATTTCTTGGACCCTTCTAGATGCATTCCTTTTTATAACATTATCCTGATCTTTGGGAACTTTTATTATTTTTGAAATTAGCTTTGAAAAATGTACAAATTGGCCATCACTTTCAAGTGGGCAATATCACCCTTTGGTGGATGATGAACTATATTTGAAAAGTGGTGTAATTATAAACATACGAAATGCAGATTTCAAACGATGGCCAGTTAAGACCGCTAACATCTTTCTTTACCTTCAAGTTCACAGATAAAAAAGGTATTCTGTTATTTCTAGCTCAATGATGGTAGATTTCTAGGGGAATACCGACCAAGTTTAAAAAACTATAGATTTTGGAATAAAAGAAATCAAATTTTCTTAGGTTCTGCGATGTCAAAATTCGTGAGAGTAGAGTACTTTTTTAACAGGAAAGGAAATTACATGAAGAGAAAATTTTGAACTAAATACTCTTGCATTCGAGGTTGTTATCAGCCGAATTCGACTTCTGCAGCAGAGAAAAAAGGAGCGTTTTTAGCAGTCAATATCTGAACGTTGTTATAAAACTGTCAAGAGTTTATCTTAAATGTAAGTGATCATAAATGAATGAACTGCATTCATTTGGATGAAGTACATTTGGAGGTTTCATTAAAGTCAGAACCAATTAAAGTGGAAACTAATAAGTGTGACGAGAAAAGGGAAAACATTTAGTTGAAAACATTAAGAATAGATTGGATGAATAGAGAGATATATCTTTGATAATACTGAACGTAATCATTGCCAAGGTCTCAAAGACTTTAAATTCAAATTCATTAAGCGTGTTGTCAGCTTCTAGTTTTTTAAACTATTTTTAAGTAAGACAGCTAGCTGATGAATTACATTCAGTATACTGGTCCTGTTAATATCAACGACAACAACAATAATCTTTTTTTTTACATCAATCCATCGATCCAAATTATCTTTAATTATAAAGATATTTACTTTTATTGGCTTTCCATTTTTAAACTATTAAAAATGCCTCAACTATCAACTCTATTGATTCACACTATTCTTCATTTTTTTAGCTAAATGTTTTCCCCCTTCTCGTTACACTCATTAGTTTCCACTCTAATTAATTCTCTCTTTAATGCGACCTTCGGATGTACTGCAGTTCATTCATTTATGATTACTTACAATTAAGATAAATACGTCGCAATTTTATAGCAACGTCCAGATAATAACATAATGCTACAAGTGACGAGCATTTTGGTATCAAAACGCCATCCGTTCGAGCTATCGAGAATCAGGTTCCTAGATATTTCCTCTCTCGTTCTCACCCTCTCGTAAATAATCTCTGATTTCGCTGTAGGTGTCCTGCTACAGGGCTTTCGAATAATATAAGTCCGACAAATCGCCCACGAGAGCGCCTTCGCTAGCTATAGTCGGTAAGATTAGACAGATATAGTACGCGCCGGTATCGTTGGAACACGTGTCCGTATTCTGTATATTCGGGAAAGTGTAAATTTACGGGCCAATAAATTATCGTGGCACGCCTATCGCGAAGTCGCTCGCAAAACGCTAACGAGCCGTTAACACCGTCACACGTCGGGATGGCGTTCTCGACGTTAATGAGAAGTCGTTTGCGGGCGTAAATGGACATACTGAAATTCCAATGGTGTTCAACCGGCTAATCCTTTTTTTCCCAATATATATTTACTTACATTTCAGTTTTGTTTTTTTTAATTCACACAATATCTTTTGTTTTATGTTGTGCGTTGCAATATACGCATGTCCTTCCGATATTTGTCAGCATAGAATCCGCACAAACAGACGTATATCATTGCCTCGATGGTTTGGAATCTATGTAAAGCTGTACGTCCCAGGAGATATGACCATAGCCGTTAAATTCGGAGTATCAAACAATAGCGAAAATAAAGATGACGTGCTACTGGAGGATTCTGATCTTTTCATGTGTTATTAACACATTGAATGCGGGTGTTTCGTGCCGGCTTGTTAAGCCTGAACTAGAAAATTTGTTGAAAACTTTGCGCGGATTTTATTTTTACAAAAAATCAGTATGTGCTGGAAACTCCTTATTTTCCATATTCGAAAATACAGTTAACTTTAGAATTTAAGTGACTGATAGCAGTAACTGCAATTTTTTATAAACTGTTCATGCACAATTTTCGAAAAACGTATTTTTACATGGCCCACGTATAATGTGTTAAGATTGGTATTTTGAATAATTTTATATAAGTTTGAATTGGATGATGCTATTTTGATCAATCAAGAGTGTATTGGTTGCTATTTGAAAACCCCTTCAGTCTACAGAGATCATCTTCACGCTCTACTTCTATTCATGTTACGATATATCACGTATTTGTTCATTATGTCGAGATACTTAAGTATCGATTTATTATATATTTTACGTAAGGTTATAGTACCTACGAAAGAAAAAGTTAAAGGTTTAAAATACTAATTAAGGTGTTGAGGTGCTGAAGATTCTTAAATGAACTTAATATAATTACATTTTTCTCAATATTTATATATTTTATTGGGATATACTAGCGTAACAGTTCCAAAAAAAAAAACTTTTGTGAGAATTTTTTTTAAATTTTAGTGCTATACAATCAAGAAAAAAGAATTATTTTTGAGAGATGGAAACTCTATGTAAATGGAGAAGGAAAAATGTATAGATCTTACATTCTGTATTATCAGTTGTAGAATATTAAATAAAAAAAATGAAACTAAAATATTTATCAATTTAAAGCATGACAAATAGCTATCAATGCTGAAAAAGAGGGTCGTACTTTGATATTACAACGAAAATGTTCAATTCCGGCATGAAAACGTTGCATTATTCAAGTGTCAACTTTGAGATCGTCTATCTTTAAGAGCGTTGTGCAATACAAATTACACTATTCAACAAATTTGAACTTTTTTAACTTTTGCCAATATACACTGGCTCATCCTTGTAGAGTTGCTCGTCCTATTGTTAAACACGAATCCGCAAGCAAAATTGCTCCATCACTCCAAGTTTTTGAGAAAAATGTATTTTAGGAAAAATACCCGATTTTGGAAAAAAAACAGGGTATTTCGTAAAAACTATAAACGTTATATATCCTCTAATATTCGGTATGTTTTACTCTATCTTTTAAGAGCAATTTTAACTTTCTAGCGTTTATAGTTTTTGCGTACTTAATACCTAATATTTTACCAAAATCCGATATTTTTATTGAAACTCATTTTTTTGTCAAAAACTGAGGATTACCCAGTGGATATTGACGAAAGAAAAAATCGTGTTGAACAGTGTCATTATTACTTAGTGGAAAAGTATGCTCTGAAGTGTTAAAAATCAAACGCAATTGCTAGGTTTTAAAACCGCAAAAATAATTTTTAGCGATTTGGCTAGAATTTCAGCAAAATCGATCACTGTACGGTGGGTGACTATATTCGTCGGTAGCATCGCAAGGGTTAAGTTGAAATACGATACCTAGTAGAAAGACACATCGCAGCATCGCGCAAAACGCGAGTTCTTTCGTATCCATAATCAACACAACGAATGGCTGTAACCAACGCAACATAATTCCTTGTCAATCATTCATATTTCTATTACAAATGATCTCATCCAAAAACATGTGTTTGTTTATGTCGACATCAGTCGTACGATGTCGTACAATGTCGTTTCTACCATCAAATTGAAAGCCTTGCAAGTTAATGTCCAGTGAGTAACTTTAACATTAGGAGCACAGAAAAAAATGTCCTGTTTTTAAATAAAAGATGTGAATACTTATAAGAATTAAATTTACAAACATTAATCTAAAATATAGTATAAATATAATCTCAGATATACCAAAATATAATCTATCTATAATGACATAATTCAAAATATTCAATGAGTCCTTTTCCCACGTCCTCATGTTTTTGAAAAAAACGATATTCTTTTCCGGTGCCCCTAATATTTCAAGCTTTTACTTTATCGAATTATAAGCACATTCTTAATGATATAAAGACGTACATATAATATGATATTATAATAAGATATATATTTAGGAAATAAAAATATATGTAATATTTTGTTTAGAAGACTTACGATACTTGGTCAGTTATACAATTTATATGTCCGATTTGCATATTACTTGAATATCCTAACACTTGAAAGTGCAGCAACTTATATGAGTTTAGACCAAGGGTCGCCAAACTTTTCTGATCTTCAACCCCACATGATGCTTTCGAAACCTCTTGTCGACCACAAACAAATTTATTTTTAGCGGTTTATTTCTACGTTACAAACAAAAAGAACTTTTTACTTTTTTTATGCACTTATTTTAGAATGTTACATTTTACATTTATTAATATTTGTAATAACTATTTTATAATAATCAATACAATAATTCTTCTAACTGACAATGAGACAAGTAGACTTCACCCATGTGTGTCAATAGCGTATATATGCACGCAGTTTTCCTACTTATTGTTAATATCATCGGAGCGTATATATACGATCAATTTTCGCGATCACTATCATCGAAGCCGTATGAAAAAAATATAAATGTAAGATGTTGTTGGAGATAAAAATAGTAATTTTGATTATGGTGAAGAAGAAATTGGACCAATGAAACGAAGACGAATTATTGAAGTAAGATTCGATAGAGATGATGTTGATAATAATTAAAATGGGAGTGACGATGAATTATAGTTGGTTAGCTCAAAAGAAAAGAAGAGAAATAATGTATTAGTGTGGAAATTGAGAAGCGGCTTCATGCATTCAATATTTCAAGTACCTACTATCATACTGCACACAGTAACTAATCAACAAAACCGCCATTATGAGTAACATAATATGGACGTACACCACTTATTTGCAATTTATTCTTTCTTGTAATGCTAAAACATGAAGTTCTTTTGTCTGTAGTTATTTTTGCACATAAATATAATAAAAATAAAATTTATTGTGATAAAGGCCTTCTTTTCATATCTCCTTATGATGCGAATGGATTAGTAATTCGTAGGTAGATTAATAATATTTGATAGAAAAGTACGTAAGTCTCAGCTTGTGAACTTTCAAAAAAAAGCCTGGATTTAAGAGGTTGGACGATAATTTGATTAGTAAATTTAATACAAAACTGTAAAGCCATTTTTGTCAGAAAAGTAATCGTAGAGCGAGGGGTAAAGAAAGTGATTACCACGGTAGAGCTATATGGACAAAACTATTTGTAAACAAAAAGATAGAGCATAATAAATGTATCTGTTTTAAAAGAAGACAATTTAAGGATGTACCGACATATCATATTTCTCGTTTGGATGGTTGAAGAATGAGCGAAAAGAGGAGTAGGAAGAAATTAAAATACAAAATAACAAATCTAATATAAAACACGGAGGTGGCAGCGTACTTATATGCGGATGCTTTTCTGCATTCGGAGTAAGCGATATGTTCTTACCTTTTATTAAAAGCATAATGAGCAAAAATATGCAGTTGTACATTTTAAAAAACATTTCACATGAAAGCGCAATCAAAATGAGAATTATTGATACCTGTACTATGAAGACAACGATCATGAGCACAAGCACATATTGTGCAAGAATATTTATATGATTAAAGATGCATTTATATATTAATTATGTTTAACCCTAGATCACTAACCTTATTTTTCGACGCTTAACACTAACCTTCGTCTCTTCGACTGCGGTGTTTACAGAAGGGTTTAAAGGGTATTATTTAAATAAAATTTAAACATGTTTTTTTCTATTATTAAAAATAGGTATTTATTTATTACGATAACGTTAACTAATATGGCATACTTATTAAATCCATGTCGTCGAATCGACGAAGGTTAGTGATCTAGGGTTAATATACATATAATTATAGGATTACGTTCAAGGAGAATTATCATAAAATTGTGCGAAAGTGTTACATACACCATACCAGTCACTAGACCTCAATCCAATAATACTGCCTTCATAAACAACAGGAAAAATGATTATTATTTCCTGAATTTTAGGACGACCCCAGAGTTGATATTTCACAAATAATTTCCAATGTACGAAATATAGAAAATAGATATGATATAAGTGAGCAGAATTTGTCGAAATTGTAAGTTATGTTTGAAGATGAAAAGAGTACATGACAGTGAATGGTACAGAAAATATTATAATAGTTTGTTATTAGTGTTAATCGAAATGTAGATATGATCTTACTAACAAAATGTAACAAATTATATCAGGATGAGCAACGTGCGAATAGGTGACAACTAAATGCAATACCACGGAGAAGTTTTTAGACTTATTACGAAGGAAACATTATGAAACACATTATGCATTACATAATAAAATTTGCATACTAAAATAGTACTTTATATAATAAAATGAAAAAAAAATGTTCTAACTTTATCCAGCGCATTTTAAACTTTTCTGGAAACGCTATATCGGTTACTTTTCTGTTGATCATTGAATTTTCTAAACGTTTTGTTGAAAACAAATCTTGGTCAGTCATTTCGATTAGATAAAATGGCGCTTTCGTTATAAATGTTTTGATTATATTCTTCCAAGCATCGCCTCCTTGTGCATTTGAGTTATTTTAATGCAACGATTTACATCAGTGTATTGAGTTTATCAGAATGGCATCTGAGTAAATTTACTTATTATTCAGTGGTCAAAAAAATTTGTCGTTTAACGGTGTTAATCTTTATTATTCAGGAAAGTTACTGTAAATATAAAAAGTTACGACTATACCAAGTGCTTTGACACTAAAATTTAAGATTTTTCAAAACGTGGAGTTAATCGATTTGTGCACTGAACGGCTCAATTCGTTCTCAGAGTTTAAGTGCTTAAACACGAATTTTGACAGCTGATTATCGAATTTCAAACGCTACGCCAACTTATATGTTACTAAAACGGAAGCAGGAGTGCTTTGTGAAATGGTATACGATTCGTCTGAAGAGAGGAGAATCGGTACCCTGCATAATGACCGAATGAAGACCATAGTGAATCACGGAATGCAAACGGTTAGCGACGTTGAGGCAACAGGTCGGCGTAGAAAATGAACTTTTGTCGAAACACGCACACAGGGAATTTAACCGTCTGCGTAGAGAGAATGCATTGTTAGAATGCGAGTTTCAGTTCAAGCGGCGAGTTCAAACACAACGGATTCACGAACGAACAGTCCTGTTCAAGCACGGTTGCTTCGTTTCGAATGCGAGAAATCTGTGATATGTTATCCGATTTCACCGGTGCGGTTGTCGGCTTTGTGAATTGGCGAGAACGCGTTAAATTTTGGAGAGCAAGCTTTGATTTGGACTACAATACCACGAATCCATTATAGAGTTCACGATGAAAACAAAAAATATCGAGACGGAAATAGTGGAAAAATATTGTTTGCAGGGACTGTCAAAGAGAGATACTTTCTGCATGTCCTGTACCTACTGAGGGTATTTAGAAAGAAGTCACTCTGTATAAGGTGCCTATTCCCATCATATCAGCCCTAGAAACCTGAGCTCAGTGAATGAAAACCGAAAATTAACCACTTATTTTGTCGTTAAACGTTTTTTTGACTAGTCACACATTGAAATCGAAAATGTGTGAAGATGAGGGACGTCTCTTACCCGTTGGGCGAATCTGAGCGAACCACATATCAAGTGACTTCTTTCTAAATCATTAGAATAGACCATATCTGGTACAAGGCGATGTAGTGCACTTGGTAACTTGGGCTGCGAACATGCAGAATGATTTTTCGCTTTTCGAGAAGGTACCACCCCCTTCTCTAATTGTAAGGACGAACTACAGTAGAACTCCTATAAGGTCGAAGCTACAGGACCCAGAATTCTGAAAATTAGAACTTATAGGATACCCTCTCCACCCAATTCTGAATGAGACAGAAATAGCTGTCTTTCTCTCTCGCGCGCGCGTTTCTTACTAGTCGTAGAAGGGATATCACACTACATAGACAGATGGTAAGGAGTAGGGGAAGTAGGAGTCGGAGAAGTCGAACTTATAGGAGTTCTACTGTACCTCTCTTGGAAAGTCTATACATACAAAAGGGACGAGTCCACCGTCTCGCCTTCTCACAGTTCATTTCATTTCACAATTGCATTTTTGCCTTCCTACGATATCACGCCGGTGCATTTGTAAATACTTACAATTAAATAGATTACTACTATCTCCCATTAAACTGTTTAAATTAACCAACTCGCAAGCCCTATTCGCGTGTGGTGTCACCAGAATTTTTATTCTGAACCACCTGAAGTAACAAAAATATAAGCTTGATTTTGGTCGAAGACATCTTATGAGTAATAGAGCATTTCCGAAGTATTACTAAGAATGTATCGTTGCGGAGCAAAAATACACCCTTGAAGCTCAAATTCAAGCTTAAAACAATTGTAGCACACAATCGCAGTCTCGCAATAAGTTTTACCAGAGTTTCTGGTATTATTAAGGTCCAAGCTGATCGTAATTTCTTCACATATCAGTACCATTAGGGAGAAACAAGAAGTCACTTGTTTTGCTTACGGGGTAAGGAAAGAGTGTCACTCACCGATTTAGTGTGTGTCATGAGATACTTTGTGGCCTGTATATCACAATAGATCTAAACGTTCAGAGTATTCGTATTTTATTATATTTCTCTCTGCCCTTTGTTTAATATCTTCTTAATTGTTTTAAATTGATTTTTAGTACAGTGATATGTTTCCACTTACGCGACCACGTGCAAATGTTATAATTTTCAAATTAAATTCTTTTATTAAAAATTGGCCAATAAAAAATAAAATGTTTGTAACAGTAATATAATATACTAATCTATTATCATTAATATTAACCGTTTTATAATGACAGGCGCATACATGTGATCTGAGAAAAGATTTGATTAGTGCTTACGGGTTCATGTATACACAAATATTATTAGGCAAATAGTAATTTATAACTTGTATACATTAAGACAATGATTTTCTGATAAAAAAATATTTTTAGATCGTCAAATAAATGATTACCTCCCAATTTTCGAAATAGTCTCCGTCTGAAAAGGGTTAATATTAATTATTATGTTTATAATTGATAAATTGGTAGAAACATTGCCATATTTGACATACTTTATTTAACTTTAAATAACAACAAATGTGCTTACAACACTTTCAAAATAAGCGGCCCATATAATGTAATATCTAATTCATCGCTGGAATATATATTATTGCGGAGCGGCATAATAAAACAATTTATTGTAGGACATTGATAGCAAAATACTTGAAATAAATTATATACAAGTGGAAACTTAAATTTATGGTAAAATATGGCGAACGCACACTCTAATCTCTAAACACACACACACACAAATATGATTTACAACAATAAAATCCGTCTAGTCGTCTATACGTCTATAGTCTACTGTCCGTCTATCGTCTACTCTATACGTCGTCTATCGTCTACTCTATACGTCGTCTATCGTCTACTCTATACGTCGTCTATCGTCTACTCTATACGTCGTCTATTCGTCTACTCTATGCGTCTACCGTCTATCGTCGAACTCGTCTATCGTCAAGCACGTCTATAGTCGATCTCGTCTACTGTCGATCTGTTCGCTCGTCCTCGTGTCGTCCACGTTTCGTCGTTGATCGTCTTTTCGTCCGTCGATTGTCTAATGGCGGCTCCCACCAACTACGCGGGATTTATAAAATCCCCACATTATTGTTTATAAAAATAACGATTCTACTTGAACAGGTCCGGCCAATTTGATAGTTCACGGGCAACACCCTGATATATTATTATAAACATTTACAACTCGTTACTATCGCTCCAGCAATCAATAACATATAGAGGGAAGACAAGTTTGTTAATAAAAATTATATCAATTCTGAAACAGTTTTGTTAATAATGGTATATTATTGCAATTTCAAAAAATCGGTGAAAATTTAGAGATTAGATATAGAAAACGCATGAAAATAAACAGTGAAATACTGCGACTGTCGATGAAATAAAAGTTGAGACACAACTTTCGAATATGCAATTACCGAATGTGGAAAACAGCAATGCAATGATATTTGAGAGGGAAAGAGTGGTCAAGTCACATTATTGAGCAAAAGCTTTGAAACAGCTACGCAGAAACTGAAATAAAGCCCTAACGCAAATAAAGTATTTGCAGTAATCGATTTAAATACAGTAAACTCCTACCCTATAACATGGATTTGCATAAAACGGCGGAACAGTTCTTGTTCCAATAATTAATGTAACCAATTTTTGAAAGGGAATGTCGTTGGAACCTAGATGTGGATAGCTCCAACAGTGAATGACAGTCAAAAAAATGTAGCTGTTTCTTCTATTTAACGCAAACTGAAAAATATAACTTTTTTAATTTCAATATTGGTTTGGTTTAAAGGGAAATAAAAAGTATTCTTAATCTTACATATTAAATATTTATTTTTCATTTTTGTTAAGTATTTTTAAGGGTATATGTTTGTCCATAAGAATACATTGATAATTTTTCATACATCTACTGTGAAAAAAAATTATTCAATGGCCATAAGAAGTGTTTTCATGTAATATCTTAAGCCTGATCATTAAAAAGAGTTATTTTAACACTAGAACTACCAAGCAAGTCAAAATTTCTGGTTCTCAATTTTTCCAAAAGTTCTCCAAAATTATTGGACAGTCAAAAAATAGGAATTCCACGTCCATCATACAAAACATAAATTACCGAATCGATCACATTTCCACTTCTTAATTCACCTTGTTTCAACGTACTTATTTGACATATATAAGTATAATAGATTTAACGCCGGTAGTTCTAATGTTAAATATAACATGTAGGTTAATCGCTTTGGTCTGTGAACGGTTTACATATTTGTACATAATTGTATATGACGATATATAACATGGAACGTATCTACCATATTACAGGAGGGTTTGCCCCATAGAAGGAGACCAATAGATATACATAATAGATTTCGCATTACCAAATGAAGCATGGGAAACTTTGAATCCATTCAACACCTAAGATTAGGGCTCTGCATCATGCAATTAAATTAAGATTTCACATTTAACAATGTAAAAAAATGAAAGTACGTCCACGTGCTTATTCTATAGAAATAAAAATGTAAATGTTCATTTGTTCAAAATCTTAAATCTCCGAAAGTTCTTCACCGAGTGCTTTGAAATTTTGACACAACGATGCATTCGAATGCACGCGCGTTTTTATGTACATGTTAAATACATGTTACACCTGTGACCGGACTGATAATGAGCCACATCAACACGTGGTACAGTTAGTCAATAATTAGAATTGTTGCAAGAAACCTAAGAGCAGCTGAAACAGAAATTAAGAACGAAGGCCTTACTAACGTAATGTTCCCCGGTTTACCAGATGATTACAATAATGTCAATGCTAGTAGCTATCAGTCTACTAAATGAGTAATTTGTTTTGGCACAAAAAAGGAGAGTACCATTAGAAGAATACGAGAGAAGAAAATCAAGAGTGGATGTAATAACGAATCTATTCAAGGAAAATAGATACGAAAGGATATAAAATAATAAATGACGAAATCAGATAGTTTTTGACATATTCCAACCGGCGAGAAAGTTGAACTTATTCAGAAATTGTCGCATGATGACAAATGAAAGTAAGAAAAATTTAGATATAAAATCCAAAGCGATTCGGAAGCCTCCTTGATACACTGTAATAGTATATAAGTGTAAAACATTCATAATTATTAGTTAATGATTGTATACACTATCTATGCAGAACACGTGATTAGTGTACAAAATTAACATAAATTATCTAAAATAAAGATGAAGTTTGAAGGTGCAAACAATCCATTGATGCAAAGCATTATTTTTACTGCGATGAAAAATGTATTCATCTAGGAAGATGTTTTAAAGACTCTTCACACGCACGTTAAAGAAAACTTGTTATCTACGTACCAAGTAATGGTTGACCGAATTCTGGTTGAATTATTTATTTTTAAGTCAAGATAAGTTACAACTTATGACCGAATTCTTCAATGACGATATAAATTTTATCCAAAGAGTTTTTAATTTTCAGAATCTGCCCCGAACCTAATCGAATATTTTTTTTACATTTTTATGTTTTGCTTGCGAAATAAAAATGTTAAAGTTCTCTCATATTTCTTGTCATCAATGTTTCAGTTAAAAGGTACAAACAAATCCATACGCAGAAATGGAAGTAATTATGGTCTACAATTACATACCTGGGTACTAAAAACGTTTAAAAAAAATGCCTTACTTTATTATTTCATTCATTGAAAAGAATTCGAAAGAAAATATCTGTCGGTAACTGTTTCTATAGTTCGACAATAGAATTAAAGATATTAGTACTTTAAGAATTTGTATTGCTCAAAATCGCTATTTAGTGAAAAATTCGATGTTTTCTTTCTCCGCCCTCTCGAAATAATCAAACATGCCTCTTTACTTTACGCTGTCTAAGGACACATTGTCCAGCCATGTTTTGCTAGGTAAAGTGAGACACTCCTGAATACCAATTCTACTCTTCTGCGAGATCGGAAACCTTGTCTCGAGGTTGTATTGTAACACAATCCGCGCGTTATAATTCGAGGGCAATACGCTCGCTTGGGAATGCTTACATGTAAGCACACTATTCCACTACATGCTCGTAAAATCATTCGTCGAAACAGGTACACGCGACTTCAACCGTAATCGCTTTCGGCGCAACATTTTCCCGATTGGGAAATGCCAACTTCCTTGTATTACCTTAAATGCAACTTTCATTAAATCGCCCGGAACGTGAAATATCTTTTAATGGAAGTAATTCCCGCAAACTGTTTTCATTTGTTTTTTTTCCAAGGAGAGAGTTGTTTTATCGCTGATCAAATCTTAAACGCACTGCAAATACATTGTGGCTGTATGTAATTCACACTAATACGGTGTGCATAGAAATTTGTTAAGTAAAATATATGTAGGAAGGCGAGCATAAGAATGACCGTATGAGAGAAATACTGGATGAATGAGAGAGAAATTGGATAAATGAGAGAGAAATTGAATGAATAAGAGAGAAACTGAATGAACGGGAGACAGAAACTATATAAGATTGGAAATAAAAGAAGCGTTCATTGGGAATGAAAAGGAATGAAGAAGAAAACTAAAGAATGGATGTGCGAAGTGTGGATGCGAGTGAGCGACATATTTTGAATATAAGAAACTTTTCAATACCAAATAAAAAATAAATGAGTTCTAGTGCGCATAATGTTTAAATAAATTACCTATGTACAACCCAAACCTTAAATCTATGACACGCCACAATGATATAATATTTTTCTGGCCAAAAATTTACGACAGATGACGAATTGTCGGGTTCCAACTTTTTTAAAAATTTTTCTCAAAATGATGGGGGAACAGTACAGTGAATATTTTATGTGTATAATACAAAACTTATTTAATTGGTCGTATTTTTTCCGCTTGACCTATCTCTTTTCAAAGTACTTATTTAATATGTTTAAATATACCAGATTTAGCGGTCGCAGATCTGATGTTGAATTGGTAATTCTTGTGCTTCTTTTTTTCATGTATCTGTTCATGATTCTTGCTCTACCGATAGGAAAGCCAATTTGGGCAATGCAATTTTAATATCAATTTGAAGGCAACTTATTACTAAACCATAGCACTTTCCAGACATTGTATATACCAAGTAGTAACACGAATGCGCGGAGTCAATAAAAATACTAGACCTTCATTTTTAGCTTTTTCCTAGATTTTGCGGTTATTTTTTACTGTACGTGTGTTAAGTTGTGAAATGTAACTTCGAAGCACCTCGTATTTATATAGTGCATGATAAAAAGAATACTTCAGCATACCAGATCGATATCTACAAATTTTTTAATGACACTGAGATAACTTTTTAGATTCTCATTACACGAGAAGGTTTTTTATCTTTGCAGAAATATTCGTCAGAGATGAAGCAATATACTGTCATAATTATATGGTGTCATTTACATTTAAAAGAATACCCGGAGATTTATTCTAACATACCTTCAAAAAACGTAAGTTCTTTCCTTCCTTTTCTTATTAACGATTTCACGTCCTACACTCACAATCATTGATCAAAAGTATGAAAATACTGTGGTCTATTCATGCAATGGTGATTAGAAAACGGTGCAGAATATTATCTTTGTCACGGCTTGGAAACCACTTGATCATATAAAAGTCACGCTTCACATGAAACATTGACGTTTCATACTCTTTCAGTGGAACTAAATCTTTTTATAGGGATAACGCAAAATATCTCTCGGTATAATAAAATGTGAAAACAAAAGTGCTACAGTATTACTGAATTATATAATTTTATAATAATTCTATAATTTCTTATGTCTTATTTCTTCTCCTGTGTTACTTCTGGCATTTACAATTTCATGTCTTGTTTCCAATCTCAGCGACTGCTTGATTTAAATTTTAATTCTATACATACATATACAGTAATCTTGATTTTTATTGTATTTTATCAGTAAATATATAGAAATTAAAATGAAATGAAAGGAAATGTGTACTTGAACTATTTTATGGAACAAACCATTCACACAACTCGTAACGTCTTTGCTTCACGTTTTCCATAAACCAGCCTTTTCATATTTTCATTGTTTCTTCTTTACTACTTACAATTAATACGTACAGTTGGTCACGAAAAGATACGAGAACTGATACAATTACAACTTTCATGTTCTCTCAAAATAAGAAAAAGAGACTTTAATTTACAAAAGATTATGTTCATTAAGAAAGGCTGTTGTAGGATAATGTTATTTTCCTAAATGAAAGCAAATTTAACGTTAACGGCAGTGATGGAAGAATAAAAGTGTGTCGGAAGCCGAATGCAGAACTGAATCAAAAACACTAATGAACTATCCACAATAAGACCCGACGAATAATAGTTACAGTTTGTGAATGTGCTTCAAGTTTTGGCGTAAATGAAATCGAATTTATCGATGGCATGCTTAACTAAAATAAATGCCGAAACATCTTTAGAAACAATTTAAAAAAAACTGCTTCTAATATGGACATTTTGTAGACATTTAACACGTTCAAAGCCACCGGTATATCGCTGATTTCATCGTTTTCACTTCAGCGAAACTTTTTCTATTAAAATCATTTGTTTGTAAAGCAATAAGCTTAAACATAATTAGATTTACAATCCGCAAGACATTATCTTTTCAATGTCAATGCCTAAATAATCAATGTATTCAAAAATTCGTAAATATTGTAATTTAAAAGTCATTTGAAAGGGTCTAGCCGAATAAGGGGGTCAAAAGTGCCCTTGAGCCGATTTTATTCGACGATGGGTCATTCGATAGGTGATGATGAAAAACCATTGCACACAAATTTTTAATCCGATACCTTCACCGGGAGGGTAGTTATAGGGTAAAATCGAAAAATCAGTTTTTGCCTTATTTTCCCCAATTAATGTGGTGCAAAAATTCCAAAAAAATTCTGAGGCATTCTAAACATGAATGTACACGTTAGGGATTTTTTCAGATTTTTCCTTTGCAAGTTCCACTCACGAAAAATGAAAAACCAAAAAAAAAATGTTTAAACATCGATTTCGTATTGAAATCTTCCGAGCACAACTTTTTCCTTTTTACAGTAGTTGCATAATGTTATCATTGTTATACCCTAATTTTTTCAGATTTTTTGAGCACGGTGCATCACGGTCGGAAAAATCAAAAACCGATTTCTGGGACACATTTTGGGCTGAAACTCGCCCATTATCTGCCATTCTTGCATGATTTTAATACAGTATGTTCATATTGTGACCTTCAATGTTTCTGCATAGAAATATGTAGATGTTAAAGAACAATATCGGAATAATTAAATAAATTACTGATTGTATGGTCTTTATAACCTAGAATTTTAACCGTTCTTTTAAAAGCATTAATGGCGCAGTGGCTATGGTGTCTGCCTGTGGAATCGCTGGACGCTTTTTTGTCGCGGGTTCGAATCTCCATGTGGGACTTAAGTTTTTTTCTGTCATTTTTTTTTTTTTTTTTATTAAAGACATAACAATATTCAGTAGTAGCTTTAAAATGTTTCACGTATATTTTTATGCCTTCCAACAATATAAAACCTATAGAAAAATAATCGTAAAACATGCTTTTCTTACAATTAGACATGCAACGTTTTGCAATTATAAGTATTCTCAAACATTTTATATTGTTCATAGATATTGGTTTATTGCAATGTATGAAAATATATTTTAAGTATGAAAGAAATATAAAATTCCATGTACAGAATGTAAAAAAGTACTTGTAATTGTAAATCGTGACATGACTGGAAAGAGTCGATGAAGAAAAAAGTATACTGTATAATTATTTTTAGAAGTACCTGTGAAACATTTTAAAGCTACTACAGAATATTGTTATGTCTTTAATAAAAAAAAAAAAAAAAAAAATTACAGAAAAAAACTTAAGTCCCACATGGAGATTCGAACCCGCGACAAAAAAGTGTCCAGCGATTCCACAGGCAGACACCATAGCCACTGCGCCATTAATGCTTTTGAAAGAACGGTTAAAATTCTAGGTTATAAAGACCATACAATCAGCAATTTATTTAATTATTCCGATATTGTTCTTTAACATCTACATATTTCTATGCAGAAACATTGAAGGTCACAATATGAACATACTGTATTAAAATCATGCAAGAATGGCAGATAATGGGCGAGTTTCAGCCCAAAATGTGTCCCAGAAATCGGTTTTTGATTTTTCCGACCGTGATGCACCGTACTCAAAAAATCTGAAAAAATTAGGGTATAACAATGATAACATTATGCAACTACTACAAAAAGGAAAAAGTTGTGCTCGGAAGATTTCAATACGAAATCGATGTTTAAACATTTTTTTTTTTGGTTTTTCATTTTTCGTGAGTGGAACTTGCAAAGGAAAAATCTGAAAAAAATCCCTAACGTGTACATTCATGTTTAGAATGTCTCAGAATTTTTTTGGAATTTTTGCACCACATTAATTGGGGAAAATAAGGCAAAAACTGATTTTTCGATTTTACCCTATAACTACCCTCCCGGTGAAGGTATCGGATTAAAAATTTGTGTGCAATGGTTTTTCATCATCACCTATCGAATGACCCATCGTCGAATAAAATCGGCTCAAGGGCACTTTTGACCCCCTTATTCGGCTAGACCCTTTCATTGAATTCGATAACGACGGTCACAGGTGACCCCTATGGCTTTCAGCGTATTAAGGTACACCAGAATAATAGTAATAAGCCTAAAACACGGATTGTTCAAGAATTTCAAGTCTATAGCATGTTTCAAAAGTTGTTGTCATGGTTGTCAAGGGTTGTTTCATACTCTTGGATCGATGGAGATTTGCCAAAAAAGAATGCCGTAAAATTCGAGAAAGGGGAGGAAATTTTTACTATTTGTTCATCGTATTCGTTCTGTTACGTAGGTAAAATGTCTGAGAGGAAGCATGAGTCATACGTTATAACCGTTCTCACACAAATTAACTTTTAACCTTTTGCACTCCGAGTAATTTTTATTAGGTGCTAACAGTTTCTCCAAGACTATTTACACGGTGTGAGTGCACATCAGTGGAAAATTGAAAATCTTGCTTTGATATTAACAAAAAAACGTATACATTTTTAAATTATGTTTTATAATATAGTAGAATCCCTCTAATGTTGCTCCCTCTAACGTTGCTCTCTCGCTAATGTTGACAGGATACTCCCGTTACTGTTACTGGTATTTTCCCCCACTTAGACTTTTTATTGCCCAATAGAATGTTACGTTCGTGGCGTGTTATGTAGGTTATGGATGTTTACATGAATCCTTCACTCAAGTTTCAATTCTGCGCATGCTTATGCGCATAGGGGAAAATAAGTCATGAAAAGTGGGGATAGAAGGGAGTGTCAACATTAGCGAATGATCCTGGCCCCAGTTGCCAACATTAGAGGGATTATATTGTATAAAAAAAATATAAAAATACGCCAGATCTGTCTGACAACAGAGTTGTCAGCTTTTATTATAATGTCGCCACTGCGGCGACAACGGAGTGCAAAGGGTTAATTGTGTCTTCGCCATTGAATTTTAGCTGAATAAGAGAGGCTTCCAGGTCTGCGACCTTTCGGAAATAAACGCACGAGATATCGTTACTAGTACTACACGATATTTAAAAATGGAGGACTGGGTCACCGAACTCGTATGGAAACCGCAAATGTTTATGTTTATGTTCTTATGTTCTCTTCAGGAGCGTCCTGGAGCGAACCTGACACCGAACGCAGATCATTGACATCTTCGTAGCCGTCGAAATGTTATACATTTCAACATTCACATACAACATTCCGTTGTAAATGGAGTCATTCTTACCACCTTAATGCAAAAAGAATTCGACAAAAATGTACATTAACCCCTTGACCTACGATTTCTTTTCCGACCGGGCGGGCAAAGACTCAAAATTAATTCCTGAAATTAAAAGTTTTCATTAATTTCTGATATTTCGTATAAGTGAATGTAATATTAATAGTATAGAAATAAAGACACCGTTTCGTGACCGACTGATATTGACAATTTAATAGTTTTTGAAAGAATTCGAAATTTCCTATTCCATTTTCCGCGCTACGAGTCCCACGCGTAGTTGTAGGCTAAAGATTTAAACATTCCTTCCACGATATACCTTTCAAATAAATTTAATAAAAATCGGCGACCACTCATGCCGATTATATTTTGACAATACGCGGCGGTTGTACTTCTTGACCAGTGAATTAAGCGGCGGTTGTACTTCTTGCAGTGAATTAAGACCAGGAAATAGTTGCTCTCGTTGCTTGTAGAATTAATCTTACATTTGTAAATGGAATTAAACGTTATAATTTATTCATACAACCAAATGTTGCAAATACAGTGCTTGTTTAATGTGACGTTATTGCCAAAAAGTAGCTCATAAACATAAAATGTATTTGTAAAGGAAGCTACAGGTAATAATAAATAAAGTCATCAAATAATTCGTAAAGAATAAATGTATATTTGTAAACAAACTTTGTATAATAAAAATGTTTCTGGTCTATCGTCTCCTACCATTAGAACTTTTCCTAGATGTCTACTTCTTTTCATAAATTGATTTTAAAAAATGTACAATTGTCCCAGTGTTGTGCAACCACGTCAACGGACCCCTGACTTTAACTCTGTCGCATATGTACATACATGTATTGGGCGAATTAGGTCGCAGGCTTCGAAAAATATCAATTACCTTGGTGAAAGAATTAAAAACGCGTCTGGAAACAGAATGGAAAGCAATCAATGTGAATTATTAAAAAAAATTTATTTCCGCTAAAACTTTTATATCATTTTATTAAACATATAGGATATTAAACTTTCCGTGAAAAGCCAGTATTATAATCTCATCTGTATAATTAGTAAGATTTATATTTAGATTTAGTAAGACTTACACAGACTTTAACGCGTGTGCTGAATTACTCTCTACATGTTTATTATACATTTCTTCGAATACAAATTTATGGAATATTTAAGCCGGACGAAGATTAACGGCAAGCTGTATTCACTGCAAAAAGAAAAGTCTGGCCCTCCTGTGCAAAGCTGTAACGATAAAACGATGGAAGAGAAAAAAAACTTCGTTAAGACAGATTAAACAGTAAAAAAATAATTCAACGTGCAGTGGTTATACTTCTCTGAAAGTGAACTTTTTGTGAACTATTTGATTCAATTTTGTATTCTATAGAAAAAGGAATTACTTTCTGTTCGTTGATGTTACATTAAAAATTGAGTATTGTAGTTGCAAATACGAACAAGATTCATACAGAAAAATCCTTTATATGTATTTCCAAACACAAATATGTATACAACTCCGTATAACATCTCTTTTGTGCTACATATAAATAAAAAATGTCTTGCTACATAAATCTACTGTTAATAGCTTTACTTAAAGTTCTGTCAGTTCTGAGTCTCGTCAAGTCATTGAAATAAGAACTTACATTAATTGTCAGAAAATAATAAATCTAACAACAAGACTAATGTCAAATCTGTTCATCAGTAGCACTTAACAATTTGTTTAATACAACTAAACAGTTATATACGCTTTAATCATTCTTTTCAATTGTTTCTTATTTAAGGTAGTGCTATGCAAATATTTTTTTCGATCAATTTTTTTTAAATTTTGGATATCTATGCAGTATTATATTCCAAAACAATTTGCGAAAGATCAATGAAATTAACTACATAGTTTATGAGAAAATTATTTTCAAAATAAATTATTTTTACACGAATCTTATAGGGACAGCCATTTTTACATGCCTTGGAATGCAGGTATTTATTTTTTTTAACCGAAACGAGTCGACAAAAATCTTTATAAAAATAGTAGTGGCCTAATCAATTCATTTAGAACCCGATGTAATTTTTCTATCATTATTTACCACGTACTTATGAAGAAAGCTTCTATTAAAAGTTGAAAAAAATCTATGAAACGCATGCCTTCACACAAACCATACTTCTTGCTACTTGAGATTACTTTTGGATGTTCGGCTTCTCCACTAGAATGAGTTAAATTTCTGATTTGTTTTTTTAGTTTCCCTTTATTGAGAATCTCCACTGCTTTCAAATTTCTTTCGAGAATTTTTTTGTCACAAATTTGTAATTTGTCGTTTTCAAAAAAACGTCTCAACTCTAATAACTGTCAACTTCTCATTTGTATTTATAGGTTAGAGTAGGTTGAATGATGCGATGATGCCACGATGTATTTGTCATAGTGTACGTCAAAAAATTCTCTCTATGTACACACCTTTTTATGTGTAGTAGGTACCGTATCGACAAAAGTTTGATTTAAAATAGATAAATTAGAATTATTTCGCATATTTAAACAATTATTTTTCTCTTTATAAACATTTACTATGATGATTATAATAGAATAGTAGAAGTATTTTTACCAATTTTTGTGAAAAAAATGATATAAAAAGAATTAAAATCTGAAAACATAAAAATAAATTTTTTGTTCTGAATATGCATAGAACTACCTTAAATATGTATCCAAATTAACGTTGATAATATGTCGATACTATACACGGATACTGTCAAGAATGAAAAAGATTTGTAAATAGCTACAGTATAGTATTCTCATGTTGCTAATTTTCATTTCTTTTACGCCCATTCTGTAATAAAATTTCTTTCACTTCGTAATGGGTGCTTTTAATCCTCAGGGATTCTTCTTGCGCGTAGTGAAAAGAGGAAAAAGGGAAAGAAACAAGAAGAGACCCGACCAGTGGTTATTTTAATGAGAGTTAAAGTCTGCGAGTAAACGTCGAATAAATCATTTTGCTGGGGCGCTAAGTACATAACACAGGGAAGTGCATCGTCGAATACCCCTCTATCTTTGTGGCTTGCGGACAAGTACAGTCTGACACTACACGCTGTTACCAGGACAGAACAGAAAGGGTGGCTTCTCTTCCTTGATGAAAAGCACGTCGTCTTTCATTCACGAGCGCCTTAGCGAGGGTAATGCACGGTAATGTTATGGATCAAACTGGGGATGCGTTAAACACATTTTAACTGTATGACATATAACAATTAATCTTCTGAAATAATTTCGCGAGTAGCACAAAAATATTGGTTTCAGATCTTTTGCAAATATTAGAAAAATATTTTTTTAGCCACACTCTTTAACGTGAGAAATATATTAGATCGAAATAGTGTATAGATCGCTAAGATTTATGGAGTCACTTGGTTTGAGGTACGGAGTAAGAGGAAACTTTTCTTGCACCGCCTATTCCTGGCTACAGCTTTAAATGTGAGGCTGTTTCGGTCAATGGCGCATTAAAAACGAAAATACGCGAGGACGAGGGTTTTTTCTCATCCGTCGGACAAATCGGAGTAAACCATTTTTCAAGTGACTTCTTTTGGTGAGCCACTGATAGGTACAGGGCGTGCAGAAAGTGTCTCTCTTTGACAGTCCCTGCTAACAATATTTCGCGACGACTTACATCGCGACAATGTACATGGACACTATGTGTAATGTAATTTTGACGGATATCCAAATTCGTAGTGATAAGAGTTATCATTTTCAAACTTACACCAGAATAGCATTTTTGTGCGAAGAATCTAGATACATCGACTGAAGGAATCAGACATTGAAGTGCAGAAGTCACTTTTTCTTTAACACAGTTGAGATGAAGCACGATCCATTGTTCGTTGGAAAACGAACTGGACTTTACCGTACTGAAACAATACAAAAATTAAGCCCGAGAAATTAAATAAAGTTGAAGAAGTTTTAACAAGCGTATCGACGCAAATAAGAGTGGAACGTTGGTTTTCAGGATTGAAAACATACTAATTATAAGTTAAATTGCGATAAAGTTAAATAAAATAACAATTTTCATACGTAGGTATTATACATGATAAATAATCTGTAATCGATGTAGACCCTAAAAATATGAGTTGGAGCATTGTATAACCGATACAGGACTAATATATTGTGAGTATCGAGTTCGGAAGAACCACAATCGATATGTACAAGAAGCGATGTGTCTATAACAGTTGTAGCATTTTTTCGCGATTGTTGGAAGAATTAGAATCAACATCACAACTATTTTCTACAAAGAAAAGGGAGACAAAGAAATTTCCGTTTTCTACAATTATACGTTATTGCCTCTTCAACCCTCAATATCGAATCACGTGCCATAAGCCTTTTCAGTGACGTTCAAGCCACTCCCACATCATTTGCAGGCCCATGAGTGCTCGTACAAATTTTGAATCGTTGAAGAGACTCATTCTGGGTTAGGTCTCGTTGCATGACTCACCCTCTAGATAAAATTCTCCCACAATAGATTATTATTAGTGCATTTTCACATTATAATTTCTTATTTACCCGGGTGTTCAACAATTTTTTTTGATGTTGTTGAGAGTCATGACAAGCAAGTATGTGGCATTTTTCTTGTCAGACAGCTAGTATCATCCAAATACTGTCACTGTTAACCACAACCTACAACGTAGGACAGGGTTGTAGTAGATATGTGCCTTTATTATTTGACTTTGCATCGTTATATACCGGTGCAATTCATTGCGGGCCGTGGCACACAGACTTACGTGAATTTACGCTGGGGCACCTTCCTTGCTGTGCGTTGGCGCACTGCATGGAGAAGGCTCGATCCACGGTATCGTTGTGCTCTCAGTTCGTTCACATCCCCGACCACACTATCGAGCCGCTCTTATGCTAGTTCGATCACATCACTCTTCACGTATCGAGCCACTCATGGCCTGGTCACGCTTTGCTCTCGACGCGACAACATCTCTGCAGAAGTGCTTTATTCTCAAACTCCTCGAAGAGCAGTTCACTTTTCTCTTTTATACTGTACAGTTCTTAATCAGTGTTTTTCCATGCATCGGCAGTATTTTCGGATAAGGATTATTGATTACATTTGTTACTGTATTAGTGGAAAGAAATTAAGAAAGTGTTATGAAAAAAAGTGTAATGTATCGATGATACTACAACTATGCAGAAAGTTAATCCTTTTGTAGTAATTAATTTAATAGTATTTGCAAACACCATCGATTTTGAAGGGTTATAACATTAACTTCATTATATGATAGGTTTTAAGATGTTTATGAAAATGCATATTTTGATAGAAAGTACGTAATGTTATGGGACCTGGACAAAAATTTGTTTAGTTACTAGGCGATTCTAAAAATATACTGATATATTATAACGCCAATTATAACAAAATAAAATAATGGAATGATTAATATTTTATACATATGCACACGTGTTTCCTGTATATTATCACTAGAACGACCGACGTTAAATTTATTACATTTAAATATATTAAATAAGAACTTGGGAGGAAGAGGAATCAAGGGGAGGTAAATATGATCAGTTTGGTAATCTGTGTTTTGTAAGATCAACTTAGAATTTCTAGTCTAGGACTCTCCTGTAAATTTAGGGAATTTTGGGAAAATAATGTGAACAAGTCATTTTGACTTGCTTGCTCGTTCTAGTGTTAAATATGTACATTTTGCACATATCTTGCATATACTGTTGTATTCCGTGTGTGGTCAACAACACTTTATTTTAGAAGACTACTTTCGCGTTCGGAAATTTAACAACTTAGCAATAACGTCGTCGCGAGATGCGGACTGTCAGAGATACTAGACAAAACTTCTCTAGTTTTCAAAATGCATTGGCGTTATATAGGTTACTTTAACTGTGGCGGGAAGTTCGGATGACCTGGATTATCGTGATGCAGGTTCCAAACGGGCGATCGCTTTTCAGGTGATTTCGTTAAGACTAAAGGTCTTCTAAATGTTTTTGTAGAAAAAGCGATACGAAATCAAGAGTCAATTTCCTGTTTGGACCTGCAATCACGATTATCAATATTTAAATACGATATCTTGTACAATTAGATCGGTATCCAGGAATACCTTGCATATATTTTGCATATTTCGGCATATTATATCTGCATAAACTTCCGCAGTCTAATAATAAGTCACTCTTAGCACTAGAACTAATGACATTAAATCTATTACATCTTAATGTAACAAATGGATGATGGTATCAAAAGAAGAACGAGAAACGATCTAAAAAGAACGGAAGTCCACCTGTGGGCAGAGTTGAACAGACAAAACGCAAGCGGGAAGAGCAAATCTCTTTAAATTTTATCATTATAATCTCAATTAGCCTCCGATTATGATATCTGTATGAATATTTTGTATATACATCAACAGCGTGAGTCGATCAACAGTCACCTGATTGATTGCCAACCATTATCATCGAATCACTGTTCCATATTCAAAACCCAACTTCTTAGTTTGACCTTTCGACACCCAAACGCCGTCATTGTCCTTCCACCCCTAGCCCTAAAGTCCATGAAATCGCTGTGTCCCTTTCAACCAATTCTCATTAGTCTTAACGTACCTCTCATACCTAACAGCTCAATACTCATTACTCAGTCGTTCATTATCCAATTCTCAGTTCTCAGTATTCTCCAAGTTTTTATAGTCATTTCTAAATCTGAACCCTTATCACGTATATAACACTGTTACGCTGAACAAAATATCAAGGGAAAAATAAACCTTCATTTAAGCCCGAGTTCTCGTCTTTGAAATCTTCGCGAAGCTTCATGTTTAGTATTACAAAAGGAAAAGCTATTGTAAAATATCCACGATCTGCTGAATAGAAAAATTAAAGGCGAAAACTTCTCACATTATTTGTTTGTCGAACGAAAAACAGTAGATTCTGTAATAGTAAATTATGAAAGAGATTCACAATATCGGCTCGGTTGAAAGTAGGATTGTTCGTGTTTCAGCGAAATATTGTTTCCAAGGAGCATAAAGAGAACGTGACTACATAATACAGATATGTAAAATTGTAAATTATGGGTCGAACTTTTGATGGAACTGAAAGCGGATTATATACTTATCATAAACGAATAGCAAAAGACAGCGTACGAATACAGGTAAGCGTAACTGTGTAATTGTGAATGCCATAGGGGTAAACAATGATTGGCTCCGGTAAATTCAATGAAACTGCTCGTATCATTTAAACGATAATATTTACGATCCCGGTAACATATTCGATATCAAAATACTAGTGGAAAATAAATACAGTGCTTCGAGATATATAACTGTTTCCACATTTAACATTTATACAGTCAAAAAATGTAATTTTAATCCTCTATGGGACTCTGTGACTTTGAGGTAACGCAAGACACATCTAACAATAAGCTTCTATTCTTCAAAGTCATTTAACTTTACCAAATATTATAATTTAGCTGGTGAAAATCATGAAATTCTTTACAATTCAACATTTAAAATTCAGATTTAATTCATTAATTAAAATAGTATTTTTATTATTTCTTAATTGTGCTATCATGCAACTGGTCTTCGGGTACCACAAAAAATTCGTACTATAGAGGTTTAATAGAAAAGGTTTCATTTTAATTGAAATTACGCAATAAGCTAAATACGGCAGACATTCATTTTGTTAGAGTGCAATCACGGATTTTACGTTTATACATCCTACATCTCTTTTTGCGTTAAGTTGAAAGTACACACAAGAACTTTTGCTTTTAGTCGCGATGCAACGTTAAGAAATGTAAGTAGATGCAATTTTAAAGTGAATCGGCTAGTCTCTTACATTAATATAGCAGATGGCACTTCCAAGAAAACAAAGTCTTTATAAACCACAAAAGGGAAAAAAGTACAAAGTAAATAGTTCATGTCTTGCGACGATGTAAAATCTTAGTGCAATAAGCTCTAACGGTAATCGTTGTTACTAGACGCTTCTAGACTTTTAACTTAAGATAACCCTTTGCACTCGTATTGATATTTGAAAAGTCTATCAACCAACTTGGAATTTCTTTAGGGTAAGTCCGGGGGAGATGGCCCTAGTAACTTTAAGACTCTATTGTGAAGGAATTATGACGAATAAAACATTGAATTAATATAGAACATAAACTTTATTTATTACTCTTATCAAACATTAACGATAAATCATTTTAAAGAACGCAAATAATGTAATTTTAAACTTTTAAAAAAAACTAGGACTGGCCATCTCTCCCAGAGTGTCCGGGAGTGATGGCCATAGTCATCGGGGGGAGATGGCCAGTACTCTTTTTGCCTTTCCCTTTGCCCTTGAGATCTTCTAACTCCTTTTTTTTCTTATTACCGCAGTAAGAACACATATCCTCAAACTCGGTGCAGTTTTCATGCACCCAGAACATGCAAATATTGCATTGTATCTAATCTTCAGCTAATTGTGTCCTGTAATAATTATCACCACAACCTCTGCAGTTTTCTTTCTCTCTATCTTCAGATTCACTTTCAGAGGTATCATAGAAAACGATGGGAATTTCTTCGCAACTGCTATAAGACAACCTACGAATTGCCTTTCGTTTCTGAACAGTATTTTTTTCTTAGGTCTATCAGTCTTAGTTTCCGTTTTTATTTTTGTTTTTTTTTTACTTTTCTTCCTTTTTCTCTTTTTCATCTTCTTTCAATTTTCGTTTTTTAATATGCTCTTCAAATGTCAAAAGTGATCGGTGACTGATACTGAACTTTCCGTTCAGGCCGCGTTCAAATTTTATGGCCATCTCTCCCGTAAATACTATGGCCATCTTTCCCGATTGTCCGGGTGAGATGACCACATTACTTAATTAAAGCAACTTCTCAATTTTGTAGTTAATTTTGAAGTTAGAACACGAGAAAGTTTGTTTACTTCACATAGAAAGCATGAAAACGGACAAAACTTTCAAAACTTCTTTATGACCATTTAATATGTCAACCGCTTAGTTTAGATCGAACGTGTTATTAAAAAACAAAGTCAAATTTCTCACCTTTCCGTAATTGTTTCGCAAAAAAATCCACTGACACTTCTTGCCCGTGCCAAAACGAATCGATAATAAATTAAAGTACTGCCATTTATGTATTATTACTTGAAGTTTTTTCTATTGGCCATCTCTCCCGTACGGTCATCTCCCCCGGAATTACCCTATATATATTGTAATTTAACTTGCCAGTTTAGTAGAAAGAATTAGGAAAGCCCACAAATTTTATCTAAATCTCACCCCCTTCTGAACACTGACAACCTATATAATATGTGGATATAAATTCTGTAATCTTAAAATTCGTAAAAGAAATTTGTTATATTCTTTTTTTTATTTTTCTTTGATGACTTTTTTTTTGCAAATAAATAATCTCGGTAACAGAAATAATGATCAAGGAGAAATCTGTTACGTTTTATTTATTTTATATATGGCGACCTACAAGCGCAACGACAAAAGCATATAATGCAACCTGTCTGGTCACATGCGAGTAAAAGCGTTAATAGTTTTGAAGATTTTAAATAACGTAAAGAATCAACCAAGTCGCAGTTGTGTTTTTTTTGTAGCTTTATTAAATTTTTAAGATTGTAGGAAAAAATAACTGCTCGAAACAAAAAAATAGTTTGATCCAAAGTAGGGAATAAATTTTTCCTTTTTCCACCCTTATGCTTGCCACATGCGTTAAGACTGATAACTTTGGCTTACGCTCGACCAGTATTGCGAATCGCAGCAGACCTTGCGAAATCGGAGAGTTTCGTTGTTTATTGTTACATTTAATGATATAATATTATCCCTGAGAAGCTAGGAATGTGTTTCCAATATGCGCCTCTCCAATATCTGTTATTATGTTTTGTTTAACTGCACATTCTCAAATATGTTATGAGTGATTACAGTGATGGGCAAATAGTTTGACGAAAACACTTCAGCAAGAAGGGGGATATCAAATGGTGCAATCTAATTTTTATTGTTATTATTCCATTGATTAGCTATTATCTTTTTAGCACAAATATTTTGTAGACGATGTAAAAAAATTAATGGTTATGACTTTCAGGGGTTATTCTACTCCTCTCGATTGATGGAGATTTAAGAAAAGAAGGGAGGAATGTAAAAAAGAGCGTTGCATAATTCGCGAAAGAGTTGCAAATTCTTTTTATTGGCTATTTTTCTATTTTCTTTAAATCATTTCACGGGTGCATCGCAGAATAAATACTTTTTAAATTTACTTCGTATTTTCAATACTTATTGATTCAAACGCGTAAACCTGAAATATGTTTTTTTTTAAAGTTCAAAAGTGTTTAATTTTCTGTAAGGTGTGAGTAAAATTGTAATAAGAAGGTAACAGAAACATCATTATTTGAATGGTGCAAGAAAACATACAAGTAGTTCAAAAACATAAATATATGTCTTCTCAACACTGTACTGCTGTGTAAGCGATCTATGTGTTTCTTTCAATGATCTGTCATCGCTTAAGTGTTCTGCTTCTGCCGTTATTTACGAGGGGATAAGGACGACCACCTGCACCCGAGGACCGATCTCGTGACTTTTTCCAAACAATGATTCGGCGTTAAGCCTTACCTTTTTCAAAAAATAACAGTCAACAACACAACACGAATGTGTACACTTTTTATCTATAAACAATTAACACCTATTACTTTAAAACTCAATGAAATTCAGCTCAATGAAATTTGAGAATAAATAGAATTGTGTAACGACCGATTAGAAAGTATCATAAGTCTATTTTTCGCATACTAATTAAGTACTTATAAGAAATGATACGGAACTTAAAACTTTAGGTTTATCACCAATTCGTCGAGGAAGACTGCCAAAATTTGAATGAACTGAATTAATACCTTTGTATAAAAATGTCCGACCGATTACATGAAAGTACAAGGATGTAATGCAGTCATTGTTTTATACACCTCCTGTGCATTATTTCAATACACTTCTACATAATTAGTCTACATGAAAACCTGTTGCACGAAAACGGTTCGTTTCTGGAACATGGTTCCTTTCAGACATTTTACCTGAGCAACGAGTTGAATGCGACAAGCCGATCAAAAAGTTTGACCTTAATTTTTCTCGGATTTCGTAACCCGGTTCATTCACAAATGTTCATCGATCAAAATGCGTAAAATAACGAGTAGATCAAGGCACATCATTGCCAAATTCATCACACTATACAGTGCGTTTCAAAATATTTGTCATGACTTACCAGGAGTTATTCTACACTTTTAGATCAGTCAAGAAGGATAATTCGTATGCTTCTTTGCTCTGTGTGGGTGACCTGGAAGCCTGGATTAACACTAAAATGGACAACACAGCAGTACAGTAAACATTTCACATGTATCTTATAATATATAATTTACTCAACTGATCGTATTTTTTATCGTGTAATCCATCTTTTTTCAAAGTACTTATTTATTATATTTAAACATGCCAGATTTAGCGGTTGTAAATCTAGTGTTAAGCGAAAATGGAATCGCGGAATCACGACTTTAATAATAATTTGCAAAAGAACAGTTTGATTCTGATCCATAGTTTCTTTCAGACATCCCACGCAACAAGAAGAATGCGACGAGCCAATAAAAAAATTTTGCCTTAATTTGCAACCCTTTCGTCAAGTTTACGCGTCCTTTTTTTTATAATTACCCACCGATTCAAAGGTGTAAAACGCCTGGTAGGTTACGACAAATCCTTTTGAAACACTCTGTACACAAGCGACAATAGATGAGTTGGCACGCGGGAAGAATGCGGGTCTGATTCGTCAAACGGCAAGAACCATCCCTCGTTCACACGTACTTTTGATTCTAACACGATGTTCGCCAATGGAGTCACACATTCAAATAGAACTGCATGATAAAGAGAATAAATGACTCGCATAAAGCAAATGAGAGACCTGGAAGTGAACGAAGAAAGTCGAAGCATGAGCGTAAGTACTCGATTGCGAATATGACAATCGATTGTTTAAATGTGCCAAGATTATCCCTATACTGTCAGTACGGTAAACGTTACTACTACAAGGTGTTTTGTTTAGAAGCCGAGCTTGAAGATTCCAGGAATGATAAGGCGGGAATAGGCAATGCGAGTGAGAGGACCCTGTGCACTACCGCGTACAAACTCATCTATTGCAGCCTCTAGTATTATTGGCACAGAGAAAGAAGTCACTTGGTAAGTGGCTTGCTCCGATTCGCTCGACGGATAGAAACATTCCTTGTCCTCACGTATTTTCGATTTGAACGCGTTGCTGGGCGAAAAGCACCTAATAAGTGTTTAGTTTTCGGTTGTCCTTCACCAAGCTCAGGTTTCAAAGGCCGATACGATGGAAATACAGTAGAATCTATCTCCACTTTTCATGACTTATTTTCCCCTATGTGCATAAGCATGTGCAGAATTGAAAATTGAATGAAGGATAACGCGCCACGGAACTAAAATTCTATTGGGCAATAAAAAGTCCAAGCGGGGGAAAATACAAGTAACAGTAACGGGAGTATCCTGTCAACATTAGCGAGAGAGCAACATTACAGGGAGCAACATTAGAGGGATTCTACTGTAATAGTAGAGTTCCCGTGTGCATAGGGAATTACAATAACTTACTGTTTATCGTGAATATTGGAAATCGTGGATGTGAAAGAATACTGTTACAAAGTGATTACTTTAATATAAGGGACTAGTTTTGTGAATATCAACAAAAGTGATCACTTTTGTAAATATCTCGAAAACTTTAGCGAAATCGGAATTATATTTGCAGAAAAAGAGTGTTTAAAATTAAGATCTTAAACTCGTATGTAACTTGAATCACTTCAGCTGCTTCATCCCATAACTCTTTCGCCTTACTTCTCTAACATTGATGTAAGTCGCCAACGCAGTGAAGTCAATTGTCTTGAGATACGGAGTAAGGGCAGACTGTCCTTGCACCGCCTATTTTCTCATCATATTAGTCTCTGAAACCTGAGGTCGGCGAATGACAACTTAAAAGTGAACACTTATTTCGTCATTAACCTTTTGAGTGTGGGCTGTTCTAAGTTGTAGCGTTTCACGTGTGCGCAATGCGGCCTGCAGATTCAATCGCTGGGGACTTACTATTTTCCCGCATGTTATGGATATATCACAGAAACAATTGCCTCCGCCGGGCGCGTGTTTGCGTCAAATTTTATATCGAAAGCTTTTGTCGAGCGCACATTCGCTTCCATAGTCTCCATCGATGGCTTTCGCAGGACGCACATATGCGCCCATAACAGTCAAAGGGTTAAATGCTTTTTCGACCAGTCACGCATTGAAATTGAAAACACATGAGGACGAGGCACATCTCTATCCGTTGAGCGAATCGGAGCATACCACTTATTAAATGACTTCTTTTGGTGGGCCAATGATACAAAAGTTAGAACATAAATTTCTCAACATACTCTGACGTCGAGTGTATTTAATAAAATATACATCGATAGTAATACATGTCGACAAATGTGTGCCGGACATCAAAGTAGACTTGAACTAATAGAATTTTAGTGGTAACATATTTTGATAAGAACGTGTCGTATCAGTCATTTTGAGTTTCTGAAGATGAGAATTAAGGAATACTACCGGAAAATATCACAGAGAAAAATCCCTTCCATATTAATTTTCCATGCTCTTTACCAAAAAGGTGTCTGAACGACGATGGCTTTGATAATCGTCTATTCTCGTTTCTTTCCGAGACCGTATTTTGTCTTTTTTCTATTTTAGGGAAAGGATTAATTTTAGTTGTTTTGCACTTCGCACGGTTTTCGTTCTAAGCTCACACCGTGAGTTCGTCAACGGGGTTGACTCTGGGCAGGCTTTTTCTTATACACTGTGTTCCGAAGAAACGGTCTTTATCTTCCGTCGATCATATTTATAGAAATCGGATGCACGTGGGGTATTTGCGAGTACCGCTAGAGAGAACAATGCAGTCCAGTGGTCGTTGCTCGAACAAGCAAGGGTAATGGCGACCGATAGATCGGTTGCGGTGTGTGCTAACATAATGTAGCAGATGTCTGGACTAGAGTTAATGTGCTACTACAGTATCATTATTTTTCACTTACGAAAAGAAATCTCAGGAATTTTGGAATACCTGTAAAGACACGATAAAGTATCTTCAACATAGAAACACTTAAAATAAAGATAAAAATGTTACTGTAAGTTACGCGGGTCTTCTATCCTGGAATTGCTTTTTCTTCAAGAAAAATAAGTATTCATATAGGTAATACAATCAGTATCATACAACAAATATAATGAATGTAATAAAAGGAAGTATTCATAAATACAATTAATACAAATCTACGTACCTCTGAATAGAATTATTCTATCTGGCGATTTAAATAGTGTTTGATTAATTTCTTACATCATTAAAAATAGACAAGATATTTGAATGTTTCATTTTACATTACACACCTGACATACATACATATAAACTCTATCATGATTCAGAAACATTCTCACAAGAAAAACACTAAATAAAATATCGATAATACTTCAAACTTGTTTTCGTGCTATTCTTTAGCGTGATAAAAGAAACATTAAATTAGGGCTCTCTTATATCTAAAGACAGCCAAAATAGAGAAGTCACTTGGTTTATGAACGAGGGACGTCTCCATCCGTCAGGCGAATCGGAGGAAACTTCAATTACATTTCATATTACTTCCAGACCTGATAAAAACAAGATTAATATTTTTAAATTAAATATTTCTAACAGAAAAAGTCATAGGCTAGTCAATGTTTCTTTTAACATTTGATGAGCCGCTAGTGCACAACTACCAATTCATGTTAATGTCACGAACTGCAGGTGTCAGCTGGGATGTTCACAGTTCTAGTTACACCCGATGCATTGTTACAAGATAAACAATAATACAAGACTATTGATTAACATAAATTTGTAGAGACAAACAATTTTTTCCGGAAACAATGTACACATGTTGTAGATGTCACGGTTATCGCATATCGCCAATAATGAGATGTCATTCAGTTTGAAATATTTATTCCATTACGAGCAGACTGTTATTGCTACATGTAAATAACTAAGTTGTTTCCAATAAAGTTTCTTTTAATAATAAATGCTAAAACAGACGGCGTGGTTTCAATTTATTCGTTGATACCGCCGATACTGAATAAATGATAAACAGTGAAGTGTATATTTTCATTTTCTTATAAACTTGAATAAAATTATTTTCCTCTTACATCATTAAATGTGTATGTATATGTATTATTATTTTTTAACAACAGATAAGTGTATATATTTGCTTTTCTAAACAAAAATCGAAAACAATGTGAAAATGTTAAATTTTTTTACGTGTTGTAGGGGACGGTTTAACGCGTTGTACGAGAAGTAGTCACAATATAATTTGGATGAAAAGAAGGAGATCAGTATGTCAAGAGAGTGCATGAAAGCAAGTTGAAATCGTATATGTAGTTTTTCCATATGTCGCCTTTACAATTTTTCGTTATTTATTGTGTTATTGTTAACAGGTGCTCCTTTTTATTACATGTTTTATGTTAATTTTTATTACTAACACTCACAGTACAATTATACTATTAAACACTATTACTGTCAGGGTATTTCTTGCTCATTTTACGCCTATAGCGGAAAATCTGAGAAAGTTTTTACAACGTGATGCATTTGGTGTGGCAGCTGTTTCTACAATCTGCGAATTTGAACGTGTAGTAAGCAGATTCAGACTTTTCACGTGATAGCCAATTTGATAATTTTCGAATGTTATTGATGTGCATGAACTTAACTTCGTAAATAACAGATTTACAAATTACATATAATTTTATTTAACACGATGTATAAGTGGCGTTTTGCGCTCAAAAAATGCATTGTTGACACTACAGGTGTCCTAGCGAAACACTTTATGCACAGACCAGTTTTGTCTTCTGCTGCCTTGCGTCAGTGTGCTTCGGACTGAAATCTCAATCTCCCGCAGGAATGTGTTAAACAATATTTTAATATAAATAACAGCCGTTCTTCTTACAGAAAAGTAGGAACACGCATGTTCAATAAACTCGTTGAATTTTTCAGATCGTGCTACTATCATATCAGTGCGCCACAGACGCCAAGATAAATATGAATAGGATGCAGCAACACGAAAATTGCAACTTTATATTGACGCAAATGGCCATGACTTTGAACATTTTCTATAATGCAAGAAAATTCACTTTACTACTACATTTTGCCTCGCATAAATTTCCATAATAACTCGTTGAAATTGTCTCAACATTGGCTATCACATAGTGATACAAAATAGGAAACATTCCATTTAAAAAAAAATATATTATCTCCTCTGTGACTCCATCCATGCAAAATATGTTTGTATCAAATAACGGAAATACTCAAGGTGGACAAATATAGCGCCCCACCTTAAATAAACAGATGACTCTTATAATCACGCACGACCCAATCACTCAATAAGACGTTAGTAAAGAGGAAGCATTCCGATAACACACTTTTTATATGTATTCTCTTGCACTCTCCTAAAAAATGGCAGTCATTCCCTAACACACACTCAACTCAAATGTCGGCAGTACTGATACAAATACATACATCCATACACGCACTGCACTAGGCCTCATTGTCAGGAAACAATCACACTGTAGTAACTTACTATTCTCGAATTATCTATATCACTCACATACACGCACGCGCCGTTACGTGTAAGACGTATCTAACATCGAGCTTCTTTCCGATTGTCGCGACGGGTCGACTTGGAGTCGATACTTGGAACGGCGATACATATCGATAAGTATAAGGGGGTTTCTTCGCGCTCTTCGTTTCAGCTATTCTCGTCCTAAAAGAAGAGGTAATCGATCATGTATCACCGTTGCAACGCCAATCGTGAACGCCGTTTGCTAAAGTCGACAATTCGTTACTACACTTCAACTGAAAATCATATCAGGAAAGTCGGAATTACACGAGATATTCCCTCGAGAGCACGTTTGCTCACCGTTCTATTATTAACACTAGGCTTACAGGACGCGCCATTTTGACGTATTTCGAATTTCTTGAAGAATGTGGCAGAAACCGCTTACATTTTTCTTTCAGCTGTTATACTGACTTTTATCCAGGTAACGAGACAAATATGCACTTTTATTTATATTTTAATGGAAGAAACATGTAATAAAATTAATACTAGATTTGGCTTCCGGATTGGAGCCGCGTTCGAAAAACGAGAATGTCCGACGTTTCGCCAGCATTGCAGCTATACTAGCTTCATCGGGGAATCGAGGAAACTCTGATACTTCATCGGATGTTCTCGTCTTTCGAACGTGGCTCTAAACCGGAAGTCAAATGTAGCCATTATAGCCGCGAAAGCCTAAAAAGTATTATGTAATAAAATTAATTTTCTTCAAAGCTTTTCAATTTTAAAATTCTTTGAGTGGTATTGAATATCGACACAATTCTTTAAGATAGTACATCTAAATATTATTATACTAAACGTGATTCATGATCTAAACGGAAACTGTTACACATTTTCGATTCGATCATCGCTTTTGCTTCAAAATATGTTTTGATGGCCTCTAGTCTTGAGGCAACTGGAAAAACGATCGCCCTTTTGGAACTTTAATCACGACAAGTCGGGGTCATGCGATCGTCCCACAACGTTGTTCAAAAAAACCTTCAAATGTCAGTCTCTTTGTTAAAATGAGGAGAATTGTCTAGAATCGCTGACAGTCTGCATCTTACGTCGACGCTATTGTAAGTTTGTAAAACTCCGAACACGAAAGTAGTTTATTTGAAAATAAAGTGTAAACTATTCACGGAATACAACAATGGCATATGTGTCTTTACGGATGCGCGTTAATCTGACGAGATTGTAATCTAAGGCAAAATATTAATAGATTGGTTTCACTCATGAAAGCATTATTGCAGTAATACAGGTGAACGTGATAAAAGTGTTAGTTGTTCAAGAAAGGAGATATCAGACGTGCGTAAGAAAATGCTATGATGAGACTCTGAACCATTCCCTCACCAATCTTAAAGTTTTGGTACATACATATTAGGGGTACTGGAAAAGAATGTCGTTTTTTTTTTTAAATAAAAGATGTGATCACTTATAAGAATTTAATTTACAAATATTAATCTAAAATCTATTTTTTACGGTGTGATATAATTTTTCACCATCAATTCGGCAACGTTTTAATACCTCGGTCATAAGATTCATTCGGTTATGATTGAAAATATTCAATGAGTTCTTTTTTGACATCGTAATATTTCCTAATATTTACTTTGAAAACAGCTAATGCAGAAACGGGATAAGAATAATAAGAAAAACCGAAACTGTGTACTTGAATTGCAGTCATAGTGTGAAACAAACTTTATTTTTAGCTAATCAACGCCTTTAACATCTTACAGAGAATAAACCTGATGACTAACATGGTAATTTTTAAATTCCAGTCTGAAATGCCAATTTAATTTAATTATATTATATTGTTAAATACTCCAATTATAATATATAGTAATATTTCCTGCAAAATTTATTTTATACTTCAAGCAACCATCTAAACATACATGTCAAATGTATGATTCTGTACCTTTGGACAATTAGGAAATCCATAAGGTAAAACTTAAAAGGACCACGACTTACAACAAATTGAAAAAACTCTTTCGTTTTTGAGTTGTCAAGTCGATTAACTTTCTTAGTCAGGTAAAAATTGGAATGATAACAACTGTAATGTACCAAACCTCCGACTAGGACATCTTTACAAATATTTTGTACTGCGTGGACTTCGTGACTTGACCATCACTCACCACCATCTTTACTCATCCCCGAATCACCGCCTCAAGTTCAAAAATCTTTACTTCCCTAGTTTGGCCTTTTAACTCTCGACTACCGTCATCCTACTCCGGCTGCTTTTCCGAGAGCCTTTAAAAACCTGTGTTACTTTCCGCGAAGATCATTGCTAATATTCATTCAAACTCTCATAAGTTCAATATTCATCTCAAGTTCTCATTATTCTCTTAGTCTTCAAGTCATTATCATCACACACCGTATGATGTTCAAAGGAGACAATGTTTAGACATAACACACTTGAAGTAAAAGTTCTCTTGTTTGGATGAATCCAGAACTGCGAATAACCTTATTTGCTATTACACAACTATTACTCCTTGGATTTACTATACTATGTTCTTTGCGTGTCGTTACATAGAAACCTCGTCTACAACAGTACACGTAGAAATGGATACCATAGATGCCGGAGAATTAATATTACTCATCCATGACTATCCATTGAAATATGGACCGTTTATTATGAAAATGGCATAAGTTACTTTCTTTTGAAATTGAGATATGCACTTAGAATGTACGTTCTAACGTTTTTAACAGTAGGTTTACGGAAGCCATCAAATTGACAGATTTCTATCTTTTTAGAAACGCCTTCAAAACTTATAGAACGTAGCACAGTGGATACTTCACATGTATCTTATAAAATACAAATTACTTAACTGATCATCTTCTCTGCCACCTGATCCCTCTATCTCCAAAGTCCTTGTAATATATATTGCGGTAAATTTAGTGTTAAAATATTAATGCTATTTTTATATGCATGACTTATCTTGGACGCTCACATTATTCTCAATAATTTGGTATAATCACGAACAATCGCTATTTTTCATTACGATAAAGTGACTTGCATCGCTTTCAAAATAAACGGATCAGTTAGATATTGATAAGTCGAGTACAAAGTAAAAGGAGGGAAAATTGTCACGTGCCTTTGCTCGATAAACGCTTGACCTTCACTCCTGATTCCTTCTTTTTTCGTCCTCACCTCGACACGTGGTTCTTTTATGTATCCTTCTCTCTTATTCCCATTCGGTCACTTGCTGCCGGCGCACGCTCAAAAGTTACGACCTACCACATTACATAGGATACACACATACTTTGTATAATGTTCTCTGTTAAGTAGCAGGTTTTATTCCTTTTCGACTTCAACTGCTGTAGTAATTTCGCCTAGAACTCACTATTCTCACACTATATCTACTGACAATTAATTCAATATATTAGGAGCGCAGAAAAGTAACGTCCGTTCTTTTTTACTTTAAATTCAAACAAATAAATTTGTAAAAAGTTTTTGTTTTAATTAATGATGTAATCACATTCGTTATGAACAACCTCTTTCCATCTGCCGTGCAATTTTTTAATGCTGGATCAATAAAAATCAATTGGTCTTTCAGCATAATATCTGGAAAACCGACATTATTGTATCGTTCTCCTAATAGTTCACTAAAACACAAAGTTTATTGCTAAAACCGCGAACGTGTTCTAACCGCACAGTTTAACTGTTATACCGGGTACTTAACACTTTAACTACGGGATAATTTCGTCCGAAACAGTTCGTATGGACGAGGCGCGACTGTCGTTGCAAACGTTCGCAGAGAAATGCTTTTAAAAATGGAAAATCAAATAATGCAAGAAAACTATTTTGAAATCTAAATTATTTCTTCATTAGAAAGTGAAAATTTGCAATAAGTACTACCTTGCAAGTATATCAATAGCCAGATTATTAGAACTCAATACATGTAATAAATAAAAAAAGGGAAGAAACATATGCTAATTAGATGTGAGAGAGGAAGTTACTTTCAAGTTCCCCGAATATTTAAAATTGTAAAATATATATGCCCGAATAAAATAAAAGAGGGTGGCGATAAACTTGATCGATTCAAGCGCTTATAGTCTTTTCGCTACGGACATATTTTTCGGCACGGTGTTTCTGCTGAACAGAACACTGACAATAAGCCTAAAGTTTGTAGGGTGCGCGAAAAAGATGGACATTACTTCTCACTGCAGAAGAGTTGCTTCGACCGTGTTTTTTTTTTTAAATGATCTTCCCATCTAATTTGATATGGTCACAGTAATATATTCGATACGCATTAACTCCAATCAGTCGTCGTATATGCAACACGCTGCACTTTTATTTATGGAGAACGATTATAGTCGCCCGTAGTATCCTAGTGGCACTTTATACAGAATGAGTATAGTCGCTCGTAGTGTGTGAGTGGTATTTTATGGAGAGCAATTTTAATCGCCCGTAGTATGTGAGTGGTATTTTATGGAAAGCGATTATAGTCGCCCGTAGTATGTCAGAGAAATTCTGTGGAGAACGACTATAGTCGCCCGTAGTATATAAGAGACATTTTACAGAGAGCGACTATGGTCGCCCGTAGTAGGGAAAGGAATCGTTTTCAAGATAGAAGTAGTTAATTGAAAAGGAAACAGCGCTAGAAATTTTACGAACGTGTCCAAAAAATTCGGGGCAGGTCATTTTGATCACTTTGATAGATCAGTGTTAAACTCTTTGCCCTACGATTTCTATTCTGACTGTGTACGCAGTAACACTACATTAATACTTGAAATAAAAATGTCTTGCTGATTTCTAATGTATCAGAATATATAATTGAACGCAATATTAATATTTTCAATATAGCAGTTTTTGGAGAACTTCAAAATTTCCTATTTCACTTACCGTGTTAAGAGTATCACCCATTATTGTAAGGTAAGGGATTAACTAGAATCAGAACAACCGAATATTCTCCGTTCATCACTCGCACATACGTTTTGTTATGTTAATTAAATTTACTTTTAATTACTCTTCTCTAGTTGTTGTTTTATAGAGTTAATCGATTTAGCTGATGAGCGCCCCATATAGAGGTACGAAACCTTTCTATTAATAAAGCATGTAATTTACTATTGAAATAACGTAAGTGATGTCCTTTTGTTTTGAAAAGTTTAAAATTTTTCACCATATTTGAATGCGCCTTTCAATTTCTAATATAAAATGTTTACCATTTACTTCAAGTTGATATTTACATTAAATTGCTTATACAGTTTATTAACTTACAATTCACAGATACAAACTATCACATTTAGTGTCTCACTTTTCAATGTACATGAACTTAAAAGTTAATAACTTTATTATTTTCTTTTTAAATACGTAATTGTGACGCACATAATACACAATTTACAATCTGTGAAAGGTGTGTAATGTAATTTACCACTAAAGAAAATAACTTCTGTTGAAAACAAGCAAATATCGATAGATGAAGCAATACGAACGACAACTGACCAATTTGTTGATACTACTGGCAATTAGTTAAATACAATTTCTTCAGCGTTTTTTTAATTATGGATTCATATAAAGAAATATTATTCAATGCTATATTAAATAATTCACCATATTTTGTTTTGCTATCAACAGTGAAATTATGTTTTCATTGTGTGATATCGTATATCTGTGTACATTTTTTATTATGAATGTTTGATACTGAGTAAATAAGTTACAGGAAGAAAAAGGTAATAGTGACACCTGGAAATGTGAACAGAAAGTGTGTATGGAAAATAACAAACGAGTTAATTATTTATACCTCTTAAGTGAGTAACGAATGCCCACGACTGTTAATTATATAATTAATTAATTTATATTATTAAATAAATTCATCAATAGCAACTATAATTATTCTTCCCGCTTCATTATTCTAATATTTTGTTGCAGTTATCTTAATCAACGACTGCATGGGACTACTAAAAATAATACGTCAATGTTTTATTAAACAGAATACGTTAATGAAGAAATTATTTTCTTTCGTTGTAAATTTTCTGTCACCTTGTATAGGACTTGTGAAACACAATCGACATTCTTACATCTCTAACATGTCTTTCGCAACAACGATTTTTACCCGGTGTACGGTCACTGTAGTACTAACAATAAGCTTAGTAACCACGTACAGTGAATACTGTTAATAATTGTTTTTACTTTCTTACACTTTATAATAAAAGAAATTTAAACAAAATATTGTTTAGGGCCTTCATTTCTAAATCGAAACAGTAACAAATTAGGAATTCTTTTCAACATTATATAAACACAAATGTATAAATGTATTTAGAATTTTTATGTGTGCGAATGGTAGTATAAAGCGAATGTGAAACAGCTGAACAAGAAAAAGATTGAAGAGGAGAGAAGAATGTACCAGTGTGGTGATGCACGGTAACAGTAGCAGCTGAGAAAAAAGCAGAGTCGAGACGAAGTAACGAGTATGTGATAATTACTTTATATGTATTTGTTATACGTTTAAATAAATACGAATAAAAAGGTACGGAATTCACTTCAATAGAAATTCCTATATATACATACCTAAATATAATTACAAATAATTCGGCAGCGAAAGAAACATCGTAAATCCTTTTGCTTACAATGTCGTGTGCAAAACGTGGTAAAACGATTGGGCCCAATGTAAACGTCACGTATGAGACACATAGTATGTACGTCGATCGGGCCCAATGTCAACAATACAGGCACTACGTAGGCCGATAGGGACAGCTTAACACTTTGACTGTCGTCAGGGTCATCGGTGACCGGCGCTATTGAATTCAGTGAAATTTCGTGTAACTTTGAAATTGTAATAGTTATAAATTCTCGGGCATACTGAATATTTAAATATCGACGTTAAAATGATGAAGGTCAGCCGAACATCTATCTATCTGTATCTTTAAGGTTTCTGCTTTGTAAATATGTGAATTTCATAGAAAAATGTCCACTTCAGTAGAAATGATGAATCTAGCGAAATACCGATGGCGTTCAACATGTTAATGATTTTTTTGATCGTATTCATAATTTATTCAAGATAATAAATCTTGTTTGTTCGCTGATGAATTGTTCGCTATTGTAAATCACTTTAATGATTATAACGAACTATTTAGATCGTTATATGTAATAAAATATTAATGAACATTATATATGGTACACCCATTCGACTCTTCAGTTTCCTGTAGTTACGATAATATTTAATTCGATATGACTACATCATGTTAAAGTTATGTTAAATGATATCGTATGTATTTAACAAAACCCATTTCAACCTGATGCGCAGAGTTTGATTAATTCTTCATTTAGTGAATTAATAATTTAATATTTAGTTAATTATCAGCCTGATGCGCAATATACAGTTAATTTCAGTGTATATATTCCATATTATTAATTAATACTGAATATTCATAATGCGATAACCATTGCACATTATCACCGAAACCAAATGATAATTTATACTTAACGACTTAACATTACTACACATTAACGTTCATTAACTTTTAGAATCAAATAGATTACGTGAATTGTTCAGATCCCTCACAAGAGTTGCAACACAAATTTTGTTTTCGACTGAGAAATTAAAACAGCTGTGCAGCAAGCAAGATACTATCAATCATTTTTGATACAGTCAGCATGAAATTTTCCTAAATTCTCGTCCACAAAATCGAATAAAACAAAAAGAAAGGCTAGCTATCGTAAAACAATGACGCTCTGTATTTCCAATTGTTTATGCCATTAGCTTCAAGCAAAGAAAATTGCAACAGTGTATAAAACGCTACAACGTGTTAAAAGTCTAATTACATTTCGGAATACAAGTTAACTTAAATTAACTGAATCTAACCGTTAGAGTTCTTTAAAGTGATAAAGTCAAAAACGTTTGGAAGTAAAAAATTTTATACACATATTCCAAATAAGATAAAATAGAAGATAATAATACGTATAGAGTCATTAGGGGTAACCGTGCGCAGTGGGTAAGTGTGCGCACCCTTTCTATTTACGAAGGGCAGAGGGGAAAGTTGTGATATGCGTAGGCAACTGAAAGGTATGATGATAAGGACTTAATTCATCTACAAGATTGCGACATCGCACAGTGTGTAATTTTAGGGTTCTAGCTGGACAAAACTATTTTTTTAAAGAAATTATGGTTTTCGTTACTTTGACTGACTTTTCTACTAGTAAACAACATACTGTTATACTTAACGTTAATAATAATATATATTTCAATAGTTATTTAACATTTATACGTAAAATAAGAGACTATCAACTTTAAGAATTTGCTGTAACTTAATCTTAAGGCTTATTTTAATATTTTTTTGTGTAAAATGACTCTGTAAACTCTACCAATTGCAACGATGCATATCATTTTAATGTAGTAAAGATTTAAATATGTTTAAACATATGTTTTAAAAATATGTTTCCGATTTACTCTAAAAATTAAAAATCCAGGAAAAAATCTAATAGCAGGTGGCGATAGGGCAGACATTTTTCTTGGAAAAAGCAAAAAAAATTGCAATATAAATTTTATTTTTGGCTGAAAAATTTAAAAACTTCCGCGAGGCATTTTTCTTGTGTCTTCTGAGCGAACGAAACTAATTGTAAGTGAATGCCTCGCCACTATTTGGGGTTCTGGCCAGGATTTCGGCAAAGTAGACCACTGTGAGACGTCGCGCCCGTCCGTTAGGGACGTAATAAAACAATAAAAAAGTAACAGATGTCATCATTTGTCTGAAATGGCTCTTTGCATTTTCAATTGTTTATATCTTTAGCTTTGAACATGCAAAATTGCAAAAGTGTAATAAGCGGTACACTTTGTCAAAACTTAAATAACTTTCCGAAGGGAAGCCGTAATCCCGCGAACGCGCGGAATAAAACAATAAAAAAGTAACAGATGTCATAATTTGTCTGAAGCGGCACTTTGCATGTTCAATTGTTATACTTTTAGCTTTAAGCACACAAAATTGCAAAAGTGTAATAAATAGTAATATATGTTAAAAGTCTACATACATTTTGGAACGGAACTTAAATTACATGTTAATTGTTAAAGCGGATTAAAATGGTAATGAAAGGTGTTTTAGAAAAATAAAAAATTGTAAATGTATCCCAAATAAGTGGAGATAACGATACATATACGCAAATTCCATTCTAACCTTTCGTTACAAAACAATTGACGAAAATGTCTAGGGCATGATGGGAGCGTGTAAAAGCAATCTACGGAAAGTATAACTTTGAGGCCTGTTAATTAACTATTGCAGATTATTTTTTCAAATAATTTTTACATTTTCTGTTTCTATGGACATTCTACTATCGATTTCCAATAAAATTTTATACATTTGGACCATTACGAAAATTGACTTTTGTCCAGCTAGAACCCTAAAATTACACACTGTGCATCGTCTCGTCCATTTAGTTTTAAATAAAAATAAATAGAATTCGGCGTTTAAACTATAACTTTTGTCATCTTGACAAAGATTGTCACATCAAACTGAACATAATTACAAAGGTAAATCAATTTTTTGTATATTAATGATTTATTTAAGTTTACTATTCTGTATATGATTTAAGGTTATGTTCTGTATGAGTAAAGTTATGTGAGCATCTGTTGTATCCCACTTCTGACACCAATTTTATGTTGTATCCCTTGGTTGGTTAACAACACTTTATTTAGGAAGAACTGTTGCGCACACAATGCATGATACAAAATTCCTGATTTAGTCTGTCTCAATTTGGTAATGAGACTGGCCTTTTAAAGGACCTTAAGCTGGTGTGGTGGGAGGTTTGGATGACTCTGACTTCTCGTGACTAAGGTTCCAAAAGGGCGATCGCTTTTCCAGCGACTTTCGCGAAGACCAAAGGTCTTGAAAACACATTTTGAGGGAAAAGCGATGACGGAATTGGAAGATGACTAATAGTTCCCTTTTGGACCTTGAATCACGTTGACGATTATTTGGAGCTAATATCTTATTGTCAGAGGAGATAGTGAGTTTGAGGAACATGAATCGAGTTGGTATCCAACACATCTATCAAAAATCTCAGTTTGGGGCAAGTGTGCGCGGGTAAGTGTGCGCGTTCGCACACTTACCCCCGTTGTTTTATGTGCGAAAGTAATTGAGTTGTTGCTAAAAAAATTGATTAACCCCTTGCACTATTTTCACGAGTCTGACTCGTGATGAAAATTTTAGGCCAAACATGGATGTCACGAGTCGGGCTCGTTGTTCAGTTCCAGACCAAACATGAATATCACGAGCCTGACTCGTACTCGACATTTCAGGCTGAACATGAATATCACGAGTCTGACTCGTGGTCTTAATTATATTATTATTACTTACTTAAAATTTCTTTTAAGTTCAATTTAGTCATCTGATTTTATGTGATTTTATATTTATAAGTCGATCTCTCATTATTTAATTATCTAGTCTTCAAGATAATTCTTTATTAAAAAGTTTATAACTATTAAAAGACAATGCGCACACTTACCCGAACGAATGCGCACACTTACCCGCAAAGCGGGTCATTTTGAATTTTTCTCATTAACCATTTTTTTTTAATGCCAAAGTTCTATGTGTTATTACTTAATTTAATTATTAGTTCAATAAATAGTTTATCATATGCATGGGTTCTTTTGTCTTTATTCCTTTCTGTTTAACTTTGACATGAGTTTAAATCCTTAAGTGCGCACACTTGACCCGAACGACTCTACAGAAATATAATTTTTACCTACGATTATCAAAAATGTCAAGGACATGATACACCTCGACTTTCGCGCAATTCGCTATTTCGTACATCTGTAAATATTCAATTTTTTTAAGTTTTTTCTCGCTTTTTTCAGAAAATGTTTTCCTCCCTCACACATTACCTATGATTTTCTAACATTGTAATATGATTTGTAGTTTTTAGAGTTTGTAGAATTGGCGTGTTCGAAATAAGTCGACTATCCACTTTTGTTGCAAAAGAATATATATATTTACTTTGGAATAATTACTTACTGGTTACATTTCTACAAATATCTTAAACCTATTACAATTTAAAATTGAAGAGGTTGGTGATTATATTTTCCAACACTAGTATTAACTACTAGACGTTAGAAAATCTCAAGTACCCAAAGAAACCACATTAACATACAATTTTTAATATTCTTCTCTCTACTTTCGAACATTTAACATTCACACATATTTTCAGAGACTAATTATGTGCGAAAGTCGAGGGCCGACTATAGTACAAATTACTTTTTAGCATAATTTTTAAATTTTCTTTTTACATTCATATTTTATTGTTTTATTTGTAATATAATATTACACATCTGGATCATTACAAAATTGTAATTTTGTTCCGCTAGAGCGGTCAAATATCACATTGTGCAGCGGTCCGAAAATTTAATCCCCAAGAGGGTTTCTTTCAAGCATTCCTACGTTTTTCATTCTGAAAAGTGTTGGATGCTTTAGTTACACGTAAACCTCCCCAATTGCACGCCATAAATCTGCCGACCAGTCAAGAACTTTCGCACGGTCCCCGTTTCCGAGTCTTACACTTGGGACACGTGTACTACGCGGTTACAAGTTTCGTGCATGTGGATGAAATTTTCCACCATCCACCCCAAAGGGGGAGAAGAATCCAGGGATTTATCCGCCTCTTCGCTTACTTCCTCCCAAGTTATCTTCAAATTAGAATTATTCAATCGAAATGACATGAAAGGCTCGTTGGATGGTTCATTGAATTACAAGCTTGACAAAGTTTTTAATAACTTAAGACTTCAACTAAAATACTTTAAATCTTAGGTGTGTAATCATTACATTACTTTGAATTTTGGCAATAAAATAATTCCGAGTCAGAGAAGTAAATCAAGCAGAAGTCATAACAATAAATTGTGTTATTTTGAAGTTATGTAATTATAGTATAGGATAATAAAATTGACTTGATCAGTTACCATCATGTTTATTTAACACCAAATCTACGGAAGCCATAAACACTAAATTTACGAACGTGAAATCTGTTGTACTGCAACATGTTAAAGAAGTTTGAAAAAAGAGGGATCAAGCGGCAAAATTAGGGGGAGGATTATCCGTTAAGTAATTATTGTATTATAAAGTAAACGCGAAGTATTTATTGAACAGTTTTTCTATAAATTTGAGATATGTTTGGAAAATAAGTAGGAACCCGTGATTTGACGTATTCCGTAAATTTACGGATTCTTATTGTTTTATAAACAGTTCTTAAAATATAAAAGCATTAAAGTATATATTTCATGTGTATTTTATAATATACAAATTACCTAAGTGTTCATCTTTTTTGCTGGTAAATACCTCCTTTTTCAAAGTACTTATTCTAAGTACATATGTATTTAATATATTTAATAGTGTCCGTAAATGTAGCATTAACGATATCCAGTGATCAGATGCAAACCTAAATTCAAATTTGGAAATACGAGGTGTGAAAGCATCACTTGACGCATATTCGTTTCATGTACTCCATGGGGCTTCTATCATTACTTTACTCTTTCACAAACATTTTCTTCGATATCGTTTTACAAATACATATTTTAGAACGGGAACCTTTTCTGTTTGATGCGCGATCTTTTAAATTGTCCACAAAGTATTTTAAAGATACATTGGGTAACACATGTTTTCTCTGAAGACATGTTCCTATACAATGCAGGATTTATGTTTGCCTAAGGATAGTTGATTATAATAGTATATATAGTACACAGATGAATAGAAATTGAAAGAAATAATCTCGTCGTACTTCTTTTCACGTTGGTAGTTCACACTCATCTTTCGGGATTCATTCTCTCCACACAGCGTTTTCTTCACGCATGATTGTAATTTCTTTCGCTCTTACGCGACATACTCCACCGTACCTCACACATTCACACATCTACTCACACTTATTCCTCACTGATTACATCTATAAACGCATTTCTTCTGATAACATACTTTTGTAAAATGGTAGAATTTTCATAATTTCACGAACTAGAATTCACATGGTGAAGGAGGGTATGCGTTTGCGACAAATAATAATTTGTACTCTGAAAATGTATACGTATGTGTTTGTAAAGAAACAATCAATGAATATTTTGTTTTTTAATTCGGGAAAAGGAAAAATTGAAGGTAGAATTTTTATATACCTATGATCTAGTAATACTGGCATTATAATTTATGATTGTGAAAATAATTTAGATTCCAAAATGATCATATTTAACTGTACCATGATAGCCAACGTCAAAACATAGAAATTAGTTATATAATTTTGTGTTTAGTAATTTTCATGTTTTTGGCTGTTGTATGTTATACATATTGATCAGAAATTATGTCCCATGTGGAAATTGTTCATTAAGTACATAGAAACTTCAATAGCATTCATAATTTTTTATTTAACATGTCGGTATATCGTTTTAAGTTTACTTTTTGCAGAAAAATCAAAATACTCCATACTTAAATATATACTATCATGCTTGGTTTACTGGCTCAAGTTATACAATTTTTCTCAAAACACGTTCAAAACGTTCATATAAAAAAATAACGATTCAATTAACTCTAATTTATGTAATTACTTCAAACGTGTACGTCAGGAATCTAAATTGGACATTTTTGAGCAACAAGATTAACTTATGTCAGGTTAAATGCAACAAATAAAAGTAATGTAGAAGAATGTCTTCAATCGTAATTTTTTTTATGTAATTTTGTAATTAATTAAACACTACTAAACGTTTTTTGAAAGGTTTACATGGTAAGAAGTATAATTACAAATGATACGTGATATTTTGTGGAAAATGAACATTATTCGAGACAAATAAATTATACTGGGAAATTTATTTGTTATAGAAACTACTGCGATGTGTAAAACAATAGAAAACTATTTTAAATATGTAAATTTAAATCTGTAATAGGAATCATATATAACAAAGATCAAATTATTTCTTTTGTACATTTCACTAAATCCTCGAAATGAGCGTCTATTTGTTGGAACAAAAAGATGGAATAAGGGTGCACAAATGTTGTTAACTTGTTTGGAGACTTAATAACCAGAGTTACATGACACTATATATATACGCACTTGTAGTACGTGATTCAGGCAAAAAACACCCTCTGTTTTATCCATAACGACCCCTACAGATGATACTCTCTCTCTCAAGAAATCCCCTACACTGTTCGATTTAAAGAGATAAAGACGAGCTTCTCTTCTATATAGCAGTATTATTATCTTCTCAATCTCTGAGTATTTGCATTTCAATATTTTGCAAATAAATGATTTTCGACATAAGATTACAAATACTTTATTTTACAAAGTCTATTCTTGTACACAAAGTTATATTTTTCCTTTAAAAAAGTGAAGTTGACATTGTAGTTGTTATTAATCCTTTGAGGTCTGAGAAAATATCTGATTATAATTTATCGACTCATGTACACACGGTGAGAGTTGAAAAATTGAAATGTAACTGTTGAAATGTGATTGCACATTAACACTTTAACTTTTTGACAAAAAGCCAGTTTTGTACCGCTAAATAAACGATTAATCCTGAAAATTCCTAATTATTCCGCAAATTAACATTTAATTGTCTCTTAGCGGTTGAATTTTATTAAACTTGCATGACTGGTGCGTCTCGAAGGAATATTTAACACGTAATTTTTTATCCATCTCTTTCTGTATTAAGGTGGTGAAAATAACCCCCTTTACCACGAAATATTTATGCAATTTTTCGGTGGCTACAAAGATGTCGACGATCTGCGTTTGGCGTCAGGTTCGCTCCAGGGCCCCCCGGGTTGAATTACATAAACACTTACACTTTCCTCAGTAGTTCAGTGACCCAGCCCTCCGTTTTTTAATTTCGTGTAACACCGGTAACGATATCTTGTGTGTTTTAATTAAAAATTAATTCGCATGAAAACGGTTCCTTTTTTACCTACGGACGCTCTCAAACATTTACCTACGTAATAAGACAAACGTGACGAGCCAATAAAAAGAAATTTGCCACCCTTTCGTAAATTTCGCGGTGTTTTTCCCGCAAATCTTCATCGATCAAAGCGCGTACAAAAACCCCTGAAAGCCATGGCAACTACTTTTGAAACTCCCTGTACGTGTTTGTAAACGTAGTACATCAAAGTAGATAGCCAATAATATATCATTCCGTTACAAATATAACATTGAAACAGAAATTACGCAGATTTCTGGAAAACACTTAATATATGCAGCGCAAAGAAGAAAATTCAAATAACAATAAAGAAAAAGTTTTAACCCAAAAAGGTTTTTTATACTGTGAATGATATATTTAAAGTTTATTGTTCTTTTGATTTTACAGCGATAAAGCTACATTCAAAAAAGAAGTGTAAGCCTGGGGGACGATTTTAAATGGCAAAGGGAGAAAAGAAAAGACACGGACGAAATGAATCTCCCAAAGGAAAGAAGGATTTGGAAGCGAAGCGAGTATATTAGGCCGCAGGGTCTAGTAAATACGCTATACGGCGAGAGTACGCGTTCGATTCATACACAGGCGCACACATGTAAGGATTTGTATATGCAATCTCTCTCGGAGCTCTACCATTCCATATGACTAGTAAATATACATGCTCTCACTTGCAGGTACGTGCGTGGTTATGTACGCTGTGGCGCACATATTCGGGATAATAAATATCCTTCGTCCGAGTCAGCATCGGCTCGCTTGATCTTTCATAGTCGCTCGTAAAACCCCTCAGGGAGAATCGTAAAATTTGTTGGCTATCTGAAATATCTCGTATCCTCCCCGAAAACTTTCCACACAGATTACGAGTTGTCCTCTTCGTGAAATTGTCAAGTGCGATATTTTCCGATTCTCTCCGTTTTACTGAACCCGAGGATGACGGTTTTCTGCTAGAAACGTCGAAACCTTAATAATATTTACATTTCGAAGAGATTTGAAGATTTTTCCTTCACTTTTCCGAGGATACGATTGTAGGCGGTCAAAATCGATAAAATTCTCGTTCGAAGCTGAACGAATAGATAATATAAAGTGGACACGTCTCGTCTCGTAGAAATGAATCTCATTCAGACAACTACTTTCCGTGAATCGAAACGAATCGTTTGAGATCCTTTTTCGTGTTATTCAATCTGACTAGAAATCCTGGAAAAGCTTGAGCTCAACAGTGGGGTGAAAAGCGAATATGTTTCAAATCGAAGATAATTTCCCTGGAAGAGTTTTCCTCGAGGACGTCTCGAAAAATCAGACTGCTCTTACTGCGATACGCTGCCGCAGGGGAAGAGGGTACCGTCGCGTGTCTAGAGATCGGTCGGCTGGGAAATTAGCGGAAACGCGGCTCCAACCATTTGCGGAGGGACGAAAGCATTTCGACGAGAGTGCAGATTTACCCCAGGGCGTACTTACACAAGATTCTCTCACGGGAGAAATCGAGACAATTTTTACCAACGTAGCAACGTATTAACTTGCCTGCTACATCCTTGCCCTTCGATATCGACGAACTATAAAAATACCTTAGTCATGATTGTTGATATCATTTTTTAACTTAAAAAATATCAGATGTATTCTTGATGTGCAATTTCAAAGTGTATTTGTAATTAATTTGTAAATTGCTCAGTAGTATTTGTAATTTATTCATAAATAATAAAATAGTTGCTATTTTTAACCCTTTGTACTCGGTTGTCTGAATAAATTTCGTTGTCAGATAAATCCGGTGTATTTCTTATATTTTTTTAATATTATAACACATGATTTTAAAGTGTATACGCTTTTTTGTTAATGTCAAAACAAGATTTTCAATTTTCCACAGGTTGTGCACACGCACCGTGTAAATAGTTTGGAGTAGGTGGTAGCTCATAGTAAAAATTACTCGGAATGCAAAGGGTTAATATTGCTCAGGAAAGTGGAGATATTTATGTTTCATCGTTTATTGCATCTCATTTTATCGAATATACTTTTTACTAAGATGCAGTTTAGTAGAAAAAAAATATAAAACTTTAAGCGAAAATTTAAACCTGGTAAAAGTGCTACAACGATGATAAACAATTTTTTAGAGCAGGGGTAGTCAATCTGGTCCCTGTCGCCCCTGTCGCTGGACCTTTTTCCTTTTTTTTTTCTTTACCAACAATCATTACTCGAGTTGAGTTTGCTTCTCCTTCAAATGAAAAGGTAAATTCAACTACATTTTTTAACACCTTCATTACCGTGGTGGTCACTGATGAACAGCGCTATTGAATGCAATGAAATTTCATATGAAGTTTAAATTTAAATATTCACAAACTTTCTACTACATTCAATATTTAGATATTGACTTTAGGAAGATAAAGCCCCGCTGAATAATATATTTGTTCTGAATTTATATTGTATAGTTATATAGTTGTACTGAATCTTTTTAAAATGTTCTGAAATTTTTAGCGCTAAATCTTGTTTAATTTTCCATATCTATTAGGTATAAGGGAAAGTTCTGTCGTTTTTGAACACGTGCACGTTTATGCGTTGTCTTTCCTTAGTAAGAATTCTGATCCGACTGAAACCAATTTAAATACTTTGATTAGTATATGATTGATGATTTATACACATTTTTTTGTATTTTAGTCAGTTTTTTAAACTTGTAAAACTCTTAACATGAGTGAAGAAAAAGTGCATTTAAGACATTACATGTTGTATGAGTTGCAAAAAGGGAATAACGCTATGGAAGCAAAAAAAAAACTTGTGTGACGTGTTTCGAGAGGATGCAGTAACAGTTCAAAAATGTCAAAGATCGTTTGCGAAATTTCATTCGGGTGATTTTTCTTTGAAAGATGAACCCAGATCAGGAAAGCCGTCGCAGTATGATCAGGACAACCTAATATTATGTGCAAGGGAAAATTCTGTCGTTTTTAATTCATATGGCATCCAAACAGAGATTTTGGACAGGAAGCTAAGTCTTTTAATGTGATCCAAAGCAGTAGTCTGATGAATTTCATGCTTGAAGCCCATTTCTGTGGAAGTTAACGTGGGATTTGTCCTGACCATACTGCGATGGCGTTCCTGATTTGGGTTCATTTTTCAAAGAAAAATCACCCAAACGAAATTTCGCAAACCATCTTTGCCATTATCGAACTATTACTGCATGCTCTCCAAACACGTCACACAAGCTTTTTTTTGCTTCCATCGCGTTATTCCCTTTTTGCAACTCATACAACACGCAATGTCTTAAATGCACTTTTTTTCACTCACGGTAAGAGTTTTACAAGTTGAAAGAAACTAATTAAAATACGAAAAATGTGTATAAATCATTAATCATATACTAATCTAAGTGTTTAAATTGGTTTCAGTCGGATCAGAATTCTTACTAAGGAAAGACAACGCATAAAAGTGCACGTGTTCAAAAACGACAGAACTTTCCCTTATACCTAATATTTTGTAAAATGTGAGAGATTAAATCGATTGAGTGTATTGCCACTTTAAACTTTTCCTTCCGAAGTGTATATTTAGTACATATCTTTAAATCTATTGAATTAATAGTCGGTAATTCTAGTGTTAATAGAAAAAGTTTCACTGTTGTAGAAACAATAAAACTATCAAAATATCAGTGGCGTTGAAGATGTTAACTATTTCTCTTCTCGAAAGCGACTAACTATAAATACCTAAGTACTTTACAATTATGCTAATTTCAGTTACTGCGGAATCGGTGAGCGGTGGAAAATTTTACTACCAACAAAGGCACAAAAAAGGGCGGTAGGTACAAAAGGGTTGACTGCCGCTGTGTTATAATACACAGCAAAGACGCCATTTTAGATAACACTGTTCAAAAGTGGTTTATAAATCTTCGTTGTAGAGATTTGTCTTTGGGAAGAGAAATAAGGTTACACAAATTTAATGTATATAGTGGAATTATGGAAATATTGTTCACTTTGAATTATTACTGCAGCTAGACACGTTGAATAGCTACAGCAAGCTCAGATAGAATTTCTGGAAAAGTGTTCTACGGATGAATACAGAACGTTGAAATAGAAAAGGAACGATTGAGGGATTTTGCTCTATTCATCGTATTCAATAAACCTTTAATGATTTTATCGATTTAATCTTACATTTTCCAGGCACTACAGAATGATTTGAAGAAACAGCAACTTCAGATTTTTGCTCAAAGGATCTCGATAACTTCTCCCAAAATATCAAAATGTCGTTAGTAATAACAGCAACATACGTAAACTGCATTAGATTTTACTATAATAGGTCTAATTGACGAATAAATATTACTTTAAAAACGTAACTTATTTATTTTCAAATTAATATATATTTTGTTCTGCTCGAAATAAATTACTGTGTCGTATTAACTTTAAACATTACGCAACGTGTATGTGTAGGTCCTTACGTTGAAGAAGTGTAAAAGACTCGATAGCAAAATAATCCTACAGACTTGACAAATTTACTTCTTCTGTAGAATACATTGATTCTTCTCTGCTTAATTTGACGTAGTTAAAAATGTAGATCGCAGGAAAAACTTCTGTAACTTCTAAAGCGATCTTGACATTAGATGTTTTCCAAAATTCACTCGAATCAATAGTCTGAAATCTTCGTACTGAAGATAAGGTAAAAGAGACGAATAGTTTAAATGAAACGGAATACTGGAATGAGATATATCTTCAATATTTTGAACAACATCGATATTTCGATAGTTCCATAACAGAAGGAAGAAAAGCAGAAACCTTAAAAACACGAATAGATATATACCTAGTCAAAAGAACTTTGCCTTTTCAATGCCAATATTTAAATGTTAAATGTATTACAAAATTTGCAAATATTGTAAGATAAATGCTATATGAAATTTCATAGAATTTGACGTCACCCATCGGAAACCCTCATGGGGTTTAACGTTTAAAACGGTTTAATATTTATTTTACAATTCATCTGCGGATTATTACTTACATTATTGATGAGTAGCATTGTGATACTATTATTGTGACAGATGAAATCTAACGGGACTCTTAAAAGGTATAAATTAGACATATTCATCGTTCCATTGCACAAATATTCGACTATTTGGATGTCATAAATTATTTTCATTAATTCAAATTCCGAATGTTTTGTTACAATTTTAGAGTTACAGTCGTGCACGTAATAACGATTATATCCATATTTTAGATTCTCCATTATTTTTAAATGTGTACCTCATAAAATATTTAAAATTACGAAGACAACATTCCAGTATACGTGAATTATGGTTCAACTTACAGAACCAATTAATGAGAAATTCTATATTACAAGTTGAAAAGAATGCCGTACCTATATAAAAATATATGCTGTGCGTGTCGAACATCTCTTCGTTTTCGTATCTCGTGATTAAAAAAACAAGCAGGAAACATTAATAAATAAAACGATTTATCTGTGGAAGCAATCGCTTCGAAGTCAGAAACCCCAATTCAAACAAATCTGTCGTCTGTGTCGAGATTTCCTTTGACTTCGAAAGATTCTTATCTCATTCCCTTCGGTTCTGGTAGCTCATTATTGTCGGAAATAGATCGGTAACCAGTAGCGAATCACTCTCCGGTAAAATTCGGTGCTGCCGATCTTCTACCTGTTTTTTTTTTAATTTCACAGGTCGCCGGAGATTCCGGCTGTGATTCCGTCTTACCCTAATATCCCAAAGAAACGAAGACTTTCTCCCTTCGAAGACAAACTATCGTCCTGAGATTTATGGGCGGACCGGCTATAGCACCCATCCTCCTATTGAGTTTGCCACCAGGGAAAATACGCCGCGAAAATACATGCTATTGGACGACCATCCGTGTCCTCCAGAATATTGCCTTCCTTCGAAAGGATAATTAATCTTTCGCAAATACTTCTCGCTTTAAATACCTTTTATAGGAAATTCCTTTTCTCCCGATAAAATAGGGATAAAGAAGTTAAGATGCCCATTAAATAAATTGAACGCAAAGATTCTTTGGTTTATTTTGTTTCGAAGAATAGTGCAGAGTTTCGGCAATCTAGGTAGAAGTAATTAAATCTAGATTGTAGAAAGACATACACAGGCACGTAATTTGTAATCGATGATATAATATTCATTTATCCAGTAAATACAAGTTTCACCTTAAGAAATCAATTGTAATTATTAATTGAGCCTCATTACATCAATTAGCAGACCGTCTATTAAACACAAGACAGCAAAATATTAATTAATTTATACTTCTTGTATTACTTTGTGCCTACAAACATTTATAACTATTATACGTAATCGACAAATATTTTTTTTTAAATAATGAGTGAAGCTTTGTTTCGTGGTTGAAAGTTAACAATTTGAATTGAAATTAGTTGGGAAATATGTTGTGATTATTTGAGGGATGAAAGTTGATATAGTTTTAAAACGAGGGTTTTTTTAGTTGCTCCTAAAGTTTTTACTTAAACTTCTCAACGACTTTATGTCTTGTGGCAATTATGTCATACATTGCTATTTCTGAAAAAAGAATAATTTTTGAATACATCAGCTGTAAGATTAACACCTTAACCGCTTTTTCGTTTTTGAGTTTTAAAGCTGGCAATGTAAACCGAAAACTCTGGTTAGAAATGAAGAAAAAACTTTACACGGTACAGATAATTACTTGCTAGGAACACTTCAAGAATTGAAATAATATAGTAGTAATACAGACAAAAGTGTGCTAAGTAAATATTTAATTATCTTTCAGTCACTCGTTACAAGCTGACGTAGTTAATCGGAAATTGTCTAAAAAAATAATATTTGAGAAGTACTACATCTATAAGAATGATCATCGATTTATTTAGACTGATTCATTTACATGAAAGCGATTTTAAGTAAATATATCTTTACTTTTAGTACGTTACTATTGACTACATCCTTGCAACGATCTTTTCTCGTTGTTTTGTGCTCCAATATTCAAATACTTTAGAGTATATACCATGTTTTATCAATATTACATAACATATTATGTTTTTTAGAAGAAAAATGAAGAAGACCAAAAAAAATTATTCACCAATTTTGATTTAATAATCGTTATTAATATCGTAACTAATATTGAAATCGCTCCTTCGATACAATATTTTGTTACATGAAATACTTGTGTCATGCTTTCAGATATAGGAAATCGATCTTATAATTGTTTTTCATAATTGAATTCTTTATATATTACATAAAAAACAGATTGCTGCTATTGCAATAAACTAATATCCCAAAAGCTAGTTCGAGATGATTGGCAATGCAATGTATTGTGTTTAGGGGTTGTTTAAATTGTTACTCTATGTTTGATAAAGTTGTTAAGATGTATATACGTGTAGTTGCTGAAGAGTTCTTCGTTCGTTGGATAGTGTTATGCGTTATAGATATTAAATTCAGTTTTACTTATATGTTAAATTGTTAATAGAATAGTAATGAAATTTTTATTTATTCATTTACTCGAGCCTTTGAGTCAGCATTACCTTTATTTAAAATACTACAAATTAATTGACAAACATTTGTAGTGGAAAGTAAAGTCAAAAAAGACCAATCGTTCGTAATTTGTATCTCGTAATAATTGAAGTTTCAATTAATGTCCCATGAATTGTCATATTTTTAATCTATACTACAAAAAACTACCCTTTTCTATTTATTTATATATTTACCTGTTCAATCAACTTGTCTTATTTGGCGTGTCTTACAATTATATTATCATGATTTTAAATATTAAAACAAATTAAATTTAAAAAAAACTGAGTGAACAACACGTTCTTCACCTCGTTGAGAGATCCTTTTTTATCTTTTACGATTGTTCTTACTACGAATTTTGGTAGCTCAAACTTCTTTGTCAATTCACAAATTTTCATTCTGGTATCGAAATTCTTGGAATTGTTATGTTTACATTCGAAAACGTATCGTTTTCCTCTTTTTATTAGTTGTAGGAAGATCACATTTATAATCGTTTAAACGACATAGTTTTTTTTAAGAATTCAGAAAACGCGTTGCAAAACAATTTCAACTTCTTTTCGATCGCAACATCATAATCATACACGTAGCATTCACGTGGAACGCATCACAGCAAGAGTTTGCGTAAGTCGAGGTATTACTGTATTCTGCAGTGAAGAGGATTAGTGTCGGTGGAAGGCAGTCGAAGGTGGGAAAAGATTTTGAGAGAAATCGAAAGTGGTTGTAAAGTGGAGGAATGGAAAATTCCGACAGGACAATGATCAAGTTTCACAATAATTTATGGCCGAGTTAGAGACGTTGCAGGTTGCAGATTTTCTATGGGAGAACAACATCTGGTATTGCTCAGCAGCGTTGGTTACGTCGGCAAAATACGATATTGCATACGACACACGTAGTTGACGTTTTACCAGCATAAAACATAATCACCATGGACCTACGGTTACGCGAAGATAGAGATTAATTTTGGGGTGACCAACATGGCGGAAGTGTTCCAAAAATATTTTTTATGAGATCTGCACGACACGATTTCCCTCGTCACACATGTGGTCCGCATTCGATCGGTCGATAGGGTGTATCGTCTATTTGTAAACACGCCAACGAGGAACGTAGGAGTCTCGTAAATTTGTCGGCGTGTTTGCCACGTAAATTTACAGAGTAAACGGGACACTACTGTTTCTAAACCTTTAATGCCTCGAGCGAAAAGCAAATTTCCCAACTAAATCACTACAATTGTTACCTGTCGATCGCCGAACGTTAAACCCTTTTGAAACCGACAACTCCGATTAACTGTTTATCATTAACAATATAAAATTGTCTCAAATGAAGTTACGAATGTATTTATATATGTTATGATGGATATAATAAATACTATTTGTTTTAACAATAACGGGCGATTATTAATAATATCAAAGTGTTTTGGCAAATATAGATGACGAATTGAAGTAATTGTACATTTTGTCGGGTTACAAGTTATTTATCTATTTTTACAGGAAGAATTTTAATGACACTTCGAATTAAATAGAATTTTCGACTGTTGTATCTGTATCGATTTGAATAACAGCTTGTACAATTTTAATATTGAAATCCTTGGCTAACTAAATTAGAATTCAACCGAGCACATTCTCTCAAACATATTTCATTATTCAGAATTCTGTTAATCGGAGAGAAAGTTTGCTTGTACACACTAAATTGAGTTCTTGTATATAGTTAGTTTTGGTGGCAAATATGCATGGCATTTTACCGCTCATTTTCTTATATTTACCGAAAATAGTTGTAAATTATTAATAACTACCGGTTTATGTTTTAATTGCTTATGATATAATAACTTTGACTTTTTTATTTGATTAGTATTGGATAGGAACGGCACAGAGTGCCACATCACAATCTTCACATTGGACAGCTTCGATATTGCCAAAAAATGTTTTTTAGGCGAAACAAATGAGAAAAAAAGTAAAAAACGTACAATACCGTCCAGAATCATGATATCCACGAAAGTCACTATAGTGTCGTACCGTCCGAATTGGTGCTATCCATGAAAACCATAGTGGCGTACCGTACCTAAAAGATTAAAAACTATTATTAATATTACTACCAAGAACTTTATTCAAAACATTTATAAAGCATAAATTGTTAAGTTTGTGTGAAAAGTAAGTTTTCATATATATATATATATTTAATATGATTGTTTTATAACATAATTATAAAATTATAAATCTTAATTTATAATTTTATTGTTATATATATAACAATAAGTTTAAATTGTATAGCGACCAGTAAGAAGAACAAATTGTACCAGTCATATTCCTTATTGTTAGTGTCATTATAACGCAAATTTTCATAGTGCCGTTTCTGTATGACATAGGTATATAGTTAACGATACTGTATTTTCGAAGAAACTACTTTCGCATTCGGAATTTTACAAAGTTAGAATAACATCGCCGCGAGATACGGACTGTCATATGTCAGTGAGACCAAACAATTCCGTTCATTTTGGCAACAGGACTGACATTTTAAGAATTTTTGAGCAGTATGGTGGAAGCGTCGTATGACTTCTACTTTTAGTGATTAAGGTTTCAAAACTGCGATCGCTTTTTCGATGACTTTAATCAAGACTAAAGATCTTAAAAATATATTTTGACGTAAAAGCAATGACGGAAACGAAGATGAATAACAGTTTCTGCTTGAATGCTAAATCACGTTTAGGAATATCTGAATATAATATTTTAAAGAATTAGGTCTGTATCCAACAATATAACGAAAACAAGAAGAGGCCACAGTTTCATTTTAGTACAGTAATCCCTGGATAAATGCACAAGAGATTTCCCTGGATAAATGCATCGCGACCATCCCCTCCACATAGGGGGATCCCCCTCGGTCGAACCTCGACGTTCGACGACGAGGCAGTGTAAAATGATATTATCGGAACGTGTCGGTGACGCAATACTAATTGGAGACTTGAACTTTTCCATTTTTTATTTTTTTGTTTTGAAAACTTCGCTAATGTATTTGTGACTGTTTTCTGATTAAAATGATACCAAACACGATATGTTTGAGTTTCCTAAATAGAAAGTAAACGAATTAAATATTAAGTAAATATTGCTCAAACTATGTCGTGTTTGGTATCATTTTAATCAGAAAAATGCCACAAATATGTTAGCGAAGTTCTCAAAAAAAAATAAATAAAAATGGAAAAGTTCAAGTCTCCAATTAGTATTGCGTCACCGACACGTTCGGGCCGATCCCCCTGTAGCTTGGACCTCTCTGTCTCTTCTACTGTCTGTTCTTTTCTAAGTTCACGCTCGGCTGGAGCTCGAACGTAAACACAAAATAGAAACCACCACTTCGTAACTGCACTGTTTCGGTCCCGAATTCAGTGCATTTATCCAGGATTTACTGTATATATAGACATGAGAGTGCCACTTACGTCATCGGAAGCGCAAACCTTAACCGTTTGCGTACAAGGAGCCATTTTCGCGCTCTTCAGTTTTTGTGGCGAAAAACTCCATAACATTTTTTTCAGTGTTGACGATTGAAGGAAGACTTTGTTAAGATATTTTGTTAAGAATGCATCAGGTTTCTCTTTTATAATATAAAGTAATTCCAAATTAAGATACGAGCACGAGAAGGTTGTTCTTGTTGTGCACTACGTAAAATAAAACACCAACTTTAGCTTATTTTTAAATAAAATCTCAAGAGCGCGAAAGTGGCTTTTGGCTTTTTTCGAAGTAATTTTTTAAAACCCTCCCGGTATTCAAACGGTTAAATTTGCTATCCCTAACAGTTCGATTAATAATAGTCAGTAATAATTAGCAGAAAATAACAAATATCGGTACTTCTTTCATTCTTTCAATATCGGTACTCTCTTCAAAATCAACGGCTGCACAGAAACTAACGTAAAATAGATAGGAAGTTTTACCCCATCCTCCTTACAGTCCTGATTTGTCTCCTTCTGATCTTTATCTATTAATTACTATCATATATTTCGATAATAATCTCTTACCCTTTTGATTCCCATCTTTTTATTTTTATGTTCATCAAATTTTATTGCCGCTAAGTATTTAAAAAGTAACATCGACATTAAAACGGCTATTAATTTACTTTTTCTGGACGAAACTCTCGTTTTTTACAAAAACGGGATGTCTTATAGAAGATTGTGGAACGATGGAAAAATTTTGTAGAAGGTAATGGTACATATGTTGGAAAATAAAACTATTTTTTTTAGATTCGATGTATTTGAACCTTGGTCTAAAAATGTGCATGAGTTTGTTTTCAGTACCTAATGCTATATTATTTATACAGGCGGCCCTCGACTTTCATATAGCACATAGTTGGTTCCAATGAACGTATGCGAATGTTGACTATTCGAAAGCAGAGGCAGATTTATTTATCAATATACATAAGTATACTATTATATACCTACATATAATTTGAGAGGTATATTCAGTCATTTAGTACGGACGATTGCAATTAAAAAAGAAAAGGCTTATCCAATATTTTTTCAAGAACTACATTTTCCGGAAACTTCATAAAAACCGCCGTGTATGGGTTGAATATGTTAGCTTTATAGCTGTAATGGAATACGTAATGCATCGGAATTTCAAATTCATTTTTCTCGATAACTAATTGTAAGCACTAAAGTAAAAAAACTGTATTCAATATTTTATCATAAGGAATCACCTCGTGTCTACTTGTATAGTACGACCATTCTATCTTGGCTAGCGAGCAGTAAGGCCTCTATTTTTCACTCGTATATTTCCGCCATTTCGTTTTTGGAATTCCCAAAACCAGTCTCCTAAAGTGATCACTCCACATGGCCGTAGTATTCTTGTATTTTCACTTTACTCGGTTGGCTAAGTGCGACATGGCTATCCCTTCCACGAATCAAGATCACATTCTTTTACCTAGCCATCTTTGAGTTGTCGGACTGTACATGTCATTATACCGCACCCTATATAAATATGTATCTGCTATTGAAGTGTTTTACTAACTGTAGATTTGCGAAATGTGCCAAATTGCCTCATCTGAGATTTTATAAGAATTTTAGAAGAAAACATGTGTTGGCTTTAATTACACAATGAAATATATACAAACATTAATTCACTCTTGTCACTCGTTCCTTTTGATGCCTACAAAGAATTGTTTTTTTTCGTAAAAACTCCAACTCTGATACATGAGACAGTTCGGCTCATACCAGTAAAAATAGTTAATCAACAGCAATTAATCTAGTGTTACAGATGATATTTATTAGTGGTACTGGAAAAGAAAGTCGTTTTTCGAAATAAAAAATGTGAATACTTATAAGTAAGTTTGATATATATTATACTTTAATAAGTTTGATATAATCTTTCCCCATTGATCTGTCAAAGTTTTAATACCTCGCTTATAAATCGTCAAACGTTAAACCCTTTTGAATCCGACAACTTCGATTAACGATATACGGAACCAATTGCTTCAAATGTAATTACGAGTACACTTATATATGTTATGGTGGATGTAATAAATACATCTTAATAATAACGGGCAATTATTAATAATATCAGCGTCTTTAGGTAAATATAAATAGCAAATTGAAATAATTCAACATTAAAAATAATGAAGCATAATATCGAGTTATAAATTCACTTGGTTTTGATGCAACATATTCAGCGAGTCTTTTTTTCACGTTGTCGTGAGTTCGAAAAAAAGTGACATTCTTTCCCGGTACAAGTTAAATAAATTCGATAGTCCTTCTGTCTAACTGTTTACAGTTTGAATATACAGTAAAATCGCCCGTTCCTGTCTAACAAACATCAAATATTTTGAAATAAATGTTCGATTCATTTGCACACTACAATCCACAACCACGAATTCATAGCCGTATAATAATTTCTTGGTTTGTACACATAAACGAAGTGAGAATCAGCGAAATTTAGGATAACTGGTTCGTGGGTCCATTTCATAGATTAACTGGTCCCCGGTGAGGGTTGAGGGGGGGGGGAGGGGGGAGGGGGGGGGGAGGAGGAGGAGTGGAGGGTTACGTTAGAACGGTTAAGCTTAAATCGGCTTGTTAAAAGTTTCGCGAAGCCGGCACACCGGTTGCGGAGATCGTTCGTCTCTATGGGAGAGTGTGTTAGCCACATTTACACAGTAAATATATCAATGAATTTACGATCCGAGCTGATCCCTAATGGCCTCACAAACGGATCTCCGTCGGGGAATGCGAGGCTCGTGTTTTCGCTCTTGTCGGACGATGCATTAAGCCTGGAGTGTCGAGAAAATGGAGGGCCGCGAATAAACCTCGAGAACGGAAGACACTTTTTCCCGCGAATCTTTGCGTTACCCGGCAAAATTCTTTTTATCCTTTTCTTCACGTGCCGGCACGAGCGAGCTGTTGAGTTTCGTCGAATAGTTTCCAATAAAACATTACGTGCTTTGGACCAGAGAAATGCACATTTGTATCGCGTTAATTGGATACACGTTTTATGGATCTTCAATTTTAACGAGCAATTGCGTTCGATGTTTGAGATTTTGCGAGTTTGATTGAACTTTTATGTCACTTGGGTGTGCAATGTTTATAAAACCAATGATATCCGTTTTTAAAAAGTAGTTGATTCTAATTGTAAGATTCATAAACTTGACAAAGATATTTGGACACGTACAACTATTTATCCTGTTATTAAAAATGTGTACATTTAAAGAATTGAATACGAATGAAGTTTTAATTCTGGCATAAAGCTCATTGCGAAAAGTCTAAATTAATAAGAGATAGTGACTTGCAAAATCAATTGCAGTATCATGTTACAAAATATTTAAAGCGACGATTCTGCCAAGAAAGAAATAAAAAACAGATTCATGTCGCGCAAAATACAAACTTATAATTATGAAATTATGTGCTACTAAGAGTACAATTAATTATTAAAAACTGAAAGAAATCATCCAAATTAATGATACTAACAATGCAATTGAAAGAACATATCTTCCTATCTATCGACCAATAAAAAGAGGATAAACTCCACTCGTAAAGTTGGAAAGATAGAGGAGGAACATAAATATTATAGCATATCGCGACTCAAAACATTTAAGTGATTTAATCGCCAACATAAATACGTCGACGGTCTTATGTAAGTGTTTTTTTTCTACCATCGAGATCAAAAAATTTTACTTTGCTTTACGAGGGTGGTCCTTATCGCCCAGTACCGTCCTAAGATACTTTTTTCGGGACATCTCTCTGCATCAGATCCCGAGATTATGAAACGTAATGCCTAGAGTGACACACGACTTCTCTCTTCGAGCTGTTTTTTTTTCAAGATTTATCATCCATCAAAAATTGTTTGAACGAAAATCGGTTCTTTTGTTTCATCTCTATGTTCATTCACTGATTCAACGCCGTACAACAAAGAGTATTTATGGATAAAGCTACCGACACATTTAATGACGTTATCATATCTTCGTGTCTTTACGTGTTCTTTTCAAAAAATGTAGAACAGGAAAAGTAAGTTCTCTGCATATCGCCCAAAGATACATAACTTTGTGAATTCACGTTTTCAACCGTCAGTGCATTTTATGCATTATATACATTGGAGTAAAAATTGTACCCTATATTCGAAGAAAGAAATAGTTTTTGAGAATATATTTTAATCATTTCAATATGTTTCAGGTACTTTTGTGTAAAGCCGATGAAATTTTAAGCGTCACATAATTCATATTATATTAACTAGAAAATAGAAACAGCTTTAAGCAAATACGATGGAAAAGTAGTTTTTCTAGAATTTCATCTGTTCGATTCATAATTATGCTAAATGACTAAAACTACGTTTTTCAATTCGGTCACCTTGTTTTCAGCATTAAATCTTTTTAAATATTTGGATTCTTCTTGTTGACAATGAATTTCCATGTTAAAACATTGGACATATAAACTTATTAGGAAGTAAGATTGAGTATCTAATGCAATTGTGTCACAAAGAAAAAACTACTAAACGGCAAGTAGGTAAAATTAAGGGGAAAACATTAAAAGTTTACTATGGTCGTTTCGAAAACCATAATCGAACAAAGGTTATTTATACAAGGTAGAATGTTATCTCTGTTCAGCTGCAATATTTACATCATTTGAAATAATATGAAAAAATGTTACGTATAAAACTTGCACTGTGTAGAGGAGGCCATATTACAATACAAACGTTTTTTGCGTCGGCGGAGGCATAGAGGAGATTTTAAATCGAACTCTATGTTCTTTTCTATCAATCTGTGATAGCAAACGTTGAGACGATTTCAACGATCTCAAATATGATAATAAAATTAACTTACTTTGTGTTACTATCAATTCATGTTAATTTTACAAACCCCTGGGATGTCTACAATTCTATTTATATCCGACGTACTGTTACAACGTAAACAATGATACAAGACCGTCCATTTATATAAAATTGTTGAAGCAGACAGTTTTTTCCGGAAACAATGCATGCCCGTGCCGGTCTGACATCGGCTCGGTCTCCTGGGAGAACCTATCGCGCCGATATGTCATTGAGTAACGACGAGTTCGTTTTCTATACACTCAAAGGTCTATAAAATACAACATTTACTAGAATAATAAATTTAGAGACACAAAACACGAAGCGATACGAAGATTACAATTTTGTATTGATGAAAGCGGTCACCACTTCAAACATTTTCTGCGATGTAAAAAAAATTCATATTATTATACTACCACATTTGACCTTGCCTGACCTTCCACAATTCCACTTAAAAACATAGAGCCACTCTTGAAATCATCTCTATGCCTCCACCCACGCAAAAAACGTTTGTTTCACAATATGTTCCCCTCTATACCGTATAAGTTTTGTATGCAACATTTTTTCATATTATTGCAAATAACAAAAACATTCAAGGTTGACAGAAATTGTACTCCACTCTGAGTGGGAAGAATTTGTGCCAGATTTTAATCTTAATAAGATATTAAAAGATCATTAAAATAGTAAAGTGTATTCTAATCAATAAAATGGCAAAATACTTCTAGTATCCGACACTTGTGCGTCGAATCACATTCTTTTTGTAGAACATGGAAGTATTACCATTTTATTTATAGATAATATTAGTTTATTTAAGAAATCTCAATATTCGTTGTGGTTTAAAATATCACAGATCACTAAAACTACAATAGAATTTCTTTTCCATGGAAATTACAGAGCCCCTTACGTGCCTCAAATGTTTCAAAGAATAGCACACAAACGTGAAAATTATCCGAATATTAAAGTTACACCCACTGTAACACTAGTTTTACCGACATTTTGTATATACCTATCTCTATCGACACGAGTCAAGGAGAAAGAGACAATTTCAAAATTGTCAAACAACCATATAGAGAATTTAAAAATTAAACGGCAGTGAAGAAAATGAATTTCCCTATATATGTACTCGTTGTGTTAAATAGACAAAAGTCAGTACAAGTGGAAGAAAAACAAGTAAACGGTTACTCTAATTTCCCTCGCAGAGTTCAAAATGATTCAAAATAAACCTAGCGTTAAACAACGGGAAATGCTTAAGTATTGCAGAAAAATTACTGATCAACGAAGCAACGAAGTATGTATACGCATCCCACAAGCTGGTGGCCCGAAGTTTCGATATTACCTGAAATCCATCTGCGGGCTCTCTTTCGCCCTTCCCGAGTCTGCAAATCGAGCTATTGTTGTCCAAGAATAACAGGCTTAATCTCCCCACAATTTGCCAGGTCGTCCCTTTGGCTACTCCACTCTCCCTCCTCTTTCTATTTCTATCTCTCTCCTTCTCCCTCTTCCTCCCTTTCGATACTCTTTTTCGTTTCAGAGGTTCGACGAAGGGACGGCACACATATGGACGATCGCGCAGGCAACTGTACAATCCCGTGGAAAATAATGCGCTCGAACGAAGAGAAGCTATGCTGAACTTATGAGAGCATGAGCGAGTGCACTTGGCTAGAAAATTGCAGCTTATTTTCGGTCAATCATCGGGGGCGAGAAGTACATCCTTACAAAGGTTCCTTTAGGGCAGCGTTTCCGAAACTGTATTCCACCAATAGTCACTAATTGTGACTGTTCGGTATAAAATTATCATAATAAGGCTGGAGAACAATGAAACATTGTCTGCTCCTATATATATTCAACACAACTTAAAGAAGAAAAGACGAATAAATGTTTATTTTGTTTATCTAATATATACGTGTTATTACTTGTGCGAATTAATTCGGTCCATTTGACGGTCAAGTGCTGTATTAATGAACTTTCTAGCCCTTAATGTTTGCAACATTTACTGCTGATATCTGGAAATAATATTCCGTTGATAAACATTTGGGTTTGTGACAATAACATCGTGTTAATCTAATTCGAATATGTCGAAATTCCAGCCCTCGATACATCACTTTCGGAAAGTTCTCATTTTCTGTTTTCATCTGAATAAATGAACTCCTGAAGCTGTAAAAGACTACGGAGAGAATGTTCCCACCGATAAATCATGCAGAGAATGATTTCGACGTTTCAAAGGTGATGACTTCAGCGTCGATGACAAACATCATCCAGGTCAACTGGAAAAGCTCGAGAATAAGGAATTTTAGGCACTGAGCGATGAAGAACCGTTTCAGTTTCAACATGAGTACACGTAATTGCTCACTGTTGTGGGATCAACAATTTCTGTTCGTTTTGCAGCTATAGGGAAATGTATACACAGCAGGAAAATGGGTGACATACGAACTGGAAGCACAAAAAGGACCGAATTAATTCACGCACCTGATATCATTAGGAGTACCGAAAAAGAATGTCGTTTTATTCGATCTCATGACGAGGTGAAAAAAGAGCTCGCTGACTATCTTGAATCAAAACGAAGTGAGTTTTATTCGCGAGATATTGCAATTTTGCCAAATCGATGGAGAAAGGTTATATCCAACCATGGAAATTATATTTGAACTTAACATTTGTAAGTTAAATTCTTATAAGTATTCACGTCCTTTATTTAAAAACAGCGGCATTCTTTTTCGGTACGCCTAATATTTATAATAACTAAAAACCCTTTATCCTACGGCTCCCTACAAATTTTGGAACTCAAAAAGTATTCTACGATGAGAAAAGTTTGACAAATATTGTTGTAGGTCGTGCTTCCTAACTATGATGAATCAGTTGACTTTCTTTTTAGTGGTTTTTAACACCTTTGTTTTGATTAAATAAATTAGGAAAAATGCATTTCTTGTTCTACTACCATAATGGTGTTTCTTCAAATTGCAACTCAATGACATTTAATTTCGAACTATACGTTGCCGTATTCCTTGTAATTATTTCCATAAAACTTTCGTATGCGAACAATGGAGAACATTATTTCTTGCTAATATACATTGTGCAGATATATTTAATTTAAAAGTAGCTATATCTGGGAACGTACACGCCCATGTCATATAACGTATCATTCAAATTAATAATTGAACTGCAAGAGCCTTACGCTGTCACTCCCTATTAGGATTAATCGTCCCGTATAAAAATTACGTCATATGTACTCGGTCAATGTGCTCCCAAAACACGCAAACAAGGGCGAGTATTCCTCGACTCCACAACATTTTGGTCTTCGCATATAATCAAGATATTGCATGTTTGGTTATTTTACAATTTGATGATTTTACTTTTGCTGCTACTAATTGAGTTACTTTCTTTAATAGATAATCAGTGTTGCCAGTTATTACCATTATGCCGATTAATGCAAAAAGCGTCAGAATTTGCATAAAAATGCATATAAAGAAAATAATTGGTCAGTGTTTTCGATGACTTGCCGACATTTTTAAGGAATGAGCAGTACATAATACATTTGTATCTATACTCTCATTCTTAATTGTAATTTATCATCTTATGTATACACGGTTCATGTTTGAAAATTTAAAGACAACCGTTGAAATATAATTGCGTATATAGTTATTTGCGACTTGTATATATTACTAACTCTTAATATTCAAAAGTGTATCCGTCTGGAAAGGGTTAACATAAGCTATTTAGTAATTCTTTGTTACAAATCAGACGTATCACCATCTTTTCGTATCCACGCAAAACCTTCAACAACAATCACACTACTCTCGTCCTTTGTTATTATAATTTTACACTCTTTCAATACATAGATGTGTTTTTTCATTCACTCCTGTTAATAACAACAATCGTCTTCACAGTTGCGAACAAGAGTATGGTACAAACGAATAAAAAGCACCGATTGATAAATATTAGTAAAACATCAAGGATCGATTCAATGGTAACTCGTATTAATTTACATTTTCTGTTTGTTAATGACGATTCTAGCTAAATTAATAGCAGCATTTCATAACTGATCTGCAACATAATTAAGGCAATTTGTATACCTTTACTTGTAATGAAAGATTCTCGGAGCAGCTTCGAAGACTAATTGAATTTTCGAGTATCACACAATGAAATTTATTTATTGAAAAAATAGCAAGAAACAAAAAAATTTAGGAAATTATATTTGTCGTTTCAAAAAATCAATTACCTTGATCATTAATGTATTTGAATAATTTATACTTTTTACAGCACCGATAATTTTAACGAATTGTAAATTATTATCCAATATATCACCTTATAGTAAAAGTGAATTGCTTTCATACTGCGTAATATATTCCGTATTATGTTCATTCTAACGGATTGAATAATTTTTATCAAAAAAGTAAAATAAAATAACAATATTCGTATATACAAGAATGAGATAAAGTGTCGCAGTGACTTTCTTTTATGTCCAAATGCCTCAACATTGCCAAGTAAAAATATTCTCAGTTTGCGTATGTACGTTATTCTTTGTTCCTTGTGACGAATGATTCAGTACAATTAAGAAAGTGCGAAACTTATGTCACTTGGCAGGGTTGTACAACTGATGAGAGCTGGATATACTAATTGACACATTTCCAAGTCAACAATGACAGTAACTTATGTATTAACCCCTTAACACACCAATTAATAATTCAAAAGCGGTCATTTTTCAACCAATTTTTGTATCTACAACTTTCTTAACACATTGAGCGCCGGTCCCGCAATAATGCGGGATTTTTTATTTCTTTATATGCATATTTCTACACCTCGCAGATCAAAAGATGATCGTCTTTCGAGACTTTCACGAGATGTGAAGAATTATGAAGGTGTTAGAATCATTGGGCTAGGGAAAAAAAATTGTTGCGAAAATGTATAAGGTATCAAATATTGTTTTTAGCTACTTATTGTTCAGAGACAAGCAAATGAAGCTGGCGCTTAATGTGTTAAGATACAAAAGAACATTAACAAATCTTGAAAAAAAAAACACAAAAGGTGTTGTTGGGAATCACCAATGACAACTTATTCCGAATGAAAGCAACTGAGTACAACATTCAGTTGCATTTAGGTACATAGATAACCAAAATTATTGGTCTCACGAATTAACTCGAGTGCGCGAAAAAAAATCGTTTTATTAAACCCGTCTTAACTCGGGTAAGTGCGCTAAGAGATTAAAGTGATCATACTCATTTTTTTCATATAGGAACTCAAATTAGGATGATTTTCATGTCGACTCCAAGAATGTCCGTTAATACGCAAAGTGCAGAAATCTGCATAAAATAACGACTGCAGCAGCTGCAAAACATCAAGTGAATATGAACTAAAGTTGACAAAAGCACCATTCCTGAGCTGTTTATCCATTCAATAAATATTTTATACTTTTCCTACATGTATTCTCTCGAAGTTTCACTTGCAAATAAAAAAAATTAAAATATATTTTTTATTAAGAAAGTGCATTCACAGGTTTCTTCTATTGATACAATAGTATAACTTTAATTCAGTGGTACGAATATCTGTTAAAATTGTTGATTTTAGTTGAAATGATCATAGCAGCTAAAATTCAAAAATAAAATAACGACATAGCTAAAAAGGAAAATGAAGAAGAGTAACAAACCTAATAATAAGTATGCAACTACAGAGGTAAATATGCCCATAAAGTATGTGAAGTTACACGAAATGCGCAACATACTCTGATAATTGCAAATACGTAAGTTTAACAATAAAAACGAAAATTAAAGTTCAACGATAAAAAAATTAGTTTACCAACACATGTAATTTTCTTCAATCATTTGCAATTTTAACGGCAGATACGATTGGTAAATAAAGTATGATTAATAATTGGAAACATGTTTACATAGTTATAAATGCTTTGCAATTTGGAGAAAAGATATAGGTACCTATTCACGTGCTTCGAAAATCATAACCGAAGTAAATTATCGAGAACGAGATACATATCGCCTCTGCCGTGAGCCATCAAGATTAATGAATCGTGCGTTCCGGTATTTAGATGCGGCAGCACGCATGCTGATTGTCCTAAGAGAAATAAAGGCGCGGCATCGGAGACGACCCTAATTGGCTTCTTCTTGCCCTGCTTTTGGACCATTTCCTTTTCACGCATCAGAGAGCCAGAAATTATCTTACAATTCGAACAATTTCAACATTGCAGACTGTATTCTTGAAAATATCAACAAAAGCAAGATAATGCGGCATATGAGAAAATGTAAAAATATATATGTACATGCATTTAAAAGCGACGAGAAATTGTGTACTTTATGAAATATTAATGTGTTTCTTCTGACAAATTTTTGCGAATGATGAATACCAGAGCAGCACGATTTACTGGTATTTGTTTCGATGTAAATGTACAGTTAGATTTGAATTCTTCCTATTCTGTTATCCTTTTTCTCCTAATGCAACAGATACCTGTTAGATAAAGTTTTAACTATTACTCGGAATAATAATATAATTGTAATAATTTTTATATTTAAGGTAGTTCTAGGCACTTATCATTTTCGATAGAATTCCTTAAAATTTTGAAAATATATTCTTCATGATATTTTATAATTATAACCGGAATGTCAACGAGTTCGTCCACACGGTTTATGAATAAATCGTGTTTAAAAATAACATATTTAACATGGGCCTTATGGAAAAAAATTTTGCTGAGTCCTTAAAATCTTTTTTTATTTTTCTAATGGAAAAACGAGTCGATGGATTCTAATAAAAAATTAGGAATGTATTATTTTATGCTTTTGGAATATTATTGAATTTTTTCATAATTTTTTACTTCATAGTTATAGAGAAAGATGTTTTTTAATGTCTAAAAAGTGAATGAAATGACCTCTGTGAAGTTAACCCCGGCATTAATTCTTACGCAATTTTTTTCATTTCTAATGAAAAAAGACACTTTTAGATCTGAATCCAGCTATAACTACCTTAAAGAATTATGCATGAAGTTGCAATTTGTCGAAATCAACAAGTGATACTGATTTGAAAAACCAATTGCAGCAGACTGTTACATACAAGACGTTTAAATTGACGATTCTGCGACGAGCGCCAATTAATTCCTTGACCAGAGCAGAGTTTAAAACACACCGGTCGTACTCATTGTCAGAGCTGACGCGAGGCAGGTCAGCGCGTTCACGGGAACCCGGGCCTGCGTTTCGAGAGGCCCCGCGGTCTACGAAAGCTCATTAGGCATTTTTCAGTACCTCCTATATAGCAGATTGAATGTTTGGCGTGTGCCAGACGTTGAAATTTAATGTTGACATCAAAGTATCAGATTTCAATGCTGGTTCTGATCTCATAAAATTTTTGAACTGGGCCCCGCATTTTGAAAGGCTCCATGAAAGCTCATTAGGCATTTTGTAGGACCTCCTATATAGTAGATCTAATATTCGACGTGTTTCAGACGTTGATCTTAAATGTTGATATCAAAGTATCGGATTTTAATGTGTATTCTGGCCCCACAACATTTTTGAAATCGGGCCCGCAAAAGGTCACGCCGGCTCTGGTCGTAAGATACGGCACAAATTGAATTAAGATTTTACATACGCCGAGAATGCAAATTTTGGGTAGGGATGCTTTTTTGTGAAAACATATTTCAATAATCAATATTATATAAAATATTATTTCTTTCTCTGAACCGACTTACTATAAATTTTACTTTAAAAGTACTCTCTGTGTCAGAAAGACAAATTGCGTCAAACATTTATAAGCCCTCTCACAATCAGCGTCACAGACGCAAAATTTCTGGGCTCCTATAGGCGTTCACAGTAGCCTAGGGGTTAACTTTTAACGAAATATATAAGAAACAAATCCATGTCACGCAAAACACAAACCTAAAATTACCAAATTATCTACTATTAAGAGTATAGTCAAATATAAAAATCGGTATTAATGAAAATAAATAACGGAAGGAGGCATCATCCAAATTAATCATACTATAAATGAAATAGAAAGAACATGTCTTTATATCTGTCGAATAATAAAAAGAGAATAAACTCACGCTCGTAAAGGTGGGAAGATAAAGGAACAACATAAATATTATCACATATCAAGATTCCAAACACATAAGTGATTTAATAAATATTATTTTATTCTTTTTCTGCTAGTGCAACAAATACCTGATAGGTAAAAGTTTTAACTATTACATGGAAATCGTTAATATTGTCCCTTTTGTAGTAACGATATTAGTCTCCTTCCAACATCTGATTGTGTGACAAAGGGCACCTAGGCCCATCTCAAACAGAAAAAGATATCCTAGGTCTTTTAATAAATTTTACGACTGAAGAGGGTAACATACAGTTACCGAAACGTATCGAAAAATTTGAACAAGAAGTATTTTATTTAAACTCCGGTCGACAAATAGCCGTCCTTCATTACGAAGAGAAAAAAAAAAAGTAACGATATTAATATATTTTTACTGGAGTTTATTTTTATTATAATATTTATTAAAATCCTATAAGTCATACAATTTAATGTTATTATAAATTGCATTATTTCATTTGACCCATTAATGGAACACCGACGAAAAATGGATTAATACAAATTTTCTATTACATTCCCAATATGAAATATGATTATTTAAAAAGGAAGAATTTTACCGTTACATGTGAGATCTTCAAACACCGTATCTGGATGTATGGAACACGACACACAATGTGTTACAAAGCTTTTAGAAACTTTGCTTGCAAAGAGAAACCACATTTGTTGGGTCATCGATTTTGATAAAACGTTTTCTATCAAATCTAAAGCAAAAATAAATTGATGCTTATCCGACCGTTTCGGTCCATGTTCATTGTTTACAAAGATTATTAATATTAAATTTTTGACTTCGTAAAATACTAACAATAAGATACTGAAATGGTTGTCAAAGTTATGGTAGCCCAGGTGATAGTGTGCAAGGTTTTTAATTCATCTATCGGTGGTTTTCAAATCCAAGTAATAAATAATCAAATCAAAGTAACTTTGGTGCCTGCTTATCTACCTAGAACTGTTTAACGACGAAATTTTACAATATTTTTGTAATCTATTTTTAACGCGATTTTTCATCAACGATAAAGGTGAAAAGGGCAGCGATGCAGTCAAAAATGCCTACTGAGGATACCACTGCGAAAAAAATGCATTCATAACATCGTGCCGTGGGTGATGCGAAAACCTATTAACACTTTGCTGGCCGGAGACTAGACAAGATTGGAAAATTTATCGCCAAGCCGGATGCAGTGGAAACAATGTATTCTTTGACGCGAGAAAGCTTGGCGCTCTGCTGTCGCGGAGTTTTTCAACTACTTGCGCTGGAAATTAATTTACAAATGCGCCAGAACTCAACACTATATTTCACTATAAAGCATATCTGAGCATACTTTTTCATTAACAGTACTTTCGTTTTAGCGTATACGCGACGTGGTACGGTCAGAAACTGTTCTCCGACAAATAACCATAACTTGCGTGACACGCTCGTCGTTTTGATTTCCGTAATGAAAAAATCAAAATTCTAATTCGTCCATAATTTTGTAATGGCTATATAGATCCTATAAACAAATACTCAAGAAAATTAATTGTCATTATAATGGTAAAGCTAACAAAACAAATTCGATTTCTCCATGTATTGATTAAGCAAAATGATATTTTGCAAAATAATTTGTGCCAATTAATGCGATATAAAATGCCAGAAATTTCGACAATGTATGTAACTACTTGATCTCTTATAGTTTCCGAGATATTCGCCGAAATATACTTTATCACCGTAACTTTGGGGACAGTTTTCATCCCTCCCCCCTAACATAAATGATTATCGAAAAGAAATAGATAAAATAGGTATTTGTATGAGGACTACGACATAATACGTGAGTTTTATCAAAATCGGTAACTGACACTTTGGGATGTTCCCTTCCAAGAAATGCCCAAGAATCACGTAAATACCTGGGTGCCAAGAAACATAGTCCAAGTATTAATCAGGGCTTGATGGGGGCCTTGGCGCTGACCTGCAATTAGCCCAAAGGACCCGTGCAGGCTGGGCGCACGAAATTAATCGAATGAACACTTAAAAATTAATTGAATTCCGTGTGATACATCACTACATGCAAATGACAGGTCTATTTGGATTGTCGACAAATGAGATAGGCAATGCTCCCAATTCGATACTTGCTGATGTATCAGGAACATTCGTGAGTTCGTCCTAATGATTACTTAAAGATGTGCATGATGTTTAATATTCAGTAGTTCACGCGTTGCATTTTTTTGGTGGTTTATAGAATTCTTAAAATCAAAGAAAAAACATACATGAAAAGTTGTTTCAGTTTGAATACTGCAGAACCCTAATTACATGTTTATAACAATAAAATAATGTTTACCGTCGCTATTAGGAGAAGTGTTTTTTTTGCACTTTAGCGCACATTTGTTTTTCGCGGCGCTATTAACTTTCAGTTTTTTTCCGTTTTATACAAGGTTTCTCGCGTTTCTCCGATACGGTGTGTTTTTAGTTTGTCTGAAAACTATGTATTTTATATTTTTTTCATGCGTCTATGTGTGTGTGTTTTATTATTTTTATTTTTATGTTATTGATTCTTGTTTAAGATAAAAAATATGTTTTTATTGTAACAGCGACTGTCTACACCTTTCCTCCGATAGTCAGCTGAAGGTCATCCTTTAGATTAATTTTCTGCAGTAATTGTATAAATAATTTGCGTGATTAATATACAAAAAATTTGATCTTTATCGATATAAACTACATATAAACTACCAACTGCAAAAACGCACCAGGCGAAGGATTTGGTTGTTTACTATGGTCTCATATTTATATTCGGCAACTGTTTCTATCGCATATCCATCAAGTCTGAAAAAGTACTCATTGTTAGTCACTAACGATCGCATTTCCAACCCGCTGGTTGCTCTCGCGAAAGGCTTCAACTGAGAAAAGTCTGTAGTGAAGGGGTTAAAATTTGAAAACCACTTTTTTTCTCAAAAATAAAGTCATAACATACGTATCTAAGATACTATTCAGTGTAAATGTCCTTCATGACAACAAATATTTACTCTTGTAAGCTAATTACTGATTATTTTAATTATATCCCTCCCCTGATGAATTAACATATTTTATATTTGTTTCTATGAAATAACCTACGATAAAGATCAACTGTCAGTTATACAAATACTGTAAACAAATATTAAGCTGTCTCTCTTTTTTAATTGGTGACCAATGCTACATATCAAATAAAGTTGTACACTTTATATTTTTTTTAATGGAAGTCATTTTGCTACTTCGAACATACACTTAAGGTCGACCTTTTTTCAAAATTACACGATGGTTTAAAACGACGATGTGTTTTATCGACCTAACACTAATTTTACCAAGGAAGTGGAAATGATCGGTTTTGCGGAATGAAAATTTATAATTGTTTTCCATGTTTCAATAACAGTTTGTGTATTTACATGAAATTAATCTCTTTTCTTTTATCCTAAACAAAATTTTCTCTTAAAACAGTTATTACAGTAATTCTCTTGTTTTCCACACTTTCACAAAATCGAAACAGTAAGTATCTTATAAAGAGAAAGGAAAAAATATATAAATAAATTTATAATTTGTAAATACAATATGACTTTATCGACGATATATAAATTTTTTCAGTCATTTTTAAACATCTGTCGTTCATAAACGTATAATAAATATTCTACACTTCATGTACGCAGATTTCTATTTATTCGTTACTCGAATAAAATTTGAAAAAGCATTCGACGTTTATTTTTTATCGATAAATATTCAAAGTGAAGTGACGAAGCAGCCTTCAAATTCATGACTGCCAAGAGATTAAAAATGGAAATTCGGTGCTTTTGCGGAAATAATTTTACTACATGTTCGAGTATTTTTGTTCAATTTTGACAAATTTATATATTCAGAAGTAACTTATTATTGCATCTCTTTTTAACAAAATAGTGCACATTTCTTATCAAAATTCGAATGCGCGAAGGGCAGATGCATATAAGGGACAGAGCACATAAAAAATTGAAAAAAGTAAAATCTTTTCGCTACCAGAAAAGGTATTTCTATATATTTAATTACATCTATTTGCATTTCAAACTTTTGGACTATTGAGAATATACAATTTTTCTTGTATGCCTAAACGTCCTGAAACACTAGAAATGGTTTATAACGTGCAATTACAAACAACAAAGTATTGCCTCATTGAAAAAATACATAGTGGTACGGTATAGATAACGAAACTATTTTCTGTCGCCTTTACGGTATCATTCGACTTACAACAAATGAATAGAAAGGTGATGTCACCTATACGATGATATTCGTCTGTAAATAGTTAGAGGGGGAGGGATTCGAAGAATGCTCGGACAGAAAAGCAGTCGAAAGATCAATTACTTCGGGTAAAAAAAAAGATGTCTTTTTTCCCCATGAAAGGGAAATTACGGGAACATTTATGAAGCCCAACTATGCAAGTTTGTGCAATACGAAGAAATTGATACGATTGTATCATAACATACGTGTTTTAAGAAGCAGTCATTGTAGTTTACGTATTCGTTGTTTCGTGTTATAGAAATAATACTCGAGCATTAATTCACTAAAAATTTATAAAAATAACAAGCATTTACTACACAATAATGTACAGTTGCACAAACTGTTCGTTTCATAGGACAGCTGGAGAGTTTTTTATTTCATCGTAACGTTCAGGATAAATGATACTGCTTGCAATACAATAACCATCATTTGCAGTGAGTACTTACTCCATGCATAAACATTATTATATTCATTGCCAATTTCTCTTTTCCTTTATAACTGACACATTTCATTAATTATCTTTAGGTATATTTAATACTCACGTAGGTATCAGGCGACGAGGTAACGGGTTGAGTTGTTTAATACAGGGGTTACGATGGTTTAGGATTTTTATATATACGATATTTTACGATATATTCGCTATTTTTTTCAAAATTCCCTAAATTGATGGAGGAGTTAGGGAGTAAATATTCCACTTCTATCTTGTAAAACCTAAATTACTCGACTAATTATCCTTTTCACCTCTTGATTTCATTTTTTCTAAAGTACGTATTCAGTATATTTAAATTTTATTATATGCCACGTCGGTAGTTCTAGTGATAATATAAGAAACAGAAACGAACTCTTAAATATAATTTTAAATAAATACAAGGTGGTATGCTATCTCTGTCCACCTTGATTTTCGTCATTTGTAATATTATGAAAAAATGTTATGTATGAAGCGTGCACAGTATAGAGAGGGAAATATTATAGCCAGACTGCGGATTTTTATGCATTTATGACAAATTAAATACGGCTAAAGTATACAAAAACGACATAATATAAAAATATATCTAAAATATTCAAAGTATGGTATTTGTTGTAATGTTTATTGAGTGCAATAAATCCCTAGATAGGTTTTCCTGTCTCACCTGCATTTGTGAAACTCGAAATTTGCATAAACATCCGCAGTCTAATTATAACACCAACATTTTTTGCGTGGGTGGAGGCATAGAGTAAATTGAACGTTTTGTTTTTTTTTGCTATGTGGTAGCCGTTGTTAAGACAATTTCAACAAGCTATTTATGTGGAAGATCATGCGAGATCAAATATAGTAGAAGAATGGACTTTCTCGTATTACTACCAATTTACGTTCACACATTGAGAACGGATGACGAGATATCTCGTTTATAGCAAACCGAACGTAGTGGTCGAGTAACGAGATATCTCGGTTTCATGTTTTTTCGACTCAATCGATGAAGATTTTGTTGCTTGCTGTGATGAAATTATGGACAACGGAGGAAAAGCCACGAATACGACTTTAGATATTGAAGAAAATATTTCAAATACAACAAATTACATACGCATAGGACCACCAGATAAACTCTGGCTATATGAAACAGCATACGCTTGAACCAATAATAGGGAAGGGCAAAAAGAAACTCCCAACACAAAAATGTAGAGTCTGCCTGGCCAATAGAAAAAGGAGCAAATCCAGATATAGTTGCAAATTGTGCCAAACACCATTGCACAAAAGAAAATGCTTTCGCCAGATATCATACTTTAAAACACTATTCAAGTTTGTAAAATAAATATAAGTTAAAATGTAAAAAAGCCTACATAATAAATCCATGTATAAAAAATATATAGTAACCTATAAGAATTCTTTATATGAATATAATACCAATGCAAATAAAAAAAGTGCATATATGCATAGTACAAAGTGCTTTTCGAGCGCCAAAAAATATGCACTCGGGAAGCGCGCTGACAATGAGTGAGAGACCAAAATACCGTCTTCAATGTGTTAATCCTACAAGTTTTTGCGATGTTTACAATCCTAATTGCATCCGATGTAATGTTAGAATATAAACCATGATACAAAACCGTTCGATTACATAAAATTATAGAAGCAGATAGTTTTTTCTGAAAACAATGTATGCACATGCCGGACCGACATCGGCCCAGTCTCCTGGGAGTTCCTATCGCACCGATATATCATACCATAGCACCGATTTCGTTTTCTATAAATTGAAAGTCTAGAAAGCATAGCATGTTCTAGAATAATAAATTTAGAGACACAAAATCTGAAAGTGATGCAGCGATATCAAGATTACAATTTGGTATTGATGAAAACGGCCATCACTTCAAAAATTTTCTGTAATGTAAAGAAATTCATTTTACTACCACATTTGATCTCGCATAACTTCTCTCTTGACATCGCCTCATCATCGGCTATCACATTGCGATAAGAAAATCACAACATTTCATTTAAAAAAAATAGAGCTGCCCTTGAAATCTCCTCTATGCCTCCACCCACGCAAAAAATGCTTGTATCACAGTATGTCCTCCTGTAATATCGTGCAAGTTATATATATTAATTGTAGAAGTATATGAATAAATTGCCCTTTTTTCGGTTGAATTTTGACTATGCAAATATATTTATTTAACTCGACACGTTTCGAAACCACTCAGGGTTTCCTCTTCCGGAGTCTATAAATTATATTACATAAATTAATATTTTTATGTATTAATCTATATAAAACTAAGCTATGGATGGTCTCAAAATGTTGTAAGATTATAAATTGTGTGAATTTTTATCTCGAGTGTAATTTCTGATTACTCACTTGCCTATTGCATATGTGTTCCTATGTTTTAGGTCCGATTTATTCCTGTTATTATCGTGTTATATATCTTTTTCCTCATCCTCTTTTTCATTTTTCACTTTCTGTTTTTTGATATACATATATTAGGTGTTCGTGTGCTCCGCGTTCGTTGTGCTTCCCCCGATGGTTAGATTTTGAATCAAAACCCAGTGAATTTTATGAGCGAGGTATTAAAACTTTGTCAGATTGATGGAGGAAAATTATATCAAACCGTGGAAACTATATTTTAGATTAATATTTGTAAATTAAATTCTTATAAGTATCCTCATCTTTTATTTAAAAAAACGACATTTTTTTCCGGTACCCTAATATTTATAGTTCACATGTATCTTCTTGACCTATGAAACATTAGTGAACAATTGAAATCTTCAAATCCTGCGCTGCCTGTTTAGATAATGTTGATACACTGATGCTTTCTAAAAAAAAAACATCCAAGAAACCATTCAACATTTTAATTATGCGGATACACGTGCATATATATTAGGGGTACCGAAAAGTAATCAAAATTTTTTTTTGCTGGCGAAAAACATTTATTTAGTAAAGAAATCTTAATTACTAATCAATAAAATAATTTCCATAATTTTCTAATACTTTTTGTCAGCGTAAAGGTAGTTGTTCGATTCCTTTTTAAAAATGTCTTTCGATTTTTTATTGAGAAACATTTCCGATTACGTTTTCACTTCTCCAATTTTGATTACTTTTCAGTACCCCTAACATATGCGTATCAATACAAAGTTTCTGTTAATCTGCCAAATACTCCTCATTTGTTTCGTGCTTGTACAACGATGCTAAGTTTTTCTTCCGTATGTCAGAATTATTTGTATTTTTAAAGCGTATAAAAATCGGTAATCAAATAACCCTCCGTAACATTCCAAGTTTTCAAGATATTCTTTCTCAAGATATTCTTTCAAGATACGCATTCCTTCTCTCTGATACTGCCAACAGAACGGTTCGAGCAAAAAGCTGTTTACTCCAAGATGGATGACGATGTATATTTTCAACCATGTTTGATGTCTAAAGCAGTAAAAATACTTCAGCATCGAATAGTACAGGAATAACATTGATTTTCCCAAAATGAAACTTTGAAGGCTATCAAACAGAAGATGATGCCCGCTGTAACTTTTTCACGGACTACTCTTTCCGATCTTTAATATTTTTGTGAAAATAAAAATGCAGATATAGAAACCATAACAAAAGAACTAAATGTGTTAAAAGATTTCGTAACAGACTATACCAGGGGTAGTCAACCTAGTCCCTTATCAGATACTATTGAACGATTCAAGCTTTTATGTTGGGTAGTAGAGATTTTGCCCGATGCCGAAACTATCTCCTTTTTTCGACCAGCAAGCATCATTGGAATTGAGTTTGTTACTCCTCTAAATAAAACATTAAATTTAACCACATATTTTTACTAAACTTACACTCTGAAGTTATAAATAATGTGTGGGCGGTAAGAAAATTTTACTATCAACAAAGATACAAAAACGGCCGATACGTGTTAACACATTGAGGACGATAGACGCATGTATACGGCCTGAGAAAAAGTCTGATTACAGTTTATCGGTCCACGTACGCACAGTTAAAGTAGAAAAACAGGAGTATAACCGCTGAGACATTATTACGCAAATAGTAATTTATAACTTCTATTAAATTAACATTATGAATTTCTGATAAACAGGTGGTTTTCGATCGCTAAATAAATGATTATCTCTCAATATTCAAAAAAGCCACCATCCAGGAAGGGTTAAAAAGGTTATCTACCCCTTGTCTATACCATACATCTGTTCTGAAAGAACACCGTTCCCTTTTATAAACTATCAACAACGTCCACTGCTTTTGAACCAAATACTAACAACAAAAAACTCAAAATAATAAGTAAAAAAAAGAAATGAAATAAGTTCAATCAATTGAATTCACATTTCTTATTTATAAAACGAAGTAAGTTTTCTTTTCAAGAAAAGAGAGAGTCAGTTTTCAAAGAAAGATGTCTCATCGATCTACTGATTTGGAAGGAATTTAAAAGACATCCGCGTAGACCGGAACCTCCAAGGGGGTAAACGGGAAGAGTTAGTTACCGAGAGTCCGAAAGAAAAACGGATGAACGAAAGATGAGAGAACAAAAGGAAAAAGGGGTGGACGGGGAGGGAGAGGATCGGAAAAGGTCGGCGTCTACGGTCGAGAGTATACACGTGTCGGATACAAAGAGCATTTGGAAGACGAGTAAGAATCGCCCCTACTGTGCCAGAAGCGCTAATCTAGTTTCGGCCCCGAGGGAAAAACGTGGCACTAACGTATACACACCGGGCCATTGGAGCCGTATATTCGTACCCTCTGTTCATCCACCATCCTCTCGTCGAGAGGACGCTGCCAATGCGCGTGTTAGCTGCTTGGCTTCGGGAAAATCGAGCCGTCCCCATAGATGTGGACGGAACGGGTACACCTCGGGCAACGTCAATCCCGATTAACCTGTCCGTTACTGTTGTATCTCCAGCAGGACGGTTCATTTCGGCCGAGCTACTTTTCCTTTTATCTTTCCCTTGTTTGATTTCAGTTTCGTAAAAGACAATTGTTTGCGTTTCTTTCTATATATCCATTTATCGGACACTGTTTCACGAAACGATGTCAGCGGCGAACATCTATGGCTTTTAACACTAGATCTACGAACGCTAAATCCGATGTATTTAAATATATTAAATAAGTACTTGGAAGAAAGTTGGATCAAATGGCAAGAAATATGATGAAGTTAAGTAATTAGAAGACACGCGTGGAATATCTACTGTACTGCTTCTCTATAAATTGAAAAAATATTTCTAAAAAGGTAGAATTCCTCGGTTTGATCGCTGCTCGATTAGCTGTCGCCGTTTTTTTGCACTGCGACATAGTTCACTCCAAAATAGATGTTTCAAGTTCTGAAATACTTACAATTTTAGTGAGGTTAAAATTTGTTAAGAAGAAAGGCAGAATGCTTCTTGATCATATCTAATAATTTTTAAATGTTATTGCAAAGGCATATCTGCCTAACAATTAGGAATGCTTTTTTGATCGGATACTGGAGTAGCTTATGTAAGAGTTATCATTTCTTTATGACATTTTTTTGTTACTGCCTCCTCAATGATCAGAATTAAATTGCAAAAATAGAAATAGATCAGTGACTCTTGATATATTTTATAACTTAGCTCACTTAATCGTGTCGCATCTCTTTGATATTTTCAATTTTATAGGTTTTACGAAATTAGAAAATTACCTACTTCATTTACCGTGTTACGAATGTCATACGTTGTTGTAAGTTAAGCGGTTAAGGAGGTAGAACAAATACGATTTCTATAATGTTATGAAAAATGGTTGGCATCTCCGTTATATGGTATCAAACTGTTTATGATTAGCAACGATTTGTTATCGCTAATAATACAATTTAAAAGAGAGGTGAGTTTTGGTAATGATTCGTCGGTAATTTTGTAAAGCGGAATTCTCGGAAGGTGGTTATCAGTTTATTCAAATATAGTAGTGTTATTGTGTAATAACTCTAGTTATAAATCGTAAAGTTACATACCTTTCAGATACATCAAAAAGTTTGGATTATAAAAGATTAACACTTTGACGTAAAACGGAGTATTCTCAACGTAACTGGTATTTTGACAAAATAAGTTCTACTTGGAAATGTAATTATTATTTAGTGCGTTCAATCGAAGTGTTCTGCAATATATGTAGTTACTAGTTTCATTGAAAAAATTGATATACATGGACAAAAGAAAATATGAACAAATTGTTAGTAGATGACAAAAATTATTTTTAAAATAATTATACAACATAAAATTATATATGCGTTTTTCTTACATTTTGACCGTATTCAAAATGTATCTCTTCCATTGCAGAAACAGATTCGTTATTCTTTTCTCGTAGGAAAAAATGCAGAATAAACGAGTCTACAGTATATGGTGGTTTTACGATAGACGACAGTAGTTCACGTGTTTTACACTTGCTGTACGTTCTGGCATATCTCACAATTGTTTCGAAGAAATCTTGCCGCGAGAAAACAAATAAGGTGTCTACATGAATATAAAGAACCTGGCCCAAGTCCGGTTTCCAGCGAAGAAACCTATCCCGTCCTTCCGTCTTAGCATACGAAATTTTGTTTCGATCGAACTCGTAAACCACTATATTCTCGAGATACGCAAAGTTTCTAGCTGGATTACGAAATATCACACAGGTACGCACGCAACTCGATGTCATTTGTCCTTTTTCATATTGTGCTTTTAGAGAGGAAATACTGTATTTAAAATACAAGTTTCTTTTCAGGTTCGCCACTTTTTTTATGTTGTAACCTTCGTCAGATTCTACAAAAAATTCACATCGAAGTCACTATAGTCTTCTCGGATTCGTAGTTTATTTTCTATTAAAAAAACAAGACTTTTGTACTATTTTCTCATAATAGCTTAACAATAATATGAATTCAATTGAATATGAACAATAATGTGTACAATTTGTTTCAACTTGTTGTTGGATGAATAAAATACACAACTCTGGTTGCTTGCAAAAAGTAAATGTGAAATTTGGTTTATTAGTCTGCGATGCTTACTCTGTTGACATAGTAGTCTGTTTGATTAAAAAAAACAAACGAATACCGCGTTTCTGAACCGATGAAAAACAGAATGTGATCACACCCCATATATCGTTGCCGGGTCGCAACGCAATCGCTGGCTCGAGACACGAATCGATGAATCGAAGTTTACAGAATACTATGGGGTAAAAAAAGACTCCAGGAGCCGATGAAGATTTATCTTTCGCATTCCATTGTCGCCGCAGCGGCGACACTGCAATAGAAGTTGATAACTGTGTTATCAGGCAAATCCGATGAATTTTTATATTTTTTAATGTCAAGGCAAGATTTCAATTTTCCACGGATGTGCACTCGCACCGTGTAAACCGTGGAAAGATCTAGAGATTATTGAATGAATCGTTTTGTTTTGAATCGGTTTTATATTGATTGTACTTACACTATTCATAACAGTGTACTGCGTTAGAACGGTAGGATTTCATATATACATATGAATGAAACATATGAAATATATATATATATATATCACTGGAAATTTGGTGTTAGAAACGCATTGAAATTCGGTGTAAGTCGCAGAGATTCAGTGTAAATTCGCAGAGATTTCGTAGAAATGCGTCCTTAGCGAAGCCTTCAGCTCCGGCAAACTCTTTAGAATCCTCTCCCATCACTTGTTAGAACTAGGAAAATTCCATAAAATTGATGTGGGCGGACTTTGAGCGCTTGCAGGGGGAAGGCTTTACCCAGATTTGGAATCTTCTATGTTAAGAATTAACGGATATTTTAAAAAGTAATATTTTTCTCAGTGCTGCACGAATAACTTCAGAACTTCCAACAGTGATGGCTTATCATATTTTTGCGCGGTCTACCTTCCCTTAGGCCCTAAGACCCTCGAGGCTGATTAGTCTCGATGGCCGAAACGGCCAAAGGGCTTGAAACCTTAGTTGGGGCTGCGTACAGCATTAATGCAGTATTTGATTAAAAAGTTAATAAATCTTTGTACAAATGTGGCTTTTAAGTTCAAACCATTACGTATGAATTACTTTTTCAGGGCGTCTAAAACAACAAAAGATGATGTATGTTACTAATATCAGCAATTAGGATATTAGAAGCTATTTTTACTTCTCTGCAAAGAGTTCAATTTTTGAATTAACAATGGCTTGTATTTACACATGTTTCTGAATGTATATTCCCGGGAAAAAAAATTATATAAAGTTATATATAAGTATATAAAATTATATAAAATTGTATCTTATTATCTATAATTTTGTATGATTATATCTAGATTCTTATATTAAATTTTATTAATTTTTATATAATTTTATAAAACTATATAAATTTTATAAAATTTTATATAATTATATATTATTATGTATCAATCAGAAAATCCTAAACTGTAGACTTATATATTATGATATATAAATATATATAAAGATATAAAAATTTATATATTTTGTATTTTTTTATAAAAATATATAAAACTTTATTGGATTTCTTAGATTAAAATATATAAAATTTTAATATTATTATATTAATATTATATTATTATATTATATTATTATATTAATATTATTATATTTTAAATTTTTATATTATTGTATATAAATATATATAAAAATATAAAATTTGATATATTTTGTATTTTTTCATAAAATTATATAAAGTTATATTGGACTCCTTTTATTAAAGTGTGTTAAAAAGTCATATATAATTATATAAAATTATATATTTCTATATATTATGAGATAAAATTATATCATGCCAAAATTGAGATATAATTTTATATAATTATATATGGTCAACTATACATAATTTTATATGATTATATAAAAAAAATTTTTCCCGGGTTTTTTCAAGCTTTTCTGCGAGTTACTTCCCAACCCTTATGTTTAACATTCTTAAAACACGGTTTACAATATTATTCACTTCAACTGTGTATGGCTGTTTCTTTCAGTTTGCACTTTGCGCTCTGTTTTTTTTTGCTCCGGGTAATTCTAGTCTTGCAAGTTCTGCTTCCAGAAAAATTGTAAATATTGTTTGGATTGGCAAAAATCTATACAAATAAAACAAGAGACATACAAGAGGTAATTTGGATTTCAACATTTTTATACAAATTTTGCCGTTTTGGGAATAAGAAATAATACAATCTTCAATGCAACATGTTCCTGTAATTTTTGAAATTAAAAATTTGTACTTTTGGAGCAATCATTCAACGAGGAAAAAATTTGTACTATAATTACGATCGCGTGAGCTATAGGTAATTGTGCAATATTTCATATTTGCAGGATCTATTGCTTGTTGAACTTCCATTGTAACAGCATGATGTATAATCGTGACTCCTTGCAATTAGCGCACAACGCTGTACAAAGTTGGAATGTGATCCAAAGGTAATTCGAATTAATCATTTAAAGTTATTAGTATAATTTAATGTTTAAAAGTGTTGTAATACGTTTCTAAAATATAAGACTAACAAGTAGATTATAGTATCTTTGAAAGAGTAATATCCACTGTGTTCTAAAAAGCTAAAATTATAATAAAATAAATGTCTAGGAATTCACTAAATTAAAATCAAGGAAATTTTTACCTTGGAAATGTCACTATTGCACTCATAACACATTCTTGAACGAAAAATTCTTGAAAAAGCGACGTTCTTCACAGTGTAAAACGTACTGTAACGAACTCAGGCTATAAGAGCCATGCAACTAATACGATGTATCTTATCTTAAACGAAATGTTAAATGAAAAAAAGCGCATCTTAAAAAATGAAAAAGTACGTTAATTAACAATCGTAAAATTGTATATTATACTACATATTCGATTATTTTGGTTTTACCTGATAACCAATGATACACGATGACGGCAACGAAGAGCGTTGGGATATTACGAATGGAGCGAAGAGATAAGAAATCACAAGGGACCCTCTCAAGTGACAAGTGTTTATTCCGTGATGCTGTGCGTGACGCGATAAAGATAACAGGGTGACAGTACTGGATAATAAAAGAGGGAAAAGTCATTTCTGCTAATCTTAATGCAATTACACCGCTTGCACCCCTCCTTCAAAAATGGCCGGAACAATCTCCACAAAGTAAGACCTTCGTAGTTTTAAAGGACATTTATGTAATCCATGACGAATAGTTGTTACCACCATCATGCTGTTGTCGCGAGATTATAAATAAAGAAAAACTTCCATTTACGTCCCACAGACAATATATGCATGAACAAAATATGTGCCTGAAGGTACACCGTACTGTTTTTAATTATCAAGTTACAGGTTTGATATCATGTAAGTCTGATCCTATTGTTTTTAGGAAGCATGAGGACACATTGTTCTCTTTACTTTAACTCCATGCCGTACAGTTTCTTTCGTGACTGAATCCGCAACAACTCAGAATGAAATGGTATAATAACAATCTATTCCTGACTTCTGATATAACGAATAACTTGCAATTAGCGCAATATTAATGGTATTGAAGTAATTTAATCGTACCGTAACCCACTGACATTTTCAATTTAATGGTTTTCAGAAAATTTCAAAATTTCCTCCTCCGTTTATGGCATTACAAGTATCACTCTTTATTGCGCATCGTTGGGTTAATATTTTAGAAAATATCATTACTCGTTAATAATAAACATACCGGCACTTTGCACATACCTATTTTTATCATAAGAGGACAAATGACTCCTCGTGGTATGTAAGGTAATACAGTAGGACTCCTCGGCAATCGAGGAACCTAGAATCTCATTCCCCTCTTTGGGCGGAGAATTAGTTACCACCACTCTTTTTACTTCCCCGCTTTTTTCAGCTAGAGAGTGAGAGGAACAAACGTGTATAAAGTTGGCACAGCCAAATGAGCACAATCGAACCAAACCGAATTACGAATTTAGTGCTTTTTTTGTGCTAATTTGTTACTTTATTCGCGATTTTTTTGCTCTTACCGATTTCTAAAAATTGATGGCTGTGTCAGGTTAATATGGAAGCTAGCACAGCCATTCCAAATAAACTAAGAAAACGAGACAACAATGTAGTTTCCGTAGCATAGAGATTTAGTGCTAATTTCGTGCTTTCAAGAAATGCCCTGAAAAAATTATATAACCATCCCTTTCGCCGAAAAACTACCCCCTCTTTCAGAGGCTCAAGAGAGAAGTGCTCCAACTACGCGGCACAATTCCATTGTCGTGGATGATTTCCACCGTAGGAATTCTCTGCTCTAAAAGTATCCCATCTGCGAATTTATTGCTCCTTCCATTCCGCCGAAAAACTACCCCCACTGTCCAATGCTCACGAGAAAAAGCGGCACAATTCAATCGATGTTGATCAGTAGGACCAGCCGAGCGATAATATGTATGTGCTATTTCGCGTGAAACGGAATAATCTGCCCCGATATTTTCTAACTATTGCATTTCGATTGTGCTTGAAAATTTCGATTCTTGCGCCGAAGGATTTTCAAATTGATGCAGAATTCGTCGACTTGCTGGCATGATTGAATTCATCTTTTTTGTTTCTTCAAAAATTCATAACCAATTCGACAATCTTTTGGCTCAAATATCAAATATCCAACTTGTTGAAGACAACCGACACGCAAAATTCACAAAATATCCGTGAGACGATTATTAATCCGCTTCACGCGAAATAGCTCATACATATTATCGCTCGGCTGGTTCTACTTATCAACATCGAATGGATTGTGCCGCTTTTTCTCGTGAGCATTGGACAGTGGGGGTAGTTTTTCGGCGGAAGGGATGGAGCAATAAATTCGCAGATAGGATATTTTTGGAGCACAGAATTCCTACGGTGGAAATCATCCACGACAATCAAATTGTGCCGCGTAGTTGGAGCACTTCTCTCTTGAGCCTCTGAAAGAGGGGGTAGTTTTTCGGCGAAAGGAATGGAGCAATAAATTCGGGGATGGGATATTTTTGGAGCACAGTATTCCTACGGTGGAAATCATCCACGACAATTAAATTGTGCCGCGTAGTTGGAGCACTTCTCTCTTGAGCCTCTGAAAGAGGGGGTAGTTTTTCGGCGAAAGGGATGGTTATATAATTTTTTCAGGGCATTTCTTGAAAGCACGAAATTAGCACTAAATCTCCATGCTACGGAAACTACATTGTTGTCTCGTTTTCTTAGTTTATTTGGAATGGCTGTGCTAGCTTCCATATTAACCTGACACAGCCATCAATTTTTAGAAATCGGTAAGAGCAAAAAAATCGCGAATAAAGTAACAAATTAGCACAAAACAAGCACTAAATTCGTAATTCGGTTTGGTTCGATTGTGCTCATTTGGCTGTGCCAACTTTATACACGTGAGGAACAAAGATATGTTAAGAGTTTTCTGTCCTTTTTTGAAGCTCCCCTCCACTGAGCGTCACTCAGTGGAGGGGCTGGGAACCTACAATCTTTTTCCGGGAATTTTCGCCCCGATGCCGTAGATTGCCGAGGAGTCCCACTGTATAACGCAAAGAATTTTCCCCTTGAAGCTCAAAACTGCAAATTCAAATTACCATGAAATTACCGTAACAATACATATATTGAATTTACATAGAGTAAAATTGAAATGGTTCGAGATGTGAGGCAAGGGGCAAGGAAAGAGTATCGCTCGCACCGCCTCTCCTTGCCATATCGATTCTGAAAACTTGAAGATCGGCCAATAACTATCGAAAACAAAATACTTATTTCGTCGTTGACCTGACGACATAATGAATTATCTGACGATTGATCAGCAAGACAAAAGAACGCCGTATTCCGATTTCGGAGTCTTCCCGAACAAGCCGGTATCGGCACAACCAACGAACAGGTTTAGTCTTCGCTTTAACAATTTTGTACTCATTATCTTTTCTTTTAACCAAGTATTGAACCCTTTGGATTATGTCTTAAAGTCGCATGAGATCTAGTTCAAATAACTAGTTTCAATTCAACCGCAATCAGAGAAAATCTTTCCGTCAATATGGATATGTGGTATGAATAATATGAATGGAATTTTCAGTTATGAATGTAGTGTATCGGTTGTTTGCGATGAATGTGTAAAACCATCAAGAAGTTTCCGGGAATAAGATTTGCAAATATTTTAAAGAGCGATGACCCTGGAGCTGTCGATCAATGATCACTATGGCAAACAGCTGATGACGAGAGCGCGAATGATGAGCGAGTATTCCGTGGAAATGATATAAACATACCTACAATTTGGGGAGTCCAGAGATTCTTTTGAAATTCGTGCGAGAGCGAGATTTGTGTACACCTAACTCTGTTTTTACACGATAGAAATGTTCCCGAAGAATACGTGTAAAAAAATATGTTAGATCTATGGAAAAATAGAAGAATGGTTCCAGTCCCAAGAAATCAGCAAAAATAATAGAATAAACCATGAGTTTTCGTCTTAGGATCTTAAACACTTTATTTTATAAAGATCGCACATATATCATACAAAGTAAATTATCCTTTGAAAGGGAAAAAAGATGTCACTAATCCACGAACACAAAAATTAGGAAAGATAATATGAGTTGCACATACAAAGATTTTATTCGATGTCACTTTCTGACAATAAACGCATACGTTTGCGTAAAACTACAGTATTACTGCCATCAATAGAAATGTCTTGGTTATCGTCTTCGTGCTCCATTGGTGAAATTCTTTCTGTTATCTCTTGAACAAAATTATGACTAGCCTCCTGTGATGCGGATGTTTCAGTGGATTTAAGAACGAAGTGTAGGCTAAGGGGCTGATAAAAAAAAGGTTTTAAAACTATAACTTACCATTTATTGACTTTTACGCAAAATTAATTCCACGTCTCCAATATCGCAATTATAAAAATAAAAGTAAAGCAAAATTTTCTTCTTGGAATTTGGGTCGATCGTGTTAAATCAAAATAAGTCGTGTAAAAAGAGAATTGTGTGTAGTTCGAAAGAGAGTTGTATCGTTGTGTAGCCTGTGTTGTTATTTAAAGTTATATTAACGTGGCTTGTTTCGTATTGTTATTGTTTGTTTCCTGTTAATATAAATAAATCTTGATTTGCATTATGCATACAAATATTACTGTTATTAATTATGACTTGCACATTTTTTATTCATATGTGTACCTATCAGTTGTCAGGAATGAGTGAAAAATCTTGCGAGAAATATTACGAAATCCATTGGATTCGACGTGTCGCCTGAAAATGATCATATTCTTATTCTTGGAATAAGTACCCCCACAACTCAATTTATTTAATCGTATTAATATATAACGTTTTCTATATGTGATAACTAGACTCCGGATGTTTATGCAAATTTCAAATTCAACAAATGCAGTTAAGACAAGAGAACCTATTTAGGGATTTGTTGCACTCGATAAATGTTACAACGAATACCATACTTTGGATATTTCGGATATATTTTTATATTATGTTCGTTTTGTGTATTTTAGCCGTATTCATTTTGTCATAAATGCATAAACATCCGGAGTCTGGTGATAACTAATTACTTCTAAAATTAGAAATGAATTACATGTGTTTCACTTATTTTATTTTTATTTCATTTTATTTCATTTTATAATGGCTGGGACTTGTTCAAACAGCTTGTACATAGTTTTGGTTTGTTTAGTACATAATATGAAATTTGCGCAAGACTATCAACATACTTATAGAAATAATAAGGCCATTTTTGTAAATCGCTTTGGAATTACAATTTTCATCATTTTCAAACTTTTGTCTAATTACCAGCTGTATACAATAGGCAGATTCGTAATTTAAGTAACACGCACATATAAATAATCTCATAATGTTTTAATACATTCCTTCAATGTATTCTTAAAATACCACAAGTCAGTACATATTTTCCTTGGAATAGTTACAATTATTATACAGGGTGTCCCGTAACTGGTGGTACAACCGAGCGTGGGGTGATTCTACGTGAAAAACTGAATCGAAAATATAGAATAAAATTTTTTCATATGACGCTTCGTTTTTGAGAAAAATAAGTTTGAAAATTTATCGAGTATTATATATACTCACAGTATTTCGGAAACTAAAGGTCCTTGCTCGATCAGTATAAGGAGATCGTAGAACTGATACAAGAGGTATCATCATCCTAACAATGTTTGTAAACACTGCACGAAATACAGAAATGCTCTTCTACTCGTAAAAGTAAGATAGCGAAATCCGTCGAGCTGAAACGTGGATCCAGTGCCCGTGTACTCGATAAATTTTCAAACTTATTTTTCTCAAAAACGAAGCGTCATATGAAAAAATTTTATTCTATATTTTTGATTCAGTTTTTCACGTAGAATCACCCCACGCTCGGTTGTACCACCAGTTACGGGACACCCTGTATAATAGATACAGGTGCATTTTCACTTAAAATATGCAAAATAGATGCATTTTCAAACCGTTCCTGTTAGAAATGTAAAAAGTTTCACTAAACTTCGGTATTCTCCCACGTCCGAATTAGATTCAACTTCACATTCGATCGTTTCATACATTTCTTGAATTCGAATCACTGTAAATCTGTTTTCTCACGACTACCTGTCTTCTTTCTCTCTAGTAGTCCAGTCAAATAAGACTTTGAAGGTTACAAAAATTCCCATAGAGCTAAAAATTGGTATGGATGTTCAGAATACTATTATAAATGAATTGTGAAAAGTCCCCATCAATCCCCCTTGTGCAAAAAATTTTATTGATGGTGAAAGTTTTCAAAAATAGGGTTTTCGCGTTTTTCAGTTAAACGGTGAGTTTTACAGCAAAACTAGTTCAGACAAAAATTGTAGATCATCCGATTCTCTACAAAAAATGTATCCACACTTTTTTTCATAAGTATTGCCATTTCCGTGATACAGCGGTTCAAAGTACTGAAAAAATTATTTCATTCGTAATATGCACACGTTTCCACACCACCTATGAGGTAGTGTGCTTGGCGCTTTTTTTAACGTGGTTTCCCCGGTAGGCCTATTCCACGATCTATTGTGATCCTATTGAATTCAAATTGAGTATTGAAAATGATGAAAGCTGTGTAAATTATGTAATATATAAATGAAAAAATAATTTGGAAAAATTATTCGTCGGATTCATAATAATCCAATGGAACTTCTAGTGTACTGTCTTCGTTTTGATCATCTTCTTTTTCTTCATCTTCCTGCTGGATACAAATATGTTCTAACAGTGATACATCATATGTCTCATCACTGATATCGTAATTATCCTCATCTAGTATCGATTCAACATTGGAGCACGACTGTCCTTGACAATTGGTACATGCTAAAGAACAAAACAGTCCAACCTTTTTACAGCCGCATTTAGCATTGCAACCTTTTTTGCAATTGCAAAAGATGGTGTTAAGGAGTTTTTCTGGTGCAGGTGGGAGTAACGTATGAATTGGTTCCAATGCATTGTCAACTAACTTCCAACCCCAGTCTTCTGGATCCATTTTATTACCAAGCCACACTTGAACTTGATAATATACCCGGAATAGATGTTGTTGAGCAGCAGCAGAGGTTGGGGGAAGACAAGCTAATTGCACTTGTTTTTTATTATAAGTTTTTTTTTGCAAAATATAAGTATCGGAGTTTATCCAAGCAGGTAACTTTTTTTGGAGCTCCGTACATAGAAAGAAGGAAGTGAATTCCATTAGTGATTATAACTGCACATGAATTTTTACAGATGTCTGGTCTTTCAGGTACTCCGAAAACTCATCACCTCTTTCAATACTTGCATCAATTAATGCTTTCATGCCGCGATCAACAGTAACAACTCCACTTTCAGTCAAAGGTTGACTACAAATAAAGCAGAATTGCGACATTTTTTTTTAAAAACAGTAAAATGCACAAACTTTGTTACAAAATATAAGCGATAGCCACGAGTTGTCACTACGAAGGAATGCTTACGACTAACAGTATTTTGTTGAGTATGAGACCTTTGAAACGGAGTAGGTATACGAGCATCGCCACGCTGACAATTGAATGGAAGACAAATTACTCAAGGCCATGGGACTAAATTAAAATAGGGGCGGAGTTTTTGACGTTCATTTATATTCTAAGAATTTTATAATTTGTATGTATAAGACATAGGGACTCATATTTGTACTCGTATAACGGTTCAAAAATGTATATAAAAGTACATTAACGTGCATATTACGAATAAAATAATTTCTTCAGTTCTTTGAACCGCTGTATCACGGAAATGGCAATACTTATGAAAAAAAGTGTGGATACATTTTTTGTAGAGAATCGGATGATCTACAATTTTTGTCTGAACTATTTTTGCTGTAAAACTCACCGTTTAGCTGAAAAACGCGAAAAACCTATTTTTGCAAACTTTCACCATCAATAAAATTTTTTGCACAAGGGGGATTGATGGGGACTTTTCACAATTCATTTATAATAGTATTCTGAACATTCATACCAATTTTTAGCTCTATGGGAATTTTTGTAACCTTACTTCTATTTTAATGATTAATTTGACTGGACTATAGGGAAGAATAACCAAATGGCACGACGTTTATCGAATATTCGCTGAACGAGGTTGCCACCTTTCATTTTCTCATGTACTCTCTGACAATGTTTTTAACAGCCACGGTATATCGAGTTATTGGGTGAACCGGATAATAATTTCAGCTGCAATTGCTTCACTTGCATCGACACATGTATTTACTGTTCTGCTCCTTTCCTTGAAATTGAACGATATAATTTTATGTTTCTATGTATTCATTGAAACAACTTCTTTAACCCTTTGCATTCCATTGTCGCTGCACCGACGGCATTGTAATAGAAGCTGAAAACTCCGTTGTCAGGGAAATCCCGTCTATTTTTATATTCTTTTAAACTGTAAAACAATTTAAAAATGTATGCGCTTCTTTTTTTATGACAAAGGAAGATTTGCAATTTTCCACAGATGTGCACTCGTACAATTTTAAATAGGCCTGGAATATATGATAGCTCATGGTAAAAATGATTCGGAATACAAAGGGTTAAGCTACTTTTCTGTTACTGAAAGGTGCGTATCAAAAAATTGCATGTAAAAAGGTAGAAAAATCAGCATCTGCCATATGTACAAATAATGCAAAGGAATAGAAGAAAGATTTTTAATTTTAGTATTCTGTGAGTACTGCTAGGCAGTAAAGTTATGTTGAAATATAATTTTGAAGTTTCAAGTGCGATTAACTTTAAGTATAGTATTTGAGTATCTATATATAACGACAGTTTTCAACCTTTTCACACATGGAATCCTAGCAACAATTTTTAAAGTTCTAGAAAAACTCTGCATCCGTGTACCTAATAAAATTTTTATCATAATATGAGATTCGAAAGTATGCGAATCCCCATCTTATATTTGACGAAAAACTGTACGCGTTATTTCACTAACGTTTTGCGGAACCCTAATTGAGAAATGCTGGTGTATAACACTTTACAACTTATTCCATAAATTACAACAGCAATTAGAAGGCAATTAGAATCACTTGTATTGTTTAATACTAGATTTATGGAATGAGTCAAGGTTATCATGGAATCAAGATTATTATAGAAATCAAGATATTGCTATATATGTATACATTTATATAGATATTAATTTATTCACTCCGCTCACCCCTTTTGTTGTCCACCGACAATTGTTTTTTTCTTAAAACATCAATTTTGGTGGACGTAAATCTAACAATAAGTAATTTAACTCAAAATTAGCGTCTCTTCTTTTGGCAAGAGAAAAATATTGGCGATACCCTTTATGGTTATTATCATGTTATTATCTCTGTTATTATCTTATTATGGTATTGTTAACTGTTGTACACTCGTTATTATCGTTATTTTATGTTAACTAAAGAATAATTTCGATTTGCTCAAACATTTTCTGTAGAGTGTTGCATACTATGCTCACAACGACTAGGAACATACAGATTGTAAATAAAAGAATCAAACAAAATACTATTAATAAAAATGTACATCAAATTTTTAATTACAATATTTGTATTCATAACAAAAGAAATAACCATTTCAGGTTTTACGAAAAATGTATGCTTCTTACATTTCTTCTAATCGAAAATAATTTTGTTCCATGTCGCAAGAAATTCATTATCATATGTAATTTATAGAAAAAGCAAAATGCCTGCCCTTTTGGCGTAAAAAGCGACGATTATTTCATCTCACTGTGAATTTGATTGTGAATGCTGTCAAAAAAGTAATCTATGTAATACAAATAATCTATGATATATTTTTTGAACATCGAAAATAACTGAACTACCTATGATTAATAATGTTTGAATTCTTTCGCCAGAATTGTCCGGCTAACGGACGATGGAGATGCAAAAAGTTACTCCAATAGAGACTCAAATGACCGATGCGAATAGTGTAAAACAAAAATGTCGCTGGAACAATACCCTTTTCAGGAATGTTGTATGCATGGCGCAAATACCGAGTATTTGCGAACAATTTTCGTATCGAAATTCTACACCACTTAATGAAGCGCTTGATTAAATCTGAAGTAGATAGAGCTGGAATAGTTTTCAATCTGTTATTGTTACTGTAAAATGTCGATAGATCGCAGATGTACTATTCGTATAAAATCGAGTTTCAGTTGAAATGCCTCAAATACGCGGACTGATATTTTCTATCGCGAAAGTTTCTAAACAAAAACGGTATGTTTAAGCTACAACGCAAAAGATTAAATCGATTTGTTACAAAACCTTCTTTATTATATTTATAAGCTGTAATTTAATTAATCAATCGTCCAATGATATTCAATCATTTCCGAAAAATCGAGGAGCATCGATATTTAAAGATAATACAATAACCTTGCAAATGAAATTTACTATTATTTACAGTTATGTCAATATTGTTCATTGTAAAACATTTCTAATGTTTTCTAATGTTAATTTTTTAAATATTATCTTATATAAACCCAACTCTTTTTTTACATGGTCCGTTTTTTTCCCCGATTTCGAAATAACACGGTTCACCAATAAGAACAAATACACTTTTTTACAGGAATTACAAAAAAATTTTTTTTTATTTTAATCTTGACAGTGTCGTAAAGAAACTTATGTATACAGCAACAAAGTACAATTGGGGGAATACCGTCATCAGAAGTCGCTCGGTTTATGCCGAAACATTTATTAATGACAGTTGTTCTAGACATATCTGATATATCTACTGATGATAGTATTTTTGGTTGAATCCGTAATAAACGTGCACGCTTGTTATCAAGTAGCGATGAATAGTTGCAAAGTTGATTTTTATTCCAAATTTCAATTGTAATTTTTATGTGTTGTACTTATGGGCTGAATTTTCACTGTACACTAATTTTAATTTTTTTGTTTATAAATATGTATTAGGTTGTAACATATGAAATGTCCGATTTTGGTTTATCATTATTTTAAACTCTGTTCTGACAAAAATTATTAAAATATTTAGGGATACTTTATATCTATCGTGAAGAGCATGGTTTCTTTTGTCAGAACCGATCTTTATTCTTTTTGCATAAGCAACTAATTTTACAATTTTGTGCTTCGATTTACAACAAGAATCAACACTATGTTCGCGTACTTTTCTTGTACGAGCGGAAAAATGATAACAGCGCATCCGCAGCTGCTCGAAATATCAACGCTGCAATTGGCAATGATGCAGTCGATGAACGTACAGTTTGTCAATGGTACCAAAAATTCGAAGCCGGAAATGAAAATGTTGAAAGTGAACCTCGTGGAAGGTCGGAGCTGAGCATTAACGACGATCATTTGAAGCTTGCAGTTGAAAAAAATCCTGGAACAACGGTCAGAGAACTTGCCCAAGAATTTCACGTAAGTGCTATGACGATTTCACGCCACTTGAATTTGATCGGCAAGAAAAAAAAGTTGGATAAGTGCGTGCCACATGAATCGAACGATCGGCAAAAGTTTCCTCGTTAAGAAATATGCAATTCTTTACTGATTCGAAACCAAAATTTTGCTTTAAATTATGAAACATTGCCTCATCCTCCTTACTCCCCGGATCTATCACCGACGGATTTTCGTTTTTTTTAAACATTTAAACCATTTTTTCAATGAAAAAGCCTTTAGAAATCAAGCGAACATCGAAGACACAGTTCGAGAATTTATGAGCACCAGAACACATGATTTTTATCAAAAAGGGATTAATATACTAGAAACTTGTTGGAAAAAGTATGTAGAATCGAGTTGTTATTTCGATTAAAAATATTTATTAGTAAAAAAGTTGTACTCATTTGAAGGTAACCTTAAAAATCGGACATTTCATACTTTACAACCTAATATGTAATACGGATTTCATTATTACTTTCTTGGCACGGTTTTTTGGGGACATATTTACAGTTTATTCGTCTTACATGATTTTTTAAAGTAGTGTTACATATCTCCAAATTTACCATATATCGCATGTACTTTTTTACACGATTTTTTTTGCACAGTTTTCTAAGGAACTTATCTACCATGTAAGAAAGAGTTAGGTGTATACTGTATACTAATATTTAATGTTGTGTTTTCATACAATTAACACAAACCTGAAAAAATAACAAAATTTTTGGTTTTCCTTTTAGTGCTTCCCGAACTATTATAAACTGTACCATAAAATTTATGAAAATTTGTATTGGCCGTATTAATAATGTATTTTCTATCTCTTGCAATAAGTAATAATAAACATAGAGTTTTGCTAGTTATGTAAGTCACATAAAACTCACATAAACCGTGAATAGGTATATAGAACATTTACAGCTGCAAAAGCAATTTTTACTGTGCAAACGATAATCGGTATTTCCTAGTATAACTTAAAATTCATTCGACACGGTAGTACACCAGTTAGAGTTAGACCAAATCAAATTGATACGAAAACTCATTAAAAGAATTATTTTACATAATGAAATTGTGAATGAATTTCGCTGAATATTATACAGGCGATTGACGTGGGTTACAAAAACCCTGCCACAAATATTGCAATGGTTGTTCTTGTTTTTTTGACTTTCGATGTCAAGGACAATCATTACATATATGACATCGTAAAAAGTGACAATCGATCGGCCGTGCCTGTTTTATGCAAATTAACTTTAAATTTCAGGTGTCCAGAGCAGAGGCATTAATTAGACGGTTTTCAATCCTTTCAAATTAAATAGATCCAGTCAACCGTAAACGGCGGAAACCTTTAAATCCAAAAAACTTTCCTTACGGGCTATCATTTCATTAATATTCATGATCGTATTTATTTCCCGAATACGGTTATCGTGGTGGTTGTTTATTTCCGCTAATTAATTCCAATTTATCGGCACCAATGTAGCAGCGGTAGTCCCACGCACATATTGAAATCCTCAGAGATTTCGTAGCAATTACCACTTCCCTCCTCCTAAATATCTTTCCCACGATTTCCGATGTTTTTTCCACCGTTTATTTCCCTCCCGAGATTTTTCGCACCTCTTAATTTAGCATATTCATTTTTTTTCCGCCGAAAATTATATTTCACATTAATTGTTTAAGCATTATAAAAGAAGCGAAGGTTCATGAATAAAAAAACGCAAACGAATTTTTAAATATTCATAACTTCTACTGGATCTCTTCTCGATGTTTATTTTGGCAGGGCAACAGAAAACGTCGAAGCTCGATATCGCTGAAGAGGCTTTCGCCTCGCCAGGGTTTAGGTTTTCGACATTCGTTCCGCCGCAGAAGGAACTTCCGTATCAATACAAACGGCTGTTATGTTGCCGAATAAAGCAACGTTTTCACGAAGAATGGAAAAGTCTTTGATTCTAGGATTCTTTTTCAACTGAACTCTCCCACGCGAACACGTGTGTGTTTACATCGGTGATGGTGGTCGTGGCTTTTTCCAAGGGTGAACGAGAGGACAATGGGGCATAGGTAGGATGCCTTCGCACCTTCGAGGCCGGTTCTAGCCGATTCCACGTCTTGCCCTTTCACTGGAATTCCCTTAACGTTACCTTACATCAGTGTATAACACGACGCTAAACTATTGCCGCATCCAAAGATTTCCCAAGAATTTGAACTACAACCGTGTCAACGCAGGATTTGGGGGATTTTTCGCCTGAGATTTTTTCTTCGCACGGATACCGTAAATTTGTTCATCGGCGTAGAATTTTGTTTTATGTACGTAACTATCTCTATGTACAAATATATTACGGATACCGAAAAGTAACACAAAATGTTTTTTGCTGGCAAAAAACATTTATTTAGTAAGGAAATTTTAAATACTAATCAACAAAATAATTTCCATAATTTTCTAACACTTTTTGCCAGCGTAAAGGTAGTTGTTCGATTCTATTTTTAAAAAAGTCCTTCGATTTATTATTGAAAAACGTTTCCAATTAGTGGGAGAAATTGGAGGAATTGGTGGGAGAAAAAAGTTTCGGGCCCTTTGAAAAGAGTAGGCCCTTCAGGAAAAAAATTTCATATTTAGTTATATTTGGACTAAAATATAATAATAATTCTACAAGTAATAAAACGTAATCACACAACAGACTCTGTTGTATAAAATATTTCTTAAACTTTGTAGTTAATATGTATTACATTTTTAACGCATGATCATTACTTCTTAAGTATTTATGTGTGATTAAGTTATCTCTTATTAATAGTATTAGAAAAAGAATTTACGTCGAGTGAGTCCAGAAGGAAATAAATATGGAGACGTGTATGTATTAGATGATTGCATAAGTTCGTGTCCGATTCAAATGGGTGGCGTAAACTAAACTGCAGAGTAGATCTCCGGTGTTTCTGTTTAGTTTTGTTGCATACCTTGAACAAGTAATAATATCACCTGTCAGTTTAGCATTAGACAGTGTTCCAGTAACTTGATTTATGCTTAAAAATATAAGAGAAGTTATCAAATAAAACGAAATTCACGTGAATAATTTAGCTTACATAATTTGACTTTGACTTATAACTTTAATTTTTTATTCACCTCTGTTCGCCTAACGATTATATTAGAATATGTATATGTTTTTTTGTGTTAGGTTTACGATTTGCATTTTAAATGATGCGCTGTTTGCGTTCTCTAGTATTCTGTAGTACTGACTGCTCCTCGGTGCACTTTTCTTTTCTGTTTTAGTTTCTTTTTTAGCTTCTCCTCCGTTTTTCCGAAGGTCTCTCGTGGTCGTCCGATAGGGCGTGTTTATTTTCTGGTTAGTCGGCAATTTGTAATGATATTTTTCGTGTGTGTAGGTATTTTTGTGTGTTTGTCATTTTTTATTGTATTAATTATATTTTTTGTGCATTCAAAATATTAAGTGTCTCTTTACTGAAACAGCGACCGTCTACACCATCTATCCCAATAGATTACATAACTATAAAATTTGAATAACAAGAAACGAATAAATCTTCGTTATTATGGGCCCATAAAAAAATTAAGATAGACAAATTTTTTAAGACAGTTTTCCAATAATATTTTTAGAGACGAGAAAAAAGATTCATTATCATAGACATAATTAAGTGTTACTCAAACAATTTCGGTAGAAAAACGTGACGGTTAAGTGTCGCTGAATAAATAGATAGCAATATGTTTATTTTGCGTTGAAATTATAAAATATATTAGTGATACAACTTATTAAGGAATTGTCTTCAGAATATTACAGCGGAAAGCAATGCCAGTTATAATAAAAGTACACTTTGCACCGCAAGAGTGTATCGATCATATCTTCTAAAAAAAGGGAATTGTTTATAATTAAACGCATAATGTCAAAATATAAACACTGAACTATAATGAATTAATAATAATTAATTGTCTTATTGCCATTAGTGTTAATTTCGGCAAGATTTTCCGAAATAGTTTCGGGTTTAGACCGTCATATTTGGCGGCTGTGACGTATCAGCTGCTTGACATTAAACACTCGATTTTCCTTCCGCTTGACCTTCATTTCTGGCTACACATTTTCAATGGAATTAGCGTCAGGCGACTAAGAAGGCCAAACAAGTGTCCTGCTCCCATTTTCACGTTTCCACTTTGTGCGCGCACGGCTCACATTTTTCGGTTCATTATCTTCTTAATTTTCTTAATTTCAAAACAGATACCAGCCCAAACTACTAATTTACCTCCATAGCACTGAAATTAAATGTTCAACAAACTAAAGTAACTGCATGTCAAACAAATGCGTCATTTACTGGCAAAGTTAGGAACGATACGTTTGTGTTGAACTGACTGTATATTTAAATAATGCTTGAACTATAAATCTCATAGCAGCCAATGTACAGAAAACGTTTACATTGGAAGTGTAACCAAGAAATTTCGAATAACTCATTAAAATCTACATTACCCCTTTAGAAAGTTACAATCACTCCAAACGTCATTGGTATCCTCTTCAATTAAATGAGCAAATACGGATATGTATTTAAATTTACTTTCACAATAAATATCTCGATAATGCTGTTATATTCCGCATGTATAAATTATTAATCGGAGAGCACAGAGATGAAAACTGTCCTTGTCGGAAGTCTGATCGTAAAGCGGCAAAGACCACCGTGAATATACATGGCAGACAGAAGACGAGCATTTGTCATGGAGATCTTACTTATTAGCGTTGCGATCTAAAGAAAAAAAAAGGAGAGAAAAGACGCAGCCAATGAACGGATCGGAGAGAAACGTACCATCGATACCGGGCTTAAGCCAGTACTTCAAGAATGTCACTCTCACGGAGATTGTTAGATTACTCTTAAAACGTGCGCCGGGCTCGCGCCTCTCATTCCTTTCAATAAATCATATTCGAAGGCTGCCACGGAAGATGATAAATACTCGTGTAGCCAATGTCTAGTCGAGCAAAACCTTGATTTGACAAAAATTCACCTCATAAGGACGAGTAAAGGCGCGAGGCAACATCTAATAGAATCGATAATAGCCGACGGCGCTATTTTCTTTCAGTCACATAGAATAAAGTATTTTCTATGAAAGGAGGTATTTTCGATGCAGTTTCTTGATAGATAATTACATAATTATATTTGAATTATAACTGCACTGATTGAGGAAACATAACGGTAATATATCGGACATTATGGGAGATACGTAGTGATTGAAAGTTTTTGATCTTATAAACCATAGAAATCGGATGTAAAGCATAGATTAGTAATGTATGCTTCATAATATCATAGTTATTATTAATAACTTATTAATATAAAAATTGTTAGTATTTTAATCCAATTATCTATAAGTACTTATAGTAAATTATTAATATTTTAAATAAAAAATCAGTATCTATATAACAGTTCACGCTGTGTTTTTTAAAATCAAAATAAAGTAAGTATCTACATGTAGAGAGGGCTGAATTTATTTTTCTTTAGATTTAAAGCTAACGAAAGGTCGGGACCCCTTCCCCATTTTTGTTATTGTAAAAAAGATACATGTGTCTATTTACAGACATAGTAGTTTTTACTAAATTGTTTAACTTTAAGATGTGTACTATATAAATTAACATAAAGACATTCAATTTTTTAAAACAGGAACAATGTACTCCTTTGCATCACTAATTTATACAATACATTGTTTAAGTTTCGAAAAAGCTGTTATATTTTTCATAACTCTGGATTTGGTATTTTCCACAGTCCGCTAATCGAAATACATATGTGCAGACAGTGTTAATAACTTCTGATTCGCTAGTATGCAAAAATTAACTATAAACAAATTGCTAAATAGATTGAAAATAATATAACTGACAAGAGCTAGAAAGCGGCATATTTTTCGAGAAAAAATTCATTCAAAATAATACACTTTTTACATTCAATTTGTGAATCTTTGCACATTGCTTCACGCACAGACAAGCAGTGTACAGAATCGATACCGAAATTGGTACCTACTCGAAAATATCAATTCTCATTTGATACCTACAGAAAAATTGTCGATACTCGTTTTAGACCTGGAGGAAAATATCGATACTCGGAACTATTAATTCTCCCTGCAACATTGTTGACAATTACACGTCCTACAGTAGATAGAAAAACTTTTAAAGTTGAAAAATATTTTTTTAACGCAAAACAGTTTACAATTGATTTAAGATAATTATATACATACATAAATATAACAATGTATATGAGCCGTTGTATTTGGAAATGGTACGAGTCCCTGTTGTCTTATGCTGAGACATTTAAGGGGGTCATCCCATGTGACAGCTATTTTTCTTCTGTTCTTTTGAAACATTTTTCTTTTACGAACCATTAAGATATATTATCTTATAATTTTTATCTCACGTTTAGTGATATTTTTGTAGTCCATTGGAATTTTTGCGAGCAGAAATGACGATTTGAACTGACTTTACATTGTTTGAAAGACACTCATGTATTTTTGACGGCTACTATGATTTGAGAAGTAACAGTTGAACTTTTTTAAACGAAATCATGAAGATATTTCAGTCCATTTACTTGGCCACTTGAAATACAAAAAACACCAATGGTTAACTAAAACTGACTTAACAAGTTGACTGCCACGGTAATTTCCAGGATTACGGTCTAACAATAAGAAGCTAATTTAATTTAATCATATTATATAATTAAAGTCCCTAATTATAGTACATAGTAATTTTCAAAAAACATAGAGAGTATGTTTCTTCTTGTTTATTTTTAATACATTACGGATTATCTCGTACTTAATTTGGAATAAATTTTCTGTACATGTGAGCGAGCCTTAGCTTTCTAATCTTTTCACTGAAGCTACCAATTTATATTTATACTGATATACTTACTACCAATTTAATCGTAGCTACACAAATGTGGAAGTAAACAAATTACGAAATAAGTCGTGGTTGGCGGCCTATCCTCGAATACAAACTATTAATGCTACTGGCAGAAAATTCATTAAACTCACTTTTTCCCAATTGCACTATCAAAAATAGTGGCTCATACATGACACATAGGCAAATATATAATGATATTGATGCACCTTTCTTATATTAATTCGTACCTCGTTCCTATATTTTCGTATGTAAATAAGGGCCAATGCTTTCGTCTAATTGTAAGTATAATATAAATGTTGATTATTTTTTGCACCAACATCTTTGATGTTTGTCGATACTGTACCAAACGCTGTAGTGTGATACGAGTAATATTGAAATCCATTGCTCTTATCACTAACAACACCTGCTTGAGAATGATTTAAGCAGCAGAAGAAAAATATTGGTTGATTTTGGTTTTTGCAAAATGAAGAAAGCAGAATTGGCAGGGCCTCGTCTGATCTCTCGATACTAACGTGGGTGGTCTGTTGGAGTTACATGAAAACGCCTACACCAAGACGATTCCGATGGCTCTGTCGCCCCTTTTACACACGCCCTTGCAATCAAACCGACAATATACGTGCGTACGAGAAGGGATTCCACGCTGCGTTTGGATCATTCCTGTTTTCTTCGCTCTTCCTGAATCTTCGTTCCCCGAATTCATACCGGTGGAACACATATTCCATGAGAAACGAAATCTTCAAGATGATAAAGGGCAACAAGATGAAAATTTGGTGTTTCATAATTGAACAATGATGGTGATTCTTTCTACTCACTTGCAAATTTTATCTATCTGTTTGACCTCTTCGCGTCTACGAAATATACATACCAAAATTGCAGTCATAAATTAATTGTGAATAGTATAGGTCTAACCGTTTAGAGAAATAATGTATGCTTCCCAATTCCTCTTTACAAGTTAATTAAATACAACAAATAGGCTTTGCAAAATATTTTAATTTTCTGTAACTTTGTTTCTTAATGTGTGTCAGCGTTTTGTAATTAACAATAGACTCTACCGCATAAGATTTTTCACATGATTCTCCGAATTGTAATCATTTGACTGAACTTCCACAGGCGATTACATATTATTACATATTGTTTAAATTTGGAAATCTTTCTCACAGCTTTTAATTGTTCAGAATTTTCAATCAATTTAAAAGGCGAAGTCATACTGTCCACATGCAAGAAATCGTTCGATGTCACACGAAAAAAGCACCCTCCTGCAACAGTCGAGACATCTTTTTATGTCTTTCATTTCCTCTCGTTATCACATCAGCCACGAAAGTGGCAAAATTGTATTATCCCATTTCATGCCATAAATCTCCAAATCGATATCATATGTGTACCCTTTTCTATAGTTCTTATCACACTACTACTATCTCTTACAAGGAGAAACGTTTTTATTCATACAGCCCAGAGGTGTCGAACTTCTGCCCCTTTGAGAGTCAGCCTCGATTTAGCTGGTTCCCCCACCTCTTTCCTTTAGAAGCTGCATACATCCCACTCTCATTGTCAGTTATCCAATCCTTTCCAACATCGACAGGCTATTCACTACTACACGTATCACCCATGAAGCCAAACGCATGAAATGTGGTGTAAGTGGTGAACCGATTGGAAAAATAGTAAATAGAAGACTTATGTATGCTGTATTGGTAAGTAGTCTGCTGATGGCGGAACTGGTGTGTCACCCGAAGGAGTTTTTCAGAAACTGTATATGTACAGATAACCCTCCTTTAACACGGTAGATGGGTTCCTAGCATTTACCGTGTTGTATGAGACCCAGAGCCAGTACAAAAGGAGTTACGTTTCGAAAATTTAATAAAATAAATTTAACTACCGGCGTTAAATCTGTTATATTTCAGTATACTAAATAAATAGTTTAGACAGCAAGGAATCGAATGGTGGAGAATATTAATTAATTCACTGATTAATTCAGTAATTCATATTTTATAAAATGGACGTATCCCGAGTCGAAGGATTGATTTTCTGTTGGTTTTCTCGATTTTTTATACTTAAAGATAATCAACAGAGAATTATAATCTGTATGATCTGACCATTAAACTCTATATTATTTTGATTATCTGCAGGTACTCTGTGGATGCGGATATTTCCGTTTTCACACTTGAAGAAAATCGAAAAAGTATTATAAAAAGATTTTCTAGGTTCTCCTTTAATCCTCTTTCATTGTATTTTAGAAGGAATTTTCCATTATTTATTAATTATTAATATTACTTAATTTTTTAAAAAGTAAAGTAAATTGAGTGACAACTACGAAAAAAAAATTTGACGGAAACTTTATTTTTATAACATTTTAGTTATATTAGTAATAACTAATACTGCAATAGTACAAGAAATTGAACCTGATGAAATGGTTTTTCTAGAGGACCACAACCTACAATATACAACCTGAGACTTTTTAATTTCAGGAAATGTAAGTGAAAATATCAAAGCTGTTAAAATAATTAACATTGTTAATGTTTGCATAAAAATGATGACCAATGATATACTGTACATAGGAATACCTGTAAATAATAAGGAGTTGGAGTGATCTAATACTTCTCAAATGAAAAGTTCATAGAATTCTAAAAATGTATATAAAGAATGACAGTTGTAGAGACGAATGTATAGTAAACTTTACAATGATTAAATAATAAGATGAAAAATATGATTTCTCGCTGGTTTTATTTAATTATTTATATCTTTATTTTCATTGTTGACATGAAATAAATAAGAAATAAATTAACAAATAAAAGGATGTCTAATTAATAAAAATTTGTATATTTATTTTCCGTAAATAAAAGAGAATCAAGAGAGAAATATAACGACTAATAGAGAACTAAGGAGAATGATAGAAATATGAAGAAAATGTAAGGGAATCATAAATGATGATTTCAGGGTCCGAGATAATCAACAGAAATTCATAACTTCGACTCGGGATAGTATCTACTCTATGGCTCTTCTGTAAACTTGAAAATGTTTTAGAAAAAATGAGGAATGTGTCAATTTGACCATCTTGGTAGTTCTAGTCTTAATTCTAGACAGGCCCTCGACTTTAGCACATAAATAATTGGTTCCTGATAATGGGTGCGAATGTTGAATGTTCGAAACTAGAGGGATACACGAAAAAAATTAAAAATTGCATAGTAATGTGGTTTGTTTGTGAATCTGAGATTCTCTAGCATCTAGTAGGCAATACTGGAAACGATATTACAATATTAAAACAATACTCTTTGGCAATGACTGCACGGAAACAAACTGTTTTTGAAAAAAACAACAAAAGTTTTTAAAAAATTGAATTTTCACAAACGTCTGAAATAACGAATTATGCGAAAGTAGAGTGTGTGAAAGTCGAGAGTCGCCTGTATCTCTAAAACAGCCAGTCTCGCCGCGGATAACGCATAAACTGCATGACGTTTTTCGCTATAATATCGGAATAGCATTGTAAATGAGTAAATAATAATTTATTCATTTATTTTCATGTAAAGGCACTATAGTTCATTATATCTTCCCATCATTATTTAAAAGTAATTTAGTTTTTAAATATCTTAACCAAAAACCATGTTATCCAGTGATATACAAATACAGTGTTGTACAAAGGTTACCGCAATTTTCTTATCGTGCTAGAGCGAAACCGTGTTATAGGACGCCGTGTTGTAGGAAGGTACCTAATTTATGAATCGTGTAATAGCGAAACGGTGTTAGAGAAGGCCGTGTTGTAGGAGGGGTATCTGTTTTCTACAAGAAAATCAGAAATGGTTAAATTGGGACTACAAAATATATTTTGGAGCCTATACCTGGAAATGTAATCTCCAAATAACTCTAAATTTAATGAAAAAATAGAAAATGCTTCGAACATCTGCTCCTTCCGTGGAGCACTAAATCGCAAATGTTATTTTTGAAAACAAAAATCGCTTTACATCTGCTTTCAAATTGAATTCTTTGGAAAATTCTTTCCGAGAAAGTATACCCATCGCAAAAACATGTGTTTGTTACATATACCTTCTACTAAAAAATTTGCAATTCAATGCACCGACGCTTTATTCGAAAAATTAAAATTACAATTCATCAAAAGCACAGATTTTGTTATCCCTTCGAATATTTTGAAAATATATTGAAATTTTAGTTTAAAATATATTTTGTAATTTACCAAACTCACAGTAATATTTAACAAGATTTAACACTAGATTTACGGAGCCAATTTGGCTCATTCAAAATTTGATTACTACATATATAATATCTTGGTTGGTTAATTTTTTAATAATAAATCTGTCATTTCAATTGATTTGGAACTATTTTCTTTGCAAAAAATTTCAATTTTCTTGGATGATTCAAATTGGCTCAGTTTAGAAAAATAGGTATATCAACATCCGTAAATCTAGTGTTAATTTACACGTTACATGTCACAGTGTTTTAAAGTAATCAAATATTTCGAACTGTAGGTGTACTATATAAAAAGGGAACTAGTGAAGACAAAAATTTCAGGTAGATTTTGGCAGACCCAAGCAAATCCAGGAGGGTCCAGGTAAGGTGAAGCTTATGGGCAGTTCCATGGGGACAGTAACACAACCAATTTTGCGAGGTGGGACGTTGAAGAATCTTGATAAATGACGAGACACTGCTGGTACAAGTTATGTTCGTCTTCGCAAAGGTGGTCGTTATCACTTTTATCTAGTCGTAAATAGTATTGTTCTCTCATGATGCTTCGTCCAGAGGCAACGTTAACCAGAGAAACAATTGGCTTTGAAAATTTTTTCGCATTATAAAGTCGCACTTTTATTTAACTACTCTATGCAGAAGGAATAAGAAATTTAGACTACACACTTTTTGAATTAATTTCGATATTGATTGTTAAATTACTTCTTAGATAATAACATTGGTAAATATTAATTTATATTAAATGTAAGACAGGAGAAGTATTTGTAAATATGAAAAAAGAATCAGATTGGCATCTTCGTTATAACTCTGATTTCTTGCTATATAAGGTTTTAAACATTCTTGTTAGAAAAAAAACTAAACTAATAAAAGTAACATTAATTTCTAGAAATAAATCTATTTTATTAAACAGAAAAGAATGTTATATATTTCCAATTTACAGAATTTCTACAGAATTAACAGATATTCATAAAAATAGGAAAAATTTTAAACGTATAATTAATGCTATTAGATGATCTAGATTATTAAAGAACGTCAAAGTTACATTTTTTTACAAATTTAGTGTCCAATTGTTTAGACTGTTAATCATTTTTGTGAAATTTGTTATCAAACTAGATTTATACATTTCAAAATGAAAATTATGATGAAATTATAAAGCATTTCTATGTTCTAATTGTAAGAATACATTAACACTAGAACTACCGGGGTCAAATCTAACATATGTATATTAATAAATTAAATAAGTACTTTGAAAAAGGGGGAATGAAGCGGCGGAAAATTTAATCGATAGCAAGAACTACTATTAAGAAAAGGCAAGTGTATCCAGTAGAAGTACAAGGTACACAAACTGAAATTCATTTTATTTGTTAGTTGTATCCAAACTAGTTTATTGACACTTTGAAGTTCACATTTGAGAGTGAATAGTAATCCTTTATTTAATTCCAAATAAAACGGTGCTTCTTATATGCATACAAACAAATATCTGTGGTTTTACTTTCCAACTCCACTTTTTGAAATCTTTCTACGTTTCTTTAGACTTTTCCGCCTTATAAAGCAAACAAAGTATTACAAATATGAACAAAAACATCGGGGAGCCAGCATGAATGCGCACTGTATCTAGTTGTGAAACAAACTACATAACTTTATCGTTAACATCAATTTTAGAGTTAAAATCCCCTGAACGAATCGAAGAACACAAATTAACTTGTTCTTTACTAACCTGCTTCGTATATCAATATTATGTATTTATTTGATTATTTATCGTTTTCCTTTTTTCATTTTTCAAAAAATAATGAGATACCACATTTCATTGTTGCAAATAGTTAGAAGTTGTTCTTAAAATTACCCTGCAAGGGAAGCTGGTTCCGTTTGTATCGAGTAGATACATAGATACAAAAATCTAAAAGAGCCTTTGGTATTGTTTGAATTATAAACTTGAAAAATAAATAATTTTCCAGAGATGATTAACATTTATTACATTTATTTTCAATTATTTTATATGCCAATTCTTGTAAATAGTACAATAATTATTAGTGTTACTATAGCTTTATATTTAACCCATTAACAGTTTATCCCGTGACAGTCACGGGCAGAGCGTCTAGTACCATTCAGCGTATCGCGTGCAATGCACGGGCAGGGTAAGGCGTTCAAACTGTTTATTTTACCAATGATATCTAATACTATGGCTAGATTCTTTGCTTCCTCTGTTTTCTATGATTATTTTAACTAAAGAAGATATGTACAAGATACTACTGCCGGGTTGTGACGTCGGCTTATGTATCCCGTGTTTTAAAATCTATCATATACGAACTAATTACTAACAAGGTACATATAAAACATGTTTTTTACATTTTTTATTACATGCCGAAGTATTTCCGAACATAAAAGAACTAGACATTTTTTGGACCAGAATTCGTAATTTTACCAAACTGTGAAAGGGTTAAATGTGTATATAAGCACTTAATACGTTGACTGCCATGGTCACAGGGTCACCAGTGACCGGCGCTATTGAATTCAATGAAATTCATGTATGTAATTTTTAAATTGCAATACTTATGAACTTTCGGACATCTTCTTCTATATTATATACCTATATAAAGCTCAAATACCATTGACTGACTGACTCACTCACTCACTCATTCACCCACTCATCACGAAATTTCAAAAACCACAGAACGGATTGCAATGAAATTTGGAACATACCTTCCCCGTGGGCCTTAGGTGCTCACTAAGAAAGGGTTTTCCAAAATTCGAAATTTTAAGGTTTTTTTTTAGTTTCGAAGCACGTAAAATATTGCAGGTTTTAAATGATTGAATATATATTTTCGAATATGGATTATCAACGTTAAACTTAACTTTTACTAATTTGAGTAGTCCTTAATCCTAATGATATTAAACCGTAGCGAAGCACGGGTACTTTCAGCTAGTACTGAATATGTAAATATTGCCGTTAAAAAGATAAAGGTCTGCCGAATGTCTATCTATCAGCATCTCTAAAGTTCCTGCTTTATAAAGATTTAAATTTAATATAAAAAGTTTCAGTTCAGTGGAAATGATGAAATTAGCGAAATACAAGTGACGTTTAACGTGTTAAACGTCAGAGAGAGAGAGAGAGAGAGAGAGAGAAAGAGAGAGAACTAAAGGAAACCCATACACGCAAAATAAATAAGGAGCTTGTTTGCAAAAACAAGTGTCACACATTACTTAAGCTGAACTTAATATATACAGTTTAAAGAATGCAGTGTAAATACATAAAAATCACCTAATGTAGGTATAGCGACAAACAATCAGCTTCCGCCTGTGGAACATACTACCGATGGAGTAGGGACTTTTGTACAATAATACACAAATATGATTCATCCAGGACAGTATGTATATACATACTGTTATTACATTAATCAAAATGTTTATTTAAACACCTGCTACAAAGGACAATGAACGCGAAAATTCAGAAGGATTACATCTGGAGCGGTAGTTTACCTTTCAACAAGATAAACGAACCGAAGATAACCGAAAGATGGAATGTGGCATGAAAAAACAGCTTCATGGATCCTCGCAATAGTCAGGCAAGAATTTCAAACATTCAAACTTGCATTACGCCGACTTATCAGGAAGTATGGCCTGTATGAGAAATTATAATTGTATACGACGAGAAAGCTTAACAAAGACATACATTATTACAAAAATAATATAATGATAATTAAATATATTCCAACGAATAAGTATAGCATTTTTTAATCGTTTAAGGCATCAAACACTATTTATATAAGTAGCCGACAAAATTACTGACGAATAATATGCAAGAAGAGTATGTAATGAAAATTAAGACAAAAGTTAAAAAGTTTTTAACTTTGATTGTTATTAAAAGATTCTAGAATTTGAGACATTTGTGTAGACAAAGACAAAATACTACGAGAGACACAGTTTATCCCTACTGTTCTCGTCATTTATACCTCGTATTCGTGTTTCTTCAGGTAATAGTGACTCGATAACCAAAGATCTACATATTAAAAAATGTAAAATATACAAACGAGCAGATGTAAACTTTAAATACATTGAATGTTAAAAACAAATGGTCAAAAACATAGTATCTGTTATATATTATTCATTTCGGGTCATACAATCCCAAAAAGGATTTTAAAAACAGAAGATTGATCTATTTTTAAACCTCTATTACTTTAAGTATGTCGCAAATATTAGTAAATATCTATCTTATAATTGGAAATATTTGAATAACCCAAATGAGTTTGACCTAACCCGGACAATTAACAATTTGACATTTATGACAATTCTAATACTCATGTAAAATAAAGGAAAAATAATTGATGAAAAATTTAGCTTAATAAAAACGTAAAAAGCACGTGGTAATAAACTTTTTTATTTACTATCACGATTTAATTACGTTAAGTTTATATAAATCAACGAGAGAAGGTTTACTAATATAACGTTTCGTATTTATAACAATGTACGTATTGGAAAAGGCAAGAAAATTCTTGTTGAAATTATTGTTTAATTGATTAGTTCTGTAAATTCGTGTTACACTATAAATCATATTCCCTTTGCAAAATGTGTTAGAAAAGAAAATGTAGGTATATTCAAAGTAAAGAATTGTTTCCTCATCCAAGGTAACGAAAGACTATGTCAAAGTTTAGAGGTACCAATAAAAAAAGATACTATTTTTAACATCTTTATTTTTATTTTCCACAGATCATTAATATCTTTAAACCGATGATAACTGTACATTTGATACAAGACGTTCTGACAATTATTTAAATGTTAAATTTTTCGAAGTATGAAGATTAAACTTAATTTTGATCAGTTTACAAATTTTAAATTATTATGGGTTATTGCAAGTAAAGGTCAAAAGCATTATCAGGAACATCGCTAGAAAATTACTAACAAATGTGAGTAATTACATTACTTTTGCACCATGAGCAATAGCATGTAAACGATAAAGAAGAAGCACTTACAATTAGACTAGGTAGAAAAATTAGGAAAGTTTTAAAGTCGTTACATCAAAATTGACCAAAACGAGGATGTTTTCCCACTGTTTACTAGCAAGAAAATTATACTGAATCAAAGTGTTCCATTACACTTTAAGAGTCTAGTCTAATTTTTCATTCCTATGTTATGTAAAATAATGATTAAAAACAGGTATATATTTTGTTCTGCATATGTCTTATTTATTTTTATATAAATAAAGTTGTTATTATTATTAACCGAAGCGTTGGCAATTCACTAATGACTAATCTATTCAGACGGTACATATATGTATCTAAAAAGTTAGCTTTTTAAGCACTGCTACCACTAAATAACTGTGGACATCAACGATTTCTAAAATGCTCAGGATCTTACAAGAGTGAGTATTGAATGTGACGTGTTATCCGTAGAGACGTTTCTTTGCGGTGTGAATTACGAAGGGGAAGAGGCCATGGAAGCCCATAGTGCGTATGGAGTTAAAGGCACGGCCTTTCAATTAGTGGGTTCAAGTTCAAACGCCTGCTACCTGTAAGAGATTTTTTCTACGTGATATGTATATTACAACCCCAGTGAATCTGATCCCCTTTAAAGTTGTAGGTCAGAGACAAATTGACAAACAGCAGATAAAACCGAAATGCGAAACAACAATAAGTGAGAGAAACAAATTACCAATTTTGGGAACAAACACGGGATTAACTTATAAATGGAACTATACTAAAAATATCTGAAGTTAAGAAATGAGAGATGAAGAATCGCAAAGTTGTGTTTAGAAGGTAATAATAGAAAAGAAACTTAGATTTGCATTTTATCTAATTTAATAATATAAACGACTTGTCAGTAGTATCGTCAAATACAATAAATTCGAGATAGACTTGTAATCCTGTTTTTCCTCCAATTGAGTCATTTCAAAAAAAGGCAAAGAAACGTGATGAGAGGTTCTAGTTCAGTGGGGTGACACTATTTTTTGCGGGAATGACTTCAAAAGCTGGTCTTTTTTTTTTAAACATGCGTCACCCTGTAATCTTTGTTTAATCTAAAGTGTTTCGTGGCGTCAAGATCCGACGTGGTATGAATTCGACGACCACTAGTCTCACTCGCGATTCGCGACGATTATGCTTCGCGAGAAGGTAGTTTATCGACGCGATCGTCCTCGACCGACGGAGAACTTGTTCGTTCGTGAGATAGTACGTACTCCAAAATATATAATAGCAAACTATGACGGTTTTCGTCGTCAGCGAGCTCGGTATGTTTGCGTTTCGGTGTTCGTAAGGCAAGTGACTTCGAGGATTTTTCCTCCGAAGTCCCTCGACGACGCTATGGGCCGGACATCCCCACTTGCTGAATTTTCGCGACGTTTCAGCAGGCGGGTTTTTCGGATTTTCCGAGCAGTGCACGATGTTGATTGGCCGCACTTTCCTCCGAGAGGAGTGACCACCCCCATGGGACTCTCGGCGAGAAGGGCCCCACGGAGACGGGAGTTCACCCCCTGCGAATACGTGGTGGAGGAAAGTGCAACCAGATGTGCCCAAAAAATCCTAGTCCGGCCGATCGGCAGAATTTCTCTTCGAAGGCGCGATTTATGACCGATTTGTCATCGCGAGTCAGCGGCGGTCGATGGGACCGTTCGGGCCGAAGTCCCTGTTTACCACCTGCTGACAGAGCACGACGGATTAACGAAAACGTTCATTCAAAACAAAGGCTGCCTAATTCCTCAAGGATCGGAGTTCTAGCCGCCTTGGCGCACGATGGTCGCCAAATGTTGGAAAGATAATAAAAAATCTGGCAGCCAGACCCGGGCCTCAAAGAACGGCAAACTTTCGCTTCGTTCCGAACGCGCTTTTGTTTCCGTACGACGGAACATAAAGGTTTAGAAAACACGTGTTCAAATAAAAATGAGGAAAGACATAGAGATGCAGTATCAGCGAAAGAGGCACGATCGTGTGCATGCAATACGTATGCAAGCGAGATAGCAAGTTAATGATCCATATTAATACATGCTAAACAAAATGTTCAAATGTACGAATTTTTGTATGTGAGGAAGGATAAGAGTTATATATACATAGTGTGTGTGTTTGCCAGTCGTTTTAATAATTGAGGAAAAGCTGCAAAACACGGAAACAAGTGTATTCCGTAAAAATAGATAAGGTTTCCCATTGATATCCTAAATTATGCCATGGACAAAGCATATTTCCGTATCTTTAACAAAAACCGGCATTCGCAATTAGTAAGATAAGCGCGTACAAGCAAAGCATAAAAACTGAGAAAAAAGCTATAAAGTTTAAGATTTTTCATATACTTAAATAACATTATTCTGATAATTGACTATCTTAAATTCCAATATAAAATTGAATTAGGATATCAAGAATAGTAATCGCAAGATGAGTAAATATGAGTAACTGATATGAAATTTCTTACAAGATAAAGTTATAAATGCGAGTACGTATTTTATCGTTCCTTGCCCCATTTTCGTTCATAAAATGTAGAGCTATGATAAATGACTCCGAATGAGTACGTCATTGTATAATATACAAAATACTATATCCATTATATTTTACATTATACGATTTTGGTGTCAGAATCGAATATCTTCGAATTTATAAACGAGACTTTCGAATTATTAAGAGACTTCTGTGTCTACCGAAGTCAAATTCTCTTAACCGTTATAATGAACCTAGCCTCCGACAAGGATATCTTTACAAATATCTTGTGCTGCATGGACTCCGTGACTCGACCATCACTCACCACCATCCTTACTTATTCCCGATCCACTGTTCCGAGTCCAAAAATCCTTATTTTGACTTTTCGACTTCCAACAATCGTCATCCTACTCCCACTCCTTTCCCGAAGGCACTTGAAAACTCTGTGTCCCTTTCCGCCAACTCTCATAAATCCAATATTCATTTCAACGCTCATTTCTCAATACACAGTCTAGTACCCGACAGTAGTCTCAGTCCCTCATTAACTCATCCATTATCGTCATGTACCATATTGCTATTCGAAGGAGACGACATTTAACACTAGAACTATCAAGGAAGCAATTTTTTCCAAAGTTTCTCCAAGTTCATAGGATCGCCATAGAGGTAGATGTTCTACGTTGATCTTATAAAACATAGTTTACCGAATCTCTCATCTTTCCCATCTCTTGATTCCACTTTTTCCAAAGTACTTATTTAATATATTAAATCTATCATGCTTAAATATATGAAATAAATACTTTGAAAAAGCAGGAATCGAGTGGTAGAAAGGATGATCAATTTGGTGATTTACGTCTTTGGTAATGGACACAGAATTTTTGTTCTATGTCTCTTTTCTGAACTTGGAGAATTTTTGGAAAAAATTGTGTACCAGTCACTTTGACTGGTTTGGTAGTTCTAGTGTTAAAAATAACGTATATAAGGTAACAATTCTCTCATTTGGGTGAATCCAAAAGTGCGACCAGCCTTATTCGTCCGTACACAATTTAAGAATGAATTTAATTATTTTATTTACAAAATTCAAAATCATACTTTTTATAAAAGCAGAGAAACATTTTCTCAATAACGTAAAAGATGTTTTACTTAATGCAAAAGCGCCCATCGAATCTGAGTTGTTTGATTATCAAGAAACTTTTACAATAATAATGACATATATTCCTAAGGATACTTCGGTGTAAACACGTCATCGGACACATAGCAGCAACTCAAACACCTCGGTATATTTAAGAAAAAAAACAGCATCGCAGGAAACTCTTAGCACAATCAGAAGGAGAGGTTCTACGAAAAGTAGCATAACGTTGATTTGCGTTGAGATGCACTCGACGCTTCGAAGTGAGAAAATAAACAGAATGAGCACAGCCGTTTTCAAAGCCGTGGGATCTCTGTTTATTTTTTTTCTTCGCTACGTGCTCTTCTGGGATCCTTTCGAGGTCCTAGAGGAAATAACGAAACGAGTGATGGGGTGAGTAGCGGAAAAGCGGGGAGGGGGATAGCGAGGGACCACTGTTTACCCATCCAGCAGCTGGACCACACACACACTATTGCATTTGCAAATCCGCAATGCATTGTTGAGCATACGAGGCTTCGAGACATTTGCTGTTTGTACTTCTTTGATACCTCTATCATTAGCGATATGTTTATTAATATTTAATATCGTTTATACAGTTTCCAGCAATTGTTTGGTCCAAGGGCTATATGACACGTGTTAAGATCCTCTCAAACATTTGCATTGAAGATGCTGTGCAGGAAAATGATTAAGAACTCTCATACGATCAATATTGTAAAGTTATTATTAAAATTTAAATAACAACTAAACTGTTTATTAAAATATACAAATATAAAATACACAAAAGAAAGTACACTAAACACGTAAAAACTTTCTTACACAATCAATCAAATACTATTCTTTCGCTCTCTTGCTACATACCCTGAAAACGACAGTAATTTCTAAATTATCTGCATTTATCTGGTCCAACATAATTTTCACAATTTCCTTCATACATCGCGAATATAACACATGCTCTATCATCAGCCGTTTTTCAATCGATATTTCTTGTCCAAACCAGGGTCATGGAATCTCAATTAAAAACATTTGGCAAGCAACATTACACGTACAATAGCATACACCTTTATACATATGTATATATATACTGCCGCTCAAAAGTATGTGGACACTTCTTTAACTCTCATAACTATCTGAAAAAAGTTTCGACATCTTTGGCAAAATTGATTATCTTGTAGGCATTTTTGTTTGTACAGTATTGGAGAACATGTTTTAATAATAATTTATTAAATATCTCACCGATAATGATAACAGATAATTATATCTTCTTTTCGTCTACATATCCACCGCGTGATTTTATGACCGCGTTTACTAATCGTGGCATCCTGGCTATTAATCGTTTAATTATTTCGCTGCCAATTATGTTTATACATGTTTATGTTACTCTAGAGAGGGCAGGAGACCTCACTTTAGCAATGCAGTCCCTGGAAACTGCTACTCTCTTAGATCGAACCTGTGGAATTTCACTGGTTCGCCAGTGGAAACTCACTTGTTTACCAATGACACTCATTGGTTCCGCCAGTGATGTCGGCGTCCATCAAAGTTCACTGGTTTACCAGTAAATCTCACTCGTCAGCATATTCAAAAATAAAACACGCATGGCGATGTGGCAGCGGACGCAAATTTCACTGGTTCGCCAGTAAGATTTGTATTCACTGGTTAAACGAGTGAAATCTCACTGGTTCGATCTAAGAGAGTAGAGAAAAACCTCAAAAACTCTACGCATGCAGTGCAATATAATGCAGCTTTCCTCCCACCAAATCGATTTTTTTATTTAAAAGAATTGAATAAGAATATTTGTAATTCAGTACTATTGGAATACATTACATCCATATTCGCAAAAGAATTTAGCAACAAAAATTGATTAACAACAAAGATATACCTCATCTGTCAGAAATTTCATAACAGTGGTAAGTGTCCACATACTTTTAAGCGGCAGTGCATATTCATACAGTCATTCGTAGAACTTTCCAAACATTTCGATACACATACCAATTAAACAAACATTACAAGCATTTTCCACCCCAACGAAGAAAATTCCAAACAGTTCTATGCACACACCTAGAAAACAATGTATACTTACACATCACACACACTTAATAACGGTTCTCCGATTCGATCCTCGATGACAATCGCCACGTCAAACTTGTGCTTTTTTTTTACCCAGTATTTTATTTTACCTCTGTTTTGTACAATAAAGGCTGTAGGAGGATAAGTATGATCCAGCGGCCTTAGCTCCGATCATGCTCGCTTTTTTTTGTTAAATTAGTACCTATTTGAGTACTTATCACAGCAATTTTCAACCCTTAAAAATTCATCCCCAGGGAGTAATCGTTAAATAAACAAATTTTTTCAAAAATTCATAACTTGAGAACGACTACTTTGATTTTATTGAAATTTAGTCAGGACGTACATATAACTAAGGTCTCTGATTAAAAAAAATGTTAGACTTGATGAATTGACATAACCTTAGAAAAAAAATTAAAACATTTTTCAATGACTACTATTGGTAGGTTATGTTTGAGGCACAACTACCAAATTTTTTTTATAGCTTTCTAACACCATTTTGCACCATATATAATTTTGGTATAATTTATTTCTTGGTGCGTCATATCCAAAAAAAATAAAAAGTCGAATTTTAATCATATTTAATTTTTTTAAATATGTTATAATTATGGCACACCCATCCTAATTTTTTTCTAGTTTTCTAACGTCATTTTGCACCATATATAATTTTGGTATAATTTATTTCTTGGTGCGTCAATGCAAAAAAAATAAAAAGTATAATTTTAATCATTTTCAATATTTTTCATTATGTTATCATTATAGCACAATCATCTTAATTTTTTTTAGCTTCCTAACATTATTTTGCACCATGTATAATTTCGGTAGAATTTATTTTTCGGTGCGTCATATGCAAAATAAGTGAAAAGTATAATTTGAATCATCCTCAATTTTTTTCAATATGTTACCGTTATAGCACAATCATGTTATTTTTTTTGGCTTCCTCACATCGTTTTACTTTATCTATAATAATTTCTGAATTCATAATTCATAATAATAATAATAACAACAACAACAACAAAAACAGTGATTATAATAGTTATAAAAGTAATAAAGACAATGGCAAGATTAGCTCCATACGTCTGTAGCTCTTGCCTGCTCATGCGGGCCCGCGCGAACGACAGACTTGATACCTAACTCATTATACCCACCACTAAAACGCATATCCCCGCTACATCTATCCACAACAGCACTAGCAACGGACGAAAATTGCATTAGAACGTTAGGTCGATCTGCCGAATCAAAATTAAATATTCGCTATCATCGTCATTGTAGTAAATGGACTTTTTGTTGTTTTTTTTTTGGAAGTTGCCGAAATATAGAAAAACTGTATACTTTTATTGATTCCAATGTAACACGCTGAGAATTATGAATTCAGAAATTATTATAGATAGAGTAAAACGATGTTAGAAAACCAAACAAAACAACATGATTGTGCTATAACGGTAAGATATTGAAAAAAATTGAGGATGATTCAAATTAGACTTTTCATTTATTTTGCATATGACGCACCGAAAATAAATTCTACCGAAATTATACATGGTGCAAAATAATGTTAGGAAGCTAAAAAAAAATTAAGATGATTGTGCTATAATGATAACATAATGAAAAAAATTGAAAATGATTAAAATTATACTTTTTATTTTTTTTGCATATGACGCAGCAAGAAATAAATTATACCAAAATTATATTTGGTGCAAAATGACGTTAGAAAACTAGAAAAAAATTAGGATGGGTGTGCCATAATTATAACATATTTAAAAAAATTAAATATGATTAAAATTAGACTTTTTATTTTTTTTGGATATGACGCACCAAGAAATAAATTATACCAAAATTATATATGGTGCAAAATGGTGTTAGAAAGCTATAAAAAAAGTTTAGTAGTTGTGCCTCAAACATAACCTACCAATAGTAGTCATTGAAAAATGTTTGAATTTTTTTTTTAAGGTTATGCCAATTCATCAAGTCTGGAATTTTTTAAAATCAGAGACCTTAGTTATATGTACGTCCTGAATAAATTTCAATAAAATCAAAATAGTTGTTCTCAAGTTATGAATTTTTGAAAAAATTTCTTTATTTAACGATTACTCCCTGGGGATGAATTTTTAAGGGTTGAAAATTTCTGTGATAAGTACTCACATAGGAACCTTTTTAACAAAAAAAAGCGAGCATGATCGGAGCTAAGGCCGCTGGATCATACTTATCCTCCTATAGCCTTTACATATTATTAAAAACACGAATTAGTCGCAGTGAGTTAATTTTGACTGCGGCGAGATCGAGATTTACAAGCTCGACCTCGATAATTTTCACGTACAAGAGATCAATGCCTCCGATTATCAATCAAAGAGACAAGTCGTCGCAAGAATCGGCATAGTCTTCCGATTTAGGAGTCTTTTCGGATGCAGACAGCATCAGTATCATCACCAACGAACACATTTTGTTTCTATCACTGTTCAAAATCACGGTACACTGGTTCGCTAGCTAGAAAAACACTGATTGTAAGATACTCTATTCACTGCTACGCTAAAGCAGACTCTGGGCCTTCTTACGCATTCCCGTCTCTTCCGAAGGCCCTACAACCCACACACACAAACATATATTGACCCACACCTTCATCACCTCGCAGGCACTTTTTCCTACAAACTCTTTCACTCTCTCTCTCTCGTATGTATCTCCGCGATGCCCTTACACTCATACCTTCATGCTCACACAATCCTACAATGTAATGTAACTATATGCATATGAAGGTATCGTGGTACCCGAAAAAAAAAGCGGAAACTTAAAAGGAGATGAATATGAAATTAATTGCTTAATGCCAACTTATTTTAAATACTTTTGTAAATTACATTCCAAACCCTAAAGTCAATCAGGGCGCACTGTTACTTTTCGTTCATCTATCGCTTTTTCTAATATAAGTGTTTTAAAGTTATCAAGAGATTTCACAACAATATCCACCTTTTTATAATTCGAGTTAGTAGGGTCGGAGTTCTTTTAACCTCCAGTTCATTAACCACCACACTAATTTCGAGTCGTCAGAAAGACAGCCTAAGGTCGTGGAGAAAAACAGTTTTGAATCTGCTAACAATAAGTCATAATCTTCTTCATAATAAAATTGTTGTACCCGTATTACGGAAAGATTATTTTACATTTGGTGTCAGATGTGGAGTTCCATCATAAAATTGGTGTCAGAATTAGTGTAATGGCTCGATCTTTCGGCTAGGCTTATGTATGTATAGTGCGGCTCGTTAGACCGGGCACCTAGGAGGTAACCATGTTTCGGCAGAGTCTGATTCGCCAGGCGTCAAGCGTCATGCCTCTTGGCACACGTACACGAAGGCACTTGACGTTCTTCCTCGCGATTCGTTAAAAGAGCTACACAAACAAATCGAACTAAAAGACGAAGAGGGAGAACGCTGCAGATCGAAGCAAGGGCGACAACGCGATTTGGGTGGCGACAGTGAGGACACGGCGTAGGCACCAAATTTCTAACATCTCTATAGTAAAAACAGGCTGAACTCCGACAGAATTACCCCCACCGCACGAGGCGATTCCTCTTGATGAAACAGAGCGCGCGACGAGAATACAATGTAATACAGTCGAATCTCTCATAATGGAACACTATGGGACCGGACGCTCTCTCAAAATGCAACATTCCCCTACAGTCATATTCATCCCCACTTCTTGATTATATAGTCTATCTTTCTCATATAGTACCTACCTATCTTCGTCGGCGCAAAGAAATGCGCAGAAGTAAAAAGTGAACATAACCTTTCCATACAAACATTTAAATCTTTTCAAATAATATGTCGCGTCATACATCTCAAATTTGATTGGTTAGTAGCATTTAACTGGTGGGGATAGGAGAAGTTTCATTATGAGAGATGACCATGTTACATTTTGAGAGAGGTTTCACTTTGAGAGGTTACATTATGAGAGATTCGACTGTACAATGTCACGCTGCTCCAGCCAAAGTAGTAAGAATATTAGAATACTATGACTTTGTCGGGTGCTTCCTTTAAGAGGCTGAGCGAGTGGATTCCTAGAAACAAAATGGTGCGAAAAGGCGGTTGAAAACGAGAAGCTCCGCCGCCGAGGTGCCAGGTCTGACGAGGCGCACGGTACATACATCGACGACATAATTGGACAAAGTCACTATTCTACAATCATCCCTGATTCCCTGCTCCAAGTCCGAAATCCTACTTCCTACTTTGACCCTTCGACTCCCAACACCGTCATCCTTCTCCCACTCCCTTCGCGAAAGTCCTTAAAACCCTGCGTTCCTTTCCGCTGACTCTCATTGCGATATTCAGTTTCTCTCAATTCAGTGATTCTCTCAAATTCAATCGTTATACTTAAATCATTAATCGTCAAGTTGATCAATCATTCTCAAGATCATTCTTATTCCATACTGCATCTCTATACGAACGAGGCTGCATCTGAATACCTAAAGTAGAAATTCTCTTCTTTGGTGATAGTCCAGGATCCCAGTATGCAATTTTATCATTTATTACTAACAAGCTAATTTTTTGTAAGTAGCTTCATTTTGATGAGACGCCCAACTTTGTCTATTACATCAAATATCCATCGTGGTAGCTAACAGAGATAGCAGGGATTGAATATGTCGATTTGACGAGTCTCAAAAATTTATTACTAACAGTGGGTTTTTTATGAAATCCTAAGAAAATAATTTACATTATTGAAAAAAATATTTGTCCTACAAAATTTATGGTTTCATCAAAGAGTCCCCTCCTTCTAACATGTATCGATTACGAGGTCATCGAAAATGTTTACTAACTAGCTGTTTTTTTTACTGTTGCTTAGTTACAATTTATATAATTTAACAGCCACATTGTCCTACAGATTGCGTGGTATGTTATCCCCGTCCTATGCTCCAAAGTTGTTAATACTACAAGACTATTTTTCTTATTACTAACTGTAGGACAAAATGTGACATAATTAGGTTAGTGCATTCTCTGTACAAATGAAACAATGTCCTACAAGAAAACAGGCGTGTATCACTAGTCCGACAAGAATTGTCATTTTTATTTTTCGATTTGTAACGATAACGCTATCGTATATTCAAAAGAGTTCATAGCTCATTTGGTACCGTGCTGGTCTGGTAACCGATAGGTCGCTGGGTCGAATCTCGCTGCGTGCAACTTTTTTTCTCCCCCCTTTGTTCTTTGCTTTCTATATGTATTTCCAATAAAATTATTGGAATGGGAATTTTATTTTACTTTAGATAATAAAATAAATACACAGTTTTACGTACTCGTATACTTCGCAGCGACTGTCGTTACAACTTTATTAAAATTACATTTTATAAAACATTTCACAAAACTACATTTTACTAATTTTCAACTTTACAAGTGCTTGGATGATATTCATCATAAAAACAGGGAAAACAATATGTTATTCGACATCGCGCACATTTTATAAATCTCCTTACCACACGTTTTATTGCCGGGAAAACGTTTAATTTTCATTACTGAAAAGTTCGTAGGTATGCGCAGGGAACAAAACGTTTGGCATGCGATAAAATCCTTACGGTATATAACAATAAGGAGATTTAACAACCAGTGCGACGCGACAGTCGCTACAAAGTATACGAGTACCTACGTAAAACTGTGTATTATAGTAAGCAATCCTCTGCGCATGTGTACATGATGGAAGGGGGACTTGTTGATGAAACCATACATTTTGTAGGACACATATTTTTTTCAATAATGTAAATTATTTTCCTAAGGTTTGATAAAAAACCCACTGTTATTAATAAATTTTTAAGAATCGTCAAATCGACCTACTTTAGCCCGGCTACCTTTATTAGCTACCTTAAACAAAAATTTTCGTATAGGAAATAGTTGGGCGTCTCATCGAAACGAAGCTATTCACGAAGATTCAGCTTGATAGTAATCATTTTTACATCAGGGATTTGTACTACAACTTTGGAGCGTAGGACGGGGATAACATACCACGCAATCTGTAGGACAATGTGGCTGTTAAATTATATAAATTGTAACTAAGCAACAGTAAAAAAAACAGCTAGTTAGTAAACATTTTCGATGACCTCGTAATCGATACATGTTGGAAGGAGGGGACTCTTTGATGAAACCATAAATTTTGTAGGACAAATATTTTTTTCAATAATGTAAATTATTTTCTTAGGATTTCATAAAAAACCCACTGTTAGTAATAAATTTTTGAGACTCGTCAAATCGACATATTCAATCCCTGCTATCTCTGTTAGCTACCACGATGGATATTTGATGTAATAGACAAAGTTGGGCGTCTCATCAAAATGAAGCTACTTACAAAAAATTAGCTTGTTAGTAATAAATGATAAAATTGCATACTGGGATCCTGGACTATGACTCCGGAAACGCGAAACAAATCGTGACGGCGTTATAATATACTCCAACGTAAGTGTGTATTAAACCTAATCAAACTAACAAAAGGTAATTTATCTATCTTATTTTTTGGTCCATTTTATCATTAGGCTTATGGATGTTGATTGTAAACCTACTTTTACTGAAGTAAGTAAGTTTGAGTCATACAAGACAATCTTGTATTTAATTACTACTTAGAAACTACTACTGAGAACTTCATTCAAAACGTCTTTAACCCCTTGCCGTGCCATTTCTTTTGTGATTAAATGTGCGATAACTCTGAATGAATTACTAAAATAACAATCTAGCTCCTAATTTCGGATATAGTAAATGGCTTAACGTAATATTGAATAGCATAATTAAGTTTATCTTGTCAGGACTAATTGATATTTTAGATAAAATAATTTTTGGAGCACTTCAAATAAAAAAAAAATTTCCATATATATATATATATATATATGTCTGACACATATATGTATATAATATACGATAATTCTCTCGTTTAAAATGTCATTATTATATATTAAATATACCTATATTATATTAAACATTTAATACATATATTGTATATTAAATATATTATACATATATTCACAAGTAACATATACTCCATCAGCAAATCTAGTGCCGAAGTGATCAGTAAAAACATTTTTTACCAGCAATAGTACGTGAGGGTCACCATAATGCGAATTTTGATAGTGCTGTTCTTGTATACTGTACATAGTTTACAAAACTTTATTTTCGCGTAGCTAAATGCAGACCGTCAGCGATTCTAGACAATTCTCTTCATTTTGGCAACAAAACTGACATTTTAAAGATTTGAGACGGTGTGGTGAGAGGTTCAGATATCCTCGACTTCTCGTGATTAAGGTTCCAAAAGGGCGAATGCTTTTCCGGTGACTTTCGTTAAAAGTGAAAAAGGTCTTTAAAGTATTGATATTATAAAAACACTATCGGTAAATTGATAGTTAGATTACCAGAAATAATAGATAATAGTAAAGACTAATATTTTGTACATCGACGCCGTGACTCTATCAACAGTCACCACCTCCTAATCATCCCTGATTCACTGCTCCAAGTCCAAAATCCTACTTCCTACATTTACCTTTCGACGTCCAAACACCGTCATCTTCCTCCACTCCTTTCCCTAAAGTCCTTTAAAACCCTTCACTCCTTTCCGCAGAGTGTCAGTCTCAATATTCATTCAGAATCTTCAATACGCTAACTCTCAGGTATTCAATTATACTCAATTTAATTTAAATCATTCTAAAACACCGTTTCGCTACACAATGTTGACACGCAAAAAATAAACCGTTCGTTAAAAGCAAAGTTTTCGTCTTTGGTGAGTCCGCGAATCTTCGTGTTTCGCATAACACTTGTGCTGTGGCTGGAGTACGATTTTTCGCATCTCTACTCTAAGGCACGTCGAAAAAGAATACAAGGTACTTCACGAATTAATTGAAGAGTAACTTAACCCCTTGATACACAAATAAAATGGAAATTAACACGTCCGAGAAATACTATTTAACTTGATCCAACCGAACAGTTATGTGCAAGCTGAGAATCAGAACGTTTTATTCTAAAATTTGTATTACCATATAACATGATAGAAGATTGAATGGAAATTAGTTAAATAACGGTATAGAATACTAAATTAGTAGTTTTCTTGACACACGAGTGAAAAAATTGAATAATTTGAAAATATACTGTATGGCGTCCACTAGAGACATTTCCTGACGTCTCGAAAACTTTGTTGGATACCGACTTAATTCTTTGCGATATAATAGTCAAATATTACTAAACGTCATTCAGTGTCCAAACTACCGTTGATTCCGTCATCGCTTTTCCCTCAAAATATGTTTTGAAGATCTTTGATCCTAAGGAAAAGCGATCGCCCTTTTCGAATCTTACTCACGAGAAGTCGGGGTCATCCGAACCTCCCACCACAATGTCATAAAATCCTTAAAAGACCCGTCTCGTTACCAAAAGCAGACAGATTAAATCAGGAATTGTACAGAATCGCTGAATGTCTGTACCTCGCGACGACGTAAACATTATGTTTGTTAAAACTCCAAACGCAATAAGTGTTCCTAAATAAAAGTGTTGTAAAAAGTTTGTAAAAAAAGTGATATGGGATACTACAATATCAAAGTTTACAATAGCTGTGATATTATTTTTGTCCATTATTATATATTTGCCAGCATGGTTATTGTACTTTGTAAAATTTAACAAGAAATGGCTGTGTGTGTGAATGGAGGCATTGATTATCAGATGTGACGATCTTCACTTGACAATATCTTCGTTATCGATTTAATATTGTGTATCTTACTTTTATGTTATATAGTTTTATAAAGAATTATTCCTCCACAATAGGTCATGAAATGAATGACGTCTAACGGAAGCCATTAAGTTAAGGGGATTAAAAAATTGGGATTATATATAATTGAATATATGGAAAGAACAAAATCAACGTCAACACATTTACACACTTGCACTGTGATACAAGAAGATCATTTTATTTAAATATCTCCTATAAAAGTAAACAGACATGTATATGTAGAAACTATCAAAGGACGAGTTGACTATATCTACGAAACGTAGTTAAAGGGAACTTATTATTCATGGAAGTTACTTACTTATAGGAGAAATATTTATGTCAATTATTTTCAAGTAATCAAAGTTCCTCTAGTAAACAATTATGAATGTGGTCGAAAAAAATTCCTAATGAAATTTAGAAAATATGCAGTAACACAATTGATTAAAAAAATTGTATTCCTTAAAATTTAACTTGCTGAATTTTATTCCTGAATTGGGAACGAACTTGTGCAATCACCTAATATAAGTATGTAATCGGTTCGATGGATAAGCGCACGTGAAAGAAGGTAGAGACGGTGGTTGAGCAATTATATATGGATACATGCATATGTATGAATGGGAAGGCAAAATCTATAATCGACAAGCGGAACGACAGAGAAATCATAAATTATATTACTATTGAAGGAAACGCACTATAATTTGGTATTTATGACCCTCTGAATTCTATTTAAACCATTTTTAATTTATTCAGCCACAATCACTTCAATGCCATTACCACTGAAATGAAATATTGCAACATTAAGGAGAACTTAGAATTAAGAATGACGAATTGAGCTAGATGTTCATAAACGTAACAATTACATTTTAGGAAATTGTAATTCAGTAAAAAAAATACTTCACAAGTATAAACATGTTTGACATTTGAAATTCAAAATGTTTTATACGCAATATTTTAACGAAGCCTTTAACAAATATACCAATTAAGAACTGTCGTTGCAACCGAGAAAGATATTGACTCGAAGGAATGGTTCCGCCCACTGTAATGTTTTGTATGAGTTAATAACAAGCTTAGCGCGAGCGAATGACATTTCACCTATCGCTTGTACGCCTGGGAGATCGACGAGGAACAAGAATATACACGATGAAACATCAGTTGTTTCTTCAGTCATTATTCTAACGAGCCTCCGAATGACCCGCCAAGAAGTATAAATCCTCTTCAAGAATGGATCCTTTCGAATAGCAAAAGACATACGTATCTTTGATTCAAAATGAAAGAAACTTTAGACGGTTAAGAACGTAGACAATTAATCCCCGTTTTTATCGTCAAATCTGCCTACTCTTTCTTCATCCTCTTTCTCTTCTTATACAAGGTGGTCAAAAGATACTGGAATGATTTAAGTTTAATTGCAAGAGAAAAGAACTGCTTATGTGCCTTCCCTTCAAATTTATAAGATTTATCGATACTGCCTTTCAAAGAAAGCGACGTCGGCAACGTTGGATAAGACTGAGAATGATCATGAACAAAAGCGTTTCCTTTCAACGGACCGTAATTCGAATAGCCCAATCGTCGTTTTATTGTGTACGTTATAAGTTCTCAAAGAGATAATTATTAAGACTACACTTAGCATTTTCAACTGTCAAGTCTATAATAAGTAGCTGTAAATAAAAACATAAATAGTAATAAGTGAATTAATGTGCCTAACATCCAATGACGAAGGGAAAGTAATATAGCTATTGGCGGCCATATACATACTTCGATGACTGAGTTTTGCAGGAAGTCATTATAATGAAATGGTCTAAATTGAAGAAGCAAAGATTTACTACTGTTATTAATATTTAATTTATACGAATTGTTGCACGTTCAACATTATTACAAATAAGACAAAATTGAAATCTTAGTCGAAAGATTATTGGGTTACAATGTTTATGTAACTGTTTATTCGAATACATCAGCATTCTAGTGAAAAGTTATTAAACATTAGTTGCCTTCTTTCTGTAATTTTGTCAGATTAAATTATATCTGTCTCTCGGCATTTAACTGTCAAAATTCTAGTGTTCCTATATCCGTATCTGCATCACCTTCGTATTCATTCTGTAATCATAACGTTTACATAATTCGAAATCGACATTGTCCATTTTCGATAGAGTAATTGAGAGGTAAATGCTATACTAGATAAACGCTATGACTCATAGTCAACCATGGATGAATAAATGAAAATTCCATTACAAAATCGTCGAAATATTGTGTATGGTACTAGAATCATCCTATCTGACGCACCTTTAAAAGATTTAAAAAAACATGTCGATGATCTTAGAAACTTTGATAAAAAAAACAGTAGTGTATTGACTGCTTAGAACCGTTTACATTACATACAATATATTGTTACGAAGTACCCAGTAGATTAAATGTTACTGGGATACGAGACTTGACAATTGTTTATGATTAATAAAGAGATGACATTCTATGGCCGGTGGTCGTAGTTAACGGACGTGTTTCTTTAAATAAACGTTCTCAGTTTTTCTATACATTGTGTTCTATTTAATCATGTCCAAAAGGATAATGCGTGCGCGGTCGACTCGTAACAATATTTTTTGTAGCCGTACAATTAACACTAGAACTCCTGGCGTTAAATCTATCATATTTCAATATATTAACCCTTTGCGGACGACGGGCGAATATATCCGCCCTGAGAAAAAAATTGGTTATAGTTTGTCGGTGCATATATAAACGGTAAGAGTTGACAAATTAAAATATAATCGTTGAAATATTATTTTACAAAGAGTAAATTTCAACTTGTATACATTAACAGACTGTCTTTCCGATGAAAAAGTGTTTTTTCATCGCTAAATAATTGGTTGTTTCTCGATATTCAAAAATGCCTCCGTCCGCAAAGGGTTAACCATCTATAGGCCATTGTGATTTTGAGGTAATACAAGACACACTACGTTTCCATTCTTCAAAGTCAATTTTTTATCTTTGTCAAATATTGCAATTTAGTTCTTATAAATTATGAAATTCTCCAGAAGTCCATGTTTAAAAACCTAGTTAAATCATTGAAAAAAGAAGACTCAAGGGACGGAAACTATAGTTGATTCGATGATTTATGTTCTTTTTTTTTATTTTTTTTTAATGGACGCAGGATATTTATTTTCTAACTCTTCTATAACCTTGAAGAATTTTTGGGAAAAATTGCATACTACTTATTTTGACTAGTTTCGTAATTCTAGTGTTAACGAATACTTTCGCGGCAACAAACTCAAGAGACATCTCACGTATACCTACATTTTTTAATACTCCTACATATTACCATTCTGGACAGCTTTTAACTGTCTAAAAAGAAATAGCATAGCCTGGATAATTTACGGAATTTATGGAACAGGTGTAAATGCGATACATAATGTGTTGCTCGCATTATAAGAAGTGAAGTCTTTCAATCGTCGCTGGTTGATTCACCGAAATTCTGTAAGGTTATCTTTATTCAATATTCAAGCATAACATTTGAAATAGTTTTTCGTACCTACAATATCAGATGGCAAACATAATTTGAGAAACAACATTGAGTAACTTCACCCGTTACAGTTCGAAATAGTGTGTTAGAATCTGCAGTATCTCTAGAAAACTTGTTATTTTCGAAACTGTGTTAAAACTGTACGTCCCCAGCGGAATAGCTAAAGTTGCTATGGTCCAATTTTGAAAGTGGCATACATGTGACTTTGTTTCACTGTTAATACCTCCTTCGCCCATTAAAACAGACTTTTATTACTTCTTGTGTCTCAATTTTATAAAATGAAGAATGTGAACCGAAGTGGAACCATCACAGTTAACCTGTGTCTTTCAATTCAATAAAATTTCATATGACTTTTGAATTGCAATATATTTATGAAGTTGCTGATCCATTCAATATTTCATACCGGAACTATCAAGCAAGTCAGAATGGCTGGTTCTCAATTTTCTATAAAAATTGTCCAAGTTTATTGAAGAGCCATAGAACAGATGTTCCACTTACATCCTATAAAATATAATTTTCCGAATCGATCATCTTTCCCACCTCTTAATTCTCCTTGTTTCAAAATACATATTTTACATATTTAAATATAATCGATTTTACGCCAGTAGTTCTAGTGTTAAATATTGGCCTTAAAAAGACAAAATCCTGCGGAGTATATAACCATTTTATTTTTATCTTTAAAGCATCTGCTCTGTAAACATGTAATTTTAAGAGAAAAGCTTCATTTCAATGAAAACGGTGAAACTTGCAAAATACCGGTGACATTCAATGCCTTAATCTTTTTAAACATCAATTTTTCGCTACTTCAAAACATCTCAATTTTTCAAAGAGCAATGATAGATTCCACGATAAAAATTCCACGCATAATGAAATTGTGTTTCTAATTTTAATGCTTGTACACAAATATGATATTTTTGCTTTTTTGCAGTAATAAGCGGTACATGGTGTAAATAGATCAGAAGAAATTTTATAGTGTTCTATACCGTTCTTTATAACGGCAAAATCTCTGTGAATTCTATACGTGTAACAAAGTTGAAGTTGATCGTGTGCCAGTTTTCCTTCGACCACCTTATAGACGATCCTCAAATTCTTCGAGCAGATAATCGCGATCGCATGATTAAATACTCAATCCGTGTGAAACAATATGCCTCCTCGCTTGAGCAATTCATCAAAACTCATATAGAAGTTTTTACACGGACTAACATCCACTATCTTCAATTCACCGGGCCAATCAAAATCTTTAATCCCATGAAATCGAATACCATTAGGTATCGGAAAAGTTTTCTTTTTCGAAATGCAATTTGAGTTACAAAGGCGCCACTGTCATGCTTAAATTTAGCATCAATGGAAAGTTACGATTACGTTCGTTATATACGCGATGTACAGCTCTTAATTGTCAAGTTCTACAATTTATGTGTAATTAAAGATAGATAGTGAAAAGTTTAACAGTAGATCCAACAACGATTAATTTAATATATTTGAAATAGTCAAACAAATCTGTCCGAATCAAACAAATAAAGGGGATAGAAAACTTGACTGATTCAATCGCTTATGGTCTTCAAGATAGATGTATAAAATTGAAAAAGAAACAGTGTTAAAAATTTCACGAACACTTTCAAAAAATTCCGGGTAAGTCATTTTGATGGCCTTGGGAGGTCTAGTGTTCACACACAAGATTTCCTGTTTTATCAGTTCAAAGGCGCAAAATTACGCAACAAGTGCAGCAAAACGCATTTATAGTGTGTGTAGTGAAGACATTGTTAGTTAAAGGACACTGCAAAAATTATTTAAGCGATTTTAGAAAGGTATTTAATTGCTCGAGTATGAGCCGGAGACGTGACACGTCTATCATTTATTAAAGGACGATGAACTGCGAGGGTACATATATTTAAATCCTCAGAACAGGTGTATAGACAACCCAGAAGTGTGTAATGTAATTCACAGCCAGAAAGAGACAGCAATTACTGGACGACTAAAAAAATTTTGAACAAATGGATACCACACCGTTTAATAGAGCAGAATAAGCGCTACAGGACTCGCAATATCGAACAACTTGTTATCACGGCTTCAAATTGACCCATTTATAGCTCTGGTCTGTCTCCCTCCGTTTACCAGCTATTTTTATCGTTATCAAATTTCATTAACAATATAAATTTCAGAAATGATGCTGAGAATCACTGATAAGAATTAAATTTATTTGTTTCGAATGAAATCCTCGATTTTTACAAGAAAATGATGCATACGTTTGTAGGGCATTGTAAACCTTTCGTAGAAGTCAGTTGTAACAACATTGTAACATAGAACGGTTTTTTTATTTTCGAAAAGTTAGAATCAAATTCTTCCATCAGCTATATTAGTCGGAAGCAAGCGTTGGAATACGTAATTATAAGATATTATGAATCTGTTTTAATTCATATTTAACGCAATGTACCAACAATGCCGATGAATTAGGTTATCGTTATTTAATGTGTTAGTAAAAACATTTGGTTATTCGAGGCTACCCTCAATTTGTTATACGAAGATAAATTCATATACCATGGGAATGTTGTGTAACGGTACCTCGTCATTCTCAACGCTTAAAGAAGCCCACTTATAACAACGATTGATTATCATGATTCCTTAGAAAATATTCTTCAGATACAGGTTTGTAGGGAAGAGAAATATACTGTAAATTCACCAGCAAACAATATGGAGTGTCAATCAGAGAACGAATTTACGAGTACAAAAAGCAAATAGACGTCTATGATAAAAACGAATTTTAGCCCACCAATGAATTTGTCGATCACTCCATAGTGAGTAGCAATTTGTCTTTGCTTCTAAAAAGTTGCTAGCTATAATTTAAATGTTTCGTCCTTTACAGATTTGTCATTGTTAGTACTTGCGCTCTCCTAATTCCTAAAATGAACTTCCGTTAGTGCTGAAAGTGGAGCTGATACAGGTAAAAAGTATTTATACTTCTGTTTGAATATCCAAATTTATCTCAATGTCTGCATAGATCCAGTGTATAAGAAAATATTGTCGAGCAATAAAAACATAACTCTGTAACTGCTTGTATTTTGTTTGTCAGCTATTTACCAGCTTCCGAATACAACATGACATAGAATCTATTTAGACGCAGTTATAATTAATGTAAACGTGATAATGTGACTCATCATTATGTATGTCATGTACATATTATATACAGTGGCTCTCAAAAGTGTTCGAACGCGTGTAAGTAAAAACAAAAACAATAGATACATGTATGTTAGACTTAAGTTTTAAAGGTACTGTAACTACTGTCAGACACAACTATCAGGATAGTACATATAAATTTTCAAGACAATCGAATAATATATGTAGGAATTATGAAGCCTTTATTATATAGATATACTGTAACGGAGTCACAAAAGTGTTCGAACGTCTAGAAGTCAATAGGAGAATCAATGTTATGAAACAAAAGATGTGAATTTCTTGGATGAAATAAAGGATGTGTAGCTTCAGTTAGTCTCTAGACATCGTGTAGTAAGTTCTATATTGTTAATTGTATATCACCGTGTTTATAATGGCAATGAATTCAAGAAGAACAGAAACACAAATGTAGGAGAGACAGATTATACTGAAAATGCTTAAAGACGGAAAATCCTATAGGCAAATTGCTAATTGTATAAGTAGAAGTGTGTCCACAGTGCATTACATTGAGAAAAATTAAAAACTGAAGGTACAATAACGAACAAAGAGCATACAGGTCGACCGACGAAATTAAGTGTAAGAGAAGAAAAGTTTGTTGTTCGAGAAATAAAAAAAGATCCGAATACTTCGGCAACAAAACTTGCACAAATGATTAATAATTACTTTGGAAAAAGTGTTCGTCCTGAATTATGTCGCAAAATACTCCGAAAGAATATTTTCATGGTAGAGTACCAAGAAAGAAGCCATTCATAAGTAAAACTAATAAAGTTAAACGATTAAAATTTGTAAAAGAATATAAAAATAAAGACAATAATTTCTGGAACATAGTTATTTTTTCTGATGAAAGCAAATTCAACGTATTTGGGGCAAATGGACAACGTTATGTGTGGAGGAAACCGAACACTGAAATGAATAGCACAATTTACGCCCAACAGTAAAACACGGAGGTGGTTCGGTGATGGTTTGGGGGTGTATAGCAGCAAGTGGCACAGGAAATCTTGTCTTTATAGAAGGCACTTTAGACAAATTCAAATATTTACAAATTTTAAAAACAATTTCAGAGAAAGTGCCACTAAATTAGGCCTATTAAACAATTTTTACTATCAACAGGATAACGATCCTAAGCAGAAAGCTAGGATTGTACAAGAGTGCTTACTATACAATACACCGCATATGCTGCAGGCACCAGCCCAAAGTCCGGATATTAATCCAATTGAACATTTGTGGACGGAAATAGGGAGAAGATTAAACAATTATGACATTACTTCAAAAGATCAAATGAAACTAAAAATTGTAGAAGTATGGAACTCTATTGAGCCCCAAGTCACCGAAAACTTGGTACATAGTATGGGAAGACGTCTTACGGACGTAAATAAGGCGAAATGAGGTCCAACTAAAGTAAGATATAAATAATTTCGACCGTTCGAACACTTTTGTGACTCTGGTACAGTATATCTACATAATAAAGACTTCATAATTCCTACATACATAATTCGATTGTCTTGAAATTTTATATGTACTATCCTGATAGTTGTGTCTGACAGTAGTTACAGTACTACCTTCAAGACTTAAGTCTAATATACATGTATCTTTTGTTTTTGTTTTTTCTTCCACGCGTTCGAACACTTTTGTGAGCCACTGTATATATTAATGACAAAATTATCGTTTTAGCATTTCCCCATCCAGAGAATGACATTTTTTTATTTTCATCTTGAATATTACCTAATCGTATTCCAGGAAATGTATTAACAATAATCCAGGGGTGCAAGCGGAGAGATACGGAATGAAATAATGAAACATCGACCCAAAAAGAAGATTCAGATGGCAACAAGCCTGATGGCACGCAATAGGTCAGTGCGACAAGAGGGGCCTGTCGCTTGCAACTTCTATTTCCGCTATATCAATCCCGGAAACCTCAAGCTCGGTCAATAACAACGAAAAACAAAACACTTCTTTCGTCGATCGCATAGTGTTCTCTTTTTTGTTTCAAAGAGGTTCATTCATATTCTTCGTCATACATTTAGATCTGAATGTGTAGTTCTTCGACCAGTAGCGCATTAGAATCAAAAGTACGTGTAAGCGTACAATGTCTCTATTTGCTTGGCGATTCAGGCCCAAACATTTGCCATCAGGCTTGTTGCGGTCTGTATTTATGTATGTCTCGTTTACTGTGAGACAGAGTTGGGCATTAATCGATTTAAATTTTAAGTAAGATTGATCGATTAATGTGTATGATTAAAAAAGGTAATCGTTTAAAAATGGACGATTGATTCAATCGATCGATGGAGTTAATCGTCAATCGTTAATTAAATGTTTGCCCAACTATGCTTCGAGAGAAGTAGACACTACTTCATAAATATCAAATGTGATCTTGAATACCGAACAATAAGCAGCAGCGAACCACGTTTCTTCGCCATAATAAGACGTTTATAACAATTTGCATTCATCGAATACGAAAAGACATAACGTTTTTGTAAAAGTATTACCAAGTGTTACTGCAATCTGAAAAACACTGGGGCGAATCAAAATATTCGTAGTTTCCAGTTAAAAAAAATAGTATACCAAAATTCGATAGCTAGGCCTTTGTTATTATGAATTCGTAATTTCCACTCATTAAGTTCAATTATAACAGTCAAAAATATATGGATACAAGTTAATACTTAACAATCTCTATTTTGCAGACGGACAAATAAGAACTAATTTCCATACAATTTGTTGACATTAAATTTAAAAAATACAACTCAACTGAAATGGAATTAGTAGTACCTGTTTGACACGCATGTTCAGGGTCTTTCAAAAATAGTTATCACAGCTTTCTAGGATTGTTCTACACCCCTGGATCGATGCAGATTTGTGAAAAAAATCCACCACAAAATTCGCGAAAGGGTGGAAAATTTTCTTATTGGCTTGTCGCATTCGTCCTCTTACGTAGGTAAAGTGTCTGAAAGGAACTACGGGTCAGAAACGAACCGTTTTCACGCAAATTAACTTTCAATTCTGTTATCGGGATTGAATTTTAGCTGAATGAGTCAGGATTCCAGAGTTTCGGAAAGAAACACACGAGGTATCCTTACTAGTGCTACACGAAATTAGAAAATGGAGGACTGGTCACACTTACGTGCGAATGATTCCCTTCTGATCCAGTATTCCTCTCAAACATTTTACCTACGTGACATGGCGAATGGGATGAGCCAATAAAAAGAAATTGCTACCTTTTCGTGAATTTAGCGGCGAGCTTTTTTCACAAATCTTCATCGATCTAAGGGTGTAGAACAACTGCTGAAAGCCGTGTCAACTACTTTTGAAACACCCGGTACGCCGAGATAGAGAGTCCATCGTCCCTTAACACTTTCTTGTGAGACTACCATTGATAGACATTCCACTGTATCCTGTCTTCTTCTGGTCAATTTTGAGGTGATGTCAAATTTTAATTGAATAGATATTGATCTAGAAATCCAATTTAATTATATCTTAGATAATAAATTTGGACACTATACAAACTATCGCTGTTAGTAAGTTTTGCATTTTTACATTAATGTTTTCAGTTTAAGTACGAAATTGAAAATTATATACATATCTTTCGTTTTATAACATTTTCAACGTTTGTATCGTTCAACGTAGGAATGGGGACAAAATAACATGAACCATCGAAACGCTTATTTTTATAATGATATAACAAATAGGGACTGAAGCCTTATGATTAGATTCACTTTTTAATTACGTTCGCCTCTGTTTATCTTACATCCTTATCAGAAACGTAATTTGATCAACCGATAAAATATTTAAGTATTTTCATAAATCTGTGAATTTAAACTATCTTTAAATAGGAGTAACACAAACAAATTCATTCTTGTGGTTCGAAAAATGAAAATACTAATTTGCTTATCCTACGTAGTGATTTATTCTGCACTATGTAAAAGTTGAAGATTACAGTACGACCGGAACTGAATTTCGCAGACAAAGTTTTTGAACCGCTCAATGTTCTTCGGATCCATCCTTGTTCAGAACTGAAATTTAAAGCTCGTGAAAATGCGCTTCCTGTTGCAAAGCGGTACATTTTCTGATTGGAGGGCTCTTAAGGTAACAAATATTAATTTTCTGATTGGCGAGAAAAGGAATCTTTTTTTCCCATGGGTCAAAAGCCTCTCTTGCCGTTCAACGGAGCTGGAAAATCCCAACTCCCGCGAGGGGAAACGTCCTCGGTCAATATTTCTTGCCGGATAAAACTTTTCCGGAAGAAGTAGTGACGACAATAGGCCCATAAAACGCATTGATTTCGAAATCATGAAAAGACTACGAAACGCGGTTGCTATTTTTCCTAAGAAACATATGTATTTTCGGAAGAATTGCCAAGACGAGCTGGAAACTATATCTGTGATCTTCATCCGAGTCGAAAATTTCAGCCCAAAATCCTCCTAAATTACCAAATAACTTAGGATATTTAGGCTGAATATGGAAAAATATGTTACATATAAAAGAATGCAAATTTTAGTTCCACTATCGCCCTAAACTTGTTCGTTTTTTCCAGTTTTGCATAGTTTAGGATCAATTTAGGCTTCATACAGCCCAAAATAATCCTCAGCATTCTTATTTAGAAAATTAATCTAACAATAAGCCTAATATTAAGCCATACATTCTATAATGAGGAGTTTTAGAATTGAATTGGAATTGGAGTGGAATAATCTAGGTCCAAAAAAATTCTCAATATACTAAAAATTAAATTTAATCGAATTATTTTTATTTTTACTACAATTGAAATATTCAAAATACAAAAATAATAAAATGATAATTTAATTCCTACTTGCTCCTGAGAGCCCTATTTTTAGGGGATGCCAGATTAAATTGAAATAAAAATTTTACCTGATCAGTCCATATAACTCCTAAAAATCATATTTACAGGACTTTGAGGCGCGTAGACACACTAGTTGAGGATTTTGAGGTTCAAAATGGTATACATAATTAAGCGGCAAATGAGAAATCAAAAGAATCTAGGATTTGATGTTTCTTTTTAGGCTGGACGTTTCGACTCGGGCAGGGGTGTGTTTTTGCTCCACAAGAGTATACTTAAGCAAAACAAAGAAATAGCATAAATTGGGACTAAATTACGAAACTGGGGATAGGATTATCTTCATCTCTTTATCCGATAATCTGTCTTCTAACACATCGAATAATACCGTTCAATAACACTGTGTCCCATGATTTATATGGTAGAAATTCGGGTATGCGAGTGGCCCACATATCGAGGGGCGACATCCCTACACGTGTTTTCTTCAAATTTACGCTGACGGATATACTCATTGTCAGTGAAATACGAACAAGGAGATCAGAAATTTTAACAAGTGTTCTATCATATCATAAGGATTTTTTATCTAAAAATCTGGTATTCGAATCTCAGAATTTAAAAAGCTATCGAATTGATACGATGAATGCACCTTATTGTTAGTATTGTTTCTCCTCTTTAGTCTAATACGTTTTTTCTTGATGCAGCGTTATGAGTTGAGTATTTTTGGAATAGTTAAAATATGTAACACCTAGCTTAAAAAGTAAAAGTTTTCCGTGCTGTGTAGTTTAGAGTAGCACTTAAAAGTTTCTTAGTTTCTGCGTGAAGCTCCTTCTTTCTCTGTCCATTTAGTTCATTTTATATTATCTTTCGTCGAATTTGCAAACTTTTATCATAGAAAAGAATAAAATAATTTGTTTGCTTATTTTTACATTTTTTCGCCGTGACTACCGACTTTTATTTAGAATGGATTAGATGCATTTCAAGCTGACACGATTGTAGCATACACACTATACGACTAATTAGGGAATTCTTCACTTGTTTTTTATGATTTTGTTCAGTTTCTTTAGGCTCGATAATGATAACTCATACTGGAACGTTGTAAAGCCCATGAAGTTCTCCATTATTGACCCCTTGCCGTAAGATTTCCTTTGTGACTTAAATTGGTAAAAGAAAAATTGATCAGTAATTCTTGATATATCATCTAGTTTAAGACGATATTAATATTATAGAAGCAATTTTATCGTGTCGTGATATGTCACTGATATTTTCAATTTCATAGAGTTCACCAAACTTGAAAATTTTCTATCAAAATCGCATGACGAGTGTTTCACCTTGTTGTACAAGGGGTTAATCAAATTTAAAATGTCTTTGAAACATTTCATCGACGATGTATTATAAGGCATTCGATTACAATTTTTAACAGATCTTTTTATTTAAGCTATATTAGAGAAACGTGTATCCTGGTCGAGGAACAAAGTACAGCAATCGATTACCATTTGATGGGAACTTTCATCACGACAGAAGAGGTTTTCGAGAATCGCAGGAGAAAAGTTGAAATGATCTGGAGCACGTTGATAGCTGAAATTATCTCGAATTCAGAAAGAAAAGTGGATAAAAGTCAAGGCAAACGTCACGTTGAGATTGTGAATCGAGCTCACTTACCACCGCATTACGGGGCGCACCGTGTAATCGAAAACGAACGTACCCTGGAATTCTATTGACGCACTCGAGAATTTCTGCGATATTAGCGCTTCTATCTTCGCGAGACTAAACTTCTTCGAGTGGAAATCAAGGGAGCGGATGCTTCGCACCGAATAGCGATTATTGACCAACGGTCCAGATGAAGAATCCCAAAGATCACGCTTCGTTTTACCATCTCTTCTTTTTCCTTTTTGTTTCCTTTCCTTGTTACAGCTCTTGTCTTCCTCTATTCTTGTGAAGCGATTCGAGAGTACATATTACACGTTCCGCCGTTCAATTATACGAATCAACAGAGATCCAGACAGAAGGAAAAGAGGTAAATCGGACTTTCGAGTAAACGATTATGTAGAACAAATATTAACATACTGCTCCAGAGGTACCGGACATATGTTGAATCAAATATTCGATTATTAAAAAAGGCTCGACTATCGTACAATCGGACCAATGTAAATTCGCGCTGGATATCGTTTTATACAAAAAAAAGTTAGAATGTTAAAAAATATCTGTGAAGCGTCTAAACTACAATGAAGCATCGTGTGAAAGGCAGAAATAAATCACGCATAGATTGCGGACTGCCGAGACTTTTTAAAAATTTGTTGAATACAATATTAATTAATTATTTCAAAATTAATTTTATTTGTTTTCGTATGCGGTTTAGTTTGTTGAAGTTGGAATTTCAGATTTTTATAGATATGTATCTGTAGAACGGTTTCCTAAAATATTACCGTTATTTTCTTTAATGAAAAATAACAAAAATTCAGGAAGAACAAGATTAATCGATTAATATTTATCATTGATTTTATTAATTTTTTGAATATTGAAATCATGCGCCTGTCAACTTAATACAAAATAGATCATGTGGTTCCCAGTATCATATGAGTTTGACATGCCTGCTCTACAATGATGTGTGGGTCTCGTGATGTTGTAAATGGAATAGGAAAAAATCAGTAGCTGAGGAGACTATTATTAGTTCTATGGTATTGTTATTATTTTAAGTTATATGGTATATCAGAAATGAGTGATATACTTATGATTATTCCAACAATTACTTCTAAGTTATTGCGTGGTCACAAAAGAAATCGTAGGGCAAAAGGTTAATATGTAATTCGGAATAGCAAGCTTTGACTTATTGTTATAACTTTTCGAGATTTTTAATAACAAATTTGTAATAATAAGTCATCTTGTCACCTGATGAGGAACTTGATGAGTAACAGTATGGACAAATTGTTCGTACGATACTAAACATAAATATTAAAATCTAACTAATAAGATGGAAATGCTAAAAGAAAATTTTTCTATAAGCATACTTTCTTCCCTTAATATTGTGACTAAAAAAAAATATTACATGTAGAGTACGAATATCCTTTAGTAGTGTAAATATCCTTATATCAAAATTGTAATGAATTTTCAAGCCACCTGGATAAAATATAAAAAATTATTTTTCAAATGATGTCATTATCTGGCCTAGCCTCGTATATGGAGAGAATGAGACACATCTAAACAATTAGTCATGTCATATGTAACGCATGCAACGTCGTCTTCTCTAACTAACAATGCAATTACCATTGCCTTTCCGAAACGTGGACTTTGAAATATATTCATTTTATTTATCGAATTTCACAGCGAAAAAGTATTCCTTCATTCTGGTTTGCAGCAGATTACGAACACTTTCAATTATTGATGTCCCCATACTGTGAAGGGATTGATGTGGCAGTGGTTTTTGAAAATATAAAGCAACAAAAAACTATTATGGAAAGTCTGAAAATCTATATTATATGTAACTATAACTACATTATATTACAATATTTATTATCTATAACTATTTTAATTATATGTCATCTGCTTCGTCTAAAAATTAGATGCTAAAATAGAACTGATGATAATCAAGAAATAATACGATCGAGAACTGTTATTACTTTGTTAATAGTTAATACATAAAAATTTGGATTTTAATTAGAAAGTGCACAAGGAGAGAGCAAGTTGATTATAAACTATAGTTATCGACATCGTATCAGCTGGTGGAGAAATTGTTGTTTTTATTCTAATTTTTCCAACACGAAACATACTGCTTTGGTACTTTCCATCTCCAATTTACTTCACCAATTTTAGTACAAATACGTCAACATTGTTTATTTCTCTATATTTGCACTATATGTACATAATACATTTTTTGTATTCATTGATTACATGCTATTACAACAGGTGTAATAACTGCTAAGGAATTAAAACAATGTTAATCAAGGATCAATATGTTTACATGTAATCGCAATGACTTGCTATATATCACAATAAATACATGACAATCTTGAGTAATAGTGAGTATGAGATAAAGTATAGACGAAGAAAAAGACTACAATTAATAGTTTATAAGAGGCGCGCATAGGTTTCACGAACAATAGTATTACGTATGTTTTATACTCGTTAACAGATTAATCATTCCGTGACCCTTTCAGTCAGGACTCAACCTTTTGAGCTTGATATGTCTCGAGACACGCCTTCTTCCATGCCGTTCATCGACTTGAAACCCGAAGCTACGCTAAACGATACGGTATTTTTATGTACCTATCCCTTTTATTAGACTTTTTTTATTTCAATCTTCGTCTCTACATCGCGATTACATTACGTCATAACAACGACAAACGAAACATCGGTGATGCCATTTGTAGAGAGAACACTCGAACTATCTTTTTCATTTTTTTTTTATCCCGGATACTTTCTCCTTGTTTTCGTCATTACTTTTAATGCCTTAGATAAAACTGCTACTATACAGCATATACGGTCGATCCTGGATACAGCTGTATGTGATGCTATGTACAGTTTCTGCATTGTATCTTCATATGCACATATATACGATTCGCATTTATAGTTATTAAAAATGTAAAAACGTGTATTTTCATAGACTCCGGTACAAAATCTCTCTCTGTGTTTCAAGTATTCCCCTCTGACTGCCTTTTAGTAAGTATTTAGTAATGTTCTCAGCGCGAAACGAGTGCATGCATCTACACTATGCAACGTAGTTGTCGAAGGCAGCATCTTTGTGTTACGAATTTATTACGTCGTCGAAACATGGTGAAAGGAAAAATTTTATTTTATTATTGGGTGAATAGACGTTTGTGAGTGAATTTATTGCATTAGTTTGAACTTTCATCAGTGCCCAAGGGTTTTTGTTTGACCGAAGTATAGATTTACATTGACCTAAATTGGGACAAATTGCAATAAAATGAATGCGTATGTATTGTTACATGTCAACTGCGAAAGGTAAGCTTTTTTTGGCATAGCAAACAAATCGATAATCTTTTACAAAACTGTTAACATTTATTCTGGTGTCATCATAAAACGATAGATATGCAAACTTAAAGAACACATCTTGACCTGGACGCGAAAAGTTTAGAAATAAAGAAACTAAATTGTATGTTTATTGTTAATTACCAACCAACGCCTTTAAGCATTACTAATTAATTAATGCATTTTTGATCGTCAACAAGTTTAAAAATATCTTGGCCACAACTTTATCATCATCTATGTATATCATTTCTTGCCAAAAGCATTTATAATTCGAATTATCAGAATGCAAGGAAGATTTTTCACCTGCTGGTCGTTAGATTCTGCGAATTTTCTATAGGCTTCAACTTTGTAAATACCATGAATTCATGAATTTAAAACATTAATACGCAAGAATCGAATGTATGGAGATTTGTGTGCGCATATTGTTTGAGAAATGTTCTGGATCAAGATGAAAACGGTGCGTTGTAAATGAAGAGGTGAATAAATAAAACGACGGAGGACATTTTTACGTCAATGTATTTTACTGGTCGTATTTGACAATAACATTTGATTAATGTCACCTTGCCCTGCCGACCGGTAAAGATTAACAGTTAATTAACAGTTAATTAACAGTTAATATAAGAACAAGAAAGACAGAGAGATAGAGAAAGAGAGAGAATGAGAATTCCATGGTCTAATGTGCCTTTATAATGTAGTGTGAAACAATATGTATGCCTATGTGTGTTTCTGTCTCTGGGGTGCAGATCCTCTGGAGAAAAGTCATTGGAACAATCAAATATCACTGGAACAGTCTATTTCTCACTGTTTTTGTGCAGCGTATAATCAAATACTATAATCACTGATAGCGTTAAAGCGATAAAGTAGTGTTTTGTGTAACTATCAATAACACTTTTTTGTCTTTAGTGCTATTTTTTGAATTTTATACTTTACAAACTTATATTCTAATAAACATTTCATTATCCTTCTATATTAAATAATAATTATACAATTATGTAATTAGAATCAAGGCCTTCTTATTTTAGCACATAGTTAATGGAATAAGCAGATCTCCCCGTTTTAAAGAAAGTCAGATGATAACCGAACGTGGAGATTTCTAATTGCTATAAATCGCGAAATCCAGTGAAGTCATTTGGCTTGAGGTACGGGGTGAAGTGAGACTGTCTTCGCACCGCTTATTCTCATCATATTAGCCCGTCAAACCAGACCTCGGCGAACGGCAACCGAATACTAAACACTTGTTTCCTCGTTAAGCGCTTTTTCGGCCACTCACGAGTTGGAATCGAAGATAAGTTAGGATGAGAAATGTCTATATCCGTCGGACGAATCGAAGCAGACCACTTACCAAGTGACTTCTTTTGGTGGGTCAATAATACCTTACTAGCTCGCGTTACTGCCGAAAACTGCGCGGTACATAACGCATTGTATTTTTTCTCGGCAGTTGGCTAAGTGCTCCGCTAAATAAAATGTCTTGTCACGTATATAATTATTAACCAGCTAACTGTGGCGAAAATTCTTTTGAATTTTGCGTCACCAAAATCGAGAGATGAATATTAATCTATTTCAAATTATTTACATCCTTTAGTTATTCGTTTTATTTCGGCATGGCCTCAAAATACTCCAAACATCTTGAAATTTACGAATATATTTTAGCTTTTGTCAAAATTACAATTTAAATAACCAGTGGTAGCTTTTACGCATGACGAGTATACTTGTCAAACACAGCTAACTGGTTAAATCGTATACCCTGACAACACTAACAAGTTTAACGAACCTAACAAAAAGATGAAATGTATTGCGAATAGAAAGAACATGTTATTTGGGAACAGTATTTCAAGTATGTGCATGGAAATAGAAAACTCAAACTTTCACGAATTCTGAGAATGGTTCCAAGAAATGTCTGTAAGGCAGATGAAAACAATGTATCTTTCTGTTGTACCACAGCAGCATGATCCCGTATGGCACAATCGTTCTATCGGCCACAACTACCCTCTCGGCTAGTTTGAAGATTGTTCACTAGACTACATTGTCCTCCGAGTAGCGGTACTTGCAAATCCCTACACGCCGTCGATTCCTGCATATTTTGTTGATCGTCAGATAGGCAACGTCCCATCCGTGACACATCGTTCAGAATAAGGCCTGTTAGACCAACCCTATTGACGAAACCACAAGCAGGGCCATGGGTAAATGAACACTAACAATAATGAGGGAATAAGAGCAACAGCACTTTTTAGTGCACAAGTAGTATGGAAATGTTGTATACCAATTTAATTCTTTACGATATGGTAGCCAAATATTACGAAACGCTATTCAGGGTGGTAACGAGAACTGTCACTTATCTCCAATTCTGTCATTGCTTTTCCTTCAAAATATGTTTTGAAGACCTCTAGTCTTAACGAGAGTCATCGGAAAAGTGATCACCCTTTTGGAACCTTACTCACGAGAAGTCGAGGACATCTGAATCTCTCACGACACTATCCAAAAATCTTTAAAAGTTGAGTCTTGTTACCAAAATCTGAGAATTGCTTATTGTTAGAGTCGCCAATAAACCGCATCTCGCGACGATGTTACCTTCAATTTGATCAAAAATATAGTAATGTAAACCACAACGCGGAATACAACAGAAATAAGGGCAATAGCAAAAGGAGAGGAAAGTTATAAAAAGCGTTTAACTTAACTTGCCTTTTTCTTAACTTGCCGAAACGTTCACTACAATTTTCTTCATATGATATAACTGCAAACATTTTATCGCTTGTTGGACATTGTGAAAGATAAAATCTAGTAAATACACAATTTACTTTTTTTTTTAAAAACTCTTTCCAAGAGATAATTTTACCCCTTTCTCACGCGTCCAAAGACAACGACTGCAGTAAATACGTCCAATGCCGACGCCCTCGACTTTCACGATGATACAACATAATATATATGATGAATTATTATGTCACCATAATAATAAATTTCTTTGCATAATAATTGGCCATTTTGGCCATTTTGTTATTATGAAACATAGCCTTTTTATCACAACATAATGTTGCTCCTACAAGCCTTCCAATTTAAGTTCTATTAAAATCTGTGCTGGAGAAACCAATTATTAATTATGAAAGAGAATTATTAGTGTTTCATGATGCTGTTATAAAAAATTTCATATTAACCGTTTGCAGTGCGACAATTAGTGACACTTGTGATGGGTTAAGTTGGATAGGAAATTTTCGAGCTTTACAAAATCAATAAAATTGAATGTATAAGTGAGACGCGACACAATAAAATTATTTCTATAATATTACAATATACAAAATATTAAGACTCACTCCAAATTTTTATTTTATCAATTAATTCTGAATTATTGCGGAGGCAGTGACAAAAGTAAACGTAAAGCACGTCGTTAACAAATACGCTTGTATTTGCCTCGGTATTAGTGGTTATACCACGATTAGTTTTTGTTATTCTCATTATTTAAATTGTTCTACAAATTTAAATTTAAATTATTCTTTGACAAATATATTTATTCTTACAAAATTCGTTTGCCGAGCAAAATAACTTAAACCAATTATTTTTAACAATGAACTTCTGTTTCCGACGAACGAAGGGGTAAAATTTTGAAGAAATGCCGAAGAAAACGGATCGATTGAAGAGTTAATATTTTGAAGTATCTAGTCAATGTACAAAGATAATTCGTTGAAGCAGTTTCTGTTATCGAGAATTCCAGACCGGTTTCGTGGGATCGTTCGTTACACCATTCGATAGATCAATTTACTCAACGAGCAGCTACAGAGATACAATGATCGTTGATTCCAATTCATTCAGTGATCGAGTGTTGGTACGGGCTCCTTTGAAAGAAAGGCGAAATACGCATATAAACAATTATTGAAATATAAAAAGTGGGAAAATAAAATGGAAAGATCGTAATTAAAATAAATTATTGACGAATTTCTCAATCACATTTCCCAAAGGTGTATACTGTTCCGAGGAATAAAACTTTTAAAACTTACACAAGTAATTGTATTAAAAACTTTAAAAAATTAATGTGTACTATATTTAACATTTGTAAATAAACACAATTCTATTTTCAGAAATTCATAAAATCGTCTTGCATAAGATTATTAAAATATAGCAAAAGTTTCAGCACATTTCGTGTTTACGAATACAAAAAAGTGTAATTCTCGCCGCCGCACAGTGGTCGGTTTTGCTAAAATCCTGGCCAGATTTTCAAAATAGCTTCAGTTTTGCCGAAATATGAAATATTGGTATTATTTCGGTCACTGATTACGAATCGGAGCTCAAAATTTCCAACGCTAAAATGTTGGATTCAATACAGCGAATTCGTACATCGAAATATTTGGTTTCACACAAGTAAGAATATTTTCATGTTTTTCGGGTCGCTGAGTGCAAATCGAAATTAAAAAATTAAAAAAATATATATATTAGGAAGTAAAATCCAATACTCCCGTTCTATGCCTACAAATATGGCACGAGCGACCAGTAATTGTTACTTAATAACTCGAAAGGCACCAGAATTAGTGGAAACAAATTCTAGAAACTAATGGTGGCAAACCCCATCAGTTGTTTTAAGGAAAGTGCAAACTTTATATTAAAAAAACAAATTAGTACTAACAAAAACCTATAACTACTTCCCTAGAAAAGGACAAGGACCGTGCGAGTCTCATATTTTTTTCAAAACATTTGTAAAACGTTAAATACAATAATGCAACTGACATATTTTGAAAATTAAAGGATGTCGGCTAGACCAATAGATAAGTAAAGGAATCATACATTTACAGTTCATCGAAAACATCATTTTAGTTCCTGTGCGGAGACACCACGTTATTATTGTTTTAACTTTGAGATCGGGTATCTCTACAAATATTGTATAAATAAAGGTTTGTTATTGAAAACATATACTCTGATATGTCATAGGCCAAAGCAATTGTTAAATTTCAATTATTATAGAAATAGTATTCACACTTGTGTCCAGGATTTCAGCGAATTCGGTCACTGTGCGTCGTATGTCTTTTCCCGCTTACTCCTTTCGGAAAGACTTACTACCGTAATATAGCACAGTTTGTCACACATATATGAAGGCAGCTATTAGTAATAATTTATTACTTTTGCGCACCATATTGAAATCAGTTCTACCACAATCATATTTCATCATGTCTCCGATTTTTAGTGCGGCTAATCCAATCTTAATTTCCTTTCGTATTTTCGATTTACGGTCAATATAAATTTATACATAGTAAACCAAGGCATTGACAAAGTGGCTCTAATGCTATTGTCAATGCAGACCATCGGCAGCGTGCACAAGGTGCACAGACCCAAGGATTTTCCGATTTTCCCGTTTGGGATCGGCATGCTGCAAAGGAGGGAGGGTCCTACCTTTGTAGAGCTTCCATCGAATTGCCAATGCCCCTTTATCCCCTTAGACACCGCGTGAACATCCTCACTGTGAATGGAGCCTTCGAAGAACTTTGAAATATTGTAAGTCTTGGATGGAGCGAGGAAAAACATCGTCGCCTCAAACCATACAATATAAGAGAAGCGACATTTTTGCTCTCTCTAGGTGTAAGTTTGCCATGCATTAGTTGCATTTGGAGCATTACATATCTCATGCAGAAGACTTTATCAAGTATTGGTATAGTCCGACTACTGAAAGATGGCTAGGGAGCGGCAGAACCTCTCGTTTTCAAACATCTATTTTCGTAATTTCGTTTTTTAAATTCCGAAACCGAGTCTCCTCAAAAAACACTCCGCGCATCTGTTTACTTAAAGTGGCTGGGTTTGATTATTCAAAAAACGAAATGGCGGGAATAGGTGTTTGAAAACAAGAGGCACCGCCGTTCCCTAGCCATCTTTCAATTTTCGGACTATAACCTTCGTGTAACATGGTACTTCTATAGCACTATTTCACTCTAACACGGTTTGAGAATTGAAGAGAACTGAAGAAAAGGTTTAACACGTTATGCGCAAACGAATTTTGCTAATTTTAACATTTTTACTGAAGTGATAGCTTTTTTATTAAAATCACAACTTTGTAAAAAATAATTTGTTAAAAATGAAATTCTTTTTATAATAGTGGACACTAAAACTACCGTCTTTAGATCTATTATATTTAAATGCATTGAACCACCACTTTAAAAAAATAGAAATGAAAAAGTGATAGGAATGATCAATTAAGTAATTTAAGTTTTATGAGATACAAGCGGAGTATTTACTACATGGCTGCCCTATTAATTCGGAAAATTAAAAAAAAATATTGAGAATTATCAGTTTGACCGTCGTGGTACTTTTAGTGTTAAATATTCTCAATTTCTATTTTGAATGAAATTCAATGCCATTTTAGACAAACTCTATGCCGAACTAATTTTAACTTACTAATTCGAAAAGAATTGTGCCTTATGCTTTAATATTTACATCAAATGCAATTTTCAATTGAATACAATCTTTAACCCTTTGCAATGCGAATTATTTTGCTAGTTTTGTAGTTCGCTAAATAGTGTTAGTTTCATAACATTTTCAATCGTTGATTATTGTTTTTTTTGTTTTTTTTTTTATTTTAAAGATACATAGCAATAACTATGGGTACAGGTGGATATTTTGATGATACTACAAACTCACTATGAAATTGGAAAGTCGATATTAAGTACATTGTAAAAAAATAATATCAAGTGAAAAACTATGTAGAATACAGTTCGACATAGGACTTCAAAAGGTTAAAGGATGAAATAAGATGGTAATATTTACTTCTAGCTACCAAACAGAATCTGTATAGCATACTTAATTGATACACGAGCTACAAAAGCTTTTCAAATGCAAATTACTAGACAACGTTGCGATTCAATTATTTAAATCATTTTATTCTCTATTTAAGATCGAAGGACTAGATAAAGAAATATGATAATCAAAAACATCGGTCCTATATGTGTATAATAATATGAGTAGATGGAGAATACAAGAACACGAAGATAGAAAATACAGTAATCCTAAATAAGTGTAATAATCTTACGGGTCGTTCTCGAGAAAATCCACAAAAGCCAAATGTAAGTGTGACTTAGGATTTCTTCGAGTTCTTGGCTTCGCATCACCACATGCTGAAGATGCTTATGTTGGTAATAACGTGCCAACACTTGCACACGACGTCTCTAATTTCAGCGCCCCATTAAAGATCACTTGGTCCGTTAGTTAATTTTGACATTGGTATCAAGGTGGAATCCTCGATTAAACGAAAAAAGGGAAAAACACAAATTTATCCACACATCTGGCTAACTTTATTTCTGATTTACATTAAGAACAATCCAACAAATTGTTTTATAATGCGAGATAATACCGCTACATATTTCTTCTCATTGTCAGATATATCCTCTGGACACGTATTAATTCAATGGATCTTTGGAGAAGTCTTAACAAAGAAAATATTCAGTTAATAATTAACGACTTAGCACGTGATACACGTGATGCGATAAATGGAGTACAAAATTTTGAAATTTGTAATAACTATTATAATATGAATATTGCAATCAACCATACCAAATATTCAAAATCAGGGAGAAATTTCTACTTCAAGAATTAATTTTGAGTTATTACGCACGCTGTATAAATAGAAATCGTAGGGCAACGAGTTAATAAATTCCTCTGTAACTGTATTACAAGGAGAAACTGAAACTTTTGTAACATTTAGGCTACTCTTGCACATTCAGTAACACCGAAAATTAAAACACTTACATGTACGTACGCACGCACGAAGCGCGAACCCAAAGTCCATAAATAAAAAGCAAACATTACTAAAGTTTTCCTGAGAGATATATTGCGAAAGAATGAGGAAATGAGCAAGAGATGAAATGAAGTACGAAATAATGCAACCGATAGAACGGTTGGTGCGTAAGAAGACAAGTTCCATCGAGCGGCTTCTAAAAGGCGATACCAACAGGAGGCCATTTAAGGGTATCCTGGCAAAAGGTACCGATGACCTCGACCATCCTCGAACTGGTTTCGAACGCATCCGAGGCGAGTCTTTTGTCGTTTTTCGTCTTGAAAATCGCGACGAAGGCTAAGAAAGAAATGAAATGAACTGTCTTAGTCGATAAGCAAAAGAAGAGAGAGCTTAAGATGCAGAAAAATAAGAAAGGGGAAAATGCCGAAGACTAGTGCACGAAGAAAAAAGAAGGGTAAATTGGTGGTTGGCGAATGGGCGAATGGGCAAATGGGCGAATATGCGCATGCGTATGCCGGGTATGCGGTCGCCGTTTATTTCGGGACCAGCGGGGACGCCTCTTTCCTCTCCAAAGACCGCAAGAGTGTCTCGTTATTGTTGTTATTGTCGTTGACTCGGTACTGGCGTGGGTTGCCACTCGAGCCAAGTTTGCTGGATAACGACTTTGAGGTTCGTTTCTTTCTCTCCCTGTGTCGTCTTCTTCCTTTTACGGCCCTCCCTTTCTCTTCCTGCACACCGAGAACATTTAGTCGGGTGGTAATGAATACGCGTCTAGCGATCGCGTGTCTAAAAAAAAAATTCTGCCGCAAATGATAGTTACATCCTTTCTCTGCATGTTCTTTACTTTTATTTACCAATTAAATTCTTTTTTCTGAAAGTTGAACTTTTAAGATTGCGCTATGCTTCTCGATTGCACCTTTTATACCTTTAATTACTTCCTATTAACACCTTTAATTAATTCTTTATATTACTTTTAAGAAAAATCACCGACCACGCGTATCATTTTCAACAAAAATTAATAATGTGTTATTATCAATCCTTTGTACATGACACAATCATTTGTATACTTGGACATATCAGGACATAGCAATGAACCATACAATTAAATGTCTCTCCCATAAAATATAACATCTTCGTAATATTCATAGAACTGTAATAAGAATAATTAAAATGAATTGACAGAGAAAATGTTTAAAAGCCTGTACAGATGCCTAAACTGCTTTGGTTTCTGGACCAAGGCTCAGTAAGCCGCTCTTACTCTTTCACCGGTTCCTCCCTCCCTTTCCCTTTCTCTTATCGAGCACATTTAAATGGTGATGCTACTCATGGAGAAAATTCCGAGGAAGGCGCGGTTAAAATGCCACACTCGTCGGACAAGAGTACACGCGAATCACGGAAGTACCGATGTTCTAAAGAAAACGTGTCCACCGAGTCACGCAGAGAGATCAGGGTATCGCGAATACCTCTTGTGCGTGCACGCTTACAATTGCGGTAAGTCGTCGTGTAAGCGTGTGTATGTACGCGTGTGTCGCGTGGACGGGAGGGAGTGCGTGCCCTCTCGAGACGCCGTGTTTCACAGCAGACCGCGTGGCAGCTTCTGGATTTATTTATACGTCTCGCGTACCTACCTAGCTACGTACCAACGAGCCTGTGTATACTCGCCGCGCGCTCGGATAAACACCCTGCCTTGCACCAACTATCGCTTACGTTCATCGGGGTTTGACCAACTTTCCAATTTAAAGTTCATAACGTTCATTATTTTTTCATTTACATTTAGAGGATGAAACTTAGAAATCTTTGGTTACTATTTATTGATGAAATATGTTTTAATTAATTAAAAGATTTTTTATTAAATACATTAAAAGATATTCGTTGCACAATAAAGGTGTAATGGAAGAGTCGATGCTAAAACTCTCGACATTATATCTACTAAAATTTCGATATATGAATGAGTTTGGGAAAAGAGAAATCAAGTGGTGAAGCAATTAACTAATTTAGGTTGAATAAGATAGAAGTGGAATATTTACTTCATGGTCCCCTATTAGTTTAGGTAATTTTTCGAAAAATATGGATTATGTTTAGTTTAGTTTATAACGTTCACAACGTTTATTGTCTTTTCGTTTACATCTAGAGGATGAAATTTGGAAATCTTTGATTACCATTTATTTTTGAATCATATTATACATATCGTCAAGTAGTGTCCTTTATCTTACATTTAATATATATTGCAGGGAAGTGTTCTTGAACCACTTTTATTTCATTTTTACGAGGATTCTATCAACCCTTTCCATACTACCGGTGACTATGTCAAAATTTCAAACGTAGAATTAATCGTTAGACTATATATATTTTGTAATTGAATATTTTTTAAATGCCATACGTTCTTATTCTTCATGTATTATATGCTTCAATAAACATTTAATTATTTATATCGCGCCGCTACCCAGTGAAAGATATTCGTTCGCGCCAGGATTGCTCCGCACCGTATTAGCACACCAACGGAAATGCTTCCGGTAGCGAGATGGTTAACACTAAAATTACTTACGTTATATCTCTTAAAATTTCGATATGTAAATGAGTACTTTGGAAAAGGAGAAATCAATGGGTGAAATAGATGATTAATTACCTAATTTAGATTGAATAAGATAGAAGTCGAATTTGTTTCATGGCTTTCCTATCAGGATAGGTAATTTTTTCGAAAAACTGGGGATCGGTTAGTTTGATCCGCTTGGTAGTTTCAGTGTTAACAATAGATCTGCGGAAGCCCTAAAATTGACAGGTTAATATTTTTTTATAAACATTACACAAAGTTGTAGAGAAGCTGTACAATGGATTTTTCACGTGTATATTGTAATATACAAATTATTTAACTGATCATACCATATTTTTTGCATTTTTATCCCTCTTTTTTTAAAGTATTTATACAATATATTTAGGTATAGTAGACTTAACGCCCGTAGATCTGTTGTTAACCTCTCTCTTACCATGCGCATTGTAAAATTTAGCTCAAAATGTAACGTAATTGAAGATTATAGGTATCACTTCGATGGATTTCATACTTGAATACATTTTTAAAATATTAAATACTAACAATTCACTAAAAACTTGTTTACACATGCAAATCATTGCAAAATAGAAACATACATCACCAGCACAATCGCACGTTATCATACACATTACTTATATTTGTTAAACATAATAAAACACTTAACAAATACATATTACTTTCTAACAAATTTGTTTAAGAAATTTTATCGCCACTGTGTAGCATATCGGCAGCGATCTGTTGAGAGACTTCTAAAAATGTAACAAAATAAAATACCACTCGGTAATATCTAAAAATACTACTTTTACTAACTTCTGTCATATCAGCGTATTGCCAGAATAAAAAACTTATTTTACCTTTACTGCAATGTTGTTGTTATATTATATATGTAATTAATCAGTTTCGTTTTATTTCCAGCAAAAATTATTAGAAATATGTCGTCCTTTCGAAATCAATGGGAATATTTCACAGTCAAAATACAAAAAGCTTGTTTTTCCAAACAGAGACAAAACAAAAATCTAGAATTTAATTTGAATGGACCAGATGAATAAATATTTTGACATGACAAATATCTGGCTTTTTAAATCCTATATCAAACAGAATAAAGCTCAGCAGTAGATATAAAGACGATGTGAAATGAAAAATGGCAAATATTCGATTTCCGGCAGAAAAATATATAACACAAACTATGTTTAATTAAATATCGAGGAATTAAACAGAAAATAGGCAACCATTTTTAGAAGGATATTATGATTTCGAGAAGTATTCAAGGTTTAAATCATGCAGGACTTCGTTGAAATAATGTGCTATAGGTCGCCAAAACAGAGAAATTACTTGAGTCAAGAGAAAACTGTCCTAGCAACACCTGATGACTTATTTCGTCGGTAAACGTTTTTTCGACCAGTCACACATTAGAATAAAAAATAACGTCATAACGAGGGATGTGTCTATCCATGGGGCGAATCCGAGCAGACCACTTACCAAACGACTTCTTTTAGTGAGTCAATGGTATCCATCGGACAAATCGGAGCAACCAACTTATCAAATGACTTCTCTGCTTTGGCGATCTTTAGTAATATACTAAAACTATACAAATCTATAATTTTAATGATAATTAGAAAGTGTTCAAGAATAATTGAGGCTTGTGCTGAATGAGGCTGGGAAACAATTAAGGTTTCAGTATATCTTTTATGGGACTAGAATTTACAGGGAAAAAATTTTAAACGCTGCGATTAAAGCAGTAAAACTTTCTATAAGCGTGAGACGATAGTCGTGAGTAATAAAAAAGAAAATTGCACGTCGATAGGCTTATATACTAACGTTACAATCTCCGGTATTCATGATCTTTTGGCCAGATGCACTCATTATTAACAAAATAAGAGTCTCTCAGCTTTTTGTCCGTATTTCTCGTAAACCTACTTATATACTCCGTTGATCAGCGATTCATGTTGATTGCCCAAGACGAAGCTATTTAAAATTATTGTTATGTTCGTCAATATCATTAAAAAATAGTAATAAATTAAATTTTCATGTTTGTTATATACTATACAATACATTATGTAGCAGAAAACACTTTTTTTCGGAAAAAAAGTAAATGTAATTTATTGTGACACATCGTGCACCCAATGCAATTAATATTTAATGTTATTGTGGTGTAAACTACGTCAGAGATGTACGTACAGAGATTCTCCACTCTGACGTCTGGAAGTACAGACATGTTATAAAAAGTAATCATATAGTAAATTTTGTATATCTTTTAAAAGGAATTTCTTGTTCCTTGACTAGATCGAATAGCGGTCCATGAACATATGTATAATTTAATTCTGTTTTGTTATTTCGTAGAACTTCATACTGTAAGATACTATCAGTCAGTAATTTATTTTCGTTTCGAAGAAGGAATATATTTCTATTTGGAAGAACTCCTGTATCGTATACCAACAGAAGTAGACGAATTATTGCAATTTTCTCAATAAAAAAAGTTTGTCCGATATGTTTATTGGCATAAGAAAAATACTGCGGTTGGAATTCACCTGTTTCGTTATGGGTTTCAGTATCTCCAACAGTTTCATTCAAAATTCTAATGAACTCGTAATTCTACGAAAAAAAATCCGGAATATAAGTGCCAAGAATGTCTAATGACTCTTGTATCGTAAACACTGGGTAAAACTTTTTTATCGGCAGACATCTACGGAACATGCATGTGCGTTGTAAGTCATGCACGTAATACGAAGACTTTTCCGCTGTAAAAATACATTCAGAAGCTGCTGCGTGGCCTGTCGTAAAATACGTTGCCATGAAATTGCACCAGCAGTACAAATGCGAACCTCCTCTCTCGGCATTCCGAATTCTTCGTGGTTCGTACGTACCTGCGTCGTTGCATAACGGTTGCATAACGTTACTACGATTACGGTAGAACTTTCGTCGATTCTAAGAATTACTTTTTCGAGAATATCATGTCAAAGATTATTAATCTAAGAGATTATAATGAATTACGTACTCTGGATATACCAGAAATATAGTCAGTGAAATGATAATTTTTAAGATGGTGATAACTTTGCGATTTCAGAGGTAGAAAAGCAAAAATATGAAATTTAATATGCAATTTTGTGAAATTGTTGGCTGTAGTTGATACAAATATTTTTCTTCTCTGTTTTGGATCGTAGAAATAACGATATAAAATGATAACAATTTTCCACAATTTTCTGAAGCTTTTTCAAATGTGCTGCGTACAAACATTTGCCAATAACAAATTTAACGATTCGAATAAATACTGATGCAAAAGAACGAGTGGTAAGGAGTCGTGGAAAGTAGAATAAAAATTTTTTAAATATCTGAAAAACAGTCAAACAGAAAATACTAATCGAATAAGACGTTATAAAATTATTTTCATGCTATCGATACTATCTAAAAGTATATAATGTAACTTATATGTTATATCGATATACGATATATCACGCAGTCACAAAATAAATCGTAAGGCAAGAGGTTATAATAAGAGGAATTGAAGTGTTTCTTTTAAAGAAACATATTGTTGTGCTATCCGTTAATAACATTTGAAATACTATAAATCGGCAGATAAAATGTTACATCTTTTAAATTTAACTGCTGCTACCACAAACAGCTAGTGTGTTTCTGGTAAACTTTGTTGTTATTATAACAAGTATAAAACTAACTTCTAATACATTTCATTTACAGTCTTTTTAATTTACATAAGAGATAGACTCTTAGAAGTTGCAGGAATGTAACTATTTTTCTCTCATCCGTCTAAATGTTAATATAATAATAGAAAACGTTGCCAAAGTGTATTCCTGAAATATATCACATAAACAAATGACATCGGAAGAACAGCAGTGTTCGTTTGAGTTAAAAGTTGTTCCCTCAAAACTCCTAAGTGTTTGTACACTTACATGTACGTTATTACTGAAACAATTGTTATTGAAAGTTACATTAACCTCGAAGCATATAAATATAGCAGATCCTCGTATAAAACGGTTAATGTATTTCGGGAATTATTACATTACCAACGATTATTGCATTAGTAGCTTTTTTTATTATACAAACTTGTGTGTGATGCTTTTATAATTACCTTTCAAAGCTGAAAAAGCTTTTAATCATGAACATCAGCCAAAACTCGGTCATGTAAAAAAGAAACAAACTACGAAGTAGATGAAGCCACTAACAAATATGAAACAAATATAATAGGTACTGGAATACAGGAGGTGTAACTCTTCAATACAAATCATCTCTACATTTTACTATTTCGTACGTGAAATCGCGATACATGACAACAGTAGTCGCAATATCTTTGACATGTATAGGAATTCGCATTGTAAGGTATCGCGTTATAATATGGGGTCTACTGTTTTCTTGTTTATTTACACGTAAAAAATTGCGGTACCCTCCTCGTACAGAATTATCAGTATTCGAATTTGAATACGTATACGAAGCTTTTCCACGTTTAAATTAAAAAAAAACAACTGAACAATTCGTCACAAAATTACTTTGAGAATCACTTTCAATTTTAAATGTTAAAAAAAAATGATAGGGTACTTATTATTTTCATTAGTTTTTATGCGATCTGCCAACCTAAACATAAAATAGTTGTATCTGCATTAGCACGATTTTAATTTGATGCCAGTTTGAACTGATTGCCGCTCTCAAAGTTGATGAAAATTTTGTTGTTCAAATAAGTTAATTGTGTTGACATATTATCAAAAATTGCTTTCTTAACACTATACCAGTATTCGATCAAAAAAGTTTCTTCTTAAGAAATTTTTCTTCTTTCTTTTTTCCTCTTAAAAATTCTTAACACCTCACAAGTATCTGAGCATTTGAAGCATCTACTTTGAAATAGCCTGATTATGTTACAGTGTAGAAAAACAGTGATGGGTAATCGAAACAACGTTTAACATTAAATCTACGTCAGCAGTCAAATTCAGCGATCCCTACTTTCTCAAAAATATTTTCAAAATTCATAGAGGAGCAATACAATAGTTATTTCACGTGTATCTTATAATTCGAAAATGATTTAATTTATCGCATTTTTTGTCTCTTGATCTATCTTTTCCCAAACTACTGACTGAATACATTTAGGTATACCTACCAGATTTAGTGGCCCTAGATCTAATGTTAACGAAAAAAAAAAAATAAAAAATCTCCAAACTTTTAATATCTCTTCGAGATTTTAATTGTAACATCGTATCTTATGTAGACCGAACTTTTTAAAAAAGAATCCCATGAAAAATGAGAACATTAGCCTGCATCGTAACTTCAATGATACCATTAAAAGTGAACGATCAAGGAAAATCCGTCCCATAACGAAGTCTTATGAATGGCTTGAAAACACGGGCGAAAAGAAAATGGGAGGGTTCGGAGAGAAAAAGAGGATCATTCATCTCTCAGAACGCGACGACCCTCATTTCATACTTAACTTAACATGTTGCTTCGCTCCGGAGGAAAGAATAATCACTGATAATCGCACAGCGTCAAAAGTTAGTGATGCTTCTGAACTGCAATTTTTTCCCGTTCCTTTTGGATCCGTCTTACAATTACGAGAAGGAATCGTAATATGGCAGAAATATTGGTTAAAAATTTTCAAGTAAAGTATAACGTCGCCGAATAAAGTTAAACTTGAATTAACACTACAGGAAATCGTGGTGCTCCGTAATTTTTTTGTTTCGCATAATATGATTAGCCTAAAATTGAGATATTTGAAATGATTATCTCTCTATTATCTAAAAGTTTACGGTATAAGCGAATATATTGATATATGATATATCACGCAGTCGCAAAATAAATCGTAAGGCACGGAGTTAAAAGAAATCGAAGCGTTTTTTTTAAAGAAAATTACTGTAATGCTGTCCGTTTTGCGAATTCGCGTTAGTGACATTTGAAATACTATGAATCTACAGTAAGTAATATGTTATGTCAAATCCCCCTAATTTTTCTCTTTACTTTTCTCCTAGCATTTTTTAAAATTTAAATGCTGCTACCACAAACAGGTACTTAGTGTCCTTCTGGTAAATTATGTTCCTATTATAATAAATATAAAAATAACTTAAATTTAATTTAAGCTAAGGTTAAGATATTTGAGATGATTATTGCCCTGTTCATTTTCATTTTTTATATTTTTTCAAATATGGCAGCTCTACCCAACTAATTCTTCGGGCTTCTTTTAGTACTGATGATTATACAATTATGTTGAGAACAATCGAAGTTAAAAATGTAGAAGATTAACGGAAATGAAGACAACAGTGTGATACCGTTCTACGTAAACTAAAACTACTTATTTTCTTCTTTGGCGCGTTACAGGAATTCCCATTATGTAAACTCACGTCGCGTCGTACGAGAGATTACTATATACACCTACCCCTCAATTTGCACGGTATTCAATTAACACGGTTTCGCGTCTACAAGGTTTTTGAATGAAAAGGATAAAAATATCTTTTTTATTTTATTTCGATTGTTTTGCATTATGTCATTTACAAATTAAAAGAGTAGCATATTAATGTATACACTCTTTTAAAAACTCGTTTAAAAATGACCTAAGCAACCCTTGCAAAAATTGAATTGCAAACATGAAAGTCATATGTTTTGTGTTTCCCTTATAATGTATTCAAGAGAAGAAAGAAAACGTCTAAGTTAGAGGTGCAGAAATTTTGCACTCCAGAGCCGTCCTTGGAGCCGAGATGTTACTGATTCATAGATGCTTTTTTGGCATCACGGCCGACCCACTGGCACTAAGCACTAAAAATTAATGAACCAAACCCTATTTCTTCCTTCAACCCTAATCTCATTTTACACGATTATAATGAACATATCCTCAACTTTTCTGTATTCTCTATAGATCAATTTACACGATTTACAGATTAATTGCACATATCCTTCTACAGTAATCCCTGGATAAATGCACAAGAAATTTCCCTGGATAAATGCATCGCGGCCATCCCCTCCACATAGGGGGATCCCCCTCGGTCGAACCTCGACGTTCGGCGACGAGGCAGTGTAATATGATATCATCGGAACGTGTCTGTGACGCAATACTAATTGGAGACTTGAACTTTTCCATTTTTGATTTTTTTGTTTTGAAAACTTCGCTAACGTATTTGTGACAATTTTCTGATTAAAATGATACCAAACACGACATAGTTTGGGCAATATTTACTTAATATTTAATTCGTTTACTTGCTATTTAGATAACTCAAACATATCGTGTTTGGTATCATTTTAATCAGAAAATTGTCACAAATACGTTAGCGAAGGTTTCAAAACAAAAAAATCAAAAATGGAAAAATTCCATCCTCCGATTAGTATTGCGTCACCGACACGTTCGGGCCGGTCCCCCTGTAGCTTGGACCTCTCTGTCTCTTCTACTGTCTGTTCTTTTCTAAGTTCACGCTCGGCTGGAGCCCGAACATAAACACAAAATAGAAACCACCACTTCGTAACTGCACTGTTTCGGTCCCGAATTCAGTGCATTTATCCAGGATTTACTGTATTTCGTATAAGTTCTTTGTTTCGTTTTGCATAATGTTTTTAGCAACGTATCTACCGTGTAAATCGAGGGATGGTTGTATATGTTCACCAACGCGTTTCAATAATGGTTCAAGGCAGCTCTCCGTTAAGTACGATTCCAATTGAAAATCTTTTTTATTATTTCAGAACTTTTTTCACTGAACCTTGTGAAATTAGCTGGCAGTGAATTAATAATATTTTACAATGCAGATTTTACGTTGTGGCTCTTTATGATATATGAAAAACCGGAATGCGGCCATCATTAACCTCATGACGGCCACACATACGTCACTCAAAGGCCGCTGCCGCAAACCAGTTGCATACATGTTGTCACTTGTAACTGCTTTTCTTTGCGCAATCATTCATAATGTAATAGTTATGTGCTCATTGAGAAACGGAATGGGGTGATCATTTGAAAGTTTAACAATAAGATATCACAAATCGAGCGATTAATATGCATTAATGCAAGAAAACTGTATCCAAGGCTTTAAATAATTTACACGGTATTAATTTAAATTTCATAAAACGAAGTCTAATTTATATTGCGTCAACTGATAAGCGTTGACAGGTTGAAGTTACTTCCGTGTAATCATATTTTAGCTTATTGAAAGTGGCAAGATGCTTACGCAGAGGAACACTGAGTTCATTATAGATTTTGACAGCCTAGATTATAAATGCAATTACCTGGTTTATGAAAAGTTACGAATCAGAATATTGGTTCCTAAAAGGATTGCTCAGACTTTAACCATTTTCTAGTGCCTGCCAAATATTTTTTAATTGAGATCTGCTTTTAGATTTCTTGCTTTTTAACACTAGAACTATCGGCATTAAACCTACTATATTCTAATATAATAAAAGAATTTGTTTGGCAAAAGAGGTGATCGATATACTTATTTCCATTTTATCTAATGACTAGCTATGACCTTGAAGTATTTTTGGAAAAAATTGAAAACCACACATTTTGACTCGCTCAGTAGTTCTAGTGTTAAAATGTGAAGTATGATCATGGCCAATTTTAACAACATTTTAAATACGTACTTTTTATTATGCTACGTTTTTATACGAAGGGGGGGGGGGGGGGCAGCTGAAAGCGGATTACAGCCATTTTTGGGAACTGCGTCAACATTTTAGAAAAACGCTCAGATCTGTCGATTTTTGATTAAAGGGGGACACTCTTTTCCGGTATTTTTGACTCCGCCACTTTCACCCCAAAGCGAGGATAAAATACCGGGGTCAAAAATAACGGAAAAAAGTGTCCCCCTTTAATAAAAAATCGACGGGTCTGAGCGTTTTTCTAAAATGTTGACGCAGTTTCTATAAATGGCTCTCTTTCGTTTTCAGTTGGACACCTGGTATATGTACTTCTTACATAATTTACAGCTTCGTTAATTTTACTCCGCTAGTACAAAGTACAAATAAAAACTAAAGCATCAAGAGATGACTTCGATAGAGGAATAAATTAAATAGAACTAAGAAACACTTAATCACGCTAACATAAGGGTCTAAAACAGAAGAAAAGAAATTTATTAGCCTTCGTAATTAAACACTGCAAATACTAAATCTGGAAAAAAAAACTAAAAATATCGCGGACGAAAAGACGCAACAGTTTAATAAAAAGAGACGAATAATTGATACAAATTTTGCGTCCTTGTTATTTCATTGTAACCAGCATTACAAATTCCGATACTTGTTTCTCTATGGAGACAAAGTTACACCGGGTTTGTAGAAATTGTTGAAAATCTCATCCGATGAAAATGCTTGGCTCCTTTTTTACTGAAAGGTCGACGATGACGACGACGACAGCGAAGCAGTTTCCACGAAAGTTAACACCGACGAAACACTTGGGTTGAAACAAGAAACCTCCAATTTAAAATGAAAATTGCGGCGGATATTTGGCATATCGTGCCGCGCACTGCAAAACGTCCACGAAATTAAAACGTGATTTAATTTAAGCTTTACTCCTGTTGCTCTTTCCCCCTTTCTGTTCCACGCGCTACTCTACCTATGTATGTACCTCTCCTCTTCTCTTCCGCTTATACCGTCTGTGCCGTTATCGAAAGACAAAGGAAGGAGGATTACCAACCGCCCGATGTCTTCCATCGACGTCTCTTCTCCCAAACATCGTTTTATCCCCTAACTGGGTAACTGGATTTCAGAACACAAGTTATTATTTCCATACCACAAAAAGCTCGTAAAGCAATAGCAAGATTGTGTTTCGATTCTAAGATCTTCAATGAAAGATTTCGAAGGGAAGACTATTACTGAAGGAAATCTATTTCTCCGATTTACAGTCTCCCCTTCACGTCAGTACTCCCTCCAAAATAAATGTTGACGCTTTCCAGGCGTGATTTTATACCTCTGAATTGATGAACATTTATAGGAAAAAATTGTAACAAAATCTCTTCTAACCTTAATAGTTTGAGTGCCAAGCAGCGCAATTACGCTTCTTCTATTCAGTGCTGGAAAGTGCCAAGCCGATCGATTGATAGAATAAATGATAGTTTTTGCACAAATTTTTTTTTTAACCCCCTTCTTTAACCCTCTATAGTACAAATTTTGTGTGGTATCCAAAGATCAGTTGCATAATAGAAATGTTAGGAAACGATAAAAAATACTATTTTAAATAATGAATTAAATCTGAATTTTTATTATTGAATTGCAAAGAATGTCATGATTTTTACCAGCTGCATTATAATGTTTGGTAAAATTAAAATCTTGACTTTGAAGAATAGAAACTTAAATGCGTCTTGCGTTACCTCAAAATCACAGGGGCCCATAGCGGGTTAACTGACAAACAAAACAAGAATATTTACTACCTATAAGCGAAAAATCATTGTAATTTTACTCTACTACATTCCACGAAGCAAAATAAAAGAAGCATGATTTCGCTGCTTGGCATTTTCCGACCAGATTTTCGCAAAGAGATCTAGCACTCAAACGGTTATAGCATAGCACAAAGTCAAAGTGTAATCGTATTTTACTCGTGGCGGAGGTGAAAAATCTAAAAGAAAACATAGGTCGGAAGAGATGGAGGTCTTGTGCAAATTATCTTGTGCTAATTATTGTGTGTGCAGTTGGCACACACACGTCCCATAAGTATCGATGGCGCGCTCATTCGATCTATTAGCTTATTGTTAGGTGCAAGCCGTTCCGGACGATTGTAGTCCTGCCAGCCACGAATATTAATTGAGTATGTTAAATTTCAACACGAATGTTACATTATCCTAGAAATAATTGACGTTGCTTGTGAAGCAATTTGGCAAAGGAAAAATATTCGTTCAAAATTGGTTGACATAATAAGACATTTTATGTGATAATAATAATCTCTATCATTGGGCAGAGCGATAGAAGAAATATTAGAGCGAGTGTTATATTTTAAATAAACGACACTGACAATTTACATGGAAAAGTTAATGATCTCGCAGATACTTAAATTCAGGTATTTAAATTCAAAAATATTTCGTTTAAATTCAAAAATAGTTCGAATTTAATATCTGAATTTAACACTAGAACTACCGACGATGAATGCGATACATTTAAAGATACTAGATAAATATTTCTGAAGAAAAGGAACTTGATCAATCTACTCTCTTTTATTTTGTGAAATTGATATCGAAAGTTAAACAACATACAGTGTTAAAATTTCAGGAACATTTTAAAAAAATTGAAAGACACGTCATATTGATCACCTTGGTAGAGATAGGTTAAGTATCGCCGAAATCAATGATTTTACGATGTAAAGTGGTTAATCCCTCTTTATAGGAAATACGGAGATCAATGAAGTGACACATTGAAACTTATATGGTCCTATTTGAAAAAATAAAGTTGGTTTGAAAATCTCCTTTACCAATTTGCAACGATTTGCAAATATTTGGAGATCCCACGGTAGAATCATAACATCAGAGGGGTTATGATACTTAATTTTCAGGCATCCAGTACAATTAAACGTGTTCAGTTGATTGCGTTTCGGAAAATTGTTCATTGAAAAATATATCTCTTTGCTGATGTGCTTTGCCGATCATAGTGCTAGTCACATTCGAATCCTATTGCAGAAAATTGCTAGTAATTATAGGTTTATGCTCAATCAATTTATATTTCGGCCAATGACAAATAAAAATAAAAAGTAAACAATTTTCTGCAAAATGAGCAAAGGTATCAAGTAGTTGACAATGTGGAGGGGAGCGGAGTATTAATTAACACGTATGTGATTGTGAATACTGTATCATTCATTTTCGTCGTAACGTAGAACGACATGGATGCTCTAGCTTTCGTGTCTGGGGCAGGTTTGAGTTGTTATAATATAAGGATAATTTTTTTTAATCATTATGTATTTTAAAGTAATGGCCAACTGATTCAATGAGTATCTCCATATTGTTTTACTTTTTTTCTGTGTACTTATTGTTAGAAGTGTCAGCTAGAAGAGTGATATCATGCAAATTAGTGTTATACACGCATCTGTCATTTTGAACCAGGAATGAATACTATAATCAATATTCTTATTATCGTAATATATATTTAGTATATAAGTAATACAGATATTAATTTCAATTACATCCCTTAACTAAGCATGGACTGAAAGTTAGTAATGAAATATTTCAAGATTGTAGAGAATGCACAAATGCAAATACGAACAGTAATTTCACTATCTTTGATTCTACTAAAATTATACAGCAACCGATGTATCATACCACTGACTCGCATGACGTACAATATAAGTGTAAATGGGGCGTTCTACTTTTCTACCGACAATATGAGTGACAAATTTTTTGATTTTGAAAAAAAATAAAAGTGTATTTCTTTTATAAAATGTATTTTTAAATTATTGTCCAGTTATCGAAGATTTTCGAAACGTATAATGCATCGAAGTTTTATTTTATAGCTTTTATTTATTTTAAGTTTTATCGGAAGAGTAAGAAAAAATAAACACCTCAGTCACAAAAAAAATATATATATAGGGGAGGGTGGGGCAAAGTGGGCCCCTTAAAATTTTGGAGCCCAAAAGAATAAAGATATGACTATTTTTTGCTGAAGGGGCCCACTTTGCACCCCCCTCCCCTATAACGAATAAAAAAAAATAAAGATATGACTATTTTTTGCTGAAGGGGCCCACTTTGCCCCACCCTCCCCTATATTTGTGACAGAGGTGTCTCGTGACAGAAGTGTAAAATAACAGTGTTCGAGGATTTTAGCGATCACGATATTACGACTTGTTCGTAAAAATGGGTGAACATGACAGATTTACTGAGAAATAATAATATTACATATATAAACGTGAATTACAATAAAATTTAAAAGTAGTAACTTACGTGACAGAGCGGTCGCCGAATAAACACACGCACCTCTATTCACTTTCTGCGAGCGAATAACTAGGCTCGCTCGCAGGTGGAGCCTCAAGGGGTGAGGCCAAGGAGGGGAAGAGGAAACCGTACTGTTGCTTAGTGTTGAAAATCAAACAACTCAGAAGCGTTTTTTGTTTTGCGAAATGCGTGACGGAAGATAGCAAGAAGAAACATGCATAGCCGGACCCAACGATAAAATATTTTTTTGTTTAATAGTATGAACCTTTACGTTTATTATATTCTCATTAATTTAATGATAATATTTCAGAAGTTCGATAAATAATTTTATACTAAAGGGTTCTATATGATTTTTTTAAGCGAGATCATGTTGTAACATTAGGCGGCGCAAAGAGACACATTTTATTTGTATGTAAAACACCTCTGTCACACATTTCGAATACTATGTCACAATGATTTTGTAAAAAGCAAAAAAAATAGAAACGGTATTTTAGTATTATTATAATCTCTGTATGGTCCAAAAAAATCTTGTGAAAATAAAATTTGCGAAACTGCAATTTTGGACGAATACCGATTTTTTTTCAAGAGAGGACACGTCATTGTCGGTAGAAAAGTAGAACGCCCCAAATATTCCCTAACGTTCATAATATTTGAAAATATAATACGCATATTGAATATCACGATATATAATAATATTCCACTATATAGAAGTATTTCCATACATTCAACTACACTCCCGCATATATGTATAACATTCACACAATATGAGTACACATACGTTGTTCTTAAATCATAGTAAACTTGCTTGCACTTGCACACCAATTTCTATCAAAATGACGCTGAATAATAGTAAAAGAATTAAAAGTATGACAAATCAATTCGTCAGATAGTAGTTTACCTGTTTTTTCTCCTACGATTTTATCATTAATCGTTAACTTTGTAGAAATTTCACTGGCGTGTAGGTGGTTCCCTCGTACATCAAATTATATGATACTCGGCGGTGAAAATACGGTTTGCGCGAAGCAATCTGTATTCCTGCAAGTACCATAAGCACTCGTAAGCATCACCATAGCGACCGTTTAATTGGAGAAGGATTCCTGTAATAAAATCGTCGAGTGTTTCTGTCCTACGACGCGGAACAAAACCGCCCGTCGTTCGTATAATTGTTCGTAGAAGGGCGCGACGAATTTCGAGCCGGCCTCTTCATTTTCTTCTCATTTTTATTCTATAAACGAAGAATGCTTTTTCTCATCGAAGGGCGCGACGAATTTCAGACCGAACCTCTTTCACGTTCTTCCCCTTACATCCCTCCGTTTCTTCTTGATTATTGCTTGTATTATTAATTACTCTTAATTCTTTAACGAAAATAAATGCTTACTGGTGATATAGAAAATGTCAAATAGAAACATGTAACATCGTAAACTATTAGGTTGGCAAGAAAGTAATTTCGGTTTTAGCTGACAATAACCAAAAAAAATAAAATTTTTCCAAAAAAATGAGAGCTAACGTTACGTTTGTGCTGAACGACTTCTGACAATGTTACGTTTTTTTTCTTTTCCCAATTGGGCGTTGTCTTTTTTGGCTTGGTTTAGAACAAAATTCTGCTTTGTTTTGTTTGTAATTGTTTGTTTAGGGTGAATTTTAATATGGAGTGCAATATTTTACTTTTTTATTTTTCGTAAAGGCAAAGCTTGAATGAGAAGTGTTGTCACAGCCCCCATATAGCCCACGTCTAGCACTATCAGATTAACATTTATTTTCAAGTTTGCAAAAGTTATTGAATGGTAAAACATTCACTAGTGATAACAGCCTAAAGTTGCATTTTGTTTAGTTTTTTGCTGATAAGGATTAGAATTTCTATAAAAGCCGAATCATGAAGTTTTCAAAAAGATGGCAGAAGACATCAAAATTATATTTCATTTCACACTACGAAACCGAAATTACTTTCTTGCTAACCCAGTATTGTTTTTTATCGTTATACAAAATATGTAGATAGTTTGATAACCGCTTTTAATGTACTTAGTTATACAAGATACACAGAAATTGTATTTTTTTAGTTAATTGAACTGTGTAATGTCATATAAACGAAAGAAATGCTGAATAAATAGTTGGGTGAAAATTCGTCCTTTAGATTTATGTTTGTGTAGGATGAAGAATCCTTCGTGTTTCAGATGTGTAACTTTTAAAGAACAACGTGCAAATCAATTTTGCTTTGGACAAGACCCGTAAGAACATTCAGCAATTTTAAGACAATGTAAATAAATGTAACCATGCTATTACTACGGAAAATACGATATATACAAGCAGTTTGAACAGACTGTTTCCACCCACCTGTCTCTACAAAAGTTTCACAGAGTTCATAAATGACGAAGACAAATTTACTTCGATAGAAGTAAGTTTCAACATTTGTAAAATCAACGAAATTGTACCGACGTGTTTACCTTGGTTCGTACCTCTTTTTGTAAAAAGAAGTGTTTACCGAAGTAAAGGACAATTAGGCACACTTTAATCTAAGGTCATTATGTTTACAATAAATTATATTACCTAAAAAATAAACAAAAAAGAAATACAACACTTCAAAATAAATCAATAATAATAATGTTGCTATAAAAAAAGAGCTCCGTATGTTAACTTAAAAATACTCGGCAAAACTGATTATACGTACCTAGGTACTATAACCAACCCTGAAGTCAGATCCTCAAATCGGAATCCAAATCTAGAATGAAACACGATAAAAAAATCGAGACATTTGTTTATTTCCGCGGAGAAGTCTATCAACAGTCTTTGCATCAATCAATTTGAAAGCTTCTTTTCTTCTGCACTCGTTGAAGTAGACACGGTTCGATACACTTTGTGAATTCTGTAAATATCGACCTATAATTTAACGATGGTCGGGATCATGTTTTCTCTGACATTCACTTTTTTCCAGATTATTTTATATTAAAAAAAAAAAGGAATTTCTTTTTATGACAGAAGTTTTCGTCTAGACTGCATTGTAGGGTAGAAGTTAAACGACATTTTATAAATATAATTTTTTAACAGTATTATAAACAATAGGAATGTCTAAACCGTTATAGATATTTAACACGTAGAACTGTCAACAACCATAAATGCATAGAAGCTGTTTACTTGACGGATTCTTAATTTTTTAGAAGCGACTTTTAAATTTATAGAGATGTGGGACGGTAGATAGTTCATACATATCTTATGATATTCAAATTATTTAACCCTTAGCCGACGAAGACTTTTTTGAACGTTGATAATTATAATTTTTGATTATTTATAATTATATCGAGAATCATTAATTTTGCTACTGAAAATCAGATTTTTACCAGATAGTCATTGTGTTATCGTATATATGTATGTAAATTATAAATTACTATTTGTGTAATTAGATTTCAACGATTATAGTTCAATTTTCCAACTCTAATAGTGTATACATGCGGCGATAAACTATAATTCAATTTTTCTTCAACTACCTATATGCGTCGCTAGTCCACAAAGGGTTAACTGACCATCTTCTTCGCCACTTGATTCCTCTTTTTTCAAAGTACTCATTTAATATATCGAAGTACAAACCAATTCATCGCCCGTAAGTCTAGTGTTAACACCTTGCCGTACAATAACAAGTGCCACTCGTGACGCGATGAATGACATAGGAAATTTTTAAGTTTTTCAGAAACTGTTGAATTAAAAATATTTGTCGGTTACGATAGGGTCAAATTATTTCTGTCCTATCAATATTGTGTTATATTATACGTTATATCAGAAATCAGGGGTAGATCGTTATTTTAGCAATCAATTCTGAGTTATTGCGGATTCCGTCACAAAAGAAATGGAACGGTAAAGGGTTAATATCATTGATTACGTGTAAGTATAATGTGAAAATAAGTATAATTATAGAGAGAAATAAGATATCGAGAAAATAATCGGTCTGAAAAATCCAAATTTATAAGTATCGTATAAATAGCGAATTTATTTTCATTGTTTTATAGCATGTAGCTATTTTGACAATACACCTCGATTAAACGGAGATTGGTCCCTCTGAAAAGTACGGGTAACACGCACGACGACTTTTCATCTATCACGAATCATTATGTATTGCCTGCCAATTAACGTTTCGCAATGGTAATTAAGCCAAATTAATTGAAACTCTATATGAGCTGTTAATTGGTTTCTACGAGCGTTTTAATCGCCGCAATAACGAGCAACAAATACTACGTTCCTTTGCAACGTTCGTCGATGTTTCATTCGTATCTATTTATGTCGAAACCAACAAGCAGATTGGATACTGTTTGCGGAATCAATTTCACGGAAAATTATCGATAATTAAGTAAACGTGCGTATGTACAGGGTGAGCTGCCTTAGTCCAGACAGTTGAATGACTTCAACAATTTCGAATACACGAAACAATACATGAAATAAATATCATTTGCCATCGATGAAATTATCAGATATCATTCAATATTTCTTCTTCGATGGAGAGGTGTGAACAATTTGAAGATTAGTTTTATTAAAATTTGAAATAAAACCATTTTTTCCCGAATTCTTTATTATCTAAACTATGGCCATTCTAAATTGTTTAAAATAATTTAACCCTTTTCGTATAATAATGAGGGACACTCGTAATGCGGTAAACTGGATAATAAAATTTACAAGTTTTGCGAAACCTTTGAAATTGAATATACCAGTGAAACGTCACACGATGAAATTACTTTTATAGTATCAACATTACATTACGTTATATAACATATAAAGAATTACTGATCAAGTTTTATTTTCCGATTCTAATTCTGAATTGTTACACTGCAAATCCAAGTGTGTTATTTTAAAACACATAACCGTATTATTTCCTTGTAGTCACTTTTTAGACGTTTCCCGGTGTGTTATTATTTAACACAGTACATGTGTGTTATATTTATATCTTAAAATAACACATCTACATGCTTCAAAATAACACACATGTAGTGTGTTAAATAATAACACACCGAGAAACGTCTAAAAAGTGACTACAAGGAAATAATACGTTTAAGTGTTTTAAAATAACACACTTGGTTTTGCAGTGTACGAGCCCAGTCACAAAAGAAATCGTACTGTAAAGGAAGACAAGTCACGAACATGAAAAAGAAAATTTAAGATGCTAGAACAGAGTAAGTATCTTTTCAATAATTCCTTAACTAGTGTTATTTTATCACTTTCGCGTTAAAAAATTCTAAAATTTGTCCGTATGCTGCATCGAAATGAGACTAATTGATCTCAAAAGCATGAGTCGCAACTAATTGAGAAGTTTATGTTGAAAGTGGCATAAGCCACTTTCTTTTTAAATTGAGATATTTAAGGGTTTGTGCTTTAATGGGTTTAAAAATATTGGCGAAGATTTTCAAGAATTTTTACTTGTAAGTATTCGTTATCTTGAGCAATTACATTTTTCTTAGGATCAGTAAATGATTTCGTATAATCATCGTCAAACCACCATTTTTCACTAAAATAAAATTACTTACGTCACTTTCAAGATAAACATGTTTGTTATGCCGTTATGTAGCAAAATTTCCGTCTAAGAAAGTTCAATTTCTTTTTATCGTATTGATTGCAAATTTTATCAATATAAAGATACCGCGAAACTGGAACTGATGTTATATCATTAACTCAATTTTTTTTGAAAAAGTGACTTGCACCACTTCCAGAATAAACGTTTCAATTAATCAAAAACAGTTTGGATATTTTCTACGGTGAAAGCAGGCATTAAAATATCACGTTTTATGGCTAGTCAAGAATTGCGGCAACTTCAGAATACACTCTTTTCTTTAGTACATTTTATTACTTCTAATATTCATCAACAATAGTTGATAAAATGAATAATTGTATTTCGCTTTCGTGGCTATGCTTAACTGAACAATGGTCTGAGGTTTCTGGGTTCAATCTTTTCGTTATATACTAATGGAATAAATATGTCCCATACAAAAAATGCAAAAAAATACGACTTTTTAAACTTTGAGAGAAATTATTTATTTATGCTAATGAGAAAGTAACTGAATAATAATAAGATATTTCTGGCGTAGAATGAATTTCGATACAAACCGCATTTTTTATATTTTACTGTGACAAATATTATCCAATAGTGCTTTATGGAAGATAACTTTAATTTCAAAGTAAATTCGTTGGAAAGGGGTTAAGCCGCGTTATAAGTTACAAACGTCAGTACATATTTCATTGTTTACCTCTATTACTTATCGGTGACGCTTGCAACGCTAATTAGTTCATTCGAACTATATTGTTCGTCCAACAAAAAATGCGTGACGTAAGGGGAAAAAAGGTTGACAATATATAAGTAAATCGTAGAAATCGTTATCGCGCGAAATATTATTCATGCATGTCAATTCTGTTCAATTTCTATCTGTATAGGTATATCCGGTTGCGACAAATCAACGAAGCAGCCCACTTTGAGAGAACGATCAATTACAATTTATCAGCTTTATCCATCGTACTGATTTTTCGTTTCTGAACATCGCATCGGATGCCTGTTCTCACTGAAAGTACGCAACTAATCGTGCACTGGCATGTCACTTTTCACAAATTCGTAAGTCTACTTGATAAAATAGATCGAACACTGTTCAAGTAACAATCTCAATGGACTGTGATATGTTACTGATTTTTTCTGAAAAATCATTTTGACATATTGATTGTACATTTAGAAAAAAATCAGACGGATCTATTTCAAAAAAGTGGATTGGGAGTTTGCACTTGATAATATTTTTCTAGTTAAAATTCTACTAGATAGCGTAGTTTTTTGTTGGAATTAATCTGATGCAATAACATTAATAAATTCCCTCTCATTTCAAAGTCTCCCTGACATATCAGATATACTGAAACGTTAACGTACAATTCCATAATTGGACATAACTTGCACCTATTGATATCGTCAACTTGCCCGTGATCAAATTATGTTCAGGTTTAAGGTAAAATATCGTCTTTCATAGACATCATACTATCTTCTTACGCAAAGATACTTATTTCAAAAGGTACCCCTTTGCAAACAACATTAAATCCTTGCCCTATAATAATGTGTGACACTCATAACGCAATCAATGGAATAGAATGTTTTTAAGTTTTACAAAAACTATCAAATTAGACGATGAAATTATTTTTATACTAGTAATGTCGCATCAAGTTATACGTTATATCATAAATCAGTGGCAATTATTTATTTCAGCAATTAATTTTGTGTCATTGAGCATTCAGCCAAAAAAATAAATCATAGAGTAAGGAGTTAAGCATTAATACCATTTTATTATCTCGAATGTAGCTTTGGCAACGAATATATATAAAATTGGAATTCCCCTACGCGAGACGCATTTCCCTTGTTGAATGCTGTCCGAATATTTCCATAAACGATTGGCGTTATTCCCTCTGCGATTAATTACCATTAGGTTTTCATCGCAATATTTCACTATGGCTGAGAATAGCGGTCACCGCGCGAGAAGGGAGCCCCTTATCGATTTGAAACGATTTTGGAGGGTAGTTTGTCCCCAATGTTTTTGATTTCGGCATGCATCCTCGATACGAGACTCGAGGTAACGCTTCGCCGCTTTGAATTAAGGGGTGAGTAAAAAGAAGGACCCTTCTTTTTTCTAACCCTCGGGTCGATCCAGAGCAAAGAGTAAGAGACAGGAAGAAGAAGCAAAAACGAGGAAAATAAGATAGAGAAGGAGGAGAGGAAGAGGAGATGAAGAAGGAAAAGGGAAAAAGAAAGAGAGCGCAGAGGACGTTGGAGTCTCAAAGAGTACAACGAAAGGTGGATAAAATAAGGATTGATACAAAATGAAAGGCAAGATCGGCGTTTATTTCCCGCCGGTTTAAACGAATGCACATAAATGTTCTTTATCCGCAAAGTTTCATTCCAATTATACAAAGGTATAAGTTTTAGGTAATATTGGACACCTGTCAACATTTACTACGCTTATTTTCCCAATGTGGACTCGATCGTTGTAAATAATGATTCATATGTAATTGTCTTTTCGGCTATGTAAATTATTTAAATACGTTTTTGCATACATTATTTGCTGCTATCTCTCTTTTGGAGTAGGTCCTTATCGAAGCAATATTATCCGTATTATATTGCAACAGTTATGTTTTATCGATTCTGTTAGAAATTTTGCTCGTTTTTTAGTTATATAAAGAGATTTTATCTCTGGAATAATCCCACTCTATCGCGTAGCGTAAATTCAACAGAATATACAAAATGTAGTCTTTCAAAAAGTGAATAATAAATACTGATCCTTGAGAATTTTTCTATACAGAAGTAGCGTGACGAATGAAAAAAACATTTTATTCAAAATTGCTAAAAAAATATTTTATTGTGTCGCAAACTGATAGCACAACTCTGAGTTATAAAATTAAGATTTAAGTGTGTGGATTGCGAAATTTACTGAAACAATTGTCGGAATTTAATACAACTGCTGTTTTTATTTTTATAATAGGCTACACTAACTAACCCAAGGAAAGTTAGAATTTTTTAAATTTTAATATGAATTCCAATATACCTAAGCTAATATCTGACAAGTTTACAGAAAGTAAAACAGTTCTTTGATATAGTGGCATTTAAAAATGTGTTGTGCAGTTTAACACTAACCGTATCGTACGCAGTCAGAAGACTTGTTCAGTGGATTAAAAACATGTAATTTTTTATATTTTTAACAAAAAAAACTATGTCCTTCATCGCGCCCTATATTAAATTGACAATCTCTTAAATTTTGTTCGAAAAAGTATATTCATATGTAACCGGCCAAATAATAAGCTACGGTCTAAATAGATATATGTATATAATGTGCCGGTACGGTTAATGCAACAGAAGCAGTTATTTTGAGAGATAAAACTTTTTCAAGTTTTCTAAGTCTTTAAAGTTCCAGTCAACGCATAAATAATGATAAAGTGACTATCTTCTTTCGTGATTATTTGGGTTCTTTATATTACACGGTGTTTCACCCAACAGAATCTTGATATAATCCTTCCTTCAGTTGACAGTTATAAATGCGACAACCAGAATCGGATATCGTTTTAGATATTGCATTATTTAAAGCTTTTATTATTTATTACATATACCGTCGAGAGAGTTAAAATTTCTTGCAGTTAATTACACCCTACGATTAGTTATTTATAAATTAATAATTCTTCGGACTAAATAATAGAATCTTAGAGTTTGCATTCTACTTTACTTCTTAGATTCCATCTAGACTCAAAATTGAATTTAGCATACCGCAGAAATTTGGAAAATTTGCTTTCATCGATTTAATCGACATCTATCTTCCCATTTTCTGATTCTTCTACCCAAAATGATTTCCTTTGCTAGCATTGACTGCTAGTTTTAAACTATATTTTTCAAAGAATCTGTACAATTGAAGAATATCTATCAAATCTGTCAACACAATAATTCAATATTTTATTCCAATGCTGTATCCTAAATAATGGCAGCATTTGGAAAGTTATATACAATTGAATTTCCACACGTAGTATTACATATAGGTACATACGCAACATAATTGTCATACGTAAGACTGCAAATCAACGCAACAAAGTAGCGAGCAGTTTAAGATGCAAATATCTCTGAATATTTTATACATACACAGTAATACTTTCACGCAACTTTTATGCCCGTCAAATATCTAATTCGAAAAAGTTCTTTGGTGCCGACATCTAACATTATGCTTACAACGCGGACCACCTTATTTTTAAAATCAACAGCTCCAAATTCTATCGCACAAAAGTGTGATTACGCTTAACAACGGCAAAAGGAAACTCGCTGGAAAATTTCAAACAACTCGAGTGGCTGTGAAAGGGCCAGCCACTCCGAAACACAACGTTAAAATAATCGCAAGAAAAGTGTTTTCGCGATCGAGATGAAATGATCTCGATCGCGAGGATAGATCATAAGGGATTCTTGACCGACCTTTGCATTCGTTGGCATCCCTGGCAGTGGCTCGTGCCCAGGGTCGATCGAAGTGAAACTGCCGGCACCTCTCGCAGTCCCTGCCGGCGGTGTTGTGTCTACACTCGCAAGCGACCTCGCCGTCCTTGTCCGGGATACACCTTGCCGCGTGGCCGTTGCACTTACACCTGCCGCCGACGGCAAAGTCCGAGACGGCATAGTGATGAGCAAGAGTGCTCGTTCCGGGATTGTTCGAAAGGGTGGTCGTAGCCGGTGTAGAAATAGTCACTGCCGCCCCGATGAAGCTCATCTCCCGCGGATCGATCGCACCGTTCGACTGAATTTCCTGAGGCACGATCACCTGATGTACCGAAGGTAAAGCCGTGCCTAGGGCTTCCAACGAGCCACGTAAGAGATTCTTCTGACTTTTAATCCTCTCTTCTCGTTCTCTCTCTCGTTTGGCCAACTCTTCGAGGCTAAGACCATGATCATCTCCCGGGCTACGCTGTAAGGCTTGCTGTTGCTGTTGTTGCTGCTGCTGCTGTGGTTGCGGTTGTTGCTGTTGTTGATCCTGAGATGTCATCTGAGGCATGTGCAATCGATTGAAAACCACACGAATGTCGGTCGCGGTAACCCAGTCTTGGAGAACGGGAGAATTGTCAAAATCAGCGGCCGAAGGACGACCTTCCAGAGTACTGAATGCTATTCTGCCGACGGGACCAAGGCCGTCGCCGCCGGTATATCGATGACTGTCGGTGCATCTGGCCTCTTGCTCGTTCGCCTTCGTGATCGTCACCCTGTTCGGTCGGCCGTAAACTCGTCGACACTGAGAAGAGTAGAACTGGAAGGGCTGCCAAGTCTTTCCATAATCCATCGACTTGTAAATCGCTATAGAATCAGGCTTCGCTGCCTTTGGGCAAAATTGTAGGCTAACGTAGGTAAGCTCGTACTTTTTTCCAAGGGAAAGGGTCAAGGTCACATTGTCGGGCGGCGCGGAGAAGCTCTGAGAAGTGACGAGAGGCTCGCTTCGCCAACACGTTACATTATTGGGGTTGTTTAGATCGGTCAAGTAGCTCGCGGGGAAGCGCCGTCGCGGTGTACTGTCGTCGCAAACGTGGCACTGACCTATGCCCGTCGTGCCGGCCGACTGCTCGGTCACTTCGCAATACCTCGTAGGTCCTCCGCTTCCGCAGGTGGAGGAGGCCTCGACGGACGCGCCGAACGCTGCGTTCACAAAATCAGGAATGCACCTTCGCGGCCTATCTTCGTCGTAGCATGGATCCGTCGGATTTTGTTGACTAGAGAACATCTTCGCGTACATCTCACCGCCAGTCAACGTGTTCCCACCATGAAACAACGTTGCCCCGCAGAGGATTCCTAAAATCCATGTCAATCGGATTCTCATTATCGTTATCGTTCTCATTCTCATTCTCATTCCCATTCTCATTGCCGTCCGATCGCTCTCTTTCTTTTTGGTCGACTTTGCGACTACCTTTCTTCGTCCAAGACTTTCGCTCGTTTTCCGTCTCTTTATATCTCTCTCTTTCTCTCTTTTATGAGAGACAAATGGAAGAACGATCGAAATGATCTTCAAAGTTGATCGGTTTGATTCTAATTCAATAGAATACGATTCGATTGTTTTCGATACGATATTGTACGATACGATTGAAAGCTGTACTACACGATTTTAACAAATTCCGATGTCCGACTTTACACGCTTCTCCTCTTCTACGTGTCGATCTTTCGCCACGATTTTTCCTTCGGTTGGCATCATCGAGAATTACAAGCACAAAGTCATCGAATGGGATCGTTTCTCTTTCCTTCTCTTCGGAGAGAAGATCGATGTCATTAAGAAATTTCCGATCTCGAACTTGAGGAGAGCGTTACTTTCATTGCGGAGCAGCTTGAAAGAACGTAACAGCGTGCGCGTATGCACGCGCGCGCCCACACACACACATACACACACACAGAGATCACACTGGAATTCCTTCCGAACCGAAAAGAAATTCCAAGAGACGAATGAAACGGCACGCGTGACGCGCGATGTACGAAGTAAAACAAAACGAAAAACCGACAACAAAAACCCTTCCGTAGCAGCGGCTCACCGCTAACTGAATCACCGTCCTTGCACGGTGTGCATCCGAACTGCTCCGGGTCCCTCTCTGCTACGCCGTGCTCCCCACTTCGAGCGTTCTCTCGCTTACCCGAGTCTCCCTCTCTGTTCCCTTTGACCGGCGACTCGCACCCTCTCACCCGAGACCAATTCTTCTTCGGCCAATCCGAGGACGCCACTGCTCGCGACGACCCCACTATTCGCGTCATCACGGTGCCGGTGGATCGAGAATCCAGCAGCCGCGCCGCGCTACCGGAAACCGACCCTAAACCGACCTCTGGACCGTCTCTTACTCTTTCACAAAAATGGATCCAAACCGATCCGACCTGTCGTACCGGAATCGAATGAAAATCAGCCGAAGGGACTCACCTTCTCATTTACTTTGCCAATTTACGTCATTTACGTCGTTAGCGCATATATGTGTTTGTTACGGATATCGTTCGACTGAAAAACTTCGTAATTGTTCTTTTCATGTGTTTGTGTAAATTTGTTTTTCTTCTTGTGTACATATGTACTATGTTGGTTTTCATAATTATTTAGTAAGATACTAAATTTAGAGTGACAGCTATTTTGTTGCGGATATACTGTTCGGATTATAGATATAAAAATTGTTTCCTAAAGAGTTGTACTTTCTTTATATCGAGATACTTATTTGAATAGTGAAGAAAGTAATGATGCGAACAGTTTTCAAGATTAAGAATTTACAGGATCGCATTGTAGAATTGTTTCGTTAATGTAGGTATATTACTATTATTCGATTGTTTTTATTTGGTCTTTGTTTAGTAAAGAATATCAATAGGTTAACCTTCGTAGCTATTTTTTATTAATTTTCCACTTATAGATATGCGCGCACTTTTTCTGGCCACTATCGAACGGTTTAAATTATTTATACAATATACGTCGATTATAGTACAATTTCACTTTTTGAAATATTGTTGCGCTTCGATGTAACATAAAGAAATAGGTGATAAAATTTTTGATTTTGTTATATTGATGCAGATGGGTTAACAGATATTGTATAATACGAAGTGTCTGCATTGTTTTTCGATAGAATGAGTAATGTTATATTTGATACACATGGTCGTAACTCTCAAGTAGACGCTTCTGGTAAAAATTGTTGGGAGTAAATATCGAACTTGGGATCGATGAGTATTTTGCTTTTCGTTGAATGGAAAGATCACATGTTTTAACGTTACAAATTCATGTATGGTTTTTCATTCAATTTTATAGATTTCCTTAGCAGGTTGCTCTGTAGAGCAGAAACTTTAAAGGTACTATTATTTATATGCTCAGGAGATCGCAATAATATAATTTAAAGAGCACATGAAAATTCATTGAATTCAAAAGCGCTGATCATCCGTGACCCCCATGGCATTCAACGTGTTAATCTTTGCAAAAATTGAAATCTTTTAACCTAAAGCGTTAAACATATTTATCTAATTTATGTTAGTGAAAGTTTTATGAAAGAAATCAGTACTAAGAATGAGATGGCAAGTCTAATATCATGGATCGCGAAGAAATTTGATTTTTAATGAAACAACGGCAAAAATTGCCATTTTGTATAACGGTACATGATTCTTAACTTGATTGTTATCAATTTCAAAATATTGCTATGACGCGAGACAATTTATCCAAGTATTCAAACAATCGGAAAAGAACGTTTACAAATTAAATCTTATGAGGCACTGACTTAATTTTGATATCTAAGAGTTAAAGTATCATTTGTTTAGAAAAAAATAATGCAAAAAAGACAGTATAAATGCTTATGCTCCCGTTTTTTGGGTATTCTTTAACATTAGATCTACGAAAGGCGTAAAATTGATGAATTCTTACGTTTTTACAAAACTGTTTTTAAATTCTTAGAAAAGCGATAGAGTAGAAATTTTACATGTATCTTGTAATATACAAATTGCCTAACCAATTATCTTTTTTCCGACCGATTCCAGTTTTTACGAAGTACTTATTTAACATATTTAAGTACAATAGATTTAACGCCCGTAAGTCGTGTGTTAATATTGTTAGTCTACATAAAAATTCGCCATTTCTTCTAGCATGATTGAAGGAATATAGAAATCACTTGTACAGAATATCTAATGATGATCATTATCAACGGCACTTAACTCATTAACTTCCATAATCCCTATTTGAGGATTTTTTCATTTTCTAAGTTTTTTAACATTCTTTTTATATATTTGGCGTACTGTTGAGATTAAATGTGTTTAAAACAGTCTGTTTTAGTTGTACTCGTATGCAGTAATTCTCATGAATTACTTTTATCTATACACTGTGACAACACCTCTTCCAGAAGCAATCAAATGAAGAAATATTTGGCAGGGAATGGGTTGATTCGTGCAAAATGTGAAAATAAACGTAGTTAATAGACGTTTCCCACGGAACCCCTTCATTACTATGTCTTTTTGCAACGTAGACGTTTCGATTAAAAATATGTAATTGTCTCGTGTCTCGAATAACGCAGTATTCAGTGAGGAATTCGAGGAATTTGCAACACACCGCGATGATCCCAACAGATAGGTACAAAGGATCTCCTTCCGTCGATTCGATGAGAAGACAGGTCTGGCTGCGTGCACGGGCTAAGCGGCGGGTTCTCCCGTAAGGGTCTATCGGCCGAATTGGCAGACGCGAGAAAAAAACAGAGTGAGTAAATAAAGGGAGATGGCATGTCGGTGTGAAGCGACTTCGAGCGAGATAAAAGGAGAAGGTGAAGCTTCTGTTCGTCGTCACGCAAACTTTTGGCCGTCGTGGCGTGAGTTAGATGGCCAAAGACACGTTGACCAAACTCACTCGTTGCTGAAGTAGACTGCGAAGAAAATAGGTATATGCTTAGCTGTAATAATTGCTGCTATTTTGTCGAAGAAATAATATTCAATTCTTGGATACTCGCAACATACAAGGCGATACAATGTTATTATGTGGATAACAAGGTTAACATACCGTACGCGTAGTTGCGTTGAATTTTTTTCCTATTTGTTTTATCACGAACATAGCACGATAATGCGGAATTTCAAATATATGGTTGTAAATTTGGCCGTTCAATATCTGCAAAATTATTTTGACTTGAGGAAAACGGTAAAGTGAGCGAAAATGCAGGATTATTTTATTTAACTTGTGCATTAGTTAATGCGTTTAAATTTGATATTGACTTAACAAATTAACTTAATAAATTAATAAATTTAAGACCGGCATTCAGGCTTACAGTGGCTAACGTTTTGTCGACACGCAATGTGTTAAGATGAAAAATTAAAAGTATATTAAATTCAATTAGCATGGAAGCCTTTTCGGATAGAGTACAAAATCAGAATGTTTGTGTAATCAGTTACATGGGCCGTTTATTTAGAAAGTGACATAAATCACCTTTTCCAAAAAAAATAAACAAGTTAATGATAACCAATTTGTCGAGGAAACAGGCCTGGTGAAATCCGAAAGGTTCATATTTTAATTTTTTATTGTTTTTGTTGTCTTTTTAGTTACATTAGAAAAAGTTGTAAAATGACTTATTTATAAGCCTTGTTTGTAGTAAATCTCGTTGAACTTAATTAATTAATAAATTGTGTGTTTCCTTATTTTGTGTGAGCTGTTTCAAGTTTATTTCGAGTTCTAACGCAATTACTGTTTCACGGGATTTTTTTATTTCGATAAAATTTGCGATCAAGATGATAAAAATAATTTAAACTTTGTTACAAGGCAAGTTTGCTACTTGATAGTATAACAAACACGTTTATTTTGAAACTGACATAGGTCGCATTACCATTATGAAAAATGATAATTTTGCAATGGTTATACCAAATCATTCTATACTAACAAGGGAACCTCCCGACACGTCGCGACGTGCCAATAACCGATTTTGATGAAATTTAAGTATGATATAGTACTCCTCAAAGTATTCGACACGTATTTTCTTATCAGCAATCGTCCACGTGAAAGAGGTGAAAACCGCCCCCAAAGTTGGGGTGCTAAAGTGCATTTCGTTGAATACCTTCGAAAATATGAGAGCTAAGAGTAATTTCGTAATTCGACGAAATTAGCGCCTTTGTATTACGAATTTAATGGTATAATTTTTTTCGCAAAATCTCCATTTGTTTAAACAATATGTTGAAAAATAACATATTATTGGCCATTTTACCAATTTAATGTCAATCAATTTTCTTAAGTATTTATTAATAAAAACTACAGATCCAATACAAAATTACGGATAAATAGGAATTTCGATTTTTCCATCAACAACAAAGTTGTTACACATGAAACTTCGTCGTTCCACGCACGAAATAGAGTTCAAGATAATGAATGCAAATAAATCTCCTCAAAAAATGGCACCAATATTTTTAAACACATTAAAAGACAAAGCCTTAAACATTTCGATTTCAAAAGAAAGTAAATTACGCCCCGTTCAAAATAAATTGTTTAATATTGTAAGATCTAAATTTATAAAGAGGGAGAAAGAAAGGCCGACGTAATCAAAAATAATATTTAATGAAGAAAGAAAAAACACAGAAGGAACAAAACTAAGGAGCGGCGTGGCAACTCGCGCTTCCAACGCAACACTGCCGTTGCTCTCTTTTCTTTCCAGCTTTCTGGAAAGCTTTTGTTTTCAGGGCCGACGGTATCGGCCGTCACCCTGCATATAATATAAATCATGCAATTAGAATATTTCCGATACTACAATATAAACATTGAAGCTTTCTACTGCTGAAAGTTACCCAAATAATTAATGTTGTATATTATTTCCTCCTTTCTCTCTCTTTTACAAATACTTACGTAGCGTAGAAAATGTCATATTTGAGCATATACTATTCTAACGAATTTGATAATATTATTGATTAAACTTTCTTAGAAATTTCAATACTTTGTTTTTCGGTAACCCATAATTATTATACAGCTATATGGATATATAATAGTTGCCAAAAATTATTTTCTTAAATACTATTTAATTGTTAGGGTGTATTTCTTTAAACCAGTGATTTAATTTAATTCGACAAATATTCGTATATATTTAGATCTATATAATATTATTATATTGTCTGTTATTTCAAGTTTCCTGATTAATGTTACAAATTCAGTTGCGTATATGTTTTTCAACCCTATAAGGTACCTGTACTTAAGTTGATATTGTTGAGAGTTATTGAAAAATTAGTTGATTCAGAATGAAAACTCCTGAGAAGATTCGAAATAGAACGCAGAAGTATTTAGGGAAAGTGTCTGTAAAGTGCAAAATCTGGCTATGAATTCACAGCTTAACCATTCACATTATTGAACTTGAAAATCGAAGGTCAAGCGAGGAAAACGTTTGGGATATTGCCTATAGCTGAGGTATACATATCCTGCTGTGCTACCGAATATTGTTAAAACTTGCCATAGAACTTTATTGAATGCACAATAAAACCGTTTCTCCATAGAGCAAAATATCAGAATGACCTTTCCCAAAAGGTGCCAAGGACATAATTATTATATTTGTGCCACCCTGCCGGAATGTCTTTGGGTTCCAATTGCTCGATCTCTTTCAAACTTTTTCTTTCCATAAATTTGAATTTTTCAGAAGCCTTATATGAGTTATTAATTTTGTAAGTGGCTTAAGTCACTCTTTTCTTAAATCTTTATATTAAGAGCTTACATTTTAATGTATCTAAAAATATTGATACGATGTTTCGAAAAATTTACTTGACTTTGTTATCTTGGATATTTATATCAACATATAAGTATATGATAGTTTCAAAAATATTTTATTTTGTGACAAAATTCCACAAAAATTTTAAGCAGGCAACAGCCAACATTTGTAGACCAATTAGAATTAATAAAAATGTCTTTTATAATTCGGTGGACAAGTCATGAATAATATTTTTGATAAAAAATGAATGAAAAAACAATTCATTATTTGTACTTATTAGATTTAAGTGCCCTTGTGAAGATAGTATTGCATTGGTGTCGATACGCATAGCTACGACACTTTTTCGCCACAGTAGAAGAGCAATGGCTGCATGGCGGCAAAACGCCGATTACACGTTCCCGACAGATATGTAGGTACTTTCTCGTCTTGTCGGAATTAAAAACTGCCTCTGAAACTTTTTGAGACAGTTTTTTCTTCATAAATGTCTGTAGAATACGATCCTGTATAGCAAATTTATGTCAGATAAATAAATTTTCGTAAAAATGCAAAAATACAACGTTGCAAGTTCACGTATTAGCACTTTTTTAAACTTTGACCGTCATTTATAACAATTCAAAACAACCAATTTTAGTAATCAAATATTCTAACACAGGCTGTTGAATTAGTTACACGCCGCGAGCCTTTTCTGAGTCGCTCCGCCTGCTTCTCCCTCCCAACTATTTGACCCAACCAGGAATGATTTGCCAGACTCGGCGTATTACACGAGTATAGTGGCGCTTTAGGGCGCCATTCGCCTTTGTTCGCTCGCGCTGGAAAGGTGCCGCGCACGCCGATTACGGGAAAAAAATCGATGCGCGTATCCCGTCGACTGACGTTATCTGTCAACGAACAGTTTCAGATCGCGTCACGTGGCGTTTAGGTTAAAACAAAAGTATTACTAGTAAAAAATTATGCTCAGATATGTCTTGAATTAAATGCGATTAAGAGATTTTAATGTTTTTGGACTTCCGGCGGTGGTTTGGCAAATTCGGCAGAGAATAGTGACAGGAATAACATTGAAAAACTTATATTGTATCTCAAAATACCAATGGAAACATTGAGGGTATCTAATTTAAACAACGTAAACATATATTTCTATTTGTGAATATATGTTTTCATTCAATGTAGATATATATTTCTGTACAAACAATGAAGTTTTCCTTCAAGTAAAGTTGAAGAAATAAATAAATAAAAAAATTAGTATTGCATCGATATTATCTCCACAATATTATGAAACTTTTATATATACATATAACATTTTCTTCTAAAATAAATGGTTCTACTGTGCATACATTTATACACACAACCATACATACAACAATCATAACGATAGTTTATTAAAATTATATCCAGTAATCTTGAATTTGTTACCTCTTGTTTCTTTAATTCATATGTATACTAAAGAAACAGTTGTGTTACGATCTAGCACGCGCACGTATAAATTAATTTCCAACGCAAATAATTTAAAAATACGGCGACAGCAAAACGTTAGCTCTCGCGTCAAAGAATACATTGTTGCCGCCACGGTCGACTTAGCAAGAGATTTTAACCGGTTGAGTGTCAAGCAGCAAAAACGCGCTTCTTTCATTTTGTATCGAAGAATGCAACAAAGTAAAATTTCAATGTTTTTCTGCTAACAATCTGTTAATCACATTTAATTCAAGACATATCTGAGCGTACTTTTTTACTAGTAATACTTTTGTTTTAACCTAAACGCCATGTGACGCGATCTGAAACTGTTCGTTGACAGATAACGTCAGTCGACGGGATACGCGCATCGATTTTTTTTCCCGTAATCGGCGTGCGCGGCGTCTTTCCAGCGCGAGCGAACAGAGGCGAATGGCGCCCTAAAGCGCCACTATACTCGTGTAATACGCCGAGTCTGGCAAGTCATTCCTGGTTGGGTAAAATAGTTGGGAGGGAGAAGCAGGCGGAGCGACTCCGAAAAGGCTCGCGGCGTGTAACTAATTCAACAGCCTGTTCTAACATATTCAGCATGATTTGCTCTATTTCTTAAGACGAATTTCAATTTCCTAGCATTTATAGTTATTGCATAATACTTCAGTTTTTTGCCAAAATCGGGGGTTTTTACTGAAATTCATTTTTCTCAAAAGCTGAGGGTAATCGAGTAATTCTGCCAGCAGATTTGTGTTTAGGGTGACCAATTCTACGAGGATCACCCCATGGATATTGGCGAAAGAAAATCGTGTTGAACAGTGTAATCAGCAAGACCGTAGGTATATACCGTGCGGCTCCACAGCCGTGTCACCTAGGAGGTAAGCCTGTTTTGGCAGAGCCTGATTCGCCAGGCGCCAAGCGTCATGCCTCTTGTCACATGTACACGAAGGCACTTGACGTTCTACCTCGCGATTCGTTAAAAGAGCTACACATACAAATCGAACTAAAAGACGAAAAGAGAGAACGCTGCAGATCGAAGCAAGGGAGACAACGCGATTTGGGTGGCGACAGTGAGGACATCGGCGTAGGCACCAGATTTCTAACATCTCTATAGTGAAAACAGAATAAACTCCGGCAGAATTACCCCCACCACATGGGGAGATTCTCCTTGATGAAACGAAGCGCGCGACGAGACAACAATGTAATACAATGTCTCGCTCCTCCAGACAAACTAATAAGAATATTTGAATGCTACGACTTTGTCGGGTGCTTCCTTTAACACGTTCGTCGCCCAGCGCTATTTGGTTGAGTTTCTCGTGGGGCCCAAATCCGACTATCGCACAGTTGAAAAAAATAGTAACTCTAGAACCATTGATTTTAGAGAAAAATTTTATATACGAAAGTTTCATAGTATCGTGGAAAGAATATCGGAGCAATATTAATTTTTTATTTTTTATATTTCTTCAATGTCAACTTCATTTTTTTATAGGATAATTTATATCTTTCTTTGCAGATTTTCATTCTATAAAAGAAATAAAGAAACTTTTGTATAAGTCATTTTCTTGTTGGACGTTATGTTAAAAAGATATTTAATGGAAAAGAGCCTACTGAAGCTTTTTTCGATAGGCGGAATGTGTCCCGTCAACAATAAGAATAATTTAGTAATAAAAGTGATTTTTAATTTTTTTATGTTCTAGATCCTATATTTATATTTCAATGTTGATTCTATTAAATTCCTTTTAAAAATTCAACTGAAAATCCTATTTAACTTGAACAAGAAAAGCGTCACCCATATTTGGGTGACGGGGCCTCCGCGGAAGTATACCCGTCACCCAGATATGGGTGACGCGGCGACGAACGTGTTAAGAGGCTGAGCGAGTGGACTCCAAGAAACAAAATAGTACGAATAGGCGGTTGAAAACGAGAAGCTCCGCCGCCCAGGTGACACGGCTGTGGAGCCGCACGGTACCTACCATACGTTTGTTTCTCGTACATTTCCAGTCTAAACAATGACACAAATTCTACCATGAAGACATTGTCATTCAAATTTGGAAAAGTGGAAGCTATTTTTGGTCGCATATACATAAATATTACACTTGCGCGCATCAAACGAATAAATTGAAAATACAATACCTTTTTTGTTAACTAAATATCAAATTTCTAATTTATCCGTATTTTGTGTTTGATTACACAGTTTTTATAGATAAATATTTTTATTTAAAAAAAAACGATTTAAAAAAGCTATTTTTTTAACATGTTATTTAAATACACGAATTTTGCAAAAAATGTTTACACCGTCGGATTTGCCATTACAAGATGCCAATTTTCACTCTGTAAAATATTTTCGTATCATTAATAGTTTGCGAGATATTCGATAAAATAGGTTTCGCAACTCTAACAAGGAAACATCCCGAGGTGTTAATCACTAATTTTTATGAAATTATATTGTAGTATGATATAGTCCTCGCGAAAATATTTGACCCATATTTTTTTTATCGGCAACCGTCCACGTTAAAGGGGTGAAAATCACCCTCAAAGCTGAAAAAAAAGTATTTTTTATCATATTGTTTTAACAAATGAGTCTTTTAAAAAAATGTCTATACCATTGGATTCGTGGTCGAAATACGTTAATTTTCAGTCCTTACGAAATTTTCGTATCTTTTATATTTTCGGAGATATTGGACAAAATAGTTTTCGTTACCCCAACTTTCGGGGCGGTTTTCACCCCTTTGACGTGGACGGTTGCCGATAAAAAAAATACGGGTCAAATATTTTCGCGAGGACTATATCATACTATAATTTCATCAAGATCAGTGATTAACACCTCGGAATGTTCCCTTGTAAGTTTGAGTTTTCACCCCTTTGAAGTGTCCCATTTCCGATAAAGAAATAATGGTCAAATATTTTCATGAAAACTAAGTATATCGTAGTAAAAATTAGTGGTTTACAGTTCGGAATGTTCTCTTATTAATGACAATTAGTGCTACAGAAAAATAACTTGGTACGACATAGCAATGTATAATAGTTTATTAATAATAATAACCTGTAAAAATTACGAGTCAAAGAATACAATTATCGTCACAGAAGTATACCAACGTTTCCGTCACCACTTTTGTTTAATCGATGAACTTTAATGAGTACGTGTTAAACTATGCATTCAGACCGCATGGATTGCTATCGTTCGACAACCTCAAGAAGTCTCCTGAGCGGCGGAGCTTTTCGCTAAATACCGCCTATTCGCACCGTTTTTTTATTTAATCCACCCTACTCAGCCTCCTGAAGGAGGCACTTGACAAAGTCGTAACATTGAAATATCTTTATGACGCCTGGCGAATCAGATCCTGCCAAAACAGGCCTACCTCCGAGGGGACTTCTTGAGGTTGTCGCGTTATACTGGTACACACTGACATGTTCATTTAAAGCATTAAAACATATATTTTATAAGTTTAAAACTGTAGAACATATTTCCAGCAAAAGAATAAGGCATTATAAAAAAGCAGTATATCAACACTTCAAATCCAAGTGTGTTATTTTAAAACACATAAACGTATTATTTCCTTGTAGTCACTTTTTAACCGTTTCCCGGTGCGTTATTATTTAACACAGTACATGTGTGTTATATTTATATTTAAAATAACACACCTACATGCTTCAAAATAACACACATCTACTGTGTTAAATAATAACACACCGAGAAACGTCTAAAAAGTGACTACAAGGAAATAATACGTTTATGTGTTTTAAAATAACACACTTGGTTTTGCAGTGTTATAATAACTAAATCAAGGAAAAGTTTTATACAATTCATTTAAATGGTTCATGTCTTATGTTTTTAAGTTATTAATGCTTTTAAACCATACTTTGAACCAGTAAGTTGTGATGATCTCTTTATATAGTGTGTTGCAAAAATAAGCGATAACACTGTTCAACAAATTTGAAGCTGTTTTCTGTTTTCCCATAGCCACTATATAATTCTTATAGAGTTTGTCGTCCTGAACACGAATCCGGCAACCAAATTTCTGGATCACCCTCTGTTTTCGAAAAAAATCAGCATTTGTAAAAACGGTCGTTTTCGGTAAAGAAGCTGGTATTACGTGAAAACTAAGAAACATAGGTTGGTGTTCTTGGTCTCAAAAAATAGAGGAGTATTTCCCGAGTATGTACGTATAAGCAGTTATAATATTCAGTATTGGTTAATAGTAGTAAATCACTGTCAAAGTTCAAAAACGAGCGGATTCGCGAATTTTTCTTTCTCTTCACGAAGAAGACTGTTGCTAGCACAAATTTACTGTACACCATTGGATTCTACGTACATTTCTTAATAAAAAACTATCAGCGAAAAATGTCATAACTGTTTTCGTTTCGGCTCAATTTAAGAAAATATCCATCGAGAGCGTGTTTCGACCGTTTTGCCGCTACGACGCCATCGCTTCTTGTGAGCGCCGTAGCTACGCGTAATACTTTCACGGGCCCCGCGCATCGATACATTCGGTTGAGGTAGAATTCTCTACCCCGTTACTAAAGTGTAAGGCAATACTTATTTTTTTTTTATAGAGGGGAAATGCTTTACGCACTCCCGCAAATGTCTTAGTTTGCGGATAGTGTGGGACTCCGTAGGCATATTGTTTTTGTATACCCACTAAAACCCCTCTCTGCTTCACTCTGCTTTGCTCTTTAATTTAACTAATCAAACAATACTCGCTTCAAACAATGAATAAGAATTATTTTATACGGGCTATTATTCAATGATATATTAATACGGCTTATTATTCAATGAATAAGAATTATTTTATATGTGCACGATAAATCTTATCATCATTATTTTCATAAATATGAAACAAAAGAAAAAAATCAAAGGGGAGAATGTTGTAGTATATTTGGTAGGAATACGATAGCGAAATTTTCTTTATTTAGAAGATTTGAAATGAAAGAAATATGTGGAACATGTTATAATATAGTATTTACGAGTATTTTATAGTCATAAGATTACATATTGTTATGAATAAAGAAAAAGTTGTTAAATTTTGCTGGATTTTCACCCCTTTGGTTTCTATGTAATGCTTGACATTTACGAGAAAAACGATGGTAAAATGTATCACTAACAGCCTGAATAAAGAACAAAGCTAAGTAACAATACTGAAAAAGCAACTAATTACGCCGATATCCTAACGGCCGAAAATCTGTTATTTTATATTCTTGTACAAATGCAATTTCTTTACCTGTCGTCTGTAGTTCATATTCCAGTGCAGTTAAATACATTTTCCTTAGCCTATATTGCGAAATATTACATTTATCACTTTTATTTATGAATATAGAAATCCATAAAATTTTCGCTGTTAACTTAAAATAAACAAAAAATTTCGTTATAATCTTTTGCTAGCAAAGTATACTCCAACTTTCTGCCCTTCGATTTTTTCCTGGTGTTTAACATTTATGAGAATAACGATTTATTGCCGTTATCCCATATAAAATGATGTTAGAGTTAATGCGTGGATATTTTACTTATCAGAGTGAGTTTATTTAATACAAGATTTATTAGATTACAATCAAGGTCCGTTGATTGAGGGGAATAGCGACGAAGTAAGGTCTTTGCACGGGCGGCCATCTTTGGGTTTTGACCGTTGATGGGAGAAAAAAGAATGAAGGGGACAGTTGAATTCTAAGCGTGGCATCGTAGGTCAGTTTAAGAATAAAAAGTGGAAGTGTATTACATAGTTGTGGATCAATAATAATTAATGAATAATTAAAAATGGTTATCTGCCATGTATTAAACTGTCAGAGTAATTTGTGGCGTAATTGTTGATCACAACTAGTGTGTCATGTTTAATTTTATGTTTAATGTTATATTTGTTATATGTTACATTTATTTTATAAATTTATACTAAATATACTAATATTAAATTTATATTAAATAAACAAAATTTATCTCGAACAATTATATAAAATATTCAATAGCTTATGATCCTCCGTAATCTCTCTACTTACTCATAACCTCACTCATCGAAGCTGGTTTTTGAGTCCGCCATGTTTGGGTTTCGGGCGTGAGACGAGTGCAAAGACCTTACTTCGTCGCTGTTCCCCTCAATCAACGGACCTTGATTACAATATGCGCGTGTTCTCGATACTCTGTTCAACAGCAATGTGTCCAATGTAACCATCCAGTAGGAGGAGTCCCAATCACACATAGGTGACGCTTCATAGCGGGCGCGGATTACAAAATAGTTACTCAACACCTCCTCTTAATACGCGCCGCCTTACAGTAATTACGTTATACCATTATACAAGCATTACACATTATCTATATCTCTTAAACCTATTGCATCTATACAAAAATAATGCTTATCCTTGGTCATTGGCTTCGTCAAAATATCAGCTGGCATATGTTCAGACGGCAAATATTCTACAGAAAAAGTATCTTTCTTTAAAACATCTCGTAGAAAATGGAACCTTATATCAATATGGTTGGTTCGCGGATGAACTATTGGATTCTTTGCCAGCAACTGCGCTCCAATATTGTCGCCATAAATGGACATCTTTACAAATTCTTCCAAACCAATTTCCTCCAAAATTTTCTGTAAATAAAGTCCACTTTTCACGGCCTCGGACATCGCCATGTATTCGGCTTCTGTGGAAGACAACGCCACAGTGCGTTGTTTCTGTGACTTCCAAGTTACGGGACCTTGTGAAAATCGGATTACGTATCCAGTATACGACTTTCTGTCCACCTGGCACCGTCCCCAATCAGCATCGACATAAATAGATGCGTCCTCATCCGACTTCCTAAAAAGAATACCGTGATTAATAGTATCTTTTAAGTACCTGAGGACCCTTTTCGCTGCTGCCCAATGTTCTTCTCCGTTGCAATCATTAAATTGAGCAAGAGTGCTCACTGCATGAGCTATATCCGGCCTTGTGGCGACCGCCAGATACATAAGGGCCCCAACCAATTCGCGATATGGCCTCCACTTAGTTCCATCACCATTAGCCTTTTTTAAAACTGCGTTTTTGTCCATGGGTGTGGCCACAGGATTGCAATTAACTAAGCCATATCTCTCGAGAAGGTCCATTACGTATCTTTTTTTTTTTTTTTGAGACATGCTTATTCCTTGCGCGTTTTGTCGAATTTGAATACCTAAACAATAATTTACACGACCAAGGTCTTTAATATCGAATTCTTTACCCAGCTCTTCCTTAACATTCTTTATCCACCCTTGGTTATTGGATACAATCAGCATATCATCCACGTATATCAGAATGTACAACCTATCATTCTTGATCTTTGCGTGGTATAAACAGGGATCTGATACTGTCGCTTGCAATCCCAAACTTATAAGTTTTTTTACTAAGTTCTTCATGCCATTTTCTTCCTGCCTGGCGCAATCCATAAATTGCTTTGGTCAATCGGCATACTCCGTCTTTGCTGCGATCCATTTCGTTTAGCAACTTTTGGGCGGTTTCTCTTATCCTTATGTTCTCCCTTTTGTCTTGTATAATTTCTCGCAAACTGTTGTCCAATTGGTCGGGCATTTCCATAAATATTTCCTCCTGCAGGTTCCCGTTCAGATATGCGCCGGTTACATCCACCTGCTCTACGATCATATTCATCTTGACCGCCAATGCCAGCATTAACCTAACTGTTTCCAACCTTGCTACAGGAGCAAACGTTTCGTTAAAATCAATTCCTGGCCGTTGAGCGAATCCTCTCGCCACAACTCTGGCCTTGCGTCTGTCCAGGGAGCCATCCGCTTTATATTTATTTGTGAGCACTGTTCTTGAACCTATAACTCTTTTATTTTCGGGCCTTTCCACAATTTTGAACGTATCATTTCTTATTAAATTAATTATCTCGGTTTTTATGGCACGTCGCCATTCTAATTCATTTTCCCCTTCTAGGGCGTCTCTTATCGATATTTCGGCTATACCAGCAGCGTGCTGTAAAATTGAATTTTCTTCATGGTCTTCTGTTTCAACTGGTCGACTGGTCAACTCTTCGACCTCGGTTCCTCCAGTATCCACAGACCCATTTTCATTCCCGTCTCTATCTGCGGTACCTTCTTCTTCGTTGGGTTCCATTACTCGCCTTTGGTATATCTTTTTGGGACGTCTGGGTTAGGTTCTAATGTCTTCCTGTTCGAATGAGCCTAGGTCTTCCCGGAGCTCGACATAGATGCTCAGGTATCTCCGTTGTTTCTTCTTCTGAACCTGTCTCTTCTGTACTCTCCACAGCCGGTTCATTTGTTTGCACCTGACTATCGGTGTTATTGGGCGTACAAATTAATGGTATCGTTCTCGACTCCATATTTGTATCTCTTTCTTCTTGACTATTTCTTCCATTTCCACGGTTATAGTCACCTTCGAGAACTTTTATATCTCGGGAAGCAACCAATTTCCTTTCATTAGGCAACCATACTTTGTATGCCTTTGATATTTCAGAGTAACCAATGAATATTCCCGTTTTCGTCCTTTGGTCAAACTTCTTTTTCCGAGGATCCTTGTTTAATAAATATGTTTTTGCACCAAATGTTCTCAAGTGCGCTAACCGGGGCAACCTCCCGTTCCAAAGTTCAAAGGGAGTCTTCCCATTCAAAGCCTTCGTAGGACATCTATTCCTGATATAGTTTGTTGTGTCCATTCCAGCTGCCCAAAATCTTTCTGATAATCCTGCGTGTAGCAATAAACATCGAGTCATTTCAATTAGAGTGCGATTCTTTCGCTCAGCTAGTCCGTTTTGCTGAGGTGTATGTGGTACAGTCAGCCTTCTCGTTATTCCGTTCTGTCGCAAAAATTCATCAAACTGTCTATTACAATATTCTCGACCATTGTCGGTTTGCAAACTTTTGATTTTACATCCCGTATGCGTTTCCGCGTAATTCTTAAAATCTTTAAACGCTCGGAATACTTCATCTTTACCTTTTAGGAAATAAAGCTTGCACCACCTAGAATAATCGTCGACAAAGGATACTACATACCTATATCCTGCCATAGATTCTTTATTCATCGGACCACACACGTCTGAATGAACAATTTCTAAATATCTTGAAGTCCTTTGACTGTCCCTTGGGAAAGGTGTTGACGTCAGTTTTCCTTGAATGCATGTTTCGCACGAGGGCAGCGATTTTTCACCATTCAAATCTATTCCAATGGCATTTTCTCTTTTAGCTAAATGTAATAAATCCTTGGCATTCAGGTGACCCAACCTGTTATGCCATAATCTGATCTTTGAATTTTCTGTCATATTAGACTTTTCATTTCCTTTAGGACTTATAACCCTTCCATCTTCTGCTTCTTCGCGCAGGTAATACAAATTTCCTATACGACTTGCCCTTAGTCTAACCCGTCCTTCCGGATCAACAACAAGAGCATCATTCTTCCTAAAAATAACTTTGTGATTCTTATCAGTTATTTTAGTTACAGATAACAAATTTGTCCTTAAATCAGGCACATACAACGTGTCCTGCAAATCAATCTGTTTAGCATTGCTGTTCAAACTAGTTCTAATGGATACATTTCCTTGACCTTCTACTACAGTTGAACTATTATTAGCGAGACTTAATTTATTATATGTAGCATTGTTTAGTTGGTCAAACTTGGACTTGTCTTTACAAAGATGAGTGGTGCAACCACTATCAATACACCAATATCGATGTTCAGGATCTTTGGAAATATTATATACATCATTGACATTTATATAATATGACTCACTAGCCATACCTGCTTTAGAGTTATTTCTACCCTTTTTATTCCAGCAATCAACTGCACGATGACCCAATTTCCCACACTCGTAACATTTCATTTGCTGTTTCCAAGGCGCATAGGTTTTGTTAGTCCCCTTTTCTCGCTTTACTTGTTTTTCATTCTTCGCACTATTACGTTTAACTGCCATCACTCCATGTACCTCTGTTCGTTTCTGCAGTCTTGTTTCATGTTCTTCCAGAATTTTTATCTTCAGAGTATCTAGCTCAGGAAGTTCATCTCGAGATTCTATGGCACATCTGAAATTCTCAAAGTTTTCAGGTAAACTATTTAGTAGCATAACGCTCTGCAAATCCATATGGATTTCAATACCCATGTCAGCAAGTTTGCCTACAATCTCAATGAAAGAGTTAATGTGTTGTCGGACATCATCATCACTCGACATGCGATGCGTCGTAAGCCGTCTCAACAATGTGGCTTTCTTTGCCGGCCCTTGCGAAGCATAGATTGCTCGCAACTTCTGCCAGACTTCATGTGCCGTCCGACACCCCTTCAATTGAGTTAATTCTGATGGACTTACAAATAATATTATATCAGCTTTGGCCTTTCGGTCACCTTTGTCCCATGCCGCTGCCGCTGCTGCTGTCGTCGCATCTCCTTCAACGACTACGGGCCGCTTCATCGTCCCGGCTGCATATTCCCATCCATCATTTTTTACTAATAGCGCTTCTGCTTGCATGCACCACGTATCATAATTATCTTTAGTGAGGACCTCGATCCTTGCTATACTTCCCGTTGCGAAAGCCATACCTTCCTGGTTAATTGGTGAACACGTGCTAACTCAAACTTTTTCACTTATTCTTACTTATTTTGCTCAAACTGTCAGTAAAAATATATATATATGCCTGGGCCCATAACCTGTTAGAGTTAATACGTGGATATTTTACTTATCAGAGTGAGTTTATTTAATACAAGATTTATTAGATTACAATATGCGCGTGTTCTCGATACTCTGTTCAACAGCAATGTGTCCAATGTAACCATCCAGTAGGAGGAGTCCCAATCACACATAGGTGACGCTTCATAGCGGGCGCGGATTACAAAATAGTTACTCAACAAATGATTCTCGTTCATTTTTTAAGGCGAGTATTGTTCCATTAGTTAAATTAAAGAGAAAAGCAGAATGAAGCAGAGAGGATTTCAAAGCGTATACGAAAGCAATAAGCTTAAGGAGTTACACACTATCCGCAAACTAAGACATTTGCGAGTGTGCGTAAAGCATTTCTCCTCTATAAAATAAAAAATAAAAAAATAAGTATTACCATACACTTTAGTAAAGAGGTAGAGAATTCTACCTCAACGGAATGTATCGATGCGCGGGGCCCGTGAAAGTATTACGCGTACCTACGGCGCTCACAGAGAGCGATGGCGTCGTAGTCACAAAACGTTCGGGATGGATATTTTCTTAAATTGTACCGAAACGAAAACAGTTATGTCATTTTTCGCGCATAGTTTTTTATTCAGAAATGTACGTAGAATCCAATGGTGTACAGTAAATTTGTGCTAGCAACAGTCTTCTTCGTGAAAATGCAAAGTGAATGCGTAAAAAATTCGCGAATCCGCTCGTTTTTGAACTTTGACAGTGATTTACTACTATTAATTAATACGGAATATTATAATATGCTTATATATACATAGGGGAGGGCGGGGTTCAACGTGCCGATTTTACTAAAATGCAAGATAGCACCTACACTATGAATGTCATATTCATGCTTTGTATAGTATCTAATGCGAAAGGGTATAGCCGGTTAAGATGGTCAAATGTGCCCTTGAACCGAATTCAAATCGCGATGAGTCATTCGAAAGCTTATAAAAAAAGAATGATTTCTGCCAAGTTTCAACTTTGAATCTCGACCCGGGGGGTAGTAAAGGGTAAAAATAGAAAATCAGGTTTTTGCCGAATTTCTCCTATACCAGCGGATAAAAAATTTTGAAAAAATTCAGAGGCACTTCTGTTATCAGGGCACATATTAGAGAATTTTTTCAGATTTTTAAATTGAAAAAACAAGCTGTGAAAAATAAAAAACGCTAAAAAATTATGAAAAATGCCGATTGTGTATCGAAGCAGTCTTGGCACTATAATTATATTTTTACTGTAACTACGTATCATTGTTACTATTGTCCTGAATTTTTTTCAGATTTTTCAATTTGGTGCGCCGCAGTTAAAAAAATTAAAAACCGATTTTTTCGTCGTTTTTTCCGTGTCAGAGTAACTTATACGTCGAATTGCTTCATGAAATAGGTATTTTATGCGTTCTTCTATGTTTATACGTACAGCAAAACATCAGAGGAATTAAAGAAACTGAAAAAACCGAATCATTTGAAACTGTTATGCTCTACCGTATTTTCCAACGGCGTCGGTGGCGCAGCGGTAGAGTGTCGAGCTGCTATACCGCTGCGAACGTAGGTTCATCGCCTCGAACTTCCAAGTCCCTTAGGCTGTTTTTTTTTTTTTTTTTTTTTTTTTTTAATTATATATATTTCCGAACTTTACGACACAACGATCAATATTTATTATCAAATGTTTTAAGAATATTTGAAAAACATATTAACCTGAAATATACGTAAATATGACTTTGGACTGCTTGTTATGCCGCCGTTTATCCTGTCAATTACGGCATTGTTTGAAATTGGTTTTCAAATCTCTTACCTTTAACAGTTATGGATGGATGGATGGCAACAAAAATCGTGTTGTTGTTTTTCTACTATTTAGCCTTTTCGTCTATTCGAATTAGATCATACAATTCTATTCTCTCTTTTATTCAAAATGTATGTTAGAATTTCTGTCACGGGTTCAATGCATGAAAGGTAAGAGATTTGAAAACCAATTTCAAACAATGCCGTAATTGACAGGATAAACGGCGGCATAACAAGCAGTCCAAAGTCATATTTACGTATATTTCAGGTTAATATGTTTTTCAAATATTCTTAAAACATTTGAAAGTAAATATTGATCGTTGTGTCGTAAAGTTCGGAAATATATATACTTAATTAACAAAAAAAGAAAAAAAAACAGCCTAAGGGACTTGGAGGAAGTTCGAGGCTCGAACCTACGTTCAAAAAGTTCGCAGCGGTATAGCAGCTCGACACTCTACCGCTTCGCCACCGACGCCGTTGGAAAATACGGTAGATACTTTACAATATAAGGCGCATAACAGTTTCAAATGATTCGGTTTTTTCAGTTTCTTTAATTCCTGTGATGTTTTGCTGTACGTATAAACATAGAAGATCGCATAAAATACCTATTTCATGAAGCAATTCGACGTATAAGTTACTCCGACACGGAAAAAACGACGAAAAAATCGGTTTTTAATTTTTTTAACTGCGGCGCACCAAATTGAAAAATCTGAAAAAAATTCAGGACAATAGTAACAATGATACGTACTTACAGTAAAAATATAATTATAGTGCCAAGACTGCTTCGATACACAATCGGCATTTTTCATCATTTTTTAGCGTTTTTTATTTTTCACAGCTTGTTTTTTCAATTTAAAAATCTGAAAAAATTCTCTAATATGTGCCCTGATAACAGAAGTGCCTCTGAATTTTTTCAAAATTTTTTATCCGCTGGTATAGGAGAAATTCGGCAAAAACCTGATTTTCTATTTTTACCCTTTACTACCCCCCGGGTCGAGATTCAAAGTTGAAACTTGGCAGAAATCATTCTTTTTTTATAAGCTTTCGAAAGACTCGTTGCGATTTGAATTCGGTTCAAGGGCACATTTGACCATCTTAACCGGCTATACCCTTTAATGTAGTTTTTATAACCATACGCTATATTGAAGTATATTCAATATCAATTAATTGATAGGCTATAATATAAAAAAAGTCAGAGGAGCACAATTTACCCCATCAAGGGGCGATTTGTGCCGACAGTGAGGTAAGATGTGCCGCTTATATTTTAATTATGTTGCAGTCAATTAAATGGGAGTTAAAACAACAAATAGACTTTTAATTTGCAAATAACGTGTATTTATTGATAAGTTAACAATTTGTAACTAACATTAGCTTATATAAGTTTGACATTTGTACTTTGTAATGAGATCAACATAGTAACTTAGAAATTTGAAACAAAAAATTATAAGTTACAACATAAAACTCAACATTATCTTTTAATTTAACCAAATAATCATCATGTTCTTCTTTTAATAAATATTTGCATAAATAAGACTGTCATTTCAAGGTTGTCAACAGTGTACCCTGTTTACCTTATTTGAAATAAAACTTTACAAGTTAGAATATAAAACTCAACATTTTACACTAGTTAAACAAAATAAAATAATAGTTTTCTTCTTAATGTTAATCAGTCGTAGTATCTAACCTATATACCTAAATTATTTCTCAGTCTGAAATTAAATTTTTTTTCTTTTTTTTGTAGACTCTCATCCTAAAAACAATATAAATAGTAATTAGAATTATATGGGTATAGTTGTGCCCTAAACGGGATTAATTATGCCGCGGCACAATGAACCCCCGGCCATCGGCACTTTAGACCCCGTTAGTACCATCATCACCTAAACTTCGATTGTTAAAAATATGTTGAACGCAGCGTTATTTTACAGTGTCCTTACGATTCCCTAATAAATTGTCAACAAATTATAAAAATACTCAAAACAATAGTTTACAAAATGTAAGAGATAGACCAAAAACTATTATCACGGAAATATTTACTTATGTGGCACCGGCACAGCACGTGGCTATGAGCTACTCAAGCCGCGATGCAGATGCAACTAAAATTACTGCCGATTGTGCGCGTGGGTAAAGCATTTCACGATGCACTAGCAGAATGTATTTATCTCTTTTTCGCGTTGAAATATTCTCATCGGCACAATCTACCCCCGGCACTTTGAACCCCGCTCTCCCCTACTCGGGAAACACTCCTCTATTTTTTGAGACCAAGAACAACAACCTACGTTTCTTAGTTTTCACGTAAAACCAGCTTCTTTACCGAAAACGACTGTTTTTACAAATGCTAATTTTTTTCGAAAACAGAGGGTGATCCAGAAATTTGGTTGCCAGATTCGTGTTCAGGACGACGAACTCTACAAGAATTATATAGCGGCTATAGGAAAACAGAAAACAGCTTCAAATTTGTTGGACAGTGTAATTAATATAATCGTAAAAAGCAACATATCATATGTGTATCTGGCATGACGTATGATATTGAATCAAGTAGAAATCAAATAACTGTTCTATTTTTTTATAAAATTAATAATCCTGTTAATAGCATTTATTTACTTACTTTAGACATATATACGACAGATGTTAATAAATGAAATCAATTACTTACAAAATTGATTAGTTAGAAAAATCCGCCACTCTAAAATGATATTGAACATTGCAAGGTACAGATTTCAAAATTAGTTGACATGGCTTTTAGGGGTTGCTCTACACCTTTAGATCGATGGAAATTTGCGATAGAGTAGCAAATTTTTTTATTGGCTCAATGCATTCGTCTTGTTGCATAGGTTGAATGTCTGAGAGAACAAAACAACTGAACAATATTGCTTACTTATTTGATGCAATTTTACAAATATTTATACATGTTTGTACAGTGTAGTGCTATCGTCATAAAATATCTCGTAAACAATGAAGGTACTTCTAAAGCAAGCTACATATCACAATACCAACGCACAGTGGAACGAAATGGGTAATCTAGGTGGAAAAAAATCAAGTCTGGGATTTGAATTTTAATAATCTTATCTTAATCAAGAATGTTTGCTGAGACCAGTGATAGCAATATTAATTGATTTTGCAATCATCTAAATGTAAAAAACAGCGCTTAAAAACAACAAATTTCAACAGCGCGAAAACGTACAAATACTTCTCTGAAAAGAAGATACTGTTAGGGGCATTAAGAATTTTGCGAGACTTTTTATTTTTTGTACAGTTTATCACTGTTAGTTAACCTTGGAATGCCCATAAACGATTTTTCGAAAAATTAATTTTTAAACAATTTATGGAACTTTCTTTAGACACATGTTTTTCGCAGAAATTAGCAAACTTTAGCAGAGAAAAACTTATAATGTATATCAAAATATTACCTCGAAATTTTGAAGGTATTTAGTTTAAACCTTGTAGAAGCAGCTCCTGCAAAAAATGTCTGCGCTTTCTGCCGCCTTTTGTTGTTTTTCCTTTCTAAAGTTTATGACATAGTACGGCTGCCGACTCCCTGCGGAGCACGCGGTCACAAAAGGACCAGATGTCTATAACTAACAAATAACTAAATGTATATCTTTGAAACTCCGTCTATATATTCTTTAGATTGTGTAGAAGTAATTAGTGGAAAAATTTCAAGGATCCACTTGCGCCCTTTTTAGTTTTACCTGTTTGAAGGTAGGAATGCGTTTGAATAAGTAATAGAGCAACTTAAACAGTATCAGTTGACTTCGCATCCTCTGCAGTAGGAAGAGAAAGACGTCAGTAGGATATTTTGCATTAAATATCTTTTTAACATAAAGTACAATGAGAAAATGACTTATACAAAAGTTTCTTTATTTCTTTCGTAGAATAAAAGTCCGTAAAGAAATTTATAGACCTTCGCATAAAAAATTATGTTAACCTTTAAATAACAATTAAAAAATATTTAAAAAAAATTAACGATGCAGTGACATTCTTTTCACAATATTATGAAACTTTTGTATAAAACATTTTTCTCTAAAATGAACGGTTCTCGAGTTATTATTTTTTTCCAGCTAGATTGTCGTTTCGTTCCACTGTGCAACGGTGAGATATTTTAGTTTCTCTGCCGAAAACAAAACTTACGTTGCAACTTTTAATTATGTTGTTAGAATATGTCATATATTCGACGAAGTGTATGATTGTATGAGTGTGACTGCATTTCGGAATAAATCAGGTGAAATCGGTTGACCCCACGGTCGTCATTACAAACATGAAAAGGATGAATATTGTTCTGTTTTTTCACAGTCCTTGTAAAGCATGTCTTATGGAGCGGACGTGTTTTTGCCGAGTACTAATAAAGAGTGTTTAATTAGTTTATCATGATGTATTCGAATCATTAAACCCAACATATGCTTTCCTCAAGAAAGATATCTACTTTATCGCCTCCTACTATTAGAATTCCTCTCGGGCGAATGTTTTATAAGACACATAGGGAAACATCAAGAAAGATCTAGCAGGATAAGAGGGTTAAAAGTGCCCTTTTGCCGATTTTATTCGACGATGGGTCATTGATAGGTGACCATAACAAATCCTTGTACACCAATTTTTAATTCGATACCTTCTCTGAGAGGGTAGTTGTAGGATAAATTCAAAGAATTAGTTTTTGCCTCATTTTCCCAACTTCATGGAGTGTGAAAATTTCGAAAAAATTCCGACACATTTCTCCTTTGCAAGTCCTACGCGAAAGAAAGGAAAAACCAAAAAAGAATTTTGAAACGTCTATTTCGTATTGAAATATTTCGAGCACAACTTTTTCCTTTTTACAGCAGTTGCCTAATTTTGTCATTGTTGTACTCTAATTTTTTCAGATTTTTTTAGTACAGTGCATCGCTTTCGGAAAAATCAAAAACTGATTTCTACGACGCATTTTAGGCTGAAACTCACACAGTATTTGCCATTCTTACATTATTTTAATACAATACGTTCATTTTGTGACCTTAAGTGTCTTTTCTGTATTTCTTTTTTGGTATTAAACACAGTGAAAATTCTAATTGAAAAATTCTCGATGTTCCACGTAGTCATTAACACTAGATTTGCGGTCGTTAAAGCTGGTAGGTATATTGAGATATATTAAATAAGAACTTTGAAAAAGATGGATTAAAAGGCAAAAAATGGACACAGTTAAATAATTTGCGTATTATAAGTTACTTATGAAGTATCTACTGTGCTGCTTCTCTATAAACTTGGGAAATATCTTTAAGAAAGTAAGAACCCGTCAATTTTATGAATGCCGTAAATCTAGTGTTAATTCTTGCTGATCGCGCAAATGGAAACCACGCTTATAACCACGCTGTAAGAATTAAGCTCAACAGCTGAATAAGAATTGGTGGATCAAGTGTAATAAATAATTTTGGAAATAACGAATTCATTGGAATTAAATTATTATATTCCAGCACATATTCAATGATTTTTCCTCCTACATTGAGTGGGCTGCATCTTTCAAGCGGATTATGGTTACTAAAGTCTCCACAAACGATAAAAGGTTAGGGACCAAATACAAAAGATTTATTAATTCCTCCATAGAAAAAACGTGTGAGTTCGGTAAACATATCAACTATATCAGCGATGCCGAACCTATGACCCGCGGGTCAAACACTGACCCACGTAGGCTTTTTAAATAACCCATGCGTTGATTTTTATAAACTTATTTTTTTATATCATAAAATAGAGAACAGATAATCAAAAATATTTAAAAAATATGGTATATATATATTCATATAATATCGAATTTATAAAAAAATATTTCCAAGTGAACATAGGCTGGTTGAGGACCAAAAATAGTTTCTAACCATCCTCCTCATTCTCCTTTCCAAGTGAAACCACTGATTTAGTGGCCCACGAGCTAACACTAAAAGATTTTGCATTTATTGCTGTGGCTTCACATTCAGTATTCAGTGGAATGTTTTCACTATAAAATTGATCGCCGCAGTAAGTGATTACTTCAATTTAGGTAGAGGGATATAGAATTCTGATTTTGTGGAACTGTTTAAAATGCTTTAAATCAATTATCGGTCCCCTTCAAAATTAGATTCGTGGATACATAAGTATCATCAAGCAATGAATGTTGATAATTAGGGCTATACAATTTAGCCGGTTAAGCCGGCTAAAAAAGTTAACCAGGTAAGTTAATTAGCTAACCATCGGCTTAGCCGGTTAACTGAAATTAGCCAAGCTAATCAGCTAATGGCTAACCTAGCTAAATAATTAATTTAATATTTTATTAATAAATTATTTATTTAAGAATAATAACATGATGTTAAAATTTTCTTTAAGGTCATTTGAATTTCGCGCTGATAGTCTATGTTCAAAATGGCTATTTTTTAAATATTATTTAGTACGTTTTTTGACCTATATAGGTGCATATCAAGCGCAACTGTTTTGTTCTTTCAAATCACCTGTTTTTATAAAATCAAATATTTATTTAAAAAAATGTCGTCTATGTGGAATCATTTTTTTCGCCTCACAAATGAAATTGCAAAGTGTAAATATTGTCCTGTTCAATATAATGTGAAAAAAACAACTGCATCGTTAAGATATCATATTAAAAATAAACATCCGGAAAAAGATCAAGCTGTTACTCCGATTGAGGCGTAATAAAATAAAGATATCTTAGAAGAAATTAATTAAAAAAATATATACAATAAATTTTAACTGTCAAAAAATGTATATATTAATAATAAATTTAATTTAATATTAATTTCACTTATTCTTGTTAAATATTATATAATAAATTAAAGAAAATTGTATGACGATGAATTTGATAATTATTTACTTTCACGGTTACCTGATTTATTGGGCATAAAAAATTGAACATGGTCAGCATGGTCAAAAATACTTTTTTCAATTAGCGTTGAAGAAAAATTTAAAAAATATCTATTTTTGATTTCTTTTTCATCTTTAAAAAAATTTTTTTTAATTAAAAAAATGACATTTAAAAAAAATTTTTTTTCAGTCATTTTATTTTTGATGAATTTCAAAGGCAAAAAATGTCTGACAATTCAAAAAAAATAAGGCCTTTTGATTTTATACTCAGTTTGGTGATCGCGGAAGTAAATAATTACCCTGAATTTTTTTGTCATTTGATCCAATTTCACCATTGTGTCAGTTTCTTATTTTAACATCACGTTATGATTCTTGAATAAATAATTTATTAATAGAATATTAAATTAATTATTTAGCTAGGTTAGCCATTAGCCGATTAGCTTGGCTAATTTCAGTTAACCGGCTAAGCCGATGGTTAGCTAATTAATTAACCTGGTTAACTTTTTTAGCCGGCTTAACCGGCTAAATTGTATAGCCCTATTGATAATTAATATTTTAATACATTCAATTTGGGTAGCGAAGGCATCGCCTACATCAGAGGTGCACGAGTTTTGCATGCCCGAGCAATGTTTGGAAAAAGGCCGCGGAAAAAAACTTTTTCGCTTTTTTCCAAACTCCTATTTCCTTCCAGATATTGCTTTCGTCTTCGTCGACTATCTGAACAGCGATTTTTATTAAACTTACCTGAGAGCTAGGTAAAGGTCTCGAAGAAATACTTAACACGTATTCTTTTTTATTCATTTCTGTCTGTGCCGCTCTCACAAGGGAACATCCGGAGGTGTAAATCAACGATTTTGATGAAATTTTAGTATGATATAGATCTCGTCAAAATATTTGACACATCTTTTTTTTTTGGCAACCGTCCACGTTAACGGGGTGAAAACCATCCTCATAGTTGAAAGAAAGTATTTGTTATCATATTGTTTAAAAAAATGGGTATTTATAAAAAAAATGTTTATATCATTGGATTCGTGGCCGAAATGCGTTAATTTTCACTCTGTACAAAATTTTCGTATCTCTGATAGTTTCGGAGATATTCAATAAAATAGTTTTCGTTACCCCAACTTTGGGGGCGGTTTTTTAACGTGGACAATTGCCGTTAAAACAAAGTAGGTATCAAATATTTCCACAAAAACCATATTATAATATAGTTTCATAAGAATTGGTGATTTATAGTTGGGGATAGTCATACATGGAAACGATGTGACTATACAGCCGAGAGACCTGAAAAATTGAACAATTCTGGGGAGGTGTGCTTTATATATTTACAATTTGTGAACATAAATTACTTTTATTGATTATATAGTTGCTTTAGAATGCTTGCGGTGTAAGAAAATATTTGTGATACAAATAACAATGAATACCAGAATTGCAATAATTATTTCGAATTATTAAGTAATTAACCAATCACATTTTTTAAATTTATATAAAAACAATATGTGTATCTGACAATAAAATCTGACCTTTCAGAGCAATCATACATGTATATAGGAAGGAATAACTTGACAAGCACGCAAGCATAAGAATTGAAAATACAATAATTTTTTCTGTAACACGAATATTAAATTTCCAATTTATCCGTATTTTGTGTTTCGGTATATACTATTAAAAGTCAAATATTCAAGAAAATTGATTGAAATTTAACTGACAAAATTCTTAAAAAATAGTATTTTTTAGCATATTATTTAAACAAATAGATTTTTCAAAAAACTTATTATACCATTGGATTCAACGTCCGAAGGATTCAATTTTCATTCTCTACGAAATTTTCGTATCTCTAATAGTTTTCGAGATAGTCGATAAATAATTTTCGGGACCCCAACTTTGAGGATGGTTTTCACCCCTTCAACGTGGACGGTTGCCGATAAAAAAAATACTATAAAAATACTAGAAAAAATAATATAAAATTTGACGAGATCTATATCATACTAAAATTTCATCAAAATCGGTGGTTTCCACCTCGGGATGTTCCCTTCTCAGACGAATGCGATGATTCAATAAGAAGAATTTGCTAGCCTTTCGTAAATCCTGCGGCGGGTTTTTTTGCAAGTCTGCATCGATCCAAGGCTGTAGAACTACCCCTAAGAGCCATGATAACTACTTTTGAAACAACCTGTACAAGGGTGTGGTATAATATTTAGGAACACAGTGCAATCTGGATAAATGTACAAAGAGTTTAACTCGATAAAGGCACAACGACTATCCCCTCCATATAGGCGGTTCGCCCTTGTCGAACCTCGACTCTCGACGACGTGCGACGAAGCAGTGTCACATGGTATATAGTATATACCATCCGAACGTATCAGTGAGGCAATATTAATCGTAGCATTTGCCTTTTCCATTTTTTAATTTTTTTTTTGTTGGAAACTTTGCTAATATATTTGTGACATTTTTCTGATTAAAATGATACCCAATATTATATATACAGTTTAAATTATATTTACTGTCCTTTTCTAAGTTTGGCATTCGGTTGGAACCGTCACGTAAACACAGTTCTGTGCATTTAAACCTTGCAACGCTGTCGATGTTACCGTGCATTTATCGAGCTGGGTGACGATTCAGTATTTTCATGCAGTTCAAGCTGACCGCGAATTGAGAAAGGGATAGACAATAGAAAACCAACCCCTCGAAATGCAGAGGTTAAATGTACCGGGACTTGTTTGTGATTCACGCGATTGGTAGCGAAGAGTCCCTTGCTACGAATGTTTTGAGGAACGTTTCTCTCGATAACATTGCCAGGTAACAAACTTTGATCATCGCCAAGTTTGCTCCATCAGCTCGTGCAATGAGCAAAGAACATTCCTCTAAACGTTCGTAGGAACAGACTGTGGATTCACATGTGCACCACAAACGAGTTTCGGTTCCTGTAACCTCTGCATCTTCGAAGGGGCGGTTTTCCATTGTTTGCCCCTTTCTAAATTCGTCGACAGATGGAGCCGTATAAGTATACTAAATAGTCACCCGGTGCAATAAATGCACGAAAACATTGACATCTTTGCAAGATTTAAATGCACAGGACGCGACTGAATGTCAGTACTGTATTTATGTACGTTGCGGCCCCAGTTGAGCGCTGAGCTTATTGGTAGATAAGGACAGATCATAGACGAGGCAGAGAGGCAGTGGTAATACGATAATAAACTTTTTTATTTCTTAATTTTTCTGAATGTAACTTTTACTAATGTATTTATGACATTTTTCTGAATAAAATGATACCAAACATAATATGCTTGAGTAATTATATAAATAACAAGTATATACGTTAAATATTAATTAAATATAATTCAAGTTATATCGTGTTTGGAATCATTTTTATCATAAAAATATCACAAATACTTTAGCAAAGTTTTACTCCTATTAGTATTGTCTCACCGATACGTTCGGGCCGTTGTTTGGGCCTCGCTGTCTCTATTATTGTTTGTCCTTTTCAACGTTCGCACTTGGCTGGAGCCTGAACGTAAACATAGAATAGACATCGCTACTTGTTTAACTTACTAGTTAAACTGCACTTGTTTAGCCCCAAATTCTGTGCATTTATCCAGATTTTATAGTATCGCGCATAGCTACATATCCTTTTTTTTTTTTTGCATGGGGAAATCTTCACAAGACACCCGCCGCCTGAGGGGACGACGGGTAGTGTGGGATTCTTAGCCACTAAAACCCCATGGCAACCTCGCTGAGTCTTGTAGGCAGGCCCCGGGCACCGGCTCGCAACTCTTCCGCGGCCCGCCAAACTCTGATCCCGGCGGAGATGGCGGATGCCATCCACACCGGGTCATCCCGAAAAATCGAAGCCGTCATGCGGTTAGCTTACATGACGGCTTCCCATCCCATCATGATGGACAAAGTCCATGCCAGGCAGGGTCCCTCAGCCCATGGCTGGCCCATGATATATTGCGCCGGGAACCAAGCTCCGGAGAGGAGGATGCATGTACCTCCCCAGATACTTAGCCCCCGACTTCCCTTCCCCTTTGAAAATAAACCCTCCCTTAAATTACCCAATAAATAAAAAAATAAATAAATAACATTCACTCACCCACTCATGCAAATAAATACAGTCACTCATTCTCATCATACTTAAATAAATAAATAAAATAAATGACTAGGCGCAGGGTAGACGCCATCGGTTGTCCGAAGGGAGGCAATGCTGCGCATGTTCGCATCATCACCCCCCTCCTAGGACTCCCGTCTTCTCGCCCGAGCCGGACGGCGAGAAGATCTGGCTGCCACCCTAAGCCCCTCCCGATCCCTTTTCGCGGCTTCCTTCCGCAGAAGGTCGCCACGGCTCTCCATTTTTCCTCCGAGAGGAGCATTTCTCTCACCACATTTTGTGGCGACAGACCCCCCCTTACGGTAGTCCTTAGGACACCGCGCTGAGCCATCCACGCTGGGCAGACCTCCAGCGTGTGCTGCGCAGTGTCCTCCTCCGAGTCACAGTGGTGACACTCCGCGGTCTCCTCCTTCCCGATGTTGTACAGGTACTCACCGAAGCAACCATGCCCGGTGAGCACCTGTGTCAGGCGGTAGGTGAGGCGGCCGTGCTTTCTATTCACCCATTCCCGAAGGAACGGGCGAATAGCCTTTACAGCGCGACTTTCCGCGTTGGCCGGATCGTCTAACCAGTCCAGCCAACGGTTCCAGACGCGCTGCTCAGCCTGTCTTCTCACCTCACTTCCGGAAGTATCCGGCCGTTCTACCCCGCTCGCCTGCCGCGCAGCACGGAGGTCCGCATAGACCTCCGCGGCCATGACCGCATAGCAGGAAAACGGGGGCGAACCAGCCAGAATTGTGGCGGCCGCATAGGATATCGTGCGATAACCCCGCACGATCCTGACCGCCATCACCCTGTGCACCCTGCGTAGGACACGGTCCCCTCGGGTGCCGGCAGCCAGTCCGCCGGCCCATATCGGCGCTCCGTAGAGCGCCATGGACCGGACGACTCCCATGTACAGTCGCCTAACCTTCCCGCTCGGCCCCCCGAGATTTGGCGCGAGACGGCTCAGAGCAGCCGCCGCGCGCTCCAACCGGGGATAGCTACATATCCTCCGCCAAACCAAAGAAGTCATTTACTTGTGGTGCGAAGTAAGGGGAGAACGTCCTCGCGCCACCTATTCCCATTATACCGGTCCTTGAAAGCTGAGCTCGGCGAATGACAACCGAAAACTAAACGCTTATTTCGTCGTTAAAGGTTTTTTCGGCCAGTCATGCATTAGAATCGAAAATGACGTCAGCACGAGGGATGTCTCTATCCATCGGGCGAATCGCAGCAAACCACTTAACCGACTTCTCGGTTTTAGCTGACAATGAGGATACGTATTTACATATATATAGTAGCAATATCCGAATCTACCGTATCTCATTCATAGAGCGGTTGCATCATAGCAGGGAAACACTAGTCACACGTTATTGAATATTTTCTTAAATTGCACCAAAACATCACATCGTAGAGTAGTAAGTTGTTATAAGCGTTTAGAATATGTAGGAACTTTATTAATTTCTATTGGTCAATATAAAGTTATTACAAGAATAATAGAACATAAAAATTTCATACATCTTTAACTCTTTGTGGAAGGGGAACGCGAGCTAGAACGATAGACTTTGTAAAAGTGACGATCAGAGCAGAGTGGTAAACGTGATGCGATAAATATACTTTAGTACTTACTTTAATAACCAAAATTATTAAAGGTAAAACTCATTCCCAAAAATGTATTACTTATTTAACAAATATAAGAATACTTAACCCTTTCACAGTTTAGTAAAATTATGAATTCTGGTCCAAAAAATGTCTAGTTTTTTTATGTTCGGAAATACTTCGGCATGTAATAAAAAATGTAAAAAAAGATGTTTTATATGTATCTTGTTAGTAATTAGTTCGTGTATGATAGATTTTCAAACACGAGATACATAAGCTGACGTCACAATCCGGGCAGTAGTATCTTGTATCTTCTTCAGGTAAAATAATCTTAGAAAACAGAGGAAGCAAAAAATCTAGCCATAGTTTTAGATATTTTTGGTAAAATAAACAGTTCGAACGCCTTACCCTGCCCGTGCGTTGCACGCGAAAAGCTGAATGGTATTTGACGCTATGCTCGTGACTGTCACGGGATAAACTGTTAATGGGTTAATAATTAATACCTAAAATACAATATTTTTTATGTTCAAACTAGGAGAATTTGTGAACCTTTTGAACACAGTTGAAATAAGTCTTGCTTCCATATCGTATACTCTATTAACCCTTTTTCGTGGGCAGATTTCGCTGATGGAAGTACCAGCAGATCGGAGCGTTTCACAATCTTTTTTCCGTAAAGGCATTAAAATCAATTTCTAGCACTAATCTAGCATTTATAGTTGCATTTATAAGTTACTTCTGAAACGTGAAATATTGGTAATTACATGTAGTGATTGTCGAATAAATGAAGTAGGGGAGAGCGGGGCTAAAAGTTCCGATTTTTAGTTAACTTCAAAATTTGTTAAAATACTTGCTTTTAGTATTCATACGATGCGATCAAAATCAACTTACATATATAACTTTGATATTAAGACAGTTAGTTGGGTCATTTTTTGAGAGATTCTTTTATTATTAATTTTTTTATGCCTAAAGTCGGAAAGTAACAACTTACCCCGACTTGGGGCAAGTTGTTAACAAGCCGGGATAAGTTTTTACCGTATCTGTTAAAGCTATTATTTGTGAATTAAGAAACAATAAATGATTAAACCAAGTCTGTTTATTTAAGTACTACTCAACAAAATCGTACGAATCATTCGTGAGATAGACTACAAATACCAAATGCGAAAATATTTTCTTACGTGGACCAGCGAGGCACGTGATGTCGTTTCGTTGTTCCGGGTCCTAATAGTTTGTTTAAAATGGCTATTGTCGGTGCAATGTGGCGTTCCATTTCATTACGAATTTACACGATATTCTTATCTCTTCTCCTCGCAGAGTTATTTCAATCGGAACAACTTACCTCGGTAACTTTTAACCCCGCTCTCCCCTACTCCGATCAGCCCAGAATGCGAGAAAATATTGGTTTTTAATTTTGTTGATTTGATACACTTTTGCAAGGAACCTGACAAATGTACACATTAATTACATTGTTCAACAAATCTAAACTTTTTAAACTTTCGCCAATATCCACTGGATACTTCTCGTAGAGTTGCTCATCTTATACGCGAATCCGCCGGCAGAATTGTGCGATCGGCCTCAGTTTTTGAAAAAATTGAGCTTTAGCAAACATACCCGACTTTCTGAAAAAATAAGATATTACGCAAAAACTATAAGCGCTGCGATATTAAAATTGGTCTGAGAAGACGGAGAAAAACATACCGAATATTTTAGATTATATCATTAGCAAAATTGGTTGTTTCAAATAGTTCTAAATCACCGTCAAAGTTTTAAAAAGTGCCAATGCGCAAACTTGATACGCTATATTTTTGCATTTTTACGAAAAGTGATTTATCTGGTTCAAATTTCCTATACAGGATCGTATTCTACAGGCATTTATGAAGAAAAAACTGCTCAAAAAGTTTCAGACGCAGTTTTTAATCCCGACAAGACGAGAAAGTATCTGTCTGCCATGCAGCCATTGCGCGTGTGCTGTTGGGAAAATGCCTTAGCGTTTCGACACCAATGCGATAACACCATTCAAAGCGTACTTAAATCTTATAAGTATAAATAACTAATTGTTTTTTCATTTCTCTTTTTTAATGTTATTCGTAATTTGTCTACCGAATCATAAAAAACGTTTTAATTAATTTTAATTGGTCTACAAATGTTGGCTTCTGCATACTTCAAATCAAACAATTAATTATTTATACTTATTAGATTTAAGTGCCCTTTGGATGGTACTATCGTATCGGTGTCGATACGCGTAGCTACGGCACTTTTCGCCACAGCAGACGAGAAATGACTGTATAACGGCAAAACTCCGATTACACGTTCCCCACAGATAGTTTCTCAACCAGTCGAAATTGAAAGTTGCTTCCGCAACTTTTTGTGTTCCAACCAATTGTAACAATTATATACATTAAAATATTTGGCATGTTTTCCTCTATATTTTAAGACTAATTTTAACTTTCTAGCGTTTATAACTTTTGTATAATCCCTCATTTTTTAACAAAATTGGGTGTTTTTACTAAAATTTATTTTTCTCAAAAACTGAGGACGATCGAGCAATTCTGCCGGTGGATTCATGTTTAGGATGAGTAACTCTAAGAGGACCACCCAGTGGATATTGGCGAAAGAAAATTGTATTGAGCAGTCTAATCAAAATAAAGTTCAATGATTATAAAAATATAAACCCTGTTACGCGAATAATTAAACCAATAATAAGAATAATTGTTTTTCAATTTCCTTAGCTATATTCGATCAGTCCTAAGAATTCGAAAAAATTTAACATTAATATTTCTGGCATGTTACAAATACTGTAAAAATATAAAAGTGGTGTTTTCATACTTTCAATAACAAAGTAGACCATTGACATACAAATAAAACGGAATTTGACGCGTCTGAAAAATACTATTTTACTTATTGTTAGAAACAGAACATTTTATTTTGACATTTGTATTGCTATATAACATGTAATAAAGTTAAATGGATAATAATTAAGTGATATTATAAATATTGTATTGTACATCAAGCGGTTAATGTTCTTTGACGTTTTTTAATTTTTTAGGAATTGAATTGTCAATAGAAAAATCTGAAAAGTTGCAAATTATGCACATTACTGTGTAGAATTTTCTATGAAGCCAAATAAGAGATATCGGGCAGGAACCGTCAAATATATTTCACGCTGTAACTACCTTTGTAGTAAAGGTAGTGGGTTCAAACTTTGCAGGAAGGGATTCTTTCAGAGATTAATCGAATAGTATATGAATCACTCAGAAGCCAATGCGGTTAAGTCCATTTTTTGATATTTTCTGATTTTTGTAAATTTTGATGAAATAAATAATATTCTTCTTAGTTACTAAAGGATTTACTCATTGCTTCCTTTTTTCTAGGTCAGACAGCCCTTTTTTTATAGCTTCTGAAAGATTGTATAATAATTTCAGAAGCCATTGTGTATAAGTCCACCTTTTATCAATATTTTTTACATGAACTTTGAAATAAAACTTAAATTCTTCTTCTTCTTTCAATATTTGTTGGTAACACTGAAAAACAACAAATTCATAGTAACTGTAACTGTTACTTCTATTATACTATTTAGAATTGTTCGAATTTTATGTACGTGCTTTCTTTTAATTTTAAGTATCTAAACTTTGGTTAAAACATAAAAATATTACATTGAAATGTTTGTGAAAATTATTGTGTTATCAAAAACATTAAATAAATTTTCTTTAATAACTGTAAAAACTCTGACTTTTTAAAAAAATAAGTGGACTAACAGTCAATTGGCTTCATATGCGATGGATAAAACTAGAAAGGTCAAACCCAAGCAGCATTGAGTTCAAATATAATTTTGACGAGGATGATACCTTTCATATAATTGATATAAAAAAAAATACAAAAATAGGTAGGCCAGGAATTTAAAAAAATATAGCTCAACCAATATTATATTCTAATGGCAGAACAATTTCAAAAGGAACAAAAAAAGACATTATGAGTTTATTAAAGTATATACCTCCAATTAAACACGACTTTTATAGGACATTAAGAACAACTCGTGGAGATCAAAATTTACATTTAAATAACTCGGAAGAAGAAGATGTTTGTTATGATGAATAAACATAAAACTTATGAGAACAAATGTTATTGTATTATTTTTACATAAATTTCTTATCTTTTTCAGATGCCAAAAGATTTAAGTCGTAAAATTTTAAAGATGCTGTCATTGTTTCAATAAATACTTACGATTTTATATACACATCCTGTACATATCTTGTTTTTTTGTAGAGTTTACACTTAGAAAAAAGACTTCATACTTATTCTTTTCTGATCAAATTAATAAACCAAGAATTTTAAAAATCAATGTATCAAAACACATTGATTTTCTCGATTCTTGTTTTCTGGACTTAACCGCATTGGCTTCTGAGCGACTCATATATTTTTTCCATCCTTGTCCGGCTAGATCCTTTGTAGTGTGATATTCAGAATATAAGCTATTCGGAAGACCAATATTTAAAATATCCTACTTTATTGGATAATGGAAGCGAGAGCCGTAAAAGGACATTTATCCAAAAGAAAGAAAAAAATAGAAAAAAGAAACTAATTGACATCGCAGTAAATATACTGTTAGCCTTTATATTGTTCCACGTTTTAAACTTTGCCATATATAGTTATATATTCAATCATATAAAAGAGAATGTAATACCGACATACTAAAAATATCGTTTTCAGTCATGTGTTTTGTTTATTTATCATTAAGGTGAAAAGAATTATCCATAGACATGTCTAACAATAAGTAAGTAATAGTTGGAGAAGATAAAAAAAATGATTTTTTTTGCCGGTTCTCTTAGAAAAAAACGCGTCCTCTAAAAGATTTACCCCTTCGAAATCTGCTCATAATCAGTCAAATTATTTTTTGAGCAGACACGATAATGCAGAGTGAAGTAAGTATTACAATTAGCAACGAAATGAAGTCGATACAACAGCATTTTTTCCTTTTCGTTTACGCTAATTCCTATTTCTTCTTTTATTGTTTTGAAAATTTTAATATTTTTTGTATATTTCCTCTTAGGCCGTTCTTTTAATAGTGTGCTGCATTAAATTTCAGAGCTTTGAGACCATAATCCGAACGCAATAAATCGTAGCGAAGAGATACTAATTCCTGAACGAAATATAAGAATTATTAACCCTTCGAGAACTAGGGACGTGTGTATGTGATCGGAGAAAAAGTTTAATTATAGTTTGTCACTCCATGAATGCTCGATTTCACTTGAACAATTGACATGTATTCGTTGAAATATGTTTACACGAATAGTAATTTATAATTTCTATACATTAACACTCTGACTTTCTAATAAAAAGCAGGTTTTGAGTTGCCAAATAAATAATTGCCTCTCAACATTTAAAAACGTATCTGTGCATAAAGGGTTAATAGAAATTGTTTTTGCAGCTATTAGTAGTTATATTCTATAATAAAAAACCGAATCTTACAAACACCCTTTGAATTAAACAGTACTACATTTCGACAAAAATTGGATATATTTGCTTTAAAAGCTTGAATGTTTGTTCCCAAAAAGTGCGGCATGAGTAACAACTAACCAAAATGGAATAAAAATATTTCAGAATGTTCAGTCCAGTAGATTACCCGATTAAACGTTAATGGCAAATATATTTCAATACTTTTGAAAACTGTAACAAAAATATTTATGTAAAATTGCTATGGAAAATGAAAAAGTCGGTTGTTTATTATATATTGAAGTCACAAATAAAAAGTATCGTCATTTGATTATAGTTTTGACATAAAACATGTAATATCATATGAGAAGACTAAATGATAATATCATGATGCGTGGTGTCAGAAGTGTTGCTAATCATTATATAATATGTATCGTCGTTCAGTAGTAACACGGTCAACATTATAATTTGAAATTAATAATGTTATGTAATGTAGACTGAAAGTAATCACACCATCCCATGAGAAAATTATAATTTTAAATTAAATTAAAAAGTCACGTTGGACAGTAGTTTGTGCTTGTAAGATGTGTATAACATAACACAATTGTTATATTTCGATACATTTCCCTATAATATGAACTTATGTCATGTGAAACAAGGAGTTAATATAAAAAAGGAGATTATGATAAAAAATTGGAAAAGAAACATCCTAATTTCATCTTACAATAAAGAAAAATTTCTACAAAAATTACAGCCTGTAAAATTGGAAAACATAATTACGTGAAAAAATCTTAAATTGCAGTATTTATCATTGGAAACCAAGTGACATTCCCTTGACACATTTTCTTGTTTCTGCATCAGTAACGAAGATACAATCGAGGTCAGTAAAATAAAAGAAACGTGCTGTATAAGCCCACGAGCTGAATGAATTTTTTCTATGACCGTATGCACTATGTGTCAATAGTATTCAAACGTTTAGAGGTGTAAAATATAAAAATGTTTCTAATAAAATAATAAAATTCTTCAATTTTAGAATAATTATATAAAATTATATCAAAGTTATTAACATTTTTCCAATCAGCAAATGACTGAGAACAAACTATGTTTCGGTATTGATTTGTATTTATGGAATTTAGCAATGAACAACACAATATATTTCTTCTTAAAAGTTTCCACCATAGAAAAAGTTTGTATAGAATTTCGGCAAATTTAAGCACAACGAAATAACATACAATAATAACCTTATATTAGAATGTATTGTAGTAGCGCACAGGAAGTGTGCTGAAAGACGTACGGGAAGAGGAAAAGGAGGTTCAACAAAAGGTATTCCAAAGACTTGGATTGGTTACTGGATGCTCGTTCTGAAGTTTTAATCCAAGGTAAGAAGTCTAAGCCGAAAAGCTCAAAGACGAGGATGACATCACGCTCGATCGTGCTCTTCTAGCTATTCGTCCAGATTACGTTAATTCGATTAACGAATGCTGTTTATCGCCGGAGGTCAGGCTGCGCCACGATCTAACGGAGATTTTTTTAGACGACTTTCTCCACGTTAAGTTCTCGATTTAGAGTACGTAACGCATTAAACAATTATGTAACGGCTGTTGTATTGTATTAGGCGTTTGTGTAGAGGTAAACAAAAATAATTACTAAATTAAAAACATTATGTATCAAAGAATTTGCCAGTAGACAGCAAACGGTGTAGCCGAGTTGTTTCCAACGGGGTCGGTACCGCCCACCGATGGGCGTTGGAGAGATCTAATTGTAAGGAGGCTTTTTCAGTTCAAGGGCAATAAGCGAGAGAATTCTTCGAAATTCTTTAGCCCTCTATGGGACCCTATAACTTTGTAGTAACCCAAAATACATCTAAGCTTCTATTCTTCGGAATTAAATTTTTACCTTTGCCAAATATTATAATTTATGTCGTGGAAATCTTGAAATTTATTTACAATTCAATATTTTGTTCTATATAGTGAAATTGATCTTCAGATACCACAACAAATTCGGTGTAAAGAGGGTTAATAACAGTAATCGGTTCATTTGTCTGAATATAAAAGTGAATGAGTGATCAGAATGACCGAGAAAGGTTACGAGAAAAAATGTTATGAGCTATGAGGGCCATAAAATTTAAATAAAGTTGAAACAAGATATAATTAATTTTATTATTAGGCGTACAAATAAATTCTCAGCTTGAGAATAAAAATAACTATAATAAATATTTGAACGAAAAAATTTTCCTTCCAAGTCTAAAGTCATATAGTACCACCTTATTGTTAGTAGACTACTTTTCCTAATCAACAGCTCAACATAACTTTAAAATATACATCGTTAGCATATTTAGCAGAATGAGTTGCAACAATGTTTATACATATGAGGCAGAGTATGATTTCGCATTGAATTTAAAAAAAATATTTTCGAGACTAAGGAAATATCAGGCATTGAGAAAGAATGCCTATCCACCGGTACCGTGAAGAAGTAGTTTCGAAAATTCCGGAGTGGAAATTTGAACACGAGCATTTGGAGCAGTTGCTGGACGAAAATTCTTGCTAAACGCAAACCTGAGCTCGGCGAATGACAACCAACAACTAAAAACTTATTTTATCATTAAACGCTTCGCGGTCAGTCATGCATTAGAATCGAAAATACGTGAGGATGAGGGACATCCCTATTCGTCGTGCTAATCGGAGCAGACCACTTATCAAGTGACTTCTATTGGTTAGTCAATGACACATTAGGAGTTACCCAACAAGACATTTCGTGAGTAAACGTACCTACTACATCTATGCTAACCCGAGTCGAAGAATTGATTTTCTGTTGGTTCTCTCGATTTTTTACACTTGAAGAAAATCAAAAGAGAATTATAATCTGTATGATCTGACCATTAAACTCTATATTATTTTGATTATCTGTTGGTACTCTGTGGATGCGGATATTTCCGTTTTCACACTTGAAGAGAATCAAAAGAGTATTATAAAAAGATTTTCTAGGTTCTCCTTTGATCCTCTTTCATTGTATTTTAGATGGAATTATTCATTATTCATTAATTATTAATATTACTTAATTTTTTAAAAAGTAAATTGAGTGACAACTACGAAAAAATTAATTTCACGGAAACTTTATTGTTATAACATTTTAGTTACATTAGTAATATATATGCGGTTTATAAATTGAAGTAAAATTTATTACTCCAGTTCACTATTTCCAAAGGCTCTTCTAAAATGTTTCCCTCGTACTCTTCAGGTTCCGATACTCCTGAAAAGTATAGATATTTGTATTGTAGAATAACTGCATCATTTTCACAATTTACACGTGATAGTCAAATTTGTTGACGTGGAACTAATAGAAAAATAATATTATACAGTGTTTTATTAATTTGCACTGGAGCTTGTACTGGAGCATGTGATGCCATTGATTCGATAATTTGTTTCGAAGAACTATGTATCTGATGCTACCAAAAATTTAGCGTTTAATGTCTGAACTTCAAGAGTCAGATATGGTACTTGAAAGCAAAATTAATATACCTTTTGAATTTTTGCTACCACTTGTTCCCTCAAAACGTTGGATCATCTATAATATAATGTAATATTCGAATTGTGTAGTATATCGTATTATAAGTTATTCAATAGAAAGTGATTTTGACTTCATATAAATTGTTAACTTCAATGAAACAGCAGTAAAGTTTCATCAATAAAAAATAAACAAGAAGTATACTTACGACTGATAGCCATGACTTTTGCTTGAAATTTTTCTTTTTTTCCCGAAACATTATGCCATGACAAGGTAGTTATAGAATGAATTGTTCTATCTTTTAGTGGTATTGCACTTAATGATATAATATTCGAAGATTTACTCTGAATCCACCAAATAAGTGCCCACTTTTTTTTACGACCAGATGGATTTTTAGGTTTTGGCCGCATTTTTCACTTTATTCTAAAGCTATTGTTGACACTAAATAGTTTATTCTTTAGTAATTTCTACACTTGATAACAATCCAATATTATTGTCAATTGTCACTCTTAAATTTCATATAATTCACATCATTTACTGGACTGCCTGATTTTTCGCGAACGTCGTCATGTTACGACACGCCGCGACGCTCAGTACTTTTTTTCTCCTTTAAATCGCGAGGGCAATTGTTCGCCGTTGCTAGCGAATGTAGGATCGCTGCAATTGGCTGTTTTACGCTATAATCGGCCGTTTTACGCTTACAGTTAAAACTTAAATTAATTTTTTACTCTAATAATAAATATATGTTATATATTATATATTTGAATTTATCAAAATAATAATACTAATTTAATATACTTAAATTTAAAAATTAAGATTGAAACAATGATAAATTAACGGAAATAATCAATTGGTAATAAAGAATTTTGGGTCTAATCGTATTAAATTAATATATTTTAATTCAGAATTGAAATTTGGAAAAAGCATAAATTAACAGAAATAATTATTTACAGAATTCATACCTTCCCTTTTTCACTAATTCTCTTCTAATCACAAGATCCAAAATGGGATCTATTGTTTCCATGATATTCTCAATTAAATATTAAATTAATTTCTACATTTCCAAAGAGTTTAATAATAATATTATCTATTATAATTATATATTATTATAATATATAGTTATAAATATTATAATTATTATAATTTAATAATAATATTATTATTTAGTCTATATGTTCACCTGTACCTACGAAAATTACTGGACTCTGTGTTGCTGCAACACTAAAAAAGTTACGTATCTTTGAAAAATACTGTAGGAAATAATTAAATTATTAAATTACAATTCGATGTCTAATTAATAAAAATTTGTATATTTATTTTCCGAAAGTAAACGAGAATCAAGAGAGAATTACAACGACTAATAGAGAAGTAAGGAGAATAATAGAAATATGAAGAAAATGTAAGAGAATCATAAATGATGATTTCAGGGTCCGAGATAATCAACAGAAATTCATAACTTCGACTCGGGATATTTTGCGAACATAAAAGAGAATCAAAAGAGAATTATAACGGCTAATAGAGAACTAAGAAGAATAAAAGAAATATGAAGAAAATGTAAGAGAATCATAAATGATGATTTCAGGGTCCGAGAGAATCAACAGAAATTCAAAATTTCGACTCGGGAATGCTTCAAAACCATCGTTCTATCATACTTTATTTTACCGTGATCCGTTTCTTTGTTCGCCACGTGACACACACAGATACAGTCAATAGCGATAACGTATCAACAGGTGGTCAAAATATTAGACCTTGATGTAGATTGGGATTTTGGAATTCAATCAAGCCCTTATCCCTTTACCTATCCTATCTCCACATAGTCGCATAATACGTGATACTGATACTTTTTGCTAGTGTTAAAGCCACAGTAATTCATAACTAATTGTTTTTAGTTGTATGTAAGATATAGGCATTACCAATCGTTAGCATACCCGAGTCGAAAATTTCAGCCCAAAATCCTCCTAAATTACCAAATAACTTAGGATATTTAGGATACTTAGGAATTAAAATAAGTTTTAATTCCACAATCGCCCTAAACTTGTTCATTTTTGCCAGTTTTGCTTAGTTTAGGATCAATTTAGGCGTCATACAGCCCAAAATAATCCTCAGCATTCTTATTTAGAAAATTAATCTAAGCCCAATATTAAGCCATACATTCTGTAATGAGGAGTTTTAGAATTGGATTGGAATTGGAGTGGAATGGTCGAGGTTCAAAAAAATTCTTAATATCCTAAAAATTAATTTAATTTTAGGAGATTTAGAATTTATATGGAATAAAATGATAATTTAATTCCTACTTGCTCGTGAAAGGCTTATTTTTAGAATATGAGTCGACAGACTTGGAACTTCTGAAATATTTTTAGGGGATGTCAGATTAAATTGGAATAAGAATTTTACCTGATCAGTCCATATAACACCTAAAAATCATATTTACAGGACTTTGAGGCGCGCAGACACACCACTTGAGGATTTTGAGGTTCAAAATGGTATACATAATTAAGCGACAAATGAGAAATCGAAAGAATCTAGGATTTGAAATTTCTTTTTAGGCTGGACTTTTCGACTCGGGTAATCTTTTCTTTCCTTTCCTTTTCTTTGCATTTTGTATTCTATGTTTTGTAGAACTACTTGGTAGTTCTACTGCTAAGGGCAGATGAATTGTAGTATCTTTCGACCACTATAATAAAACGGACGTTAATACAGTAAGACGTAGGACGTTGTAATAAGACTGATCGTATTCCAAAATAGTAAATAGAATCAGTAAAGAGAAGGATATTACGACTATACAACATCCCCAACTTGAGCTTTTTCGAATTCAAAGGAAGTTTTATCGGCAAATTTCTAGAAAACTGGAGATATCCAAGATGGCTTGATGTGCTGCAACTATATTGAGTGTTATATGGCTGCAGATAATGTTCCATGGAAGAGACGTAATCGTAAAACTGACTGGAAAATTCATCGATTTTCAGAGGCGGATGGATTTAAAACAGTAGTTCATATTCATTTTGAGATTTTGCAATATTTCGAGGAAGAAATAAATGTCGCGCTTACGTCATCGATTAAATAAATTTGGTTTGACTAGACGTGTTGCTTGAAGAAAAACGTCCATCTAAAGAACATTTGAATTGGATTTCTGAACAGTGGGACAAAGTTATAATGACTGATGAATCACAGTTCAACAGATTTGGAACTGATAGGAAAATCTACGTATGACGTCGTATTGGTGAAGAACTTCTCAAAAAAAAAAGTCTCAACCCTACAGTGAAAAGCGGTGGCGGGTGTGTAGTAGTATAAACTGCAATAACAATGAATGGCATTAGTCGTATTCATAGAACAATTTGATGAATCGTTTTGTATATTCAAATATACTAAAGGACATTCTAGTACCTTTTGAAATAAATCATATGCTCCCGGATTTAATTTGCTATGCAGATAATAACCTGAACCAAACTGCTCGTGTCGTCCAACAGTATTTAGAAAACCAAGAAATTAATGTTACGGAGTGGCCAGACAAATTTCCGGATGTAAATCCAGTAGAAATACTTTGGGTTGACCTAGACAATTATATAAAGCGAAAGAAACCTACAAATTTTGAAGATTTATACGCGATGGTGGTAGAAGGCCTGGCCAACAATGACAGTAACAAGATGTAAATTATTCGAATCAATGCGCCGTACATATGCTCCGGTGTTAAAAAATAGAGAATAACATATAAAATATGAAAATAACATTGAAAATATACACATTATATCCTTAATATTTAAATAAAATGTATAAATATGTACATTTTTCGTGTGTCCTTAATTACGTGTCCACCAAAATTTTAGTATCCATATAAATAAAACTGTAGATATTCGTTTGTTTAAAATATTAAAACTCCGAAAGTTCTTCATCGATTGCTTTAAAATTTTCGCACAACGTTGCATTCGAAAACGCATAAGATTTTATACAAGTATTATATACATGTCACACATAACGACAAGTAAAAATATGTTTCCTTTATGCCACAGCAGCGCGTGGCCAGATACAGTTAGTTCCAAACAAAATTCTTTTTGTACTCTGTTATAGTTTCAGGTAAGATAAATTTCTTTCACTATACTTTATCTGAAACTTATCTGAAACAGACAGCATATGAAATTATAAATTAACCCTTTGCACTTCTATGTCGAACTACACTCGACACAGCTTTCTTTGGCATTTAACGTTTTATCTACTAATTATCGAAATTAATAATAATTTTGCATCTCAACGTAAATGTACCGCGATGCCTACAATTCCCAGTATTAAATAAAAATGAGTAGTCAACGGTATACAATTTTCCGAGATTATACTTCCTTATCTGACGAAAAGTTTCAAGTATACTTGTTAGTAAAAGAATTCAGAGCGCAAAGGATAAAGTAGCATCCATAAATAAACGTCGCACAGTGTGTAATTTGGCCGATCTAGCTAGAGAGAACTATTTTTTGAAAGTAATTACAGTTTCCATTAATTATACTGATTTTTCTACTAATACAAAACATAATCTTCTTTCCAGTGTTAAGAATAATATATAATTTAATAATTATTTAACACTTACATGTAAAAGACTCTAAACTTTAAAAATTTGTTTTATTTTAATGGCAATAGTTATTTAAACTTTTTTTGCACACAATGATTTTCTGAAGTACCCCGAATACAACGATGTATATTATTTTAATGTTACAAGGATTTAACCTCTTAACGCACAGATTTAAAAAAAAACGGCCAAAAGAAATCAATTTTTTTTAATGTAAAAAACACACTTTAGAACATTGTCTTGGTAAAAAAATAAAAAAAAATAAAAAATTTTTATTTTAATTTTAAATATAACGCCGCTCGAATTAACTCGAGCGCACAAGTTAAGGGGTTAAACATGTTTAATCAATGTTCAAAGCCGAACAAACCGACGCATCGCTCAGAGATAGAAGTCACTTCATAAGTGGTTTGCTCCGATGCGTTCAACGAATAGACAACCCTCGTTTTGACGTCATTTTTTATTCTAATGCGTGACTGGCCGAAATAGCGTTTAGCCAGAAAAAAAATATTTAGTTTTCGGTTGTCAAACACTAATATGACAGAAGTAGGCGGTGCGAGGGTAATCTCCCCTTATCCCGCATCAGAAGCAAAGTGACATCTTTGGTTTGGCGGATAGTATATGAACGCCACTATACATATCGATGGGCAAGTGAGAACTGACGAGCAAAAGGAATGCGGGCCAGATTCGTCAGTCGGCCAAGAGCCATGCCTCTGCTCACACTTATTTTCAGTACTAACGCACTATTTGCTGAAAGAACTTGACACTTCAAATTTGGTGAGAAATTTGGTGCGAGCGAGATGTTCTGATTGCCCCTATACCGTCTCGATAGCCTTCTCTAGTTAATTTCTCTGTATATGGGAAAAATTTCCCGGAAGTTATAGTGGGCTTGACCTCGGTCCTATTGATCATAAGCATGAGCCTTTAACTTTCTCACTATACCCTCTCGAAGTCCTTCGGTTTCCGTTTTTTTGGTTTATATACTTACATCAGTAAGCGATATAAAAAAAGAAAGTTAAAATACGTAATTGAAGCAGTGGTTTTGATTTAGTTTGAAGTAATGATATGTAAACCATCGGATTCTATTCGACCGGCTACTGATTCTCAAATAATTGTATAGAAATTTCCAATCTCAGCGTTTTAAAAAATTATTAAAAGAGGCATTCCTTTTTTACAGATGCAACATTTTTCATATCCATTGACATATTCTCTTGCATACGTAAAATATAGTTGTGAGAATAAACTTCACTTCTCAGAATCAGTGCATCTTGGTACCTATAAACCGAATTATGAGGAATTTTTTGAAAGGCAGTCATAGCTTTATTCAGCACAATAATATTAATACTACATCTACGGCTGCTAAATCTTGTACATTTAAATACATTAAGAGCTTAAAAAAATATGGATTAAGCGGTAAAAAATACGATCAAGAAAGTAATTTGTATATTTTAAGATACACGTGAAATTTGTATTGTATTGCTCCTCTATCAATTTGGGAAAAACTTTTTAAAAATAGGATCCCGACAATTTGACGACTGCCAAAGATCTAGTGTTAAAGAGTTTTGAAAACAATATTTTTTTGAATCCTTATTGAGATTCATAATAAATTATACTAGCTCACAAAAACTTGCTCAGTTTTTCGCCAGGTTTCAGTAAAAATACAGTTACACTGTATTTCCCTAACTCATATTCACATCACGTTCTTTCACGTCCGTCCACATCGAGTTCATTATGATGTAAAACACTTAAGTGTATGGAAATGTAATACGTAGTATTATTTAATTTTATCAATCATATACATATATACTTTTTTATTTCTAATTATCTAAATATAATTTTGTTATATAATTGTATATGTATGTATGTATACACGCATGCACGCACGAGCGAACGCACGCACGTACAACGCACACACACGCGCGCGCGCGCGCAACAAGCACTCCCATATATACATACACGCGCGCGCTCACACGCTCGCACGCATAGATTGTGCACACAATTATACTTTTCTAATTTTCCTCGCGTAGAAATAATAGCATTATTGTATTTGCATCCTCGTGCTATCATCATTGGATTTATTCATTTGCTAAAGATTTTTCGTTGAGTCTGTTTCATGCTTCATATGTGTTTTAACCATTTTTTTATCATTTCATTTTTTATGATATATCGTAAACCTTGGTTAAACGTTATTTATACGCCGAAATAAAAGATAATCTAGTTTTTTGTTTTTATATTATGAACCCAATTTGTGTTTTTTATATTTGGGTATGTAATAATTTGCGCCACAAGTGCGTGTTGCTATTGTAAGGCAAGGGATTAACGGCCTGTCGTTAATTATTTTATTAATCTTTCATATTGAACACAAGGATATGAGAAAACGTTTCATATTGAAGAATTCTCGAAAAAGTTCAAAATATATGCAAATGTGTATAAATACGCAAAGTGCACTTTGAGTTCGTTAAAGACAATTTATTCATTTTCATAACAGAACCTATCGACAATTTTTAACCAAAAAGCTTAATATAAACGTACGGTTGGGGTCCTGGTATACGTCAAATGTATTGAATAGGATGATTCCCGTAATATGACGATTGCAAACAACTCGTAAATTCTATATTATATCAAAAAATGTACCAAACAAAATTTTTAATATTTCCAAAATGTCATTCAACACTGCCATTATTTTGTCGGTGTTGAGCTTACTTATCCAAATAAGACTTTTCAGATTTTTGAATAGATCATTCAATAATTTTTTTTGAATTTAAGCAGCATGAAATTTTTCGCACAAGGTCATTATACAACATAGGATTTAAAATTAAAAATTACCTATAATATAATTTTTTTATTGTAACAGAAATTCACTTTTCTGTGCCAGATTCTTTTGGTATATTTTACGTATCTTATGATTACGGTACGACAACTGAAAGATGGCTACGGAGCAGCGAAGCCCCTCGTTTTCAGTCATCTATTCCCGTCATTTTGTTTTTGATATTCTCAAACCGAGCCACCTAAAGTAAACACTCCATATAGCCGTAGCATTCCGGTATTTTTACTTGTACGGGTGGATAAATGCGACTCGACTATCCCTTCCACGAATCAGACCCACATTCATTTGCGTAACCATCTTTCAGTTGTCCGCCTGTGCAATTATACTATATTTTGAATTTTAATGAGACTTACGTGAGATTTAGTTCTCGAAAAAACATTTAATACGTATTATTTTAATGGGTCATCAATGATGACTCATCATCCATACTGAAGGGTTGAAAATACCTCCCAATATTGAGGATTGTAAATGAATATTTGGAATACCTCGGTATATAACTAAAAGATAAACAAATTTTTGTTTTCAAATTGCGTGTTCTTTAACAGAAAATTAAGCTTCATAGGAAAAGTTGCACAAGCAATATTTATTTAAATAATATATTTAATATCTGAATTATTTTACTAACAATAAGTTTTCGCGATGAACATTCTTCCAGTATCAAATAAGTTTACGTACGTAAACTTAACTATCATCCAAATTAGTTTGAAATTTTTTGGTTTTAGACACTAATGGTAATTTGTTTTTTAACTTTCTTTTGCCCCCGTCATGGGAAACTATCCAACCAAAACGGACTTCTTTCAAAACAGCTGATTTTATTGCAAAGGCAAGTAAAAATTCTGTATAGCAACTTTTCTTCATCATCAAAATTTTCTTTTAAAGAACAATTTAAGAGAAAAAAATGTATATTCTCCAGTTATTGAGGTATTCTAAAAAATGTACTTTTAAATGTTAACTTTTCGGGCAACTTTCAGCCTTTTAGTATTGACGATGGCTGATAAAAAAATATACGTGTTAAATATGTTATCGAGAACTACCAACCACGTAAATTTTATCAAAATTAGCGAGAATGAGTTCGATATACACCCTTGTCAGTTGCAAAAGCTCAGTAATTGGCATAAGATGAAATGTGTCAAGGTGCTATGAAAATTAAAATTTTTCAATAACAATTTAAGAATTTCAAAGTACACACAGTTATGTAATATCACGTTACGTTATGTAATATTCATTGTTAAGCGATAATCTATTAAAAATGTATAATTGTAATAGATAATACTTTGAACAGTGTTTTAATTATAATTTATTAAGGAAATATATTGATATTTATTCATATTGGGCTATCGCATAGAAATTCTTTTTTAATTTGAGTTTTATGCTCTATACCAACGTTTCCCAAATTGGGGTGCACGGCCCCTCAGCCGGAGATCGGCAGCCTACGGCTCCAAAGCAAACTTTAAGACGTTGAATGCTCTTTGTGATCAGTGACCGGCTTTCTTGAATTCGATGAACTTCCAGATAATTTTCATTTTGTAACTGTTTGTTTACGGCTTTGCTAATACATTCAAAAGTCAATACTTAAACAATATTCATATGTAGTGATCAGATTTTATTAAATTTCGATCGTTATATAACTAAAATTTGGAATTTTATTTACGATGGAAAGTTAAAAATAATGTGCGAGATATTGAAAAATCTTCAAAATACATGAAACAAGAAAAATTGTTTTATTAATTTTGCTGTATTAGTTACCGCCAGGATAAATTTTAATTAATAGATATTGTTACGAAGCACCCAGTACATTCAATGTTACTGGGAAACGAGACATGTCAATTGTTTATTAAATAAAAAGAGTTGAGATTCTACGGTCGGTGGTCCTCGTAGACGGACGTGTTCTTTTAAATAAACGTTATTTTAAAAATTTTATTATAATTACGTATTCAATGTTTTATAATTTTGTAAAATAATTATGGTTGATTATATGACCCAATAATGAACACAGAAATAATATTTCTCACCTATTTGGCTCTTGCCTTAATTGAGGCTACCGATTTCTTTACCAGTGGACTGCGTTGGAGCCATTTACAATTTGTAGAAATTTTGAGCTGATTCGGGCAAAGCATATGAACCCATTCCGTCGAATGTACATTTGATGACAAAAATTTTGCCATTTTCCGAATAAATAATAGTTTGATAAAAAATGTTTTGGCAGGTATAGCCTACATGTTAATGGCAGTCAGCTTTAAAGGGTTGGCGAGCAACCTAAAAATATGTAGAGATCGTTACACAAAAAATCCTAAATTTTGTGGACCACTGCTCTGTACAAATTCAAGATGTGTACCTATATCTTTAGAAATCATGCAATTCTTGTTCGGTGGATTTTTCGTACATTAAAGAATTTACGAGTTATTCCAAGATGTCATGTTCCGCAATTCACCTCTACATATTTGAATTGTGGAATTTCTTGCCAAATTCGTGCATTTTTACGCAAAATTTTTGGAAAAATTTTACGCCCAGTTACAAGAAATTTTATTTCTTTCCTGCAATTCTTCACAATGATATGGTTCGATTACAGACATTTGATTCTTTTTTAAATATTTCAAAGTGACTCATCATCAGCAAGTTACAAACTGAAGAACGTCTTTAGATGTTGAAATTAAGTGTAATTAGGGTAGATATTGTATATAACTACAAGTGCAGGGAATAATTTTGTTAATGTGTTAAAAATCATTTACGTTAAAGTTATTATTGGAAAAAGACACGATATATAAGACAAGTTCTAAAATACGCATACTGAGTGTAATCAAAATAGTAAAATTTAGAACTTTCCAGAATGGATAAATAGTGTGTAATAGTCGTATTTCTGATCGCAAAAAATCTATTTCAAAGTGTGATACGCCCAAGAACAGGTTTTTAAATACATTTAGGCAAGTTTGAAATTTGGAAATACTGCTATACACGTAGAAGCAGTAGTATATATATTTTATTCTAATATTTTCCAACTGTGTAGATGCTGTAGCAATTCTGTCAAAAATTTCTATATTTTTTCCTATAAGCTTTCCATTCTTTAATTGATTTTTATTTAGATACCGAGATTTTCATGATTTTATTTTTACATAAATTTATCAACAAAGAAACACTTTTAATTGTCACGTCTTGCACAGTAGTCTAATAACAATAGAACTAATTAAAAAATATTTAAAATCGTATCTTCAACATTTAAAGTATAAAATAAATTACGATATATCAGTGTATACAAAATTTAGTATTGAATTTATTGTTATTGATTAAAATTACTATTTGATAATATAGTGGTATCTTTGATACATTATAGTTTAAAAAAATGGGTTCAAAGAAATGTTGCTTGTCGGAAGTAGAACAAGTTACAGAAGATTCATTTTCCTTGCGGATCGTTTCTTTGCTGATCATCAAGAACTAACGAATTGCCACACATAATTATATCTAACATTATAAGTAATGTTAAATGATGCTGATCTAAAAGTACGTATGAATATTTTTTTGTTCTCTGTTAACACAGTTTGTAAAATATTCCATTATGGGCTAATTTGCGGCGTACAAGGCACTTGGTAAACATATAATAAAAACATGGAATCACAAACTTTTATCAAAATTGGTCTTCTGCGTGTACCAAGAGGACATCTTACGCTCATTGAAAAAGTGAAATTATTGAAAATATAATAAAAGACAATACTGTGAAATAAAAATGATTTATACTCATTGGCACCAATATGCTCCTGCATGCATGCACGAAGAATTAGGGATACACTGAAAGGAAAGTTAAAATTACTAATGCATTGGAGCAATAATCATAAACCTGCAGATAGCGTTTCTTTGATATCATACACGGTAGTATGTACGTATTGCCGATACTGTACTCAGTATTCATACACCGGTATTTTTCATACGAATAACAATATGTAATCAGGTAATACTGAATGCTACGCAATCGTGGCATATCGTCGTCCCTCTCCTTAATTTTTTTTTCATCTTCCTTACACCACACTACGGTATACATATTCATACGTACGCACGTACACACGCATACAAACGAGTGCGCGCGCGCGTTTTTCATTCTCTTCCTGCCGCTTAGACGCATTAGTAATCGTACAACAATACGAGCGTCAATTATAATTTATCATCCAGTAATAAGCATAATTTCGACGAAAACTTTGAGTTTGCAGCGTACCATGGTATACGTGAGATGCTTGCAAAAATGCAAACAACAATTTCACGAGACGGCTGAACGTGTTGATTCATGATTATTTGAAAGTCTTTAGCACACTGTATCTTAACAATGAACAGACTAAGCTTTATACTGAATAAAAGTATTAAAATAATCAATGGGAATGCAAAGCTGCGTACACAAAAACATTGCATTTGCTAGTTGATACTCTTCCCATAATTAGTTAATCAATGAATTTGAGTAAATATTTAAGTTCACACATATGATAAGGGGGAGATTTATCGGTTATTACGTATAAATAAAGGGTATAAATTAATGCAAATTCCTGACATCGAACACTATTAGCGCATGTACTTTCGAATTCCTTATTCGACGCCATCAAACTAAGATTATTTCGCTTTTTTTTATGTTCTAAATTCTACTTTCGGAGCAACTGCAGTTGCGAATATGCAGTAATATGAATTATGTTTACATTATTAGACCTGTTTTTTAGCAAGGTGAAGTTACACCGATAAATCTCTTCGACGCATCGTAGTTGCACATGTATTGTTTACGTCTCGTCGACGAATATCTGTCTTTTCTATTTTACCTTTAAGAAAAATTAGTCGCACACGTGCATACACACACACGCGCGCACACACAGCCGCAGGACACATACTTACATGTGCACGCACACACGCTACAAAATGAAATACAAAACTATCGGTAAAGAGACGCAAGAATCTGATGATGGATGTACGCGCATCGTAACTCGTTTCTTTTGTATGCATCTTTTCAGTATGCAGACGTTTCATATTTGTAATCTATCGAATAGAACACAAACAAGCGTTCCTTTCGCATTTTACATTTTACCTTGTCATATTTTATGTATACGGTACGTGGCGATATTCACACACGCACATTTTATCTATGCACTACAATAGTACAATTTTTTTTCTTTACCGAATGTGTAATGCTTAACATTATTTATTGGTATGGATAAATTAATAAATATAAAATATATTAAAGCGCCATAAAAGGTTTTTTGAAAATGAAAGAATGTTTTGGTATTATGGGGTTTCCGTCGAAGATGTTTTGTTTTTTGCATTATCAATTTTCTCAACGTTTTGTCACATTTATCACTCATCTATCACACGATATACACGCATACACATACAGGAACAATCACGGTCGCCCACTTTTTCATTTTCACCCCTTCCCCCTTATCTATATATATATATTTATATATTTATATATCGCACTATTGAAAATAACTTAATGGCTATATCTAATATTTCAGATGTTAAATAATAACTGCATTATCAATATATTAAATTTAAATAATATAATTTCTAACAAAACACCCTTTACTAAACAAATAGTCAAAAATTAACCTTGTTTCAAATTCCAGTAAAAATCATATACTTCTTTGAACTCCTGTTCGTTATTATAAATTTGCATGTAACATGATATAACACAATATAATATAATATAATATTGACTATCGTAAGATTTTTGTGATTCGCAAATTTTTGGCATACTACGATGCAGCACATCGACTATACGCTAATATATAATGCATGACTCAAAATGATGATGAGGATAGAAGATAATATATAACCACGTTTCTCTTACAGTGGGAGTAGAGATCGTGATCCCAAAAGAGTCATAAAACAAAGATATTTGTTACAAAACATTACGGCATTTGACGAGTCAAAACATAAATATTTTTTAAAATTTCGTTTCTGCGCTCTTCGTATCGCTTTGAATGAATAAATAGACGAAACAATCTCACCTTCAAGCATAAAAGTTAATTATAATTTTGAATCGAACAGGTTTACATCAGCGGAGAACATCGTGATAATTTAAAGTATTTGAATAAATTACCGATTCTAGTTTCTAATGATTCTTTTACTTTGATTAATATACAACTTTTCTTTCTCCCAATTAAATAGAAATTTTGTGCGATGTAATCATTTCATATATGCAAAGTTCAAATCTGTTTCAATAGTTAAATAACATTTCGATTGGGCATATTTTGTTTTCCGTCGTTTTATTAACAACGTTAGATATAAAAACAAAGCGTAGATTATTTACGCTTACGGAATTACGCATATGCTCCGATCACGCTTCCCGTGAATCATTTTTATGAGACAAGAGTAAGCGTTACATTACAGTCAACGTTGTATTAACGTTACTGTTGTCTGTCGTCCTGTTCTGACCGTGTAGCATGTACATATTTATATCTTAATATTTTCGCTAAACGGTCAGGTAACCCTTACTTTTGATTCCTACCTTGAAACTGTTTGAAGGTCTCCTTCAAGAAGGGCGACATACACATGTATTTCTGTGTTTTCTACTTGAAAAATATCCTTTCAAGTATTTTAAATACTATCTCACAAAAAATATGGATCTCTCTATAAAATTGTTAGACTCTACATACTCCCCAGAAACGCGTTTTCTTGTATGCGATAAAGTAATTGGTGTTACTGAAATAACGATCCCATCATCCCATTTTCCTGATAATGTAAAAGCTATTCTTTCTTAAAAACTTTTTCTTTCCGCCAATGATTTCACAGAATCTACACAATTCCTTGTTTAATATTTAAAATTAATTATTCTTAGTATTACAGCGGTCATTATGTATTTTTTTTCTTTTTTTTTAATCGTCTCCGACAATGTACGGTTTCGGTGATATGAATTTCGAAATGGCGTAACACCAGAATTGGTGAACGATTTATCAATATTTCTGCCATAGAAAAGTAGAAAACGGATTAAAAAGCGATGTTAATCACGAATTAGTTTAACAGGGTAGTTCATCATCTATTTCCGATATATTGGTGAATTCCAATGTCTAACGATTTAGTTATATTTAATGCACCCCTTGCTTGGTACACCTTCGTATATCCCTGGTGTGTACAACTCCGTACACAATAAAAAAATGTTCCTTTTAAAGTGATTATACGTATGGCCGTTATACTCTACATCTATTATCAGTTTCAGTACAGAGAAACTTAATAAAAATTGTTAAACTAATTCTTCCCAAATGTGCACGTAAATAATACAAATAAACTTAAAAGTATAAAAACTAGAAACACATATAGAAGCTTAAATGTCTATTATAAAAGTAATGAATCTGACTAATTTTTAAATTAAGATAAATGTATAAACACGTAATTACGCTTGAAGGGAGACCTGCGTCTAGTTTCAACATGATTTGCAAACTTTGTGCATTCCATTGGTTCCAGTTCGAAGCGTCTTATAAAAGATCGAGTCATCCAGGGTTCTTAACGAGCTTCTTCCCACGGTAGTCGTAAACACGTCGGCAAAAAAGAACCATATCTGACGGCACCGGTATAGGGGGTTGTCGATTTTCTCTCGGATAAAGTTGATCTCCCGGAGGAACTATTAACCCAGGACTTTCTAAACCCTCCTCGATTCTTCGTAAATTTTTACGATACCTAAGCATCACGTTAGTGTCGAATATGTAAAAAAAATATTATTATGTTCATAGTTGTGATTAATACTTTGGGGACGCAAATATATTAAAGTACGTGAAAAAAAGGAATGTTTTTATGATGCATTACAGTGCTTTCAATATATCATAAATACATCAAAGTATCTAAGATATTTAACAAGGAAACAATACAATCTATAAGCGGGAATTTCAATAGAATGTTGAATACGAATGTTGAAGTATATTGTAAAATGTCTGTATCACTTCTGCGATTCAACAGCAAGATGCCTCCTCTGCACTATAAACTGCAGAACGTACTTATGCACTCTGTTACACAGTTACAAAAAATAATTTGTGTTACACGAAATTATTATTGCCAATTTAAGTAAACAAAAAATTGAAAATGAAATATATTAGGTCTTCAAATAAGTTCGATGCTTTCCTCAATCATAATTGCAACTTGCAAAATGTGTATGCTCATGGGCTTTGCGACATTTTAGAGGTCGACACCTTTACCTTTTAGAATTTATAAACTGAATATTGGAGTATAATAATACCGACAGGTGACAACTGTTTACTTTCCTGAATTGGCAGGAGACAACTGAATCTTACTTCCCGACTTATAACAAACTTAATGATTGCTGTTGAATTTGATTTCACTCTTTTCATTTATTCTGCGTAAACATGGTTCAATTATAAATCTGTAACAGTGGCAAAATGATCTCAAAGTTACTGTCTGTACGAACTGCGGCCAACGGGCTCAGTCTGTACTGTGGAATTTATAATCTACCAAAAAGATGACAAAAAATAAAAGCAAATGAAGTAAAATGTGTTCACCCACAATTTATATAATTGCCTTGTGAGTATAACATTAAGATGTTTTAAAAAGGCGCCGAACTTATTTGCACATAAGATTTATCAGCAAATGTTTGTCAAAACTTTTATGTTGTACAGTAGACACCCGTACAACGCGGAGGATGAGTTCCATGTTATCGGAAGTCGCGTTATATGGGACAGACTATGAGTATTAAATTGTCACTCTGAAGTTGATTTAGGGCCACGAGATCAAACTGTCACCGTTGCGAACGAAAAATTGTAGACGTTGTTACAGTTACTACATATTGCTGTCATTGGCCAAATAAAAAAAGTCACTTCATAAATGGTTTCCTTCGATTCGCTAGACGAATGGAGACATTTCTCGTTCTAATGTCATTTTCGATTCTAATGCGTGACTAGCCGAAATATCTGCACGTCGTTACGTCGTCGCCGGTAATGACGAAATAAGTGTTTAATTTTTCGTTGTTATTCACCGACCATTGGTTTGTAGTACCTGTGTGCGGGTACCCGATATATCAGACTCGGGTCAGGAGCCTGACACATACGGGTCTTCACATAGCTAAACAGCCTTGGGTAGCCTAACCGCCTCCAGCAGTTTGACTGTTTCGGGTCAGAACGGCAGGCATCGGGACGGCTCGATCTAGCTTTAGCGGTCCAGAATATCCGTGATTCGATTCGAAATGTTTTCACTAAACAACCGGCTTGACACCTGTCGTCCTGACCCGAAGTATTCGAGCTACCCGAAGATCCGTCTGTGTCGGGTACCCACTCGATCCCGCCCGGCTTCTTTCGGCCCAACCCGATCTGTCGAGTAGCTGATACACTGGACAGCTTGCACCCTCCCAGTTTATAGGACTGACATGATGAGAGTAGGCGGATCGAATGGCAGTCTTTCCTTACCCCGTACCACATACTAAGTGACTTATTTTACTTGGGGAATGATAATGAGACAGTTAGTGTTATATGTACCTAACTTGTTTTACATAAAGTTTCTTGTAATAAAGAAGGAAAAACAAATGGCGTTGTTGGAACTTATTTGTTAATACTTCCAATAGTGAATAAATGTTAAATAGTGAAGTGCATATTGTTATTTTTATTAAAAGATGAACAAAATAATTTTCCTCTTATGTATTATTATTTCTTACGACAGATCATGATAAACAACAGGTAAGAGTATACATTTCCTTTTCTAAACAAAAAAATCAGAAACTATGTGAAAATGTTAAATTTATCTTACACGTTATATAGAATTGTTTATCGTGTTGTACTAGTACTAACTGCAATTTTTTTCGGGGCGTTATACGAATACGTGTTGTAGGGAGTCCACTGTACTGCATTAGAAATGTACAAGCCATTGAATTAGATAATATTTGTAAGAAAATGGCTCTATAAAATCAAAACAAAAATTTTTAATCAACTCCGTACATTATTAAAACTGGATGTCTGCAATGTGCAGAAATACATAGTAGACATGTTGCTGTTGAAAACCATATCTTCTGAACTTCCGTTCATCAAAAGTCAGAGATCATTCGAATGGACAAGAGTTTTAGAAGACAATATATTTAAATGGTTTTTACAAATGCTTCAAGTATCAAAGTTCCCGACTCATACTTCGAAGGTTCGCTTCGTTGTAACAATTATACGGAAAAATATAACTTATTAACACTCTTTTTAGAAATGAATTTAATTTTTTTTTTTAATTGTTTCATAGACATTCAATGTTATAATTTGTAAGTTATTGTTTCTTCGCTACTATTAAAATAATTACAAGTTACTTTCCTAGGATGTATAACAACGTATCGGATATCCTAATCTACAATATTAAGACATGTTTGCACGTAAATGGCAGTAGAGTGCTATTCAAATAGGATTATCTAAGTAGTTATCGTTTCATTGGAAAAGTAGGTATTAACTTACAAATTATGTACTATAAATTTGTCAGTATGCAGTCGTATGTTCCTTAAGACTTTTAATATAGCATTCCTTCAGTATTTTAATACATTACCAAATTCTTCGGAAGGATGTTTAACTAAAATTTAGGTATAATCACTTATTTTTGAAATCGCCAACTTACCGGCAATATTCGTTGAATGTTAAAATATAACATTTGTCTTCTATGCAGGCAACACTGTTTGCATCACGATGCCGAGAAGCAAATACTTCGTCTTCGGTATCGTATTGAGTCCGACCTTGTTCCGTGTGCTCCGGCCTGTAATACCACAGCAGGGAAAACATCATCTCTCCTAAAAATTAAATAAGTTTTTACTTTGTTTTCATTATTAATTAATAAGAAAATAGAAAATTAAAAATAAAAGAAAAGGGTAAACACACCGTCATCAGGATTTTCCCATAAAGCAGCAATTTTTGCTACAAATGGTAAATCAGCTTTTCGCGGGCCACTTTTCAGTAAAACGCAATCAAGTGGTTTCAGTACATCTCCACTTTCGTGTTTCATACTCGCATAACATCGACGTATAGCCGATTCCTCGTTCTGGCAACAATTATGAGACAGATTAATGTAAATATCTAACTAACTGGTACAGATAGCACGAACAAAGCAATTACGTTAAAGGGTATAGCAGGATAAGGTGGTCAAAAGTGCCCTTGAACCGATTTCAATGGGGGTAGTCTCATTCGATAGATAATGCTCGGCGATCATTGTGTACCACATTTTAACCCTTTATCTTGATCGGAAGGGTAGTTATGGGGAAAATTAAAAAAACATGTTTTTGGCCCTTATCCCCCATTTATTGAGGTGTAAAAAATCCGAAAAAATTCTGGCATATTCTACACGGTACCGGACATGTTGGAGAATTTTTCCAGATTTTTCCGTCGAAGTACCTAAGCGTGAAAAATGGGCAAAGTCAAAAAAAAACGGAAAAAAGAAGATTTCGTATCGAAATCTTCGAGGTACAACTTTTTGTTTTATATAGTAACAATCTAACACCTACGATTGTTATCCCCAATTTTTTTCAGATTTTTAAACCACCTGCGTCATTATGAAAAAAAATCGAAAACCGATTTTCGGGACGTATTTTGATCTAAAACGCAAGAAGTATTTGTTATTTTTCCATTATTTTCATAGAGTATGTTCATTTTGTGGTTTTTAATGTTTTACCATTACAGATAATTTCATAACAATAAAAGGAATTGAGATAACTCACTTATCTATAAACTATGTGTTACATTATGTACCATAATTTTGAACGTTCTTTCAACAGCAGCAGTGGCGACGCGTCTAGAGTGTCTGCTCTGGAACCGCTATGAACTTTTTGTCGCGGGTTCGCGTCCCGGAAGGTATATTTTTTTTTTCTTTTTTTTTAATCTGTAAACGCATAAAAATAATCAATAATCATTTTTAACAGCTATTGCGATAATCCTAAATGCATAAAAAATGTATATCGTATAGAAAATAGTTTTAGAGCATATCTGTTGTTTTGCCGGCTCTCTCTAGCAATATGTTATCCCATGGTTACGGATATTATTAAACATTTAAATTACGGAAATGTTAACTTATTATGGTATATAAAAATGTATAGTCGGCACCAAAGATCACAACACTTGCACTAACAGAGTATATGCACGTAATGATTACTTTACTTGCATGTTTCTTTCCCTTATATTCAAAGAAGAATCGTTGACATGGAGGGGATATGCTCGAAACTTGGAAAATATTAATTTCTATTGGGTTGTATTATATTGCCATTTTTAATTTGTTAATTCTGAAATGAGCGTAGGGAAGACAGTTTATGGTTGGGTCTCCGCTATTGTCTCGAATGTGTCAAACCGATTTAATGCTGGGTATATTACCATTTATGAATATTTGTACTTGTTTAAGTATGTACAGTTCCATGTGACTAGGTAGAGACAGAAACCATTTAACAGTGAATTGACCAATATAACATAAATACCTATAGGGGATTAGCTTAGTAACTGCGCCAAACCTTCAATGCCTGCAGGTCATTGGTGAAGGCTTACGGACAGGAAGGGTTCGTGTGATATTGGAGCAGGCGCAATAAAATAATAAAGTCCTGCAAACTAAATTATATGCCTCTATTTCTTAAACGTATTTTGAAAGCGATACAAATGCTCATCAGTAAGATATCTAAAAGCTTAAGAAGTAAATTCGTATATAACAATAAAGCAATTTTAACGAATGTATCTATTGTACAGTTATGGCCCTCAAACGTATTATTTATTCTATATGATTTCGGAACAAATAACAAACTAGTACTTATGGCGAAAAATAATAATCTACCAAAAGAAAGGAACTTTTGTTTTCATTCAACATGACTTCGCCAGGAATTTGTCAAGGTATACACTCCGTTCCTTTAGTGCCGAATATACATTTTTATATACCATAATAAGTTAACATTTCCGTAATTTAAATGTTTAAAAATATCCGTAACCATGGGATAACATATTGCTAGAGAGAGCCGGCAAAACAACAGATATGCTCTAAAACTATTTTCTATACGATATACATTTTTTATGCATTTAGGATTATCGCAATAGCTGTTAAAAATGATTATTGATTATTTTTATGCATTTACAGATTAAAAAAAAAAGAAAAAAAAAATATACCTTTCGGGACGCGAACCCGCGACAAAAAGTTCATAGCGGTTCCAGAGCAGACACTCTAGACGCGTCGCCACTGCTGCTGTTGAAAGAACGTTCAAAATTATGGTACATAATGTAACACATAGTTTACAGATAAGTGAGTTATCTCAATTCCTTTTATTGTCATGAAAGTATCTGTAATGGTAAAACATTAAAAACCACAAAATGAACATACTCTATGAAAATAATGGAAAAATAACAAATACTTCTTGCGTTTTAGATCAAAATACGTCCCGAAAATCGGTTTTCGATTTTTTTCATAATGACGCAGGTGGTTTAAAAATCTGAAAAAAATTGGGGATAACAATCGTAGGTGTTAGATTGTTACTATATAAAACAAAAAGTTGTACCTCGAAGATTTCGATACGAAATCTTCTTTTTTCCGTTTTTTTTTACTTTGCCCATTTTTCACGCTTAGGTACTTCGACGGAAAAATCTGAAAAAATTCTCCAACATGTCCGGTACCGTGTAGAATATGCCAGAATTTTTTCGAATTTTTTACACCTCAATAAATGGAGGAAAAGGGCCAAAAACCTGTTTTTTTAATTTTCCCCATAACTACCCTTCCGATCAAGATAAAGGGTTAAAATTTGGTACACAATGATCGCCGAGCATTATCTATCGAATGAGACTACCCCCATTGAAATCGGTTCAAGGGCACTTTTGACCACCTTATCCTGCTATACCCTTTCGTTACAATTAATACGTTTCTTCTAAGAAGAATTTGGATTTCAATGTATGTACTATACATACATGAAACATCTAACAAAATGCCAAAGTCAAAAAAATACGTTCTTATTGTTAGTTAATAAACTCTCATATTATTACATTGGCATATTTAGACAGTAAAACTATTATGTTGGTGCATATGAAATGTCGGATTTTCTTTACATGTGAACGTTTGTCTCCCTGTTTTTATTATGCTTTTGCTTTTGGCATAATCACGTTTATAGTCGTATTGTCCATTGCCAAAGTCACATTTCAGCAAAGAAGATTTTCTAAAAGTTTTCCACTTCGTTAGTTCTTTGGAATTTTGTAATGATATGAATCCAATTTATATTCGTGTAAGTTTTTTACATAAGTATAAACTTGTTCATAATGCTGCAAAAGCTGCCATTTTTCGATCGTATTATTACTTGTGATGAAAAGTGGGTTCTATCGGCATCGCCCAATATTTCTCCGCGCCAACGCTCGACCGCATATGTCGTACAAAACAACTTTGAAATTAAATGAATTAAAATATGAAATTTCGCAACACCCAGCTCATTCAGAGATTATTGATTCTACAGATCAGAATTTCTTTAAAACAGGTATCTATGCATTAAAATCTCGTTGAGAAAAGTGTATTGAAGCAAGCAGTTTTTAGATAAGGATATGCAGTTTTATATATTCATTTAACACTAGATTTATGAACTGGGCCAATTTGATTCATTGAACATTTGATTACTATATATATAAAAAAGTTAAATATTATTTTTGAAAAACATATGTTGGTTTTTAGTCACATAATGAAATTTATGTAAATGTAGATTCCTCTCCCCCGCAGACCCCCCATTTCGCATTATCGAATGCAGTTGTACCTATTTTTAAGGTTGCGAGCCAATTTAACTCATAAAATGATTTAACAGTTGATCGCATAACACATGAAATTTGTAACTTCTATCAGACCAGGGTATCTTGCAGCTTTCAAGCCGCACGTGACTTGTTTCTCCTCTGATTTTTCTCTCCTTGCATACAATGTTTATTTGTATGAGAACCACCCTCTTCTTTTCGCAACTCCGTTACATTATGTTACATAAAAAAAGCTTTCAATGAATTTTCTAATAACAACTCTTTCATTTAAATTGATTAGGAACTATTTTCTTTGCAAAAAACCTCAATCTTTTTGTGTGAGTCAAATTGGCTCACTTCAGTAAAAATAGGTATATAATCAACTTCAGTAAAACTGGAGTCAAAAATCCGACATTTCATATGCACCAATCTAATACTAGTAAACAATATATAACACTGAAGTGAAAGAAGATAGAGATTGCAAGATAGATTGATACGTCGAGCTCGTCAGTCCCAGTGGCTGACTTTGTGCTCAACATATCAAATACGTTATTAGTTACACATGGATCTTCCAGAGGTGTCTGAAATTAAATATGCACAATAAAGACCATTGTACAAAGCAAATTAAAATGAATTGCAATCTTAAAATGCGTATTATTTGTTGCTAACTTAACATAAATATTTATCCGCTCCCCAAGTGATTGTACAGTTACAAAATGATTCATACCGTTAAATAAACTTTGGCTTCAAATGGATCACCTTCCCAGCTCCATCCGTTACTCCACTTGGGTTTTAAAAATGCTTTTCTCGTTAACGTCAAATTGTCGTTTCCTACAGAACAATCATCTACTTTAGAGATCGACTTCTTTAACGAAGTTTTCTTCGTGCTTTTCCGTTTTTTCTTGATTAAAGCTGGTTTTTTAGTACCCTCAGTTGTATCGCTATCGCCCTTTGTTTTTACCGCATTCTCATGTTTCTTCGCGTTGTCTTTTACTTTTGGTTCGTGTAGTTTAGATTTCGCTTCTTGTGACTTTGAATCTGTTGATTTACTTTTTCCTTTACCTTTACTTTTGCAATCTTGCGATTTAGATTTTATTTTCGTATCTGATTTATTTTTACCTTGATGACTCTTTGCATGCACTTTTGACAATTTAACTGAGGCCAACTCTTTAATTAAATCAATTTTCTTAACAATCTTCTTCTTTTTCTCGGATTTTTCGACGATTTTGGATTTACGATTTTTCTTGCGTATCATTTGCAAACTTTGTAAAATAACATTATCAATAGTTTCCATGATCGAATTATCACTGGCAGGATGCATGGGGCAGTTCGAAATACCATTATTTGTAGTTTGCTTTGGAGATTTTGCTTTTTTTGTTACAATATCAGAAGGGTTTGTATTTTCTGCTTTGCGCTTTTGACCCTGATTCTCCTTCTTCGTTTGCTTCTTCCTCGGAACACAAGTATCATTCGTAGGATCAACTTTTTCTTCAAAAGATGCAGCGATAGCCTCGGCCACTTTTAACGATAGACGATCTTTGTCGGTCAGATCTTGAGAAGAACCAACGGAAAGTGTTCTCTTGCTTACTTTTCTCTTCTTTCGACTATCGGACAAACTGTCCAAAGATAATTTTCTCTTTGTAACTTTTTGGCACTTGGGTTGTTCTTTCTCCTCTTCTTCTATTTCCTTCTCTTCCGATTTTTCCATCACTTTTTCCTCATCGATGATTTCCCGTACCGTTGCCTCGTAATCCGGTTTTTTCCAATTTTTATTATCAATTACAACTACGTCATTAACTTCCTCTTTAACGTCAGGATCTCCGTCGAGTTTTTCATCGAGCAGTATATTTGAACTTTTGTCAATTTCCAAAATAGCCATTTGTCCTTCCTTCATGCATTGTTCACACTTCAACATATCGCATTTGTAATCAGACTCGCACTTAACGTTACAATTCGCAACGCAGGATAAATTTTCACCGATTTCCATGCTACAAGATTCACACTTTACATTATTATTTTCCAGCTTAAAATTGTGAAAGTTACCAGACGGGCAATTTGCTGCCGCCATTTTTTCAGTAGGCGAAAGACTTTCCATTTTGACCTCACAGGTCGACGTGCAGGTGCGTTTCTGACATCCACATTTGGGTAACTTTTCTCCATCGTTCTATGAGACAGAAACATAAAAAAGCATGGTGTTAGAGCTTAGAAATATAATACGTCAATGAAATATAAGCATCATGAAGAATTACTGTAATTATTAACATATTGAACGCTACCGGTATTTCCCTACTTCCATTATTTCCACTGAAGTGAAATTTTTTCTATTAAAATCACATCTTCGTAAAACAGAAATTTTAAAGATACTGATTGGTAGATATTTAGCAGACATTTATCTTTGTAACGCCAATATTTAAATATTCAGTATATTCGAAAATTCACAAATATTCCAATTTAGAAGTTACATGAAATTTCATTGAATTCAATAGCGCCGGTCTCTGGTGACCATCATGGTAGTTATCGTATTAACCGTTCAGTCATTCAACAGGTTGAGCGTGCCGTCAGTCTCCGGGATTTTTCATTTTGGCTGCTCTGATTCGTAGGACTGACAGCAAACTTTTTGTTTTAATGACATTGGTGTAGGTATCGTTACGTACCATTATATGTTGTATTTTTAATGAAATTTATTAAAACGAAAATAACAACATGTTTAGTCAATTTTCTAGTTTAATTACATTTAAATTATAACTTTGATAATGGTGCATACCAAACCGATACACCAATGTCGTCAAAACAAAAAGTTTGCTGTCAGTTCCACGAATCAATACGGCCCAAATGAAGAGACCAGTGTTAGTCCCTTGTAACTGATGACGCTTGAACGTAAAGTTCATTGTCAGTCCTCAGGGACTAACATTGCGCTGAACGTTTTAATATTAGATACTGCAAAAAGTTCGTGCAGATTCTTAGCTCAAGATACAAATACTCAAAATTTAAAAAAAGATAGTTTTGTTTTACAATATGATCAACATTAACTTCTATGATACTTCATCAACTTTCTACAAGTTTCTTCGCAACCTATCCTTTTCCTGTAAAAATCGGGAGCTTTATTCGAAAAATCTTTTGACCTTGGAATTATTTTTACATTTCTTCTTATTGGCAATGAAATTTAAAGATGAAAATGGATAATATGATCAGAATGAGACAGATCAGTACTGTACAGTAGTTAAGGGTAAAAGTTCCTATCCGACTTCTATTATTTTCTGTCGAACTAATAGCCATGCCGCTCCGCTAAACGGAACATCAATTTGTCCAGTATCTTACGGAACTGACAAGGGAACCTCCCGAGGTGCCAATCACCGATTTTGATAAAATTTGAGTATGATGTAGTACTCGTGAAAATATTCGACACGTATTTTTTTTTATCGGCAATCGTTCAGGTTTAAGGGGTGAAAACCGCCCTCAAAGTTGGGGTGCTAAAGTATATTTCCTTGATTATCTCGGAAACTATGAGAGATAGAGTAATTGCGTAAATTGACGAAATTAGCGCCTTTCCATCACGAATATAACGGTATACTTTTTTTTGCAAAACCTTCATTTGTTTAAACAATATGTTAAAAAATAACACATTTTTGGCAGTTTCACCAACTTAATGTTGATCAATTTTCATGAAATTTTTTTTTATATAAACTAGATATCCAATGCAAAATTACGGAAAAATAGGAATTTCGATTTTTTATTAACAAAAAAGTTATTGCACATGAGATTTTATCGTCCGCCGCGCGAAATAGAGTCCCTATATGAGTTGTTCCTTGTTCATAATCACTTGGTAGCTCTTAAAAGAGCTGATTTTATGAATGTATATGTATTGGTGCTTTTAAATTAATGATGGAGCTGCAAATAATATGTGTTATTGTATATAATTTTGGCAATAATGATACTCTTGAAAAAAGTGTTGAAAACACAAATGATTTTTACACCATGAGCACCTCAATGCAACTACGTCGTCACAGTCGAAACAATTGTTAATATCAATTTGTAAATCGGTAAAACAAAATGTAACGGGATTTATAAATTCGTTTGGTCTATTCTCTGTGTAGCCGCAGCGAAACCATGCATATCTAAACATGTCTTCATATCTCGGAGAGGACAGCTGATTGTGAATCAGTGACTGCAATTTTATTATATTGTCCCTTGCGTATAAATTTATATTAATATTTAAATTTATTGTCAAATCTGATATTTTTCGTGCAAAATTTTTCCAAACACGAAATCCAAACACGTCCAAAGGCTGGATCTGTCCTGTTGTACCTTTTGGTATCTTTAACAACTTTATTGTTTTTCCTTCTGGAACTGAATTGTTCAGTAACTCTTCGTCGTATCCAGGCCACGCATCAAGCAAGAGGACAGCACAGTTTAACACTTGAGGGAGAAACACATTTTCAAACCATGTCTTTAAGTTCTCTTTATTTAATTTTATAGTTAGCATTTTAGCATAATTAGCATTTATAACATCACCGAATTCACTGGACGAACTGGCTAAGGGTTAATAAGTAACCTTCGGTGGCAATAACGAGTCAAAGACTTTTCAAAAATGCATTTCACCATTCTTTAGGGTTGCTATTGTTAGTCCGTTAACAGGTCGAAACTATTCCCACCATGCCGACCCGGGAATGTCCCACCGTAAACCGCACGCAGTGCGGTAGCCGCAGATCGTATCCTTTTAAGGGAACGGAAAATCCTTTTCTTTTTGTTAGTACCCAATAATTAACTGTAAAATCAACTCATTTACGAACTACCAATTGATTATGAGCAAGAACCGACTCATGTAGGGACTCTATTGCGCGCGGCGGACGATAAAATCTCATGTGCAATAACTTTTTTGTTAATAAAAAAATCGAAATTCCAATTTATCCGTAAATTTGCATTGGATATCTAGTTTATATAAAAAAAATTTCATGAAAATTGATCAACATTAAGTTGGTGAAACTGCAAAAAATGTGTTATTTTTTAACATATTGTTGAAACAAATGAAGGTTTTGCAAAAAAAAGTATACCGTTAGATTCGTGATGGAAAGGCGCTAATTTCGTCAATTTACGCAATTACTCTATCTCTCATAGTTTCCGAGATAATCAAGGAAATATACTTTAGCACCCCAACTTTGAGGGCGGTTTTCACCCCTTAAACCTGAACGATTGCCGATAAAAAAAAAATACGTGTCGAATATTTTCACGAGTACTACATCATACTCAAATTTTATCAAAATCGGTGATTGGCACCTCGGGAGGTTCCCTTGTTAGTAATGCTAACGCTGGGCATCTTAGGGTTATTATTCAATTTCCAATATATCAGTTATTTTATGACAGTTAATTGTAAATAAACAATTTATGCTCTACATTGAACGTTCTATATGAAACTGTAGCCAAATGACAATTCTTTTTATTGTCAATCACATTTGTCATTAATTCAATCTATTTTTTCAGTCGATACTAAAAGGGTTAAGATAAGTGTGGTAAGCATTATGAACACTTTAATGGCCGCACGTCTATGCAGTCAAATATTGCCAGGGGCCGCACAGTGGTTCATTTGGCCGAAAACCTGGCCAAAACCCCAAGGAGTTTTTCAATTTAGCTGAAAATTGGTGTATTAGTATTATTTGGGTCGCTGATTAAGAATCTGAACTCAAAATTTCCAAAAACAAAATGGCGGCTTCAATATGGCGGATGCGAGTATTGAAAAATTGTCGGATCGGCATGAAAATCAGTAGTCTTATGCTTTTCCGGTCGCTGATTAAGAATCCGAACTCAGAATTTCCAAAAACAAAATGGCGGCTCTAATATGGCAGGTGCGAGTATCGAAAAATTGTCGGATCGGCACGAAAATCAGTAGTCTTATGATAGCCCGGCCCTGTGTCATAAATGCACTTCCCGAAGCATGGCGCGCGCGACAAACAAATAACAATAACTCGAAGAATCGCAAAAAGTCGCAAGAAAACTCAACGAGGTCTTCGTCGGGAAGCTTCAAAGTTTAATTTAAAAACAATATATATTACGTTATTCCACGGACTTCTGCAGTTTTAATGATATTTACTGCAGCAGCCGCTGTATCTTAATACAAGCATGTAATTGCTGTTCCATCTCCGAATTTTCCTTTGTTTAACCACTTAACGCTCAGGTTTTTTTCGTATCGACCGTCCAAAAACGCACAAGTTTTTTTTTGCCTGAATGCTTATCTTGTGCATATTATAAAATGTTTTTTGTACTCCTAGTGGCGAACGAATTATTTTTTTTCGGAAAAATAACAAGTTTTTCATCATACTTGTTTATCTAAGGGAAATCCTTCTATAACTTATATAACCAAATAACATTAACAGCAACAATTAATTATAACAAGCAGAACACAAAAGTAATAATATAAGAAATAAACACACTATAAACTAAAAATCGTAAGACGAAAAAGATATTACAAGGATGACGTATACTGCACACTGATCGCTCAAAGACTGAAGAAACAGACAAAAGGTAACGGCAGAAGACGGAGTGATTATCTGTATTTGTTCCTCCAATATACAATGTATAAAGTTTTTGGAAATGTATACATTTCAGTGTAAGATGTCAAAGAACTGAGTTCTAAAATATCAGCGGCTAAGATAAACAAACCGCAGAGTGGCGGCCGTATCAGCTATGCCCGTGAACGTCACGGGCATGCACAAATTCGACCGTTTGGCGTGCCCGTGAACGTCACGGGCATGAGCGTTAAGTGGTTAATGAAAATTCGGTCGAAGGAGAAAGATGAAACATTGTAAGGAACAAATATTTCCCTCATACCTGCAACTAGCCAGATTTTCATTAGAATCGTCAAAGATCTTTCCGTTTATGACGGTAAGCGGTCGAGGTAGCCGCGGCTATCTATAGTTGCCTCGAAACAATAGGCCACCAGCTTGTTTAAACTCATTCCGACTTTTAACACCATGAAATAAACATATTATTTCGTTAATTGCCAGGTTGATCTTAGAGAAGGATTAGCAGTACTCATTAGGTAAAGCACAATAGCCCGGCTCTATGTCATATAGATGCGACAAACAAATAAGAATATCGCGTACAATTGCAAAAAGTCGCAAAATTTTACAACGGGGACTTCTTCGGGAAGCTTTAAAGTTTAATTTAAAAAAATATATATTCTGATATTCCTTTTCCTTCAAAAGTTATAATGATATTTATTGCAACAGTCACTGTATCTTAATACCAGCATATCACAGCTATTCCATCTTCGAATTTTCCATTGTTTAATAAAAATCTCGACTGAAAGAGATTGATAGAACATTGTGAGAAACAAATATAGCCCTCATACCTGCAACTAGACAGATTTTCAGCCGAAACGTCAAACATCTTTCGGTTTATAACGGTAAGCGGTCGAGGTGATCGCGGCTATCTATTGTTGCTTTGGAACAAAAGGCCACCAGCTTGCTTAAAATTATTTTGATTTTTAACCCGAACGAAATAAATATAGCGTTTCGTTAATTACAAGGGTAACCTTAGTGAAGGATTAAGGTAAAAGCAGGAGTAGTTGACCATGTGCCAGTAGTTGACCATTTTTTAGAAAACATAAAAAAATAAGATTTGCATAAGTTGTGCACTTTCGATGAAAGTGAATTTCAAATACCACAGCATCTGTCGATTATATTTTGAAACAATTACATGTAAAGTGAAGTATACCTATTAACAGCGAACGTTTGAATTCAATAAGGTAAGTAATATGTCGTTATATCTCTATTTCCTTAACGTTTCTCTTAAGAATGGCTGTGCGGTTCAGGTAAAATATTCATAGATTGTGAAGATTTCGCAAATGAATTATTTACTGTTTAAGACCTTGCAACGTTTTATAAGTAATATATACATCGTTTTTATTATTTTAACCACAAAATGCAATAATTTTTTAATGGTCAACTTCTAGACATTGGTACTCTACAATTTTCAGAAGTTGGTAGGCATGATTAATTACCGACATTACTCATTTAAATTTCTTTACGATTTATAATGTATCCGTTTTACATCTCACTTTATTAGAAATACAAAATATAAATCGATATATTGTAGTATACTGAGTTTTAGTCGATGACACGGTCAACTATTAACTGCATTCGCGGTCCATTATTGATCAGTGTCCAATGTCTACTCTGTTCTTCTTCTTCTTTTATTATTTAATTATTAATGATAATTTGTACTGGTAACTGATCAAATTAAACGATGATAAAGTGATTTTCACCGTTAATGCTGTAACCCTGCTTGGAATACGAGCGGTCAACTACTAACGAAAAAAGGTGGTCAATTTCTAGTTTTATCGATCTCAAAAGTGGTCAACTACTGAAGCATTTGCCGAATTTTTAAATATATTTCTCAAATTTTTATAACTTATGTTTTTTCAAAAATTGGTCTTGGTACATAATCTAGAATGTTCAAAGAACGTCTCCAAGCATCGACTCTCGCCAGTTATTGACAGAGTAAATAGTTTCCATTGTTTCTATTGAAAATTTCTCTTAACTGGTCAACTACTGGTACCTTTACCTTAGCATTATTCGTTTGTCCAAGGCACGATAGCCTGGCAGTATGTCATAAACGTATTTCCCCGAGCATGGCGCGTGCGACAAACAAATAAGAATATCTCGTAGAATCGCAAAAAGTCGCAAAATTTTACAACGGGGACTTCTTCGGGAAGCTTCAAAGTTTAATTTAAAAAAAAGTCGCGTTGTACTTTTGCGTACTTCACAACTATTTCCTCTGCAAAAGGAAAAAAATGTATGGGTTTTGCAATCTGTGCCATCGCAGTTGTAAAATATTAAATAAAAAAATGAAAGCAAGGTACTTATAATTTAAAAGTATGACGAATAGCTACAAATACTTACAAAGTTGATTGTACTATTATTTCACATTGAAAACGTATTCTGAATTTCGACGTGAATACGTTACATTATTCAAGTGCCAACTTTGACATTGCATATCTCTAAGAGCGTTGTTCAATAAAAACTTTTATTAATGGAAACCGATGCTCTGATATGTTACAAATCAAAGGCAATTGCTAAATTTTGAAAATCGCGAAAGAAATTTTTGGCTTTTTGGCCAGGTTTTCGGCCAAATGAACCACTGTGGGCCGGCAATATTTTTGAAGAATTAATTTTAAAAAACTGTAGGAATCGTTTTTGACGGCGCTTTAAGAAATCATGTATATGTTTAGTTATATGTGTTATATTGAATGAATAAGTGCGCGAATGAGGTATCGAGATGCTGAGATCACACAGAGAGTGTGCTACTGCCCAATAACTTTCGGTGGTAGCGTCACACACATGTTGTGTGAGCGGCCACTAAAGTGTTAAACTGATCCCGATTGGTGTTTTAAATACTATTTCTACCTAGAACGCAACAAAATATTATACTGTACTTAATTTTGGATTGAAAAATGTTTAATATTTTTATAAAAAGCAAGTCTATCTTTATGCAAAAAAAATATCGACGTGTGGCAACAGTCATTCTTTGTATCTATAGGCCGTAACAATTGCGATGGCTCATGACAGGTATTAGGGTCTGATTGGCCAGACGAATAGCGACAGCGTCACTCGTGACATGGGTCTTTGGAGAAGCTCCGCCTGCTTCTTCTAACCATTTTTTTGACCCAATCAAGGTTGATTTGCCTTTTCCTTGCCAGCGAAACCTACTACTACGAGCGTGATGGTGCATTGTGGCGACATTCATATTTAACAACTCGCACTGCAAGGACGTGCATCGTACGTCGGTCATGAAAATCAAAACAGTTTCAAATCAAAACGGTTTCAAACCAAAACAAGAACAGTTTCAGATCGTACCACATTGCGTGTAGCGTGAAACGAAAGTATTATTAGTGAAAAAGTATGCTCAGATATCTCATAAGTCAAATATGATTACTAGATTTTAACGTTTTTGGCTTCTCACAATGGTTTTTGCCAATTTCACTGCTACGTGACGCTTTACGGTGAAATATAATGTTGCAATAATACACCAAGGCGATGTTGAAATCTATTATTTAAGACTTTGCCAGCGAGAGATTGAACGGGATTGTAAAATGTATTGCCAAGACGGCCGCAGCAATAATAATGTATTCTTTAAGGCGAGAAAGGCTCACTTTGTTGTTGCAGTTTCTTAACTATTTGTGTTGAAAATTAATTTACAAATGCGCGTGTCAAAACGCAACACTATATTTCGTCGTAAGGCGTCGCGGAGACGAATTTGCGAAAACCATCGCGAGAAGTTCAAAAACATTAATATCTAATAATTGTATTTGATTTGAGACACATCTCAGTATACATTTTCGCTATTTATACTTTTTCTTTACTTTACAGGTAACGTAGAGCAATCTGAAACTGTTTTTCGCCAAATAACCTTACAATTGGTCGACGTGCCACATACGTCATTTTGATTTCCGTGGCCGACATGCGTGGCAACGTTTTTCCAGCGCGAATGGTTAAATACGAATATCGCCCCAATGTGCCATCTCGTTCATGCCAATAGATTCGCGCCTGGCAAGTGAAAGGCAAGCCAATCTGCGAGCTCTCGAGTGCACGGGAAGTGGTAGAAGGCGGAGCTTCCCAAGGACGGCTGCGGTGAGCAACTAAATAGGCTCCCTACGTTACATCGTCATGTAAACAACGAAAAAAGTTTTTGTTTTCTATAGTTATTACTCGTGTTTCATGATCAGAATATGTCAGGTCTGGTCAGAGCCCGGCCCGTCACGTCAAATTATGCGGCGCACCTGAAGATTTCATGTTTATATTGAAACTTTTGATTCTCATTGTGTGTATTCATAAATTATTAAATAAATGAAAATTTGTGTGCATCATTGTTATAATACTAAACTGCAGCCCACTGTAAAGTTATGCGTTATCAAAGTGGCACCTGCAATCATTTGGTCGGGCCTGAAATAGGCGGTGCGGGGGACAGTCTCCCCTCACCCCTATCTCATGCCTTGGGCCATCAATATTTTTGCCCATAGTATAGACAGTTTAAATGCAATAAAATTGTGCTTATTGCGTATATACAGGAAGCGCTGCCATTATGAGAAGTGTTATGTCAAATAGCTTGCAAAAATGATGCCGTCCCGATAGTTTTTTTCTGCCTATCGCAAAAATACACATGTGCATAAATATTATTTTCCGAACGAAAGACAAACCTTGTTTCTGCAATCGGAATTTTGCGGGCGATTATGTCCACCGACTAGATTACGAGACGGAGGAACCGAGGGTTGGTTCTGATTCAGGTTGCGATGAGTGTTGAGTTGGACGCGATCCGTATCCCAGGCATTGGCACCGTGAGGGGGCGCTAGCCCGGCTAGCCCCCTCGCCGGCGAGGGCGGACCTACCAAAGCACTGGGCGGCAATGACAGACCGGGCCCCGATACCACTGGCGCTCCCTTACCATTACCAATAAGGGGCCCAGTATCCACGTTTTTTGGACAAGATTGCATCGGGCATGGGCAACCTTGGAAGGCTGCATCTGCAACAAAATTTTTCTATTAATTGTTTTTTATTTAACCAATTGAGTACCAGAGATTTCTAAAAAAAAACATAATTGAAAATAGCTGAAGAGCACAATAGCGCTTTCTGAGCTGGATTCATTTTGAGAAAAGTCGCTCATGTCGCTTGCCTTAATCTATATAAATGTTACGGTAAATGTAATTAATCCGGTGATTATATATAATTGCTAGTTATTATATATAATCAGCACTAAGTTTGATAAATATAATAAATTCTTGAATATTTATCAAATTAACAATTTATAATTCCCAATTCCTAATGGCGAATATGATGAAAACATATAATTCCTATGTTTAGTCTGCCCGCCTAACGGCGGCTCTCTCTTTAAACTATGCTGCACAAATATTAATTTATCTTTTCAGTACAAGTATCTAAATTAAACAAAACTCCATGGGGGCATGTATCCTGTTATACGCAATTCATTCTGGGTCCCTATCCCCGAAGAGTCTGATTTAAGTAAGGTATCTCTACCAAAAAGATGAATTAGTGTTGGTTGGACATAGTTTTAAATAAGGACCGCTGTTACGCAGTCCGACTGGGCATGGGAATGATATTTTTTACCGCATTTACCATTACGAGTTGCGCATTATATAAAATCACCGGTTAGTTTGATAAATATTGCATTTATACAAGTTAGACTGATGTTATACACTAATGCGATTGACAGAAATGATTAATGTCAATCAAACTCAAGCACTTTCCACTTCTAGTAATACTTTTACAATAGTATCATCGGTTTGTAACGTTATCTAATCGCAAATAAAATAATTACAGTAACACAGAAAAATCGAAGCATTTCCTGCACATTTATCTACAGCGGGGCTTTACTGATCAGGGAATCGAAACTTCGCCTGCTTCGAAAATAGTACGTTTAACCCTTTTAATACCGAAAGACTATATATTGTTGCGTAACCCACAGCGTCTTACTATTTACATTGCGAGAAAACTTTATCTCAAAATAAATTGATAAAACATTATAAACAGTCTAATTTAATTCTTTTGCCGAGACTGTGAAAATATCATGGAGTTAATCTGTAGTTCTAAGGTCCTATATTAGTTATTTCCCCAAAAAATTATTGGAAATGTAATATTTATACTTCATACCATATGATCTACATAAAACTGTGATAAAAGGATGATTATTCTAATGTGCAAATACTCGTTATAGAAGAGAAACAAATTTAAAAAAACAAATGTAAAAATCACATTTCTACGTTTTTCATCATGTTTTACATTGATGTTATTCGTATGATTTTAAACAAATATTGAAATGAAACTACCGTTATTATTTCTTTTTGCTGTTTTTTTTTTATTTTGTAAATATCTGTTTTATTTTGGGTTTTATGAGCTTTTTCCCAAACCTTAGCAAAATTCATCATATTGACCCGGTATTCTTCGTATAGGTACGATACTTTCATTCGACATTAAAAGGGTTAATCTCGGCATGTCTCAAGTTTAGATCAAAAAATGAAGTAAGAAATATGTCAGTTTACACGTGCTGTATATATAGTTTTTAATGTAGCTAGTAAATATTTCTAACAGGGAAAGCGTAGTTTATTAGAAAATTTTAATATCATTCAAGTTTGTGGTGTTTTTTCAGGTACCCATAATGTTCATTTACAATTAATGTGTAAAGTACATCCCGCCAATTTGTGGCTCTTAAAACTAATTTGTTTTCTGAAAGTATTTCTGAAAGAAATAAAATCTGAGATTTTATTCTCAAAGAATGTTTACTGTGTATCGTTTCCATGAATACCTTGAATATAACATATCATTTGCTTGTAAACGATTTACAGCTCTTTCTCGGATGTAATCACAAAACAAAAATTCAACAGAGAAAGGCGAATGTTCCCGGTAGTAGAGGGGAGAGCACAAATATGGAATACTTTTTCTTTCTAGTGTAAAAAAAAACAAATCTGAATCGTCGTAAAGTGGAAAATTAAACAAAAAGACCCAGGGAATTTCGTATGCAATATGCTACGTAAGTACAAGGTGTAAAAAAATTAATGGTGATGGTTTTCAGGGGTTGTTCTACATCTCTACATCGATCTGCGAAAAAAATAACGGCCGCAAAATTCGTCAAAGAGTAGCAAATTTTTTTCATTGGCTCATCGTATTCGTCTTGTTACATAGGCAAAATATCTGAAAGGCATCATGGGTCAGGAACGTACTGTTCTCCCACAAATTAACTTGCAAATTCAATGCGAAAACCGCGGCCAAAATGCCCTAAATTCCACAGATATCTTCTGATTTACATTAAAAACTAAACCTCCGATTAAGAACTTCACCAGTCTTTACGATTAAAATACAAAAAATTCTGAAAGTTCCATATGTGCATAGTTTCAAAACTTTTTTTTTGAACCGATGCTCATGGAGGAAAATATTTTTTCATATTCATGTTCAGCGGCACAAAATACATAAGAATCAACCTCAATATTCTTTACGTCGAAAATCGTGTTACCGGTGTTATTATGAGTTCTGGTAGCGTTCAAAAATATAGACAACGTATATGAAACGAATTTGAAATTACGAGTCAGCGAAGAGATTCGCTGCGAGAAAATACTGTACGCTCTGTTCGTTAACACTAGCTTTACGGATGTTGATTATATATCTATTTTTACTGAAGTGAGCAAATTTGACTCATACAATAAAATCTTTTTTATATAGAAACTCTGTTTGATATACATTTTCACTACAAATGCTCTGTTCACGCGCGATGTACTAATTGAAACGATAATAGGAGTGGGTAGGTAAGAAAGATAATGTAGCAGAGTAGCAAACACAAGAGGATGGCTCTCACACATACAAACATTGTATGCAGTGAGAGAAAAATTAGATGAACAAAACACGTGCGGCTTACAAACCTCAAGATACCCAGGTCTGATGTAAGCTACAAATTTCATGTGTATGCTATTAACTGTTAAATCATTTTACAAGTTAAATTGACTCACAACTGTAAGAATAAGTATGTCACATTCGATAATGAGAAATGAAGGGATCTGCGGGGGAGAAGAATCAACATTTATATATATTTCATTACGTAACGAAAAATCAACATATGTTTTTCAAAAATAATATTTAAGTATGTAGTATTGAAGTACAGGTAACCTTCCTATAACACGATAGATAAGTTCCTAGAAAATGTCGTGTTGTGTGAAACCGTGTTGTATGAGACCCAGAGCCAGTAAAACAGAGGGGTTACGTTCCGAAAACTTATTAAAAACAAATATTTTTCTTAAATTCTACATAAACAACTTAATTTTTATTAAAAATATAAATGTATGTACAACACAGAACAAAAAAAAATATTATTTTAATTTAATGCAACCATAATTTAATAAATTTCTTCATCGTTACTGCTCAGTATAATCAGTCGAGTACGTTTTTTTGGTGGAATGATATCGCCCATAATTTCGAAATTTTTTTCTTCATTTAAAGTTTTTGTATTTTCTTTCCTCTTCAATAAATCTGTAATTTTACTCTGCTGTCTGGTTCTTTCCGGGTCAACGTTAATTTCTCCTTAATATCTTAAAGTCGAAAAAGTTATTCTTTGACACACCGTAGCTCGACGTACACTGCCGATCAGCAGCGTGAAATATAATACTTTTGTTTTCAAACCACGGAGATGAAATCAAAATAGTTTACGCCACACTGTATGTTTAAGACGGCTAGCCTCGCCGCGATTATATTGTAGAAGTACAGTGTTGTATAAAGGTTTTTGCAATTTTCTTATCGTGTTACAGCGAAACCGTGTTATAGGATGCCGTGTTGTAGAAGCGTTTCCGCAATTCACAAATCGTGTTATAGCGAAACCGTGTTATGGGATACCGTGTTGTAGGCTATATATATAGATGAAATTTTTATTGATTTAGCCAATTTCAAATTGACTCAGTTCGTAAATCTAGTATTAAACTACGATATTAGTGCGTAGAAAGTACGTATCTGTCCTTTTGTAATATCAGGCAATTGGTCGCAGTTATTCGGAAGTACAAAATACAATAGCTGCTCGGATTAATATACGCGAAATTAGTCAACTCTGTTCTATTCTAAAAGGACCTTCAACTTTTTATCAATTTCAATTTTCAAAGAATATCCTGGGCTAATGGAGAGTTCTCAATTTTTTTTATTGTTTGTTATTGTTATATCAATTTTTGATTATGTTATAAGATTTCAATAAATAAAATAAAAATAATTAATTTACTAAAAAAGTAACGATATATCGTAATAAGATTAGAATAAAATATTATTATATGTATTACATGAATACTTACGATCTACGAAAGGTCTTCCTTGAGAGTGCAAATATGCTGGATTTGGTGGAGGTGGAGGTGGAGGTGGAGGAGGATATCCTCCATAGTAAGGTGGCAGGGGATATTCTCCGGGGGGTGGTGGAGGCGGTTGATAGTCAACAACTGCTGGTGCTCCTCCGGTACCGCCACCGCCAGGACCACCACCACCAGCAGATTCCTGATAGCCGTAGTACTGTCTGTAAACAAATCTTTTTACAGCATATAAAAATGCATCGATAAAAATACGTATTTTTAAGCTTTACGAATATTCTAAATTACAAGAATAAGAAAATTTATTTTACCTCCTATAAGTCGGTGCATACTTATAGTATGGTGGTGGATGAGCGTGAGGATGAGAGTACGTTGGTGGGTAACACAGATCTGGATATTGTGGTGGTGTTCCGTAATATTGGGGACAGTACGCTCTATAAAATCCCCCTGGAAACAATAATGGTGTTTTTCTCATTCACCAGTTTGTACTACGCAGAAATTAAAACAAAAATAAAAATCTTTGGAATCAATGTCGTTCATGCTATATTGCAATTAGCTACATCATGTTACAACGATTCTCAAAGAATGAGTTGCGATACGCTAAAATGTCACTCCTTCACAAGGGTGTCACGAAATATCGCAGTATTGTCAAGAATTTACTGCCTTTTTCAATTTAATATGCTGGAACACGACAATTACCTTATTATTCGGAGTAAAAAACATTTTAAGAATGATAATATTAAAATTATTCTTGGATTTAAGATGAATTTAATGTCTGTGCTACAACTGACAAGGAGAACACAAAGCCTTCGGGTCACCGATTTTATTGAAATTTTACATACTTGTAGAGTAAGTTATTTTGATTAAGAATATACCCTATTGCAGGGGCACACGGTCAATAGTTTTTAAGATATTTATAATTAAAGTTTCATTGGCGTTCTTATCCAAAATTGTTGAATGCAATACCAAAAGCTGTCGTGACACAATGGCAACGTCTTGAGTTTGCACGGAAAAATCTAGGGTTCGTTTCTTGTCATGGAAAATTTTTTTGTATTTTCTTTTCTTCGGTTTATATCTTCAAAATTCAATTTAATATCAACACATTAAAATTGATATATTATAATGCGACAACCTCAAGAAGTCTCCTCGGAGGTAGGCCTGTTTCGGCAAGATCTGATTCGCCAGGCGTCATAAAGATATTTCAATATCACGACTTTGTCAAGTGCCTCCTTCAGGAGGCTGAGCAGGGTGGATTAAATTAAAAAAACGGTGCGAATAGGCGGTATTTAGCGAAAAGCTCCGCCGCTCAGGAGATTTCTTGAGGTTGTCGAACGATACCTGAATTCATTTGGTTGAAAATGGAAAAGCAATTTAAAGTAGGCAATCAGTTATAGAAATTCATTCCGCCATTCGTCATCAATTGAATGCACAAATTTTCATACTTATGTTAAAATACGCATACAGTCGGTGACGAAAATATTCGGACACCACTATAGTTTTGACTATTATAGTTCGTACTTCAGAAATGTAAACAATGAGAACAAAAATAGGTTTCATATATGTTACTATGCAGTGTGTAGTTTACATAAACATAAAAAATATTTATTTACAATACGTGATTACATAACTAATAAAAGAAAAACAGAAAGTACGCTCATTTTCATGTCACGGAAATATTCGGACACTATCAAAATTAAGTTTATATCACGATATATAAAACTTGTTTTTATTAATTAGTATTTTGTTGCATATCCCATCTGTTTTAAGACGTGCCGCAATCACGTTGGCATGTTACAAATTATTTTTTTTAAATAATCTTGCCCAATACCTAGCCATTCTTCTTGCAGACGCCTTTTTAGCTCTTCTTTTGTGTTTATGGGAGTTGTCCGAATTCGGCAATCTAATTCATCCCATAAATTTTCACTGGGATTCAAGTTTGGCGATTGCGGTGATGGATGGAGGATATTCTTGCAAGTGTATAATAAGAATTCTTGCACCATTCGCGATTTGTGCTTTGGGTCATTATCTTGATAAAACTTTATCCCATTTTGAAGTCCCATATTATCGGCACTTTTCTTTAAATTATTTTGCAAAATCTGTAGATATCTATTTTTATCAAGAATATCGCCAATGAAAACTAATTCGCCTACTGCATGGCATGAAACACAGCCCCGCATTATGACAGACCCGCCACCGTGTTTCACAGTCGGCTGCAAATGTCTCGGATTCAGTGCTTCTTTCGACTTCCGCCATACCCTAATTCTACCGCAGCTTCCATAAATATTATATCTGGACTCGTCCGCAAAAATTACGTCCTCCCACCACCCACTGTCCTTTCTAATGTAGTCCTTTGCAAAGGGTCTAGCAGAATAAGGGGGTCAAAAGTGCCCTCGAGCCGATTTTATTCGACGATGAGTCATTCGATAGGTGATCATACAAAACCATTGTACTCAAATTTTTAATCCGATACCTTCACCGGGAGGGTAGTTATAGGGTAAAATAGAAAAATCAGTTTTTGCCTCATTGTCCCCAATTAATGGGGTGCAAAAATTACAAAAAAATTCTGACACATTCTAAACATGAATGTACACGTTAGGGATTCTTTTTCAGATTTTTCTTTGCAAGTTCCACTCACGAACAATAAAAACCCAAAAAATTTTTAAACATCGATTTCGTATTGAAATCTTCCGAGTACAACTTTTTCCTTTTTACCATAGTTGCCTAATGTTATCCTTGTTATACCCTAATTTCTTCAGATTTTTTTAGTACGGTGCATCACTGTCGGAAAAATCAAAAACCGTCTGAATTCAGACACACCGGTGAGGTACCGTGCGGCTCGTCAGACGTGTCACCTAGGAGGTAAGCCTGTTTCGGCAGAGTCTGATTCGCCAGGCGTCAAGCGACCTGCCTCTTTTCACACGTACACGAAGGCACTTGACGTTCTACCTCGCGATTCGTTAAAAGAGCTACACATACAAATCGAACTAAAAGACGAAAAGAGAGAACGCTGCAGATCGAAGCAAGGGAGACAACGCGATTTGGGTGGCGACAGTGAGGACATCGGCGTAGGCACCAGATTTCTAACATCTCTATAGTGAAAACAGAATAAACTCCGGCAGAATTACCCCCACCACATGGGGAGATTCTCCTTGATGAAACGAAGCGCGCGACGAGACAACAATGTAATACAATGTCTCGCTCCTCCAGACAAACTAATAAGAATATTTGAATGCTACGACTTTGTCGGGTGCTTCCTTTAAGAGGCTGAGCGAGTGGACTCCAAGAAACAAAATGGTACGAATAGGCGATTGAAAACGAGAAGCTCCGCCGCCCAGGTGACAAGCTTGACGAGCCGCACGGTATATACTCTCGAAATTCGGCGGAGTGTAACAGTATAAGCCACACTTCCGCAAAACCAATGCACTTTCTCGATAGATGCTTTATTTTTAAGAGTATATCATATACGATTAAAAAATTGCATTTTTCTGGGCAAGACACAAATATTTTTCAATGTACTTTCGCATACTATACAGGTAAAAATCCTAATGTTCACGGATATAAGTTCTGCTTGTTAGTCGACCGATCGGGTATTATTTTTGACCTGAGGAACGCTTCTTTCTCTATAGAGCTTCTTATTTCTATAGAGTACAACATATAATAAAATGCACCAATTTTTGAAGTCTTTTATTGCCTATTATTACGGCTCTATGCAGAAAAATGCACGGTGGACAGCGTAGTTTGGCTTTCCGAGCGCGGTGGAACTGTACAGGTCTTACTGGCGCGTGCGGTCGGCTAAGTGTTAAAACCTCTCACCACATTGCTTTGGAGTCCTCAAAACGATGCGCTAGAGCTCGAGTTACAACAGATAATATGCAATTTTCACAAAATTATGCTGACGGTCTACTATTCATGTATGTTGCATTCGAAATGAAGAGATTTTCCTTTTAATCAAGTTACCGGAATCGTTATTCTCAATAAGCTGTTGTTATTTAAAAAAAAAGAAAAAGAGTAAGAACACTTTTTTTCACGATTAAGCAATCTCATATATGTTAGTGACCAGAACAATTAAAAAAGTTTAAACTTTATTAAATATATTTTTAAAAAGAATTTCTGGTAAAAAAAGAACAGCATAATTGTCTTCTAAGAACGTGGAAAAAGAACTTCCGTAAATGTTACAAACAGAACATTATCCTTCAAATTATGTAAAAAATTGTGTGAGATTATTATTAAATTGCGAATAACAAATAGTGTATTAAAAATATACGGAATAATATAAAATATGAAGTAAAACAAAAATACTCTCTCTCTCTCTCGCATTTATTCCATCACGCTCTCGCAATCCTACAATTGTTGCAATTTAGAGTTTCTTCTTATGACAACATATCAGAACGTTAACATTTTCCTCGAAAATGTATCACCTCCGAGAGATTTATAGATGAATTATTAAATTTTTTTAAAAATGTGGTGTTAAAGGCCTTCTTTTCATATTTCCTTACATTATAAATGGGTTAATATTGCCTTAAGTTATATGGTATATCAGAACTCACAAGGAAGGTATTCGAAGTGCAACTCACGGATTCGAATAAAATTTTGTGGGTTTGTAGAGTGATCCAAGACAAGAAAAATGGTATACTCCATTCGTGCCCAATCGCCCTTTAAGGGCATGAAATTTAACCTCAAAGTGAAATCGACACTTGCACTTCCTCGCTTATATCTCCTAAAGAACAAAAGATAGAAGAAAATGTTTTAGGTAAAAGTTTAATGGTAAAAGGAGTGCTATAAATTAGCATTAACAAATTTTTAAAAACAACTTTACTTCTTGGAAAAAAAATTTTTTTTTGCGTTATTTTAAACAATTTTGAAATCTTTTTGGTAATGAAAAATGTGGCACTTTTTATTCTGAATTCAACCATAACAATATTTTTATTATACACTGCTAGGGTTACAGAGATACACGACAAAACGTTCTCCCTAGCGCGTGGTACCGCGCAATAGTGCGCTAACAACATATAAAGTTACATATTAAGAATGCTCATTTTCGTTGCAGGACATAACTATGTGACGAAGATGGGTGTGGTAACATAAAAATCGCAAATTATGAAATATTACATAAAGATTAATGACTTATGATATAAATCGTACTACATCGCATATATACACAAATAAACATTTTTTAAATGTGACAAATTACAAATATGACAAATTTAAAAGTACTCTTTGTGTCAGAAAGCCAAATTACAATGAGCACCTTTAAGCGCCTTCAGTATCAGAGAGCCAGCCAGCGTCAAGCGCCTATAGGCGCTCCTGGGTATCACTAGCGCAAAATTTCTAAGCGCCTATAGGCGCTCACAGTAGTGAAATGGTTAAAACGATGATATACGCATAGGCACTTTTTGCACCAAGCACATCTTATAATAGCAGGCTTATCACCGTTAATCGTAGCTTTTTTTTTATTTTTGGGTATGAAAAAATTTTGTGAGAACTTGTTCCAATTGAGTTTTACCATATAATCTTTTTACAAATTTGCATCTACGAAATAATATCATCAAACTGCAATCTCTCACATCGAATCAGTTTTCATCTCCGAGAGTCCGCGAATTATTATATTTAAGAACTCTTGGTATAAAAGTGGACACCTAGAGGAAAGATTACAACAACAGTTTGAAAATCCGGTAGATTTCTATTTTAAATTTCCTGAAGCAGATAAACTGCCACGTTGTGAATTATGTGGTAAGCCTGCTATTATAAGATGTGCTTGGTGTAAAAAGTATCTGTTTGTAGATCACTTTTTTAATGAAGATAGTATTTCGTCTTTTTCACTTTACGAAACTATGTCGAGTGAAGTAGGTACATGTATTCGCGTGTGCTTACAATGTAGTAAAATGTTAAATAAGCGTTTAAAAAATATTTATGTATGTATATATGGGATATAGTACGATCTGTATTATAAGTCATTAATCTTTACGTAATATTTCATAATTTGCGATTTTTATGTTACCACATCCATCTTCGTCACATAGGCATGTCCTACGACGAAAATGAACATTCTTAATATGTAACTTTATACGTGTTAGCGCGCTATTGCGCGGTTCCGCGCGCTAGGGAGTACGTTTTGTCGTGTATCTGTGTAACCCTAGCGGTGTATAATAAAAATATTGTTATGGTTGAATTCAGAATAAAAAATGCCACATTTTTCATTACCAAAAAGATTTCAAAATTGTTTAATATAACGCAAAAAAAAATTTTTTTTCCAAGAAGGAAAGTTGTTTTTTAAAATTTGTTAATGCAAATTTATAGCGCTCCTTTTACCGTTAAACTTTTACCTAAAACATTTTTTTCTATCTTTTGTACTTTAGGAGATATAAGCGAGGAAGTGCAAGTGTCGATTTCACTTTGAGGTTAAATTTCATGCCCTTAAAGGGCGATTGGGCACGAATGGAGTATACCATTTTTCTTGTCTTGGATCACTCTACAAACCCACAAAATTTTATTCGAATCCGTGAGTTGCACTTCGAATACCTTCCTTGTCAGTGATGATTTTGTATTTCAGCAATTAACTCTACGTTATTATGTATTCAATTACAAAAGCAATATTTGGATGCATGAGCCGTTTTCTTTGAAAGTGGTGTAAGTCCATTTCATACTACATGGAGATATTTAAGGGTTTGTATTTGAATGTTTTGAAAAATATTGGTATATGTTAATACGCTCTTTTTGTGTTTTTTAAAGTATTAGTTAAAAGAAATTTATACTTTTGATGATCTCAAATGGACTTACACTACTTTCAAAATCAACAAAATATGAAAATCATACATTGATGAAATATTAAATATGGGGTTTCAATTGAATAGAACCAATTTTTTTATGAAATTTTTATTAAATATGTCAAAAAAACAAAATAAAAAGGCTTTATTTCAATATTTCTTCAGGTAATGCCATTCAAATTATATTACTTAATTACAATTTTATATTAATTTGTTCCATTTTTTATTTTTTTTCATTATGAGGAAGTTGTTAAAAGTAGACATGATGTATTGGAGGAATATAAGGTAACATATAAAAATGAAGTAGAGAAATTATGTAGTATCATTTTTAAACTAAATATGTCTTTGCGGAAAGTGGACTTACACCACTTTCAAAGTAATTATATTTGTAATTTCATTAACTACGTAAATTTATATTGACAAAATTATGAAAATTTTGAAAGATTTTTTGGGAACTATTTATAGATAAAAAAGCTCGTAGTAGATTGCATTCAATGTTACCATTAATTAACATTTTGTTAAAAATAGACTTCCACCACTTTCAAAGAAAACGGCTCATATAATAGTTGGATAGACTACGAAGTTGATAAAATAATGTTTCTTCCAACAAGTAGCGCTTTTAGTTCGCATACATCCGGCACTCGTCGCCTCTATATTCAATAAACTGCGCCAATTGTTAAAATAAAATTTATGTATAAAATAGAATTACGTGCTATTTAGTGAACCAAGTGGGTAAATGCCAGAAGGCTATGAACGCAACCTGGGGCATGATAATCAGGGTCAGAATTAGCAGCCTAAAAAGAAGGACGCAGCTCGTGGACGCAATAGTAAGATCGGGGCTACTTTACGGGGCGGAAATCTGGGGGTGGAAACGCTGGGAAGAGGCGGAAAGAGTGCAGAGAAGGTGCATGAAAATGGTAATGGGGCTAAACAGAAACACGCCGTCCCACATCTGGCAGATGGAAGCAGGAAGGGAGGATGTTGAGATAGAGGCGAAGATAAGAGCGTGCAAGTACGTACTGAGAATACTACAGATGGAGGACAAGAGACTGCCCAGGATATGCCTCAGAGAAGAAATCAGAGCTTGGAGCAATGGAAACGGCACGGATTGGCTTAGGGTAATGAGGAAAAAGTTTGAAGAAGTAGGGGAAGGCACAATATTAGGGGCGTTAAAAAGAAGTTTGATTGACGGGGAGAGGCTATACGAGGAAATAGAGTACAAATTGAAACGGGTGATAGAGGTCAGGGACGAACAGTGTGTGCAAGAAAGATGGAGCCGAATAGACAATTCTAGATATTGCTCAGAATATAAAGAGAGAAAGAAAGAATTAGGGCGAGAACCGTACTGGGAGGAAAAAGGAATAAAGGGGCTGGACAAGGAACAATGGGCGAGACTGCGTTGCGGGAATGTGGGCAATATGTTATACGTAAACAAACAGGTCGGGGAAAAATGCATAATGTGCACTCAGGCAACCGAACCACTACACATATGGAAGTGCGAGGGAATGCTCGAAAAAGTCAGTGCCGATACTGGCAGATGGGTGAACGAGTTAGGCAAAAAGAGGGAGCTAAAACTAGAGCTGGAAGAAATGTTGAAGGGAAAAGTAAATATTAAGGCGTGTAAATATAGTAGAGTATATGAGACTGTATATAGGAAACATGGTGCGAATGTAAATAGTATATTAGTATAGCCAAAGACACGCGTCGCCAAAGACTGTAAGAAAATTTTGTATTGCGTAGATACTTATATCCAAAAACAATCTGTATCATTGTATGGATGGAAATAAACATTATATATATATAGAATTACGTGCTATTCAACAAAGTCTTCACTTTTCAAAATACTATTTATTCCTCAATAGAAGGTGAGGCATGTTTCCTTCGTTAATGGCACATTTTACATAAACATTAAATATGAAAAAAAAAAATAAAATTCAATTCTGATATAAGAAATGAAATAATAGTATTTCCCGTGATATAAAATGATTTCCGTTATAGCTATAATATTCAATTTTGTTATGAGACAAAAAAATTCGATCTTACCTGTGCTATTAGTTCCTCCAGATGTGGTAGAGGTTGCAACTAAATCGTCTGATCCTTCGGAATTTTGTGGAGGCGTAGGAGTTGGTTCTGGTGGTGGTCCTTTGACAGGTGGTAAAGTTGGTGGGTGTTGTATCAGAGGTCCCGCCGGTTGGTAATACCCTGGAATTAAAATGGAAATTTAATTTAAACTTACTTTAATTTAAACATTTAAACTTTCGCTGATATCTATAGCTTTGCTATTCATAGATAAATATTATAGTACGGCGCTGAAAGAATTCCTGAAACTTGTAATGTGCTATTTGCGAGATCAAGCGAGTTCCTATTAACACTAAGTCTACCGACAATTAAAACAACACATTTAAAATTATCAAATAAATCTGCCTGAATCAAGTAAATGAAGAGGGCAGAAAACTTAACTAATTCAGCCACTTACAGTCTTCAAGATAGACGCAGAAATTTGAAAGAGAAACAGCGTTAGAAGTTTCGGGATCATTTTCAACAAATTCATGGGAAGTCATTTAGACCATCTTGGTAGAGATAGTGTTAAGAACTTGGAAAGAAAAGAACGCTAAAAGGAATTATGATCCTTGGATCCTTGGATGGTTTCGGCCCTCCTTCCTTTCTTTTTCACGTTCCTATAAATTGGAAGCTCGTCTGGAATAGGAGGCAGAACGGCCGCAGCGATTTGTCTGATTTCAAGTGAAATGAAATAGTTCTATCAAAATATAAAAAGATTGTAGAGTATCGTAAGTTACATTGTGTAAGGCATTCCACCGCCGAAGTCTTACTTATAATTTTTTTTAATGTTTTTCGTCGACACAACGCATTTAACAGCAATCTGACGTATACTACAATCAACAATGTTGATTTCTACATTTTGTACGTAACGTCAATGCATTAGAACCAAACCAAAGAAGTAAAAATTACGGTTCTTCTATTCTAGTTTTCTGTACATAAGGTAAAGGTACCAGTAGTTGACCAGTTAAGAGAAATTTTCGATAGAAACAATGGTAACTATTTACTCTGTCAATAACTGGCGACAGTTGATGCTTGGAGACGTTCTTTGAACATTCTAGATTATGTACCAAGACCAATTTTTACAAAAAACACTTTTGAGATCGATAAAACTAGTAATTGACCACCTTTTTTCGTTAGTAGTTGACCGCTTATATTCGAAGCAGGGTTACAGCATTAATGCTGAAAATCACTTTAATATCGTTTAATTTTAACAGTTACCAGTACAAATTATCATTAATAATTAAATAATAAAACAAGAAGAAGAACAGAGTAGACATTGGACACTGATCAATAACACTGTCCAACAAATTTAAAGCTGTTTTCTGTTTTCCTATAGCCACTATATAATTCTTATAGAGTTCGTCGTCCTGAACACGAATCCGGCAATGAAATTTCTGGATCACCCCCCTCTGTTTTCGAAAAAAATCAGCATTTGTAAAAACGGTCGTCTTCGGTAAAGAAGCGGATATTACGTGAAAACTAACAATAAGAAACGTAGGTTGTTGTTCTTGGTCTCAAAAAATAGAGGAGTGTTTACCGAGTATGAAAATATAAGCATATTCTAATATTCCGTATTGATTAATAGCAGTAAATCACTGTCAAAATTAAAAAACGAGCGGATTCGCGAATTTTTTATGCATTCACTTTGCATTTTCACGTAGAGGACTGTTGCTAGCACAAATTTACTGTACACCATTGGATTCTATGTGCATTGCTGAATAAAAAACAATCAGCGGAAAATGTCATAACTGTTTTCGTTTCGGCACAATTTAAGAAAATATCCATCCCGAACGTTTTGTCACTACGACGCCATCGCTCCCTGTAAGCGCCGTAGCTACGCGTAATACTTTCACGGGCCCCGCGCATCACTACATTCTGTTGAGGTAGAATTCTCTACCCCTTTACTAAAGTGTAAGGTAATACTTATTTATTTTTTTTTTTTTATATAGGAGAAACGCTTTACGCACACTCGCAAATGTCTTAGTTTGCGGATAGTGTGGAACTCCGTAGGCTTATTGCTTTCGTATACGCTCTGAAATCCTCTCTGCTTCATTCTGCTTTTCTGCCATTACTACATATGCGTGGCGTAAAAAATCACTCTGCTTTGAACATTTCTTCGAAGAGTATCATTTTTGCGAACTATATGTTTCATAGAAGCTATAATAGTATATGTATATTAAATTCATAAATTAAATTATTTTTTTTGTTATAAATAAATGTAGGATCGTGAAAAAGAAAGGAGAGGCGCGCGGCAACCCATCCAAGGCAGGAACTTGGCCAGAGTAGCTGAACGTCGACGATCGCCTGGGTCGGCGCGGAACCACTGCGCCAGCGACCTCTCTCTGATGACAATTTCTTTTCACGTCCTTTTCTCCTAAGTTCTTTATAGGAGGGCTTCTCCGCCCCGATCCCACATAAATTATGTTTTCAATTATTTATAAACATATTCTTTTCATACGTAAAAAAACAACGAAATTCTCCCTTATGACATTTTATGACATCTACGACAGTTTGTGATTGCTGCGTTTTGCCGTATCCGCGCAGCTCGAGTATTGTAAAACAAAACGAACAATTTTTTAATTTTGATTTTTTACAAAAACAATAATATTCTAGATGAGGAGGGAAGTATTTGTTCCATAATACATTTTATCCCGTCATCACTCGTTTATCAGATATAGTGATGTAAAGTGCCAAAACCGAAAAAAGGAAAGGGTTAATTTCACGACTCCAGAATAAATTAGGGAAAAACGCAAAAACACGTAACTTTTATTTTTGATTTCTCTATCATTTAAAACAAGTTTGGTTAAAATCGGATCGTAAACTTTAAAGATATGACGAAAAAAATGTCATTTTTTAATAAAAAATTAACAAAAAATCGTTAAATCAAATTTTCAATTCCATAGGCCTTTAGTAGGCGCCGAAACAAACATTTCGTACATTTATCAAAAATGTCTATCATTAACCGTTTTAAAGTTATAAGCGAAAAAAGAAAAAAATCGGGAACTTTGAAGGGTGGTTTTACCCCCTAAACAAGCGATTTAGCAGATATAAAAAAAATACGTATCGATTATTTTCGCGTCCTGAACAACTGTACCAAATTTCATCAAAATCGGAGGCGAACACCTCGGGTAGTTCCCTTGTAAGAAAAAAATTGGCGCCAACTTAAGCTTTTAAATACTTCCTTAGGAAACGAGAAGAAATGTGTGAGTCTCATACTTCTTTCAGAACAAGTGTATAGTATTAAATACAAAAATAAAACTGGCATATTTTGAAAATTAAAGCATTTCAAACAAACCAAAAGAGAAATAGAGATCACACATTTATAGTTCATCAAAAACAATTTGAATTCCGACGCAGAAACATCGTAAAGCTACCTTACATTTTGTGCATTTCCAGGACGTTTCGCGTCATTGTTTCAATTTGTAACGAACTTTACACATTCTAGTTGCACAGGGCGTTCCAATAAATAAAAAACAAATTATGACTATATGCTTTATTAACCTTTTCGCTACGACGCGCCTGTGACAAAATATGATCGCTGTGTACGGAACGCATAACAGACTAGTCGACACTGAGGTACGGAATGCTACGAAGTAATTACAAGTTGTTTCTTGTTCTCTAAATTTTACAATGAAATTTATTATATTTAGTAATATCATTTTATTTTCTAAAATATAAAAATTTATAATCATATAACTTATTTTTTAAAATAAGCTCTTCCTACCCGAGCGCCCACTTTTCGAGGGCGTATAAATACGCCCTTCGTAGCGAAAGGGTTAATATCACTGTATTACTATCTGTTCGGCCATCACCTAATAACCGACTGTTTCGTTTTCTCACCATGCGACGATTGTCTCTTTCTTTGTTTTTCGCTAGATGCATTGCCTGAGCCCATAACTGCGCCTTCGCAGCCACACGCACGCACAATTGCGTCTGCACAAATCTGTTACAGTTGTTTTCTTTTTGTCTTTTTTCGAGTTGTACAAACATGCTTCGGGAAATGGGCGTAACATTATGCTTGCAATCGTAATGGTGTTGTACTTTCTTAGGATTTTATGCATTTGGTATAGTTAGACAGCTATACAGGGTATAATTCAGGAGTTGTCCTACATCATTAGACCCATGGAGATTTGCCAAAATGACTTCCGTTTGAACGAAATTTATACTAGGAAGAGGGGGAGACTAGGAAGATGTCAATGATTTGCGTTCGGTGTCAGATTCGCTCAAGGGCCCTCCTTGGTGAAACAGAAACATCGCACTTTTCTTCTGATTCGGTAACCCATTCCTCCATTTTCCAATTTTGTTTGTTTCCTCTCGAAAGGTCGGAAACTTGCAAGACTGACTTATGGAACGAAATTTTAATCGCGGAGGCCCAATTAAAAGTTAATTTGCGAAAGAACGGTTCGTTTCTGACCCATGGTTCCTTTCAGACATTTTACCTGCATAATAAGACGAATACGGTGAGCCAATACAAAAAATTTGCTACCCTGTTGCGAATTTTGCGGCCGTTCTTTTTCGTAAACTTCCATCGATCCAAAGATGTAGGGCGACCCCTGAAAGCCATGGCCATTAATTTTGTTACACCCTGTACATTCTTTTAAAAAAATGCCTGAACCGCAACTGTTATATAATCCACATATGATTGTTTTCCTTGTTTTCCTTGATTGCTTATTTTTTTCTTTATAATAATAAGAAATATTAATGGCAGACAAGTAAAATAAAAGTTTTTTGTAATCCTTATTGAATTTCCTCATAATGGGAAAACAGGCCAACATTTGGTCATTGAGATCACTCCCACCCCTTCCTTTATTATAATCTACCACGCAAGCAGTCTTCAATGACTTGTTATTTTGTTTATCTGTCACTTCAGTAAATTCCGCAAGTTGCGTGTTTGGTTAACATGTATACATCGCGTTTATCGCTCCATCTTACAGCTAACAAACCATTGCACGTCCTGTATACATATTCTCCTTTGTTTAACTTATTGATTGGATAGTCCTGTGGCATGTGTTGTCTGTTCTTTTGTACAATGCTGATAACGTTTATCTTTTGTCTGTGTAACGTTAGAAATAGAGCGGGAGAGAAACAGCAATTGTCAAGGAACAATGTGTATCCTTTATTTACTATGGTTTTTGGCAATTCCACGACAACATTTTCTGATGCACTATCATTTCGCTGAATTTTAGCTTGGCTAGTATAATATATATTTTGAAATTGGAGCAGAACCCACTATTTGCCTCACATTATTTATATTTTTTCAATCCGAACCTCGCTTGTTTCGATGGGTTAAATTGTCTACATATTAAATGATCTCTACAACTTATTAATAACTCATTAATACTCATATTTTGTTAGTTTAAATTTTTTGTTCTAGTAAGAAATAATTGGTCTTACTTTTCGGAGGAAGTAGTTACTGCCGGTCATTATTGGAGAAATGTAGAAATCGTACTATTTTACGAAATCTTTTAAAAGACACTACAGTCGACCCCCGGTAATCCGGCCCCTGTCTAATCCGACATGCCTATAACATGTATGTAGGTACAGTCGAGTTCCGTTATGAAAAAATGTGGTAAATCGTTCGCGAATGCCTGGACAAACATTAACATAAATGTTTAGTTATTATTTTTTTCTAAGTTCTAGAGCAATAATTATGGTAATTTTATAATAAACCCTAAGCGGTTTATTGTGTTGTTTAATTTACTAAATTACACATCGTATGAGTTAGGTATAGTACATATAGAATCTTACCACTTTGATATTTTATTTTTCGGATTACAAGGTACGCTTTTCCAAAACGTTCCGGACTACAGGGGGCTGTGACAGTACTCTATAGTCCGACAAATTGGATAATCCGACGCCGCCTTGCAAAACGTTTGTCGGATTACCAAGGGTCGACTGTATTTTCTCAAAGATAAATGATTCTATAAATTCCCATTTAGACCAATATATTTATACGTTTGATTTGTTGGACTTACATCGTCAAAATGTAGAGCGCACAGTAGGCCTTCATTTCATCATAAGTAACTCGCAACCAAGAATCACCCATTTTCTTGCTGCTTCTATTATCATTTATTACTTGATGTAAATATTTAAATATTTATATAAATATAAATTTCAATAAATAAAAGTATTTAAATATATACAACAAGTATGTGAGTACGAAATTGAAATAAAATTAAATGAAATGTAAGGGTTGGCAAGAGTGCGATCACGCGTTGGTCGTCAACGGTTTCTTTTGTTTTTTTTTGGTTCCTCTTCTTCTTCCGAGCTTCGTGGCGATAAGATGTAATTAACACTTTACCAACCGGTAGCCGATTAATCGGCGTTTCGGGCTCAACACTTTTGGACTTTTAACTTATTAATTGGTTGCTATGGCAATTAATAAATTACAATTTTTCGTTGTGGTTAACTGTGCCAAGGACTTACTGAAGAAACTTTGCAATTTTCGAAGAAATATCAGTACCAGAGAAATATTTGCGGGCAAATGACCGATCAGAAGTGGGTAGGATGTTGAAAAAATAGCGATCGGTAAAGTGTTAAGGATACTACCACGTGCGCTTGATTTAACAAAGTAAATATTTATTTGTGTAAGGGGGGCTGAAGGCGACGAAGTGGTGCTTGGGGGCTGTGTATCGTGGAAGTGTTGTTTTCGAGAATTGCTTTAACCCGGAAATCAAAAGAGCTGAGAAGCAGATACAGAGCTAGTAGGAGCATCAGGGAAAGAACGGGTAAAGCGTCGGATCGAGCGAAAAATTATTTTAGCCAAAAACCAAAAAGGGCCCGAGAGTGAGGTTAGGTGAGAGGAAAGGCCCGCATAGTGGCGCTGAGGACACAGCGGCGGAGAACAGAAATATGGAGAGAGGAAGAAGGTCGTTGGAGGAAGAAGAAGCGGCGGAGGCAAGAAAAGTGCTAAGGACAGCGAGGGGACGACCCACCAACGCCGAGAAGCTAAAGGCAGAGAGTGGAAAAGAGAGAAGTATCTCAAAACTGTTTGCAACGCGGGGGGACAATGCCTCTAGGAGAGAAGGGGATACTAACGGTGGAGGAAAGGACGAGGAAAGGAAGGAAGATAACCGCGAGAAAAACGGAGAGGAAGGTAGGCAGTTACAGGAAATGGAGGATAGAATATTAGGATGCCTAGAGAATCAAAGTAGAAGGCTGGAGGAAATAAATAAGGGCCTAAGAAATGATATCACTGAACTAAAAGAAGAGTTGAAGAGAAGGATGGAGGAATGGACGGCAGAAAAGAGAGTGCTGGAGGAAAGAGTGGCGAAGTTGGAGAAAGAAAATATGGAGGAAAGGGACTGGAGACACGAGATGGAAACCAGGATAGAAAGGTTGGAAAAGATAGGGAAAACAGAAAATGAGAGGATGGAAAAAGAGGAAGGTAGCAAAGTAACAGAGCTGTGGGAAAAAATGGAGAGGAATGACAGAACCATGCGAAGGAAGAATATAATAATAAAAGGAGCGGATATAAAGGGAAATGCCCTAGACGAAGCAGCAGAGGCCTGGATCCAAAGGAATTTAGGAGTTAAGGATGCAGTGAAATCCGCCAGAAAGATAAGGGTAGGCCAAAACAATAACAACCTGGCGCTACTGGTGAACCTAACAACGTTAGAAAACAAGAAGAAGATCATGGAGAACAGGAGAAAATTGAAAGGTACAAGCATATATATTGATGATGACCTTACAAAGGCGGAAAGAAGGATACAGATAAAAATAAGGGAAAGAGCAAGAGAAGAAAGGGTAAAGGGCCAGAAAGTAAGAATAGGATACCAAAAAATACAGGTAAATGGTAAATGGATTAGATGGAAGGAAAATGGGGAAGACTTCGAGGACCTTTTTTTCGGGGAGAGAGTCAGCACAACAGGGAGGAAGTAGAGGGAAGAAGATTCATCCTGTGGAATATGGCAGGGGCAAAAAAGATAAAAGAAGTGTGGGAATATCTAAAAAATTTCACCATCATCCTATTACAAGAAACGTGGATCGAGGAAAAAAATCTGAAAAGCTTCAAGGCTGCTCTGGATAAGAAATTCGAATGGTGGGTGAAATATGCCACAAGGGAGGAGAAGAAAGGGAGAGCTAAAGGTGGACGCTACTGGGTATCAAGAAGAAGAACGGTGAATGGACCGTATCGGAATGGGAATTCGGGTTTGTAATCAAGGAAGAAAGGACAAAGATAGTGATTATATCAGTTTACAACAATGTAGGCATAATAAACGTGAGGAAGGAACTGGACGGGATAATGGAAGAAAAAATAAGGGAAGGTGGGCAACTAGTAGTGGTAGGAGACTGGAATGCACAGATAGGGGAGGAACAAGCTAGGGTCGAGGTTACGGAGGAGAATGGCTGGGAAAGAAGGTCAGAGGACAAGCTCCTAAACACAGAAGGTAGACGACTCCTAGGCCTCTGCGAGGAACTGGGTCTCACGATCATGAACGGAAGAGCAAGAGGTGACGAGGCAGGAAAGATCACATACATTGGGAAAAGAGGGTCCTCAGTCCTGGATTATGTAATGATAAAAGAAGATGGTGGTAGCTGCCCGATCAGAGGAATAAAAATAGGAGAGAGGGGAGAGTCAGACCATCTACCCGTCGAAATGGAGCTAGATGTAAGTACTGCTGGGGATGAGGGACGGGATAAGGAAGATGTACGAAAGACAAACTGGAGGTGGAGAGACGAAAAACGAGAGGAGTTCGAAAGGCTAGTGAGAGAAAAATGGAGCAAAGTGGATAGTGCTAAACGTAAAGACTGGAGAGAAAGGCTAGAAAGGCTGGAGAATTTGCTCGAGGAGGCGGGAAAGGAAGCGGGGATGATAAGGAAAGATACGAGGGGCGGAATACATTGCAGACCAGAATACAGAAAAAAAAAGAAGGAGGTAGTGGATCTCTTGAAAAAGTACAAAAGATCTAAAGCGGTCGAAGATAGATCAGCATTGATCGCGGCACGAAACAGGGCAAGGGGGCTATACAAGGAGTTAGCGAAAGAAACGAGAGAAAGAAGCTGGAGGACCATCGAAGGGTGTAAAAATATGACGCAACTATGGAAAGAAATCGAGAGATTCAGAGGAAAAAAGCGAAACGTTGGAAATGATATTCAAAAAGCAGAATGGGTGCAACATTTCCAACAATTACTAGAAGGAGTGGATAACGAAACAGAACCACAAACGGACTGCCGGGATGATAAGGGCACGCGAGAAGAAGCAGAAGAAGAAGATGAGTGGAACCAGCTGTTTACAGCGGAAGAACTACAACAAGCAGCTAAAGCCTTAAAAAGAGGCAAAGCCGCAGGAGAGGACGGGCTGATCGTAGAATTTTGGAAAGAGATGCCAAAGGAACTACTCACAGAATGGACGGAGCTGCTAAACGAAATGTGGAGAGAAAGAGATATACCGAGGAAATGGGAAAGGGCAATAATTTGTCCGATATTTAAGGCCGGCGATGAACAGTGCGCCAAAAACTATAGGGGAATATCGCTTCTAAACGTAGGTTATAAGATATTAACCACGGCAATGAACAATAGGTTAACGAGCTGGTTAGAAAGAGGAGAAATCCTGCGCGAAAGTCAAGCGGGGTTTAGGAAGGGAAGGGGGGCCAGGGACCATATCTTCGCTTTAAACTCTCTAGCGGAAAATCGACTGAAAAGGAAAAAGGGCAAGCTATACGTCGCGTTCATAGACTTTAGGGCGGCCTTTGACACAGTCAGTAGGGAACTGTTGCTAGATAAACTGGAAAAAATAGGGGTACGTGGAAGAATGCTGAGAATGATAGGCAGAATTTATAAGAAGACATTTAACACGGTATTAACCGAAGAGGGGCTCTCAGAGGCATTCAGAACGGTAAGAGGAGTGCGACAGGGATGCCCGCTGAGCCCCACTCTCTTTAACATGTTTATAGACGATATCGATAAAATATGGGAGGATAGGGACACGGGTGGGACAGTGATAGGAAAATTCAAAACATACGTATTGAAATACGCGGACGACGTAGCGATCCTGGCGGAAGACGCAGAATCGTTAAAGGCCATGCTCCGGCAACTGGAAAAGTATACAAGGAGAAATGAACTGAAGATCAATACGGATAAAACAAAAGTGTTGGTTTTTAGGAAAGGCGGAAGAACGAAAAAGTGAGAGGAATGGACAATCGACGGGATGCCCCTAGAAAGAGTGAATAGTTTCAAATATTTAGGATTCACTTTCACATCCAGAAATGGTCTCAGAAAGCATTTAGTGAACCAAGTGGGTAAATGCCAGAAGGCTATGAACGCAACCTGGGGCATGATAATCAGGGTCAGAATTAGCAGCCTAAAAAGAAGGACGCAGCTCGTGGACGCAATAGTAAGATCGGGGCTACTTTACGGGGCGGAAATCTGGGGGTGGAAACGCTGGGAAGAGGCGGAAAGAGTGCAGAGAAGGTGCATGAAAATGGTAATGGGGCTAAACAGAAACACGCCGTCCCACATCTGGCAGATGGAAGCAGGAAGGGAGGATGTTGAGATAGAGGCGAAGATAAGAGCGTGCAAGTACGTACTGAGAATACTACAGATGGAGGACAAGAGACTGCCCAGGATATGCCTCAGAGAAGAAATCAGAGCTTGGAGCAATGGAAACGGCACGGATTGGCTTAGGGTAATGAGGAAAAAGTTTGAAGAAGTAGGGGAAGGCACAATATTAGGGGCGTTAAAAAGAAGTTTGATTGACGGGGAGAGGCTATACGAGGAAATAGAGTACAAATTGAAACGGGTGATAGAGGTCAGGGACGAACAGTGTGTGCAAGAAAGATGGAGCCGAATAGACAATTCTAGATATTGCTCAGAATATAAAGAGAGAAAGAAAGAATTAGGGCGAGAACCGTACTGGGAGGAAAAAGGAATAAAGGGGCTGGACAAGGAACAATGGGCGAGACTGCGTTGCGGGAATGTGGGCAATATGTTATACGTAAACAAACAGGTCGGGGAAAAATGCATAATGTGCACTCAGGCAACCGAACCACTACACATATGGAAGTGCGAGGGAATGCTCGAAAAAGTCAGTGCCGATACTGGCAGATGGGTGAACGAGTTAGGCAAAAAGAGGGAGCTAAAACTAGAGCTGGAAGAAATGTTGAAGGGAAAAGTAAATATTAAGGCGTGTAAATATAGTAGAGTATATGAGACTGTATATAGGAAACATGGTGCGAATGTAAATAGTATATTAGTATAGCCAAAGACACGCGTCGCCAAAGACTGTAAGAAAATTTTGTATTGCGTAGATACTTATATCCAAAAACAATCTGTATCATTGTATGGATGGAAATAAACATTATATATTTATTTGTGTAACTATATGTCCCACAAATTTTCATTTAACACAAGAAAAAATAAATCAAAGATATCGTGATTCTCGCTCAACTGATTTAAAACAATGTCTTTCACACCACTAGATTGAGAAACCAATTCAAATTATTGGGGTATTATGTACTTGTTTCCTTCCAATCTCATGAAACGGTCAATTAGGTTTTGTATTTTCTTCTTTATTAATTTATCGCACGCTTTCTCACTGGCACAATCACGTTTCTATCATAAGAATCTTCAGTATTGTTTGTAATTCTTTCAATATATACCATCTCAATGGTTGAAACATTTGAAACCTTATCCATAGCTGTTGCTTCCACTTAAGCTACTTGCTATTTCACTCCAATCTTCTCTTCTCTTAAATGTGACCAAGGCTTTGACAAAATAAAAAATCTTCAAAAATATTACTTTTTATATGCGAAAATACATGTTTGAGATTTTTTCAGACTTTTCCATTGGAAAGTCTAATTGGAAAAAAGACAAAACGAAAAAAGTAGGAAAAATTTCGATTTTGCATAGAAATCTTCCGAACACAACTTTTTCCTTTCTACAGTAAGAATCTGATATAATGATTGTTGTGCTAAATTTTTTCAGATTTTTCAGTTTGGTGCGCCATAGAGAGAAAAATCAAAAATAATTTTTACGACATATTTTGGCTAAAACACGATCAGTATTTGTTATGGTTACATTCTATTGATACAGTATGTTCATGTTACGATTTTCAATGTTTTTGCATCCAAAGCAGTTACGATTAATGAAGAGAATTCCGCACTTATAAATAATATTAATTTATTTCCCCACTTATTAACCCTTTGCGGTCGTATGTCTTCTCTCAGCCACCACAGCAAGGAACCATGCAAATCCTATACTGTATTCATTCATTTATCAGTTTACACTTTCTCTAGACGAACCTAAATGCCTAAGGAACCTATTCACGAACCAATTCGGTACTTCTATCAATTGGAGATAACGAAATCCAATCTAAACAAAAGCTGTCACCCCGCACTCGCCATGCAAGATGCTGCGCTGTGGCGAGACAGTCGCCTTTTGAGCGTAAAGAAATCGACAACGTTCGGCGATACTTTGTAGAATTCCAAAGAATATTGTATAAATTGTGTTTAACAGTAATAAGACATTCTCGCTTGTTAAAATATTTCAAAATAATACTCCAAAATGGCAAAAAGAAAGTTACCGCAAGAAGTGTTCTGTGAAACTGAAAATAGCGATGAAGAGTTTTATTTTGACCCCTTCAATACAGACTCTGGATATAAGGCGTCAGCTAGAAGAGAGAACAGGACGCCTATGACACATTTTATGTTTTTTCCGAAAATTGGTGGGACAACTGGTTGATGGTTATCGTGATGGAGCACATTCAAAACTAAGAAAACCATCGACCTCAGATAAGGAGGAAAGACTGAATGGAAAACTGCACATATTGTGGAATTGTGAAGACGTAAAAAGTAAAGATTGCCCAGTATGTTCAAACAGAAAGATTAAGGGCGGAAGGCGCCAAACTAATTATTTTTGCGATACATGCAATCGAAAACCAGGCCTGCATGTTGGAGATTGGTTCGAAAAATACCACACGATGGAAAACTATAAAATATAATTTTTATACAAAAACGTGACATTAGATCACTTCATTGACTAAACATACATCTAAAGTTCACAAAAGAACTACTAAATCTTGTTTATACTTCGTAATCTTGCATGTTATGTATCCCTGTTCTTTCGACGGAAATTAATTCCGACCAGTACGATACCCATGTCCAAATTTAATACGACCGCAAAGGGTTAATATATATAAAATCGAATTTTTTCGATCATTTTTCCTGATAAATATGTACGTAAACTATGATCCAAATCAGTCAAGTCAAGGTCTTGCTCGGCAGAGCCGTTTCTCGAGCTGCTCCGCCTGCTACTCCTTCCTATACACTCGAGAGCTCGCTGATTGACTTTGCCTCCCCTTAATAATAGCGGACCTATTGGCATGAGCACGGGCGTATTCGGGGCAGTGATGCCAGGACGTGGGATTTTTCCCACCCGTGCGCGCTACCCAATTCTCAGTAACGTATATACTTCACTCAAATATGGGGTATCGTTAGACCCCTGTGACAATTGAAATACGGTAGAAATTACAGAAAGAGGATATTTTACTAGATACGTCCATGGAAACAACCGCTGTCGAGCTGTGACGTCAGCATGCGCATGCGCACGATGGTTCCCACCCATGCGCACTACCTAATCCTCAGTAACGTATATACTTGACTCAAATATGGGGTATCGTTAGACCCCTGTAACAATTGAAATACGGTAGAAATTACAGGAAGAGGACATTTTACTAGATACGTCCATGGAAACAACCGCCGTCGAGCTGTGACGTCAGCATGCGCATGCGCACGATCGCTCCCACGTGGGATAAAATCCCACGTCCTGGCATCACTGCCTGGCATCACTGATTCGGGGCGACACTCGTAGTCAATCAGTCGCGCTGAAAAGTCGTGCCTTGCGCGTCAGTCGCGGAGATCAGAACGTCGTGCGTGGCACGTCGATTAAGGTTATTTGTCGAAATACAATTTCACACCGCACTATATCGCATGTAGGGTAACACAAAAGTATTGTTAGTGACAAAGTACGCTCGAATATGTGTTAAATAAAGTACAATTAATATATTTTAATATTTTTGGGCTTCTGGCGACGATTTTACCGAAATTAACCACTACGTTATGCATTACGACTAAATATAGTATTGTGTTCCAGCACCAATAGTTGTAAATCAATTATTAGCGCAAATTTTTAAAAGTAACTATACGATAATAGAACGCTAGGTTTCCCAGCGTAAAAGAAAACATTGTTGCCGCCGCGGTTGTCTTGGCTATAGGTTTTGCAATACTGCCTATTCTCTCGTAAACTAAGTGATAAGTAATAGGTTTCCACATTACCCATGAGGTACTATTTTCAATGCGTTTTTTTTAAGTGGTATACAATTCATTGTGCCAGTCTTGAAAATGTTTTCAGTAACTTTATTCGTCTCAAAATGCTCGACGCAAAGTTCTAATATACCAATTAAAACATAATTAATTATAAGAAGCTCTTAGTAACAAAGAGTGGTTCTGCCTCGTTTAATTTCAATGTTGTTTTGTAATAAAATGCCAAAGTATTGTCAATTTTACATATAGAGATGTATCTCAACGGTTTCTTTCATCTGTATGATTGTTAAAAAACATTTTCTTCATTTATATTTTAATGCGATTTCTCGACAACGAATCAGCGGAAAAGGACATTGATACAGTGGAATAGATTTTCAGAAGATAACTTTGTAACAAAGAGTGCATTTGCATATTTCCATGGGTAATGTGGAAACCTATATTACCTCTTTACTGTTAAAAGACAACACAACATTGTACAATGTATCGCCCCAATAACTTCTTACATTATTCTACATTCTTTGAGGCGAACAAGTTTGGCATTTTGCTGTCGCAAAATTTTTAAAATATAAATGTCGCCCCAATATACCGCCACATGCTACCACGCTTGTTCCAGTAGGTACGACCGTAACGCCGCCGGTGTGCCTGTGAATCAGTGACATCTCGGCTGTATGTGTAGGTGGAGGAGGCGGCGCAGCTCGAGAAACGGCTCTGTCGAGCAAGACCTTGACTTGACTGATCCAAATCATTGGATACATGACTTTGGAATTTTTTGGTTTTAGACACTAACAGTCATTATTTGATGTTTAATATTCTTTCGCATAGACTGTTAGAATACTAGTCTTGACAAGAAAATCTGCTTTGTTATTATATATAAAATTAAATGCGATATAATGCCGTTATCGTAAATAATCGAAAAAATTCAAAAACACGTATCCGTTAATTTGGACCATAGTTTGGTTATACAAATTTATTTAATCGATTGAGAATATTTTCTCGGAGCTATTAGCAAAAAAAAAATTAATTTTTTTAAACAAAGAATTTTTAGGCAACTTCTCTTACACAGTTAAATTCTTGGTTGAAAAACACACCATTTGAGAAAAAAATTGTATGATCCCTGGTTACCGAGATATTCCCAAAAATGTATTTTTTACCCTCAACTTGGAGGAACGTTTTCACCCCTTCAGAGTGGATGGTTGCCGATAAAAGAAATACGTATTAAATATTCTTTCGAGAACCACCTATCAAATAAATTTCATCAAAATCAGCGTGTTCGAGTTCGATGAGTTCCCTTGTTGGGAGAAAAGGATGTGAGAAAAAAGTGTCATCAGGGAGAGGTCCCTGGCGCAGTGATTCCACGCCAAGTCAGATCTCTGACGTTAAGCTACTCACAATCAGACCGAGAACGATGCTTCGATGGGTTACCGGGCCTCTCTTTCCTTTCACGATCCTACATTAACACGTTCCGTACCGGGTCATTTTTAAAGATTTTCTGTTCAGGCCGCGTGAGACGTATACGACCCACACTTTTACGATTAAATAAATTTCTTTGCAGTATACATGATATTAAGATGCCTATATTTAACTTTACAATATATTTTTCACGATAAAATTCTTTGTTTTGCAATGAGAAATGCAAGCGTCCTAAACGGAAAGTTTAATGGGGGGCGAATACGTCTCACGCGGCACGGAACGTGTAATAACTTAAAGAGAGAAAGAGGTTAAATGAGAGAGAGAGCTTTTTGGTGAATATACGCGTAAGCAATAGGTTTACGAAGTCCCACACCATCCACAAAATAACACATTTGCGGGATGTGCGTAAAGTATTTCCCTTCTATATAAAGAAGAAAAAAGTATTTTTCGTGCCACCACATTAACCCCTTGCACTATTTTCATGAGTCTGACTCGTGATGAAAATTTTAGGCCAAACATGGATGTCACGAGTCGGGCTCGTTGTTCAGTTGCAGACCAAACATGAATATCATGAGCCTGACTCGTACTCGACATTTCAGGCCCAACATGAATATCACCAGTCTGACTCGTAGTCTTAATTATATTATTATTACTAATTCAGAATTTGTTTTAATCTTATGTGATAATTAAAGTATTTTTTAAAAGTTTTTGATTCAAATTCATTTGAATTTCACAATGAACGCGTGAAGTAAATACAGGCACATCTACCTTGCACTCGGTCGTAAGATAGGTCTCAAGTTTCGGCACGCGCCCTCTACCGCTCGTCCTTCACCGCGACAATTGAAGCGGCCGCGTTTGGCCTGACTTTACCCGAGGTTCCGCGTAATGCAAGGCGTTAATAAAGGGGTTGAGAAAGCCACACCAACAGAATCCATCGACCTTAACCCTTTCACTACGGAGTCCATTTCCGTGGTGTGCTATCACTATACGGAGAAATCTAGTCGCGGGCAGACTTATTTCGCTGCTAGTAGAATATACCTAGTAACAATACGTAGCGTTATACAAACAATAAATTCAAAGTTACAATTTGTATGAGCCGCTTGGTCGTGGAAGTCTACATTACACGGATATATTTAGGGATTCGTATTTGAATAATTTGAAAAATATTGGTATATTCAATACGCTCATTTTATATTTTCTGTTCTATTTATTGGGATAATTTTTATAAAATGATAATAATAAAATATTAAAATTATTAAAATGTAGAAGAAAATGTATCAAAACAAAAGTTTATTTTAGAAATAGGTACCTGAATCACTGTCCGATTCTAAGGTGACATTATCCATTTTGAATTTTATATAATCTAAAATTCACACTTGTTATGAAATTAAGAATTAGTAGTTTTAGAAGTAATCGTACTTATTTACTTCAAGTGAACAAACAAAACGCACTACTTAGCTTTATGCTCCATTATAAACAGAAGAAATACCAAAATTCCAGTGAACGAACGAAAATTTTTATCTCATCAACAGTGTTACCACACATATAAAAATATATAAAAATAAAGCAGAGAAATTATGTAGTATAATTTTTCAACTAAATATTACGTCTTTGCAAAAAGCAGACTTATACAACTTTTAAAGTACGTAATTATATTTGTAACTTCATTAACTACGTAAATTTATATTTGCAAAATGATGAAAGTTTTGAAGGATTTTTTTGGGGGGACTGTTTATGAATAAAAAGTTCATAGCAGATTTTCCATCCACTGTTATTATTAACTAGCTTTTTGTCAAAAGTGGATTTACTTTCAAAGAAAACGGCTCATATAATATATAAAAAGTAAAATCTTGTAGAATTTAAAAAACATTCAACTACAAAATATAATCCAATTATTAATACTGACATAACTTCTAGTGACATTTTCATGAATGACTATAGCGTCCGTTCGTATATACGTAGCGAGAGTCAGGTGTTGGGTGACTATAATCACCGTTCGTATGTACAGGGTGTTTCAAAAATATTTGTTGAAAGCTTGTTCTGCCCGCGTCGGAAGCTACGTGGCGGGCACGAGCGACGTAATGCGTTTTCCGGTTCTCTTCTTGTGCATGGCTTTTCGACAAGATGTGCTCTCCTTATATTTGATAAGATACTCGTATTTCTAAAGTGTGTAATCTTTAATTCCAAAGTACTAATCTTAAGACCATGTTCAATAAACGTATATATAATAAATATCATAACAATGGTTATGGGCCCAGGAACGTATAAACATTCATATTGCGAAAAGATAAAATATAACCTGTATCGGCCACGTGTTCGGTAAAAGTTCTTTTTCTTTCTTCCTGAATTTGTACAAGAACATTAGGAAAAATGAATGATGTGAAAAACGAAGGACACATAACAAAGTTATCAGACAGTAATTACCGATCATGGAAGATAGAGATAAAGTGGCTATTACGCGCTAAAGGTTTATTGAACCACGTGTTGGAAGATGTGAACCCGAATCAAAGTGAAGCTGAGAAGAAGGTTTTTGAATGTGGTGATAACAAGGCAATTGCTTTAATTGGCCTGAATATAGAGCCGGAACAACAGATTCATATAGAGGAATGTGCCACAGCGTATGAAGCTTGGAAAGCTCTAGAACAGATACATCAGCCAAAGTCAAGGGTAAGAATACTTCAATTAAAAAGAGAATTTCACCAACTGAGTTTAAAGAGCAATGAAACTATGTCATCTTATATTTCACGAGCAAAAATTATAGCAAACAATTTAACAGAAGCTGGATCCCTAGTTAGAGACGAAGATTTAGCCTATATCCTACTAGCAGGTTTACCAGACACCTATGAAAATTTAAATATGAGTCTAGCTAGCTTACCTGATGAGAAGTTTACAACTACAGAGATTAAGAGGGTATTGTTGGCTGAGTTTGAAAGAAGAAGACTAAGGACAGAAGGTGAAGAAGGTATACGTAAGGAAGCACTACAAATTAGTAAAAGGGTTGAAACCTGAGAGTACAAATCACAGAACCATAGCAAGCCCAAGACTTTCACATGTTTTAATTGTAATAAGGCGGGACACATAGCCAAGTATTGCAAAGCCAGGATGGACAAGGATAAGAGGAAATTTGAACGAAAGCCCAGAGACAGATCGGATGCCTTTTTAGTTTCATTGAACCATGTTGATATTGAAGATTTATGGATACTGGATAGTGGAAGCACACACCATGTATGCAAAAGAAGGGAGTGGTTCAATGATTTCAGAGACACTGATGTACAAGTTATAAACGCAGCTGCTGATCCAAATAAACCTGGTGCGACATTGCAAGCCAAGGGAGTCGGCAACATAGTTTTTAAGACATTTGTTCACGACAGAGAGAAGATGGTTACATTAAATAATGTATACTATGTGCCAAGTTTAAGGAAGAACTTAATGTCAGTTGCTCAGATAGAAAAAAGGAATAAAGAGTTATTATTCAAGGAAGGAAAAGTCAGTATAAGAAATACGTTGTTAAACGAAGTAATGTGTGAAGCTTATAGAAAAAATGATTTATATATTGTGAGAGCGCAAGTGCAAACTTCAGGTCACGGAGTGACACAGTCAAACCACCTTAGTTTCCAAGACCAAGAGATTTGGCATCATCGTTTTTGCCATGTTGGAGATAATATCATTAGGGAATTGGCAAATTCTGACCAAGTTGAAGGATTGGGTAATACAAAGTTGGATGAATACACATGCGAATCATGTTGCAAGAGTAAAGCAACCAGGAGCCCTTGTAAAAGAATAAAAGGAAGACAATCCGGAGAAATATGTGAACTGATTCATTCAGATGTTTGTGGTCCATTGCCAATCTCATCTCTTGGTGGAAGTAGATACTTTGTCACATTTATCGATGACTTTTCCAGAATGACTGCAGTGAAATGTTTGAAATCGAAGTCCGAAGTAAAGGATGCTATCAAAGATTATATTGCAAAAATTGAACGTCAGTCGGGGAAAAGGGTAAAACGCTTTCGAACGGATAATGGTCTAGAGTATTGTAACGAAGATTTATTAAAGTTTTTCAGACAATTGGGAATCAAACACGAAAGGACGAATGTGGAAACACCACAAATGAATGGAGTCGCGGAGCGACTAAACAGAACTTTGCTGAACTTAACCAGAGCCATGCTGAACTCTTCAGGTTTGCCACAAAAGTTTTGGGCGGAAGCCGTTACAACTGCTAGTTATGTACAGAATAGAGTTGGTCATTCTGCAACAAAAGGTGTAGTACCCCTAACATTTTGGTCTGACCGGAAACCCAGTGTACGTCACCTAAAAGTCTACGGTTGTTTAGCGTATGCGCGATTACCTAACCACGATCGAAAGAAGTTAGATGATAGGGCAACTGAATGTATATTCGTCGGATATGCAACTGAAACCCGTGGTTACAGATTATGGTCTCCATTGAAGAACGATATAATAACGACAAAGCATGTGAGATTTGCTGAGGATAAGCTCGGCCATGAATGGGTATATCGAATGGACGTTGAAAAATGTAAATACAGTCAAGTATGGTTGAGCGACAGTGAAGAAGAACAGACTCAAGAGATACAACTGACATCCGAAGACCGAACTACAGATTCAAGGCTAATGACTGAAATACGTCATCGAGATACAGAGACAGAAGGAATAGTGGGGGTAAAAGAGAGCATTCAGCAAAGGAAACCAGGAAGGCCTAAAAAGATCATTAGAAATCCGTACGGGAGAAAAGGAAAATCGAAAGCACTTGAAGCAGTAATTGAAGAGCAGTCAAATGAAGAAACTGACAGCGACGTAGAAGCAAATCTGATAGAAATTATTGAACCTCGGAATCTTCAAGAAGCGTTATGTTCCCCCCAAGCGTCTAACTGGAAACGCGCAATCGAAGAAGAATTGGATGATCTGACCAGAAGAGAAACATGGGAAGTCACAGAATTACCGGAAGGGAGAAAATGTGTTGGTTGCCGATGGGTGTTTAAGCTCAAAACTGACACGGAAGGAAAACCTGCAAGGTATAGAGCAAGATTAGTTGCTCAGGGTTTTTCACAAGAAAAGGGATTAGATTATACAGACACTTATTCTCCTGTAGCCAACTTTTCACTGATAAGATTATTCCTAGCACTTGCCACTATATTTAAGTGGAGTACACGACATGTAGATATTAAGTGTGCCTACTTATATGGTGAATTGAGGGAAGAGATTTATATGAAGCCGCCACCGCTATTCAACGCAAAGGACGGAACCGTAGTACGACTATTACGTCCCATATACGGACTGAAACAATCGGGGCGAAGTTGGAACAAAGAATTAAATGACTTCTTGACTAATCAAGGGTTTAGTCGATTACAGTCTTCAAACTGTGTCTATAAAAGAAAAGACTGGACCATAATAATTGTATATGTCGACGATATGTTTATTTTTGCACCAGAGCTCGAGTCGATTACGGATACGATAGAAAATATCACGAAAAAATATGAAGCGAGAGACTTAGGTGAAATCAGCCAGGCGTTGGGAGTCAAAATAGAACGGAACAACGCAGGAGACATACGATTGTCACAGCAACTATAAATAAGCGATATGCTGAAAAGGTATAATATGACGGAGTGTAGACGGGCTGAAACGCCATTGGATCCAGGGCTTAGTATATCCACAGCAGATGCACCGAAGACAGAAGATGAAAAGAAACAGATGAGAAATATACCGTACAGGGAACTCATCGGTGGTCTTATGCATTTGGCTATTTACACAAGGCCAGATATACTGTTTGCAGTGACCAAATTAGCGCAGTATAACTCGAATCCCGGAATACGGCATTGGAAACAAGCGAAACATATTTTGAGGTACCTAAGTTCAACCAAGGATTATGGCATCGTATACAAGGCTGAGGCTCACCCAAAGATCGAGATATTCTGCGATGCAGATTGGGCAGGTGACCTTGGTGACCGTCATTCTTTTTCGGGAATGATTGTGCTTCTAGGAAATAATATTGTACAATGGAGGTCAACGAAGCAAAGATCGTTGTCAACCTCTACGATGGAAGCTGAATATGTAGCGTTGGCAAATGGGGTCAAAGAGGCCATATGGTTGAATATGTTTTTAAACGAGCTTGGATTAATTAAGTATTTTTCAGGTCCATTGCAGATTAGGTGTGACAATCGGGCTGCAATCGATTTTGCCAAAAATCGGGTTGAGAATAATCGTACAAAACACATCGACGTGGCATACCATATAACCAGGGAAAAAATAGAGGAAGGGCTTGTCCAGTTGGTCTATGTTGCATCAACCGATAATCTTGCGGACGGAATGACAAAGGGACTGAAGAAAACAAGCCATAGCCACTTCTTACAGAATATCGACTTGGGCATCGCAAAGTGGGGGAATTGAAAGCTTCTTCTGCCCGCGTCGGAAGCTACGTGGCGGGCACGAGCGACGTAATGCGTTTTCCGGTTCTCTTCTTGTGCGTGGCTTTTCGACAAGATGTGCTCTCCTTATATTTGATAAGATACTCGTATTTCTAAAGTGTGTAATCTTTAATTCCAAAGTACTAATCTTAAGACCATGTTCAATAAACGTATATATAATAAATATCATAACATTTGTCATGGCTTTCAGGGGTTGTTGTACACCTCTGGATCGGTAGAGATTTGCGAAAAAACCCTGCCGCAAAATTCGGGAAAGGGCAGCAAATTTTTTTTATTGGCTCACCGTATTTGTCTTGTTACGTAGGTAAAATGTCTGAAAGGAACCATGGGTCAGAAACGAACCGTTCTCTCGCAAATTAACTTTTAATTGGGCCTTCCGATTAAAATTTCGCCCATACGGCAGCCTTCGAGTTGCCGACCTTTCGAAAGGAAACACATGAGATACCCTTGCTAGCTCCAATAGTTGAAACAGAGGCAACATAATTGAAGAGAGAGAAAATGACTAGAAAATGTCAATGACCTGCGTTCGGTGTCGGGTTCGGTCAAAGGCCCACCCGGGAAGAAGAGTATAAACACTTACACTTCTCTTCTAGTTCGGTGACACAGTGCCCTATTTTCTAACTTCGTTTACGTCGCCTCTGCTTTAACTATCGGCGAAATTTTAATCGGAAGGCCCAATTAAAAGTTAATTTGCGAGAGAACGGTTCATTTCTGACCCATGGTTCCTCGCAGACATTTTGCATACGTAACAAGACGAATACGATAAGCCAATAAAAAAAATTTGCTACCCATTCCCGAATTTTGCGGCAGGTTTTTTTCGCAAATCTCCATCGATCCAGAGGTGTAGAACAACCCCTGAAAGCTATAACAAATATTTTTGAATCACCCTGTACGCAGCGAGCATCTTAACTCATTCATGCAAGATAAACAATCTTTCCAGTTTTCTTAAAGTTTCAACAGCCTCATCACATCGATGCCTGTAATGTTCACATCTAAACAATTCTGCAAATAACGATATAATCCGACAATTGAAAGATGGCTAGAGAAGTACATAACATCTCGTTTTTAAATGCCTATTTTCGCCGTTTCATTTTTGGACTTCCAAAACCCAGTCTGCTCAAGTAAACACTCCACATAGTCGTTTACTTTAGAAGGCTGAATTTCCTCGGGATCCCAAAAGGAAATGGCGGGCAGAAGCGGTTGAAAACGGGGGACCCCGCCACTTCCTAACCATATTTCATTGTCGGACAGTACCCATGTATGCCACGACTTGTCCGTTCAGGTGTTAATGCTTTCAAACACGTAACGTGTTATGTATTGCTATAGACTTGTTTTTCAATTTTATTGTACGAAAACTATTGTATAAAAGTGTAAAATGAATACCATGCGTTTTTGTTTGTTGTTTTAATAATGCCAGTTTTAACACATTGAACGCGATAATGCGGGCTTCTCAGTCTATCACTTGAGCGCCAGCTCCGTGATATTGTGGGATTTTTTCTTTTTATATGAATATTCTTACACCTCGCAGATCAAAGGATGATCACCTTCGAAGCTTTTCAAGTAATATGAAGGACTCTGAAGGTGATAGAATCATTGGATTTGGGACAAAATTTGCCAAAATGTATAAGGTATTAAATATTTTCTTTAGCTACTTATTGTTAAAAAACGAACGAACGAATCGGCGTTTAGGCTTTAAATTACTAAAATGTAACCGGCGTTTAATGTGTTAACCCTTTCGCTACGGGCGGGTTCTCCGCCGCGGTACTTCTGCTGAACGGAGCGCCGCGACATCACTGCACGCTACGTGACGCCGATCGTCAGCGAGAGTACCGCGGCGGAGAACCCAAGCTGCTTGAATGTTTTCGGACGACAAAATTTTTCTCCAAAGGGTATTTATAAATAAAGAGTATTCCAGGGTATTTATAACGTCTTAGTATGCGCTCTTTAATTTATAATATGAGAGGAAGTAACATTATGCCATATAATATAATATAATAAAACAATATAACATATTATAACACAATTTTACAAATAATACAAATAATACAATTCTAATAATGTAACTGCGTATGACATTTTTTAAAGCATGGTGTTACACACAGGCCAACATTGCAAATTTCGCATTGGTGTCGCGATCTCTTTCTCTTGTCATTTCTTGAACAAACTACACACTTTCGCAGCTGATTTTTTCGTCTTGGATTTTCATTTGTGTATATTTGTGTTATTTCGGTTGTCAGCAACAAGTGATGCAAAAAAAAACATTATCAGTGCATGCCCAGAGTCAGAAACTTATGCAAAACGGTTGGCCGCAATAGCTCAGTGGTATCTTGCGGACAGCCACTATAGTGGCCCGTTGTACCTCAGTGGCATTTTGCGGAGAGCCACTATAGTGGCCCGTAGTACCTCGGTGGCATCTTGTGAAAGGCCACTATAGTGGCCCGTAGTAGCGAAAGGGTTAAGAACGGCACTCGAAAAAAAGGAAACAGATATTTCTGTTCGAAGAATCGTTATAAATTTTTATTACAAAGGTAAGTCTCTTAAAAAAATTGATAGTATAGCTGGCAGAACTATAATAAATATAGAAATACTAGCTGAAAGTTCCTGTGCTTCGCTACGGTTTAATCGAAACTAAAAAAAACCTTTAATATTTCGGATTTTGAAAAATCCTTTCTTAGTTGGTGCTTATACCCTAGAAAGAACGCTCATGCAAAATTTCAAGTTTCTAGGTCAAGTAGTTTCGGCTCTGCGTTGATGAGTTTGGCCCATACTTGAACCCTCCCAAAACCCCCCCTAAAATTTCGAATTTTTCAAAACCCTTTCTTAGTGAGCGCCTAAGACCCAAGGGGAAGGTATGGTCCAAATTTCATTGCAATCTGTTTTGTGGTTTTTGAGATTTCGTGATGAGTGAGTCAGGGAGTCAGTCAGTGGTATTTGAGCTTTATATATATAGATATAAACAATTAATGTATTTAGGTATGAAGGCACTCTCCAAAATAAGAGATCTTGAGGGAGGAACAATCTTTTCAGAGTATAACAAATAATATGTGTAGGGTGAACGTTTTTGAATGCATAGACTGCCTGAAACTGTTTGTAAGAATGTAAGGTGACTGTTTGGACAACGAATGAATGTTTCGACGGAAAACCTTAGTGTCACTGAAAAATGCCTGTTTATTTAAACGAGAGTGAATCGTGGAAGAGTGCGAACGTTGCCCAAAATCGTGCTGCTGATGTATCCTAGGAAATGGGCAACACTGTATAAATGAACATAAACAAAGGGTGTTTTTTTAGAGGTATGGAACTTTAAAATGATATAAAACACGTAAGGACCATGGTTATGGTCACGGCTTTGGTTTTACTCAAATCATAATATTACGCCATTTGTGTTAAAAAATGATTTCTGGCGTATGGGCGCCGCAACTGGGTACAATGAAGTGCAATCTGGAAGTCCAATTTTCAACCATGCGAAATTATGCGCTAATTGAACGTTTCTTTCAACAAATTATTTATTTCGCTCGATGTGTGGCACATTGCGCCGTTACAGTGCTCTCCATTGACCATAACGTTTTGGCCAATATCGTCTTTGAAGAAATATGGGGTAATGATTCCACCAAAATGCCACACATCGCGCGACAGAATTAATTTACTGAAATAACTTTCAATGACCGCATACTTTTGCGAAATGGGCCAGTGCATTGATCTCCATGCTTGTGTGATGTCACACCTCTGAATTATTTTCGGCCTATATACGGCCTAAACCAGCGGCGGGCGATTATTGCACGCCCGAGCCGTCCTTCGAGAAACACCGCCTCATTTACCGATACATACAGTCGAGATGTCACTGATTCACAACCACTTTGTAGGCGTCACGCTCGTGCCTATTGGCACTGGCGTGGTGCCGCATTTGGGGCGAAATTCGTAGTTAATCGCTCGCGCTGGAAAGACGTGCCTCGCGCGTCAGTCGCGGAGATAAGAACGACGTGCGTGGCACGTCGACTCAGAATATTTGTTGAGGAACAGTTTCAGATGGCACTACGTCGCATGTAGGATAAGACAAAAGTATTGTTAGTGAAAAAGTATCCTCAGATATGTTTTAAATCAAATACGATTAATATATTTTAATGTTTCTGAACTTCTGGCGATGGTTTTGCCGAAATCGACCACTTCATTAAGTCTTACGGCATAAATATAGTATTGCGTTCCAGTACGCACATTTGTAAATTAATTACTAGCACAAATTGTTAAAAATAACTATCCGATACTAGAACGCTAGGCTTCCTCGTATTAAAGAATACATTGTTGCCGTCGCGGCCGCTGCGATCCATGCGACGTAGTGCCATCTGAAACTGTTCCTCACAAATATTCTGAGTCGACGTACCACGCACGTCGTTCTGATCTCCGCGACTGACGCGCGAGGCACGTCTTTCCAGCGCGAGCGATTAACTACGAATGTCGCCCCAAATGCGGCACCACGCCAGTGCCAATAGGCACGAGCGTGACGCCTACATAGTGGTTGTGAATCAGTGACATCTCTGCTGTATGTTTGGGTGAATGAGGCGGTGTTTCTCGAAGGACGGCTCAGTCGTGCCAATATTCGCCCGCCGCTGGCCTAAACTACTCGAAACAGTGATCGAAAATTGGATTTCGAGATTGCGCTTCATTGGGGCATCCACAGCGCCCATATGCCAGAAATCATTTCTAATACAAATGGCATAATGTTATAATTTAAATAAGACCAAAATGATGACCATGGCCATGATTTTCTAATTATTTTTTAATTTTCAAAGACCATGTTCTTTAATTTCATTTCAAAGTTCCAACCTTTTAAAAAAACACCGTATAGAACAGATACGAGAATAATATATTGTACGTCTTCAATTTTGCAGAGCCGAAAGCGAGACCGATACAAGAACTGAAAAATAACAGGCATAGAACCGTAACCGAAATCGATATAAGCGAGAACCGATTATCTACAACAGTTATAAGATTTTTTCAGTTCACGTAACTGTTTCAGTCAGAACTAATGTATAACCGTTTAAAACAGTTATTTTTAGAACCGTTTCAATCCCTATCGAAAACGAGAAACTTTGCAGCTACTTAGCCATCTTTCAGTTGTCGGACTGTAGATGTGACCACAAACTGTACCATGTGCAATGCGAGGTACAGTTCTTCTATCCGTCATATATTAACACAGTGAGGCGCAGTAGTTGATCGTTTCGGCGTCCTTCGAGCAATCCCGCCTGCTTCTCCCAACCGTTCTGTTTCGGCCAACCAAGCTTGTCTTGCCTTTCACCTCGCAGGGTCGGATCTATTGGCGCGAGCGTGGCAGCATACTGGGACGTCATTCGCAACTAAACGCTCGCGCTGGAAAGATGTGCCGCGCTCGCCGACGACTGTAAACAGATCGATGCGCGTGACGCATCGATTCAGATTATACGTCGAGAAACAGTTTCAGATTATGATTATTCAGTAATTTCGTACTAATCGTTCGTCTACCTGCTCTTCTTTGTTGTACCTGCCTGAAATCTTAAAATCTATCAGCAAGACAATCACGACGGCAACAATGTATTGTTTGATGCGAGGGCAAACGTTTTTACAACGCTGAATTTTCCATTTATTTGCGCTGGAAATTAAATTATATCGCCTGAGACTTGGATCTTTAAGACATATCTGAGCATACTTTTTTACGAATAACACTGTTATTTTATCCTACACGCGACGTAGTGCAATCTGAAACTGTTTCTCGACGTATAATCTGAATCGATGCGTCACGCGCATCGATCTGTTTACAGTCGTCGGCGAGCGCGGCACATCTTTCCAGCGCGAGCGTTTAGTTGCGAATGACGTCCCAGTATGCTGCCACGCTCGCGCCAATAGATCGACCCTGCGAGGTGAAAGGCAAGACAAGCTTGGTTGGCCGAAACAGAACGGTTGGGAGAAGCAGGCGGGATTGCTCGAAGGACGCCGAAACGATCAACTACTGCGCCTCACTGTATTAACACATTGCGGACGGGGCTCCGCGCGTCAACACGCCCTCAAAGACCGCACATTTTCGAACGCTCCAAAAACATGCTTGGCAAGTAACAGGAAGCGGATACGCACATTTCTAATTTACATTTAGTATTCTTAAATAATACTATATATATAGTTTATATATCTGTTTGTAATATAAGATTTTTTACATTTTAACTATTATTTATTTTACAAATTTGAATATTGCTTTAGAGTGTGATATCTGGTAAAGCATACTCCTTTGTGCAATGCTGTTTGTAATTATCAGTAACTAATTATCAGTAACAGATTGAAAATATAGATGATTCTTAAAAAACTGTTACCTTCCAAATTTAAAACAAGAAGTTTGAAATTCCAAAATGTACAGTAATAAAACACTTTATAAGATACGATACGTACGACGATCGGCACAGATCTACTGGCACTGGCTATAATGACCGATTATTTCTACATGCCAGGAATGATTCAATTGTTTCGCTTTTGTTTCGGAATGCGAGAGGCTTCGTTACCATCGTAACATGACAGAAATATTTGCGGCTGGTGGCTTAGTTGCCGATTGAATAAAAAAAAACATGAAAACGAGATATCTCGTGGCCCGTCCGCAACGTTCAGTTTGCTAAAAACGAGATATCTCGTGACCCGTCCGCAATGTGTTAACATATAACATCCGTTATATATTAACTATCCGTTAAGACCGTTTGATTTCACATCATGCGACCTCTTTCTATGGTTTTTTTTTTAAGTCACATGTGTATGCTAATAAGCAACAAACAATTACTGAGCTTAAAGCGGAGATCTACAGAGTTAACACCACATTCGAACCAGAATAATGCGAGGATGTTATCTTAAATTTCATCAAAAGAGCAATGACTCACAATGAGATCCGTAGTGACCATTTACATGACATTTTATTTTACATATAATCGAAATGCACTTTACGATGAAATAAGAATATGACCACTTTTCAAGTAAATAAATTGTTTAATTCAAAAACTAAATCCCGCGATTTTATAATCCTTTGCAAATAAAAAAACCGAGTTCATCGGCTCGGTCTGTCTCTTGCTGTAAATATTCTCGAAATCACGAAGTCGCTTTGCCGGTCGAACCACCAGTTTCGTACCGGTTAAAATTTAATCATTTCATTTTATTCAGTACTATTGTACTTCATTTCAATTAAGAGCCGCATACAGGCTCTGTCAACTTGTAATGTATAGTGATAGTTGTAAATATGAATCAATATTTGTTCTCTCAATTGAGATCTCTATCAAATTGAACATCTCTCATCCCCTATCGCGAGTGGTGTCGCAAGAGAGTCTAAAATTCTCTGAACCGCGCGGCACAATACTGTATGTACAATAAAATAAAACTTTCCTAACATATTAGTGCCACGTTTATCCATAAGAACCAATACTAGATTTTACATTTATGCCACAGTGATTCTTATGAACCAGTAGGTAGCTAATTTTTGCTTTAAGCTGTGTTGTAACATTGGCTTAACTCTTAACTATACATATTATTTATGCTATTAAATAAGAAACCGATGTAGAAGCTATTTATGTCCATTTCTGTTCAATAGTTAAGTAACATATTGTTAAATAGAAAATATATCTTATCAAAAATTAATATAATTAATTGAAACAATTTAAAGAAAGATGGGATTTTACATTGTACATATTATTATAAAAAATGTTTAAACTTTTTTTGTTAAATTCTTTTATAGGTATCCTATTAAATATTTTAGAATATTACAACATTCTGACCATAAGCCTGCTTTTCTTAACACTTGGCATGCAAGCAACGTACTTTTACGTTTTTTGCAGTCTGTCAGTGGAGCGCGGGTCACGTAAAAACACGTATTTAGCAGATTTATGTTGTTACTCCTGGAAGATTATCAATGGATATGCGGAAACACATATTAGAGAAAATTGTAGGTGCCGGGAAGAAAAAAAATCCGCAAAGACAATATCGCGTGAGAGCAGTCAAAAAAATACGGAGTGAAACATGTTTGTAACTGTTACGTGAATGTAACTTCTACGGTGTTCCATTCCACAGAGGAAAATGTTCTGAACCGTACCATGCGGTGTAGAATTATTAAAGTTGTATCAATGCTATTTGTACTTCAAAAAACATTTTCGAATATATAATAAGTCTTTAAAAATCATCTATTTTCGTGAATTAGTAAAAATGTCATTGTATTTTGTTAAAATAATCATATAGTATTAGTTAAGTGTAAAATAAAACAAGTTTCGTTTCGAAAAACAAAGTAGTTTTCGATTTATTGTGATTTTAGTGAATGACCAAACTCCCGCGAGATTCACGAAAAACGCCCGCTACACGCATAAGTCCGCGGCGAAGTGTACCCGCATGCCAAGTGTTAACTATTCTTGTATATTCTCAGTTACATTTTTTATTTGTTTCTATTCAACTGAGGTGTCAGACTTCGTCCATCATTCTATGCACTGTACTAAAAGAAAAGAAAAATAAGGCCAACTCAGCATAGCATTTAATCTACTAACATTAACCCACTTTCACTTACGTTTCATTGTATTTCATTGTTCTACGTTTTTTCTTATAAATATAAATTACGTAAAGTTACTAAATCGAAATACTACATAAAAATCTTATAAAAATGGAATTATAATTTTACTTCACGTAGCGTTCAAAACTTGTCTAGAAAAAAATACTTTGACTTACCATGCTGATGTGGAGCTGAGAATGCAGAATGTCGTCGGGGGGACATGCTTGGATTTCCCTGACTTCCTGGAGGCTGCATAGAAGATAATGCGCCTAATGGTGTGTATGATTTGCAAGGCTGTTCCAATTTTTGCTATAGAATATATTATAATTATATCTGATATCTATGTTGTAGCATGTATGTATGATTTAATATTTTGAACACTTACATCTTAAATTTTATGATTATATTCTATATAAGTTTATGAGTATATCTAAACACTACGTTATAGTTTCACTGAAAAGTTATATTACCAACCTGATCATGAAGTTCTGTGGCAACTGCAGTAGCTTCAGTTTGTGTATGACTGGTTGAACTTATTCTATATTGCATACCGGTAATACTACAAAAACTTTCATGATGAGTGGATCGAGTTTGATTGACATAGACACCTTAAAATAAATTTATTTCTTAGAAAATAATGAATGCATTAAGAACTGTATTTTAAGCTATATTTATGAAAGTACCAGTGATAGTCACGTCTGTATCCTGGTTGAGTATAACAAGCTTATTTGATGGTTTCATAACTTCATCACCTTCCGTACCTTGCCTTGATTTTCGTTTTTCTGCATCAGACTCATTTTGTCTACGTTTTTTGACCGTCTCTACCTCTGAGTCACTAGAAGAATCGGAACTGGTACTACTGCTGCAGCGATTCTTCTCATCTGAATACGAAGCAGCCAGAATTGCGCTAGCATTAAGACTTGCCATTCTTTTACATACAACCATATCTTTCAAGTCCATTATTTCTTCACTTTTCCTCTTTCTTTTTGTAATTTTTCGTTTATTACACTCCACATTTTTTTCTGGTTCGCAATCTTCATCAGAGGAAGATGAAGATGAAGAACTTTCCATCATATCCCAATGTTTTCCACGCAAACCTGGTACATTTCTTAATTTTCGCTTTGGAACATTCTCTTCTACTTTACTTTCTATTTTTTTTTCCTTCTCCTTTCGTGGATGCTCTTCTTTTTCTTCCTTACTTTTCTTCTGTTTCTCTTTTTCAGTTTTTGGCTTGCAAAAACCTCCTAGGTACATACCACCGGTTTCATTTTCATATAAACAATGAACTTTTGCTAATGCATTCAACGAGGCTACTCTGTGGCGTTTCGGTCCACTCCAAAAACCAAAAAGTCTCATTCTGCGAATACGTTCATCTGATGGTGAATTAGCTCTTTCTTTCTTTTTTACATCTTTTTGTTTACTTTTTTTAATGTCTTTGTCACTATCAACTTCTGAATCTGATAACACTGTATTACCAACAGTGTTTTCTTTGTTAATTGCCTCAACTTTTAAATTGACTTCAATTATACTTTCATTATTAATTTGTTCCTGCCTTAAAGTAGTATCTTTTGAACTATCTTCGCAAACTTTATTCGCCGGTGTGAATTCTTCAGATAAATTTTCCTTGGGAGAAACAGATATTTGATTACAGCTCTCAATTTGTACTTTCATAGCTTTTGTGTTTTTTTTTGTAACCTTCTTATTAAGCTTTGAATTTATCTTTGCAGATTTTTTAATATCTTGTGATTTCATTTGTAATGTTTCTTCTTTATTTGTTTTATCTATGTCTTTATAATCTTGAATTTCATTTTTTACATCATTTGCATTCATTTCTTGACTTAATTCATCATTATTGGTCATTTTTTTATGTTCATTTACAATTTTTTCTGTCTCCTTTGAATCTGTTTTTTTCTTAGGTATAACTTTCTCAGCCAATGTCTTAAGAGTGTCAGCCTTTTTACATATTATAGTTATCTTGTTCTTCGAAGGTAATTTAACTTTCATATGTCTTCCTAACTTTGGCTTTTTCTCTTGTATTGTTTTATTTTTTGAAATGTTGCAATTCTTTTTTCTTGTCTTTTTCGTTACTTCATCATCTTCACTTTCAAGTACTTCACTTTTTATTGATTTATTTAACTTGATTTTTTTGTCCTCCAATTTCTTAACAGGTGATAAGTGAGACTTTTTTGCCAAAACAGTTTTTCTAGAAATACCTTTCTTCGGCGTGGGTTTTGTTTTTGAATCTTTCTTTGTTTTTGTTAATGAACTTTTGTTGCTTGCTGAAATTTTCTGTAAAAGTTTTTTGCATTCAAGTTTCTTATCTTTTACCACTGAAACTTTTACACCTTCTTTAGCTTCTGATTTCACAGACTTCCCTTCCTTCTTTTTATCCTCTTTACTTTTCTTTTTGATGATTAAACCCGTAACATCCGTCTTTTCTTCTGGTAAATTGTCTTCCAACATATTCATTGATTTCATGTCATCCTCTACATTTTCTTCATCAATTTTTCCACTATTTTTTTTCTTTTCCTCTGTTTTTTCACATTTCTTCTTATTATCTACAAAAATCTTTTCAGGTTTGCTTCTTTCCTCAACTTTATGTATTTTCTTCTTCTCCGTGTTATCACATACATGTTCATTTGCAACTACTTTTTCATCACTTTTATCTAATTTGCATTCTTCACTTTTCTCCCATTTTCTGTCATGATCTCTTACATATTTTTTTCTTTCATCCGCCTTATCAAGTTTTTCTTTTCTTTTTTCTTCCACTTTCTTCTTTTCCTCTGACTTCTTCTTTTCATCGATCTTATCAAGTTTCTTCTTTTCGCATTCTGGTTTCTTTTTTATATCTTCTGATTTTTCTGGTTTTTTAAGTTTTTTCTCTTTCTTTACATCAGATATAGCTTTCTCTAAGAACGATCTACGTTTTTTAGCTACTGTTGGCATTTTGGTTGCCTTTCTGGCAACTACAGCCTTCTTTTGTGGCTTCATTGCGATCGTTTTATTTACATTTTCAAGTGATTAAAAGTTTAGTCAAAACTGACAAATACATCAAACACTTCATAACAACTACCTAACAGCCATTGTAAATTGTGTGGTAGATATGATAATCTTGATCGAAGTTATATCTATCTGCAAACATTTATACCCAAAAATACAAATATTTGTAGTACAATGGAGAATTTTCACAATACATAAAGGCTACAAAATATTATTAAATACAAACATTTATTTTTATATTAAGGTTTTTAAAATTTCATTTTGATGTGATGACAAATAAGATGCATGCAAAAATTTCAAAATTTTGATAGTAAAAAGCAAACTATGTATTTTTATGTTTTAATAAATATCCAGTAACCATGAGACTAAATATTTCGATATTGTTTAAATTTGTTTTTACATTTAACAGCAATATGGGACTGAAATGAGTAAAATTGTAAAAATGTAAAAGAATTATAATTCACAATGTAGAAAAACGTGCCCCATTGTCGATAAATTGATCTCACTGTTGATAAATCGATCTCATTAAATCTTGTTTCTTTTATTATTTACGGTATATCGACTAAATTCAGTGATTCGAATTTCACAGATCTTACAAATTTTTAACTGATTTTCTATAAATCGTCAGGAAATTTCTTGGAATTCATAAATAATCGAAGAATACCAATAACAAATTATAAAGAATGAAGGAAATAGAATACCTTTTTAAGAGTATTCGTACATGGCTACAAGTAGGTGACATGAATCTAATCTACTGATCAATGTATTTCTCACATATAAAATTCCACTAGAATTGTATTCTCTTTCAAGAGCTTTCACAAAGGTAGGCTTTGGATATTGTTCTACAATCTCTGAGAGCAAGTAACATAACAAGAGTACAAACGGGTACATACTAACGTACAACAATTTATGTTTACCTCTTGCGAGCTTTTTCGTTCCCACACTCAGCCCGCGAACACTTTTTTAAATGACAAATTAGCAACCAATACACTCAGTATGTCCTATGATTTTTCACTTATATTCACTACAGACTGAAATAGCCACACGATTAACTTATTGACAACTTCTATTTATTTTCATATAGCTAATATGGATTTCGCGATCATTTCTGTTCAAATACGAATCCGTCTTGATGTCCCTGCCCCTTTTCCGTAGCCTTGTCGGCCATTTTCTTCCTCGCGCCGCTCCCCCACTCTTCCTTATACATTGTCAAACAGCAGTTTCTTTCATTCATATTAAGATATCCGCCAGATGGAACCACAATTTTACTATACGCGATAAGAGTAATATTTTACTGAATTCAATACTGGCAATAAATCTCATTATTATACTCAAGTAAGAAATCAAAAACACACTATTTTCATTCATTGAAAGGAACAGAAGTATAACTTTATTTTAAGATATGATACATTACTGATCTTCTTTATGGATTATGACGCGTTCGATTAAAAACTGCAAGTCTCAACTTCAGGAAACCAGTGGTTTAAAGGTTGTAGCAGGTTGTAGTTTATGTAAATTTGAACTCTTATAGAGCACTTTATACATCAGTTAGACGCCATGTTGGCTTCTATCTGCAGTCTAAGTGGCCCGCGCAGCTGGAGTCATGTTTCCGAATTGCATTCATTGATAATAACATTAAGCTAATTTTATTTTTTCAAGAAAAACAGCATTACTGGTATTTACATGAATAATCAAATTAATGATCAAATTATTCATACGGATGACACTCACCTCCCCCACCCCCACCCTTCGTAAGTTCATTGCTGGCGACGAATTCAATTTCGTTTTTTATGTGGACGTTCCACTGTACACCGTAATTAAACAGAAATAGGTCAAGCTTAATTTGAATTCGGATGGAAATACAAGATTAATTCAAACTTAACGCAAAGTGTCTATACTTAAAAAAAATTGTCAAACTTAAGATAATGTCAAATGCATATAAGTTTAAATTAAATCAAAACAAAAATTAATTTACTCAGAGTTTGGTAAGAATAGGTTAAAACTGGTGCATCTGAGTCAAGTTAATGTGAATAGGCCAAACAGGTTGGAAACATATAAGTGAAGACACCGTAGAGACATTTAATTCATTCCGTCAAAATGACCGCCACCCACATGTATCGCTTATACACCGTAACTCTACTCATGCTACTCATTGAAGGAAGAATACCAATATGGTGACAAGGAAACATGTGAAATACCCTAAAGACGTGTAAATTTGCACTATCATACCTTGAATAAGGAAATTCCCAAAATTAAAATGTGCTTTTGTGTACATAGCATAAAAATCTATTGGTCGAATTTATATTATTTTCTTTTGGATTTGACATTACTTTGTAATAATCAATTATTATTTCTTTTGCGCAAAAAATTATTTTTGGAATAACACAGATGTATATATTCAATTCAATTGATGCAAATATCTCGAATACTTGAAAAGGCCGCGAAGTTGGAAAGAATTTTTTTCAAGCACTGTAATTAACACAAGAAGTACCATTTAATACATTGTAAATCTTCTTATTTATTTTTTATTAAATTAAAAAATATCCTTTGTTACTTAATCTACAAAAATTGTAGACCTGTTTTAATCCTCATTCACGAGTTTCATTCCTTTCGTTCATTTAATTCGTTGGGACACTTTGATTGCTCGTATTTGCGCTTAGATAGCCTGAATGAGCCTGATCTTAACTTATTCTTTACAATGACTGTAAAATAAGTTTTTACCTATAGTATCAATATTACCGTAATATTGTTACCAATTATTACGTGAATGCAATTTCTAGGGTGATTTCTATAATAGTACTTGAATGACATCTCTTCGTTTCTACACGTGTAACTACACTAACACGTTCGTAGGGTTCGTAGACGTGAATACATACTATAGCATTCATATTCATCCAGAATAAATATGCAAAATGCCATAGTATCCATATTATGCTAAATGATAAATCCAATTATAATTCATTTAATTTTTTTAATTATTTTAGATTATTTTAGTTAGAAGTGTTACTCTTGACTGTCTATTTTTGTTACTCACTGAAATTCTTACTGTTCAAATTATAAATTATTATAATGTTAACGTTTTCAAGTCCACATAATTTCTCTGATTCATTGAACAATCGAAATTAGAATGCTAACATTCCATTTTACAAATATAAAATTTTAAAGTGAAAATTACTTCACCTGACAATTAGTTGTGTTAGAAAGTACTATCAATTACATATGATCGAAAATTAAATTTAACGAAATTTGAACCTTCATTAGAAGCATCTGAATGTAGAAAGAAGGACTCAATGTTCATTACTGTAGTATGTTCAAATATATTATATATTTTTTATATGTTGTATGTTTCTTTAGTTATACAGCTTGGTGATTATAAGGCATTACATTCTAATAATACAAAAATATTTATTACATGCAACAATGTTTCAAATAATAGTTGTTCAGCATCAAGGAGGATATGACATGGTGAGACTTTTATTTTCTCTGTTCCTTAGAAATGCATCTATTAATGTATTTACCAGTTCCATATATACTTAAGTTTCAGACATACAGTTGATACATATTTTGCAATACGTAGAGTAGGTCACATGTAACAGAACACTTCAATATTTTCATCATTACAGGAGAAAGAAAAGCAAAGTGAATCAAGAAAGTTATACTGTTCAAAGTGACATTATATTTTTGACACTATAATGTTTCAACTAATATCAGAATCATTAATCAGGATGAATAGAGTTTACAAATATGTTATTAGATTTAAATCATGTATTCAAAATTGCTGCCTTCAATAATATGTGTAATCAATTCTCAATAATCAAACAAAGAATTCAATCACTTTACAAAATTTTGAATCATCTTTTCAATTATTTATAGTAAAATAAATGGATATGACTGAATTATTCTTTCCTGCATATTCTCAAGTTGTTTGTTGTACTGTTTTAAACACGTAGTTTTATTAGAATAAAATAACTAATAATTAAACTGACATTTATTTATAACATTTTAAGTTTAACATCATTGTAAGAGCGAGCTACAAATTATAAATTTCGGTAAGACTTTGCATTTGCCTTAACTTACAGATTTCTTAACACTTATCCAACCAAATGGAGAAATTTTTTTGTTTTAACCCTTTGACTCCGGGCTGTTCTAAGTTTAAGCGTTTCACGTGTGCGGCATGCGGCTTGCAGATCCGATCGCTGGGGACTGAATACTTTTTCGCATAGTATAGATATACTACAGAAACAATTGCCTCCGCCGGGCGCGTATTTGCGTCCACAGTTCATATCGATAGCTTTCGCAGAAGGCATATTTGCGTCCATAGTCTCCATAGATGGATTTCGCAGGACGCATATATGCGCCCATAGCAGTCAAAAAGCTAAAGAAAGTCTGCCAAAAAATACATTGTGTACAGCGCATAGTTTCTTCTTTTCTCCACGCTTGGCTAAGGTGTTGAAATAGCTTACCTTCAATGGTTTGTGCAAAAAGTATAAACTTTCCAACACCTAATGAAGAAGTTTGTGAACAATATGTAATTCTGAATATGTAAAGTTAAATTCTTCTTATGGAATGCTCGGTTTGTTTTAACAATAATATCATATGCAATTCATAAGATATACAAAAGTACAATAATCTCAGTATCTTTCAATCACATCCTTCAAATCCCAATAACATTGCTTGTATTGTCTCGCCTTCATGGACTGTTGTCTTTTCAGCCGTACGTACAGGTAGCATTAGTAATGCGTTTGCATTTTTGCAACTAAGTAGCTTGCTGCTAATTTGGTTTCCAGTACCATAAGCCCTTGGAAGTATATCTGTATCATCCCATTTTAAAATTGCTCTTGCATATTCTGGTCGCGAATCCAAATCATAGGAAGACGTTACCTATTGGTAATGTATATGTGAAAAAGTAAAGTAATTAAATTGTGAAATTATGTTGTATTTTGTAAAACAGTAAAAAACGTGCATACTTTAGCTTTTACGATGATAGGTTTGACAAAGTTACCGCACAATTGCTTCAATAATGGTAAAACAAATAAATGCATAGTGACAGTTGCAGAAACCGGATTGCCTGGTAGACAAAGTATATACTTCTTTCTGTTATTGAAGAAACATGTTGCAAAAGTAGTTGGTTTCCCAGGTTTCATATTAACTCGCCCTACATATATAATACATAATTAATATTTTCTTATTATTGTTATATCTTCAACATAATATCTATGATACAACCATACCAAAATGTATTGTAGCCTTAAAGTGATGCTGTAAAATAGGCTTCAACATATCTCCATCTCCCATTGATACAGAGCCTGATGTGATGAGTACATCCACTCTTCCCAAAGCATATTGTATCTTTTGCACCAAGATAACTTGGCTATATAGAGCATAAATTGAATAATTAAAAAATATTGTTTTTCTTCTTAGGCTTAAAAACAGAAAAACTTACTTATCACGTGCAATACCTAAATCCATTGAATTAAGGCCATACTCTTTTAGTAATGACATCAGTGTAATTTTGTTAGTGTCATATATACATCCAGGATTTAGAGGATTTCCAGCAGATTGTAATTCGTTGCCAGTAGATAATACACCAATGCATGGAAGTTTAACAACCGACACTTCATCATAACCGCCAGCTGTTACAAGACCTAATTCTATTCCTTGAAGTTTCGTCCCTGACTTTAAAATCAACTGTCCTTTCTGTATATCGCAACCAACAGGTCTTAAAATATGTGATTAAAGGTTAAAATCCTATTTTTCTTTTTGAACATCTCATTTTTAATGGGGAATAATATACCTAATGTCCTGCCCATGTTTTACTTCAGTCAAAATTTCTATTTCTTTTTCGTCTGTATTATCGATAGTTTTTTGTAAAAGTACAGTATCTTCAACTTGTACAACTGCTGTTGCCTCTGCAAAGCAATAATTACCGAAATATGTATCGATAAACTGAATGAGACGTACGTTTAAAGTATCTACATATGTACATATAAAGGGTGTCTCAATAAATGCGCCAGATTTAGTTTTTCAATTAAACAAATTATTTACTTGAAAATTAAGCATGAACATGAACATACACATTACGACTCTCATTGTAAGCCATTACTCTTTTGATGAAATTTAAAATGACATGCTCGTATAGAATGTGATTCAATTGTGGCAATAACACGGTGGACTGTGTAATTAAATAAAAGTATTATCGCTTTTAAAGTACTTAATTTATTTCATTCCAAAACTAAATTCATTGCTCTTACTGAGATATTCTTTATGAAATGTATTGTAATTTACCATCTGGGATTGGAGCGCCTGTATTTACTCTTATGCATGTGCCGGGAACAAGTGCATCTGAAGCAGCCTATAAAATTCATAAACGCAGTATAAGTTTCCTAAATATTAAAGTAATTTGCAGCTTCATTACATTCTGTAGCGCATACCATACTTCCAGCTGTTATTCCACCAAGTACTTTTCGCCGGCCTTTTCCATCACTAGCAATCACTGCATAACCATCCTTGATGGATGCTCTAAATGGTGGTAAATCATATTTAGAATATAAATCAGCAGTTAAAATTCTACCATATGCATCTTTTATATTCACTGTCTCAGACTCTAGAATATCAGAACATTTACGTATCATTTCTAAAGCATCCTTTACAGAAATCATACTATAAGGAGATTTTCTGGGACGTTGAGCTATTTTTTTTAAACATTCCTGAAAAACATTGTTTTATATAATTTGCTATATGATGTGTAAATTATTTTAATTAAAAAAATAGATTTTTACCAAAGTTGTAGCAGTGTCTTTCTGTGAGCAATTATTTTCATGTTCTTCTTTTATTTCAACTTTATTATCTTTTATTAAATCAACTGCATGTGTTATAGTACATGCAATTACACTTAAGCATTCTACGGCTCCTTTTGGTGATCCAGGTAGATTAATAATTAACGTTTTATTTCTTATTCCACATACTGCTCTGAATAAGGTACGATAAGAAATAATCACTTACAAAGTATAATTTGTGATTGAATTCCTTACTGTTATAAAATATAAGAATTAAAATTACCTGGACAGCATAGCCATTGGAGTAATATTTAGACTTGATGTAATCATTGCCAAAGTCATTCCAGGAGCTTCTTTGTTAATCACTTGTTTTGTTGCTTCAGGTGTCACATCCCTTTCAGAGAAACCTGTGCCACCAATGGTCAGAATGACATCCACTTTTTCATTGTCAGCCCAAGAGATTAGTTTTTCCTTAAAAATTATGTAAATTACATGTTTGTTTCACTTTTATTTTTCTACCAATAATAATTTACTATTGAAATTAAATATAATAAATTACCTTTATCAAGTATTCATCATCTGGGATAACATCTTTGCAATATATTTGACTTTCACAATTCTTTGTACAATTACCACCGGTAATGAAGCTTTCCACTACAGTTTCGCTTGTGTTCGTTCTTTCATTTTTATGACAGCTATCACTAACTATTATAAATTAAATATTATTTCATTATTCTACTTCTATACCCTGGTGGAAATATATCTACAACTTTTTATGCGACTCGACAACAAATTACAATTTTCTACAACATTTTGCGTGGTTGTAGAAAATTGTAGCTCGTTACTACAATATTCTACGACATTCAACGTCTCACTAAAACTTACTCGATTCTGTTATGTAATAAATTGTAATAAGTTGTAGAGCACTACAAATTTTTACAACAAATTACAACTTGCTACTCTAAGACAAATGGAACTTGAAAGAATGATCTCTATTAAAACACGGCACGCGTAGTTTGTTGTAGTATTTTATAGAATACTACAAAATTCTACAACTTTTAATGTCCTATCTAAAAATTTAGAAAATAGCCTTCAAAAGTCTAGCGCGTAGTTTGGTGTAATATTTTATAGAATACTACAAAATTCTACCACATTCTACAAGTTTTTATGTCTTATCTACAAATGTTTGGAAATATCTTTCTAGAGCTAGCCCAGCGCGTTGTTTGTTGTAGTATCTTATAGAATACTACAATATTCTACAACTTTCCGTCATATCTAAAAATTTAGAAAGTAGCCTTCAAGAGTCTAGCGCGTAGTATTTCTTAATACAACGTATTTTGAACCCGTATAGTATTTACAACTTTTTACAAATATTCACGAAATTCTAACATACTGTCCCAATCCGCGTACTTGGTTGTAGAAATTTGTTGAAATTAAACACAGTGAAGATAGGGTCAAGTTGTAGAAAATTGTTCAATGTTGTAGCAATATATTATAGAGAATTGTAGTTTGTTGTAGATATATTTCCACCAGGGTATCCATACAAGTGTACACATTCAAATTTGGTGTTACCCCTACTTTCAGCATTAAATTTGTTATGCTTAAATGTGTCAAATATGTTCAATGAAAAAAGGTGGATTAAGCGGCAAAGAATTTAAATAAAAGTTAAATAATTGATCTATTATAAAGTGCACATGAGATATCTAAGGTATTGCTTCCCTATAAATGTGGGAAACATTTGTTAAAAAAATAAGAACCTGTCAGTTTAACTGTTTCCATAGATCTAGTGCTACTAAGTCGTAAGAGGAATTAACTAAAAATATTAATTCCTTTATAACAAGATCTAGATAAATACAGGAAACTTCAAGATTAAGAAAATCTAATCGCTTTATTAAAATATCAATTGCAAATTACTAACCTATAAATTATTTTTCACCAGCAATGAATATTCATCACTTCACTTTTATACATTGTAAAGTACGAATAAAGTTGTACTTACCTGTCAGTAAGGCAAATTTAATTGGACCCATATTTCGGCACAGTTTTCTTCACACAAATATGGAAATTTATCTTTTATATGGTAATCTTTTCGTAAGAATAATTTCAAATGTTATCTTACGATTAGAGTAATTTATACGATTCATACCAAAAGTACTTCACGTGATTAAATAACAGTTTAACTTGTACGAGAAAGATAAAAATTAACCTATATTGCTAATTTCAGTATCAGCTCCAGAAATTTATAATTTTTTTTTTATTTTTCATAGGCACTGGCGTTTTGTATACTTAAAAAATAATATATTTATATAAAGAAAGTAAATCTTATCATTTATTGCTAGAATAGAAAATATAACTCCTCTTCCTTCATAATTTTTCAAAATTTTTATATATTTAAGGAATATATTAGAGAATTGCTTTTAAATAAAATAGTTATTCTACTTAAAAGTTTTGAAATTTATGAAAATCAAAACAGCCTATTACTCTTAATTTTACACTATTTAAACTTTCTACAACATAATGTGAGTTTGAATAAGATTTCAGAATAAGATTGTGGATGATTGTGGAGTATTGTATTCCCCCGCATATATGCATGTCAAATTCAAAGAATAACATTCATCAGATGAGCAACAGAGGAATATTCCGAATCACCGCTTTTGACGAAAGTCACGTATAATGTAGTTGTCATAAAAATATTTGATACCTATTTACTTTTTATCGGCCCTAAAGTACCTTCAAGTTACGGTTATAAAGTATATTTTTGTGCAAATGTCGGAAAGTATGAGAAACAGATTAATTCCCTGGTGGAAATATATCTACAACTTTTTACGCGACTCTACAACAAATTACAATTTTCTACAACATTTTGCGTGGTTGTAGAAAATTGTAGCTCGTAACTACAATATTCTACGTCATTCAACGTCTCACTACAACTTACTCGATTCTCTTACGTAATAAATTGTAGTAAGTTGTAGAGCACTACAAATTTTTACAACAAATTACAACTTGCTACTCTAAGACAAATGGAACTTGAAAGAATGATCTCTATTAAAACACGGCTCGCGTAGTTTGTGTAGTATTTTATACAATACTACAAAATTCTACAACTTTTAATGTCCTATCTAAAAATTTAGAAAATAGCCTTCAAAAGTCTAGCGCGTAGTTTGTTGTAGTATCTTATAGAATACTACAAAATTCTACAACATTCTACAAGTTTTTATGCCTTATGTACATATCTCATGTGTTTCCTTTCGAAAGGTCGGTGACTCGAAGGCTGCCATACGGGCGAAATTTTAATCGGAAGGCCCAATTAAAAGTTATTTTGCGAGAGAACGGTTCATTTCTGACCCATGGTTCCTCTCAGACATTTTGCCTATGTAACAAGACGAATACGATGAGCCAATAAAAAAAATTTGCTACCCTTTCCCGAATTTTGCGGCAGGTTTTTTTCGCAAATCTCCATCGATCCAGAGGTGTAGAACAACCCCTGAAAGCCATGACAAATGTTTTTGAAACACCCTGTTCAAATTTTTGGAAATATCTTTCAGAAGCTAGTCCAGCGCGTAGTTTGTTGTAGTATCTTATAGAATACTACAAAATTCTACAACTTTCTACAACTATTCACGAAATTCTACAATACTGTCCCAATCCGCGTACTTTGTTGTAGAAATTTGTAGAAATTAAACACAGTGAAGATAGGGTCAAGTTGTAGAAAATTGTTCAATGTTGTAACCAGTTGTAGCAATATGTTGTAGAGAATTGTAGTTAGTTGTAGATATATTTCCACCAGGGTTGTATAAATTGATGAAATTTGCGCCTTTTTAAGACCAATTAGATAGAACAAATTACTTTGCAAAATCTCAATTTGTTTAAACAATATAACAAAAAATAGCAATCGTTTGTGAATTTTTCTACTTTACTGCCAATGAACTTTCTTGACTATTTATTTATAGATACTCCGTGCCTATTGCAAAATTACGGATAGATTGGAATTCTGATTTTTTCATTACAAAAAGCAACTAAGGTAAAGGTACCAGTAGTTGACACTTTAAGGAATTTTTTTCCTATTTGTTGACATAACTCAGGCTATGTTCACTTTATGGAAAATTTATGATTAGTTGTTGCTGCACAAACTATTCTTCTATTATATTACGACAAGTATTCATTCCTGCTGGCGGTTGTAATTTTTTTTTTTTCGTTTTTTCTAAGAGTAAAATTTGATTCAATAGTTGACACCCAGCGAAAACGAAAGATTTAGTACTTGACATCTTTTTATTTCAGTAGTTGACACAGGGAGAAAAACCAATTAATGAACTAGGCTTGGTAGTATATTAATACAGAAATTTATTGAATGGTTAAAAAAGATTATTCTTGAGTAAGTTTACAAAAAAATATTTAATAATTAGAAGTTACTTCCTGAAAAAATCTAACTTAGTTCGGTAACTGAATACATATTTCTGGTACTGCTCATTTTAATGATTTCGTTGATACGAAGCACCACAGCTTCCCATTCATAATCTAGCTTATCCATTCTTTCCGGTCACTTTGCCACTGCTGAAATCTTTTGCAGAACAACTCTTTTTCGTAAGGAAATACAACATATTTCCCTATGTCAACTACTGAATAATAGACAATTACAAGTTTCAATAGTTGACACAGAGTGAATTTCGGCAATTTAGCATTCTTTGTTGCAAATTTCAATACATAAACCCTTTTTTAAGATTCAAACAACATAAACGAATACCTTTTTATCCGCAATGATTAAATATTACAAACTTACAAGGCTTACGTTTCAACCAAGCCCTTAGCGATTCATATAAGAAAATACCCAAAAATCGTAAGAGTCGAGCACGGGTTTGATTAACCGGTTGGTATGACACTTCTCAACGGTGGATTATGAGCAATAGTTCGCAATTAAGCCGGTGAAAGACGATACTATACAAACTGATAAGATTTAATGTTTTCCAACTTGTGGTTTCCTGATTTATTTACATTTTTTGAAGAAGTGTCAACTACTGGTACAGTGTCAACTACTGGTACTTTTACCTTACACTTGAAATTATATCGTTCGACGCATGAAATGAGTCGTTCCTTATTCATGACCATTCATGACTAACTGGTAGCCCTTAAATGACGTGATTTTACCGATAAACATTTGTTGTTATATTTTTTTATAAAAATAAATGAATTTTGAATTATTTGAAAACGATACTATGTTCGGCTATCGCCTATTTGTAATGGATATATAGTTTCTGCAAACAAATACTCGAGAAAATTCCTAGGTATTAAAGTGGAAAAACTGGCAAAATGATGCTGTTTTTCCTATATTGTTCAAATCACCGTACAATGGCTCAATTTTCATCCATGTACGAAGTTACCTCATCTCTTATAGTTCCTGAAATATTTGTCGAAATAAATTTTATAACCCTAAGTTTGGGGGTAGTTTTCACCCCATTAACACGAATAATTGCCGATAGCAAAAATACGTATCAAATATTTTTGTAAGAACTACATTACACGTGAGTTTCTTATAAAATAAAAAAGAACAAGAACAACGGTCTTCTTTCTGATATTTGACATATCTGTTTTAATCACGAGTATGCTAACACGATGCAGAAAAAATTCGACACGGACGAATATCTTTTTATGGCTAGTAGCGTGATATAAATAATTAATTAAAAACGTATGTCATTTAAAAATTATCCAATTACAAAATATGGGCTAATTAATTCTTCGTGTGAAATTTTGATGGGTGACTATATACCCAGACAGACTGGAATATTGCAGCAATATTGCGAATCTTGCACAGTGATGCCCGGACGTGGGATTTTCTCCCACGTGGGAGTCATCGTGCGCATGCGCATGCTGACGTCACAGCTCGACAGTGGTTGTTTCCATGGACGTATCTAGTAAAATGTTCTCTTCCTGTAATTTCTACCGTATTTCAATTGTCACAGGGGTCTAACGATACCCCATATTTGAGTGAAGTATATACGTTACTGAGAATTGGGTAGCGCGCACGGGTGGGAAAAATCCCACGTCCTGGCATCACTGATCTTGCACAATATTGGCAACATTGCAGCAATGTTGGTGCAACATTGCCGCAATATTGCCGCGGGAACATTGCAATGGCAACATTGAAATGTATGCTCAACATTGATGAATATACCCCATTATAGGGGCAAACACTCAATGGTTTTTAAGATATTTGCAATTAAAGTTTCATTGCCATATTTAAGTGGAACTGTAGAACGTAACATCAAGAGCTGCCGTAGCGTAGCGGCAACGTTCTGGGTTCGCACGGAAAAGACTAGGGTTCGGATCCCATGGTGGGTAAAAAAGTAGGAGTAAGGTAAGAAAAAAAAATCCCATTGCAAAGTGGCTTTCCCAGTCCAAAACTTAGAATAAATCGTTCGAGAATTCAAGAATATCCAGATATCCGATGACACCGATGGCAATTCGGAACAAATAAACAAGATAATATAATTATTAACATCAAGCGTTAAACTCAGTAACAAATCAATATTACTTTGTTTTTTTTTAAATTCAAAATGTTTTTTTTTTCTATTGAATAAATGCAATTATCACAAATAAATGTTTGTTCATCCAACCAATATTCCAGCAATATTGCTACAACGTTCGCAATATTCCCGCAACGTTCGCAATATTCCTGCAACGTTCGCAATATTGCTGCAACATTGGCAATGTTGCTGCATTATTCCCGGCAATATTGCTGCAATATTCCTGCAAGCTACAAAGAGGCGGACATAGGAATATTGCAGCAATGTTGCGGCAATATTCCCTGCAACGTTTAATGTTGCACGGCAATATTGCTGCAATATTCCAGTCTGTCTGGGATAGTAACCGGTATTATTGACCCACCAAAAGAAGTCACTTGATAAGTGGTTAGAGCTCATATTTGCCCGAAGGACAGAGACGTCCCTCACATATTTTCGATTCCAATGCATGACTGGCCGAAAAAGCGCTTAATGACAAAATAAGTGTTTACGTTTCGGTTGTCATTCGCGGAACTCAGGTTTTAAGGACCAATGCAATGGGAATAAGCAGTGCGGGGACAGTCCCATCAATCCGTACCTCACATCAAGTGACTTCATACTGTGTACGAACTATATCAAGGTATGTGTAAATATATAAGGGCATATAATTGCGGGGTTATGCTCTTTAACCTTTAGATAAATATTTTAACCCATAGATATAGGGTGTGCTTAAAGTTATGTCCCTTAACAGTCGCAACTAGAAATATTTTGCAAGGGCTACAGATCCATTTAAAGAAAATTGGTTTCGAAAGTTTGTACTACCATTACTGTCCGATAACTGAAAAGTGGCAAGGGAGCGGCTGAACCTGGCTTTTCAGCTGCGTATTCCAGCCATTTCGTTTTTGAATCCCAAAACCCAGCCTCCTAAAGTAAACAAGTATGCGGAGTGATTACTTCAGTTACTAAAGTTTAGTAAACTAAGTTTGGGATTCCAAATCCATTCCAAAATCGAAATGGCGGAAATAAGCAATTCAAAACTAGAGGCTCCACCGCTTACGAGCCAAGTTAGAGTTGTCAGCTTATAATTACAGTCACGGGTAGTATACATAATTACAAGGCAGTGTGGGAAGGGTTAACATGTCTAAACGTAGATGACTGTTTCGGGCAATACCATCATGCAAAATTATAAACGTAGTAACGTATAAATATACCATATTACATATGTTCTCTTGGAATTTGACAAAAAATTTTGTTAAATGTAAATAAAGTTTTAGTTTTTATAGTGTATCCGTTCAACGTGTATACAGCACCAATACCTCTCGTCTACAGAGATGCTCCCTCTCCAAGAGAGACCGTTCACGAAGGGTTGATAAATGAACGAGTGAAACATAAAGTTTGATGAACAAATTTTTCAGATAATGTATTTTACCATATCATGTTAAAATGAAACGATTTCAGTTTTCAAAGTATTACTCTTACATTTCATAAGAATTTTGTACATAAACAAATTATTTTTTATTAGTAACTGTATTGTACGATAGCTTTATAAGTATTTAAAATAACGAAAGTTAAGCTATGTTAATAAACTATAAAGAATAAACCACAATTTACAGGATATTTTTTTTCTTTAGGTACCTATTGCGCAATTTTTTAACATTCATAGTTTTCTCGTGAAGGAATGCGATAAAGAGGAAGTTTTTAGTGAAGTTTTGTATCCATCAAATGGAAGATTAAACATTCGCGCTGCTGTCAATAATCAACTAGACCTCTAAAAACATGAAAGAAATTAAAAGAATTTTGATATTCAATTCTACTTCTACATCATTCACGAGACCGTACATAATCTTACCGACTACTTCTTGGACTCAAAGAGCGAAGCGGTGAATTTCTGTATCTTCTACGTGATTCGATCCTAGATCTCTCTCGATCATTACGTCTGTCTCTTTCTCTATCCCTTTCCCGTTCTCGATCATTGTCTAAGTCCTTGTAATCTCTTTCTCTTCTCTCTCGACGTATGACATAATGCCGTGGACTACGTCCTGGGCTTGGCGTACGAGATACAGACGAGCGAGAATCAGAACTGTGCCCTTCGTAACGATGTCTTCGTTCTCTTTGTCTAAAATCATTGTTGACTTTCATTGTAACAGTTTTATATAAGTAAAACATTTAATTAATTGTAATTATACACATATGTATGAAATAAGTATGTTTATTGCACGTACTTCCTACGTAGTTTTAAAGACATCTCTCGAATTTCATCCTCTCGATCTTGTCTCTGCTGTTCCATCTTCTCTATTCGCAACTGTTCTGCTTTTTTGTCAGCTTTATCTAATAAATACAGCAATTGTAAACATGTTTTAACAATAAACCTATTTCAGGGATTGCAATTAACGCGTTGAACGCGACGTTAGGCCCTGGGGTCTGACAGCTTATTGTGTTGACAATATCGGTGTATGGGACCACTATGCTCCATTATCAAGGTTATAAAAGAAATTATATCATTTCAATGAGGCTTATTAAAATATTCTAGGCAAATATGTAGTTTAATTTTACACAGATTACAAAGGATAACGGCATATTCAGTCAATATTCCAGCTAAATTACAACATTTATTTCATAATCTTGATAATGATGCAAACCGGTACCATGCATCTATGTCGTCAAAACAAAAAGTTTGCTGTCAGTCCCACGGATCGACGCCGTTGAAACAAAAAATTCACTGTCAATCCCATGTAACTGACGCCGTCTGAACGGAAGGTTCACAGTCAGTCCCTTGGAAATGACGTTGCTCTCAACGTGTTAATTTTACTTACACTGCCTGTTTAGTAAAGCTTGCATTTTCTTCTTAAGTCGCTCCTGGGGTGTAATTTTCAGTGACTGAAAAATGTTACTCTTAAAAAGCTGTAACTGAGTATTCAATTTTTATCTATGATACGCTTTTGTTAAATGATCGTTAAGTACGTTACTTAAAAAACGGCATGTATGCATGTTACTATCGCTACAATAAAAGTCGGTCGTACCACAAAAAATTTGATGTTTTCATTCTGGTAATCTTAGTTGTAAGGAGATATGATAAAAAATATATTATTGTCCAAAATTCTTCAATTTATATGTGTATAACATTTAGATGATTACGAAGCACAAAGAAGAGCAGACTAACCACATATATGTATACTTGTATTGTTCAATATTAGAAAGCAATTAAAATTACAATTATTACGAATTTCATTATACGTTCATATAAAATGTCAAATTCAAATTCTTCGTGGTTTTTTCATGATTAAATATATTTGAGAAATAAAAAACAATTTTAAAAGAATTATCAAATGTCGAATATAGAGAATATAAGATGCAGACGCTTTGTATAGACGTGTAACCCAACAGAATGAAAACAAGTAGCACTTGCTGAGGCTCCTCGTTGAGAGGGTACTTATATATAGACAAATATTTGTCTTTATTGTCTGTGCTTTTAAGTGATTAAGAAAGCGTTATGGTTCTTACTGACTTTGTATCCGCCACCAGAATTTGTACTTAACCCTGCTTTTGGCTTGTTCCTGAAAAATTCGTAAATACCGCACGTATAAGTTGAACAGGTTCCTCTTTTTAACAAAAACAGTTTAATACTTACATGCTTGTATTAATAATAGATGACTTTGATAGTGTCGACGTACTTTTATCTTCGTCATCCGATAGTTCTAATTCTAGGCTCGATGATTTTCCACGCCGACCGTAATACCTGGTACCACAATATACAAATAATGCAAGTTAAATTTCATGTAATATAAATATTTTGCACATTAACTAGATTAGGCCCTCTGTCGCATGAAATCGGTGCTCACCGACTTCGGTTGTTTTGGTGAATACTATTACCAGTTATAGCAAGTAATGCTACATTACTTACTCGCAGTCTTTTATCGCTGCATGCGAGCAGGAGGAACAGGGGGACTTCTCTTCTTCCCTTTATGGAGTAGAGAACACTCCACCGAGAATGTAAGCCACGGCTAGCATTCGTAGAAGAGTGGGGATCCGGCTTACAACTTTGCTGTGGTTTCGACATAGAGACAGAAGAAAGTGCAACCCCCTGTTCCGTCAAGCTCACAATGGAGCTCACTGAAGTAAAAAAACTAGGCCTAAGAGAGCTGTGGTAGAATTCGTACGAGAGCCCATAATCCAACCATGTACAGGGTGTACACGAATTAATGTTCACAGCTTCCAGGGGTTGTTCCACACCTTTGGATCGATAGTAATTTGTGAAAAAAACTGACCATAAAATTCACGAAAGGGTAGACAATTTTTTTATTGGCTCATCGTATTCGTGTTATTACATAGGCAAAATGTCGAATTTGGCGGTCAGTTTTTTTTGCAAACCCCCTGGATCCAAAGGTGTAGAACAACTCCTGGAATCCGCGACCATTAATTTTTTTACATCCTGTACAACCTATAGACTTACGTGGCGTTTTTAGTCGGTATAGTAAAAGCTAGATAAATGCACCGAATTTTCAGACAACTTAAATTAGAAGAAATTAGATTTAAGCCAGACGAAACCCAAACGTCTCTCTTATGAAGTAGAGATATTGAATCTGGGTTAGGGTTCAACCGAGTTCGCACTTAGAAAAGGATAGACAGTAAAAGAGATAGAATGGTTCAGGGGGGGGGGGGGCTGAAAGTATCAATAAAGTAGTAGTAAAACAATGAATCTTTTTGATACTCAATAATAATTTTTTCAACGGTATTTTTGAGATTATTGCGGTTAAAATGGTACCAAACACTTTTAATCAGAAAACTCTCACAAATACGTTAATGCCGCTTTGAAAAGAAAATCAAAAGTAAACAAATTTTATCCTTGAATTGGACTCCTGACTCTCTTATTCGGACTGTATGATGCTACGTAGCACCCTCATTTAGTGTTGAAATTCACTAATTGGGTATCCCCCTATGTGGAGCGGATCGTCATGACGCATTTATCCAGCTTTTATTGTACAAGTCTGACGCTCTCTAACACTTCCTCTTATAAGATAGCAAGTGTCTATCAATGGTTTTTCCCGCGATAAAAGAAACTAATACTTTTCAAATATTACCTTGGCAATGTTGGAACTTTATTTTCAATGCTTCGGGACCGTTTGCAATTGGATTGACTTCGTGATCTCGACTTAGATTTAGATCTTGATCGAGATTTACTTCTCGATCGAGATTTAGATATTGACTTTGATGGAGAGTAATGTCTTCGATGATAACTATCTCTCGAATGGCTCCTATTATGAGACTTTGATCTTGATCGAGACGTTGAACTTGACACGCTACTCGAGGACGAGCTTCTAGACTTTTTTATACATGAACGCGATCTGGATCTTGTTTTTGATCTCGAAAGAGTACGTGATCGAGATCTGCTGAAACTTCTGCAGCGAGAGCGAGATTTACTCAGAGTTCGTGATCGTCTTGAACGACTTCTTGTTCTAGATCTTGTAATTTTTCTAGGCCTTGAACGTCTCCTTCTAGATCTAAGAATATTATTTACAAGATACTAGAAATATTACTTAACAAGCTATATCTTATTTAGTTAACATATACGAAGCGATCGAAAGAAAGAGTTCATAATTTTTAGGGTAGGTTGTATTCACTATAAAACGAAAGAAATCTTTAATAAACATGAGTCGAACAGTTTATGGTTCCGAAGTTTTCAATTATTTTTTATTTCGGATGATGGTTCCTTATTTCAGGAGATATTATTTACATGTAAACACTATACTATCTGTCTTCCTCCTTTCTCCATGTATTGCTATTGTTAGTTCTGTTTTTAGCATAATGGTGACGATGACTGTCATCGTTAACATGTTATAAAATATTGCATTGTTAGAGAAGTACTCCTTTTTTGCTAATGAACAATTGTAGAGCTAGTACAAAATTTTAATAGTTAGTTAAAATGAGATTGTACTATGCCAAACAAGAAATGACAGAAATGCGATACATTTATGGTGTTGCAAATGGTCATAGTACCGTAGTAGCATATATACGTACAGTCCGTCAACTGAAAACTGAAGGAAGAGGCGGAGCCTTTCGTTTTCAAAGTCCTATTTCCGCTACTTCGATTTTGGAATTCCCAAACTCAGTCTCTTTATGTAAAAACTCTGCATAGTTGTTTACGTTAGGAGAGTAGGGATTCAAAAACGAAATGGCAGGAATAGGCAGCTGAAAACGAGAGGATCTGTCGCTCCCTAGCCATCATTAAGTTGTCGGATAGTAGTTGCAGTACATACTTTCGGCACCGGTTTTCTTTAAATGCGTGGATAGGATAAACTCTTAAAACCTGTTATTTTCCAAAACCGATCAACAGTAATATTTTACTTTTATTTTTTAGCGAATAGCTTACCATTAATGTTACACTCAAGTTCATTTTGCCTTTAGTGTTCTATAATATTTGGGGAAAACTATTTGTCAAACATGGATTGGATGCAATGATTCAATGAACTGGCCTCTCAAATATTCTGACCTAAGTCCAATAAATTTCTTTTTGTGGCGATACCTTAAAAGCATTGTTTAATCTCCAATCATTAATGACATGTATGAATTATATACAAGAATACAAAGTGCTTGCAAAACAAATAAAATGCATCCGAAAATGTTTGACATAGGTAATATATAATTGTTTAATACAAAAATCATGTATGGAAACGTAAAAATATGTAGAAAATTTGTAAGGAGAACAAAAAAAAAGAAATTATAAAATAATCTGCTCAACGAGTTTTACCCATTTCAGAAATTATGAACCCTTTTGTATAATTATCCTGTATGTTAGAAACAATTTACTTCGACGTACTTTAAAACAGTATACAAGGTGTCCTGCGTAAAACTTTTCACAATTTTTCAAGTACTTGACCATGTAGTATGTATAGTATAGATTAAGGTTGTAATGAAATTCTTCGTATGTTGCACTGTCTCGGCATTCTTCACGGCTAAGTCAAGGAAACTGTTGCAATACAAGATGTTGTTCCGATACAAAACGAGGAACACTTGAAGCAACGAATCAGTATAACATGTGAAGAACTTTGCTACAATCATATCGTAAGAGTACCCAAAGCAAAGTTACTATGTAGAGTGGAATTGTCCCTACAAGAACATGGATTTCAATTCCAACATTTCATGCGACTCTTTCACGAAAACGTTTCCGTTCATTTACTCTAGGTTCCTGAATTGAATGTAATTTTTAATCTTAATTATAAACACAAGTTATTATCACCCATTCAAGCAGATTGTCATTTGCTGATAAAAACAAAGTAAACAAATTCTTCTTGTTATAACATATAGCCAATCAAAAACTGATAAACTTTTGTGTAAAACACTTTTTAGTCAGATTGCCGCAAGTACTTGGATAATTGGGAAATGTTTCATGTGGAACAGCCTGTATATACAATCAAACCTGTTTTTATGCGACTTTATTTTTGCGCGGTTTTTGATGCCATATATGAATTCTAACGGTGTTGGCATTATACACTATTGCAAAGTTTTCTATCAGTCTGCACATGTACACTACAAAGCGCTGTTCGGCTCCAGACACTATGTTTATTTGCTATCAGCAGAATGCGCACCACAAGAAGATGCACGCTTTGGACTACGACGAGCAGCAGTGAATTATGTGCATTTTGAAAATTTTTCCATGTGTATAACGAGAAATTAATTTTTTTTTAAATGTTTCCATGCATAACCGTTTGAGTCCGAAGTAACGCGATCGCGCTGTTCAGATTTTATGTCGAGACTATCGAGCACATTTCGAGCGTTGTGGACAACTGACGGTGCGTCACCGACTGTCGAAGACGAGCGCTCAGACTTACTGACGCAAGGACATCACACAGCTCTTTCTCTTAATGTAAATAATACATTTTACAATAGGTAGAATAATATTATGATAGTGCAATAATACATTGCAAAAAGAATATTTTGTATTTCAATGTTATCTTCTCAATAATTCTTATCGAACAAAACTTGAAATATTTATAAATTCACATTTATGTGACGGAACGATCAACGTAGCAAATACATCTTATATGTGCAGAACATAAAACAGAAGAAGTGCTGTCGCGACGATTGGTATTTTTCGGCATAAAATAAAAGAAGCGCTATCACGTTGCGTAGGTCTTCTCGTACTCATTTAGAGAAAGCACAGTTGCGCTGTTTGGAATTCTTCGACAGTGTTTTTTCAATACCCCTTGGAACTCAAACGAATAATTTAATTATTACTTTTGTTTGAAAGCACTTTCTCAGTGTTTCATAATTCTTTGACATATTTTCTAAGCGCCACTTTTTTCTAATATGTTATAAAAAATTATTTGTTATAAGTGTTTATGAAAGTTCTGAATCTTTTTTTTTTTGTGCGATTTCTTATATGCGGTCCCTATCTACCGCACAAAAACAGGTTTTACTGTATTCACCGTATAAAAAAAAGAGAAATTTCTTTCAAAGGACAACATCATATCAACCCTTTGAGTGCTATGGGCGCATATATGCGTTCTGCGAAAGCCATCCATGGAGACCATGAACACAAATATTTGCCCGGCAGAGACAATTGTTTCTGTGGTATATCCGTACTACGCGGAGAAGTATTCAGACCCCAGCAATTGCCAGCGCTGAACGCGCGCAATCTCTCCAGAGCGCATCGACAGAGAATCGTCCGCACGCAAAGAGTTAATTCAGAAAATAAAGAATTATTATCTTATCAGACATAATATTGTTAAACATTTCATTACATTTACCTCATTCTCGATGTATTGCGTTTTCTTTCACTATTTTTGTATGATTTACTGCCAGTAATAGATCGAGAACAACTCCTTGATCTTGATTTTGAAAGCTTTCTATTAATTGTCCTTTCATTAAAAAGTGGACTTTCAGATCTTTTCCGTCTAAGATGTGAATAATTGACTCTTCTGGAATTTGTAGAAGTAATATGAGATGAACTTCCATATGTTTCTTCTTCTCCACCAAAACTTGTAATATAAGTAATTTGCCCTGTATTTACAGGTGATGTAGATCTTGAACGAGACTTTGAAGAAGATTTTCTATATGGATTATATTCGGGACTCTCTCTTGCTGCATAACTAATAAAAGTGTTGAAGAGAAAATAAATTTAGCATTATCTGTTTTATTGTACAGTGGACATTGTACAAAACATTCATCTGCATACAACAAAAAGATACAATCCAATAAAGGAGCGTTACATACCTAGGTGGACTCATAACTCGACCTATCATTTTCTTTTCCCTAAATGCACGTCTTTCTCTACGTGATCTTCTACCCTGAAAAATTAATATATGAATATGTCACAAAAGAATATACGATACATCTGATGTTCTCTTGTCGCATAACAGATACGAAAACATGTAATGTATCATTAAGAGCAACATATTTTTAATTATGTACCGAATACATGGCCTTTTCTTCTTCTTGTTTTCGTGCTTGTCTTAATGTTTCGGCTTCTTCAAAATCTTGAGTTAAGAAACTAAAATAATCAGCGCCTAAAAGTCCATACTTTTGAGCTACTATATTCATTTCGTGTGCTTGCGAAGGTTCTATTTGAGATACATCCACACAAATATCTAAATAAAAGATTGAAATTAAAATATTATAATGTTAATGCATTTGATTGTATATTCATTTGAAACGATGATTGTATAATCCAAGAATTCATACCTAAATCAACATCACTATCCTCATCATCTGCTTTTTCTTCAGAGACTACATTATCTAATGGTTTTATCACTTCCGGTATTGGTTCTTCCGTTTCATAATTATACCCAATGGCAACATTATTACATGATTTTTTTTTATCTTTGCTAGAATCCGCTTTTGTTGATGAACCAAATTGCTCTTCCAAATATATTTGATGAAGAAATTTCTCTTCCGTTACTATGTAGAAAATTACGTCTATCAAGCAATTTCAAGAATGATGTATAAATATTCTAAACAAGAACAAACCCCCACCTCCTAAAAATTCATTTTGAACTATTATTCGATAACGTTCATAATTGATATGTCTGTCTTCACTAGTAAGAGCAATATCTACATCAATAGTGTCCGGTATTTCTGGGATCCAATCAAGATGTGCACGCACATCAAAACGATCAATAAGATTGTCTTCATTTCCTTGCCATGGCATCCTATTTACAAAATATCTATTGTTTCTATCATACATTACATACTTTCATTAAAAAGTTCAAATAATTTTATTTGTCCTCGGGTATTTTGTTAAAACTTCTTAATTGATACAAGATAATACAGATTATACACTTTTAAAATACGTTCAGGCTTTGTGTTATAACATTAGGAATAAAGCTATAAATATGTGACTTTATCCAACATTATTTGAATAATGTTAGATTTGGCTCGTGCCTCCCTCTGACACATTCTTCTGTATTAGAGTTTCCTCAAAGCCTTGCAAAAGCTAGGTGCAATGCTGGCTATATGTCAGACACCTTTTTTCTATTAAACATGACTCCAATTCAGAAACCAAATCTAACATTAGCCATTACTGCTGCAAAAGCCTCAAAAGTATTATTTGAATAATTCAGTTGCACAATGTCATGTCTTCAGGTGTAATTGGAGTGATTAGAATCTTGCAAATCAACAAATCCTTTCATTTTTTTAAGTTCATAGTATTGAATAACATTTGTTACAATTAATTAAATTGTTCCAATGTTAATAAGTACATTTAAGTAATTATTAAAAAATTGTCAGTCATTATTGTCATATTGTTGAGTATCTACACTTTTATGTGTTATTTAAATCATCAATGCTATGGTATATACATATATAAAACATAAGACAATATTGAGGAACGTAATAAGTATTGAGAAATTAACTAACTATTAAACTGACATTTACCTATGGACATATATTGTAATCATAAGATATATCAATATATGTAATTTCTTTCCTTAAAATATACCCAAATAAAGTAGCATTTAATGATATGATACACAATATGTAGTATGAGTATGACTTCAAAAATAATATTAAATGTTTCGCTTATTTCAAATAATTGTATATGTGCAACAAAAGTACTTGTTTGCAAACAGCTGAAATATTTATACCTTAAACTTACTATCATGTGAAGTCATGATAAGCTTGTTAATAGACCCACACTAACTACTAGTGAAGAAAGGCCAAAGTTTCCATTCACCAAATTACAATTGTTGGATAATAAATGTCATCTTTCTTCACTAATCTTCAGTGATTATCAATAATGTGTAATATATTTTATAAAGTACAGAGAAAAAAAAAGATTATTTGAACTGATATACCCCTCTGCATTAAACTATAAAAATGTTTTCTGATTAATGCTATGTACATGAATATAGAAGTGACACACAATATTGTAGAGCCTCCCTTATCTGAACACATATTATCCAATTGCCCTAATATCCAAATTTTCTATAATTTGAATATTTTATTATCCAAAAAGCAGATTCGTTATAAAGTTTATATATATATTCTAGTATGTATACTTCGCCTTATTGATTTGTTCCTTGAATGAATCCTAATCACAACAATTTACATAGTATGAAGCTTATAACATGCATAACAGTATTATAACAACAACTAAGTGAGAATGTGTAATGTTGTCTATTTAAATAAAATATGAAATAATTAAACAACTGGAAAATAATGAAAATGTAAAAAAATTAGTGGGTATTCATGGTGTTGGAATTTGGACCATCACAAACAATAAAAAAGAAAACATAATATTGAAAATTATATGCATCGTGTAGACTCTTCAGATGTTAATACTAATAAGAAAACCTTTATGAATTAAAGAAATAAAGGATTAAACAATGCTATTTTTAGTAGCTTCGACTGCAAACCATGGAAAGATATATTAATATCTGGATCTATAATTCACAAGAACTGTCTAAACTTGGGTAAAAGATTAAACAGAGTCCCAAATTTTATAGTCTAAGAGCTGGCCGCCACCTCGACTAAGGTACTCGTCACAAAGCTGAAATTTTTAGCATAGTTTATTCAATAATATTAATGTATGAAAAACTACTTCTGCCGGGGTTGCCGCGGTTGCAAAAATGCCCCCTTTCTTTTTAAAGTTGTTAATTTTTTTTTTTAAATATACTTTCACACGTCTGCCGTTTATATATGTTATAATTTATACTATTTCAAGTATAAAAAAAAATTGGCAGAAGATTCTCTGGGTTACAAATACCTGGCAGGTGGGTCTAAAGCTGTTACGAGGTGGGGTATGTTAACACTTTGCCGGCCGCTCTCACGTATGCGTGACATCTCTTCTTCGACTGTTATCGGCCGCTGTCACGTATGCGTGACTTTTTAGAACCTGCGAGAAACTTGCCGGCGGCAGCGTAACTCTGATGAGACAAATGAGCGGCCGGCAAAGTGTTAAAATATACTATAACAAGTCTGCTGTTTATAAATGTTTTAATTTATACTAATGGGTGAAGTAAAAAGTTCTGAGCGTTTTTTCTCTTTTTTTTGATGATAAAATTAACAAACTTAGAATTTTCGGAATTAGATCAAATAAGCGCCGTTTTGTTCAATAACTTTTGAGGTCGATCTGAGCGGATGCATACCCAGAGAATCTTCTGCAAATTTTTTTTTATACTTGAAATAGTATAAATTATAACATATATAAACGGCAGAAGTGTGAAAGTATATTTAAAAAAAAAAAAATTAACAACTTTAAAAATAAAGGGGGTATTTTTGCAACCGCGGCAACCCCGGCAGAAGTAGCTTTTCATACATTAATATTATTGAATAAGCTATGCTAAAAATTTCAGCTTTGTGACGAGTACCTTAGTCGAGGTGGCGGCCAGCTCTCCGACTATTAGAACCATCAGTGAATGACTAACAAAGTTTAAAGCACCTCATGGAATTCGAAACCTAGATATTTGCAGACAGGAACTTTTAAGAGAAACAACCACTCCAGAAGCCATTAGAGCAGATTTTAAAACACTTGAAAATCATAAAGAATATATATTAACAAATTTATATAACATGGACAAAACTGATTTTTCTATTATTTGTAAATTCCGTTATTCAGCTACTTTTGTCTTCCTATTATTTCAGATACAAGAGGTTGTATTGTACTAACAAAAGCAAGAACAAATGTACATTCATACATATAGCAATATAAGTAGGATTCAAGACGTTTAATTTTCAGAAGTAATCATTGTCACACTTGTACGTTACATTCTAAATTACATTACTTAATTTGTTGATTTTTATATTTATGGAGCACAAAAAACAACAATGGGCAGATGCAATATTATAAGTTCACAATAAGAATTTCAAATCAGTGATTATGGTCTACACTAACTGCACAAGCAGTTGACATAAAATAATATCCAATGAATAAGATATAGTAATTTAGCACGACATGTAACATTGTAATTCCCAAAGTATCTTGTACATTACCAAAAATCAATGTACATGTCTTTCAGAGAAAACAGAAAAATTATATAAAATAGAAATTAATTTCTCTCTCAAATCATAAACAAGACTAGTTGATATTTTAATATGTTTTGACAAATAAATTATTAATAGAAACTTTGGGTATAATAAGTGGTATAAGTTTGTAAGAGTGGATGGAGTGCCGGGGTACATGAAAGAAGGATGGAAGGAAGATAAGTGGAGAATAATAGCGAGATTTAGAATGGGTAATGAGATGAAGACAGGGAGGTATTGGGAGACTGAAGAAAAGAGAAAATGCAGGATGTGTGGATGGAAGATGGAAAGCTGGGAGCATGTGCTAGAGGAATGCAGGATGTGGGAGGATGGAGAGAGTGGAAGAAGTGTGCATGAGAGGGTGTGTGAAATAATGGGAGAGAATGGGAAAGGATGGGAGTGGATGAAGAAGTTGAATGAATGGAGAAATGAAAGGGGGGATTAAGAGGAAAGGGGGATGGAAAAGAAAAGTGGGTGGGGGGAGGGCGAAGGGAGCTAAAAAGGAGCGGCGGAAACGGAGGCGAAAAGAGCGTGCGTATATGAGTGGATGTATAGAAATGTAAATAGATATGTTGCGTTCTCTCTCTCTCTCTCTCTCTAATTAATGCGGTGAGGAAAGATTGTGTTAAGAGGTTAGGATAGCGAGTAAGAAGGACATAATGTAAGCGGAGCGGGGCCCGCTTTGTACCCCGCAAGGGAACAAATATATATATACTGAACTGAATAGAAACTTTGGAAAATACCTTTATTAAACTTAGTAGACAACATTTTAACTTGTACTCTCAATATGTACTCGATATAACTTAACGCAACAGCATGGTAATAAATATAAAATTTGTTTAAAAGTTATCTCCAAATATTATAATTGCATGAAATAAAAGAATGTATTGCAATTTAATGTGTTTCTTTCATGAAGTATGATATGTATTATATTATAAATGAAGATAACATTAATATATCTATCCAGATATATAGAAATAATATTCCACATATTCATGCATCGTAGTAAGCATGCACAACGTTTTGGGAGCATCCTCTTCAAAGAAAGTTTTTCATAATATTAAATATAACATACATTTATCTTAGCGAACATCTATAGTATCAGGAGACATAATATTAATTTTTTGAATATGAAAAATAAATGTGTGCTACTTTAATATTTCCAACAGAGCAATACTATTAATAACATCTAATGAAATATTATTAACATTTGTTACCAAATATATTGTACTTACATATTCGCAGGGCTATCTGCAGCCATAGCTATCGCTGGATCCAAATGTATTTTACAAGGCCTTCCATGAAGTTGAAGAAATTGTGTAGGATCTGATTTCTATTGAATATTAAATACAAGCTCAAATGTAAATTCCTATTAAAATGCTGTATGATTATATGAAAATTAAAGTATTATTTTACGGTTAAACATGTGATTTAAAAATATTGAAAAATTTTTAAGGTTAAGTGAAATTTTTAAAAGAATTATTAATGAATTATATATATATATTTGAATACTTACGATTTTTTCATAATAATCTCGTCGACGTTCGGCTCGACGACGATAGTCTACTAACATTCCACGAATTTTCTTTTCTTGTTTTCGTGCTTCGTGCCACATTCTACCACCAGTCTTTTTTACAGAAAAGCTCATTTTATGTATTAGGTTAAGTTTAAACCAATAAATTATATGAAAGCTTCCATATAGTTGATATTGGTATAAAAAAAAACGTTAAAGAAATTATTAATTGACAAGCTGACCTAGACATACTCTCCTTCTCCATAAGGCAGACATATTACATTTTAGCAACATCTACAATTGCGACCCCTTTCCCAACATATTTGAATGCAGAGAAATTGTGCATCTTAGGAAAATTGCATTTCAATGCAGAAACTACTGAATTGTTTTCATACTAGTATTTTTCATAAGTGATTTAAGTATTTATTATGGAAATATCACGGTTAACTTGTTTAAATTGTATTTATCTAATTTCATAGAAACAAGTACATTCCCAAATTATAGATCTTTAAAGAGATATAAATGAAAAAGATAAGCCAGTAAAGAATAAGAAATTATTTAAAAAATTTTTAGAATCTTACGTGCAACAATATCTGAATATTGCGCACAATTGATAATGATTTGTAATTTTTAAGATTGTATTAGTTCTAATTATGAAATATAACTTTAATTTTAATCAATGTCCCAGACAGACTAGAATATTGCAGCAATATTGCGAATCTTGATCAATATTGGCAACATTGCAGCAACGTTGCTGCAACATTGCAGTGGCAATATTGCAGCGGAACATTGCCGCAACCCCAGACAGACTGGAATATTGCAGCAATATTGTGAATTTTGCACAATATTGGCAACATTGCAGCAATGTTGCAGCGGAACATTGCCGCAACATTGTCGCAACATTGCACAACTGGAACGAATCGACTATCTAGGTGGAAAAAAATAATAACTCGACAACCGTTCATTTCAGAGAAAAATGTTTTATACAAAAATTTCATAATATCGTGGAAAGAAAATTGGTGTTATACTAATTTTTTTTTTATATTTCTTCAATGTTATTTAAAGATCAACTTAATTTTTTATAAAAAAATCGGTAGATTTTTCTATAGACGTTCATTGTACAGGAAAAATAAAGAAACTTTTGTATAAGACATTTTCTTATTGGACGTTATATTAAAAAGATATTTAATGAACAAGATCCTACAAAAGCCTTTTTCGATAGGCGGACTGTCCAGCAAACATTCAACAGCTATAACAAAGAATTGCACAGATATGCGCACAAAATCTTTGCGTTAATTACTTCTACATAGTCTAAGGAATATACCTGCGAAGTTTCAGCCAGGTACTTTTCAGTACTTTTTAGTTATTCAATGTTTAAGTGGACCGTGCACCGTGATTTTCACCATAATTACGTAGCTTCCCAGACAGACTGGAATATTGCAGCAATATTGCGAATCTTGCACCATATTGGCAACATTGCAGTGGCAATATTGCAGCGGAACATTGCCGCAACCCCAGACAGACTGGATTATTGCAGCAATATTGCGAATCTTGCACAATATTGGCAACATTGCAGCGGAACATTACTGCAACGTTGCTGCAACATTGCCGCAACATTACCGCAACGTTGCTGCAACATTGCAGTGGCAATATTGCCGCGGGAACATTGCAATGGCAACATTGAAATGTATGCTCAACATTGATGAATATACCCCATTATAGGGGCAAACACTCAATGGTTTTTAAGATATTTGCAATTAAAGTTTCATTGCCATATTTAAGTGGAACTGTAGAACGTAACATCAAGAGCTGCCGTAGCGTAGCGGCAACGTTCTGGGTTCGCACGGAAAAGACTAGGGTTCGAATCCCATCGTGGGTAAAAAAGTAGGAGTAAGGTAAGAAAAAAAAATCCCATTGCAAAGTGGCTTTCCCAGTCCAAAACTAGACTAAATCGTTCGAGAATTCAAGAACATCCAGTTATCCGATGACACCGATGGCAATTCGGAACAAATAAACAAGATAATATAATTAATTAACATCAAGCGTAAACTCAGTAACAAATCAATATTACTTCGTTTTTTTTTAAATTCAAAATGTTTTTTTTTTCTATTGAATAAATGCAATTATCACAAATAAATGTTTGTTCATCCAACCAATATTCCAGCAATATTGCTACAACGTTCGCAATATTCCCGCAACGTTCGCAATATTCCTGCAATGTTCGCAATATTCTTGCAATATTCCCGCAACGTTCGCAATATTCCTGCAACGTTCGCAATATTCCTGCAATATTCCCGCAACGTTCGCAATATTCCTGCAACGTTCGCAATATTCCTGCAATATTCCCGCAACGTTCGCAATATTCCCGCAACGTTCGCAATATTCCTGCAATGTTCGCAATATTCTTGCAATATTCCCGCAACGTTCGCAATATTCCTGCAACGTTCGCAATATTCCTGCAATATTCCCGCAACGTTCGCAATATTCCTGCAACGTTCGCAATATTCCTGCAATATTCCCGCAACGTTCGCAATATTCCTGCAACGTTCGCAATATTGCTGCAACATTGGCAATGTTGCTGCAATGTTGCTGCAATGTTGCTGCAATATTCCTGCAAGCTACAAAGAGGCGGACATAGGAATATTGCAGCAATGTTGCGGCAATATTCCCTGCAACGTTTAATGTTGCACGGCAATATTGCTGCAATATTGCTGCAATATTCCATTCTGTCTGGGGTTTATCAAATGTGTACTTAGAGCTACCACGTTTGGTTTTATTGCATGTCTTTGGTCCTGGCAATTTAGTTTTGATGTCGTCTAGTGGGACATTAGCTATGTCATCTACTTCAGGAAAAAAAAGGTGTTTCTTATTTTACTTAGCCTCATAAATTTTATTGTAGCCATGGTATGACTTATGTCTTCGATTCGACCGACATAGTGCACAACAGTCTTTTTTATATTAAATTTAACGAGCACAAAATCATTCATTTCAAAATTTCTGTCAATCATTATCACATCATCTTCATCTAACTCTAAATAGTTCAAATAGTTTAATTAAAGCAGGTAATTAGAATTTTAAAAAATGGCATGCCCAAACCGCCCTCACATCAGAATGCCCATTACTCCCTCTGTATACATTTTCGACATAAGTTACCGGTATTTTTTTTATTTAGGTATTTAAGCGTGAATTTCAGTTTAATTTATTAGTTAGTAAGTATACAAGAGATATATAATAATAAATAGGTATACCTTTCGTTAGTTTTCTCTTTATTACGATCCGAAACCACAACAAAATATTCACTTTTACGAGCGCATAACTTTCAAACGTGTCTGTGTTTAACAACTGACAGAAATGACAGATAGTCTATGGATGAACAGTGTTGCCAGTCGGTGAAGTAAACTACCAAATTAGGAAAAAAATAAAATCTGTCACTGGATCAGAATAAAAGGGGGGTGCCTATGTCTCCCGACTGCCCGTCCCTCCCCTACCTCCCTACGTAAGACAGTATAATAAAAACGAGCATAAATGTATGCAATTTACGATCCGTCAATATTGTTTATTAAGACAATAATTCACCACTTTATCCCTTTGACTACTGATGGCGCCTATTGGCGTCTGAAACATGTTGGCTTCCTGGTACTGTAGACGCCAATGGGCGCTTAACTTACTTTGCTCCGCTGGTACTGTAGGTGCCAATGGGCGCTTGACATATTTTGCTCCTCTGGTGCTGTTGGCGCCAATAGGCGTCTGGATCAAATTTCGCCTGTTTCGCGAATGATTGCCGTTTTAAAATTTTATAATTTCTCTTATATAAATCAAATGGTAAAAGTACTAACAATGAGCCTCTTCGTTTGACGCAAAGGCATTTTCCGTCTCCGCATATGAAACCAATACAGCAATTCGGAAAAGTGCAAGGCGTAAATGTGCAGTGTGTGCAAAAAATGACAAGAGAAAGGATACACATTACGAATGCAAAAAATGTAATGTAGGATTATGTATTCATCCATGAATTTATATGTATCACACATTATTATATATTATTAAATTTGATTATTAAATATTGTGAAAAAAGTTTAAAATTAATGTTCACTTTTTAGTATGTGCTGTAACAATTTAAAGCATAATATTAATGAATAAATAATATTGGTTTAATGTAATAGAATTCAGTATTTTGAATATTTTAATGTACTTCGTCAGAAATGCATGCCTAACGAACAACTTTGCTGTTCATGGTGTACGCGACTGAATTCCTACCGTACGTTACGGCCGGTGCGTGTTAAAGTCTGCCGTAGTCAAAGGGTTAATATATCAAATAATCGGAATGGACTATCATATAATAGTTACGAGCTTTAGATACACATTTATGTTATACCTACCTTCAAATCCTTCACAAAAGGGTATAGCAGGATAAGGTGGTCAAAAGTGCCCTTGAACCGATTTCAATGGGGGTAGTCTCATTCGATAAATAATGCTCGGCGATCATTGTGTACCAAATTTTAACCCTTTATCTTGATCGGAAGGGTAGTTATGGGGAAAATTTTAAAAACAGGTTTTTGGCCCTTTTCCCCCATTTATTGAGGTGTAAAAAATCCGAAAAAATTCTGGCATATTCTATACGGTACCAGACATGTTGTAGAATTTTTTCAGATTTTTCCGTCGAAGTACCTAAGCGTTAAAAATGGGCAAAATAAAAAAAAAACGGAAAAAAGGAGATTTCGTATCGAAATCTTCGAGGTACAACTTTTTGTTTTATATAGTAACAATTTAACACCTACGATTGTTATCCCCAATTTTTTTCAGATTTTTAAACCACCTGCGTCATTATGAAAAAAATCGAAAACCGATTTTCGGGACGTATTTTGATCTAAAACGCAAGAAGTAATTGTTATTTTTCCATTATTTTCATAGAGTATGTTCATTTTGTGGTTTTTAATGTTTTACTATTACAGATAATTTCATAACAATAAAAGGAATTGACATAACTCACTTATCTGTAAACTGTGTGTTACATTATGTACCATAATTTTGGACGTTCTTTCAACAGCAGCAGTGGCGACGCGTCTAAAGTGTCTGCTCTGGAACCGCTATGAACTTTTTTGTCGCGGGTTCGCGTCCCGGAAGGTATATTTTTTTTTCTTTTTTTTTAATCTGTAAATGCATAAAAATAATCAATAATCATTTTTAACAGCTATTGCGATAACCCTAAATGCATAAAAAATGTATATCGTATAGAAAATAGTTTTAGAGCATATCTGTTGTTTTGCCGGCTCTCTCTAGCAATATGTTATCCCATGGTTACGGATATTTTTAAACATTTAAATTACGGAAATGTTAACTTATTATGGTATATAAAAATGTATATTCGGCACTAAAGGAACGGAGTTTATACCTTGAAAAATTCCTGCCGAAGTCATGTTGAATGAAAACAAAAGTTCCTTTCTTTTGGTAGATTATTATTTTTCGCCATAAGTACTAGTTTGTTATTTGTTCCGAAACCATATAGAATAAATAATACGTTTGAGGGCCATAACTGTACAATAGATACATTCGTTAAAATTGCTTTATTGTTATATACGAATTTACTTCTTAAGCTTTTAGATATCTTACTGATGAGCATTTGTATCGCTTTCAAAATACCTTTAAGAAATAGAGGCATATAATTTAGTTTGCAGGACTTTATTATTTTATTGCGCCTGCTCCAATATCACACGAACCCTTCCTGTCCGTAAGCCTTCACCAATGACCTGCTGGCATTGAAAGTTTGGCGCAGGTACTAAGCTAATCCCCTATAGGTATTTATGTTATATTGGTCAATTCGCTGTTAAATGGTTTCTGTCTCTACCTAGTCACATGGAACTGTACATACTTAAAAAAGTACAAATATTCATAAATGGTAACATACCCAGCATTAAATCGGTTTGACACATTCGAGACAATAGCGGAGACCCAACCATAAACTGTCTTCCCTACGCTCATTTCAGAATTAACAAATTAAAAATGGCAATATAATACAAACCAATAGAAATTCATATTTTTCAAGTTTCGAGCATATCCCCTCCATGTCAACGATTCTTCTTTGAATATAAGGGAAAGAAACATGCAAGTAAAGTAATCATTACGTGCATATACGCTGTTAGTGCAAGTGTTGTGATGTTTGGTGCCGAATATACATTTTTATATACCATAATAAGTTAACATTTCCGTAATTTAAATGTTTAAAAATATCCGTAACCATGGGATAACATATTGCTAGAGAGAGCCGGCAAAACAACAGATGTGCTCTAAAACTATTTTCTATACGATATACATTTTTTATGCATTTAGGATTATCGCAATAGCTGTTAAAAATGATTATTGATTATTTTTATGCATTTACAGATTAAAAAAAAAGAAAAAAAAATATACCTTCCGGGACGCGAACCCGCGACAAAAAAGTTCATAGCGGTTCCAGAGCAGACACCCCAGACGCGTCGCCACTGCTGCTGTTGAAGGAACGTCCAAAATTATGGTACATAATGTAACACACAGTTTACAGATAAGTGAGTTATCTCAATTCCTTTTATTGTTATGAAATGATCTGCAATGGTAAAACATTAAAAACCACAAAATGAACATACTCTATGAAAATAATGGAAAAATAACAATTACTTCTTGCGTTTTAGATCAAAATACGTCCCGAAAATCGGTTTTCGATTTTTTTCATAATGACGCAGGTGGTTTAAAAATCTGAAAAAAATTGGGGATAACAATCGTAGGTGTTAGATTGTTACTATATAAAACAAAAAGTTGTACCTCGAAGATTTCGATACGAAATCTTCTTTTTTCCGTTTCTTTTGACTTTGCCCATTTTTCACGCTTAGGTACTTCGACGGAAAAATCTGAAAAAATTCTACAACATGTCCGGTACCGTATAGAATATGCCAGAATTTTTTCGGATTTTTTACACCTCAATAAATGGGGGAAAAGGGCCAAAAACCTGTTTTTAAAATTTTCCCCATAACTACCCTTCCGATCAAGATAAAGGGTTAAAATTTGGTACACAATGATCGCCGAGCATTATCTATCGAATGGACTACCCCCATTGAAATCGGTTCAAGGGCACTTTTGACCACCTTATCCTGCTATACCCTTTGAAATTATATTAGACCTACTTATAAGAAATTATTTAATATATATACTTCTACGTTTTGCACACTCTTGAGAAAATATAAGCATCTGGATACAACCTTTTTGTTCTCTGAGCAACGTATTTACAACAGGGGTGCACGAGATCTGCACGCTAGACCCATTTTTCGAAAAGCCGCCTGCTTTTGCCAACCGCGCACCAGAAATGTCACAGGGCTGCTCAGAGAGAGAGAGAGAAATATTTCGGGTATGTGATAAGTCGAGTATTGTGCCTTGCAAATCTCGTGCACCTCTGACCTACATTTACATTCCGATATTAATCCAAATTAAGAAAATTATGAATGTCAAATAAGAATTGAATGGTATTTTTAAATATAGAATGAGTTTTATAGTTCATGAAGATCCAGTTTTTTGAATAATTATTTATTAACCCTTTGCGGTCGTATTAAATTTGGACATAGGTATCGTACTGGTCGGAATTAAATTCCGTCAAAAGAGCAGGGATACATAACATGCAAGATTACGAAGTATAAACAAGATTTAGTAGTTCTTTTGTGAACTTTAGATGTATGTTTACTCAATAAAGTGATCTAATGTCACGTTTTTGTATAAAAATTATATATTATAGTTTTTCATCGTCTGGTATTTTTCAAAGCAATCTCCAACATGCAGGCCTGGTTTTCGATTGCATGTATCGCAAATATAATTGGTTTGGCGCCTTCTGCCCTTAATCTTTCCGTTTGAACATACTGCGCAATCTTTACTTTTTACGTCTTCACAATGCCACAATATGTGCAGTTTTGAATTCAGTCTTTCCTGCTTATCTGAGGTCGATGATTTTCCTAGTTTTTATTGTGCTCCATCACGATAACCACCAACCAGTTGTCCCACAAATTTTCGGAAAAAACATAAAATGTGTCATAGGCGTCCTGTTCTCTCTTCTAGCTGACGCCTTATATGCAGAGTCTGTATTGAAGGGGTCAAAATAAAACTCTTCATCGCTATTTTCAGTTTCACAGAACACTTCTTGCGGTAACTTTCTTTTTGCCATTTTGGAGTATTATTTTGAAATATTTTAACAAGCGAGAATGTCTTATTACTGTTAGACACAATTTATACAATATTCTTTGGAATTCTACAAGGTATCGCCGAATGTTGTCGATTTCTTTAAGCTCAAAAGGTGACTGACTCCCCACAGCGCAGCGTCTTGCATGGCGAGTGCGGGGTGACAGCTTTTGTTTTATATTGGATTTCGTTATCTCCAATTGATAGGAGCATCGAATTGGTTAGTGAATAGGTTCCTTAGGCATTTAGGTTCGTTTAGAGAAAGTTTAAACTGATAAATTAATGAATACAGTATAGGATTTGTATGGTTCTTTGCTGTGGTGGCTGAGAGAAGACATACGACCGGAACGGTAAAAAAGCTTTGGTGGCTGAGAGAAGACATACGACCGCAAAGGGTTAATTTTCTAAAGAATTCATAAATCATGACCGTCAATATTCCACGAAAGCTGATCAATTGGAAAAAAATATCAGTGCATCCGAATTTCGTTTTTAAAATCAAAGCTATACAGAAAAATTACTGTACAAAACACATACCATTGTACTGTTCTCGACATGTATGATAGGATTAGGAGTACAAGTTCGGTTTCAAGTATGTACTTGAAATCGAATACACGATGTATTTACACCATTCTTGTACCGTGCAGCTCGGACAAGTTGGCATCTGGGAGGATGGCCTGTTTCGGCAGAGTCTGATTCGCCTCGCGTCAAGGGTCATGCCTCTTGTCACGCGTACACGAAAGCACTTGACACTGTAAGCAACAAAACACGACGCAATTTACTGCGTCAACTGTGAGAAATTCGGTCACCCCGCGTCATACCGAGGTTGCCCGAAATTCAAGGAGAGAAGAGCCGTTGCCGCCCCTACGAGCAACAGAGCTCCCCAGCCAACCGCAACCAGAAGACTTCCATCTCCCCTCGTCAATCCGATGACGCTATATAGTAGCGTTGCGAGTGGAGTGGGGGGCCTAGTAGGTAAGGCCGCGTATGCATATTCATCGACTACGTTGAACCAGTGATGCCAGAACGAGGGATTTTTTCCCATGCGTGAGCCTTCGTGCGCATGCGCATGCTGACGCCACAGCTCGGCGGGAATTATTTCCATAGACGTATCTATCTATGCAACAGTACGTCGCATAAGGGGCCCTTCCCAGTCGTTTTCCGCGCTTTTCGTTAAACTGAATAAAATATTGTATCGTAGTGCAATATTAGTATATCAGAGTGACTGTTCCTTCGTACGGAGACAAAAGCGCGTTCGAAACGAAGCGAAAGTTTACCGTTCTTTGAGGCCCGGGTCTGGCCGCCAGATTTTTTATTATTTAACAACATTTGGCGACCATCACGCGCAAAGACGTCCAAAACTCTGAACGTTTTCTGCAGTTTTCCTTACTCTCGCAACAAATGTTGGTATTCATTTAATAAATCGGCTGCAGATATACAAAATAATAAGAAAACATATATTTATTTATTTACACGTAAATATATTATTCCTTTTAAAAATGTCCTCTTCCTGTAATTTCTACCGTATTTAAATTGTCACGGGGGTCTAACGATACCCCATATTTGAGTAAAGTATATACATTACTGAGGATTTGGTAGTGCGCATGCTTGGGAAAAATCCCTCGTTCTGGCATCACTGCGTTGAACAGAGGATCAGTCCCTCTCGATGCTACGTCCAACGAGCAACAGGTCGACTTAAAAAACATATTTTCGGCCATCAAAAGTATAGCCGATCAATTACCAATTATTTTTCAACGCATCGGCGAAAATACCGAAAAAATTAATTTCCTCCTTCAATCTTTTATAGATGATAATCATGCTCAATCTGTTGATTACCATGGTCGTACCACGAGAGGCGTTCGAAATGATTTCCCGCAATAATGGCCACTACCGATCAAAACAGTATCCCGTTGGTCAATCTCCGAATCATTACTGTCAACGTCAACTCTGTTATAAATCTTCACAAACGTGTATATTTGCAGCAATTTTTAAATTCTCATCGACCCGACGTATGTGGTCTCATTCAAACGAAGCTAAATCCGAGACATAATTTAGAGGTTCCACCACAATTTGTAATAATACGCAAAGACAGAGCAAACAACCGTTTCGGCGGCGGTGTCGCTATGGTTATTAATAGAAGATACAAATTCACTCGTATAGAACTCTCCACTTCTCACGAAAAATCCTTAGAAGCCATTGCGATCCGCTTGGATCTTTCGGCTAATAGAAGCCTCGTGATCGCGGCGGTGTATAGCCCTTTCAATGATAAAATCGTGTTCCTTCGTGACCTCGATGATCTATGTACTCAGTTGCGAGTTGCAAATGACTCGAATCACTTTGTGATCGCGGGCGATCTTAACGCCAAACACACATCATGGCGTAATACAGTCAACAACAGCAAGGGGTTAGCTCTTTTTGACTGGCTACAGTTACAGGGTGCTATCTTCCGCGCTTCCCTTCTATATTCGGAAACACCGACTTATCATCCGGCTAACTCGAACTTGGACATTGCTTTGGTGGACAGCAGGCTGATCGATCGTATTAACGATGGAACGCAAAGGCTGGGTCTGCTGCCCTATGATAGCGATCATTGGGCCATAACGATTAATCTCTCTCTCCTCGGTTGGAATACATACGTAGAACGAGCCCCTAGAGTACTGAGACTAAATTATCGTTTAACCAAATGGAAAGAATACAAACTCAAACTCCATAATTATATCAACAGCCTAAATCTCCCATCGTTACTTAATGCGTCGATCGAAACTATTAATTCTTCAATAGAGGCCCTCGAGGAAAATATTTCCGTAATTCTGACGAGCTGTACACCTACCATGGAGGCTCTGAACTGCCCGAGAGAATATGACGACCGACGCATTAATAAGCTCAAAAAATTTAAATCCAAACTTATCACCAGATTATTTCGTTTATTGCGCCTTCGCGACAATTTAACTCCAATACAGTCTAACATGATCAAATTTTATAAATCAATAATTCAGCGTACCAATTACAGACTCAAAAAACTCTACTCTGCAGTTGCAAATAAATTCTGGAACGACAGACTGTCCAAACTAGATACTCGTGATCCCATTAAGCTACACCCTTTTATAAACAGAATTATAAATCCAAAAAACATTGACTCAATTCCGCCACTAAGAGGCGCGATAAACGACGATTTTCTTTGGTCTGAATCCGGAATAGATACATCGACACTCCAGAAAATAGATAATAACTTTGTAGTGTCAAGCACTGACGATCGTTTGACCTTACTTGGGGTGCACTTTGCAAGAGTACATACAAAAAATCTGACTCCTACAACCGAGGAAGAAAGGAATCACGAGCACGAGGTAAAGCAGACTTACGATCGAATACGGGATTCGCGTGAAAACATCAATTGGCAATTCGCTTCGCTGCACGAACAGATCTGGCCTTCAATTCACACAAACTATCTAATAACTCCCACAATGATCTTACGAGCCATCAAATATCTTAAAAACAAAAAATCCACCTCGTTCGACGGCATACCAAACGTCGCCATCAAACGCCTTCCAGGCTCCGTTATTGAATATCTCACGCTTATTTTTAACGCATGTTTACGTTTATCTTACTTTCCCATTCGTTGGAAAACGGCCAAGCTCATCCCATTGGACAAAAAAGGGAAAAACCTTTACGACTTAAATAATTACCGGCCGATCAGTCTGCTGCCAAACCTGGGCAAATTGTTCGAGATCATGATTAACATACGTTTGAATCATTTTGTGCGGTCCAATAAATTAATTTCTGATTATCAATTTGGTTTCAAACACTCGCACTCTACGGTTCATGCTATTGCCAAATTGACTCGCGACATTGCCGACTCGCTCAACAGCTCAGCTGTGACTGGGGCTTGTTTAATTGACCTCGAGAAAGCATTTGATACTGTTTGGACTACGGGATTGATAGTTAAACTACACAAAATGAATTTCCCCCCCGAGTTGTTGCTTCTAACTGAGAACATGATCACTGGCCGCGCTTTTAAAACTTTTCACAATTATACTTTTTCCGTTCGTACTTTCAATATTTTGAATGGTCTGCAGCAGGGCGCCGTAAATTCTCCTCTACTATTCAACTTATACTTCTCTGATATTTTAAACAATTTTAACAAAAGTAACGATACTTGCAAAGCTTTGGCCTTTGCTGATGATTTAATCATCTATAAATCCGGCGTTGATCCTCTCGACATTCAGTCACACTTGCAGAGGGCTTTCGATTTTGTTGTCTCGGCGTGTAACATGAAGAAGGTGAGAGTAAATATGCTCAAATGCGAGACTATTCTATTCATTAGGCCCACGTCACAAATTAGCAAAAAACAATACAGGCTCTCAAAAAATGTTTCGATTCACGCGACGGAAAGATTTTACCTTTTAATCCCTCGGCTGAAAAAGGTCAAATATTTGGGTGTAATTCTCAACGAACACTTAAACTATAATGAACACGCCAACTACTGTCTCGGGAAAGCAAAAGGTATAGCATCTAAATTGGCTCGCCTCTTCTACTCAAAACACCTCGGTGAGAATGTCAAACTACTCCTTTACAAGCTTTATGTCAGGTCAGTACTATCTTATGCGATCCCAATCTGGTTCTCAATTTCGCCTTATGTGATGGAGCGCATTCGCACCTTCGAGAGGAAAATATTCCGGGCGATCATGGGTCTTCTCATGCCCAGACGTATGTCGGATGGTACCAAGCGACACTTCCGCAATCAAACAATTTATAGCAGGGTTGACTGTTCGCGGTTTGATATTTTTGCACTTAAAATCACCAGAATGTTTATCCTTAAATCTTTGCACTCAAACTCTGACAATCCTCTCATCACCTCGTTACATACAATGTCGGACGAGGAGGCTAGGAAGGCTCGCGAAAATGGGTTTCTCTCTACTGCTGCCTTTCCCTATCTCGACAGAGAAGGATACATTCAGGATTTTCGCTCCAAAATTCCCATCATATACCATACGCATAGAAAAAGGGCCTCGCTTGCTCTTCGATACGATCCTTTGGTAGTTTCTGCCGATCTATCACAACTGCAACATTCTATATCTCTTCCTCCACGGGATACTGTCCAAAAGCATTATAATTATCTCGATAAATTACCATGGCTTAAATCTTGACCGATCGTCTTACTCTGAACCGAGCACTTCCATTATCTTAGTTTAAACTCTGTATATACTCTTTAGTCCATAACATAGTTAGATTAGTATATCTACTTTAAGTTACTTTAAGAATATCGTTGATGTCAACAACATCCTTTACTATCCTCTTGATTCGTATGGAACGTTATTCAGTATAATTTCATGCCACTTGTATTCGCAAGCACGGTAATTTTTCTTTATCATGGATTTCTTTACTTATTTAATTCTTCCATCGTCTAATTCTTGACCACTAATCCGTGCAATTTTTCTTATTTATTTTGGTCAAGATCTCATTATTGTTCGTTTTGTTTTACTTAGTATATTGGCCGTGCCAATATCTTCTCCCCCCCCCCCTTTTTTATAATTGTTAATTGTTTTGTCAGTCCTGGTACCTCTCTGTAACGAAGATGCCTTTTTTGATGATCATATCAAATCTTTTGGGGCGTAATACTAATTGCTTAACTCTATCATACAGCGCAATTTGATTCTTTTCTTGTATCGTATAATTTCCGTTCTCCTGCGAGAAGTCGCTAATGTGCGACCATACAGGAGTTATATAGTTGTATGTTTATGCTATCCTAGCATCATGTATATATGTATGATTGAATAAAGGAACTGTTCCATGCACTTGACACTGTACCTCGCGATTCGTTAAAACAGCTACACATACAAATCGAACTAAAAGACGAAGAGAGAGAGAACGCTGCAGCTCGGAGCAAGGAAGACAACGTGATTTGGGTGGCGACAGTGAGGACATCGGCGTAGGCACCAGATTTCTAATATCTCTATAGTAAAAACAGGACAAACTCCGGCAGAATTACCCCCACCATATGAGAATATTCTCCATGACGACACAGAATGCGCGACGAGAAAAGAATGTAACACAATGTCTCGTTCCTCCAGCCAAACTAGTAAGAATATTTGAACGCTATGACTTTGTCGTGTGCTTCCTTTAAAAGGCTGGGCGAGTGGATTCCAATAAACAAAATGGTGCGAATAGGCAGATGAAAGCGAGAAGCCCCGCCGCCGAGATGCCAACTTGTCCGCGCCGCACTGTACATTCTATAATATAAAGCAGGACATAGGAAACTAAAGAGAAAACGTGTCGACGAAAATGAAGATGTTTGTTTATTATTAATCTTACCTAATATAGCTTTAAATGTTCACTTATATAATAATAGTAATGATGGACGATGGCGACGATGACTGCGGTGTCAGTGAGAGTGACGGAGACAGCGTCCACGACAGAGACGGCAACAACAATGATAATGACGATCACGACAATATTGATAACGAGTTGGATAATGTTAGTAGTATAGCGGTGATGAGAGTATAATAGTAATGGAAATAAGTAGTTTTTTATTAATAATAGTTTATTAATAGTAGTTAGTTCATTAATAATAGTACTTAAGTATCAGTAGTAATAATACCTATTATAATAGAAATAGTAATAGCAATAATAACGGTGATAACAGCACCAGCAAAACCTGATGTATCTGCATTTACACCCAAGCACATATGAAGAACCGCAAAAGGCCGTTGCATTGACGACATGTAATTTTACGTAAACCCCATAAAAAGAAAAAATAATAATGTCAATGATAACAATGGGTAGCGGCAGCCGCTTCTTCGATAGCGATTCAAATTATTATTTGTAATATTTGTAATGGTGTAACATTTGCACCGACAACGACGACAGCGATGTCAACGACAGAAAGAATGAAAACAATGATGATGAAGGTTGCAGTTACAATAATGATAATGTGATAATGACAATCGTTACGTCAATTTTATTAGGTTGGTCAGAAATTAATGTCGGTTTTCGTGCTTTCAAACTTTGGCGCTTAATTTTAAGATATCCATTTACTTCAATTGTTTATCTTGTAATATAGTTTTATAGTGCAGATGTCACTCTACACGGTGATAGGTATGTTTTTATTTTTATTGTTAATTTGTGCTCTTTTCACGTTACTGCGTTTAAGATGGACAGGAAGCAAATTCGCGAAATATTCTTATACGTGTATAAACTAGGTCGTAAAGTTGCAAAAGCTACCCGTAATATCAACGCTGCATTTGGGGAAAATACTGTGAATGAACGATTAGTGTAACGTTGGTTCCAAAAGTTTCGTAATGGGAATGAGAGTCTTGAAGATGAAGATGGCCGTGGACGCCCTTCGGTCGTTGACAACGATCACTTGAAGGCTTTGGTCGAAGCTAAACCACATACGAGAGTTCGACAACTTTCACAGGAGGTAAGTGTAAGTCATTCAACTATTATTGACTACCTAAAACAGCTGGGAAAGTCGAAGAAACTCGATAAATGGGTGCCGCACGAATTAACGGAAGATCAAACCAATCGTCGTTATGAAATTTGCGCTGCGTTGGTTCCACACAATAAAAATGAACCATTTCTGCATCGTATCGTAATATGCAACGCGAAGTGGATGCTGTACGATAACTGTCGGCGATCTGCCCAATGTTTGGATCATAATGAACGGCCAAAAAAACTTTCCCAAGTCGAAACTGCATCAAAAGATCATGGTGACGGTTTGGTGGTCGGTTGTGGGAATTATACATTATAATTTCTTAAAGCTGGGAGAAATTATCACAGCAGAGAAGTATTGTCAAGAAATTGATCAAATGCGCCAGAAATTGCAACGATTAAATCCGGCATTGGTCAATCGACGGAGCCCAAATCTTCTCCATGATAATGCTCGCCCGCAAGTCGCGACATTGCGACGCGTTGCATGATCAGCGCTACGAAAGTTGAATAAATTGGGCTATGAAACTTTGTCTCATCTAGGATATTCACTAGGACCTGTCACCAACCGATTACCATATTTTTAAGCACCTGGACCACTATTTACGAGGGAAAATCTTCAAGAACCATGAGGTTGCAGAAAATGTGCTCAAAGAATTTATCAATTCCAGAACATCAGAATTTTACAATGCTGGAATTCGAAAACTTGTCTCTCGTTGGGAAAAATGTGTAGATTGTAATGGCACTTATTTTGATTAAAAAAACTTATTCCCAGTCGAAACCTGCGTATTTAAAGATAAAGCTTGAAAACCGACATTAATTTCTTACCAACCTAATAGTAATAATATTTGTAGTAACGACTATGCCGACTTAGCTATGTTATGACTGTAACTGTCCCCGATATGCTAATTGTAATGATTTTAGTAACTGCAATAGTAATAAACGCGATAATGATGATAGTGATAAGAAAAACGATGATAATAATAAAGGGTAGTGTTAAAAATAACAAAAAAAAAATTATAGGAATAGTCATGTACTGAAAGCAGAAAAAATAATAATAATCATAACATTAAGATAACAATCAGTATAAATATTGATATTAACATAAGTATTAGTATTAATATTACTATTTCCATTAGCGATAGGAGCATCACTACTAATAATTACGAAAGTTGTGGTGTGGTAACGATAGTACCTAATTCTAGTAGTGACTATTGCCAGTAGGGACAGCAATATCACCAGTAATAGTAGTAGAAGTAGTAGCCCGTGTGGGGGCGGGGAAGAATACCCCCCACAGTAGGCCCTGCTTGTCGTACGAGGTGACTAAAAGGGTAATAAACGCATGGATAAATGGAGAAAACTGGGAAAGACGTTACGGAGCAGGAGGTCGGATCTCCAGTTCCGGTCGGTGTCGTAGGTAAGCGAGTAGGCCCCGCCCGATCGTTAACAGGCAACTACTCAGCATCTCCGGTAGGAAACCAGGCCGGAATGCAGGAAACTGCGACTGGAATATGGGACGTCAAGGATCTCTTCAAGCGAAGAGAGTCGGTCCAGCGAACACCCCCAAGGGAAAGAGCACACTCTTGGACAGCGAGCACGACAGAGAAGGATGAAGCAGCTGACACAATGGCTAACGAGGAGCAGCGAAGGGAGGACACAGCGCAGGAAGAACGGGGAATGGCCGGCGATGCCCAGCACGTCAGGCAATCCCATAAGAGGGCTAGAGAGGCGACACCCCCCAGCCCTCGTATCGTACAGCTGCTGAAGGAGTCAACGGAAGTGAAAGCCTTGATCGCCAGACTCAGCAAGTACAGCAGGGAGCTAATGTCGCTGATAAAGGCAATTCCAAATACCAAAGCCGACATTAAGAGGGGAATAAGGGAGGTAGACAGAGTAGCGGAAACCCTTAGCAGAAGGTGTGAAGAGTGGGAGATGTACTCCGAGAAGGAAGGAAGGGAAACAGCTCCCGACACACCGAGAGAGGAAACGGGAGGAAACAGGAGCAAAGAGACCAGGAAGGTGGGCACACAGGCCAACTTTGACGACTCTGTGCAGGATCTTGACGCCGCCATCCAGAACGGGACATCCTTCGAGGAACACGCACAGCTGCTAGAGAAGGAATGGCCGGAGGAGCTGTACACAACGGAAGTGACAATGGGGAACCCGCTAAAAGCAAGGGACGCGGGTGACATCACTCTGGTGATGGACCCCAGCGACCAAGAGGGCAGCAAGCTACTGAAGGTAGCAATGGATAGATACCCGGAGATCCAGGAGCTGACGGAAGCAGGGATGGAGGAGGGTCGAGTGGAATATCTACGGATAGCGAGCAAAACACTTACGAGCAGGGGCAGGCACGACGAGAAGCACAGATATATATATCTGAACCCCTGAAGACGAGTGCAAAGGGAACAGAAGAGACCCGAAGACTGTACGAAGCCGCCCTGGAGCTGAGGGAAGTGACCAAAAGACAAGGCAGAAAGAAGGTCACCATCACGACTCCCGAGGGACTGGACAGGACGAACACCAGAAAGGTCCTAGAGTGCGTCTTTAGAGGCAGCGATACTAAGGTGACGTACTGTATACCCAGGAACCCCGGGCGAAAGAACGAAGAGAAGGAGGTCGGTAAGGGGGATGGATTTAGACCTAGAAACCAAAGACCGGAAGAGATCATCAGAATCAAGGCAGAAGGCAGGACATACGCGGACCTGCTAAAAGACATAAAGGCAGGGGTGGATGTAAGGAGTGCTGGCATAGAGGTGAGGAGTATTAGGAGAACAAGCAAAGAGGATCTAACGCTCACCGTGAAGGGCGCCGGAAAAACCGAAAAACTAAGAGAGAAAATCCAAGAGAAGGTAAAGGAAGCGGAGGTCGAAATTAACACATTAAAGGCGGGAGTCGTAGTACTACGATTTATCTCGAGTGTAGCTTAAAGGCGGGAGTCGTAGTACTACGATTTATCTCGACTGTAGCTTAAAGGCGGGAGTCGTAGTAAATAAACTTTTTTAAGTCTAAATTTTTGTATGATTACACAAAATATCGCCCGCTCTAGGACGAAAAACAAGGCGGGGCGGTCGCCGCGTTACCTAGCATACTTTCGTCAAGATCTTCCGCCTTTAATGTGTTAAGAGGATGGAGAGCACTCTTTTTATCTATGGAATGGGCGCCACAGCCACAAAGGACGAAGTGGCTTCCGCGATCGTGGAAGAAACTACGGCCCGCTCAGAGAACATTAAAACAGTCCTACTAAGCCCTGGTAAGTATGACAGCACTACAGCAACGGTGACAATGCATAGGGACCCAGCAAATAACCTCATTAGGAAGAGGAGAATAAAAATAGGATGGCTCAACTGTCAAGTGAAGGAGAGAGTCACCATACCAAAGTTCTACAAATGCCTCGAACTCGGGCATAGAGCCCGAGACCAGTGATGCCAGGACGCGGGATTTTTCCCACCCGTGCGCGCTACCCAATTCTCAGTAACATATATACTTCACTCAAATATGGGGTATCGTTAGACCCCTGTGACAATTGAAATACGGTAGAAATTACAGGAAGAGGATATTTTACCAGATATGTCCATACAAACAACCGCTGTCGGGCTGTGACGTCAGCATGCGCATGCGCACGATAGCTCCCACGTGGGAGAAAATCCCACGTCCTGGCATCACTGCCCGAGACTGCCAAAGGACGGAGGATAGAGCAGGTAACTGCCTAAACTGCGGACAGAAGGGGCACAAGGCGAAAGAGTGCAAGCGCTCGCCGGCGCGTCAGGCCACCGGGCAGACCAGACCAGACTACCAGACCAGATGCCCGCACTACAGGAACCTGATTAAAGAGTACAGGGATAAAAGGATGCAGGTGACTACAAATGGGCGAGGTAGAGAAAAATGGCAACGCGAACCATCAAAATCCTCCAGACAATCGTAATGAGAGCGAGGAACAGCCATGACCTCGCATACGCCACAGCGCTCTACAGAGGTGTGGACTTGCTAGTCCAAAGTAGCAACAACTGGTTTAAGGACAAAAGATGCGACGTAGCAGTCTTGTTCTTCAATAAAAAACTAGAAGTGTCGGAAATGTGGGCCGAGGAAGGCTACGTATGCGTAGGCCTAAAACAAGCACGGATCTACTGCTGTTATATCTCCCCAAATACAATTACCCTAGCGGACTTCCAAGCCCAGACGGACCAGATAATGGAAGACAGCAAGAGAACACCTGGCGAAAGCGTCATTTTGGGCGACCTAAACGTCAAGTCGCCACAGTGGGGGTCGCGGGTCTCCGACCGAAGAGGCGAATACTGGACTGACAAGGGAACATCCCGAGTTGTAAATCACCGATTTTGATGAAATTTTAGTATGATATAGTTCTCGCGAAAATATTTGACCCGTATTTTTTTTATCGGCAACCGTCCACATTAAGGTAGTTCTTGCACTTGACCAAAGTCTGCAAATAAATTTAATGTTAAAATATGATGTTCTTGAGATTGTCACGAACAAGTTACAAGCAAAAAAAAGCTCAGTTACCGGGCATTTCGATGAAAAAATCGAATTTAATAATACAATTTCATACATTGACGTAAATGAGAGTGAGAGAGAGAGAGAAATAGTACTTCCGACTTTATCGTTCAATTTTCCAATCTTCCATACTGCAAATACTTACGAAAAACGAGATCATTAATTCGGGAACGTTTTCGAATAGATATTTCACAAAAAAATTGCAGTTGCCGAATATTTAATAAAGAAATTATTAATTGAAGACTATAAAATCATGCATTTCACGTTTACAATATGGCCACTGTTTGTGAATGAGAGTATTTGGCAACGCCGCATTGTCGATAAGTACGCGTACATCAAATTTAAAATCTTTTAAATCAATACTTCAACAAATTATCATTCGTTTTATAGAAATTCAATGGGGCCCATTCATAGCACCCATAAAATCCGCTCCTATGTGAAAGAACTACCTTAAAAGGGTGAAAACCATCCTCAATAAATAATCAATTAAAATTAATCAAAACGTTTTTTATAATTCGGTGACCAAATTATAAATAATATTTTTAAACAAAAATTAATGAAAAACAATTGATCATTTATATTTATCAGAGTTGAGCGCCCTTCGGATGGTACTGTCAGATCGGCGTCGATAACGCGTAGTTACGGCACTGTCACACAGCAGGCCCGCGTAGAATAGCAGCATGGCGACGAAACGTCGATACACGTTCGCGACGTATATTTTTTCGATCAGTCAGGATTGAAAACTGTTCCCAAAACTTTTGGGGGCAGTTTTCGCTTCAGAAATGTCTAACGAATGTGATCCAGTATAGCAAATTCGTGCTAGATAAATATCTTTTCATAAAAATGTAAAAGTATAGCATAGCAAATTCGCGCATCCGCTCTTTTTTAAACTTTGATGGTCATTTGTTACTATTTACAATAACCAATTTTAATAGTTATATACCCTAAAATATTCGGAATGTTTTCCTCTATCTTTTGAGACAAATTTCAACTTCGTAGCGTTTATACTTTTCGCGTAATAGCTCATTTTCTGTCAAAATTTAGTGTTTTTACAAAAACTCATTTTACTAAAAAACTGAGAGTGATGGAGAAATTCTGCCGACGGATTCGTGTTTAGGATGAGTAACTCTATGAGAATCACCCATTAGATATTTGAGAAAATAAAAAAGTTCAAATTTGTTGAACAGTGTCATTAGCGATATCGGTGGATTTGTCAGTATCGATATTTTTATCAATGTTAGTATTTGCACTGTTATTACTGTGCTGTATCACACATACCGACGCTTGGCATTGTGTAATACGGAATGAGCGAGTATCAATATTGATATCGGTGGTAATATTTGAACAAGATTCGGTATTAATTCTTAGCTGGTACTGCTTGTATGAACATATGGATATTAACACGTTGAATACCATGGCGGTCACCGGTGACCGGCGCTATGAGGTTGACTGAAATTTTACATGTCTTCTAAATTGTAATATTAACGAATTTGGCAGTGTTATCAATATTTATTTTTTTTTCATCAGCTGGCGCAAAAACGGGAAAATATAGCCGAACATATAACTATTTTTGCCTTCGATGATCCTATTTCATGAAGATATGATTTTAATAGAAGTTTTACTTCTACAGCAATGATGTAATTAGTGAACTATGGATGGCATTCAACGTGTTAATAAACAGTGCGGCTCGGACAAGTTGGCATCTCGGCGGCGGAGCTTCTCGCTTTCAACCGCCTATTTGCACCATTTTGTTTCTTGGCATCCACTCGCTCAGCCTCTTAAAGGAAGCACTCGACAAAGTCGTAGCATTCAAATATTCTTACTAGTTTGGCTGGAAGTGCGTGACATCGTATAACATTGTTTTCTCGTCGCGCGTTCCGTTTCGTCAAGGAGAATCTTCCCATGTGGTGGGGGTAATTCTGCCAGAGTTCATTATGTTTTTACTATAGATATGTTAGAAATCTGGTGCCTACGCCGATGTCCTCACTGTCGCCACCCAAATCGCGTTGTCTTCCTTGCTCCGATCTGCAGCGTTCTCTCTCTCTTCGTCTTTTAGTTCGATTTGTATGTGTAGTTTTAAGGGGTTACATACAGTTAGGAGGCCGAAAAAAGGCGATTTTTCAAGAAATTTTCCTGGGAAGACTTTTAAATTTGTTAACGTAAAAATTTGTATACATATTATGGTAACTTTTAACTGTATTTTCACATTTTTTATTAGTAAAAATAATCATTTTGAAAGCTGCTATAGCTGATCTCCAGGAGCTCCTCTCAAAAAAGGCGTCTTGCGGTGACCACGATATCTCTGGACTGGATCATCCAATATGAAAAAACCAAATGGATTTCGTTAAAGGAATGTGCAATCTAGTAATTAATCGAAGGAATAAGCAAAATAACTTTTGGTTACAAAATGGCGGCTTCTAGAAGAAAAAAATCGATATTTGGCCAAAAATTTGGCCTTAAATTGTTTATAAAAAAAGAAATATTTATCGGTGAGGAAAAAGCTTCGATTAATTACTAAAAAATATACTTAAGAAACTTGTGTTAAAATTTGAGACTGATCGGTTAAGCCGTTTCCGAGCAATCTTGGTCACCGACTTTAAAAACACAGTTTCGAGAAAAACGCGTTTAAAGTTTCAAATCACTTTACATTGGGTAAACAATTTTTTTTTTAACTTATATCGAGTCGTTTATTCCAGGGCCATATAATACACCCTCCGCCCCTTCGGCAGCTTCTAATAACTCGAGTTAGTGTTGTCTACGGACCATTCTTCTCTCTCGTGTGCTCTCATGTGCTCTGACGTCGGAGATCTTCACGCGCTGTTTATCCTCTCTTTCGGCATATGAATGCGCATTGGGCCCAAGTGGAATCCCAATTGCATTCATATAATACAAAAGTGATGCTGTACCTTCATTAAATATGCCGGCAGCTATGTATGCAGCCGTTTCTAAAATTTTCGAAACGGCCGGAACTATTTTTGGAGAGATTTTCCATATAAGTTGATTATAGCTCTCGTTATTGTTTTGGGTGAAACCTCCTACCGTGCGGCTCGTCAAGCTTGTCACCTGGGCGGCGGAGCTTCTCGTTTTCAACCGCCTATTCGTACCATTTTGTTTCTTGGAGTCCACTCGCTCAGCCTCTTAAAGGAAGCACCCGACAAAGTCGTAGCATTCAAATATTCTTATTAGTTTGTCTGGAGGAGCGAGACATTGTATTACATTGTTGTCCTGTCGCGCGCTTCGTTTCATCAAGGAGAATCTCCCCATGTGGTGGGGGTAATTCTGCCGGAGTTTATTCTGTTTTCACTATAGAGATGTTAGAAATCTGGTACGCCGATGTCCTCACTGTCACCACCCAAATCGCGTTGTCTCCCTTGCTTCGATCTGCAGCGTTCTCTCTTTTCGTCTTTTAGTTCGATTTGTATGTGTAGCTCTTTTAACGAATCGCGAGGTAGAACGTCAAGTGCCTTCGTGTACGTGTGACAAGAGGCATGACGCTTGACGCCTGGCGAATCAGACTCTGCCGAAACAGGCTTACCTCCTAGGTGACACGTCTGACGAGCCGCACGGTACACGTCTTTCTAATAATTTCTCATTGCTGAGATCTGTATAAATCGGAAGTAGAGCATCAGCAACATCTTGTCGTAATGACGGATAATTATGATGGAACGTGGATAATTCATTCTCAGTTACTGGCCGCTGCCAACTGCACCATGAGTCTGGTCCGATCGGGCATTTCTCGTGTTGAGGTTTTTTGTCCGTTGAGCAATAATAGTAATATGTGGCCCAGAAAAAAAAAACTGCGTCTTGTAATTGCTTTTGAGTTTGACTCTCGGCAGTTCCAAGTCGGCTTAACGAATTCCGAGAAATTGACTTGTGTTCATAATAATGTATGCATAATTTTTTTATGAACGATACTGACTATAGTCACCCGTAGTGGCGAAAGGGTTAATATTTGCCAGTTTGATAAATATTTATAATATTTACAATAGGCGGGTAAATAAAAGGGCCAGTGTTCTAAGTTAGCAATGCCACTACGGCCGCCTACTTTCAAACGCTGTGCCACGTCATTACAAATATGCGTGTAATTTCGTAAACAATTGACGGATTGACTTGAAATTTTCTGGGTGTGAACTTAAATGTATGTACATTAAAAAAATGAAATAAAAAAAAATCGATTTTTTGAAAATTCTAACTGTATGTAACCCCTTAACGCAGTGAGGCACGGTACTTGATCATTTCGGCGTCCTTCGAGCAATCCCGCCTGCTTCTCCTAACCGTTCTGTTTAGGCCAACCAAGCTTGTCTTGCCTTTCACCTCGCAGGCTCGGATCTATTGGCGCGAGCGTGGCAGCATACTGGGACGTCATTCGCAACTAAACGCTCGCGCTGGAAAGATGTGCCGCGGTAATCATGTTCCCATTATACACGGTTCATTTAAAAACTGAATAACTAAGAAGTACCGAAAGGTACTGGATTGGAATTTCTCATATATATTCAGTAATTTCGTACTAATCGTTCGTCTACCTGCTCTTCTTTGTTGTACCTGCCTGAAATCTTAAAATCTATCAGCAAGACAATCACGACGGCAACAATGTATTGTTTGATGCGAGGGCAAACGTTTTTACAACGCTGAATTTTCCATTTATTTGCGCTGGAAATTAAATTATATCGCCTGAGACTTAGATCTTTAAGACATATCTGAGCATACTTTTTTAAGAATAACACTGTTATTTTATCCTACACGCGACGTAGTGCAATCTGAAACTGTTTCTCGACGTATAATCTGAATCGATGCGTCACGCGCATCGATCTGTTTACAGTCGTCGGCGAGCGCGGCACATCTTTCCAGCGCGAGCGTTTAGTTGCGAATGACGTCCCAGTATGCTGCCACGCTCGCGCCAATAGACTCGAGCCTGCGAGGTGAAAGGCAAGACAAGCTTGGTTGGCCGAAACAGAACGGTTGGGAGAAGCAAGCGGGATTGCTCGAAGGACGCCGAAATGATCAAGTACCGTGCCTCACTGCCTTAACGAATCGCGAGGTATAATTTCAAGTGCCTTCGTGTATGTGTGACAAGAAACATGACGCTTGACGCCTCGTGAATCAGACTCTGCCGAAACAGGCCATCCTCCCAGATGCCAACTTGTCCGAGCCACAGTGTAGTATTGGTCCTACAGTGTCAGTTAAGGATTAAGTTTGATGTTACATATGGTATTAGTAGCAGAGGCAAGGACAATAGAAGTAGTAGCAGTAGCAGCAGGATTTGCAGGACTTCGTACCAAGTAAACGAAGACAGTAGTGGTAGTCAGATGCTAATTGTTTCGAGTTCGAACATAGGGCATAGTCCCGCCCACAGAGAAAAAACAGAACAAACAATTGTCTTAATTTTAGAGAGAAAAGCCATCAGATCCACGAATGCAATGGATACCAGTATCCAGGATATTGGGCGGATTAGACTAAATACCGTCATGTTGGGAAAACAGTGCAAGAACTCATACTTAGGCATCATCGCAGATGATGAATAAATTGGGAAAATCGTTCCGCAAATTATCAGAATATCTGAGAGAGAATCTGTTGATGTTGCAAAACTTGTTCGATCTTTTTCGTACTACGTCGCCGATTAAAGAAATAGATTTAATCCTTTGCGATCGATATACAGTAAAACTCCGATAAATGCCGAAGAAGTTTGTACCGATAAATGCATCGCGACTATCCCCTCCACATAGGGGGATCCCCCTCGGTCGAACCTCGACGTTCGGCGACGAGGCAGTGTAACACGATACTATCGGAACCATCGGAACGTATCCATGTGATAATACTAATCCGAGACTTGAACTTTTCCATTTTTGATTTTTTTTGGTTGAAAACTTCGCTAACGTATTTGTGACAAGTTTCTGATTAAAATGATACCAAACACGACATAGTTTGAGCAATATTTACTTAATATTTAATTCGTTTACTTGCTATTTAGATAACTCAAACATATCGTGTTTGGTATCATTTTAATCAGAAAAATGTCACAAATACGTTAGCGAAGTTTTCAAAACAAAAAAATCAAAAATGGAAAAGTTCCATCCTCCGCTTAGTATTGCGTCATCCATGCGTTAGGGCCGGTCCCCCTGTGCGTTGGGCCTCTCTGTCTTTTCTACTGTCTGTCCTTTTCTAAGCTCGGCGCTCGCTGGAGCCTCAACGTAAACACAGTCCTGACATTCAGCAGCGTCCTATGCATTTAAGTCTCGCACAGGGAACCATTTAGCAGTGCAGTTAACGGTACAGGTAACTATTCTATGTTTTCATCTGACTCCAGCTGACCACGAATCTAGAAAGGGGTAAGCAATGGGAAACCGCCCCCTCGAAGATGATAGGGTTAAAGGAACCGGGACTCGGTTGCGGTGCACACGCGATTGACGGCGATGCGTTCATCTTTGCTCCATTCACGAGCTCATGGAGTAGACTTTGACGATGCTCAAAGTTTTTTAGATATCTATGCTATTGAGAGAAACGTTCCTCAAAACGTTCGTACGAACGGTCTCCTCGCTGTCAATCGCGTGTGCATCACAAACGAGTCACAGTAGCTTTAACCTTTGCATCTCCGAGGGGGTGGTTTCCCATTGTTTGTCACTTTCTAAATTCGCGGTCAGTTAGAGTCGCATGAAAACGCTGAATTGTTACCCAACTCAATAAATGTACAGCAAATCGACTGCTGTGCAATGTCGGAATGCACAAGGCTGTGTCTACGTTACGGCTCCAATTGAGCGCCGAACTTAGAAAATGACTGTACTACCTGTACGTGAACCACTCTGTGTTCGGTTTGATCTTAAAACATTAACCCTTTGCACTCCTAACTTTTTGTTACTTACCAATAACTTCATAATTAATTCGCGAAATATATAAAAAAAGGCCTGAGTAACAAGTTGTATTAAAACGGAAATTGTTATTATTATATTGTTACTAGTATTACAATTGTTTTAGAAATTGCGTTGTGTAAAGTCGAATCTAATTCGACATTAAAGTTGAAGTAAGAAATGTAATGTCGAGGCACATTTGACATAGGAGTGCTAAGGGTTAACAGATTGAAGACTCCTTTCAAATTACGTTTATGGATTTTCTATACAGTATTATTTTCACGGCGTTTTTCTAACTGTATTTCTGGCCCAATATTTAGCAAACCGTTCGTCCTCAATGTATTCAAAACCTTTCTGAAGATTTATTGCATGAGCAATCCCATGACTATTTTGACGAAAACGGCTTTAGTTAAATGACTCTGCTTCCATGAATTCCACCGGCCGCACCTGGTGTTTTGCTTTTAAAAATTTTAATTATTTTGTACCAATAGCGTAGCCATGTAATAAATGGGCAATATCCAAGTTTGCTTCCATCAGTTCGTGAATGGAAAAAAGAACATACCTGAAAAGGTTCGTAGGGATAGAACTGTCGCGGTTAATCACGTGTCCATCACTTGGCGAGGCTCGTTACCTTTAACTATTGCATCTTCAAGGAACTGGTTTTTAATTTTCTGGTCCTTTCTAAATTCACACTCAGCTGGAGCAGCGTAAAAACAGTGAATAGTTATACAACTCGATATAAATGCACAGCTATATTGAAACCTGTGCAAGGTTTAAATGCACAGGCGTCGGTTCAATGGCAGGACTGTGTTTACGGCTCTAGCCGAGTTTGTTGTTGTTATGATTGTTATTTAATAAGATTTAATATTATAATTTGTTATTACTAAAAGAAGCATCTTCCTTCTCAAATAGCTCGTCCTCAGCTATTATTGCCCCTTGTTTCCCACCCCTAAAGTTTTCTCATTTTATGTATTTTTTTAAAATAATATGTTAAAATTACTTAGAATTAAGCGTTGTCCTTAAATTCACGTCTTAATTGTGTCATGTGTCCGCACGTCGTAACGTCTTCTATTGCATTACGCTCTACTAATCGGAGTATCAAACTTTTCCATTTTTGATTCTTATTTTTTGAAAACTCGTTAACGTATTTGTGAGATTTTTTTTATTAAAATGATACCAAACGCGATACGGTTTGAATTATATTTAATGCATTTTCTAAGTTCGGCGCTCAATTGGAGCCGTAACGTAGACACAGCCTTGTGCATTTCGACATTGCACAGCAGTCGATTTGCTGTACATTTATTGAGTTGGGTAACAATTCAGCGTTTTCATGCGACTCTAACTGACCGCGAATTTAGAAAGTGACAAACAATGGGAAACCACCCCCTCGGAGATGCAAAGGTTAAAGCTACTGTGACTCGTTTGTGATGCACACGCTATTGACAGCGAGGAGACCGTTCGTACGAACGTTTTGAGGAACGTTTCTCTCAATAGCATAGATATCTAAAAAACTTTGAGCATCGTCAAAGTCTACTCCATGAGCTCGTGAATGGAGCAAAGATGAACGCATCGCCGTCAATCGCGTGTGCACCGCAACCGAGTCCCGGTTCCTTTAACCCTATCATCTTCGAGGGGGCGGTTTCCCATTGCTTACCCCTTTCTAGATTCGTGGTCAGCTGGAGTCAGATGAAAACATAGAATAGTTACCTGTACCGTTAACTGCACTGCTAAATGGTTCCCTGTGCGAGACTTAAATGCATAGGACGCTGCTGAATGTCAGGACTGTGTTTACGTTGAGGCTCCAGCGAGCGCCGAGCTTAGAAAAGGACAGACAGTAGAAAAGACAGAGAGGCCCAACGCACAGGGGGACCGGCCCTAACGCATGGATGACGCAATACTAAGCGGAGGATGGAACTTTTCCATTTTTGATTTTTTTGTTTTGAAAACTTCGCTAACGTATTTGTGACATTTTTCTGATTAAAATGATACCAAACACGATATGTTTGAGTTATCTAAATAGCAAGTAAACGAATTAAATATTAAGTAAATATTGCTCAAACTATGTCGTGTTTGGTATCATTTTAATCAGAAACTTGTCACAAATACGTTAGCGAAGTTTTCAACCAAAAAAAATCAAAAATGGAAAAGTTCAAGTCTCGGATTAGTATTGTCACATGGATACGTTCGGGCCGGTCCCCCTATAGGTTGAACCTCTTTGTCTCTTCTACTGTCTGTTCTTTTCTAAGCTCACGCTCGGCTGGAGCCTGAACGTAAACACAAAATAGAAACCACTGCTTCGTAACTGCACTGATTCGGTCCCGAATTCTCTGCATTTATCGAGGTTTTACTGTATTTCGATGTGGGAGTCCCAGCAGAAAGATCGGTGGCACCGACTTCTACGGTGGCTGCGAATGCCGCCACTGTGGCGGCATTAGGCGCAAAGAGTTAATAACAGAGTTGACAATTCCGCGCAATCAAAACAGGAAGGTCGATATAAGTTAATATCTGGTAGTGGATAAAAGAGGAGTGCTATTTTCAGATAAAAATGAAATCGCAAAAAAGGGAAGGAACTTTCCACTTCGGTACAGCGCATATTGGCTATGCTGTGTATAAGCGTCGAATATTATATGACACGTACTGAAGTGGTGAAGATATATGTCACTACAGTAATGCAAAGATTAAACGGTGATGACTCATATAAGGAAATAACTACCACAAGGATGGACATTGTGTGAAACTTGTGCCAGTACATATATCTGCAGGGGAAAATAAAGAAAAATACATTTTTACATTGATATAGATTATAGGAACGTAGAATAGGAAAAAAACATAGAATAAATTATAAGTACAACGGGAGAAGGGGAAAATCAACTTGTTCAAAAGTAGGCATACTAATGATAAAAGAAAAAAACAGGAAAAACATTGAATTAACATAAATAAGTTAGGAAAGGACTAGGCGATTAATGAATTGCAAGAGTGTCGGATGTAGATACGTCAATAAGATTTCTAAGTAATTCATATAGAATAAAGGGCAAAAATGAAAAATTAGATAAGAAGAGATACAGAAGATAATGGTCTACGATTAGTTGAGGGTATTCATTGACAAGGAACTAATCAAAGCTGTGGATGGCATGACAAATGGAAAGTTTCTGATCATAAAAAGTAATTAAGGAACTGACAAACATAATAGGATGACTACTGACTATAATGTACAAATTACTGTTCAAACTTAAATTTGTTAAAAAATAAAAGGTGATTAGAGTGATTACTATGAAGGACAATAGAAACTGTATAAACAGCCTGCCAATCTATAAATTCATACATTTAGTCAATACTCTGAGTAAGTGATATAAAAGCTTAACTAATAAATAAATAGCTGGAAGAGGATATATATTTAGCATGAACAGCTTTTACCATGCGAGTTTGGGGTTTCTGTTAGAAAAAATCAGTGAATTATAAAAGTTATGAAAACTAATTATAAGATACAGAATGAAGGTAAAGATAAATGCAGTGCCTAGATGGTATTAGATTTTAAGAATATATTTGACACAGCAATGAGGCACGTTATAATAAATAATTTATCGCAAAGAAATATTTTGTGCTATTACAGCAATATAATTTGTAATTATTTTGATGACGAAGAAATATGTGTGAGGAAAGGGAGTTGATATTTAAGAACGAGGTCCGACAGGATATAACTTTGACAGCTGCTCCATGAAACATCTTGTACGATGTACTATGTTTCAAATTAATGATGGATTCTTTATTGGTAATTTTTAGACACTCTGGCAATCGTGGATAAATCACAGGAGAAAAAGGATTTGACGTTTAGACTTAAGCACTAGCTAATGAAAGTAGCTTAATGGCGAATGCATCATTGTTTGGAGTTATTAGCAGATGGGACTGTTAAGAGTAATCTATATGAACAGAACTGTCACTATTAAAGCAGCACATGTGACTGTAGGAATTATATTGCTAGAATCACTAATTACTATGATTAAGCAACTATATGTTATAAAAGTGAAGAAAAATCCTTGAAGGAAAACAGAATGCCTTAAGATATCATATCATTCAGACTTGTGAAGGAACATGAGATACAAAACTTGATAAAAGCCAAGTGATAAGAGGATTTGTACTAAAGATAATTTATTAATCGAGCTTTAGAAGCGTTAAAAAACAAAAGAGTTGCATTACAGCACGTATATTCCAGCGTGGGAAACAGAACCTGCTTGAATATTGTTAAACAGTGAGAGTACATAGATTTGAAGACAATACTAAAGTTGCACATTTATGTGCTTGCAGTGCTTAGAAATAGGTAATTATGGAATAACGTAAATATGAAGATACAGAATAGAATATAATATACTCCTTTAACAATAACCATTCTACTTATGAAGCAAGAAAGTCGAAATTATCTGCTGCCAATCCTCTTCTTTTTTAAAGGGTGCCTTTAGAAGTTTCTTCAACGGCGGAAAAAGGAAAGGGGTAGCAAGATGGATGCGAGTAGAAGCAGGAACAGGAACACGATTACAAAGAGTAGCAGTATTAGTAGCAGTAACTGCACCGTACATATGAGAAAAAGCACAAGTAAAAGCACAGGCGTGGGACAGATCAGTGTTCCAAGCAAAGGCAGAGGTAATGTTACAAGTGTCACTAGTAGAGGCAAAGGGTGGGACAGATCAGTGTTCTGAGCAGTGGCAGACGCAGAAGCAGAATCAGGAGCAGAGGCAGGAATGATGTTACAAGTGTCAACAGTAGAGGCAAAGGCGTGGGATAGATCTGTGTTCCGAGCAGTGGCAGACGCAGAAGCAGAAGCAGGAGCAGAGGCAGGAATGATGTTACAAGTGTCAGCAGTACAGCCGAAGCCATGGGACAGATCAGTGTTTCGAGCACAGACAGGGGTAGTGGTAGCAGCAGTATGAATATGAATGTCGGAGTAAGCGTTAACTTCAGTTGTCAGAATAACAGTAATGAAAGGAAATAAGTGTAGTATCCATAATTTTGAGTTCTAGAATTAGTAATAGTAACAACGTGTATAACGGTATTAATACATTGCAGCCCGGTCAAATATCAGTTGTGAATTTTACTATATTTGACAATGTTGACATTTAAATCAATGTCAAATTTAAATAATTACAATGCACTATTTAAACGAAATAATACTGGCCTATTTGTCTGCTATACTGTTTTTCTCAAGACAGAATAATATGACAAATATTAATATTACAATAACATATTCGAAATCTCGCAGTATTGCGATGCGTGCAATGTGTTAACAGTGGTAGTAGGTGTGGTATTGTTGACGACGCTAAATGTGTCCATTATCAGGGTATAATAATAATGAGAAAATTGGTTTGCTGATCGCCATACCTGTAGTTATAATAATGGCAACCATAATGGCTGCAGTAAGAATACATTAATGACAGGAATAATAATACTAGGGAAAGTACTACTGTTTAAATTTTAAACTTTAAAAATAGATATAACAATAATACCAATTGATTATGCACCTATCCCCCAATGTACACGGTACTTGATTTACACGATTTCGCTTTTACACTGAATTTAAATAAATTTTAAGGAAATTAATTTAAAGCAAATTTCTTTGTACAAAGTAAACATTTTTTCTGCTAACATATTTCCGCAGTCCAGGATTTTGTTTTACACGGTATTCTCTGGAAGTGATTTTTTGCGTAAATCAAGGGATATGTACAATGTCAATACATATAGATAAGTCGAAAAAAAACTAGTGTGATAAAAATTCGGATAAAAGTAAGAATGATAATAATTAAAATTGCAGTCGCAATGATACCACAGAGATGCCGCAAATAAAAAAAGTGGAGACGGTGCTTATGATGATGATAATTCCAGGTGTGTCGGTAATTACTTTCCGGTTTTTGTAACAGACGTCTCTAGCATTAAGTATGTATTGTTATGTTTTGATACGTATGTCATTTTTTTCTATTGTCATTAACCTCAAAACTACACAAGTTACGTTCCGCTAAAATATCCCCGTTATAGATTTATAATTTTTTGAATATGTCGAGTTTTGTGCCTGAAAACGTGCATTTGCGGCACGCACTACTTTTCTTGTTTAACCAAAAGAAAAAAGCCGCTGAAAGTCATCGTTTGCTGGTAGAGACTTACGGTGAGCATGCTCCAACTATAAGAACACGTGAAACGTGGTTTCGACAATTCAAATGTGGTGATTTGAACGTTCAAGACAAATATCGTCCGGGTAGGCCGAAAACGTTTGAAGATGCGGAATTGCAGGAGTTATTGGATGAAGACCCAACACAAACACAAAAACAATTGGCAGAAAAGTTGAATGTGAGCCGAGTAGCAATTTGTGAACGATTACAAGCGATGGGAAAGATCCAAAAGATGGGAAGATGGGTATAATGCGACAACCTCAAGAAGTCTCCTCGGAAGTAGTCCTGTTTCGGCAGAATCTGATTCGCCAGGCGTCAAGATATTTTAATAATGATATTTCAATGTTACGACTTTGTCAAGTGCCTCCTTCAGGAGGCTGAGCAGGGTGGATTAAATAAAAAATACGGTGCGAATAGGCGGTCTTTAGCGAGAAACTCCGCCGCTCAGGAGACTTCTTGAGGTTGTCGAAGAATACCACATGAATTGAATGCCAGGCAATTGGAAAATCGAAAAATCGTCAGTGAAATTCTGCTTCAAAGGTATGAAAGGAAGTCATTTCTGCATCGAATAGTAATAGGTGATGAAAAATGGATTTATTTCGAAAATCCCAAGCGAAAAAAATCATGGTTATCACCTGGCGAAGCCGGTTTAACGAGTGCAAGGCCAAATCGCTTTGGTCGCAAGACCATGCTCTGTGTCTGGTGGGACCAGATTGGTGTCATATATTATGAACTCTTGAAACCTGGAGAAACAGTTAATAGTGATCGCTACCAACAACAGATGATCAACTTGGACTGTGCATTGATCGAAAAACGTCCACAATACGCTCAAAGACATAATAAGGTGATTTTGCAGCATGACAACGCGCCGTCTCATACAGCAAAACCAGTCAAAGAAGTGTTGAAATCACTTTAATGGGAAGTTTTATCGCACCCGCCGTACTCTCCAGACTTGGCTCCATCCGACTACCACCTTTTCGCATCGATGGGGCACGCGCTTGCAGAGCAGCACTTCGCCGACTTCGAAGAAGTTAAAAAATGGCTCGATGAATGGTTCAGCTCAAAGGAGAAACAGTTTTTTTGGAATGGCATCCATAAATTGCCTGAGAGATTGGCAAAATGTGTAGAATCAAATGGCCAATACTTTGAATAAATAAATTTTAACTATCCATTGTAAATAACGTGTTTTCTTTAGCGAAAAAACCGGAAAGGAATTACCGACACACCTGGTAGCAGTGACGGTGATAATAATAATAGCGACGACGATGATAACGACGATGATAACGACGACGACGACGAAGACGACGACGACGAAGAAGACGACGATGACAATAACAACGACGACGGCAAAGATGATGATAGTTATGATTTTGATGATAATGATAACGATAACGATGATGATAATTAATAATAATACGAAAATGTATACAGATTACATACAACTTTTTTCTTATCTTGCATGGAAATTTGTTAATTGATTTTATGTTAATAAATTAGTTTTTGCTTCTTAATTCAATATTTTTTGCATTCATTCTTTATATTTTGCGCCGATCGGCGTGTGCGATCGCCACACGAGGTATATCGAAGCAATGGCACCCCTCTTCTCATAACGTTTCTCGAAGGACGCTCGCACTTCGTCCAAAAGGCGTATATCAATCGTAGTATATTTTCTGAACACAATGTTTTTACACATGACGTTAGGAAACTTACGTTATTTTAATCCGGTCGCAATGTGTTCCAAAGATTTCGAATTAAAATCCATTTCACAGAGTTCTATTACAGACAAATTGTCTAGTTTCTAATTTTTCAGTAGATTAAGGAATTCTCGGAATTCATGTTTTAAATGATTATGAAATATGGAAACCAAACGGTTTCTTGCATTTTTTAAAGCAAAATGGTGGGTAATTAGCATTTATTCAGGTGTTTTCTAAGAAACGAAATGTTATTTTTATTCATATTTTTTATCATATCTTAATGACAATGTACCAGATAGAGAGTACGGGCAATTAGTTTTTATTCAATATTCTTATACATAATTTCTTCGTTATTTACGCAAGAATTTCGCACGCTTTGCGAAAAAAGGTTTTCTACACAAAAAGAAATCATTTGGAACACTTTTCGCGATCCGATTCTTATACTAATATAAATGTATACATCTCTGTTGTTGGCTAATTGGCATAAATACTCTGCATTCTGTGACAGTTGTTAAGTGGACAATTTTTTCAAGGTAGAAAATTATATTGATAGGAGACGCATATGTTAGGAGTTAAAAGATACAAAAATATTTTTAAATGAATTCTTCGTAATCAATTTTTCTGCAGGCAAACGGATTCATTAGCGCACTTAAAATTAAATCTTTGTCACGTAATTGTGAATTCGGTTTTTTCAAATATAACATCCTACTTTCCTATCTACATAACACATCCTTTCCTGACATATTTTTCATAATATTAATTTTCTGTTAATACGTCATCAATTTTTCATGTATGCCGCGAAATACCTCTTCTATAATCGTCCAAATTTTATTGAATTTCCTCTCTTTTTCTTTTCTTTCTATCTGTTTCTCTTTTTTTCGAGTCAATGAAATCTTAAAAAAATCTTTATAAATATAATTTTTAACTGTCGTAGCTTTTGAATTAAGCTATATTGAGTTTCTTAAAAGGCATGTCATATAATAAATTTTTTTTTAGGCAGATATAAATCGTCCAATTGAAATTGATAATCGTCAGAAAGAACTGCTTTGCTGCGTCGATGTGTTGCAAATAATCGCATTGTGCTAGGATGTTTGTTTACAAACTTTTTACTCGCTTTTCAACACCAAATTAAACGCTTAAAATATCTTTATTCGCAAAAGCGAAATCTTTTATGTTTAAACATAGCAATATAAATAATAATGTTCGTAAATATTCACACAAGATTACACACTGCTTGATTCCTTGAGAGGCTAGAGAGCACAATGCTTGTATCAATGCATGTTATCTACATATATAGAGCTGACTTTTATCGTTCAATGAGATCGCTGAAATAGCAGTATTTATTATAGAAAATCCGGCCTGCTTTAATGAGCGATTTTTCTACTTACAAAATAGTATGCATTTTTTTATCATTTGGATTGTGAGAGTGTAATCAAACTCGATAAGGTAAAATGCAATTTGTCAAGTTATATTACTGACGATTTTTTTTTAATGTTTTTGCGATTACCATATCCATACTTAACTTGTTTTATTTCGCATCGAATTTATGCGATTGCGTCTCATTTTCAATTTATTTCAGTTGAGATTTAAATTCGTTATGATACTTGAGTTCAATGAATTGTGAGCAACGACCGTCATAATCATAAATACAATAAGGCGGAATAAAAATGTTCTTAACGTAAGCGTCTCGTTGTTTAAAAACGTAATATAAATTCGAGCGAATCTCGATTCGTGGGTCATCAAACATTTTTAGTATTCTTTATATGTTTTATATAATGCTTAAAAAACGTGAACGTTTCTTGAAATTTCACCGAAAAAAAAACAAAAAAAAAACTGACGAGTTAAACGCGGTACGCATTTTCACGAATAATACGATAAAATAAAACGATTTACAATTTTTGTCAAGAATTTGTTAGATAAAGGTATTCCGCTACACGAGAATATTACTAATGCTTTTGTATTATAAATCGAATCCGCTTTGAATTAAAATTAAGCACAATCTGTATTAAGAAAACATTCCGTAATCGCTGCTGCTACAAAGCCAATGTTGCATTGAATACTTAAATTAGTTATTGAGTCGTCTAATCGCATTTTTTTAGTAAGTTTAGATGGTATGTGCGATAAAATATTATATAATACCAACAAAACCTGTCCCATTCATTTTCTTCATTAACTAAATTATGATACTGTATTTGAAACTTACATATAAAATTTAATGTCCTGAAAAGGTAAAAATTTCTTGAAGGCTGTATAAAATTGGATCATTCTAAAATCTACAGAATTATCCACAATAGTAAATAAATTATTGCAAAATTACTTTATAACATGAAGTATACGAATGCGTTATAAATTAATGAAATAAAGAAAGCCCGTAGTTTCTTCGATATTTTCCTGTGTAATTTCCTGCCAAAAGATATTAAAAGGCATAAGCAATTATAATTATTTCTTTCATATCATGCAGTTATTAGTAATTTAATTTAATATCTTTCGCGGGAACAAATTAAATTGCAATGTTAGTTGTGTATAAAGTATAAGATATATACTTGCAAAATATTCTTATTTCATAATTTATACAGATTTTTAGTGAGTTATACGTAAGTTTAGTCTAAGAAAAATAATTCCTGAAACTTTTAACTAGTTTAAACAGAAAGGCCGTCACGAACGATGGAATAAGTGTGAATAATTTTTTTTTTTGCTATAAATGTAAATATGGTAAGTAGCGCAACGATTACTGAATAAAATACCAAAAAATTGATGATGACTGGCATTGGAAACGTGTACGTGTACGCGCGTATCATTTATTATAAAGTACCTAGGTTTTTGTATGATTATACCATTCTTGATCAATTTTACGTGTATACTGCTCTTTAACTTTCTTATTACTGTTTTCATGTATAAATATCTATTATTAAGCCATGCAAACCTCGTTTGTTTAGTCTTTTTAGCAGCAACAAACAGACGTTTGCAATATCCTCTTTTTGTTCATCGAAATAGATAAAAGAGCCGAGCTTACAATTTCCATGTTCTCTTCTCACACTTAAGAGCTAAATTCTAAAGCTGCACTCTTATCATTCACCTATATATATTGTACAAATAACTAGCATTCAACGCGACTGTTAGCTAGCAATTACTTGCTAAACCGTTTACATTCGTGGCATTGTGTATAAAACCCTATTGGAGTACATTCTTACGCTGGTAATCCTGATTTTTCCACATGTCTTACACATTTTATAATAGTAATTATCACTTTTTTGCTCTCTAGGCCACACTGTTTGGGTGACAAAAGTTGTTTTTGTTAATGATGACAATTTAGTTACATCACGATTAAAATGTTTGGAGCATTCGCAAAATCGGGCAGGACCCGAGAGGCCAGCTGGGTTCATCCTTACTAGACCATAACCATCTGACATATTAACAAAAATATTATTAATCCCTGCATTACACACAGTACACCCATGTTCGACGTAAGAGCAATGAGTTTTATAATTTCGGTAACAAAATGTTAAAACGAAAACATAATGGGTTAATGAAAAAGAGGAAGTTTGCATTATCCTTTCCTCTACATTTCTTCCCGACTTTTATTCTAAACAATGATTTTACATTTTTCATAGAAAATTTAAAAGAAATCTTTCATTGCATTACTATATTATTTGCACTTTCTTCCTTCTTTCCTTCCTTTTTTTTCTTCACCCATAGTTTCTTATGCAACAGTTTATTTGAATGTACGTGATATCCAGACATTATATCATAGATAGAACATTGAAATGCAAAGCAATATAACAAAAGAAAAAGGATTTCGAGGATCTTACTGCTCATTCTCGTTTCCCTCTTTTCTACCTTGACAAATACAATGACGGGCTTCACAATATCATTCGGAGCTGTATGTATATATATACATGTAATGCTTATCATCAAGTAAGATTTGTTCACGTTGCCATAATCACAGTGACTACTTTATATAGATCACTGTTTCATTCCATTCAATGAATAGCGACTGGACTCTGCTGGACACATACTCCGACCATAGGGCTGTCTTCTCTTTCCGAGTCTCTTTGTTTGCTAGTTGAAACCGTTGACGGTTGTCTAACTATTCCATGAGTATCAGTCGTTGGATAACCATAATTGTAGAAGTTTTGTTGTTGAATCATTGGTGAGGTCATCATTGCAGGGAGATGAGGTATGCCAGGGAGAATTAGGCTATTGTACGATCCAAGAGAGCTTTGTATCAAAGAGCTGTCCACAGATTGCATGGACATTGGGCCGGAGGCAGGCATCCCAGCAGTTGAAGTTGATGGATAGCCTGTTGCTATGGCACGATGACTGAATGAATGACGAGGTGAGGACTCGCACTCCATTGGTTGATAGCCACCAGGGAGGCTGGATAATTGCATTGTATTGCTACTACTGCTGCTTCCCTGTCCTGACATGGTTACCAGTCCTGAGACATTAAGAAGATATAATTTTAGATCTAAGAGCAATTCAGTATCATTTTTACACTAATGCAATTCATTCACCAAAATTGCTAGCTTTTACAATATAACATTACTATCAGAAAGAGGGGAAACAAATAAAGAATTTCAAGAAACTACAAGGATACATTCCAGGCATTTTTTCTTTACTATTGTTTTTGGCTTTTGTTAATAAATAGCTTATACTTTTACTCTCTCGCTTGAAGTTTAGATATAAATGAATGAAATAAATGTGATATACTATATATTAATATTACAATTTACATTTATTTTTAGATAATCAATGAAAAAATAATGTAAATTGATATTGCAATACTAAAGTGTTCCCAGAATATCAATATAAATTTATATCATGAAGGATACTCAAGAATGTGTATTTTAATGTAACTAAAGTAAAGTATATGAATTACTAGGGGTATCTGAAACATGTTTGATATTGTTTATTATTTCCAAGTTTTCAACATCAACTTTATGTCTTCTATTTGTAATGTTTCAGTAATCGAAAAAATATGATTTTAACGTTGTAGACAGTGTACTTTTAATATCGAGTAATTAAATAGTGTCTGATAAAACGTAAAATGAAAGGTGCATGCAATTGAAGGAACCCAAAGAACAAGAAATAATATCTATCGCAGTAAATGTGTGCTTTATCACATCACAAAAACTTGAAACATATTGTAAGATTTTACAAATAGAGTCAAAGATAGATTAATATTTGAGAATGACACATAAAAAATCATTTCATTAAAATGTATTTGAGTTCAATATTATTTTTCCAAAATATTTATTTATTTTGGTTTAATCTTGTATGGTACACAATTTTATAAAAATCATGAGAGATACAATTTACTACACAGTTACTATCAATTATTACATTGTGCTTAATATACTTCATTTCTACATATTAAAGTATATCAAAATTATTTATCATTTTTACTAATTCATCTGATCTTACAGCTTTATGACAAACATGTAAACATGTGTTCTTTCCATTGACTTTGGGAATTGTTTATTTAGAACATAATTCGATTTAAAGCATAACAACATAGAGTAAAATACCCAGTAATCAACACTGACCAAGGCATCAACACTTTCATCAATATATGTTACTGTTAACGTTACAATGACTAGCAATTTTCTTAAAAATTTTAATTTTATTTTAATCAGAATAAAAATCTGCCAAGATAAAAGTAATATTATATTCAATTAAACGTTTTGGTTATCACATTAATGAGTACAAAGTCTCAGCTCACTCTTTTTGGAGAGATTCTGATAAGTACAATTATATTAACTTATACTAAAATAGTCGTCGATTATTTGTGTTTATCCTTTTGTCAGTAATTCTTTCACATATGGTAATAGCTGGCATAGCGATTCAAATTGATCATTGTGTCTATGTATTTTTAAAGAATTTATACTCCTAGGGCATTATGTATAAATTCACAAGAATTTCTGAAATTCAACATATTTTAATAAGGAGACAAAACTTTGTGGATAATAATTTCTCAAAAATCTGTAAAAATAAATAACTTATGAGGTTTTCGGTCGAAGCATCAATCTCTGGGTAGTTTTCCCTAATACCTTCTCATCAGATTCAATGTTTATAAGCTAGATATTTCATGTTGCTAAAAATTAACTCTGATACAACTGAATTTAGCACACGAAATAATTTTATTATGAGTGTAATTTGGTTATTTATGAAAATGAATTATAACTATAAGAAAAAGAAAACTCAGGAAGTGGTTAAAATGCAAGATTTTAAATTACTCCTAACAGTTACAGTAATGCTACATACATTACGGTAAAATGTGAGATATCGTGAGAAAAGTGATGTTTATTTGTTTTTAGTATCCATTAACTGAATTGAATTATCTGTATACACTACACAGATGTAAATTCAAATTTACATTGAAACTCCGAGAACTATCTAATTGTTTGTTGTGTATAACCATCTAACAGTTATAAGATAATATGTCATATTTATATTGATAAATGAAATTTATAGTCATGTTTGTACTAATTTTTAGTGTTCAATCATGTCGAACACTATGAAAGTTTTCACAATTTTTATGTTTGGATATATCACTGCTAATATCTTACGCACTCTGCAAAGTGCAAAATGCAAGCATCTAAACATGCATGAAACAAATTAGGAAATAATGAAGTAATCTTTCTACAAAACAAAAGTTTATGAACACAGATATGCAGTTGGAATATGCTCTGAGCGTCATAGTTCAATAAATATGCAATGTTTACTATTACCAATATGAAGTAATTAATTATTAATTTTCAAACATACCAATACAAAAATAAAACATATTCCAACGTTGATGTAATAATCATTATTCTTAAATTGTAATATCATACCAAAGAGGACAGCTTTATGTAATCTATATGTATTATGGTAATCTTGTGATAGATATAGTGATCGTGGTAACATATTTCATTAATTTTAGAGGCACGGGCTAGTAACGTGAATCCGTGTCTCATTTAAAGAGTGGGCGGGACTAAGCATGGGAAAGATAATGGGCTGGGCAGAAGGAAATAGTTGGCTAAAGAGTATTAATAAAAACACTTTAGGATGGGATATGATTATCAGGAACATTGTTAGTGTTTAAACTTGCAGGATGTTTTGTTAGACAGAACTTACTTATGTTAGTAAGTAAGATTAGGGTTGGGGCCTAGGACAGGTCGTCGCCGCCCCGTGGATACGACAGTCATCGAGCCACGTACTGTCCCCCCATCATATCTACGGGCAACAACAAGTATCGTTTAGCTTGCGCAGAAAATGAAGTCACAGTGTAAAGTATATTTTTAAGTAACACGCTTTATAACATTAGATTTCATTTTCGTTTTAACCCCTTGTCGTACAATAACGAGAGCTATTCGTGACGCAATAAATGGAATAGTCAATTTCGAAGTGCTCCAAAAATTATTTTATCAAAAATATCAGTTGGTCCTGATAAAATAAACTTAATTCTATGCTATTCAATATTATGTTAAGTCATTTACTATATTCGAAATTAGGGGCTAGATTGTTATTTTAGTAATTAATTCAGAGTTGCTGCACATTTAATCACAAAAGAAATGGCACGACAAGGAGTTAATTAACGAGAAAATTACTTTTATTCTTATGGAAACAAATTTTTTTTATTGTATATTATAAATAGATTTCATGTACTTCTCATTATTCACATTTCTGTAAAAAAAATTGAATTTTTTATTTTCTGCACAAATTAAAACGTTCCTAAGTTTTCAGTACAGTAGAGCATATTTTATTTTATTCATTTCATATGGTACTTCATATAATCACCTAACATATGTATATTGCATTAATTGAAATTTATTTATTGTTCGATTTGGAAGAACGTACCGTTCAAAAGGAAATTGAAATATTCACTATGTTTATTAAATTGTTATATTGTACTGTATATACATTTTGAGACACTTCATTAACATTAATTCATTTAAATATTATTGGTGGTACTTAAAAGGGTATTTTCATTTGGAGGGTTTAACCCATTATCCGCCAGTGTCCCTTTTTGGGATATTTTTTCTTTTTTTTTCCTAGTTGATTAGTATGAATCTCATTATACAGTTAATTTAATTTTTTCTGTATTTTTGAATTGCAACGGGTAATGGGTTAAGAATGGAATTTTATGTAGCTGCTAGTCTCTTTTTTTCTTAAATGTTGATTGCTTGTACCAAAACGCCTGTGCCTGAATTAAATGAAATAATAAGGTTACAATGATTTAAAAAGATTAGTGCACTATTAGAAACATCAAGTGTAAGGCATAATTGCACTTTTGTGCTCTCCAATAATACATAAAAATATCCAATTATCGCTATGATGTTTGCTTTTGTTTTCTTCTCTGCCATTATTAATTCGTTTAATTAACTAATGGACATATGTTAATAGAGTACAGGTAAATGATATAAAGATGTTGCTATATATATGACAACTAAGTGAAACTGTATGTAAAATTATGTTTCACATCCTCACATGCACGCACACACGCACATTTCATGATAAAATAGATGATTCGTTAATATCGCTGTCAAAACGTATTTAGCCAAAGTATACTGTAATTACTTCATTTTAATAGAGATAATGATCATATTCACAAATATGCAGATGATTTTCATTTTCTTTGGTTCGCACAATCACAAAAATATAATGACTTTGTTATAAAAAAATATAGCTACATATAACAGCATACAGCTGAATAGCTACAAATTGTATTAAACTTTTTTGAAAAGTGGACAAACATATATAAAGTAGTTCTTTCATTTATTCATTTTTAATTTTAAAGATCACCAAAAAATGGTCCTTCCAAATGGGAATACCTCCTTTAATTTGAGAAAATGTAGCTAATAATGAGACAATTCTACTGCACCTTACATAAACACCAGTGAGAAAAAATGTGCTTGAAACGTTCTGAAATTATGTTAGTATGCTATAAAACATAATTGTTGAAGAAATTTGAGTATCGATTTAAAAAATTTAATGATACTAGAAAATTAGGAGTCACACGTAAAATGATGTTATCGAAGTTTATAATGAATATGATATAACAAATAGCGAATGATATCAAAATAAGACTTTAAAAATGTTATATTATCTTGCTACACGTTATTGATCAGGTAATTACCAATATGATTAACATTTTGACATTTATTACATGTACCCGAGTGTGTCTACTGTTATAAAAAACATTGACTTGTACATTTGTTTAGGTTGTTTGTTGAAAATACTGTTTCGATACTTTACGTATAACTATAGTCCCAATGTATAAAATGTAACAATTAGTTAATATAAAGTATTCTTTTGAGGCATATCTGTACGTAATATTGATTAATCATATGTTATAAGAACATGATAGAATTAGCTTTCTATATAATGGCTTATATATTTATAATATGAAATTTCATTAAATTCAACGTATGCTCCCTTACAAAGTATGATATTCCGTCATAATAAAAGTTAATTTTTATAAACTATGGAATACATGAGCATTTGTATGCCTAAAATTAAGCCATTTCGTACAAGCTACAATAAAAAATCTTGAAAACTTTGTAAAACACAATTCGAAAAGTACTAGAGGTCTTTTTTATTGGAAACAGTTCAATTGAAATGAAAATTTAATATTTTATGAAGGGGTGTGCTTGTGATAATCGGAATGAATGACTTACCATGATCTTGGCTCATTGATACTACCGCCGGACTTGTATTTGCACTGTTTGCAGCAGCGATGTTCGTGTTGGTCCCCTCATCGGCCGTTCGCTTAAAGAAGTTGTGCTGAAGTGCATAATACGGTGTTACTCTTGTCTTTGGATCGAAATCCAGCATCCTTAGAATCAAATCTTTAAATTTCAGGTAGTCGGAAATCGAGTGACCAGGTTCACCTATCCTTCTTCCACCTGGTCCTCCACTTTCAACGCCTAAGATATCATGTAAACGTCTTGTGCCAGGAGGTTTGTACTTTTTACCATCCTTGGACTTTTTCAGCACATATGAGCCATCCGTGGGGACTTTGTCAAAGTATTTCCGCGCTTTGTGCGCTTGGTCCAATATGTGTTTCGGCGGCATTCCTAGTACTTCTACGATTTTGTTCATTTGATCGACCTGTTACAAAATAGAAACAGAAAATAAGTGAATTAATTTGTTGTTACATAATTTCTTTTAGATGAATATAGTATTGTTAAAGTTAATCAATCGGATTGCAATTATATTTTGATTTCATTGTAGTTACAACTTGTTTCACATAAACAGTGTTTCTGAAACTGGGACCCGTGGTCCTCTAGGGAACCGCAAGATGATCACTTATTAATTAAAATTTTGGGTTGATTCAGGAAAACCAGGTGCATCCTCATTGAATATACATTTCATGAAGATCTGTCATTTTCTGAACAAATAATTGATAGTCCAAGAGAGTAGCACTAGCCTATATTTTAATTTTAGTTAATTTTAAAATACCCGTGCGACAATCTGACATATCGTAAAGAGATCGTAACGCAGGAAGTCCCAAATAATCTTCAGAATCACTGATACAAAATCAATTATGACAATGGTTGGTGTGGAAAGATAATGATAATTTTATATTTTTTTGAGTATATGTTTTGATCGTTATGCTGAAATATTGGTTTACCTCGTTGGCCCCACTAAATAGAGGTTCTCCTGTGTGCATTTCTACTAAAATACATCCTAGACTCCACATGTCTATTGCGAGGTCATAAGGTATTCCTAATAAGACTTCCGGTGATCGATAGAACCTGGACTGAATATACTGATATATCTAAAAGTAAAGATGTTATAGATTAGCGATTGAATAAGTAAATACTCACTATTAATTTTATTACTTTTACTGTAATACAAGTAAATAATATAATATCATTTATCATATTGCCGTATGTATTATCGAATATCGTATATGTAGGATTTTTATATGTATAAGTGATAAGAAAGTGACGTGTGACAAGGTATGGATGAAAGTAGAGCGAACGAGGAAAGGAGGGAAGATTGGAGAAGAGCAGTGAGGAACGGTAGAGAAGTTGAGAATTAACGATCTACCACGACAATGACGATGTATGACGTTAATACCAAGTATTTTATTATCCATAATTATTTTTTTTATTCTCACTTTCATACAAAATCCCACATATATCTGTATGATATTGTTATATGTATATATGCTATTTACCCTTTGTCCAAGTTGACACGAACTACCAAAGTCGACTATTTTTATCGCACTTCGTTTGGGATTGCACAAAAGGATGTTTTCGGGTTTCAAATCACAGTGAATGATGTTCAATTCCGGTGTAGACAGGAACAAGAGGGCAGTACACAGTTGCTGTGCAAACTTTCTTGTCAAGTTCAATGACACACCTCGAAAGTTAGTATTTCTAAGCAGGTCATACAAGTTATATGATAGAAGTTCGAATACCAGACATAAGTGGTTTCTCCACATAAAATGCCTCTTTAATTTAACTGTAACAAATTTTCTTATTAGACCTTTTACATCGATTTTTACAAATGTTTGAAGTATATTAATTAGAATCGCAAACAAACCTATATAATACTTGTTGTCAGTATCCGCCCTGTTCATCATTTCCAATAGCCTAACTTCGATTTGCGCTTGATTTAGAAAAGGTTTTTTGTTCTTGATAATTTTTATTGCCACTTGTGTTTGTTCTTCATGATCAAACGCTTTAACTACTTGACCGAAACTGCCTTTACCTAGAAATGACAATAAATACAGCGTACAGTATATCGATATCAGAGCGATTTGTATCGCATTATTCTATTTATCATATATAGGGTATCCCATGTAATTTTTTTATAGTTTTTCAAGTATTTACGATAATGTGAAAAAAATATTTTAAACAAAAATTAATCCTCTATGGGCTCCTGTGACTTTGATGTAACGCAAGACTCATCTAACATAAGCTTCCTATCTTTAAAGTCAAATTTTTAACTTTGCCAAATATTATAATCAGACTGCGGATTTTTATACATTTATGACAAATTAAATACGGCTAAAATATACAAAAAGAACGTAATATAAAAATATATCTAAAATATCCACAGTATGGTATTTCTTTTAAATATTTATTGAGTGCAATAAATCCCTAGATAGGTTTTCCTGTCTCACCTGCATTTGTGAAACTCGAAATCTGCATAAACATCCGCAGTCTAATTATAATTTAGTCCGTGCAAATCATGAAATTCTTTACAACCAATGTTTAAAAATCAGGTTTAACCTATTATTTGAAAGTGTATTTTTACCATTTTCTGATTGTGCCATCGTAAAACTGATATTTAGATAGCACGAAAAATTCGAACCATAGAGGGTTAATGAGTTTTCGTTTGGCTGTACATCGAAATAAAGAAATGGTGAAAAATTATTATTTTTTTATTATTGTCAACGTCACCTGTGTGTTTTTTTTAAAATGACACTAATTTTTTAACTAGGCAGTATAATAGCCCCTATCAAGTTAAATTCAACTACCTACTATACAATAACCTTCCGTTGACCTTGAAGGCAACGAAAGGAAAATTCCACCACAAGAGATAATATTGTAGGATCGTGAAAAAGAAACGAGAGGCGCGTGGCAACCCATCCAAGGCAAAAACTCAGTCAGAGTAACTTAACGTTGACGATCGCCTGGGTCGGTGCGGAACCACTGTGCCAGCAACCTCTCCCTGCTGACAATTCCTTTTCACGTCCTTTTCTCCTAAATTCTTTTTTTATAGGAGGGCTCCTCCCCCCCGATCCCACAATATGCTTGAATGAGCGATAATAACTTGCGTTTATTATTAAGATTACATTCAATTCAAGAACTTAGACTAAATGAATGCAAATAATTTCGTGAAACAGCTACATAAAATGTTCCGATTGAAATCCATGTTCTTGTAGGTACAATTCTGCTCTATATAGTAAGTTTGATTGTTCTTACACCCAAATCACTTGGCACTATTTAATTTATTTTATGCTACTTTATGATAGTATTCACGATAGTTTGCACTGTTTTAATGCAAAAAAAAGAGCATTCAAAGCAACGATCGGTACACCAGACGAACTTCGCTATGACAGTGTCGTAATACATAATTTCAATTCGAAGATTTCATGTGACTCTTTCTAATCTCAATAATAAGTACATACAAGGTCATTCGAAGGTTATATCATACTAGGTCGCTGAATTCGTCACGATACAGACTATTATGTCGCTAAAAGTCAAAAATACAAAGTGTCATTTAACGAATAAAGGTGGATTTGACAAATAATTGAAAAAAATAACTATTCAAAATTTTTTGTTACGATCTATAGCCGATTAAAAATTGATCCACTTTTGTTTACAATAGTTTTTCTCAGATTATCGCAAGTACACACGTCTCTCAATTTGCACGGTGCTCAATTTACACGGTTTTTAAATGTAAATAAAAGGAAGAACAATTTTTTATTTTATTTTGATTGTTTTGCATGCTGCCATTTATAAATTAAAAGAGTATAATATTAATGAATGCACTCTTTTAAAAATTCGATTAAAAGGTACCTAAGCAGCCCTTGCAAAAAATGAATTGCAAACGTGAAAGTCATATCTTTTTGTATTTCACTTCTGATATTTTGAAGGAAAGGAAAAAACGTTTAAGTCAGAGGTGCAGAAATTTTGCACGCCGCAGCAGTATTAACATTTACGTTAATTACACTAACGTTACATTAACGTTATTTATTTTTAAAAATAAGTTGAAATAGTATAAGTATTAATATAATGAAAATATCGTGAACCTTTCTGTATTCTCTTTAAATAAATTTACACGATTTACAGATTAATTGAACATATCCTTTTATTTTGTGTAGATTCTGTGTTTCGTTTTATACTGTTTCATTTTTTGCGATTTTTTTATGAACGTATCTACCATGTAAACCGAGGGATGAGTGTGCTTGATAAATTGTTAAAAGTGTTGGGCGGGATACTCTGTACATTGCTTGCAATTCACTTACCTATTAACGAATCGATCTCGTAACGATCGAGGAACTTTTCTCCATTCTTGATAATATAATCGTGATTATCATCGTCCCAACCGTCATTGTACAGTTTTCTTTCCTTTTTATGAGAACCGTCTTCTCCTTGCATTTGTTGCGCTCTCCTCTTCTTTTTAGCATAATACACCTGTGTAACATAAAATAAACGAATTAAAAAGTATTGCCGGTTTTTAATTTTCTTTTTATCTTGATAATATTAATTACGTTTACAAATATAACAAATTCTTGATATTTCACAAGTACTCCATGATTTATGACGCTAATATAACATATTAATTGTCGAATTCTTTAATATTTATTAGCTAATTCGCTGTTCCTTTAAGCTTTACATTACTTGCCTAATTGAGAAGCCTAAGTTTTACGTTAACTTTTTCAATTGGACGTTATAAACGATAAACGTGACACGAGTTTTAGTAAGTATTTACCGTTATAGGACCTGTACCGTTGCACGTTAAAATTTTTCAAAATCCTTTCAAGAAGGGAGGTGACTTAGCATATTTACAAACGTTCGTTGACTAATTAAAAAATCTTTTCAAGTTATTATTCTTGAATCAAATTGAGACGGTGAATTGTTTAGAAGAAGAATTGTAAACGAAAAAGCTTTGGTACACCAAACTTGTAAAAATTTCAGATGTAGTACTTTAATTTAACGGAAGTCGCTTGATTTTGTTAAATTTGCATAGAAAACTGTTGTTATTTGCAATTTGAAATATTTCGAATTAAAATATGAATTATTCAGAATTACTCGGATTTATTTTAAGATTTTCCACAGTGCAGTGATTTCCTGGCTTGCCATATGTACCACCCATTATTCAAGCATCGCACTTACAGTTAGTTAACTCACAATTTGTTTCTTCATAAACACACTTCATCTTTAACTGTGTGAATTGTTCATTTTTTATTCATTAGAAAGAATGAGATATTTCAATTAGTAAACAGTTTCTTAATGTGTTCGGCAAAATAAATTTAATTAATAAGAAATAATAAAAGAATTTTTCTACCTCGACTGAATAGGAATTTTGCACCTTTAACACTAGAACTACCGGCGTTAAATCTTTTCTCTAACTTTTTAAACATATCTAAACTTTCAAACACATTAAATACGTACTTTGGAACAAGAAGAATTAAGAGGTGAAAAATATGTTCGATTCGGTAATTTATGTTCTATGAGTTGGATATAGGATATTTATTCTATGATTCTCCCGTAAACTTAAAGATTTTGTGAAAATAATTGTGTACCAGTCAATTTGATCGGTTTGGTAATTCTAGTGTCAATTCCAATGTCGTATGCGTTTCATTGTTTAATAGGATTTAAGAAGTATAAGTTGTAAGTTGACGTAATTCGTTAAAAATTAAAAGGACTGTCCCAATAGAAGATTTGTAATGCCCGCCCGTTGAATACTTAACATGCGTTGAATAAATCTTATATTGAATGAATCTTATACTGAAAAGTAAGAAAAGAACTATGTTTTCGAAAACGTGGTAAACCGAGTCGGACTGACATATTGTAGGTAGCTTCATTTTGTACAAAAACAATATTTGCAAGAAGAATTGTGGCCAATGTAAACGGTTCAAATGGTGTGAAAATATCTTTATTTTATTGTGGCACCATTTCTCGTATCAAGAACTATTAAGTATGCTCTGCTTAAACTGAAAGTTTCATGATAGCTCCATTTCATATAACGATGTATGCCAGAAAGGTTTTTAGCGCCTCAAAGAATAAGAAACAAAATTCCGACGGTCCTCAAATTTTGAAAAAATCAGTAATACCTCATAATGAACTGTTCTAATATCTTTTTCAGAGACACGTCTCATAAAAAAAAATGAATCAAACGTTCCCTTCTCGCTGTAAGTTCTGCGATCATTCGTCATTATAAAGGAATTGTTATTAAACAAGTAACTTTGGAAAGCAACTTGTTACAGCTTTCATTTATAAATGAAATCTTGAAAACTAAAATAGAAAAAGACAGTAATTTGACGGCCTCAAAAATTAAGTTTTTATTTTAATCCACGAGGTTTTCAGTAAAGTGCGGCCAATAGAAGATTGATGGTTTATTAACTCTTTATGGATACGATTAAGTTGTTAGATCGTTCAAAATTTGCATTCGTTTTAATTTCCTTTTCCGCATAACTTTTAAGAGTCTATTCATTTAACGCTAGATTTACGGTCGCTAAATCTGGTATATTTAAATGTATCAAATAAGTACGAAAAAAGGATGCATCCAACGGTAAAAAATAGATTGGTTAAGCAATTTGAGTATTATGAGATATGCGTGAAATATCTACTGCAGTGTTTCTCAAAATGATATGCACCCCCCCCCCCCCCCCCCCCCCGACGGACGAGATTGTTTGGAATACATATTGCATCGGGCTTTGGCTACACCTGGTTAGCAAGCAGTTTTTTTCGATTGCCACCACAGAAAAATAATAAATAAAATACTTATGTAATTATACAGACGATGGTTCGTTCTACCAATTTCAGTGATTTTTGGGTATGTTATCAAGATCACGATTTTAAGTAACTATTTCTTATACGTGCAACACTCGTACCGCTTAGTTTTCGAGATATTGGCAAAAACCTTTTTCTACTCTCACATTGAATTTTCGGAGAATTTTTGAAATTAGCTTCAGATGGATTCTTGAAAACTAAATATAAAAAGGGTAGTTTAACATCATTGTAGCTGCAAATGCAACATGTTCATTCAGTTTTGATAGAGAAAGTCCTGAAATAAGGTAAAAGTACCAGTAGTTGACCATGTATCAGTAATTGACCCTTTTTTAGAAAACATAAAAAAATAAGGTTTGCATAAGTTGTGCACTTTCGATGAAAGTGAATTTTAGATGCCACAGCATCTGTCGATTATATTTTGAAACAATTATGTACATGTAAAGTGAAGTATATCTATTGACAGCGAACGTCTGAATTCCATAAGTTCAGTAATATGCCGTTATATCTCTATTTCCTTAACGTTTCTGTTAAGAATGGCTGTACGGTTCAGGTAAAAAATTCATAGATTGTGAAGATTCATAGCGCTTTTGAAGTAATATATACATCGTTTTTATTATTTTAATCTCAAAATACAATAATTTTTTAATGGTCAACTTCTGGATATTGGTACTCTACAATTTTCAGAAGTTGACAGGCATGGTTAATTACCGACATTACTCATTTAAATTTGTTTACGATTTATAATATATCGGTTTTACACCTCAATTTATTATAAATACAAAATGTAAATCGGTATATTGTAGTATACTCACAAGGGAACATATCGAACTCGAACACACCGATTTTGATGAAATTTATGTCAGAGGTAGTCCTCGTAAGAATATTAGACACGTATTTTTTTTTATCGGCAACCATCCACTCTGAAGGGGTGAAAACACCCCTCAAAGTTGAGGGCAGGAAACACATTTTTGGGAATATCTCGGTAACCAGGGGTCAAAAAAATTTGAATTTTTTTTCAAATTGTTTGTTTTTCGACCAGGAATTTAACTGTGTAAGAAAAGTTGCGTAAAAGTTATTTGTTTAAAAAATATATTAAAAAATTAATTTTTTTTGTTAATATCTCCCAGAAAACATTCGCAATAAATTAAATAAATTTATGTACACAAACTATGGTCCAAATTAGCGGATACGTGTTTTTGGATTTTTTCAAATTTTGACGATAAGAGTCACTATTTCGCGTTTAACTTTTCACTCTCCTTGCGGGACTGGCCGGTCGAAATGGACTTTTTTCATAACAAAGCTGATTTTATTGCAGACTTGTTTTCCATGTAGTTCTACATCGTAACAATCCGGAAGTATATAAATGAAATCATAAAAATTAGTCTATATAGTCCCCGTTACTGAAAAACTTATTTCGATATGCGTGGTTCAGTTGTGGCTATATAGATGAACGACCTGAAGCATTCGAACATCCTGTGGACTTTTCTTTCATGCAATTAGAAAATATGAAATGTTTCCAGTACAATTGTGTGATCACACTTAAATGTTCTTGGTGCAAAGTACATTTATGTTTAACACACTTCTTCGTACAATACCATTACTGTGAACGCTATACAGAATAAAGTTTTTTATTTTTTTTTTATACTTTTCCGATTTTTCCTTTTGTCATATACGTAAAATGTTAGTCCTTACAACTACATCAGTTTTGTTTTGAAAGGAGTACATTTGCGTTTAATTTCTCTGTGCGGAACTGCCCAGTCGAAGTGGACTTCTTTCAGGATACAGATGTTCTTATGGCAAAGGCCAGAATTTTAATAATCTTGTTAAAACATCAAATAATAACGATTAGCGTCAAAACTCAAAAAATTAAAAAATCACGTATCCACTGATTCAGGTCATAGTTTTTGTACATGTTATACGATAGCAGAATAACACTTATCAGTGAAAATTAACGAAAAAATTCAAATTTAAATATATCATTTAAACAAATCGTGTATTAAAAAATTGAATTTTTGCGTTGATTTTATCTTATCAGATATCAGCCTTATTCCGCTATCGAATAGTAGGTATGTACGTTAACTATGATCTAAATCATAGTTCTAAATCATAATTTTTTGGTTTTTAACACTGGCCGTTCTTATTTTATGTTTAACATTCTTTCACATAAATTATTAGAATACTAGTCTTGGCAATAAAATCAGCTTTGTTATGAAAAAAGTCCATTTCGACCGACCAGTCCCGCACGGAGCGTGAAAAGTTAAACGCGAAATAATGACCCTTATCGTCAAAAATTGAAAAAATCCAAAAACACGTATCCGCTAATTTGAACCATAGTTTGTGTACATAAATTTATTTAATTTATTGCGAATGTTTTCTGGGAGATATTAACAAAAAAAATTAATTTTTTAATATATTTTTTAAACAAATAACTTTTACGCAACTTTTCTTACACAGTTAAATTCCTGGTCGAAAAACAAACAATTTGAAAAAAAATTCAAATTTTTTTGACCCCTGGTTACCGAGATATTCCCAAAAATGTGTTTCCTGCCCTCAACTTTGAGGGGTGTTTTCACCCCTTCAGAGTGGATGGTTGCCGATAAAAAAAAATACGTGTCTAATATTCTTACGAGGACTACCTCTGACATAAATTTCATCAAAATCGGTGTGTTCGAGTTCGATATGTTCCCTTGTCAGTTTTAGTCGATGACACGGTCAACTATTAACTGCATTCGCGGTCAATTATTGATCAGTGTCCAATGTCTACTCTGTTCTTCTTCTTCTTTTATCATTTAATTATTAAATATAATTTGTACTGGTAAATGTTAAAATTAAACGATAATAAAGTGATTTTCAGCATTAATGCTGTAACCCTGATTCGAGTATAAGCGGTCAACTACTAACGAAAAAAGGTGGTCAATTACTAGTTTTATCGATTTCAAAGGTGGTCAACTACCGAAGCATTTGCTGAATTTTTAAATATATTTCTCAAATTTGTGTAACTCACTTTTTTTTAAAAAGGTGGTCTTGGTACGTAATCTAGAATGTTTAAAGAACGTCTCCAGGTATCGACTCTTGGCAGTTATTGACAGAATAAACAGTTACCATTGTTTCTATTGAAAATTTTTCTTGACTGGTCAACTACTGGTACCTTTACCTTACATCTTGTTTCTTACAAATTCATAGCTATGTGAACTTGCTTTCTCAGCATTTGTACTCATTAAGTAAAAAAAATGAATAGGTTTTTGAATGTGGTAAATACCGCTTCTAAGGTTAAAATTAACAACCACAGAATCAAATTATGGTGATTGTTATTCATAATATAATTTATTCTGAATGAATTTTATTTTTCATTTATTACTATTTTGTTTTTGTACTAAAAGAGGAATAGGTAAATATATAACAAAGGTAGGGGCAACAAGTTTGAGATAAATTTAAAAAACTGTTTTTTTCACTATTTTCTTTATTTATTGATGTGCAAAAATTCTAATAAAATTCTAATACATTCTAAACGCATAAATACATGTTTGAAAAGTTTTTCAGATTTTTTCCATTCGGAAACCTAATGTAAGTGCAAAAATTGAAAAACGAAACAAGAAATCGAAAGCGAGTGAATTTCGTATTGAAATCTTCTGAGCACAACATTTACCTTTTTGCAGTAATAACTTGCTGTCCTAATTTTTATGACCAATTTTTTGTGATTTTCCGATTCGCTGGGCCATAATGGAAAAAATTAAAAATCATTTCTACAACACACTTCAGTTTGAAATACTATCAGTATTTGTCAATTTTACGTTTTATTGATAAAGTAAGTTCATGTTACGATTTTTAATGTTCCTGTACCTGGAGCAACTACAGTTAATGAAGGGAATTTACACGTTTCTTCAACGAAAGCAATGGTGGAGTGGCCCTAGCGTCTGTCTCTCAAATCGCTGGACTAGTTTTTGTCATGCGAAAAAAGGGTCGTAATGTTATATCTCGATAAATTGTCGCAAATTTTTTTTGTGATTATCAGTATCTACAGTTTGGCGCTAGTATTTCTTTTACCGAGCATATTATAGCTTATAAACATATTATAATAATATTATTTCCTTTATATTTAACACGTTTGCTTATATCGTAACAAATCGACATCTATTTAATGCACAAAACGTTTGAAAATAACCAAAATCGCAGAACCCAACATGACTAAGACGAGCTGATGAAGCAAAAAGCATGGTGCATCATTATTTTTATGTAAATTTTATATTTTTTAAGTACTTAAAAATATGTTTAAAAAATTAAAAAACAACAATTGAATATTGTTGTCACGATAATAATTTTTGAGAAATGACAGAAAGAAAGTTAAGATCCTATAGGGTGAGTGTATTTGATGAAAAAGTGTCCATAGCGTTTTCTCAAGCAGACATTCAAGCCACTCGTTTGTTGCTCTTCTTCAAAGAGCGTTTCAAATTTTAGCAGATATGGCACAAACAATTTACAACTGATACCTATAATTAATACAATTCTCTTCCTTAAACGTACTTGTTTCGTGTGCACAGACACTGAAAATCACAGAAAAAACGTATTGTATTCAAAAACTATATGCATTCGTATTTCAACTAGAAATATACTACAGAAATGGTTTTGATTTTTCTCACTAAGACGCATAAAATAGAGAAATCTATAAAAAATGAGACTAACAATCATGATATATGATTGCTTTTGTAAAAAGGAAAATATTTTAAAGTAGTATATTAGAAGTATAGGTAATTATATATATATACATACTAATGAAAGTCTACTGACGAGAGAGCTAATGAAGTTTCGTTGTTAGAAGTATCATGTTCTGAAGTGTGTGTTTTTCAGATATATTTGTATAAAGAAGTTCCACTATTGTTCGGCAACTATCGAGACAAGCAGTTAAAAATAATCTTACTGTGTTCCTATAAACTTGGAAGTCTTCCGCGTTTTTCAGAAATTTAATTTCGTCTGTAATATTCAGTTACATATTCAAAGTGATTGTTGTACCGTCACTTAATGCTGTACCTGGATTACCAATTACTGACACTGTTTAGCTTTTTTGTTTTTTGAAAACCTTTCTCTACCAACACGGATGCTTCTTTTGTACAAAATTTCTTCAGACATTCCTTTAAACTTCAACATTTTTGTATGCACACGAGCAGAGTCTGCAATGAATTGTCCACAGTCAATGAATAATGGAATTCTGCAACTGTTCGTTTCAGTGTGGATTCAACAGGTAGCTACTTCTGTAGTTCACGAATGGCTTCAGCCAGTGTAGACCTAACGTAAGAACGCAAACATTCTAACAATCATCAGCTTTTTATACGATCGAAATTCTAGATTAAAATTTTTAATGACCCAAATACCGACAAACAACTAATGACTCATTATCACGGCAGCTCGTACAAAGACCAACAACATTTCCTAAAGATTTAACCATAAAATAAGGATTTGGAAACGATAGTGTTTGTTCCCATCAACTGTTTTTGCTATACGAATCTGCACTATTATAAGTAATTAGCTGTTTGAAAGATGGTGTTTCAAACAGTAGATAGAACATTTGTAAAAGAATAGGCAAAGAAGCAATGATTTATTATTCGTATTGTATACATTTTGTCTACTAACAATAAGTTCAATTGGCCGTCTACTATCAACAAGTGGCGAAAGTAAATTGCGAATGAATATCATTAAACTAGTCTCCACTTTCAGAAAAAAAATATGGTGATGGAATAAGTCAATGGAATATGTTCAGTCGGAAGAAATAGAAGGTTTCGATATTTTGGAAAATTCTATGTCCACTATAACCGCTTCGAAATAACACTAGGTTTTCATCAGATCTAATATGTAAAAAGTAGGTATGCACTTATAGGACAGAAGTAGGACTGGCGGAAAAAAGATCAAAACATTTTCCATTTATCGCATGTTTTTACAAACTTATAACTACGATAGTGATATTAAACGCCACTTAATATAAGCAACAAATATGGCATGCTTTTAGATATTATATTCTTACTATTACAAAAATCGGTTTTAATATGACGGCGAAACAAAATAACATTCGCATTACTGACACAACAGTAAGCCTAGACTAGCCTAGACTAGCCTAGAGAATAACATGGACTTCGAATTACTCAAACTCGCGAATATTATTGCTGAAAATTAACACGATCAGAATATAGATAGGTATTGAATGAAGCTAGAGCACCTCAAGTGTGACTAAAATAGGAAAGCTGATCATATTGGACAACAATTTCTTTCTGTATAAAGTGGCAAAGCACATGTTGTCCGCTAGCAATTGTTTTGTTCTGTTTCGCCTGATGAATAGAGATATTCTTCGTTCGCACATCATTATCAACTCTAACGTGCGACTGGCCAAAAAGTCAGATATTTGATATATCGCCAAGTGAACCACGAAAGAAGTGTTTTGTTTTCGGTTGTGACTGGCCGAGCATCAGGGTTTCTGGAGTGATATAGTAAAGATAGGTGGTATGAGCGACACTCTTCCTTTATCGTTGTATAATGTCGCAGGCCATCAAGTCGTTTACGATCAGTATATAGGGAGGGATCAGTCACTTGAGGAGTAATCGGACTTCGATACAAAGAGAGAAGACAAACAACCGTGGAACTGAGTGCAACAGCACGAAGTCGATCGCGAAAATCGAAACATTGACGTATGTACACACGAGATTTCTACTATTAGGATAGGTAGATATCGATGTTACCTACTTACATGGATGTGAATTGCTACGACTATGAATGAAGAGGACAGCACATGCGAGCTATAGAAAGAGATAGGTAGTGCAAGAGCACTCTTCCCTTACGTCTCAAGAGACTTGTTTCTCATCCCTCACATTATCATCATGTGAACCACGAAAGAAGTGTTTTGTTTTCGGTTATAATTGGCCGAGTATTAGGGTTCCGGAAACGTTATAGTGGGAATAGACAGTGAGAGCGACACTCCCCCCTTACTTCTGTGTACTACCGGCTGGCAAGACATAACTTGCGAAGTATAATACGCAAACAAGTTAATGAATTACAATTAGACTACTTTCGCAAAAAATCTTCTTAAATTTGTATTGGAGAAAAATAAAAATGTCTAACGTTCAACACGCCTACCGCACCTTGACAAGTCCGCATATATTCCAGGAAAAGTCAACAAAGAAGGTTCTTTTCACATTTTACATGTATAACACAAATTATGCCGAATTGTGACTTAGTATTAAATAGTTACAGTCCTCCTAATTACATACTGTACAGGGTGTAAAAAAAAGGAATGGTCATGGCTTTAAGGGGTTGTTCTACACCTCTGGATCGATGGAGATTTGCGAACAAAACCAGCCGCAAAATTCGGGAAAGGGCAGCAAATTTTTTTTATTGCCTCATCTTATTCGTCTCGTTCCGTAGGCAAAATGTCTGAGAGGAACCATGGGTCAGAAACGAACCGTTCTCTCGCAAATTAACTTTTAATTGGGCCTCCCGATTAAAATTTCGCCCATATGGCAGCCTTCGAGTCACCGACCTTTCGAAAGGAAACACATGAGATACCTTTGCTAGCTCCAATAGTTGAAACACAGGCAACATAATTGAAGAGATAGAAAATGACTAAAAAATGTCAATGACCTGCGTTCGGTGTCGGGTTCGCTCAAGGGCCCACCCGGGAAGAAGAGTCTAAACATTTACACTTCTCTTCTGGTTCGGTGACACAGTGCTCTATTTTCTAGCTTCGTTTAGGTCGCCTCTGCTTTAACTAATGGCGAAATTTTCATCGGAAGGCCCAATAAAAAGTTAATTTCTGAGAGAACGGTTCGTTTCTGACCCATGGTTCCTCTCAGACAATTTTACCTACGTAACAAGACGAATACGATGAGGCAATAAATTTTTTCGCAAATCTCCATCGATCCAGAGGTGTAGAACAGCGGCGGGCGATTATTGCACGCCCGAGCCGTCCTTCGAGAAACACCGCCTCATTCACCCAAACATACAGTCGAGATATCACTGATTCACAACCACTCTGTAGGCGTCACGCTCGTGCCTATTGGCACTGACGTGGTGCCGCATTTGGGGCGACATTCGTAGTTAATCGCGCGCGCTGGAAAGACGTGCCTCGCGCGTCAGTCGCGGAGATCAGAACGACGTGCGTAGCACGTCGACTTTGAATATTTGTTGAGGAACAGTTTCAGATGGCACTACAGTGAAAGCCATGACAAATATTTTTGAAACACCCTGTACATATTAAATTGTGACAGTACAGCATAGAGAAAAGATAAAATTAATTTCTTCGGATTCATAGACGTTTATCAATCCATCAATAACGGTTCTAAAGTAAGTTCCGCGAGTGACGTCAAATACAATTGATAAGTATAATCAAGTTTAACGAGACGAAGGGATAGTTAACACCAGCGTTACATTTTGTCTGAAGGACACTGTGCTCCTTTCAATTCATTTTTAGATTGTTCTTTTAATATAATTTTTAATATAGTTCGATCTCGGCGCGACACCTTTGTAAGTTTAAGTATCGTTTATCCGGAAAATAAATTAAAAATACACGAATTCGTGTAATTTGAACGACTGTCTCTTACCTCGTTGATGTGTTTGTAAGTTTTGATGAGATCGACACTGAGTTTCCTAAGAGGTGCTGTAGCTGGATCACGAAATCTGTGGGGTATCCTTGCTTGCATGGCGTGAATATCCGTGGGAGTCTCCTGAGGGACCCCACCAGCACCACCACCGCCTCCGGCACCACCACATACCGAAGGGGGTAGAGGTTCCTCCGCTACCAGACGACCATAAAGAGGTGCACCTCCACCGCCACTGCCACCTCCTCCTGTCCCCGCTCTTCCGCTTACTGCAAATTGACATTTTATGCGATATTAGTTATGTTCTTCTTTCTTAAATGTTATTCTTTGTACAATTCTTACTTTGCTTTAGTTTTATATTTGTCGGCTCTAATTTATATGGTCATTTCCTCTAGGATGTATTCTTTTAAGTGGGTTCCGAATCACCGCGGCTACGGTATACATATAACATGGGAAAAATTTTCCGAGAATGACGGGGAATTTCAACTTGGACGGACTGTTCTTTTAATTATTTAAGTATGTTCCACCGAACTGATTATCCTGAAACTTGTATGTAATGCATAAGAATCAGTTAGCAGAGGATTGTACTTAATTACTTTGATGAGTGTCATTACTAGGGTTGTTCGTAAAAATTGTACCCAAAAAATTAGTTATATTTTTATCTTTATTAAGTGTTTTAAACGTTTGAAAAAATATGTGAAGTATAACTAATCGACAGAATTTTTTTAGTTTTTGGTTCATTTGAATGTCATTCATGGTCTCCGAGAAAAAAAAATTACAGAGGTAAAACGTTTTACCCTTGTATTATTCTTCAATAGGTCTTATTGTTAGTGATCTGAAACTTTACAAAATGATGTTTAAACTGGGTACATTAATTAGCAAGCAATAAGAATAAAAATTATCACGGAGAATTAACACGCTAGCTCATACTTAGGTACATACTTTTTCTTTTCTTACGTTATAAGCATACTTTTTAGCCGCAATTATTTTATTTCATAAGTTTTTTAACTTTTAGAGTATATGGAAATTTAAATAGTATCATGAAAGCCATTAACAGATTAGTCTTCATTTTCCAATTAAAAAATGTGTTTTAACTGAATTTGTTGGTAAATGATGAAAGCAATACTGCATAAATTCGAAAAATATAATCTTCCACAAATCGATTCCTAGTCTAAAGTCTCTATTGTGCGGACAAAGTACATGTAGATACATATCTACGTGATATTATAAAAAAATTTTATTTCACTGGGATTACATTGAAAAGACCTTGAGAAAAATACAATCCTCAAGAGTCTGGATAAATGCTTTAAGTAGAAAGAGCACGTATACGCTACACCAAATTTTAATTTTCAAGTCCTAATTTACTGTCCGACAATTGAAAGATGGCTAGGGAATGGTGACGCCTATGGTTTTCACCCGCCTATTCCCATCATTTGGTTTTGTTGAATCACCAAACCCTCTCTTCTAAAATAAACGCTCTTTCCTCGTTTACCTTAGAAGACTGAGATTGGTTGTTCCAAAAACGAAACGGCGGGAATAGGTGATTGGAAACAAAAGATTCCTCTGCTCCCTAGCCATGTTTCAGTTGTCGGTCTGCAGGTATATACAATTTTCGTGCGAAAAAATTATAATGCGCAAATAGCATATTAGGTGTTCTGTTTTCTCTGTATTTATTCACGGTTGTCCTACCAATCAAAGCAAACTGCTGATTGCAATCTGAACGTTAACTGGCACAAAATGACTCATATTCAGCCAAAAAATGATAGGACCGACTGAGCCGAAAAAACTTCAATTGCGAATTGTAACAATAAGGCCAATGAAAATTTTGCAGTTGTTTTTGCAAATGTCCATTGATCGAAAGTGAGAAGCTCGCCGAGAGCTCATAAGGCTTATTTCCTAAATGTCCTGTGCATCGTTATAAGGCATCTTCAAAATATATAACAAAACCGAAAAAGAGGGGCTAATAGACGTTATTAACAAATTGGTACTTGATTCTTTCAAGTTGACTAATTTTCAAGATTAACTCCGTAGCTCAGCACGAAGCAGATTCCAATTGATTTACACAACTCTACATATACCGTAGACTATTTTCATTATGATACCACTATGTAGGTATCAGCACACTCCTTATCGTCGCCTCAAAACAATAAAACCAAAAAAATCACGGAGTATACTGCGCTTCTCTACTCACCAGTATAAATTTGCGTAACAGATTCGCAACAACTTACAGCGATTATAGTTACGAAAGAATAATAAGGTATGGAAAGGCTCCGATGCATTGACCTTAACTTACCGACATATGTAGTCCGAAAATTGAAAGATGCTGAAGGAGCTTATTGTTTTCAACCGTCTAACCCTGCCATTTTGTTTTTGGAATTCTTAAATCCAGTCTCTTAAAGTAAACACTCCGAACAGTCATTTACTTTAAGAAACTGGTTTTGGGTTGGTGTTTGCGGATTAAATAGCGAAATGGCAGAAATGGGTGGTTGAAAACGAAAGCCCCCGCCGCTTCATAATCATCTTTCTATTATCGGACCATACGTTATCGGTGTCGTCTATTACGATTTCAACTGTTATAGTTAGCAGTGTTTATGGTCCTGGAGCGGACTCGCCCGTATATATGCAGTCAGTTCAACAAAAGCATGTCGTTTCTAATTTTGTTAGTAGACAATGCATTTGTTTAACACATGGTTACTTCAATTGCTTGAATATTTAACTTCAATGCTTTCAAATTAAATTAGTAGTTTGGGCTGCTATCGGCTTTCAAGTTTAAGAAAGTAACATTGAAGAATAAGAAGATAACGACTTGAAAAATCTAATCTCTCTTGCGCATAGAGTGAAAATATGAAAGTGGAATCAGAACATTTGATTAGACTTCTTGGCCGCCTAACGCTATTTTCATTGACAATGTGTACGCAGAAATGAAGGTCAAGCTCAGGGAAAATGAAGTGTTCAATGTTAAGTAGCTGACACGTCGCATCCGCCAAATATAACGGTCTACACCCGAAACAATGGCGGAAAATTTTGCCAAAAGTGTGCCTAAACGGCGTCAGGCTCGAATTGACACTGATAGATATTGGACAACATATGTAAATGCACTGCAGTATAATGTTTATATTTCGACGTTATGCATTTAATTATAAATAACTCCATTTTCTTAGAAAATATGATCGTCACGTTCCTATGGAACAAAGTGTACATGGTACATATACAGTGACTCACGAAAATATTCGGACACTAAGGTATATCGAAATTCATCGCTGTGTATCTCGATTATTTATGAGGGAATCATCTTCGTTATTTTTCCTGGTAATGAGTTATTAACTAAGGTTAATAAAAACATATGATTTATTTGATAATTTATTATATATTGTAATATAACAAATGATTAATGAAATGGTAGCTTATTCTTAAGTCACAAAAATATTCGGACACTACCTAAAATGACATTTTCAAGTTGAGCTTTAATGCATATCACTAAAGTTTTAATATTTCGTGGCATAACCCTTTTGTTTTATGACATGTCTTACAAGGGAACATATCGAACTCGAACACACCGATTTTGATGAAATTTATGTCACACGTAGTCCTCGTAAGAATATTAGACACGTATTTTTTTTTATCGGCAACCATCCACTCTGAAGGGGTGAAAACACCCCTCAAAGTTGAGGGCAGGAAACACATTTTTGAGAATATCTCGGTAACCAGGGGTCAAAAAAATTTGATTTTTTTTTCAAATTGTTTGTTTTTCGACCAGGAATTTAACTGTGTAAGAAAAGTCGCCTAAAAGTTATTTGTTTAAAAAATATATTAAAAAATTAATTTTTTTTGTTAATATCTCTCAAAAAACATTCGCAATAAATTAAATAAATTTATGTACACAAACTATGGTCCAAATTAGCGGATACGTGTTTTTGGTTTTTTTCGATTTTTGACTATATGGGTCATTATTTCGCGTTTAACTTTTCTCGCTCCGTGCGGGACTGGCCGGCCGAAATGGACTTTTTTCATAACAAAGCTGATTTTATTGCAGACTTCTTTTCCATGTAGTTCTACATCGTAACAATCCGGAAGTATATAAATGAAATCATAAAAATTAGTCTATATAGTCCCCGTTACTGAAAAACTTATTTCGAAATGCGTGGTTCAGTTGTGGCTATATAGATGAACGACCTGAAGAATTTGAACATCCTGTGGACTTTTCTTTCATGCAATTAGAAAATATGAAATGTTTACAGTAGAATTGTGTGATCACACTTAAATGTTCTTGGTGCAAAGAACATTTATGTTTAACACACCTCTTCGTACAATACCATTACTGTGAACGCTATACAGAATAAAGTTTTTTATTTTTTTTTTATACTTTCCCGATTTTTCCTTTTGTCATATACGTAGAATATTAGTCCTTACAACTACACCAGTTTTGTTTTGAAAGGAGTACATCTTCGTTTAATTGCTCCGTGCGGAACTGCCCAGTCGAAGTGGACTTCTTTCAGGACACAGATGTTCTTATGGCAAAGACCATAATTTTAATAATCTTGTTAAAACATCAAATAATAACGATTAGCGTCAAAACCCAAAAAGTTAAAAAATCACGTATCCACTGATTCAGGTCATAGTTTTTGTACATGTTATACGATAGCAGAATAACTCTTATGAGGAAAAATTAACGAAAAAATTCAAATTTAATTATATCATTTAAACAAATCGTGTATTAAAAAATTGAATTTTTTCGTTAATTTTATCTTATCAGATATCAGCCTTATTCCGCTATCGAATAGTATGTACGTTAACTATGATCTAAATCAGTGGATACGTGAGATTGGAATTTTTTGTTTTTTAACACTAGCCGTTCTTATTTTATGTTTAACATTCTTTCACATAAATTATTAGAATACTAGTCTTGGCAATCAAATTAGCTTTGTTATGAAAAAAGTCCATTTCGGCCGGCCAGTCCCGCACGGAGCGAGAAAAGTTAAACGCGAAATAATGACCCATATAGTCAAAAATCGAAAAAAACCAAAAACACGTATCCACTAATTTGGACCATAGTTTGTGTACATAAATTTATTTAATTTATTGCGAATGTTTTTTGAGAGATATTAACAAAAAAAATTAATTTTTTAATATATTTTTTAAACAAATAACTTTTAGGCGACTTTTCTTACACAGTTAAATTCCTGGTCGAAAAACAAACAATTTGAAAAAAAATTCAAATTTTTTTGACCGCTGGTTACCGAGATATTCCCAAAAATGTGTTTTCTGCCCTCAACTTTGAGGGGTGTTTTCACCCCTTCAGAGTGAATGGTTGCCGATAAAAAAAAATACGTGTCCAATATTCTTATGAGGACTACCTCTGACATAAAGGCTATAGGAGGATAAGTATGATCCAGCGGCCTTAGCTCCGATCATGCTCGCTTTTTTTTGTTAAATTAGTACCTATGTGAGTACTTATCACAGCAATTTTCAACCCTTAAAAATTCATCCCCAGGGAGTAATCGTTAAATAAACAAATTTTTTCAAAAATTCATAACTTGAGAACGACTACTTTGATTTTATTGAAATTTATTCAGGACGTACATATAACTAAGGTCTCTGATTTAAAAAAATTCCAGACTTGATGAATTGACATAACCTTAAAAAAAAAATTAAAACATTTTTCAATGACTACTATTGGTAGGTTATGTTTGAGGCACAACTACCAAACTTTTTTTATAGCTTTCTAACACCATTCTGCACCATATATAATTTTGGTATAATTTATTTCTTGGTGCGTCATATCCAAAAAAAATAAAAAGTCTAATTTTAAACATATTTAATTTTTTTAAATATGTTACAATTATGGCACACCCATCCTGATTTTTTTCTAGTTTTCTAACGTCATTTTGCACTATATATAATTTTGGTATAATTTATTTCTTGGTGAGTCATATGCAAAAAAAATAAACAGTATAATTTTAATCATTTTCAATTTTTTTCATTATGTTATCATTATAGCACAATCATCTTAATTTTTTTTAGCTTCCTAACATTATTTTGCACCATGTATAATTTCGGTAGAATTTATTTTTCGGTGCGTCATATGCAAAATAAATGAAAAGTCTAATTTGAATCATCTTCAATTTTTTTCAATATGTTACCGTTATAGCACAATCATGTTATTTTTTTTTGGTTTTCTAACATCGTTTTACTCTATCTATATTAATTTCTGAATTCATAATTCTCAGCGTGTTACATTGGAATCAATAAAAGTATACAGTTTTTCTATATTTCGGCAACTTCCAAAAAAAAACAACAAAGAGTCCATTTACTACAATGACGATGATAGCGAATATTTAATTTTGATTCGGCAGATCGACCTAACGTTCTAATGCAATTTTCGTCCGTTGCTAGTGCTGTTGTGGATAGATGTAGCGGATATATGTGTTTTAGTGCTGGGTATAATGAGTTAGGTATCAAGTCTGTCGTTCGCGCGGGCCCGCATGAGCGGGCAAGAGCTACAGACGTATGGAGCTAATCTTGCCATTGTCTTTATTACTTTTATAACTATTATAATCACTGTTTCTGTTGTTGTTGTTGTTGTTATTATTATTATTATTGTTGTTATTATTATTATTATGAATTATGAATTCAGAAATTATTATAGATAAAGTAAAACGATGTGAGGAAACCAAAAAAAATAACATGATTGTGCTATAACGGTAACATATTGAAAAAAATTGAGGATGATTCAAATTAGACTTTTCATTTATTTTGCATATGACGCACCGAAAAATAAATTCTACCGAAATTATACATGGTGCAAAATAATGTTAGGAAGCTAAAAAAAATTAACATGATTGTGCTATAATGATAACATAATGAAAAAAATTGAAAATGATTAAAATTATACTTTTTATTTTTTTTGCATATGACGCACCAAGAAATAAATTATACCAAAATTATATATGGTGCAAAATGACATTAGAAAACTAGAAAAAAATTAGGATCGGTGTGCCATAATTATAACATATTTAAAAAAATTAAATATGAATAAAATTAGACTTTTTATTTTTTTTGAATATGACGCACCAAGAAATAAATTATACCAAAATTATATATGGTGTAAAATGGTGTTAGAAAGCTATAAAAAAAGTTTGGTAGTTGTGCCTCAAACATAACCTACCAATAGTAGTCATTGAAAAATGTTTTAATTTTTTTTTTAAGGTTATGTCAATTCATCAAGTCTGGAATTTTTTTAAATCAGAGACCTTAGTTATATGTACGTCCTGAATAAATTTCAATAAAATCAAAGTAGTCGTTCTCAAGTTATGAATTTTTGAAAAAATTTGTTTATTTAACGATTACTCCCTGGGGATGAATTTTTAAGGGTTGAAAATTGCTGTGATAAGTACTCACATAGGTACTAATTTAACAAAAAAAAGCGAGCATGATCGGAGCTAAGGCCGCTGGATCATACTTATCCTCCTATAGCCTTTCATCAAAATCGGTGTGTTCGAGTTCGATATGTTCCCTTGTTACTTGTTTTGGCATATTATATATAATTTTTTTTAAATATTCTGAAGTTATACGTGCCCATTCTTCTTGGAGTCTTAGTTTTAACTCTTCTTTTGAATGTATTGGGTATACACGAATTTTGCGATCCAATTCGTCCCATAAATTTTCGATCGGGTTGAGGTCTGGAGACTGTGGGGGAGGATGGAGAACTTTGGGACATCTATATAACAAAAATTCCTGCACAATGAGCGCCTTGTGCTTGGAATCGTTATCCTGATAAAATTTAAACCTATCACGGATTCCCATATTTTCAGCACTCTGAAATAAATTACTTTTTAAAAGATTCAAATAAACATTTTTGTCCATAATTGTGTCTATAAAAACTAAATTTCCAACGCCGGTGGTTGAAATGCAACCCCAAACCATTACGCTGCCTCCTCCGTGCTTCACCGTACCTCGTGTATGTCTGATATGGAACTGTGTATTTGGCTTACGCCAAACCATAGTTCTTCCATCAGAATTATAAATGTTAAATTTGCTTTCGTCAGCAAATATAACGTCAGTCCACCATGATTCGTCCTTAGAAACAAGCTCCTTAGCGAAGTTAATTCGTTTCCTCCTGTTGGCCTCGTTGATGAATGGCTTTCTCCTAGCGATTCGACCGTTGTACCCATGTTGTCTTAGTGTTCTTCGGATTGTTTCTGGATGAACTTCCTTGCCCCTTTCTTCTAACAGCTCTGTTGCTAATCTTGGAACACTTAGAAGAGGGTTTCCTTTAATTTTTCGCACGAGTCTTCTTTTCTCCCTATTGTTTAAAGCAGCTGGCCGACCAGTTTGCGGAATGGATTCGAAGCGGTTCTCGCTATTAAATCGTCGGATAATGTCCGCGATAGTGCTCTTGCTAATACGAAGCATGGCACTAATTTCGCGATATGATTTTTCCTTCTCGCGGTGGAAAATTACGAGTTGCCTCTGCTCGAACGACGTATTCTTCTTCTTGCGTCCCATTCTGACGAGTTTCTGAAGTATTACTAACGAATAATGCAGTGACATCGACCTCTAGAACTGGGTTTATCAACATGTAGCGGCCATTCCTCAGAACGCTAAGTTTCCAAAAGTAAATACTCGGGAAATACATTGCGTGTCCGAATATTTTTGTGACTTAAGAATAAGCTACCATTTCATTAATCATTTATTATACTACAATATATAATAAATTATCAAATAAATCATATGTTTTTATTAACCTTAGTTAATAACTCATTACCAGAAAAAATAACGAAGATGATTCCCTCACAAATAATCGAGATACACAGCGATGAATTTCGATATACCTTAGTGTCCGAATATTTTCGTGAGTCACTGTATATATTCTTTAACTTGAAAGTACTCGAACGAAAGCTAGAAATTTGAGCCGCGACTTTACCGTTGCGCTTATGCCCTGAGTTAGCGAGGAAGCACAGTCTAAAATCGTGCGGTTGGACTAGATAATGACTGTTACAGTTAACCAACCGTGACTTTGCAGTTTGAAGTGGGTTTTCGAATCTTCAAGGTTATGATATGTTAAGTCAGCCTTTGGAATTAAGTGCTCGCAGCGAGCATCCTTGGAAAAGCGTCGCCTACTTTTGCCCATCGCATGGCTTACAAGGAGACATTACGACCGTGGACATGGGGAATTTAATGAGCTTCATATTAGGTGAAAGAACATCGAAAAATATTTGTGTCATGTCCGGGCGTTTTTGTGAATGGGCCCTCAATTTTGAGAAATCGCATTTTGAAAAACGCAATTTTTCTGTAGTACGTGATATACTCTTAAAGAGAACGAATATATCGAATAAGTGCGATGGCTCGGCGGCTGCGTGCTTGGCTTATACTTTTGCACCCCGCCGCGCTTCAGGTTCGAATCCTGCCCGATGAATAATTTTTTTTTTGTTGTTAGTACATAACGTTTTAAATAACTGATTTCAAAACGGATTAAAACTTATATATTTATCTATCTATTCAAATTACTGATTTCACAAGTGTTCGGATGAAATGATTCATGAAAACAGGCAAAACATAAAAATTTTCGGCACCGGGAACATTTTATAAACGCTGCTTCCGAACAAGAACATTTGGATCTAGAAATTTCAGACGGAAAACATGCTTGGTTTACGTTCATAAAAACTTTTCTAGTTGAAAGTAATTTTGAAGCAAACCAAGCATATTTCAACATGTCTTCAAAAACAGGTGCACATAATTGATTATGTGCCGATGCATTTTTACAGAAAGATTTAATAATGTTCAATGTAAATAACACTATGATAGTCAAAAGAAATTCTTTGACTGGATAACGCTTCCTTTCACTTCGGTAGTTTCAAGGAAACTAATGATCACGTTAAAATTGTGAAAGAATGCTTTTGAAATATTTACCGAACACTTGAAAAGTTACAAAAAGTTTACGGTAAAGTAATAAAACACAAGTACCGTAACGGTAAATATATTCGTTGTGACGAATAGCGAACCAGGTAATAAAACAGTTGCCCTTTTATTTGCTTGCATCCAAGAAATGTAATTTTGTAGTAAACATTTTTTAAAAGTTATAATATATTATCGATATACAAATTTTCAATTAAATGATATTTAGGAGGATTGAAATATTACAGAAAAAAAAAAAAAATTATTCATCAGGCAGGATTCGAACCTGAAGCGCGGCGGAGTGCAAAAGTATAAGCCAAGCACGCATCCGCCGAGCCATTGCACTTATTCGATAGACCCATTTTCTTTAAGAGTATATCACTTATTACAGAAAAATTGCGTTTTTCAAAATGCGATTTCTCAAAATTGAGGGCCCATTCACAAAAACGCCCGGACATGACACAAATATTTTTCGATGTACTTTCACCTAATATGAAGCTCATTAAAATCCCCATGTCCACGGTCGTAATGTCTCCTTGTTAGATCCCATGGACCCCTAGTCCTCGACGCAGCCAGGCGCAAACTTTTCAAACGCATGTACTGATGAACTAGGGTAACATTCAGGTTAATAAGATTTCACATCACCTATGTGGTAATATGATCAGAGTGTTCCTTTTGTAGTAGTATCACCTGTAAACTTATTTCACTGTATCGACGGTTTTTCTTACTGAATCATTGGTGGTAAATCGAGTTACAAAATAAATGACAACAATAGTTTTTAGCTTTCCTGTTAAAATTTTAATCGGCTTGGCAAAAATAGACTATTACATGCGTTTTTTTAATGGTTCAACAGCGTGCACTGTGCTGTCCTGATGCTATGAATTTTCAAAGGCGAACATTTGCACAAATATGTCGTTCTGATCATTGAAAACTCGTAGTGCAAAGTCCCGAAGATTGAATATGTAAGCGATCCGGTGAAAACGGTCGAGTGGAAGGGATTCTCCGAAATCGGTGTTACTTTAAAACGTATCGCTGACTTCGGCGGAAGAGATGCTGTATGCGTGCGTGTGTGTGTGCGGTGTGTGTGTGTGGTGTGCCTGAGTGCGTTTTGTATATTTGTGTGGGTGTATTTGGTGACAAGCGTGAACTGGGTGAGATGAGCGTCGAGGCTCAGTTTATGGTGTGACATAGAAGAATAAAGAACGTTTGGTTAAGAGAAGAGATCCTTTCCTCCCCTTACAAATATGAAGACTGGTGATGTGGAAACTCATTGATACGAATGTCCAAAACTTCAATTTAGCTGTTCAGATACCTCGTACAGTTTCGACCTTTTTGAAATCCTCGCCAAAAGCATAAAACACATCCCATTTAACTAAAAATTAGTATTCTGATATTTTTTGAGTCGCCAATTATGAACTTGAACTCAACATTTCCAGAAGCAAGATGGTGGATTCTACATGGCATACAAGTATTTTGAAAAATTTGTTGCCTAAAAATTAGTGTTTTGATGTCTTTTGGGTCGTTGATTACGATTCTAAACTCAAAATTTCCAAAAACAAAATGGATTCAATAGTCAGGCGGCGTGTGAGGAAGCGGAGCAATGTTACAGGGGTTTCTCCTTTTTGAAATATCATTGGCTTGCGTAACTGAGTGATTAAGAAAAAACTCTCTAAAAATTTTCGTTTCTAATTCAACCAGTTCAAAGAAATTATTTCTTAAGAATGCATACGCACCGTAGCGTTTTCTACACGGTAAGATTCGCAGTGTGACTCAATACTGCAGTCAAATTAAAATAACAGGGCTGTACTAATACACCAAACATTATAAAATTTATGGTTATTCTTGTTCCGAGGTAATACAATTTTAGCAAAATTGCTTCATCGTGTATTTCATTCCCGAAAAACGTTCGACATTTACTCTCCGATGCGTATTAGACTCATCAAGAAGTATAATTAGGTTAGCCAGTTTGAGACAGATTTTTCAACAATTTCTTTTTGGTGTTCCACTCCGATAGGTTTGACTTTTATACGCAGCAACATTATGTAACATCGGAAATCGAGCGTTGCCTCATCGCGATCGCCTATACTGATTAAATCTGAGCGACTGTTTTAAAGATACGCCTTCCGAAAGCCCTACAGTCCTTATTTAGATTTGAGAAACGCATGTGTATATGCATGAACAAGTGTATGGATGTATGAGTATGAACGAATGATTAAGCGAAACAAATGCCTGTAAATTAGCTCTTCTCTAGCGGTCAGACGATTAAGTCCATATTTTTTCTTACTATCAATACTTGCAAGGGAACATACCGAAGTGCTCGGCGCCGATTTTGTTGAAATTTGGTACAGGGTGTTTCAAAAATAGTTGTCATGGCTTTCAGGGGTTGTTCTACACCTCTGGATCGATGGAGATTTGCGAAAAAAACCGGCCGCAAAATTCGGGAAAGGGTAGCAAATTTTTTTTATTGGCTCATCTTATTCGTTTTCTTACATAGGCAAAATGTCTGAGAGGAACCATGGGTCAGAAACGAACCGTTCTCTCGCAAATTAACTTTTAATTGGGCCTCCCGATTAAAATTTCGCCCATATGGCAGGCTTCGAGTTACCGACCTTTCGACAGGAATCACATGAAATACCCTTGCTAGCTCCAATAGTTGAAACAGAGGCAACATAATTGAAGATAGAGAAAATGACTAGAAAATATCAATGACCTGCGTTCGGTGTCAGGTTCGCCCAAGGGCCCACCCGGGAAGAAGAGTATAAACACTTACACTTCTCTTCTGGTTCGGTGACACAGTACCCTATTTTCTAGCTTCGATTACGTCGCCTCTACTTTAACTATCGGCGAAATTTTAATCGGAGGGCCCAATTAAAAGTTAATTTGCGAGAGAACGGTTCGTTTCTGACCCATGGTTCCTCTCAGACATTTTGCCTACGTAACAAGACGGATAAGATAAGCCAATAAAAAAAATTTGCTACCCTTTCCCGAATTTTGCGGCAAGTTTTTTCGCAAATCTCTATCGATCCAAAGGTATAGAACAACCCCTGAAAGCCATGACAAATATTTTTTAAACACCCTGTACATTTGTTAAGCACGTGAAAATAATGGATACGTATTTTTTTATATCTGCTAAAAAACCATGAGAATTTTCCTTATGACATTTGTTAGTATCTATGATAGTTCATAATTGCTGCGTCGTGACGGATTTGTGCAGCCTAAATATTGTGCAACAAAACGAAAAAATTTTAAATTTTGATTGTTTACAAAAACAATAATATTGTAGATGACAAAGGAAGCATTTGTTGCTTAATACATTTTTTCCCATCATCACTCGCTTATCAGATATAGTAACGTGAAGTGTCAAAGCTGGCAAAAGAAAATGGTTAATTTCACGATCCCAGAGTAAATTACGGAAAAATGCAAAAACACGTAACTTTTGTTTTTGTTTGCTCTATCATTTAAAAAAAATGGTTAAATTCGGATCGCAAGCTTTAAAGATATAACGAAAAACATTTTTTTATAAAAAATTGACGAAAAATCGTTAAATAAAATTTAAAATTCCATAGGCGTTTATTAGACGAAAAAAACAAATATTTCGTACATTTATCAAAAATCTCTGTCATTAATCGTTTTTAAGTTATAAGCGAAAAAAGATAAAGTGTCGAAACTTTGAAGGTTGGTTTTACCCCCTGAACGTGCGACTGAGTAGACATAAAGAAATACGTATCGATTATTTTCACGTGCTTAAGGAAGTTCGAGCGTAACTAATGACTCAAAATAGTAATTGAATTTTTCTGTATTTTCAATTCTTGTTATAGTAATAAAAATTCATTATTTCAATTTATAATAACATATCTAATCCAAAAATTGTTAAATATTATTTATTTAATTAACAAAAGTAACGAAATGACTACGTGACTTTTGACTCATCCGTTTGAATAAGAAGATCTGGCAACAGCGTATTGTTATTCCTATGTAGGTAGGTACTATAGTTAGAGAGCACGGAGAGAGCATTATCAAATTTAAGTGTTTTAGTCCATGAGTGAATGGAAATAATTTGCAAAAATGCACAGATTTAACGGTCGATTTAAAAAAAAATATTGTGAAATGGAGACAAAATGTTATCAAGAGTAACAAAGCTCGGATTGATTGCAGGAACAATAATTTCAAAATCAAAAATTGCAATTATTGTAAAAGAAAAGAAAAAAAATGTATAGGTAATTATTTACATTTTTATTTAATTTGAGGTTATACTCCCGTTTTCATACTGACATCGAATATTTTAGTTTTTAAAAACATAAACACAGTTGATTTTCTTTATAATATAATTATTGTGATATTATTTTCATTAATTTATAACTTTATATATTTTATTCATTCATTTATTCAAGAACTAAAATTATTCTAATTTGCTTCAAACTACAATTTTTGAACTAAGGTGATAAAATAAATTTTCTATCTTCTCTCTTTCTCTCTATCTCTTTTTCTATCCTTATACTTTTCTCAGCTGTTCTCGCAACGTTGCCAAACGTTCAGTAACGTGTACGGCTACCAATAAGCATGAGTAACAAATAAAGTTTATGTTAAATTATCAACGAAACTACATCGGTAAGGTTATATTATTGAAATCTAATCTTATTCTACAATTATTCAAGTTTATTACACATAGTTTTGTTTTCCTTAAAGTTGGGAGGTTAATATCGAAAAAAATCGAAAAAGACGCGAGTACAGCTTGTCAGCCATAAGAGCCTGTGTATAAGGACTTAAAAAATGTAATTTTTAACATTTTTTTTCAAAGAAACTAGACGGAGGATCGTTTCAAAATTTTTAGGATATATCAATCGACTATTTAATTACATGTATACAGAGTTTCAAAGCTTAAAGTTGGAAAAAGTTTTTTTACATTAGATTCGCTCGAACTTCCTTAACAAATGTACTAAATTTCATCAAAATCGGCGCCGGAAACTTCAGTATGTTCCCTTGTCAGTATATATTGGGTTGTTCGATAATTAATGTCGTTTCTTTTCATATTTTTCAAGTGAATTTATTTATATTAACAACAAACATTAATCAATGATATATTGGCCATTTTGTTGGATGACCTTTTGCCATCTTTCGTTAAGTTGAAAAATTCCACGTTCGAAGAAGCCTTGGTTTTTAGAAGCGAAGAACTGGTGCAACTCATTTTTAACAGCCTGATCGGAATCGAAAGTTTTACCATTCAAATGGTTTTGAAGGGAGCTAAACAAATGGTAATCTGATGGTGCTAAGTCAGGGCTATAGGTTGGATGTGGCATCAGTTCCCAATTGAGCTCTGTTAATTTTTGACGGGTTATCAAAGAGGTGTGGGGTCTGGCGTTATCATGATGGAACATCACGCCTTTGCGATTGGCCAATTCAGGGCGTTTTTTCTTGATTTCTTCGTTCAATTTCGATAGTTGACGACAGTACACATTCGAATCAATAGTTTGGTTTTTTGGAAGCAGCTCAAAATAGACTATACCCTTGTAATCCCACCACACAGAAAGCATAATCTTCTTTTGGTGAATATTGGCTTTGGATGTCGATTGTGCGGGCTCATTTTGCTTACAAGGAGAGGACCCCAACTGTCCGACTTCGATTTTAACGAGGCTTTGCAAGATGATAGCATGTACGTCCCTAATGATATGTGTACAATATTAGCCGTAGTTATGCAGTAGTTTTAAAGATATAAGCGATTAAAGTTCGTACCTGTTTGTATACTATAAATGTAAATCTGGTTACGACAGCTGCGGTGTATATATGCAAGCAATGTATGTATTGCAAGTGTACGATAATTGTTATCCTGCATTGTGTGCAATTTTATCAAATTAAAATAGAAAAAAAAAATTACCCATCATTGGGACTTGAACGTAAGACGTTCGGGGTCGTGAGCCTTAAACCGCTGCCACTGCCCCTCCACAGCTGTTGTAACCCAATTTACATTTCTAGTATATGAAGAGGTATGAACTTTAATCGCTTATATCTTTAAAACTACTGCATAACTACGGCTAATATTTTACACATATCATTAGGGACCTATATGCTATCGTCTTGCAAAGCCTCGTTAAAATCGAAGTCGGACAGTTGGGGTCCTCTCCTTGTTAGTCCATGATCGTTTTCGGATTACGTTATCGTAAACAATCCATTTTTCAGCACCCGTTATGATTCTTTTTAGAAATGGGTCGTTTTGGTTACGATTCAGCAAAGAGTCGCATATGTTAATGCGTTTGGTGAGGTGGATTTCCTTTAATTCGTGAGGAACCCAAACATCCAGTTTGTTTACGTAACCAAGCTGTTGTAGGTGCAAGTAAACAGTTGAATTCGATATGTCGAGCTTCTCTGCTATCTCTCGAGTTGTCATACGCCGGTTAGTTTCGATTAACGCCTTTATTTTGTCGTCATCAGTAGTGGTTGGACGACCTGTATGTGGTGCATCTTGCACATTAAAATTTCCAGAGCGAAAGCGAGAAAACCAACGCTGACACTGGCGGTCAGTAAGGCAGTCCTCACCATAAACTTCACATAATGTCTTCCGAGCTTGCACCGCATTTTTGCCCTTTCGGTAGTAAAACAATAAAATATGTCGATAATGCTCTCTTTGATTGTCCATTTTCAACTTAATTTTTAACCAACTTGTTTTTACTAATGACGCTCAGTTTTTGACTGAAGATAGTCTAAAGTCTAACCTTTAAAACAGTATAGGTATAACAATGTAAGCCACGCAATCACTAAGTACTACATGAAATATACAGTTCAAGCCATCTCTGAGAAAAAAACGACACTAATTATCGAACAACCCAATAGTTTTAGGCAGTAAACATACATATTTATTTCACACTTTAGCATCAAATACGTGAAGAATTTATACTTTAAAAAATTCAGGGTCAGGTGTTTTATTGGGGCCCAACGTCTTCCTCTCTATGAAGCTACCACTTCCTCCTCGCAAGAAATGCCGACAGAGGAAGGGGCACTTGAAAAGATGAGCAAGGGGCCAAAAGCGCGTCCTCGGCAGTCACTTTTTCGCATCGCAACATTACTATGGTAAAAATGTTATAAAATCCCGCACAGATATTTCTAGATCCTTCTAGTGGGGTGTGATTGCGTATTCTAGTGATTTCTGGTTAATCAATATTTTCATTTGTTCTTATTTTAATCAACCTGCATTTGTAATAAATATCTTACACTATCATATTTTCTAAAACTTTATTACTACACAGTTCGAGCGCTCTTATATCTTGTTACTTGTTATCATAGAATGGTGAAAAATAAAGGGAATTGCGGTAACCCTCATCCAAGCAGCATACTTGGCCGGAGTAGCTTAACATCGCAGATTCTTGGGTTGGCGCGGAACCACTGTATCAGCGTGCTCTCTCCGATGATAATTCTTTTTCACGTCCTTTTCTCCTAAAATTCTTTATAGAAATGTTCCCACCCGATCCCACATTATCATTTGTTAAATCTTCGTTGTTACTTTGTTTCCGTGTATCTACTCGCTCATTGTTTTTAAAATAAACATACACAAACCAAATACGAGTGTTAAGTTTATTTTCAAGAGATGGAAAATATTCGATTCTGACAACATAATCGCTCGAAGACTCCGACACTGTATCTAACCTTCGGTCAGAGGCAACGAGTCAACACTACGTCATGAGTAAACATATCCTGTACGTTTAGAGGTCTTGCGAGCGTAGCAGGAAAGATAGTCATCGTCAATTAAAGGTGGGACTTCGGCAGCGTTCTTCGAATATGCGAAAGAACGCATGCGTGGGTGGTGGATCGTTACCGACCACCGGGTAACGTAATTCCTTTCACCCTCTCCAGCTACGGAAACTTTTGTACAGAAGTCGATGGTTTTAGACGGGTGGACGGTGCTGCGGAAAACCGAAGACAACGTTTCACCTTCTGTCTGACTACTCGGTATATACAAAAGCGGAATACTGTTTTTATCTACAACAGAAAATGATTGCATTGCTAGTCATTAAGATTAAATATACTTACGAGGAAGAGAATTATCAAAATTTTGCATCATCTCGTAAAAGAGCTTCTTGGAAGCACGGAACGCGCAAGAACAGTGGAATCTTTGAAAGACATTCTCCCGACAAAAACCTGTCATTGTTTACACGCGGACATCATAAGAAGAAAATGATAAGAAGAGACTGATGAGGAGTACGTTCTAGTGTTTATGAGCCCTGTGTTGAGTGTGGACGATGGAGAATTTTGTATTAAGTGGGCACCCACCTGTTAAAACCGTATTTTATTGCCCCTCCTGAGCTTTATGCGTGAGCTTCGTCCCGTTAAAGCTGTGAACAATGCTGTCTATGGATATTAGACATCGTAAAGAATCAAAGAAACGCTCAAGGGACCTGATACTCGCAACGATACAATATATTAGATGTTGCAAGTGAAGGGACTAGATTTTTGAAAGTTACACCTAGAATGCGAAGTGTTCATGTTTCTTGCGAAATACCATTTTTCTAGAAATATGTTTTTTGCTCTACTTCCTCAAGGTGGGAGATACGCATATTTGGGAATACGAGAATCGTTTAATTGCGCGTGGAATAATAGCCTTACAACTGTCTTTTCAAGTATAATTCAGGTTTCTTTTCAGAACAGTGAGTGAAAAAGTTCGTTAGCAGTCAGAGTTATATTCCTTGTATCAGTTTGTGCACAATTTCTTTCTTATAAATTGACACTTTCATTCCATTTGCATACGACAAGTTTGATTTTATTTAAAAATTCCTAGATGCTACGTGACCATTTGTGTAATTAAATTAGATTGCTAAAAGTGAATAATATTGATAAAAGTAATACAGTACTGCATATGCACTTTACTGTACGGGAGAGCTTGCAAGCCGATGGAAGACAGAAAGTGTCAAAAGAGATGGTAACTTTAACACGTTTGCGGGCGGTACAAAGGGTCTAGCCGAATAAGGGGGTCAAAAGTGCCCTTGAGCCGATTTTATTCGACGATGGGTCATTCGATAGGTGATGATGAAAAACCATTGCACACAAATTTTTAATCCGATACCTTCACCGGGAGGGTAGTTATAGGGTAAAATCGAAAAATCAGTTTTTGCCTCATTTTCCCCAATTAATGTGGTGCAAAAATTCCAAAAAAATTCTAACACATTCTAAACATGAATGTACAGGTTAGGGATTTTTTTCAGATTTTTCCTTTGCAAGTTCCACTCACGAAAAATGAAAAACCCCCAAAAAAATTTTTAAACATCGATTTCGTATTGAAATCTTCCGAGCACAACTTTTTCCTTTTTACAGTAGTTGCATAATGTTATCATTGTTATACCCTAATTTTTTCAGATTTTTTGAGTACGGTGCATCACGGTCGGAAAAATCAAAAACCGATTGCTGGGACACATTTTGGGCTGAAACTCGCCCATTATCTGCCATTCTTGAATGATTTTAATACAGTATGTTCATATTGTGACCTTCAATGTTTCTGCATAGAAATATGTAGATGTTAAAGAACAATATCGGGATAATTAAATAAATTGCTGATTGTATGGTCTTTATAACCTAGAATTTGAACCGTTCTTTCAAAAGCATTAATGGCGCAGTGGCTATGGTGTCTGCCTGTTGAATCGCTGGACACTTTTTTGTCGCGGGTTCGAATCTCCATGTGGGACTTAAGTTTTTTTCTGCCATTTTTTTTTTTTTTTATTAAAGACAACAATATTCAGTAGTAGCTTTAAAACGTTTCACAGATACTTCTAAAAATAATTATACAGTATACTTATTTCTTCATCGACTCTTTCCAATCATGTCACGATTTACAATTACAAGTACTTTTTTACATTCTGTACATTGAATTTTATATTTCTTTCGTACTTAAAATATATTTTCATACATTGCAATAAACCAATATCTATGAACAATATAAAATGTTTGAAAATACTTATAATTGCAAAAACTATAAGAAAAGCATGTTTTACGATGATTTTTCTATAGGTTTTATATTGTTGAAAGGTATAACAATATCGGTGAAACATTTTAAAGCTACTACTGAATATTGTTGTCTTTAATAAAAAAAAAAAAAAAATGGCAGAAAAAAACTTAAGTCCCACATGGAGATTCGAACCCGCGACAAAAAAGTGTCCAGCGATTCAACAGGCAGACACCATAGCCACTGCGCCATTAATGCTTTTGAAAGAACGGTTCAAATTCTAGGTTATAAAGACCATACAATCAGCAATTTATTTAATTATCCCGATATTGTTCTTTAACATCTACATATTTCTATGCAGAAACATTGAAGGTCACAATATGAACATACTGTATTAAAATCATTCAAGAATGGCAGATAATGGGCGAGTTTCAGCCCAAAATGTGTCCCAGAAATCGGTTTTTGATTTTTCCGACCGTGATGCACCGTACTCAAAAAATCTGAAAAAATTAGGGTATAACAATGATAACATTATGCAACTACTGTAAAAAGGAAAAAGTTGTGCTCGGAAGATTTCAATACGAAATCGATGTTTAAAAATTTTTTTGGGGGTTTTTCATTTTTCGTGAGTGGAACTTGCAAAGGAAAAATCTGAAAAAAATCCCTAACCTGTACATTCATGTTTAGAATGTGTTAGAATTTTTTTGGAATTTTTGCACCACATTAATTGGGGAAAATGAGGCAAAAACTGATTTTTCGTTTTTACCCTATAACTACCCTCCCGGTGAAGGTATCGGATTAAAAATTTGTGTGCAATGGTTTTTCATCATCACCTATCGAATGACCCATCGTCGAATAAAATCGGCTCAAGGGCACTTTTGACCCCCTTATTCGGCTAGACCCTTTCAGTGAGTTACAAAAATAGACAGTCAAGTGTTACACTTCTAGTTCAACTTGCATTTCTAACAACACAGAGGAAAAATAAAATAATATGAAAATACTCAGTGAATCATTTTGCTATCACTATGACACTAAATCCACCAAGGTAGTGAAAATGACTAGTTCTGTTTTTTTTTATATATTTTCCACAAATTTTTAAGGCTAAATCTTGATTAATTTTCTACATCGATTTTGTGAAATGCATTAATCTTGGGTAGTTCGAGTGTTAAAATGTATAATGATTGAAAAAAATTAACGTTATATAAAATTAAACGAATTATAACTGATTTCAACATTGAATGTTATAACATTCATATCCACAAACGTGTCAAAATTACGAAATTGAAATTGAGGGTACGCACATATTGCCGAATCACGGTAAAAGTAAATAAATGTGTCAGTGTTTCCCAATTCGTCACAGAGCGGCTGCGAAATGTTACGTCACTTTTAGAATTGGAGATTAGATATACATATATTGTCGAATCACGGTAAAGGTAAATAGATATACCTACAGCAGTGCTTCCCAAAATGTGCACATTTGTACCACGTAGGCTCGAATGTTACTCTAATTTCCTTACAGGAGTATTGGTAAATGTTATACAATTTTTGTAATCTTATTTCCATTTCCTATTTAAAAATATGATTGTTAATTCCGCAAAGTGCACTTGTCTACATTCGGAATAAGACACAGTGAAAAAATTTAACCTGTGTGCCTGAATGAAAAGATAACAATTACGTAAACGTTAGGTATGATTTTAACACATTGCGTACGGGAGACGAGATATCTCGTTTTCAGGTTTCTTCGACTCAATCGACGATTTAAGGTAGTTCTATGCATATTCAGAACAAAAAATTTATTTTTATGTTTTCAGTTTTTAATTTTTTTTATATCATTTTTTCACAAAAATTGGTAAAAATACTTCTACTATTCTATTATAATCATCATAGTAAATGTTTATAAAGAGAAAAATAATTGTTTAAATATGCGAAATAATTCTAATTTATTTATTTTAAATCAAACTTTTGTCGATACGGTACCTACTACACATAAAAAGGTGTGTACATAGAGAGAATTTTTTGACGTACACTATGACAAATACATCGTGGCATCGTGGCATCATCGCATCATTCAACCTACTCTAACCTATAAATACAAATGACAATTTGACAGTTATTAGAGTTGAGACGTTTTTTTGAAAACGACAAATTACAAATTTGTGAAAAAAAACTCTCGAAAGAAATTTGAAAGCAGCGGAGATTCTCAATAAAGGGAAACTAAAAAAACAAATCAGAAATTTAACTCATTCTAGTGGAGAAGCCGAACATCCAAAAGTAATCTCAAGTAGCATGAAGTATGGTTTGTGTGAAGGCGTGCGTTTCATAGATTTTTTTCAACTTTTAATAGAAGTTTTCTTCATAACTACGTGGTAAATAATGATAGAAAAATTACATCGGGTTCTAAATGAATTGATTAGGCCACTACTATTTTTATAAAGATTTTTGTCGACTCGTTTTGGTTAAAAAAAATAAAAACCTGCATTCCACGGCATGTAAAAATGGCTGTCCCTATAAGATTCGTGTAAAAATAATTTATTTTGAAAATAATTTTCTCATAAACTATGTGGTTAATTTCATTGATCTTTCGCAAATTGTTTTGGAATATAATACTGCATGGATATCCAAAATTTAAAAAAAATTGGTCGAAAAAAATATTTGCATAGAACTACCTTAAGGAACTAAAAATAGACTTTCTTGTTACGTTACTAGGGTAACGAAATCTTGCGTATTCCCTTAACAAATGGTTAACGAAACAAAATGAATGTCAACATTCTGAGAACGTAAAAATCAGTCGGTTAGTATAGAATGCTTCACTCGGTAGGTATCATACGCTAAAGGATTATTCAAACTTGTAAAATAAATAATTAAAATTTTTAAATATGTGTAAAAAATATATAGTAATACTTAAGAATACTTTATGTGAATATCTGCTACCAAATGCGAATTAAAAAAGTGAATATATGCATTGTATAAAGTGTTTCTAGAACGCTCAAAAATGTGCGGGCCCTGGGAGTGCGTTGCGCAAGCAGAGCGCCGTACGCAATCTGTTAAGATTGCTGAGTGGTTTATTACCCGGACGAAGACATAGCTGTTTCTGAGAGTTAATTTTTCGTCCCACAGAAGGTCGTATTTCGATCTTTAGTGGTGCTAGTTTTCCTAGTAATTTCTCTTTCATGAATTTCATATTATATTACTGTATAGGAAAGAGGAGCATCCCCAGTGTTATTGTTCGTGCACAAATTTAGTAGCGTCTCGGGAGTTTTTCATGCGTTCGCTTTCGGTATTGCTAGTCAGTGGAGGCCCGAGGATCTGACCTCGAAATTTCCTTATGTTTGACGATACACCTGCAATCATCCCCTTGAGCGGAAGCATCGATTTACCCCCACCTTGAGTAAGGTCTTCCAAGAGCGGAGGGAGGATTAGGGAAACCAGCAATGTTCTTATGGTTCGGGTACCGAAAGAAGTCACTTGATAAGTGGTTTGCTCTGATTCGTCCAACACGTGGAGACATCCCTCGACCTCACGTATTTTCGATTCTAATGCGCGACTGGCCGAAAAAACACTTAACACGTTAAGCGCCACACCGGTCCCTAGGGACCGGGCGTTGACTTTTCGTTTATGCTGACGCTGATCAATGAAAATGAACAATTAGTTTTTTACCTAAGCTACGTTGTCGCGCCTAACCGAGCCACAATTAGTGGAGTTAAGTGTAAATTAGAACATTTTATCAAAAATGAATGTAGTATGTTAAAACAAATAGAAAGATATCTTTTCTAATAAAAGGCCTAAACGGACAGTGCTTTAACCCTAGATCACTAACCTTATTTTTCGACGCTTAACACTAACCTTCGTATCTTCGACTACGGTGTTTACAAAAGGGGTTGAAGGGTATTATTTAAATAAAATTTAAACAGGTTTTTTTCTATTATTAAAGATAGGTATTTATTTATTACGATAACGTTAACTAATATGACATACTTATTAAATCCATGTCGTCGAATCGACGAAGGTTAGTGATCTAGGGTTAAGAACGAGCGTGGCGCTTAACGTGTTAACGACGAAATAAGTGTTTAGGTTAAATAGTGTTGAACTTATTATGAATGAACTTTGGTGGAAAGAGACATGGGGTTTTTAAAACTAGATTTACGGAGTCAATTTGGCTCATTCAAAATTTGATTACTATATCTATAATATATTGGTTAGTTAATTTTTGATTAATAAATGTTTCATTTAAATTGATTTGCAAACTATTTTCTTTTCAAAAAACTTCTATTTTCTTGTATGAGTTAAATCGTCTCACTTCAGAAAAATAGGTATATAAACATCCGTAAATCTACTGTTAAGGGACTTTTGGAGAAGGAGTGGGGGTGGTGATAATGGATGCTGCAAGGCGAAGGTCAAAATAGGAAGTATGAGTAAGGAAAACTGCTTAGCAGCGGCACCGTTATTAATTAAATTATTATTTACATATATTAACTTACTTTATATGTATAATGATTTTTATAATGTTTCCCTTTTTGTTATTGACACCTTCAACATGTCGAGTCTACAGACCCATTTTCCTACGTTATCGTTTTCGTAATCTCTGCTCAGGAACCTATCAGTCCGGACCCGTTTTAATCATTTCTTTACTTTCCTGTGATAAAAAAATAGAGTCCCGGAAATTCCTTTCATCTCATATTTTGCATAATTATTTACTCATCTTCACAATTCACTTGGTTTGATGAAAGTAACGATCGCAGCCGATCAGTTACTTTAGATTCTTTCTTTCATGTAAACACCCATCTATCTGCTGCCATTGAATTCACGAATTTCATCGTATGAGACTGTGCACGCGCTCTGTGTAGATTTTCGGCGCAGCGCACGGTGGTCCAGAATGTGCATTTAGCCGGACAAAAGTCAAAAAGTCGATTTTGGAATTTCGATTTTGTTTTTTGATATATCGATTCCTAAATGTCCACTGACCTCAGAAATAAAAAATTTTTGAAATTGGATAAAAATTGTAGTTGCAACAAACGCTTAAAGTTGAAACTTTTTCTGGAGGCCTTTTTCTATCGAAAAGCCACGTTGTCTTCTTTCTAAGATTCCGACGAAACTATGCAATATTTTTTAATAATTATTGTTTCTATTTGAAGAGCATTCTTCCACGATAAAAATTCATGTGTCGAGCATAAAATTATTGTTTGTAGTTTATTCAAAAATTAATGTTGAAAACTCGAAAGAAAATCGTCGAAGTTTTTTATCTTTTGCAGAGAAAATCTAAAATGTGCTACATACTTACACTATCTAAATAACACCATTCTTTTCTGTAATCCTTCCCCTAAACGATCCTGCAAAAATATCATCCGCCCGGATCCGCCTCGGATGGTTTTTTATTGTTTAAAGACTCGCGCGCACCTCAACAAGGCGCTGTCGCCAGACTGTCTCGTAAACTTCCGACAGGTATAACAATGAAGGGCCCAGGTAGATGCACGAAATATTTGCAGAAATAACTTCTATATAGTCTAAGGAATATATGTGGAAAGTTTTAGCCGAATACCTTTCGATACTTATAAGTTATTTAATTTTTAAGTGAACCCTGCACGGTGAAGACTAGGATTTCCTTTCAATCGGATAACCTAGCTCATTCCTTTTTGCTCGCATCCTAACAATAAAGCAATTAAGTAATAAAAGTGATGCTTTAGAAGTCTTCGTCCTCGTTAGTGCCAATAAGATTTTGTTTTTATTGCACGGTATCTTTAAGAAACCCGGGAATTTACTGACCGCGTGTCCCACTGGGTCTATGCAGCTGGTCTGGATTACATAAACTTTAGGAAGGAATATCAACAAAAGGTGCAGATAGATAAAGCCAATTTTAGCAGGAACTATTTCTACATAGTTTAAACTAAACATCTTCAAAGTTCTCAGAGGCTACTTTGTGGTACTTTTTAGTTTTTCCATTTTGAAGTTAGCAATGTAAGCTGAATAAGCTAATGTTCATAGCTGCCCTCTATATATCAACCGCCATTTTGTTTTTAAAATTTTTGAGTTCAGATTCGTAATCAGCGACCCAAAAAATAATAGAATACCAATTTTTAACTAAATCCGATGTGTTTTGAGCCCGTGGTGACGATTTGAAAAAGATTGAAAACTGCGCGAGGTGCGTGACCGGCTAAATTCACGCTCTGGACCACTGTGCAGCGCCCCGTTCAGTGGAGTCGCTTACGCGGAGCGAACCGCCGCGGCGCGCCGTCGCGAAAGGGTTAAGAATATTTTTACAAAATTTTAAGTTAAAATATAGAAAATTCACAAATTAATAGTATTAATAGTAATTATGTATAAATATAAATTATTTATACATAAATAGGTTTTTAAAGCACAATTGCATGCTTGGCGACATGCACTTGAGCGAATTTATACGCGTTTTTCTCGGAACACTGCTTTCCCAGCTGATTGACGCAATTCAGAAAAATGTATTGGACCGATCAATTTGAAATTTTAACTATATGTTAAGAAAGGATCTTTTTACAGTTCGTCATATAGGCAAGACGATAGATTGTTTGTTGATTTTCAATTACCAAAAATTCACCAAACTTTTTAGGAAAATCGATCATTTGGCTTTAGACTATTTTCATTTTTTTCAAAATAATTAATGTTTCTTACGTGTAAATCAAATGATAACTATTAGGAGTACAAATTAGTTCGATCCATTTTCTTATGGCCAAAAATGCATTTATTTCAGTACAAAAAGGAATGAACAGATTAATCAAAGTATTGTCCATCACTGACTACTAGTTTTTCCCACCCCTTAGGCAATTTTCGAATTCCATCTCGAAAAAATGTCTCGTCTTTTGAGGCGATTCAAGTTAAGAGCCAATTTTCGATTTCTGCGAAAGAAGTGAACCGGTGACCTGTCAAATAGTGCTGCATCCGTTGGAACAACCAGTAATCAGAAGGAGCAATGTCCGCTGAATACAGCGGGTGCGGTAAAATGTCCCCTTTGAGCGTTTTTAAATATTTTTTTACGACTTTTGCGACATGAGGCCGAGCGGTGTCATGCACAAGAATAACTTTGTCATGTCTTTGCTCGTATTTCGGCCGTTTTTCTCGTAATGCACGGCTGAAACGCATCAATTGTAGCCTATACCGATTGCTAGTAATATAATCGCCAGATTGTAGCAGCTCATAGTGTACAACACCCTTTTGGTTCCACCCGATACACAACATGACCTTCGAATCATGAAAATTCGACTTTGGTGTTGATGTTGATGTCGATAACAACGATTGACCGGGCATAGTGTAGTATTTTTTCTTCTTGGGGTTGTCGTAGAAAATCCATTTTTCATCCCCAATCACAATCCGATGTAAAAGCTGCACTTTCTTTCCAATTAAAGCAGAAAACTAAAACCTCCCGCTAATGCTGCATACTTAACACACAATTTGGCATATGCAACACAGTAAAAACCAAGGTTTTTGTATGAAACTCAAAGCGATACAAACTGAATATGATTGACAGATATCCAATCGCTCTGGAACAACTAAAATCAGCTGTCACTATGAAACATTCTTAACAGCCAGAGCAGCAGTAGCAAGATGCAGTTCAGCAAGATGCGTCATTGATTATTTACCAGAATAGATTGTTTTTGTTTTAGTAATTCCGCCTTTAATGTTTCTAATTATACAAAATGGATCTCAGCTATGATAGACTGGCCCGGTTAAAACTTATTTCAAAGTCAAAGATAGACGAGACGCTAAAATTTATGTTTGACGTGTAAAAAGCCATTGTTTTTTATGTGCACTACTATAAAGTAGTACTTTACTACAGTAATCCCTGGATAAATGCACAAGAAATTTCCCTGGATAAATGCATCGCGGCCATCCCCTCCACATAGGGGGATCCCCCTCGGTCGAACCTCGACGTTCGGCGACGAGGCAGTGTAATATGATATCATCGGAACGTGTCGTTGACGCAATACTAATTGGAGACTTGAACTTTTCCATTTTGGATTTTTTTGTTTTGAAAACTTCGCTAACGTATTTGTGACAATTTTCTGATTAAAATGATACCAAACACGATATAGTTTGTGCAATAGTTACTTAATATTTAATTCGTTTACTTGCTATTTAGATAACTCAAACATATCGTGTTTGGTAACATTTTAATCAGAAAATTGTCACAAATACGTTAGCGAAAGTTTCAAAACAAAAAAATCAAAAATGTGAAAATTCCATCCTCCGATTAGTATTGCGACACCGATACGTTAGGGCCGGTCCCCCTGTGCGTTGGGTCTCTCTGTCTCTTCTACTGTCTGTTCTTTTCTAAGTTCACGCTCGGCTGGAGCCCGAACGTAAACACAAAATAGAAACCACCACTTCGTAACTGCACTGTTTCGGTCCCGAATTCAGTGCATTTATCCAGGATTTACTGTACTATAATATAGTATATATACATACACTTAATACTACTATAAAGGAATTTTCGCTTCCAGTATCGATTCTTATCAGAAACGGATCGATTTCCTACCTGGTCAGCAGCAAAGAAGAAATAGATTGTGACCGATCATGCGGAACCCGAACCCCCATTTGCACTTTCTGTTTTTTTGCGAGCCTTTTTAACACGTTTAATGCCACCGGTATTTTGCTAGTTATATCATTGTTACTGAAGTGAAACTTTTCCTGTTAAAATGACATCTTCGCAAAGCAGAAACCTTAAAGGCACAAAGAAATATATAGTCTGCAGGACTTTACCTTTTTAATACCGATATTTAAATATTTAATGTATTAGTTTAATAATAATAATATTATAATGTAAAATTAGTTTAAATTACAGTTTAAAAGTCATATGAAATTTCATTAAATTCAACAGTGCCGGTGACCGGCGGGACCTTCAACGAGTTAAATGCGACAATACCTTAATGGTTTTGCGTGGATGCGATTACACCGATGATTTTAAAATGTCACCATTGATTTTCCGTTGTCTTCCAGTATATTCTTTCCCGCTTTATTTTTAAAATTTCTGCCACAATTTTGGAATTACAGTAGAACCTGTTTTTGTGCGGTAGATAAGGACCGCATAAAAGATGTCGCACAAAAAAATCTATATTCATGAATTTCATAAACACTTATAACAAACAATTTTTTACAAGATATTAAAAAATTCTTTTTGCGGTGGATGGGGACCGCATAAAAAAAGTCACGCTTAGAAAATATGTCAAAGATTTACGAAACACTGAGAAGGTGCTTTCAAACAAAAGTAATACTTAAATTATACATGGAAACGTTAGAAAAAATTAATTTTTCATTTTACACACGGAGAAATTTTCAAAATGCACATAATTTACTGCTGCTCGTAGTAGTCCAAAACGCGCATCTTCTTGTGATGCATATCTGCTGATACATGTGCACACTGATAGAAAACTTTGCAATAGTGTATAATGCCAACATCGTTGAAAGGGTCTAGCCGAATAAGGGGGTCAAAAGTGCCCGTGGGGCGATTTTATTCGACGATGGGTCATTCCATAGGTGATGATGAAAAACCATTGCACACAAATTTTTAATCCGATACCTTCACCGGGAGGGTAGTTATAGGGTAAAAAATGTCAAAAAAAAAACTTAAGCCCCAGATGGAGATTCGAACCCGCGACAAAAAAGTGTCCAGCGATTCCACAGGCAGACACCATAGCCACTGCGCCATTAATGCTTTTGAAAGAACGGTTCAAATTCTAGGTTATAAAGACCATACAATCAGCAATTTATTTAATTGTTCTTTAACATCTACATATTTCTATGCAGAAACATTGAAGGTCACAATATGAACATACTGTATTAAAATCGTGCAAGAATGGCAGATAATGGGCGAGTTTCAGCCCAAAATGGATCCCAGAAATCGGTTTTTGATTTTTCTGACCGTGATGCAACGTACTCAAACAATCTGAAAAAATTAGGGTATAACAATGATAACATTATGCAACTACTGTAAAAAGGAAAAAGTGCTCGGAAGATTTCAATACGAAATCGATGTTTAAAAATTTTTTTTTTGGTTTTTCATTTTTCGTGAGTGGAACTTGCAAAGGAAAAATCTGAAAAAAATCCCTAATGTGTACATTCATGTTTAGAATGTATTAGAATTTTTTGGGAATTTTTTCACTACATTAATTAGGGAAAATGAGGCAAAAACTGATTTTTCGATTCTACCCTATAACTACCCTGCCGGTGAAGGTATCGGATTAAAAATTTGTATGCAATGGTTTTCATCATCACCTATGGAATTACCCATCGTCGAATAAAATCGGCTCAAGGGCACTTTTGACCCCTTATTCGGCTAGACCCTTTATATACCGTATAAAAAAAAAATCGCACAAAAATAAAATCGCATAAAAAAGGACTGTACAAAAGCAGGTTTGACTGTAGTTGAATCAGCGTCGCCATTTCATCGAAATATAACTCAACATGAATATGTAAAATTTCAATATATGACATCTCAGGCAATAAATGAAATGTTACGAATAACTGAGAATGAGATCACTTATTTCATCACTCGGATCGCTATTTTATTTTTTTGACCAGTGGCTATCTCTGGAGTTGAGCTTATTTCTTCTTTAAATAAAGAAGAAATAAAAAAAAAATTACAAATACTTCGCAATAGTGCTAAATTAGGTTACTTCAGAATCGGTGAGCGGTAAAACAATTTTACTATCAACAAAAATACAAAAGTGAGCGACAGGTATAAAAAGGTTGACTATCCCTGGTCGAAAGTCGATTCGATGGGCAAAGTTGCCTATCCTGGAACAGCGATCTACTTTATTCGAAGGAGAAACTAGTAGGAAAAGGTTACGGTTATCAAAGAGAATCACGAATGGATTTCACAGATTTTAATTTATTTTTTTCATTAGGAATAATTTTGATTTTAAAAAGTTAAATGTACCCGCATGTGCCACTGTCCCTGAAGAGGTTAATGAGATTAATGGGAGTTTCCGTGGAAATGTAATGCTGCTTTAATTCTACAATTCATAAATAAACGATAGGAGAAAGCCTGACCTTGATACTATTGAAGCAGATTTCCTGAACTTTTTGTTCATTTCGACCTACAACTTACCCGATTCTTCAAGATTGTGATACAACAATACAAGCTCGGTCAGGAACTCCAAGCTCGCAAATCGATTGAAAACAACTCCATAAATTTTTGCCGCGGCACATTAAGGACCAATCTATGTATATCATGTATTCTTTCATTTTTTTTATTCATAAACAATGCTTTATACTGCTACAATCTAAAATTATTGCTACCAAAGTGTTATAGCATATATTTTCTGCCTCGATAGAATAAAAAGAAACGTATAAATAATTCAGATTTCAAGAAAGAGTACAATGTGCTTAATCCTTGTCTACTTTAGTGAAGAAAATTTTTCGTGTTTTTTTTTCTATATTTAAAGGAATTTGTTTTCTACGTAGTTTATTCTGGGTTAGTTTCCGTGGTAGTGTGAAATATTAATATTAGAGTTTTATTAATTAAACTCGGCTTTCTCTATTGCATAGGTCCTCAATAAAAGACAAAAAAAGGTTCTTCCAGTTTATATAAAGAATATCATAGTATCAATCCATTTTCAACTGTTGCCATAAAATTGAAATGTTACAGGTGTAAATATATTGAGCGATTATGTAATATTTTTTCACGATAAGTGCAAGCGATCAGATACGAGTACTTAACATATTCCACGCTGGCTAAATATCAGCCGCTGAAGGCATGAATGCCGACCTTAAATTTGTTAACCCTTTCGCACCGGACGGGACATGTGCTGTCCCAGTCTGAAAAATTTTTGACATTACGGCTGGGACAACATATGTCCCAGTTACTGAAAAACATTTAGGACAGAAAATAACGTCAAGTTGGGCCTCCAAACTGATTCTCAATCGTTCTGAGTCCATAAATTTCACATCTCGATTGTCCCCGATCTAATCAAACAAGCGACAACTGTTAAGGTTGCTCAGTTGTAGGCATACAAATTATTTTATCTAATACTCGCTTGGAGGAGAAATAAGTGATCCCGGTAATGGCGCGCACTCTGACTGGATTTTTCGCCGTTTTGAAAGGGTTAAGTCAATATTACATTTAAATGTTTTGTGTAATGCATAAATTAAATAAAATAATACTGCCTTTCTTTGTCCATTTTGCCGTTTTTCTCAAGTCAGAATAATAAAGCAAATATTGATCGACCAAAGTTGCAATTATGTATTTGAAATTCTGCATTATCACGGGACGAAGACTTGACAGAAAACTTTAAAATGAATGTATCGAATATAAATACCCAGGATATGGAAAGTTAAGTGGCGAATTTGTTGGAAAGTGAATATTGAATATTGCGCATTGCAGGTGTATAATAAAACTTACATTTTTGGAAAAGAAAGTCAGTTGCATCTCGCTTAATCGTCACAGTCAAAGGTCGGATGATGTGCATGCAAAGAGAACTTAATCTACTATAATATCTCAGCAATCGGATACCGGGTCCGGATTTTCTGGGAAAATCGTGCAGAAATCTCTCGTATTTTAGGTTTTAATACATTAAGTAGCACCCCATTCTTAGAGACCTTACCCCACTTTCCATTTAGGTCCTCTACTAGGAAAGGTATCTTTCTATTTGATTTAATAAACTACATTAATTTTTGATAAAATGTTCTATGTATTACTTAAAAACCACTAATTATGGCTCGATTAGGCGCGACAACGTAGTTTAGGGAAAAAATTAATCGTTGATTTTAATTGATCAACGTCAACATAAACGAAAAATCAACGAACCGATGCACAGTGTGTAATTTTAGGGTTCTAGCTGGACAAAAGTCAATTTTCGTAATGGTCCAGATGTATAAAATTTTATTGAAAATCGATAGTAGAATGTCCATAGAAACAGAAAATGTAAAAATGATTTGAAAAAATAATCTGCAATAGTTAATTAACAAGCCTCAAAGTTATACTTTCCGCAGATTGCTTTTATTATACGCTCTCATCATGCCCTAGACATTTTCGTCAATTGGTTTGTAACGAAAGGTTAGAATGAAATTTGCGTATATGTATTGTTATCTACACTTATTTGGGATATATTTACAATTTGTTATTTTTTCTAAACGACCTTCCATTACCATTTTAATCCGCTTTAACAATTAACATGTAATTTAAGTTCCGTTCCGAAATGTATGTAGACTTTTAACATATATTACTATTTATTACACTTTTGCAATTATGTGTGCTTAAAGCTAAAAGTATAACAATTGAACATGCAAAGTGCCGCCTCAGACAAATGATGACATCTATTACTTTTTTATTGTTTTATTCCGCGCGGACTCTGAATTTTGCTTCCCTACGGAAAGTTATTTAAGTTTTGACAAAGTGTACCGTTTATTACACTTTTGCAATTTTGCATGTTCAAAGCAAAAGGTATAAACAATTAAAAATGCAAAGAGCCATTTCAGACAAATGATGACGCGTTGCGCTTCTTTTGTCGTTGCGGTCCGCCGACGGCATCGTGCTATCGCGATCTGGCAGCAGTTATTTTAATTTTTTTAGCAGCAGTTAAAAGACAATTTATAAGGAAAATACCACCAACGGATACTAACAAGCACCCTGCAAGAAGATGTAAAGTTTGTGCTGATAAAGGGAAGGCACAAATGGGAATTGCATTAAGAAAAGAAACTTCGTACTATTGTCCACAGTGCAATGCAGCGTTATTACTTGATATTTGTTTTAAAAAATACGATACTGAACAAATATATATATATATATATATATATATATATATATATATATATATATATATATATAAATTCTATAAAAAAATGTCTCATATTCTTTTATTGTACATTTTTATATCATTTATACGCAGAGAAAACTCGATTATATCAATGTTTGACTTTTTTCCAGCTCAAAATAGACCGCGACTTTAATTGTCTTTCATAACATAACTTTTACATAAAAGTTAATATTTATCGTGTTTAATAATACAAAAAGAAATGAACTTCACGACAAAAAATTCCCCGAGGTGTTAGGTTCAATAGTTTTTTAGATATCAGGATTTGTATAAGAAGAAAATCAGTCAAATAAGCGTGGCCAGTTGCGAACTGCGCAACTTGATTGTCGGATATGTGGATACATTACAAACTTAAGAGTTATATATACTACGTTACGTTAGCAAGATCGATCAACAGCCAGTTAGAGTCTGATGCAACAGGTGTAAGAACGTGCAGTTGAATGGCGCCAAACAACCCAACGATAAGCCTAGCAGACGTCACCAAGACTTCTCATTGGACTGGGATGGCCGTTTCTCACCCCAGTTATAAATAATGCTCTGGTCTCTTTAGATAACAACAAAGAACGATAATAAAAACAAAACAAAGAGGAGATCCTAAAAATGAATGTGCGGTCAATGCAAGAATTAAGTTGTAGCAGTGTACTTTGCTTAGAATAGTTCTTTATGGTAGTATTTTTAACTTTAAACAAGCTGAACAATTTAATGTATTTTACATTTGTCAATGCGGACAGCATAAGAAGTAAAAACGACTTCAGAAGGAAACATAATATCTCTAAAGCCAAGCATGATTGAAGAATTTATTCCAAAGATTTTGTTAAAGAATTACATATATAATAGACAACCTCCGTTATTAATGTACTGTTTTTGCTAATCCGCGGTGCTCTGACGACGGATGGACCCAGATGGTATTCAGAAATGTCACATTTCACAGAAAAATTAGTAAAATCAATGACCAAACGACTAGGAGCTACAATTACATCTAATTGTAAGGGGTATTCTACTAACTACGCAACTAATAGCTTTTGTTTAGTGCAACAGTAATTGAATTACTTTATAAATGGACGCATACTTTTACATTTAAATTTTTCGATACATTATAATAGTTCATTTAATTTTTCACAATGAATTTCAAACAATGCTGCGTTATTCTGCATCAATAAAGATTAAGTTCTGCAACTTTTATCCAAATTTTGTAGCCCTGCCTCTGAACCTTATGCGTCGATAGTGAGGTACAATCGTCAAATTTCGTCCCCGTCCGTTTCTTCTTTTCTAACTAGCGCCATTTAGTTTTCACAGCCCGAAACTTAAGTTAGTGACCTAAGTCGGCCATTGTAAACAATTCGCGGTTAAGTGTCGCTTCAGTGAGAAGATATTTAAAAAAAGAAAAAATTGTTCAAGGTGAGTTTTTGATTAACATATTGTCAGAATGGTTTATTTATTGATAGGTTTGACTTACTGAAATGATTTTTTGGACAAAGTAAATTGTTATTGCATAGATTCAAATCGGTACGAAAACATTTCGGTTGTGACATGTGTTTCTTATTGGATGGATGTTATTCATAACAGTATCAAATTCTTAATATCGTCCCCCCATGTGTGCCTAATATCGTCCAGGGAACGACGTTGTTTGTGCAATTTCCGGGGAGAATTGAAATTTCTTAAACTATACCAATGATTAATGACTGATTAGATACAATAATTATAATGACTACATTATTGTTAAATTCTTAAAAATGTAATTTAAGTTCAAGTGATTACTGTGATCTCAATATCGTCCCCGGGACATAATTAGGTGCCCAAAAATATATTCTTAGAATTTCTACTTTATTGTAAAATCTATTCTTGTAGAAATTAACAAAGATAACGAGTTGTTGATTATTCTAAATAATAAAGACGCATTCTCCCTAATCTTTGACGTGTCATTTATTATTTTTTTCTTAATATTTTTTTTAAAAAGGAGGCGATATTTGGCGACTGTACCCTATTGTCATAGTATTGTCCGTCGTCGAGCGGATGCCGACGACCGATCGTTTCGCGCAATCTGTCGTAAATGGAAAAATATTTGGTGTTCTAGAGAAAATTGAATTAAGTATCTTTCCTTAGGGGAAGGCTAAGAGAGGACAGGATTGATGGTCTCCAGATCTGCAAGGCTCTATTCGCTCCGAGTGTGACTGCAGCGCCAGACCAAATATGAACTACGGGTGGCTGTCAGAGTATGTTTTTATATGTTTGTCAATAGTCAGAGATATGTGAGTAAGTCAAAACACGATTGTCGACACTTGTAGGAATATCTATTCGAAATTCGGTGCAATCGATTATGACCCTGGTGTTATTATAATCAGGTAGGAAACAATCAGGCATAGTTTCTTGTACTGTATCGATATCTGGCCAAAATACTAAATTTCTTGTCGCATTAGCAAGATGTTGCAGAATTTCATAAAAAATTGTTGAAACTGTTGTTCTGTGAACACTAAATAATACACCGAGTGCCGAAAATGTTAATCCAGTTTTAATTTTCATTAAAAAAATTAGTAGTCGGTCTTTTTTCGTGAATTGAAGGAAATATTGTTGGAATGTAGCTAGGACTCAACTCTTCTTCTGATTTTTTACCCCCAATAAAATGATCACTACAAATACAATATTTTTAATAAATTTTAGCACAGTATTAATTAAACTGTTTGCGAGATAAAAATTTTCTCACTGATAATTTTTATTTTTCTTTTGATCATAAAATTTTTATAATATTAAAATTTATTCTTTTATAAATTTTATTTTTGCTTTTTCGTTACAGAATTTCAAAAAAATTATTTACATTTACTGAACTTAACAATTTTCCAAAGATTTACAATACTCCGAATTATTATTTTTAATAACAATAAGGTTATGGTACTACTTACTTTAGCCTTTGAACTGCAGCTATCCACTGATTCCGTTGATTTATTTTCCATGTAGCGGTCGGAAATTTATAAAATTTGCACTTACTTTTTCTGCTAGTATTTTTACAATTCACTACACAACAACTCTGGTGACTCATTTTTATTTTATTTATTGAAATTAAAACAAAAAAAAATATTTTAACGTGTTTTTGTTTACAATTTCGGTTATAATAGCCTCCCGTAATGCTCAAAGTGACCACTGCGAACGCTTCAGTCGATTTAACTTCCCCTACCATGCCTACCCTCAGAGCGAATACAGATCCCAGGAGTATTCACTCTTACAATTAGATGACCGAACGAAGAGAATTTCATTGTTACCTCACGAGTTCGTGTTGCTGCTGAAACGTTCGCCATGTGTAGCGTACACTTTATTTTTCTCGGTGGTCGGCTAAGTGTTCAATTAGAAAGGCCTAAAAATTTACCGAAATAAAGATATACAAAAATTAAATGAAAACAAAATATATCTATATTCTGATCATTTTAAGAACTAATGGATTGATTAGTCCTTATAAGATCTTTTTTGGTCAAAGTGGCATAATAGGGTAGAATATTTTTCACATATCCTGTATAAAATACTACGTATTCGTGTTAATTAAGACGGGTCTGTCATGCTTCTTCGTCACCGAGAATCAAGTGTGAGTTAGCTAACTCCTTACCTCTCTAAGCTGTACAAGTGTCACTCTCATTGGAAGTTAACCGATCTTCCCACCATCGGCACCTCCCACTCACTGTCGCCTATTATACAGTAGAACCCCGCTGTAATCAACTCAGAAAATCTTGACTCTTTCGCTGTATTCAACTTTCTCCTCCAACGCTTTTCATCCCCTCTCTGCATTGCTAATGTATCTATCTTCTTTTATCAGAATGTTTCCCTCTGCGCATCGACAGGCGCAGAAGTCCAAAATAGGTTGACACTGAGCATAATACTGGTTGGTATATGTTTTGGTGGGGAGCGGGGAAGTTGACTACGGTGAAATGTTGCCTACAGCGGGGTTGATTACATCGGGGTTCTACTGTATACAGGGGTGCCGTAACTGTTGGTTCATGAGTCAACTATTACTCCGTCCCCTCCTTATCTGCTGTTACTATCGTCCGTCTAGTCGCGTGTATTCATCTGCTGATTATTCTCGTTTAACCCTTTCACAGTTTGGTAAAATTACGAATTCTGGTCCAAAAAATGTCTAGTTTTTTTATGTTCGGAAATACTTCGGCATGTAATAAAAAATGTAATAAAACATGTTTTATATGTATCTTGTTAGTAATTAGTTCGTGTATGATAGATTTTCAAACACGGGATACATAAGCCGACGTCACAATCCGGGCAGTAATATCTTGTATCTTCTTCAGTTAAAATAATCTTAGAAAACAGAGAAAGCAACGAATCTAGCCATAGTCTTACAATTAGATATCTTTGGTAAAATAAACAGTTTGAACGCCTTACCCTGCCCGTGCGTTGCACGCGAAAAGCTGAATGGTATTTGACGCTATGCCCGTGACTGTCACGGGGTAAACCGTTTGGTACTTGACGCTCTCCCCGTGACTGTCACGGGATAAACTGTTAATGGGTTAATAGCCTGTTCGTCTACTCCTCTATTTCTCTAATCGTCTATACGTCTATAAGTCTACTTGTCTATTCGTCTATAAGTTTACTCGTGCATTGGCTTATTCTGCTACTTTTCGTCTAACCACGTTTCCGTCTACCGTGGCTTTCGTCGCCCCTCTCTACGTCTACTCGTCCGCGTGCCATCTACGAAGTTTATTCAAAATAAAACCGAACTTTTTAAATTATGCGTCAATGGTGATATTTATAGCCTTGCAGTAGGCACCATTGTGTTCAACAATACTCATTTTGACATCACATTTTCTTGGATTGTTAATGCCTCGTATAGTTTTCGTGCAATTTGTATTTAAGTGCAACATCTTTAAGTGGTAGTTCCGATTTTTGAAATGTGCGATTTTCTGGAACAACGATGTAAAAAGAGACTAGAGTTGTGGCGAGACAACTCATTGTTCTTACACCGCGACAATGCATCGGCCTACTCAGCTTTGTTAATTCGAGAGTTTTGTGCAAAAATCAGATGACTGTTCACCCCCACCGTTCTTACTTGCCAAACTTGAGTCCTCGTGATTTTTTCTTGTTTACCAAATTAAAATCTGTTCAGAAAGGATGCCGTATTCAGTTTGTAGATGATATCAAAGTAAATACGTCACAAATCTTGGAGAACATTTAAACTGAAGCTATCCAGCACTGCTTCGCGAAATGGAAATACCGCTGGGAAAGGTGTGTGGGAATAGTGGAGGGGAGTACTTTGAAGGGGACAAAGACGAATAACCTGTAAAATTAAAAATAAAGTTTTTTTCAAACAAGTTCGGTATTTTTCTAAATAGGCCTCGTATTTACGTCTTTCGTATATCTATTCGTTGTTTTATTCGATATATATCCCCCTTTTAGCAGAACCGTATTTTATTCACATCGTTGCATATATACATATGTTGGGAACTATTATATATATATAGGGTATCTGCGCTTCGGTGAAAACTGATGCACGGCAAGGTTAAAAGCATCGCGCCTGCGGACTGAAACAAATGCGTTACAAAGGCACCGTGCGCGTTTGACGTTTAGGCTGCGAGTGTTTGGCAATTGAATCGCCCGCGGTTAGAGTTCGGGAAGTGCGCGCCCAATTACAGCCAATGGCGGTGCCTAGCGACAGACGCAAGTGCGTAGATCCACGAATTTCGACACGCGCACATCGTGTAATTTGGCCGATCAAGCTGGAGGAAATTGTTTCTTGAAAGAAATTTCAGTTTTTATTAATTTTATTGACTTTTATACTAATACAAAGCATAATCTTATTCTTAGTATTAATTACAATATATTTTTTAATAATTATTTGATACTTTTACGTAGAATAAGAAAGGGTCTAGCAGAATAAGGGAGTCAAAAGTGCCCTTGAGCCGATTTTATTCGCCGATGGGTCATTCGATAGGTGATCATGAAAAACCATTATACACAAATTTTTAATTCGATACCTTCACCGGGTGGGTAGTTATAGGGTAAAATCGAAAAATCAGTTTTTGCCTCATTTTCCACAATTAATGTGGTGCAAAAATTCCAAAAAAAATTCTGACACATTTTAAACATGAATACACACGTTAGGGATTTTTTTTCAGATTTTTCTTTTGCAAGTTCCACTAACGAAAAATGAAAAACTGAAAAAAAAATGTTTAAACATCGATTTTGTATTGAAATCTTCTGAGCACAACTTTTTCCTTTTTACAGTAGTTGCCTAATGTTGTCATTGTTATACCCTAATTTTTTCAGATTTTTTGAGTACGGTGCATCACGGTCGGAAAAATCAAAAACCGATTTCTGGGACACATTTTGGGCTGAAACTCGCCCATTATTTGCCATTCTTGCATGATTTTAATACAGTATGTTCATATTGTGACCTTCAATGTTTCTGCATAAAAATATGCAGATGTTAAATAACAGTGGTTCCCAGTGGTTCGATTATAAGGGACAGCCAAAACTCTTACCCAAGTCGAAGCTGCACTAAAAGTTAACATCTTTGAGAAATTTCTTAAAGTTAACTATTTAGCTCTTGGAACCGCCCAGAGGCGGAAAATTTAAAAATACCGATAAAAATTATATATCTATAAATATCAAGTAAATACCTGTCGACGGAAGAATTATAATATGTACATATTTTTGTTACAAACATTCAGTGACGTGTACGAATCTATAAAATAGCGTTAATCATTTGTTGGGTATGATAAAAATCCATCCCTTAATTTGGATATTAGAGGGTTAATGTATTTGAGAATACCAGTGTCAAAGAATATGGCGGAATTCGTGAAAAGAACGAAACAACAAATATTTAAAAAGCATTGTTGCCGGCTTTCCTATAGCTACACTATTATGTGTAACCGCGTTTTTCTCGAAATTATGTTTTCGGGCATGGCTGATAAGATAACTGAAAATCTAATTGAATATATTCTTAACAAAACTTGTCACTATAGTCGGTATCAAAATATTTAAGTTATTTTTATTTCTTCTAACTTTTTTATTGTGATAAAGCAGGTAAATAAGTCGAAATCGTCAATTTCAACATTTAAGAATGGCCATTTTTTACAAACAATGAGATATTACATTTATTTTGATACGACGTATAACCACATTCATATTGAAGAGAATGGCATGTCGCTTTTGTGCGCCACTCTATTACAACGGCCGGAATTATGTTAGCCATCAGGACATGTTTTTAAAAGATTGCCTTCTTCAACGATGCGTACCTGCTACAATTTTGTACATTTCGACGTAAAAAAAATGTACCATTTGTGGTACACGTTGAACTTGATCTGCAGGCCACGTGTACCATAAATAGTACACGCAGACATATTTATTTAATGCGCTGAAAATATATGTTTTAGGACAAATTTAATTTTGTAAAGTATATTTCCACTAAAAGAATGAGACATTATACGATATGGAGTGTAGAACAAATCACATCAATTTGTTTAATTGTTATATATACAATAATCATTAATTACATGTGATGGATGACTTGTTTAAAGTAAGAAATGCGTAAAAATGACTTGTTTGGGCAATCGCTTATTTATACCATATTAAAGTTTTGCGTAAAGGCCTACTACATGCTGCCATTTTTACTAATCGAAAATTTTCGAGCTGATTGACTTTTACCGTCGAACTGATCGCAGCGCCACGTGTACCATAAATGGTACACGATGTGATAATCACTATAAGCAAATTAATTACTTACAAATTGATGATATAATGACATATTATGTGTAAATGTATCAACTTTGAGTCAAAACAAGTGGCCTAGAAATCCTGTCGCGCAAAAACGGCTTGGCACGGAACGTGTTAAGGACCGCAAAGTAATCTGTAAGACATACGCCTGGGACCGCACGTTTTTGGGCAAACTTATACGTTCTAAAATGAACATAACTTTATTTTTTATGAAGCAATTTTTGTGAAACTTTCAGAAATTGTATAATAGGATGCATTTTCGGTATTACTGAAAAAAGAATATTTATAATAACTTTTTTAAGACGAAGGCGATTCATCGGTGGTTCTTGTTAGATTCTTGGCAAACCAAGGATTAAACTATCATGTTTAATACATTGACTATTGATGTAAATACTTAAATACACAAAGTAGATACAATGTATCAAAGTGGGTGACATCTAAAGACAGCGTGTAGAAAACGGGTTATTTCGTGATCCATCCGTAACAGACGGGACGCGCAACACGAGAAAACTCGTGAGCGGTCCTTAATGTGTTAAGCAAATATGTGTCCAAAAGAATACAGTATTCTTATCTTAAAAACTAAATTTCAGAAGAATGTCTAAAAGTAGCACGAAAAAAGGGAATATCTACTTAAAAAAAAATAAGTAAAACGGTAGGAAGAATTATAGTTCAGAGGCATGCTGATTAGCGATACGATCAGAATGGTTCTTTCTTTTGGTGGCTGAGAATAGACATACGATCTGTATGGATTCAATTAATTTCTTTCGAATAAAATTTTACAAGCAGACGTATCTTATCTAACAAGGAAGGTATTCGAAGTGGGGACTCACGGATTCGAATGAAATTTTGTGGGTTTGTAGAGTGATCCAAGACAAGAATAATGGTATATTCTATTCGTGCCCAATCGCCCTTTAAGGGCATGAAATTTAACCCCAAAGAGAAATCAACACTTGCACTTCCTCGCTTATATCTCCTAAAGTACAAAAGATAGAAAAAAATGTTTTAGGTAAAAGTTTAACGGTAAAAGGAGCACTATAAGTTTGCATTAACAAATTTTTAAAAACAACTTTCCTTTTCGAAAAAAAAATTTTTTTTTGCATTATTTTAAACAATTTTTAAATCTTTTTGGTAATGAAAAATGTGGCATTTTTTATTCTGAATTCAACCATAACAATATTTTTATTATACACGGCTAGGGTTACAGAGATACACAACAAAACGTACTGCCTAGCGCGGGGTACCGCGCAATAGGGCGTTAACAACATATAAAGTTACATATTGAGAATGCTCATTTTCGTTGCAGGACATAACTATGTGACGAAGATGGGTGTGGTAACATAAAAATCCCAAATTATGAAATATTACGTAAAAATTAATGACGTATGATATAGATCGTACTACATATATCCCATATATACATACATAAACATTTTTTAAATATGACAAATTACAAATATACTACAAATATGACAAATTTAAAAGTACCCTTCGTGTTAAAAAGCCAAATTACAATGAGCACCTTTAAGCGCCTTCAGTATCAGAAAGCCAGCCAGCGTCAAGCGTCTATAGGCGCTCACAGTAGTGAAATGGTTAAAACGATGATATACGCATAGGCACTTTTTGCACCAAGCACATCTTATGATGTGCAGGCTTATCACCAAATTGCAATCTCTCACATCGAACCAGTTGTCATCTCCGAGAGTCCGCAAATTATTTAAGAACTCTTGGTATAAAAAGTGGATACCTAGAGGAAAGGTTACAACAACAGATTGAAAATCCGGTAGATTTATGTTTTAAATTTCCTGAACCAGATAAACTGCCACGTTGTGAATTATGTGATAAGCCTGCTATTATAAGATGTGCTTGGTGTAAAAAGTATCTGTGTGCAGATCACTTTTTTAATGAAGATAGTATTTCGTCTTTCTCACTTTGCGAAAACTATGTCGAGTGAAGAACATGTATTGGCGTGTGCTTACAATGTAGTAAAATGTTAAATAAGCGTTTAAAAAATATTTATGTATGTATATATGGGATATAGTACGATCAATATCATACGTCATTAATTTTTACGTAATATTTCATAATTTGGGATTTTTATGTTACCACACCCATCTTCGTCACATAGTTATGTCCTGCAACGAAAATGAGCATTCTCAATATGTAACTTTATATGTTGTTAACGCCCTATTGCGCGGTACCCCGCGCTAGGCAGTACGTTTTGTTGTGTATCTCTGTAACCCTAGCCGTGTATAATAAAAATATTGTTATGGTTGAATTCAGAATAAAAAATGCCACATTTTTCATTACCAAAAAGATTTAAAAATTGTTTAAAATAACGCAAAAAAAAATTTTTTTTTCGAAAAGGAAAGTTGTTTTTAAAAATTTGTTAATGGAAACTTATAGTGCTCCTTTTACCGTTAAACTTTTACCTAAAACATTTTTTTTGTATCTTTTGTACTTTAGGAGATATAAGCGAGGAAGTGCAAGTGTCGATTTCACTTTGAGGTTAAATTTCATGCCCTTAAAGGGCGATTGGGCACGAATGAAATATACCATTATTCTTGTTTTGGATCACTCTACAAACCCACAAAATTTCATTCGAATCCGCGAGTCCCCACTTCGAATACCTTCCTTGTAAGGGATGACTTTGTGGAACGCTGAAGAAGTGTCACAAAAATCAGTAGTTACCGTAGTAAAATAAACTATTTTTTTTTATTCGGAATTTCGGATACTGTCTTAACACATTGAGCGTCGGCCCCGCGATAATGCGTAATTTTTTGTTTCTTTATATGCACATTTCTACACCTCGTAGATCAAAAGATGATCGCCCTTAGAGGCTTTCGCGTGATATGAAGAATTATGAGGGTGTTAGAATCATTGGATCAGGGAAAAAAATTGTTGCGAAAATGTATAAGGTATCAAATATTTTTTTTAGTTACTTCTTGTTCAGATACAAGCGAATGAAGCCGGCGCTTAATGTGTTAAGAATCGACAAAAAATTTTTTGATACTTGATATTTTCTCCCAAAGCGTTAACAAGGAAAAGGTATGGGGAGTACGGAAAATTATTTAAAAAGATTCAGGAAAGTTTTATGATGTGTATGCATATGTATACACTGAAGGCATTTTATTTAACAGGAAGTGATTAAATATTTCCCGAGAGATTAAGGTTGTCAGGAATATACTTTACCAGAAGATATTTTAACGGAAAGAAAGATATCGTATGGTGTAAATAATTTTTGCACTTTCATTGGTGAACAAAACTTTCGAGGCCAACTTTATTTTTTCAATGGAACAATATAATTTGAAATACATTGTTCGATTTATGTTGACGTTCCCTGTAATAAAACTATCAGCCTCCCCTATTAAAAATAAATTGTCGGGAGTTGGAAAGATGTGATGGTTGAATTCTCTGTGATTAAATCTAATTTCTTAAAATCTGTACACGCTGGTAACATTAACCCTTTGCGGACGAGAGGCGACTCTCAGTCGCCACGGTGTTTCGCGCGGCAAGACGAGTGGCGACATGCGGTGTATATATTAGATTTCGTTATCTTAAATCGAAAGGATCGCACTATTGGTTCTTGGAAAGGTTCCTTAGCTGTTTGTGCTCTTTTACACGATGTGTGAAATGACACATCATAACAGAGATATGATAATGAAAGATTCTTCTAAGAGTGTAGCTCTGACAATGATACCGACATCAGTTGAGACTTGGTGAGTGTGGCAAAAGCATCAGAAGAATTTGATTAACGTGATTTTGTGTGAACCTTTACAAAAATGGATTTCACAAAGGAACTCAGTTCTAGTGAAGACGAATTTTGTTTTGATACGGTTCATGACGAAATCCGACGTATTCATAAAGAAATTATGTGGGATGGAAAGTGACCTAAGCGATGAAGATGATGATAATATAGTACGGGATAGTAGCAGGGGATAATCCCCATATTTATATGTAAGATCATTTTATTGTATCATGTAAGTCACTCAACTCATTCGCAAAAATCGCCTCATCCTGCTACCTCATCCGGCCGAAAAAGTCGTCTTCCGCAAAGGGTTAACGATGACTGCAAATGTGGTACCTACTGTTGATGTTTATGAATCAGAGGTACAACTACTTTTACTAATATATGTATATATATTAATAATAATAAAACACTGCTAAACAATAATAACAGCAGTAAAAATAATATAATATTGTATAATGATTTGCAAGTTGAAGCACTAAGCAATAACAAGTGTTAGAAACATTGCACTTTATTATATTATTTTTAACGCAACTATTATTGTTAGGCAGTGTTTTTTTTATTACCATTTATTGCAGTCATCTTCTCATCTCATGTAAGCTAAACCCAGGCCAATCACAGGTAACTTTGTACTTTCTCATTTCCCCAACACTTCAATTAAAATATACCCCAAATTGTTTTCTAGCCCAAGTAAATTAACAAAATATTTTCGTAATGGACATCCAGATATATTTAGTGACTCTTTTAAAATTGTACAATTCAACTTTTTAAAAAATGAGTTAAACTCAGCAATGCTTTCTCCTACTAGAATCATTAAAAAATGGAAACGTATGATGTCCTCCTTCGTGGCACAACTTCTACAAAAAAAAAATGTTAACTTTAATCCCTCGCAAAGTATTCGACAATTTCTCCTTGAACGAAACACTGTTTATTCACGTACGTTTATCTGAGAGAGGGTCCGATTACTCAGGGAATAGTCAATTTTGTAAGAACCGATTGAGAAGGAAATATATGAAAAGAGATGCGTCTGAATCTATCTTGTAGAATAAAATTGCAAGGAAGAATAATGTGTATATGTAGAAAAAAAGAAGTGGTAAACGGTAGAGAATAATGAAAGGAGAAGAACATCAACTGATTGTGAGATAGAAGTAGAAAGGCGGTTTCCAACGAGCGGCCAAGTACTTTTACACTCATACCGCCGACAATTTGTTGGTTTTTGGCACAACTTTTGAGAAAAAAAAATGTTAATTACTTTAATCCCTCGAAAGGTATCCGACCATTTCTCCTCAAACGAAACAATCTATTTATTCACGTATGTTTATGTGAGAGAAGGACCGATTACTCAGAGAATAGTCAATTTTATAAAAAGCAATTGAAAAGGACATATTTGAAGACGTGTCTGAATCAATCGTGTAGGATGACATTACAGGAAGGAATAATGCGTAAATATAGGAATAAAGAAACAGTAAATAGTAGAAGATAATGAAAGGAGAGGATCAGCCAACATAGAAGTAGAAAGACTGCTTCCAACGAGTGATCAACTTTTGCACTGATACCGCCGACAATGTTGTTGGCTGTCGACTGTCCGTTGCTGGTTGCTGTTCGCTGCTGTTACCACCGTCAGCTACGAGATTGTACTGTAGAGCGCGATAGTGAAAGGAGAAAAAGGGCGACGGCGGAAAATGTGAAAGTGAGAGGGAGAAAAGAGGCGAAGCGGTGGGGGGAAGAGTGGTTGGAAGAGAGCGGAGTCATGTATTGATCGTGTCGCACAGGGGTGGAGCAATTGCCGACCGACTGGCTGGTCTGTCTACCATACCAGCTTGAGCTGCGTTAAGAAACCGAGAAAATGTGAAAGAAGAGACTCGCCCTTCGTGGAAAGGGTTTCCTACATCTCGACGGCAAAGAGCACAGCGTATCGGGGATGACCGAGAAGAGATGGTGCGTTGCCTTGACATCAGGTGACCGTGATATATACGCACCACTGTTATTCGTTTCTTTCTCTTTCACCCTTATTATATTCAATAACTCATTACATTGAATCATAATATTATCTTTTAGAAGTTTATCCTTCTGGAAATTAATGTTTCGAAGCAATGTATTGTGCCTTATTATCTTTTAATGATCGAATAATGGGAAAACTGGAAGCTGTGTATCGAAAGATTCGGAAAAACTTATTGTTGCATACTTTTTTAGTTTGTTTTTTTTTCATTGTCTGTCCAGTAAATATTGGTCGGCCAATTAAGTATTTTCTTTATTAGTGGCAGGACAGAAATTGTTTATAACGTTGTTTAGAGTATTGAAAGAGATGAATCGCATCGAAGAAATCATTCTTTTTCAGATTTTATTCTTTAAGGTTTCTCTTCCAAGGGCATGATGCTCTTTTTTGTGGAAATTTTGTAAATTTTCTTATTGTATTTTATAGCAGAGGAATAAATACGAGGATATTTATCGTGTGACCTTGGAATGACCTTGAATACCAACATTTTTGTAATTAGTGTGGAATTTTCGTTGGTCAGGGTTGGTCAAATGGGGAGAATGACAGAAGTGACTTTGAGAGTGTTAATAGACGCTATTAATTTTTATTTTATTAAACTTTCTTATGTAGATTCTGAAGAAAAAGTTCTCGATTCATTACATTGAACGCAAAGAGTTATTATTACGGTCAGCTCGTTCACCTGATGTCATGCTTCAACATTTCTTCCCATGGAGTACATGGAAGAACAAAATTTACGAGACAGGGGATGCAATGTCAGAAGAGCAATGGACAAAACGGCAACAAATGTACTGGATTGGCATAAAAAATACTGGGATTCGTATCCTGTCGTTAATAGTTAAAATTTTTTTTTTCCGTCTTCTTTATGAATCCACATCACTTATATTTCACTTTTAAAAATGCATATTGAATTTTAAAGCCATTTTCTTTAAAGCATGAACGCATTCGTGAAATTCGAAGATACGCGGTATTGTACGGAAGATACTTTAAAATAAACACATAAATACAGTAATTATCGCAAAGAATAATAATTTTACTTAAAATTCTTGTCAGCATTAATTGTGTTACTTGCCATAAAAACATGGGAAATATAGCTTCGTGAAATATTTTGCCTGCCAACGGAAGACAACACTGTTACACAAGCACTTTTACGAGGGTGAGATGAAACGTTTCTGGCCTAATAGGGAAAATAAAAAAATTATGGTATAAATTTACTTTATTTTTCTACATAATCTTCTTCTAAAGATATAAACCTACGCTACCAGTGTTGGCGTGCTTGGGTTCCTTCTGTAAGGACGCTTTCGTCTGAGTTTGCAAAATAGATGTTTGTCGCGGCAATCACTTTGATTTTGGATCAACACCTTTTTCCAGCAAGGATTTTGTCAGGTTCGGAAATAGGCTGTTGTTGATACGATTATTGTTAGGTCTGAGTTAAATAAGGTGCATGAGACAAGCCTTTAACCCTTTGCTCTCGGAGTCATCTCTAACGTTATTTATTAGCAACCTGGCGGCAGTATTTGGTATCTTGCGCCATTTGAATAAAAAAATTCAGGTGAACATACATTTCTTATCCCTTTGCACTCGAGGAAATTTCGCTCGTATGAACTAGCAACTCGAGATAATTTCAGCAAAATGAGGCAAATATTTTGTAAGTACTTTCAAAAAAATTTTATACTAAGGAGGTTGACCGAGTCGGGTCCACGAAAAAAAATTGGGAAAAGAATAGTTTATTGTATAGGAAATAAACATATAGAGCTCGAGAACGCGAGAAACGCTAGGGTGCCATAGTGGCGTCTTTTGAGTGCGAAGGGTTAAAATATTGCGATGCAATAAGTTCATACTCTGCAATCGGTAATAAGTTCGAAGATCCACTTACAGGGAGCAATCAAGTAATATGGTAGGCTTACAATGTCCCCTCCTGGGTCATCGGAGTGCAAAGGGTTAACATTCAACAAGCGTTGCAGTCGAGGCACCGCACGACGTTAGCAGACACCTTCTTTGCTGACATTCGTTTATGTCTAAGGTGTGTATCAGGATGTGATGCACCCTTTCTAACGATATGCTAGACAATTTCAGCTATTTCTGTGAGCTTCAACCTATGATGATTGATAATGATTTCTTGGACCTTTTTAACTATTTCTTCAGCTGCAACAGATTTTGGCCTTCCCGAACACTTAGCATTTTAACCCTTTGGCCTACACGATACCTGTCAATTGCGCGAGCCATAGTAAACAAGAAAGTCGGTCGCGCGCCGTGGCATTCAGTTGTTCAGAATCGTGGTTTTCGCTTATAGCACATATTCTCTACCACGAGTCAGACTCGTGGTTTTCGCTTATGGCATAAATTTCTTACCACGAGTCTCACTCGTGGTTATAGGCCAAAGGGTTAAATGATTGGAAATGGGTATTAAAATAAAACCGTATACTTTTATACTAAAAATTACTTTATTAGAAGGCTAGATAAAATGTGTCTTTATATGTTTCGGGTTTAGAACCGACTGACTGTGCACGATCAAAAAGTAGAGCTCGGGCCCACTTACATACAAGGGAACATCCTGATGTGTAAATCATCGACTTTTATGAAATTTTAGTATGATATAGTCCTCGCGAAAATATTTGTCCCGTATTTTTTTTTAACCCCTTGCACTATTTCCACGAGTCTGACTCGTGATGAAAATTTTAGGCCAGAGTTGAATATCACGAGTCTGACTCGTGGTATTAATCTCGGGCAAAGTATTAATATCTCGAATAAAATCGTATGTCCCCGTGCAGGATTATTAAATTTAGACTTTGATTCAAATCCATTTGAGTTTCACAGAAGTTCCATTGCGTGAAGTAAATACTAGCACGGTAATCTTTGTCAGTCGTGAGATATCGTATATCGGGCGTTCGATTTAGGCATGGATTCTTGCGAGTTTACCGATAGTGCAAGGGGTTAACGGCAACCGTCCACGTTAAAGGGGTGAAAACCATCCTCAAAGTTGAAAAAAAGTATTTTTTATCATATTGTTTAAACAACTGGGTTTTTTAAAAAAATGTTTATACCATTGGATTCGTGGTCGAAATACGTTAATTTTCAGTCCTTACGAAATTTTCGTATCTCTAACAGTTTCGGAGATATTCGATAAAATACTTTTCGTTACCCCAACTTTGGGGGCGGTTTTCACCCCTTTAACCGTGGACGGTTGCCGATAAAACAAATTAGGTGTCAAATATTTACACAAAATCCACCTTTTACTATAGCTTCATAAGAATTGGTGATTTACAGTTTAGTATGGTATTGATGTGACTCTACAGCCGACAGACCTGAAAAATTGAACAATTCTGGGGAGGTGTGCTTTATATATTTACAATGAATACTACTATTGCAATAATTATTAAAAATTATTTATTAATCAATTGCATTTTTTAAATTTATATAAAAGCAATATGGGTGACTTACAATAAAATCTGCCCTTTCAGAGCAGTCATACATGTATATACGAAAGAATAACTTAACAAGTACGCAAGCGTAAAAATTGAAAATGCAATAACTTTTTTTGTAATGCAAATATCAAATTTTCAATTTATCCGTATTTTGTGTTTCGATATATAGTATTCACAAACAAATATTAAAAAAAATGGATTGAAATTTAACTGACAAAATGATGAAAACAGTGGTATTTTTTAGCATATTATTTAAACAAATGGATTTCTTAAAAAAATGATTATACTATTGGATTCAAAATCCGAAGGCATTGATTTTCACTCTCTACGAAATTTTCGTATCTCTAATAGTTTTTGAGATATTCGATAAAGAAGTTTCAGGACCTCAACTTTGAGGGTGGTTTTCACCCTCTAACGTGGACGGTTGCCGATTAAAAAAAATACGGGTCAAATATTTTCGCGAGGACTATATCATACTAAAATTTCATCAAAATCGGTGATTTACACCTCGGCATGTTCCCTTGTTTGTAACATAAACTGTTTATGTGACTCTCCCCTGCAGAGAGTCTTCTGTTTAGTCTACGAATTCCTAGAACGGAGAGTCGTTTTTGTAATTATTCAATATATGTAATACTATATTGTTAATATAAATCCAATATAAATGCTTTCACAATCACGTTGGACACCAGTAAATTGCGATTTTACAATTTTAAACTTTTGCTTATAATTGCCAGTCAACAATGTATTAAAATGGCTCTGGGAAAGCCATTCCTAGAAAAAATAATCCTTAAGAGTGTAATAGCGAATGATGCTATTCGCGATCTGGATCCGCCAAATGAAAGAGAATTTTGTATTTATGAGTTTTATATATGTATATTAAAATGTCGTGACTTGTTCGGACAGCGTTAGGACAGCGATTTTGCGTATAACAGAGTTAGTGAAAAGAATGTCGTGAATGATCTGTGTGAACTGAATGAACCCCTGAATATGAACTTCTTATGGGGAGAGAATACGGGGTTTTTAAGGGACTTTTGGAGAAGGAGTGGGAGTAGTGATAATGATGGATGCAAGGCGAAGGTCAAAGTAAGAAGTAGAATTTCGGACTTAGAACGGTGATTTTGGAGATGAGTAATGAGCGGTGACGATACTTGGGAGTTGAAAGGTCGAAATGAAAACTAGGAAGTTTGGATTTGGAGTAGTGAGTCAGAGGTGATGACGGAAGTTAGTTTAGCTGCGTATGAAATATTTGCGCTTATAAAATATTCTTATATAGTATATTTTATAAAGTTATGCCGTCGTGGCGAGATACGTCTGGATATTCGAATGTTATGGTGTTTAGATTAGTGACGTCACGATGTGCAGCGTGCGGCCGCGGATGGGCCTAAGAGCAGAACGTGCTCTGCGACGATCGAGTACGGACGTTTTACGGGTTTATGTATTTTTTTCTTATGTATTTCTTATGGTCTTATGGTGTTTTATGTTATTTACGTTTTTTTTTTTTTTGTAAAGATCTATTAAGTTAATTAGTGTTGTTTTTTTTATATTTCTTATTTCTATATACTTTAAACTTAATTTAATAAATATATATCAGTTTAATTTTAATACGCCCTCAAATAATTTAACGAACGGCCATCCTCCTGCTACACTTATAGTTATCTTATATACTAAACAAGCGAAGTGTCGGTACATTACACCTCCCACTTTATATTCAAGATGAAGATTTTAATATTCATCTTCATGGTACCTTTGGTACGTCGAAATTGGCTTTGACTAATACTAGGATTCGTGTTGTTGCTATCGGTGTGATTATACAGATTTTGTCGTCGCTTAGAAACAATAATTGTTAAAAAAAACTTACATACTACGTAAAATATAAATAAGAATTCGATTATAATATGTATAAATTGATTCTAAGTATTTAGGAGTTTTTGTCTTATGTTGAGCTATTTCTTAAATAATCAAGAAGTATAAGAATATTGGCGTTGATTAAAAATAACAATATTTCGAAAATCTTACATACTACATACAATATAAATAAAAATTCTACTATGACGCATATTAATGAATTCTAAGTAAGTAAAATTTCCTTTTTCTTATGATTAGCTATTTCTAAATAGACGAGAAGTATAAAAATTGATGGCGTTGGTGAAAAGTAATAATATTTTAAAAACTGACACACTAAATATAATCTAAATGAAAGTTCAATTCTAGGGCACAGTAATACATTTTGAGCAATTAGAAGTTCTTTTTTCTTATGATTAGTTATTTGAAAATATTCGAGATATAAATTTGGTATTGTAACATATTGTGGAGTTACCTTTAAGTTAGTTTTTTGTTCAATACGGCAATTGTTGGTGAGTAATTTAAACGCAAATACAATCGGAGTACCAGAGTTTTCTTGTGCAATTGGACTTGAATTACGTTGTTTATTAGATTTTAAAAAAACAAAATCCTTTAGCGTTTTCTGGTAATTTGTGCCACGATTTGTTGGAAATAACGATTCTTCAATGTCTATGGTATTACATATAAAAGCGCTTGCAACTGTTATGGTTTGCATCTTTGGAGTATGATATTTTTTCTGTATGATTTTGTTTCCTTGGCCAGATTCGTAATGTTTAAAACGAGTAACAGTATTCCTTTTTATAGTATACGATTCATAATTCATTTTGGTACTTTTACGCGTGCTTTTATAGTTCTCTGTTACGAAAACATTTTCGTAGAGTTGCGATTCTTGCAATTTTAACTTGTCACTTTTATCGGAGCTTATTTCGGAAACTATTTCATCATTTAAAATTAGGTCTTTCGAGACGAACTTAACATAATTTTTTTTGGAAGAATGAAAAGATTCGTTATGTTCGATAACTTTGTCGCGTTGTAATATATGTAGTCGTTTCGATCCCCTCTTTTAAATCTGAATTAGTTTTAGCTTCGATGTTTATATCGCAAACACTTGATTTGATGATGGCGTCTTCGTTTAATCTAGAATCTATTTTACTGAGATCATCGGTACTAGAATTGACTTTGGGTTTTGAATTTATAACAGATTCGGTATTCGAACTAGAATTTGATGATTCACTAGTAATAAGAATAGGTTGTTCGTTTTTCTTAAAACTTTCTAAATTTGCATTAGATGTTGACGAAGTTTTTGTATGAGTAAGTGGTTCAGATTCACAATGTGGGGAATTGAATGAATTATTTAATTTTAAATCTGTTTGAATACCTTTGATGGTTCTCGGAGTGGTAGTAAGTGATGCGAAATTGACGTTTAAGATATTTACATTTTCGTTATGTGCTTGACTCGAATTTTGAGAATAATTGTAATGAGGTGTGATAGGAGTATCGTTTTGTGCCTTTATATACTTACTATTTTCGATGAGGATGTCTTTGTTATACGTTTGTTTATAGGTTGATAATTTAAATTGCCGTTGAGCTTGTGACCATCTGTCTGAATATTTTCTTAATAAATAATTTTTGAGAGAGTCCCAATTTTGAAAATTTTCGAACTCAAGTAACGCTCTAGCATTTTCCGAAATTCTAGTAACAATTATTACAAATAACATTTCTCTATAATCTGTGTTTACTAGAGACATAGCTCTACCACATTTATCGCAAAATTCGTCTACTTCATTTCTGTTACCGTTGAAACGGATTAACATATCCATAGCGCATTCTATGCTTATTCCCGAATTAATTTGAACGCTGAATGTACTAAATTGTGACATTTTGTATTTGATTTTGATTACGCCGAAAAAAATATAGATAGTCTTTCGCAGATTTAAGTCGACTTACATAAGAAAGATGCTTTCCTGCAGCATACTCGGTTTTTCTTCGAGGAGTGGAAGTTGCGTTGTAGGACTTTCGCTCGATGTACGAAATGTGTTGCGATGAAAAGGAACAGCGTCGTAGATGGATTCTCTGGACCGATGTTGAATGGAAGAATCAGTGCAGTCGATTATTTAGATTTAGTAGATTTAGAAGAATTAGGAATAATGACGTTGATTCTTCGAAGATCAGTTTGAAGCCTTCCGATCTCAGGTTACCATCCGCTGCGATGATAGTCCTTGAGTAGTCGTTCTCTTCGGTGGTCCTTTTTCTCCCAAAGACGAAAATGAATTTCAGCAAGAAATTATGCGCCTTCGAGGATTTTAATTCGACGATAAGCAGCTCGGAGTTGCTCGGAGATCGTCGTTCTTCCAATTTGGACCCGTCCATTGTTTAAAGACTTAGAAGTCACCGTAAGGGATAAGAATTCTTCAGAATTTCCTCACGTTAAACAGAAGGAATCCCACTTCTGATACCAAATTATGTAATGGGCGAATGATGCTATTCGCGATCTGGATCCGCCAAATGAAAGAGAACTTTGTATTTATGAGTTTTATATACACTGCCGCTCAAAAGTATGTGGACACTTCCTTAACTTCCATAACTACCTGAAAAAAGTTTCGATATTTTTGGCAAACTTCATTATCTTGTAGTCATTTCTGTTTGTACAGTATTGGAGAACATATTTTAATAATAATTTATTAAATATCTCACCGATAATGATAACAGATAATTATATCTTCTTTTCGTCTACATATCCACCGCGTGATTTTATGACCGCGTTTACTAACCGTGGCATTCTGGCTATTAATGGTTTAATTATTTCGCTGCCAATCAGGTTCCATTCGGTTTCCAAGATGTCCCACAAATGTTTTTCAGATTTTGGACATCGTTTTCGAACTTGTCTGTCTATGTGATCCCATTGTTTTTCTATGTGATTCAAATCGGGTGATTGGGATGGCCATTCCATTATTTTGAGGTCAGAGTTTGTTTGTAATTCCAACAAGTAATTTCGACATATTGTAGAAGTGTGCTTTGGGTCATTATCGTGCATAAACGTGAAATTATTGCCAATTATTCGATGTCCGGATGGAACTGCGTTTTCTCTTAAAATGTTTAAATATCCTTCTTTTCTCAAAATGCCGTTAATTTTTACTAAATCTCCTGTCATATTGTTCCCAAAGCATCCCCATACCATCACAGAACGACCCCCATGTTTAACTGTGGGCATTACACATGTTAGCGCTAGCGCGTTTTATGAGGGTAATATACCCCGCAGTGCGCATGGATTCGGTCCGTAGTGGGACCGTCGCCAGTGTACTTGGGGTTTGTCTCGGTTTCGAGTGGAGTTCTTGGAAGGCGACGGGTGTTTGGCAAATGTCTCGTCACCCGGTCGCATTCCAAGGAACAGATTATTTAGAGTATTGATGGGCCCGGGGCTATAAATTAGACCCGTGGCCGAACTATGGAAAAGTGGCGTGTGACTCGAGGTCATGGTGCCACATAGTCTGTTTAAAAGTTGGGGTTGTTTTACGGGATCTGGCCACGGAGTGGGAAAGTTAGAAATGACTCTTGGTAAGCGGACTGTGAGGAACCGCACGGCACTTACCCCAGAACCTCCGAGCAAGCTTAACTAAAAAATAATTCTAGATATCGGCCGCGGTAGAAAACGGTTAATATCTAACACACAATTGTCATTAAACTTTTCACCAGCTTTTCGTCGAACAAAAACACGTCGCTTGCACCCAAAAACTTCAAACTTCGATTCATCAGACCATAACACTTTATCCCAGTCTTCCAGTGTCCAATTTTGATGACACTTACAATTAGCCCACTGAAGCCTCTTTTTTTTATTTTGACTCCGCAGCAATGGCTTTTTTACTGCAATACAGCCTTTAAGACCGCCCTCCGTAAGACGTCATTTCACCGTTGAAACTGAAATTGGTCCAACTCTAGTTGCATTAACTTCTGCAGTTATTTCGGGGGCTGTCTTTCTCCTATTTCTTTTACTTATTGTTGTAATAAAGCGATCTTCTGCCTCAGTTGATTTTCTGGGTCTTCCAGATCTTTTTACAGACGAACAATTTCCTGCACCACCATATTTTTTAATGCTGTAGCTCACACATGATTTCGACACTCCTACTCTTTCTGCAATATTCCTTATGGAATACCCTTCTTTAGATAACGTAATGATTTGTGCCCGTATTTCTACACTTATTTCCTATCCTTTCGTGCCCATCGTGCTCTCACAAGTATTTAAACCGAATTGATCACGAGAAATCACCCGAATGATCGCGATCGCTTTGTCTAAGATTCTTTCGCTTAGAATCATGTTTATAGATGTTTATGTTACTCTTGAGAAGGCAAGAGACCTCTCTTAACCCTTTTAGTGCCGGACGACGATATATCGTCGTTCGCTACAATTGCCAAAAGTGCCAACGACGATATATCGTTGTGCGTGTAATACCGCCTTATTCTTCGCATTGCGAGAAAGCTTTATCTCAAAATAAATTTATAAATGATCTAATTTGATTGTAAATGATCGAATTTCGTTGCAAAAGAATTTAGAAACCAGTTTTGGCGTGACTTTTTACACATTTTCTACCGGTGAGTACCGAGACTCTGTTTACGCTGGAGCGATACGATGGAGACTCGACATCAAACAATCTCCTAGCACCGAAATCGAAATGTTTATGATAGTTATCTGAGAGTTCGTATGCCACGCCGTGCATCGAGGCTAAAATCTTTCTTTCAGTCTTTGCTTGACTTTTATAAAGAGCAATTCTAAGCAGTGTTCGAAATATCGAGCAATACCGGAGGCCCAAGTATTCGCAAACTTCCTGGAAGGAGAGAAAAAGTTTGCGTTGTTTGTAGTAGGAAGGGCGGTGGGCCTATGCGAAGATCACGCACAATTTGTATTCATTGTTCTAAAGGGTTACACGGTGTATGCATCAGTAAACATCAATGCTAAGTAAATGATTTGGGGGAGTTATAATAAGGAAATGTTACACATTTGCAATAGCCAGATAACTAAATAGCAATATTTATAATAATAAATAATATACAAAATTATATCATAAATATATTTATAATAATAAATAATATACAAAATTATATCATAAATATATTTATAATCATAACATATATTTACGATAATAAAATTTTGTTTCAACGATATTGTATTACCTACTTCAACCACTTGTCTTGTAGCAGATAAAATCCGTTTGTCGCCCGCACTGTACTATCGAGTTATCTTTTATTTTTGTGTGTGAAATGTCATACATTTTTTTACAAAATAAATTGGAAATGTAAATTATATGTTGCGTACTAAGTGGTTTATGTAAAGTTATGATGAAACAATGCCTTTCCCTATGTGTAAAAACGATTTGAAAGAAGGAACTCAATTTTTATATTCTTTATAATAATTTATAATTGTATTATTCATATTATTTTCAATTGATATTGAAGAATTAGTATCACTTCTTTATTCTCTATTTTGTCCTGAATCCGTTGCTTTTTTAATCATGTAAATATCATTTGTAGTTTGGTTTTTATAAGCGTTTTTCCAAATCTTTGTATATTTGTCAAATTTGGCCGGTTATCTTCGCATAGGCACTCGTTTTTCGCCCGGCACTAAAAGGGTTAAGCAACGCAGTCCCTGGAAAGTGCTAGAGAAAAGCCTCAAAAACTCTACGCACACAGTGCAATATAATGCAGTTTTCCTCCCACCGGATAGTTTTTTTTATTTAAAGGAATTGAATAACAATTTTTGTAATTTAGTACGATTGAAATACATTACATACATATTCGTAACATAAAGTAGTAACAACAAATGATTAACAACAAAAATATACCTTATCTATCAGAAATTTCATAAAAGTGATAACTTATCACTGATAAGTGTCCACATACTTTTGAGCGGCAGTGTAGGTATATTAAAATGTCGTGACTTGTTCGGACAGCGATTCGGTGTATTGTACGTTAGTGAAAAGAATAGTTTTGAATGATCTGTGTGAACTAAATGAACTCCTGAATGGGCAGAGAATACGGGGTTTTTAAGGGACTTTTGGAGAAGGAGTGGGAGTAGTGATAATGATGAATGCAAGGCGAAGGTCAAAGTAAGAAGTAGGATTTCGGACTTAGAACGGTGATTTCGGAGATGAGTAAGGAGCGGTGACGATACTAGTGTAAGATCCTAGAAATTAAAAATTCTAGTTGTGCATGCGTGATGGAACGGTGTGAAGTGTGTGCACGTGGAGAGGAGAGAGTATGTAAAACGGCGTAGTTAGTCGCTGGAAGTATGGCGAGTAAGAGCTGTAGCCGTGTGTCGGCAGAAAGACCGTGTGTCGGTCGGAATAGATAAAGTAACAAAGGATTGTTCGGTCGCGAGTACTATTTAAGTATATGTACAGTGTTCATCAAAATACATTTATATTTTTCTTTTATTATTATTATTCAACAGTAACTGGAGGATTTCTTTACTGCCTTTCCGCAAAATCCTTACACTAGGGAGTTGAAAGGTCGGGAAGGAAAACTAGGATATCTGGATTTGAAGTAGTGAATCAGAGGTGACGATGGAAGTTAGTTTGACGGCGTACAAATGTTTGCGTTTACAAAATATTCCTATAGTTATCTCATATACTAAACAAGCGGAAGGTTGGTACATTATAAGAGTTTTTAAGAATTATTTTTCTTATTTTTAAACGGTAAATTATTACCCCATACCCGTGTATATCTTTTGGAAAGCAGACTTGATCTAAGATTTTCAGAAAATTCTCTTTCCTTACACATTCCTGTTGTAAACTATGCGTAATTTATCAGAAATAAAAATGGATGCATTCGATCAACGAATGAGGGAAAGTACTTTTATTGCATCTTCTGTATTTGTTAATACATCAATTTTAATTTGCCGATGCTGAATTTAATTTTAAAGGTATAAATCAGAAAAAATAAAATTTAAAAAAATCTATTCATGACAAAATACGGAGCCCTAATCTTTTCTCTACAAATTCAACGTAGCTGCGTCACAGCAGCACTTGATGTTACGTTCTACAGATCTGTTTAACCAGTCAGCTGTGTTTGACGACTATATCCGTCATGTGGGAAATTTAGTTACCATTTGCTATATAACCAGTTAGCTGTGATTTACGAGTATACATACTCGTTATCGCTCATGGCACACGTAGATGCGCGCCCTCAAAATACGTCGCCACAGTTAACTGGTTAATTACAATTTATCGCCACACGTATATACAGTTAGAGTTGAAAAATTTTAATCCAACCGTTGAAATATTCCTTATTTATATGCTTGCCACTGTATATGTATCTAGCGAAGATGCGATGCTAGCTTCTCAATTTCTCATGCCGTATAAATGACAAATGATATTATCGCATTAACTGAACAATTATTTTGAAATAAGTCTTCCTCCTAAAAATAGCACATTTCCAGCACCAATGTCATAAACTTAAACTTGTTTTACATCTGTCTTCTGATGACTCTTTTTTCGTCGGCTGAACGAAACGTTTGTCCACTCCCCTTGTCAGGTGGATGCAATATTGTCGGATAGTTCGTTACTGTCTTGTAAGAGTAAACAGCATACTGCTTAAAAATGAACATTTTTTAGACCAATGTTTACCAACACTTGTCTTTGGTGAAAACAGCTCGAGAAACGAGAGCTAAAGCAAACCCTACTTATCATAGGTTCGTCATCGTTGGTGTAGACATATAAGGTAAGATAGTATAGATATTTCCTGTTTTAGAGATCATCATAGCATTTTTATACCCAATTTGTTTGCTTAAACGTTTTAGCGCCACGCAGCGCGGTCGCGCTTTCGCGTACTGTAGTGAAATATGCCATGATGTATGGTAGGTAGGTACGATCGTCAATTCGAAGCGCTATCGCGCTGCATGGGCACAAACAGACACGGGTATTTTACCAGTTAAGTGTGTTTGACGGCTATATCCGTCATGGAGAAATGGCAGAATTTTGTGTTATGATGACTTTATCCGTCATACGTAAAATGTTGTTACCATTTGCTATTTAAATTGTAATTTTAGCAAGAACTAAAATATATTCGTAAATTTCAATTTGTTTAGAACCTTTAGAGGTCAAGACGAACTAAAACAAATACATAAAAATTATAAATAAATTGAAATAGTTTCATGCATCCCCGTATACTCTACCTGGAACTGCTTATTATAACGCAAAAGTAAAAGTCGAAAAGTAATTATCCCAATGCTAAAACCTGAAACTGATTCGTGATACATAATAGTATGTATTCCCTGTTTTCGTGAATACCATTCGAAAGAACCACTCTGAATTTTTAACTTTCATAAACATTTGATTTGTTCTGAGTTTCTCCTTTATTATGTATAGAGTGTATGTTTATGTTAAGTAAATTAATAAATATTAGTAAGAAAATTGTTCGTTTTTTAAAATAACTCCGATTTTTTTGATCCATTAGTTTAACAGTGAGACTGACTCTGTGTTTGACGACTATACCCGTCATCGCTTGATTTTCGCGACACACGTACGGGCGCGCTTCGAAAAGAGCGCGCCACAGCTGACTGATTAAAAACCTCTGCTACTAAAACGGTTAATACGGTTATGTGGAATGAAAGAAAATTTCCCTTTAAATTTTAATATGAAACCCTCCAGGAATAAAGTGTTCAAAAAATTTTGATTCCAGGTGTCTAAAAAAAATGCGGAACCATTGTATCCCTGATTTGAGATTTTTGTAGTCTGAAAACGCTGGAAAAGTAGCAAGAAAGTCAATTTATTGTTATACTTTTGTGTCGTCGATAACTGCGTGCATATGAAAAAGTGACAAACGAGATACATCGTAAGTTGGTTCGCAAAATACGAGATATCTCGTGACTCGTGCACAATATGTTAAAAGATGAATAGGACAAGTATAACGCGTTGACTTGGTACGGGAAATTATTAGACTTTAACCCTAGATCACTAACCTTCGTCGATTCGACGACACGGATATAATAAGTGTGCCATATTAGTTAACGTTATCGTAATAAATAATTACCTATCTTTAATAATAGAAAAAAACATGTTTAAATTTTATTTAAATAATACCCTTTAACCCCTTTTGTAAACACCGTAATCGAAGAGACGAAGGTTAATGTTAAGCGTCGTAAACTAAGGTTAGTGATCTAGGGTTAAGCCGTAAAATTCTTACTCGGGGGAAAAAAATTCTAATGGGGTTTGTGTATCGTACAGTAGAAAATTGCCGACAATGAGAGAAAATCATGTATTAGTATAAATTTTGTATTAGAGTAAATTATGTAATGTAAATTATGTATTAGTATAAATAACTTTTGTAAAATGCACCTAAAACTTTGCATGTGCTTTTTTCCCCACAAAGGGCTATATAAAAATTACATTTCTATTTTTAATCGTATTTATGGATTATTTTAAACAGACTTGATTGCTTAATTTTGCAATACTTCATATTTATAAACAGTACACCTGCTATTTTTCTAACTATTGGGTCGTCCGGAAAGTTTGTGCCGATTTTCGGTAGGCGGCATAAGGAGAGGTCTGAATATATCAGGATGATTGAAAACAAATGGTACGCGTACATATTCTAAAAGACGGTTCTTCAGGCATATTTAGAAAAAATGTTGGTTAGAATACGTCATTTTTGTTACTTTTATACGTCTTTGAATATGGACGCAAACAAAGTGCATTATAGCCATCGAATGCTTTTCTTTTACCGGAACGGCAAAAATGCCACACAAGTGGCAAACAAGATGTTTGCTGTATATGGTGAAGCTGCTGTAACCGAAAGAACTGTGCGGAAGTGGTTTCCTAAGTTTAAAGCTGGTGATTTCAGCCTTAAAAATCAAGAACGCCCGAGTAGGCCCTCCAGCACGGATGAAGACCAGATTAAAATATTTATCGAAAATAACCCACGCTATACGACACGTAAATTAGCAGAAATGTTAAAAATTTCAAAATCAACCATCCATGAGCATTTTACAAAGCTTGGTTACGTAAACCGTTTTGATGTGTGGGTTCCCAACGATTTAACGGAGAACAATCTGATAGATCGCATTTCCATTTGCGTCTCACCCTATAAACGCTATGAAGAGACACCATTTTTGAAGCAAGTAGTGACAGGGGGAAAAAATGGATCATTTATAATAATGTTGAGCGAAAAAGATCTTAGGGAAAGCGGAATGAACCACCTTTAACCACCCCAAAAGCCGGTCTCCATCCGAAGAAGGTCATGCTCTGTGTCTGGTGGGATTGGAAAGGAATCTTGCATTATGAACTGTTACCAAACAACGAGACCATAAATTCTGAAAAGTGTTGTTCCCCATTAAACAAATTAAAAACAGCAATTGAACAGAAACGTCCAGAAATAGCGAATCGGAGGGGCGTCGTGCTTCATCAAGACAATGCACGGCCTCATGTGTCTTTGAGAACTCCACAAAAGTTGTTGGAGCTCGGCTGAGATGTTTTATCACATCCACCATATTCATCAGACCTCGCACCATCAGATTTTCATCCATTTCGATTATTACAAAATTCCCTTAATGGAAAAAACTTCAATTCTTTGGTCGACATAAAAAATCATATTGAAAAGTTTTTCTTAGAAAAACCTGAAAAGTTCTGGAAGGACGGAATTTTCAAGTTGCCTGAAAGATGGAGAAAGGTTGTGGAGCAGAATGGCACCTATATAATTTAATAAATGTGTACCAAAATTTATATATGCTGTGTTTCAATCCACCTTTAAAATCGGCACGAACTTTCCGGACAACCCAATATAATCTTTTTTCTCGTTGTATCAAATGTGACACTTCTCTGCTTCTTACTATTTCTAATTGTACTTTAGAATTATATGGGGGTTTTGGAAAATAAACGGTGTAATCCAGGACTGTCTGTTCCAAACATACAATTATAAATTTAATAATAAATTTTCCCGCAAATTTAATTCCAAATTTTGAACACGAATCCGGCAACGAAATTTCATGATCGCCCTGTTTTCGAAAAACATAATATTTTATAAAAACAATGGATTTCAGTAAAGTGGCTGATATTACATGAAAACTAACAAGGGAACATACCGAGGTGTCCCCCTCCGATTTTGATGAAATTTGGCATAGTCGTTCAGTACGCGAGAATAATCGATACGTATTTTTTTATATCTGCTAAGTCGCACATTTAGGGGGTGAAACCACCCTTCAAAGTTTCGGATTTTTTTCTTTTTTTGCTTATAACTTTGAAACGGTTAATGATAGACATTTTTGATAAATGTACGAAATATTTGTTTTTTCGTCTACTAAAGGCCTACCGAACTTAAAATTTGATTTAACGATTTTTTGTTAATTTTTTATTAAAAAATAACGTGTTTTTCGTTATATCTTTAAAGTTTACGATCCGATTTTAACCAAACTTTTTTTAAATGGTAGAGAAATCAAAAATAAAAGTTACGTGTTTTTGCGTTTTTCCATAATCTACTCTGGAGTCGTGAAATTAACCCTTTTCTTTTTTAGGGTTTTGGCACTTTACGTTACTATATCTGATCAACGAATGATGATGGGAAAAATGTATTATGCAACAAATACTTCTTTTCTCATCTACTATATTATTGTTTTTGTAAAAAATCAAAATTTGAAAATTTTTTGTTTTCTTTATAATATTTAGGCTGCGCACATCCGCCAGGACGCGTCAATCACAAACTATCGTAGATATCATAAAATTTCATAAGGGAAAGTTTCATGGATTTTTACATATAAAATAATATATTTATAATTTATTTAAATCACAATTTATTTATAACAAAAAAAATAATTTAATTTATGAATTTAATATACATATACTATTACAGCTTCTATGAAACATATAGTCCACAAAAATGGTACTCCACGAAGAAATGTTCAAAACAAAGTGATTTTTTACAGCACGCACATGTTATAATGGCAGGTTGTGTTCCATAAATTTACTTTTGTCGTTAACCATTTACGTTATATACAAAACAGGACACATGATTAATTTAGTTTAGTTAGGGTTCATTTAGGTAAGATTAATATCAAATAAAGATAATAGAGATAACAAGAATTAATAAAGAATCGCAGAGAAGAATATCATTTTTGCGAACTATATGTTTCATAGAAGCTGTAATAGTATATGTATATTAAATTCATAAATTAAATTATTTTTTTTGTTATAAATAAATTGTGATTTAAATAAATTATAAATATATTATTTTATATGTAAAAATCCATGAAACTTTCCCTTATGAAATTTATGATATCTACGATAGTTTGTGATTGACGCATCCTGGCGGATGTGCGCAGCCTAAATATTATAAAGAAAACAAAAAATTTTCAAATTTTGATTTTTTACAAAAACAATAATATAGTAGATGAGAAAAGAAGTATTTGTTGCATAATACATTTTTCCCATCATCATTCGTTGATCAGATATAGTAACGTAAAGTGCCAAAACCCTAAAAAAGAAAAGGGTTAATTTCACGACTCCAGAGTAGATTATGGAAAAACGCAAAAACACGTAACTTTTATTTTTGATTTCTCTACCATTTAAAAAAAGTTTGGTTAAAATCGGATCGTAAACTTTAAAGATATAACGAAAAACACGTTATTTTTTAATAAAAAATTAACAAAAAATCGTTAAATCAAATTTTAAGTTCCGCAGGCCTTTAGTAGACGAAAAAACAAATATTTCGTACATTTATCAAAAATGTCTATCATTAACCGTTTCAAAGTTATAAGCAAAAAAAGAAAAAAATCCGAAACTTTGAAGGGTGGTTTCACCCCCTAAACGTGCGACTTAGCAGATATAAAAAAATACGTATCGATTATTCTCGCGTACTGAACAACTGTGCCAAATTTCATCAAAATCGGAGGGGGACACCTCGGTATGTTCCCTTGTAAGAAAGGTAAATGTAAGAATACTAGCATCAGAATTAGTCAGTGATATTAGTTTTTCCGAGTAGAAATGGGTCGTGAAAAACGGATCACACCTGAGGAGCGTTATGCCATATTTCGTCTCCGTAATGAAAAACTGACATCCTGTGAAATATCTAAGCGTCTTAATGTGTCAATTAATCCTGTACATCAAGCATTAAAACATATAAATAATAATAGAACCATAAATAATAAAGTACGATAAGCAAGACGTCGAATAACCACGTTGCAAATGGATAGAACAATCCACTGACTTTTGGAGGATGACCGATTTCAGACTATTATGGATATTCATCGTGAAATTTCTCCAAATTATAATATTAGGTCGAGTCATAAGTAACTTCCGTTTTTTTATGAGACATTTATTTTGCTCTCATTAAATAACAAAATTATATTAATTTATTATGTATTCTTCTTTATTACGTATAACATTCTTCCATCTTTCTGTCAGTTTATTAATCCCTTCCTTGTAAAATGTGATTGGTTTGGACTGGAAGAAGCTTGCAAAACACGACAATGGGCGACCTCATACGGCAAGGGTGACTCAAGAAAAAATTCTTCAGCTTGGATGGTCTGTTTTACCACACCCACCTTACTCCCTGGACCTTGCCCCAACAGATTACCACCTCTTCTGTTCGCTACAAAACTTTTTGAATGGAAAAGACAGACAGGCTGTTGAAAACTGCTTCCAGTCCAAACTACCACATTTTACAAGGAACGGGTTAATAAACTGCCAGGAAGATGGGACTAGGTTATACGTAATAACGAAGAATACATAATAAATTAATATAATTTCGTTATTTAATGAGAGCAAAATAAATGTCTCATAAAAAAACGGAAGTTACTTATGACTCGACCTAATATGAAAATTGGTGTTCGCGCTGTACAAAGGCAACTAAACAAATGTAATTTACCGACCCTCCGATTACGGTTAGTAATAACCTTACAAATATTTTAGTGTATCGACATATACAGGGTGGTTCACGCAACGTGTGCACCGTTATAACTTTCAAAATATGCATTGCACGAAAGAATGTTATATACAAAAGTTGCATGGTTTAAAAGTTGGTTTACAAATTTTGTGACAAATAATTGTAAATAGACAGTTTATGATCTATATTTCGTGTTCTAATAATATATGAATATTGCTAAGTGGCAATTGTTTTTATTCGCAATTATTGTATATTTGTCATTAATTCAATTAGTTTTTTTCGGTCGGCACTAAAAGGGTTAAACACAATATTATATTTTTTATACCAAAATATGGTAGAGTATCGAATTATAAGTAAAAAGGTATTGGCCTTTATTAGCCCTAAACCTAATAGCTAACGGGTAATTTCACTTTATTACTTGAATATTTTTTTCACGACATATCAAGTTGGAGATTCAACCTCATCGCAGATTTTCGCAGGACAGCGATGTTTATGAGACAGTGTTTATCACCACAATAACATCTATCATGATTCAAAATCTTCTACATGTTCGTAATCCAGTATTGAAGTTACCTTCGGTGTTTGTGTGTAATTACCAGGCAGATAAAAGTAAAAAGGAAATTTTGTAATAGCGAAAAAGTTGATACGCTTTTAGTTTATGATGAGTGTCATAAAAATGCAATAAGAGCGGAAGCCATGTATGCCGAAAGGTACCCTGAACGAAATCAGCCATCTCGAGTCATATTTGAGAGAATGTGAGAATCGCTTCGACGAACCGGGAGTTTTAATGTTACTAAACGTTCACACTCACCAGACTTCACCCCTTTAGACTTTTCTGTGGGGCACATTAAAAGACACAGTGTATCATGAACCACTAACACCTGAGAATATGAAACATCGTATTCGTGAAGCATGCATTACACTCAGTGCGGATATGATTCAGAAGGCGGTTTCTTCATTAGTTAATAGATTGCATGAATGTATTAATGCCAATGGATCTCACTTTGAACACTTACATTAGTTGCGTTAAGCCACTAAGTCACTCATATTAGTAAACACTGTCACGTAAACATCGCTGTCCTGCGGAAATCTGTGATAAGGTTGAACCTTCAACTTGATATTACGCGAAGAAAAAGTAATGAAGTGAAATTACTCATTAGCTATTAGGTTTTGGGATAATAAAGGTCGATACTTTTTTACTTGCGATTCAATACTCTACCATATTTTAGTATAAAAAATATAGTATTCTGTTTAAAAGAACAAAGTTGATCTTCAAATCTCCGAAACACCTACACCTATAAAAAAATTGGCGCACTACATAGTTTACCCTTTTAAACCATGTATCTTTTGTATATAATATTCTTTCGTGCAACGTTATAACGGTGCACACGTTGCGTGAACCACCCTGTATATTAGAATAATATTTTGTATACAGTGGAAATCCTCTGATTTCCAATGTCGTTTCTCTGAAGTTCCCTTAATTCGATCCCCTTCCAATGGTCATCCATCCGCCATGCGAGAGGGAGAATAAAAAGAGACGGATAAATGACATTCTTTCTCCTTTCCTCGTGTGTGGTTTGGTTTGGACCAGAGGTTCCCAAACATTTTTCTCTCGTAGACCCCTTGTCATGTTTTTCAATTTTAGATAGACCCCTGCTGTGGGTCTATCTAACTATATTGAAGTATATTTCCTAACATACAATTTCTGTGTCTTCGTTAATCCAAACAACTCGAACAATCTGAATGAGGCCTGAGAATGAGATATACGGATTACAGGGTTTACACTGTAATACACAAAAATACACCAAATTTATGAGTTGATGCGATGACTGGCTATTTTCGCGCGGCCTTAGTGAAAGCACCGATCGTTGTTTCTCTTTTAGAAGACTCACAGCTCTGTGGAGTGAGTAAAACACACACTGTGGAGTGAGTGAGACGCTAAGTTAGGCGCGTACTATGGAGAGAGTGAGACGCGTATAAAATGCTCCGAGATCAAGTGAAAATAGTTTTAGACCGACGATATTAATTATATTAACCCTTTGCGGTCGTATGTCTTCTCTCAGCCACCAAAGCTTTTTTACCGTTCCGGTCGTATGTCTTCTCTCAGCCACCACAGCAAGGAACCATACAAATCCTATACTGTATTCATTCATTTATCAGTTTAAACTTTCTCTAAACGAACCTAAATGCCTAAGGAACTTATTCACGAACCAATTCGGTGCTCCTATCAATTGGAGATAACGAAATCCAATCTAAACAAAAGCTGTCACCCCGCACTCGCCATGCAAGACGCTGCACTGTGGCGAGTCAGTCGCCTTTTGAGCGTAAAGAAATCGACGACATTCGGCGATACTTTGTAGAATTCCAAAGAATATTGTATAAATTATGTTTAACAGTAATAAGACATTCTCGCTTGTTAAAATATTTCAAAATAATACTCCAAAATGGCAAAAAGAAAGTTACCGCAAGAAGTGTTCTGTGAAACTGAAAATAGCGATGAAGAGTTTTATTTTGACCCCTTCAATACAGACTCTGCATATAAGGCGTCAGCTAGAAAAGAGAAGGACGCCTATGACACATTTTATGTTTTTTCCGAAAATTTGTGGGACAACTGGTTGGTGGTTATCGTGATGGAGCACAATCAAAACTAGGAAAACCATCAACCTCAGATAAGGAGGAAAGACTGAATTCAAAACTGCACATATTGTGGCATTGTGAAGATGTAAAAAGTAAAGATTGCGTAGTATGTTCAAACAGAAAGATTAAGGGCGGAAGGCGCCAAACCAATTATTTTTGCGATACATGCAATCGAAAACCAGGCCTGCATGTTGGAGATTGCTTCGAAAAATACCACACGATGGAAAACTATAAAATATAATTTTTATACAAAACGTGACATTAGATCACTTTATTGAGTAAACATACATCTAAAGTTCACAAAAGAACTACTAAATCTTGTTTATACTTCGTAATCTTGCATGTTATGTATCCCTGCTCTTTCGACGGAATTTAATTCCGACCAGTACGATACCTATGTCCAAATTTAATACGACCGCAAAGGGTTAATAATGTTATATTTTTGTAATTTTTTTTAATGTCAAAGTTATATCAATTGTACTGTTTTTTGCAATTTTTGAAATTTCTTGCCATTGACCCCCATTTTCATTTCACAGACCCCCAATTTTTTTTTCGCCCACGTAGACCACTTGCAGGTCTTCATCGACCCCTGGGGGTCGATATAGACCACTTTGGGAATCACTGGTCTAGAACCAAAGATATTAAGCTTTGAATTTGATGTTTTATAGTCTCTTATACATTGTAAGGTCTATGTCAAATCACCAAAGAAATATATTTTCGTAAATAAAAATAGAACAGTTCTTACTATTTTTCTGAAAAACTGGTATATGATGTAGTGATATGTTATAATACAGCTGGCCAAATTTTAGATATTTTGACCGCACAAGTTTGATCGCTATTATTAAATAAATATTGGAAAATTGGATCTGATATGACATCGGAGAAAATATTGAAAAAAAGCTGGCAACGCTGCATAGTCATGAATCGGTAAAGAAGGATGTAATATGTACGCGCGAGTTATTTAAATATTATCATGTTGTGCTAGGCATTTTATAATAACTAATTTTTAAAAACCCAATTATGTTTCAATATTATCAATTTTAATTATTTATTATTTGAATTATGTCCTCGTAATATGAATGCAATTAGCTTCATGAATCGGAAAATATATATAAACACTAGAACTACCGGCGTTAAATCCATCATATTCCAATATATTAAATAAGTACTTTGAAAAAAGAGGAATCAAGTGGCGGAAAGGATGATCATTGCGGTGATTTATGACTTTTGTGATGGACGTAGAATTTTTGTTCTATGTCTCTTCTACGAACTTGGAGAATTTTTGGAAAAAATTGTGTACCAATCATTTTGACTGGTTTGGTAGTTCTAGCGTTAAAATAATGAAAAAAATGAGGTTACTACAAGTTTTTATTTATTCAAATTTCATTTGTAGCAAAATTTATAACACTTATGAGATTTTTTAAATGAATATCTTTCTTACAAGAAGTACACGTTAAATTTTCAGCCAGTTCCGGGATTTCAACAACACGTCTACCGTTGGCTATGTCTCGTATGTAAGACCGCTTTTTTGCTGCAGACATTGCTACTAATGCTTTTAACCTTTTCTCCACTACTTTTTTTTCATGAATTTTCCCTTATATCTCATTATTTCTGACATTTTGTTAATTTGAATTTATAATTTTTCAAATTATCAAAATTAAGAGGTTAGATTTCTACATATTGTCGCAGTAGTTCCAGACAGAGAAGAAAGACGACGTTCTTCTCTCTTAGTATCTAGAAAATAATGCAACGTTGCCAGATCGTATAAGATTACTTGGGATTGGTTAACGCTAGTACAGGTTGAGCGAAAATTTTTGTGTAAAATACTCGACTTGTAGATTCAAAAAAAATACCTACAATGACGATTGTTTTTGACATCTACCTTACCAGATAAACCTCCTTAAAAAATCTGCGTTCCTTTGCACCAACGCTCATATTTTCAATATTCACTTCAACGCTCACTTCTCAATACACACGTGTATAAAGTTGGCACAGCCAAATGAGCACAATCGAACCAAACCGAATTACGAATTTAGTGCTTTTTTCGTGCTAATTTGTTGCTTTATTCGCGATTTTTTTGCTCTTACCGATTTCTAAAAATTGATGGCTGTGTCAGGTTAATATGGAAGCTAGCACAGCCATTCCAAATAAACTAAGAAAACGAGACAACAATGTAATTTCCGTAGCATGGAGATTTAGTGCTAATTTCGTGCTTTCAAGAAATGCCCTGAAAAAATTATATAACCATCCCTTTCGCCGAAAAACTACCCCCTCTTTCAGAGGTTCAAGAGAGAAGTGCTCGAACTACGCGGCACAATTCGATTGTCGTGGATGATTTCCACCGTAGGAATTCTGTGCTCCAAAAATATCCCATCCCCGAATTTATTGCTCCATCCCTTTCGCTGAAAAACTACCCCCTCTTTCAGAGGCTCAAGAGAGAAGTTCTCGAACTACGCGGCACAATTTAATTGTCGTGGATGATTTCCACCGTAGGAATACTGTGCTCCAAAAATATCCCATCCCCGAATTTATTGCTCCATCCCTTCCGCCGAAAAACTACCCCCACTGTCCAATGCTCACGAGAAAAAGCGGCACAATCCATTCGATGTTGATCAGTAGAACCAGCCGAGCGATAATATGTATGAGCTACTTCGCGTGAAGCAGATTAATAATCGTCTCACGGATATTTTGTGAATTTTGCGTGTCGGTTGTCTTCAATAAGTTGGATATTTGATATTTGAGACGAAAGATTGTCGAATTAGTACGCATTTTTGAAGACACAAAAAAGATGAATTCATTCATGCTAACCAGTCGACGAATTTTGCATCAATTTGAAAATCCTTCGGCGCAAGAATCGAAATTTTCAATCACGATCGCAATGCAATAGTTAGAAAATATCGGGGCAGATTATTCCGCTTCACGCGAAATAGCTCATACATATTATCGCTCGGCTGGTTCTACTGATCAACATCGAATGGATTGTGCCGTTTTTTCTTGTGAGCATTGGACACTGGGGGTAGTTTTTCGGCGGAAGGGATGGAGCAATAAATTCGCAGATAGGATATTTTTGGAGCACAGAATTCCTACGGTGGAAATCATCCACGACAATCAAATTGTGCCGCGTAGTTGGAGCACTTCTCTCTTGAGCCTCTGAAAGAGGGGGTAGTTTTTCGGCGAAAGGGATGGAGCAATAAATTCGGGGATGGAATATTTTTGGAGCACAGAATTCCTACGGTCGAAATCATCCACGACAATTAAATTGTGCCGCGTAGTTGGAGCACTTCTCTCTTGAGCCTCTGAAAGAGGGGGTAGTTTTTCGGCGAAAGGGATGAAGCAATAAATTCGGGGATGGGATATTTTTGGAGCACAGTATTCCTACGGTGGAAATCATCCACGAAAATGGAATTGTGCCGCGTAGTTGGAGCACTTCTCTCTTGCGCCTCTGAAAGAGGGGGTAGTTTTCCGGCGAAAGGGATGGTGCAATAAATTCGGGGATGGGATATTTTTGGAGCACAGAATTCCTACGGTGGAAATCATCCACGACAATTAAATTGTGCCGCGTGGTTGGAGCACTTCTCTCTTGAGCCTCTGAAAGAGGGGGTAGTTTTTCGGCGAAAGGGATGGTTATATTATTTTTTCAGGGTATTTCTTGAAAGCACGAAATTAGCACTAAATCTCCATGCTACGGAAACTACATTGTTGTCTCGTTTTCTTAGTTTATTTGGAATGGCTGTGCTAGCTTCCATATTAACCTGACACAGCCATCAATTTTTAGAAATCGGTAAGAGCAAAAAAATCGCGAATAAAGCAACAAATTAGCACGAAAAAAGCACTAAATTCATAATTCGGTTTGGTTCGATTGTGCTCATTTGGCTGTGCCAACTTTATACACGTTCAATACACAATCAAAGTGCCTCATTAACCCTTTGGGTACATTTGATGAGAGAGACACGTCATCTGCTTACTTGGGCGAAGTTACGGTGGACGAGTCTGACTCGTCATCTGAATTTAAGAAGCAGGCGTTGAGGTTTGCGGTACCGCAACCCGAGGGCATTGATTGCAAACAATTGCCTGACGTTTGTTTATGACATTTTGCAGTTGCAAATAAGGAATTCCACTTATCTTTGTTATTACCTCTGTTTTTTTGATAGGCTATCCTAAGAGGTCTGAAATAAAAAATTTATTTTATGAGAACGAAAATGATAGTTCCAATGAAATAAAATTAGAGCTGTATGATAACAGTGATTACAGTGAATTAGATAGTAAAAATGATGAAAACGACAATTGTATATTACAAACATGAAATAAGAAAAGAAACCACTTGACAATGCAAACAATGCCAGATACCTTTGCAATTACCGACATGTTTTGAAAAATATCACACGGCACAAAATTATTAAACTTTAAGTTGGTTTATGTTCTATATTTTGTTTCGTTTCTATAATTATTTATATTTTGTAATTGTAATCTTGTTACAAAAAGATATTTATATCACCAATTCAAGTATGTTCAAAATAAAATGTATTACTTTAACATATTAATCCATATAGCATCAAATTAAATCCGTGCTTTAGGCATAAAAATCTTCGAATAATTCAGTACTCAAGGGGTTAAGTCATTATCATTTTCCCACCGTATTGCTTTTCGAACGAGAAGACGTATAAATATAACGTACATAAAATCAAAAGTTCTTTTGTTTGGATGAATCCAAAAGCGCGAATAGTCTTATTTGTCGTCACATTGTCGTCTACGGGGTCACAACAACTATTAAATATTGGAATTAATATTAAAACTGAAAGGAAAGGAACAAAATTGAAGCAATTATTGAAATATTGTTTCCAAAGTCATTTGCTTGCATGAGTGGAGGAACTTTTGTTTATACGTGAGGTATAACGTAAATGAAGAATGCGTGTCACCGATATAATAGTTCGAATGGGCACGGATGTCAAGTATCGGATCCCGAGTCGAAATATAGAAGTCCATTTTACTCTACAAATACGTATTTCTTAGAAGTTCATTTTTGCCGCCTGAATATAAGTAACTGTTTTACCCTAATACTTCTTTCAGTAGGAAGTTAAGGTTTAAATACAGTCGAATCTCTCATAATGTAACCTCTCAAAGTGAAACCTCTCTCAAAATGTAACAAGGTCATCTCTCATAATGAAACTTCTCCTATCCCCACCAGTTAAATGCTACTAACCAATCAAATTTGAGATGTATGACGCGACATATTATTTGAAAAGATTTAAATGTTTGTATGGAAAGGTTATGTTCACTTTTTACTTCTGCGCATTTCTTTGCGCCGACGAAGATAGGTAGGTACTATATGAGAAAGATAGACTATATAATCAAGAAGTGGGGATGAATATGACTGTAGGGGAATGTTGCATTTTGAGAGAGCGTCCGGTCCCGAAGTGTTCCATTATGAGAGATTCGACTGTATTACATTGTATTCTCGTCGCGCGCTCTGTTTCATCAAGAGGAATCGCCTCGTGCGGTGGGGGTAATTCTGTCGGAGTTCAGCCTGTTTTTACTATAGAGATGTTAGAAATTTGGTGCCTACGCCGTGTCCTCACTGTCGCCACCCAAATCGCGTTGTCGCCCTTGCTTCGATCTGCAGCGTTCTCCCTCTTCGTCTTTTAGTTCGATTTGTTTGTGTAGCTCTTTTAACGAATCGCGAGGAAGAACGTCAAGTGCCTTCGTGTACGTGTGCCAAGAGGCATGACGCTTGACGCCTGGCGAATCAGACTCTGCCGAAACATGGTTACCTCCTAGGTGCCCGGTCTAACGAGCCGCACTATACATACATAAGCCTAGCCGAAAGATCGAGCCATTACACTAATTCTGACACCAATTTTATGATGGAACTCCACATCTGACACCAAATGTAAAATAATCTTTCCGTAATACGGGTACAACAATTTTATTATGAAGAAAATTATGACTTATTGTTAGCAGATTCAAAACTGTTTTTCTCCACGACCTTAGGCTGTCTTTCTGACGACTCGAAATTAGTGTGGTGGTTAATGAACTGGAGGTTAAAAGAACTCCGACCCTACTAACTCGAATTATAAAAAGGTGGATATTGTTGTGAAATCTCTTGATAACTTTAAAACACTTATATTAGAAAAAGCGATAGATGAACGAAAAGTAACAGTGCGCCCTGATTGACTTTAGGGTTTGGAATGTAATTTACAAAAGTATTTAAAATAAGTTGGCATTAAGCAATTAATTTCATATTCATCTCCTTTTAAGTTTCCGCTTTTTTTTTCAGGTACCACGATACCTTCATATGCATATAGTTACATTACATTGTAGGATTGTGTGAGCATGAAGGTATGAGTGTAAGGGCATCGCGGAGATACATACGAGAGAGAGAGAGTGAAAGAGTTTGTAGGAAAAAGTGCCTGCGAGGTGATGAAGGTGTGGGTCAATATATGTTTGTGTGTGTGGGTTGTAGGGCCTTCGGAAGAGACGGGAATGCGTAAGAAGGCCCAGAGTCTGCTTTAGCGTAGCAGTGAATAGAGTATCTTACAATCAGTGTTTTTCTAGCTAGCGAACCAGTGTACCGTGATTTTGAACAGTGATAGAAACAAAATGTGTTCGTTGGTGATGATACTGATGCTGTCTGCATCCGAAAAGACTCCTAAATCGGAAGACTATGCCGATTCTTGCGACGACTTGTCTCTTTGATTGATAATCGGAGGCATTGATCTCTTGTACGTGAAAATTATCGAGGTCGAGCTTGTAAATCTCGATTTCGCCGCAGTCAAAATTAACTCACTGCGACTAATTCGTGTTTTTAATAATATGTAAAGGCTATAGGAGGATAAGTATGATCCAGCGGCCTTAGCTCCGATCATGCTCGCTTTTTTTTGTTAAAAAGGTTCCTATGTGAGTACTTATCACAGAAATTTTCAACCCTTAAAAATTCATCCCCAGGGAGTAATCGTTAAATAAAGAAATTTTTTCAAAAATTCATAACTTGAGAACAACTATTTTGATTTTATTGAAATTTATTCAGGACGTACATATAACTAAGGTCTCTGATTTTAAAAAATTCCAGACTTGATGAATTGACATAACGTTAAAAAAAAAATTAAAACATTTTTCAATGACTACTATTGGTAGGTTATGTTTGAGGCACAACTACTAAACTTTTTTTATAGCTTTCTAACACCATTTTGCACCATATATAATTTTGGTATAATTTATTTCTTGGTGCGTCATATCCAAAAAAAATAAAAAGTCTAATTTTAATCATATTTAATTTTTTTAAATATGTTATAATTATGGCACACCCATCCTAATTTTTTTCTAGTTTTCTAACGTCATTTTGCACCAAATATAATTTTGGTATAATTTATTTCTTGCTGCGTCATATGCAAAAAAAATAAAAAGTATAATTTTAATCATTTTCAATTTTTTTCATTATGTTATCATTATAGCACAATCATCTTAATTTTTTTTTAGCTTCCTAACATTATTTTGCACCATGTATAATTTCGGTAGAATTTATTTTTCGGTGCGTCATATGCAAAATAAATGAAAAGTCTAATTTGAATCATCCTCAATTTTTTTCAATATCTTACCGTTATAGCACAATCATGTTATTTTGTTTGGTTTTCTAACATCGTTTTACTCTATCTATAATAATTTTTGAATTCATAATTCTCAGCGTGTTACATTGGAATCAATAAAAGTATACAGTTTTTCTATATTTCGGCAACTTCCAAAAAAAAAACAACAAAAAGTCCATTTACTACAATGACGATGATAGCGAATATTTAATTTTGATTCGGCAGATCGACCTAACGTTCTAATGCAATTTTCGTCCGTTGCTAGTGCTGTTGTGGATAGATGTAGCGGGGATATGCGTTTTAGTGGTGGGTATAATGAGTTAGGTATCAAGTCTGTCGTTCGCGCGGGCCCGCATGAGCAGGCAAGAGCTACAGACGTATGGAGCTAATCTTGCCATTGTCTTTATTACTTTTATAACTATTATAATCACTGTTTCTGTTGTTGTTGTTGTTATTATTATTATTATGAATTATGAATTCAGAAATTATTATAGATAAAGTAAAACGATGTGAGGAAGCCAAAAAAAATAACATGATTGTGCTATAACGGTAACATATTGAAAAAAATTGAGGATGATTCAAATTAGACTTTTCATTTATTTTGCATATGACGCACCCAAAAATAAATTCTACCGAAATTACACATGGTGCAAAATAATGTTAGGAAGCTAAAAAAAAATTAAGATGATTGTGCTATAATGATAACATAATGAAAAAAATTGAAAATGATTAAAATTATACTTTTTATTCTTTTTGCATATGACGCACCAAGAAATAAATTATATCAAAATTATATATGGTGCAAAATGACGTTAGAAAACTAGAAAAAAATTAGGATGGGTGTGCCATAATTATAACATATTTAAAAAAATTAAATATGATTAAAATTAGACTTTTTATTTTTTTTGGATATGACGCACCAAGAAATAAATTATACCAAAATTATATATGGTGCAAAATGGTGTTAGAAAGCTATAAAAAAAGTTTGGTAGTTGTGCCTCAAACATAACCTACCAATAGTAGTAATTGAAAAATGTTTTAATTTTTTTTCTAAGGTTATGTCAATTCATCAAGTCTGGAATTTTTTTTAATCAGAGACCTTAGTTATATGTACGTCCTCAATAAATTTCAATAAAATCAAAGTAGTCGTTCTCAAGTTATGAATTTTTGAAAAAATTTGTTTATTTAACGATTACTCCCTGGGGATGAATTTTTAAGGGTTGAAAATTGCTGTGATAAGTACTCACATAGGTACTAATTTAACAAAAAAAAGCGAGCATGATCGGAGCTAAGGCCGCTGGATCATACTTATCCTCCTATAGCCTTTGGTACAGTTGTTCAGGACGCGAAAATAATCGATACGTATTTTTTTATATCTGCTAAGTCGCATGTTTAGGGGGTGAAACCACCCTTCAAAGTTCCCGATTTTTTTCTTCTTTTGCTTATAACTTTAAAACGGTTAATGATAGACATTTTTAATAAATGTTCGAAATGTTTGTTTCGGCGCCTACTAAAGGCCTATGGAATTGAAAATTTGATTTAACGATTTTTTGTTGATTTTTTATTAAAAAATGACATTTTCTTCGTCATATCTTTAAAGTTTACGATCCGATATTAACGAAACTTTTTTTAAATAATAGAGAAATCAAAAATAAAAGTTACGTGTTTTTGCGTTTTTCCCTAATTTACTCTGGAATCGTGAAATTAACCCCTTCCTTTTTTCGATTTTAGCACTTTACGTCAATATATCTGATAAACGAGTGATGATGGGATTAAATGTATTATGCAACAAATACTTCCCCCCTCATCTAGAATATTATTGTTTTTGTAAAAAATCAAAATGGAAACATTTTTCGTTTTGTTTTACAATACACAAGCTGCGCGGATACGGCATGACGCAGCAATCACAAACTGACGTAGATATCATAAAATGTCATAAGGGAAGATTTCGTTGTATTTACGTATGAAAAGAATAAGTTTATAAATAATTTAAAACATAATTTATTTATAACAAAAAAAATAATTTAATTTATGTATATATATATATATATATATATATATATATATATATATATACATATACTATTATAGTTTCTATGAAACATATAGTTGACAAAAATGATACTCTTCGAAGAAATGTTCAAAGCAAAGTGATTTTTTACACCACGCACAAGTAGGTAATAATGGCAGGTTTGCCACATATACTGCACGTAGTTTTTGCGTTTGTTTGGAAACAGAATTGTACAGGATTTTCAAATTCCGATGGCCTCTCTTCTATATATCAACTCTTAAACCAAGCATATTTAAAAAGATTTATAAACCTCGGTGATGAAAACTGATTATGTGCGAGCGATTGTAACTTTATAATGTTATCTCTCAAATGAAGATTAACATCATAATCCATAAGCAGAACCATGTCCGAGAAACTTTTTATGAAATTTTTCCATACACGAAATATTTCGAATAAATACGATTGAAGAAATGCACTGTAGAGCGTCTTCTTTTTTATTTTTGAGCAGTCTCATCGGAAATGGGACAGACTGTGTATTCTTGTGTCTGTTTATTAATTCTTGTTATCTCTATTATCTTTTTTTGATATTAATCTTACCTAAATGAACCCTAACTAAACTAAATTAATCGTTTGTGCTGTTTTGTATGTAACGTAAATGGTTAACGATAAAAAGTAAATTTATGGAACACCACCTGCCATTATTACATGTGCGTGGTTTAAAAAATCACTTTGCTTTGAACATTACTTCGAAGAGTATCATTTTTGTGAACTATATGTTTCATAGAAACTCTAATAGTATATGTATAATAAATTCATAAATTAAATTATTTTTCTTTGTTATAAATAAATAATGTTTTAAATTATATATAAACATATTCTTTTCATACGTAAAAAACAACGAAATTTTCCCTTATGACATTTTATGATATCTACGTCAGTTTGTGATTGCTGCGTCATGCCGTATCCGCGCAGCTTGTGTATTGTAAAACAAAACGAAAAATTTTTTAATTTTGATTTTTTACAAAAACAATAATATTCTAGATGAGGAGGGAAGTATTTGTTGCATAATACATTTTATCTCATCATCACTCGTTTATCAGATATAGTGACGTAAAGTGCTAGAATCGAAAAAAGTGTTACATCGACCCTGAGAATTTTAAAAATTCTTCATTCGATGCCAGTCAGCCGCTCTTGAAAACGAAAGGTTTAAACACAAGTGTTCCTCGCTCTACAGGGCTCCTTCCCACTTATCTAAACTTATACAAACCATGGCACTTTACACTTTGGCCAGATGCATTCCATATGTCCTTGGTATCCTTACATCCCTGCCAGAGTCCTACCACCTCCACTCATTTTTCCAAATCCTTCCCGAAACGGAGCCCTATATAATCGAGACACTTTTCCGCCTCTGCGGGTTATGCATTTCTTTCATAGAACGTCACGCTGTCAATCAGACAGGTGAATTTCCGAAGTCTACGGGACTTGGAAACCCCCTTATTCTTCTATATTCTTCTATGGAAGAATATATATATATATGTAGGAATGCAGATGAAATGAGTGAGTGAGAGAGTGAGTGAGAAAGTGAACGAATGATAGAGAGAACGAGATGATGACGTGTAAAACAAAAGCCGGGCAGAAGAACGCGTGACGATAGGGAAGAACGAGGAACAGTAGTGAAGATCGAGAGTAAGAGAACGGACGCGAAAGAGAAAAGCCAGACTGCTATTGTTTATTTTATTAGTTCTAAGTGTTTGTTATAGTTATTGTTATCTTTAGTTTTATGTATTTCGTTAATAAACGTAATTTAGTAGTAGAAGAAGACTGTTGGCACCATCAAAAGAAGTAATCCCACATATATATATATATATTTAACACAATCAGTCTCCTAAGGAGCTATACCAAAAAGATCGTGTGCAAAGGGAGATCGTGATTCGCCCTTTTTACAACTCGGCACTTCTTACTCTTTTTGGAGATTTCTCATCCCTACTTTCGTTGTTCGAGAGTAGAGAAACATTAACTTTTTTATCTTTGTTTAGGAGATCCCGAAAAAGTTCTTAAGGTTGCCTCGAGACGGCCATACCACGGGGGTGTCCTTGGTGTAGAAAACGCCACATTTAGTGAACTCTCCTCAAGACCCAACCACCTCAAAGCAAAGTACCCACCTAGACAATACGATTTTCTTTTCGACGGTTTACGAGTCGGCCCTGTCCACCATAGATGGGCATAGAATCGGGGGACCCGAAATGTCAGTATTCGCGAAATTACTAATAGCTAACGGGCCCAGAGAAAGGTCTGTCATCCGGAGTCGAATAATGGCGGAGACCGGATCGTAAACCGTTGTCCCTACACTAATAATAAATGGGAATGGTGGATACATTACACTGGTTTAAAATAAAAAGTATCTTAAAAGTATGTAAAATAAAAATTTGGTGTTGGTTTCAATTTAGTCCCTAAAGTAAGTGGCCCGAAGTCAGGTCTATTAGGAATAAAGCAAAAAATTTCATCTTCTAAGTGTAGTTTCAAGAAAAAAAAAATCGCCGTTTTAAATGGAGTAAAGATGAAAGCATAAAAGAACTTTGATCTTCTAGAAAGTCTAGTTAACATAATTTACGGGCTCACAAATGCCCATGCAAACTTTGCGACACTGCCGGAATTGGCTAGCACTTTGAGTGTCGCATCAGGAGTGTTCAGATGACAGTAAAAGACAGTGAATAGGCTACGTCACCTGTGTTTACATGGGTGACACTTACATCGACTACTTTCCAAATATAAGCTTCTGTTTAATAGATACAAAAGTAATATAAAAACGTAGTTTATTTTTAAAATATCCTGAATGCAAAATATTAGAACATTCTATATAAATCTACGGTTGGTCTTGTCAATTTTGACAAAAAGCTGTCGACTTTTTTTACATTTCCTCTTGCTTTTTAACGGCTTGTACGATACCTTTTCGCTCTGAGACATAATTTGCGTGCGGCTCCTATGTTCATTCAATCAACATTTTTTCGAAAGACAATGTTACGGTGACTTACGTTGATACGAAGATTTCGTTGTACCTTCCAAGAGTCCTAATATTCTTCTTTGTTGCAGTTATACAAACGACCAAAATGTTTACACATGCAATTCCAAGGAGAAGGTGAATATCAAGTGACCGATACCACTTCATTCCTTTTCTAATTGTAGTTTTGAGTATTTTGAAGTGTTAAGTAAATAGGTACATGTTCCTATATGTACCACTAATTACTTTAAAAAAAATATGCTTTTATGGAAAACGAAAGAAAGGGTTTTGTTTGTTTTTTTCAGGTTTTTAACGCATTGGATACGGGTAACGAGAAATCTCGTTTTTAACAAACCGACCATCGTGGCCGGATTACGATATATGTCGATTGTCATTTTTTCATTTGGACGTAGATATCGACGACACAAAGAATTAAAAGTAAATTGATTTTCTTGCTACTTTGCCAAGGCAACGTAGTCTTGAATTTTCTTAGGGTAAACACTTTGTGAAATACACGTATATCTCATTTCCGAAAGAGCACTAAACAATCGGATATGTAAAATGCACCAAACCTCTGGAGCGCTTAAAAATCTGCGGTCCCTGCAAGCGCGTTAAAACAGCCGAGTCCCGTACGTGTTAGCTTTTAAAATAAATCTTTTAAAGTAAAAAAGGAATCGATTAAACCATTTGCATCCTAAGGATATATGAAATGAAGGCTTTTATCATTCTTATTTTTTCTACTGACGAGAAATTCTACAGTAAGTAGTTCTCTTAGAGATTTTATTTGGATTATCCATTTTGAATAATTTCAATTTTCACAAAATTAAACACACGCATGTGCAAATATTCCCGAAGTGGTTAAATGACTGCACGGGTAAGGGAACATCCCGAGATGTAAATCACCGATTTTTATGACATTTTAGTATGATATAGATCTCGTCAAAATATTTGACAGGTATTTTTTTTATCGGCGGCCATCCACATTAAAGGGGTGAAAATCACCCTCAAAGATGGGGACCCGAAAACTATTTTATTGAATATCTCCGAAACTATTAGAGATGCGAAAATTTTGTACAGAGTGTAAATTAACGCATTTCGACCACGAATCGAATGGCATAAACATTTTTTTAAAAGACCCATTCGTTTAAACAATATGATAAAAAATACTTTTTTTCAACTTTCAGGATGGTTTTCACCAAGTTAACGTGGACGGTTGCCAACAAAAAAAATACGTGTCAAATATTTTTACGAGATCTATATCATACTAAAATTTCATAAAAATCGGTGATTTACACCTAGGAATGTTCCCTTGTGAGTTAAGTTTCAATCGTGAAAGAGCGCTTGGTTTGTTTTGTTTGAGAAAATGTCACATCACCTGCCAATGCCTCCCCCAATTTCTTTCGTTGACTGTGTGGTCGTCTCCTTAGTTTTTTTTTCCAGAAAAGAAATTTTCAAGTGATACCGTCCAATGATTAACGAGAAAGGTGCGTAATAAAACTCATTATTAAGATCGCATAATTTCTTAATCCTGCCAGATGATAAACGTTAACATAAAACTATAGAAACTGTTAATATGTGAAGTGTCTATCGACTTGAACGTCACTGGTTAAGAAGTAGCATTTTATTACACGTACACATATTACACAATATTTATAATAATATGTAAATATGTTACATATAAAACCTACAATATACAAACATTTTTTGCGTTGGTCGTAGCATAGAGATAATTTCAAGGTTATATCTACATTTGAAATGAAATGGTACGTTTTTTTATTGCGTCGAGACGATTTCAACCAACTATCGCAGAATCCTACATTGTAGGAGTGCGAGAGCGTGTACGTTTGTATGGGTGTAAGAGAGAAAAGGGAAGAGAGAGAGAGAGAGAGAGCGAGCGTGGAATATCATCTCCTCGATACAATGCTGCTGCAAAACGATGAGTGTGTGTGCATATGCACTCGGACCTTCGGGAGGAAAATCACTGCCGAAGAAGATCCACAGTTTTTTTGAGCAACGAAGCGTATGCGTATTTCGGGAACAGCGAGCAATCACCAGTGCTACTGAACAGGGATAGCGTAGAATTGTGCGTGAATCTGAATGAGTCTTATTTAATGTAATTTTTATGTATTTTATTTTATAATAAAAAAAATCATAAAGAAAAAAAATTTTCTTCCTTTCATGCTCTCGGTTGAGTATCTCGGGGACAATTCTTTTCTTTTCCCACGACGATTTTACCGCAATTTTAAGTTCGTGGGAAAAAGCTGTAAGAGTTTTGAGCTGAGTGAATTTTTAATTCAAGCGTTGCGGTTTTATTACAATATCTATTCTTTGTGATGTGAATTTTGCACATAGACAAGCAAGCTACAATTATTATCTTATAGAGTTCACTTATTTTTACTCGGAAACGCTAAAATATGTAAATAAACACGTTGGAACACGTCTGACCAATTGTATCGCAACTACCAAATCGTCGCCTAATTTATGAGCTACTTTTCGTCGTGTTACTGTTCTGTACTATAACAATTCTTGTAATACAGTTTAATGTTCAAATGTTACATATTAAAATAAAGAAGCGTCATTTAAGAAGGTATTATATTTTTTCGTGCTACATTTTACGCCTTCTGCTGGATTTCAGGCTAGGAATTATAATTCAATACTACAAATATTAATATATATTTACACTAACGAATACTTTAATTCACGAATTAGAGTGCACGCAGTTAGTACACAACGACCCGTGTAAAGCGTCGCGAAGACAATTTCGGATTCAAAACCGTTGTTCCTGCGAGAATTAGAAAAAGGATTCTGTTTCTACATTTCGGATATACAGGGTGTCCCGTAACTGGTGGTACAACCGAGCGTGGGGTGATTCTACGTGAAAAACTGAATCAAAAATATAGAATAAAATTTTTTCATATGACGCTTCGTTTTTGAGAAAAATAAGTTTGAAAATTTATCGAGTATTATACAGGGTGTCCCGTAACTGGTGGTACAACCGATACAACCAATTTCAGATCCTCGTGAAATCTGTCGTATACTAATATGGGGGTTTTCTGTTACCGCTGCTAGGACCGCAATAGCATTTGCATCAGAAGTAGCAGTTTTCGTTAAGTTACGCTTAGTAACATTAAGACTTCCGGTTCGTCGAAGCGATTGACACATTCTCTCATATATGGCTCGAGATGGCTGATTTCGTTCAGGATACCTTTCGGCATAGATGGCTTTGGCTCTTATTGCATTTTTATGGCACTCACCATAAACTAAAAGCATATCAACTATTTCGCTATTACAAAATTTCATTTTTACTTTTATCTGTCTGGTAAATACACACAACACCGAAGGTAACTTCAATACTGGATTACGAATATGAAGACGATTGCGAATCATGATAGATGTTGTGTTGATAAACACTGTCACGTAAACATCGCTGTCCTGCGGAAATCTGTGATAAGGTCGAATTTCTAACTTGATATTACGCGAAGAAAATTTTCAGGAAATAAAGTGAAATTACTCGTTACTTATTAGGTTTAGGGCAAATAAATGTCAATACTTTTTTACTCAGAATTCGACATTCTTCCATATTTTGATATAAAAAATATAGCATTCCATTTAAAAAAACAAAGTTGACCTTCAAATCTCCGAAACGCCTCCACCTATAAAAAAAATAACTACACTATATAATGTGCCCCTTCAGACCATGCAACTTCTATATAAAAACTTTTTTGTGCAACGCATATTATGGTAGTTTTTAACGGTGCACACGTTGTGTGGACCACCCTGTATAGTGGTTGAAGGGGAGGGACAGCGCACGCGGAGACAAAATGATCCTTACCCTCGTAACTATATTGTTAGAGCCGAGTGAATGCTAGCCCATGACCAGTGACGTTTGTTTCGATAGTTTAAATAGTTTAAAATATTGGCGGATTCCAGACGTGCGTTATCTGACACTTATTCTAGAATTTATATTGTAAAATTTGAATATTGAATTGAATGAACGACGATTTATGATCCGACCTCCGCCATTCGACCTCGGACGGCCTTTACGCTGGGCACATTAGCTATTTTTAATTTATCAAATTTCTGACGCTTCGGAACCTGCGGGTCTAGAAGCATCTATAGTGGACAGGGGCCAGGTCGTGGCCCGGCAAAAAAGAAAAATCCCATTGTCTAGGTGGGTACTTCGCCTCGAGGCGAATGGGCCTTGAGAGGTGTTCATCAGATGTGGAACTTTCCATGCCAAGGCATCCCCATGGTTTACTCGACATCTCGAGACAACTTTAACAATTTTTCAGGACCGATCTAGACAAGGATCCGAAATATAATATGTAGTGTAGCGTGGCGAAAATTATAAACGCTCGAAGCGACGAGCTTCGGAAGGTTTCGAGAGGCCTCTGGAGGCCTCGAGACGCATCGAGAAGCATCTAGAAGCACCGAGAAGCTTCTGGAAGCTTCGGGAAACATCGAGAAACATCGAGAAGCATCGAGAAGCATCGAGAAGCTTCGGAGATCGGCAATGGACCGCGGAAGGGAGTGGAGGCGCGAAGCGCGAGACCGCGAGACCAGGCTTGACGACGGGGTTGTTGATTTCGGAGACCGAGGGTAGCAACGGTCCAGTATAAAAGAAGGTGCACGACACGACAGAATTCTTCTTCTGCTCCGAGAGAGAGAACGAGGCTTTCCACGGTCGCTCTCGGTATGCAGAATAGGGACCTCTGGCAGGAGAGTACGGACGCTTTTCCTGGACGCCTGCTAGAGGGAAAACGGGAGAGTACGGGATTGTTCCTGGGTCCTCGATTCGGTATGGAGAGTACGGACGCTTTTCCTGGACGCCTACCGATCGAGAGAGTACAGAGCATTTCCTGGACGCCCGGTTAGATTGGACGGAATGGGAGAGTACGGGATTGTTCCTGGGTCCTCGATTCGGTATGGAGAGTACGGACGCTTTTCCTGGACGCCTACCGATCGAGAGAGTACAGAGCATATCCTGGACGCCCAACTACAGTGACGAGACGGGAGAGTACGGGAGTGTTCCTGGGTCCTCGATTCGGTATGGAGAGTACGGACGCTTTTCCTGGACGCCTACCGATCGAGAGAGTACAGAGCATATCCTGGACGCCCAAATACAGTGACGACACGGGAGAGTACGGGAGTGTTCCTGGGTCCTCGATTCGGTATGGAGAGTACGGACGCTTTTCCTGGACGCCTACCGATCGAGAGAGTACAGAGCATATCCTGGACGCCCAAATACAGTGACGACACGGGAGAGTACGGGAGTGTTCCTGGGTCCTCGTTTCGGTATGGAGAGTACGGATGCTTTTCCTGGACGCCTACCGAACGAGAGAGTACAGAGCATATCCTGGACGCCCGTCGGTAAAATAGAGCCGCGCAATTAGAGTCACGGGTGGAATCGCGAAAGGTTATATTTGGACAGAATCATTTTCATAGTCAAGCCTAGTCGATTTTCCGGTCGATTCTAAATCTATTATGTTTGTTCGTTTTTTCGTTAAAACCTTATTGTCCGCTCTACCGATCCTATCTGTATATTATCCAACTTCCTCGAAAGAGAGGTAATGAATAAAATGAAATTTTTTCCCAGAAAACCTTTCCTGCTTTACCCTGCGTTCCACATCCACGATCGAGCTATGGCTACAGTAGGATAAAAAATTGTAGCAGATACGCATCGTTGAAGAGAACAACATTTAAATTACACGACGTGGTGGCTGACATAATTCCGCCCGTTATAGTAGACTGGCGTAAAAAACAAGATGTCATTTTTTTCAGTATCAAGATTTTTTTGGCGGCTGAATAAATATCATTGTTAAATTGGAATTATTGATAAAAGAACGTTTTTTTAGCAACTTTGACAATGAATATAATAGTGCTAGAACTTCAGAAATTTGTAAAATTGAAATTACGCTTTTCATAAGAAAGATAAAAGGATAAGGATGCAGAACGTTCTCGATATTTGTGGAACGAACATTTTCGTACGCAACAATGGAGAAGTTTCACAAAATAGGTACGTAAACATTTATTTAATGTCTATAATTAGGAGGAGTAATAAAATGTTCCCTTTTAAACTTCCATACGGACCCTCTCAACCACTCTTACATTTATCACCTCACTCGTCAAGAAGTAGCCAGCCGATACATTCAGCATTATAAAAAACGTATTTTAGTTCAATACAGTTTTACCTAATTAATAAGTTGTAAAAGCTTAAGCTTCGATCGAAAAGTTTGGCTAGATTCATTCCATTATAACATTAAGGGGAAACTAAATTTGCGAAGACTCATTGTCAAATTTTTCAGGACAATATTGTGTAGAGGTACTTTACATGTATCAAGGACGAATAAGACTTCCGCGAGTTGGAATTGCGGAATACCATAATCCTAATGTACCGAGTTTCCGACCAGGATATCTTTACAAATATTTTGTACTCCGTGAATTGATCATCACTCACCACCATCCCTTACTCATCCTCGAATCACCCTTTCAAGTACAAAAATCCTTGCTTTCTCACTTTCACCTTTCGACTCCCAAATACCGTCATCCTACTCTCGCTTCTTTTCCGAAAGCCGTTAAAAACTCTGTGTCCCTTTTCGCTAAAGGTCATCGCTAATTTTCCTTACTCTCGCTCATACGCTCATAAGTTCAATATTCATTTCAACGCCCAAGTTCTCATTATTCTCTTATTCTTCAATTCATTATCATCATATACCGTGTTGCTTTTCGAAGGAGACAACACTTAATGTAAAAGTTCTTTTGTTTGGGTGAATCCAGAAGCGCGAATAACCTCATTCGCCATTATATATATATTATCAGGTTACCGCATAATGCAGTAGGTGTGGAACTAGCTTTTTTCCACTTTTCGACTTAAACTGCTGGCGTTATTTCATCTAGGACGTACTATTTTAGATAGATTCCGAACATCCGGGGTAATGATATAAATATTACATGGAAAAAGTTTCCTAGAGGTGACGGGGGACGATTTGAACTCGGACCCACTGATCGTGACTCCGAGTCATTACTTTCTTTCCTACCATAGCCCCCGATGAACTGGTAAATTGCCAGGCGATTTAAATACCTCCGGTTACTCCCTCTTTTTACCTGCTACTCATTGTCAGAACAGTAGAAGAACACGTCTCTCCGTATCTTCCAAGAACTTCATCTTCAGAAACCTGCCACCAATCGACTATTGGCTACTACGTATAGATATGCTTGTAGTTTCTGTACATCTGTACACAACAGCCAAGCGCCATAAAAAAATTAATGAGATTTGCCGCGTTTAGCTTTAACGACTATGTGGGAAATACTAAGGGTTTCTTTAAGTATACCATTTTATTAATCCTTTGCATTTGAGAAGTGGTTAGCATTACTGGGTTTGACGCGATAATTCGAGCGGTAATCATGCTTATTTAGATTTTATTTGGACAATATCCCTTCGTGAGTCTATTTCGAAGCCCTTTGTCTGTAATATTATAAATGACACCACTTTAACATGTCTATAAGATTTTTTATCTCAAGTCAGTTCGTGATCGCGGATCGAATTCCATCGTTGACGTTAGTTCGAACTCGAAAGTTATAGCAATAGGAATATTATTTTTAAAATTTCTGTGTCCACTAAGTATGGGATACGATGAAGGAATTAGTTCAAGTGAAGATGAGCTCGATTTTTCATTAATGAAAAACGAAATTTCGTATAAGTTAAAAGGAAACATGCTTCTGGCAATCTTAGAGATTCTTTTATAAAATAGCGTACAAAGCAACAACACAGAGCGTAATGCTTAAAAGATATCCTTCTATGAACTATGAAGATATATAGAATATTAAAATAGAAAAGTCTTAAGCGTTAAATTGTGCGTGAAGTACACCAAATATGCGGAGAATCGTATCAAGTTCCCGGTTCGCCCAAACGAAAAATGCTTCGAGTTGAAAATCTTAATAATAACTATTGGTATACTAAAATGGATGATATACTAAAAAAATGTTAAATCTCAGTTACTCACGATTCTCTTTAGACTCTCATTCAAAAACTAACTCGCTTCCCCAATCTCACTCGCTTATATTCACGCACATTTGTAGGTAGGTAGTGTTGTCCGTTTCCTCGGAACACCCGCTTCCACGATTTCGGAAAACATTCATATTCTTCTACGATTCACTTGTCATTTATACAAACATCCGTTTTTCAGCCATACTAAGGTGTGAAGTCTAAACAATCACACGTCGCCAAACGATCACCAAATAGATCCCCGCAACTTATGCATCCCGAGACATCCATTCGTCCTACAACTATACACGAAGTCTTGAGTGCTTTATTCATGGCGAGAGGAATCCGTTCAGGGGTAATTATATAGATGATTATATTTTTAAATGTGTTGTTAATATCGTAATTCTAAGCACCTTTCTGTTATACAGGGTGTCCCAGCCGATTTTGGCATCTTGATAACTTCGATATTGCGGCATGTAGCGAAAAATGTTAAATAGGAAACTTAAATGGTATTGAGTGGGGCATAATCTGGTGTCATTAGTTTTTCCGTAGGTGGACGCGTCAAGGACATATGAAAGTCAACTTTGTTTTTCGAAATAAAATGAGGTACATTTTTATGTATGAAGCGATACAGCTAGACATTCTTTATAAAAAAGTACCGACCTATGTATATCGAAAAGTTGAGAGGTGAGGAGATATTTCAGTATAAATAATCTAAATACAAAGACATCATTCCTGCCGCACTAGGACGTGAGCTCTGTTTATCTGTCTGTCACCTGATTTAACGCCCCCTGACTTTTTCTTATGGGACTATTTAAAGAATAAAACGCAAAAATTTCAACTAAAGTGAGTGACATGAAGCTGCACATTATCGATGAATGTGGCAAAATATCAGCCGTTAGATTAAATAACGTAGACCAGTCCTTACTTCATCGATTTCAAAAATGCTGCCATGCAAATGGTCGTTATATTGAACCATACCTGAAAATAAACGCTAATATAATTACGAATTTCAGAATTACTTAAATTGAAATATCCCCCAAACTATTAGCTTTTCGACATACACAGGTCAGTACTTTTTTTATAAAGAATGTCTACCTGCATCGCTTGATGCATAAAAAAGTACCTCATTCTATTTAAAAAAAAACAAAGTTGATCTTCATATGTCCTTGGCGCGTCCATCTGCGGAAGAACTAATGACACCAGATTATGCCCCACTCGATAACATTTAAGTTTCCTATGAAACATTTTTTACTACATGTTAAGGCCCAAGCCCTTAATGTATACGGGACTAAGGACTAACTTTATTACACGGACTAAGAGGTAACTATTTTTGAGAAAAACAGTTAGTTTAACGGGACGCAGAAGTGCCAGATGTGGAACTTCTGCGGACCCTCTTTTCCAAGAAATCCTCGCCTGCGAGTTTGGTTATTTCCAGATTTTCAGCAAAGACTCAATGGTTATTGCCGTGCAATAAACTCAGTGGGACGGAGCGAATTCCTCGGCCGTCGAGCAGCCCTCGAGCGGGCCTTCTTCTCCTCCCGCAGGCCTTTACCCCTCCATCGGTCCCAGAAGGGGGGCGCGCGCCAAAACCAGCGCTCGCGCCAAATTCACCACCCGCTAGTTATTTTTATAAAAACGACCTTTTCCGTACAACTTCCGAGGGCGCAAAAATCACATTCTTGTCAGCAAGGTGCCCTCGGAAGGGGAAGCGCGGGTAAAGGCCTCGCGACATTCTCTCCTTAGAAAAATCGTCAGTCTACGAGTAGCGTCTCGAACACTCACATTAACACCTCCGGCACGAGTAGCGTCTCGTCCGGATTCTGCAACTCAAACACTCTTAGTTCGGCAACATTCGCATATCCGTACACGAGTAGCGCCTCGTTCGGATCTCACATCACTCACTAAGTCATCACCAGACTGCGGATATTTATGCATTTATGACAAATTAAATACGGCTAAAATATACAAAAAGGACATAATATAAAAATATATCTAAAATATCCAAAGTATGGTATTTGTTGTAATATTTATTGAGTGCAATAAATCCCTAGATAGGTTTTCCTGTCTCACCGGCATTTGTGAAACTCGAAATTTGCATAAACATCCGCAGTCTAGTCATCACACTCATCATTAGTCATCACACTCATCATTCAATAAGTTTATTAATATCAGTTTTTGTTATCTGTGTTAAGTTAGCTCAATTTTATAATAAACCATACAGTCCACTAAACAAAGAAAGTTATTGCTAAATACACGGGAAGGGCGAAACTGTCATTTCCACAAGACCACGCTCAAACCCGTAAACACTACATATCACAATACCGAAGTTATCGAGATGTCAAAATCAGCTGGGACACCCTGTATATGTATCTCCTGCTCGATTTGAATTTTTGAAATACAGGTGGCTCCGACTTTCGCACATAATTGGTTCCTGAAAATGGCTGCGAATGTTGAATATTGGAAAGTAGTGGGATACACGAAAAATATTAAAAATTGAACAATAATGTGGTTTCTTTGTAATTCTGCGATTCTCGAACCTTTAGTACGTCATACTACAGACAATATTACTATATTAGTGACTGCATAGAAGCAAATAATTTTTGAAAAAGATATAAAAATCTTTTAAAAATTGAATTTTTAAAAATATGCGAAATAGCGAATTGTGCAAAAGTAGAATGCGCTACAGTCAAGGGTCGTCTGTATTGGCACAAAATTTGTCCTTATTGTCCTTATTCACTATTTTTACGGCAGCTGACAAAGAATCTTTATAACGGGTGTACTCGTCGTAAACGCATGTTATAATAATGTGCAAAGAGTATAATTCCAATGTTCACTCATTCTGTTCAACATTCCAATGTTCATAACTTATTTCAAACTATACTCAACCGACACTAATTCATCTTTTTGGTACAAGTATCTAATTTAAACCAGACACAGGAATTTAAACCAGACACATTAACAGGACCTATGGCCTTGAAGAATTTGGTTTAATTTAGGTACTGTAACGAAAAGATAAATTGGTATTTGTTGGAGATAGCCTTAAGAGACTAAACATTGACATTACACTTTTTAACTAGTTAACTATGGCGACTTCTTTTGACGGGGCGCACCTACGCGTGTCACGAAAATCGAACGATGACGGGTATATTTGTCAATCACAGCTAACCGGTTAAATAGCAAATGATAACTAATCTTCCCACAGGAAGGATATAGTCGTCATGATGTAATGTACCGACCCTCCGATCAGTTATAGTACATAAGATAACTTTAAGGAATGTTTTATAAGCACCAATATTTTGTACTACGGCTCGCTCAACTTCCGCCACTCCATAATCATCACTGACTCATTACATCAAATCCAAAGAATCCTAACTTTCCGTCCGGACCTTTCAACTCCCTGACACAGTCACCGTTCCTTACTCATCTCCGAAATTACTGTTCCCAGTTCAAAATTCTACTTCCTATTTTGACCTTCGGTCTCATCGGCCATTATCACCATTCCTACTTCGCCTCCAAACACCTTTAAAAACCCTATGTCTCTTTTCACCCGGCTCATAATAAGGTCAGCACTATTACAAATTAATCATTGCTCAGTTCATTTCCAAGTTCAACTAATTGTGAGAGTCATCTTCAAATTCTAAATTCTAATTCTAAACTCTCACAAATCCTTATCATCACAATCATTTGGTTTCTGTACAACACGTCGAATCGCTGTCCAAACGAGTCACGATATTTAACACTTGGCATGCGGGCAACGTACTTTTACGTTTTTTGCAGTCTGTCACTGGAGCGCAGGTCACGTAAAAATACGTATTTAGCAGATTTATGTTGCTGCTCCTGGAAGATTATCAATGGATATGCGGAAACACATATTAGAGAAAATTGTAGGTGCCTGGAAGAAAAAAAATCCGCAAAGACAATGTTGCGTGTGCGCAACCAAAAAAATACGGAGTGAAACATGTTTGTAACTGTTACGTGAATGTAACTCCTACGGTGTTCCACTCCACAGAGGAAGATGTTTTGAACAGTACCATACAGTGAAGAATTATTAAAGTTGTATCAATGCTATTTGTACTTATTATTTGTACTTCAAAAAATATTTTCGAATATATAATAAATCTTTAAAAATGATCTATTTTCGTGAATTTGTAAAAATGTCATTTTATTTTGTTAAAATAATCATATTGTATTATGTAAGTGTAATATAAAACACGTTTCGTTTCGAAAAACAAAGTAGTTTCAGATATATTGCAATTTTAGTGAATGGCCAAACACCCGCGAGATTCATGAAAAACGCCCGCTGCACGTGTAAGTCCGCGGCGAAATGTACCCGCGTGCCAAGTGTTAATTGTTGGATATCGCACATTGGAATCTGCCAATAATTGTGACTAACTAAACGAACGTCGCTGATTAAGGGCCAACTTTCGCTCACCTTTGACCAGATCTTACAATTAGTCACTGGTCAAGGGACAGTGAGTCTAGCGAGTTAGTCACAAGGGCAAGGATCACCTTTGCTTCTACGTACGCTGTCCTTCCCCTCCTCCAATTACTATACATATATAACCGAAATATCTAGGCGGCGCGCTCATTCTAATCCTCACCATCGTTTTTCGAAGTTAAGATTTTTCTCCACGACGTTTTTGTACGAGTCCTTTGTACTAACTGCGGCACACAGTTTTCTCGTAATAAAGTATTCGGTAGTATTAGTTCTATTAAAATATAAGTGTTGAACTACGATTCCTAGCCTGGAATCCAACACAAAAATAATTGGTGTCAGAAGTGGGATCTTCCGACATTCATCGCAAATCTTCGAACTCCTGGACTGAAGAAGTCGCCAGCACGAAGCGTGAATGACAACTTCTGTTGTTAATCGGATCATCCAAAGAAAATTCTAATACGAAGGAACACGCAACTTTTTACGAGGATCACCGCAGTGAGTAACGATTGAAGACCATTCTGAACGCTTAAACTAAATCTTGCAATCCTATTTCATATTTATTCCTCAAAAACATGTCGATCTCACCAAGCGTAAGCAATTCCAGTGCCTCAAACTCTCAATTATCCCTTGAATTTTTAACCAAACTAATCCCTGATCACTTCGATGGAGACAGATACAAATTACGTAGCTTTATTAAACAAGTAGATGCAGTTTTTGAATTAGCAACACCAACACAGTTACGACCTTTGTTATTATACGTGAAAAGTAGAATTACCGGAAAAGCGCGAGAACAAATTGACGTACATTGTGATTTAACTAATTGGAGCGAAATATCCGGACTATTGCTAACTTTGTACCAAGACAAGAAATCCCTGGATCAATTATTAGAAGAGTTGAGCAGTATGACACAAGGACCTCGCGAGAACGTTTCCGAATTCTACCAAAGATTAGAAGATTTAAATTCAAAAGTTTTAGGCGCATTACATAACAGCGACACAAATTCGGGAAGTTTAAGTGGACGATTATCAATGATTACCGATATAACGCTGAATCGATTTGTTTACCACACGCATCCCCAAATTTCTCAGATGCTAAGGTACAGGGATTTTAAGACAATTAATAACGCTTTTACGGCCGCATTAGCTGAAGAAAAAGCATTACGCTTAACATACCGCGATAATTCTATTAAATGTAGAATATGTGGACGAACTAATCACACCACTATTAATTGCTATAGTAATCCAGATAAAACAAGGACTCGATCAATTTCCAAACCTGTCAATTTTAATCAATATAGTAAAACTAATGAACAAGAAGAGCAGACAGTTAAACAATGTAGATATTGCAAAAATTTCGGCCATACTATTGATGAGTGTAGGAAAAGACTGCTTAATAATTCAAGAAAACAGAACGCGATTGCTTCAGTGCCACAAAATTCAACTCAAGAAACATATCGAAACGTGAATCACCATAACGTAAATTTTCCGATAACACATCACGAGTCAGACCGACCGATTTCATTAGAAGAAGCAACATTGCAATTCAATCTCCAAAAATAACAATATCCAGCCTGACGTCAAACGATCTACTCTATGTCCGTTTCGAATCCAAATTTTCAAGTTCAAACGATAAAACATTAAAATTCTTAATCGACACGGGTGCTTCAGTCTCGTTAATCAAAGCATCCAGCATCAATGATTTCACTGTCAGCAATACCAATCCCATAATATTGAATGGGGTCTCGCCAAACGCACCCATCACAACAAGCGGCACTGCAAAAATCGAACTCGGGATTCATGATAAGAAATTCGTTAGCGATTTCCAAGTCCTTACGACTCCTACGAATGTTCCATTTGACGGAATCCTGGGTAACGACATTCTGCGTTCCCAATCGGCGAAAATAGATTATTCAAATGCTTCTCTCACACTTGACTCTATCCCATTTGCAATTCCCTTATATCGAAACACTCCACAAAATTCCATTTCCACTGTAAGAATTAACTCTCGGACAGAAACAATTATCCCTGTTAAGATAATAAATCCTTACGGCTTAAACGAAGGAATAGTATCATCAAAACAAATGAATCACGATAATACATTACTCATTCCTAACGCGATCGTTCAAGTTTCTCGCCAAAATACAGCTCTTATCACTATCGTAAATACGTCTACGAAAACTGAAATCATCCCAATCCCCGAACTACTAATCGAACCAATTCCTAATCATTCATACATTTACAGTCTAGCTTCTAATCGCGCAAACAACGAGGTACAAAATCGACTAGACATACTAAATCAACATCTCCGACTCGATCATTTAAACAACGAAGAGCGCGATTCCATTACAAATATTTGCACCGAATTCAACGATATTTTCCATTTGCCAACTGATTTGCTCAGCCGAACAACAGCAACAAATCATGAAATACCTACCACAGATAATACTCCGATCCATGTAAAATCCTACAGATATCCACAAATTCACAAAACCGAGGTCGATAAACAAATCGAAAAGATGCTAAACCAAGGCATCATAAAACCTTCCACTAGTCCGTGGTCTAGCCCTCTTTGGATAGTACCAAAAAAATTAGATGCTTCCGGTGAACGGAAATGGCGTATCGTCATCGACTATAGAAAACTCAACGAGAAAACTATAGGAGATGCGTACCCTCTTCCGAATATCGAAGACATTCTGGATCAGCTAGGCCATGCACAATATTTTACTACTCTCGACCTCGCTAGTGGATTTCATCAAATTCCTTTAGATCCCGTCCACGCCCCTAAAACTGCATTTTCCACACCTGGCGGACATTTTGAGTTTACTCGGATGCCTTTCGGGCTCAAGAATGCTCCGTCATGTTTCCAAAAAATGATGAATAACGTGTTGACTGGACTGACAAATAATCAATGCTTTGTTTATCTAGACGATATCGTTTTATATGGCTCTAGTTTAGAAGATCACAATAAAAAATTATTTAACATTTTCTCGAGACTACGCGAAAACAACCTAAAGCTCCAACCGGATAAGTGTGAGTTTTTAAAAAAATCTTGCGAGTACTTAGGTCACGTCATATCCGAGAACGGCGTAGAACCTAATCCTAAGAAGGTAGAATGCATACGGAGAGCTATGAGGCCACGAAATCAGAAAGAAATCAAAATGTTCTTAGGTTTAGTCGGCTACTATCAAAATTCATTCACGATTTTTCTACGATCGCCAAACCCTTGACACTTTTACTAAAAAAGGATGCTACTTTTCATTGGTCGGACGAACAAGAAAACGCATTTCAAACTTTAAAACAAAAGCTGATAAGCCAGCCCATTCTTCAATTCCCAGATTTTTCGCGCGAATTCATTTTAACCACCGATGCTTCAAATGTAGGAATCGGCAGCGTTTTGTCACAAATTAAAAATAATGAAGATCTACCTGTCGCATATTATTCGCGGACACTTAACAAATCAGAACAGAACTATTCCACGATAGAAAAGGAATTACTAGCCGTGCTAAATTCCGTCGAACATTTCAGACCTTACCTATACGGCCGAAAATTTACCATCTATACTGATCATCGACCACTTCAATGGCTATTCAATTGCACGAACCCTTCGTCCAAATTCGTTAGGTGGAGATTAAAACTTAGCGAATACGAATATGAAATTAAATACAAACCGGGACGGATTAACTCTAACGCCGATGGCTTGTCCCGTCTAGTAGAGGAACAAGTAAATATTACTATAAAACCGTTAAACTCTTACGAAGATTTCTTAGAACACCATCACGAAAAGCAAAACATTACCAGCTTTGAAAAGGAAAAGTCACTTCTCAAAAAATTAAAAGACCCCATTTTCATATTTTGGTCTTCAGATTTGCACGAACAAAACTCTTATTCAGAATTTATTAACCCTTAGCACTCCGTTGTCGCCGCTGAGGCGACATCGAAGTAGAAGCTAACAGCTCCGTTGTCGCCGCTCAAGCGACACGGCGCGCCAGCATCTAGAGGCAACATTGTATCTTTATGTAGGTAGGAAGATGTTTCGGAATACGCTTATTGTTAGTGTAATCTCTGAAAAGTTTCCTCTGCGACACACGTTTGCCCAGTGCCAAACCAATCCTTCATTTTCAAAGTCTTTCGCGCTAGAATATTTCTTTACCGTAAAATGGCAGGAAATAATAGTTACGAAAAGAGTGGATTTTCGGAAAGTGAAGATGAATTGGAACTCACGATATACGGAAATAATTTGGTTGAAAGTGACGGAAATGAAGATGGATATAGTGATACTGACAATGAGAACGATAGTGACGACAGCGATGTAATAGTTCACCGAAGACGAAAGGTACGGCGTATCGAATCCGATACCGATGATAACGCAAGCACCTCAATGGAAAATGATGACTGGGTCGACGTTACGGAGGATGGGTACAGGCCCCATAGAGTAAATTTTTCCATCGGATCAAAAATGACAGGTCCGCAAGTTTCCTCCGATATTTTGGAACCGATCCAATTTTTCAAACTGTTTTTCACGGACGAGCTGGTTGATGATATAATAAGAGAGACGAATAATTATGCAAAATCCGTGTTGTCATCAAAAAATCTTAGCAAAGACTCTGTATGGCACACGTGGCATGATGTTGATACAGATGAATTCTGGGCATTCATTGGAGTCGTCCTGAATATGGGTACAATGCCTGTGGCTAATTTGCAGGAATATTGGTGTACAAGACATAATAGTAGAATCCCATTCTTTTCGAGTATATTCACCAGAGCTCGATTCCATCAAATATTTTGGATGCTCCACTTAAAAACACCCGACTCTAACAGCACGGATCTGAACACACGCATACAGCGGGTCAGCATTTTTCTGGAATATCTGGATGCAAAATTTTCCAAACATTTTATCCCTGGACAAAATATCTGTGTGGACGAATCCATAGTCCAATTCAAAGGGAAAATCTCTTTTATTACTTATAACCCTATTAAGCCAACGAAGTGGGGTATAAGAATTTATTCGATGGCGGACTCGGAAACAGGATATATTTACACCATTTTACCTTACTATGGAAGTCTCACATCACAAAATCTTGTTCGCCCAGATCTACCAGTTACCACCAGGATTCCGCTGCATCTGTACCAAAAACTCTTAAATAATATTCCCGAGGCACATGGTTATCATATGTTTACCGATAGATACTATACCAGTATACCTTTGGCAGAAGAGCTCATGAAAATGAAATGCCACTCAACTGGTACTATAAAAGCCAACAGGAAAGGTATTCCATCGCTCCCAAAAAAAACTAAGTTTTCAGAAGAAAAAACCATCGCTAGCAAAAAAGGGAATGTCATGTTCCTAGCCTGGAAAGACAAAAGAATCGTCTCCCTCTTGAGCACGTGGAATGATGCTGGAATGGTGGATTCAGCAAGAATTCTACGAGGAGGGAAAGAGGTTAACATTAGGAAGCCTAGTGCAATTATCAGCTACACAGCTTCTATGGGCGGCGTTGATCGAGCCGATCAATATGCATCCACGTATTGTTTTTTACGGAAATCCCTTAAGTGGTGGAGAAAAATGTTTTTCTGGGGCATGGAAGTGTCTGTGATTAACTCCTATATTTTATACAAGACTGTAAAAAAAAATCGAAGTGAGAAACCGTTGACGCACCTAAAATACGTCAAATTACTGGTCGATCAACTGATTAACAATTTCCGGCAAGAAAGGTCGAGAGCGTCAACTTCCTCGTCTGCGTCTGTTGAAGTAAGGCTGAACGGGAAGCTTCACGAAATGCGGAGGGGGAAAAAAACAGATTGCGTTGTGTGCTCCAACAGGCAGAAGAAGGGCGAAAGACACGAAACCAGCGAATACTGCGATACCTGTCCTGGTAAACCTAGAATGCATCTTGGGGATTGTTTTTCAAGATACCATTCGATAAAAAATTTCAAAAAATAATTGTTATTTTTGTATATTCTTATACTTTTGTATTGTTATATTCTTTATATTATAATTTAGTTAATAAAACAAAACTTTCAAATGTATACAAGCTTTCTTTAATAACAAGGAAGGGTTTTTGACCTTTCTCAGAAGCGCGGTCGCAACATTGTAAATACTATCAGATTACCGGATAGGTCATGGTTAAAATCACCCGGAGCTCGCAACATTGTAAATACTTTCGTAGCAGGTGGTAGTTCATGGTCAAAATGACCCGGAGTTGCTGGAACCTCATCTCAAAAATCGCCCGGAGTGCAAAGGGTTAAACGAAGATTTGAAACGAATAAGTTAAAACCTTTTTTAAATGGCGTTTCTAAATTACAGAATGAAAATCAAACAGTTTACCTTCTATTTCCAACCGCCTCTTATTTTGATAAATTAGAGTACAGAAATATATTCGAGTGTTTAATAAATGCAAAGAGGTTTATAAAAGAAAATAAATTTGTATTAGTTCCCCCAGACAGACATCGTAATATTAAATTGGACCATCTGTCCATTATGCTAAGATTCGTATTCCCTAAAAACGACATAAGAATTTATAATACAAGTAAAATTTCTCCCAATAACGAAATCGATATTTTAAGAATTCTAGAAGAAAATCATAATAGTAAATTATCAGGACATTGCGGTTTTAATAAATGTTACGCGAAAATAAAAGAAAATTATTATTGGCCTTCAATGAAAGTCGACATAAGAAACCATATCAGAAATTGCAATTCTTGCCAGATAAATAAAACTAACTTTAAACCCACGAGGCAGCCGATGGAAATTACTACAACGTCCGAACAACCTTTCGAAAGATTAGCGTTAGATATCGTAGGGCCACTTCCCTTAACCGAAGCCGGAAATAGATTCATCCTAACGATGCAGGACGATCTGACGAAATTTAGTTTCGCGGAACCGATACCTAATCACGAAGCCATAACGATTGCTAAGGTTTTGACAAAAACCATCACTCTCTTCGGAATCCCCAAAGCAATATTATCAGACCAAGGCACAGATTTCATGTCAGAAATAATCAAGGATTTAACTAAGTTGTTTAAAACCCGACATTTATCCTCCACTCCATATCATCCACAGACAAACGGTGCTCTCGAACGATCTCACTTAACATTGAAAGACTACCTTAAACATTATATTAAACCCGACCAAACCAATTGGGATGAATATTTGCCATTCGCCATGTTCAGCTACAATACGTCAATTCACAAATCCACAAATTTCACACCATACGAGCTTCTATATGGATTTAAACCTTATTTACCATCATCTATCGTGCAAGAACCAAAATTCCACTACACTTGCGACGATTATGTTAAATCACTTCAGCAAAAACTAAATACATCTTTTAAAATAGCACGAGAAAACATAATTAACTCAAAAACTAAAAGCAAGGAATATTATGATAGAAAAATTAACCCGCAACAATTTAAAATCAATGATCTCGTGTATATTTATAACAAACAAACAAAGCCCAACCTATCCAAAAAACTTTCTCCTAATTTCAAAGGTCCGTATAAAATAACGAATACATTTCCAAACCAGACTGTCGAAATTCAAATCGGTAACAAGAGGAAACGATATCATACCAATCTTTTAAAACATCATGTTTCAGATGACGAGACTTAATATCTTACTTATCTTCCTTCCTGCCGTCCTGTGCAACCACTACACTCATATACCATATACCAAATCGAGTGGAATATTCTACAACAACCTGGGAGAAGCCAAAATAACAAATTCCAAGTTAACCCTTATATCCCACGTGAATATAACACACTTAATCGAAGCAAGCAATCGAGCAAGACATTTTTATCAGTTGTCTTCCAATCTGTGTACCTCCTCTGTAAAAGAATCTCAGAAACATAATGTTGTTAATTTCCATTGCGAGCAAACTCTAGCCATCATAGAGCAACAATTATCAGAACTAAGTAAGAAAAATCAAATCATACAGCACATATCCGGTCATCAATTAGAATCGCGTAAACGACGAGGTCTTATTAACGGAGTGTCATATGCTTTAACCCTTTGCACTCGTATGTCTACTCTCAGCCACCAAAGCTTTTTTACCGTTCCGCTCGTATGTCTGCTCTCAGCCACCACAGCAAGGAAGTATACAAATCGTATACTGTATGCATTCATGTATCAGATTTCACTTTTCCTATACGAACCTCAATGGCTAAGGAACCTATTCACGAACTAATACTGTGCTCCATCGACTGGAGATAATGAAATCCAATCTAAACAAATGTTGTCACCCAGCGATCGCCATGCAAGACGCAGCGGCGAGTCAGTCCTCTTTTGAACCTAATGAAGTCGACAACGTTTGGCAATACCTCGTAGAATTCAAAAGAACATTTTATAAATTGTATTTAACAGTAATTACACATTCTCTCTTCTTAAAATATTCCAAAATTATTCCCCAAAATGGCAAAAAGAAAGTTACCGCAAGAAGTGTTCGGTGAAACTGACGATTGCGATAAAGACTTTTATTCTGGGGATTAGAGATTTCTGTAATAAATAGTTATATTTTATATAAGATGTCAGCTAGAATGGAGAGCAGAAAACCTATGCCACATTTTATGTTCGTTCGAAAATTGGTGGCACAACTGGTAGGTGATTTTCGTGACGGAGCAGATTCAAAACCAGGAAGACCATCGACCTCCGATAAGTATGAAAGACTGAATGGACTACTGCATATATTGCGGCATTGCGAAAATGTAAAAACTAAAGATTGTACTGTATGTTCAAACAGAAAGATTAAGGGTGGAAGGCACCAAACCAATTATTTTTGCGATATATGCACTCGAAAACCTGGCCTACATGTTGGAGAGTGTTTTGAAAAATATCACACGATGGAGAATTATAAAACATAATTTTTATACAAAAACATATCACTAGATGAGTGTATTGAATGAAGATATATCTAAAGTTCGCAAAAAAATGACTAAATCTTGTTTATACATCCTAAACTTGCGTGTTATGTATCCCTGCTCTATCGACGGAAATTAATTCCGAGCAGTACGATACCCATCTCCAAATTTAATCCGAGTGCAAAGGGTTAAATTGGTTATTCGGTACTCCGGATGCAGATGATGCACAATTCTATACCGACAGTATAAAAACATTACTAAATAATAATAGACAGACACAAACGCTCCTTAAAAGCCAGGTACAGGTGATTTCTAGTACGATACAAAACTTTAATAGTTCGGTAAATTCACTAAAAGCAAGCGAGAAGAAGCTAAATAAAAACATCGAATTAATCAGCAAGGTAATGACAGAAACGAATAAATATATTGACGATTTACGATTAGAATCAATAATTACGCAACAGATAATGACCCTGTCACTACTCGTAACAAGAATTTCGAACACTTACGATCAATATATTAATGCAATTAACTTAGGTAAACACGGTATTTTGTCACCAGAAATAATAACACCTAAAATTCTATACGACGAATTGCTCAAATATAAAGGTCCATATGATTTACCAATCCCAGTAGATTATCAAACAATACACATCTACTACAAACTCTTAAAACTTAGCGTTGTTTCGATGAACGGTATAGTAATTTTTGCCATGAAGATACCCCTAGTCGATCAAACTACGTTTGATTTGTATCAACTTCTCCCTCTTCCGATACAACATACAAATAGTTCCATTTTTTCATATATAGAACCTAGACGCAATTTCCTCTTACTATCCAAATCCAAAATCATCTCCAGTCTCCTGCAAGATTTGTCAAGCTGCGAAGAATACTCCGATCAGTTATTCATCTGCAACGGGATCCACACGAACGAGAGGACAAGCCAAGCAATATGTGAAACCCAGCTCTTATTTCCGCATCTGGATCGCATCCCACAAGATTGCGAAATAAAACACATTAAGGCTAAATTGGAAACCTGGAAATACATAAAAAATAATCAATGGTTGTATGTACTGCAAGAACCGACAACCCTCACCTTACTCTGTGGAGACAAACGGGATGCTATAGAAGATGTCGTACTCTATCAAACCGGAATTATCCAGCTCAATTCGTCATGTAAAGGCTACACGGACACGTTTATGTTGGCACCATCTAACACAATAAGTCGTAACCTCTCGCATTATGTACCCATTATCGATATTACCAGGGACGACTGCTGTTTATTTGAAACGAAATTCAACACATCTAAGGCTATCCACCTTATGCCAATAAAGCTTTCGAATATCGACCTCACGGAATTAAGATTCGCCGATAAAAAGTTGAGAGAGTTGGATGACATCGTCACGAAGCAGCTAAACGAACCCTTCCTAATATCGCATACAAGCTGGTACTATACTATTATCCATTATCGGAGCGGTATTGGTATTAATAATCTGGATAAACTGCTGCAACTGGTGTGGATGCTTGAATTGGCTCAAGCGCCTTTGCTGTGTAACAAGGAACTCTCACAATGGCGAGACGGTCCCACCAATAATCAAAAATTTCGTCAATTGCAATTTTAACTCGGATCTACGATCGGAATCTCATTGCCACTCCCAAGAGATGGTGACCTACGACCGGACCAGGGATCTCACGCGATCAGATACTCCAGATCTACAGACCGAGGAAATTCCAAATTCGAGAGATTTGGTATATACCATCAATATACCCTGCCACAAGCCGTTGTAGATCACAACCACCAAGGAAAAGTACAACACCGCTGTGAAGATTGCGTATATTAATCAATTCCATAAATTATGAATTAGTCTTTTATATTACCATTTATTATCTATACTCTCATATCCGTATCACCTAATTCATATATTGTATATTATTTCAATTAATCTTTACCTTGTAAGTTAACTTTATTATTTTATCTTAATGTTCATATATGCTTAGCATCACTAGTTCTATAATATTAAGCATAAAATTATTTTGATCTATACTCTGGTTAAGAAAATTGTATCGCTAATTGAAGATTAGCATCTTCAATCTTAACGGGGGAGGTGTTGGATATCGCACATTGGAATCTGCCAATAATTGTGACTAACTAAACGAACGTCGCTGATTAAGGGCCAACTTTCGCTCACCTTTGACCAGATCTTACAATTAGTCACTGGTCAAGGGACAGTGAGTCTAGCGAGTTAGTCACAAGGGCAAGGATCACCTTTGCTTCTACGTACGCTGTCCTTCCCCTCCTCCAATTACTATACATATATAACCGAAATATCTAGGCGGCGCGCTCATTCTAATCCTCACCATCGTTTTTCGAAGTTAAGATTTTTCTCCACGACGTTTTTGTACGAGTCCTTTGTACTAACTGCGGCACACAGTTTTCTCGTAATAAAGTATTCGGTAGTATTAGTTCTATTAAAATATAAGTGTTGAACTACGATTCCTAGCCTGGAATCCAACATAATACAAAAAGTCTAAGTTCTCTTATTTTGGCGGATCCTAAACGCGAATTACGCTATTCGCCGGTACAATGACACGAAATAGTGTCATTTCTCCATGACGGATATAATCGTCAAACACACCTGACTGGTTAACCCATTCGAGACCGTGCATTTTTTTGGAGACTATCCAGAAAGACCGATAACTTTTGGCTTTATATGTACCACTTCTTGTATTTCTAATGATCGTGGCTTTGGGTCACCTACTTTAGGGTCGAAATTGAACCAAATACCAAATGTAATGTTTACACATTTATAAGATACCTTTTATTTTAAGCTAGTCTTATTTCGAGGGCTGTTTTTTCTATAATGACTGATAATTGCAATTCAAGATCATTGCACACACGGTGTGCAGTCGGTCTTTTTGGCTCGGAAATGCATTGCACACACGGTGTGCAATTGGTCTCGAATGGGTTAAATATCCTTACCTTATACGATGCCTTTTCGGCAAGTTTACCCGTTATAAAAACTCCTTTGCGGGCGGCGCAGAAACAGTAGATAAGCGACAGTATCGCGGGGACACATACCTTACCACGGACATGCATGTGTTGGCAAAATTCAATACAGAAATAGCAAAAGTTTTTTAGCAAAAATTTATTGCACGTATAGAAAAAAGTTGCTGAGAATCAAGACTCTGGCAACATGTAATGGGATGGACCGTCATCTGTATAATTACCCGTTCAGCCACCGTGGAATTGATACAGCTATGCGGGTGGGACTTCATTCTTTAGATCTTGAAAACTAAAAAATAACTGCGATTAATATTTGGTACACATCATTAGAGACTAACATGATGTCATCTTGCAGAGGCTTGTTCAACTCGATGCCGGATAGTCGGGGTTCTTCTCTCTTTAGACAGGAAATTCAAAAGAGTTAAAATACTTGAGACGGGGGAGTACATACATGGAAAACGCTTGCATATCCGAATTAGTTAGAGATTTTTTATACATCACACTAGATATTTTTTTGGGTACACTCAGAGAGCGTTGCAGTCACGGATAAATTAAAAAACAGATATTTGGACAAGTTACTATGAAGTTAAGCATACAATCGCTATTAAAGTTGGCGGAGATATATCGTTAATTGTTAAAAATCCTATACAACTATCGAGCACACTTCGCGCGAAACTGGCATCTTTACAAAGAGATTTCAAAAACATTTTGGTTGCATTAACAGTTTTTTAAATAGAAATCATGAATTTATCTTTTCCTTGCAGAACGAACAATATGTTTTCATTCTAATTTTATACCATGTCGATAGCAACAGATTACAACAAAATCTTGGAGGCAAATAATTTTCACAAATTAATTTACAAAGAAAAAATAATGTGATATGTGTAAATTAAAGACTTAAAAATATTATATGTACAATATTACAATAGAAATTATTATCCCATTGTTTATTGCTTTATTGTCAAGCAATTATATTAATTTTGCGCTAGAACTCGAAAATGAATACATCGCATATATTAATAAATGATGAAATCTTGTTATAATTAATATATTTAACACTTATAAAGATAACAAAAAACTTTATTGTTCATATAACTATAAATGAAAGATATAAAAGATATAATATAAACGTAAGGAAAAAATAATAACTGAATTTCTGTCTTCTCTGTGCGTCTATAACTTTTGAACTGACAATGAGTGCGAAAGGTCCACTGTGCGAGGAGCGCCTCTGCGTTCATAAAACGATTCACAAAACTGTCGCTATCGTTTCCTCGTTCAGCCATCCAAAACCATATCGTTGAAACATCAACAATAAATGTAAGAAAAAAATAAGCTGTACAGTGATTGCAACGTGACAGCAAGAAATTAGAGATTGATTTGTGCCTTACTTATTTGCCCCCTTCCTCAATTGGTTACTGTGCATACATTTATAGTAAATAGACCTCGTCTTGAATAAGCGTACATATAATTATCCCTTTCGTAAAATTGAAAATACAACAACAATGAAAGTTTCAATATGCTATATAAAGCGTTTACTTTCACAATCAAGTTATATAACGAGTGTTGAAAAAAGGAAAAATGGAAAAGCAGATGCGGGTCAATGAATGAAATAAGGGAGTTGTAAATTAGTCCTTTTTCCAATTTAATGTCTGCTATAATCAGTTCTTGGTCTATAGTATACGACAGAAGAACAGAAATATAAGAGAAATCCAAAAAGAAATGGAGTAAAGGAAAAGAGCGCCAAGTCAAAAATACATGACAATCAGTGACCGGTTGGCTCTCCTCGTTCGGAGTCTTTGAATTGTCCAAGAGTCACTGATCAGCCGTCGATCTATAAACAGATCCTATTATGTCGTCGCGTACAATTCCGAGCTGCCGTTCAACATCTAACATCGTTCGCCAGTTACTGTTGCCACGCATATCGTATAGATCCAAATATATCTGTTGGAGTTAAATTAAAAAAATGTCGACGATTTAATCGACCTTAGAATGGATACATTTGCATTACGTAAAAAGTATTGACGATTATATAACAAGTCAACTGTTTGACAGAGAAAGTATCGCAAGTATGTTGGATACCTTATTTTAAATATTTTTTAAAACATACTCCAAAGTTGCTCAGACTTCAAAAGGGTAATATTGGTTACTTTTGATCGTGCTAGATATCTCAAAGGATGTCGTAGCAAAAATATCCATCTTTTCGAAACTTAACCAGTTAGCTGTGATTGACGAGTATACATGGCATGCGTAAAAGTCAGCGACCACTGGTATTTAAATTGTAATTTTGGCGAAAACTTAAATATATTCGTAGATTTCAAGATGCTTGGAATATTTTTAGGCCATGCCAAAATAAAACGAATATCTAAAAAGTATAAATAACTCGAGATAGATTTATGCTCATCTCTCGATTTTTGTGACCCATGATTCTTCGAGCTGCAATAGTTAGTTTGCAATCTTCACGGAGTCACTCTGACGGTTTCCATTTCGTATGTTTTGTGCCAGGAAATCAAGAGTCTTTTATATATAGAAAGTTTGCTGGAACCGCATGATGGAATACAAGTATTCTTACGTTTAATCCTTTGCGGTTTGAATTATTTTGTTAATTTTGTATTGAGTTAAATAAAATGAATTTCACAACTTTTTTTATTGAATTTTTTAATTTTTTAAATGATGTCAACAACTACAGCTGCTGACGGATATTTGGGTGATATTACAAAATCATTATGGAACTGGAAAGTAGATATTAAATTGTCAGAAAATCAAATCAAATGAAAAGCTATGTCAAGTATCGTAAAGGATTAATCGAGCCCGACCGAAATTATTTGTGGACAATCTATATATCTATAATGTCATGTGTTTACATCTCTATACAATTTCTAGTTGTATCTATGAAAGGAGTCTTATGTATCTGAATGAGATTTTATGTATATAAAGTTACGTAATGAGGCATATAAGTTTTTATATTTGTGAAAGTAGAATTAGAAAACTATCGTACGACGATTGTTTTAGTCACAGGATTATAAGTATAAAGACAATAAGGAATAAGCTGTAAAATAGCAATAGCTTCAAAACTTTTGCAATGTTATCCACAACTGACTTCGAAATCTTATTATTCGTTATCACTAGACTGCGGATGTTTATGCAAATTTCGAGTTTCACAACTGCAGGTGAGACAGGAAAACCTATCTAGGGATTTATTGCACTTAATAAATATTACAACAAATACCATACTTTGGATATTTTAGATATATTTTTATATTATGTTCTTTTTGTATATTTTAGCCGTATTTAATTTGTCATAAATGCATAAAAATCCGCAGTCTAGTTATCACATTTTGTTGAATATTCGTTTCTAAAAACCGTCTCTTCATTTTATTTCAATAAATGCGAAGCATGAATCAATAATTATCCGCTGAATCACTAGATTTAATTGTACAGCGTGTTTTAAAATTTTGTGTCATTATTTAGCACGCGTTGTTCTACACCTTAAGAACGATAAACATTTGTGACAGAGTCTAGTCGCAAAATCCAGGAGAGGGTTAAAAATTAAGGAACCATGGATCAAAAATGGACCGTTTTCCCGCAAATTAATTTTAATTGTGACCATAGTTATGAAGTCCGCAACTCTCATGATTGAATCCTCGATTGGTACATCGACCCGGCCATTTCATTTCTGAAATTCCCAAACCCAGTCTCATAAAGTAAACACTTCGCATATACCTGAGGTCATAGAGTTTGAGGATTCCAAAAACTAGATGGTGAGAATAAGCGATTGAAAACAAGATACTCTGCCGCTGCCCAGCCATCTGTCAGTTGTCAGACCATATGTCAGTCCTCCAGGTCCAGATTAGCCAAGGAAAAGTTTTACCTTAATTTGTAACCCTTTCCCTACTTTTGCAGTTGGTTTTTTTCACAAGTGTCCATCGTTCCGTGTAGAACAACAGGAAGCAAGCCGTGGTACATAATTTTGAAACTAACCCTACCTGTACACGATGTGAGCTTTACTTTAGTGGAAAATTAATGAGAAATCCTGTACAATACCGTTTCTCTCCTAAGTACGAATGAATTCTACAGCGGGTATGACGTATGTATCTCTTAAATTCATCAATGTGGGTGGCATACAAGTGACACAATCTTGATAGCAACAGGTGATATTAATTCGGCGTGAAAAGATAAGGTATCGATGTACATTCGTTCATGGACGTGAGTACTATATAGAATTCATTATTGGGTGAATTGATAAAGTATTTACAAAAAAAAACGAGACGTGATGCACAGCGAAGCTGAATGATCAATATACGAAGAAGCGACAATTTTCGGATGAGCTTTACGCGTTGACGTTGGTTGTATCAAGAAGGTTAAATATCAAATATTGTGTATCGGATATTGTTGACTTTATACAAATTAATCAAATATTAAATAACGTTACGATATAAATACTATTGTTTCATTGTTCTTTCTTTTCAGATTACGCTTCATATATTTATAATTTTATAGAGTTCTTGGCCCCAACATGTCAATCCAAAAATGAAAACGGAGATCAATTTCTGATGAGATGGAAGTGGAGTCTGTTTAAAACAAATTGAAGAAGAATTCGATTGGTAGTAAGCGCAGTGGAAAATTGCAAGTACATATGAAGAATATCAAAACTATGAAGAAGACTCCATTGAAGAACAATAAGGTCACCAGAACCTTCTGGTTTTAAAAGACCTGTTGCGGCGGCGACCAAGGATATTGTCTTATCACAGAAAAATTTAAACTCATACTTGTATAAATTTAACCCGTGTAATTATAAAACGATAACACAAATTTATGCACATACTACTATATTACACTATTTCCAACTATTTTTTCCCGAACAATTAATAGCATTTATCGTAGAAAAATGCCAATCAGTTGTTGAATACCGACCTGATTCTTTGCGATATAGGTAATAGCCAAATATTACTAAATGTGATTCAAGGTCCAAACGGGAATTGTTAGGTATCGCCGATTCCGTTATTGCTTTCCCGTTAAAATGTGTTTTGAAGACCTTTCGTCCTAGGACAGGGGTCGGCAACCTGCGGCTCAGAAACACCCTTAACCCTTGCGGACGGACATATTTTCGAATATTGATGGGTAATCATTTATTTGCCGATTCAAAACTCCCCTTTTGTCAACAAATTAGATTATTAATATATATAAATTATAAATTGCTGTTTCTGCAATCATATTTCATTGGTTTTAGTTCAATTTTTCAAGTCTAGCCGTGTATACTTGCGACAATAAGATATAATTAAATTTTCTCTCAGGGCACATATATGCGTCGCTAGTCCTCAAAGGGTTAAAAGGCTGGTCTTGTTACAAAATCAGGAAGATTAAATCAGGAACTGTACAGAATCGCTGAAAGTCTGTAACTCGCGGCGACTGAAAGCTTAAGTTTGTTAAAAGTTCGAACGCAATAAGTCTTCCTAAATAAAGCGTTGTAAACCAATACATGGGATACAATTTGGTGTCAGAAGTGGGATACAACACAGTATCGTACACATAAAATAAAAAACTAAATGATCCTGTTTAAACACGAACAAGCAACAATTCTGATTGTGTGTGAGATGTATTGTTTTCTTGCAAATAGATTACTAATACTGCGAGTCAAAAAGTTACATTACTCCGAATGCTGGCCAAAAGATAAATTTCTGCATATTCCCATTTTTCATAGATACGTTTTTCTATTACGCAAACGATATGTTAGTAAAATAACGACAGCTGTTTCCGATGCATTTGCAAAAATAAGAGAATTTTGCAACATGCTTCACCTTTCGTTCCAAAATACTTTTAATCCGTTTAGTAACTTATGCTTTGATTAAAATGTATTATTATTATATAAAATCAGGTTATCATTAAAGAAAAACATTCCATCAAAGCGGAATAGATTTGACATCATGTGTTTGCACTTAGAGACCCCAAAATTGGATACGTATTAACCAGTTAAGTGGGTTTGACGACTACATCAGTCCTGAAGAAATGATGTATATGTAGGAATTATTATTCAATGAGGAATAATAAATAGTTTATTAAAAATAAAGTATATAAGGTATAAAATAAAAACAAAGATACACTAAAACACACTAAATACACAGAAACTATACTACGCTGTTCTCTAAATCGCTGTTCGCCGTTAAACTCTGAAGAATACGCTATTCGCTGTGTCGCTAGGATAATCTCTCTCACTGTCGCGTTAAAATATACTCTGGGTCTTCTACCACATTCGAATTGGTTGTGTGTTTGTGGGGTGTAGGACCTTCGAAGATATCCGAAGGCATAAGAAGGCCCGGAGTATGTTTTAGCGTAACAGCGAGAAAAGTAAGATTTAGCGTAATAACGAGCAGAGTTTCCGAATTTAACAGCGTAGCATAGTTTTGTGTATTTATTGTGTTTAATGTATTTTTGTTTTTATTTTATATTTTATATTATTTTTTATATTTAAATAAACAATTTATTATTCTTCACCGAATAATAACTCTACATATTTGTGGGAGCTCGTTCGGGATCAATATATTTGTAAACTCTTGTTCGAGATCTTACATCAGCCTTGTCAAGGTTTGGCTCGACAGAGCCGTTTCTCGAGCTGTGCCGCCTCCTTCACCTACACCAGTGGTCGGCAAACTTATTAGCCAAAGAGCCAAATATGAACATTACAACAATTTTTAAAAAAATTGGGAGCCAAATCTGCTTGTTTAGTAAACTTTTATTACACTAACAACTTGCCCCAAGTCGGGGTAAGTTGTTACTTTCTGACTTTAGGCATTAAAAATTAATAATAAAAGAATCTCTTAAAAAATTACCCAAATAACTGTCTTAATATCAAAGTTACACATGTAAGTTGATTTTGATCGCGTCGTATGAATACTAAAAGCAATTATATTAACAAATTTTGAAGTTAACTAAAAATCGGAACTTTTAGCCTCGCTCACCCCTACGCCGAAAACATACGAACAATTTCAGCCGGTAGCTTGTACATGGTTTGTGTTTACGTTTACGAAAACTAATAAAATTAAACTCGATGTTCGTTACGTATTTTTACAACAATATAAAATTTTAATTACCTATCTATCTTTTAACTTAAACAAAAAATTATACATGTTCTCGATTTATAGAAGAATTTTAATTTATCAAAATAAGATGTAATTTTTTTCTTACCAAGTTTTTCTTAAATGAAAATATTATTGCGCCTTCCGTGGATATTTGTGCCAGAGCCGCGCTTAAAGAGGCAAAGAGCCACGTGCGGCTCTGGAGCCGCACTTTGCCGACCACTGACCTACACATACAGCCGAGATGTCACTGATTTACAGGCACACCGGCGGCGTTACGGTCGTGCCTACTGGTACAAGCGTGGTAGCATGTGGCGGTATATTGGGGCGACATTTATATTTAAAAAATTTTGCGACAGCAAAATGCAAACTTGTTCGCCTCAAAGAATGTAGAATAATGTAAGAAGTTATTGGGGCGATACATTGTACAATGTTGTGTTGTCTTTTAACAGTAAAGAGGTAATATAGGTTTCCACATTACCCATGGAAATATGCAAATGCACTCTTTGTTACAAAGTTATCTTCTGAAAATCTATTCCACTGTATCAATGTCCTTTTCCGCTGAATCGTTGTCGAGAAATCGCATTAAAATATAAATGAAGAAAATGTTTTTTAACAATCATACAGATGAAAGAAACCGTTGAGATACATCTCTATATGTAAAATTGACAATACTTTGGCATTTTATTACAAAACAACATTGAAATTAAACGAGGCAAAACCACTCTTTGTTACTAAGAGCTTCTTATAATTAATTATGTTTTAATTGGTATATTAGAACTTTGCGTCGAGCATTTTGAGACGAATAAAGTTACTGAAAACATTTAAGACAACTGCGGCGGCAACAATGTGTTCTTTTACGCTGGGAAACCTAGCGTTCTATTATCGTGTAGTTACTTTTAACAATTTGCGCTAATAATTGATTTACAATTATTGGTGCTGCAACACAATACTATATTTAGTCGTAATGCATAACGTAGTGGTTAATTTCGGTAAAATCGTCGCCAGAAGCCCAAAAATATTAAAATATATTAATTGTACTTTATTTAACACATATTCGAGCATACTTTTTCACTAACAATACTTTTGTATTACCCTACATGCGATATAGTGCGGTGTGAAATTGTATTTCGACAAATAACCTTTATCGACGTGCCACGCACGACGTTCTGATCTCCGCGACTGACGCGAAAGGCACGACTTTTTCAGCGCGACTGATTGACTACGAATGTCGCCCCGAATACGCCCGTGCTCATGCCAATAGGTCCGCTACTATGAAGGGGAGGCAAAGTCAATCAGCGAGCTCTCGAGTGTATAGGAAGGAGTAGCAGGCGGAGCAGCTCGAGAAACGACTCTGTCGAGCCAAACCTTGACTTGACTGTCTTACATTATCTGTACTTATATGTTCCAAAATAATTTTCACAATTTTCCTTTATACATCACATTCATAATACAGATATCACATATACATCACACATACACCTATCATCAGCTGTTTTCGATCGATATTCCTTTGCAGAGACAAGGTCATCGAACTTTGTTGACAACATTTGATAAGCCACGTTGCACGATAGCATATACCTTCACATATATTATATGTATTCACACAATCATGAATAGAACCTTCCAAACATTTTGATATACAGAACAATTAAACAAACATTAACAGTTTTATTCATACTCCTAGAAAATCTTTTATACCTTCATATCGCACACACTCCACAACGGAACTTCATTTCAAATACATAGAAGCTATTCTTCATCGTTTCTTCTCTTCAATTCTTGGCAACAATTACCAGAACGTAAAGTGTCAAAATCATGAAATGTGTGAAAACCATCAAAACTCGTAACTTTTATTTTTCATTGCTCTATCATCTGAAAAAAAGTTTGGTTAAAATCGGATCGCAAACATGAAAGATATAACGGAAAGAATGCCATTTTTTAAATAAAAAATTAATAAAAAAGCGTTGAATAAAATTTGAAATTCCATAAGGGTTTAAGATAGAAAGAAGCGAATATTTTGTATGTTTATTGTAAATCTGCTTTAAAGTTATAACACGTTCCGTGCCGGATCATTTTTTTAAGATTTTCTGTTCAGGCCGCGTGAGGCGTATATGACCCACACTTTACGATTAAATAAATTTGTTTGCTGTATGTAATATGTATGCCTATATTGAACTTTGCAATATATTTTTCACAATAAAAATCTTTGTTTTGCAATGAGAAATGCAAGCAACCTGAACGAAAAGTTTAGTGGGGGTCGTATACGTCCCACGCGGCACGGAACGTGATAAGCGATAAAAGGAAAATGCTGATACTTTGAATGGTGATTTCACCCTCTAAACGTGCAAATTAGCAGATATAAAAAAATATGTATAGATTATTTTCATGTGCTTAACAATTTTATAAAGTTTCATTCAAATCGGCTCCGGACACTTCGGTATGTTCCCTTGTTAGAAAAGGACAAAGAGCAAAAGGTGCAGAGAGACTAAGCAATCAAAGCAAACGGGTAGAAAGTATTGGTGAAGCAATGCAAATGCAACAGTAAACTTTTTTACAGTAGAACCCCGCTGTAATCAACTCAGAAAATCTTGACTCTTTCGCTGTATTCAACTTTCTCCTCCAACGCTTTTCATCCCCTCTCTGCATTGCTAATGTATCCATCTTCTTTTATCAGAATGTTTCCCTCTGCGCATCGACAGGCGCAGAAGTCCAAAATAGGTTGACACTGAGCATAATACTGGTTGGTATATGTTTTGGTGGGGGGCGGGGAAGTTGACTACGATCAAAACGTTGAGTTGACTGCAGTGAAATGTTGCCTACAGCGGGGTTGATTACAGCGGGGTTCTACTGTATTTATTAATTCTTCTGGACATAATTGATCCCAATGTATTTTTGAGACATTCCTAATTAACCACTTAACGCTCATGCCCGTGACGTTCACTGGCATACAGTCGAATCGCTCATAATGTAACCTCTCAAAGTGAAACCTCTCTCAAAATGTAACATGGTCATCTCTCATAATGAAACTTCTCCTATCCCCACCAGTTAAATGCTACTAACCAATCAAATTTGAGATGTATGACGCGACATATTATTTGAAAAGATTTAAACGTTTGTATGGAAAGGTTATGTTCACTTTTTACTTCTGCGCGTTTCTTTGCGCCGACGAAGATAGGTACTATATGAGAAAGATAGACTATATAATCAAGAAGTGGGGATGAATATGACTGTAGGGGAATGTTGCATTTTGAGAGAGCGTCCGGTCCCGAAGTGTTCCTTTATGAGAGATTCGACTGTAGCTGATACGGCCGCTACTCTGCGGTTTGTTTATCTTAGCCGCTGATATTCTAGAACTCAGTCCTTTGACATCTTACACTACATTGTATATTGGAGGAATAAATACAGATAATCTCTCCGTCTTCTGTCGTTAGCTTTTGTCTGTTTCTTCAGTCTTTGAGCGATCAGTGTGCAGTATACGTCATCCTTGTAATATCTTTTTCGTCTTACGATTTTTAGTTTATAGTGTGTTTATTTCTTATATTATTACTTTTGTGTTCTGCTTGTTATAATTAATTGTTGTTGTTAATGTTATTTGGTTATATAAGTTATAGAAGGATTTCCCTTAGATAAACAGGTATGATGAAAAACTTGTTATTTTTCCGAAAAAAATAATTCGTTCGCCACTAGGAGTACAAAAAACATTTTATAATATGCACAAGATAAGCATTCAGGCAAAAAAAAACTTGTACGTTTTTGGACGGTCGATTCGAAAAAAACCTGACCGTTAAGTGGTTAAAATGATACCAAAGACGATATGTTTGAATTACGTAAACAGTTAGTAAGTATATTAAATATTAAGAAAAATAAATTCAATCTACACCGTGTTTGGCACGATTTCAATTAAAAAAATTTCAGGAATGCATTAACAAAGGGTTAAAAAAATCAGAAATGAAAACGGTGATTCCTTCAATCAGTATTGCCTCGCCGATAAATTCGGCATATTTCCCCTGTTAGCTTGGACCTCTATATCCTTTTTTAAGTTCGTGCTCGGCTGAAGCCCAAGTGTAATCACTGGTTTGACACCTCTATTTCACAAGAGTAACGTCTGGCCCCCGAAATATGTATTGATAAGAGAAAATGCCAGAAACGGCTTCAAAGCTTCATAGCAGAAATGTTTCATTAAAAGATGAAAAAGGCCGTGCTGTGTACCAAGTTTCGATCAGGAATTGCTACAAGCCCATTTAGACAAAAAGCCGGAACCAACTCAACAGGAACTTGCTGCAACATTGAACATTGTTCGCAAAAAAACATTTACAACCAATAGCGATTGCTTGGCAAAGATCAAAAGTTTGGAAAATGGATTTCGCACGAATTAAACCAAACCAACCGAAATCAGCGAAACACTATTTTCAACTCGTCCTCATCGCGTTCAAATCGGTCTCTATTTTTTAAACAAATTGTGAGAGAAACGATCATCGTTTTTTTATGTCAATTTGAAGAACAACTGGTTAGCCAAAGATGAAGTTCCTCATCCATTACCAAGAACAAGTTCACACCCCAGTCTTGCTGTGTGCTTGGCGAAATTGTAAAGACATGATATGTACATTTGGAGCTGCCGCCTATTAACCTAACAATCGCCAGCGTTGGTTTTTATGAACAACTATACACGATTCAACAAGTTTTGGAGCAAAAGAAACCCGCATTAATAAACGACACTATAAAAGTGGCATTAACTATTGCTAGATCTGATACATGATACTACAATTGAAGCTAATTAAAAAGACAAAGCTGCTGACACTTTAGGCCTCTGTGACGGTTGTACTGCCATTTGCCATCGGCAATGCTATATAGCTACACACTTATTATATTGTAATACTCTTGTTTGCTTTACTCTGAACTTTCCAACTTTGCGAATAGACGGGGAAGTATCGATTGTATCCAGTCCATTCACAGAACTCAACACTACTCACGTTATAAAAAGTCTGATTAACACTAGATTTACGGATGTTGAATATACACCTATTTTTACTGAAGTAAGCCAATTTGATTCATACAAGAGAACTGAAGCTTTTTACAAAGAAAATTGTTCCAAATCGATTTAAATGAAATATTTGTTATTAAAAAATCCATTGATAACATTTTTTACATACAAGCTCTGTTTTGGAAATACATTTTCACTAAAGAGACTCTGTTCGCATGCGATATATGAATCGAAATCATGACAGAAGTGGGTAGGTAAGAAGGATAATGTAGCGGAGCAGTGAAAATAAGAGGATTTCTCTCACATACACAAACATCGTATCTGAGGAGAGACAAATTAGAGGAGAAATAAATCTTGTACGGCTTGCGAGCCACAAGTTGCCCAGGCCTGATATACGCAAAAAATTCCAAGTGTTGTGCGATTAACTGTTAATTTATTTAATGAGTCAAATTGGTTCACAACCGTAAAAATAGGTATACCACATTCGATAATGCAATTTTAAGGGTTGTGCAGGAGAGAGGAATCAACATTTACATGTATTCCATTACGTAACTAAAAGTCAACATATGGACCGTTTATTTTGAAAGTGGCTTAAATCCATTTTTTTTTTTTTTTAGATGAGTTATCATGTAATTTATGCTTAATTTAGTGTAAACTTTTTATCTATAACTAGTTAGTATTTAATTTCTTAAAAAATATCAATGCTTTGTCTAATTTAAATTTGGTCGGTAAAAGAAATTGCGTAATCATTTATTATGAAAGTGGTATAAGATCAATTTCCATTTATAGGTAGCTGGGTCAGTGACCTGTTGTTATACATTTGATTTACTTCACGTGTAAAGAGTTTTAGGTTACTTCTTTTAGTTTACTTACAAAAATGGATAATTTCATATTAACATCAGATAGTGATGTAGGTAAGAACAAGTGGTAAATCAAAATTACTTTGTGCCGATATTATTTTATGACAATTGAAAATATCTATTTTATTTAATTTCAAGTAAATTCACACAGTTCGTAAATTCAACTACGTGAAAATTGTTATGAAAAAGTTGTTGCGATAGAACTAGAGCAGATCAACTTTCAAATTTCTCACGCTCAAGAACTTCAACAATCGACACTCGATTATGTCGGCGAATAAAAGATCTATCTTCCGAATTTCTTTAACCTCTGTAATAGACTTATCACGGACGTTAACGTAATTGTTGGTCGTCATTTATTCAGCTTGTAAATACTACTTACGCAATCAATGTCTATATATGTGATCAATCGCCAAGTAAAATTGTCCTATTATGATAGAGCATCTAAAGTAGGATCTGTTCCGCTGGTCTCTTAACACGTTCCGTGCCACGCCGTTTTTGCCCAACATGATCTCTAGGCCATTCGCTGTTTTGACTAAAAATTGATATATTGTCACACAATATGTCATTACATCATCAATCCATAAGTAATTAAATGGTTTAGAGTAGTTGCGACACCGTGTACCATTTATGATACACGTGGCGCTGCGATCATTTCGACTGTGAAAGTCAATCAGTTCGCAAATTTTCAATTAGTAAAAAGAACCTGTTGTATTCGGAATTGTTAAGTACAAAACGAGGGAAATAGAATATCCAACAAAAGAGGCGGTAGGTATATATATGCAGAGAAAACATTGTTTGTTTTTCATTTCTTTCTGTGAGAAAACATGTTTCCATTGTTACCTTTCATTAGTTTATTCTTTCATCTCTTAATTTTTTGTATCGATCGAATGATCTAACTTTTAATTTTTATCCCTTATGGTAGGCAATAATGGAAGTACAAGGCGCAAATAGTTCTAGTTCTATTTCCTGCGAAATAGAAATCCCATTTAGTATAAAACGCTCGCGTAATTCATAATTATTGTACATATAACAAATAAACAAATTTATGTGCTTTGTTCTATACTGCATTTTGTTTAATGCCTCATTCTTTTAGTGGAAATATATTTTATAGAATTAAATTTATCATAAAACATATGTTTTTGGCGGATTAAATGAATATGTCTGCGTGTACCATTTATGGTAAACGTGGCCTGTAGATCAAGTTTGACGTGTACCATAAATGGTACACGTGGCACGGAACGTGTTAAATGAGTCCAGGATCAGGCTTGATAGAAACGTGCGCGACACAACTCTAATAGTTTTCCTAGCAGTAGAAGGACCATCAGCCGAACGCTGGTGTTTTCACAACAGTAATCGGGCAAAGGAACTGCGATCCGCAGTTAACATTTCGTCACTATTATAGAAAATTTGCAATGAGCTCCAAAAAAAAATTGAATAATCATTGGAATTATGGTATTCCCAAATTTCGCATTCCACAGTAATTAAGAGAGAAATAATCTATACTTTGGTACTTTAATTGGTTCCGTGTCAAAAAATATGTGTCAAATCTACGTATAACGTAGACAAAATTTGTCAAAGATAAAGTGGTTTTGAACTAAAAACAAATTGGTTGGGACTTCCTAGTTACTACTGAAATGACACTTTTCCTATTAAAATCCCATCTTTGTAAAGTAGAAACTTTAAAGACACAAACAGATGTAAATTCAGCAGGATTTTATCATTTGAACGGCAGTATTTAAATACTGAATGTGTAAGAAAATTCGTAAATATTAAAATTCAAAAGTCATACGAAATTTCATTAAATTCCATAGCGCCGGTCACCGGTAACCCCAGTGGCAGTCAAAGTGTTAAGCGAAATTAAATAGACAAACGATCCTACCTCTCCCTAAGAGGAATACGAAGATGTCTAAAACTAACATTTTTATGGTAATAATTCGAGTGACATGAATTAAGGATCAATCAAAGACGTTTCCTACGGGATATTATTTCCACCGGTGGCGGACGCAATAAAAATAGCGTAATCGATATATACTTACATTGCTGCTTATGCCTAGACTCCATGAGCATCATTTGTTCGTGCTTGTGCCACGCAGCATCGGTAGTGTCCGTACCGGCCATTCCTCTCGCACCTGCGGAGGCAGGTTGCACACCCCCACGGCCGCCACTTCCCCCGCCCCCACCACCCCCATACTCCATACCCGCAACACCTTTGCCCTATTCCACCCCCTCCTCTCCCCCTCCCACCACTGGCGTATCTGCCCTCGGCAGTTCACAAACACGCTCTCACAACATGGGACACGCTTGGCTTCTCGATACCGCTTGCACACACTTTGTTCTTCCGTTTTCTTCCCCTCCTTTCCACACTTTCGTTCACCTTTCTTTTCGTTTTCTTTTTTCTTTATATCACTCGTCCACTAATTTGATTCTTCTGCACGATTTCTCGCCGCGTTCACTTTTTTTAACTATATTTCCTTTCTCTATGCACTTACACTTTTTACTTTTTTCTACTCCACTTTTGCTCAATTTCTTGATCTTGTCTTGCATTTAATCTTCTACTCCTAATTGTACCTTCCTTTCTCCTCTCTATCTCTATTTCCCTGCTTCTGTTGCTTAGTCCCAATCTCAGTCTCGAAAAATTTCTAAATCCGAGTCTTCGTCTTTGCCTCTCTCTCTTTCTCTACTTCTGATTCTGGCACTGCCTTTGGCTCTGACTATGTCACTGTTTCCTTCTTTGTCTTTGACGCAGATTCTGATCTTTTGTCTGTGTCTCTGACTCTGTTCTTTTTCGATTCCTTCTATATCTGTGTTTCTAACAGTGACCCCTGATCTTAACCCTAACCCTGACCCTGACTCTGACTCAGACCCAGACCTAGACCCAGACCCAGATCCAGACCCAGACCCAGACCCAGACCCAGATCCAGACCCAGACCCAGACCCAGACCCAGACCCAAACCCAGACCCAGACCCAGACCCAGACCCAGGACCCAGACCCGGACCCGGACCAACACTTAAACCTTGTCGTTGAGCTCGATACGATTTGTACCTGTGATTTTGCTGTCTCTAGTTCTTTCGCCAAGTTTGGTTTGAATTCTGACTTCAATTCTCAGCCTCCTTCCCTATTTCTCTACTCTTCTTTTTACCTTCCTTGTTTCTATGTTCTGCGCTGCTTTGGAGCTTCGTTAATTTCAGCCTAATCACTTCTCTCGAAAATTCTTTTACTTATAGCAAAAATACGAACGATTCCGATGACGTAGCATCAAACCAGTTGCTTGAATGAACGTTGCAATGATGCAGAATATTCTTCTTGCCTCTTGCCGCTGATCCGATGTCGTTTGTTTATAATTTCCTAAGAGAGAGAGAAAGAGAGAGAGTCGGCGGGTCCTTCATTCGTTCGAGTGGTTTCCCCTTTGTTTTTCTTCATTTCGATGTAGATACGTGTTCTTTGTTCTCATACGAAAAATAATTCTTATATACATATATGCGAGTCGTTCTCTCTTTCACTCTCTCCCTTTCTCTCTCTTCCTTGGTATTATGCAATATAAACAGACACACGCACTCAGGCTTTCGTGGCTCAGTATTTTTCTTCAACTTTATCCTTGCACTTCCAGTGGGGTTTACTTTTGTTGCAGGTGCCAACGTTGTTTTATCCCTTTTTAAACGCCGTTGTTGAAAAGAAGTACACCTTGTGCAGCTTCACTATTAGCCTTAATAGTTTGAATACTGGTACGGTATTACCTGAAACAATAATATGAAAATGATTATTACGACTTACGTCAGACTTTCACTGATAAGTAATTTCAAGCTTAATCCTTTTATGGACAAAGTATTCTTTGAAATTATAAGAAATGTTACTACTACTATATTTATAATCGCGACTTTTCTCGACATGAAATGAAAGAAGCGCTGTTGGATAGCGACCTAATTCTTTAAGATTTCATATTCAAATATTCCTAAACGTGAGTTAGGATCCAAAGGGGAATTATTAGCTATCTCTGATTCCGTCATCGCTTTTCCCTCAAAATATGTTTTGAAAACCTTTGGTCCTAAGGAAAAGCGACCGCCCTTTTGGAACCTTACTCACGAAAAGTCGGGGTCATCCGAACCTCCCACCATACTGTTGTAAAACCCTTAAAAGGCCAGTCTCGTTACCGAAATCAAACAGATTAAATCTGGAATTTTGTCTAGAATCTGACAGTCCGCATGTCGCGACGACGCTATTCTTTAGTTGTTAAAATTCCGAACGGGCAATAGTTCTTGAATAAACTGTTGTTGACCACACACGGAATACAACAGCGCTATCGCGGCGCTTGTGTCCTTTTGCATCGTATTTAGAAAGCGCTATTGCGGCTGTTGGCTTTTTTCGATGGTGTTCTTTAAAAGCCTCTGGTACTCAAAGGGTTAAGGTCAAATTTTTTTTATCGGCTTATTGCATTTGTCTCGTTGGGCAGGTAAATTGTCTGAAAGGAACCATGGATCAGAAACGAACCATTTTCGTGTGAATTGATGTTAAAGTTTCATACTCGTGACTCGTTTTCCGATCGGAAGGTCACAGGCTCATGTCAAAAAAGAAGCACGCGAATTACCATCACTGGTCGATGTGTCACATCTGACAGTTTCAAAAACATATGCGTATCCTACGAGTCAATGACATCGTCAACCAGATGGCGAAGGAAACAGCAACGCCATCACTTCGGACGTGTATGTTTCAAACTAGTATCTTTAGCTCACTAAAAGAAGTCCATAATAAGTGGTCCGCTCCGATACGCCCCACGGATACGAGACATCACCCGTCTTCACGTATTTTCGATTCTAATGCGCTATTAGCCAGAACAGCCATCCATTTAATGCTGTAGGCGGGAATAAACAGTGCGAGAAAAGTGATGGTGAACCTATAACCTGCAGACCAAACGCTGACCTACGCAGGATTTTTAAATGACTCACACGTTAATTGTTATAAATATCTTTTTTATTACTATAAAAGAGAAAACAGGCTAACAAAAATATTTAAAAAAATAAAGAATATAGATCTAATCTCGAATTTATAAAAAAAATTTCTGAGTGGACACATTGGTTAGCTGAAAACCACAAACAAAGTAGTTTTTAATTATCCTCCCCTCCCCCTTTTCAAGTGACGCCACTGACTTAGTGACCTACAAGCTAGTCCTAAAAAAATAAGTGAACAAAATTTGACCCAGTTTTCAAAACGATTCGCCATCATTGCCTTACCCCGTACCTCAAGCCAAGGGACTTCATAATATGTACAGTAAAACCTGTTTTGTGCGGTAGATAGGGACCGCATAAAAGAAACCGCACAAAAAAAGAAATATTCAGAAATTTCATAAACACTGATAACAAATAATTTTTTACAACATATTAGAAAAAAAATTTTTATTCGGTGGATAGGGACCGCATAAAAGAAGTCGCGCTTGAAAAGTATGTCAAAGATTTATGAAACACTGAGAAAGTGTTTTCAAACAAAAACGTTTAAAAAAAAATTAATTTCTCATTTACACATGGAGAAATTTTCAAAATATACATAATTTACTGCTGCTCGTCGTAGTCCAAAACGCGCATCTTCTTGTGATGCGTATTCTGCTGATAACAAATGAACATAGCGTCTGGAACCTAACAGCGTTTTGTAGTAAAACATGTGCACACTGATAGAAAACTTTGCAACAGTGTATAATACCAACACCAATGGAATTCATATACCGCACAAAATAAATCGTACAAAACAAATCGCACAAAAATAAAATCGCATAAAATAGGACCGCACAAAAACCGGTTTTACAATATTAGGTAGAGGGCGCACATAGAAAGAATTCACTTGACAAACGGTTTTCTCTGATTCGCCCAACGGATAGAGCCCTCAATGTATTTCCGAATCTAATGCGTGACTCACTTAAACAGCACTTAACGATGAAATAAGTGTTTAATTTTCAGTTGTCATTCGTCGAGCTCAGGTTTCAAGATTCGATATGATGGGAATAAAACGGTGCGAGCCCCTTACCCCATACACTCAAAACAGATGTGACACGTCGATAACTTATGCTATTTCGCGTGCTTCTTTCATTTTACGTGACTGTCCCGAGTCGAAATATTTGGTATTACTTTGACATTGATTACATTGGTATCATCTTTTTTTCACATTAAATACATTAGTTTGGCCTTGTTTTCACATTGAATACATTGGTTGAAATTAATTCTCAAAATTCTTAATATTAACTTCACCTTAATTACATTGCTATGGATTTTTACTTTTCATAGCAATGTGGTCAATGTGAAGTTAATATCAATCAAGAAAACCATAGAAATGTAGTCAATGTGAAGTTAATATTAAAAATAAATTGGAAACATTAATGCAATCAATGCAACTAGAAGATTTGGTGTCCAGGAATATTAATTAATCATGACTTATGTGAAATTAATGTAGTTAATAGTTAATAAGTCAATATTTACTGCATAAATGATTATTTAATTGCAAAAATAAGTTTTTAACAGCCATTTCATTTATATAAAGTTTCTCATTGAATTTAAGCTAATTTATGTTAAATTTTATATAGTTAAGTAAAACTATGATGATATACAGGTGTGATTTAAAAAAAATACAATACGATAATTACAAATTAACGAATTTATTCAATTTCTTTTGTATTTATAGGAATTATATAGTACTGTTGCTTATTAATATCGATATATACACATGGTGTCACAATTTGATCCTGATGTACCCAGAAGCAGAATAATACATCAAATCAACCAAATGATAACGAATAGCAGGACTTATCTCAAAAATAAGAGGCTGATTAAAAAGAAATAATTATTGTTACTGGAATTATTAACACTTAATTATTTCAATAAATATTTTTTCCGTCAACAAGAAGATAATTAAATTATTTTATTCGATAAGCACGCCAACAGATAAGTATGTAATAGTAATATGGATTTCTTTTGTTTATTTGTGGACAATTATAATAAAATTAATTTTATACGTTAAACTTTGTTACTGTTAATTAGTTAATCAATTAAAATGAACTATAATTAACAGTAACAAAGTTTAACGTATAAAATTAATTTATTTGTGGACAATTATAATAAAATTAATTTTATACGTTAAACTTTGTTACTGTTAATTAGTTAATCAATTAAAATGAACTATAATTAACAGTAACAAAGTTTAACGTATAAAATTAATTTTATTATAATTGTCCACAAATAACGGAAAGAAATCCATATTACTATTACATTCCTTTCACATTTCTTACATTAGCAGCAATGTCAGAAAGATCAACTTAATGTCACATTAAAATGACATTCTCATAGTGAAAATGGAAATTTCACGTATCAGCAATGTGAAATTAAGTTGATGTTTTACATTTCCTGAATCGAAGTATTTGGTCTTATTTTGACATTGGTTACATTGCTTCTTAGCAATGTATTCAATGTCAAAGTAATACCAAATATTTCGACTCGGGCTCCCTCGCTGGAGGAATTGTCCTCTTGACGAAAGCCAGGCGTGTAAACGCCTAGCTCGACGCCTCGCTGCCGCTGTGTCTTACACTTATTTTATTATAAAACTTTTAATTTCATCTAACAACTGAACTGCTTTAGAACACTTTAGCAGCTATTGAAAAGCTCTCGCCTCGTTGTAAACCTATAAAGCACGTGCTTCGTGCGAAAATCATTTCAAGAAATCATCATAACTCTTGGAAAGAAACGGATATATAAAATAAATCATTTTAAGGATTAAGAACCTGTTTCCATCAATTTTCACGAAGGCTCTCCTTCTATCTTTGCAACAAATACATTAAAGTTGATAATTTTTAATTACTCGAATTATACGATGATTTTTGTACTTTCTTTTACTTCACCTGTTTTCAGTACTGTATATATGAAGAATTAGTACCATCGCCATTGACAACAAGCAAAATCTCTGTAGTTATTACTATAAAATTAAACTTCAGGTAAAGGCGCAACAAAGCGCAAAATGTGGCTGTGTAAGTATAATCTATACACTGTCTAGAAACAGTTAGTGAAAAACTTTTACTGAAACTTTTTGACCCCTTTTAATTGTGTTGTTGCGTCGCGTGTTCGAAAAATGTTTCGTATGTGACCCAGTTGCGGATACTCGATCGGTATTTTAACACATTGTATGCGGGCCACATAAAAATACGTTTTTCGGAAATTGTGCATAGACAGTTTGAAAGGAAATTTGTGGCATTAATCACTTAGACTTGACAAGTTAAGTACAGGGTGTTTCAAAAATATTTGTCATGGCTTTCAAGGGTTGTTCTACACCTCTGGATCGATGGAGATTTGCGAAAAAAACCGGCCGCAAAATTCGAGAAAGGGTAGCAAATTTTTTGTATTGGCTCATCGTATTCGTCTTGTTACGTAGGTAAAATGTCTGAGAGGAACCATGGGTCAGAAACGAACCGTTCTCTTACAAATTAACTTTTAATTGGGCCTTACGATTAAAATTTCGCCCATACGACAGCCTTCGAGTCGCCGACCTTTCGAAAGGAAACACATGAGATACCCTTGCTAGCTCCAATAGTTGAAACAGAGGCAACATAATTGAAGAGAGAGAAAAAGACTAGAAAATGTCAATGACCTGCGTTCGGTGTCGGGTTCACTCAAGGGCCCACCCGGGACGAAGAGTATAAACACTTACACTTCTCTTCTGGTTCGGTGACACAGTGCCCTATTTTCTAGCTTCGTTTACGTCGCCTCTGCTTTAACTATCGGCGAAATTTTAATCGGAAGGCCCAATTAAAAGTTAATTTGCGAGAGAACGGTTCATTTCTGACCCATTGTTCCTCTCAGACATTTTGCCTACGTAACAAGACGAATAGGATGAGCCAATAAAAAAAATTTGCTACCCTTTCCCGAATTTTACGGCAGGTTTTTTTCGCAAATTTCCATCGATCCAGAGGTGTAGAACAACCCCTGAAAGCCATGACAAATATTTTTGAAACACCCTGTACATTTTCGAATTTAGAGAAGAAGCAGTTTCCAGTTTATACTAATTTTTTGTAAAAATAAATTTCGTGTAAATTTTTCAACAAGTTTTTCTTTTGAGTCTTAATGAGGCGTTACAAAACACCCGTATGCAATGTGTAAAGAAGACCAGTGGGTTATGAATTTAAATATATTTACATTTGAACTTATTACTACTATACGAAATGAAGTTATGTGTAAAAACTGACAGAATAACTTTATATGTTTGAAGTTTTTTGTTAAACGCGGGAAACATCTTGCTTGCATGTTAGCGCTAGCACGTTTTATGAGGGTAATATACCCCGCAGTGCACATGGGTTCTTGGGGTTTGTCTCGGTTTAGAGTGGAGTTCTTGGAAGGCGACGGGTGTTTGGCAAATGTCTCGTTACCCTGTGTAAGATAAACCTCAGACTTGACCGTCGACCGCTAGGCAACCTTAGGCCTCTGCCTCTTATTTACTATTAGTCGCCGGTGCATTTCCGAAATGTAATAGAACTTTTGTCCCGTAGATAGGCACGTACGCCTATCTCGAGACAAAGGAACACTAAGTATTTAAGACCACCGAAAAACCGCAACAGAAGTCATTCTATTTGAAAACCTGCTGTAAGTCGTTACTCTGTCCGTCGTCCATAAAACTAAAAAGGATCCACCTGAATCACTTCTTACACCTGTCGCATTCCAAGGAACAGATTATTTAGAGCAGCGGCGGGCGGTTATTGCGCGCCTGTGCCGTCCTTCGAGAAACACCGCCTCATTCACCCAAACATACAGCCGAGATATCACTGATTCACAGCCACTCTGTAGGCGTCACGCTTGTGCCTATTGGTACTGACGTGGTGCCGCATTTGGGGCGACATTCGTAGTTAATCGCTCGCGCTGGAAAGACGTGCCTCGCTCGTCAGTCGCGGAGATAAGAACGACGTGCGTGGCACGTCGACTCAGAATATTTGTTGAGGAACAGTTTCAAATTGCACTACGTCGCATGTAGGATCAGGCAAAAGTATTGTTAGTGAAAAAGTGTCCTCAGATATGTTTTAAATCAAATACAATTAATATATTTTAATGTTTTTGAACTTCTGGCGATGGTTTTGCCGAAATCGACCACTTCATTAAGTCTTACGGCATAAATATAGTATTGCGTTCCAGTACGCACATTTGTAAATTAATTACTAGCACAAATTGTTAAAAATAACTATCCGATACTAGAACGCTAGGCTTCCTCGTATTAAAGAATACATTGTTGCCATCGCGGTCGCTGCGGCCCATGCGACGTAGTGCCATCTGAAACTGTTCCTCAACAAATATTCTGAGTCGTCGTGCCACGCACGTCGTTCTGATCTCCGCGACTGACGCGCGAGGCACGTCTTTCCAGCGCGCGCGATTAACTACGAATGTCACCCCAAATGCGGCACCACGTCAGTGCCAATAGGCACGAGCGTGACGCCTACAGAGTGGTTGTGAATCAGTGATATCTCGGCTGTATGTTGGGTGAATGAGGCGGTGTTTCTCGAAGGACGGCTCGGGCGTGCAATAATCGCCCGCCGCTGATTTAGAGTATTGATGGGCCCGGGGCTATAAATTAGACCCGTGACTGAACTATGGAAAAGTGGCGTGTGACTCGAGGTCATGGTGCCACATAGTCTGTTTAAAAGTTGGGGTTGTTTTACGGGATCTGGCCACGGAGTGGGAGAGTTAGAAATTACTCTTGGTAAGCGGACTGTGAGGAACCGCAGGGCACTTACCCCAGAACCTCCGAGCAAGTCTAACTAAAAAACATAATTTAGTATGTCGGCCGTGGTAGAAAACGGTTTATATCTAACATGCATTTAGCTCGTCTTGCCGATTTTCGTCCAGACGGTTTGCACGGTTTGTACGATCTATGACCGTACCTAGGTACAGGCTTCGCAAAAGGTTCTACGTTTGACAGTCAAATCAAAGTCGAAACCAAAGTAAACAGGAAAAAACGCTAATGAAATTGCTGCATGGGGAAGACTAGAGAAAAAGGTAAAAGCGGATATTGTTCTCGCGCGTCAGACATTTGCCATATGCGGAGTTTCCAAACATTGAGAAATGCCTGGTTTGCGCTGCAAAGCGTGTACGCACCGAAGGGACCAACCAAAAGAACGACGCTGTTAAAGAAATTACTTTTCACGAGACTCACGCACAATCGCAGTGTAGCAAGTCGTTTATATAACTTTTTTGAACTTGTAGACGAGTTGAAACAAATGAATATATTTGTAGGTAAGAACATCTTAACCATCTTAATGTTGCACAGTTTACCAAAAAGTTACGATGGTTTCAGATGCGTAATAGAATCCGGAGACACATTGCTTGATCCAGAATCACTAAAAGGAAAAATTATAGAAGAAGCTGAAGCAAGAAGCAGGCTTGATGAGAATAATGTAGGATTGCAGGAAAGTGAAGGACTACGTATGAGAACGTGAAGGGATGACAGAGAGAGAGAGAGAGAGAGAGAGAGAGAGAGAGAGAGAGAGAGAGAGAGAGAGAGAGATTAGATTAGATTAGATTAGAGAAAAGGTTTATTGTTTAGAAAATTAAACAAATACATTCAAGTAGCATAAAAAGAAATAACGCATGAAATGAAATACATAGCATGGAGTGACAGCGGGTTCAAATACAGTAAGACCCCGCTTAACGCGGGGGATACGTTCCAGGAAGTTCCAGCGCTAAACGAAACAGCGTTAAACGAGGACATCTTAACACGTAAATAATAGGGATAAGTGAAACAGAACAAAGAATAGGAAAATTTATCAGTTCTTTTTTTGTTTTATTTTGTAACATTTATTGTTAGATAGTTTGTTATTACATCAATTATAGACTTATTTATTGCTAATATCCATTTTTCTTTATGAAACATTCATGAAAATCGAAAAAACTTCGAGTAAACTTGTCATGTTTGTGACGAGGAAGGTTCATCCTCATTGGATATTTTTTGTTTGTTTTTTTTGTAACGAAGTCATCTAAAGACGTTTCTTTTTTCCCATTTCGTTCAACAAGCACTTTTCGATAGCACAACACCGCATCAATGACACTTTATCTTGCCCTTGAACTTCTATCAAAATTTAAATCATTTTGTACAAATTTATCCATAATTTTCTTTATAATTGCTAAACTTTTTTTAGAGAATCCGTTGAGAGTTCCCTTTGCTCCTCATGTTCAGAAACGCTAACTACGTCATCTACGTGCATTTGTTGTTCTAATAATTCTTTAAGATCGTCATTAGAAAGGCTTTCACCTATTGTAACTTACAATAATTCATCAATGTCCTGCGCATTTATATATAACCTTTATATTATAACAATACTACCGCGTAATACTGAAACAGCGTTAAGCGGGGCAGCGTTAAGCGGGGTCTAACTGTATGAGACTAATGCACTGAGTTGGCCTGTGAGGCAACCCAGGCGCGCAGTAAATACTTGAAGGCCACAGGTGTAGTAGCTTGTCTGACAGGATCAGGCAACATGATCCACAGATTAGGAGCAGCAACAGCAAAGGCTTCTTTATATGAGTCGATCCGATACTTGGGTACAACCAGGTGAAGTGAGCCCGACTGCAGCCGACGAGGCCGTGTAGTGGAACAGGCCAGAAGGAGTTCAGCAAGGTAGCCAGGTTGATGCAAGTGAAGTGCCCGGTACACGATAGGACCAAGAAAAACCCGCCTGTATTCTTCGACAGTAAGCCAGCCAAGACTACGACGACCTTGTGAAACAGAGGCATCACGAGATAGGCCAAAGACATAGCGAACACCCCTATTGATAAGGCGTTGCAGTTTGAGGTCCAGAACACTTCCCATAACCTGGAGGACCAGTAGGCAGTAGTGAATATGGGGCAGTATTAACGCATTAACAAGCGTCCTACGTAGCTGCTGATCCGTGTACCGACGCAGGCTGAAGAGTTGATAGAAAGCCGAGTTAACTTTTTTAGTCACGTGACGAACATGATCAACAAACGTGAGCTTTGAGACCATGAAGACCCCCAGATTTCGTACACTCTTAACAAACGGGATGATTAAACCATCACAGCCAAGAGTCGGTAATGCATGAATCTGAATATTATTAATGAAGCGACGCGCACCAAATATGATGGCCCTGGTTTTACCCAGATTGAGGTTCAGCTGATTGTCAAAGGCCCAATCACGAATCCGAAGAATGTCTTGGTTAAGACGATGGAGGCAACTATTTAGATCCATTGGATGACAGCTAAGATAAATTTGTAAGTCATCAGCATAGAGCAGGTATGAGGCCTCATTGATACATGTACCGACGTCATTGATAAAGATTGAGAAAAGCAGGGGGCCAAGGATGGAACACTGTGGTACTCCAGTATTGGTGGAGCACCAGGAAGTAGTAGAACCATCAGGACACATTTGACAGCTTGTGTACGACCACTAAGATAAGATTTAAACCACGATGTTGCTCCCGGAGACAGTCCAAGTTTGACCAGTTTAGCCAGAAGAAGTGAGTGAGATACGGTGTCAAATGCCTTGGAGAAGTCAAATAATATGAGTACAGTAACCTTCTTGCTGTCCATCCCAAAGCGAATGTCATTGACTAATCTAAGCAGCGCAGTCTGCGTGCTGTGCCCAGGTCGAAACCCACATTGACGAGGATCCAATAGATTGTGCTGCAAGAGATAATCAGAAATTTGATTGTAGGCTAAACGCTCGAGTGCCTTGCTCAAGAAGGGCAAAAGAGCAATAGGACGATAGTCAGCCGTAGTCTGCGGGTTCTTGACTTTGTTGACCGGGACGACCAGTGCACGTTTCCATGTGGATGGAAAGACATTCTCTGCAAGAGAGGTATTAAATAACTGAGTGACAAGCGGCAAAACAGCAGGCAGAGTTAATTTGATCATCCGGCATGAGATACCATCAGCACCAACAGCATTTGATTTAATACTCTGGATGACATCGCTGACGTCACTTGTGGTGACCTCAGAGAAGCTGAATGACGAGGTAGCAGAAGGAGAGATGACCAGAGTAGTAGAATCAATAATGAGACTAGTCGTAATATCAGTCGTATTAGAGATGGATGCAAAGTAAGCATTTAACTCCTCAGCTGGTACACTAAGTGGAGCCGTTGAAGAAGTAGTAAGTGCAAGGTGACTCAATTCACGCCAGAGGGCTGCCCCAGCCAATCCATCAAGACGAGATCGGTGGTACTCAACTCTGGCCGCAGTAAGCTTCAACTGATAAGAGGCTCTGGCCTGCCTAAACTTGGTAAGCAACTCAGCATATTTAAGGCGGCAAAAACGCCTGTAGCTGGTAAGAACAAGGCGTTCAGCTTGACGAATCTCTAACGTGCGCCACGGAGCAAGTTTGAGAGAATTTACAGTCACTTGCTTGAGCGGAGCATGCTGATTAACGAGAGAGATAAAATCATTGCAGAAAGAAAGCGCAAGGGCATCAACTGTTCTATTAGCAGGACAATCAAACAGTCTAGGAAGAGTGCCGAAGTCGTCAATAGCAGCTTCACATTCGAGACGCGAAAGGTGGCAGGTCCAGATGATCTTAGGTTTTGGTGATGGCAGCGAGAGCCCAAGCGAGACGGCGATAAGGTGATGGCCTGCAGCAAGTGGGGAGGGCGACTTATCATGGGAGATTATTGGATCAAGTTCATCAACATAGCAAAGGTCGAGCCAGGTAGCAGAAGTCGCCGTAACGTGCGTTACCCCGTGGTTGACAAGCTTCAGTGAGAGGTCCTGAGCTAGGGTGCGCATGAAGTCGGCATCATAGCTGCCGGACAGTTGGTCAGCGTTGAAATCTCCGATGATCACTTTATGTCGGTAGCCATCCATGGCACTGGATAGCACAGATCCAAAGTTACTAGGAAGATTAAAGGCGCATGGGGCGGCCGGTAGACACCAGCAAGGAAGACAGAAGCGGAGTTCTATGGGTTAAGCTCGCAGAAGATGTATTCAACACGGCCAGGTTTACCAGACCAGATATAACTTGAACCAGCAATGATCGAGGCAGAACAAGACTCGTGCACATAAATAGCAACGCCACCCCCATGGACATTGCGATCATTGCGAAGAACCCTGTACCCGGGAAGCCTAACAACACTGTCAGGGATGTCGCTACTCAGCCAGGTCTCAGTTATTACCACGGCGTGGTAGATGCAAGAGCAGTTGTCTAGATAGGATTTTATGACATCCAAATGAGAGCGTAGGGAGTTGGCATTTAGAAAGAAGATATTGAAATTGTTAACACATTGTGTAGCCTGTCGGCTCGGGCACAACACAGAATTAGCGACAGGAGCAGTGACAAGGGCAGGCCGTAGAAGTCACTGCTCCTGAGGACAGCCGTAAAGTGAGGAGAGCTTCTCAAGATCTTGATCATTGTTGATGAGATGGGCCAGCCCACCTTCTCTGAATCTAGCAAGCACGATGGAATTCCTGGCCCAGACATATTTGAAGCCTTTAGCTTTCAGGACTTCTTTGGCTTTACCTAGAAGTTTGAAAGTAGCATGGGGCAGAAGCTCATTAATGTTGATATTGTAGTCTGTAGAAGAAGCAGCAGGGCGTGCATCAGCACTTAAGGATGCCAAGTTCAGGGTAGAGGCTTTCAAGAGACCCAAGCGACGTTTTGCACCGATGACTTCACTAACGAGGCCAGCACGGGAACATTTGACTGCGATTGAGACACGTTTAACGTCATCTATAGGTCGAGAGGTTCGCTCAGGTATAGGAACTGCATTAGAGTTCCGCTCTATTATACGTTTCCTAAGAAGACGAGCATCTATAGAGTCAGCAGATGTTAAGTGAACCTTAAGAGCACCGAGCACCTCCTGCACCATAGGAACAGGATCCTTGAAAGTGTCCGAGTCAGGCAGTCCCCCAATGACAAACTCCTGGGTGCTTGTGTTATTATTAATGATACGCTGCAAACAAGTCACCTGTGCTTGCGAGGCAGCAGCAAGTCTAGTAACAGCAGCAGAATCGGCAGCAACAACAGGATTGGATAAGCTTCCAGATAGCTCATCAACTCTGGCCTCGAGTTTGAGAAGGGAGCTCTTGATGGTCTTGTTTTCTTCCTCCGTTGTAGTTTTGGAAATCTTCAACTCATCAACCTCAGCGCAAATCTTATCTACTCTCGTTGTAAGAGATGAAATGTTGTCCAACATTACGTCATGGCTAGCCAGGACAGCAGTGTGCTCGTCCAGGGTGACTTTCTGGCTGTCAATAGCCCGGCGAACGCCCTTGATCTCCTCAAGTATACTTATCAGCGTATCTTCCTTCGTCTTCTTAGGTTTAGAGAGTACCCTATCCTTAATCTCATCACCACTGTGCGGACGCTTAGTGGACGCAGTGAAAGCTATAGAGGCGGTTGAGGAAGCATCAGCATCATTAGCATCATGGTCCTTTGATTCCTGTGACTTTAATACTTTTTTCCTGGTAATAGTGGCCATGACAGAGAGAGATCAAAGATCAAAGCACCACCAAGTGAGGGAAGGACCAATTAGAAACAAGTCAGAATAATTTGACAAGACCAGGTAGTGGAAGAAAACTGCTTTGCCGGCCCAGATCGGATTAGGATCAATTAGGTCCCGACGCTATCGATGAATTGGACGCAGTTTTGGCGATTTATTGTATGGATCACCGCTGGAGGAGCGCTAATCGAAGAGAGCAAGGATGACAGCAATAGCAATAGTAGAAGATGGAAGATAACCTCGAAACACTATCCAGCCAAAGAAAATGCACCAGGAAATGCAAAAGAAAAACTGGCCAGGTACACCTAAATGCAAGGAATGTGCCTAGCGCTTAGAAGAATGCACCAACTGTAATACAAAGACGCCCGAGGGCACAAAAGAGCAGCAATTGCACTTAAAATACGATTACGCGCAAAACATGTCACACTGTACTTACACACACACACACACAGAGAGAGAGAGAGAGAGAGAATATATGTGGTGCATTTGTATTTGTGGGGTGCAAGGCCTCTAGAGAAAAGTCTATCATTGCCTAAGAGGCCCAGTGTGTTTTTTGAAAGCGAGCGAAAAGCGAACCTTAGTCTAAATGTGTTTTGTGTTTATTTTGTTATAGTTCTTTGTTTCATGTTTTATATTTTTAAATGTAATAAACTGATTATTATTCACTTTAAATAATAATCCTACAATAATGATCATGGTAGTTTTGGTGCTACACACGAAAATAGAAGAAGACGAACTCGAGTCGAAATATTGAACCTATTTTCTTGGTATTTACTGCTATTTGAATCTAATATGAGACTTTTCAGTACTAAAACTCCTAATTTAAACCTGTAACTCCTTCTCACAATCAGTAAAATGATACTCCTATTTCTGTACTTTTAATTCCTAAATGTTGGGTAGTAAAAGGTTCAAATGAGGTTCAATATTTCGACTCGGGAAGTTTTTCAGAATACAGATTTCAACATGTTGACACTGTGTATTTCTGATATTGACGATATTGTTCTTTAATGTAAACACTTGTACGCGTCTTTTTGTATATTCTGACATTGTTTCCATTATGTGCAAGGAATGCCTCAGTATGCCAGCAAGTATCAAAGTGAAAACACATCGTGCAATCAAATAACAGTTAATCTGTAAAAACATTTCCTAAAGTTGGTCCGCCGGAAAGTAAGTTGACGCAAACAAGATTTTATTTTATCAATAAAATTTCGCTATTGAAGGTCCATTTCATAATTTCATAATGTATTTAGTGTCTTATATAATGTTTGTCTATTATGTACTGTTATTGTTGAGAACTGGTTACTTGTAGCATGCCGAAGACACGACAATTACACGAGTCTTAAAGATTATTGATTTATTAAAAAAAAAGAAGGCGAAACTTTGCAACAGATTGCTACAGATTTTGGAATATCAAAAGGAGGGTTGCGAAAAGTTTATAAAAAGATAGAAACTACTGGGAAACCCGAAAATACAGTTAGAATGGGTAGAAAAAGAAGAACAAATAACAAAAACAACCCATTTATTACTACCAAACAGCACAAAGAAGATTTAAATTTGCTAATAGGGACCACTCAAATAAAATCTCGTTTATACGAAGCTGGGTTGCATAGTCGAATATCTAGGAAGAAGACACACATTTCTGAAACAAATTCTCGGAAACGATTAAATTTTGCAAAAGAACATATTAATAAAACGATTGCATTCTGGGAATCCATAATTTGGAGTGATGTGTCAAAGTTTGATTTATAATCAAATAAACGAAGGAAATATGTGTGGAGAAAACAAGGAGAGGCTTTTAAACAAAATGTTATCACGGTGGAGGGTCTATAATGATGTTGTATCCCGTGGTTGGTTAACAACACTTTATTTAGGAAGAACTATTGCGCACACGGAGTTTTAACAATTTTAGAATAACGTCGTCGCGATATGCCGACTGTCAGCGATTCGGTACAAATAGTATATTACGACCCAAGGCCAGAAAGTTGGATTTCCTGGCGTGGGTGATATAAGAGCCGAGGCGAAGCCGAGTATTAATTTATATTTTTCTGGACCTTAAAAATACTTTTAAATGTTTGAAAATAGCAACTAATTATTGTTATGTAGTTGACAATTTTTAAAAATGAAAGAAAAAGTCAAGTTCCCCATGGGGATTCGAACCTGCGACAAAATAGTGTCCAGCGCTTCCGCAGACAGACGCCCTACCAACTGCGCCAACCCGTTCACTTGAAAAAACCTTCAAAATTCTTGCAGATGAGGAACCATCAAAGTTCACAACTAATTTAATTAATTCGATTCACTATATTAACATGTAATTGCTTCGGGGCAGAAACACTGAAAGTCACAAAATGAACATACTGTAATCGAAGAATAAGGAAATAATAACTGGATCATGGCGTTTCACATCGAAATGCGTCGCGCAAATCGGTTTTTGATTGTTTTCACAATGACGCAGGCAGTTTAAAAATCTGAAAAAAATTGGAGATAACAATCATGAGTGTTGGATTGTTACTGTAATTTGCAAAAAGTTGTCACTCGAAGATCTCGATATGAAATCTACTTTTTTCTGTTTTTTTTTTTTGCGTTTGCTCATTTTTTACACTTAGGTTCTTCAATGGAAAAATCTGAAAAAAATCTCAAATATGTATGGTACGTTGTAGAATATGTCAGAATTTTTTCGAATTTTTTGCATCTCAATAACTAGGCAAAATGGGGCAAAAAACCGTTTTTTGAATTTTCCCCATAACTACCCTTCCGGTCAAGATATAGGGTTAAAAATTGGTACGCAATGATTGCCGAGCATTATCTATCGAATGAGACCACCCCCATTGAAATCGGTTCAAGGGCACTTTTGACCACCTTATCCTGCTATACCCTTTGGTTATTCGTGTATTTAAATGTCTTCATCTTAACTATTACTTTTTACATAAAAATTCATTTCAGTAAAGCTTTTATGTCTATAAAAATTTGGACTTAAATTTGCTCCTGTTTTTATTTCTTCTAATATGTTATTTTTGAAAGTGGTATAAGTCCATGTGGAGCTAAAAAAATCGTTTATTTTTTCAAATAATTTTAGTAATTATTATTTCATAATAAAATTTAAAAGGTGTATAGTGTAAAAAACCACTCGAATTGATTAAAGTTGGCCAATATTTGTAAATTGATTCAAACGCAAACCCTTAAATATCTCAATATGTGAAAAAATGGACTTATACCACTTTCAAAAAAACCAGCTCAATTGGTAGTAACGTAAGATAGCTGATTTCACTACCACATCTGACCTCGCATGACCTTCCACGACTGGTCGTTGAAATAGTGCCAACATAAGCTATCACTCAGCGATAAAAAAAGTGAAATTTCAATTTTAAAAAATAGAGTTGACCTTGAAATCCCATCTATCCTTCAATACACGCAAAACATGTCCACTTTGTACAGGGTGTAAAAAAATTAATGGTCATGGCTTTAAGGGGTTGTTCTACACCTCTGGATCGATGGAGATTTGCGAAAAAAACCTGCCGCAAAATTCGGGAAAGGGTAGCAAATTTTTTTTATTGGCTCATCGTATTCGTCTTGTTACGTAGAGGTAAAATGTCTGAGAGGAACCATGGGTCAGAAACGAACCGTTCTCTCGCAAATTAACTTTTAATTGGGCCTTCCGATCAAAATTTCGCCATTAGTTAAAGCAGAGGCGACGTAAACGAAGTTAGAAAATGGGGCACTGTGTCACCGTACCAGAAGAGAAGTGCATGTGTTTATGCTCGTCTCCCCGGGTGGGCCCTTGAGCGAACCCAACACCGAACGCAGGTCAATGACATTTTTCTAGTCATTTTCTATCTTCGTTTATGTTGCCTCTGCTTCAACTATTGGAGCTAGCAAGGGTATTTCATGTGTTTCCTTTCGAAAGGTCGGTGACTCGAAGGCTGCCATATGGGCGAAATTTTGATCGGAAGGCCGAATTAAAAGTTAATTTGTGAGAGAACGGTTCGTTTCTGACCCATGGTTCCTCTCAGACATTTTGCCTACGTAGCAAGACGAACACGATGAGCCAATAAAAAAAATTTGCTACCCTTTCCCGAATTTTGCGGCCGGTTTTTTTCGCAAATCTCCATCGATCCAGAGGTGTAGAACAACCCCTTAAAGCCATGACCATTAATTTTTTTACACCCTGTACACGAAGGCACTTGACGTTCTACCACGCGATTCGTTAAAAGAGCTACGCATACAAATCGAACTAAAAGACGAAGAGAGAGAACGCTGCAGATCGAAGCAAGGGAGACAACGCGATTTGGGTGGCGACAGTGAGGACATCGGCGTAGGCACCAGATTTCTACATCTCTATAGTGAAAACAGAATAAACTCCGGCAGAATTACCCCCACCACATGGGGAGATTCTCCTTGATGAAACGAAGAGCGCGACGAAACAACAATGTAATACAATGTCTCGCTCCTCCAGACAAACTAATAAGAATATTTGAATGCTACGACTTTGTCGGGTGCTTCCTTTAAGAGGCTGAGCGAGTGGACTCCAAGAAACAAAATGGTACGAATAGGCGGTTGAAAACGAGAAGCTCCACCGCCCAGGTGACAAGCTTGACGAGCCGCACGGTATGTATAGGGACTTCAGAAGAAACCGAATGTGTAGCAGGTACAGAGTAAGTTTGGCGTAACAGTGAACAGGGAGTATATTTGAGTGTTCAGCGAATAGATTATCAGAGTTAAAAAGCGAACAGCGACTTTGAATAGCGTACTATATTTTTTGTGTATTTAGTGCATCTAGTGTACTTCGTTTTGTTATATTTCATATTCCTTTCATTTTAATAAACAAGTATTTGTACTTTTGTGAAATAATAACCTTCCATATTTTTGAGAGCTAGTTCAGTAGTCACCAATAGTCAAATGACTAATATTCGTCATTTGTATGTTACAGAAAATAACTGATTCTTGTTCTTTTCATTCTAAATAAATTAAATTCTACTTTTTACCAAATAGAGATAATTCCAATAAAGAACTGATTTCAGCTTCAGTTGTGTCGCATAACGGTGCAAACGTAAACAAAACCAAAGTAAAAGCGTAATATTCGGTATAGCCTATAGATTCAAAGTTTTATATTCAAAATTTAAGCGTTTGGGTGCTCGGATATTTATTTCAGTTGTATTATTGTTAATTTTCTGGTGCAATTTTAATAAATTATGATTTACGTAACCATAAATGCGTTAAAATAGTGACTGCAGGAAAGGTAAAACATCCTTTGAAACATTGCAAAGTTTGCAAAGTCCACAATGAAAAAAGTAGAACTAGCTACCGTGCGGCTCGCCAGACCTGGCACCTCGGCGGCGGAGCTTCTCGTTTTCAACCGCCTATTCGTAGCATTTTGTTTCTTGGAGTCCACTCGCTCAGCCTCTTAATGGAAGCACCCGACAAAGTCGTAGCATTCAAATATTCTTACTAGTTTGGCTGGAGGAGCGAGACATTGTATTACATTGTTGTCTCGTCGCGCGCTCCGTTTCATCAAGGAGAATCTCCCCATGTGGTGGGGGGTAATTCTGTCGGAATTTATTCTGTTTTTACTATAGAGATGTTAGAAATCTGGTGCCTACGCCGATGTCCTCACTGTCGCCACCCAAATCGCGTTGTCTCCCTTGCTTCGATCTGCAGCGTTCTCTCTCTTCGTCTTTTAGTTCGATTTGTATGTGTAGCTCTTTTAACGAATCGCGAGGTAGAACGTCAAGTGCATGGAACAGTTCGTTTATTCAATCATACATATATACATGATGCTAGGATAGCATAAACATACAATTATATAACTCCTGTATGGTCGCACATTAGCGACTTCTCGCAGGAGAACGGAAATTATACAATACAAGAAAGAATCAATTTGCGCTGTATGATAAAGTTAAACAATTAGTATTACGCCCCAAAAGATTTGATATGATCATCAAAAAAGGCATCTTCGTTACAGAGAGGTACAGGACTGACAAAACGTCAAGTGCCTTCGCGTACGTGTGGCAAGAGGCATGACGCTTGACGCCTGGCGAATCAGACTCTGCCGAAACAGACTTACCTCCTAGGTGCCAGGTCTGGCAAGCCGCACGGTATGTATGTGTCTTTTGCAACATTCCCCTTTATACTGGAACATGTTTCGAACAGTACCATTCGCTGAAGAAATATAAATTATTTATAAAATTAAAGATTCGAAAATAATTTATTTGATCCAATAAAAAAAAAGAATAATAACTTTGTGTTTTCAGTAATTTATATCAATTTTTTGTGGATTTAATTTTTTTTAACTTCAGAAAACAAAACAAATTAAAAATTTATATATAAAGACAAATTTGTTTTATATCATTTTCCAAAATTTCACTGAAAGATATATGATTTTTAACGAGTTACGTTGTTTTTATATAGACCATATCATTTCTACAGATAGTGTCAAAAAATGCCGGCATTTTGTGAACGGCGGTGCAAAAAATTGAGGGACGAATTGTGTTAAACTTATTTTGAGACTCTCTTGTCCAAGATCCTACATATATTATTTATCGCGTATATATTCTACTAGCTTAAACTTCCCGTGCTTCGCTACGGTTTAATCGAAACTAAAAAAAAACCTTAAAATTTCGAATTTTGAAAAATCTTGTAGTGAACTGTATATTTACAAATATTTATTGAATTTTATTATCCGAAAAAACTTATTTTACTATTGTGGTGCCTGATCTTTGCCAATATGATTCGCTCATCGACATTGGTCATGGACAAATAACTGATGTGCAATTAGAGCGTGGGTGAACTGGAACGGAGGAGTGCAAAAATGTCACTGCATATATGTAATGGATTGAGACGTCGGTGTCTCCTCGGTACAGTGGAGATCCTCGTATTTCGAATCGTCTAATTCGATTTCTCGTTGTTTTTTGGGCGGAGTTATCTCCCCACTCTTTAAGATTCTCCTCATTTCGCATGCCTGTCACGTGATACAGGTTGTGCATTCATGTTGGAGATTATGTTTGTCAAACCAAACCACACACGAGGAAAGGAGAAAGAATGGCATTTATCTGTTTCTTTTTATTCTCCCTCTCTCATGGCGGATGACCATTGGAAGGGAATCGAATTAAGAGGAACTTCGGAGAAACAACATTTGAAATAAAAGGATCTCCACTGTATTCCGTCTCGTTCATGATGTCTGTTTTAAAGGTAGGGCATTGACAATTCGGTAGAAGTTTCAAGGACACAAGCCTGACATCTGAGCCGCATATAAGTCCTGCGTGGAAGGTCAGAAAAAACTTGGGTCCGTGCAACTCGCACCTAATAGCATAGGTCTCCATCTAACAAATTCATCAGGGAGAATTTGCCTAAAACCCTCTTTACCGCATGGAAATTGCTATTGACAGTAAATGGAATATACGAACCAAAATCAAACAGGTAGTCGAGGACTACGCGCATCAAAGATCGAAGTACCCTACATCCTTACAACAAACTTAGCAATATTAACATTCTAGATACGGCGCAGATTGATTTTAAACGAATACGATATGAAAGGTATAATTCCGTAAAAAAATAATAATGTCCATGAGAGCCACTAAAGTGGCGGACCGTTCAAATTGATGGTATCCACGGTAGCCACTGTAGCGGTATACCGTATCTGAAAGGTTAAAATAAGCCTTAACCCTTTCCCTACGACGAGCCTCGCCACGGAGTGCTTCGTGCGGAACGGTGCGCCGCGGCACCGACGCGTCGCACCGCAACACAGTGGTCCGAGCGTGAATTTAGCCGGTCACGCACCTCGCGCAGTTTTCAATCTTTTTCAAATCGTCACCAGGGGCTCAAAACACATCGGATTTAGTTAAAAATTGGTATTCTATTATTTTTTGGGTCGCTGATTACCAATCTGAACTCAAAAATTTTAAAAACAAAATGGCGGATTAAATATGGCGGACAGGTTTGTTTAAAAATTAATTGTTTTGCACAAAAATTAGTATTCTAATGTTTTTTGGGTCGCTGATTACGAATCTGAACTCAAAAATTTTAAAAACAAAATGGCGGTTGATATATAGAGGGCAGCTATGTACATTAGCTTATTCAGCTTACATTGCTAACTTCAAAATGGAAAAACTAAAAAGTACCACAAAGTAGCCTCTGAGAACTTTGAAGATGTTTAGTTTAAACTATATAGAAATAGTTCCTGCTAAAATTGGCTTTATCCATCTGCACCTTTTGTTGATATTCCTTCCTAAAGTTTATGTAACCCAGACCAGCTGCATAGTGGGACATGCGGTCAGTAAATTCCCGGGTTTTAAGATACCGTGCAATAAAAACAAAATCTTATTGGCACTAACGAGGACGAAGACTTCTAAAGCATCACTTTTATTACTTAATTGCTTTATTGTTAGGATGCGAGCAAACAGGAATGAGCTAGGTTATCCGATTGAAAGGAAATCCTAGTCTTCGCCGTGCAGGGTTCACTTAAAAATTAAATAACTTATAAGTATCGAAAGGTATTCGGCTAAAACTTTCCACATATATTCCTTAGACTATATAGAAGTTATTTCTGCAAATATTTCGTGCATCTACCTGGGCCCTTCATTGTTATACCTGTCGGAAGTTTACGAGACAGTCTGGCGACAGCGCCTTGTCGAGGCGCGCGCGAGTCTTTAAACAATAAAAAACCATCCGAGGCGGATCCGGGCGGATGATATTTTTGCAGGATCGTTTAGGGGAAGGATTACAGAAAAGAATGGTGTTAATTATATAGTGTAAGTATGTAGCACATTTTAGATTTTCTCTGCAAAAGATAAAAAACTTCGACGATTTTCTTTCACGTTTTCAACATTAATTTTTGAATAAACTACAAACAATAATTTTATGCTCGACACATGAATTTTTATCGTGGAAGAATGCTCTTCAAGTAGAAACAATAATTATTAAAAAATATTGCATAGTTTCGTCAGAATGTTAGAAAGAAGACAACGTGGCTTTTCGATAGAAAAAGGCCTCCAGAAAAAGTTTCAAATTTAAGCGTTTGTTGCATCTACAATTTTTATCCAATTTCAAAAATTTTTTATTTCTGAGGTCAGTGGACATTTAGGAATCGATATATCAAAAAACAAAATCGAAATTCCAAAATCGACTTTTTGACTTTTGTCCGGCTAAATGCACATTCTGGACCACCGTGCGCAAGTGGGAACGATCTGGTAGAGTTACATATTGTAAATATCATTATCAGTTTTTTTTTCTGTTTTATCAATTTTTTATTAAGACTCGCATTTACTTTGCAAATATTATATTTCTAATGGGCGTATTAAATAATGATGGAGTTTGACACGCGCGCGCGCGCGCTCGACTAGGCGGAAGTAAGAAGAAAATTGCGAATCGCGGGTGGCGTCTGAATAACGCATGACTTCTTCCGGTCTATTCCGCCTCTGTCCTGGTTGCGAGTAAGATGTGTTCGGAGAATGTAATAATTATCGAAATAAATATAAAGTATTGTACACATATCAACAAATAATTACTCGTTTATAAGGACAGATAGTTGAAATGTTTCCACTACGTCATCGTAAAAAGAAAACTTTTTGAAAAAAGGAGACGGAAATGTGTTGCTTCGATTACAGGCTGCCCGTTCAAAAATAAGATCGATCAATTTTATAACATATAATATTAAATTGTCATAGTGAAACATTCAGAGTGTGAAACATGAATGCCGGTGTGAAAAGTGCTGAACGTGGTGTGAATAATCAGGTGTAAATACACAATTGAATGAGTGAACTAAAAGCCGTTGCCTACGATGTATATACGTACACAACAATAATTACTGCGATGCAATGTCTTAGGAGATATACACGAAATGTATTTTCTTTCCTTATTTTTATATTTTGAATATTTTCTATCGTTTAGCACATCGGATATTCTTATGCACACTTTCTGTCCCAGAAGTTTTTTTGCAAGATCTTTCTGTACTGTCTAATCAGCTGTATAATATTTTCATAATAACGTGTGCTGGACTACTGTAACGAAAATGTATTAGGGGTATCGGAAAATAACATCGTTCCTCTAGACATGTTGATCAAAAACCAACTAATATTTATCGGACTGGTATTAAAAATTTGCACACTAGATGGAAACAAATTATTGAAAACGAGAGTGATAACATTAATCATTAAAAATGAAAACTTGGTACAAATTTCATTTTTGGAATCTGATGTAAAAAACAATATTACTTTGCGGCCCCCACTGATATAATGTACGATTGCGAGGCGTGCGAAGATGAGAGATAGATAGATAGATCGATATTTATTATGTCCATAGCAATGTTGGACAATTATTAGTCAGTACATAATAGTATAGGTTGTACATAAACATTAATAAAAGAAACATAACAGTACTTAAACTATATAACAAAAAATAGTAAACAAGACTTGCAATAGAATGAAATAAGATAAGTTTAAATAGAATTTTATTAAACTAAACCACCGTGCGCCGAATAAGCGAGATGAAAAGATGAAGAAATCGCCACACCTTGTAAAGGAGACTACCTCTGCAAATCCTCAGTTTTCAAGAGGTGCTTATACAGCCCATTCTTGAACGAGGACAGCGTATCTGCCATTCTAAGTTCAGATGGTAGCGAGTGCCAAAACTGCACTCCCTGTACAAAGACTGAGCGTGCATACGTCTCAGTACGCACATGTGGCAGTATAAAATCTCCTCGAGCAAGCCTAGAGGATCCGTAGTCCATCGAGCCGAGGAGATCCCGCAGGTATGGTGGCCGTCGAGTGCGAATTACTGTAAAGATCAACGATAGGACAAAATATCGCCTTCGATTCGCAATTGTAAGCCAGCCCAGCGCTCGCCTATATGGCGAGATGTGTTCATCACGAGACGCGCCAGTGATGAAGCGTACACCAATATTCTGGAGTCGCTGCAACCTGGCATTCAGACCTTTTGACAGATCAATATAGATGATGCAGCAGTAGTCCGGATGAGGCAGCAAGAGGGTTTCAAGTAAACTCTTCCGGATGCTTTTGGTCAGGAAGCGACGAGAGAGACTAAGCTGTCGGAGGGTGTGATGAAACCTCTGTGAGATAAGTTTCACCTGCGGGACCCAAGATAGTGTAGAGTCCAGAATGACCCCTAAGTCCCTAACTTCTGACTCGAAAGGAACCGGTTAGCCATCAACCACCACCGCTGGGAGGGACTCCTTGTCATACCTGGCAATGTACGGTTCACTGCCAAAAAGGCAGACATGAGTCTTCGCAACATTTAAGTAAAGCTCAGAGCACTTTGCCCAACACAGGATCGCTGCAACATCCTCATTGAGTTTGGATATACCAATGGGCATATCCCCAGGTGTACACTGAAGGTAAATCTGAAGGTCATCAGCATAGACTAGATGGTTCGAATGCCTCAGGATACGAGAAACATCGTTAATGAAAAGAGAGAAAAGAAGGGGCCCCAGGACAGAGCCTTGGGGTACTCCTTGTTCAAGCGAGACCCAGGACGATAGCGGACCGTCATCGCCGACCACTGACTGTAGTCGACCCTGAAGATAGGTCGCAAGCCATTGCAGCACATGCCGAGAAAAACCAAGAGCAGCTAACCTATCTAATAGAATAGCATGAGGAATGGTGTCGAAGGCCTTTTTAAAGTCAAAGAGTACTAAAATGGTGACTTTTCGACAATCTATTCCTCGGCGAATATCCTCCGTTAAACACACAAGAGCTGTCTGTGTACTGTAACCCCTCCGAAAGCCAGATTGCCTGGGATCGAGAAGGGAGATCGAGAGAGAGAGAGAGAGAGAGAGAGAGAGAGAGAGAGAGAGAGAGAGAGAGAGAGAGAGAGAGAGAGAGAGTTGCAACAGAAGTGCCTGCAAGATGTTAAGGCCAGCAATCCCTTTAGAATTTTCAAAAAATCGTTTTTTTTTTTAATACATATGTCGAAAGTATAATACCCAAAGAATATACTGACCAAAGGAAAATCCGAAATATTGGATATTAGTGAAGTTATCGCGTGTAGTATAGAGCGGAGGAACAGCATGGGTCAGAGTCCGTTAGTGCCGGAGCAACCTCTGTTTTATAATACGTCTTTATTTACACTCTGTTTCACCAGGCAGATGTTTCGAGAAATTTTTCGATACGACACGCCACTCCTTTTTATGACAAGGACATTATTTATATATCTATATAGAATATACGAAACAAAATGTTACCCGAGCAACAGATTCAGTTTCGTTTGAAATTTTGTCGTGAACGGTTCAGTTTTCCAAAGTAAAATGCCGAACTATCCGAAAGGAACTCGAGGCAATATAGCTCGGAAATGTGTAAGAAAAAAGAGATTTCAAGGAAATCAATTCACTGACGCGAGCAAGGAAAATTTCGGGCCGAGTACTAGTGATGACATAAGTGCAAGTGCAAGTCATAAAAAGTGAATGCATTGGTCAAAATATCCAACAACATCTCCTGCCAATTTATCAAGATTTGTCGAGAGATGATTTGCTAGAAAGGTGCTTGGGAGTCCATACCCAGAATGCAAACGAAAGCTTTAACTCGACGATCTGGCGATTGGCTTCAAACAACCTGCATTCTGGTTTAAAAATTGTTGAAATTTCGGCCTACATTGCTGCTGGCAGATTCAATGACGGCTTTTCTTCGATCTTAAGGATTATGAATGCGTTGGACATAGTCGTTGGCACCAAGTGCAGAGATTTCGCCGAAACCTCTGATGAGGCTTGAATAGTAAGACAAAACAGACTGAGTCTTTCTGAGACGAGAGAAGCTCATACACCCCGGAAACAAGAGCTGGCGAAAGAAAATCAGTTTTTTGAGGAAGTCGAAGGTCTACTGTACACGCCAGGAAACACTGATTATACGGTAAGTCACTACAATTAATAGTTTTCACATGTTGAAACTTTAAACGCGATTATCTCGAAACTACATTTTCAAAAACTGCTCGTGTTGTAGCTCAAAAAGTTATCGACCGATTTCGATGAAATTTTGGGAGGTTACTCTCAGTAATATTATCGGAAGGATATACCTAAAGTTTGAAAGGTAGCGTGTAAATAAATAATTTTTTTGGGGTCAAATATGTCGAAAAAATGGTCGAAAATTCGACATTTAGAGTAAAAAGGCTGCCAAATTTTCAATTTTGCACTTTTTCATAATTTTTTAGGTATATCCTTCCCCTTAATATGTCAGTAAACGAATGAGACTTGTTAAATATTTTTCAGATCAATAGCAAAAGAGTGACAACTGCAGCAGTTTTCCATGTCGCGGAAAACAGGTGACCGAAGACCCTTAACAACGCCGCCATTTTGTTGGTCATCCCAAGAAAAAAAATTTTTTCTTCAACTTGGATGTTATAATAAACTTATGTCAAAATTTCAAAATGATTCGATTATTTTATCCCCTCTAAAAAAATTCCCGAAATATTCATGTTTGTCACGCTTCTAAAGGGATTGCTGGCCTTAAGCGTGCGTATCTCTGTGTGTTTGTCCATGTGGGGTGTAGGCCCTTCGAAGGGTGTGTCAGTGAGTAAGAAGGCCCAATGTTTTTCATAGCAAGGAACAGCGTACTTCCACGAATATATTTTTCAGCAGTGATGGGGTTAATACGTTAACGCAGCACTTTGTGTAAACGTACCCGAGACTTTCGTGTGTTTAGTGTATTGTTTTGTATTTTATATTCCATTTTTTTCTATATCAATGAATCTTTTATTATTCTTTGACTTTAAATAATATTTTTACATAATCGTATTTCTCTTCTCATTAACGCGTTCCGTGCCAAGCCGTTTTTACTCGACGTGATCTCCAGGCCATTTGTTATTTTGACTAAAAATTAATATATTATCGCATAATATGTCATTATACCATCAATCAATAAGTAATTAGATTATTTGGAGTGGTTATCACATCGTGTACCATTTATGGTACACGTGGCGCTGCGATCAATTCGACAGCAAAGGTCAGCCAGTTCCAAAATTTTCGGTTACTAAAAATGGCAGTATGTAATAACGCTTTACGCAAAACTTTTGAATGGTATAAATAAGTAGCATTTGAGCTTTTCCCAAATACATCAGTTATAAACGCTTGGGTATTGGGTAATACTCAGCAACATAGATCTGTGTCAATAATAGAATTTAGAAAACGATTAGTTAATTATTTATGTTACTGTGAGGATGAAAACAACAATTTATCTCCTAAAATTGCAACAAACTCAAGAAAACAACATTTTTATGCATCCCTTGCTTTAAAAAAGTCAAGCATTATATATAATTAATAATTATTGCATATATAACAATTAAACAAATGTACGTGTTTTGTTCGAGATTGCATTTCGTACAATACCTCATTCTTTTAGTGGAAATATAGTTTACACAATTAAATTTGTGATATAATATATATTTTCAGCGCATTAAACAAATATGTCTGCGTGTACGATTTATGGTACACGTGGCCTGCAGGTCAAGTTCAACGTGTACCAGAAATGGTACACATAGCACGGAACGTGTTAATAATACAGTCGACCCCTGGTAATCCGACAAACGTTTTGCAAGGCGGTGTCGGATTATGAAATTTGTCGGACTATAGAGTACTGTCACAACCCCCTGTAGTCCGAAACTTTTTGGAAAAGCGTACCTTGTAATCCGACAAATAAAATATCAAAGTGGTAATACGATGTGGAATTTAGTAAATTAAACAACACAATAAACAGCTTAGGGTTTATTATAAAATTAACATAATTATTGCTCTAGAACTTACAAAAAAATAATAACCAAACATTTACATATGTTAATGTTTGTCCAGGCATTCGCGAACGATTTACCATATTTTTTCATAACGCAACTCGACTGTACCTACATGTTATAGGCATGTCGGATTACAAGGGGTGAAGGATTAGACAGGGGCCGGATTACCGGGGGTCGACTGTATAAGTGAATTCATTGGCTCATCCAAGATCTGCGAATCTGCATCTATACGGCAAATGCAAGGCGAAGAAGAAAGAAAAATGGCGATGAACGATGCAATTGTTTTTCGAGACGATACGATCGTCAGTTTACCGCAGATCTCCAACCTGTCGATGTAAACTAAGGACGTAAATACGCGCCCGGCATTGTCTACGATTCTTTACCATTGCCTCATATGTTCGGCGATTGTGTCTATCGTATATTCATACTGTGCAGAAAAGTATTCAATCCGCAGCGATCGCATCTGCAGGTCGCATGCAACTCACGCGAAACATTCAACTTACAATTAGAACAGTCCGCAGTCAAAGGGTTAAAGGGCGACCAGAGTCGACGGGGATTAAAATCGATGCGGGAAAAAGCTGATTGATTAATCGACTTATGAAGATGAAACTTTTGGATCGTTCTGGGTAGAACATTGACGAGGCAGTGTGTCCGAGCTCGCTGATACAAAGGACGACTTTGAAAACGACAGAGATGTTAGTGAAAAAGGCGGGAAAAGTGTATACTAACATTTGAAGACATCGGGGATTCATTTGACACCTTCAGCGGCGGTGCAGGTGAAAACGGGAAGCTTAGAAGCGACACTTTGGAGAGACGGCAAATTTACGTGAGTGGAATGATGTACAGACGGTTATTAACGCGAAGAGACTTTTACGTGGTACGGCGCACTTCTTCATTAACCCTTTGCAGTCCGAATTAATACGTTAATTTTCATAATGAGTTAAACACTTAATTTTAAAATATTTTCTATCATCGGTTATTCACTTTTTTAAATGATGGCAATAACTATAGGCATAGACGGATAATTAGGTAATATTAGAAAATCGTTGTGAAATTGGAAAGTCGATATCAAATTGTAAGAAAATAAAATCAAGTGAAAATCCATGTCGAGTATTGCTCGACATAGGACTGCAAAGGGTTAAACATGGAAGATGTAAAGTTTGTTTAACCCTTTGCAGACGGAGGCTTCTTTGAATATTAAAATCTAATGGTTTATTTGGCGATCAAAAACCATCTTATTATCACAAAGTTAAGGTGCAAATGTGTAACAATTGTAAATTATAAATAATTTAACCGTTTATACATGCGCTAATAAGCTATTATCGAATTTTTTCTCTGAACACATACATGCGGCCATAGTACTCAAAGGGCTAAAGAGCAAATTTTCACCGAAAACTGATAATCATGATGTACGTAAAAAATTACAACCAAGGAGGTAACGGATCGGTAAAACGTATTACGATTTCAACTACAAAATGTTAAAGATTTCATCTGCAGTTTCTACGATATTCAGAGCAATGATTTTAAATGTTATCGAAGTTTTAAACGTTTGCGGACGGCGACTTTTTGGAATATTGAGAGATAATCGTTCAATTAGCGATCAGAAACCGTTTGTTTTATCAGAAAGTTAGAACGTTAATGTATTATATATTTTGAATTACTATTTGCAAAATCATATTTCAACGATTATATTTGAATTTTTCATTTCTAATTAGATATTTTCTCATTGCTAAACCACATACGTGTGTAGGGTGAATGGATGTCTTGGAATCCATAGATGTAAGTAAATAAGGATCTGTCTGGTGATTATATGAACGACGTTTAGGCATGAAACTCGAGCGTGACCGAAAATCGCAAGTTTGTATAAATGAGAGTTAATAGTAGAAGAATGTGAGTGTTTCCCGAAATCGTGGAGCGGGTGTACTTAGGAAAAAGGGCAACACTGTATAAATGAGTCTGTATATAAGCGAGTGAGATTGGGGAGCGAGTTAGTTCTCGAATGAGAGTCTAAACTCTAGACTAGAGTTTCTCTAGAGTCTACAGAGAATCGTGTATGACTGAGATGTAAGAATAGAAGTATACATGGCACCTGTACTGTTTATTACTAATAAGTGTTATATTTAAAGGAATCCTTTTAGCAGTGATTTTATTTAGTTGATCGCCGCGTGCCTTTTTCGAGTTGCCCGCCTGCTTTTCCTAACCATCCGTTTTACCCAACCAGGATTGACTTGCCAGGCTCGGGCCTATCACAAGGAGCATGGTGACGCATTGGGGCGACATTCGTATTTGACCGCTCGCGCTGGAAAGACGTGTAAACGCACGCCGACCACGGAAAACGAAGCGATGCGCGCGTCCCGCCGATCAACTAAATAAAATCACTGTTTTTAATATTCCCCACATATGCGTCCGTAAAAGTTACATACGCAACCCTTATAAAAATTGAATTGCAAACATGAAAGTCATATGATTTTTCTTTCACTTTTAATGGTTGAGGCGTAATTTATAACGTGGGTCTTGAGGTTGCGAGAGCAAAACTTTTTTAATTAAGTATTCAGTTCTGCAGCCGAATTATAATTTACTACACAACTCGCGCTCGCTGACATCTTCTAATTTTGTTATTTTCTTGTTAATCTTTCTTTGTTATCTTGTTTCCGTGTATATACATGACCCTCATATTTATAATAAACAAATACAAATTTAAGTTCGGAGTGTCAAGTTCCTTCATCGAGAGAAGGAAATAAATTTGACTATAACGACACAATTGTTTGACGAGTCTAACACTGTGTCTAACCGGCAAAAGGCACACGAGTCAATAATGTATTCAAGAAAAGAAAGAAAACGTCTATCAGAGGTGCAGAAATTTTACACGCCAGAACTGTCCTTACAGAAACGCCGCCTACTTAACCCATACACACAGCTGAGATATCACTGATTTAGAGTCGCTCTCTTGGTGTTACGGTCAGTGTCGACGGGCGCTAATTGTAAGCGCGGTGGCGCGTTAGGGCGACATTTGTATTTAAAAAACTTCGCTACAGTTGAACGCCAGGTTTTCTCGCGTCAAAGAAAGTTACGCGGCCGCATTGGCGATACATATTACAGTAAATCCTGGATAAATGCACTGAATTTGGGACCGAGACAGTGCAGTTACGAAGTGGTGGTTTCTACTTTGTGTTTACGTTCGGGCTCCAGCCGAGCGTGAACTTAGAAAAGAACAGACAGTACATAGAAGAGACAGAGAGGTCCAAGCTACAGGGGGACCGGCCCGAACGTGTCGGTGAGGCAATACTAATTGGAGACTTGAACTTTTCCATTTTTGATTTTCCTTTCTTGAAATCTTCGCTAATGCATTTGCGAGATTTTTCTGATTAAAATGATACCAAAGACGATATGATTTGAATTATATTTAATGCCTTTTCTAAGTTCGGCGCTCAATTTTAGCAGCAACTGTGCATCCCTGTGCATTTAACCCTCGGACTACGGACTTTGAAGAACCGCGCCCGGTGACGGGGTCCCTTGAGACACACACCAATTCTCACTAATACATTTACGCGTTCGCTCGAGTCGAAACATGAGATAAGCATGCTACTAATACAACCGCATTGTGTTCCTGAGCATGAGAAGGAATATTTTCTACTTGTGTTTTCTACAACTATTTGACTAATAAATTCAATAAAAAAATTAGAATGAAATCAGCAATCAATAAGTTATACAACGTTCTGTAATAATTCCGATATCAACATTCAAAAAGGTTTTTACACAAGATGTGCAGGAAAAATATAAACTTGTATCAAGCAAAAGTAAAGGATATTTACATTCGGTGTTTATTACGGGACAATTATTACATGTAATAATAGGTGGTTGCAAGGAGTGAATACTGTGTCTTTCGTACATTATGTGTTAAGTATTTAATGAAATATATTCTTCTATGGTAAAATTTTGTGCGCCACACACGTCCTACTTGTATCAGTCCGTGCAAAGAACTAACGCGACTCGAAAAGAACTGCTGGCTGCAGAGTCACTTACACACTATTGGATTGTATCGAATACAACTTCGTAAATGTGTGTGTTATCGCTCCGAAGCCGGCGAGTGATACTCAAATTACATGTTTGTCAGTGTGTGTCATCGTGCGCTAAACGCTGCATCTCCAGAGACCCCGCTATAGGAACGCGAGGGTTAAACATTGCACAGCTGTCGATATTGCTATGCATTTATTGAGTTGCGTAACAATTCAGCGTTTTCATACGGCAGCACCTGACCGCGAATTTAGAAAGTGGAAGACAGTGGAAAACCACCCCCTCGGAGATGCAAAGGTTAAAGCTACTGTGACTCGTTTGTGATGCACAGGCGACTGACAGCGAGTAGTCCGTTCGTACGAACGTTTTGAGGAACGTTTCTCTCAATAGCATAGATATCTAACTAATTTTGGGCATCATCAAAATCGACTCCATTAGCTCGTGAATGGAGCAAAGACGGACGCATCGTCGTTAATCGCGTGTGCATCGCGAACGAGTCCCGGTTCCTTTAACCCTATCATCTTCGAGGGGGCGGTTTCCCATTGCTTACCCCTTTCTAGATTCGTGGTCAGCTGGAGTCAGATGAAAACATACATAAAATAGTTACCTTACTCAGTAACTGCACTGCTAAATGGTTCCCAGTGCAAGACTTAAATTTACAGGTCGTTGCTGAACGTCAGGACTGTGTTTACGTTGAGGTTCCAGCGAGCGCCGAGCTTAGAAAAGGACAGACGGTAGAAAAGACAGAGAGGCCCAACGCAAAGGGGGACCCCGGCCCTAACGTATCGGTGAGGCAATACTAATCGGAGGATGGAACTTTTCCATTTTTGATTTTTTTGTTTTGAAAACTTCGCTAACGTATTTGTGACATTTTTCTGATTAAAATTATACCAAACACGATATGTTTGAGTTATCGAAGTAGCAAGTAAACGAATTAAATATTAAGTAAATATTGCTCAAACTATGTCGTGTTTGGTATCATTTTAATCAGAAAAATGTCACAAATACGTTAGCTAAGTTTTCAACAAAAAAAAATCAAAAATGGAAGAGTTCAAGCCTCGGATTAGTATTGCCTCACCGACACGTTCCGATAATATCGTGTTACACTGCCTCGTCGCCGAACGTCGAGGTTCGACCGAGGGGGATCCCCCTATGTGGAGGGGATAGTCGCGATGCATTTATCGGTACAAACTTCTTCTGCATTTATCGAGGTTTTACTGTACTCAACTTTTCTTTATTCTCTTTAAATCAATTTATACGATTTACAGATTAATTGAACATATCCTTCTATTTCATATAAATTCTGTGTTTCGTTTTGCACGAATTTTTTAGGAACGTGTCTACCATGTAAACCGAGGGATGGTTGTATTCCTTAACCGTTTTAGTGTCAAATGATCGCGTTATTCGCATGCTATGATAAAAGTTGCTGCAGCGTTTTGCAGAAACTCTCAATTGCCGATAAAATTAATATGCTGCACGGTATATGTCGACAACGAAACACAAGAACGAAATTGCGCAGCTCGACATTATTTTCAATTAAGTAAAGGAATTGCTATCGCGACGCACGGCACTATCCAACGCGGATTTTTAACACGAAAACTACGGGTATTAAATCTATTATATTTCAATATATGAGATAAGTACTTTGTAAATGGAATTAGCCAGGTAGAAAAGAAATCGGTTGGATAATCTGTGCTTTATATAGTCAATTTGCTATGTGGCTCTCCAAAAACTTGGAAAATTGTTGTAAAAAAGTGGGGACCAGTAATTTTGATTTGCTTGGTAGCTTTAGTGTTAAAAACCTCTGTCACTAAAACGGTTAACTTAAGCTAAGCCGGTAATACAGGCTTCCATCGTCCTTGTTTTCGTTTTTAAATCTATCCTTACATTCCTCCAGTTTCCTGAGACAATTCACTACTCTTTCATTTCCTCTTCCTTCTACAACCACGTCTACCCTTATGTTGCTTTCCTTAACCAATCCAAATTCGACCACGTAATGACGCAGTGTTCCAAATACCCCTTCTCCGCACAACTTGCATGTCCTCCCCTTCACTCCTAAACAATACTTATTTTTTTCTTCCATATTCCCACACCTACACTGCAAATCCAAATGTGTTAAAAATGTGTAAGCACACTTCATTAACACGTCTAAACGTGTAAATGCAATTATGTACATTAAAATAAAACACTTGAAAAAATGAACGTGAAGTTTTAACACATCTAATGCGTTATTTTACACGTTTTATCTGAGTAAATAAATAATGCATTTTTTTTGTATGTTAAATTTAAACACACTTCACTTTTATGCACAAAAGGGTATTAAAATTACACATTTCGTTAGAATTATACGTTTTTACGTGTTAGCCGTTTGTTTTTGATGTATTTACTGACCAGATATTTATCAGTTATTATTACCACTTAAAAGAGTAGAAAAACAATAACTGTAATTTTTTCATTATTGGTTCGCATCATTTGACACGTTAACCAATCATTCTCATCTATAATATATCGAAATATTCTTGAATGTGGTAGGTTGCATATTAATACCGGAGTTCATGCACTCCTTTAAAATATTGAACAATCATAATAATATTTAATATAATTTTATTCAATTCTGTGAATATATAATTGATTTAACTATAAATATGTAAGAAGGCAGATGAAATGAGTGAGCGAGAAAGTGAATGAATGACAGAGATAACGAGATGATGACGTGAGAAACAAAAGACAGGGCAGAAGAAACAAAACAGTTGCAAAACAGCTGTGAAGAACGAAACGTGAAAGCGTAAAGACGCCATAACTGTTACTGCTTATTTTTATTAGTTTCTAAGTGTATGTTATAGTTATTGTTGGTTTTATGTATCTTTTTAATAAATGTTAGTTGATAGCAAGAAGACTGTGGGCACCATCAGAAAAGCAATCTCCTTACATATACAGGGTGTCCCGTAACTGGTGGTACAACCGAGTAGGGGATGAATCTACATGAAAAACTGAGTTGAAAATATAGAATAAAATTTTTTGACACAAGGCTTTGTTTTTGAGAAAAATAGGTTTGAATTACCTCATGATATTCTGACAATGAGTTACCTATTCTGTGTTCTGAGATACCCTATTCTGAGTTACCTGAACCTTTGTTTGCAAAGTTTTTCGAGGTTTGTATACATCGAATAAATCAAAGGTCGAGGTTACAATGTTAGAATTACCTTCGAGGAATTCGTTTAATTCGTAAATTGCTTGAAATGCTGTCCACGTTGTTGTAGATATAATTGTGAACTTCGTATTAAATTCCTTCGAACCTCTTGTAATGTATCGTAATAATTGTATCTCGTAATACAATTATTATGTTGCTTTAAGTGTTCAAACGCTATCACAATTATTTCTTATGCTGGTGCTTGAATCGTCGTTTATGTCTTCCAGAATTCTCTCTTCCACTCCCCTGTCAATTCTTTGGGCAGGTCCTCCATTCCTGCGAAGTTTTTTAAAAGACCCGTATTCTGCGAGGTTCTGTTCGGGTCTTTGAATGACTCTTCGATCAGGATGTTGTCGATTAGGGTACCGATCTCTGGAATTCGTTGAGCCGTAAGTAAGCCGAGTGCACGCACACTAGACAAATTTTCAAACTTATTTTTCTCAAAAACAAAGCCTTGTATAAAAAAATTTGATTCTATATTTTCGACTCAGTTTTTCATGTAGAATCTTCCCCTGCTCGGTTGTACCACCAGTTACGGGACACCCTGTATATAGGTAGGATTGGAATATTTGAACAAGCGGCGGTAACATTTGTAAATAGAGTCGTGATGAGCAGTGGTGTGAAGAAGTCGATTTTGTGTCCGAGTTGATCTGATTTGTATTGTATTTATTGTTCTAATCGTTTAATCGTTTTGTTCTAATAAAATATTCTTCTCACATATATATTTATATTTTAAAATAACCCATTTATGTATTTTAAAAATAACGCACCTACATGCTGAAAAATAACACACATGTACTGTGTTAAATAACACACCGGGAAACGTCTAAAAAGTGACTACAAGGAAATAATACGTTTATGTGTTTTAAAATAACACACTTGGATTTGCAGTGTACCTCTCGCCCTCAGACTCTGGCTGCCTCGCCTACCCTCCTTTTCCAGATATCCTGGAAGCCTATAAACCCTGTGTTTATACCTACTATTGTATCTCACTTTCCTAATCCTTTCGCCCACTGTCTAACCTTGCACCTCTACATCCCTCCTCATTAACTCTAATAGATGAAGAAGTAAAGATTGTTTAATATAGTGCAACCAGTATTTTTAAATTAAAGTGCAAATTTCGATCACACAGTAGTAGAAGTCCCTTTCAATCCCTGTTTTCCATATGTATGACGTGAATGAGACACCCATCTACTTCCTAATGTCTGTCCACATTCTTTTTGGGATAGTCATATTAATCATTTGAGAAGTATGGCATATATGCGCTCTGCAAAAACTATAGATGTGAACTATGGACGGAAATATGTACGCGCCCCGTAAAAGCTATGTAGACAAGTGTTTCCCAAACTTTCGACATTTGTGTACCTCTTTTTTAATTTTCGTAAGAATGAGTGTCCCACGTAAAAAAAATGCATGCATTTTAATAATAACCAAAATATATTAATATTTCCTTTTTGAGTACATAAACAAAATAATAACAAACGAAGAATAAAATTCGTTTATAATAAAATAAATAAAAGTTGCATTATAATTAACATTCATTATAATCTAAGAGAAGGATGAGATTGTTTATGTTGAGACGATAGATCACCATAATTAGGTTCTCCGGTTGTTAATTTTCATTTGAGTTGTGATTCCACATCCAAAAATTCAATAGAATTTAGAAGTAACAAAAGCGTTTTACCAATATCTCGAAAACTAGAATCGAGTAGAGGTTACATATGTATATATAAAAAAAGTTGATTAAAATCATAATCCTGGCAAATGTTACGAAACGAAAGTAAAAAAAAACTCACGAATATTAAATATGTAAGTTTACTGTAGTTGTTAATATCTCTTGTATTTGTGTACAATAATTCTTAAGTGAAAGGTTCGCTGAAAAGTGTGTAAGCTTGGTTAAAAAGCAAGTAAGTGTCAGGAGTTTAAGAAAAATCGTGGGTGCAGAAAATTGGGAGAAATTATGAGTGATTGCCAGGGGCCTTGGTAGGTAGGGATGAGGTTTGCGAGGAATGGGATAGATCCTTAGGGCAGTCTGTATGTATGTATGTGGGTGTGTATGTTACATGAGAACTGTAGATTTATAATAGTAGTGATAATAATACTAATGATGTTAATAATAATAATAATATTGATGATGATGATGATTATAACGATGATAACGATAATAATAATAATGATAATAATGATCGATATAACGCGGAATGTGTTGGTTGAGGTTAGGGCGTAATACAACATATCCAAAAATCATTAAAATCGGTGGGACAGACCATCACCTACATACAATAATTAACGAAAACACTCCTTTTGCCGTTCAGACAACGACATTACGAAAGTACGTCTTTTTCAGCAAGTAGCGCGCTAATAAAACGAGACACAGAATTTGTACGAAATAGAAGGATATGTTCAATTAATCTGTACATCGTGTAAATAGATCTAAAGAGAATAAAGAAAAGTTGAGGATATGTTGATTATAATCGTGTACAATAAAGTTAGGATTAACCCTTTCGCTACGGGGTGCTTTTCCGCGAGTGTGTTAATACGATGCGAACCAATCTCGCATGCATTGCAACAATACAAACCAATAAATGATTAATTTTCCATTGAAATTACTATGTATATAATACATAAAAAATAAAAACTTATGGTGTTTAAAAAATATCAAATTATAAAATATAATCTAATAAATAATCCTGCGTGTAAAATTTTGATGGGTGACTATAATCACCGGTAGTATCGAAAGGGTTAAAGGAAAAAATTAATTCATTAATTTTTAGAACCTACTGCCAGTAGACCGGCTGTGACGCCAAAAGAGTATCAGTGGATCGGTGACATTTCGGCTGTGCATATGAGTGAAATAGGCAGCATTTCGCCAAGGATGGTTCTGGCGTGCAAAATTGCTGTACCTCTGAATTAGACGTTTTCTTTCTTTCCTTAAATACATTAGAGGTGAAATACGAAACAGATGATTTTTACGTTTGCAATTCAATTTTTAAAAGGAGTACTTAGGTAACTTTTAATCAAATTTTTAAAAGAGTGCATTCATTAATATGACACTCTTTTAATTTATACATTTTATAATGCAAAAGAATCAAAGTAAAATAAAAAAAAATATTTCTTTACATTTAAAAACCGTGTAAATTGAGTACCGTGCAAATTGAGTACCGTGCAAATTGATGGAGGGGTGTAAATACGAATGACCGGGGAATGTCTCTGTATGTTTGGTGAATCAGACCCAAACACTTGCCACGCGCCATCAGATCTTTTGCGGTCGGTATGCGCTATATAAGTAGTACCCAAAGTTCACAACGCGGCGCCCTGGAGAACCGGAATTTCTTCATAGATGCGCCGCATAATGTTATACAATTTTCATAATTTTTTAATGTTTAGAGTCAAAAACTAATGGAATGTGCTCAATTAAACTTTTTTTATGGTGGAAAATTTGTTTTATTTATTTTTACCTAAACCACACAAAAATTATTGGCAATTTTGAAAAGATTACTTGAAAACATTGATATAGGACGCGTTGGGAAGAGCTAAATTCAAGAAGGACGCAAAGAATCGACAAAATCTGCAATGATTGCCCTAAAGAATCAAGCCTGAATTTAACGGCTATTGTCTTACCAGCTCCGAATTGTAATAGACTGTTAAATTTAAACGCGGACCTTGAAATACTTAATGTATGATTGTAGCTGTGCGATAAATATTTCCGCAATTTCATTACGACTACGTTTTGTATAATTTTAAAGTTAAAGCTGAAGTATGTCTTAGACGTAAGTTTATTTCACTTTTTTAACAATACTGTAAACCTACAAGTATGAGATTTTTATTTTAAAAAGGTAAAGAAAATGGTGTTCTAGTTATAAAATCGAAGGAACGCTTTAAATCAGTTTCGATCAATTTTGCCAAACTGCAAACTAGACCTCAGTAACGCCTATATTATGTTCAAATATTTTTGCACACACATATCTGTTAAAAAAAAAATTATTCTGTCAGAAGAAAAATAAATTTGAATCATTCTAAATGTTATCTTTAATTTGCTACAACTGTAAGTAACAGAAATTTAGAGCAGCTTAAAACAATTCTAATTTAAATAAATTCTCTGAAAATAATTACTTAGGTATCAACATACAATTCAAACTTCAATATAAAACATTCTGTATCACACTGCATTGCTTATGATAAACAGATGAAATACACCTTTAGTTTCTAACAGAGAAAGTGCAACATGAAAAACATTGCAAGATAAATTATTATATTGAATGAATTTTCAAATAATATTCCTTTGATATGCACTATTTTATCGCTAAAACTACCACGTGAGTCAAAATGACTAGTTATTAATTTTTAAAAAAATTCTGTAAGTCTATCGAAGAACCATACAGTGGATATTTTCCATTTATCTTATAAAACATAATTTACTGAATGGATAATCCTTTGTAACTATTAATTTCTCTTTTGCCAAAGTATTTCTTTAGTATATTAAAATATAGGAGATTTAAGGCTGATAATTATAGTATTAACAAATGTTTGATATGAAAAGACTCCTTTCATTTATTAAAAGCATTATATAGGTTCGTTTAATTAAAGGAACATATTCTAGCCGATTACAATGTAATGACTTCAGCCCTCTAACTCGTTGCATCGCTGATGTGATAAACATTAAGAACGAGATAATACAATAGTACATTTTTTACCTCTAATCAGAGGGTGTGTGAGAGGCAGTAGAGGAATATTGACCAAAGAAATAATATTTAAGGAATGTAGGCTTAGGAATTAGATAAAAGAGTTGGTAAATAAGGTAGATTGTTGTAAATAAATAGTTAGAGAGATAGAGTAAAGGTAAAGGCAACAAAAACACATCTTTAGAAAGTGAGGTTAGGTTGGCACAACGCTGAAGGTCAGATTTGGTTTAAGTAAGGGAAGAAAATAGGTATACCTTTATTTTAAGTGTAGAAAATAGAGAATAATAGAAATATGGGTGGAAAGGAAGAAGTGAGAGGAGAAGAAGTTCAAGATGCGAAGGTGGATAAAGGGGAAAACACACCAGACAAGCTGAGAAGAAAGAGGGGAAGGCTCTCATTAGAAGTCAGCAGGAGTAGAGAAAGCTCCAGTAACAGAAAGGTGACAGAGATGTGGGGAAATGACATGGAGAAGAGTGAAGAAACAGAGGAAGAGGAAGCGGAGGGCCAAACAATGGCAAAGAAGAAGGATGTCAAGAAAACACCACAAAAAGAGGAGGTGAAAATGGAGAAGGCGAAAGAACACTGCATGCAAGACCAACTACAGAAAGTAATAGAGGTGATAACGGAAAAAATGAGGGACATAAGTGCAGAGATTCATAGGGGAAGGGAAGAGCTGGAAAGAGAAATAAAGAAAGAAGTTAAAAGCTTGGGAAGAAGAATAGAAATAATGGAAGATAGGTGGAAAGAAAAGGAGGAGGAGCTATATGGAAGGATGGAAGAGGTAGTTAAGAGGATTGAGGAAGGCGAGAGGAGAGAAAGACAGCATAGACAAGAGGAGAAGGAGGAAGTGATAAATGAAGCAGTGCGTAGGATGGAGTTGAAATTGAAGGACGGAGGAGAAAAGAAGGATAATGCAGGAACAAAAGAGATGTGGAGAGAGATAGGGAGCATTAAAAGAAGAATGGAGGAGCAAAGTAGGAAAGAAAGGAAGAACAGGATAGTGATAAAAGGAATGAAAGCAAAAAGGGGAGAGGCGAAAGAAAAGGTGGAAAAATTCCTAGAACAGGAGTTTGAAATCAAAGAGGGGGTAAAGACAGTGGAAACCAAAGGCAATGGTGAGGAGGTCAGCATCATGATAGTAGAGATGAAGGATTGGGCAAAGAAACAGGAAATAATGGAAAAAAAAAGGAAATTAGGAAGAAATAGAATTTATATAGAACATGACCTGACAGAGGAGGAAAGAAGGGTGCAAGGGCTGCTAAGAGAGATGGCATGGAAGAAAAGGACAGAAGGCAAAGAAGTAAAAGTGGGGTACAGAAAAATAAAAATACAGGAAAAGTGGTACATCTGGAATGAGGAGAAAGAGGAGATAGAAGAAAAGAAGGTTTTTTGGAGGTAGATGTACAGAAAAACAAGAAAAGGGAGGGAGAGGAAGGTGGAAGACCAAACGGTGGAGGAGGGAAAGCGACGCAAGTAAGTGTTTTGGGAAATGAGCCAATCAGAGGAAAGAGTAAAACAAACGGAGGAAGCTGGCTGGAGATGGAGAGGGAGGAAGAAGAAGTAATGGAGAAACAAGAGGATGAGAAGAAGGAAAAAATAAAATTCCTGTTTTGGAATGTGGCAGGTGTCATGAATAAAGGAAAAGAATTTTGGGATTATATTGGACAGTATGACTCGGTGGGATTAATTGAGACATGGGTGGAAGAGAAGACATGGGAACAGCTGTCCAAGAAATTACCGAATGGTTTTGAATGGAGATGCCAAGCAGCAAAGAAGGAAAGGAGGAAGGGGAGAGCAAGCGGTGGGATAATTACAGGAGTTAAGAAGAGGTGGAGTATGTCACACGAAACTAGAGAAGAGGAGGGTATGGTGGAGAGATGGATGAAGATAATGGGAAAAGAATGGAGAGTATGGACAATATACAATAAAGGGTGTATGAGTAGAATAAGGAGGATTTTGGACGAAGAAATAAAGGAGGAGAATGAAGAAAACATAGTGATAGGAGGGGATTTTAATGCTCGCACTGGAAAGAAAGGAAGTTTATACAGAAACGGGGAAGAGGAAGAGCAAGAAAGGAGAAAATCAAAGGATGCGGTGGTAAATGGAGAAGGAGAGGTGCTAATAAGTATGATAGAGGAGCGAGCATGGCACATTTTAAATGGAAATTGGAACGGAGACAGAGAGGGAGAGCTCACATACATTGGAGGGAGAGGAGCATCGGTCATAGACTACGTTGTGGTAAATGAGGAAACGATAGAGAAGATTGACCAGTTCAAAGTAGAAGAAAGGGTAGAAGCAGATCATCAACCGCTGGCAGTAATACTAAGTTTGGAAAGAGGGGAAGAGAGGCTGGGAAGTAAGAGCGCAACGAAGACGATACAACTATGGGATAAAGACAGTAGGAAGACCTTTAACGAGAGATTGGGAAGCATCCAGTTTAGAGAGGGTGGAATCGAAGAGAGATGGTTAGAACTGAGAAAGTCAATGGGAGAGTGCATGGTAAGTAAGACAATAAAAATAAAAAACAGGAGACTAGGAGAAAGGTTCTGGTGGGACAGAGAATGCACGCGGAGGAAAAGGAAGCTAGCACGAAGTTATAGAAAGTGGAAAGAAGGGAAAAAATCAAGGCAAGTATATATGGAGGAAAGGAAGGAGTTTAGCAAGATGTGCAAAGAAAAGGAAAAAGAAAAACGAGAAGAGGAATTGGAGGAGATAAGGAAGATAAAATCAGAGACCGAGATTTGGAGATATATTAATAAGGAGAGAAGAAGGGCGAGAGAAGTGGCGGGAAACATAAGGATGGAGGATTGGGAAAAGCATTTTTTGCAGTTGCTAAATGGAAGTAAGGAGAGGTGTAGAGGAGAGCGGAGAAGAGTGGCAGTAGAAGAAGAAGAGGAGGTGGAAAACATCACAGAAGAAGAGATTGAGATGCAGCTAAAGCAAATTAAAACGGGGAAAGCATGTGGAACGGACGGGATCCCAGGGGAAGCATGGAAGTATAGTGAAGGTCAAGCAAGGAGAGCTCTGATCATGCTAATAAAGAAAGTTTGGGAGGGTCAAGGATTACCGTCGGATTGGGCAAAGGCAATCATAATACCGATTTATAAGAAGGGAGACAAGGACGAGGTCAAAAATTACAGGGGTATATCGCTACTCAGTACGGCGTATAAGGTGTATGCGATGATACTGAATAATAGGTTGAGGCAGGAAGTGGAGAGTAAGAAGCTACTCCCGGAGACTCAGAACGGATTCAGAAAAAATAGAAGCACCGTAGACTGTGCGTATATACTGCAACATGCGATAGAAAAGGAGTTGCTGAAAAAGAGAGGGAAACTGTACACCCTGTTTGTGGATCTCACAGCAGCCTTTGATACGGTGGTAAGGAAGAAATTATGGAGGGAAATGGAAAGAAGAGGAGTTCGGAAGGGATTAGTTGAAAGGATAAAGGAATTATATGAAGAAACAACAAACAAGATAAGAGTGGGAGAGAAGATGTCGGAGGTGTTTTGGACCAAGGAGGGGGTTAGGCAGGGGTGCCCTTTGAGCCCGACGTTATTTACTTTGTACATAGCGAATCTAGAAGAGGAATTAGAGAAGGGCCAGGTAGGAGGAGTTGTGGTAGGCAATCGGAAGCTGTGGTCGCTGGCTTATGCAGATGATTTAGCGCTGATAGCGAATGATAGAGAGGAAATGAAGGAAATGATAAGAAGGCTAGAAAAGTATTTAGAGAAAAAGGACTTGAAATTGAATACAGGGAAAACAAAAATAATGGAATTTAAGAAAAGTGGAGGGGGTAGAAGGAAGGGGGTGAAATGGGAGTGGAAGGGAGAGGAAATCGAGATAGTGAAGGAGTTTGAGTATTTGGGAATAATTTTCCAGAGTAATGGGTCTATGAATAAGCATGTAAAGGAAAGAGTGAAAAGAGCAAATGTAGTTGTTAGGCAAGTATGGGGGATAGGGGAGAGGAAATTTAAGGACTGTTTCGGATGGAGAATGCTTATGTTCGAATATCTGGTGATGGGGGTAATGTTATATGGGGCGGAATTATGGGGATATAAGGAAAGGGCGGAAGTAGAGCGTGTTTTAGTCAAATACGTTAAATGGACGTTAGGATTAGAGAGGTGCACTCCAGACTATATTGTGCTTGCGGAGACAATGAAAAAGAAAATCAGAATTAGGACAGGGAAGAGGGCAATAAGATATGAGGAATCAGTGAGGAGGGAGGAAGGGAAGGAGTTGGTTAAGGAATGTTTAAAAGAAAAGGAGAAGGGGAAGTTTAAAACAAAGAGTTGGAAAGAAAGGGAAGAATATTTAAACAGAAATGGTATGAGTCAGATGGAGCTGGAATATAATAGGAGTAGAGAGGTAGATATAGAAAAATTGTTAGAGGAGCGAGATTTAGAAGTACAGAGGCAGGTGCAATATGAAAAGATTCAAAAGACTCGTTATAATACAAAGTACAAATTTATTAGACTGGATAGGTTGCCGGAATATTTGGAAAAGAACGGGAAAAAGGGTAGTCAAAAATTAGTAGCGAGAGCGACGTGTGGGTGTATGGAGGAAAGCAATAAATTTTGGTTGGGAATAGAGGAAAGAACTTGTAGGCTGTGTGAAAGAGGAATGGCGACGTTGAAGCATTATGTAGAAGAGTGTGAGAAAGCTAAGGATAGGCAAATAAGATTGGAGGAAGTGGTGGAGGGAACGGTAAAAGAAAACATTGTAGAGTGGTTGCGAAAGTTGGAAAAATGTAAAAAGGAAAGTAGTGAAGAATGCAGGACAGAGTAACAGCGAATAGCGATAAGGTAGAGTAGAACTGCGTTGTAAGTAAATGATAGTAAGATAGAGCATAAGCAAAATAGAAATGTAAAAAAGTAAAGTTAGTGATGTAAAAAGGTACATAGGTTAAGAACGCGAAAAGAGATGTGCAATGTGTAAGTTTTGTTTAAGAGCATAAAGAATGGAGGGATGAGTGAGGTTGGAAATGTGAGGCTAGTCCATTTTGTAGCCGGCAGGCAGAAAATTACAATAAATATATATATATATACCTCTAATCACAATTTTGTTTAAAATGAACTGGGAAATTCAAACTAAAACTATATGTTAATGACCAAATCCTACTTTAGAATCTAATAAAAAATACACATTCATACACCATTTTCATATAATAATGCATGTGAAAAAACTACTACTTTACTTAACCATAATAAATTTGTTGTACAATCAGCACCAAGCCTTATCAAATTAGAAATAAATTAGTGCTGCATTGAAAAGAAATCTTATGCATGGAATTAAAATGCATAGAATATAACCTAATGATCAATAATTTCTTGATATATATTATAAATACTTTTCATTACTTGTGCAATGTTATTTTCGTTCTAAAATTCAAACAATGCAAAAAAAACTACCAAACCAAAGATTCAGATTTCAATGGAACTCCACAGCAATTTAATACATATTACTATACGTACACAAATAAACAATATGACTTTGTTCCTTTGTGTAGATGTCCTTCTTACATAGTTGAAAATTATATATTGACAAATAAATAATAAACTATACAACAGAGACAAATTATTAATCCCCTGAATATAGTTATTCCCTGATTATAGTTTATCGGTGCCTTTATACAGGGTTAGATTTGAAAAATTAAAGTGCACCTGTTGAAATATAATTACCCAAATAATAATTTAAAACTTTTATTCATTAACATTCTGACTTTCCAATAAAAAGGTAATTTTTGTTTGCCAAATACATAATTATTTCTCAATATTCAAGTCTGCGTCCACAAACGATTAACATTGCAATTACCCTGCAAAGGTTAACATTACAAGTGCAACATGTAGAGTAGGATTTCTATGATCGTTCTAACAGTAAATTTGTGGATTTAGAAAGACAAAATGTATAAAATATTTTTGATGATATTCTGACAATATCTACACTCTGCCGAACGTAGTAACGATTTTAAGTTAGTGATACAAACAATACTATAAAGAATATGTCTACAAGATTTTAGACTTACATCCATCAATAAGATTTATTCAGAATTTCAGAAACATCGGTTTTCCTGTATATTGATAAAGTTTTAATGCTACAAGTTTTTTCGTAACACTTACACTTGAATAATAATAATGGAGAATTCAAAGAGCAATTTCTGTTACTCACTGTGAATTTTTGAAAAAAAAAATGAAATCAAGAATTGTTCTCCATTATTTTAATGTACTTCATTCTGTCATCCAGGAAAACTTTTTTTAATCACAAACAATATTTAAATTCAAACTTACATAAGAAGTTGCTAACAAAATTAAATTTATAGAAATTGTTGTTAGATATTACTTTTACATATATTAACAACGATTTGTATGATATAATTTATAACTCACAATTAAAACTTTGTAAAAAAAAGATCTTCTTATACATATTTCTACACTTTATGCATAACTTCTATTTTCCTCTTAAAATCAGTATAATGCAATGCTACACTTACTAAAATTCCAGTATAGATATTATTCAACCTTTTTAACCAATATTTCATAAATCGCAGCAATAAATTATTTGTCTAATGCTGCAAATCAAAAACTTTGAGAATTTTTCACTATTAAAATGGTTGAAAACTTAACCAAACACATTGTTTGTAATACCTAATAAGGACATTGAGTATCATTATACTGTAATATTAAAATAATTTGATATTACTTGTTCACTAAACAGACAAGTATGCAAAATTAATAACAATTTTATTATAATATTGCATTTATAAAAAGTATCTTCAAATACAAACTTATATAATGTATGGTACTTGCACTTCTGTTTATAAGAATGTTATATCTTACTACAATACAAAACAATGTTATTCAATATATTTCTATCCACACTTTAACAAAACAATTTACTAAAACCTTATAATACTTATAACTGTGTTATTCCATACTGTACATATTTAATGCAATTAACATTAGAACTACTGGAGTCAAATTTGTTATATTTGAATATATTAAATAAGTGCTTCAAAAAGAAGAGGAATTAAGAGATGATTGATTTAATAACTTTTATTTTATAATATGGTCATAGAATATCTATTTTATAATTTTACTCTAAACTTCGTGAATTTTTGAAATAATTGTGTACCTGTTATTTTGACTAGTTTGATAGTTCTAGTGTTAAATACATATATAAGATATCAAATAAACCAATCACATATGACAAAAAAATTATTATAATCTTGTATCTGCTATCTAGTATACTTTCTAAAAATTGATAACCGATATACAGATTATTTTGTTTCAATGGCAATAGTATAGTATTAGAGAAGGGATTAAAATTGTCACAATATTTTAACATTAGTCATTTAAGAAGAAGAGGGACATAACCCAGTGCAAACTCTTTTTTAGAGGCTGCACAGTAGAAGAGATGTAAAGGTATACTCCATTATCATTAAACAAAAAAAATATTTTTCAATGCGTTACATGATTTATCAAAAATTTCTTTGTAAAAAAAAAAGTATTACATTTTTATTACATTTTCTCTATTCCTGCAACATTGCCATTAATTTTTCCATTTACTATTTGAGTAATTGATAGAAGCATGTTATAATCAGTAAAGAGAAACAATTAATAAATCAGTTACATCACTTCTTGCTTCTGAACTCATATCCAACACCAAAAATCATCCACTACTCAAAGCTGTTCCTGAATTTCTTAATCTTTAAATTCTGATTCTAGTTTATCAGTGTATACACAGTTTATACATAGTTAGAATTGAAAAATTGAAATGTAGCTGTTAAAATATAATTACCCAAATAATGATTTATAACTTTTATACATTAACACACTAACTTTCTAAAGAAAAGATGATTTTTGATTGCCAAAGAAATGGTTATTTCTCAATATTCAAAAAAATCTGCACCCGCAAAGGATTATATTTGATATAGTTGATGAAGTTTAAAAGAATTCTTTGAAATATGTAATGTTTATTATATTTTGCATAATAAAGGATATATATTTCTATACAGAATAATCCTGAAATAGGTAGTTCAACTCTAGTATTGTATTCTATTCTCATCAAGAATGGCAGGTAGGAATAAAAACTTCAAGAATAAAGTTATATAAACATAAAACCAGACATTCTTTAAATGATTTGAAAAAGTAAAAAGTTCAATATAGATCTATAGTGCATTGTTGCAAATCAAGAATTTGTAGAAAAGATATGTATTACCGACAAAAAGGGAAGCTTGTAAACTTACTTTTATATGGCTTTCTTTGGAAAAAGATATAGCAAAATTTTTACCTACACAAGTTATTAAATAATTATATGGAAGAAAGGAGTAGTAAAATTAACTTTCTAAACCTTTAAAATAATGATTGATAATTGACAATAACATTGTAATATGTATATTATAAAGAAATTAACTTGGCCAATAGAAATGTTGTTTCATAAAATAAGGACTAATTTTCTTAGAATATAATAGCAATTACGATAGAAATTACAATTGAAATGACCATTATTGCTATTTTCAAGCAATTTACTCCTGCCATTATTTTGAATTTGTATGTGCTGTAATTAGAAATAGAGGAAGCATAAAGTGGAGATATAATTTGTAATAAAAACAATTTACCTTATTTTTATAGTAAGTATTATTTTGAATTTGAAGGAAATCATAATTTAAATAATTATTTAAATTAATTATATAATTATAGAATAGTTATCCTAATATTTTTTAATGTTCATAATTTAGGTTAATTTTTTCTCTAAAGTTAAATCACCACATGTGCATATATAATATACTCTGTTGAATGTCTAAATTATGTTACAATTTTCACTATAGAATATGTAAAAAATATAGTGCATGAAAGTTATTTTGTTTTATGTAAAAAAATTAATAGAACTAATGTACAAGGTATTTTTAAGGTTATTGTAACAGAATGTTGTTTCCCCTCGTACTGTAAAATATAATACATTTTATTTGTTAACACTTGTACGCATGCGAATTCAGATACACATATGCATTTTACCAAAGTTTTAAAATAAATATGTATGCAGGCATTTTATTTATAGCCTTTTTTTTACATAATACAATTAAATTTTTTTATACACCTTACTTCCATCCCTTCTTTGTTTACTAGTCAAAATGTAGCGCTGATGGCCAAGAAATCTGCACATATTTATTCACTAATAATGCAAATAGATTGTTGAAAAATTACATGTTATTAAATATTTTATACCTGTAGCTTCTAAGGTTAACTCCTTAAAAATATTCTTATCAAATCGATATTTTTTACGAAGAAATGCTTTTTACAATAGATAGAACGCAATGTTTGTGCAGCTTAGAATTGGAAAATACCATACTAATATTAACCTATAATGTACTTATTATGGAATTGCAGCAAAACATTTGTATGTCGCAATCTTAAAAAGTGTTTTTGTATTTCTTTCGATCTCCTGACATTTTGTCTCACTGCGCTTTTGACGCAGTTGCAAATTTGTTCATAGACTTTGTAATTTTCATTGAGATAATAACAAATATGTTTAATATGATATAAATATGTACCAGCATTTGTAATAACCAAATTGAATAGCACACAATGTCCATAACTATTTGCTATATTTATTATCAGCAACTTTCATAAAGAAAGCATGGAACGGAAAGATTGAAAACACTTGCATATGCACAGAAAGGAATTAAACCTAATACAGAAATGTATGCCATTGTTTAATGAAATCCATAATTGTTAAATAAGTTCAATATGAAATGGAATGTAGTTATAAAATAATTTTGATTACATGCATTTTGGCTACATACATTGTTCCACTTATCATTACATGAATACATCTTGAAATTATAAGTTTTGAATTTTTAATTTTAAATTCTAATACTCTTAAGTGTGACTACTAGAAGTTATTTATAACTTCTATTATATAATTGCTCTTTCTTTCATTTCAATTAAATGAATTGATATTTAAAAAATATAAAGTCTTTTAAAATATTTAATATAAGCATTAAGTATGTGTATTAGAAATAAATGAATTGTATAACACACAATACTTATAATTCTTTGTACCTTTTATTATGAGCGATTATCATAAAGAAACCTTGAAGTGAAAAATTGTGACACACTATGACCGATCGTTATTACCAGCTTCACTGCTATCATTATAATAGAAATATTCTTAAATTGCACAATACACAAATAGCCTATGTATTACAGAAAACATAATGTTTTACTGAACATATTAACTGGAAAGTAAATTTGCATAAGAATTGTCTGTCTATCTGCTTCGATAAACTCCATATCTATGCAAAAAGGATAATTTTACTCAACTATTTTGAAACTAATATTTAAGTCAATACTTATTTTTTATATGCATTAACAAAATTAAAATCTATGCCAAATTATGAATACATTTGGAACTTAAATATATAAAATATTTTTCACCCCACGGATTTTATACCATGAATGTATTTCTCATATTTCAACAAAAAAGCATATGTACCAATGTATTATTTATTTTATGCACGAAAAATATTTCTGTAGAAAAACAATTTCAAACATGCATTGTCAAAAAGGTAATGTAGAATTTATGCGTATATTTTTTTACTAATAACAAACAATACTAATGATAATAATGAAATTAGATTAGGGACATTAAAATTAAAAATGGATTTGTTATTGTATATTTGAAGTTTAGCTTGTATATAGAATCAAATTAATATAAGTTTTATTCAAGGTGCAGTAGTATAACAAGTAACAAACAGTGTAAAATTACAAATATGTGCAGCATTACATATGTAAATAACTCTTTAATTTCTTCAATTTTTATATTAGATTAGCTAGATATTTTATAATCCAAAATTCTCAAATCCACTCTGGAATTAAAATTACCAGATATGTTTTACAACATTTTTAAAAGACATATCCTATTTCAATATATAACATCTATTACATGTATCTTTCATCATTTCTATTTTTTGTGTTATAACACTATTTACTCAACTTTCTACAATTAATTTTGTAAAACTATCGTCCATTTTATGATGCAAGTAATGCATTATACATTTATATTTTTTACGCTTTTCATGAATACATCTTATATGTATCAACATAGTTTCAATTCCATAGGCATTGACAACTCACTTTCTAATTTTATTTTGTAAATCAGCTATGACACATGTGACAGTTATAAATATTTGTAAATAACTTGCTGATTAAAAATATTAAAATAAGAGGTACTTTAATTTACTATAAATAACGACTCGTTATGAATTATAAAAAATAACTATAGCTGAAATATTTAGAACAGATAATATGTTTGAATATGTGTATATGCTTTAACAGTTATTTACTTTTATTTTTACTTTCATAAATTTAGTGGTATATTAAAATATAGAAACTAAGTAAAAAAGTATGCATTAGCATAAATATTCAAAAGTCCTCATTTCACAACCAAACATTATTGAATACTGTGCATTTATTTATTTTTATAGTAATATTATAGTTTATCTATATGACCTTTTTTTTAATAGAAAGATTGGATAAAGGAAAAGTATTAAACATTTTGCTTATTCGCTAAATTTAATGCCATTGAAATTTTTAACAAGATTACCACAAAAAGCAAACTTACAGCTGAATCTGCAGTAAAATCAACAGGTATCTTAAATGGTATATACACATTGATTTCTGAACATTGTTAATAACGCTTGGATGAGAATAAAAAGCATTTTTTATGCATATGCCAACTATTATTATTCATTGGTAGTCGAAACTGATAAAAAATATTTTGCTCCTTTCCATTAAAAATACTAAAGTTTATGATAAAAATGGGGTAATCGACATTTTACATAACTGTAGCCGAATTTTAATAGTAAATCGCTTACTGTATTGTCTGAATTTTTAATCAATTGATTTTTTCTATCGCTCATTTTGTGTATAAATGTAAACAGATATAGTATTAAAAAAAAATTGCAAGATGCAACCTTTCTATTGTATATTATAATATAAAATATTTTAGATTCTTCTACCAAGCTATATTGTATCTAAATATCACATTAAAAAAAGAAATTGATTGATTTAAAGAATAGATGAGAAGATGATTGTTTGGTATAATATATCGAGCCTCAGTATACGTAAATGTATGCAATTCTTAACAAATCAAATTTATATATATAAAAATATAAATATATATAAATCTTCTTGTGTATATCTTGTAGATGAAGTTCGATTAGCGCTGATTTAAGCTTTTAGCAAAAATTTGCTAAGCGAATTTCAATTTTTATACATGTAATTTTAGGGCCAAGTCTGTGGTCATGGTACGTGAGTTATTAGAATAGAAAGTATTAAAAAAGGATAACTTTGTCTCATAATTATAATGACTGCAAACAACTAATGATTTAAAATATCTCATATAAGAAATCAAGTTTAGCTTACAATTTGGCTATGAAAATTTATATGCATCTCGAAATTGATGTATGTTTCGACATATACATTTCAAAGCTTTATTTCAAAATACTAATTCACTGTTAGTTATTAATATTAAACAAATCTTCTGTCTAAAAGACTGTTCTATTTATTTCTGCTATGTCAACTTAAGTATAAAAATGGAAAAAATCATTTAACATTCATTAGCAACATATGGATTAATGCAGGATTTGTTTTACCTAATATGCTCAATTGTTATCCATAAAATCCTACTTTTGTATTCAGAAACTTTAAACATCATTTAAAAATGATTAGTTATGAATTAATACATACATTATTAATTCATAACTAAAAAAACGTTAATAAAGTCTGGCTCTATATAATTTACTCCTACTGAATTAAGCATGAAATATATGAAAGAGTTTCAAATTTTATATCTTATTACATCTATAAGTACAGATTTATTGTTTCCAAATTTATGGAACATAACATTGAAAGAACATCTGCTTAATTTTGAGGTTAGATATATGCTTTAACCTAGAAAGTTATTAATGTGTACACTATGAAAAGTCTTATCATTCATGTTGCCTTAAATTTTTTAAACTAATTGAGAGCAGAGTACTAAATAAAATGATTTATTTACTTAGGCTCTTGATTACAGCTAAATAAACTGAAAGCATACTATAGCCAAAATGATTGTTTCGTGCAGACTGTACGTTCAATACTTGCCACAACCTTAGCATTTTAATAAAAGTAAAACCAATTAGTTTTCTAGAAAATTCTTTAACAACAAAATAGGCATTATATTGTTGTTTAATTAAATCAATAATTCTTAACACTAGAACTATCAGCGTTAAGCCTACTATATTTCAACATATTAAAAAAGTGCTTTGAAAGAAAAAAGAAATTAAGAAGAGAAAATGATAATTGATTCAGTGACTTATATTTTTTGAGATAGACATAAAATATTTATTTTATGATTTTCCTAGAAAACTGGAGAATTTGTGTAAAATGATGGATTAATTATTTTGACTGGCTTTGTAGTTGTAGTGTCAATTAAGTTTAATATCAAATGGAACGTAATTATAAAATAATTTTGATAGCATATATTTGTCTTTTATGTTATCCTTAAAATAGAACTTCTACTTCTTAATTCATGTAAATACATTTTGAAATTATAATTTTTTTTTAGTTTTTCATTTTCAGTCCTAGGACTTTTAAGTATGACATTTACCTGCAACTTTTGTTACGTAATTGCTCTTCTTTTTTATTTCAATTAAACATATAACATCTGTTCTGACTTGAAACTTGAAAAAGTATAAAGTCCACATACTATAAACTTTGAATATATGACATAACTTTAAAAAGTCTGATGTGGAATAACAGGTGAAAATATAATAGAGAAACACAGAAGTATGAAGAATATATCTAAACGAATTTATCGGCGTGGAAAGAAATATTTAGGTATAAACATTACGCCCCCAGACAATGTTTTACATAATTTAAATTGTTTACCTAGATAAAGTGCTAACAACCTGCAAGAGCGCAAACTTACTTCGTATTTGTCATTAGTATTTGATTATACCATTCTTTGTTACATTTGAAAACATAATTTAATGTTCATTAAGATAACAAGTAATAAGCTCCTATATTTAATTATTAGCAATTTTAGAAATTACATAATCATTGTCTACATCAGCATTCTGATTAAGAATATAAATTATCTCTTTATCTTCGATGTCCATATATAATTTATATCATTCTGCATTTTTATAAAAGAACATTTCTTTTTATTATTAGTTCTATATGAGTAAGACGTATTGATTACATGAATCAAATGAATAAAATAGCAATAATTTCTTTAAACGATTAAAATAGCGATGAAAAGTATAAATAATGTTCTGACTCATCCTACTTGGTAAAGAAAAAAAATTGATGTGTAGAAATTTCGACTTACCAAATATTTCTCCACTCGAACACTTTAGTAAAACACGTCACGTTATAACAACAAAAAAGTTCTGTTCGAAAAACGTTTAATTGTCAGTAGAACTGTCGGCGTAGATAGTCTTTCTCACTCTACACTCGAAGCATAAGCTGAAAAAATCCAATTTTCTTTCTGCCTTTTTACATCGTTTCGTAAACAACACTGTTTGTATATCGATTCTTTATAGTCTAATAGTTTTTAATGAATTAATACTTAGATTCGATAATGTTCCTCTTCCTTTAAATGACTCAAAATCACGATAATAGAAAAGTATTAAAATTATTGCCCCGAAATCGAATATACGTGGTGCACACGATTAAATGCTTGCTCATAAAAACCAGCAAATAAGTTTTTCTAAATGTAAACTCGACATAGACAATAAGTTTCGCGCTTTTTCAGTACCAATCGTATCTCACACGTGGACATCTCTATTTTGCAGGAATGGTTAAAATGTCCGACTCCCACGCCACTTCCTTTCCCGGCGATCACTCGTAACAACTGACACTATATCGATATTGTACCGATGACTGCACACATGGTACAAATCTCACACACAACCACTTCACTACTCCAGTATTAAGAGGGAAAGAAGAAAGATAAGCACGCGTGTTACGATCAATCTGTCCATCCGCTTTATTTGGGGTGAGCAGGTTAGATTTTTACTTCTTTTTCTTACGTTTCTTCTTTTTCGTTGAACAAATGCCACCGAGGCACGAGGCACGAGGCACGAAGTACGAAGCACGAAGCACGAGGCACTCCCGATTCACGAACGATGATATGCGCTTAGTGATACAAGTTAGCACATCGCTTTTCTTATCGAACGATAAAAATGAAACATTTCAGCAGGAAAAAGAGTCAATGTCTACCGTTTGTTTTCGTTCATTAGTTCCTTTGTAAACGAGTAAGATGAATCGGGTCTAATCGGCTCGAATCAGGTTATGGCCATTGGTGAGTCGAGCATGCTCTGCATGACGCGGCTCGCTACAACGACAGGTATCACGTGGTTTGTCGCGTCCTTTTTCAATCGCAACGTCACCAATACAATTTTTCTGGTTAATTAATCTTTCGAAACACGGGATCCTGAGACGGAATTTTCCGATGAGTTCTTACCCGCAGGCGGGTGTTTTAACGTATATGAATTATCAATGCAAGTGAACACCGTACACACTAGTAAACGTGCCGCATGCACCACGTCGTGCTCTGGCGCCGTCGGCGCTGCTGCTGCGGACGGAGAAGGTCGGAATAATAAAACTGACTGACACCCCCGCGACAGTGCTGCAATGAACTCACCCAGTTCGAAAGGTCAAAAGCACCGCGGCAAAATAATAACAGAACGCAGCCGCCGCCACCTTCGTCGCCACCACCGTCGTCGTCGTCGCCGTGTAGGTTGGATGGTAAGCAGCGTCACCGCCGTCACTGCTGTTGCGAGTGATTTTCTCCACGCTAATTGTTGTTCTTGTCGTTTACGTTGCCTTTGCCACCGCCGCCGCGAGAAAAACGGCGCGACGCCCCGACGCGGCGGAAAATGGTCGACACGGCCCAACGTCGCGCGTTCTTACTTTTAATTCTGTCGTTACGGTTATTTCTGCTTCGACTTGCTTCCTTCTCTTCCTTTTGCTTTTGCTGTTGCTGTTATTGTTGCTATTCTTGGTGGTAGTTGTTCGCGGCCGCGGGTTTTGGCGGGTTTCCACTAGCGACGAACGCTCATACCACTGGCACACACCGCGGCCGCCGTGCATTCACCTCGTCTTCGCACTTTGCGCCACTGCTATCACCGTCGTCACTCTTTTTACTTTCGTTGTCCTCGCCCTCCTTCTCCTACTCGTTTCCGATGCAATATTTAGATTAGATTCTGTTACCTTATGTTCTCGTAATCGGATTATATGAGGATTCCCCCGTTTATCTTCTTCAAAACACCAATTACTTTTCCATCCTACTTTTCGACATGAATAATTCCTATACACACTCAAGATACTCTTGGTAAATGTGTAATTATTGATTATAAACACCGATTCATCAAATAAATCGCACAAAATATTTAATATTGTTGCACTGTATGAAAGCTTTATATGCCCTAATTGCGGGGACACCGCATCTCTTTCTCGGGCGTACATGGAGCTGAATCCATGCCGAATGTTTCGCGAGATGTCCGCACCGTTTTGTGGCGCTTTTGAAATATACATACATTTATTTTTACTTAATACGCGTACACGTGTGTTATAAATTTGTACAGTGACTACATAGAAATCCACAAGTTATGAACGAAATTTCTATATCATTCGGTTCAAAGGGCTGAGCGTTAAACAATATCGGAAGGTGTTTCGTTTATTAATATGCTTTAATTATCCTTACCATACAAAGCAGCGCTATTTTTAAACGTCACAATTTGTTAAACACAGCATTTTCTCCTTTTCATTATTATTACTTTGTATTGTTATATTAAAGTGCAATAAATATTTTACAAAGTTCAGATTATTACATATTAAAATTACTCATAATGGATATTAAATTAATATTGAATCTTTAACTGAAATTATTTCTTGTTTGTATACCTACTTAAGTTTATCTTAAGTATATCACAAAGCTTAGCTAACTATTTGGTGTAGCTATTTTTTATAAGATATATAAAATATGTCAGAAGGCGTCTTAAATTTAAAAAAAAAAATTAATTTATTGAAAACTTATTGTAATTAGACAATTTTCTGCTCATTGTATTATACATTGCTATTGAACACTGAAATAATAGTTCTTTAACCTACTATATATGAATTATTTTATTGACAATTGCACTTAATGGCCAGATACATGTATATTTGTATATTTTAAATTTCTGAACACAAAAGAGTTTTAATAATAAATTAAGTTAATTAAGTATAAAATACTTGTTGCTGTCTTGCCATCGATATTAATCTACATACCAATAATCTTTGAACTTTATTGAAAATATTACTAATTATGGTTTTAAATTAAATACTTACATATTTATGTAGATTACAGTGTTAATTCTATTTATTTGCTGTAATACAAACTTGTTCAAATATATAATACACCTTTGTCAAATTAATGAGTCATGGAATAATTTAATTGATTTATCAGAGATGCTCATTTGTTTATTGTTGCTCATATCTAATTTAATGTAAAAATAATTTTTCTCCTACCTTTTTAAATGTTTTGATAACATTATTCTTGTGAAATAACAAATTATGTTAACTACCTGATTAATTTCAGTAATACATATGCTCAAAATTTTCAAAACGACTCGTACACAATTTTTTCCAAAAATTCTTGGAATTTATAGAAAAGACATAGAATGGATATTCTATGTCCATCTCAAAAAAGAATTCACCGAATCAATGATCTTTTTCAACTCATGATTACCTTGAGACCTTCTTTCTTAAAATGGTTATTTGATACATTTAAACATAATAGATTTAACACCGTTAGTTCTACTGCTAAATCTATTAGTTTCGTGATCATTCGCAATCAGTTTCATTTAATTTAATATCTGTGTTATTATATTAATATAATATAGTATCTGTGTACATATGTAGAAAGAGACATAGTAAAAAGTATAACAATATATTTTTAAAAATAACATAGAAAATGATGTATCTTTATCAATAACTTTCATGCACTCCTGTACATTATGTAGACTTTAGTTTGAATAAACTTCTATGCTGAATTTGTTAAAAAATCTAATATATTATTTCTTTTATTTAACTCGCTATTCAATAACAATTTCCCTTCTAGTATATTAATATTTTTATATATCGTTTGATTCCATCATTTATTCTCTTACACCAACATAACATTAATGGCTATCACTACACTTAAATTTATACAATCTATTGGAAGATATACTTTCATTTATGAAACATTATTGGATGAATGAACATTGAATGGATATATAAAGTGAAACAAAGAGGGTTACAGGGTTAAATTCTTCTTTATTTTAATTAATGCTCTCCCAGGGGACATTACTTTCTGGGGATGGATACATTACAAAATGTGCATTACGTAATTGTGAGTATTTTGTAAGTTAAATAGTAAGTGTTACCTAAGGAGCTGGCCTAGGTAACGGCAAATCAATTTTATCTGTTTACAAATTGCAATATTGTTTTCCTAGTATATTCTATATGCATTTAGCATCTTAGATTATATTCTGATAGATATACGTGCAACTAATAGATAAAAAAAACGACATACATAAACAAATACTGTCTACGTAAAATTAAAAATTATTTGACATCTGCAGTCTTTAAGCACTTTTCTTGTTGTTATTTTTCAAAATGTTAGAAATACACCTATATATTGATTTTATCATCAACGAAAATTGAATTTCTTACTCCACAATTGATATATACACATATACTATTTATGATCCTTTACAAATTTTCTGATAAGTTAGATTTTTTTGTTCACCCGATCATTTAGCTTCCCCTATAATTTTGCTGTAGTACACGTGTTTATTATGATTCACAAAAAAATCTTACAATTAGTAATGTAATCAGCTATCAATTTTAGTGCATTGAGTTTAAAATTAATTTTAATTATCTGCATAATCTATTGTCCTTTTCATACATTTCACTTTTTAATTTCATATACTACAGTCCTTTTTGTGTCTTTTTATAATGTTCTGTATAGTACTTCTACTTCTGTTAAATATTTTTGCCATTTCACTAATTGTAAGAGGTTTAGCTTTTCTATAAGTTTAAGATAATAAGTCCATGCTCTCAAGCATTCCTGCTTTGTTGACACAAAATGTTGACTTCAAACAATTAAAACGTTTCCAATGTTCGCATACAAAAAAAAAGTAGACAGCCAACAGTTAAACAAAAGATAGTTAGTTATTCTCCAATTTATTATAGTTTCACCAATGTATGAGATTTTTTTAACTGGCGATTTTAGTGTATGTTACATCGACTAAATGCACATAGTACTATTTATTCTTATCCACATGTTACATTACGTATGCATTTACAAACTTTTCTAACTGAATATATTTTTAATTCCGAATTGCATGGTTTTACGTGATACTCACAGTAGGTAAGGTCACCAATGCGAATGCAGAGCAATGATTTACAATTTGATCATTTCAAGTTTATATCGCTGTATAAATAATTTTTTCATTAATCGTTATACTGCTAATAGTCCATTCAAGGATATTTTTACTGCCACTTTATTCAATCTCTCATCTAGCTTTATATAGACTCCTACAGGATTTTATTGTTTCAGCGATCGTAGCGCCACTTTCATTTCAGTTGATAATTATTGTATAATATTAAGTGTGTGCAAATACCACTGAACTATAATAATATATATGTATTATTATAGTTCAGTGGCAAATACCCGACTTGTTGGGCTCGGGTCGGGCCGGAGAAATTCGGGCGGGTACCTGACACATTCGAGCCTAGGGCAGTGATGCCAGGACGTGGGATTTTTCCCACCAGTGCGCGCTACCCAATTCTCAGTAACGTATATACTTCACTCAAATATGGGGTATCGTCAGACCCCTGTGACAATTGAAATACGGTAGAAATTACAGGAAGAGACCATTTTACTAGATACGTCCATGGAAACAACCGCTGTCGAGCTGTGACGTCAGCATGCGCATGCGCACGATGACTCCCACGTGGGAGAAAATCCCACGTCCTGGCATCACTGGCCTAGGGTAACCCGACCGATCTCGGGCAATCTCGGGTAGCCCGACTGCTCGGGCCAAAATGGCGGACTCGAGGCTGTTCGGTGTAACTCTCACGCTCCATGAGCGTGTCTCGAATTGAAACGCCGCGCCGGTATCATGGAACGTGAGAGTTACATCCAACAGTCTTGAGTCCGCCATTTTGGCCCGGGCAATCGGTCTCACTCACTGAACCATGGAGCTTAGATAAGAGGAGAGCGATCGACATAGGCGTTTTAGGCAAATTTGTATCAATGGAAAATACGGCAGTTAATAATACCTATTCTCACCACCAGGGTAGCGTTAATATCGCAGCGATCTCCTTGACGTCATAAAATAGATAAACAAAGTTATCCGTTTATTGTTTATTTGTGTTGCTTTGAATTTGTTTTTAATGCGTCAAATTTAATAAATCTAAACAATGGTGAAAGTGTGTTAAATATAATGGTTATCTATTTTGTTTGGTTAAGTATAAACTAGTTTCTCTGATAACTTTGACCGCTAAATTTGAATAAGGGATCTCTGCGATCGCAGTGCACTCTGTAACGAAACTTTATTTTCCTTACATTTTGTAGACATTTTTATACATTACGATCGTTCTCCTCCTATCTAAGCTCCGTGCACTGAACTATAATACGACTGGAACGCGCGTTGGCTATTTTCTCCCATGTAGAAGCCGCGTATCGAGAGAGATAGCGACAAAGGGTATCTTTTGCTCTTTCTAACCATACTGCGCATGTGCACAATTACGTCACGCTCATCGGTGTCATGTGTTTCAATGGGAGAGAGAAAACTTTCAGACGGGACTGTACAGACAAAGAGAAGGCTACCCAGAGTAAGGAGGTTCATGATATCTCTCTCGATACGGGTTGGCAGCGTCAGCGCGCGTTCCAGTAGTATTATAGTTCAGTGGTCGGTATACCCGACGTCAGTCGAGTTCCCCTAGGTCCGAATGTGTCAGGTACCAGGGTCGACAAGCTGTAATGGGCTCAGCGGTTCCGAGTTACGCCCCGCTCAGCTAGCAGGTGGCGATAGTGACGCTACTCACACATACACATCGAATTGAAGAATTTCTAATACACTAGCAAGAGAGAATCGGTGTGATTCTGTTACCGCGAGTAAATCGCTCAAGACAGGGGGTGCTAACTCCCGTGCTTTAATTTTTGACCACAGATGTGCTGCCATCTAGAAACAACAGCGCTGCAAAACCGAACTAACTGTTATATATATAGCATACTATGCTATATATATCGTATATATAGCACTACCGCTTATTTGATTTAAAATAGTGGGGCAACGGTATACTGAACTTGGTTTCACTATTGCGAAATTATGTACTTCTCGAAAATTTTAATTTTCCTATCATTACACGATTAATTTCACAATGTCGCAATGATAAAACCAAGTTCAGTATATTTGTATCGCAAGAGAAAATACAAATATACAATTTATTTTTTTACGTTTATTAAAATAAAAATGCATGTTCTTTTTTTACATATTTTCGTGAAAGTACTTATACTAGAAGTGTAATATTAATTATTATACTAACCCTCCTCCTTTTTCAAACAGGCTTGGGTCTTCGACACCAATAATTCTGTTCTCCTCTTGGTGAAAACTTATGTGTGGTTGAAGTCCCATTTCATCCCACATCAAGATACAGTATTTCTCCTTCTCTGGCAACTTCCCTGCTTCCTCAGATAGGTGTTTTATCATGAGGTCACAGATACCTGGCCTCAACTTAATATTGTGCAAAAATTTTTTTACTGTTGCAATACTTGGCTTATTGTAAAGCTGTGACAATAATTTATGTCCGTGGCGACTGCTTATAAATTGTTAGAGACACAATTTTTTCATCCATTGTGTATCGTCTTCCCTAAAATCAAATGCATTATTAAATCAAAGTATTCTCACACAGGTATCATTTATTTTACTACTATTACTTATTTAGTTCTTTCTTTACCTGTGGAGCATTCTCTGAAGTCCGTAACTGCATGTCAATTAACAGTTTCTGACTTGCAGATAACTATGTATATTGCTGAAGGAATTGAGGCTTTGATACTTTCTTCAGAAGCTTCAGTTTTTGTCGCAATGGTTTATTTTGTTTTTCAGCATATCTTTGTTTCTTGGCAATCTTTTTTATCTTCTTAAACAGGCGGAGACCTCTGGGTGTCAAGTCACTGTTTCTTGTGGTCCTTTTCCCTTCTCTTTGTATTTTTTTGTTTGATGTGCACATGGTGCAAAAACCAAGAGGGCTACCTGAAAGAAAAAATTTTAAATTAAATTTATAACATATATGTATTTAATGTTCATTAAATGTTTCATTGCATTTGTATTAATTTGACTAATAATTACTTGAAATGTCTGGAAAATGTTCAGGTGCATTTCTTCTCATATATAATATATCTCCATCATGATGTTTTTCTTGTAAAAATGAACATTATCTCTATAATATGTATCTATAATTCTATTATATTATAATATTACTTTTAAATAGGCTTTTACTTTTTACGTTCTGTCTCTTCTCTTCTTTCAAATTCAATGCTTCCCATTTGAGAGCTGCCTGGTATGGGTGATTCCTCCATACCTCTTTCTTGAGCCTGAGGGAGATTGAAAGAAGGAATTACGGTAGGAAATAATCTTCTGCATTTTCCTATCATATAGGCACTCTCGGGGAAGTGTTTGTAACACACTTTGTAAGTTTGCTTCTCCAACGTTAAAATCTATAGAAGGGAATAATTCTGAATTGTGCTTGCCCACAATTCAGATATTTTCCACCGACTTGGGAAATTTATGTCCAGGTGCTTCTCCTCCGGAACTGCAGCCAGGCACTACTCACAGCTTTCTCATTTTTCTAAAAAATAAAATACTCGAAAACAAGTTAAGTTATAAATAAATACAAATATATCCAAAAAATTCTATAAATAGTGTTAACAGATTCTCAAAAATGAAAACTGATAACACTATTATAGACTGATTCGATATATTAAAATCTATGAAATAAAGATTTGAATATGAATTTTGCTTCGCCGCTAGATTCTCGCTGTTCTCTTCGAGTGTACTTACAGTACTGAAGTTTTCCTGATTTTCTAAAATTCTGCCATCCTTCCAAAACTTTCTCTTTGTAGGAACATCTTGCAAACACATGTTTTTAAGTGTTTCAAGTGCATAGCCATGCATAACCGATGCCGTCAAATGTTTGAATTGTATAGTGGGGATAGCGCGCCTCACGGATTTCCTTGGCAGGTAAATGTGTAAGTTTCTCACCGATTCGAACACCATAGGTGTTTAGTTCTTACATGTAACGCCATCTAGAACGAGAAGCGGCAAGAGGAACTATAACGGTTCCATGATCTGCCATAAGAGTTGATCCCCCCTGGCTCAAGACGAAAACGTGTAGCCAAAAGAATTCTAGACATAATTATTATTTAATTCATAGTTCTTATACTTATTATAATTATTAAAATACTGTTATAATTTAAGTTGTTTCCCTTTTTAAGTATGAAACAAAGGAAGAAACGTTCGGTTATTTTCTGTAAAGAAAACAGAGGTTAGAAAGTGTATGTGTTCCTATGTACACCTATGTATATTATAATTCTTTTTCATTGTGAATGTTAATAAAAAATAGTTAATTGAAACATAACGTTGTTATTTTAATTTAAAAATAAAATTGTAAAGAAAACAAGGCCAACTTTAGAATTTAATCACTGTATATACATTGATATAGATAGGTATGCTATACATAAATTTATGCCTTTAGTTCTCCGCTCAGCTAAAAGCGGCGCTGTTTGCAGACCTTTTTCATACACGGCAGCTTGTCTACCCTGTCAGGTACTCGCCGGAGCCCGCCCGAATTTGTCCGACCCGACCCGAGGCGTCGGGTACCCGGCACATTGGACAGCCCGCACACTCCCATATAATATACAATGTATGTGTTACAGTGAAACACCGAAATCTCGAGAATGTCAACTTTCGCTTGATGTATGTCCGAAATATTTGCTAAATACCCTTATTTCTGACTTACACCGGTAAATGTCGACATTCACCATGCACTAATGGTAAATGTTGAACATGTCAGAGATTTATATTTTCTTCTCCGTAATTTAGCCGCTATAAAACGTCACAAGGGTGACGTAACTTTTTCGCCTCTCTTTCTGAGAGGAGTGACCAAGAATTTAATACACACGGTACGTTCTAAATGAGAAAAGAAAATAATAATGATAATAAAAAAATTAATTATGTGATTCAAATCTTATTTATTGCAACAACTTAAACTATTATGACGCCCTTAGAGTCCCTTGCTTCTACAACTGCATTTATTTATGGAACACTTCCTTCTGTAATGACAGCATGTATAGCCTTGCCCCCTGCTTCTTGAATTAGTTGCAGCTGCTTCTCTCAGCGACATTTCTTGAAAAGAAATCTCATCTATGGAAAGTAACTTTTCTTTACAAATTACGAACCGATTACGTGTGTAAAGCTGCTTGAGAGTACCATTTTTATTTGCCAGTTTATAGAAGTCTGAGTCTTCTATTCTAACAACAACCGCTAACACATTTTGGCTATCTGTACAACCACGGTCGACATCCGGGACTTGTATTCATACAGTATCACTAATTTGAGCAGGAGGAAATTGTTTTTATGAGGTTCGCAACATTTTTGTTGCTTGCAGTAGAAAATTCTCTTCCGCGCCTACTCTTTTTATAGAAATTAACTCGTGTTTTTCAGTCAGAACTTGATGTGAAGACGTAGATTGCAGGTCCTCTTCAATATTTTTCTTTGGAATATGGTTTTCGGTATGACCACCGCTCAAATTTTTTTCAGAAGTATTAACAGTTTTTTCAAGCTGTTCTTCGGTTTTAAAAGTATTGGCAATTTCCTCGAGTTGTTCTTCAGTTTCAATATTTGCGATTTGTTCGCTAGGCAAAAAAGACGATGCTATGCCTTTTTTTGCTTTAATGCCAAACATGGCTTCATAAGGACTTTGGTGTATTCCTTCGTGGTATGTAGTGTTCTTGGCAAATTGAACGAAGGGTAAACCATCTGACCATTTATTTGTATCGTTATCATTCATCCATGCAGTTAGCATATTCTGTATATCCTGATTGGCTCTTTCAACTGAGTCTTGTGTTTGACTGTGACGAGGCTTTCCATGAATTATCTTAACACCTTTCCACATAGCGCATATTTTGGTTATGACTTGATTACTGAATTCTCTACCATTATCTGATTGCAATATTGCTGGTGCACCAAATGTTAAAAATATTGAAAGAACGTGATACGCTACTTCTTCAGCTCTTGTAGTTTTCAAAGGTCGCAGCTGGACAAACTTAGTTAAATGATCTTGATACACCATTATGAACTTATATTCGCCATCTCTGTTTGACTGCAGATCTATCAGATCAACTTGGCATCTTGAGTTTAACTTAGAACTCACCATTGGTTTCACAACAATTCCTTTCTTAGGTGCACTGGATTTCATTTGACACTGTTTGCATAAATTTAAGTACAACATTACAACTTCATATGTAATATTTTTGTATTTAACTTGCAACTCTTTAAGCATACGTGTTCTTCCTCCGTGGCCTATTTTGGTATGAGTTTCATGTAGTATACTGAACAATTCTTCATTGGTAACATAATACTGTATATTCGTTTCCCCTGGTTTTAATGGTACAATTAACTTCTCTTCATCTTTAATTTTTAAAACGTCAAAACGTTTTAATCGTCTGTAATCCAAAGGTGTGTTGCACTTAGTTTTAGCAGAAACCACTTCAGAAAGTATTTTAGAGTACTTTTCTTGAGAAAAATAAAAACAATTGTCTTCTCGTTTACCCGCAATTAATACATTTAACTTTTCAAGAAAAAGATCACGATTTACTGCAGTATCCATTCAGTATAAATTATGGTATCGGAAAAAAAATTAAGAAAACGTTGCTCGCAGCATCAAAGCTTGCACAAGACTGACAAAGCTGACTGATTCCCAGCAGAACGAAGGATTTGGCGGGAGAGAGCCAGTCGCCTCTTTGTCGGCTCCTCTCTTCTGGACTTCCACCAGAGCATATCTGTGGTTGTCGACATACACTGGTGAGGCTCCGAATGTATGTACAAGAATGTAATGAAATATTCGATCTTTCACCGACGTACTTGGTATGCGTGACATTCACCGGTGAAAGTCGACATCCTCCAATTTCGGTCTTTCACGAAACATATATACATCGTACAATACATTTATATACATACATACATATCCCGAAAACTTATTTTTCCTTTTATTGGAATATTTAAACCTGATAAAAGGAAACGTTAAAATGTTAATAAAATTTATTTAAATTGAAAAGTTTTATTAAAACTGATATTCAATTAAAATTTGAATTGACGTTATGTTTATTTTTATAAATTAAGTGATTGTTATGAAATAAATATATATAAAAGAATATCACATCAAGGTAATAATTTATCCGTTGCTAAAAGCGACAAAATAAAAGTTTATTGGCTACAATTAAAGCTGACATGAAAATAAACTGTATTCTACATTCAGACCTTTACCAGTGCCCAATTAGACGAAATTTTTGTTTGTGCGTGTTGTTGTATGTTAATTATATGAAATTAGGTTAAACATAATTCAAATTCAAGTTTAAAGACAAATAAAAACAAAACTGTATAATTAAGGTAGTGTCGTGCGATGGGCATAGTGTCAGAAAATTCTAAATTTTAGAATACTCATTAAGAACATTATAATACAATTATCCTTAAAATTTAAAATCGATTGACCTCTAATTCGAGATAAACTTAATTAAAGTTCGGGTCATTAGCATGGAGAGTATATGTGCTATGTAGTGGTTGTACCAGTTTATTAATTCTATTAAAAAAACTAACGGTCAGAAACATTCAAAAAACTAACAATTCATAAATGGTTTTGTTCTGAATTAGAAAAAAAAAACAAATATATTGACCTTCCCGTTGTTGAGTTATAATAATGCAAAAATTAAAAATTATGGAAAAACAAGCCCAGTGTATCAAAAGGTGGGTTATAAGCGACGTTGCCGAATTGCGAGCGTGAAAATGTTTCATAGTGTTTGTGTATACATATATATGAGATTTGTATGTGTAATGTGATCACGGGTACAGTATTGAAAAAAAGATGATGGTTCATATCGCTACTTGCTCCTATACTCTTACCGTACATGATCCAAAAACTATTGACAATATTGTAGCCCTACAACTTCCTTAAATAAAAATAAGTAAAACGTAATTGAAATTCAAGTTAGAATATAAATCTATCCCAAACGGCATGCAAACATCTTGCAGCTAAAAGAATTGATTAAATCTAATTTAACTTCAACTGTACGTATAAACCTAATTTAAACCAAATCCAAGGTACCAGCAGTTAATTAACACATTCGTTGCCATTCTTGAGTGACTGGGATGCTTGTGCAGGGCCCCATCATCCAAATATGGGTGATGTTCTTCTTATTCAAGTAAGTTTAGGCCCTACCAGAAACTCAACTAAATCATGCAGGGCGATGAATATGTAAAAATAGACCACATGCAACTAACCTGTTGCATGTTAATGTGATTACATTAAAATGTGAAAAAGGTGTGAATGTAAACATATTGGATATATCCCATAGTGGCAGCTGTTACTATTTGTATTTGTTTTAATGCAGCAGCTCTACCCATTGTACAAAGTATGATTAATGTTGTGTGCTAAGAAAGAGCCCGTAACAGCAACTTAGATGAAACAATTTGCTATCAATTAACAAAATAAACAGAATAATAGATGTCTACCAGAAAGTAATTTATTCATAATTATTTATTACAAATTGAGATAGTCTTGCTAATTGTGTGCCTTTTTCTAATAGAATGATATATTAAACTATAGATGTTTGTTTTTCCATTCAGTTACTAATCCTTACATGAATCAAGGATCAAAATGAAGAAAGAGAAACCATGGTTCAGAAATGAACCATTTTTGTGCAAATTAATGTTAACTAATTGTAAGGGTCATTGATCCTATATCAGTACTTGTTTGGGCTGATTTGGTACTGATTTCCCAAGTATCTTCAATGCCAGCCCTAGCTTTTCTGCTGTTGTTCCCTGGTGGAAATATATCTACAACTAACTACAATTCTCTACAACATATTGCTACAACTGGCTACAACATTGAACAATTTTCTACAACTTGACCCTATCTTCACTGTGTTTAATTTCTACAAATTTCTACAACAAAGTACGCGGATTGGGACAGTATTGTAGAATTTCGTGAATAGTTGTAGAAAGTTGTAGAATTTTGTAGTATTCTATAAGATACTACAACAAACTACGCGCTAGACTTTTGAAGGCTATTTTCTAAATTTTTAGATAGGACATTAAAAGTTGTAGAATTTTGTAGTATTGTATAAAATACTACACAAACTACGCGAGCCGTGTTTTAATAGAGATCATTCTTTCAAGTTCCATTTGTCTTAGAGTAGCAAGTTGTAATTTGTTGTAAAAATTTGTAGTGCTCTACAACTTACTACAATTTATTACGTAAGAGAATCGAGTAAGTTGTAGTGAGACGTTGAATGACGTAGAATATTGTAGTTACGAGCTACAATTTTCTACAACCACGCAAAATGTTGTAGAAAATTGTAATTTGTTGTAGATATATTTCCACCAGGGTTGGCATATTCAAACTCAAAAAATACCGCTCTCAAGCTTAAAAAAAATGTGTTAACCAGGAAAATGATATATAATTGAATTAAGTCATTATTACAGATTTACGAAAAGTTATGACAAAATATGTTTTTGTAGAATTTGTTAACTTTTTTGCGCTGTAGTAGTTCAGGCAGTTTGCCACCCCTAAATTTTTTCACTGTAAGCAGTTGTCTACTTTGTGTGCTTTCCAACAAGCATGCTTGGGTGTGACCAGGTGTGACACAGTGTAACACAGAGAGACACAGTGAAACACAATTCTGTAGTCTAATTGGAACAGATAAGTTACTAAAGACGGTCACTAGAGTGCGTAAAAGACTATACGAGTATAATGTAGTAAAAAACGTAGATTCAAATCCGTCTGTAGAAAATCCAAACCCGTAAAGAAGAAGATTCGGATTGATAATTATTTCGCAACAAACAAAAGTATATTATTTTCGAATATGGTAAGTTATTTTTCCTGTATAATTCTTAATAGAAAAATACATTTTAGATAAATCGTGATCTTCACTGACTTTGATGATAAATTATTTCTATTCCTTTATACTAACTCAACCTCTACTATGTATATAACTTTGTTATATAACAACGTTTACATAAAATTGGTTTTACAATTAATTATGGCTCAGCTTAGGAGAAGTTTCACATCAACTGCCTACATATGTTTAATATTTTTTTTTTTATTTTTTCAGCTTTGACTACGATTGCAATATATATTAAATACCTATTTTTATTATACCTTTTAATTTATAAGAATGTCAGCGAATATTTTGACACAGCCCTTTGTTTTATATGTATAGAATAAATACTTTTTTATTTGAAATTACTTACAGAGAATATTCACTGCACGTGAGTATAACTCTTTTTCCCCTTCAAGGAAAACTTCTTTTCCATTAAAACAGGCATGGAATTTTATATTATCTAATGTAGGAATAACATCTTTACAATACCGACAAAAGAATAAACCTACAAATTAATCCGATCAAATACGTACGGATAATGGTTAATCAACGAATTGTTTTTTAGATAAATTATTCCTTAAATAAAAATAATAAATATTGATTACCCTCGAAGAATTCTGGGTCCGGTACATTATTCCTCCAACACGAAGACATTTTTTGCAAACTCTAATTTTCTTTTTAATTTGTGTCTTGGAACACGTGCGTCGTCAAGCCAAGTATAATTTTATTTTGTACGTTAAGGCGCCAATAACAAAGGAATGTCTTATGACTAAGGGTGTGCAGGCTGTGCCATGTGCCGGGTACCCGACGCCTCGGGTCGGGCCGAAGAAAGTCGGTCGGGCTCGGGCGGGTACCCGACACACTCGGGCCTAGGGGAACCCGACTGATTTCGGGCGGCCCGACCGGTCTCGGGCCGCCCGACTAGTCTCGGGCCGCCCGACTAGTCTCGGGCCGCCCGACTGATCTCGGGTATTTCGTCTGCTTCGGGCCAACATGGCGGACTAGAGGCTGTTCGATGTAACTCTTACGCTCCATGAGCGTGTCTCGCACTGAATCGCCAGTATCATGAGCGTGAGAGTTACACCGAACAGCCTCTAGTCTGTCATGTTGGCCCGAAGCAGACGAAATACCCGAGTTCAGTCGGGCGGCCCGAGACTAGTCGGGCGGCCCGAGACCAGTCGGGCCGCCCGAAATCAGTCGGGTTCCCCTAGGCCCGAGTGTGTCGGGTACCCGCCCGAGCCCGACCGACTTTCTTCGGCCCGACCCGAGCCCGACGAGCCGGGTATTTGCACACCCTTACTTATGACATAATTGCAAGTACCACACTTGAAAAAATAATTTCTTTGCTCGATGTGTTGGCACTATTGACGCCCGACACGGCCAAACTCAAGTTTGAGCTGTGTCTTGCAGTGTCGCTCTGTGTCTCTCTGTGTCGTAGTTGGAAAGCACCAATGTAGACACTGTGTTACACAGTGCAACACAGTGTCGCCTGTGTCTCTTGTTGGAAAGCACCGCCTGATTGTCACGTCCCAGCGACGGAGGTGAAACGAGCAGAGAATTGAAACCACTAGGCTAGTAAACTCGAATAGGGATATCGTTTCAAAACCGTATTACAGGGATTTATGCTGGTATTTTGCCTTCCCGCCTGGGCGGTCAAATGGCTGGGACCCAGCCGCTTGCAAAGCGTTTCGCTATAAGTCTTTGAAATATGCGAGAAAGAATAAAAGATAGTTTGACTTATCGTTCGTTGTGTCTTCGTCTCTCTCTTTCTCTCTCCTGCAGACTCCCTCGAGGAACGGAGAAGAGATCTCGGGGTGTAGAGATCCTGCCTGACCGACGTAGGGCGGGTTGCCGAGTCTCAGGCGCTGAATTGATGCTGGTGATGGAACAACCTCTGTGAAGTTAGCCCCTGCATTAATTCTTACGCAATTTTTATCATTTCTAATGTATTGAGAATCGTTTGAGAGAGTTTGAGAGAACAACAAAAACGTTTGAGAGTTAATAGTTTTTTCGAAAAATTCAATTGAAAATTTTGTGTGAAGTTGGCCCCCACTTTTTCTAAATTTGTAAAAACAAAAAGTACAACGTCCTTTTTTTCTATCGACTTAAAATCGTTGGAGAGAGTTTGAGAGTACGAAAAAACCGTTTGAGAATTGATAGTTTTTTAGAAAAATTCAATTGACAATGTTGCCTGATCCTGCCTGAAGTGGCTCCCATTTTCGCCATAGACTAGTGTTGTGTGCTACACCAATTCACATTTCAGATTCTCATGTGAACACAGTTGCGAGAGAAATTCGTTATATCGAAATTCGGTATTATTGTATGGTTAAAATAGAAATCTGTATTATCAACACTGTAAATGCAAGATGTATGTAACTGAGGGCGGTAAAATTAATATTATGTCATGGAAATCTATTCCAACTCGATTTTAATTGTTTAATCAATATTGCTATAGCAAAATCATTGCTTCCTTGTACATCTTCATCTTGCATACCTCGAAATCGATAGATTAAAATGTAAAAGCAAATTTGATAGGCGAAACGAAACAACCTTCTTTTGTGCGTTTGTTTGTTTTAAAAAAGGAAGATTATTATAAAAAACCTCTCGTGACTCTTGCGCAAGAAGTCGAAACGTTTAGACGTGTAGCCTTTAAGGGTGTGCAAATACCCGGCTCGTCGGGCTCGGGTCGGGCCAGGGGGGGTCAACTCTTATGGGAAAACTTGGTATGCATATAGTTCGATTTGACGGGTTCCGCTCTAGTTGGCGCCACATACAAAAACTAACACACGTACAGCTTTTAAATCGATGAGAAACCAACACTCTCTTTTCAAGCAATACGTGAGACGTCATGAGTGGTCATGAGCGCACGACTTTGTTGTCTAAAAAGAGAGTTTTGGAAAAATACGAGGGATGGAAAACCAGGAAAAGGTCAGTAAAATTTGTACACCCAAACGTTGTAGAACGAACAGAAATAGTATACAATATTCTGGAATAAAAAGTTAGATTGAAAATATTATAGGTTCGATCCGTCCGGTAACTCCGCCATAGGCAGTCCCAAGCCCGTTTGAGAAAGGAAGAGGGTTAGTATACAATACAGTCGACCCTTGGTAATCCGACGAACGTTTTGCAAGGCGGTGTCGGATTATCAAATTTGTCGGACTATAGAGTACTGTCACAGCCCCCTGTAGTCCGGAACTTTTTGGAAAAGCGTACCTTGTAATCCGACAAATACAATGTCAAAGTGGTAAGATTCTATATGTACTATACCTAACTCATACGATGTTGAATTTAGTAAATTAAACAACACAATAAACAGCTTAGGGTTTATTATAAAATTAACATGACTATTGCTCTAGGACTTACATTAATATATTAACTAACCATTTATGTTAATGTTTGTCCAGGCGTTCGCGAACGATTTACCATATTTTTTCATAACGCAACTCGATTGTAACTACATGTTATAGGCATGTCGGATTACAGGGGGTGACGGATTAGACAGGGGCCAGATTACCAGGGGTCGACGGTATGACTATTACAGTTTTTAAGTAAATACTTTTATGTAAATGTGTAAAACTTTGTATGTACGACTTTTAAATAAATTTCTAAAGATAAATTAAACATTGATATTTTTCTTTAAAGCAACAAGTATACTGAAGTTTGCTTCACTATTGTAAAAGTGTGAAATAAACAATTATATGAACCATAAAATTAAAAATTAAATAAATTTCACAATTTTACAATAATGGAGCAAACTTTAGTATACTTCTTTAATAGTAATTTTAAATCAGTAAGCGATAGTACTATATATACGGTATATATAGCATACTGTGCTATATATATAAAAAGTAGTTCTAATCTACGGGTTCCGCCCTAGGCGGCAGCACATCTGCGGACCAAATTCTATATATGGGAGTTGACACCCTCTGGGTCGGGCCGAAGAAAGTCGGTCGGGCTCGGGCGGGTACCCGACACACTCGGGCCTAGGGGAACCCGACTGATTTCGGGCGGCCCGACTGGTCTCGGGCCGCCCGACTAGTCTCGGGCCGCCCGACTGATCTCGGGTATTTCGTCTGCTTCGGGCCAACATGGCAGACTAGAGGCTGTTCGGTGTAACTCTCACGCTCCATGATACCGGCGATTCAGTGCGAGACACGCTCATGCAGCGTAAGAGTTACACCGAACAGCCTCGAGTCCGCCATCTTGACCCGAAGCAGACGAAATACCCGAGATCAGTCGGGCGGCCCGAGACTAGTCGGGCGGCCCGAGACCAGTCGGGCCGCCCGAAATCAGTCGGGTTCCCCTAGGCCCGAGTGTGTCGGGTACACGCCCGAGCCCGACCGACTTTCTTCGGCCCGACCCGAGGCGTCGGGTACCCGGCACATGGCACAGCCTGCACACCCTTAGTAGCCTTATTATGAAAACATTATAAAATTTGTTCTTAGTTATAAATATTTCAACGTTATTATTGTATTCAGTTCAAATTTAATTGTGTTAAATGTTATATTTTACAAATCTTTAAGAAATACATTGTAAATAATTAATTTCGAAATCCTTCATCTCCTGTGAAGAGTAACATCTCTTTCACTGGAGGCAACCCACATCATTTTCCCGAAAATCCCTGAACGGCCACGCAACACTAGTAAAAACGAAGTGTACGGTTTCTCGTTTTTTTTTTTTAAATCGACTTAAAATCGTTTGAGAGGGTTTGAGGGTACAAGAAAAACGTTTGAGAGAGTGTGATAGTGCAAAAAAACCGTTTGAGAATTGATAGTTTTTTAGAAAAATTCAATTGACAATGTTGCCTGATCCTGCCTGAAGTTGGCTGTACGTTTTGTTTTTACAAATTTAGAAAAAGTGGGGGCCAACTTCACTCAAAATTTTCAATTGAATTTTTCGAAAAAACTATTAACTCTCAAACGTTTTTGTTGTTCTCTCAAACTCCCTCAAACGATTCTCAATACATTAGAAATGATAAAAATTGCGTAAGAATTAATGCAGGAGCTAACTTCACAGAGGTATGAAGTAACGGTACCGAAGCTATGTTTACATTCGGGCTCCAGTCAAATGCTAATTTAGAAAAGGATAGACGGAAGAAGAAATAGAGGAAATTCAAGTTAACCACTTCGGTACGGCGCATACTGGCTATGCTATGTACAGCCTGGTACAGCCTTTGAATATAGTCGCCGGTCGTACCTGATTAACAAGACAGCTCAAACGTATCGGTGAGGCAATACTAATTGAAGAAATGGTCGTTTTCGGTTTAGAAATCTTTGTTAATGTGTTTGTGAGATTTTCTCGAGTTTGAGTGAAATTCCTCGAGTTCTATACGTTTGTTTCCAATACGATAAGGTATTCTTTATCCCAATTTTTGTCATTGTCCCGGAGACTGGCTTCTTAATATAAAATCAGTTGAAAGTACCTGCAAAACACTTGCTTAATTTAGCAAAAATTGTCTCGAGTTAATAGTTCACCTGAGCTAAAAGTCGTCGAGCGCAAAGGGTTACGCCTTGCGAAGGTGTCGAATTTATCTAGTCGGGTGCATTCATAAGAGCGACATTCAGCTGAGCATTTAAACGATATGTTTGAGTAGTATTATGTTACATCATTACGAGTGTCGAGGTTCGCTGAGGGTGATCTCTCTACTTGAAGGGACAGTAATGTTGCATTTGTCCAGCTTTTACTGTACAGAGTTTTCTCCAATCGACTCAAGTTTGTGGTATACATGCTATTCTGTTCTATGTAGCAAGACGTATTCAATATGTAACTCAAATCAGGAGGAGAACCCTGCTCTTCATCTATTAATCCCTGAAGGCTACATTCAAATTTATTCAATCTCCACATTATTATTTTAGTATCACTTATACTAATTTGTTTTCATCCATAACATTTTATAGAAAATTATCATCAGATTAATTTATATATACTCGGACATAACACGCCACTACATGAAGTTAGAGAAATTTATATACAGATATATATCATTTATTTTTACAAACAATAGATTGCAATAAAATGAAAAATTAAGTGTAATTGATAGATTTCATTTTTAACAAATGTTTTAATTTTCTTCTATATATGGTCTATTACATGACATATTAGATAAATACACGTAGATAAAAAATTATTGTGTTCTCTATTGTTATATTTTTTCTATCTATGTATATTTTGTTGTTTAGCAATTAATTAATAAGGGAAGCTTTGACATCATGAAATCGAAATAAGAAAAATCAAATCCGAATGACGAGATTGAAACAAAGTAACACATATGCAAGTATAAGAAACGCAAGTAATTATTATACAGAATAAAATAGATGCACTCCTAATACATCTAAAACTGTGGTAGATTGTTCGTTCATTGTAACAATTACTACATAATCTTTGTTTCAACTATTTTATATTGTTACATGAAATATTTTTTTTTTCAAAAAGTGTACATACAAATGATTTCACGATATACACAACGAACAATTTGTGTGAAAATATTTGAAGCACTCCTCTTATATGTGATCAGTCCATTGCTACAGACTGGGAGTAATGTTAGAATTTACCACGAAAATTTCCACGTCCACGGTAAGGCCTACCTCCCAAATGTTTGCCCCTAAATATATGTGGCTTAATTAGAGGACTTGATCTGCCTCTTATCAATTTATCTCTTCCATGCCAATCTGTTCCTCTTTGGAATGTATGTTCTATTTCAAGTTCTTCTCCAGAATCTTCTAGTACCATAGGACTTTCACCATGACTATGATCACTTCTATTTTCATGATACTCATCACGATCGTCCAAAGAGTGTCTATAATCCGGTGAATATTTTTCACGAATACAATGATCACGAACGGATCCTTTATGACTCGAAAAGCTATCTCTGCTTCTTATCGGTGATCCTAATTTTACATTTCTTGAATTACGATCTAACGATGATACAGAGTCCAGACGATGATCGCGATCATCAGGTCGTCTAGAAGGTGATACTGTTCTGTTCCAAACTCTCTTTTGAGAAGAATTACTTAAACTCCATCTTAAATCATCAGATTCTCGATATTTAGGTGTGTAACTAAATGTTTCACGCACATTCCAATCAAGGCGATCCATAATAGGCCGCTTTTCGTCTTTACCAACTTCTTGCAAATCCTGTGGGTAAACTTGTATTTCAAAATCAACCATAGTAACGCTTGCTTGTATGAATTTTGTATCTGTTTCAATTTCATCAGTTTGACAAATTTTCTGACGAGTCTGTACATTTTGTTTGACCAAAGATAAGTTTTGTTCTTCATCTTCATCCCAATACACTTTATTCATGCGTGTTTTTAAAAGTATTGAATTTGATGAATGTAATGAAGATTCATTTTGTACATTTTCCTTCTGTGGATCATAGAAGAATCGTCCTTTCATTTTTAAACGAGGATCTTCAATAGGAAGTTCACGAAGTGCATGCTCACAGTGGCGTAATATTTCAGGCTTAAATCCTATAACAAACAGGAGAAGAATTCTGTTGAATTAAAAGTGTATAATTAAATACAGCAGAATATTAATATGAAATTATAATTAATTCAATTTTATTCCCTTAATGGTAGCCTTTAAGTTAATTTTTTAAAACTATTTAAAATATTACCTGGATATAAAACCGGTACAGCGGACGAATCTAAGGAACGTAAAAAATTAAATGGAGATAATGCAATTGTCGAATTTCTAATATAACAAATCAAGATAAATCAAAATGTATTCGCATACCTTTAGCGGAAACAGATGCTTCTAACAAACTGGATAAGCTGGTCTTCTCGAATTGCTGCAAATTGAATTTACAACATGATTCAGTTTTTCTTTTTTTCTTTATGTAGTGCCAAATTTTAAATCGTACTTTAGTCGCAACTTATGTGAAGAGGACTATGTTTCTTACTATATTGAAATTCAATAAAATATCTAAGAAAATTCATCTCTATAACGGGTAAGGTAATTACTTTTGTATCAGAGATGACCGGTGGCTCAGGAGTTTTTAATCGTTCTTCCTTTACAACACAATATCCATTGTATGGTGTTGTAGGTCTATGCTCTTTGTAACTTTGTGAAATTATGTTTGTAGACCTATTTGAGAATTCCGAATTATGAGGTGGAGATTGTCTTGAAGGTATACCATGCGAAGAATTATAAGTCATTGGTACGTTATCCATAGCTATTGGGGCTGGCACAGGTTGTGGTGAAGGTACTAATACAGGAAGCAGTGGCGGGCGATGCGTTGCTTGAATAGAATTCGTATTTGTTTGATTGTACATTATCGGAGCAGCGCTATAGTCTGCCGGAGGTAATGTATGCAGTGGTACAGGGTCAAAATTGATTGTTTGTGATGGAGCCTCGAAGTTTATGAAAGAGGGTCCACCAGGCACAGGTATGTTTGATGGTAACGATGATGGCATTGTTGTTTGATGCATATAAGGTGTTATTGAGATCGAAGATCTTGGTTCAGCCTCCTGTGGGTACACCATTGTATTTAGTAAGGGCGATACTCCATCAATTGATGGCGGATGTGCGTATCCAGTGTTCATATGTGAAGTTATCATTGCTTCAGTTCTGAGTTGCCTCGCAAGTTCGTTGATAAAAGGCGATCGCTTCCTGGTGCGGCGTTCTATCGACCTACTTCGAGATCGACTTCGACGACGAGGACTATAACGTCTGCTAATCGGCGACCGGCTAGATTTTCTTCTAAACCGTTCTATGCTTCGGCTTCTTTGGCGATCGCGCGATCGACTTCTCCGGCTTAACAATTTCACATTAGCATTAGAATATTTTACAAAGGCCACTTAAATATAAATTTTTGAATTTATATAATTTCTCTAATACAAGTGATTATTCTTGTAAAATATGTGCATGTGGAATTTTACAAATATTTAAGAACACAAGTAGAATTATTCTTTAGCAATTTTACATGTTCCATTAAATTTCAAAATGTAAGTCTATAATTAAAAGGTATATTCTCACCGTTCGTGTACGTTTATACGTCTCCTGTACTTTTCCGCACTCCATCTTCTTTCTGTACTTGTTCTTCGTTCCCAACTCGGACGTCTTATTGGACTCCGTCGTCGTTCTGGACTAAATATAAAAGGACTTCTATGGTCACAATTAAATCTTAACGGGCTTCTACGTTTGTCGGGGCTGAATGTAAGTGGACTCCGATGTTTTTCAGAAAGTATTTTAAACGGACTTCTGCGACGTTCTGGACTTAATATTAACGGAGTTCTTCGCCGAGGAGAACTTAGTCTAACTTTATCTGAACTTCTACGTCGTAGTGAACTTCCTCTTTGGCGTTCTACGCTTCTGCGTCGTTCACGACTTCTACGGATATGCATTTGGGCCCTCTCCAGGTTCTGCTTTTCTGTAATACTCTGAATAGCTTCGACTTCTGTACCTGGAGGTACAACATTGTCAGAATCTAGTAAATGTTTAATGGCCTTCTCTTTCTCAGCTAACAGCTTATTCTCATTGTCTCTTTTTGTACGGATTTTGTCTCGTTCTATATCTTTGGTGCTTTTAGATGGATCACGACGTACTTCTTCTTGCTTTTTGTCTTCACGTTTTGATCTTTCACGGTTGTAAGGCCCTTTATGATCACGACGATGTTTATCCCTTTAATTAAACTTCTCATTAATTTCTTTTATTTATGTACATAATAAGAACTTAATCATATGAAATAAATATTATTATTATGTCTTTAATTGTAGATTATTAGATTTGAATGTAGAGTTAATGACATAACATGTAATGTACAGAATGTCCTAAAAATATAAAAAAAATGAATGTAATATGTGATTAGTTTCATCCCATGAAGATGAGGAAAATTTTCATTTTTAAGGTACTGCTATTTCAGAAGATTTGCAATAGTTTTTAAAGTCTGATCATTAGCCATTTTATAGTTTGGCATCAAATCGTAAATTTATAATAACTCTTAACTCTACTGCCATAATGAAATTGATTTATACAACTATTGATATTATATGAAAGGTAATCATGAAAGTAAGTACGTTCGTATATCATGGCTTCCTTGATTATGTAGTTTAATAATGAAACATAGTCTGCACATCCTATTGAACTTGGAAAAACTTTTATCTTCACACTTTCAATGTCCCATTTTTCTATGAGTGCATTCATACACAACATGCATTATTTAACTAAGAACAACATAATATCTGACAAACAGTAGAAATGATCAAGAACTGTTTTAGCAAAAGTTCTTTGACTTGAATACTTATATCGAAAAACCATTTCTTTAGAAAATATTTTAATTGAACACATTCACTGCCACATCAATATCCGTTACTCCACTGAAAATTCAAAATATATAAGAATTATTTGTTTATTTGCTTCATGAAACACACAGCAAATGTGCACCCTTGGTTCCACGAATGAATAGACTAGAATAAACATGTAAATCCATTAAAAGTGCTTTATCTCCACTGTGCTTAGTTACAAAAAAGAAAATAAATGAATGCTATTATAATCATTCAACAAAATTACCTCTCTCACACTACTTCTTACTGTAAAAAATACTTTAAGCAAAATTTAATTAATTTTCTAATGTGACTATACACTATGTGACTACTGTTTCAACTAGCAATGTATTTGTCTCAAAATTTAATAGCATAGAAACCTTACTCTTTAAATAAGAACATAAAATCATTTTAATATTCAAGGTTGCCTGTGAATATATTCACTTGAAATTGTTGTTTTTAGCAACAATATAGTATCTGACCACGTATAAAAACCATACAAATAAAAATACAAATAATCAGCAATAAATGTGTGTGTGCATGTGAATATAATTTGTAGCACAGTGTAATTATAAAAGAGCAATGTAATAAAAAACATACCAATTGCACAAGTATATGTTATAATAAGATTATAATAATATTTCAAAATCATTCCCTTTTTTTCATAAAAACATATGCTTCCTTATATTTGTCGTTACAAAAGATAAAAAGAAGAACTTGACAATTTAAGGCAACAAAGTCTTCTAAGTATTCAATATTGATAATTAAAATTGAATGTATTAAACAATAACACGTGTTATGACATAACATTTTTAGCCCTTAGGCAATCTTTGCATGAAATTCCACCCAATCTCTGTTTTCAGATAGTATATAATGTTTGTTTTTCTTATAACATCTTATGTTTATTTAGCTTCAATAAAATAGAGTATAATGGATTACGAACAACATTAATTAAATCGTAAAGTGAAAGTAGGAGAAATATCACCTAAGAACATCTTACATAATTACTCTTAAGAATTAAACGACGGTCAAACTATGTTTCTCGTTACTGCAACAATACTTGTACCTTCATACTTATTTAATATCTCTATAATTATGTTATTTGTTTGTAAGAATTACTTTCTTAATATAAGACAGGTGAAATGTCAAATATAAATAGCTTCATCAATTTTTTCCTCCCCTAATGATTTCAAATGAAGTAATTATTTTAATACCAATCTAGCATCAATTAATGATATGTGAATACATATATAAAACCATAAAATTATAAGATGCAGAATCTGAAGATTGGCTGATTCAGATAATCCAATATTACATTTCATTAGTAATGCTTTCTATGATTTCCAAAGGTCAATGCATAAAAATAATATGAGTTCATAATATAAGAATGTTGATGAATATGAAATTTTGAAATTTTAAAAGAGAGATTGAAGGAAATCTTTTCATTGATGCTATGTTTGTGTCATCTAATTTTGTAAGAGCTGCCTAAAATATCTTTCTCTTGTTCACTTGTACAAACGGTCATATTTAACTAGTCTGCTTCATTATAATCATAAGTGAAATTCTATTTGTGGCATAAAAATTAATGGAGATCCACATACATTAATACGCTGACTGTCATGATCATTTCCAGGATTCTAGTCTAAGAAGCTAATAAAATTTAATCATATTATATTATCAAATATTATAATTATAATACATAGTAATCATCAAAAAGCATAAAGAACGTATTTCTTTTTAAAAAAGATCTTACAATATATCTCATTCATTTTAAATAAATTTTGTATAATTACATTTTCTATTCATTTATTAATAAATTTTTTGTTTATATAAGCAAGCCTTGGTTTTTTGTTTTCTTCGCAGAAGTTGCCAATTTATAATTACACTGATATACTACTTATTGAATCATAGCTATGTGAATATGGCAAGTAAAGAAACTAGAAGATAAGATACGCAGTAGACAGTCCTGGCCAAGAATGCAAACTATATGTTGCCTTGTAATTGACAATCAACGTGTTAAGTAAGATTTTCATTACTAATTTTAACCGTTTGAGTCCGGGGAAGCGCTATCGCGCTTCTCTTGTTTTGTATCGAGAATGCGAAGACGCTGCTGTTGGTAGTATACTTTTCGCAATTATTGAGAGCAGTTGTAGTAATATCAGTAGCAGTTTTTATCTATTTAACTCAGTTGTGGAAAATTGTCGTGGTAAAAAATTAACTAGACTGCAATTTACTTAGAATATTATTGACACTATAGAGGAGGAATGGTTAGCAAGCAAAAATGCCACAGGAACATCACCAATAAGTAAAAAGTTTTCTTTAGAAAAATTGCCTGGGCGAAATTGGTGACAGTGTGATGTATGCAGTAATAAAAGTGGTAATGGAATTAAACGATCCAACTTAATTTGTGCTATATGTAAAAAAGGAATTCATGGAATTTGTGCAGCAAAACATTTTTGTAATAAGTGAAAATATTTCATCCCGGACTTTTAGCATATGCATAAGAAAATACTCCCCTACTCAAACGGTTAATTAGGAGACGTTATGTAGAAAATAGGTATTTTACCTAGAAGGATGCTTTTGTCCTCTTTCTTTGACACGATTAGCTTTTTGTTCACCTTCACGGTTTTTCTCTTCATCACCTTCCCATGCGTCAACTACATCCAATCCTTTCATAAAATCTTCATCATCAAGAAATTCTTGAAGTTCTTCATCCGGTATCTCTTTCAGTCCTTCGATTGCTCGTTGCACATCATCATTGGTATTACTTTTCATTGTTGACTCCTTCTTACTATCAATACTTTGTTTCTGACAAAGTAAAGTAGTAGATTCATTTTGTACAACATTCTTGCTTGTAGTACTTGGTGAATGTTTCATTTTCTTTGTTGTATCACACATTTCGCTAAAATATTAACCAAACTATCGATTAGCCTAAGTATTAATTAATAGGTATTTCACATTTACGAATGGTTTTCAATATTTCTCGCTTGTATACCACACGTGAACAAAATTAAAAAATCTTAGCTCTGCATATGTCACGAAAATTTTCGATAAATGCAACATTTTGATATTATGTTAAATATAAACACAATGTAAGTAATTATGTCAGGTTATACAAGAAGAATAATTTGATCAACAATACGGATTACCAACATGATTTCAGTATATGTTCAATTTCTTCATTCAACTTTCTTTACTGTATATATTCAATTACATTTATTACTTCCACTATTCATTTTATAATGTTTTATTCGTTTTCTTGCAATTATACGATGACTAAAACATCAAACGATAAAACCATCTCTGAATTTTTTCCATTGGCCGTACAAGATTTAACCTTTGTAATTGTAAGTGACTGCATTTTCAACCACAATTCTCATGAAACTGTTAAAGTAAAAATTTGTACTTCACGCTTTTATACATGACTGCAGAGTAGCTAAAGAATTAAAAAAAATGATTTTCCATGAAACAAATTATTTTAATAAACTGTGGTTACTGCTTTGACGAATATTTTACTGGCACGTACAAGCATACGCTATATAGTGTTGACACTAATCACGACACATAACAAACAATATATTAGCAAAAGTGATTAATGAAAGTAATTATCTTATTCAAAATTCTATTGCATAAACAAAGGTATTCAAACATGAAATATTCCGGCCACAGAGGATCGAAATAGACTTATTCCGCCATATTGAATACTATATAACTATTCTATCCATATCAATCTTCAATTAAACACAATAAAATTGAAAATATTTGTCGAAAATAAGTTTTTAAGTTTTAACATAACTTTCTATGCATATTTTGCTGCCTGTAATTAATAATTTCAGAAATGAATTAACTATTTGATGGTTACGTATTACTTTGAGTCATTTTCAAAGAAAAATTCAAACTATTCAACAAATTAAAATGAATACGAAACATTGAAAACTGTTTCTTCTTTAATTTTTAATTACTAATTTCTAAAAGTCTTGAAGTTTATTTCAGCAAAAGAATCTTTATTAATGTAACATTTGAATTGTTAAAATATCGAAAATACGTGGAAAACACAACAATACTATTGTTCATACTATTATTTTATAATAATATCATATAATTAATATAAGTAGAAGCAGATACACTATCTGAATGCGATTACAAATATATATGGTGTCACGTCCCAGCGACGGAGGTGAAACGAGCAGAGAATTGAAATCACTAGGCTAGTAAACTCGAATAGGGATCTCGTTTCAAAACCGTGTTACCGGGATTTATGCTGGTTTTTGCCTTCCCGCCTGGGCGGTCAAATGGCTGGGACCCAGCCGTTTGCAAAGCGTTTCGTTATAAGTCTTTGAAATATGCGAGAAAGAATAAAAGATAGTTTGACTTATCGTTCGTTGTGTCTTCGTCTCTCTCCTTCGCTCTTTTCCTCTCTCTCTCCTGCAGACTCCCTCGAGGAACGGAGAAGAGATCTCGGAGTGTAGAAATCCTGCCTGACCGACGTAGGGCGGGTTGCCGAGTCTCAGGCGCTGAATCGATGCTGGTGATGGAACTGGCAAAATTGTCACGTCCTCGTGACAATCCACGGCATCTGCGTACCGTCTATCGATAATTTGAATACATCAACGTCTGTCAGGTTAACTCGTACAGGCGTCTTTCGAATAGCTGGTGATTCCTAAAAGGGAAATAAAGCGCTTATATTCTATTCTTGCGGTCTTACTCGATGGTTTTTTCTATTGACTCTGATTTACGCGACTGAATTACAGGTGATCGTTCACCTCGCTCTTCTCTTCCGAGAGGGAGAGTAGCTGGGCGCCCATATGTATATAATTGCGCGAGAAGGCTGCGAATAAAGTTCTTTCGGCCTGAGCGTCTAGTTCTCGTCATTAGAATCTCTTTAAGAAATGCGTAAAAATCCAATGAGCGAATCTACGTTCGGTTGAAGGGTTAATTTCGGAGAGGTTCGTCCTCTCGCAAAGGGTCGGATAAATTCCACGAGCGGGTCGTCCGCTTACAGTAGAATTGGGAAAGATGGATTGATCTCTGAGCGGGTCGTCCGCTTACAAGAGATGAGGAAGTTCCACGAGCGGGTCGTCCGCTTACAGTGGAACTAGGTAAAGTGGATTGACTTAGATTTTGCTCGTGAGGATTATCATACGCAGTAGAATTGAATTTAAGATTATTAAAGAATTGAACTTAGGTAAAAATAGGAAGATCGAAGAAGGTAGTTTCTCAATTAAAGTATGCAGAGTTTGAGTAAACAAGTATAAAATATATTGTTACAAAATAAGAGTGATTAAACTAATGGTTACAATATTACGATATAAATGTAGATACTAAATACGTTCGATTCGAATAGACTTGTTAGAAGTCTGAATACGATTGGAGTTTGAGTTTGACTTGGAATTGAATCGACTCCTAAGAGTATGGATATAGAAATTGGATTGATACTTAGTAACTCTTTGGAAATGTCGTAGTTGAATCGTTGGAAGAGTTATACTTCGTCTCTTCGTTATTTGATTAAGACTAAATTTACAGTATGAATCGGAGGAACTCCTAGAAGTCTCTGCAAGAGAGTCTTCTAAAAGTACGAATACTGGTCCGGCAAAAGCCGGTTGAAAAGGTACAAGAATAATTCTAAAAAAGACGCTGCGCTCGGTGCGCATCCTATTTATATACGCTTTCTCCCACCGTCCCATCGTTTCTCCCTTACGTGGCCTTTTGAAGATTGCTAAGAAAGCAGTTGGCCCTTTGAAACACGCGCTGCAAGCGCTGACGTGGACTATCGATGGGTGCAGAAGGAGAAAATCGCGCTAGAGACTAACTTAAAGAAATTAAAAAATAAGAGTACAATATTTCGATGTTGGTACCGCTATAGTCCACCGGACGTCACAATGGTCAATGGGGGTTTCATCTTAAACTACGAAAAAAGAACATATCTGGTATCATGTGCACATTAAAAGTGCACATATATCAGACTTCCATCATCGTCAAAAGTGTTACGTTTATGATATTGTGTGTGCCACACCAATTCACATTTATAAATCCATGCGAACGCAGTTACGATAGTTATTCGCAAATGTGGAAATTCGGTATTAGTTAGATAGAAGCTTTGTACGCTTAATGTAGGAACCTAATTTATCAACATTGTAAATGCAAGACGTGTAAGGGTGTGCAAATACCCGGCTCGTCGGGCTCGGGTCGGGCCGAAGAAAGTCGGTCGGGCTCGGGCGGGTACCCGACACACTCGGGCCTAGGGGAACCCGACTGATTTCGGGCGGCCCGACTGGTCTCGGGCCGCCCGACTAGTCTCGGGCCGCCCGACTGATCTCGGGTATTTCGTCTGCTTCGGGCCAACATGGCAGACTAGAGGCTGTTCGGTGTAACTCTCACGCTCCATGATACCGGCGATTCAGTGCGAGACACGCTCATGGAGCGTAAGAGTTACACCGAACAGCCTCGAGTCCGCCATCTTGACCCGAAGCAGACGAAATACCCGAGATCAGTCGGGCGGCCCGAGACTAGTCGGGCGGCCCGAGACCAGTCGGGCCGCCCGAAATCAGTCGGGTTCCCCTAGGCCCGAGTGTGTCGGGTACCCGCCCGAGCCCGACCGACTTTCTTCGGCCCGACCCGAGGCGTCGGGTACCCGGCACATGGCACAGCCTGCACACCCTTAAAGACGTGTGTAACTGAGGGCGGCAGAATCGACATCGTGTCACAGAATTCTGATTTAACTCGATTGCAATTATTTATCAGCGTTGCCATATCAAATCATTGCCTCCGCGTAAAAACCTCGTCTTACATACGTTAGAGAGCTAATAGATTTAAAGATTGAATGTAAAGCTACTTTTGATTCGCGGAGCGGAGCGATCGTGAAAAATTGCATACGGTCTTCTTTTGTTGAACAGTTGCCCAGGGTTGCCCAGGGTAGGCAAGCTGCCGTGTTATGAAAAAGGACTGATAACAGCGCCGCTTGTATTCCCGGGGACGAACTAAAGGCATACATTTTTGTATAGCATGCCTATCTATGTTAATGTATACTCAATGGCTGTATTTAAGAGCTTGCCTTGTTTTCTTTACAATTTTATTTTAAAATGAAAATAACGTTATGTTTCAAGTAACAATTTTTTATTAATGTTCACAATAAAAAAGAATTATAATTTACATACATAGGTATACATAGATGTACATAGGAACACAAATACTTTCTAACCTCCAATTTCTTTACAGAAGATAACCGAACGTTTTTTCCTTTGCATCATACTTAGAAAATGGAAACAACTCAAATTACAACAGTATTTTAATAATTATAATAAATATGAGAACTATGACATAAATAATAATTATGTCTGAAGTTCTTTTGACTACACACTTTCGTCTTGAATGATTTACTTTTACCCACAATGGCGGTTCGGAACAAAATTAACTGTTCAGTTCTGGCGGTAACAGAATCACACCGATTCTCTCTTGCAAATGTAGTTGAATTTTTTTTTTTTTTTTCTTGTTTGACTGGGTTGAGCCTCTTGGAGCACTAACAAGGTGGAGGACCGAGATCTGCGACCCGTAGTGTCGGTGGCTCAGTGAGAGGCGCCTGTGAGCGATGGCCCAGGGTAACCCGACTGATGTCGGGTAGTCCGACTGATCTCGGGTATTTCGTCTGCTTCGGGGCCAACATGGCGGACTAGAGGCTGTTCGGTGTAACTCTTACACTCCATGAGCGTGTCTCGCACTGAATCGCCGGTATCATGGGCGTGAGAGTTACATCGAATAGTCTCGAGTCCGCCATCATTGGCTCGTAGCAGACGAAATACCCGAGATCAGTCGGACTACCCGACATCAGTCGGGTTACCCGAGACCGGTCGGGTTTCCCAGGGCTGTGAAACTCTTATGGGACAACTCTAAGGGTGTGCAAGCTGTGCCATGTGCCGGGTACCCGACGCCTCGGGTCGGGCCGAAGAAAGTCGGTCGGGCTCGGGCGGGTACCCGACACACTCGGGCCTAGGGGAACCCGACTGATTTCGGGCGGCCCGACTGGTCTCGGGCCGCCCGACTAGTCTCGGGCCGCCCGACTGATCTCGGGTATTTCGTCTGCTTCGGGTCAAGATGGCGGACTCGAGGCTGTTCGGTGTAACTCTTACGCTCCATGAGCGTGTCTCGCACTGAATCGCCGGTATCATGGAGCGTGAGAGTTACACCGAACAGCCTCTAGTCTGCCATGTTGGCCCGAAGCAGACGAAATACCCGAGATCAGTCGGGCGGCCCGAGACTAGTCGGGCGGCCCGAGACCAGTCGGGCCGCCCGAAATCAGTCGGGTTCCCCTAGGCCCGAGTGTGTCGGGTACCCGCCCGAGCCCGACCGACTTTCTTCGGCCCGACCCGAGCCCGACGAGCCGGGTATTTGCACACCCTTAGACAACTCGGTCGTCGATTCGCAGCGCCACCTGTTATCCGGGGATAAGAACTAACCCTGTATCTTCGATCATATTACGAAATATAATAAATTATAAAGAACATTAAAAAAATAAAGGTTTTGTGTAATCCCTTCTGTTCCTAGTTCCCATCTAAACGTAGTTTAGCGTAAAAGATGCAGGGAAACGCGTGAAATTTACTCTTCCTCTACTTTTACTCTATCATTACTCTTACTCTTACTCATGTTTTACTCTCGCCTCACTGTGGCCTATTCTAGCTATTAGTTTGCTTAATTTTACTCGATTCTACTTGACCTGACCCTTATTGCATTATTACACCACATATTGGCTTCATTTTTCGTTATATTCTTACTTTACTCCGGCATTACTCTTGCCTTACTCCCGACTTACTCCCGCTCGATTCAGCCCTATTCTAACAGTTATTTTACTTGTTTTCAATTGATTTTAGTCCACTTTACCACATATTTTTCTACTCATCCGTATTGCCATTCTTGTTTCCGATCCGTATTCCTTTGCCCCCATCCTGTGCCGCCCGAGGGAAGAACCCGTTGCGAATGTGCCCAGATGAAACCATCAGTTGTACATAGTTTCTTCCATTTAGGCGGCATTGTATATAATAATTTAAAAATCTGGGCACACTCGAAAAAACTTACGGAGAGACTTCTTGAAGCTTGCACCCCACATATGCCGCTTGTGGGGTGCAGGCTTCATTCCGCAGTAGCAAGTAAGATTTTAAAGTACAAATTTCGTAAATGTATCATTGCGCATTTTATACAAATGTGCAATGTATATATCAAAAAACATTGAGCCGTTCATTTTAAAAGTCGATAGTTCATTTTTTTCATTTATCTTAATTCACTTTCATGTTTATACTTACTTTGCTTTATTTTCATTTCTCTTCATTTACTTTCGGCGATTTTTAAAATGAATAGCTCAATTTTAAATTTTTTCGTACTATTGTATACATTTTAGTTATTATATTTATGTATTATGCATTGTACTAGGCGTAGCGAAAAGTTCTGTCCATTTAGCGTATGTTAATGTACAATTTATCATTTTTAAAAATAATTTTCTATTATGGTGGAAGCGGACAGAACTCCTCGGCACACCTAAATGTTTCTATTACTTTTTGTTTGTATTTGTTTATTGTAAATTATTGAAATTTTTTTATAATATATGTACGCATTCTTCCCATATGTCTGTTTATTCATTTACCATCGTTTTACCTAACGCCTTTCCAATTTTTTTTTATTTTTTATTCGGCCAAAGCTACTCATTCCTAGTAGAGTAGGCTCCACTCCGCGTAAGTTATACAAAAAGGCGATTCTAAAACTAGTCATGACTATTGTTACACTTTCTGTTTGCAACTTTTGATACTTATCTTTCGTATCTTACCGATAAAATGAATGTTTAATTTAGGTTCATTGTCTCTTTAAAACTTTCGTCTCGAAGCTACTTCTGCTTTATAACACAGTGGTAGGGTTACGTATCTACGCAGTCTACGCAGGCGCAATCAACTGCAGTAGGTCGATGGGGCTGGATGGGGCACATAACCTCACATAACCTGAACAGAAGATACTCGAATAATTAGGTATGTTTTCTGCCTACTCAGCTTTCCGTAGAGTATCAGTACGAATTTGTTCTTAAGACGTTCTTAAGATATTGACGAAATTAATATTCTAACGCGTATTGTTACAGATCCCACATGTGGCATCCATACAGATTGGTAATGTGCTTCCGAGGATGCGGATCATCAACAAAAAAGGTAATATAAATCCAAATCATTCATACTGTTCTTTATACCAATACTTTTTTTACTGTGTTCTAATTTGTTTACTGTCTTTTGTTTCAGATAGCAATATGGATCAAGAAGAAGTGTTATAAACAGTTCAGTGCAGTGTAAAAGTTACAACAATCGTAAATAAGTGTTAGTAGATGTATTTGTAAGTGTATATGCAAATCTAACGAAAATAAATCAATGTACATATATATTTTGCGTATTTTTGTTTAACACCTAAATAAGAAAAAAATAACTGTACGTTTAGAGGAACCGCCTATATTTGAAAGCCGCCCCCCTTGCCCCGTTACCCTATTTAGTTCTATGATCGTGCTGCAGGTGCCGCTAGTTGCGCTGTACTTCTTATCCCAGGATAACAGGCGGTGCTGCGGCAACGGCGACCAAAAGTTTTACATTGAGTTGTACAGCCCTGGGGTTTCCCTAGACCCGAGTGTGTCGGGTACCCGCCAGGGTCGACAAGCTGTAATGGGCTCAGCGGTTCCGAGTTACGCCCCGCTCAGCTAGCAGGTGGCGATAGTGACACTACTCACACATACACACTGAATTGAAGAATTTCAAATACACTAGCAAGAGAGAATCGGTGTGATTCTGTTACCGCGAGTAAATCGCTCAAGACGAAAACGTGTAGCCAAAAGAATTCTAGACATAATTATTATTTATTTCATAGTTCTTATACTTATTATAATTATTAAAATACTGTTATAATTTAAGTTGGTTCCCTTTTTAAGTATGAAACAAAGGAAGAAACGTTCGGTTATTTTCTGTAAAGAAAACAGAGGTTAGAAAGTGTATGTGTTCCTATGTACACCTATGTATATTATAATTCTTTTTTATTGTGAATGTTAATAAAAAATAGTTAATTGAAGCATAACGTTGTTATTTTAATTTAAAAATAAAATTGTAAAGAAAACAAGGCCAACTTTAGAATATAATCACTGTATATACATTGATATAGATAGGTATGCTATACATAAATTTATGCCTTTAGTTCGCCGCTCAGCTAAAAGCGGCGCTGTTTGCGGACCTTTTTCATACACGGCAGCTTGCCTACCCTGGTACCCGCCCGAACCCGACCGACTTTCGTCGACCCGACCCGAGACCGACGAGTCGGGTATTTGTACACCCTTAAAGATCAGTAATATGAATTCCTATAAATGTAGTCTATATTAAAGGTACCACACTTGAAAAAATTATTTCTTTGCTCGATGTGTTGGCACTATTGATGTCCGACACGGCCAAACTCAAGTTTGAGCAAGTTTGAGCTGTGTCTTGCAGTGTCGCTCTGTGTTTCTCTGTGTTGTGACGTCCGGTGGACTATAGCGGTACCAACATCGAAATATTGTACTCTTTATTTTTAATTTCCTTAAGTTAGTCACTAGCGTGATTTTCTCCTTCTGCACCCATCGATAGTCCACGTCAGCGCTTGCAGCGCGTGTTTCAAAGGGCCAACGGCTTTCTTAGCAATCTTCAAAAGGCCACGTAAGGGAGAAACGATGGGACGGTGGGAGAAAACGTATATAAATAGGATGCGCACCGAGCGCAGTGGACTTCTCGGATTTTTCTTGTACTTTTTCAACCGGCTTTTGCCGGACCAGTATTCGTACTTTTAGAAGATTCTCTTGCAGAGACTTCTAGGAGTTCCTCCGATTCATATTGTAAATTTAGTCTTAATCAAATAACGAAGAGACGAAGTATAACTCTTCCAACGATTCAACTACGACATTTCCAAAGAGTTACTAAGTATCAATCCAATTTCTATATCCATACTCTTAGGAGTCGATTCAATTCCAAATCAAACTCAAGCTCCAATCGTATTCAGACTTTTAGCAAGTCTATTCAAATCGAACGTATTTTGTATCTACATTTATATCGTAACATTGTAACCATTAGTTTAATCACTCTTATTTTGTAACAATATATTTTATACTTGTTTACTCAAACTCTGCATACTTTAATTAAGAAACCACCTTCTTCGATCTTCCTATTTTTACTTAATTTCAATTCTTTAATAATCTTCAATTCAATTTTACTGCGTATGATAATCCTCACGAGCAAAATCTAAGTCAATCCACTTTACCTAGTTCCACTGTAAGCGGACGACCCGCTCGTGGAACTTCCTCATCTCTTGTAAGCGGACGACCCGCTCAGAGATCAATCCATCTTTCCCAATTCTACTGTAAGCGGACGACCCGCTCGTGGAATTTATCCGACCCTTTGCGAGAGGACGAACCTCTCCGAAATTAACCCTTCAACCGAACGTAGACTCGCTCATTGGATTTTTACGCATTTCTTAAAGAGATTCTAATGACGAGAACTAGACGCTCAGGCCGAAAGAACTTTCTTCGCAGCCTTCTCGCGCAATTATATACATATGGGCGCCCAGCTACTCTTCCTCTCGGAAGAGAAGAGCGAGGTGAACGATCACCTGTAATTCAGTCGCGTAAATCAGAGCCAATAGTAAAACCTATCGAAATTCCGAAAACGGTCGAATCAGTATCAGCCGAACTAGTTGAGAAAAGGATTCCGTGGGTCCTGATTCCCGTGGACATTCCAGCCCCTGCGAGGGTCTTCTCGCTCAGCCCTCGAGACCCGAGATTCTGGGTCTATCGAGTAAGACCGCAAGAATAGGATACAAGCACTTTATTTCCCTGTTAGGAAGCACCAGCTATTCGAAAGACGCCTGTACGAGTTAACCCGACAGACGTTGATGTATTCAAATTATCGATAGACGGTATGCAGATGCCGTGGATTGTCACGAGGATGTGACAATTTTGCCTGTTCCATCACCAGCATCAATTCAGCGCCTGAGATTCGGCAACCCGCCCTACGTCGGTCAGGCAGGATTTCTACACTCCGAGACCTCTTCCCCGTTCCTCGAGGGAGTCTGCAGGAGAGAGAGAGGAAAAGAGAGAAGGAGAGAGACGAAGACACAACGAACGATAAGTCAAACTATCTTTTATTCTTTCTCGCATATTTCAAAGACTTATAACGAAACGCTTTGCAAACGGCTGGGTCCCAGCCATTTGACCGCCCAGGCGGGAAGGCAAAATACCAGCAAAAATCCCGGTAACACGGTTTTGAAACGATATCCCTATTCGAGTTTACTAGCCTAGTGATTTCAATTCTCTGCTCGTTTCACCTCCGTCGCTGGGACGTGACAGTGTCAACCAGCATGCTAAACAACTTCAGTGTCGCTAACCACGAAAATCCCCTGGTCCGGGTCACGGGTAAATTCTCTCCTGATTGCCTACCATAAATCGCAAAAGTACCTTTTCCACTTAAAAACAAGCAGCCTCGACTGCTGCTCGCCCTTACTACAAGGGATGACGCACGCGTGTCGGAAGCTTAATATGCAGCTGCGTACACAGCTTCTCATCTACTCACTTATACATCAAGTACCCATCTTTACTCCATCGCTTTAAGCCTCAAACCAAAACCTTTCGACTTATAGGGTGCTTTCCAACAAGAGACACAGGCGACACTGTGTAACACAGTGTCTACATTGGTGCTTTCCAACTATGACACAGAGCAATGCCGGTGATAAAGGTATCCAACAGGGGAACCCAGGGGGAGGAAACTCTTATGGAGATTCTTCGACCACGTTAGTTTCAGAAAAAGCTTTCTCGTTCAGATGGCAGCACGTATGAAAACTCATACACGTACAGTTTCTGTAATCTGTGAGGAACTTACACATTTACTACTTCTCCAATTCGTGTAATCGCGCAATTCCGCCTCCATCATTTCTGGCAATTTCTGGCAACGACCATTTGTGATACATAACCACGAGCGGATACTACCAGAAACTAGAATTATTATCGCATATCATTTTACTATTTTACATTTTACTATTATTTATATTGTTTTATTCAATATTTTATATATACTATTATTTATATTATTTTATTCATTATTTTATATATACTATTATATATATTACTTTTTTTTCACTTATTAATTTAACATTTATTCTTTTTTTTGTTTCTCAATTATATATTGCATTTGCAGTGTTCATTCTGTGTTACTTTTTAATAGATAAACATGAGGAGACTGTGCGCAGTTCCAGGATGCTGTTCAGGTGGAGAGGCTCCAGGCCATAAATTTCCCAAAAATGCGGAAAAATCTAATTTATGGGTGCAGGCAATAGGGAACATCGAGCTCATGAAAATTAGTGCACAACAGCGGCAAACATACAAAAGTATGTTATAAGCACTTTCATGAAAATGCTTATCTGGCCGGGAAGTACCGCCAATTGCGTTCAGATGCAATTCCGGTTTTGAATCTGCCAATGGAAATGGAAAGCCTAGCACCTAGCACTTCATATGAGGTACAAAGCCAGCAAGTTCTACATGTAGCACCAAGTAAGTATTAAGAAAATATTTATAAGTAAATTAGGTATTATAGAGAGTTTATAAATGCAATGTATTTTTGTATTGCTTTAGGAACAGAGGAAATGAATATTGATGCTGATTGTATTTAGTACTACAGTGGCTGCGGCCGTAGAACATTATTCACAATGTAAGTTAACTTTTATAACAGTATCGCTATGTATTTGCACATTCTTGGCATTTACATATATTTCAATTAGTACTATACCTTTTTCAGGTACTTGCGATACAATCCCGGAATCGTGGAAAGTACCAAGAGATGATGGGATGGTGATAGCCGCTACACTAAATTTTTTTGACAAATTATTTAATTCCGTAAACGGTCATTCCTTCAAACAGGATGCACCTTTACGAGTTATTTTATCAGAAGGAAGCGAGCACCACGAATTTTGGGCTGCGGCAATACCGCGAATAAAAAAGATGCGTGAAGAGAGGAGATACACCTCTTTAAAAATCCTGGTCTCGGCTGACCCGGCCGTCAGTACTTATCAAAGGGTCCCTGGCTGGTGCACCATGCCTAACTCCGCCATAGACGGTCCCAAGCCCGTTTGAGAAAGGAGGAGGGATAGTATATAAAAAAGTGAATAATGTAATTATAAGATAAGTAGCTATAAGTGACCAATGTAAACAAATGTATTTTAAATTTATACTATTGTAGAAATAAATAAGTTGTAACTTAATGTATTCCCTTGATATATTTTATATAAAAAGTATACTAAATTCTATTTCACAATAGCGTGAAAAAAATCACAAACTATTGGGAAATAGAATTTGGTATACTCATACCTTTCTAATTCTAAAGTTGAAAGCTGTAGTATATACTATATATATGGTATATATAGAACAGTATGGTATATATATATATAGAAATTAGTTCCAGAAAAAGCTTTCTCGTTCAGATGGCAGTACGTCCGCGGTCGAAATTTAAAGCATGGGAGTTACCTCCAGTTACCTCTCCCTGGGGGAACCTGTGTGAGTTTATGCACTTCAAGAGTAGAGGTGCGCTGTTTCTTGTTTAGAATGATTTTTAAGATTTTAGATTGGACTGATTGGAATCTTTTCCGATCAGCGCGGGAAAGAAGATTCCACCAGAGTGGAGAGCCGTAAACCAGGATGGGCCTGAGGCACATTTTATAGGTTAGAATATTGAGCTTTAGTGTAGCAACAAATTAGTTATAAATTCTTATTCGTTGATGTCACAACGAATTGAGTGTCCCTGGTGTTCAGGATAGAATAACCATTTTGACAGTTAAAAGATGCATAAAATTTGATGCACTTCTTTAAGCATATTTTGTCCATGAATGTTCCATAATTGATGAGTGTTTTGCATACAGATAGATATTATTGATCTACTTGCCTTAAGTCAGGCTGTTGAATTAGTTACACGCCGCGAGCCTTTTCTGAGTCGCTCCGCCTGCTTCTCCTTCTCAACTATTTTACCCAACCAGGAATGACTTGCCAGACTCGGCGTATTACACGAGTATAGTGCAGTGATGCTAGGACGTGGGATTTTCTCCCACGTGGGAGCCATCGTGCGCATGCGCATGCTGACGTCACAGCTCGGCGGGAATTAAATCCATAGACGTATCTATCTATGCCAGGCTGTTGAATTAGTTACACGCCACGAGCCTTTTCTGAGTCGCTCCGCCTGCTTCTCCTTCCCAACAATTTCACCCAACCAGGAACGACTTGCCAGACTCGGGTATTACACGAGTATAGTGGCGCTTTAGAGCGCTATTCGCCTCTGTTCGCTCGCGCTGGAAAGATGCCGCGCACGCCGATTACGGGAAAAAAAAATCGATGCGCGTATCCCGTCGACTGACGTTATCTGTCAACGAACAGTTTCAGATCGCGTCACATGGCGTTTAGGTTAAAACAAAAGTATTACTAGTAAAAAAGTATGCTCAGATATGTCTTGAATTAAATGCGATTAACAGATTGTTAGCAGAAAAATATTGAAATTTAACTTTGTTGCATTCCTCGATACAAAACGAAAGAAGCGCGTTTTCGCTGCTTGACACTCAAACGGTTAAAATCTATTGCTAACAAGTAACTTGTAAGTTGACCGTGTCGGCAACAATGTATTCTTTGACGCGAGAGCTAACGTTTTGCTGTCGCCGTATTTTTAAATTATTTGCGTTGGAAATTAATTTATACGTGCGCGTGCTAGATCGTAACACAACTGTTTCTTTAGTATACATATGAATTAAAGAAACAAGAGGTAACAAATTCAAGATTACTGGATATAATTTTAATAAACTATCGTTATGATTGTTGTATGTATGGTTGTGTGTATAAATGTATGCAAAGTAGAACCATTTATTTTAGAAGAAAATGTTATATGTATATATAAAAGTTTCATAATATTGTGGAGATAATATCGATGCAATACTAATTTTTTTATTTATTTATTTCCTCATCTTTACTTGAAGGAAAACTTCATTGTTTGTATAGAAATATATATCTACATTGAATGAAAACATATATTCACAAATAGAAATATATGTTTATGTTGTTTAAATTAGATACCCTCAATGTTTCCATTGGTATTTTGAGATACAATATAAGTTTTTCAATGGTATTCCTGTCACTATTCTCTGCCGAATTTGCCAAACCACCGCCGGAAGTCCAAAAACATTAAAATCTCTTAATCGCATTTAATTCAAGACATATCTGAGCATACTTTTTTACCAGTAATACTTTTGTTTTAACCTAAACGCCATGTGACGCGATCTGAAACTGTTCGTTGACAGATAACGTCAGTCGACGGGATACGCGCATCAATTTTTTTTCCCGTAATCGGCGTGCGCGGCGTCTTTCCAGCGCGAGCGAACAGAGGCGAATGGCGCCCTAAAGCGCCACTATACTCGTGTAATACGCCGAGTCTGGCAAGACATTCCTGGTTGGGTAAAATAGTTGGGAAGGAGAAGCAGGCGGAGCGACTCAGAAAAGGCTCGCGGCGTGTAACTAATTCAACAGCCTGCCTTAAGTGATGAAAAGATTGATGACACTAATGCCAACATGGTAAAAACGATTCACCAGTAAGGTGATGAAGGTAATGAGAATGGCCAAGTGTTAGGTTGAGTTGGTACTTTTTGTACATGTCTCTGTTATTTCTTGATAAACATCTGTGATGGTAGCTATTACTTTCATCTTGCTTATGGAATGGGAGACCATCCTTGTTTGAGTCTTTAAGGTGACTACACGAATTAGTCTATTTTTACTTGAATGTAAATGAGTTACACGAGTGAGAACACACTTGTATGGTGACACCTGTGCATTTGTATTGATTGCTACAAAGCTAATTTTGATCTTGTTCGATGGGTCGTACCATTTTGAGGTGGATATCTGCTCTTATCATGAAGTGATGAATGATGCCAAAATAGTTGTTTGTTTTGCTGAATGAGTTACCAAATTGCTGAAAGATAATGCGGCGTTGACTGCAGTACAATATGAGAAAATATCCAGGAGAAAGAACGGAAATATCCTTTGGATCGTCACTAAGTAGTTCGAGTGGTCATAAATTCTTCATGAATCCACAACTTTGTCAGCATCTCTTGGAGGTCTTCCAGATCTTGATGAACAACAACACAATGAGTGCGACTACTATGATGATGTTAGCCCTAGACTAAAAACGAGCTAGTCAAATACAGAGAGTTGAGGAATTGACATAAAGTATGTGCTCTTTGATGATATTTAGCTTCATAATTTTTACATAGCAATCAGCACCAATGATAATGTCTGCAAACCTTGATCCGAGATACTTTGGAACAACGAGTTACAACTTCGAGCTGTGGCTTGCATTTTTGAGAGTGAACTGTAAAAGAAGATAGTAGGGTAAGGTTGTGTAAATCGTACCACCGCTTAAATCGTACATTCTAAATATTAGGCGTAATATCATGCTAACTGCACCTTTTCCGGCAAAACGAGTTACTCTCTCGTCAATCATATTGTTTCATATTGTATTCATCTCCCGCCATTACCGTAGAAAGGCAATTTCTTAAGAAGTAAGTTTATCGTATTTTTCGTATAACTTTTACTGCCTGGTTAGTAGTTCATCTTGCAAGCACATTATTGTTAATATCATGCGTCACATTTTCAAGTCATGTAGTAGCATTTAAGGAGTTCTTTACCACAAACAAAATCGTTTTAGCTTTATTCAGTGTTTAGCTATGGTCATTATAATTATAAATTGTGCCGTATCTTAAATCGTACCTACATGAAATTCCAAAATCGTACCGGTACAACTTAGGAGTTTATTATTTATTATTACATAACTTTGATTGAACCCTTTCGGTATTACTGCCGCCCATTGACTTTGCTTTAGAATTGTTAATAATGTAGGATGAACGTTTTTGGATGCAGAGGCTGTGTTATGAACCTGGCTTAATGTACCGGGTTTATTATACGGACGATTAGTCGACTATTTTTGAGTACTAATTAGTTTTAAAGGACGCAGATGTGTACCCTTGGACATATCTGCGGACCTAATCGTGCAAGACGTCCTCGCCTTTGAGTTTGATTGTTTCCATATTTTGACATAGGCTCAATAGTTATTGCCGTGTAATAAACTGGTGAGGCGCTGGCAAGGCGGCCCAAATTCATCGTATAGCCACCCCCTGGGCCAGCAGGCCGTAAGAGCTGCGCCTCCAGGCAAACCCGACCTCACCTTTACAAGCCTCTCGGAGGTCAAGGGTGAGGAGCTTCAACCTGGAGGCAGTGATGCCAGAACGAGGGATTTTTCCCAAGCATGCGCACTACCAAATCCTCAGTAATGTGTACACTTTACTCAAATATGGGGTATCGTTAGACCCCCGTGACAATTTAAATACGGTAGAAATTACAGGAACAGGACATTTTTAAAAGGAATAATATATTTACGTGTATATAAATAAATATATGTTTTCTTATTATTTTGCATATCTGCAGCCGATTTATTAAATGAATACCAACATTTGTTGCGAGAGTAAGGAAAACTGCAGAAAACGTCCAGAGTTTTGGACGTCTTTGCGCGTGATGGTCGCCAAATGTTGTTAAATAATAAAAAATCTGGCGACCAGACCCGGGCCTCAAAGAACGGTAAACTTTCCCTTCGTTTCGAACGCGCTTTTGTCTCCGTACGAAGGAACAGTCACTCTGATATACTAATATTGCACTACGATACAATATTTTATTCAGTTTAACGAAAAGCGCGGAAAACGACTGGAAAGGGCCCCTTATGCGACATACTGTTGCATAGATAGATACGTCTATGGAAATAATTCCCGCCGAGCTATGACGTCAGCATGCGCATGCGCACGAAGGCTCACGCATGGGAAAAAATCCCACGTGGGAGTCATCGTGCGCATGCGCATGCTGACGTCACAGCTCGACAGCGGTTGTTTCCATGGACGTATCTAGTAAAATGTCCTCTTCCTGTAATTTCTACAGTATATCAATTGTCACAGGGGTCTAACGATACCCCATATTTGAGTGAAGTATATACGTTACTGAGAATTGGGTAGCGCGCACGGGTGGGAAAAATCCCACGTCCTGGCATCACTGGCGTTGCCGATGCCCTCGCACCCCCTTGAACGACGATGTCATTGCATTCCACCCAAATATCAGAGTCTTCTGATTGGCTCTTGGAAAAGAGTGGGAGAATGCAGTGACAACCCGTAACGCATAAAAGGACTACGCATTTACACTTAGAAGCGCATTAACACCTCGATCATCAATTACTCTACACGTTTGTAAATAGTTGTAAAATACAGTCCATTAAAATCTAATCTTAAAAACAAAAATCAAAGGCGAATTCAGAGCTTACTGGAACCACGTCTAAACAGGCTGCCTGGAACTGTTTGTAAGAGTGCTGGTCACCAGCAACTCACTGTTTGGGTTGAGAGTGAATGTTAGACCTTAATGTGACTGAAGGATGCTTGTTTGTATAAATGAGAGTGAATCGTGAAAGAATGCGAGTGTTTCCCGAAATCGTGGTGCGGGTGTTTTAGGAAAAGGGCAGCACTGTCTGTATGAGGATGGGTATAAGCGAGTGTGGACGAAAAGTAAGGGCAGAGTGTTTCGAGAGTTAGTTAAGAAAAGGTTTGTGAGCGTTAGAGAGTTCGAGCTGCGTTAAATAAAGAGACATTTTCAAAGAAAACCTTTATTATGTCCCACAATAACACTCGGTTTTGTATAATAATATTTGTGAGGAAGACCGTGAGGAAAATATGATCCAGTGCCTAAAATGCAAAGGATGGATACGTTTATGTGCGAGAGTTCACAAAAAAATTAATAAATATCTTTGTGATCTTTGTTGTAACTAAATGTGTAAATAAATTAATCAAGAGAAAGAAGATTTTATTATAGTTGCCCAAATTTAAACGTCGGTACGATTTAAGCTATAGGTGGTACGATTTAACCCTTTCAATACGGAGAAAAATCAGTCCGAGTGCGCTCCATTGCCGGAATCAGTTATTTCTCCTCCAAGCGATTATTAGATAAAATAACTTTTATGCCTAAAAGGTTGAAGCACCATCAACAACAATAATTTCACAAGCTCCATGGATGGGACAGCATATGTCCCGCCGTAAACCAAAAGCATCTGAACCCCGGCCGGAATCCTAGAGTCAATAACTCATTTTTATTGACAATTTACTTAACATTTTGATGATTATTTTGGGCAACGTTTCTTTATTAACATTTTCATGTACATTTGCGTTAACATTTTTATTAACATATTTATTTATGAACCTTTTTCGGAATTAGAGAGAAATGAATAAATTGACGTGATTAGATCGGGAATGATCAAGATGAGAAATTTATGGACTCAGAACGATTGAGACGGCCTTAGAATCAGTTTTAAGGCTCAACTTGGCGTTATTTTCTGTCCTAGATGTTTTGCAGTAACTGAGACATATGTTGTCCCAGCCGTAATATCAAAAATTTTTCAGACTGGGACAGCACATGTCCCGTCCGGTGCGAAAGGGTTAAGATACTGATTTCCTAAATCGTATAAAGTGCGATTTCATACATTTTATTAATTTCATCCAAACGAGTAAGTTGGCAAGAAATTTTAATGTAATATACAGGGTGGTCCACACAACGTGTGCACCGTTAAAAACTACCAAAATATGCGTTGCACAAAAAAGTTTTTATATAGAAGTTGCATGGTCTGAAGGGGCACATTATATAGTGTAGTTATTTTTTTTATAGGTGGAGGCGTTTCGGAGATTTGAAGGTCAACTTTGTTTTTTTAAATGGAATGCTATATTTTTTATATCAAAATATGGAAGAATGTCGAATTCTGAGTAAAAAAGTTTTGACATTTATTTGCCCTAAACCTAATAACTAACGAGTAATTTCACTTTATTTCCTGAAAATTTTCTTCGCGTAATATCAAGTTAGAAATTCGACCTTATCACAGATTTCCGCAGGACAGCGATGTTTACGTGACAGTGTTTACTAATATGAGTGACCTAGTGGCTTAACGCAACTAATGTAAATGTTCAAAGTGATATCCATTGGCATTAATACAGTGATGCAATCTATTAACTAATGAAGAAACTGCATTCTGAATCATATCCGCACTGAGTGTAATGCATGCTTCACGAATACGATGTTTCATATTCTCAGATGTTGTTGGTGGTTCACGATACACTGTGTCTTTTAATGTGCCCCACAGAAAATAGTCTAAAGGAGTAAGGTCCGGTGAGCGTGGAGGCCACATAAATCGTCCGCCACGACCAATCCATCGATTAGGAAATTTTCTATCCAGTACTTGCCTTACATTACGCGCGTAATGTGCAGGACAACCATCATGTTGATACCAGATTTGTGTAAGGATATTTAAAGGTACATTTTCCAATAAAGATGGTAAAGTGTCATTCAAAAAGTTAGCATATTTTTGTCCTGTTAGTCGATCATTAATAAAATATGGCCCAATCAATTGGTTGCCCAGTATTCCACACCACACATTAACGCTCCATTGACGTTGGTGGTCGACTTCTCTCATCCAGTGAGGATTTTCTGGTGCCCAATAATGCATATTTTTCAAATTAATCTGCCTGCGATTAGTAAACGTTGCTTCATCAGTGAACAAAACTTTTTGTAAAAAATAATTATCACTGTTCATTTGATGCAGGAACCACTGGCAGAACCGAACGCGGTTTTCATAATCCGTTCCATGGAGTTCCTGATGAAGTGCTAGGTGATAGGGACGATGTTTTTCATTATGAAGGATGCGTAGTACACTTGTTTTGCTAATTCCAGATCCTCGTGAAATCTGTCGTGTACTAATATGGGGGTTTTCTGTTACCGCTGCTAGGACCGCAATAGCATTTGCATCAGAAGTAGCAGTTTTCGTTAAGTTACGTTTAGTAACATTAAGACTTCCGGTTCGTCGAAGCGATTGACACATTCTCTCAAATATGGCTCGAGATGGCTGATTTCGTTCAGGATACCTTTCGGCATAGATGGCTTTGGCTCTTATTGCATTTTTATGGCACTCACCATAAACTAAAAGCATATCAACTTTTTCGCTATTACAAAATTTCATTTTTACTTTTATCTGTCTGGTAAATACACACAACACCGAAGGTAACTTCAATACTGGATTACGAATATAAAGACGATTGCGAATCATGATAGATGTTGTGTTGATAAACACTGTCACGTAAACATCGCTGTCCTGCGGAAATCTGTGATAAGGTCGAATTTCTAACTTGATATTACGCGAAGAAAATTTTCAGGAAATAAAGTGAAATTACTCGTTAGTTATTAGGTTTAGGGCAAATAAATGTCAATACTTTTTTATTCAGAATTCGACATTCTTCCATATTTTGATATAAAAAATATAGCATTCCATTTAAAAAAACAAAGTTGACCTTCAAATCTCCGAAACGCCTCCACCTATAAAAAAAATAACTACACTATATAATGTGCCCCTTCAGACCATGCAACTTCTATATAAAAACTTTTTTGTGCAACGCATATTTTGGTAGTTTTTAACGGTGCACACGTTGTGTGGACCACCCTATATAATAAATACGGCAGTAGCATATCTTCGATTTAAAATATGCACTAAAATACATATAAGTACATGCAAATTTTCATGCATTTTTTGCTTTAAGATATTTAAATACAATAATGTTAACAGTATTTTATGAATACACATGAAAATAATGCATTACATGTAACAAATACTTAAAAAACTGTAACCGTTTACATACTCTTGTGATGTTTATTTAGATGCCACAACAAAATGAACGCGTTTAACGTCACCACTCAAACGAACCAGACAAAACTAAATACTTACAATGCATTAGAAGAACGCAATCTTGAATATATGTAAACATGAACAGAATAACGTCGTTCGCTTTTGACACAGTGGTGCTTTAATGTAGCAGAATCTGCATGTTTACTTACTTCTGTTATCCACTGTACTTATAAACAGATGTTATCAACTGTTCTCCTTTCATTTTAATTTACAAATTTACAATACTAGTATAATGCAGATAATTTTTGGATTATGGCAATTTATTTTTCGTTTTAAATGAAAAGTAGCGCAGACAATATCTTCGCGATCTTATTTTTTTAATCATGTATTCATCAGAATTATGGTTATAAACACCTTTTTCCTATACACGTAATCCCCGCTCGACTTTCCTTTACCAGATATTGGGAAAAACTTTTGCTACTGCTGTATTGCATTTGACCTATATATTTATATGTCTATGGCAATGTGTATGTCAGCATAATACGGTCGCTTATGTACTACTTCTACGGCGGCCGTCAAAGAGTCTTTACATCTAGTGAACTCCTCAAAAAGGTATCTTATAAGTTGGTGTTTTCCAAAGTGTAGTACATGTATCCCCTGGAGCAGGCCTGTCAAGGTCTTGCTCGCCAGAGCCGTTTTTCGAGTTGCTCCGCCTGCTACTCCTTCCTATACACTCGAGAGCTCGCTGATTGACTATGCCTCCCCTTAATAGTAGCGGACCTATTGACATGAGCACGGGCGCATTCGGGGCGACATTCGTAGTTAATCAGTCGCGCTGAAAAGACGTGCCTCGCGCGTCGTTTGCGGAAATCAGAACGTCGTGCGTGGCACGTCAATTAAGGTTATTTGTCGAAATACAATTTCACACCGCACTATATCGCATGTAGGGTAACACAAAAGTATTGTTAGTGAAAAAGTATGCTCGAATATGTGTTAAATAAAGTACAATTAATATATTTTAATATTTTTGGGCTCCTGGCGACGGTTTTACCGAAATTAACCACTACGTTATGCATTACGACTAAATATAGTATTGTGTTCCAGCATCAATTTTACATATAGAGATGCATCTCAACGGTTTCTTTCATCTGTACGATTGTTAAAAAACATTTCCTTCATTTATATTTTAATGCGATTTCTCGATAATGATTCAGAGGAAAAGGACATTGATACAGTGGAATAGATTTTTAGAAGATAACTTTGTAACAAAGAGTGCATTTGCATATTTCCATGGGTAATGTGGAAACCTATTACAGTAGAACTCCTATATCTTCGAACACTTTAAGTTCGACTTCTCCTATCCCTACTTCCCCTACTCCTTGCCATCTGTCTGCGCAGTGTCACGTAGTGTGATATCCCCTCTACGACTAGTAAGAAGATTTCTGTCTCACTCAGAATCGAGTGGAGGGGGTATCCTATAAGTTCTAATTCTTAGATTTCTGGTCCCGTAGCTTCGAACTTATAGGAGTTCTACTGTACCTCTTTACTGGCAAGAGACTACACAACATTGTACAATGTATCGCCCCAATTACTTCTTACATTATTCTACATTCTTTGAGGCGAACAAGTTTCGCATTTTGCTGTCGCAAAATTTTTAAAATATAAATGTTGCCCTAATAAGCCGCCACATGCTACCACGCTTGTGCCAGTAGGTACGACCATAACGCCGCCGAAGTGTCTGTGAATCAGTGACATCTCGGCTGTATGTGTAGGTGAAGGAGGCGGAGCAGCTCGAAAAACGGCTCTGGCGACCAAGACCTTGACAGGCCTGCCCTGGAGGATGGGAAGACTGCGGTGAGGGTATGTCAGTCGTCGGGCTTTGGTTGTGGCTGGTGTGACAAATAGTTTGCTCCTTTGGATTACAAACACAAAAATAATAAAAAAGCTTTGCAATTATACAGATTATGATTCGTTCCAAAATATTTTGTATTCTTCTTAGAGCCATGATTTTAAGTAATTTTTTTCTATGCATGTAATCCTCACTAGGATTTAGTATTCCAAATATTGGTAAAAAATTTTTGCTACATTGTCATTGAATTTTGTTTATAGATGTATGTCTGTGGCCCTGTGTGTGTCAATTTTAGCATTATTGTGGTTAAAAATGTAGCATGGGTACCTAGGTCCAACAGAGAAAGTCCTGACATACATCTTGCCTTTTCCAACGTCATATATTTGTGAAATTGCTTTTTTAGCATTTGTAGACATTAAGTCAAAAAACTTTTGGATGTGCAACTGCATAATTATGTATAGTTTCAACATAAACAATTTTATGCTTCTCGTTGATTATGATGAATCTTATTCATATTATATCTTTCATTTGTTTAACTTATATTTTATTATATTGAATTTGTTTTTCTTTTCGTTTATTATCATAAAAAAGAAAAAAATTGCAATATTAGTCATGCCACCTAACGGCCTCCTTTACCCAGCCAATACCAATTTATCTTCGCGTTACAGAACCTAAATTCAACCAAACTCTTCCAGAGCATGCATCCTGTTATAGACAATTTATTCCAGGCACCTATCTTCGAAGATTCTGGCTTATGTTAAGTGCCTCTACTAAAAAGAAGAATTAGTGTCGGTTGGGTAAAGTTTTAAATGAGGGCCATATGTATATATACATAATGTTGTTGCACAAACAAGGATATTTAAAGTTGAATTATTCTGGCCAGAGAAGATTGAAATACATTTATTCTAACATATTGGATACTATATTGCAATTCGAGAAAGAATTCTATTGGCTGAAGGCGACGAAGTGGTGCTTGGGGGCTGTGTATCGTGGAAGTGTTGTTTTCGAGAATTGCTTTAACCCGGAAATCAAAAGAGCTGAGAAGCAGATACAGAGCTAGTAGGAGCATCAGGGAAAGAACGGGTAAAGCGTCGGATCGAGCGAAAAATTATTTCAGCCAAAAACCAAAAAGGGCCCGAGAGTGAGGTTAGGTGAGAGGAAAGGCCCGCATAGTGGCGCTGAGGACACAGCGGCGGAGAACAGAAATATGGAGAGAGGAAGAAGGTCGTTGGAGGAAGAAGGAGCGGCGGAGGCAAGAAAAGTGCTAAGGACAGCGAGGGGACGACCCACCAACGCCGAGAAGCTAAAGGCAGAGAGTGGAAAAGAGAGAAGTATCTCAAAACTGTTTGCAACGCGGGGGGACAATGCCTCTAGGAGAGAAGGGGATACTAACGGTGGAGGAAAGGACGAGGAAAGGAAGGAAGATAACCGCGAGAAAAACGGAGAGGAAGGTAGGCAGTTACAGGAAATGGAGGATAGAATATTAGGATGCCTAGAGAATCAAAGTAGAAGGCTGGAGGAAATAAATAAGGGCCTAAGAAATGATATCACTGAACTAAAAGAAGAGTTGAAGAGAAGGATGGAGGAATGGACGGCAGAAAAGAGAGTGCTGGAGGAAAGAGTGGCGAAGTTGGAGAAAGAAAATATGGAGGAAAGGGACTGGAGACACGAGATGGAAACCAGGATAGAAAGGTTGGAAAAGATAGGGAAAACAGAAAATGAGAGGATGGAAAAAGAGGAAGGTAGCAAAGTAACAGAGCTGTGGGAAAAAATGGAGAGGAATGACAGAACCATGCGAAGGAAGAATATAATAATAAAAGGAGCGGATATAAAGGGAAATGCCCTAGACGAAGCAGCAGAGGCCTGGATCCAAAGGAATTTAGGAGTTAAGGATGCAGTGAAATCCGCCAGAAAGATAAGGGTAGGCCAAAACAATAACAACCTGGCGCTACTGGTGAACCTAACAACGTTAGAAAACAAGAAGAAGATCATGGAGAACAGGAGAAAATTGAAAGGTACAAGCATATATATTGATGATGACCTTACAAAGGCGGAAAGAAGAATACAGATAAAAATAAGGGAAAGAGCAAGAGAAGAAAGGGTAAAGGGCCAGAAAGTAAGAATAGGATACCAAAAAATACAAGTAAATGGCAAATGGATTAGATGGAAGGAAAATGGGGAAGACTTCGAGGACCTTTTTTTCGGGGAGAGAGTCAGCACAACAGGGAGGAAGTAGAGGGAAGAAGATTCATCCTGTGGAATATGGCAGGGGCAAAAAAGATAAAAGAAGTGTGGGAATATCTAAAAAATTTCACCATCATCCTATTACAAGAAACGTGGATCGAGGAAAAAAATCTGAAAAGCTTCAAGGCTGCTCTGCATAAGAAATTCGAATGGTGGGTGAAATATGCCACAAGGGAGGAGAAGAAAGGGAGAGCTAAAGGTGGACAGCTACTGGGTATCAAGAAGAAGAACGGTGAATGGACCGTATCGGAATGGGAATTCGGGTTTGTAATCAAGGAAGAAAGGACAAAGATAGTGATTATATCAGTTTACAACAATGTAGGCATAATAAACGTGAGGAAGGAACTGGACGGGATAATGGAAGAAAAAATAAGGGAAGGTGGGCAACTAGTAGTGGTAGGAGACTGGAATGCACGGATAGGGGAGGAACAAGCTAGGGTCGAGGTTACGGAGGAGAATTGCTGGGAAAGAAGGTCAGAGGACAAGCTCCTAAACACAGAAGGTAGACGACTCCTAGGCCTCTGCGAGGAACTGGGTCTCACGATCATGAACGGAAGAGCAAGAGGTGACGAGGCAGGAAAGATCACATACATTGGGAAAAGAGGGTCCTCAGTCCTGGATTATGTAATGATAAAAGAAGATGGTGGTAGCTGCCCGATCAGAGGAATAAAAATAGGAGAGAGGGGAGAGTCAGACCATCTACCCGTCGAAATGGAGCTAGATGTAAGTACCGCTGGGGATGAGGGACGGGATAAGGAAGATGTACGAAAGACAAAATGGAGGTGGAGAGACGAAAAACGAGAGGAGTTCGAAAGGCTAGTGAGAGAAAAATGGAGCAAAGTGGATAGTGCTAAACGTAAAGACTGGAGAGAAAGGCTAGAAAGGCTGGAGAATTTGCTCGAGGAGGCGGGAAAGGAAGCGGGGATGATAAGGAAAGATACGAGGGGCGGAATACATTGCAGACTAGAATACAGAAAAAAAAAGAAGGAGGTAGTGGATCTCTTGAAAAAGTACAAGAGATCTAAAGCGGTCGAAGATAGATCAGCATTGATCGCGGCACGAAACAGGGCAAGGGGGCTATACAAGGAGTTAGCGAAAGAAACGAGAGAAAGAAGCTGGAGGACCATCGAAGGGTGTAAAAATATGACGCAACTATGGAAAGAAATCGAGAGATTCAGAGGAAAAAAGCGAAACGTTGGAAATGATATTCAAAAAGCAGAATGGGTGCAACATTTCCAACAATTACTAGAAGGAGTGGATAACGAAACAGAACCACAAACGGACTGCCGGGATGATAAGGGCACGCGAGAAGAAGCAGAAGAAGAAGATGAGTGGAACCAGCTGTTTACAGCGGAAGAACTACAACAAGCAGCTAAAGCCTTAAAAAGAGGCAAAGCCGCAGGAGAGGACGGGCTGATCGTAGAATTTTGGAAAGAGATGCCAAAGGAACTACTCACAGAATGGACGGAGCTGCTAAACGAAATGTGGAGAGAAGGAGATATACCGAGGAAATGGGAAAGGGCAATAATTTGTCCGATATTTAAGGCCGGCGATGAACAGTGCGCCAAAAACTATAGGGGAATATCGCTTTTAAACGTAGGTTATAAGATATTAACCACGGCAATGAACAATAGGTTAACGAGCTGGTTAGAAAGAGGAGAAATCCTGCGCGAAAGTCAAGCGGGGTTTAGGAAGGGAAGGGGGGCCAGGGACCATATCTTCGCTTTAAACTCTCTAGCGGAAAATCGACTGAAAAGGAAAAAGGGCAAGCTATACGTCGCGTTCATAGACTTTAGGGCGGCCTTTGACACAGTCAGTAGGGAACTGTTGCTAGATAAATTGGAAAAAATAGGGGTACGTGGAAGAATGCTGAGAATGATAGGCAGAATTTATAAGAAGACATTTAACACGGTATTAACCGAAGAGGGGCTCTCAGAGGCATTCAGAACGGTAAGAGGAGTGCGACAGGGATGCCCGCTGAGCCCCACTCTCTTTAACATGTTTATAGACGATATCGATAAAATATGGGAGGATAGGGACACGGGTGGGACAGTGATAGGAAAATTCAAAACATACGTATTGAAATACGCGGACGACGTAGCGATCCTGGCGGAAGACGCAGAATCGTTAAAGGCCATGCTCCGGCAACTGGAAAAGTATACAAGGAGAAATGAACTGAAGATCAATACGGATAAAACAAAAGTGTTGGTTTTTAGGAAAGGCGGAAGAACGAAAAAGGGAGAGGAATGGACAATCGACGGGATGCCCCTAGAAAGAGTGAATAGTTTCAAATATTTGGGATTCACTTTCACATCCAGAAATGGTCTCAGAAAGCATTTAGTGAACCAAGTGGGTAAATGCCAGAAGGCTATGAACGCAACCTGGGGCATGATAATCAGGGCCAGAATTAGCAGCCTAAAAAGAAGGACGCAGCTCGTGGACGCAATAGTAAGATCGGGGCTACTTTACGGGGCGGAAATCTGGGGGTGGAAACGCTGGGAAGAGGCGGAAAGAGTGCAGAGAAGGTGCATGAAAATGGTAATGGGGCTAAACAGAAACACGCCGTCCCACATCTGGCAGATGGAAGCAGGAAGGGAGGATGTTGAGATAGAGGCGAAGATAAGAGCGTGCAAGTACGTACTGAGAATACTACAGATGGAGGACAAGAGACTGCCCAGGATATGCCTCAGAAAAGAAATCAGAGCTTGGAGCAATGGAAACGGCACGGATTGGCTTAGGGTAATGAGGAAAAATTTTGAAGAAGTAGGGGAAGGCACAATATTAGGGGCGTTAATAAGAAGTTTGATTGACGGGGAGAGGCTATGCGAGGAAATAGAGTACAAATTGAAACGGGTGATAGAGGTCAGGGTCGAACAGTGTGTGCAAGAAAGATGGAGCCGAATAGACAACTCTAGATATTGCTCAGAATATAAAGAGAGAAAGAAAGAATTAGGGCGAGAACCGTACTGGGAGGAAAAAGGAATAAAGGGGCTGGACAAGGAACAATGGGCGAGACTGCGTTGCGGGAATGTGGGCAATATGTTATACGTAAACAAACAGGTCGGGGAAAAATGCATAATGTGCAATCAGGCAACCGAACCACTACACATATGGAAGTGCGAGGGAATGCTCGAAAAAGTCAGTGCCGATACTGGCAGATGGGTGAACGAGTTAGGCAAAAAGAGGGAGCTAAAACTAGAGCTGGAAGAAATGTTGAAGGGAAAAGTAAATATTAAGGCGTGTAAATATAGTAGAGTATATGAGACTGTATATAGGAAACATGGTGCGAATGTAAATAGTATATTAGTATAGCCAAAGACACGCGTCGCCAAAGACTGTAAGAAAATTTTGTATTGCGTAGATACTTATATCCAAAAACAATCTGTATCATTGTATGGATGGAAATAAACATTATATATATATACTATATTGCAATTCTGTTCATATGGATTTTTAATTAAACGATCAAAACTGAAACTATTTAACAAGAAAAGGTCTTCAATTTGTAACATAATTTTCATATTCTAATTTCATTAAGGTCGAACATTTTATTGGCTTATCATATTTGTTTCATTGCGTAGTGTTAAGTACTTCCGTGAATGCCGGATGAGGAATATCGGATAGCATTCTCATGGGACACTTTAGTTTAGTCTCCTTAGCGATAAACCTTTCTTGGAATAAAAAGGGCGGCACCGAATCGGCGCAACGAGGCTCACGATTGAACACTCTCGTCTCGACGACCAAACTGTAAAGACGTGCGACTCTTTTAATTAAACTATAATTCTAAGTTTTGCACTTGGTGTCTTTTTCTTTCTGGATATCCTGAAATAAATCAATGCGTTTAAAAGAAGCGAACGCATTTTCACTTAACACGGCATAACAGTAGGTAAACTGACGGGAAGAAATCATGGATCAGAAACGAATCGTTTTCGTGCAAATTAATGTTAATTGTAACCATATTCGTGGATCCGTAATGACTCTGGCGACGACGTTTATATTTAACGTAAAATCATCCAAATTTAATGAATTTTTAAGGGCAAGGGAAACTTTAAGGTTAAATTTCAGAGTACAGTAAAACCTGTTTTTGTGCGGTAGATAGGGATCGCATAAAAGAAACCGCACAAAAAAAGAAATATTCAGAAATTTCATATACACTTATAACAAATAATTTTTTACAACATATTAGAAAAAATTTTTTTTATGCGATGGATAGGTTGAAAAGTATGTCAAAGATTTATGAAACACTGAGAAAGTGCTTTCAAACAAAAGTAATAATTAAATTATACATGGAAACGTTTAAAAAAAAAATTAATTTCTCATTTTACACATGGAGAAATTTTCAAAATATACATAATTTAAGTACTGCTGCTCGTCGTAGTCCAAACGCGCATATTCTTGTGATGCGTATTCTGCTGATACAAATGAACATAGCGTCTGGAGAGACGAACGGCGTTTTGTAGTATACATGTGCACACTGATAGAAAACTTTGCAACAGTGTATAATACCAACACCAATGGAATTCATATACCGCACAAAAATAAAATCGCATAAAATAGGACCGCAAAAAAACAGGTTTTACTGTATTATAATTGCTGATGTAATTTTGTTGAAGTGGAGACCGGAAGTGCTAATAAAATCGAAGATAGAGTTGTAGTCTATTAGTGTCTTTTTATGCCGCGACGTACCGGCTTGAGCTCAAGCGAGGGTCGGTGTTGGGTCAAAGATCCCCGGGTATTATACCATATTATACTCAAGCTAGTGCGCCGCTGAGTCGCTAATGGAATGAAGTCACTTGGCGTGAGATATGGAGTTTATAACAGGAGATTGTCCTCGCACCGTCTATTCAAATCATATCTAATTAAACACTCATTTCGTCATTAAGTCCTCTTTCGGTCAGTAATACGTTAGTATAAAAAATACGTCTTTAACCATCGGGTGGGCCAGAGACTATGATTCCGTCTTTGATACACTGTTTTCTAAACTATGTTTTAAATGTTTCTCATTTTCTGTCCCATGAAATTCCTCAAATTCGAATGACTTTTTATAATTGTACATGTTGGTTATAATTCACATAATTTGTACAACACCGGTTCATTTGTGACCCATGGTTCCTTTTGGACATGTTACCTACATAATGAGACAAATGCGATAAATCAACAAAATGTACGACCTCAATTTTTTACCCTTTCTCGTATTTTGCGGCCCGGTTCTTTCACAAATGTCCATTTTTCAGTAGATGTAGAACAACGCCTGGTAAGTAGGGACACGTAATTTTGAAGCACTCTGTACACAATTGGAATATATTAATATTTATTAAAATGCTATTTATGCATTAAAGTTTAACAAACTATTTTTTGTAACATACATTTGACAAATAAAAAGCAAAAAGGAAACAATTTAGGTATTTTAATATAATCTTTATAGATATTTAATAGTACAATACATTCAATATTACATTAATAAAGGAGTACTATTTTTTGTTTGGAACAAGCGCATTCTGTTTAATATTTTTAATAATCTTCACGCACTTTTCACTTATTTAAAAGTAGAAGCGAAATTTTATAGAGAAAGGTGTCCCACCCAAGGTGAGTGACCCAGAGCAGAATTGACAGTTGAGTTTCGGCAGTAACAGAATTACACCGATTCTCTCTTGCTGGTGTGTTGACATTCACCAATTAAATGTGCATGGATTAGTAACATCACTATCGCCATCTAATGGTATTTCGCCGTGTTTAGGAAATTCATTTTTTATTTATCTGTGAAATTAATATCACATTAACGAGACTTGTTTTGATAATTAATGTTTCAGATAATATCAAGAAACATGCACAGCATGATCTGACATAGATCAGTTATTTCTCTATTTGTATAATACATATGCAATCAACCCATACACAGGAGAATGTATTTTTCTTGAAAAAATATTATTTAATAATAAAGTATAACATTAATAAAAAATTATAATAATTGAATTTTCTTGTATATCAAGTATTGCAACGTTTATGTAATCAGCGCAAACAATTTTTTAAGGTAATCTTTTCTCGCGGGGATCAGTCCTTTCAATAGGGAAGTTGATCGTTGGCTGTTTGTGTTCATCTTCAATATCTGCAAAAATAACAACTGCTTTAAGTTCAATCAATTTCAGTATCTCGTTGCGTTTTGTATTTTTATATTTGGTAATGTAAAAAAAATCTAAAACTTTCTTTTCTTGCAAATATTTATTACAGATATTTCAAGTATAAAAAATGATACATAAAAGAATGAATATGTATATAATAGTAGTGTATTTAGGTAAAACTATAACATACTAATGGTTAATGGTAAATCACTCAACTTTATTTTAGGAACATGTGTTTTAATTCCCTTCCATGATAATATCTGACATATCTGGAAGTGCTTCTATGCACAATGACTTTCCGTTCTCCAGGTTTAACAAAGACAAACGAAATAGAGAAGCTTAGAACTTCTGCATTGGTCTTTGTTGGCAAAGTGTGGCAAGATTTTATAAATTTCACTGAAATGCCTTGCTTCTTCAACTTTATCATCTCTTATACATCTGGATTCTCATCAGAAGATGAAGTAAAGCACTTCCAAATGCTTCACCATTTGAAGTGAGATGGGCTAGCCATGGATTAAAATTGTTTGACATAAAAGAATAGACCAATACATCTGCTATATACTTTGGTACTATTTATTACTTTACACAAGTTCAAGATATTTTGTGTTTGAGTAGGTTTCTATATCGTGAACAAACTGAAAATTTCTCTTATCCACATTCATGCATGCCTCCTTGTGTTCTTCAGTTTCCATCTCTTCGGAGCAGCTAAGAAATTCAAAGTTAAACAAGGGACATATTTTTATGTTAGAAACATGTGTATATCTGGGATAACAAAGCTTATGTTTGTAATTATCCACTGTTGTTGTGTTGTTACATCATTAGTGACATTGCTGTATAAATCTTAAATGGAATCCTGAATCTGTATGATTCAGTAGTATCACTTGCAATAACTTGTCCAAAGATTGGTAATCTATGTCATCCATTACTGCCATAGAATCAAAAACTTCTACTTTTCCTCTCGAGGCATCGTCAGAACTCGAAATTTGTTGAGACAATCTTTTTTCTCTGTCCTTCTTTACTTAGTTGATTGTTCAGAGTTTCCATGTACATACTATTTACACAAACTCCACGAACTGTAGCACTTGTTTCTAACGAGGAGTGAAACACTTGCAAATTAGACATGTTCTCATCATGCTTTCTAATCATAAAAGTTATGAAATCACAGATAAGGTTCACCACTCATAATTACAGACAGGTAATTTTATGCATTCTAATACATGCAATTTCATTATAAGGGCTAATAGTTAAAAGGGAATGAATCATAGACTGTTGCCGATCTGTTTTATTTGAATACATTGTGTTAGTGGATGTATTCAATTCACTCAGCCAAATAAAACATTGAGCTTTGTCATTATTATCAGACAACACATTAAGTGGCACACGTTAGGAATAAGCTTTCTTTTTCAGCAACAACAGCATAGTGTCCACAGAACTATCCATTTCAGCCATATTATATTTTTTTTGTAGCTTTAATGTAGCAGTTCAATTAATCCGATTGATATTAAATGTGTAATTACTCGAAGGAGATACTTTTAATTACACATTTAAAAATGGTTTACTTTCATATGCTGTCCTTCAGTACTATGCATGTATCTGCTAATAATTAAGTACTTTAACAAGTAGTTATTATTAACAGTTTCAGTTAATACAATATATACCATTATTTACAAATTTACATTAAAAATCGCATAGTAGAAAATTGATAAATGTGCAAGGAATCTTAGAAATTGGGAACATTTACCATTTACAGCAGAAAAGTTGCTAGAAATTTTGTTCAAATCGGCTCTCATTAGTCGTAACAAACTATAATATTCTTGCAACTTTTGGCGAACACATTGAAGCACTTCCAGCTCGTTCAAAGAATTCTGCAATCAATTATGTCATAAGTTGAATTATGCTACATAAAATCCGATTATTTTGCAAATGACTTCATCTCGTTACATACCTGATCTGCCATTTGTAATGAAGACAATAAGTAAAATTAGTCGTAACCGACAATATTTGATTTCTTGCAGTCTTTTAGAAGATGCCGCAAGTTTGAATAGCTTCGCGTTCTTAAAACCATTCGATTTGTATCGCTAATAAATTTCTTAGAAATGCGATCAAAGCCGTTTTTAATAATAGATTTCTCAATAATGAAAAGAAAGGTATTAAAATTCTTATACAGATTGCGCTTTATTAAAATATCTACTTTTAATTTATCAATATTTAAAAATTTAATTCATCATTTAATTAACTATTTCATTTAGATTTATTCTAAGGATCTTGTAGCGTTTAAAACTAGCGACAAATTTAGCGATTAACGGTGTGGGTTGCATCCAGTGGAAGAGGTGTGACTCTCCACAGGAGATGAAGGAGTTTAAAAATTAATAATTTACAATATACGTTTAAGAAACTTTAAATATATTAAACTAAACAGAACGATAACTTTAATTACTTTAAATATAATAATTGAACAAGACAACAACTTTGAACAATATTTAATAATTATGAACAGAAAAATAATTAAAATAGCTTCGTATAACGTTACACGTCTGAACGCTTCGAGATCTTGCGCAAGAGTGCCCAAGGCAACTGTTTAACAAAAGAAGATCGCATGAAATTTTTCACGATCGCTCCGCTTCACGAATCAAAAGCAAGGAAGCAATGACTTGATATGGCAACGCTGACAAACAATTCAAATCGAGCTAAATCAGAATTACATGACACGGTGTCGAATTTTCCGCCTTCAGTTACGCTCGTCTTCCATTTACAACGTTGATAACTTAGGTTTCTACCAGGGTAGGCAAGCTGCCGTGTATGAAAAAGGTCCGCAAGCAGCGCCGCTTTTAGCTGAGCGGGGAACTAAAGGCATAAATTTATGTATAGCATGCCCATCTATATTAATGTGTATACAGTGGTTGTATTCTAGAGTAGACCTCAGGGTAAGCAAGCTGCCGTGTATGAAAAAGGTCCGCAAGCAGCGCCGCTTTTAGCTGAGCGGCGAACTAAAGGCATAAATATATGTATAGCATGCCCATCTATATTAATGTGTATACAGTGGTTGTATTCTAAGGGTGTGCAAATGCTTTAGATAGCTCACAATTTGTATCTTCAATATTTTTTTCTTAAAACATTTGCTAGTGTGACGTCCGGTGGACTATAGCGGTACCAACATCGAAATATTGTACTCTTTATTTTTAATTTCTTTAAGTTAGTCACTAGCGTGATTTTCTCCTTCTGCACCCATCGATAGTCACGTCAGCGCTTGCAGCGCGTGTTTCAAAGGGCCAACGGCTTTCTTAGCAATCTTCAAAAGGCCACGTAAGGGAGAAACGATGGGACGGTGGGAGAAAACGTATATAAATAGGATGCGCACCGAGCGCAGCGGACTTCTCGGACTTTTTTTTTTGGACTTTAGTGTTCACACTTTCAGAGGACTCTCTTGCAGAGACTTCTAGGAGTCCCTCTGACTCTTATTGTAAATTTAGTCTTAATCAAATAACGAAGAGACGAAGTATAACTCTTCCAACGATTCAACTACGACATTTCCAAAGAGTTACTAAGTATCAATCCAATTTCTACATCCATACTCTTAGGAGTCGATTCAATTCCAAGTCAAACTCGACTTCAATCGCATTCAGACTTTTAGCAAGTCTATTCAAATCGAACGTATTTTGTATCTACATTTATATCGTAACATTGTAATCATTAGTTTAATCACTTTTCTTGTAACAATATATTTTATACTTGTTTATTTAAACTCTGCATACTTTAATTGAGAAACTACCTTCTTCGATCTTCCTATTTTTACCTAATTTCAATTCTTTAATAATCTTCAATTCAATTTCACTGCGTATGATAATCCTCACGAGCAAAATCTAAGTCAATCCACTTTACCTAGTTTCACTCTAAGCGGACGACCTGCTCAGAGGTCAATCCATCTTTCCCAATTCTACTGTAAGCGGACGACCTGCTCGTGGAATTTATCCGACCCTTTGCGAGAGGACGAACCTCTCCGAAATTAACCCTTCAACCGAACGTAGACTCGCTCATTGGATTTTTACGCATTTCTTAAAGAGATTTTGATGACGAGAACTAGACGCTCAGGCCGAAGGAACTTTCTTCGCAGCCTTCTCGCGCAATTATATACATATGGGCGCCCAGCTAGTCTTCCTCTCGGAAGACAAGAGCGAGGTGAACGATCACCTGTAATTCAGTCGCGTAAATCAGAGCCAATAGTAAAAACCATCGAAACTCCGAAAACGGTCGAATCAGTATCAGTCGAACTAGTTGAGAAAGGGATTCCGTGGGTCCTGATTCCCGTGGACATTCCAGCCCCTGCGAGGGTTTTCTCGCTCAGTCCTCGAGACCCGAGATTCTGGGTCTATCGAGTAAGACCGCAAGAATAGGATATAAGCACTTTATTTCCCTTTTAGGAATCACCAGCTATTCGAAAGACGCCTGTACGAATTAACCCGACAGACGTTGATGTATTCAAATTATCGATAGACGGTACGCAGTCGCCGTGGATTGTCACGAGGACGTGACAATTTTGCCTGTTCCATCACCAGCATCAATTCAGCGCCTGAGACTCGGCAACCCGCCCTACGTCGGTCAGGCAGGATCTCTACACTCCGAGATCTCTTCTCCGTTCCTCGAGGGAGTCTGCAGGAGAGAGAGAGGAAAAGAGAGAAGGAGAGAGACGAAGACACAACGAACGATAAGTCAAACTATCTTTTATTCTTTCTCGCATATTTCAAAGACTTATAGCGAAACGCTTTGCAAGCGGCTGGGTCCCAGCCATTTGACCGCCCAGGCGGGAAGGCAAAATACCAGCATAAATACCGGTAACACGGTTTTGAAACGATATCCCTATTCGAGTTTACTAGCCTAGTGATTTCAATTCTCTGCTCGTTTCACCTCCGTCGCTGGGACGTGACACTAGCATATTTGTGAGATATTTATTATTAAAATGATACATATTGTATTTGGTATCATCATAATCAGAAAAATCTCACAAATACGATAACAATGATTTTAAAAAAATTAAAAAATGAGAACGATCAACTCTTCGATTAAATTGCCTTACCGATACGTTCAAGTCAAATCCAGTCACATCATGCTGCACAGCTCATTGTCAGTCGACGAGCATCGACGAGTGTCGAGCTTCGCAAAGAGGGATCCCTCTATGTGGAGGAGATAGATATGTTGCATTTATCCAGCCATATCTTTACCAAGATAATTGCTGATTTTCGCCTTCCTGCCTAGGAAGTCAATGATGAGGACTATGTCGATTGTTTGGACGTGTTCTGAAAAATCGAAGGCAATGCTTGTCTGAACCAGTGATGCCAGAAAGAGGGATTTTTCCCAAGCATGCGCACTACCAAATCCTCAGTAATGTATATACTTTACTCAAATATGGGGTATCGTTAGACCCCCGTGACAATTTAAATACGGTAGAAATTACAGGAAGAGGACATTTTTAAAAGAAATGATATATTTACGTGGAAATAAATAAATATATGTTTTTTTATTATTTTGTATATCTGCAGCCGATTTATTAAATGAATACCATCATTTGTTGCGAGAGTAAGGAAAACTGCAGAAAACGTCCAGAGTTTTGGACGTCTTTGCGCGTGATGGTCGCCAAATGTTGTTAAATAATAAAAAATCTGGCGGCCAGACCCGGGCCTCAAAGAACGGTAAACTTTCGCTTCGTTTCGAACGCGCTTTTGTCTCCGTGCGAAGGAACAGTCACTCTGACATACTAATATTGCACTACGATACAATATTTTATTCAGTTTAACGAAAAGCGCGGAAAACGACTGGGAAGAGCCCCTTATGCGACGTACTGTTGCATAGATAGATACGTCTATGGAAATAATTACCGCCGAGCTGTGACGTCAGCATGCGCATGCGCACGAAGGCTCAGGCATGGGAAAAAATCCCTCGTTCTGGCATCACTGGTCTGAACGTGGAAAAATTGTGGAGATTGAGGACGTACATCTCGTTATCGCCGCAGCATAGTTAAGTCAATGCGGATAATTTGATTTTATAAAACGTCTAGATTTATTAAATAAATAGGACGCAAAAAATACTGAGTATAATATAAATTGCCGTGGTAATTGTTGTAAGTAAACCTTTTCGATTGCTAAGTATGAGTAATTTGCGGGGACAAATCAAAGTGTTAATTAAAACGTAAAAGAACAATTATTTATATTTATTAGATTTAAGTGCCCTTTGGATGGTACTATTGCATCGTTGACGATACGCATAGCTACGGCACTTTTTCGCTGTAATGGCTGCATGGCGGCAAGACGCCGATTACACTTCCCCGACAGATATTTCTTCAACCCATCGGAATTGAGAACTGTTTCCGAAACTTTTGTGGGCAATTTTCTCTTCAGAAATGTCTACGAAATGCAATTTAGAATAGAAAATGTCTGCTACATACATAACTCTTCATAAAAATGTACAAATATAACGTAGCAAGTTCGTGCATTGTCACTTTTTTAAACTTTGACGGTCGTTTACAACTATTTACACTAACCAATTGTAATAACTATATACACTAAAATGTTTGGCATGCTTTCCTCTATCTTTTAAGACCACTTTTAACTTCGTAGCGTTTATACTTTTCGCTCAATACCTCATTATTTGCCAAAATCGGGAGTTTTTACAAAAACTCATTTTACTAAAAGACAGAGGGTGATGGAGCAATTCTACCGGCGGGTTCGTGTTTAGGATGAGCAACTCTATGCGGATCACACAGTGGATATTCGAGAAAAAAAATGGTATTGAACAGTGCAAGCGGCTGCATCGCTCTAACGCATACGTTGCCACGGACGTGCATGTATAGGCCAAATTCAATATAGTAGTAGCAAAAGTTTTTTGCCAATATCGCGGAAACGAAAGCCGAGTGAGGGTTATATGTAAAGGAAAAAGTTGTTTAACCCTCCATAGTCCGAATTTCTTGTGGTATCTGAAGATCAGTTTCACAATAACATAATTAAAAAATGATAAAAACACAACTTTAAATGATGGATTAAAACCGATTCTTGATCATTGAATTATAAAGAAAATCATGATTCTCACGAGATAAATTATAATATTTGGCGAAGTTCAAAATCTGACTTTGAAGAATAGAAGCTTAGATGAGTCTTGCATTACTTGAAAGTTACAGGGGTCTATAGAGGGTTAAAATCAGGTTCCTGATAACATATCCAAAATCGGTGGGATGAATTATCATCTATATAATTACCGAATATATTATATATTTTTAAAAATATGTTGTATTGTGGATGTTATAATTATTTGTCTCAAAAAGATTTATAATAATTGTGAGAATAATATACTTGTAAATATATAATTTGAAGTTCATCCTATTTAAATTTGGATTGAGTAGATTGACTTACTCTAAACTTCTAAACAATCGAAATTTATACAATGGAGTTAGTATTGAAAAGAGTAAATAGTATATAGTTTCTGCATCTTTCTGAAAGAGCTTCTAGTTTTTATAAAATATGCTATACATCAAAAGAAATATACTCCATAAAATGTAGAGAGACATAGTGATGTATTATGATAAATTGTAAAACATCATGGATATTTTAAATAACCCTTGGTTGTAGCTTAGTGCATTATATACTACAGTATATGCAGTACAGAGAAATGTATTAGACATGTGTTATTGGTAATTTCTATTTAAAACCATACTACTTAATGTGATAAATAGAATAAAATATATATTATTTTTAATAAATTTGATAAATGAATACAATCATATTAAACAAAAAAAAATAAAATAAAAAACATAATATGAAGCTAATTTTCATATGGTATTATATTTATACATAACTATAGAATGATCTGAATTAATTTTTTGGCATTCATTCTATGACAACAAATGTTAAAATTTTAGTGTCAAATATTTTCGAAGTCAGAAAAATACTTTATACAATTATATTTTTGAATGTTAGTACATAAGGCTTCCGGGCCATTATCATACATTAATATTAAATTTCTATTGCGTACATAATTAGAATTTATTAATATTTATTAAAGTACTGTTTGTGCATTAAAGTTTGTCGAATTATTTGTTGTAACTTTGATTTAGCAAACGATGCAAATTCTTGAAAAACATGATCTTTAGAATACTGGTTATGTAAAATTAATATAACTTGTAATGGACTCGTTTTCTTCTGAAATTCACAGATAAAGTCGAAATTTATTTTGTTGCTATTATCTCTTTCAAAATCTTCAACAAGTTTGTCTGATATTATAGCTTCTTTTTCTAAGCAATTTAAAGAAGGATCCAAGGTTTGACTGGTAACTTTTCTCTTATGCCATATTCGATACTTTCCCACGCAGTGAAGCATAGTCCCTTTACCCTCTTGTGTATGTAGATCAGATAATATCTCAGTTTTTTGTTGTTTTGGTTCAGTATCGGCAGGGACAACACTAACTTGTGTTTTAAATACTTTTTCAAAGCAATCTTTAATTATACCAAAAATAATGGTGTGCCATTGTTCATGTGAAAACTTTGTCATTTCTGTGTTTTCTTCTTTTTTCGATTCATTTAATGAGTTATTTTTCAAAAAATGATCTGCAGATATTATGATATTAAATTTGTTTGTATTACCCTTGATTTTTGGTATAGTAGAGAATAGCACGGTCATCAGGTCTCTATAATCAGTTTTACTACTAATCACACAAATTTCAGCAGCTACTGCGCAATTTTTTACAAAGAAATCCGCCACAGAAAGTGGTGTACTTCCTGTAACATTGTGACTAAGTTCTATTGGATCTTGGACACACATTGGCTTATTCACACTTAATTTATTAAGGCTCTCATCTTCTTTCACATGTATCTTATACCTGTCCATGTATGATGGTAGGCTTTCGATTTCCTTAAATTCGGATTCACTATGTACCATTCCATCTAGTAGACAAATTACTTTTGACTTGAATTCAAAATTTGCATAAAAATTAAAAAAACCATGGAGAAGTTGAGGAATTGTACTATTATTTTTCATTTGTGATGGCCTTATATCTCTATTAAAATTAACTTGCCAACCATTTACAAGTTGCGGTTGACAATCTTTTTGCAGTTCTATCAAAGGAGGAATAATATTAACCGATGGCTGTTGAAGATAAAAAATTATTAACAATATCAAAGCATAATTCGATATTTTTCCAGAACCAGATATTCTGGAACATTTTGCCCAATATTTAATTAACATTACGAATGGCTTTAATCTGGTGTCAAATGCAATGCAATGCTTTATAAGATAACTGTTATATATAGATACATTGTTTTTGAACGAAAGATCACAAGTAATATTTGTTGGAGTATGACAAAACTTTATAATAGGTGTTTTTGCTTTTGGAATTAATATTATGTTGGAAAAAACACAATTCATTCGGTACATGATTTTTTTAACTTCCTTAAAAATCTTTGCAATGGTCCATGAATTTGGTGCAGTTGCAGTTTCATATATTGGTTCATCTGGAATAAAGATGTAATGTTAATATATGTCAATAATCGAATGTTAATATATGTCAATAATCGAATATTATGGTATAAAAAAAATAAATTTAATGTAAATATTTTATTCTCTTACCAATATCAATATTAATATCTAAGTCACATTCTTTAAAACAAAACCCTGTTTGAGTTGATCCAAATTGATGGGTTTTACATTTTGGAAAAAGAGTTTTAAAAATTTTATCTAATTGATTACAGACAGATTTATATTTTGTTTCAATTTCGATATCAGTTAACTGTACTGTACTTAAAAATGTTGTTAATTGGTCATCAAATGTAGCGTCTTTATTAAATACATGCTTTATATTGTTATAACTTATTAATCCCATGTCATCCAAAGAGTTACATTGCTTTTTGGATTTTGGTACCCTTGGATCTTAAAGTAAAATATATTTAGAGTATAATTTTTTTTCTACACTTTATGATAAACAAAAATTATAATCAATAATAACAACTTACCATTATGCATTATCCTTTTCTTTATGTTCAATTTAGTTTTACTGATCCATACAGGTTTATTCAATACAGTTTCAGCAGATTTCCTAGAAGAAAAATAATTATATGTCAAACATTAACTTTAATTTTCATAAATGTTTTCTTTAATAACATTTTCATAGAATAACTTATATTTTAAAATGATTTCTTAGTATTACCTTCTATCAAATTCAATAATAACATAATTTGGACCAAATTGATACCATTTGATCGTACCAAATTTTTGAAAAAAATTAATAAGATCATGTCTACCAATAAATTTTGGTAAAGGTTTAACAAAGATTGATCTTTCTGCAACTTCCACTTGTTCAAGTTTTTTCAAATGCTTTTTACCTGCTAAATGTCCTTGCAATGCATACTCATCTTGTAAACATAACAAACATATCTCACAATATTTCGACATTATTAATTATGCAATAATCATAAATTATGTAATATTATAGCTATTACAGCTTCCTTAAGGTTTTCTATTACTCAAAGTTATGTATACAAATGTCCTTATTTAAATAAGGGCTTATAATAAAAATCATACATAATTTTTTCCGTTTTAGAACTTAATTGTTCTCATGTTTGCGGAAAGCACTTTCAAAAAATATTTTGGTTTAATGAACCCATTCACATCTCCGCAGCACAGAATAACACCATTCTCTGATTCGTAAAATATCAAACCATCTGTCATTGCTTTTTCAAAATCAATATAAATAAAAATTTCTGCGCTTTGTCGTAAGCCACATATAAAATTGAGTCCTTTTGCGAAATGAATATGATTTCTCTGCATACGGGATAGGCCCTCCGTCTTTATCTTGTTCCAATGTTTAATGTATGTTCCATGGATTATATCACACTCAATAGAATTCAAAACTTTTAAGCTTAGATTATTCACTAGACTTATAGTATGGCCCTGGTTTGCTTTTATTTCAAGAACGCCATTGTTTCTTTGAAGAGTAAATCTTTGCTTGTTGTTAGTTTTTACTACCCTTTCAATGTCGTCAATAGTATAACCATGTAGTAATTTTAATAATACTTCATCCACTGTAACAAAACCATTGTTTTTAATGGTTAAACCTTCCTTTATGCCAGAATGACGTAGTAAGTAAGATAATCTTTTACTAAGTTTAACATCATTGCTACTCTGAACCTAAGAACATAGAAGTGCATATTAATCTTCAATAAGATTAATTTTATTACAAAATAAATTAAATTATATATCAAAAATTCGTATTATTTTTATATGCATCAAGAGATAGTTACATGTAGTTTAATCTAACCTTTGCAGACATTAATTATTACATGCAATGTACATTGCAATTTTAACAAATACAATTTTTTTTGTAAACAAGAGCACTCTAATTAATATTTTTAATTAATTTCACGCACTTTCCATAGATTTAGAACTAAAACTGAAATTTTTTGCGGGAAAACTTTCCACGTCGTACCACAGCTTAACTCCATTAACTCGTGACCACTCGTGACTATTCCGTTTTTGGTTGGTTTTGTCGAAAGAATGCTTGTGACGGGAGCATAAAGTACACTAGCTTGATTTCTAAACTTTTAAAGCACCAAACATTTTAACGAATCTCCGAAAGAAAGTAAGTTTACGAATGTGTTTTTATAGTTCTTTGTACACACTTTGTAGGATTACGGCGATATAATTTTAATAAGTTGTTATATTTTAGGTAATCAGTCTGAATTAATTTATAGGTGGTATACGAGAAGCAAATTCATTTTCTTAGTAATGTTGCGTGGCCGTTCAGGGATTTTCGATAGACGGTGTGGGTTGCATCCAGTGGAAGAAGGTGTGACTCTTCACAGGAGATGAAGGATTTCGAAATTTAATATTTACAAATGTATTTTTAAAGATTTGTAAAATATATTATTTAACAGAATTAAATTTGAACTGAATACAATAGTAACGTTGAATAATTTATAACTAAGAACAAATTTTATAACGTTTTCGTATAATGTTACACGTCTGATCGTTTTGACTTCTTGCGCAAGAAGAGGCCGAGAGGTTTAAAATAATAATCTTCCACATCTCTTTTTTTTTTAAAACAAACAAACGCACAAAAGAAGGTTGTTCCGTTTCGCCTATCAAATTTGCTTTTACATTTTAATCTATCGATTTCGAGGTATGCAAGATGAAGATGTACAAGGAGGCAATGATTTTGCTATAGCAATATTGTTTAAACAATTAAAATCGAGTTGGAATAGATTTCCATGACATAATATTAATTTTACCGCCCTCAGTTACATACATCTTGCATTTACAGTGTTGATAATACAGATTTCTATTTTAACCATACAATAATACCGAATTTCGATATAACGAATTTCTCTCGCAACTGTGTTCACATGAGAATCTGAAATGTGAATTGGTGTAGCACACAACAGTAACAATAACAATATTTATTAATACGCACTTGACAATCTAAATCTTATGTAACGTCCGGTGGACTACAGCGGTGCCACCATTCAAATATCGTACTCTCAATTTTGTTTTCTTTAAGTTAGTAACAGGGAGTCCAAGTTACCGGTCCAGCCCGGGGGTGCCAACTCCCATATAGAAAATTTGGTCCGCAGATGTGCTGCCGCCTAGGGCGGAACCCGCACATTAGAATTACTTTTTATATATATAGTAGGGGTGTGCGGCCCGACTCATGTGTCGGGTACCCGAGGCTCGGGCCGGGCCAAAAATTTTCGGGCGGGCTCGGGCGGGTACCCGACACACTCGGGCCTAGGGAATCACTCGGGCCTAGGGAGTCACTCGGGCCTAGGGAATCCACTCGGGCCTAGTGAATCCACTCGGGCCTAGGGAGTCACTCGGGCCTAGGGAATCACTCGGGCCGTTGTCTCGGGCAGCCCGACTCGATGCTTCGGGCCAAGATGGCGGACTGTGGCCTGTTCGGTGTAACTCTCGTACTCTACGATACCGACGCTTAGATTCGAGATTCGTTGACGGTTTGTCGCATGTTGTTGGTAACGCAAATATTAATACGTACAGTTATCAAGAGGCCATTTTTGCGGTAGAATAACGAATTTTGTTAACGAATCTCGTAGATAAACTTTAAAGGATTCCCTGTACAAAATATTGAGTTGAAATTTATGAAACGTCTCAAGTTCTCAACTTTCAAAGCACAGGTCCATACTTTGCAGCAATCGATCGTACTACCTTCGACAAATGTGATAAAATTATTATAAAATTGTGATAAAATAATAATTTATAATAAAATTACATTTTCACTTCTCTGATTTTGGATACTTTTCGGTACATCTAATATGTAGGAATGCATATTGAATGAGTGAGTGAGAGAGTGAATGACTGAGTTCTTTTTTAAAAAAGAACAAGAATATTGCAGTTCCAATAATATTATCTTGTAATGAAATGCCAAAATGGTTTTCAGCATGTAGCATTTGTAGATCAATTAAAATTAATGAAAACATTCGTTATAATTCTGTCACCGAATGATAAATAAAATTTGTATATAAAAATGAATGCAAAACTATTGATTATTTATACTTATCACAGTTAAGTGCCCTTCGGATGGTCTTGTCAGATCGGAGTCGATAACACGTAAACACGGCACTGTCATCTCCGCGTGGCGCGTGTAATACCAAGGTGGCGACAATGCGCCGATTACACGTTCTCGACAGATATTTTTTCGTTCTGTCGGAATTGAAAACTGTTCCCAAAACTTTTATGGGCCCCTTTTCTCTTCAGAAATGTCTAAGGAATGCGATCCAGTATAGCAAATTCGTGTCGGATGAAGAACTTTTCATAAAAATGTAAAAATATAACGTAGCAAGTTCGCGCATCCTCACTTTTTTAAACTTTGACGGTCATTTGTAACTATTTGCAACAACCAGTTGTAATAACTATATATACAAAAATATTCGGCATGTTTTCCTCTATCTTTCAAGACCAATCTCACCTTCGTAGTGTTTATACTTTTCGCGTAATATCACTTTTTCTGCCAAAATTTGGTGTTTTTACAAAAACCAAGTTCACGAAAAAACTGAGGGTGATGGAGAAATTCTGGAGACGGATTCGTGTTTAGGATGAGGAACTCTACGAGGATCACCCATTGGATATTCTGTGAAATAAAAAAAGTTCAAATTTATTGAAACTTAAAGCTTATTTAAAATATTACTTGAAATAAAGATTTAATTCAACTACTCTTTTATTTCGTGAAATACATCAGTTCAAATGATAGATGAACAAGTTATTTTTTCATTTGAGATAAGTATTTCAAATGTCCAATAATATGTTATTTTACTATTTCAAGTAATTTAAGGTGCCTGAAATAATGAAGCGACAAACAATTACCGCATGTATTTATTTTATTATATTTAAAAGCAGAAAATACGTAATTCAAAGGCTAATATGTGCCGATACACATATGTATATATCAGAGGGTTCTTTTAACTAATTGTCTGTAGATTAATAAATAAAACAACACGGCACAAAGGAATTAATGTACTGTTACTACTACTTATTTGTTTAAATGATTAAGGATTTACTATAATTACATTAACCCTTTGCACTCCGGGCGATTTTTTAAATGAAGTTCCAGCAACTCCGGGACATTTTCACCATGAACTCCCACCTGCTACGAAAATATTTATAATTTTACGAGCTCCGAGTGATTTTAACCATGCCCTATCCGGTATTCTGATATGAGTATTTGCAATGTTGCGGCCGCGCTTCTGAGAATGGTAAAAGACCACGCCTTGTTATTAAAGAAAGTTTGTATACATATTGTTACTACCCGAAAAGGTAGTAATAATTTAAATTAATCTGTATCTGTTGCGACATAATTTAGTAATTTTATTCTTCTAGCTCCACATACATGTAGTATCGAAAATTGAGCATGGGCCCGTCGCGGTCGCCTAGACTAAACAGTCTAGGCGACTGTTTACAAGATGCATCCTGCGGAGTCGATCCTTACGTATCTGTTGCGTTTCCAATTGTTTATGCCTTTAGCTGGAGATAGGATATAGGACTGCAAGGAACAGCACGGCACATATCCCAAAACTTTCGAAGAGTACGCGTCTCCTTGCTCACATTTCATAAAAACCAATTCACACGTTCTACATTTTAAAGTTATTAGGCGATAAGTTTCAGTTTTTAGTTTAATAGTTTAATAGTTTAATAGTTTAATAGTTTAATAGTTTAATAGTTTAGTTTAATTTTAATATTTTTCATTACTTTAATAGTTGATTAATTATTCAGTATAGCATATCCTAAGTTTGTATTCCTTAGTTTTTTTATTTCATTAAGTGCAATTTTAGTTTCCACGTTTTTAGGATTTAATTTTAAAATATAGCTATGTGTGACGGTAGCAAATTTGACATGGTCGACGCATTGCACAGCGTAAGTAGCGGTAGTAGTGGTAGTACGGTGACAGCAAATATTAAGAAAAGGAATACCGTTTGGGATCATTTCAAAAGGTTGAGCGCTGACTTGGCTCAATGCACTTACTGCGATAAGCAGTTTGCGACAAAACATTCCAACACAACTTCCATCCGGCGACATTTAAAAAGTACGCACCCACAAATATATAAGCACGTGATGGAGGTCGACAATCGTGGGAAGACAACAACAAACGTGCAGACTGAACAATTGGACGACCACTCCACTAGAAGTCAAGCTTTGACAACTGCCATTGCGCGTATGATGGCGCTGGATTTACAGCCCTACAGTATTGTGGAGGACCGCGGTTTTCGATCCTTACTCAATGTCGCAGAACCGCGGTATGTAATACCCGCACGGACAACATTTTCCAAAACGGTCATCCCAAGGATGTATGAGGATCTAAGGGCTCAGATCGCAGCAGAATTATCTGAAGGTAAGAGTTATACCTTTTCTCTCGTATTGAATATTATCGGTTGCTTAATTCGTAGCTTCTATCTTCAATAACTTTAACATTACAGGAAATAGTACATATAGTTACACGGTGGACGGTTGGACGTCGCGTGCAGTTATGCATTATTTGTCGTTAACTGTGCACTATATAACACCAACCTTCCAGCTGAAGAACTATGTTTTGAATTTATCGCACGTTCCAGAAAAAAACACGCATAAGTACCTTCAGAGTATTTTAATTAATAATTTGTCGTCGTGGGGTATCGACATCGGCAAGCCGGCATACTTCACGACCGACAATGGCCGGAATATATCAAAAGCTATCAACTCATTTCCAAATTGGTATAGAGTGCCGTGTTTTGGGCACTGCCTCCAATTGGCGGTGAAGGCGGGTTTACGAAAATTCCCGCTTTTCGAGCATCTAAGAGCGAAATGTAGGAACATCGTTACCCATTTTTCTAAATCAACGACAATGAGAGACAAGTTGATAAAAGCACAACAAGCTGAAGGCGGAACATCTCTGCTGCTAATTCAGGAAGTCGATACAAGGTGGAATTCCACCTACGACATGTTCCAAAGAATCAACGAATTGCGAACATTCGTAAATTCCATAATCGTGGGGGATAGTAACCCGGACAGTTTGTCCCACTTAGAGTGGGACTTTTTGACATCATTGATAAGTATTCTGGCGCCAATTAAAGAGGCGACCGAAATAATTAGTGGGGAACGTTACCCCACTATTTCATGGTATTATCCACTCTACGTGGGATTGAAGAACGTATTGGAGGTGGAGGACCAGGAAAATGAGTTAAATAGAGAAATTATAACCAGTCTACGGGTAGCGTTGCAGGTAATATCGCGCTCTTACTTCAATTTTAAAGACGATTTCACTACACTGATCAAATATAATTATTATTTTCCTTATAGGATCGTTTCGACCCCATTTTTGAGGACAACATATATTTCCATGCATCTATGCTGGACCCAAGATTCAAAGATCATCTTTTCGGAATGGCTGAAAAATTGGAAATTATAGAAACGTTACGAGGACGATTGAACGCGGCACGCGTAATTTTAGAAGAAGATGGACGGGAAGACTGTACTCGACCCAGCACAAGCGGTACGTATTCCAAATATCATACAAAATGGTTCTTAAGTGATCTTCATCTCGTCAACTGAAAACTTACTTTTGCGTTAAATTTTTTGTTTAGGAGAGCCAAAATCGAAATTATGTCGATTTTTCGACACGGCCCTCGGGAATTCAGGCGTGGCTCCCCCGCAATCAACTTTTGAACAAAGGAGGGACAGAGAGCTAAGTAATTTTCTCTCTGAAGAACTTCTTCCGCGGAAATTGGACCCCTTACTTTGGTGGAACAAAAATCAAACACGCTTCCCGATATTGTCATCCGGAGCGAAGGAATTACTCGCTATACCGGCGACCCAATGCTCCAGCGAGCGACTCTTCTCCACGTCGGGCAATGTAGTTACTGCGACGCGGAGTAGACTACTTCCAGAAAATGTTGAGAAGCTGGCTTTTCTACAAGCCAATTTAAGGTGAGAAGGCTGCTTCTCAACATTTTCTGGAAGAAACGCCGCTCAAGTACGTTGATATTGTTGTTTGCCACGCCAATTCACATTTATAGATTCATGCGAACGTAGTTACGAATGTTATTCGCAATATGAAAATTCAGTATTATTTGGATGGATTTTATGGTTAATATAGGAACCTGTATTATCATCGCTTTAAATGCAAGACGTGCGCAACTGAGAGCGGGAAAATAGATGATGTCATACAATTCTGATTTAATTCGATTTTGATTGCTTTCCTAACGTTGTTGCAGAGAAATCATTGCCTCCTTGCAAAACCCTCGTCTTGCATACCTCGGAAATCGATAGATTAAGAAAATTGAATGTAATGCAATAATTGATTCGCATTGCGGAGCAATTGTGTATGATATGCAATTTTCGTTTTGAGGCGACATTAAACAATTACCTTAGTTACTCTTACTCATGATCTCGAAGCGATCAGACGTATAACGTAATACGAAGCTGTTATAAAATTATTGTTTCCTAATTATTAAATATTGATCAAAGTTTAATTGTTCAGTTTAATATATTTAAAGTTTATTAGAATTATCGTTGTGTTCAGTTTAATACATTTTAAGTTTCTTTTAAAACATTGTAAATTTGCCATTTCTTTCAAATCCTTCATCTCCTGTGGAGAGTAATACCTCTTCCACTGGAGGCAACCCACCCATTCCACCAAAATCTCTGAACGGCCACGCAACAATATTCTAAAATGTAAAAAAAAAAACGATTTGTAATTGCTTGGTTGCATTCCGTACATCAATGTCTAGTCAAGTAGTCAGTACTGCGCGCTCCGTATATAGCGATCAAATTTTGTCACGAGCGATCTTTAGCAAAAATATTAAAAATAAATTGAATTAAAAATTTTGTGACATTACAAGACGATGAGGCGGCAATATTTCTTCCCGTTCCATAATTTCCGTAATAGCTATCGAATTAAAAGCAAATTTAAGTCCCGAAAGGATCAATAATTATTATTATATTTATGGAACTTTAAATTCTGCGACGTATATACATATATACACAAATTTTATTATAAATTATTATTTTATCACAATTTTATAATAATTTTATCACATTTGTCGAAGGTAGTACGATCGATTGCTACAAAGTATGGACCTGTGCTTTGAAAGTTGAGAACTTGAGACGTTTCATAAATTTCAACTCAATATTTTGTACAGGGAATCCTTTAAAGTTTATCTACGAGATTCGTTAACAAAATTCGTTATTCTACCGCAAAAATGGCCTCTTGATAACTGTACGTATTAATATTTGCGTTACCAACAACATGCGACAAACCGTCAACGAATCTCGAATCTAAGCGTCGGTATCGTAGAGTACGAGAGTTACACCGAACAGGCCACAGTCCGCCATCTTGGCCCGAAGCATCGAGTCGGGCTGCCCGAGACAACGGCCCGAGTGATTCCCTAGGCCCGAGTGACTCCCTAGGCCCGAGTGGATTCACTAGGCCCGAGTGGATTCCCTAGGCCCGAGTGACTCCCTAGGCCCGAGTGATTCCCTAGGCCCGAGTGTGTCGGGTACCCGCCCGAGCCCGCCCGAAAAATGTTTGGCCCGGCCCGAGCCCGAGTGTCGGGCTTTTGCACACCCTTAATATATAGCACAGTATGCTATTGGGATTTGACAAAATCGGACATGACATCTGGTGGCGGACGATAGAAGTAATCTTAGATTGCATTAAATACAATCCAGTGCATTACAGCGTATTAGTTGATTAAAAAAAATTGCAATTGTTTGCGATGGAAAGTGTCCGATTCTCACCCAGAAAAAAGTCCAAAGCAAGATTAAGTTGTATCGTGAAAAATTGTACAAGTCGTTCAAGTGTAAATTTAAATGTAAGATTTCATAAATTTCCTGAGAAAGGCAAACGTCCTATTATTGTGACAAATTTTTTTGGAGAATCAGAACAAGTTGATCAATTAGAAGTTTGGAAGAAGGTACTGAACGTTAAACATACTTTTCCATCAGCAAGAATATGCTCACTTCATTTCACTAAGGAAGATTATATATTACCAGAAATTTCAGCGAGAAAAAGAATTTTGAAGAAAACAGCTGTTCCATCATGCAATTTAGGTCACAGTGAGAATAAACTGAAAAAAGACCGAGAACGCCGACGTTCATCCAGAAATGCCAAGATTATTATATTATATATTATTATATTATATATTATATAATTTATAATATGTTTCGCTTTTAAAATCCTTTCAGCTTCAACAAAATTACGATTAGAAGGCTTTGTTTTCGCCCAATCGCATATTTCTTTTATACTAATCATTTTAATTAAATTTTATCACAAATAACCTATCTAGATATGTATATAATGCAATCTTGTAGTCGCCACCCCAGACAGAATGGAATATTGCAGCAATATTGCAGCAATATTGCCGTGCAACATTAAACGTTGCAGGGAATATTGCCGCAACATTGCCGCAACATTGCTGCAATATTCCTATGTCCGCCTCTTTGTAGCTTGCAGGAATATTGCAGCAATATTGCCGGGAATATTGCAGCAACATTGCAGCAAGATTGCCAATGTTGCAGCAATATTGCGAACATTGCAGCAATATTGCAGCAATATTGCGAACGTTGCAGGAATATTGCGAACGTTGCGGGAATATTGCAGGAATATTGCGAACGTTGCAGGAATATTGCGAACGTTGCGGGAATATTGCAGGAATATTGCGAACATTGCAGGAATATTGCGAACGTTGCGGGAATATTGCGAACGTTGTAGCAATATTGCTGGAATATTGGTTGGATGAACAAACATTTATTTGTGATAATTGCATTTATTCAATAGAAAAAAAAAAACATTTTGAATTTAAAAAAAAACGAAGTAATATTGATTTGTTACTGGAGTTTACGCTTGATGTTAATAATTATATTATCTTGTTTATTTGTTCCGAATTGCCATCGGTGTCATCGGATAACTGGACGTTCTTGAATTCTCGAACGATTTATTCTAAAGTTTTGGGGACTGGGAAAGCCACTTTGCAATGGGATTTTTTTTTCTTACCTTACTCATAAACCTTTTTACCCACGATGGGATTCGAACCCTAGTCTTTTCCGTGCGAACCCAGAACGTTGCCGCTACGCTACGGCAGCTCTTGATGTTACGTTCTACAGTTCCACTTAAATATGGCAATGAAACTTTAATTGGAAATATCTTAAAAACCATTGAGTGTTTGCCCCTATAATGGGGTATATTCATCAATGTTGAGCATACATTTCAATGTTGCCATTGCAATGTTCCCGCGGCAATATTGCGGCAATGTTGCGGCAATATTGCGGCAATGTTGCAGCAATGTTGCAGCAATGTTGCGGCAATATTGCGGCAATATTGCGGCAACATTGCTGCAACATTGCAGTGGCAATATTGCAGCAATGTTGCGGCAATGTTGCGCTGCAATATTGCCACTGCAATGTTGCAGCAATGTTGCGGCAATGTTCCGCTGCAATATTGCCACTGCAATGTTGCAGCAACATTGCTGCAATGTTGCCAATATTGTGCAAGATTCGCAATATTGCTGCAATATTGCTGCAATATTCCAGTCTGTCTGGGACGTTTATTAAGCCCCGCCCCCATGTCAGATCCCAATATATACCGTATATATAGTACTACCGCTTACTGATTTAAAAGTACTATTAAAGAGGTATACTAAAGTTTGCTCCATTATTGTAAAATTGTGAAATTTATTTATTTTTTAATTTTACGGTTTATATAATTGTTTATTTCACACTTTTACAATAGTGAAACAATCTTTACATAAAAAAGTACCTCATTCCATTTAAAAAAACAAAGTTGACCTTCGTGTGTCCTTGACGCGTCCACCTACGGAAAAACAAATGACACCAGATTATGCACCACTCGATACCATTTAAATTTCCTGTGAAACATTTTTTGTTACATACCACAATTCCGAAATATTCAAGATGTCAAAATCGGCTGAAACACCCTGTATATACAAGGTGTCCCGTAACGGGTGGTACAACCGAGCGTGGGGTGATTCTACGTGAAAAACTGAATCAAAAATATAGAATAAAATTTTTTCATATGACGCTTCGTTTTTGAGAAAAATAAGTTTGAAAATTTATCGAGTATTATATATACTCACAGTATTTCGGAAACTAAAGGTCCTTGCTCGATCAGTATAAGGAGATCGTAGAACTGATACAAGAGGTATCATCATCCTGACAATGTTTGTAAACACTGCACGAAATACAGAAATGCTCTTCTACTCGTAAAAGTAAGATAGCGAAATCCGTCGAGCTGAAACGTGGATCCAGTGCCCGTGTACTCGATAAATTTTCAAACTTATTTTTCTCAAAAACGAAGCGTCATATGAAAAAATTTTATTCTATATTTTTGATTCAGTTTTTCACGTAGAATCACCCCACGCTCGGTTGTACCACCAGTTACGGGACACCCTGTATATACCTAGAGGTATATCTATCTAGGGTTCATTTATAAGCTGTTTTATTTTATTTTAATTGAGTATACTAATTATCATTATTATTATCAGTTTCGGTTTGCGAAGGATTACCAAATTGTGGAAAGTATTGAGGTTGTTGATATGGGAAGTAGTATTGGCTTTGATTATTTTGATAGTGTTGATTGTAATTCAGTAAAGGTGATCGATTTTCAGTATAGTACGGGGGGTTGTTATTAAAATTTTGTGAATAGTGTTCGGGTTGCTGATAACAATAGTTAGAATTTGGCAACGGATTTGCTGGCATAGTTTTAGATAAAATCGGTGGGTTATTTGGTACAGATGATACGTTGTCTTTTGGTTTTGATGGTTTTCTCTGTATTGACGATCCTGTTGAAATATTTTCTTGTCCAACTAATTCAATGTCTTTCGGTTACATCATTACGTCTTTTATCAATGTAAGTTAATAAAAATGAATTTGTTTCGTGGCGTCAAGGTCTGACGTGGATAACTTAACGACCACTAACTCTCACTCGCGGTTCGCGTCGATTAGACTTTGCGAATGAGTGATTTTAGGCGCGTAATTCTCGACCGACGGAGAATTATCCGTTCGTGCAGATGATTGTAACTCCAAAAATATAAAATAGCAAACTGTGACGGTTTTCGTCGTCAGCGAGCTCGGTAGCGTTTGCGTTTCGGTGTTCGTAAGGCAAGTGACTTCGAGGATTTTTCCTCCGAAGTCCCTCGACGACGCTATGGGCCGGACATCCCCACTTGCTGAATTTTCGCGACGTTTCAGCAGGCGGGTTTTTCGAATTTTCCGGGCAGTGCACGATGTTGATTGGCCGCACCTTCCTCCGAGAGGAGTGACCACCCCCATGGGACTCTCGGCGAGAAGGGCCCCACGGAGGCGGGAGTTCACCCCCTGCGAATACGTGGTGGAGGAAAGTGCAACCAGATGTGCCCAAAAAATCCTAGTCCGGCCGATCGGCAGAATTTCTCTTCGAAGGCGCGATTTATGACCGATTTGTCATCGCGAGTCAGCGGCGGTCGATGGGACCGTTCGGGCCGAAGTCCCTGTTTACCACCCGCTGACAGAGCACGACGGATTAACGAAAACGTTCATTCAAAACGAAGGCTGCTTAATTCCTCAAGGACCGGAGTTCTAGCCGCCTTGGCGCACGATGGTCGCCAAATGTTGGAAAGATTGGCCTCAAAGAACGGCAAACTTTCGCTTCGTTCCGAACGCGCTTTTGTCTCCGTACGACGGAACAGAATTAATCAAATAAAGTAACGTATTTATCTCTCAAATTTTCTAAGTTTAAAATTGTTTAAACTTAGAATTATTTCGTCAACTGACAATCTCAAAAAATTTCTAAGTTCGAATAAATATACATTTAGAATTTTTATTTATCCGTTTGCAACATGTTTTTACTAGTATTGTAACAATTTCACGAAAACTGTATAATTTTTTTATCTGTAATGGACATGCTACAGATACAGTGCAAACGAATGTAAACGTCATAGTTCTGGTGCAAGCGTATGTTAAGCCCTAAAAAATGTAATTATTGAGTGCATATCTAGTACAGACGTGGTACAGAGAATAATTGTGTCTACAGACCCCTGCAAATCTACTGCAGATCTGAAAATTTCGACTCGGGTCGCTATTATAATAATTTCCTGCCGCAAAGGGTTAATCACGTCTTATTGTTAGTTTTACGTCTTACTTCCAGCACATTTTGATATCTTTTCCTACAATTGCAATCGTAATGGAAATTTGTTGTACGTGCAGCGAGTTTGTATCCAACATAAACACGGCAACGCGTTGCCGTAGATTTAGATTAAATTCGCGGTCAGGTGGATCCACTGAAATGCTGAATAGGCACCCTGCTGGATAAGTGCAGCATAATATTAACACATTTGCCAGGCTTTAATGCAGAGGTCCTGAACGAATGTTATTCTTATAAGTAAAGGTAGTGAATCTGCGTTTGCATTCGACTCCAGCCGAGAACAAACTTATTGTTAGAAGAGAAAAGATAATAAAAAAGATAGAGGGATTAAGCAAATAAAATGAGCAACTCGAAAGTATCGGCGAGTCATTGATAATGCAACTATGAAACTTCTTTATTTATTAATTTTTCTCAATGTTATGTTGAGATTTTTCTGATTAAATTGATACTAAACGCAGCGTGTTTGATTTATGAAAATAATATGTAAATATATAAAATATTAAGTAAATATAATTCGAACTTTATTGTGTTTGGTTCCATAGTAATCAGAAAAATCTCACAAATACGTTAGCAAAATTATAAAAAAAGAATCAAAAATGAAAAAGGTGGACCCTCCAATTAGTATTGCATCACCGATACGTTCAGATGTTATCATGTTACACTGTTCTTTTGGAGGGGAATAGTCATGTTACATTTATGCAGCCAAACTCTAGTCGCATTTAACCAGTTCTTATTGCAGTGAGTATCGGTGTTGAGGCAGAAAAATTCAGGTTTTAGGGCTTTGCACTTTAATGCTCCAAGGATGAACAATTTTTAGTAACATAATACGTAAGAATGGAGCTTGCCTCTTAACCGTTGAATTCACCAGAAGTTACAAATCACATTCATTTCGCAAGATTCTAAAATACAATAATATTTTTTAGTAACATTGTCCTATATTCCATTGCTGTTGTCATGTTATCGTTCTTGAATAGCACAATAGCAGTTAATAAATAAACTTAGTCATTTATTAATTATTTATTAATGATACAATTAATGTGTAGTAACAATCTGAGGTCTTAGCGAATGTATAAAGGGAAGAAATATATCATTTACTTTACAATATAAAAGAAACATTTCAGCAATTGAATTGTCTTCTTTATAAATCATTTTTACGCAAATAATTGATTAGAACGTTAAATAATAAGAAAATACAATTAAAGTAATAGAATGTCAATTTATTAATTGCACGAAACAATAAATAGTGTAGGATATGAAAAAGTTGAAAGACAAATGATATATTCAAAAGTTGTTCGAGTACGTAAATACTATATAAACAATGAAACAGTCAAATAAATAAAAAGTAACAGATACATAACCGTGAATAAAAAACATTGATAAATAATGTAAAGAATCGATAAAAGCTAATATTTGGTAAAAAGTAGAAAGATGTCAACAATAGGTATTTAAATAATAAAATAAGGTTTACAAAAAGTTGCTACGTGATTAAAAAAAAATGGCAAAGAAAGGACAAATAATTTCTACTTGACGTGTGTCGTATTAAAAATAAGTAAGGTAGTTCTAAACTAGAATACATGAAATATGAGGGCTATCGAAAGTAGTTCTTTAGTTATTTTTATTGCTATTGAGAGTTACGTCAAGAGGCTCGTCAACATTTTGGGAGGGACTCAGCTCCTGCTGAGGCAAGTGATGAAAGAGGCTGGAGATCGGAGGATGCCGAGGAGGACCCTTCACAGTGAGGTCCATTTCAGCTTCTTGGGGCCTATCTCTCAGAGACAAACCCGTTTCTCTTTCGGATGGACTACCGCATATCCTTGGCGGTGAACCACAACCGCATTTCACTCTTTCTGGAGATTTCTCGCAGGGAATTGAGTATCTGAAGAATTTATTAACATGGTACATTTTACAACGTGATACATGTATATATATATACAATGTTGTGATAAGTTGTTTATTCGACAGTCTGAGATAATAGAGACGCTGTGAGTATTGTCCGCGCGAAGTATTCAATTCATTGATTTTCTTAACTTTTACAAGCCATTTTTTGATCCATAAAAATAATAATAACAAATCGATAGGGGAATGACTTGAAAGGACATAGTAAGTTTACCATGTCACTCAGTTGCTCTCTTTCAGGGGACCTTCGAATTCGTTAGTGATTACAGACAATGAAATTATTGCATCGCAACACTTTCATAATTGTATGTTTACTTGAACTTTTCTATTGAAATTGCACAAGCTATCAAATAGTAAAGTACCGCCAAGTTGTTAGTAGATAACGTCAGATATGGTTCCGAGTGTAAAGGGTTAAGCATTTGACTTTTCTCAAATAGTTGTAGATGAATAAATTGTACGCAAATAAATAATGTTGTTACGCCCAGAGCATACCAGATGGAAACGGTATTTAAATGATAGTTATATACGAGCAATGCTATATTGTTGTAAGCAGGGGCAAACAACAATTTGTTCAGTCTGTGGTGCTATGAAGCAGATCGTTACATGTTGCTTATTATTTTTTAATGTGGATTTTTCAATTAAATAAACCTGTAAAAGTTTAGCTTACCAAAGTCTTCGATAATAAATGTCTGATAAAAGGAAACGACAAATGCGTAGCAACATAATGTCATTTTTACTAACAAGGAAGGTATTCGAAGTGCAACTCACGGATTCGAATAAAATTTTGTGGGTTTGTAGAGTGATCCAAGACAAGAAAAATGGTATACTCCATTCGTGCCCAATCGCCCTTTAAGGGCATGAAATTTAACCTCAAAGTGAAATCGACACTTGCACTTCCTCGCTTATATCTCCTAAAGAACAAAAGATAGAAGAAAATGTTTTAGGTAAAAGTTTAACGGTAAAAGGAGTGCTATAAATTTGCATTAACAAATTTTTAAAAACAACTTTCCTTCTTGGAAAAAAAATTTTTTTTTGCGTTATTTTAAACAATTTTGAAATCTTTTTGGTAATGAAAAATGTGGCATTTTTTATTCTGAATTCAACCATAACAATATTTTTATTATACACTGCTAGGGTTACAGAGATACACGACAAAACGTACTCCCTAGCGCGTGGTACCGCGCAATAATGCGCTAACAACATATAAAGTTACATATTAAGAATGCTCATTTTCGTTGCAGGACATAACTATGTGACGAAGATGGGTGTGGTAACATAAAAATCGCAAATTATGAAATATTACATAAAGATTAATGACTTATGATATAAATCGTACTACATCGCATATATACACAAATAAACATTTTTTAAATGTGACAAATTACAAATATGACAAATTTAAAAGTACTCTTCGTGTCAGAAAGCCAAATTACAATGAGCACCTTTAAGCGCCTTCAGTATCAGAGAGCCAGCCAGCGTCAAGCGCCTATAGGCGCTCCTGGGTATCACTAGCGCAAAATTTCTAAGCGCCTATAGGCGCTCACAGTAGTGAAATGGTTAAAACGATGATATACGCATAGGCACTTTTTGCACCAAGCACATCTTATAATAGCAGGCTTATCACCGTTAATCGTAGCTTTTTTTTTATTTTTGGGTATGAAAAAATTTTGTGAGAACTTGTTCCAATTGAGTTTTACCATATAATCTTTTTACAAATTTGCATCTACGAAATAATATCATCAAACTGCAATCTCTCACATCGAATCAGTTTTCATCTCCGAGAGTCCGCGAATTATTATATTTAAGAACTCTTGGTATAAAAGTGGACACCTAGAGGAAAGATTACAACAACAGTTTGAAAATCCGGTAGATTTCTATTTTAAATTTCCTGAAGCAGATAAACTGCCACGTTGTGAATTATGTGGTAAGCCTGCTATTATAAGATGTGCTTGGTGTAAAAAGTATCTGTTTGTAGATCACTTTTTTAATGAAGATAGTATTTCGTCTTTTTCACTTTACGAAACTATGTCGAGTGAAGTAGGTACATGTATTCGCGTGTGCTTACAATGTAGTAAAATGTTAAATAAGCGTTTAAAAAATATTTATGTATGTATATATGGGATATAGTACGATCTGTATTATAAGTCATTAATCTTTACGTAATATTTCATAATTTGCGATTTTTATGTTACCACATCCATCTTCGTCACATAGGCATGTCCTACGACGAAAATGAACATTCTTAATATGTAACTTTATACGTGTTAGCGCGCTAGGGAGTACGTCTTGTCGTGTATCTGTGTAACCCTAGCGGTGTATAATAAAAATATTGTTATGGTTGAATTCAGAATAAAAAATGCCACATTTTTCATTACCAAAAAGATTTCAAAATTGTTTAATATAACGCAAAAAAAAATTTTTTTTCCAAGAAGGAAAGTTGTTTTTTAAAATTTGTTAATGCAAATTTATAGCGCTCCTTTTACCGTTAAACTTTTACCTAAAACATTTTTTTCTATCTTTTGTACTTTAGGAGATATAAGCGAGGAAGTGCAAGTGTCGATTTCACTTTGAGGTTAAATTTCATGCCCTTAAAGGGCGATTGGGCACGAATGGAGTATACCATTTTTCTTGTCTTGGATCACTCTACAAACCCACAAAATTTTATTCGAATCCGTGAGTTGCACTTCGAATACCTTCCTTGTAAGTGTTAAAAAATTTGCAATTGACGTAGCTGCAATATTAACATTTGTTGTGCTCGGCAATCTATTACACCAGTTAGATATACATACAGTATCTGAATATAGAGATTATTTTGCGAAATATAGGCGACAACTGACCATCAAGATCTTACGGTTTGACGTCTTTAAATTTTTACATGTTAGGCCAAGTTTTCTTCACTTTAATTCAAGAAAAAAAATTCAAGAGCAAAGTCTTATCGACTTCATATTATGGAATGTTATTAATTCTTTGTATTATTCGTAGAGATAATTTTTGTATTTAAAGGGTATTGTATTGCATTGAATGTATATGTAGAATGCTACAGAATATGAGTACTTCAAAGTAAAATCGTGAGTACCAAGTTACTATTTTATTTTTCTTTATTTGATATTAATCTAAGGAGTCATCGTTCTCATTGATATTAAATTTTTATATGTTCAACATCAGGCTATCTTAATAAATTTCAAAAGACTCTACATATGTCCTCTTACGGAAAACTTTTGTCTAAAACACGAGCTCGAGTTGAACATTTAAATGAATCTTGATAACGATTTTATTCAAAAACGTGTTTGATTAAAGTCTGTGAAAATGGATTGAATGAAAACATCGTGGAGAGCTAAGTGCATATATTCTGATATTGCTTACATATTCTGATATCTTTAAAATTGCAAAAATCTCAGTTCACACATTGACTGCCATAGGGGTCACCGGTGACCGACGCTATTAAATAATTAAAGGCTGTAGGAGGATAAGTATGATCCAGCGGCCTTAGCTCCGATCATGCTCGCTTTTTTTTTGTTAAATTAGTACCTATGTGAGTACTTATCACAGCAATTTTCAACCCTTAAAAATTCATCCCCAGGGAGTAATCGTTAAATAAACAAATTTTTTCAAAAATTCATAACTTGAGAACAACTATTTTGATTTTATTGAAATTTATTTAGGACGTACATTTAACTAAGGTTTCTGATTTAAACAAATTCCAGACTTGATGAATTGACATAACCTTAAAAAAAAAATTAAAGCGTTTTTCAATGACTACTATTGGTAGGTTATGTTTGAGGCACAACTACTAAACTTTTTTTATAGCTTTCTAACACCATTTTGCACCATATATAATTTTGGTATAATTTATTTCTTGGTGCGTCATATCCAAAAAAAATAAAAAGTCTGATTTTAATCATATTTAATTTTTTTAAATATGTTATAATGATGGCACACCCATCCTAATTTTTTTCCAGTTTTCTAACGTCATTTTGCGCCATATATAATTTTGGTATAATTTATTTCTTGCTGCGTCATATGCAAAAAAAATAAAAAGTATAATTTTAATCATTTTCAATTTTTTTCATTATGTTATCATTATAGCACAATCATCTTAATTTTTTTTTAGCTTCCTAACATTATTTTGCACCATGTATAATTTCGGTAGAATTTATTTTTCGGTGCGTCATATGCAAAATAAATGAAAAGTCTAATTTGAATCATCCTCAATTTTTTTCAATATCTTACCGTTATAGCACAATCATGTTATTTTTTTTGGTTTCCTCACATCGTTTTACTTTATCTATAATAATTTCTGAATTCATAATTCATAATAATAATAATAACAAAAACAACAACAGAAACAGTGATTATAATAGTTATAAAAGTAATAAAGACAATGGCAAGATTAGCTCCATACGTCTGTAGCTCTTGTCTGCTCATGCGGGCCCGCGCGAACGACAGACTTGATACCTAACGCATTATACCCACCACTAAAACGCATATCCCCGCTACATCTATCCACAACAGCACTAGCAACGGACGAAAATTGCATTAGAACGTTAGGTCGATCTGCCGAATCAAAATTAAATATTCGCTATCATCGTCATTGTAGTAAATGGACTTTTTTTTTTTTTTTTTGGAAGTTGCCGAAATATAGAAAAACTGTATACTTTTATTGATTCCAATGTAACACGCTGAGAATTATGAATTCAGAAATTATTATAGATAGAGTAAAACGATGTTAGAAAACCAAAAAAAATAACATGATTGTGCTATAACGGTAAGATATTGAAAAAAATTGAGGATGATTCAAATTAGACTTTTCATTTATTTTGCATATGACGCACCGAAAAATAAATTCTACCGAAATTATACATGGTGCAAAATAATGTTAGGAAGCTAAAAAAAAATTAAGATGATTGTGCTATAATGATAACATAATGAAAAAAATTGAAAATGATTAAAATTATACTTTTTATTTTTTTTGCATATGACGCAGCAAGAAATAAATTACACCAAAATTATATATGGCGCAAAATGACGTTAGAAAGCTAGAAAAAAATTAGGATGGGTGTGCCATCATTATAACATATTTAAAACAATTAAATATGATTAAAATCAGACTTTTTATTTTTTTTGGATATGACGCACCAAGAAATAAATTATACCAAAATTATATATGGTGCAAAATGGTGTTAGAAAGCTATAAAAAAAGTTTAGTAGTTGTGCCTCAAACATAACCTACCAATAGTAGTCATTGAAAAATGTTTTAATTTTTTTTTTAAGGTTATGTCAATTCATGAAGTCTGGAATTTTTTTAAATCAGAGACCTTAGTTATATGTACGTCCTGAATAAATTTCAATAAAATCAAAATAGTTGTTCTCAAGTTATGAATTTTTGAAAAAATTTCTTTATTTAACGATTACTCCCTGGGGATGAATTTTTAAGGGTTGAAAATTGCTGTGATAAGTACTCACATAGGAACCTTTGTAACAAAAAAAAGCGAGCATGCTCGGAGCTAAGGCCGCTGGATCATACTTATCCTCCTATAGCCTTTATATAACTTTTCAATTGTAATGTTTACGAATTTTGCAATACATTCAGTATTTAAATAGTAACGCTTAAAAGATAAAATCCTGCTGAACATATATGTATCTGGGTCTTTAAAGTTTCTGCTTTACAAAGATGGAATATTAATAGGAAAAGTATCATTTAAATAGAAATGATGAAACGAACGAAATATCAGTGGCATTCAAAGTGTTAATGAAAAAAGCTATCATATTGTAAGTTATTATGCAGGGTGCATCTTAATGATGTATTTTCACATATAGACTAAAGGATATAGATAGATATCCTAAGATATTTAGTACATGTTGCAAAGGTAAGAAGAAAATATCTATAACCTTTAACAGTAGAACTACCATGGCAATCAGAATGACTGGTTGCCTATGTTTTAGAAAAATTCTCTAACCCTATGGATAAGCCGTAAAACCGATATTCCACGTCCATCATATAAAAGATAAATTACTGAATTAATCATCATTTCTACTTTTGAATTCCTCTCTTTGCAAGACTGCTTATTTAACAAATTTAAATATAATAGATTTAACGCCGATAGTTTTAGTGTGAAACAAGGTCTCGAAGAGAATGAACATCATTATGAAATTTGTTCATTGCTTTTATATCTCCAACTTGTTCTCAAAACGGATTAAGATAGGTACGTACAATCCATGTATATTTATATATGTATCATATGGTTTACGAAGGGAGGCCGTAACACGTTAACCTGCTTCATTTGACGATATATGACTCAAATCGTAATAAAGTAATAAAGTTGAAAAAAAGAAATTGATAAAGCGTAAGACGTTCTTGACTAGCCGTTTTCGGAAACAATTTCTTTTCATATGAGTTCTGAAAACTTTTCAGACAAAAAAGAATTGAATAATTTATAAAAAAGAGTAACTGTTTGGTGTGCTTTATGGTATGGTGGTTTAGTTGGTCTTTATTTCTTTGATAATGCTAATGGTGGAGCTGTAACTGTGAATGGTAATAGATTTTGTGAGCTAATAACTGAATTATTCTGGTTTGAATTGAATAATATCCATCGGGGGGGGGGGGGGGGGGGGGGGCTGTTGTTTCAGTAGGATGGCACTACACCTCATTTTGCGAATGAAACAAATTAAATTATTGAAAGAAGAATTGATGGGGTCTATTGGCCACCAAGATCACGTGATTTGACACTTTTAGATTCCTTTCTTTGGGGTTCCGTGAAAAGTAGATAGACGTCAAAAAACAAGTCTACAAAAGTAATCTACAATCGATTACCGAACTAAAGGATGTAGTGATTTGTGTCATTGTTGAGATAAAATAATAATTAGGTCTAAAATAATAATTGAAAATTTTAACAAAAGATTGGACATCTGCGGAAGTGCAAGTCATAAATATTATTTTTTGAATGTAAATGGCATAACTAATACTTTAATTATCAATAAAAAATTTGTTGAAATCAAAGTACATTGTGTGTTTTCTTAAAGTTTAAAGAAGAGCATGCAATTTGAAAGACCCTTTATTTCCTAATTTTATTTTTACTTCATTTATTCGTCTTACTCGTACATTTCTACGAAAACACGGCTCAATTTATTAGCATCAAGGTATGCCGTTTAAAGTGTTCCACGACATCTTAATGTTGTCCGATCTGTTTTACTCTATACAACGCTGCATTTTATTTAAATATACCTACTTTTTCAGACGCATGGATTTATGAATTGAAATAAACGACACAGAACGAGCTGTTTCTATTATGGATTCTATTGTACTGTATTATACTGTATATTATGCTGTACGAAATGAAATAAAATTTCAGAAGATAGACGGAATAGAAAAAGTTAAATAAACAGGAAATGAAAGAAGTTGAAGAGAATTAGAGTATCACTGAAAGCAGTCGACGAAAGTCGTCTTTAATACGTGAAACCAACGAAAAAAGTGAGTTATTGCAAAACAACGTTTTATACGAACTGCGGTTAATGCTGGATATTAATATATTTCCATCTGTTACGCAGTTATAGTAATTACATCTTACATGTTAAAAAAAGGTTTTCCCAAAATAAATTCTAAATGACACTTTAAATGCAAATGTTACTTGCGAGCTAAGTTTGTTTAAATCGTAATTTAAAGGCAATTTTTTTAAAATGATAATGTAGTTATTAAATTCTCGTAATGTACATTTAACTTACACCAACGATTGGTAGATTTTAACTTGCTGAGGTCCAATTTCGCATAACTTACGGATAATTCGGACATTGGCCGACTTTGTATTTAACTAGCAATTGATTTTACTTGATGGAAGTTTCGTATCCGGTTGTCTCTACGAGTGACTGAATTTTACTGTGAATTGATTTGAATGCTGCCCGTTTTATACTTTTTGGTTAACTAATTTTAATTAATCGTTGCCCGTTTCAATGTAAATAACGTCTGTAACCTGATAACCGAACATAGTGAACATTTGGGAACTAAGAAAATTTCAATTAATTCCATTCTCTTCACTCTACTATAACATTGGATTTAAAAAGCAGGATATGATAATATAAGTTGTTATTAAGTGGATTACCCATGAGGGGGTGGAAGAATCCTATAATCCCTGCAAACAGGTAAAGGTGCAGAATCTGGTATTTTGTCGGTATTAGTGGCCGCAAGGGGTGGCCCGTTGCCAGTGCTGGCAGTTGGCGGGGGTGGTGGTGATGTTGTATCTGGGCGATCTAAGGCCGGGGCGGGCGGTGGTCTTAAAAGAAGTGGTGCCGCACTTCCCAAACCTAAGCACCGCATCCTCCATGCATCTTGTAGTAGCTGCAGTCGGGCCTGCTTTCGCCATTTTGCTCGCCGATTTTGGAACCACACCTAAATTTCAAATAGGCATGTATTTATTGCTTTATTAATTTTTATTACAATTTACAAGATCATGCGGTTAGTACAAATATTCGTTATGTTAACTTCAATATATTGTTAACATTAGTTATGTACTTCAAGCAGGGTACTGTCAAATAAAATTTACAGCGGGAGTGATAAAATTTGTTCATTTATGCCGTTATTTTTGAAAGTGGTACAAGGTCATTTTTAAGATAAGAACCTTCATTTTAGTTTTAGCTAAACATAGATGTCTTTTTGGATTTCAAGTGAAGACGTAAATGGAATGAAATATACTCATGATTTAATTTCAAAAGAGTTAACTCAAATACCTGAACATAAGAAAAATGTGCAGTATACAAACTTTCAAATATAACAGCTCATTTAAAATTTATAATCAGTTTTCGAAAAAGTCGAGTTTGCAAAAACGGATGCGTACGTATGCTGTTACGGATAGGTTATTGCTCATCGACGAACGATGTATATCCTGGGGTCATATCAAAGAAAAAGTTTTATGCCATAAATATTAAAGATTAGGACCAATTAATACAAAATATCTGTCTCACTTTTGAAAACTTGAAAAATGTAAACACCTTGTCAAAAGTTCTTGCATCTGTAATTAGATAGGTATAGCTATGCATGTAATAGGGAGGAAATCAATTCCGGTAAATCATAATTGATTAAATGAAATGTGTCTTAAAAGTTTTCAGTGCACTTTTTCTTTAACTAACAATTACCAAAGTTGAAATTAAAACTGTATATGCATTTTTTACAAAGTGGACAAGGATTAACGTTGCTCGATAAACTATAACTTACAATTAGGTGTAAGAGCATAGGAACGCACCGAATCTTCTAACTCGATATCCTCGAAAGCTAAATCTTAAATAAAAATACATTATTATCATATTTTGCTCTTATTTTTTTGTATGAAGTCACCTCGTATGTACAGTGGAACAAACTGTTCATCGAAACAGACAATTCTCCTTTCTCTACAGAATTGATTAACGCTTATTTCTGATATTTGTCAACGTTTTTATATTGCTTCATCATATTTAGACAGTAGTACAGATGTTTATTCGCCGTTTATTTTGAAAAGATCATAAATGGTCAAAGACATTGACTCGATTTTGATTAAAAGTAAAAAGAATGTTTAAAGAATGAATATATAAAAATATAGTAATGAGATATTAAAAAATTAAGAATATAGTAAAATTTATTTACACCTTTAAAAGAAATGTATATCTACTAATTAAGATTATATTAATAATTAAGATTTTTTATATAAAATAAACATACTGTAAATAAAGCAAAATAAAATTGATGTAGTTTTGGTATTTAAATTTCTACTCTCCGTAAGAATGATCTCTACCGTTTATACGTTCGTTTTTGATTGAAAGATCATTCTTAAATATTGCTACGATCAAAGATATATCAATAAAACAAGTGGAGAAAAGAGAGAAAGAGCTATAGCTATTTACAAGCATGTACATAATTTATATTTTTATAAAACATTTAGAAATCTGTTAAAATGTTCCCGAGAACTTCTGCACTTCGTAGAAAAAATTCAATCCACCAGTTAAACTGAATTCCGTAATTACTCCAATTACATTAGTATTATGTTCAAAAGGTATATTATTATTTGTTTGTACACATATCGATGTGTCGAAAATGTGATATCCTTAAATAATACACACAAGAAATTTTCATCTTATGAATATTTTACTTCCAAAGGAACCGGAAAAAAATTAGGAGTGCTCGGAATGTTGATTATAAGTATTTAATCTATTGCTGTCTTGGGTTTATATATTAAGTAAATGTATTTAAGGTAGTGATACATTAGGTAATATTGAAATAACTCGATGTGTTGACTATTTACATCTATTTTTTTGAAAAGAAATTACCTAGAGTATAATTTTGAATGTTGTGAATGAGGAAATAAAAGATATTGAAAGCCATGCCAAATAGTATATTACTTTTCTTTTATTTAATAAAATTCATTTAATAATTAATTAGTAACAGCATTCTATTAATAACCATAGATAGTAATATTAAATAAAGGCTACGACATCTTAGGATTGAAGACGTTCTCGACACACAATACTTCATATTTTGTAAAGAAATAAAGTAATAAACTGTAGTAACAAGGTTGAAAAGTACATATTATTGCTATAACATTACGATGTTCCAAGAAAAATTTGTAAGCATGCATTCCATTCCGGATCAGAATTAAAGTTTATTACAAAAGACCTAGGGAAAATGAAATCGGTGAATAAAATTATGTTTAACGGAAAAAGTATTAAATAAAAAATGTTGTATCCGATTTTACGTTTCCATTTCAAAGGTGTATTAGATACTTATTGCGACTTTCGTTGATCGATTAAGTAGTATAAGTGTAATAATTTGTTTTTATGTCTCGTACTGTTAGAAAAAAATGAGACATCTTTACGAGAGGTAATATATCTTAAATTACAATCTGTGTAATTTCTTTTCAATAAATAATTGATTAGATTCAAATGCTAAGGTGCTAATATTGTTAAACAGGAATTAACCTGCACGCGAGCTTCTGAGAGTGAAATTCTGAGAGCGACTTCTTCCCTCAGGAAAACGTCCGGATAGTGCGTCTTCTGAAAGAGGGATTCCAGTTCCTGAAGCTGCTGCGGCGTGAAGGTTGTCCGATTGCGTCTCTGCTCGAAGAATTTACAATAATTAATGATTGTTTAGAATAAGTTTTCTTAAATTAACAAAATTTTATATTAGGTAAAAGTTAAACCAAGCAAATGTTTTGTTATATTTTTAAATTATTTTCGCGTTAAAGAAGCAGGAATAGTATTATTGTAACATGCAGATAGTTTAAGATATTGCTACCATTGCTAGATATTGCTACAATAAGAAATTCAGAAGATTGAATGCCTTTGCCACTTTTAATTTCAAATAAATGTTTGTTTATGTTCATTTCTTAAATATGCAATAAATATTCTCAAAAGTTCTTTTATTTTTTTGTCATTTACAGGGGTATTATTCATGTTAGAGTGAACTGTGACACCAAAAACTTAAATAATAATAGCTCTATCACTTAGTGGATCATTAAAGTTATTATTTTACGAGTACAATTTATTTTCATAGAAATATTAAAATGAATTTTATCTATTTTATGATGTGATTGGCTGAATTAAACACCAGATATTTTTCTATTCTGACATCGTATAATATTACCATTCAAAGTGTTTCTCTCATATTTCTAAGGTCTCTTTTAAAAGCCTTAATATCTTGATAGTACCATAGATAATGCAAAGTTATAACCGAGTATTTTTACCATTAAAATCACTCCAAACGGGAAAATTTTTGCAATGTTTGTTAATATTTCAACAAGTGAATCATTATGTCTGCTTTATGCTCAAATAACACGTCTGATGCTGTATTAATTGAATCATACACAACTTATAAATATTTACGTTAATCGAGTATCTTATGGAGGTGGATACACGGTTGAAGAAATGTTTAAATGTCTAAATTGAGTGGTTCGTTAAAATTTGCATTTAATTTTCGATGATTGGTAATTATAAGCATGTTGATAATCTCAACTTATAGTTGATGATAGAAAATTAATTTTTTGTGCATTCATGGTTGGTATACGCGGAATATTTAAAATTGTAGTTTGTATTTTATTTTTGAAAATCATCAATTTTAATCCTTTGCACTCCGCTGTCCCCTCTCAGGGGACATCGTAATTCTAGCATATCACTCGGATGTCCCCTCTCAGGGGACATTCAAGTTTACAAGTGATTACGGGGAATTGAGTTATTTCAGCGCAACTTTTTGAGACATGCATGTTTCCTTGAAGCTTTCTCTTGAAATGGCACAAGAAATCAAATCAAAATATCGTGAAATTACTAAGATATATAAAAAAAATGTCACGACGCACAGTGGTCCAGAATGTGCATTTAGCCGCGCAAAAGTCAAAAAGCCGATTTTGGAATTTCGATTTGTTTTTTGCATATATCGATTCCTAAATGTCGTCCGACCTCAGAAATAAAAAAAATTTTGAAATTGAATAAAAATTGTAGTTACAACAAACGCTTAAAGTTGAAACTTTTTCTGGAGGCCTTTTTCTATCGAGAAACCTCGTTGTCTTCTGTCTAACATTCTGACGAAACTATGCAATATTTTTTAATAATTATTGTTTCAATTTGAAGAGCATTCTTCCACGACAAAAATTCACGTGTCAAACATAAAATTATCGTTTGTAGTTTATTCAAAAATTAATGTTGAAAACATGAAAGAAAATAGTCGATGTTTTTTATCTTTTGCAGACAAAAACTAAAAAGTCCCACTAGATCCCATTCTCTGATTAACAACACTGTTTTCTATGATCCTTCCCCTAAACGATCCTGTAAAAAGCTAATCCACCCGGATCCACCTTCGCCGCATTTTTATTGTTTAAAGAGTCGCGCGCAGCTCGGCAAGGCGCTGCCGCGGGACTGTCTCATAAACTTTTGGCAGAGATAACAATGAAGAACGCAGGTTGACGCACGAAATCTTTGCAGAAATAACTTCTATATAGTATGAGGAATATATGTGGAAAGTTTTAGCCTAATATCTTTCGATACTATATAAGTTATTTAATTTTTAAATGAACCCTGCACGGCGAAGACTAGGATTTCCTTTCAATCGGATAACCTAGCTCATTCCTCTTTGCTCGCATGCTAACAATAAAGCAATTAAGTAATTAAGATTTTGTTTTTATTGCACGGTATCTTTAAGAAACCCGGAAATTTACTGACCGTGTGTCCCACTGGGTCTATGCAGCTGGTCTGGGTTACATAAACTTTAGGAAGGAATATCAACAAAAGGTGCAGATAGATAAAGCCAATTTTAGCAGGAACTATTTCTATATAGTTTAAACTAAACGTCTTCAAAGTTCTCACAGGCTACTTTGTGGTACTTTTTAGTTTTTCCATTTTGAAGTTAGCAATGTAAGCTGAATAAGCTAATGTACATAGCTACCCTCTATATACTAACCGCCATTTTGTTTTTAAAATTTTTGAGTTCAGATTCGTAATCAGCGACCCAAAAAACATTAGAATACTAATTTTTGTGCAAAACAATTAATTTTTAAACAAACCTGTCCGCCATATTTAATCCGCCGTTTTGTTTTTAAAATTTTTGAGTACAGATTCGCAATCAGCAACCCAAAAAATAATAGAATACCAATTTCTAACTAAATCCGATGTGTTTTGAGCCCGTGGTGAGGATTTGAAAAAGATTGAAAACTGCGCGAGGTGCGTGAACAGCTAAATTCACGCTCTGGACCACTGTGCGACGGTCCGAGCACTTCTCGGCGCCATGGCGCGCCACTTGAAAAGAGCGATAAGAAGAGTTTGTAAATAGAAGACAGTTCGGTATGCGAGCATGCCTCGCACTATATAGTGAGATTTATAAATATAAATAAACAAATCTACAACTGGAGGAAAAGATATTCAAAGCTGAGCTCATGTCAGTCTGGTTTGAAGTGTCGAGCGGTACAGGTAGATCTAACAAGTGAAAAAATCAAAACAATGATATTGTTTTGGTAAATATCATACTCCTACATAATTTAGCGCATCTCAAAAAGAATAATCAAACACAAATGACGCACTACAAGTTCATTAAAGGCACTTATTGATGAGTTGAGAAGTGATTTTCGTGTAAGACTCAGCGCCAGCGAGGCGTCGAGCTAGGCGTTTACACGCCTGGCTTTCGTCACGAGGACAATTCCTCCAGCGAGGGAGGAAAATGACCCTCACCCCTACCGGGCCTTGTCGAGGAAAAGGAGGTCCTCGAAGGACCCAGCAATAACAACGAGGGATAGCAAGGCAGTCGTTACGGAGTCGACGCCCGCGAACACTCTTACAAGAGTGACGTCGCGATTAAACATTATTTATATTTGTATTATTGGCGCGAACCGAGATTATTGTACATTGTATTTATCAGCTTAAACATTTATAAACGCCCGTATTATATTATATGTATAAAAGGAGGAAACGGTGTCTTACATTCGTTAATCGAGAGCGCGTCCATCCACATCTTCGGCGGGTAATAGATTGAATAATAAGCTACATATTTTCGATGTGGGAGAAAGAAAACGGGATTCCATTGTTTGTTCTGACAGGAAAACACCTGGTGGCAGGCGTCAAACAACTTATTATTGTCAAACATGCACTAACCAACCTGCAATGCATATTGGGGAGTGTTCAAAAATTTATCATTCTGCACAAAATTATAAACAATAAAATATTGATTTTTTTGCAAATATACTTTCCTCGATTTCAACCAATTCATATAAGTCCAATATCATTATAATATGTTACTTAGTTCAAAAATTATAATAAATAATACGAGGGTCTGTAAATGTTCGTTTCTGCCGTAAAGTGGCGCTGAGTAGCTGGTAGCCAACGTCCAAAATCGTTCGGAGTGCAAAGGGTTAAACTTGTATTAAAAGTTATCATGATAAAAATTGTTTAAATTATACACAGTAAATAGGTGTAAAATATTACTTTGAAAATCTAGATACCATGTATATTTAAACAAAAATTGTGTGTTATTTTTCGCTTTATTATTCTAATGGAGTTCTTTCGTTAAAATTATACAAGACTGAAATATGAAATCCATCATGTATATCTGAGTTTAATTATGAAGTACTATTCACATTATAATTTATTTTGTATTATTAATATCGTGATACTATTGACAAATGATTAATTAATGAAATATTCCTTCATAGCAGACTTTCTGTTCGGGAAAAATTGAGTTATCGAATTCGATAATCTTATAGGCCTACATACAAACGAACATACCGTTCTGTTATGAGTCGGTATACCTTTCTTCTTCCTATTCCTACATCTTTGAAATTCTTATTTAAGATGATCAAATAATAATATACTACGCATTCCGGACAATTACAATATGCACGTTTTATTAACATTTAAATAAATTTCTTTTGAATATAACGGCTACAAAGCTTTATTCCTTCTGGAGCATTTTCTTTTTTTTCTATGCGTATATGTCATACAAAAATTGGATGAGTTTTCTTCATTTTTCTACAGAATGAATTATACAAAATGTTATATGTTATTTCGAAAGATATTACTAGAGATATGAACATAAACATTTTGTTATATTAAGCGGAAAGGTTTGAATGATTGCTAGTTATACAATTAAATTTCTTTTAACAATGTCCCTGTTTTAGGAAAACAGCGTCTCGGCATTTTTTTTTAATTGAACAATGTAATGAAATTCATATCTCTGAGCACTCTTATTTAGCTGAACAATATGAGATAACGTTCGGTTTTAATCTGCATCGAAAATGTGCAAAAATATATACTTGTTTCATTATTTTACAGCAGAACTTAAAAAGGTTGACATGAGATTCGACTAGGGACACACCGCGAATCTTCAACTTTCTTTTAGTCTAAGTCTGGTTCCAATTACAGGAATAGATAGGAAGTACAATGATCCACGAAAACCAGATACTTCTGATCAGAAAATTGTTTTTCATCGCTTTAAGTATTAAAATTCTTAAAATTTTGCACGGACTCAACACGCGATACAAAATGTGTTAACACGACGAAATGAATTTTGTGCAAACTTCTTCGGAACAGGATACAATATCTTAAGAATTAAAAGTCACTTTATTCAGCAGCTATTACGTCTTCGGTTTTTATTATTACTACTATCTAATTATATCTAGTTTATGTCTAACTTATGACTAATGAGTTTCTAAATAAACAAAAAGCGAAATATATCTCAACATTCTTTTGCAATATTGTGTTCTTTATTCAAATAGCAGAAATTTCTAATTTAAATCCTCTTATCACCCTGGACAATGTTTTTTATGCGTTGTGAAAAGGTCATGAAATGGCAATAAATTATGTCAAGGATCAGAAATTATAAAAAGTTTGTTAGTAAATGCAGAATACTTCAGCTACGGGTACAGCATTTTTTTCCAGTATTAGATTATAGGATATTTGGCTCATATGAAATGATAGATCCTTTCATTAAATGATTCAACACATAGACACAAATTTACTCTTATAAACTGTTTTCCACTTATCGAAACAAAGAAATTATAAATTGAAGACAACTAGTAAAGAACGATCGCAAGTTTAAAGTACTAACATTAAGAAAAGTAACGGTAGATTTTAAAATACGCTTTGGAGAAACAAGCAAAAATTAAAATTGAGCCACTGAACGCGCGCTTTCTGATGACACGTCGAATGTGAAGAGAATTACCAAACTACAAAAAGTATAGGGAAAGATATACCTATGTAAATAGAGAACAAGATAATTAGTTGAATAAAACAAACAAGAAAGTGGAAAACAGAGCAAAAATCCATATGACAAAAATAAGAAAAGGATGACAATTTTTAGCAGAAGGAAGGAGGCTTCAAAACATTTCAATAGAAAGTTCTACACAAAAGTTGGAGAGATAAGCGATGTTAATGAAATGAAAATTCAACGAACGATCTAAGAACCGAAAATCTGTAGAAGAAAAAAACGTACACTGACCTGACGACGACGTCCGAACATATATTCGGTGAGTAAATCGGCTTGAGGCCCAAGAGGTGAAAGATACGGCCCTGCCATTCCTTGGATGGACTAGAACGGTTCGCCAAAAAGTAGCAAGGGCCTTCTTCCGTTTCCTTTTTCCCTGTCGCTGTTCACCGCAAAAGAGTCGCTTTCGGCTTTATCGTTCTCGATGGACGACGCCGAGGAAACTAAAGCCACCCTTCGAAAGCTCATCCTCGAGCAACCTTCGAGTTTCGTGGGATAAAGAGGGGTTGGTTTGTTCCATCGGATTGGTGCACTTCTTCCGGGGGCGGTACCGGCGTCGCGGGGGTAAGCACACACCCCTATCGTGGAAAATTTGCTAAATCGTGCTGTGCGAAGCATACTTTCGACTGAATCAAATGATACGACTTTAGTTTGCATCCTTTTGTTTTTTTTTAAATCATTGTAAACTTCAAATGATTATATTGATTTTGAAATTTTACGCATCTCGCGTGTAATTTCATATATTTGCTTTAGTGAATTACGTAAATATTAAATTGTGCATTATTCTGTGTCAGAATTCTGTTTGAATTTTTTTATTGAATTCACTCATTGATTTATAGAATAATATTCGCGGATTATATGATGAAGAATTTTCCAACTTGTTTTACGTAAGTACATACTTTTAAAGAATTTTTCTCGGCGCACATTTTATGTGTGTCAGTAAACATTTCCATTTTGATCTTTTAAATAGAAATAATATAAAATGCGCTAAGTGTGATACGTATCGTTATAGTAATAACTGATACAGAATATTTATACACTTTATAAGTAATATCATGATATCTTATGTAAAAAATAAAACCAGATGTAGAAATGTTACGAGTTCTTTTGTAGTACCCTAAAAATATTTTTGTCCTTTTTAACGTTTTCGACTGGATAGGAAATTACCCAATGCTTGCTAGCAAAAAAATATGGTTCCAAGAATTTCTCATGTCACGCTATATATTATGCTTGAAAGAATTAATAAAATAATATTTATGCGTCAAATGCATTCTATGTTATTGTCATATATATGATTATATTTCGCTGTCTTAGTACGAGAGATTTTTTAAGTGGCTGAAGAAATGTTTCAATGTAACGTTATAACAATCTTTACTTTCTCTAGATTAGTATCAATTTTAATATGATAAAAGATACTCTTATCACATTAATAAGTATTAATAATTCTGCCTGGTTAATTGGCTGTTAATGGTTGACCAATAATATATTAGTCAAAAACAGGAAACTTATTTATATGGTTATTCATCTTGTAGAAGGCTTTTGTTTCTTTGGCTTTTGCATTTTAGTTTATATCGCAATATAATATTTTCAACGCGGTGCTCCACGAAAATCAGGCCATTTGAATATCTTCTCCATCAGTGATAGAACGAGAATCGTTTCTGACGTAACATCGATTCTTTTGAGAGACGAATTGGATGAAAGGACTGTTGTGTTTAAGTGTCATGTTTTATTGTTTATTTCAAGGTCATCAGTCTTTGTCATGTTGAACATGTATATTTTTTTTCTATTACTTTCTATAGTGACTGAAAAGATACGTACAGCCATATTTACGATGTGATAATCCCGTTCAACCTAAACATTTAATATTTAATGTAGAACATATGATGAATAGGATTCCGAGTTAGGAGGCCAACATAAATGATCTAGTGAGAGTAAATACATTTTATTTAAATGTTCATAGTAACGTCCTTAAGCTTTAATAGATCCATGAAGACTATTACTCTATGCTATTTTTTACCTTTAACGTTCCTCGTAGGAAAAAATCTAAACGGTGGGATATTGGGTAAATTAGCCGGTCATAACACTGGCGTGTTACGATCAATGTAATGATTAACACTTTGACTGCTATGGGGTTCACCGGTGACTGGCGCTATTAAATTCAGTGAAATTTCGTGTAACATTTAAATTATAATATTCATGAATTCTCGAACATATTTAAATATTTAAATATCTACGTCAGAAAGGTAAATCTCTGCCGAATATCTACCTATCTTTATGTTTAAAGTTTCTGATTTGTAAGAATACGAATTTAATAGGGAAAGTTCCAATTCAGTAGAAATGATGAATTTAACAAAATATCGGTGGCGTTCAACATGTTAAAAATAACATTAACTATTTTGCAGACTTTGTTTTGAGGTCAATGTAGAACGATTGAGTTTTTATTTACAAAACTGGGTTTAGCTATTGTGATTAACTTAGTATGTGCGAAAATATGGAAGAATCGTATTTAAACTGTATGTCATGTTCATCAAATGTTTCATTACACGTGAATTGGATTTCTCTGCGTTTTTTTCTGTGCTTATTGTTAGTGAAGCAATTGTAACAAAAAGTAATGACAAAATATTGTCCGTGTTCTGTCTGGATTCTGTCCGTGTTCGCAATAAAAAAATAATAGTGAATTTCCAATACATTTATTAATATTTATTGATCAATATGTTTTTATCGGTACTAATAACCACCTATCGATATGCTGAAAATTTGCAGATTCCATTTGTTATAATAACTCGACATTGAAGGTATAAAATTCAATCAGTAAGTACTTGGCGAACGTCTATTTCACTTTTGAATGTTTTTTCCGTTAAAAAAAATGTTACGGGAAGAGAAAACGCTTATAACCGAATAGCGATAAGCCCGGAAAGTATTGTCGATGTGATATTATTTTCCAGCTTGGCTCTACGATGTTTTGAAAAGTAGTCAAAACAGTATGTAGCTTGGCAGTATAATTTGTTTTTTGTTGGTCAACGCCAGTCTCTTTTTCTTGAGTGTTTCGTTCAAATCACCAATTTGTTGATAATACATTTTTTTCTGTACTTTGTGTTTGAGAAAGAGAAGCACATAGTGTATTGGCCCCTCAGTGTCCCACCGTATATACGGCGTTCTCTGAATGAGGCTTAAGTTCAGGTTTGAAGTGGAGGGAGAAAGTTATCCACGCTTAAAGTATGCTCTTTTTCTTACAATCTTTACAAACATGATCCATTTTTCATTACCGTTTATCATGCCGTCTAAGAATGGTTCGAGTTTGCGCCGTGTAAGCAAAGATGTATTAATGATTCTTGGGATATGTTAATTTACAGTACTTGACTCATGAGGCAGCCTTTTGGAATAGTTATACAACTAATTCAAGTTTCCGGATATATTCCGAAACAATTTGTTGTGTGGAAGGGAGCTTTTCCGCAACATACGGTGTTAAGAAAGAATCTTGCTGTATAATGCTTCGAACAGTATCAGCATCGATCAGAGATGATCCCCTAGAGGGCAGCGCTCCGTCAAGGTCGAATTTCCTGCCTCAACCTTTTTGAACCATCTCCTGCATGCTCTATCTGATAGAGCATCTGATAGAGTCTATCAGAAACGAGGTTTTCAACAATAGTTTTACAAAATTTATATACGATTCTGTGTTGTTGGAATTCATAAAAAATTTAATATTGGAGGAAAACATAATCGATGGTCATGTTTTAGCGTAGAAATCTCAGTTAATGTTAAAATGATGAAGCTATTTGTTCAGTAAATCAACAACGGTACATCTGTCGAAATACAACAGCACAAAGAGTCACCCATATTTTAAACGGTCATCTTCAATCGTGCGAAAACGACAGATAACATCGTTGGTTAAAATCTTCCGGTAGACCTAATATTAATGTGAAATATCAGTTTTAGGAAATATAAATTTGGCGCCATATGCATACAGGTATGATGTTTTGTATTCGTATACTGTATTTATCTTAGTTGTAATTGTTTATTTAGATTTATAAGGAACATTCGCATTATTGATCTTTGTGTTTGTTGAAATTATTCATCGTTATTGCAGCCGTATTGAACAAAGAAATTGCAATTACATGTTTGTATGAAATCTTATGAATCCAGAAGTACTTTTACGACTAGAAAATTAGTTCGAAAATATTGCCATTTTACTACATACCTATTAAATGTACAGTGGTGAAGTAGGAATGAGAAATAAACAGATCTTCTCGTGGGTGCGTGTTCTTATATACCTTCACTATGTAATCTAAAAGTCAAACCAGTTTCTTTGCAATAAGATATACCTATACATACTTGGAAAATCTTAAATTCTTGTTAAGAATTAAGCTTTATCACAAGTCATCGTATTTCAGAAATATATTAGCCTGTGTTCCATTAACATTAGACCTGTTAAGGTGGACAAAATGACTTGCCCTGGATTTTTTGAAAATGTTCTTGAATTTTTTAACGCAGTTCAATCGAACAAGTTTTTCAACCCTTTCAATTATTCCATTTGAACACTTATTATATTTGAGAATTTTTTATTGTATTAGGTTTTAACGAATGAAATGTCCGATTTTTAATCTGATCTTTAAATGAGCACAACTTTTTTACTACTAAATATTTCTAATCGAAATAACAACCATTGGATTCTACACACTTTTGTCAACAAATTTCTAGTTTTTTAATCCCTTTTTAATAAAAACCAGGGGTCCTGGTGTTCATAAATTCCCGAACTGTGTCTTCAATGTTTGCTTGATTTCTAAAGGTTTTTTCATTGAGAAAATGGTTTAAATGTTTAAAAAAATGAAGGTCCGTCGGTGATAGATCCAGGGAGTAAGGAGGATGAGGCAATGTTTCATAATTTAAAGCAAAATATTGGTTTCGAATCAGTAACGAATTGCATATTTTGTTATATTGTATTAATCGTCGTTAGATTTACAAGTAACATCGCCATTACCAGTAATATGCCATTTAACATAGAAAAATCATTAAAATCATATATATATATATATATGATATATTCAAAAACAGAAAAAGATATACATTTAGAAAATAATAATAATGAATGCAATAATAATAACATGATGCGCAAATTAGAAATTAGTGACTCTTTTGTTGTTGAAGTTTGTCTTCATCTCGTGAACACGCAGGAAGCTTTTTCCTTACGGCTTTAGAATTGCAATATTGATCGTGAGTAACGTAAGTAACAATATTACTTCAGATCTGCCCAATTTTGGCCGTTGCGAGAGACAAATGTTTGAACTATGTCATATTTTGTCTCTGTCGAAGGGTGTCAACTAAAATGAGTTTACCTCTGATATGTGTATTATACGTTCGCTACCACTGCACTAAAATAATGTACTAGTGCGTGATTATACAGGGTGTCCCGTAAATGGTGGTACAACCGAGCGTGGGGTGATTCTACGTGAAAAACTGAATCAAAAATATAGAATCAAATTTTTTCATATGACGCTTCGTTTTTGAGAAAAATAAGTTTGAAAATTTATCGAGTACACGGGCACTGGATCCACGTTTCAGCTCGACGGATTTCGCTATCTTACTTTTACGAGTAGAAGAGCATTTCTGTATTTCGTGCAGTGTTTACAAACATTGTCAGGATGATGATACCTCTTGTATCAGTTCTACGATCTCCTTATACTGATCGAGCAAGGACCTTTAGTTTCCGAAATACTGTGAGTATATATAATACTCGATAAATTTTCAAACTTATTTTTCTCAAAAACGAAGCGTCATATGAAAAAATTTTATTCTATATTTTTGATTCAGTTTTTCACGTAGAATCACCCCACGCTCGGTTGTACCACCAGTTACGGGACACCCTGTATAAGATTATAACATTGATACAGTAATTAAAATTATCGTACGTTATCATTTTAACCGTTTGTTAATATTACTGCATTATGTAAGTCAAAATTTGTGTTAACGCAGCAATCTCAATCTGCTCTCACTTCCGTCATTTTTGCTTTTAGATTTGAAATTTAATATGCATGCTTGTTACTGATCCGACTTGTCATATTTCGATCATTTTGGACAATTTTGAATGTATCATTATTATTATACTATTCAGTTAAACAGCCAAAGTAGCACTAACAAGCATAGTTCGAAGTATACATCAGTTGCTACCGTACTACGACGTATTACTGCAAAATTGTCGGTAAGATAGTTTCTTGCCAAATATCATAATATTTGTTAATATTGAAAATACATAAAATGGACTTTGCAGTATTTTTTACGTTTCGTCGTTGGTTAGTTTTATTATTTAGACGAGTATTTGATTCATTAAATACTTTGGAACGCGCACATGCGCCAAAGGGAATATATACCTACATGGAAAGGGGCACAATAATATCTAAAAATATAATTAGTATTTCGTAATAATTATTATTTTATTATCGTTGTTTAATATAAGTACGACATGAATGTAAGCCCATTAGTGTAATACGAATAAAGTGTACAGGCATTATAAATGTAAGTGGTATAATATATGAAATGATATGAAATTGAGAAATTAGTATTGACAGACAGAAAATGTTCATCAAGTTGAATCTCGCATATGTATACAGTGAAAAGAAGAATTAAGTAAACTATTAATTATATGACTAAGTATTTACTTAGTTGTATCGTCAGTCATGATTTGTTTATTTATCTATTATGATTAGATGATTAATACAAATGTAATTCTTTGTATTTCTTCAATAGCTTACAATACTCATTTAAATTGTTAAAAAAATATATGATCTAAAATAATCAAAATATGTGACATTTATATGTAAAAACGCATAAAAAGCAAATGTTTCCTGGATACAAAGAAGATTAATAATTTATAAAGCATTGATGACTAAGACTGGAAAGCCAAGAACAAGAAACGAAGAATAGTGGAGAAAGAGTTTATCTTGTTAATTACTAAAACTACCAATTTGGTAGTTTTACTGTAGAAAATGAGAAATGATGAGGTCAAGAAGATCATTAATAAATTAATTTGGGTTATATAAAACAAAAGTCGAACATTTCCTTCATGGCTACCGTGTCAAATTAAGTAGTTCTTAGAAAAAACTTGGAACCAGTCTTTTGGCCGTTTTTGTAGGTTTAGTGTTAACTTTCTTGATGTAGTTATTACACAAAGAAGCAGAAGCAGAAGTAGAAGTAGAAGCAGAAACAGAAGCACAAGTAGAAGCAGAAGAGGAAGTAGAAGTAGAAGCCGAAACAGAAGTAAAAGCAGAAGAAGAAGCAGGATAGATAGATAGATAGATAGATAGATATTTATTATGTCCATAGCAATGTTGGACAATTATTAGTCAGCACATAATAGTAGGTTGTACATAAACATTAATAAAAGAAATATAACAGTACTTAAACTATATAACAAAAAATAACAAAAAGTAGTTAACAAGATTTGCAATAGAATGAAATGATAGAAGTTTTAATAGAATTTTACTAAACTTAACCACCGTGCGCCGAATAAGCAAGATGAAAAATAAAAAAGAAATAAAAAGATGTGGAAATCGCCTCATTCGGATCAGAAGCAGGAGCAGAAACAGGAGCAGAAGCAGAAGCAGAAGCAGAAGCAGAAGCAGAAGCAGAAGCAGAAGCAGAAGCAGAAGCAGAAGCAGAAGCAGAAGCAGAAGCAGAAGCAGAAGCAGAAGCAGAAGCAGAAGCAGAAGCAGAAGCAGAAGCAGAAGCAGAAGCAGAAGCAGAAGCAGAAGCAGAAGCAGAAGCAGAAGCAGAAGCAGAAGCAGAAGCAGAAGCAGAAGCAGAAGCAGAAGCAGAAGCAGAAGCAGAAGCAGAAGCAGAAGCAGAAGCAGAAGCAGAAGCAGAAGCAGAAGCAGAAGCAGAAGCAGAAGCAGAAGCAGAAGCAGAAGCAGAAGCAGAAGCAGAAGCAGAAGCAGAAGCAGAAGCAGAAGCAGAAGCAGAAGCAGAAGCAGAAGCAGAAGCAGAAGCAGAAGCAGAAGCAGAAGCAGAAGCAGAAGCAGAAGCAGAAGCAGAAGCAGAAGCAGAAGCAGAAGCAGAAGCAGAAGCAGGAGCAGAAGCAGAAGCAGAAGCAGAAGCAGGGGCAGAAGCAGGAGCAGAAGCAGAAGCAGAAGCAGGAGCAGAATCAGGAGCAAAAGCAGGAGCAGAAGCAGAGGAGAAGCAGGAGCAAAAGCAGGAGCAGAAGCAGAAGCAGAATCAGAAGCAGCAGCTATAGTAGGTGCAAGAATACTAACAGCAGCCTCGGCGCAGGCCAGAAAGTGGTGCTCGGTGGTCGTGTACCGCATCAGACAGAGGCACATACCCTGAAGCCATGTAATTCATTACTAAAGCAATCTCACCCTGCCCTATCTCCACCCTTCTCCCCAGCCTCCGTTCAACCTTCCCGCACACCATCTCCTGGCCTCGGTGGCGCTGCGCGCGCGCCCGCGTTATAATATAAAAAAAGGAAAAACCAGCCGGATGAGGAAGGAGAAGGGCCCGAATAGAATAGCGCCCCTGACGACAAAACAAAATGATACACAAAGCCGTGTTTTCATAATTAAAAAGATTGCATGCACGAAGCACAGTTCTCTCTCTCTCTCCCCCTCTTTCTTTCTCTTTTTGCCTCTTTCTCTTTTCCATTCTCTGCTCGTCTCCTGCATGGAAGCTTTCTGTTGGCTATGCTGTATTCCTCTTTTTCGCTTTCCATCTGATTTTCTCTGCGATCGTCCAACGGGGCTTTTTTCCTGGACGATGCTCCGAGGGCTCTCTCTTTCTCTCCACCTTCCTCTCTTGTTTTACTTATAGTTGTATTTATAGTTTACTTAGAACTGTAGTTTTGTATTACAATTTTAATTAACGTTAATATTTTTCTACTTTTATCATTACTGTTTGCCATCTATACATGTGGTACAGAGTTGAAGTAGCCTTAGAGGGTAAAACATCGTAGTCTCATTATTAGGTATTCAAGATTAAGGTACAATAGCCGCCTTTCAGTCGAATCTTTAAGTGTAATCAGAAGACATGTAATAGGTTTTTCATGTTAAATCATGTTAAGATAATCCCTTAACTCATCATTTTTATTTAATCCCATCCGTTGAAATTAGTGTTATTTTGTTCCTATAATTACATTGAATATTTTATAAAACTTATCATTGACCGTAAATTTAAGTTTTGCTTATAGCAACTTATTTTTTTATCTCGTTAAATAAAATCATGTTTCAAGTAAGAATCTATCTGATATAGACATATTTTTCCAAGTTTATAACAAGTTTAGTACGACCCTATTGCGTTGAAGATTCCAAGTCGCAAAATTGATAGCTCTGTATGTCTCTCTCTCTCTCTCTCTCTCTCTCCCTCTCGGCCCACCCTTGTTTTGCTATCTTTTACTTTAATTGTAAGTGCACCGTCGATATGTATCTATTAGATAAATTAAACATTTATTCATTATCACGACCTGTGCTTAAAATGTTATTTCATTTAGTTAGTTTCACGTTTTCTTTATTTTCTTTCAAATTCTGATTTTTGTAAAACGTGGAATTCATATGAAACATTCGCATAGAAGGATTCTAACGCACATTATAAGCGAATATTTGACTACTCAAACATATGCACAATTATGCATTATTTTTCATACTTCGAAGATATCTAATTAATAAACATTACAAAGAAAGATCATGGTAAGTCAAAATCGTTAAAAAATTATAATCGGTACAATTAATTTTTGTTAATTTAAAAATAATTTTAATTAATCGCCAATCAATTTAATTATGGTTCAATTATAAATCTGTAAAAAGTAAAAAACATTACTGTATTAAAGAAAAGTATAGTATAGGAGAATTACGAGGATGGTTCATTAGAAAAATAGGCTAATTGTTGCAAAGGATGTCGGGCATTCTCATTTATCATTCGTCCTTTGATCCATTCCTTTTTGTTACCGCATTTTTTGTCACAAGGTATGCCGCATTCGCTTAAAATGCTGTTGCACGCTGAATTATATCCCTCATTCGTCGGTCATTCTCTTACGATTAAATGAAGACTTCCTCTCTTTTTTAAAAATCTCATATTCTATGTTTTATATTTCATTACATCATACTGGTACTTTGATTATTCTCTCGATCAATAATAGACTTATTATACAAGGAGGAGAATTTAAAGTCCAAAGTTAATCACACTTTATTTGGCTCAAAATATTTCTTATTCTTAACGAATTCTACTTTGTTGAAAGAAATGAGCGTTAGATTTGGAGAACAGTACATAAAAGGGGTGTGAAGTGGGAATGCCAGTGGTTTAGTGTTCGTCGCCTCGCGAAAAATCGATTATTGCAATATTTATCGTTTTCTTAAAATAGATTGCACATTTATATGAAATATCCTTCCTCTTTACACTAACCATATCAATCATCTTAAATAGATAAGTACAATATATTAATCTTTCTTGCAGTTAGCTAATTTTAGGAACATACGAGTACGTCCTCACACTTATGCAAAATGTATCATTGAAATTAATTTTTAAAGTGAAATACTTTAATACTAGATCTACGGAAGCTGTAAAATTGACGGATTCCTACTTTTTTAGAAATGGTTTCCTAATGTGTACGGAAACAGTGCAGCAGTTATTTCATATAATAATATACAAATTACTTAACTGATCATCTTGCTTGCCAGTTCGCTTCTCTTTTTTCATGGTTCTTATTTACTATAATTAAGTATAATAGATTTAGCGTCCATAAATCTACTGTTAATGCAATTGTTGAGTAAGATTAAAGTAGTAGGTACAGTCAAATCTTCTATAACGCGATTAAGTCGTACCACGCTATATGGAAACTGCGTTACATAAAATTCAGAATAAGTGAAACCAGAAATGTGTTCTATGGAAAACATGCTATGAGAAATAAAAATATTTCTAAGTTTTCCCGCGTAATATGTAAACCATTCCCGCGTTATAGAAGGTTCTATTACAGTTGTTTCAACATGTGTCACTTTATTGGAATTGAATGAATTCGACAAAAATTCGCTTACACTCTTTTTCGCTTTCCATGGAATTCACGTTGTTGAACTAACTATTTTCAAGTATCGCTCAATGTGTATAATACTGCCAGTATTTCTATAATTAATACGTAACGGAAAGTCTGGTTTATAATATATGTCAGTCACTCTAACAATAAGGTGAGGGTTGCTCGTCAGCCCTACCAATGACTCCTCGAACAAAACCAGTATGATACGCGTAAGCGTCTTCTTGTCAGCGCAGTGCTACCAGCTCTTTTAGCCGATACGATCGCAGTCAACGCATCGACTGCTGCTGCTCTTTTGCAATATTAAGCCATGGCAAAGATGCAGCAGTCGATCTTGCTACTTTTTTTCTACATGGAAATCTTCATATTTCAGCATAGAATAAGAATCAAATTTGCGTCGATAGATTATTCATTTATAATTTATTATGGAATATGATTATCACAGTGTTTATTTAAACTGTTTGATATAGTATATGTTACAATTTGAATTGCACAGAAAGAGAAGGGATTGTATCAAAACAACGATGCTCGATTTTTCCAGATTTCACAGATTTAATTAGATTAACTTAAAGGCTTTTCCATACACGATATATTTAGTAGCTCTCATTGTCAGTATACAAGAAAGACTTGGTGGCTCTACGTTGGATGCGGTGATTACAAAATATTGGTATTCTAACAGTATATAATATAGGCGTAGTGGTGCAATTCTTTGTACTATAAATGGCATTAAGAGTTTATTATAAAATTAGTATTTTCGAGTCGTTTCTTGTCATTTATACCAGCAAAGAAGTCTATTTACACCTCCCAAAGTTGCTTACTTTGGACGAATTAAATTTTAGCGTCTCTAAAGAATATGTCGCGGCGCAAATTCACCGCGAGTGTCTGCTCGCTCGCTGTCCAGGTACGGCCATAAACCATGCCTCCTGCAAGCCGAGGTGCGGTTCCTGGAAGTCCAGGCAGCGTACACGAAGCACATATTTCGCAGTTTCCACAAAATTTGCCAACCCCTCTCCAAGGGCAAGGCAACCCCACCTTCCCAACAATTGGGAATGAATTATATTTTCGGTTATATTGTTATGTTTTCGCATTATAGATAAGTAAAAAGCAGCAGGTATGCTATTTGAAATACGCTGAAAATTTTTAAAAGTAATAATGTGCGCAGTTTTTATAATGCTTAGTAAACAATATTAGCGTGACTAATATATGCCAGTTATTGAGGTTTGCATTATATGAATGCATACAGTAATTCAGATTTTTGTATATAAATATAAGATGCGGATGCGGAAAAGTATTTTTGTGATGTCAATGAAGCAGATTTCGTCTATTATGATAGCAATAAAATAATCAATCGATGTAACTTTAAAATAGAATAAATTTACAAATTAGTTTGGGTAGTGCTAATGAAAATACACGAAGGGAGGTATCCTCACTTATAAACAATTTCCTGATATTTGTGTAAGTCAACTAACAGCTTTATAAGAAATTAAAGAAATTGTAAGGTCGATTGTGTACGAGACACGGTGGAGACACGTGGGAAGATCAAGAGGTCTTCCGAGAATTCTGTAATATCGTAGTAGGAGCATAATTTTCTTCTGTGTTTTCAACGCGTGGAGAGTTAAATTCCGATTTTTTTATGTAAACAAACTTTATACAGCTTGATTAGGCAATCATATATAAATCTTCTTAATACCATATATTATTTGTTAATAATTAGAATGTGGTCTGAATCTTTGTAATATACTTTATCATGTATCTATTTAATAGCAACAATATCTACTTGTGCTTTAGTTTTTTTTTAAATATATTTGACAGCTTTACTTTATATTTATTATGTATGACTATAACAAAATAATTATAGTTACAATTAGAAATACGATATAACATGTAAAGTATTTAAAATGTCTAGTGTTAAAAAAATTAAATATTAAATGTTTCGATTATAATTACATCATAATGAAAACTTTTTTCAGAAAGTTTATATAGTTTTATTATAACTAGTGTGCATATTATATATTTGTAAAAAAAATTGGTTACACACCAAACTTTTTCATTCAATGTCGCCGCTAAGATGAGAAACATTTTATTTTGGCTTACCTTGTTTCTTGACATGTTTTTGGTACCTTTTGAAATTTTGTTTAAGTTTGAAAGATATGCTATAGCGAATTGCTGAATGCGCTTTTGCTCAATTACTGCTGTGTGAAAATGCAATACAGGTTTAAGTTTATGAAAGCTAAATTGGCCTCCTTGCCTGATTAAAATGTTATAATATCGTATGAACACTATTTTCATAGACCATATTTTTGTAAAATTGTAATTGTTACAGAAGCATTTCTTGTGGTAACATTAGGTGAGGTACAGTCCCCATCAAAAAGATAGCACACGTGTGCTATCTTTAATTTCTTAATAACGCAAGTATATTTTTGAGTTTGCAACCAATGATATTGTAAAATTACGAGCTCAAGATATGCGGACTACGAGAAATAAGACACAAAATCACAACATTTTGTAAACAATGTGGAAAACCTGGTGAATACCAAAGACGAAATGATAGCACATGTGCCATAGTAACAAACATTTATTTTAATTAACAATGGGTATATACAAAACGCTGCTTATTTAATAATGGGCACATCTCCCTTTTGTTTCTATTATCTCTATCATACGCTTAGGTAATGTTTTATAAAGTTTTTGAATGTATTTCTGGATTAACTTATTCCCCTGTACTACAATACTGTTTTTTAATTCTTGTATATTATTATATTGTTTTCCATTGTTAGATACATTTTGGGAAAGCTGTCCCCAACAATTTTCAATAATATTAATGTCCGGAGAGCGAGCTGACCATGGAAAACTAGATATATTGTTGTCCTTAAAGTAAGATTGCACGAGTTTTGCAGTGTGAACAGCTGCATTATCTCGTTGAAAAATAAACCCTGGTCCAGAAATACGTTCTGCATGATTACTTAATTGATCTTTTATTAAATTTAAATATTTCGCACTGTTCATTCTTCCGTCAATAAATTTTATATCGGTGTTTCCAAAATACCCAATCGCTGCCCAAATCATTGCTCTACCACCGCCCATTTGTCGTTCGATTTTTTTTTAATATCTTTTTTCGCACGTCATGGAAATAGTACTGAAAACCATCCGGGTCGTTTAGATTAATTTTTTTTTAAACAAGACTAACAAAAATCCGACGACAAATGTGCGGTGGTAGTGCAATGATTTGGGCGGCGATTGGGTATTTTGGGAAGACTGATATAAAATTTATTGACGGAAGAATGAACTGTGCGAAATATTTAAATTTAATAAAAGATCAATTAAATAATCATGCAGAACGTATTTCTGGACCAGGATTTATTTTTCAACGGGATAATGCAGCTGTTCACACTGCAAAACTCGTGCAATCTTACTTTAAGGACAACAATATATCTAGTTTTCCATGGTCAGCTCGCTCTCCGGACATTAATATTATTGAAAATTGTTGGGGACAGCTTTCCCAAAATGTATCTAACAATGGAAAACAATATAATAATATACAAGAATTAAAAAACAGTATTGTAGTACAGGGGAATAAGTTAATCCAGAAATACATTCAAAAACTTTATAAATCATTACCTAAGCGTATGATAGAGATAATAGAAACAAAAGGGAGATGTACCCATTATTAAATAAGCAGCGTTTTGTATATACCCATCGTTAATTGAAATAAATGTTTGTTACTATGGCACATGTGCTATCATTTCGTCTTTGGTATTCACCAGGTTTTTCACATTGTTTACAAAATGTTGTGATTTTGTGTCTTATTTCTCGTAGTCCGCATATCCTGAGCTCGTAATTTTACAATATCATTGGTTGCAAACTTAAAAATATACTTGCGTTATTAAGAAATTAAAGATAGCACACGTGTGCTATCTTTTTGATGGGGACTGTATAACACACAGGGTAAACCATACAAAGTAAACAGCTTAAACTGCTCTATTCTCAGCGGATTTTCATTTTCAGAATTTCTAAGGTCTCTTTTAATGTTTCTATAGATAATCCCATCATCTCATATACTTACTTTTTTACAGAATTGCAAAACGAATTCGAAAAAAGATATAATAAATTACTTTTCACTGTTCCAGCTGGAAAGAATATTCCAGTCGACAAGATTTTTTATAACTTACTGCCAAAGAATGTGCTATGGTGCACTGCTGTTCATGTTTTCGAAGTTGTACTAATCGGAAAATCTCTTAAATGTTGTGCTCTTTTAGATGAGAAAAATTATTTTCTGCTGTATTTTCGAAATTTTTTGCAATAAAGCTATAGGTAGGAGTAAAGAATTGTGTACTGTTCTATAAACAATCGTACAGGAGTCGTTCACAGTTCTGAAAAAAAAAAAAATGATAAAAAGGTTACTGTGAGTAAGTTCTAAAACTCTCTTTAAACTTCTTGTGAGTTAGTAATCTAATTGTTTTCTTCGGTCGGAGCTATTGTCCTGTTGCTTTAGTTGATGCTGCAAAGCTATTGTTTATATTGTAAAATGTATGTTTCATAATAAATGCTATGCACTAAATTTGAAATGATTGAAACAGTGCATCATATTTTCCGCTATATATATACAGCAAATTTCTTAGACTTTAAACTATTTTATTAAAACTCTGTTTGAATGTATTAGACTTAATAATAAGAAAATATGTTAGACGCGAGACGCATTACGTATATTTAATATTCTTTCCCTAATTTAACGTGTGGATTCACGATATGATGCTTTGCCCATTATTATTAGATTATTGTTTGAATGTTATATGCGGTATGCATTAAAAGGGCTGCAGATTTACTGAATAAGTTGATGGGATAGAAGTGTAAAAAGTAGAACTTCAAGAAATCAAGGTGATTAAAGGTAAACTGGGCGTGTCGCTACGAGTATCAAAAGGAAGGATTCGAGGAGGGTGGCTTCTGTTGAGGGTAAATTAATAACAGCCGGTCCTTGTAGCGCAGGGGCGGTTCTGGGCGGTAATGCTATGCCCAATGAATGAGTTTTATCTTTTTGTTATCCTATCCTCAACCTGAAATCTATATATGTATGCGTCTTGGGAACTAAATTAGATACATGTTTAATTGTTTCAATTAAAAAGAAGTTGATGTTATGTTTTATTTGTAAATATCCCGAAAAAGAATGCAGTTTTTTTTTCGAACACATGACGACACGAAAAAAGGACTTATTGAATATTTTGAATAAAAATGCAGTGCATTTTATGAGCGAGGCATTAAAACTTTGTCAAACGGTGGACAAAACTTATATGAAACTGTGGAAATTGTATTTTAGACTGATATTTGTAAATTAAATTATTATAAGTATTCACATCTTTTGTTTAAAAAACGACATTATTTTCAGGGACTCCTAATACATTGCAAACTTTTAAAGCAGAGGTAACGAAAAATATTGTTTTGATGACCAACAGTATTGTATTAGATTAAGCTTACAAATCATATATTGGTATAAATAAAAACTAAAGAAATAGGAAAATAAATAGATGTCCTACGAATGGAAGTTTGTCAACGATTTACGCTTCAAGGGAAAATATTTCACTGTTTGATGCATTTCTATTTAAGAACATTGAGAAACTATAATGAATTTTTATATCTATTATTGCATGTAAGTATATATTATGAAACACTGTTATTAACCCCTTGTCTTAAGTTTTCCAAAAACTGTTAAACTTAAAATATCAGTAGTATAGGAGACGTTGAAATAAGTGCAATGTCATTAGTGTTGCGTTAATTTATACCGGTATATCGGAAATCTGTGATAGATTATTATTCCAACCATTCATTCTGAGTTATTGCGGGTTCGGTCACAAAAGAAATTGTAAAGCAATGTGTTAATTATACGGTAGGTACAGAGAGAGCCTCGCAATATGACCTTTCTCAATAACTGGAGTTCGATGTCTTATCAGAATTTTTAAAAAAATATGGACATCTTACTTTAAAAAATTGAGTCGACCTGCATATCTTAATAAAACAGTAAAACAGCATAAAACCCATATTACTGTTAAATGTCTCCACCGCTACTGTGTAACTTTTGCCAGAAATATTCTTTTATACAGTGCATATTTTATTAGTTACTAGCTGAAAGTTCCCGTGCTTCGCTACGGTTTAATCGAAAGTAAAAAATAATCTTAAAATTTCAAATTTTGAAAAATCCTTTCTTAGTGGGTGCTTATACCCTAGAAGGAACGCTCATGCAAAATTTCAAGTTTCTAGGTCAAGTAGTTTCGGCTCTGCGTTGATGAGTTTGGCCCATACTTTAACCCCCCAAAACCCCCCCTAAAATTTCGAATTTTTCACAACCCTTTCTCAGTGAGCACCTAAGACCCAAGGGGAAGGTACGTTCCAAATTTCATTGCAATCCGTTCTGTGGTTTTTGAGATTTCGTGATGAGTGAGTGAGTGAGTGAGTCAGTTAGTGGTACTTCAGCTTTATATATAAGATTTAAATTCGTCTCGTTGTGAGACTCGCCCTGTATAGATGGTGGCACTCTCCCTGTCCACCTTGAATACTTCTATTAAGTGTAATAATATGGAAAAATATTAAAAGTAAAATATGCCTTATTTAGACTTAGATCGTCATCTTTGACGAACGACCTCTGTGGCCAGTTGCGCTGCATACACAATTGTAAGACTTTAGAAACCAATTTTTCAATAAGCATTCCTCAGACCCTTTGGATGTACGTACTATGGAGAGCCAAGTAGTTATTAGCCAGAATATTTTTGTGAATGTAAAGAATGGTGTATGAATGATCAAAGGAAACGAATAGAATAAAAGTAGTGTGAAGTATCCTTTAAAGCAGCGTCAAGAATATTTTGCACGCCAGAGCCGTCCTTCGAGAAACACCGCCTCCTTCACTCAAACATACAGCCGAGATGTCACTGATTCACAACCACTCTGTAGGCGTCACGCTCGTGCCTATTGGCACTGGCGTGGTAGCGCATTTGGGGCGACATTCGTAGTTAATCGCTCGCGCTGGAATGACGTGCCTCGTGCGTCAGTTGCGGAGATCAGAACGACGTGCGTGGCACGTCGACTCAGAATATTTGTTGAGGAACAGTTTCAGATAACACTACGTCGCATGGGCCGCAGCGACCGCGACGGCAACAATGTATTCTTTAATACGAGGAAGCCTAGCGTTCTAGTATCGGATAGTTATTTTTAACAATTTGCGCTAGTAATTAATTTACAAATGTGCGTACTGGAACACAATACTATATTTATGCCGTAAGACTTAATGAAGTGGTCCATTTTGGCAAAACCATCGCCAGAAGTTCAAAAACATTAAAAAATATATTAATTGTATTTGATTTAAACCATATCTGAGGATACTTTTTCACTAACAATACTTTTGTCTTATCCTACATGCGACGTAGTGCCATCTGAAACTGTTCCTCAACAAATATTCTGAGTCGACGTGCCACGCACGTCGTTCTGATCTCCGCGACTGACGCGCGAGGCACGTCTTTCCAGCGCGAGCGATTAACTACGAATGTCGCCCTAAATGCGCTACCACGCCAGTGCCAATAGGCACGAGCGTGACGCCTACAGAGTGGTTGTGAATCAGTGACATCTCGGCTGTATGTTTGAGTGAAGGAGGCGGTGTTTCTCGAAAGACGGCTCTGGCGTGCAAAAAATTCTTGACGCTGCTTTAAAGCATGCATATGCAACTGCCGCATCCGGCCCGTGATTTTATGTCCACCCCACTGCGCAGTTAAAAAATTTCAAATAATTCAATTTGCTCGCACATAGCAATGCTGCAAATGTATTATCAATTTATATTTATTATTTCTATTTTTCTAATCTGCTAATAATTTTGTTATCCAAATAATTTAACATTTCCGAAGAAATGAATTTTTGTTAATCCATTCAATCTGTTCTGACCTTCGTTGTGATGTGAAAATTGAAATTGATTCGTTGATGAAAAAACTTGCCCACCTCTGGTGTGCACGATGTTTCAAAATTACGTGTCCTTGCGTACCAGGCGTTATTCTACATCTTCAAATCAATGAACATTTGTAAAAGAACTGCGATATCTGAGAAAGGCTTAAAAATCGAGATCATATTTTCTTATTGGATTAACGTGTTCGCCACGTTGTGTAGAAAATATGTCTGAAAGGGATGATGGGTCAGAAATGAACCGTTTTCTTATAAATTACAGTCAAACCTGTTTTTGTGCAGTCCTTTTTTATCCGATTTGTTTTGTGCGATTTATACACTGTAAAGTTTTCTATCAGTGTGCACATGTACACTGTAAAGCGCTGTTCGGCTTTTCAGCAGCACATGCATTACAAGAAGATGTGCGTTTTTGACTACGGCGAGTAAATTATGTGCATTTTGAAAATTTCTGTATGTGTAAAATGAGAAATCGATTTTTTCTTAATGTTTCCATGTGTAATTTAATTATTACTTTTGTTTGAAAGCACTTTCTCACTATTTTATAAATCTTTGACATATTTTCTAAGCTCGACTTTTTTTATGCGGTCCCTGTCTACCGTATGAAAAAATTTTTTTCTAATATGTTGTAAAATAATATTTGTTATAAGTGTTTATGGAATTTCTGAATATGTTTTTTGTGCGGTTCCTTTTATGCAGTTCCTATCTATCGCACAAAAACAGGTTTTACTGTAATGTTAGAGTTCTAGTACTGTCGTTTGCTTTCCGCTCGAAACTTCACAGGTACCTACATAAGAAAAAATAAGCTTGCGAATTACCATCATTTGACGATTTGTCAGATCTACCAGCTTAAAACAGATGCGCGACGAGCGGGACAATGGCGTTGTAAACCAGACGGCGAAGGAATCTTCATGCCATCCTTTCCGGTCAACGTAAATTTGTTTTAAACTGGTAGATGCGACACATCGAATCGTAATTCGCACGCCTCTGTTTTCATATGTGTACGTGTCGTTCTGATCGGAAAGCTAATCACGAAAGTGATCAACATCAATTTTCAAGGAAGCGATTTATTTTTGACTGACATTTAGACTTTTTTATTATTTTATTTATGCAATGGAAGGAATTCGATAAGCTTATAAAATGTTTAACTTTCGTTTTTAAAACCTTTCCGAATTTTGCGGGGTTTGTACTCTCTTACAAGGGAACTACCCGAGGTGTCCGGCTCCGATTTTGATGAAATTTGGTACAGTTGTTCAGGACGCGAAAATAATCGATACGTATTTTTTTTATATCTGCTAAATCGCATGTTTAGAGGGTGAAACCACCCTTCAAAGTTCCCGATTTTTTTCTTTTTTCGCTTATAACTTTAAAACGGTTAATGATAGACATTTTTGCTAAATTTACGAAATGTTTGTTTCGGCGCCTACTAAAGGCCTATGGAATTGAAAATTTGATTTAACGATTTTTTGTTAATTTTTTATTAAAAAATGACATTTTTTTCGTCATATCTTTAAAGTTTACGATCCGATTTTAACCAAACTTGTTTTAAATGATAGAGAAATCAAAAATAAAAGTTACGTGTTTTTGCGTTTTTCCCTAATTTATTCTGGAATCGTGAAATTAACCCTTTCCTTTTTTCGGTTTTGGCACTTTACATCACTATATCTGATAAACGAGTGATGATGGGATAAAATGTTTTATGGAACAAATACTTCCCTCCTCATCTAGAATATTATTGTTTTTGTAAAAAATCAAAATTAAAAAATTTTTCGTTTTGTTTTACAATACTCGAGCTGCGCGGATACGGCAAGACGCAGCATCACAAACTGTCGTAGATGTCATAAAATGTCATAAGCGAAAATTTCGTTGTTTTTTACGTATGAAAAGAACATGTTTATAAATAATTGAAAACATAATTTATTTATAACAAAAAAATTAATTTAATTTATGAATTTAATATACATATGCTATTATAGCTTCTATGAAGCATATAGTTCGCAAACATGATAATCTTCAAAGAAATGTTCAAAGCAAAGTGATTTTTTACTTTTATTTTATTTTTTACTTTTAATTTTCAATTCCATAGGCCTTTAGTAGGCACCGAAACAAACATTTCGTACATTTATCAAAAATGTCTATCATTAACCGTTTTAAAGTTATAAGCGAAAAAAGAAAAAAATCGGGAACTTTGAAGGGTGGTTTCACCCCCTAAACATGCGATTTAGCAGATATAAAAAAATACGTATCGATTATTTTCGCGTCCTGAACAACTGTAACAAATTTCATCAAAATCGGAGGCAGACACCTCGGGTAGTTCCCTTGTTAGATCGAACCAGTGGAATTTCACTGGTCCGCCAACGGAAACTCACTTGTTTACCAATGACACTCACTGGTTTCGCCAGTGATCTGGGCGGCTATCAAAGTTCACTGGTTTACTAGTGAATCTCACTCGTCAGCATATTCAAAAATAAAACACTGCGCATGGCGCTGCGGCAGCAGACGCAAATTTCACTGGTTCGCCAGTGAGATTTGTATTCACTGGTTCGCCAGTGAGATTTGTATTCACTGGTTGAACCAGTGAAATCTCACTGGTTCGATCTAAGAGAGTAGATTCTTTCACATGTGTCCTTCAATCAGAAGGAGTAGAAGAACCCGTGGTAGATCCTGACACGGAATTTTGAAACTCCCTCCGTATATGCATACGCATATAATGCACTAATGACCCGAAAGAATTAATTCAGAACATTTCATTTTAATTTTCATATTTTTCTCAATACTGCCTAAAAGTTCGCTCTTTAGCCTCTTATTGTTAGCCTACACTTAAGTACGTGTGGTAGTCGTAGCGCGGAAAATAGAATAGGAAGTTTTGAAGTCTTTCAAAAACTCTTATATTGACAATATCAGTCGATCACGAAACAGTCTCATTATTTCTACACTATTAATATTACATTCAGGTACACGAAATATCAGAAATCAATTGAAACTTTTGATTTCAGGTGTTAATTTTGAAGCTTTGCACACCCCGCCAGAAAAGAAATCGTAGGTAAAGGGGTTAAAGATTCGATAAATTTGAAAAGCCAAATACTTAAAAATTCCATGATCAGGATACTGATCGTCCGCCACCGATTTTGTTCATTTCTGGTATTCGCACACTTCAATACAGTTCTCCGCCTCCACTGTATTTATCTTTTCGCTGTGAATACCGATTACGATTTTTCCAAAACTTACAATTTACAATTATTTGATGCTCACTTCACACAATAAAATGGGCTCAATGGGTGCACACAGTTAACAGTGAGTTTTGTCCGAATTACATAATATTTCCCCTCCTAAAGTAATAAGTGATGTTTTCCTCACTAACCGAAATTTAATCGGGCTGGGTTTTATATTCTTTTTTTGAATACTTGATTATTGTCTTGTAAAAATTTGCATGTTGACGTATGAAAAATTGCACACGTGAGGCGAGTAGGATCTGCAAAGCAGATCTTGCCTTTTACGTTGTGTCTTGTTAATGGGACATTGCCGTGACGTCTACCTGTGGATAACTGATAGAAAGAACAGTTTAAGTAGTTACTGTGCATTGTGAAAACAAACAAAAATAATAGCCGATGGATCAATTACCGTTAGTTTTCCTTTTTTTTTCATTCTTGTAGAAAGTTAAAGGTAAAAAAGTTAGTGTATTTCAATTTTATAACTACTTTACTCCGTTGCTATTAGGTGAGACTTTAACAAACTATGTTATGGATACAAGTTAGTTTAAGATTTATAATCAACTTTAGATAGATTATTGGACATTGATCCATTTTATTAGTTTAACCTTTACGATTCCAAGTGTGCCTTTCAAGCACCACCGATGTGCGGCGTTCTATTCCAAGTGTACTCGTCAGGCACCTCTGATTTGAAGCGTGCTACTCCAAGTGTACTTTTTACTTCGTATATTGTTCGGGTTGTTATCGGTAATTGTTTATAGATAAAAAATAAACTCCTCAGCCAGTTACAAGCGATCAGTAAAGACAGTCAGATTTGAACCTGTTTTATTGCAAATCCACCTATTTTTCGATTATGTGGGGAAGGAACATAAATTATGTTTGTGAGAAAAATGTAGATAATGATAATGACAATTTTGATTTTCGTATCGATAATGATGTAACGGTTAACTAACCAAAAGGAAGTAGGTAATGGTAAAAGATTTGCATTCCAATGAATATTTTAAAAAATATCAGAAATAAATCAATCACAATTAATGATGAAAATTATATTACTTCTGAAATGAGTAAAGATTGTTTTCAATGACTTTAATATTATTATTTATACGTTATTGTAGCATTTAAAGTCTGACACTTAAAAACTTAGAAGCCAAAATATGACAAGAATAAGTTGGAGCTGCTGGTCCATATTTACACTTCCGATTAGAAGTTCGAGTGTTAAGGTTTATTTCTATTTATCAAGATTCAAGAATCATAGTAAATATCAATTAGTACCAGAGCTCTAAGTTTGTGTTCCTACCTTCTGACTTTTTTATTTTTTATAGTAATACATATTTAAGGAGAATGTATTACAATTTGCAGTATGAGCAGTGCAATGCCAAATATAGATATTAGAATGATATGCCGGAGGTGCCGGAAAAGAATGTCGTTTGTAAATAAAAAATGTGAATACTTATAAGAATTTAATTTACAAATATTAACCTAATTCCATGGTGTGATGTTTTTCCATCGATTTTCCATAATTTTAATACCTCGCTCGTAAAATTCATTGATACAAAATATTCAATGAGACTTTTTTTCACGTTGTCTTCGAAAAAAACATTCTTTTCAGGTACCCTTAATATAATGTAATTTTGAACCAACATTAAGTTGAATTCATACCTGAGCATTAGGAAAATAACGGAAGAACATTTTCCAGATAAAATCCAATCGGAATACTGAAGTATTAACATATATTTTTTATAGTTAACATAAATCGCTGAATAGAAACAAGAAAAGACAATAAATTTATGAACATTAAAAGGAAAATGTGCAGTGACGTGACGCAATATCGTGTTAAAAAAAATCAATTTAATTTTGTATAAATTCGAATACGTTCGTTCATTCGTAATTTGTTATTTAAAACCGAGAAACGATAAAAAATTTAATAATTAAGTTATTAATGTTATCTCTATGGTAGTATGTATAGAGATAGTCAGAATAATAACAGAATAGACGAAATGTTATTCCGATATCTGAAGAAACATAACATAAAAATAAATATACCTTATTAGATAAAAGGCTGAAATGTAAAAGACATTGGTAGAAGCCATCAGAAGTCAAAATACTTCAATGGAAAAAGATTTTGTCTAGACAACGCGAATGTAATTTTCGCGGGCACAATGAAAAACAAAGTGGAGAAGAATACGAGAGAAGGGTTCGAGGGAGAGTCCTGAAGTGAAGCAAAGAGGGGATAGATACAATGGAAATGTTGTAGAAATGATAACATCCGGTAGTCTGACTCGACCTGCTGATCTCCCCGGTAGCACTCTGGCTCCATGTGCACCCCGTTGCAAGGGATTGGGAGGAGGGGGCGTGGGTTTCGTTGATTAAAATAACCTCGTCAGTGTAGTCGTTCCGTGTATGACTAGGCGGGAGATGACGAGTAATCGCCTGGCTTAGGAAATGCGTCCGGATGTGGGGAGTGGATAAGAGAGAAGGAGAGAAGAGTTAAGAGCTTGATGAACGAGGTCAGGTACAATAAAAAAATTGATTTGATCAGCAATAAAATTAATATTTTTAATTTTATTACTTTACTCAAATATGCAAGATTTTACGTACGAAAATTCTTTAAGATTTACTACCACTAACTTACATTCCCATTTTTATCTAAATGAGCTGTCCAAATTCGTAAATATTGCGTTTCAAATTCAGGGATAATTGGTAAAAGTAATACTCTTATATATTTGTTACTTTGACGCGTCAAAAATGATATGGAGGTTTACTAAGTCGATATATTGAGTAAGTCGTTTTTCAAACCTGAAAAAGAATACTCTTCGAAAAAAATCACTTAGGTGTTATAAATGTGAATTTAGAAGGGAAAAGGAGGGGCGGAAGCTCGCGCGCGAGAGAGAACAAATGAGAGAGAAAGAGAGAGAGATAGAGAGAGTGGAAGAGGAGGAGGCAGAGTGGTCGGTCCTGCAGGAGCTCATCCAATCTTTGTCAGTGAAATCACAAAGCTTTTTTAACTCGTCCCTCTCAGGCTGCACCCCTTCGTTCACCGCTACCACCACCATACCACCTCCATCATCGACACTACTACGACCGGTAGCACCACCCTTCGCAGCAGTGGGAGTGTGCTGGAGGGAGTACCAGCACCGGTACTCTATTCATTTATGCATTAACGTGGCCCTCTGCAGAAGGGCTGCGCAGGCTCGGTAGGGGAGTGTGGTAGGCAGACTCCAGTAGAATCGAATATAATGCAGCCCCGGTCCGCCGTTTTTATGAAATGCATAAATAAGCGAAGGCGAGGGACGATTCTTCGTTTTCACGGTGAAAGGAGATTAAAAATCTCCGCTTTTGTCCCGCAGCCTACCCCCCTCGTGCCTCCCTTCGCCGTTTCGTCCCTCGGTTCTCGTTTTCGTTCGAGTACTGCGGATAAGAAATTCTCTTGCGTCCAAGGGTAGTTTGCGATGTTAACAGGGAAACTGAATAATACCGGACTTTTTAAGGATTTCCTTTACAAGCCATTTGGATATTTGCATAAATATCATAATTAGAAATTCTTCAACTAACTGTAAATCCAATTCCCATATTTCTTATTAATAAGTCTTTTTACTTTAGGTAAATATTTAAAATACTTAGTGTACCAATTCATTATTACATTTTATTTAGATGGCTGTATAACAATGATTATTTATTTCAGTGATTATACGAAGCTAGAGCAATTAAACCGTAATACAATTTCATTATTTGTCTGTAGAAAGATTTGGTGTGTACAAAACATTCAATGTTTATTGCAGACTAAACAGTTACATAGAATTTTGAATACATTAAAGGCGATGGTATTTACGATAGTCTCTTCATAGGAAAGTAACATTTTTTAGAGTAAGTTCTTATCTTGGTCCTACCTTACGTTGGGGCAGTGTACATTATCTTATGATACAGTAAATGTACCGAATGTTTATATGTAATACGAAACTGATAAGCCTTCGTGCAAAAAAAGTTATTGTCATTCTCATTTTTCCTGTACAAATAATATCTATTATCTGGTAAAACATCGGTATCGCCTGAGGAGCAGATTGAAAATTTGTAAAAATATGCATATCAATATCTCTTTATCTTTGTTCTTGAATTTAGAGCGTTTGCATTTCAGCAATATGCACTTAATGTCCTAAGAAATGTCCAAGGTGCCTTTATACCTAAATACAAGTATGGAGACGTTGTATCTGTTCCATATATCTAGCTTTTTCTCGGCTTCATTGTCAATTTCGAAGCAATAAGAAGAATCATGGAAATGTAAAATCACATTGTTCGTAACCCTCTCGGCGGACAGTAGTATTTAAAACTAAGGGGGGGGGGGGGTAGGGCGCAGGATAGAAATCAGTGCACTGCAGGAGTGCATACAGCATCCTGTCTGAAATATGCTTTTTAACTATTTTCAAAATTAAGATTCATTAAAAGTGATCTTTATACTTTAAAAGACACTAGGTATAAAACGGGACACCTAATTTAATAAATAATGTGCACATTAGCGACTACCTGTCTTTTCGTATCACATCTATACTACAGGATGTAACATTCTTTATAGACAAAAATATTTTTCGTCATTTATTATCTAGCTTTCTTTGCACACGCTAATATAGAAATCTCTGATTTTCGATGCTAGTTTCATACCGTATCGAATGCGGAAGAAAAATACAGTATATCAGATCCACCTCAATTTAAGTGGAATAAAGACACTGCCCTTTCAATTCTTCTTTTTAAAGTATTATTTTTGTTATTGCTCGGCGACTCTGTTTTTATAAACGTCAAGATAGTCATTGTCAGATCAGGACGTAGTAGTATCATATACAACTATTGATACCAAATTCCTCGGTTCTATGACTGTAGATGTAAAGTAATTAACCAAATTCAGGTGAGATTAATCGTCGATCTTGACCCGTTTGCATCATAAACGCATATATAATATGTCTGCAATTTTTCTCGTCACTAGCATCGAAAAGCACTTATGCATTTGCATTGTGAGAGAATAACGGTATATATGAACAGGCTAAATTATTTATACAATATTTGTCTATTAAAGTGCTGTACTACTTTTTGAAATACTGTTATACTTATTGTTAGATTTAATATAAAGAAGTTTGATAGCAATAGATATATTTTTGATTTTGTCATATGATGCAAATTGGTTACTCATTTCACTTGAGTCTATTCCTATGTCTCGATACGTTAAGTAGAATTTTTTCTTTTGCATTTCGAAAATAACACAATATTTATTCTCAATTATTTATATTTAAACATTTACACATGATATTGCTATATTATACTGTTGACCATAAAAAGTGATTCAGTCTTCGATTCTATCTATCGATTCTTTAGTAACTATTGGCAACATTTGGATTGCTGAGTTAAATTACAGTAATTACATCAGTATAATCGTTTTTATAGGAAGAAATAGCTTCGACTTCTCCACTCTTTAAAATTTAGTTCTGTTAAATCTGATGGTTTAACTAATAAGGGAACATTGTAAATTATATATTACCGATTTTTATGAAATTTTGATGTGGTCATAATATACATTTTATGAAAATATTTCGCAGCTATTTTTTTTGGTAGGAAATGATCCACGTTAAAAGGCTGAAAACGCTATTTTGGGGTTGAGAAACCCATTTTATCGAATATCTCGCAAACTATTAAAGATATGGAAATTTATCAAGGGGTGAAAATTAAAGAATTTTAACGGAAAATCGAATGATAGAAACATTTTTTTTAAATCCATTTGTTTAAATCGTATGTTAAAAAGTAACATATTTTTAACCATTTTTTAGGGAAACTTCAATTTATTTTCTTGAATATTTACAGGCAAAAACTATACAGTCAAACATAAAGTATGGGTCAATTAGAAACGTGATATTCCTGTTATAAATAAGTTATTTCATTTTAAATTCTCCTGTTTGACGCTCGAAGCAGAATACTTCCCAAGTTGTTTCTTCGCATGTATATATTTGCTTTGGAAAGACCTGATTTTACTGTCAATAAGTTATTACTGTTTTTTCATAAATTTTAATCCCCGAAACATTTTTCCATACATCCATTATTAAATATAATAATTTTATTGTCAAAATCATCCCATCAAGTCATAACATACTTAATTTATATTTAATATTGTTACCTTTACATCTTGCTGAAAATTTTCTAGATTCAGGTCATTTCAAATTGGCATTACATATATAGGTCAACTTATCTTTGCAAAGCCGTAAATAGAAAAGTATTATTCCAACAGCTATATTGAAAGAAATTTGTTTCATGCGAAATATCTTTTTGTGAAAACAATATGGATATAAATATTGAAGGTGGTAATATTAGGTCGTCCCATAAGTTCGTGCCGCGGATATGTTTATACTTTCCGCGGTGTGTTGTATAAACATAGAGCGATAAGCGACCGATGGATTCAGCGTTTAATGATCGAGTTCAGTCTAAAGAAGGTATTCGAAAGAAACAGTTAGTGAACAGCAAGCATTTCGTCTTTTACATAGTGAAAAACTATGAGTGAGACACGTATTCATTTTCGGCATCTTATGCTGTACGAGTTTCGCAAAAAAAATACAGCAACGGTTGCCGCAAACAATATTTGTGCCGTTTACGGAGAAGGTGTTTTATCGTCCCGTACATGCAGAAAATGGTTTGATCGATTTCGTAAAGGAAATTTTGATCTTGAAGATCAAACACGTTCTGGACGACCAACTGAAGTAGACGAGGACAGAATTCGTAATCTAGTGGATGAAAGGCGAAGTTTATCTGTTCAACAGATGTCTGAAACCTTAAATATCCCGAAATCATCTATACACAGACACTTAAAGAAAATGGGAATGGTAACAAAGCTGGATGTATGGGTGCCACACCAGCTCACAGAACGGAACCGTTGTGATCGCGTAGCAACGTGCATATCTTTGCTTGCACGCAATGAAAAAGAACCATTTTTGAAACATTTAGTGACTGGGGATGAAAAATGGATTTCATACGACAATCCCCAAAGAAAACGAACGTGGACCAGAAGAGAAGATCCACCACAACGAATTGCGAAACCAGGTCTACACCCTCGCAAAGTTCTCCTTTCTGTATGGTGGGATTGTCAAGGAATTTTGTATTTTGAGCTTCTTCCAGCCAACCAAACAATTAATTCAGAGAAGTACTGTGCTCAATTGGATAAATTGAAAGAAGCAATACAAATAAAACGACCAAAACTCGTAAATCGGAACAATGTGATGTTCCTCCACGATAATGCACGACCACACGTGGCACAAAATGTGCAAAAAAAATTACGTGAATTCGGTTGGCAACTTATATTACACCCACCATATTCTCCAGATATTGCTCCAACGGATTACCACCTATTTCGGTCAATGCAACATTTTTTAGCCGGAAACAAATATGATAATGTCGAAGCTATAAAAACAAACATTGACAAATATTTTAAAGAAAAACCAAAGAAATTTTATAGTGACGGTATAATGTCTTTACCACAAAGGTGGGAAGATGTTGTGGAAAGAGAGGGCGACTACATTTTTTCGTAAACTTTAAAGGTATGTTTCATACATTAATTTAAATAGTAGAACAATAAGCGGCACGAACTTATGGGACGACCTAATAGTTTCTGAGTTCTTGATATTCGTTGTTGGATATGTGGCAAATTGAAGCATAAATGAAAACACTGAGGATGACAAATGTTTCAGTTAACATGTAAAGTGCAGAAATGTGCCACACTATTAATTAACGATTTTCCGGTACAGATCACAAATGCAAATTGTAGCTTTAAATAATGAGAGCGTAATTGCTTTCCTTGATGCCGAAACTATAAATATCTTTGTTATTTACGTAACCGTGAAAATATATGCAAAAAAATTCTGCAAGCAAAATGTTCCACGGTACCTCGTCTCTTCGAAGATCATTGACTACTTCAATATAACAAATGAACGCTATATTACGGAATGTATCTCGTTTGGTTGCTAATACCGTGGCGAGGTACACAAATTTATCTGATACAGTTGAGGTTAGACTGTGAAATCCATTGTTTGCAATTACTCAGACAAAATTACACCTCAACAAATAAAAAGGACTATTACTTTCTTATCGGGCGTTTTATGAATAACAATACGCTGATTTAAACCGGTAAAAACCCAGTATATTTCAGGGAAATAAAGTATTCTCCTGAAAGTAGTACGACCGTAACTGGATGAAGAAGCCACATCAATTAATTCCGCTTTTTGAATATTTTTAAATTTATCGTTTTGTATTCACAATAAGTCTGTTTAATAATAAGAATTAACACCATTAAATAACGTTTTTTTTGCCATTGAATAATAAGTAATTTAGGATGAAAACCAGTCTCATTCACTTCATATTCCAATGTAAACCATCGAAATATTCATAGTTAGTATTTAACATTAGGTCTGATTTATTACTTGGTTATTATTATTGATTCATATTTTTCATTATTGAGTAAGATATGAATAAAATTTAACACATTTTTTCACCAGATAATTAATGCTACATGGTCAAAACCGTTAAAAAGAAAGGACTATTCAATGTTTTTCAGATGACTCATCAGCATTTTTCCAAGGGAAATCTTCAGAAAATTATATCACTAATAGAAACCTAAAAACAAAATCAGTAAAGTGTCTTAAAATGCATCGAAGAAAATGAGCGGTTTGCACTCCGTTGTCGCCACAACGGCGACATTGTAATAGAAGTTGACAACTCCATTGTTCGGTAAATTCGATATATTTTTTCATTTTTGTATTTTGTAAAACATGATTTAAAAATATATACTCTTCTTTTTTAATGACAAAGAAAGATTTTCAATTTTCCACGAATATGCACTCACAATCAGTGTGTAAATAGTCCTATAATAGCTGGTAGCTCGTAGTAAGAATTACTTGGAGCTCAAAGGATTAAAAAGGTCGAATTCTCATTTGATGTAAAGGATCTGTCTTTTACGAGGGTTCAGAATTTAATGTCATTAAAATAAAGAATTGCGTAATAAGTAGACCATAAGGTCCGAAAACGATAGACCAAAGGCTTTGAGTTACTCTGCAACTAGAAGTATGATGAGAGAAGAGGAAAGGTATGATATACAGTCTGTATCACAAGAGCGTGGACGCGCTATCTCTGTGGGAATAAAACTTTTTTATAAGAAATATCATATAAATCGAAAGTACATCTAAAAAATTGATACGCACATCCTTAATAAAATGTCCAATCTCCACCATTAGCGATTATCGTTTAACAACGTCTCGGCATGCTTTCAGCCACCTTTTCAGCATAAGAGACAGGAAGAGACTTCCATATCTCTCGAATTCGACGAACTACTGTTTTCAATTTGAAAATATGCTTTTCTTGGAGTTTGTACTTCATAACAGACCAAACATTTTCGATTGGATTGGCATCGGGGGACTGAGATGGCCAATCCAACACATCAATACCGTTCTGTGTTTTCCATTCCGTACAAAGACAGCTTCGATACAAATATACCTATATTAGTAATTTTATAGGTAATATACCTATATCTATGCCCTTTCTAGTTAAAATTGTTTGCGCTTTACGTAAGGAAAGCGTCGGATTTTTCGAAAAAAGGTGTAAAATCGCCTTATTTTCCCGTTTCGAACCTCGACCAGGGAGATCATCGACACAATTTGTGTCTTTATACCGTTGCACCCACTTATTTACGAATGCGCGAGGTTTATGCAGATATTTTGCTGCATCTCTAACAGTCATTTTAGGACCTTTCGGGTGATGGCACAAGAAGACCGCTTCGAATCGTTTAGCGTACACGGCACTCACTTCGAAATGATCTGAATTTCTCAGAGATAGAAACGATACTAAAAGAATTGGGCCTATTGCGTATTAGAGGAAACTTTGTATGTTTAGACCAGCACAGTCTTTAACAAATTGCGTATCAGATTTCACAAATATCGCGTCCACGCTCTTGTGGTACAGACTGTGCATGTTTCTCTCACCAACTAATAATAATATTGTTCCGCCGGGGAATTTCGTCACACGATATTTTCATACAAGAACAGGTCCTTTATTATAAATTTACATTATTAATCAATTATTCAGACTGTTTTCTATATTCTATTGTTTTCATGATGTCCGTTGTCGTTGATAAGATCTTCGACTCTCGTTCATCGACATCTCGCAGAATACATTCGACTGCTAATTTCAGTATCATTTCTTCGTAACATTATGTTGTAGTCAAACAGTTGTTATTCATTTCTCTGGGAAACCTTTATAACAAAGAATAATTTCAAAAATGAAAAATAATATTGTAATTTGAAGACAGAATTTAATGTTGCTACGGTTTTCCACTTTACAAATTGACTAATTCTCTCAGTTGCGCAAAAGTTTTAATACTAATAATGCACGATATTTATTGCGAATAAACATAAAAATATACATATGTATACCAGTGCAAACACTGAATCAATGAAAATGACGAGTACGCACTGTTCGTTGGTTGTTCTTGATGCCGATGTCGGCTCGTCCGAGAAGGCTTCGAAATCGGAAGACTGTGCCTGATTGTCGTTCCGATTAGTCGGAGACGTCGATCTCTCGTATGTGGATATTTGTTGAGATGGATATTGTTGTAATAACGGTTGCAAGGAATTGAAAAGAGGCGATGATGAAGTGTTGAGAAGAAAGTGGTGTCTCCGGATGCGGTTATCAGTACTTTTATCTGTTTCATTGTGGAATGTGTGTGATGTGTAAGTACAAAAGGTTGTCTAGGTGGATATATAGAACTGTTTGGAAATCTTTATGGCAAAATGGAAAATGCGGAAAATGTTTGTTTAATTGGTATGTGTACCAATTAGAGAAGTGTTTGGAATATGGTGTATGTACAGGGTGTAAAAAAATTAATGGTCATGGCTTTAAGGGGTTGTTCTACACCTCTGGATCGATGGAGATTTGCGAAAAAAACCGGCCGCAAAATTCGGGAAAGGGTAGCAAATTTTTTTTATTGGCTCATCCTATTCGTCTTGTTACGTAGGTAAAATGTCTGAGAGGAACCATGGGTCAGAAACGAACCGTTCTCTCACAAATTAACTTTTAATTCGGCCTTCCGATAAAAATTTCGCACATATGGCAGCCTTCGAGTCACCGATCTTTCGAAAGGAAACATGAAATACCCTTGCTAGCTCCAATAGTTGAAGCAGAGGCAACATAAACGAAGATAGAAAATGACTAGAAAAATGTCATTGACCTGCGTTCCGTGTTGGGTTCGCTCAATGGCCCACCCGGGGAGAAGAGCATAAACACATGCACTTCTCTTCTAGTACGGTGACACAGTGCCCCATTTTCTAACTTCGTTTAGGTCGCCTCTGCTTTAACTAATGGCGAAATTTTAATCGGAAGGCCCAATTAAAAGTTAATTTGTGAGAGAACGGTACGTTTCTGACCCATGGTTCCTCTCAGACATTTTACCTACGTAACAAGACGAATACGATGAGCCAATAAAAAAAATTTGCTATCCTTTCCCGAATTTTGCGGCCGTTTTTTTTCGCAAATCTCCATCGATCCAGAGGTGTAGAACAACCCCTTAAAGCCATGACCATTAATTTTTTTACACCCTGTACAATGGTGTGGTTATATGTAAATATGCGTATTACTGTGCGTGTAATGTAGCTTGTCAAATGTTTCAACTGAATTCGATGACCTTCTGCCAAGGAATAGCGATCGAGAAACAGCCGATGTGCGATATGTGTTTGATGTACATGTTATGTATGTGATGACTAAAAGAAAGTTATGAGATTTATGACGGAACAGATAAATTTATATTATTTGAAATTACTACCCTTTCAAGAGCAGTAACACACACTAGCACACTCACTCTTAATATTTGAAAATAAGTACACTATCGGCCGCATAGTCGCATTTATTCGTGTACTTATTAATCACCAATTGCCCAATTGTCTGTTCGCTGTCCCGTCTATTCCTCTATTCGTCGATACGTTTATTCGTCTGTACGTCTATTCCTGTATTTTTCTATACGTCTATAAGATATTACTTTTTGTCTAACCACGTGTTCGGCTATCGTGGCGTTCGTGAACTCTCTGCGTATTCTCATCCGCGTGCAGTCCACGCCTGTCTTTCGTCTGTCATTTGTTGTAAGATGGATCTTTCTCCATCCTTTCAGAAAGATTTGCGCGGGACTTATAAAATTCCCACAATAACGATTACTTGAACGCTATTCTATTTTATCCATATTATATATTGTTGGACGAAAGCTACATCTGTAATTATCAATGCCACAATGTATACTTGATGAGATACTGAAATGTGATATGTGTAGCAGGAGGATGGCCGTTCGATAATTTATTTGAGGGCGTATTAAAATTAAAGATATATATTTATTAAATTAAGTTAAAGAATAGAAATAAGAAATATAATTGAAACAACACTAATTAACTTAATAACTCTTAACAACACGAATCAAACATAAATAACATAAAGAACATAAACCATAAGAAATACATAAGAATAAAACATAAACCCGTAAAACGTCCGCACTCGATCGTCGCAGAGCACGTTCTGCTCTTAGGCCCATCCGCGGCCGCACGCTGCACTTCATGACGTCACTAATCTAAACACCATAACATTCCAATATCCAGACGTATCTCGCCACGACGGCATAACTTTATAAAATATACTATATATGAAAATAATAAAAATCGATATGAGAATATTCGTTGTTACGTCCTAACTCCGACTTCATTATATCGATCATCATTATTATTGTTATTGTTACTATTATTATGAGTATTTCTATTATTATTATTATTATTGTTATTGTTATTGTTATTATTAATATTACTATTATAAATGTACTATTCTCATGTAATATACACACATAGACATGTATACACACTGTCCTAAGGGCCCATCCCACTCCTTGTGAACCTCATCCCTACCTACCTAACATTTCCTAATTTTTTGCAACCACGACTTTCCTGAAAATTCGCCACTTAATTTCTACTTTTCAACCTTACACACAAACATTACTACAAAGAAATAAAAATAGATATTATAGAATATAATAACCTTACATATTTAATATTCACAAGTTTAAATATTCTCTCGCGAAAACAAAGTGGTGCTATTTCGTAATATCGTCTTGTAACAAAGAAGCAGATCATTTTTCGAGTTGGATCACTGTGCATCATCCGATTTAGTTTCTTAACAGCAGACTGACTGTAGAGCCACTCAAAGGACAACACACATTTTGCCCGTTAAATAATTTCCTATGTGGGTTTTGTGCGGAGTAAAGTGTCCACAGGTTCGGCTAGTGTATGGATCGTACTTCGCGCGGTGCAAAATACAATTTCAAGTAATACTTTTCTCACGATGGAAAAATAAAAATTTCAATTTATTTATAATTTCGTAATGGACATATACTTTTTGTAAACAAATACCTAAGTACATATATTGTTATTAAATCAAGACAATTATCAAAAATATTGTTGCGATGAAGCGAAACTGTCTTCGATGATTGAATCGATTAATGAGCGTATTCTGCGAGATGCAGATTAACGGAAGTCGAACATGGTATCAACGAGAACAGGTAAAAATCTCTTGTTAATTCGAATATTGTAGTTATTTAACATTAAATGATCTTTTGAACATAATAAATGTCATGTGCCGATACTTCCCGGCGCAACAATATACTGTTTTTAATATATTGTTTAAATAAAATAAGTTATACCGTTAAGTTCATCGTAAAAACGTGCCTACTTTGCCCATTTAAACAATTAGTCTATCATTCATAGTTTCCGAGATATTCGTTGAAATATACTTTGCAACTCTAACTTTGAAGTTGGTTCGCATTTCGTCGTTGCGGACGATGGCCGATGGAAAAATATGTATCATATATTTTTATGAGAACTATATTATACTTAAGTATTACCAAAACTGGTGATTGCAACCTCGGAATGTTCCTGTGTTAGCTGAATGATTCCAGAAACGTCAAGACAGAAGCTACATTGACTTGTCTTTCATCAATGGGAGTCAACCACGGGATAGTTAATCGGTAAGTGGAATATTATGTTTAAACGTCATAAAAACTTATTATTTCAGTGTTACTAATTAGTGAAAATTAGTAAGTACTGCTGCTGGTACTGATTCCTCACTTATGACACCAATTCTGTGTTGAAGACAGCGTCGAAAGTTTAAAGTAAAGACACTGTAGTGAATTATACCTTCCCATCATTATTTAAAAGTAATTTAGTTTTTAAATATGTTAATAAAAAATCATATTATCCAGTGATATAGAAGTACAGTATCGTACAAACGTTTTCGCTATTTTCTTATCGTGTTAGAGCAAAACCGTTATAGGACGCCGTATTGTAGGAAGGTTCCCGCAATTTTTGAATCGTGTTATAGCAAAATCGTGTTACAGGATACCGTGTTGTAGGAGAGGTACCTGCACAACACATTTTACTGCTAACGATAAGTATGAAGAGCTTTATTTATGAAGTATCAAAGTTCAGGCATGGAGGCACGTCGATCGAGATTTTTGCGACAGATGTTTACTATTAATAGCAAATAACAAAGATTAGGTTCTGAGTTATGCGGTGATTTTATAAGTACTATGGAAAGGATGGATGGTCATTTCCACGTTGCAACTTGCAAAGCGACTGCGACTTTTGCTCATATGACCAGTGTAAAAGAACGTCACAGTGGCCTTTGTGCATAACGTAGTCATTCTTGTCTAAATACTAATGAAGAAAGTGCTGAAAGTTTGAGAGCTACTCAACTTTTAAAATCAGACGTTATCAACTGTAATAATAAACAAGATGTTAATATTTTCACTACTTTAATTTTGATTTTAATGAGTTTGTATGTAAGTATGAGGAAATATTAAGAATGAAATAAAAATGATCAATGATCATTGAATTATATACTTTTATGGAACATGTGTAGGGAAATTCGTTCATCTGAAAGCGGAGAAAACAGAAGAGAAAAAAGCGAACGAAAGGAGTATCGACGGCCATTGATGGAAGAAAAGACGTAAAGATAGATAGATAAATAGAGAAAGAGGGAGAAAGAGAGCGAGAAAGGAATAGAAAGAGAGAGAGAAAGAGAAGGGAGTTAAAAAAGGGAATAAGTGAGCTCATAAGAACAATGACGCCAGGGTGGTTTTCAATGGTATTTCTCGATGCGGAAGTACGACCCCATTTACCCGGATATAACGTGTCTTTCTACCCCCTCGACATACACGACTACCCAGCCGCTAATGAACCTGCTTAATTAATCCGATCGATATTTAATTATGTCGCCAGAGAGCGATCGTTTTCCCCGGATTTTGAGGGTAGCTCTTTTTGTGTAGTCCCTGGGAAATTTAGTTTTTTTACAGGCTTTTACTTCCAAAATTTGTTTTTTTTAGAAAATTTTTTTGTGAAAATATGCTGAAATTTATATTCAATAATAATAACTAGATTTTTGTGTAATAATTATATATTTCTGATAACATCCTCGATAACAATAGAAAAGTTTACAAGGGAAAATACATTTTTTAACTGCGATGTAGGAATTTTATGCATTCCGATTTGCTAAGAGCCTTTTTTTCAATAATTTGGGGAACAAATACAATGTTTTGTTTAGAAATAATTATAGGATATTATATGCAACTATATCATGTTAATCGTGAACTATTTCGTTACTTTTATTTTAGATAAATTAACCGCTAATTTTTCCTCTGTAATAGCTGTTACTACCGCAAAATATTTGTTTTATTTCTGGTGGATGGTTTGACGTATCATTTGTTTACTTTTGTTGCTGAGCATAGAATTTTATGCATATTTCTAGACTAAAGTGCCAATATTTTGCTATAAGAAATAATACATATTGATAAATGTAAGACAAAAATTTATTAAATGCAAAAGAAAATGGAGAATAAATACAATTGGAAAGAAGTCCGATCCGCTACCGCACAATTGACAATGAGACTGACCGTCTCCTCTCCTACACACGCTTTCTTTCTCACACAAACTAAAACCAATAACGATCGGCCGCCTTACTTTACAATGCATCGATGTCGCTGCAATTGAACCGATCCTACATAAATAATAAGATAATTAGCAAAATTTGGTGACACTATATCGTCTGAATACTGTGTATAAACATTTATAATAGTGTTGTAACTGTTTTGGTATTTCTAGATAGTATATGAAATGTAGTTTGCACTGTGTTCCGCAACAAAAGATTGTATACAGATAACAAAATTGGTGATAATAGCCGAGATGTGATTGTATAATCGTGTGGGATCGGAGCGGGGAAGCCCTCCTATAAAGAACTTAGGAGAAAAGGACGTGAAAAGGAATTATCATCAGGGAGAGGTCGCTGGCGCAGTGGTTCCGCGCCGACCCAGGCGAACGTCGACGTTCAGCTACTCTGGCTGAGTTTTGCTGCCTTGGATGGGTTGCCGCGCGCCTCTCGTTTCTTTTTCACGATCCTCAAGTCTTCTTGAACGCAACGTAATTTCATGACGTATAAGAGTTGCAATGGACAGCTTATGAATGGGAATTAGCACAGGAGAATAATGTAATTTGACCGTCAATTTTTGATTCATTTCAATTAAAGAGCCAAATTTTTTTATGAGTAATATACGTCGGAAATGAACATATATGCAAATATAATTACAAACGCGAGTTTTCATGCTCATGTCCAAAAACTTAATTCCGTGTACTTATGCGATACGAGGACTTTGAAGATCGAAGCGTTCTATGCTGTAAAGAAATTATAATATATATCGAATAATTTGAAATATATTTATGTAAATATATTGTATACTTATAGCATAATATAATATATTATATAATATAATATACATAATATATTATATCATATAATATACATAATATATTATATCATATAATATACAGGGTGTCCCGTAACTGGTGGTACAACCGAGCAGGGGATGATTCTACATGAAAAACTGAGTTGAAAATATAGAATAAAATTTTTTGATACAAGGCTTTGTTTTTGAGAAATATGGGTTTGAATTACCTCATGATATTCTGACAATGAGTTACCTATTCTGAGTTCTGAGATACCCTATTCTGAGTTACCTCAACCTTTGTTCGCAAAGCTTTCCGAGGTTTGTATACATCGAATAAATCGAAGGTCGAGGTTACAATGTTAGAATTACCTTTGAGGAATTAGTTTAATTCGTAAAATGCTGTCCACGTTATTGTAGACGTAATTGTGAACTTCGTATTAAATTCCTTCGAACGTCTTGTAATGTATCATAATAATTGTATCTTGTAATACAATTATTACGTTGCTTTAAGTGTTCAAACGCTATCACAATTATTCCTTATGCTGGAGCTTGGATCGTCGTTTATGTTTTCCAGAATTCTCTCTTCCACTTCCCTGTTAATTCTTCGGGCACTTCCTCCATTCCTGCGAAGTTGAATGACTCTTCGATCGTTCCTTTGAATGACTCTTCGATCAGGATGTTGTCGATTAGGGTACCGATCTCTGTAATAAGTAGCCGCTGCTAAAGCACTACCATTACACGCACCCAACGCAAGAATCATATCGGTATACTCTCGATTGCTACAAGTTGCCATTTCGACGGTATAATGAGAACTGGAGGCTTAATTTCATAAGGATGGGAAAAGAATAGGAGCGATAGAAGTGGTATTATTATACTGACAGTGTCTGTAAACATATCTAGAACTACGAAGACAATTTCCGAGATACCAAGACGCGAGGCAGTGGAATTCGTTGAGCCGCAAGTAAGCCGAGTGCACGCGCAGTAGACAAATTTTCAAACTTATTTTTCTCGAAACAAAACCTTGTATAAAAAAATTTGATTCTATATTTTCGACTCAGTTTTTCATGTAGAATCTTCCCCTGCTCGGTTGTATCGCCAGTTACGGTACACCCTGTATATATATATATATATATATATATATATATATATATATATATATATATATATAACAATCTAACATTGTGGTTCTTTAACTTTTAGTTTTTAAAATGACTTATGAAAACATCGTTGATTGCCGTATATTAATAGTATAAAAGAACTAGTATAGAGTACTACTAACAATATGTAGTTGTACTAGTAACTAATAGAAGGGTACAGTGTTTTCGCTCTTTAGCAATGAATATACAGGATTCGACTAACTAATGTCACTAATTATATTTTCATATTTTATACTTTTACATTTTTACAGTACTTGCATAATAACTTAATTATTAATGTGTAATTTTTTCAGATTTTTTTAAGTGGTGGACCAGTTAAAAAAGTTAAAAACCAACAATTTATTTATATTTTCAGCTGAATTATTAATGTGACCACGTTTATATTTTCACAGTTTCTCAAGTTTACTATAAATAATCAGCTGCAATTTTTTCAGATTTTTTGCAAAAGTGGATCATATAAAAAAAAAATAAAAAACCGATGTTCACTCACGTCCAATACGCAAAGGAGTGTATACTTCGATGATTGAAGTGCTTTACTTCTTGCGCGATAATTAATACACTCAAGCAGCTCGGAGTGAATAAGACTATTAAATCTTCGCTTACGGATTAACGCTAAAAATAAGAGTCCACAGATTGCAATTGAATATCCATTCCTCGTAGTAGATAGTGGCAGCAACCCCGTATTTATTAGTACGGAATTGATCCGCTATACTAGCGTAAATTACCGAAAGATTATTCATTATTAACGGGTATACGACGATCCTATAGTTAGGCTATACGTTATTTAGTCCGGTCGTCGGATTATTCTCCCAAAACCGTTGCAATCTTTGACTCTCGCAAGAATAATTCCGATGTCGCATTTTGATCTAGCTCGACAAGACTATTTTTTGAAAGGAATTACACAGGTCCACAAAAAAAAAGTGGTCTGCGCTGGGTGTTGGACAAAGATTTTCCGACGTATTTTTTACCGCCGAACACGAATCTGAAGTCGAAATTGGGAGTCAAACTCCAAAAAACGGAGAAAAATAAAAAAAAAAAACGATAAAATCCACGATCTAATAATTTTTTCTGCATGATAATAACAATCTTATAATTTCTGTTGTTTCCTGGCCCTTTTCTCCTCAAATGACCTGTGCAACGGATTTCTGCTACGCTTTTTTCTTCTCTGTCGAGTTTCTCTTTGTAGCATCCAGCAGTAATCTGCAAACATATTAACTCCCCACCGTCCCTGAAATCGCCGTTCAAATTCTTTGAGATCTTGATGAAATCTCTCTCCTTGCTCTTCACTAAAGTCTCCGTTGTTCTCCGGAAAGTGGTTGAGATGCGAATCAAGGAAGTGAAGTTTCAAATTCATTAGGCAACCTGAACGCTGAAAGTTTGCGATCATATTGGCCACAATATTTTCGTAATCAGCATTCTTGGTGTTACCTAAAAATTTGGTACATACTTCCTTGAAACTTAGCCATGATGCCTTTTCTTGGTCATGCATAACTGAAACAAATGCTTCATCTTTGAATAACGTCCGAATCATTCTACACATCCCGTTAAAGGGCAGTTGTCATCGTAGTCCAAACACTCCGTGGTAGCAGGTTTTTGCCGGTAAATGTACCGATTCAATGTCCTGACGTTTTATTTTCTATCAAAGACAAAATTCATTCTATAAATGACTTAAATAAGACACAATAAGCGGCATAAAAACATATTTGCGAATCACTGATGGATACTACAGAGAGAAACAAGCAGAAACTGCAAATTGATAATAAGATACTGAAAATACTATTAGATCGTGGATTTTATCGTTTTTTTTTAAATTTTTCTCCGTTTTTTGGAGTTTGACCCCCAATTTTGACTTCAGATTCGTGTTCAGCGGTAAAAACTACATCGGAAAATCTCTGTCCAACACCCAGCACAGACCAATTTTTTTTTTGTGGACCTGTGTTATGGTTTTCGTTACTTTTACCGATTTTTCTACGAATAAACAACATAATTTTATATTTAGCGTGAATAATAATATATATTTTAATAGTTATTTAACAGTTAACTGTTAAGCTAACGTTATAGCAAAAAAAGAAACTCTCAACTTTAAAAATTTGTTGTATTTTAACCGTAAGACTTATTTTAATTTTTTTTACGGAAAATGATTCTGTAAACTCCCCCAATTGCAACAATGCATATCATTTGTATGTTGTAAAGATTTAAATATGTTAAAACAACGTTCCAAGCGGAGCAACGTCCAGAATGCCGCAATCTTCATGAATATTTTCCGATTTACCCTAGAAATTAAAGGTCCAGGAAAAAATGTAATAGCAGGAGGCGATAGGGTAAACATATTTCTTGAAAATATAAAAAAAGTTGTAACACAACTTTTGTTTTCGGCTGAAAAATTAAAATAGTTCCGCTGAAAAATTAAAATTGAAGACGTTTGATTCCCTTCATTCACAATACTCCAGAAGGTTCCCAAACTAAACTGAAATACCGTGCACGCTCTGAATAAAACGATAAAAAAGTAACAGATGTCACCATTTGACTGAAACGGCTCTTTGTATTTTCAATTGTTTATACCTTTAGCTTTAAACACAAAAAACCGCAAAAGTGTAAGAAATAGTACGCGATATTAAGAGTCTACAAACATTTCCGAACAGAACTTAAATTACATGTTAACCGTTAGAGCGGATTAAAATGGTAATAAAAGGTCGCTTAGAAAATTGAAAAATTGTAAACATATCGCAAACAAGTGAAGATAACAATACATATACACATCTAATTTTCCGTTTCGAAAGTATTAAAAGCAGTATAAGGAAAGTACAACTTTGAGGCCTGTTATATAATTAACTATTGCAGATTATTTTTTTAAATAATTTTTACATTTTCTGTTTACATGAATATTCAGTTATTAATTTACTATAAAATTTTATATAATTATACCATTACGAATATTGACTTTTGTTCAGATAGTCCGGCCAAATTACGCACTGTGCGGTGATGGAAACAAAATGCGGTGGTTGATATTGTGGTACATATAATATTCATAGATCAAAGAGGTGCGCGATGTATGAAAGAAGTGGAGGACACAGTCATCTTAAGAGGTTGTGTCCCTCGACGCATTCACACTACAATTACAGATTCGTTAGTGTAACGGATTTACAAAAGCACAGGTGCGTGTGTGCTTACGAGTGAGAGATGCGGTTCTTCGATCGTGCAATGCATCTGGTCAAAATAAAGAAAAGAAGCCGTCGCATCACAACGGGAAAAAAAAGAAAAATGTGACAGTCTTTAGGTGTCGGTCGAACGATTATGGTGTAAATAAATTTCTTAAGGTTATTGGCCTAGAACCGTATTAGTCGTTAACGGTTTGTATTTTTTTTAATGGAAAAAAAAGATTTCGAGTTTGAAAATTATTTTTTTTTAAATTTTTACACAAAACTGAATAATATTTCATTAAATTTTTCACACTATTAATAATTAAAAATTAAAAATTAAATGCTACTTGATGATCGTATTATGTGTCATAATTAGACTGCGGATTTTTATGCATTTATGACAAATTAAATACGGCTAAAATATACAAAAAGGACATAATATAAAAATATATCTAAAATATCCAAAGTATGGTATTTGTTGTAATATTTATTGATTGCAATTAATCCCTAGATAGGTTCTCGTGTCTCACCTGTATTTGTGAAATTCGATATTTGCATAAACATCCGCAGTCTAGTCATAATTAATTAGGCACCAACGCATGGAAATGTATATGCATATACATATATTATGTTCATCCATAATTAGTGTATTGTAACCAAATAGTTCTATTTTTATTTCCTTGACAAATTTTTTTATAACCATAGAATGAAAAATAAATATTATTATAAACACAATTATTTGTTGTCACACTCAGTAGTAGATAAACTATATGTAGTTAATTTTTGAATTTCGCGCTTTTTATGCAGCGTTGCCAAATTTCTTTGCAGTCAAACATGAACCAAGCCTCTGTCATGGCTGATGGTTGTCTCACTAGTTTTTCATTATTTTGAATAAATATTGGTCCAAAATTACACGTGAATATATATGTTTTATAATTTTTATAGTAATTAAAACGGTTAAAGTTTTGAATTATAAGTTCTTTGAACATTTTTGAATAGCCAATTATGTGAAATTTCAATAAATAGGACATTTCCGGCAAGTTCTCCTATTTACCATGTGTTAAAAGTCACATTTTTAATATTTAATTATCCAAAAACTATACGATCAATATTTTTCAAAAAAATCAGTAAAACGTATGAGCTGTGTATAAATAACATTTCAAAATTCTAGAATTTTTTCGATACATTGCTCTAAAGCTTCACTGTATGCACATATTTATTAATAGAGACGCACAATTTTGAGTAACTTTCAAAATTCGTACAAGATCGAGTTACTGTTTTATCGATTATCTAGAAACTTGCCTTTATTTTACGCCTTTCGAACATACTTCTCGATTAAGAACAATTTCTCGAATAATTTATTGATTCTCCCTATTACAGTGAAAAATTGGTTTTCTTTGCTTGAAATCTTCCGTGGAAGCACCTTTTCCATTAGGCACACTTTTGTGACGTTGTAACTAACGAAAAAGCAGAGGAAAAGAATAGCAACTCTTTTCTTCGCGGTGTGACAATGCAGCCGGTTTATCGAGTCTCCTTTTAACGTCATCGAGGCGATTTCAGGGTGCATCCACAGGGTGTCGATGCGAAACGCCACGCACGGACACCTTCTCCCAGAATTTCTCCCTTTTTTTCTGTTTTAGAAGAAGGAGAAAAGGGGAATATTGAGAAACTGAGAGAGATACATTTTCCTCATTACCGTTATCATATGTCGTGTAGGGAGCGGGTAGACATTGTTGGACAATGGAAAGAGAATGTTCATTGAGGGTCGATGCAACTGCTATGAGCTTTTGAGAGATTCTTTGAGAAAAAAACCTTTACAAAAATGATTGCAGAAATTGGCAAAATATAATTTCCCATATACGTCACTTATAACCGAAGTTGCAAAACTTTTATTAACTGATCTTTGATATATTTTTGATATATGAAAGTTGACAAATTTGATAAGCTGCCTTTAAGAATATTCGTTATTTAAAAAAAATAATACTTTTCATTTGTCTAATATAAAGAGTGTAACAACTAAGCTAATTAATATGTTAATTAACATTGATCTACCAAAATGTTCAAAATGATTTGTCCTTTGAAGATGTTCCTGACGCTGTTTCTTTTTCAATTTTCTACATCTGTCTTGCAGACTGTAAGCGATTAAATGAACCAATTTTTCTGCTCTCTTCATTTACTTCAATCGGACAGATATACTTGATAATTTTTAAAATATTGAATTATTCTTTGGTAGATCTAGTGTTAAGTGGAAAACAGAATAATATGTAACTATTTTTTACTCTAAGTTGGATATCGCTTAATGACCGTATCGTTCAAATAATCATTTTAAGGATGATTTGTTGGTATATTAAAAGCGATGAGAATCCTTTGAAAAAATTATGTTATTCTTATGAGTCTTCTGCAACGCCTCAAAAAATTAGAAATTTTTCACAAGCCCGTTCAAAAGTTATAACATTTTTTAATTATAACAAATTTACACGTACTTAAATAAGGAAAGAAAACACGATTAGAAAAATCCATAAAATTGTAAACTAGTAGATTAAATATCTAAGAAGCACATGAGCAATTAACATTTAGTGGTTTCAATATTATTTATAGAGAAAAATAATAAAAATGAGTGATATTTATGGTATAATTGAATGCAGAGTGTAATTTACAGTGAAAACGTGGCAACCTCGGAAACAGCTACGAGAAATAAAATTAAACTCGACTATAGCAAATTAAAAATGTGCTATAGGATACATAACCGCGTGAATTTAAATGTTAATAAAATGCATTGAAAAGTTGGAGCGATCAAAATCGAATCACTCACGACTACAAACTTTTAAAATGTTGCGATGTTGTCTGTTGGATTTATATTAACAATGTAGTATTACATATATTGAATAAGTACAAAAACGACTCTCCGTTCTAGGAATTTCTTTTATAAACAGAAGACTCTCTGCAGTGCAGGGGAGAGTCACATAAACAGTTTATGTTACTGATTGTGAGTGGGCCCGAGCTCTAGCTTTTCGGTCGTGCTCAGTTAGTCTATTCTAGAAAGGAAGCATATAAAGAACTATTCATTCAGCCTTTATAATAAAATTATTTTTCTATTTAAAAGTATACTTATTATTTCTAATACCCATTTCCAATATTGTCACGTTTCACCAGATAAAAATTTATTTTATTTAATTTATTTAAATAAAATAAAAATGATTTTCTGTGGTATATATCTGTCTTCTAATTTTTATTTAAATACATTGAGAAAATTTGTATTAGTGTTTTTTGATGTAAAAAATTGACGTTTTTTTTTTTTTTAATAGTTAAATTCAGGGTACAACCGGTACCAAAAGTTTTTTTTTATGATTGTGACAATTAACAAAAATTTCATTGAAAAATTAATTAAAATCAAATGAATTTCCATTTCATTAAAAATAAGTTTGAGGACAAAAGACATTTTGTTAAAATGACATATTTTAAAAGATATTGAGACATATTAATTTAATCAAAATTTCGCATACTCATGTCTCCGATTGTACCTACAAATCATCCTTAATGAAACATTAATTCATGTATGACAGTATTCTTTTATTTTCTTTGCCCTAACGAGAAAGGTCTTGCAATATTTATCTTTATATTTGTGCGTTAAGAAAACGTGTACCTACTTGTATTGAAAATTAATTATGAAACGTATGTTTCATTCTTCTGTTTACTTCTGTAAGTTGTACATAAGCCTAAATATTTCTATTATTTTAAACAGTTCATAACTATATAGATATACAGCCTCTTTTTTACTTACGAATGGAAGGATTACTACTGTCTTCGTGTCTGTTAGATATTAACCGTTTTCTACCGCGGCCGATATCTAGAATTATTTTTTAGTTAAGCTTGCTCGGAGGTTCTGGGGTAAGTGCCGTGCGGTTCCTCACAGTCCGCTTACCAAGAGTCATTTCTAACTCTCCCACTCCGTGGCCAGATCCCGTAAAACAACCCCAACTTTTAAACAGACTATGTGGCACCATGACCTCGAGTCACACGCCACTTTTCCATAGTTCAGCCACGGGTCTAATTTATAGCCCCGGGCCCATCAATACTCTAAATAATCTGTTCCTTGGAATGCGACAGGGTGACGAGACATTTGCCAAACACCCGTCGCCTTCCAAGAACTCCACTCGAAACCGAGACAAACCCCAAGTACACTGGCGACGGTCCCACTACGGACCGAATCCATGCGCACTGCGGGGTATATTACCCTCATAAAACGCGCTAGCGCTAACACGGCCAGCCTGACATGCTTCGCGCTCTCGAGAAGCATCTAGAACAATGTACCATACATTCTTTCTTTCAAAACACAATTCAACTCCATGGTCTCAGATTCCCAATCAAACCATAAAACATAAAGTATCAAACACCACTGTATTTCAAACAGTCAAAACATAAACAGCAATGTCTACAGTCTCATTCACCTGCCTGACATCTCATTCGCACAGTGCATAGCAGCACTCAAAACACCGAACAGTACATCTACAGTCTCACACACATACAGTGTATCTGCCTGACGTCTCATTCGCACAGTGCACAGCGGCACTCAAAACACCGGACAGTACGCCTACAGTCTCACGCACATACAGTGCATCTGCCTGACGTCACTTCCGCACAGTGCATAGCAGCACTCAAAACACCGGACAGTACGCCTACAGTCTCACGCACATACAGTGCATCTGCCTGACGTCACTTCCGCACAGTGCACAGCGGCACTCAAAACATAGTGTTACATCAAGACCGTAACAGTATCTATTCCACGTACGTCATATGCTTTTCAACCGTCAATCTCGATTTTTCAATCAAGTCCGTACTACGGCAGTCATGGATCTCCATCCAAAGAGAGACGATATCTATTCTGCATACAACCTCTTACGCTTTTCAACTTGTTACTCTCGAACACTAAAAACCAGTGCATAACAGCACTCAAAACATAGTGTTACATCAAGACCGTAACAGTATCTATTCCACGTACGTCATATGCTTTTCAACCGTCAATCTCGATTCTTCAATCAAGTCCGTATCACGGCAGTCATGGATCTCCATCCAAAGAGAGACGGTATCTATTCTGCATACAACCTCTTACGCTTTTCAACTTGTTACTCTCGAACACTAAAAACCAGTGCATAACAGCAATCAACATGCAGCATCGTAACGTTATCCATTCCGTATACCACACCGTATACTTTTCAAACGTTACTCTCACACACTGCACACAACCATTCCACTTACAAGCGGCTCAGACAGATCCGTACCAACACTTGTACCCTTCTGCCACCACTCTCAACCACAATCAGCTGTTCAGTCACGTCACAATTTCCACGTGAACATCAAAACATTACAGACAATCAATGACATCACAATTCCATGCTCTCGACTAGCATCTCTCAAATGTCACGACACAAAATACAAGTAACGTTTTTATTCCATACTCTCCAGGTATGTTTCTAACATTACTCTTCAGTCAAATGATGTATAACATTTCCATACAAATCACAATCAGGTTACACATTTAAACAATGTCTCAAACATTCAATTTCAAATTTTGATTTGGTCATTGCTACCAAATACTATTAAGTACAGCCGGAAATTCAAAACTGTCGATCTATCATCCTTCTACAATGGATTTGCAATTAAGTTATACACGAACTAATGCTTGTTATCGTATTAAATCAAATATGATGTTACAATAATTGAAATTGTACGAAAGGAAATACAAACGTTATATACTAAATAATGAAATAAGAGAAAAAGAAAATATAAGAAGGAATAAAATCAAAGAACTAACATACTAATATTTTATCGCTAACACGGTTCATCCGCGTCTTCGATCTCATCAGCAACACTCATTGCATCATCGTTGATATAAATATCACCTGACCACCCGCCTTTCCAAGGACATAGACGGTCCTGAGGCACAATCTGTGGCTTACCCGATTTACCGATGATTTCAAAGCAATCGTTCGGTAACAATTCTTTTATAACGAAAGGTCCAACATATTTACGATCTAGTTTCGCTCTCCTAGTATCATCTGGTTTTACAAAAACTCTGTCACCCTGTTTGAATTCGACATTCGATCTACGTTTCTTATCAAAGCAACTATACTGCTTTTAAACATTTTCAAACAACCTTTTCGTTGCTAACTCTCTATCTTTAATGATATGAATTTTATCATCCATATTCCGAATTTTACATTCATCAAAATCGACGGTGCTCGAGCTTCGCTCCACGTCGAACAATAAACAATAAGAAAACTCTGAAGATTTTGTTTTTTTTACAATTCTATTCAAAGAGAACATTAATTAAACCAATTTGCTCGGCCATTCTGAAATATTCTTTATTTTCCGTAATGAGTAAACTTACTTTTGTCAAAATATGCGTTCGATCTGCCTGTTAGAACGACACGCTTCTGTTACAACAAAATACAATGCAATCCCGTGTTTCAAGCCAAATTAAGCTGACAATTTCAATGTAAAATAATTTCTTTGAACCATTACCACGATTCTCGATGTACTGGACAATGTTAATACCCTCTAAATTTTTGAAACATTTCCGTAACTAACAATGATTGCACATATTTTGCAAAAAGAAAACATTTACGATAACTGAAACATGTTATCAACTGCCTTTTGACCGTTCAAACGGTCCCACACAGCCACAGGCATTTCAGAATCTTACGAAAAATAACTTCATTACCTTGTTTTCCTCAAGCTTGACTTTTATTCTGTTTTTACTCACGAACCATAGTTTGGTCGTTCCATCTCCATAACAGAAGTCGAACAATCTTATCCCATAAGACGACAGAAGTCCAAACAGTCCACTGTTAATCAGGCATTGTCCTCCGGATTTCCACGACTGCTACCTGACCTCCTCGCATCCTTGTCTTCGCGAGATGTTTTTCGTTTTACCCAGCATTCGGATACCTTATGCCCTCTCTTCGAGCAAATACTACAGGTCGGCACATTCAATTTTTTAACTGCATCGTTCCGCAAAACCTCTAATTTGCGTTATCGCTGGTACAATTCACAGCACGTGACAGTCTTTCGCACAGTTTATCCTCGGACACAAACACGGAACACAAATCTTCCCGAAACGTTGTCCACGTTCTCGGATTGCCTTCCCATGTTTTATACCACTTTTTCGCTGCACCCGTCAAAGCATGGGTAGCCAAACTCAGTCTTTGCGAAACAGGAAGCTTTTCGGTATTTTTTTTTTCAACAATATTACACCACTGATTTGCGTCTTCACCAAGATCTGTACCACTAAATTCTGGCAGAGCATTCACAAAATTATTTGAACCGGTAGTCGATGCATTTGTAACACATGCAGTAACACTACTACCGATTGATTCTAACACACGTCGAAGTAAATCCTCGACACTAGGCTGATTCACTTTATCACTGGCCATTTCGTGAAATTAATTTTCGGGTGTTAGAGTCGTTATCCCACTTCTGATGTTAGATATTAACCGTTTTCTACCGCGGCCGATATCTAGAATTATTTTTTAGTTAAGCTTGCTCGGAGGTTCTGGGGTAAGTGCCGTGCGGTTCCTCACAGTCCGCTTACCAAGAGTCATTTCTAACTCTCCCACTCCGTGGCCAGATCCCGTAAAACAACCCCAACTTTTAAACAGACTATGTGGCACCATGACCTCGAGTCACACGCCACTTTTCCATAGTTCAGCCACGGGTCTAATTTATAGCCCCGGGCCCATCAATACTCTAAATAATCTGTTCCTTGGAATGCGACAGGGTGACGAGACATTTGCCAAACACCCGTCGCCTTCCAAGAACTCCACTCGAAACCGAGACAAACCCCAAGTACACTGGCGACGGTCCCACTACGGACCGAATCCATGCGCACTGCGGGGTATATTACCCTCATAAAACGCGCTAGCGCTAACATGTCTTTATTCATCATAACGATATATGAATGCGGTACGTTTGTAATGTCCGATTTGATAATTGATAATTTTAAATATTTAAAAAGTCAAGTGGTTGAAATTTTCTTTTCTTACTTATTTATGTTCATTCATTGAACATTACAAACTTCATTAGAACTTTAAATGATTTAAAATTATCATCTTACAATTATTTGTAATCAGTTATGGAACATTCCTTTACTACAACATTTGAAATTGAACGTGGGCTTACCAAGTAGAATGATAAGCTAATAACTATTTGTTCAATCATTAAATACGTTATAGATTTTTACATTCAAAAAAGTAAGGGGTGTCAAATAAAAAATGAAAGTTCTTTAACATCTCTCAATAAACTTCAGTACATCAACTTTTTATGGCTACACGGATTATAAATATTGTTGTTTAATTAAAGGACTTTATGATGAAAGGAAAGTATGGAATATGGTGCAAGAGCGAGAGTTGGAGAAATAAGTAACACAATGAATTTTCAAAATAATGTATGCTTTGTCAAATGAAGAAGGTCTCATGAAAAATGAAAATTTGACCTATAAAACTGACTCATTCGTATCGAATTTCAGAAATCGAGGAGATGACACATTTTCGTTCGTATTTAAAAAAATTACTTCTGTAATGGCGGATTGAGGGATCCGCACTTAAGGTCCGCCAAATAAGAGAACTTTATAACTTTTTGGATTTTTGTATATTAAAATAACTTGACTCGTTCGGACAGCGTTCGGACAGCGATTTTGCGTATAACAGAGTTAGTGAAAAGAATATGTCGTGAATGATCTGTGTGAACTGAATGAACTCCTCAAATGAACTTCTTGAATGTGGTTTTTAAGGGACTTTTGGAGAAGGAGTGGGAGTAGTGATAATGATGGATGCAAGGCGAAGGTCAAAATAAGAAGTAGGATTTCGGACTTAGAACGGTGATTTCGGAGATGAGTAAGGAGCGGTGACGATGCTAGGGAGTTGAAAGGTCGAAATGGAAAACTAGGTGGTTTGGATTTGGAGTAGTGAGTCAGAGGTGATGACGGAAGTTAGTTTAGCTGCGTATGAAATATTTGCGCTTATAAAATATTCTTATAGTTATCTTATACACTAACTAAGCGGAGGGTCGGTACATTACACTTCACTGAAAACATGAAATACGTTATATGATTATTCTCACAAAGAAAAACCCCTTCGTAATGGATTAATGTTCCATACAAACAGATACAATATAAACACTTTGTAGATGAAAATAAGTTACAACTGATTATTATATAATAAAAACTCAAACGCATTTTCATTTCAGAGATTTCTCAACAAGTAGAAAGTCAATCACTCAACGAAATATGAAATTCATACAAATTTCATGCAAATATAATAAAGAGTTCGAAAGACGAGACATTTACCCCTTAGCGTGTGACACTCGTACCGTAATAAATAGAGTAGGAAATTTTGAAGTTATCAAAACACTATTAAATTGAAAATATCAATCGGTAAAAAAACGGTTAAATTATTTCTGCAGGATTAATATTGTGTTTAGTTATATGAAATATCTGAAATCAGTGGGAATTTTTGATTTTAGAAATTAAATCTGAGTTATTGCACTTGAAGTCAGAAAAGAAATCGTAGGCCAAGGGGCTAATAAGTATTCAATTCACAAAAACAATTCAAAATTATTTGCACTCGCCTTTTATACTGTCAATCACACGTATTTATATCTGCTACATCATATTTTCAGATCTACTTATCAGTCTTTTATTTCAGTTCATATTTCTACAACTTTGTTTAAGAAAACCAAAAATCCACGTGCACACAGATAACGGAGTGCGTTGAGCATTGTTAACCATTCCGTCTGTGGTACAAGCAAGCTAGGAAATTCTCTCGTTACTTCACAGGCACTATGTCTCAGTGTTTCTCAAACCAAGCACACATGCAGAAACGCTTTCACCTGTACACGCATAGTCGTAGATTCGCACGCGTTTGTGCGTGACTATACACAGAAGTACGAAAATCCACGCGAATATGAGCGACATGCGTGAATGAGTGTTTAAAGATACATAAATGTACAAATTGCACATATACATCTTTTTAGGTAAAAGAATATAAACGTATAGAAATGTGCAAGTGGAGATAGGGTGCATGCATACGTGCGAAAACGAATACGCGTGAATATTTATACGTCTACGCGTAGAATCACGTAAATGTACAGAGGAATGTGTAAGTAAAGAGATAAAGATAGTGATCGAGAGAAGAAAGGGGAAAGAGAGAAAGAGGGTGAGGATGGAGCAAGGGATGGAAGCGGTTGGAAGGGGGTTGACGTCGAAACGAACATTGTGCGCACGCCATAACGTAGCAATAACAGTGTTCCATTATATGTAGGTAGACCGGCGGGAGGAAGGGGGTGGCGAGATTGCAAAACATGCCTAGATTAATGTTTTCTCATTCCACGGGCCGCTTGTACAACGGGTACACCTCATACTCCTCGCTCTTCTGATTCGTTCGTCAGCCGCTACCCCCCTCTTCCCCCACCAAGCCACATTTCCACCCTGGAGTCACTGTGACTCTGTCGCGTGACAATGAAAACTACGAATTGCATTGCGCTCCTGCCTTTTCCTCCTTTTTGCCTACTTCATCCAACTTCCCCCTACCCTCTGGGAGTGCATATTAATTCGTGTTTCGTTTCTTATTGTTTCAGTTATCCATGACCTAATTTTCTAACAATGTATTGTGCAAAGCATAAATAAAATACAGATGTAATAATGTGGAGTATAATGAAATTTATTTGCCGCGAAAAGCAAATTAAGAGAAAAAATGACCGCATTTGGTGGTGTATAATTGCGTAAGGAAAAATAAGTAAATTAGGAGTATTACTATTAACGTAAGGATACGTGAGAGAAAATGAAGAAAACGTGAGACACTTTTAACACGCACGAAAATTGGCAGACGGTTTGAATGGATAATTGAACTCATTTAATAAAATTCATTTTGTAGAACAGTACTTATTGTTTTCTCAGACAATGGAAATATTTTGTCTATTTCTTCTCGTTTACAAGTGTTGTAATCAGTACTTATTGTTAACAATTTACGTTCCTTTAAAATTGAAATGTTACTTATTGTTAGCATGTTATAGTTAATGCACAAGATTGTTGAATTTTAAGGAATCCGTGAGGCAATACACAATATGTTCAGCATCTAGTTTGATCAATATTGCAATGCACTTTCAGCTTATGACGCAGACGTCAGAACTTTTTTTTTGCGATTGAAATCTTTTTTTTTACTCTATTTCGAGTTGGTATATATAATATTTACCATTTCACAAGAAAAAGTTGGTTCTTAATGTTAAAGAGATATTCGTTAGTTTTCGAGATTATCAAATTTCTCCTTGAAAGACAAATAAATATTCATGTATTCATTCACAGTTTGATGAGATAAGTAAAGTTAAGGATAATTAAACTGATCACGTGACGTAATGTATTTGCGAGTAGTCAAGAAGATATAATTAACACACTATCATTTTGACCTTCTTAGCATTTCGAAACTGAAATGTGAGGGGTTCAGGGAGTGGCACTAGCGGAGTCACTAATAAATGAATATTACACTGTCTCTTTCTATATTATTATTAGCTATATATTTTCAATGCAATACTTTCATCCCTCTCTTAGCGCGCTTTCATACATACTGACTTTCAAACTCTTCTCCGGTCGCTTGGTCCTAAGGACCACACGCACACATAAACATACATATCACTCTAGTCGCAGTGACTCAATCGCTTGTATACTTTATCACATGCATACCTTCATACATACAGCATACACCTTCACTCTTATAATTCCTTACAGAAAGCTGTGACAAACCGGGTGTTATTGTTAGTATTACAATTATATCTTCATCGGGAATATTTTGGATTTTGCCCACAACATTTTTGGAGCTTACTCGAACGAATTTGAGTATATGAGAACTTTTTTTTTTAAAGACTTCATACGATAACTATTGTATCAGTCACTTGTCTATTTATTTGTAGTTTTATGATCCAGGAAAAATAAAAAAAGAGAAATAGTGTTACAATTCCTGCATTGCATTTCATTCTTATACTAATCATTTCCTCAAAACCTCATTTCACCTAAAAATTTTCTAATAAGAACTTCTTGACATTGTATCCAAGACAGACACGTTTTATCTTCAAGATACAATTCTTCTACAATCAGATTAAAGGGTTAAACAGATTGGGACGTCACAAATTTGCAGCAATTAGGAAAACCGAAAGAACCACATTCAACTGAAAACTTATACAAACAAAATTCTTCTTTACCTGCGCTACCACATTTTACGTTAACGATTAAATGTATTTTGTGATATTATTTTTGTACTTTATTATAGGGTATTATTGTAGGGTAAGGCTGCTTAAGTCGTACCCCCTAACAAAAAAACGCTGTGAAACTGAGAATTTAACCAAAAAATAAAAACTTAATGCGTTGTTTCTAACTTGAGTAATCAGTATTTTTATTGACAATGTGTAAATAGAAAAATCGATGTGTTTTGGCATAAAATTAACGGAATCTTTAAAAAGTTACAGAGGTACGACTTAGGGAACCAGTTTCCTTAGTCGTACCACCTATAGCTTAAGACTTAAGCCTTAAGTCGTACCGGTGTTTAAAGGGTCTAGCCGAATAAGGGGGTCCAAAGTGCCCTTGAGTCGATTTTATTCGACGATGGGTCATTCGATAGGTGATGATGAAAAACCATTGCACACAAATTTTTAATCCGATACCTTCACCGGGAGGGTAGTTATAGGGTAAAATCGAAAAATCAGTTTTTGCCTCATTTTCCCCAGTTAATGTAGTGCAAAAATTACCAAAAAATTCTAACACATTCTAAACATGAATGTACACGTTAGGGATTCTTTTTCAGATTTTTCCTTTGCAAATTCCACTCACGAAAAATGAAAAACCAAAAAAAAAATTTTTAAACATCGATTTCGTATTGAAATCTTCCGAGCACAACTTTTTCCTTTTTACAGTAGTTGCATAATGTTATCATTGTTATACCCTAATTTTTTCAGATTTTTTGAGTACGGTGCATCACGGTCGGAAAAATCAAAAACCGATTTCTGGGACACATTTTGGGCTGAAACTCGCCCATTATCTGCCATTCTTGCATGATTTTAATACAGTATGTTCATATTGTGACCTTCAATGTTTTTGCATAGAAATATGTAGATGTTAAAGAACAATATCGGGATAATTAAATAAATTGCTGATTGTATGGTATTTATAACCTAGAATTTTAACCGTTCTTTCAAAAGCATTAATGGCGCAGTGGCTATGGGGTCTGCCTGTGGAATCGCTGGACACTTTTTTGTCGTGGGTTCGAATCTCCATGTGGGACTTAAGTTTTTTTCTGTAATTTTTTTTTTTTTTTATTAAAGACAACAATATTCAGTAGTAGCTTTAAAATGTTTCACAATGACCACAACTCCTTAAATGCTACTACATGACTTGAAATATGAAGTATGATTTTATCAACAACGTACTTACAAAATGAATTACTAAACAGGCAGGAAAAATTATACGAAAATTACGATAAACTTACTTGTCGAGACGTTGGCTTTCTGCGGTAATGATGGGAGATGAACATAATGTGAAACAATGTGATTGACTAGGGAGTAACTCATTTTGTCGGAAAAGGTGCAGTTCGCGTGATATTGTGCCTAATATTTAAAAGGTACGACTTAAGCGGTGGTACGACTTACGCAACCTTCCCCTATTTGGCAGCATGGTTGTTGTGTGTGAATGGAGGTACCGATTATGAGATGTGACGATCGTCACTTGACGTCATCTTCATTATCGATTTAATTTTGTGTGTTTTTCGTTTAACCCTTTTAGTGCCGGACGACGATATATCGTCGTTCGCTACAATTGCCAAAAGTGCCAACGACGATATATCGTTGTGCGTGTAATACCGCCTTATTCTTCGCATTGCGAGAAAGTTTTATCTCAAAATAAATTTATAAATGATCTAATTAGATTGTAAATGATCGCATTTCGTTGCAAAAGAATTCAGAAACCAGTTTGGGTGTGACTTTTTACACATTTTCTACCGGTGAGTACCGAGACTCTGTTTACGCTGAACTGATACGATGGAGACTCGACACCAAACAATTTCCTAGCACCGAAATCGAAATGTTTATGATAGTTATCTGAGAGTTCGTATGCCACGCCGTGCATCGAGGCTAAAATCTTTCTTTTCAGTCTTTGCTTGACTTTTATAAAGAGCAATTCTAAGCAGTGTTCGAAATATCGAGCAATACCGGAGGCCCAAGTATTCGCAAACTTCCTGGAAGGAGAGAAAAAGTTTACGTTGTTTGTAGTAGGAAGGGCGGTGGGCCTATGCGAAGATCACACACAATTTGTATTCATTGCTCTAAAGGGTTACACGGTGTATGCATCAGTAAGCATCAATGCTAAGTAAATGATTTGGGGGAGTTATAATAAGGAAATGTTACACATTTGCAATAGCCAGATAACTAAATAGCAATATTTATAATAATAAATAATATACAAAATTATATCATAAATATATTTATAATCATAACATATATTTATGATAATAAAATTTTGTTTCAGCAATATTGTATTACCTACACCAACCACTTGTCTTGTAGCAGATAAAATCCGTTTGTCGCCCGCACTGTACAGGGTGTTTCAAAAATATTTGTCATGGCTTTCAGGGGTTGTTCTACACCTCTGGATCGATGGAGATTTGCGAAAAAAACTTGCCGCAAAATTCGGGAAAGGGTAGCAAATTTTTTTTATTGGCTCATCCTATTCGTCTTCTTACGTAGGTAAAATGTCTGAGAGGAACCATGGGTCAGAAATGAACCGTTCTCTCGCAAATTAACTTTTAATTGGGCCTTCCGATTAAAATTTCGCCGATAGTTAAAGCAGAGGCGACGTAAACGAAGCTAGAAAATAGGGCACTGTGTCACCGAACCAGAAGAGAAGTGTAAGTGTTTATACTCTTCTTCCCGGGTGGGCCCTTGAGTGAACCCGACACCGAACGCAGGTCATTGACATTTTCTAGTCTTTTTCTCTCTCTTCAATTATGTTGCCTCTGTTTCAACTATTGGAGCTAGCAAGGGTATCTCATGTGTTTCCTTTCGAAAGGTCGGCGACTCGAAGGCTGTCGTATGGGCGAAATTTTAATCGTAAGGCCCAATTAAAAGTTAATTTGTGAGAGAACGGTTCGTTTCTGACCCATGGTTCCTCTCAGACATTTTGCCTACGTAACAAGACGAATACGATGAGCCAATAAAAAAAATTTGCTACCCTTTCCCGAATTTTGCGGCAAGATTTTTTCGCAAATCTCCATCGATCCAGAGGTGTAGAACAACCCCTGAAAGCCATGACAAATATTTTTGAAACACCCTGTACCATCGAGTTATCTTTTATTTTTGTGTGTGAAATGTCATAAATTTTTTTACAAAATAAATTGGAAATGTAAATTATATGTTGCGTACTAAGTGGTTTATATAAAGTTATGATGAAAGAATGCCTTTCCCTATGTGTAAAAACGATTTGAAAGAGAGAACTCAATTTTTATATTCTTTATAATAATTTATAATTGTATTATTCATATCATTTTCAATTGATATTGAAGAATTAGTATCACTACTTTATTCTCTATTTCGTCCTGAATCCGTTGCTTTTTTAATCATGTAAATATCATTTGTAGTTTGGTTTTTATAAGCGTTTTTCCAAATCTTTGTATATTTGTCAAATTCGGCCGGTTATCTTCGCATAGGCACTCGTTTTTCGCCCGGCACTAAAAGGGTTAAATATATATGTTTTCTTTTAGATCGAACCAGTGGAATTTCACTGGTTCGCCAGTGGAAACTCACTTGTTTACCAATGACACTCACTGGTTCCGCCAGTGATCTCGGCGGCCATCAAAGTTCACTGGTTTACCAGTGAATCTCACTCGTCAGCATATTCAAAAATAAAACAGGGCGCATGGCGCTGCGGCAGCAGACGCAAATTTCACTGGTTCGCCAGTGAGATTTGTATTCACTGGCTGAACCAGTGAAATCTCACTGGTTCGATCTAAGAGAGTATGTTATATGATTTAATAATGAATTGACCCACCACATGTATAATACGTTATGATTAAATATACGTATAATATACAGGTTTATTATTACGATTATATAAAGTATATCAACAAGAGCTCCAGACTTATTGTTAGTTTTTGAACTATATAAATTATTTAATTGAAAAGTGATAATATTTTTCATTCATAGTAGATTACAAATGTTCCGGGCATGTATGGAATAAATCGTCAGGCAAATCGTAACAATGGTTCTCATTGAAAACTCTTTTGATGAAATTTAAGTTAATATACTCGCGTGTTAATTGTTCTTCGATTGTGGCAATATCATGTTGGATCTTCGCTTTAAGCTCAGTAATTGTTTTCAGCTTATTAGTATATATGTACACATGTTTTCCAAAAACTCTAGAAAAATAAGTCGCGTGTAGTCAAATCACACGATCTACAATACCTGACTAATTTGTTGTTATTGGACCGTACTTCTTTGGAAATAAAGTTGGGAATGCGGTTACACTGAATGGTGAACGTTACTCATCATTCCAATGGAGGACGATGGTAACCAATTTCTTTTGTCCGGAGTTTGATTGATTTAGATATTCAAGACATTGAATATCTATCTATCTATTGATTTTGTTTCAGCAGGACGCGTTCCGTGTTTGACCAACTGCAGCGCTGCTGGAGTTAGAATCATTAAGTTGGAACACAAACATTTACGAAATTAACGGCTTGCAATTGCTGACGAGAGTTTCTAAATAACTTCGGTCTTTACAAGTCGGCTTAGCGAATTCCAAGAAGTTCGCAGAAGAAGAATTCCGCATGTTGTTACCCTAGAAGCGCTCTGATTCTCTTCCAATGCTATTTGAAATAACACTGTTTGAACTACATATGGACAGAAGTTTCGAATACTCATTTACACCATAGAAGTAATATTTCACCCTCTTCTAATTCATCTAATGCCTAGAGACGGTTCTTTCACTGCGTGCAGACCCTGGTGGCAAGTTCCCGCTGAAGTGAGCGCAACTCGTGAAACAGTAAAAGTTCGTATTTAAGGTAGTTGTCTCATGATTCGAAATAAACAAGAAGTTGTTCAAACTTGAACTATATATAAATAGATATGTAATACATATGATAGTGAAATTTGATGACCGTTCACCACGTTATACGCTAAATAATTGCAATTAAAAATGATACTTTTGTACACACTGCATTGGACAAGCGTGGGAAAGTAGTATATATTAATGTTTATTGTGGCGAAAATAAACAACGTTGAAACGAAAAACTACAGTGTAATAGAATAATATATTCTGAATCATTTAGAAAAAAAAAACATGCTGTTACCAGTTCGTTTTTCATAAATATGGAAAAATAAAGTCTTCGTTTCATAATTATTAGTAGAGGAGGGGATATTACTATAGATACCATATCACAGTATACATATGTACAGGTTAAACAGATAACCTGATAACCGGTGTACGTGTGTACATATACGGAATAAGCACAATGTGTGTTTCAATAACGTAGCATAATTAAAGTGCAGATTTAAAAATTTTTTTCAAGTTGCATTATGATTAATTTTGGATTTTAGTTTTATTTTAATATCAAAAACTCTAAAATGAAATATTTTATATTTTGGAACAACTTCCTAATACATTCCGTAGAAAATACTAATTTTATTTCTATGGGGGGATGAACCCGATCTAGCGACGGTACCTGCGTGGAGCAACTACTTTAAAGGACGTACACGACAGCGGTTTTAGTATGATCATTTAGTAAAGGCTTACAGAAAAGATTTTTGGGGGGCAAAAGTATCTGACAATACAGGACTTAGAAGATATTCATTGCAAATGATGAAAAACTTTGACGATTTTCTTTCATTCATTGAACATTAATCTTTGAATAAACTACAGACACTAATTTTTACTCAATATATGAATTTCGCAAAGGAGTGATATTCAATTAGGAAAAAAAATCATTAGAAAGTATCTGATAGATTCGTCAAAATGTCACGAAGGAGATAACGTGCTATTTTGATAGAAAATGATCCCCAGAAAAAATGTTCTACTGTAAGTGTCTGTTGCAACTACAATTTCTGTCTTTCATTAAGTTTACCATTTTTGAGATCGATAAGTATTAAGGAATCGATATCGATGTAAAAAAAATCGATATGACACAATTGATTTTTTTTTAAAAGCGCGGCTAATCTCTCGTACAGCAGTAATTAACAGAAAGGGACAACGAATAACGTCTTTTTATGTGTAACTTATATCATTTTGCCTAACGTTTGTGCTTACGAGTTAGTGAAATGTTTCTTTCTTTTCTAAATTATAATTTACTGTATACGGTATAGGTGCAACTTTTATGAAATAAAACGTTTAAGATTCTAACATAGAAAACTTATGGTTTATTGGACTATTTTTAATGTAATATATTTTTTCATACAAATTTTCTTTACACGTATTCTTTAGCATCATAGCTATCGTGTAAAAACAGAATTAGGTGTACTATCTTTTATAATGAACATAGTATTATATTTAAATATTAAACATAGTATTTTGTAATAGTGTTTTAAATAGAATGTGTTCATCGCAAAATAAAGGTGCTTGAATTTTACATCATCATCAATTCTTTGAACGAAAAGTATTAGAAAGCAGTATGTGTTTTTACAAAATTATTTAATAGAGAGTTACTTCTGTGTGTTTGGATAGTTCGTGCTAAAGGCTATAGGAGGATAAGTATGATCCAGCGGCCTTAGATCCGATCATGCTCGCTTTTTTTTGTTAAATTAGTACCTATGTGAGTACTTATCACAGCAATTCTCAACCCTTAAAAATTCATCCCCAGGGAGTAATCGTTAAATAAAAAAATTTTTTCAAAAATTCATAACTTGAGAACGACTACTTTGATTTTATTGAAATTTATTCAGGACGTACATATAACTAAGGTCTCTGATTTAAAAAAATTCCAGACTTGATGAATTGACATAACCTTAGAAAAAAAATTACAACATTTTTCAATGACTACTATTGGTAGGTTATGTTTGAGGCACAACTACCAAACTTTTTTTATAGCTTTCTAACACCATTTTGCACCATATATAATTTTGGTATAATTTATATCTTGGTGCGTCATATCCAAAAAAAATAAAAACTCTAATTGTAATCATATTTAATTTTTTTAAATATGTTATAATTATGGCACACCCATCCTAATTTTTTTCTAGTTTTCTAACGTCATTTTGCACCATATATAATTTTGGTATAATTTATTTCTTGGTGCGTCATATGCAAAAAAAATAAAAAGTATAATTTTAATCATTTTCAATTTTTTTCATTATGTTATCATTATAGCACAATCATCTTAATTTTTTTTTAGCTTCCTAACATTATTTTGCACCATGTATAATTTCGGTAGAATTTATTTTTCGGTGCGTCATATGCAAAATAAATGAAAAGTCTAATTTTAATCATCCTCAATTTTGTTCAATATGTTACCGTTATAGCACAATCATGTTACTTTTTTTGGTTTCCTCACATCGTTTTACTTTATCTATAATAATTTCTGAATTCATAATTCATAATAATAATAATAACAATAATAACAGCAACAACAACAACAACAGAAACAGTGATTATAATAGTTATAAAAGTAATAAAGACAATGGCAAGATTAGCTCCATACGTCTGCAGCTCTTGCCCGCTCATGCGGGTCCGCGCGAACGACAGACTTGATACCTAACTCATTATACCCACCACTAAAACGCATATCCCCGCTACATCTATCCACCACAGCACTAGCAACGGACGAAAATTGCATTAGAACGTTAGGTCGATCTGCCGAATCAAAATTAAATATGCGCTATCATCGTCATTGTAGTAAATGGACTTTTTGTTGTTTTTTTTTGGAAGCTGCCGAAATATAGAAAAACTGTATACTTTTATTGATTCCAATGTAACACGCTGAGAATTATGAATTCAGAAATTATTATAGATAGAGTAAAACGATGTTAGAAAACCAAAAAAAATAACATGATTGTGCTATAACGGTAACATATTGAAAAAAATTGAGGATGATTAAAATTAGACTTTTCATTTATTTTGCATATGACGCACCGAAAAATAAATTCTACCGAAATTATACATGGTGCAAAATAATGTTAGGAAACTAAAAAAAATTAAGATGATTGTGCTATAATGTTAACATAATGAAAAAAATTGAAAATGATTAAAATTATACTTTTTATTTTTTTTGCATATGACGCACCAAGAAATAAATTATACTAAAATTATATATGGTGCAAAATGACGTTAGAAAACTAGAAAAAAATTAGTATGGGTGTGCCATAATTATAACATATTTAAAAAAATTAAATATGATTAAAATTAGACTTTTTATTTTTTTTTGGATGTGACGCACCAAGAAATAAATTATACCAAAATTATATATGGTGCAAAATGGTGTTAGAAAGCTATAAAAAAAGTTTGGTAGTTGTGCCTCAAACATAATCTACCAATAGTAGTCATTGAAAAATGTTTTAATTTTTTTTCTAGGGTTATGCCAATTCATCAAGTCTGGAATTTTTTTAAATCAGAGACCTTAGTTATATGCACGTCCTGAATAAATTTCAATAAAATCAAAGTAGTCGTTCTCAAGTTATGAATATTTGAAAAAATTTGTTTATTTAACGATTACTCCCTGGGGATGAATTTTTAAGGGTTGAAAATTGCTGTGATAAGTACTCACATAGGTACTAATTTAACAAAAAAAAGCGAGCATGATCGGAGCTAAGGCCGCTGGATCATACTTATCCTCCTATAGCCTTTAGGTGATTGATGTACTTGAAGGTGATATATGTGGAAAGAAATATTTATTATTTCGTACTCGAAATTCAAACAATTGTTTAATTCCATTAGGCGTTCTTATAACAGATATCAGAACCTGAAGGTGTCTCAATCCGCTATTAATCATACAGTATAATATCCCGAGTCGAAATATTGAACCTTTTACTACACAACATTTAGGAATTAAAAGTACAAAAATAGGAATATCATTTTACTGACAAGGGAACATACCGAGGTGTCCCCCTCCGATTTTGATGAAATTTGGCACAGTTGTTCAGTACGCGAGAATAATCGATACGTATTTTTTTATATCTGCTAAGTCGCACGTTTAGGGGGTGAAACCACCCTTCAAAGTTTCGGATTTTTTTCTTTTTTTGCTTATAACTTTGAAAAGGTTAATGATAGACATTTTTGATAAATGTACGAAATATTTGTTTTTTCGTCTACTAAAGGCCTACGGAACTTAAAATTTGATTTAACGATTTTTTGTTAATTTTTTATTAAAAAATAACGTGTTTTTCGTTATATCTTTAAAGTTTACGATCCGATTTTAACCAAACTTTTTTTAAATGGTAGAGAAATCAAAAATAAAAGTTACGTGTTTTTGCGTTTTTCCATAATCTACTCTGGAGTCGTGAAATTAACCCTTTTCTTTTTTAGGGTGTTGGCACTTTACGTTACTATATCTGATCAACGAATGATGATGGGAAAAATGTATTATGCAACAAATACTTCCTTTCTCATCTACTATATTATTGTTTTTGTAAAAAATCAAAATTTGAAAATTTTTGTTTTGCTTTATAATATTTAGGCTGCGCACATCCGCCAAGACGCGTCAATCACAAACTATCGTAGATATCATAAAATTTCATAAGGGAAAGTTTCATGGATTTTTACATATAAAAAGAATATATTTATAATTTATTTAAATCACAATTTATTTATAACAAAAAAATAATTTAATTTATTAATTTAATATACATAAACTATCATGGTTTCTATGGAACATATAGTCCACAAAAATGGTACTACACGAAGAAATGTTCAAAACAAAGTGATTTTTTACACCACGCACATGTTATAATGGCAGGTTGTGTTCCATAAATTTACTTTTTGTCGTTAACCATTTACGTTATATACAAAACAGCACACATGATTAATTTAGTTTAGTTAGGGTTCATTTAGGTAAGATTAATATCAAATAAAGATAATAGAGATAACAAGAATTAATAAAGAATCGCAGAGAAGAATATCATTTTTGCGAACTATATGTTTCATAGAAGCTGTAATAGTATATGTATATTAAATTCATAAATTAAATTATTTTTTTTGTTATAAATAAATTGTGATTTAAATAAATTATAAATATATTATTTTATATGTAAAAATCCATGAAACTTTCCCTTATGAAATTTTATGATATCTACGATAGTTTGTGATTGACGCGTCCCGCCGGATGTGCGCAGCCTAAATATTATAAAGCAAAACAAAAAATTTTCAAATTTTGATTTTTTACAAAAACAATAATATAGTAGATGAGAAAAGAAGTATTTGTTGCATAATACATTTTTCCCATCATCATTCGTTGATCAGATATAGTAACGTAAAGTGCCAAAACCCTAAAAAAGAAAAGGGTTAATTTCACGACTCCAGAGTAGATTACGGAAAAACGCAAAAACACGTAACTTTTATTTTTGATTTCTCTACCATTTAAAAAAAGTTTGGTTAAAATCGGATCGTAAACTTTAAAGATATAACGAAAAAAACGTTATTTTTTAATAAAAAATTAACAAAAAATCGTTAAATCAAATTTTAAGTTCCGCAGGCCTTTAGTAGACGAAAAAACAAATATTTCGTACATTTATAAAAAATGTCTATCATTAACCGTTTCAAAGTTATAAGCAAAAAAAGAAAAAAATCCGAAACTTTGAAGGGTGGTTTCACCCCCTAAACGTGCGACTTAGCAGATATAAAAAAATACGTATCGATTATTCTCGCGTACTGAACAACTGTGCCAAATTTCATCAAAATCGGAGGGGGACACCTCGGTATGTTCCCTTGTGAGAAGGAGTTACAGGTTTAAATTAGGAGTTTTAGTATTGAAAAGTATCATATTAGGTTCAAATAGGAGTAAATACCATGGAAATAGGTTCAAGATTTCGACTCGGGATGCTTCTATTCATATAAACGTGACCACTATCAAAAGATTATGAACTTTCCCAACAGGCAAAAGTAACATGTTACAGAAAAATCTTGAAGAATGTACACCTTAAAAATTTGAAAGGTAACTTAATATTCTTTTTAATAAAACATTTAATCATATACGCTACATTTATAGTATCTCATATACATTATGTAGAATCGTGGAAAAGAATAGCGAGCTACAGGCACATACATGTACCCTGAGAAAGTCTTCGATGGAGACTATCGACGTAAATGCGCACTCTGCGAAAGCTATTAATATAAAGCATAGACGTAAATACGCGCTCGGCTTTGGTTGTTTGCTACGGTCTCATATGTATCTTCGGCATATATGTATCTTTCTTCCATTATTTGTATCTATCTCTCTTTATATTTTCAATATTTTGTATTTTCTTACTCTCCGTTATTCATATTACTTAGTGTTGTTTTCTCTTGCATTATAATAAAGTATGTTTGGAATGAGTCCGAAACTTTTATAAAAAGATATGATTATTGAATTACTTTGTTATTATTATTGAATTATCTGAATTATTTTGTTATTATTATTTGAATTTAAATATTATTTCAAAATTGTATACTTTGTTATCTTAAGGTAATGGGTAATAATCGATTTAATACACTTTACTTACAATTAGAAGCACATAAATACATACCTGTACTTTATAGTACATGTATATGAAACATTGTATAAAAACGAGGTGAAGTTGTTTTCAGAGAGTGAATGCATCAATGTATGACTAAAAGAGATAATAAATTAAAGAAGGCTCACGAATTCTTCTTCTTTACTATCTAAATAGTATTAACGCCTTGTCGTACAATAACGATTGACACTCGTGACACCATAAATTGATTATCTAATGTTAAAGTTACCCGGAAATTATTAAATCATTAATATCATCGGGTCACGATTCGATAAAATTATTTCTATATTATTTTACCAGTTAACTGCGTTCGACGTGTATACACGTCAATCCAAAGTTTTGTTGCGCAGCCTTTGTAATACTGAATTGTCAATTTCTTATGGACTAAAAAAGTAATTTATCTACATTTTGATTTTTTCTTTTCCTAAAATTTATAACAGAAACATTTGTCCCATGTTCGACGAATATACACGTCACTGCTCGATTTTAATTCCGTATCCCGTGAGGTATTGATAAAACTAAATTCCGCGATTAACTGGTTAATATTGCGTTAAGTTCTATAGTATATCAGGAACGAGGGATACGTTGTTATTTCCGCAATTAACTTTGAGTTATTGTGCATTCAACCATAAAAATAAATAATACGGCATGCGGTTAATTGGATTCATTTTGAAAACTGGCATCTTGTTATAATATTCTTAACCTCCTGCTCCACAATGACGTGTGACTCTCGTAACGTCGTAAATGGGAAATTTTATTTTTAGAACTAATAAATTGAAAATAAATGGATTACGAGACGATCAAATTATTTCTATACTAGTAGTAGCCAGAAATTAGTGAGTTTTTGGTTTCAGCAATTAACTCTGAGTTATTGAACATTCAATCAGAAAGAAAATCGTAGGCCAAGCATAGGCCAAGCGTAGGCCAAGGTGTTAATATTTACTTTTCGAAGTTATAATTCGCCGTTTTCAATGTACGTAGATTATATGGTTAATTGGGGAAAACAATAAAGGCAGTGTATATTCGTGTTCAAAATTGTCTCTGCTACCACAGTGCATCGTAATATATTTCAAAAACAGCAATAATGAGAATAAGAATAAAGAATAAGCCTGTTTACACCCACGAGTCCTCTTTACACAGGGTTTGACCTTTCTCCGCATTTTGTGACCCTCTTAGTCAATCGGGAGAAGCGGCATTCTCATTCCCGTGCACGTGGGCCAATTCAAAGACTTTTTGAAGTCCAAGAGGTCTTATTTTTCGAGAGCCTTTTTCTCTTTAAGCTTCTGTCTTTTATCCATCGTAATGTTTCTTTGTAAATTTTTTATTTCGTTTTTGACTTTTAAAACTAACTTGATGCGAGCACTTGTCATTCTTTCCAATAATATGTAGACATATCCGAAACTTTCACTTTCACATGTTAATACAATTATTTTCGGATTTTCCTGTTTGGACTTTCTGAAGTTTCGTCGTGGATATTTAGTGAATTTAACTTGTCGATCAAATCCTCGTTTTCGTGTTTTCTATTAATTTTGATTACCATTTTGTTTTAATACAAATTGCGGTGTAGTTCATTTAAATATTGATTAGAATCGATAATTACGATTTACGTTATTGTATGGCTATTGATTCGTGTCTCTTTTGCTCGAGGGTAAAACACAATTGATTCGTTGGACAATTAATTCGTTGAAGCTCGACTTTTTCGCTTCTCTCGTAAATAAACTTGACACTGGAAATTTGGCTACATCAATGTTTATTGTAACGATAACAAAAAGTGCTTACACGGTAACGAGATTTCAGTTAATGTAACAATGAAACAGCGAAAATTAAGAACTTGTTTGCGACAGTTTTCTATGATGAGAGTTTTTTAGCGAATTGTTCAATTATGCAAGAAAAATCAGTGGTTTGATGAAAGTGTTTTTTGGGACCATGTCTCTGGTTTCTTTATCAATTTTCCAACCACCTTTCTCCGTCAACACCCCCTGCTCTATAACTCATAGTTCCTTTCAAACATTTTGCCTACGCAACGAGACAAATACGAAAAGATAATAAAAAAGTTTGACCTTAATTTTTAACTCCTTCCCGAATTTTGCAACTGAACCTTTTTACAAATCGTACGATACATCAAGAATCACTGATCAATTTTTATATTCCCAAATTAATTCTGAATTATTATGCAGATTGTCACAAACGAGAAGACACTTCTTGTCATACTACAAGGAGTTAATATACAAACGTTGTTATGAATGTGAATGGTAAAATTTCTTAACTATCTAACGGTCCGTGTTATATACTGCTAAAAGACTATTGAGTTTCAACTTTACGATATCCACTATAGGGTATTAATAGGGTTCACCTCCTTCCGGTTTTTTCTCGTAAAGAAAAAGTTCCGATAAATATCGCGTGGAGGGAAAAGTACCTGGAATAGTCATTCGGCTAAAACGTTTGATGTTTATGGTCCACAGATTAGAAGTCAGAAGTTTTAAGGCGTGTAATCGAGCCGAGGCTATAAATCCGTGAAAACGAACATATGCTTGACCCATAATAATACTTCGCCGTCATTACGGGCGATCATCACATTTTATATAAATATTTGACACCTCAGCCTTGCTGCATCATATATTATATTATCTAGTCATCGTGCAATTTTTACGCATTATGAACCCTTTGATTGTGGAGTGTCTAATTGTAAGAACGAAACGCCAAACGCGCAGTGCTTGAGCTGCAGCAGTCGTGACAGTGTGCGACTGGATCACAGATTGAAACAGTAGTGCTAGATCACACTATCTAGGTAGAAAAAATAACTCGAAAATTATTCGCTACATCAGCACACGGGCAAAAAAACATGTTAAAAATTTGTTTAAAACAAATAGATGACGTCTATAGGTGTTGATTAAAGGATATTATCCGTTTAGTTTTATGCGACTACAAAACGAAAGATAAAATACGGAATGCGAAAAATGAATAGCGAATGATTACAAACGAATAACTTGTATCTTGAGTGACCAACACGATTGAAGAGTTACTGCATTTTCTGAAAGGGGTAGAGCGGCCATTGTCCTGTGTATATGTCCATGGTGAGCCCTTGCCCTGCTTGAAATGAAATCTCCCTCACTGACGTGGTAGAAAAGAATGCAGCCAGATGTGACCCAAAAATCAGAGTTCAGCCGATCGGTAGAACTTGTTCAGGATTTAGTTTATGACCATTTTAATGTCTTCCTATATCACACGTTACAAAGCACAACAGATTAATTAAACAGTTGTTTGCAAAACGAAGAGTATTCAATTTCTTAATGATTCACAGTTTCCGCCATTTTTGCACTAAAATAGCCACTAAATGTAGAAGAATGGTCTGAGTAAATTTATCATTCACAGGCACATAAATGGAGGACAAACTTTCACTTCGTTTCAAGTTGACTTGTGTTCTGTTTAACGGAACATCGTTATGAGGTTGTTTACGTTTTATGTTTTGGCTATGCATATTTGGTCTTTTTGTGGTTTTTCAAAGACGACATTATCCTAAGCTCATGGACTCGGAATTACTGGCGAAGTAGCATGTCCTACCCACAATGCTGTGAGCTGGTAAGACTCTACCTGCCAATTGATGTGTATGAATCACTTGCAAGGGTCGCTGCTTTTAGAGGTAATGTAATTCTGATACAGTATCCATAGATACACGTCTCTCCAAAGAGATGCGTGATGTGAAACTCTTCTAATTTTGCTCAGATTGCTCACACACCACCTGACTATTGAATCCAACATCTTGTTTTTGGAATTTTTTCAGATTTTGTTCCAAAAAACATCAAAACACTTCTACGTTAAGTAAGTATATTGAATTGAGTTCAAATTCATAATCAGCGATACAAACAATATCAGAACACTAATCGGGTGTATTTTGTGCTTTTGGCGACAATTTCAAAGAAATCGAAATTGTGCGATGTGCGTGAACAGCTAAATTGAACTTCTGGACCACTTGTAGCAACCACCTACGTTTTTCTACTCTCGTGCAAACGGTTGGTCATGGTTTATGTCATTTGCTGCGGCACAGCTATTTTTGAGAGAAGTGCCTTTTTAGTCCAGGATCCCCGTATGCAATTTTATCATTTATTACTAACAAGCTAATTTTTTGTAAGTAGCTTCATTTTTATGAGACGCCCAACTTTGTCTATTACATCAAATATCCATCGTGGTAGCCAACAGAGATAGCAGGGATTGAATATGTCGATTTGACGAGTCTCAAAAATTTATTACTAACAGTGGGTTTTTTTTGTAACACAAATATGAAACTTCTGATTGATCCGTATTTTTTGTTTGACTATATAGTGTATACAAACTATTATTTAAGAAAATTGAAAGAATTTTAACTGAAAATATTATGAAAAAAAAGTATTTTTTAACATATTGTTTAAACAAACGGGTTTTTAAAAAAAATGTTTATAGCATTGGATTCGTGATTGAAATACGTTAATTTTCACTCCTTAGGAAATTTTCGTATCTCTAATAGTTTCCGAGATATTCGATAAAACAGTTTTTATAATCCGGACTTTGGGGGTGGTTTTCACCCCTTTAACGTGGACGATTGCCGATAAATGAAAGTAGATATTAAATATTTCCACGCAAAACCACCTTATACTATAGTTTCATAAGAATTGGTGAGTTACACCTCGGGATAGTCATTTATGATATCAATGTGAATCCGCCGACAGGCCAAATAAATAAATTAATTCTCGGGAGGTGTGCGTTATATATTTACTATTTTCTAACGTTATATGCTTGAATTGATTATAGGGATGCTTTAGAATGCTCGTGGTGTAAGAAAATATTGGTTATAAGAATAACAATGAATACCATTATTACAATAATTGTTACAAATTATTAATTAATCAATCAAATTTTTTTAATTTATATAAAGACGATATGTGTGTCTGGCAATGAAATCTGGCCTTTTAAAGCAGTCATACATGTATATACGAAGGCATAACTTAACAAGAACGTAAGAGAAAAAATTAAAAACGCAATAATTTTTTTTACAAAAAAAATTTCAAATTTCCATTTTATCCGTATTTTGTGTTTCGGTATATGGTATTCTCAGAAAAATATGCAAGAAAATTTATTGAAATTTGACTTGCAAAATCATTAAAAAAGTTGTATTTTTAAGCATATTATTTAAAAAAACGAGTTTAAAAAAAATATATTTATATCATCAGATTTGTGGTCGAAATACGTTAATTTTCTCTCTTTACGAAATTTTCGTATCTCTAATAGTTCTCTAGTGGTTTTCACCCCTTTAACGTGGACGATTGCCGATAAAAAAAATACGTGTCGAATACTTTTGCGAGGACTATATCATACTAAAATTTCATCAAAATCGGTGAGTTACACCTCGGGATGTTCCCTTGTCAGTCCTTTTCCGAAAGCCTTTAAACAGTCTAGCTATCTTTCCACCAAGTCGCGTAATGCTCATAATAAGCTGAAAACCAAGTCGAATAACTCAGTTCATAACTAACCTCATTAACTAACTCATAACCAAGTTCTATACCTAATTTCTTTTCAGTTATTTCTGGCTCAACTGATTGTGAGAGTCATCTTCAAGTTCAATTCCTAATTCTAATTCAAAACTTTCACAAGTCTTCATCAGATAGATAATTCGTAAATCACACCCAATCGCTATTGGAACGAGCCGAAATCTTTAATATGGGAGTTTCAAAATTACAAAATTCGTTCTTGGTGAATTCCGTAAGGGCGAATAACCCTATATTCGCCTGTTACATCAGTAAGATAATGCAGCTGTGCATACTGCTCGCATAGTAAGAAATTTGTTTTCCACTGAAAGTATAAAGCTTTTGAATTGGACAGTAAAATCTCTCGGCCTAAACATTACTGAGAACGTTTGAGAAAGACTGTCAAGAATATTATACGAAAGTGGAAAGCAGTATAGTAGAGTATCGTAATTGAAATCAGTAATCTTAGAAGCTTGGGAAATCTTAGATCAAAAGTGTATAAAAAATCTTCTTACAAGTTTACCAAGAAGAATGTTTGGAGTGATGCAAGAGAACTACAACTATGAAAAATTGTGTAATTCTGTTGAACTTAATTACTTTTCTTATCTTATATCCACGTAGTTTATTCTTTTGCCCCTCTGAATATTATTTTTTACAAATAAATAATAAATGCATTAAGCGAGTTATTTTATTTTTAGTATACGGTATAAAATAACTACTTGGTTTTGTTGTTTACGGTCAGTATTCACCTTTTAGTGAATTGCTCAATTTCACGATGCCATCAACCCTTATTCTTGGAAGTGAAAATATCAAGGCAACTGGTCTTACCTTTCTTCAGTGTTTTGAAATGTGTTCTAATTGTAAGTAAAAAGTTGTGGCGTAACCCGAAAAGGATGAAGATTAGATGACATATATATGCTAAAACTGCAGCAAAAGTGTAACGGCATTCATTTAAAAATTTTTTTTCGTATGTTTAGTGAATAGCGGTTCCTCGCTGCACAGAAATATTTTTTGTTGATCAAAGTTTTACGTGTTCTGCCGAATTCCGTATATAATTATCAAAGTGGGGATAATAAAGATCAGCTCCAATAGCAGGTTTGTTGACACCGACACGAAGTGGATTATAGTCACAAAAGGCAATCAGACACCCCCATGAATCTTACTTTTTTTCTAACAATTAAACCTTTTCCAAGAAAGTTTTTCAAAGTAACGTTAAATTATTTTGCCAATAAGGAAATATAATCTTACAATAATGATTAATGACAGGTGCAAATTGATAATTATATAATAGTATAAAGGACCGTCGGTATCTCCATAGTTGATGCATTACTTTAGTTATATGCTTATATCTTTAACACTAGAACGACCAAGCAAGTCAAAATGACTTGTTCACATTTTTTTCCAAAAATTCCCTAAGTTTACAGGAGAGTCCTAGACTAGAAATTCTAAGTTAATCTTATAAAACACAGATTACAAAATCAATCATATTTTCCACCCCTTGATTTCTCTTCTTCCAAGGTTCTTAATTAACATATTTAAATGTAATAAATTTAACGTCGGTCGTTTTAGTGTTAAAAATATCATAATGGTAATGATATTTCTATTTTCAAATAAGGAATTCAGACAGTTCAAATTTTGCTGTCTTACTTTAAATACAATAGAAACGTTAATCAACGTGGATGTTTATATCCACACCATTCAAAAATTATTTATTACAATTTCCATAGCTTTCTGACATAACATTTTATGTGGTATAAACAGTGAATAGAAATACGAATAATGAGGAAGTTGAGAAAAGGAGCAGAGAAAGAGGAATAGGGAAATTGTTTCATAACTTTTTCCAGCGGATTTCAACCAAAAGAAATTTATTCGTTAGTTGTTCCCACTATGGCCGAAAGTGATGAGAGAAAGAAAGGACGAAGTGAGGGACGGTGGTCTGGACTTCAAGAATTCCTTTTTACTCGCATTATTATGGTAATGACACTGAAAAGCCGAAAAATGTCAGGCTTTTGTAACAGACAGATTGTCCGCCCGGTCCATTCATTGATTACGCCCTTCTCCCATCCAGACGGGGTTTGTATTCGTCGAGCAACCCTCTCGAGAAAAGTTAGTGGCTCTTCGTACCTTCGGACAATGTTTCTGCCAGCTTGAGCTCCTCGATACCAACGGAAAAAAGAATACATCCTGTTTATTTATTTTCCTTACTTTCCATATTAATCTTCGAAGTACCTTATCAAATTTTTGCCTCTTTAACAAATCCATCTATTTTAATATAAGTAATCTTTCTTAGCAGTATATATGTTAATAGCAAAGTAAAATTACGTATTATATCACTTTATGATTTTTCTGCGATGCGATTGGCTGTTAAGAAGTCAACTGCGAAGAAATTCATAGGGGAAACATGATATATTATTTTAGGAACTTCCTTTCATAGATTGCCCCTTCAACTTATTTATTTGTTGTTTTGTTTAAGAATGTAATGTTTTTATAAAGTTTATGTATGGACGATGAGATGATCCACAATTTTTCGAATATGGGAATCAAATGTTCTCTCTTCGCCAGTTTTAATAACAATTTAATTATTTGAACTTAATACACATATTTTACTATTTGAAGATTTTAACAACGATTGCATGTTTGGGACAAATAAATAAAAGTCATCTCAGCTTGAATGGCACCAAATGACTTTGGAAAGAGGCATTAAAGTGGCGACGCATCAAATGTTTTAACGAAATGTTTAGATCAGCGTCAAGAATATTTTGCACGCCAGAGCCGTCCTTCGAGAAACACCGCCTCCTTCACTCAAACATACAGCCGAGATGTGACTGATTCACAACCACTCTGTAGGCGTCACGCTCGTGCCTATTGGCACTGGTGCATTTGGGGCGACATTCGTAGTTAATCGCTCGCGCTGGAAAGACGTGCCTCGCGCGTCAGTCGCGGAGATCAGAACGACGTGCGTGGCACGTCGACTCAGAATATTTGTTGATGAACAGTTTCAGATGGCACTACGTCGCATGGGCCGCAGCGGCCGCGACGGCAACAATGTATTCTTTAATATGTACGTGGAAGCCTAGCGTTCTAGTATCGGATAGTTATTTTTAACAATTTGCGCTAGTAATTAATTTACAAATGTGCGTACTGGAACGCAATACTACATTTATGGCGTAAGACTTAATGAAGTGGTCGATTTCGGCAAAACCATCGACAGAAGTTCAAACACATTAAAATATATTAATTGTATTTGATTTAAAACATATCTGAGGATACTTTTTCACTAACAAAACTTTTATCTTATCCTACATGCAACGTAGTGCCATCTAAAACTGTTTCTCAACAAATATTCTGAGACGACGTGCCATGCACGTCGTTCTGATCTCCGCGACTGATGCGCGAGGCACGTCTTTCCAGCGCGAGTGCGATTAACTACGAATGTCGCTCCAATGCGCCACCACGCCAGTGCCAATAGGCACGACCGTGACGCCTACAGAGTGGCTTTGAATCAGTGACATTTCGGCTGTATGTGTTGGTGAAGGAGGCGGTGTTTCTCGAAGGACGGCTCTAGCGTGCAAAATATTCTTGACGCTGGTTTAGATCATCTGTAGCATACAATTTTTAAGTGGTATTTAACACGTTGACTGCCGTGGGGGTCACCGGTGACTGGCGCTATTGAATTCAATGAAATTTTATGTCACTTTGAAGTTGCAATAATTATGAATTTTCACACATACTGTATATTTAAATATTTGCGTTTAAAAGATAAAGGTCTGCCAAATACCTATCTATCTTTATCTTTAAAGTTTCTGTTTTATAAAGATGTGAATTTAATAGAAAAAATTTCGCTTCAGTAGAAACAGTGTAACTAGCGAAATACAGTTGGCGTTCAACGTGTTAAAAATTATTCATTTGATTTTTCGAAATTTTTAATAAAACTGATATTGAAGATCTGAATTAGCATACTGTTAACCGAATCATTGTAGAAATTGGATAAGTATGATTGCTGCGCAATAGACGACGGGATTACTAATCTAAACAGTACTTTAGTAACGCCTCTTTGATAGTTCTGTAATTCTGAAAGAAAAGTTAAGCTATTATTTTCTAGCAAAAGTAACGAGTCGCAGTTTAAAACCTATTTCCATTTTTTATTATTCATTGGTTTAACAGTCATATTTTGATACAAATGATTTTTTTTGATACATGTTTAATTCCATTTTTAGGAACAATTAAGAGACTGTTCATTTTTTATGACCAATTAGTTTTGTATTCCGGTGGAAATATAATAATTTCTGAACGTTCTTAACCGTTAAATAGTTTTAACTGTTATTCATTAGTCATTCTAATAGAAACTCGTTTGTTACTAATAATGTAATATTTCTTCCTGTACGAAAATGTGTTCTGTGCGTTTTTACTTATTACTGTAAATATGAAATAATATTTAGAAAATACAAACTTCGTTACACAATTTGTACAGTAATATTAATCAAAATGACATAAGCGAAAAGATGAAAAATACAAAAATCGGCAGACGAATGCAAACTAAAATATGAAATGAACTAAATGGTGAGTGATTTATCACATAAATAATTTTTTTTAACTTTTATGTTACGCAAACAGACATCTTTAATTTGTAGACATTAGTTGGAGATGTGAAAATCAAAGTGTGAAAGGACAAAAGTAAAAACTATAATGAATTCAACATTTCTTTTTATGATCTTTATTGAATTTAAGTAGAAACAGATGATGCAGGTGTATCGCCTCACCGAAAATTCGTTGTGTATAAAGATACAAAACAAGTTATGAAGCATTTAGCATGATAAGAAACATCATAACTGGATTGTACAGCAATAACAAATTGTAAATTCATTTAAAATAACGGTTGTTAATTGCAATGCAAAATCTCTTGAAAATATTAGTATTCGTTTAGAAATAATAATTAGTAAAAGCTTTCATACGAAAGAAAACATTGCCTAATTACCATACCAATAGAACATAGAAAACAATAAAAGTCGTTTATCGATACTAAAGAGGACTCCGAGGTATATTCGCAACCGATAGAGATGCCGTAGCAAAGGATAAAACGTCTCGAGGGATCAGAATAAGCGTGTCGATTCGATCGTATGAGTCGGTAAATGAATTACTCGTAATTAGACAGTGGCTTCACGAAGAATAGTGAAATTGGATGCACGCCTTTCTGAATCTTTGTTAATCAGTTCCATTTTGCAAAGCATCGCTGCGGCAACTCCCTCGACGACTGAATTGAGGATTCCAGGGCCGCTATCCTTTTCAGAATTTCCCAGAAAAATAATTTTCTGTAATACTACTTAATAAGCTTGAAAAAGGTTATCGTTACAGATATATAATTATCGCTATATAGTTTAAATTACAGATATAGATTAGATATAAAATGTAGTAGAGATATAATTTAAATTAAGATATATGATTTAAATTACATAATGTTATATCTATTTTACGTCTTTCGGGCAGTATACTTAATTATTTTTAACGGAATTTAAAATCTATTTCCTTTGAGATACCTATCCATTTGTATAAGGTTCTTAATTTTCCTCATGTCTTTTTTAAAGTGAACTCTTATTCTCATGATTCGTACTGCTATTGTCACATATATGCCTCTTCGGAATAGAGCTGGCACCTCAGTTTCATCAAAGAAAAATCAATTCCAAGTGACGAAGTTAGACTTGACAGGTTATCAAAACAAGAAATAATTCTTCATAATTGTAGGTATATCACTGAAATACACATCACGTTTTTTATTCATATTTTATTATGACATCGTTGTCTTTAAAAACGTCTTTTCAAGACAGTAGAATTTGCGAGTATATTACTGTTGTATCTTTTAGTGACATGAAAACAGGAAAAAAAATTCCAGTACAAAGTTAAGTAAGTCCTAATCCAAGAGGATATCCCATAACTGAAACCAATTAATGTTTTTTTGCAAATTTTAGGTTCCAAAATATTCGCAACAAATTTAGATCATTTTTAATGGAAACTAAGTTTAATACAGGATAAAATAATTTCACGCAAATTCTGAAGTTAGTAATATCCACGGGAAGATCCGGCGGTTCATTATGACCGAGAAACAACGAAATCCGAAGTCTAATTACTGGAGAAAAAAATGATTTAATTAACGCAGATGAAACTTTGTCATGGGGTAATTTCAGTTTATCGTGGAACTGCGGCCCTGGAGGGTAGATCTAGCTCGGTCCGCATCCGCAGAAGGGTGGTTTTAATTACCCCTTCCATTACTGCAAAACCAACCCCGTTAGTGGATTCATTTAGTCACATTACCAGGCCGTCTCTCATCTCTATCTTTCCTCTCGACCACTCTATCTCTCTCCTCCCACATCCCCTCTACCCCTGCAACCCTCACCTCCTCCCCTCACCGCTTCCACCCTGCCACTCCCTCTCCTTCACTCACTGGAGGGTTGGAGCACGCCTCAAACCAATGCCTCTGTCTCTTTTCGAGTCTTTAGTGCGTTTCGTGTCTGTGTGCGTCGAATGCACTCATTGCATCTAATGTAATGCTACACCGTTCCTCGCCGGAATTACTTTACCACATTATTTTTTTCCAATTTTCTTCTTAATAAACGATTAAAGGTTTTTTTTTGTTTCGAACGAGCATCGCTGAATATAAAATATGCAATATAGTTTTTTTTGCAAAGGGATTTACGGTATTCACTTAAACTCCGAGTTTACGAAGTAGTACAAAAATATAACGATATTTGAAGCAATGTTGCATCATTTTCGATCGATAAACGAGAAACACGTATTAATATATGCATAAACGAGAATAGAATGTTTGTAAAGTAAAGAAGTAAGCGTGTTTTTATGTTTTTACTTAATGTCATTTTACGTTTGCGAGTTTTATTATTTTCGTAGCAAGTATTGTGCACTTTGAATTATAATAATACTTGTAACTATAAATTTTATTAACACCAGATTAAAAATGTGAATTGGTTGGATAAACAGTTATTCACCTTTCTTTTCCACTTATTTTTAAAAGCACTTGCAATGTGAAGGTTCATTAATGTACTAGATCGCGAATAATTTTATTATCAAAGGGTGTTAAAACAAACAAACTTAGCGTTAAATAGAGTATCATTCTTCTATTACATAAGAAATGCTTCTGTATGTAAAAACAGAGCATAATTGGATACATAAAAAGTTTATTTTACTACGTGATCTTGAAACAGAATAGTTGCAGATTTTTTTAATAAACTCATTGTCTATAATTATAAGTTTAATTTGTTTCAATACAACAAAATTAAAACGTCATTTTGAGAATACGAATGAAACTTGGTATGCGTTTAGAACAGCACTTAAATTCAAATTTAAAGTTAGTCTGTGTATATGAATTAATATAATCTTAAATAATTTAATAAGAATATCTAAGATAAATTTTAAATGTGAATTTAGATGCATAATTATGTACAATTTATTATTAATTTTGATAATCGTATTAACATTACGTACTTGTAAATATGCGTGTAAGTCGCAGTTCACTTTTTTCATACCACCTTGTATAGCAACTTTTTCGTCCTATCTTACACGAACGTATTTCTTTAAAAGCAACAAACGTATTGAAAAGTTTTAATCATGTTAAACTGCGGCTTCACAGTGAAACGTTTGGCTGGCTTTCGAGAGCTAATTCCGATTAGAAATTTCGAAAGAGCAGAAACTGGAAATGGATTCCGAGTAGAACTAGAACGATCGGTCACGGTGAAAGGATTAATCAGCGAGTGAAAGAGATGGATAGATAAACTGATAAATCGATAAGTTTATAAGTAAATAAACAGATGGAGAAATGGAACGAAAGATAGGTAAGATTTTATACGTACAAGATGTTCATGAGATGTATACTAATGCACACAAGTATATAAATCGCTTTAATACTTATTGTTAGTTGATATTTATGTTAATATTATATATTCTATTTTTTCTTGATTCTTTGCTGCTCATTATAGAATATGCAAATAGGAAAAATTTTTAATAAACTTGAAGACGAGTAAAGTAATGAAAATATTATTATCAATCATTCCTACCTGATCAAATCCGATTACAGAAAGGGAGGGACTAATTCTTGAGGCTCGATAATTCAAATGATGCCCGAATGCCAGCCTGTCGTTTATAATTTTCTTTTTAAATACTCTTAACACACGTAAAGATATAAAATGGTATATACTAACGCTTTTCAGAATATTTCGGGACACGTCTCATAGTGACGTACATACATACAATCTTCACTTATACTGACGGCGATTTTCTTTCTCAAGGCCCGAAATTTCTGGGACCTGCCGTGATTTGATATGGTTAAGTGAAAAACTGAATAAATAAGAAAATAATCGTATTAGTGAAATATTACTGTGTTAACAAAATGCACTAAAATATTAATATTTAAGTACATAAGGATAGATGATAAATATAAATAGATAAATTTATGATCTGATAGAAGAGAAATAGGAGCGAGATAAAAATAGAGATGGAACGAAACGAGGAGAAGGCGGGAAGTGAAAGAGAAGAAAGGAAACTGGCAATAGAGCGGTTTCTTGGAGGGTGGAGGGTACATGGAAAGTGTGGTTTCCTCGAGCAGTACCGTCTTCGAACTTCCGGAGCTGGAGGCCTTTAGCAGCCCATCATTCAGTCAGATTGGATGCGTTTAATTACCCTTGAAATATCGTTAATTACTCGGCCTTCGGGCAAAGTTCGAGCACGGATGGAAGTTCGGCCACGAATCTGGTTGCTCCTTGGAAAAGCACGTCCTTTTCCACCCTAGCTTAACCGATCCAACGATCCACCGATCTACCGAACGGATGTACCCCTTTGTCGCCATTATGCCAATGGATACGGCTTTCAACCCCCCTTTTACAAGCTACCGTACGAATTTCCACGAAAAGAGTATCTTCGGTTACCTTCGATCGTTTTGTTTTCCTTTTTTTCTCTCTCCTTCATTTCGAGGAAATAGTACAAACAGATCTACGCTAGGAAACTACACGTTTTTAAGTATGTTATGGAAAATACTTAAATGTACAACTAGAAGTGCAGTACTTCCGAAAGGATATATAAATGTAAGAGATTGATTAAATCGAGATATTGTACTTCTTTTACGAAGCAGGAGAACTTCTTTCCTTCGCTAAGAAAGCATAAAGTTCTAAAAACCATCAAGGTCTGATAATATCCAGTTAGGAGAAAAATAATTTAAAGTGTATTTGAAGGGAGCAATGAGATTTTATTACTTACACAGAAAATCGGTTTGCAATCGTGGTTAACACTAGATTTACGGCCATTAAATCTGGTATATTTAAGTATATTGAATAAGAACTTGGAAAAAAGTTTAAGTAGTTAAGTAATTTGTTTATTATAAGATACGCGTGAAGTATGTACTGTACTACTATTCTATAAATTTGGGAAATATTTTTAAAAAGTGGGAACCCGTCAATTTGACGGCTGCTGTAAATCTAGCGTTAACAAAAGACAAATTATCCCCTTACCTTACGATTTCTATTTTCACAGTGCACGCAATATCTCAAAATTAATTCGAGAAATAAAAATTTCTCTCTGATTTTTAACATTTCGTACAACTGACTGCAATATTAGTGTTATAGAAATAATTTGACCGTCTCCTGCTCTACTGGTATTTTCATTTTAATAGTTATTGGAAAACTTCAACGTTTCGTATAGCATGTATCATCTCACGTGAGTCAGAGATTATTGTAGGCTAAGGGGTTAATAGGGTCGCGGAGAATAGAATGTATGTATGTAAATGAATGTTTACAAAATCTAGTAACTGGTTGTCCTTCAAAATCTTTATTCTTTAATAGAATGTATCTCTCTATTTTCATATTATGGACCTTTGAAATATATACTTGAATATAATTTTAAAAGAAAACTTATGTTAAGTTCTGCATGTTGAACAGAATAATTATAAAACCTTTAACGACCAATTTACTGTAATTATAGAATTTTATTTGGTGTTACGCGAATTCTATTAGAATATCATATCATATTTTTAATATCATCGTTTATAAAGGTTGTATGAAGGGTACTTAAAGAGGCATAACAAAAGTAGTGAAGGCTTGATTGTGTGATAGAAAGCTACATTTTCTATTCAGAGATATAATAGAAAGTAATAAAAACAATGCATTTGGAAGATTTTGAAATGGCGATCTTTGTCCCTTTCTTTTTGTGTTACAATTTTTGAGAATTCGCACAAAAGTTGTCAACTACAACACGTAACAATTAAACCATTTTTGACAAAGTCGTAAGGATATGTCATTCGATTTACTTTGCTGTTTGAAATGCGAAAAAAGACACTTGTGTTTACCTAAAACTAATTTAAACACAATGTTCTCAAAACACACTGTTCTACGAAGTATTTCCTAAAGATGAGGCGGGATTTGAATTCCATTGTTTAACTGTGTACTCAATTTTACCCGTAACTATCTTTATAATGGAGAATGTAACATGATGATTTATGATATTAGATCTATTGAAATAATTCGTTAATGATGCGCTATACAATTCCTGATTACGGATTAATATCAAGTAAATTCACGTCAATATACATACATACGTACGCGTACGCACGGATGATATGTTCAATTTGGATATCCTGTAGCCTGTAATGCTTATTATTGCTTTTTTTTATGAAGAAGAATGATTTCTATTCACAGTTTGTATGACACTCTCAATTTCATTATCACTACGATATATAAGTGATTCGTTTAGGTATTTAGAGTTGTAAATATAATAAATATTGTATGCAATGTATTACAGAGTACTTAACAATAAATATAACTATTTGTCCAGTAAAAGTATATTGCGAACTCACAAAGAATCTGCTTTAAAACAACTTTATGTCCAATTTATTTGTTTCAGACTTTTTTTCAACCTGTTTTATAAAGAATTATTTTTCCCGATAGTATTGCGATTTTTCTAAAATGATTTTATTCTACAATTTATCTCTCAAATATCTGTCAAATTTCACTATATCTGTCAAAAATAATGATCGTACTTTTTCATTGATCTGTGCCTTTTACGATAGTCTATTTCTCTCCTCCTCGGAGAGAAGACAGGTGTTTCCCGATCATTCTTCTATCATTGCTTCAATTCAAATAAACCCATATAAATTATAACTAATCCATATAAATTAAACTATAAAAAAATATATATAAATTTTAACTCCATGTAATTATAACTTTCTTACAAGATACGGTCCCTTAAAGATGTATATCATTTAACCATTTTCACATTTTTCATCATTTATATTGACTGCAATTCTCATTTTTATTGAATGTTAATTACAATGCAATTTAAAATAAAATATTTTTGTATTGAATTCAAAATACATGTTTTGTATTAAGAAATTACATAGTTATTCAGACAACAATTAAAAATGTGAAACAAACCTTCATCGCGGATTTACGTAGATTATGCACAATATTTACATCGCTACCCAATATATTGAAGTTCATAACGGATTTTGGTTGAATACGTGACTTGTTGTATCTCGTCACTGGTACCATAATGTCCTTTCAAAGCCAATAATTAATCAGTGGACCAGGACGCTGGACAAGTCATTGGTCCCAGCTGCTACCCTGCAGTCTTAATTAATTGGTTTCGTTTGTCCATTGTATTGAATATAACCTCAACGTTTCTATACGTTCACTTCTGAATAGTCGTGCAATAAGTCGTAATCAAAATTACATATCATGCATCAAAATATTTTTATTTATAAATGAATTTTTATTAATTTCATAGTAGAATCAACAAAATGGATTTTTAGCTGTAAAAAGGTAAAATACACGTTTAATCAAAAGATATCTGTGTTAGAGATAAAATGTATGTATGTAGCTTTACGATCATAGTATGTAGTTTTTCTCCTGTTCTTCAAGAAGTATTCTTTAAAACGAATAATATAATTTGAAATTCACATTTATTTTATTCTTGGTTCAGGCTGAGGGTAAGTTCTTATTAAAGATTATTATGTCACGAGCGTGAATTATTCTCAAAACAGAAGATAGTGACATTTTTTATTTTTAATATTTTTTAATATCACTCATTGCCCGAAACATATAATGGAACACGAAAAACATTGCAAACTTCAAATTTACATTGGGCGTTCAAAAATTCAATGTGGAAAGTGTAAGGTACCTCTATGTTTATCTAAATTTAAAAACTGTTTTAAAAACTTCCATGTGAAATGATTCATATTTAATGTTCAATTGATTTTGAAATAAATATTAAATTAATACAAATATTTCTATTTTTTAGTCTTCGGGATCAAATGATGGCATTTGCCACAACTTTCTAGATTTTAAACAGGAAGAAATTATATTCTGTTAATTGAAAGCTCAGGGGTGAAAAGGATAAGAGAAAGTAAAAGTAAAACAATAGAGAGTTTTCTTATTGTTGAAAGATCGATACCCAGAAAAATTGTAAAGAATATAACAATAAGACTTACAATTAGTGTACCTACTCTCCTGAATGAGATGAAACAGTATTTAAGAAATATTATTAATTTGGAGGTAGTAAGAAATCCATTTCTAAATAAGAATGATTAATTACGAAAAAAGGTTTAAGGAAGTGATGTCATATTTTTCACATAGGTGTCAGAATGACATCAACGTATAACACGGTAGTTACGTTCACAAAAATATCGTATTATTCGAATCCGTGTTGTACGATACAAAGATCTAGTGCCAAAAAAAGATTAGTTTCCAAAAATTAGAAAATCATACTATTTTTTTTTAATTAGGAGAAATGTATTTATCAAGGAATATTCATCAAAAGTATTAATTACAGCTATGAGTTAAATAATATTTTCTTAGTGATCAAACATTCTTTGCGCTAACAATAAGTGAACCATTCGTACACCGTTAACCGGAGGCGTTTTCTTCTTGTTACGTTATCCTTATCCCCTGAACTTTTGTCAGCACTATATATTGAGTGACCAAAACAACACCCTTACGATCTGTCAATGCCGGCCGCTTTTCTTGAATTGTATTGCTCAGTTTGGCGAGTTGTTGAACGTACACGTTTGAATTAATCGTTTGGTTTCTTGGTAAAAGTTCAAAGTGTAAAATTCCTTTATAATCTCACCAAACTGGCAGCATAATCTTGTTTTGGTGAATCACAGCTTTTGATGTCGTTTGGGCTGGTTCATCTTGCATCACCCACGATCTTTTCCGATTAACATTGTTATGAACTATTCACTTTTCGTCGCCAGTAATCAGTCGTTTCAGAAATGGATCAATTTCGTTACGTTTCAGAAGCCTATCGCAGATGCCAATGCGTTGCGTCAAATGAATTTCCTTAAGCTAATGAGGGACCCATAAATCGAGTTTCTTGACATAGCCAAGCTGTTTTAACCCTTTCACAGTTTGGTAAAATTACGAATTCTGGTCCAAAAAATGTCTAGTTTTTTTATGTTCGGAAATACTTTGGCATGTAATAAAAAATGTAAAAAAAACATGTTTTAGATGTACCTTGTTAGTAATTAGTTCGTATATGATTAAAACACGGGATTCATAAGCCGACGTCACAATCCGGGAAGTAGTATCTTGTTCTTCTTCAGTTAAAATAATCTTAGAAAACAGGAATCTTTGGTAAAATAAACAGTTTGAACACCTTACCCTGCCCGTGCGTTGCACTCGATAACCTGAATGGTAGTTGACGCTATGCCCGAGACTGTCACGGGATAAACCGTTTGGTACTTGACGCTCTGCCCGTGGCTGTCACGGGATAAACTGTTAATGGGCTAATTTTTTTTAATGCATGCATTCGACACATTGAGCTTCTGTGCAATTTCACGTGTTGTGCTATGACAATCTAAATCGATAATAGTCTTGATATGAGTCTCATCAACTTCAACTGGACGGCCAGATCGTTGCGCATTTTTCAGTGAAAAATCACCAGAACAGAATTTGGCAAGACGGAACAATTTGGCTCTTTCAAGACTTCATCCCCATATTCGGCACATAACTTCTTGTGTGTTTGCGATGCGTTCTTCCCTTTTCGGAAATAATACAGTAAAATATATCTGAAATGCCCGTCTTGTTCTTCCATTTTTAAATTGGGATAAAAACGAAACTAAATAACTAATAGATATAATTTTTTTACTAAATTAAAGGTGGAAGTCCAAACAATCAGAAACAATACAGTTTAGGTACTTTCAACACGTTGACATACCAAAAGAATGCGCTGAAACTATGTATCTACTGACAGAATCCGCAATCACTTAGTTGCCAACCTAATAAGTATCTATGTACCTGTATGATCATAACAGTAAGAAAGAATGAAAAGTCTCTTACAATTAGTAACTTACTTTAAACTTTGTCTTGTTCTTGCAATTTCCGTATAAAGTATTCAAATAAGTAATTACGTTTGTGTAGGGTATTTCGCGATATAAACGATGTGCCGCGACCTACCAGGCGTTTACTTTCAGGTTTTACAGTTTTGAATCAGTGGAAAGGGTCTAGCCGAATAAGGGGGTCAAAAGTGCCCTTGAGCCGATTTTATTCGACGATGGGTCATTCGATAGGTGATGATGAAAAATCATTGCACACAAATTTTTAATCCGATACCTTCACCGGGAGGGTAGTTATAGGGTAAAATCGAAAAATCAGTTTTTGCCTCATTTTCCCCAATTAATGTGGTGCAAAAATTCCCAAAAAATTCTGACGTATTCTAAATATGAATGCACACGTTAGGGTTTTTTTTAGACTTTTTCCTTGCAAGTTTCACTCACGAAAAATGAAAAACCGAAAAAAAATTTTTTAAACATCGATTTCGTATTGAAACCTTCCGAGCACAATTTTTTCCTTTTTACAGTAGTTGCATAATGTTATCATTGTTATACCCTAATTTTTTCAGATTTTTTGAGTACGGTGCATCACGGACGGAAAAATCAAAAACCGATTTCTGGGACACATTTTGGGCTGAAACTCGCCCATTATCTGCCATTCTTGCATGATTTTAATACAGTATGTTCAAATTGTGACCTTCAATGTTTCTGCATAGAAATATGTAGATGTTAAAGAACAATATCGGGATAATTAAATAAATTGCTGATTGTACGGTCTTTATAACCTAGAATTTTAACCGTTCTTTCAAAAGCATTAATGGCGCAGTGGCTATGGTGTCTGCCTGTGGAATCGCTGGACACTTTTTTGTCGCGGGTTCGAATCTCCATGTGGGACTTAAGTTTTCTTCTGTCATTTTTTTTTTATTATTAAAGACATAACAATATTCAGTAGTAGCTTTAAATTGTTTCACAGATACTTCTAAAGATTTTTATACAGTATACTGTTTTCTTCTTCGACTCTTTCCAGTCATGGCACGATTTACAATTACAAGTACTTTTTTGCATTCTGTACATTGAATTTTGTATTTCTTTCATACTTAAAATATATTTTCATACATTGCAATAAACCAATATCTATGAACAATATAAAATGTTTGAGAATACTCATAATTGCAAGACGTTGCATGTCTAATTGTAAGAAAAGCATGCTTTACGATTATTTTTCTATAGGTTTTATATTGTTGAAAGGCATAAAAATATCTGTGAAACATTTTAAAGCTACTACTGAATATTATGTCTTTAATAAAAAAAAAAAAAAAATGACAGAAAAAAACTTAAATCCCACATGGAGATTCGAACCCGCGACAAAAAAGTGTTTATTATATAATTTATTTAATTATCTCGATATTGTTCTTTAACATCTACATATTTCTATGCAGAAACATTGAAGGTCACAATATGAACATACTGTTGTAGCCATAGCTCGATCGTGGATGTGGAACGCAGGGTAAAGCAGGAAAAGGTTTTCTGGGAAAAAATTTGATTTTATTCATTACCTCTCTTTCGAGGAAGATGGATAATATACAGATAGGATCGGTAGAGCGGACAATAAGGTTTTAACGAGAAAACGAACAAACATAATAGATTTAGAATCGACCGGAAAATCGACTAGGCTTGACTATGAAAATGATTCTGTACAAATATAACTTTTCGCGATTCCACCCGTGACTCTAATTACGCGGCTCTATTTTACCGACGGGCGTCCAGGATATGCTCTGTACTCTCTCGTTCGGTAGGCGTCCAGGAAAAGCATCCGTACTCTCCATACCGAAACGAGGACCCAGGAACACTCCCGTACTCTCCCGTGTCGTCACTGTATTTGGGCGTCCAGGATATGCTCTGTACTCTCTCGATCGGTAGGCGTCCAGGAAAAGCGTCCGTACTCTCCATACCGAATCGAGGACCCAGGAACACTCCCGTACTCTCCCGTCTCGTCAAAGTATTTGGGCGTCCAGGATATGCTCTGTACTCTCTCGATCGGTAGGCGTCCAGGAAAAGCGTCCGTACTCTCCATACCGAATCGAGGACCCAGGAACAATCCCGTACTCTCCCATTCCGTCCAATCTAACCGGGCGTCCAGGAAATGCTCTGTACTCTCTCGATCGGTAGGCGTCCAGGAAAAGCGTCCGTACTCTCCATACCGAATCGAGGACCCAGGAACACTCCCGTACTCTCCCGTCTCGTCAAAGTATTTGGGCGTCCAGGATATGCTCTGTACTCTCTCGATCGGTAGGCGTCCAGGAAAAGCGTCCGTACTCTCCATACCGAATCGAGGACCCAGGAACAATCCCGTACTCTCCCATTCCGTCCAATCTAACCGGGCGTCCAGGAAATGCTCTGTACTCTCTCGATCGGTAGGCGTCCAGGAAAAGCGTCCGTACTCTCCATACCGAATCGAGGACCCAGGAACAATCCCGTACTCTCCCATTTTCCCTCTAGCAGGCGTCCAGGAAAAGCGTCCGTACTCTCCTGCCAGAGGTCCTTATTCTGCATACCGAGAGCGACCGTGGAAAGCCTCGTTCTCTCTCTCGGAGCAGAAGAAGAATTCTGTCGTGTCGTGCACCTCCTTTTATACTGGTCCGTTGCTACCCTCGGTCTCCGAAATCAACAACCCCGTCGTCAAGCCTGGTCTCGCGGTCTCGCGCTTCGCGCCTCCACTCCCTTCCGCGGTCCATTGCCGATCTCCGAAGCTTCTCGATGCTTCTCGATGCTTCTCGATGTTTCCCGAAGCTTCCAGAAGCTTCTCGGTGCTTCTAGATGCTTCTCGATGCGTCTCGATGCGTCTCGAGGCCTCCAGAGGTCTCTCGAAACCTTCCGAAGCTCGTCGCTTCCAGCCTTTATAATTTTCGCCACGCTACACTGTATTAAAATCATGCAAGAATGGCAGATAATGGGCGAGTTTCAGCCCAAAATGTAATCCCAGAAATCGGTTTTTGATTTTTCCGACCGTGATGCACCGTACTCAAAAAATCTGAAAAAATTTGGGTATAACAATGATAACATTATGCAACTACTGTAAAAAGGAAAAAGTTGTGCTCGGAAGATTTCAATACGAAATCGATGTTTAAAAAATTTTTTTTCGGTTTTTCATTTTTCGTGAGTGGAAGTTGCAAGGAAAAAATCTAAAAAAAATCCCTAACGTGTGCATTCATATTTAGAATGTGTCAGAATTTTTTTGGAATTTTTTCACTACATTAATTGGGAAAAATGAGGCAAAAATTGATTTTTCGATTTTACCCTATAACTACCCTCCCGGTGAAGGTATCGGATTAAAAATTTGTGTGCAATGTTTTTTCATCATCACCTATCGAATGACCCATCGTCGAATAAAATCGGCTCAAGGGCACTTTTGACCCCCTTATTCGGCTAGACCCTTTGTAAAAGAACACAGCCACAAGCCCCGGGAAAGGTTTGGAAACTACAATCAAATTTTTTTATTAGCTAATCGCATTTGACTTGTTGCGTAAATAAAATCTCTGAAAGGAAACATTGCTTAGAAATTAATAATTTTCTTACATATTTAATGTTAAAGTTGCAGTTCCGTGATTGTCTTTCCGACTGGTAGAATAACCTTCGCAGAAAGATACATAGAGAAGTATACAAATTAGGGGTGAAGGGGGTCAATTGAACCAAAAAAAGGTCAATAATTTTTTTTTCGATGATTAAAAACAAAATCATAAATTTTTTTTCATGACACAATAGTTTATTTCATACATTATCATTTCCGACATGTGAACCGTCCCCCGTGCGGGGGCAATTGAACCATTAGTCGGGGTCAATTGAACCAACATTGCCTGACATAAAAACAAATATTTTCAATAAACATTTTATTATTTATTAAATCTTTAACCTCATATTGCACATTTTTTGTGAAACTTATAATATTTTATATTATGATAATCAACACTTTCTTAAACTTTTATCGACAAAATTAATTTTTTTTTAGTTATTCTAACTTTCTTTGGCTTTTCAGTTAAATCCATTTTTTTCTATGATTTATTCTTGAATAAATAAATAAATTACGTTGTTACATTACAACAATAAACGCTACATTTTTATTCCTGCAAATATTTTTACTTATAAGTCGAGATACGCGCGCAGGTCTGATGCTCACAGTGGTTCAATCGTCCCCGACATTGATACAGTGGCTCACAAAAGTGTTCGAACACTGGTAAGTAAAAACTAAAACAAAAGATACATGTATGTTAAACTTAAGTCTCGAAGGTAGTACTGTAACTACTGTCAGACACAACTATCAGGATAGTGCATATAAAATTTCAAGACAATCGAATAATGTATGTAGGAATTATGAAGCCTTTATTACATAGATGTACTGTAACAGAGTCACAAAAGTGTTCGAACGGTCGAAATTATTTATATCTTACTCTATATTAATATTTAGTTGGACCTCCTTTAGCCTTCATTACGTCCGTAAGACGTCTTCCCATACTATGTACCAAGTTTTCGGTTACTTGGGGCTCAATCGAGTTCCATACTTCTAAAATTTTTTGTTTCAATTGTTCTTTTGAAGTAATGTCAAAATTGTTTAATTTTCTCCCTATTTCCGCCCACAAATGTTCAATCGGATTAATATCCGGACTTTGAGCTGGTGTATGCAGCATATGTGGTGTATTGTATAGTAACCACTCTTGTACAATCCTAGCCTTATGCTTAGGATCGTTATCCTGCTGAAAGTAAAAATTGTTTAATAGGCCTAATTTTGAGGCGCTTTCTCTCAAATTGTTTTTTAAAATTTGTAAATATTTAAATTTATCTAAAGTGCCTTCTATAAAGACAAGATTTCCTGTGCCACTTGCTGCCATACACCCCCAAAGCATCACCGAACCACCTCCGTGCTTTACTGTTGGGCGTAAATTATGCATATCTAGTTCAGTGTTCGGTTTCCTCCACACATAATGTTGTCCATCTGACCCAAATACATTGAATTTGCTTTCGTCAGAAAAAATAACTGAGTTCCAAAAATTATTGTCCTTATTTTTATATTCTTTTACAAATTTGAATCGTTTCACTTTATTCGTTTTACTTATGAATGGCTTCTTTCTTCGTACTCTACCATGAAAATTATTCTTCCGGAGTATTCTGCGACATAATTCGGGATGAACACATTTTCCAAAGTAGTTATTGATCATTTTTGCAAGTTTTGTTGCCGAAGTATTCGGATCTTTTTTTATTTCGCGAACAACAAACTTTTCTTCCCTTACACTTAACTTCGTCGGTCGACCTGTACGCACTTTGTTTCTTATTGTACCTTCAGTTTTCCATTTTTTTACAATGTAATGCACTGTGGACACACTTCTACCTATACAATTAGCAATTTGCCTATAGGATTTTCCGTCTTTATGCATTTTCAGTATAATCTGTCTCTCGCACATTTGTGTTTCTGTTCTTCTTGAATTCGTTGCCATTATAAACACGGTGATAAACAATTAACAACATAGAACTTACTACACGATGTCTAGAGACTAACTGAAGCTACACATCGTTTGTTTCATCCAAGAAATGCACATCTTTTGTTTCATAACATTGTTTCTCCTACTGATTTCTACACGTTCGAACACTTTTGTGACTCTGTTACAGTACATCTATGTAATAAAGGCTTCATAATTCCTACATACATTATTCGATTGTCTTGAAATTTTATATGCACTATCCTGATAGTTGTGTCTGACAGTAGTTACAGTACTACCTTCGAGACTTAAGTTTAACATACATGTATCTATTGTTTTTGTTTTTACTTACACGCGTTCGAACACTTTTGTGAGCCACTGTAGTTCAATTGACCCCATATGATTATATTGTAGTAACTAGTGTACAATAAATTATTAAAGAACTATTTCACAAAGAATTGATTAAGAAATTTAATAATATACATGTATAAAGGCGTAACAATTAAAATTTTGTGATTATCCATAGAAATTTCAATATTATAAAAAAATTTGTCAAGAGCTGAAAAAATTTTTTTACGTACATACCTAAAAACACGAAAACTCAATATTTAAAAATCAAATTATTATAATGATTCAAAATTTTGTGCAAACCGAGCTGTCCCATATTAGATATCAATTTTGATAGGACGACTCATTTTTTTTATTTTTTCGATTTTTTAAGCCCATTGGTTCAATTGCCCCGTGGTTCAATTGACCCCCTTCTCCCCTACCCTTATTATTGGTAAAGTGTCACATTGCTACTTTAAAACAGAAGCATACTACACTATACTGTGTATACCAGGGGTGGCCAACCCAAATGATCTTGCGGGCCACTTTGGAAATGCATCATAACTCCGCGGGCCGCATATAAAATTGTATATCTCTATATATTAGATTCAGACACAAAAATAATGAGTTATTATTATTGTGTTTACTATTATTCTTACATGCAAACATAAATAATATAATAATAATGATTCTGATGATAATCTCGCGGTACGGAAAAATGTTCAAGGCGGGCCGCGGGTTGGCCACACCTGGTGTATACTAAGTGGAATATTCCGCGGTTGGTGATAAGCGAACAATCTTGCACGCGTAATATTCCGCATATTGATGCAAATGAGTTAAAATATGTGTGACGGGTCATCCAGCCAGTAAGAAAAACAGCTGCAGCGACAACAGTGGATTCTTCTGCGCGAGAACGCTCGGCGCTTTGCTGCGCAGTGGGGCGAGAGCATAGCATGGTTAGACATTAGCATAAATAAATATTAAATATATGAAATAAGTTAAATACATTTTCAGGATTGTTCATGTAAAATATTAATCCATATGATTATAAAAAAATTATATGAAATTTTTGGAAAAAGATAATAATATAAAAAAAGTTATTTTAAGAAGCTATTGCTGGGAGAATGTAAATAATTTTTAATTGTGTTACCATCATTTGATGTTGCTTTGTTTTGTTTTATTTGATCGACTAATACTGTTACTTTCCATTTAAAGCAACATTTAATTTGCCTTTTCTTGTTCTTGAACGTTTGCTTAGTAGTTAAAGATTTGATGGACCACCAATCAGGTCTGTAAGAAATATGTATTAGGTATCCGAAACATCTTATTTCGCAACTTCAAAAAGTTGTTGGTATTTGTTTATTTCATTTTGTGATACGCTACAAATATAAAACCTCTTTCATGAAATTGCATTCTTTATGAATCTGCTGTTTTTTCTATCTAATTGTTAACAATAATTTAAAATCGATGGAACTGCCATTTTAATAGCAAAATTCGGAGCTTTCCCAAATAAACACTTTCTTTAATGCAATATTTATATTCAATCAGTCTAGAGTAAAGTAGGAAAATATTTTTTTATTTCGTCATATAAGATTTTCATTTTTATTTAACAACTTCAATAGTAAAGGTTTTTGAGCTGTTGTGGTTTATTTCCGGATATTCATGGTTCACATTTATGAGCAGCAACTCCAAAAATATTAGAATACTAGTTTTCCGCAGAACCAACGATTTGTCAATACACGTATGCGCTATATTGAGCCAGCCACTGTGTTTTTGGAAATTTTCACTCGTATTCAGCGATTCAAGTTACCCTCATATGTCAATTTTCAGCTAACAAAGAGTCCAAATATGTTTCAGTCAGGGTTCGGTGGAATTGAACTTTGTGTGGCGATAAAGAAGTAGAAATTCTAATTGCAGGCAATATATATGGAAAATCTCAATAATAATCACAAGGATATTAACACCATGTTTACTTTACGGCTTTCTATTTGTTTTATAAACATTTTTCAAATTTAGAAAGAAGCTGTACAGTCGATGTTTCACGTGAAATGTATAATACCATAGTTACTTAAGGAATTATCATCTACGCTGCTCTATCTCTCTTTTTCCAAAGTTTTTATTTAATATAGTGCAGTGTAACAGATTTCACGCCTGCAAATCTCGTGTTAACCATAGTCCTCGCACAAACATCAGCTTTATTAAGATTTGCAAGTGCATTCCAAAGACACCTAGCAAGATACAAACTAACATCTAACAATAAGTCACCCGTACCTTAGTCAAATCTTGTGGTTGAAATGGATCTTCCGGTCTTGCTCTCTAATATACCATGACTACGGATAACAGTCCTCTCTTCAGTTTTCAAATAAGTGTGATCTCCAGAATCATTAATATATCAGCTATTTAAAATGATAAATTTTCGTCTAATTCGAAGATATATCTGCCAGGACGTCCTGATTCTTTTATGAGACTGTTTTCGCCACGTGCGCAAGCAACTGGCCTATGAATGATCAAAAATTATAACGCTACCATAAAGGAAGAAGATGTTGTTACTTAATTCCGGCTTCGCTTTTGCTCTCTACAGCGGAACTTCTTTTAAAGCACAGTTATCTAATGTTTTATTCATTCAACAATCGTATCTATTCCTCCGAATTTGACTGCATGATCAGAATTCTTCCATAACTTAAATGGTAAGCTCTCGGTAGATGTACAGTGTGCACCAACTGTAGGTACTATATATTGTTAAAATATATCTTACAATTAGAGAATAATCCTCTTTTACCAGAACTTCACGCGTTAGGAGGCGGAAGTATGAACGGAATTTCAACGTTACAAGGAAGACTGTAACGATGATTATCCAAAAATTTCATGATTGTAATCCATGACAAGTATCTCCGAGACAGCGTCAGTGCCGCAAAAATCTACGGGCCATTCTTCTTCGAGGACGACGGAGTGTCAGTAACCATAGATGGAAACCGCTATTGAAGCTTGATTGAAGATTGGTTTCGGCCGTGAATCGTTAAAAATGATTCAGAAGGATATGATTTTGATTTTATTGTCACATTGCGCGAGAAATATTGCATTATGATTTGCCTCCACGTTCGCCCGATTTGACGTTTACAGACTTTTTTCTGTGGGAATATTTGAAGTCCAAAGTCCCTTCAGGAACTGAGAGATGCAATCCGCAGAAAAATAACAGGAATAATGCCCGAAACGTTGTAAAAAGTTATGATAAATATCCAAAAACGAGCATTCCTTTGCGTCACGCATAAAGACGACCATCTGCCTGATGTTGTATTTTAAAAACAAATTTTTTGTAAAGATATAAATAAAACTAAGTAAATATTGTAAACCGAGCTCGATTTAATTGCGTTTTCACTATTTTATAAGTATTTCGTAGTGCCCCTTTAAGAAAAATTCTTAAGAGTGGAAGGGATGCAGTAGGCCCGGGCCAGTTATTTCGAGTTTAAGTTATAATGTGTACAAATATACCTGTCAACTGTGCCGATGCATTTCGTTTAGGCAGTTAGTTTTGGGCATGTAAGCTAGACGGATGCGAAACCCTTAACATATTAAGCGCCGGCTTCATATGCTTGTCTCTGAACAATAAGTAGCTAAAAAAAATATTTGATACCTTATACATTTTCGCAACTATTTTTTTCTCTGACCCAATGATTCTAACACCCTCATAATTCTCCATATCATGCGAAAGTATCTAACAATAAGGACGATCATGTTTTGATCTGCGAGGTGTAGAAATATGCATATAAAGAAACAAAAAATCCCCCGTTATCGCGAGGCCGGCGCTTAATGTGTTAATGCAATCTTAATACTTTAGTTATTGCTACCATTATTAATACTATTATTATTGTTACTATTATTATCACTATTATATTATACAACTGAATATTTTTCATTTATCTAAACATATATTATATATACTCTAGTTTTGTTTTTGTTAATTTGTGTCCTGAATTTTATTTACTACTTAAAACTCCTTACTATATTGTAACATATGGTACCTACAGACGGCGCACCCTGTAATAGCCACTTAAAAAGAGGCTTTTCTTCATGTCCTCGCATTCTTCATTGTTGGATACCGACCTAATTCTTTAAGATTTCATATTCAAATATTCCTAAACATGAGTCAGGGTTCAAACGGGAATTGTTATTTATCTCCGATTCCGTCCTCGCTTTTCCCTCAAAATATGTATTAAAGACTCTTGGTCCTAAGGAAAAGCGATCGCCCTTTTGGAACCTTACTCACAAGAAGTCGGGGTCATCTGAACTTACCACCATACTGGTGTAAAACCCTTAAAAGGCCAGTCTCGTTACCAAAATCAGATAGACTAAATCTGGAATAGTCTAGAATCTCTGATAGTTCGCATCTCGCGACGACGTTATTCCTAAGTTTGTTAAAACTCCGAACGCGAAAGTAGTCTTTTAAAATAAAGTGTTGTTGACCACACACGGAATACATCATTTTGCAGGTGAAAACTTTTAATGAATATCCACTTAACCTTTTGACTACGGCAGACTTTGAGACACAACGGTCAAACCACACGGGTAGGAATTCGTTTACAATGTCCGCCGAGAACGGCAAAATGTTGGGTAGAGATGCGTTTTTGTGAAAACATATCTCAATAGGAAAAGGTTTTACGTTTTATTTGTTTCGGTACAGTTTTTGCGCTATTATCTTCTGATTCATAGAATCAATTGACAGAAAACCAAACTGTGTTGAGCGCTTATATGCGCCCTCCGTGTCATAAACACAAAATTTCTGAGCGCGTATATGCGCCAACAGTAGACAAGGGGTTAATCTGTATATACCACCGGTTTTCTAGAACAACGACACATTTTGAAAATGACAGTTTTACAGTAGGCCCATTTTGGTTTTTTATTTTTTTCATCCTTTGATATCTATAAACATATAAAATATGTATTATACTATATATTACTTATATACTCATATTATGAGTTTTATTCACAATGGAATAAAGCTTACGTAGATTCTTCCTGTTTAATTAACTCGATAACGACACAAAACCAAATGTGTTGTTGTTCTTGAAAACCGGCGATATATTAAAATCTTAGTAACTAATAAGAAAGAACCCCTTTATAGAGTTTAGTTACAAACAAATTCACAGTTTCAGGATTTTTACATGATTAATAGTTCGTTCAAATATTCGATAGAGACGTGTACTATCCAAATGAATTTCATTGTTAAGCTCAGTTTAATACCATACAATCTATGTTTTACATTCAATAAAATTAATCGAAAGGAGATGAATCAATGAGACGCAGATTAGATCGTAAACTTTTCATTCGTCTCTGACCTCTCTTGTTCTGAAGGCTAATAAGAATGGTTCCATATCATAAACAATCAGTAATAGAATCGCAGAGTTGGGGTGGTTCGAACCTCGAGGGGACAATCAACCCCTCATCAAAATCACATCCTATGAGGACTAATCTAATAGGGTGTATGTGTTTTACAGGCGTTTGGGGTCCATCATTTCATGGGGAGCGCCCTATTGACACCAGACTCAATGACTTTGCCGATCATTCTATCCACTAACCATTAAAAAACACTTCGTCTGTTTATTGTTTTATCTTTTCGCTGGATGCATTTACTTTAATCATTTTATTTCATTCTTATATTTATTTCATCATTTCCGATAAACTTTAATTGGTCTATTGATATTTTATACAGAAGTTTCGTAAACATTTCTATACTTTATATCACTTTTAATGAACGTAAATTATAAATTATTAAGAAAGTTGATCAGTTTAAATTACTTTATTTTATTTAAATTGTATTTACCTTACATTAACTAAAGACGTGAAAACTAATTTTTCAGTTCATACAAAAATAGATTCATTTTAAATTCTGTAAGTTTTAATTTACTTTTTCCGTCCTCCCGAGAATTTGTTTACTTCCATCTTGTTGTGCACATAAATTAACTGATAAACATGGCAAAAAATTCTTTATCTTAACACTCGAAATTTTTATATTCTTCTTAATGGAAGGGGTGGTAGGTGTGACGGAGTTATAGAAAAATTTTACTGTTTTAAATGGAATATAATCTTAAGTATAAATAAATTGTAAGCGAACAATTACACAAGACAGGATGCACGTTATAAGTCATATGAAGTAGCATCAATTTTATGTACGGGGAGTTCCTGCATGGACTAGCTAGCACTGTTAGTTCACATGTATGAAAAACATTGGAAAAGAAGACGAAGTCTCGTACCATTTTTACACAAAATATAATGTCTCTTGTAAACTAATTGTATTTAATCTCCTTTTTAAACAATGAGAGTGATCAATAATTACTTAAATAAAATACTAACTATTTTGTATGATATCATTTTACTGATAAAAAGCCAAAATAAACCTTTACGGTAACATAATAATCGGTAAATAAATTGAATTCAACTTATCCGATGCATTAATTACGTAAGCCATTCAACAAGTTGAGATGAATGGGATCCTTGGCTGTTATTGCATTGTTCCTGTGAATGAAGGGCTGATTTGGGGTTGCTGCTCGGTCGTGTACTTTTTACGGAGATTACAAATGTGATTAGTCACGTTTCTTTTACCCTTCAATGGGATTGTTCCACCATTGTTCCGAATTGTCTTATAAATCCCATCAGGAGATACATATTGAGAGATATTATTTTTGTGTGTAAGGGCGCATTACCGTTTCAATACGATCCTGTAATGTTGCGCGCACGGACGATCGTCTGTGTCCCGATTGTCCTGACGACAGGAGTTCAAATATTTTATAACAAATTATGTAAAAGAGTGAGATCTCCACCGACTACGAAAAGAGACGGTTCGCCTTTAATTTATTGTTTGATTTTGTCCGCCCCTCCTACAATTTCAGAAGTGGGATACAACTGATTTATTCAATTTACGTTATTTACGAGTGAAGTGTATTAAGAATTTTTTTTGATTAATTATGAGCGCCCTTACGGTACCGGAGTTAAAGGAGATGTTGAAGACCCTGGATCTGCCTACAAGCGGTCAAAAAACAGAATTAGTGAAGCGACTGCTGGATGCGGGGGTGAGCCCTGCGGAATTGCTCGGAGCAATGGAAAGCCCAACAGAAGGAGCGTGCGGAGGGACGGAAGAGTCGCAGCAAGCCGTTGCTGGAGAAACAAACAGGCAAGGTCAGAATACTGCCATTAATATTTCGAGTATCCAACGAATGCAGAACGAGAGGGACGCGGCCAGACAAGAAATAGAACTGTTAAGAAGGGAGTTGGAGGTTCTTCGAGTTACGCCGCGTTTGGAAGCAGTGGAAGCAGATCCGCCTACCAGGACGGTGGTGAAAAAATGGAAGGATGTCAAGGACATTATCGGAGAATTCGACGGTAACGTGCGGGATTTTCATCGGTGGGAGAAGCAAATGAGGAAGCTGCTTTCCTCGTACCAGTTAGACGAGCACCACGCGAAGGCTCTCATATGCAACAAACTGACGGGTCAAGCGCAAAGGTGGTATTACACCAGAGCTGACTGCGTCGAGATGAGTCACACGGAGCTTTTACAAGCGCTGCGGGAAATGTATGGGCAGACAATAGACGATCTAACTCTGAGGCGCGAGCTGGAGGCTAGGAAATGGAAGCCTGGAGAAAGCTTCAACGATTATTTACATGAAAAGGTAACGCTCGCTAATAGAATTCCGCTTCCAGAGAGAGAAACTGTCGCGTATATTATCGATGGCATCGCGAGACCGGAATTACGTACGCAAGCAAAAATGCACTGTTTCCGGTCCATCGATGCTTTGAGAAATGCGTTCGCGGATGTATCGCCGACGCGCGAACCGTCCTATCACTACCATATACAACGCCGGGTAGAAACGCAACGCCAAGGGGAAACGCGGGAAGCGGAGAGAAGCCGGCCGTTGGACCAAGAACGAAGAAGTCCGAGAGGTTTGGAGCAACGGTGCTATAACTGCAACGAAACAGGGCACTTTGCAACGAGCTGTACAAAACCGAAAAGGGAAAGGGGATCCTGTTTCAGGTGCGGGAAAATGGGTCACCGCGCAAACCAATGTCAACCTGAGACCATAAATTGCGTGACGCAGGAGCAGCCCGAAGACGACGACTTCCGGCGGACCGTAGAATTACGGATGGAAAAGGAGGACAGCAATGTGAATATGAGGTTTGATGCGTTGATTGATTCCGGGAGTCCTATTAGCTTTGTAAAAGAAAGTTTCATTCCGCGCAGATATATGACTACAGAGTTTGCGCGCGACAAATTTTGTGGAATAAACGGGAGCGGGTTAAATATAATAGGCCGTGTAGATGCGATACTTTTATTTGAATGCCAAGAACACAAAATTACGTTGCGCGTCGTGTCAGAAAATACGATGAGAAGGTCTATGATTTTGGGGCGTGATTTTATGAAGTTAGCAAAATTATCGTTGAATTGCGAAAAGGAAAAAGAGGTTAAGGAAATTAATGACATTATGAATATTGAAATAGAAGAAGACACACGCATTACGGCGCAAGACATGAAAATAAATGAAGATTTGCCGCGTGATATCGAAATGCGAGCGCGGGTTATGTTTGAGGATTGTTATCTTAACGCGCAGAGACCGACGGTACCGACCGTGGAGAATACCATGAAGTTAGTCGTGACTGATTGTAAACCTTTTTCGTGTACGCCACGGCGACTCTCTTATGTCGAGAAAACTAAATTACGCGCTATTTTAGATGATTTAACTGCTAAAGGAGCGATTAGAGAGAGCACGTCTGAATTCGCGTCGCCGATCGTTTTGACAACTAAGAAAAACGGAGAATTAAGGATGTGCATCGACTTTCGGACTTTGAATAAAATCACTGCACGAGATAATTTTCCACTCCCCTTGATAGAAGATCAACTTGACTTGCTAGAAGGAAAAAGATATTTTACGACCTTAGATTTGAAAGATGGATTCTTCCATATTAAAATGCACGAAGATTCAATTAAATACACTTCATTTGTGACGCCTTTAGGACAATATGAGTGTTTAAGAATGCCCTTCGGACTAAAAGGTGCACCACTCAAATTTCAGCGTTATATTACACAAATATTTAAGGAATTAATTAACGCGGGCGAAATTTTGGTATATTTGGATGATTTCCTTATTGCTACTGAGACGATAGAACATCATTTTCACGTTTTAGAAAAAGTATTCCGATTACTTACCGCGAATCTGTTAAATTTACGGTTAGATAAATGTCGGTTCTTTGAAAATAAATTAGACTATTTAGGGTACAGCATAACGAGCGAGGGTATTCGACCTACCAGTCGGGGACTCGAAGCGGTTAAAAAATTTCCTGCTCCGCGGAACGCGCGTGAAGTACAGAGTTTTTTAGGTCTTTGCTCTTATTTTAGGAAAGGGTCTAGCAGAATAAGGTGGTCAAAAGTGCCCTTGAGCCGATTTTATTCGACGATGAGTCATTCAATAGGTGATCATGAAAAACCATTGTACACAAATTTTTAATCCGATACCTTCACCGGGAGAGTAGTTATAGGGTAAAATCGAAAAATCAGTTTTTGCCTCATTTTCCCCAATTAAGGTGGAGCAAAAATTCCAAAAAAATTCTAACACATTCTAAACATGAATGTACACGTTAGGGATTTTTTCCAGATTTTTCCTCTGCAAGTTACACTCACGAAAAATGAAAAACCGAAAAAAAAATTTTTAAACATCGATTTCGTAATGAAATCTTCCGAGCACAACTTTTTCCTTTTTACAGTAGTTGCATAATGTTATCATTGTTATACCCTAATTTTTTCAGATTTTTTGAGTACGGTGCATCACGGTCGGAAAAATCAAAAACCGATTTCTGGGACACATTTTGGGCTGAAACTCGCCCATTATTTGCCACTCTTGCATGATTTTAATACAGTATGTTCATATTGTGACCTTCAATGTTTCTGCATAAAAATATGTAGATGTTAAAGAACAATATCGGGATAATTAAATAAATTGCTGATTGTATGGTCTTTATAACCTAGAATTTTAACCGTTCTTTCAATAGCATCAATGGCGCAGTGGCTATGGTGTCTGCCTGTGGAATCGCTGGACACTTTTTTGTCGCGGGTTCGAATCTCCATATGGGACTTAAGTTTTTTTTCTGTCATTTTTTTTTTTATAAAAGACAACAATATTCAGTAGTAGCTTTAAAATGTTTCACACATACTTCTAAAAATAATTATACAGTATACTTTTTTCTTCATCGACTCTTTTCAGTCATGTCACGATTTACAATTACAAGTACTTTTTTACATTCTGTACATTGAATTTTATATTTCTTTCATATTTAAAATATATTTTCATACATTGCAATAAACCAATATCTATGAACAATATAAAATGTTTGAGAATACTTATAATTGCAAAACGTTGCATGTCTAATTGTAAGAAAAGCATGTTTTACGATTATTTTTCTATAGGTTTTATATTGTTGAAAGGCATAAAAATATCTGTAAAACATTTTAAAGCTACTACTGAATATTGTTGTCTTTTATAAAAAAAAAAAAAATGACAGAAAAAAAACTTAAGTCCCATATGGAGATTCGAACCCGCGACAAAAAAGTGTCCAGCGATTCCACAGGCAGACACCATAGCCACTGCGCCATTGATGCTATTGAAAGAACGGTTAAAATTCTAGGTTATAAAGACCATACAATCAGCAATTTATTTAATTATCCCGATATTGTTCTTTAACATCTACATATTTCTATGCAGAAACATTGAAGGTCACAATATGAACATACTGTATTAAAATCATGCAAGAGTGGCAAATAATGGGCGAGTTTCAGCCCAAAATGTGTCCCAGAAATCGGTTTTTGATTTTTCCGACCGTGATGCACCGTACTCAAAAAATCTGAAAAAATTAGGGTATAACAATGATAACATTATGCAACTACTGTAAAAAGGAAAAAGTTGTGCTCGGAAGATTTCATTACGAAATCGATGTTTAAAAATTTTTTTTTCGGTTTTTCATTTTTCGTGAGTGTAACTTGCAGAGGAAAAATCTGGAAAAAATCCCTAACGTGTACATTCATGTTTAGAATGTGTTAGAATTTTTTTGGAATTTTTGCTCCACATTAATTGAGGAAAATGATGCAAAAACTGGTTTTTCGATTTTACCCTATAACTACCCTCCCGGTGAAGGTATCGGATTAAAAATTTGTGTGCAATGATTTTTCATCATCCCCTATCGAATGACCCATCGTCGAATAAAATCGGCTCAAGGGCACTTTTGACCCCCTTATTCGGCTAGACCCTTTGTGGAAAATTTTTCGATTATTGCAAAGCCACTATACGACTTAACGAAAAAGGGTACAGAATTTCGGTTTGGTGAGGCGGAAATAGAAGCATTTGAAGTGCTCAAGGATCGACTGACTAGCGCGCCAATTTTAAGTATTTATTCACCGCATAATGAGACAGAGTTACATTGCGATGCCAGTACAGCGGGTTATGGGTCAATCTTGTTGCAAAGGAAATCCGATCGAAAACTGCATCCTGTGTTTTATTTTTCTAAACGTGCAACCGAGACGGAGTCGAGATATCACAGCTTCGAACTTGAAACATTGTCAATTATCTACGCGTTACGTCGTTTTCGGACGTATTTACTTGGTACAAAATTTAAAATTATCACGGATTGCCAGGCGTTGAGCCTAACAATTAATAAAAAGGAAACTAGTCCTCGGATCTCGCGATGGATTTTAGAAATGCAAAGTTATGATTATACGTTGGAGCACCGATCTGGTTTGCGCATGTCACACGTTGATGCACTCAGTAGGCATATCTGCGTTGTTGAAGACAATTCACTTGATCGTAACTTAGCGCTATGCCAGAGTAACGACCCAGAGATAGTGAAAATTCGAACGGAGTTGGAACGCGCTGAAAGCAAATTTTTTGAAATGAGGAATGGACTCGTATATCGAAAACGGGATCAGCAGTTGCTGTTTTATGTTCCATCCGCGCTAGAAACTAGTGTAATGCTCAAATATCATAACGAAATGAGTCATGTGGGAGTGGCAAAGACCGTGCAAAACATTGTAAATAGTTATTGGTTCCCTAATATGAGGTCGAAGGTCGAGAATCACATAAAGAGTTGCTTGAAATGTATAGCTTTTTCTCCAAACTCAGGTAAGGCGGAAGGGTTTCTACATTGCATACCAAAAGGCGATTTGCCGTTCGCCACAATACACATAGACCATTTATCTTCGGTGCCTAAATCACAGTCAGGAAAGAGTCACATTCTGGTAGTTATAGATGGTTTTACGAAGCATGTAAAATTGTACGCAACGAAAAGCACGGGGACTGATGAGGTTATTAAATGTTTAAAGTTATATTTTAGTTACTATAGCCGACCTTTACGTATCGTTTCAGACCGTGGTAGCTGTTTCACCTCTCGTGAGTTCGAGGAGTTCCTCAACGAATATAATATTAAACATATAAAGATTGCTACAGCTTCACCTCAATCGAACGGACAAGTAGAGCGCGTAAATCGTACGGTGATCCCTATGATTGCTAAGTTAGCAGATGAGCGAAACGTGCGATGGTATGAAGTTTTGGATGATGTGGAATTTGCGTGCAACAACACAGTGTCGAAAACTACGAACGAATGCCCTAGCGTGTTACTGTTTGGAGTGCGTCAGCGCGGAAATGTGATCGATGGCTTGAGAGATGCATTTGAACTTGAGGGACGTATCGCTGTTTCTCGCGATTTAAAGGGTCTACGGACGCGAGCAGACGCGGAAATACAAAAAAATCAACGTACGAATCAAGGCGTGTATGATCGCAAACGAAAAGAAGCAAAAGCATATTGCGTCGGTGACAAAGTAATGATTAAAAATTTTGAAAGTTCTCCGGGCGCACCACAAAAAATGATACCACGTTTCAAAGGGCCTTATCAAGTAAGTCGCGTACTGAGGAACAATCGTTACGTCCTGAAGGACGTAGATGGCTTTCAGTTAACGCAAACTCCGTACTGTGGAACTTGGGAGGCATCTAACATGAGGCCTTGGGTACCGGGATAGTAGCGTAGTTTAAATTCGTTGTATTGTTTCAGGGACAAAATTAATTTTAAGAGATACTTGTTTGTGTACATGTTCCAACGTTAAAGTTAGTTTTAAAGAAGTTTTTTGTTCAGCGTTAAAATTAGTTTTAAGGAAATGTTCGTTTTGGAATATTTTAGTTTTAGTTTTCTTTCTTTTTCACCTGCTATATGTATCAATCGGGGCGATTGAAGGTCAGGATGGCCGAATGTAAGGGCGCATTACCGTTTCAATACGATCCTGTAATGTTGCGCGCACGGACGATCGTCTGTGTCCCGATTGTCCTGACGACAGGAGTTCAAATATTTTATAACAAATTATGTAAAAGAGTGAGATCTCCACCGACTACGAAAAGAGACGGTTCGCCTTTAATTTATTGTTTGATTTTGTCCGCCCCTCCTACATGTGTATTGTTATTTATGCATTTACCAACATAAAAACTGTACGTTTATACAAGGTGTTACAAAAAGGGTACAATACATATTTGATAGGCTGTAGTACGAAATGAAACGTCTAAACAATGTATAATTAACTGGAGACCTAATATCAACTCTTTTGATGTGAATTAAGCTTTTTTATTTAAGAGTGTTCGATATAGTAAGCCACTTGATAACATATTAAATGTACACAGAGAATTTTTTTTAGAAATATACAACTTTAAGGATGTCCAGACAGTTTACCGTGAATGTAAATAAAAACTGTTATCAACGTTGTATTATCAACCACATAGACTAGTATGAAAATAATTATGTTGCAAGAAGAATACTCGTAATTCTGAGCACCGCGGTCCGGCTTACTAATCAGAAATCCAACTTACTAATCAAAATTGTTCATTTCTGACCCTTGGTTCCTCTTACAATCAGCCATGATGAGTCAATAAAAAAATTTGACCTTAATTTGCAATCTTTCTGCAAATTTTGTGGCTCGTTTTGTTGGAATTGTTCAACGATTGAAAAGTGTACAACAAAGCTTGATATGTCGCACAGAAATCCAATAATTGTATTTGATTTATGACATATCAGAGCATACTTTTTCATTAATAAAACTTTTTTTTACACAATATTATTAGACGTATACGGTTTCATGATTAATAAATTTATAAATTGTTCACATCTTTTGAAAGGAACCATGAATCATACCCGTTTGATGTTAATTTTTATCACTTTTCCGGATCTTGCTGTTGGTTTCTTTTATAAATGTATATCGATTCGAAGGTGTAAAACAACGCCTGGTAGGTTGTGACACATTTTGAGCATCTTGTGCATGCTATTCATTTGAAAACTTGAAGTCTAAAGTAATATCACAAAACCTTCACTTATTTCGGGAAAATTTTTGTTATAGAACATTAGTTATATGAAGATTAACTTCACGTTTCAAAGTAAAAGTCGGAATATTTTTTTGTACATTATTGATTTGTAAAAGAGGACAAGAGACTTGTGTACAAATTATTTTTTTGTTGTATTATATTTCATGTTAAAAAGATGTTTAATAAAATAAAAAGTTGTTAGTTTGATGACTACCGAAGTAAAGTGTAGAAAATTTTACTGCTGGAACTGGAATTATGCATTAAATATCAAATAACGTTTATTTAATAACGTTTAGTTAATCACGTCTACTATTGCATTCCAGTGTGTTACGAAAAAGTAGTATAAGAAATGAAACCTTTATTAATTGTTTATCTCAACAGTTAGGTTCGCTTCCTGCACTTGACATTTCCATCCTCTCCTGGTATTATAAATCATTTTAACTCGTGATCCAAGATACAACATAGTTAACTATACATAAGTTTGTTTTTTTCATCCGTAATACAAGAATCTGCAAAGAAATATAAATATTTTCTATTGAAAAAAAAGAAATTGTCCTTCATTTAACTAATATTCGGTGTTCAAAATTTGCTCCTACATCAAGCGGATTTCATGATATTTACACTTGAATTTTCTCAAATGAATGCCTTGGATAAAACAATATCAAATGAAACTTTTGTGTCCTTTGTATTTTAGCATGCTTTAGGATTATTATATTACTACAGTTCCTATCTAGTCGGTTGTATTATCTGGGTTGAGCTTAAAATTCATATCAAATGTAAGATATAAATATATTTTCATATTTTACAGATATTTTCGCTGCGTACACTTAAATACGGCACGTGTATAAGACTTTTAAACAGCTTCCTACACAACTTTTGAAAAGGCGATATTGCGTTACATGCAGGCCGCGTTATAAGAATGAATTTATACAAAAAAGTTGAATTTGTACCGTGTTATATAGAATCTTGAAAAAAAAATTGTAAATAATCCAGCCTCATTCAAAGTTACATAATGATTGCAGTTAATAAATCAAATTTTATTATAGGAATTATAATGAATATAGATATTTTTACCGATTTGATTTTAGGGTAGTTAGGTATAATGAATAATTCATGAAATAAAAACAAAAACATAAAAAATTGTTTGTCATAAAAAATTTGAAATTATGTACAATAGAACATTTTATTATTCATATTGAAGAGATTTGATTACGATACTGAAATTCGAAATATTCAATAAATATTGACTACAGAAATTCCAAGCTATTTTAATTATTTTCACATAATTTTTAAAAAAGTGCTATATAGAGATCGCGTTAAAGGGAGAACTATGGTATACTTATATGAAAACCGCGTTATCTGTGACTGGTAGTATTTCGAAGTTTGTCTCCACTTTCATTGTGTATGCACATTTTTTCGGTGAGCTTTTTCCAATATTTTCTGTTAGTAAGTTTTTATGATGCTGATATTTTCAGTAATATATCATACAATTTTGCTAAAACTTTAACCGATTTTACAATACCGATTGCATAAAATTGTCAACTTTGAAACTTATAGAAAAATATGTATGTAAGTATCTAACCGCGTTAATCAAATTGACGTGTAAAAAATGTCGCATAAATTGAGATAAATTTACCGCGTAAATAAAGTACTTGCGTATAAAAAGTGCCACGTAAATTGACGGACGAGCGTACATACAATAGACAATCGGTATTCTTTTCGACTGTCGGCACTCTGCTTCTTCGGTCGTGTTCTGTTTATTTTATAGAAATACGTGACGAGTATTTTTCGAAGCATACAATCTGTTATATAACAAAAAGACACCATCAGGACGGTACAAAAGCTAGAAGAATGTTTTGCGAGACTCGATTCGATAGTCCCATTTTGGACGTCTCATTTACTTTCTTTGTATACGGTTTACTTACTATGAGTACTTAACTGTTTTTTGGAATAAAATCTTCGAACTGAAAATTCATTTGAGAATTAGCACATCCTGTGAATCTGACCAATCACGTCTTAATGGGTAGTCTTTCAAAGACGAGTACCTATACTATAAAATGTCACCATAATAAGTTCTTTGCGGATAAGTTCCAAGACTTGCACAGGGTGTTTTAAAATTATGTGTACCTATATATCAGGCGGTATTCTATATCTTGGCAAAGATGGTAGAACTCGGCTGAAATCATTTATCGCAATTGTACTTGCGAGAGTCAAAAGATTGCAACGAGTTGAGGAGAATAATTCGGGGACCGGGCTAACCTATAGTCTAACTCAGGCTGTTGAATTAGTTACACGCCGCGAGCCTTTTCTGAGTCGCTCCGCCTGCTTCTCCTTCCCAACTATTTTACCCAACCAGGAATGACTTGCCAGACTCGGCGTATTACACGAGTATAGTGGCGCTTTAGGGCGCCATTCGCCTCTGTTCGCTCGCGCTGGAAAGACGCCGCGCACGCCGATTACGGGAAAAAAAATCGATGCGCGTATCCCGTCGACTGACGTTATCTGTCAACGAACAGTTTCAGATCGCGTCACATGGCGTTTAGGTTAAAACAAAAGTATTACTAGTAAAAAAGTATGCTCAGATATGCCTTGAATTAAATGTGATTAACAGATTGTTAGCAGAAAAACATTGAAATTTTACTTTGTTGCATTCTTCGATACAAAATGAAAGAAGCGCGTTTTCGCTGCTTGACACTCAACCGGTTAAAATCTCTTGCTAAGTCGACCGTGACGGCAACAATGTATTCTTTGACGCGAGAGCTAACGTCTTGCTGTCGCCGTATTTTTAAATTATTTGCGTTGGAAATTAATTTATACGTGCGCGTGCTAGATCGTAACACAACTGTTTCTTTAGTATACATATGAATTAAAGAAACAAGAGGTAAAAAATTAAAGATTACTGGATATAATTTTAATAAACTGTCGTTATGATTGTTGTATGTATGGTTGTGTGTATAAATGTCTGCACAGTAGAACCATTTATTTTAGAAGAAAATGCTATATGTATATATAAAAGTTTCATAATATTGTGGAGATAATATCGATGCAATACTAATTTTTTTATTTATTTATTTCTTCAACTTTACTTGAAGGAAAACTTCATTGTTTGTACAGAAATATATATCTATATTGAATGAAAACATATATTCACAAATAGAAATATATGTTTACGTTGTTTAAATTAGATACCCTCAATGTTTCCATTAGTATTTTGAGATACAATATAAGTTTTTCAATGTTATTCCTGTCACTATTCTCTGCCCAATTTGCCAAACCACCGCCGGAAGTCCAAAAACATTAAAATCTCTTAAGGATGATTTGTTGGTATATTAAGACCGATGAGAATCCTTTGAAAAAATTATATATTATTCTTATAAGTCTTCTGAAACGCCACAAAAAATTAGAAATGTTTTCACAAGCCCGTTCAAAAGTTATAACATTTTTTAATTACAACAAATTTACACGTACTTAAATGGAAAACATGTTATCAGGACAAGTTAAAGTAAAAAAAATCATGGAATATATGATTGGAAAAATCCACAAAATTGTAAACTAGTAGATTAAATACCTACGAAGCACATAAGCAATTAACATTTAGTGGTTTCAACATTATTTATAGAGAAAAATAATAAAAATTAGTGATATTTATGGCATAATTGAATGCAGAGCGTAATTCACAATGAAAACATGGCAACCTCGCAAACAGCTACGGGGAATAAAATTAAACTCTACTATAGCAAATTAAAAATATGCTATAGGCTATGTTACAGCGTGAATTTAAATGTTACTAAAATGCGTCGCAAAGTTGGAGCGATCAAAATCGAATCACTCACGACTACCAACTATCGAAATGTTGCGATGTTGTCACGTTTAATCAGATAAAAATTTAACTTATTTTATTTAATTTACTTAAATAAAATCAAATTTATGATTTTCTGTGGTATATATCTGTCTTCTAATTTTTATTTAAATACATTGAGAAAATTTGTATTAGTGTTTTTTGATATAAAAAATTTACGTTTTTTTTTTTTTTTAAATAGTTAAATTCAGGGTATAGCCACTATCAAAAGTTTTTTTATGATTATGACAAATATTAAAAATTTCATTGAAAAATTAATTAAAATCAAGTGAATTTCCATTTTATTACAAGTTTGATATTAAAAATAAGCTTGGGAACAAAAGACATTTTGTTAAAATGCCATATTTTAAAAGATATTGAGAGATATCGGTTTAATAAAAATTTCACATTCTCATGTCTCCGATTGTACCTACAAATCATCCTTAATCGCATTTAGTTCAAGACATATCTGAGCATACTTTTTTACTAGTAATACTTTTGTTTTAACCTAAACGCCATGTGACGCGATCTGAAACTGTTCGTTGACAGATAACGTCAGTCGACGGGATACGCGCATCGATTTTTTTTCCCCGTAATCGGCGTGCGCGGCGTCTTTCCAGCGCGAGCGAACAGAGGCGAATGGCGCCCTAAAGCGCCACTATACTCGTGTAATACGCCGAGTCTGGCAAGTCATTCCTGGTTGGGTAAAATAGTTGGGAAGGAGAAGCAGGCGGAGCGTCTCAGAAAAGGCTCACGGCGTGTAACTAATTCAACAGCCTGGTCTAACTATAGGGTCGCCGCACAGTGGTTCATTTGGCCGAAAACCTGGCCAAAAAGCCAACAATTTTCTTCGCGATTTTCAAAATTTAGCAATTGCGTTTTATTTGTAACATATCAGAGCATCGGTTTTCATTAATAAAAGTTTTTATTGAACAACGCTCTTAGAGATATGCAATGTCAAAGTTGGCACTTGAATAATGTAACGTATTCACGTCGAAATTCAGAATACGTTTTCAATGTGAAATAATAGTACAGTCAACTTTGTAAGTATTTGTAGCTATTCGTCATACTTTTAAATAATAAGTACCTTGGTTTCATTTTTTTATTTAATATTTTACAACTGCGATGGCACAGATTGCAAAACCCATACATTTTTTTCCTTTTGCAGAGGAAATAGTTGTGAAGTACGCAAAAGTACAACGCGAATTTTTTTTTAAATTAAACTTTGAAGCTTCCCGAAGAAGTCCCCGTTGTAAAATTTTGCGACTTTTTGCGATTCTACGAGATATTCTTATTTGTTTGTCGCACGCGCCATGCTCGGGGAAATACGTTTATGACATACTGCCAGGCTATCGTGCCTTGGACAAACGAATAATGCTAATCCTTCACTAAGGTTACCCTTGTAATTAACGAAACGCTATATTTATTTCGTTCGGGTTAAAAATCAAAATAATTTTAAGCAAGCTGGTGGCCTTTTGTTCCAAAGCAACAATAGATAGCCGCGATCACCTCGACCGCTTACCGTTATAAACCGAAAGATCTTTGACGTTTCGGCTGAAAATCTATCTAGTTGCAGGTATGAGGGCTATATTTGTTTCTCACAATGTTCTATCAATCTCTTTCAGTCGAGATTTTTATTAAACAATGGTAAATTCGAAGATGGAATAGCTGTGATATGCTGGTATTAAGATACAGTGACTGTTGCAATAAATATCATTATAACTTTTGAAGGAAAAGGAATATCAGAATATATATTTTTTTAAATTAAACTTTAAAGCTTCCCGAAGAAGTCCCCGTTGTAAAATTTTGCGACTTTTTGCAATTGTACGCGATGTTCTTATTTGTTTGTCGCACGCGCCATGCCCGGAGAAGTGCATTTATGACATAGAGCTGGGCTATCGTGCTTTACCTAATGAATACTGCTAATCCTTCTCTAAGATCAACCTGGCAATTAACGAAATAATATGTTTATTTCATGGGGTTAAAAATCGGAATGAGTTTAAACAAGCTGGTGGCCTATTGTTTCGAGGCAACTATAAATAGCCGCGGCTACCTCGACCGCTTACCGTCATAAACTGAAAGATCTTTGACGATTCTAATGAAAATCTGGCTAGTTGCAGGTATGAGGGAAATATTTGTTCCTTACAATGTTTCATCTTTCTCCTTCGACCGAAATTTTTATTAAACAAAGGGGAATTCGGAGATGGAACAGCAATGACATGCTTGTATTAAGATACAGCGGCTGCTGCAGTAAATATCATTAAAACTGCAGAAGTCCATGGAATAACATAATATATTTTTTTTTAAATTAAACTTTGAAGCTTCCCGAAGAAGACCTCGTTGAGTTTTCTTGCGACTTTTTGCGATTCTTCGAGTTATTGTTATTTGTTTGTCGCGCGCGCCATGCTTCGGGAAGTGCATTTATGACATAGGGCCGGGCTATCATAAGACTATTGATTTTCGTGCTGATCCGACAATTTTTCGATACTCGCACCTGCCATATTAGAGCCGCCATTTTGTTTTTGGAAATTCTGAGTTCGGATTCTTAATCAGCGACCGGAAAATCATAAGACTACCGATTTTCATGCCGATCCGACAATTTTTCGATACTCGCACCCGCCATATTAGAGCCGCCATTTTGTTTTTGGAAATTCTGAGTTCGGATTCTTAATCAGCGACCGGAAAAACATAAGACTACTGATTTTCATGCCGGTCCGACAATTTTTCAATACTCGCATCCGCCATATTGAAGCCGCCATTTTGTTTTTCGAAATTTTGAGTTCAGATTCTTAATCAGCGACCCAAGTAATACTAATACACCAATTTTCAGCTAAATTGAAAAACTCCTTGAGTTTTGGCCAGGTTTTCGGCCAAATGAACCACTGTGCGCCGTGTGCCCGTCAATAACGAAAGGTACCTCGCGGTACTTCCGCATTAGTATAACGGATCAGTTGCGTACCAATGGATACGGGGGTACTGCCACTAACTACTATAACAAAATTAATAACCTTATTCAACCCGAGCGGTTTGAGTGAATAAAGGAGAACGTTGCTCATTTACACGAAGATAAACAATGTAAATTGAAAATATTTAAAACGTTTAAAAGTCACGTATATTCTAAGCAATTTACAATAGTTTATTCGAAATGCAATTACAGAGAATTGATTCTTACAATTAGAGTTAAATTTGGCCGAAAATCATGCTTCGGTTCATGGGGGTTTCAAAGGCTTGTACTTATAATAAATTGTTGATTATGACAGTTGCAAATTTAAAAAATTCTTTTGTCTGATTGAGAGCGTAACGTTCTTTGGGGAAATAACCCGAGGAGACAAAAATGTATACCGCTTATATAGGGCTCCGTTTTGGAAAAACTTGGGAAAAATGAGTGGAGGTGGTAGGATTCTGATAGAGAGCTAAGGTCATCAAGGAATTATGGAAGACATCTTGCCAGGATTGTAAGGTGTCGTGCTTTGTTTTGTATACGTAACGGGAAAGATTTTCAGGACTGTATATAAAAGAGGAAAAGGTTGAAAATTAAGATCGAACATTTGTATCATTGCGTAGGTACAATTTCTAAAAGGAATCACGAGTCAGAAATGCACCGTTTTCGTGTAAATTAGTGTTAATTATAACCGACGTGTATAATCATCCGAATTTGACGAATTTTAAGACAGAAATTCAGGACCGGGTCGAACTTGAATATAATACCCGGGTACCTATGACCCAATATCGAACTTACGCAGCTATATAGCCGGTGCACCGCTGCGTAGAAAGATACAAGATGCTCGGGAAATCAACGCTGTGCTGATTCAGTAACCATAGGGTGCTCGAAGGTGTATCGGTGTTGAGTCAAAGACCCACGGGCATAGCATTCGAATTCATTTCTGTAGGATCGTGAAAAAGAAAGGAAGGCGCGCGGAAACCCATCCAAGGCAGGAACTCGGCCTGAGTAGCTTAACGTTGATGATAGCCTGGGTCGGCGCGGAACCATTGCGCCAACGACCTCTCCCTGCTGACACTTCCTTTTCACGTCCTTTTCTTCCTACGTTCTTTCATAGGAGGGCTCCTCCGCTCCGATCCCACATATCCTTATTAATTAACATTAATTTATACGAAATGGTTCATGTCGGACCCAAGGTTACTTTCAGCCATTTTACCTACGCAACGAGACAAATGTATAATCTTCTACCTTTATTTTCAACCCTTTCCCGGGTTTTACGGGCCGGTTCTTTCACAAATGTCTGTCTTTGAGAAGGTATAGAACTACACCTTGTATATAGGTACACATAATTTTGAAACACCCTGCACAAACGGGGAATAATGAAGTTACGCGAAAATTGGAAAATGGTATAAGAGTAAGGGGATCTGTATATCACAGATTGAAATGACATTGTTTGAGAAGAATTATGCCTAATAACTGAACAAACTTTGTGGCTAATTCGATGTTTTATGAGGAGCATCAGCGTCTGTGAATGCGGATGCTCCCACATATTCTCACGCAGTTTGGTCGTAGATTCAAGACACGCACGCTTTCAAAGTCATTTGTTTTAAGAAATGGTAACTTTTTGCAAACATATTTCATCGCATACTACGTTAAAATACAATGAGATTGTAACTTTTTTTGGGGGTTTATGCCTCTTCAGCTCTCACAACTGAATAACGCGCTTTAAACCTTCACAAAAGCTTACAGATTTCTTTGGGATAATTTTCGGGCCAGAGAGTGTCCCAAAGCGTCCGGACTGTTTTCTAATTTGGTTGTTTTTGTCATAGTCCACCGTAGGCCTACGGTCTTTCCTTTCTATTCCTGTACGGTATATTATATTCTCCGCATTATTATTTTTCTCTCTTGAAATCTAGATATCCTAACGAAATTCGAAAGGCAGCGGACGATAAAGCAGACATTTTTCTTGAGAAAAGTTGGAACACAAGTTTTGGGTCCAGATGAGAAATGAAAATAATTCCGCAAGACACAAAGTACTTCTGGTGATTCTCAGGGCAGTCGTTTCACGGGCGTTAATATTATTGTTTGCTTTTAAGTGCATTAATTCTTTGTAAGTTATGTTATAACAATAACGTTGTTTTAAAGAAAGTATAGTGTTTGTAAAATCTTATCATATAAATAAACAATATTATTCAGTTGCATTCATAATTTTAAGATGAATTTGTAGGGGTGACGGTTTACGATCCGGTCTCCGCCATTGTATCGACTTCAGGCAGTGATGCCAGAACGAGGGATTTTTTCCCATGCGTGAGCCTTCGTGCGCATGCGCATGCTGACGTCATAGCTCGGCGGGAATTATTTCCATAGACGTATCTATCTATGCGCAATGTGTGCAACAGTACGTCGCATAAGGGCCCTTCCCAGTCGTTTTCCGCGCTTTTCGTTAAACTGAATAAAATATTGTATCGTAGTGCAATATTAGTATATCAGAGTGACTGTTCCTTCGTACGGAGACAAAAGCGCGTTCGAAACGAAGCAAAAGTTTACCGTTCTTTGAGGCCCGGGTCTGGTCGCCAGATTTTTTATTATTTAACAACATTTGGCGACCATCACGCGCAAAGACGTCCAAAACTCTGGACGTTTTCTGCAGTTTTCCTTACTCTCGCAACAAATGTTGGTATTCATTTAATAAATCGGCTGCAGATATACAAAATAATAAGAAAACATATATTTATTTATTTACACGTAAATATATTATTCCTTTTAAAAATGTCCTCTTCCTGTAATTTCTACCGTATTTAAATTGTCACGGGGGTCTAACGATACCCCATATTTGAGTAAAGTATATACATTACTGAGGATTTGGTAATGCGCATGCTTGGGAAAAATCCCTCGTTCTGGTATCACTGACTTCAGGCGGCCGTCTCTGCGCTGAGACCATTTGCTACTTACAATTAGCACGTGTAAACGTTTTGGGACCTGCGTGTCTAGGACCGTTCGAGGTAGACAGGGGCCCGGTCGTAAGCCGTCGGTAAAGGAAAGCTATTGTCTAGGTGGACAAGAAGTTGAAAAATTGATAGTTACTGTAGTATGTGAGGAATGAGTATGGGTGTAGGTGTGATGTGTGTGAGCTTGCGAGGATGAGATATGGTTGTATGAATGATGCGATAAAAGAATGACGATCGGCCACGGAGGAGATGCGGATGGCAACGGAGGAGTGCAGTATGCGATCGGTCACGAAAAAGTAAAGAAGTAAGACGTGCTTTGAACCGCTTGTTAATCTGTGTTATTGTTATGTTTCTAATTTTTTGTATCTAAATATTATCTTATTGTTCATTTTCTTATTCTTATTATAATAAATTACATTCTATTAATCAAATCTTCATAAAATCCTACATTACTATAATCCTACAATACATTTAGAAATTGTTATGCATTACTTAAAATGTAGAATTTGTTGACTTTCCGGATATATACTGCGGGCGATCTCGTTTCAGTGTCCAACAGTAGCATGCAAGCGCATTCGCACTCCATTTTCTCTGATATCTTTTTTCCATACACGAGATCTCTTGGTGAAACCGGTCTCCGTGTTCGTCACTGACGACACCTTTTTGAGGAAAAAATCCAACTGCGTATCCAGGAATTGCATTTTTAACGACACATTGCACCCCATTATTTATGAGATGCGAGTAGTTGCTGTACTATATCACGATTTTTTTTGAATTCAGTACAAAAAGTACTCTTAGAACCACATATTATAACTTGTGTGGGAAAAATAAAAAATTACAATTTACAGGGCGGATAATTATATCACTATGCTGCGCGTTATGAAACATTTACCTGCTTGTTAAAAAAGAAACTTGCCTGATAGATACATACGGATTTTATATCTGAATTTAGCACAAAAAGCTAGGCTATTAGAATAATAAATTAAACTTTCCTAAATATAATAACCCTCGGTCTACGACTGAAAATGGATGCAGCGAGACTCAACACCGAGACTCACAAATCAAAGGGTCTAGCCCAGTGATTCCCAAAGTGGTCTATATCGACCCCCAGGGGTCGATGAAGACCTGCAAGTGGTCTACGTGGGCGACAAAAAAAATTGGGGGTCTATGAAATGAAAATGGGGGTCAATGGCAAGAAACTTCAAAAATTGTAAAAAACAGTATAATTGATATAACTTTGACATTAAAAAAAATTACAAAAATATAATATTATTAATATAATTAATATCGTCGGTCTAAAACTACTTTCACTTGATCTCGGAGCATTTTATACGCGTCTCACTCTCTCCATAGTACGCGCCTAACTTAGCGTCTCACTCACTCCACAGAGCTGTGGGTCTTCTAAAAGAGAAACAACGATCGGTGCTTTCACTAAGGCCGCGCGAAAATAGCCACGCATCGCATCGACTCATAAATTTTGTGTATTTTTGTGTATTACAGTGTAACCCCTGTAATCTGTATATCTTATTCTCAGGCTTCATTCAGATTGTTCGAGTTGTTTGGATTAACGAAGACACAGAAATTTTATGTTATATGATTGTATGTTAGGAAATATACTTCAATATAGTTAGATAGACCCACAGCAGGGGGTCTATCTAAAATTGAAAAACATGACAAGGGGTCTACGAGGGGAAAAAGTTTGGGAACCTCTGGTCTAGCCGAATAAGGGAGTGAAAAGTGCCCTTGAGCCGATTTTATTCGACGATGGGTCATTCAATAGGTGATCATGAAAAACCATTGTACACAAATTTGTAATCCGATACCTTCACCGGGAGGGTAGTTATAGGGTAAAATCGAAAAATCAGTTTTTGCCTCATTTTCCCCAATTAATGTGGTGCAAAAATTCCAAAAAAATTCTGACGTATTCTAAATATGAATGCACACGTTAGGGTTTTTTTGAGACTTTTTCCTTGCAAGTTTCACTCACGAAAAATGAAAAGCCGAAAAAAAATTTTTTAAACATCGATTTCGTATTGAAATCTTCTGAGCACAACTTTTTCCTTTTTACAGTAGTTGCATACTCTTATCATTGTTATACCCTAATGTTTTCAGATTTTTAGAGTACGGTGCATCACGGTCGGAATAATCAAAAACCGATTTCTGGGACACATTTTGGGCTGAAACTCGCACGTTATCTGCCATTCTTGCATGATTTTAATACAGTATGTTCATATTGTGACCTTCAATGTTTCCGCATAGAAATATGTAGATGTTAAAGAACAAGATCGGGATAATTAAATAAATTGCTGATTGTATGGTGTACCGATGGCGTACCGATCTTCTCGGCACGAAACGACGCAATATACACCGGCTACGTTACTTATGGGTCACGGTTTACGTCTTCCTCTTGACCTTTCGAGAGGGCCGACCCCCACGACTATAGAAGATAACACCTTCGTTGGGGAGACAAAAAGAAGACTTCGAGAAATTCATAAGTACGTGCGCCAACGGATGCGTCTTTGCAGCGAGAAGATGAAGAGCTGGTACGACTCACTTCCCAGCCAATTTCCTTCGTGCCCGGAGAACAAGTTTGGTTGTACTATCCAAAACGCACGAAGGGAAAATGCCCAAAATTGTAATTTTTGGGCTTATAAGCCGATTGGGAAGGCCCATACGTAGTACAGGCACGTTTGAACGAACTAATCTACAGAATTGTTCGTTCTCCAAAAGCGAAGCCGAAGGTGGTGCACGTGAATCGACTTGCCCGATTCGAAGATACCAGCACACCTTCGAAGGAATTAAGATCGCAAGATGGATTTGAAGAAAAGAAGGTACAAGATGCCGCAAGAAAGTAAAACGGAAAAGGATTCTGGAAACGAAGGAATTTGATTACCGAATCGATGAAATGCCACCGTCTCACTCAAGGTTTTTGGGTGGTTTTCCCTTGGGTCGGAGGACAAATGTCGAGGCGTTAGTTTGATCGGAGCCACACCAGTAGACCAGTTGTCTTTGGAGTTGTCTACTTCCTCTTCAAACTAAGGCATCGGGTTCCCGAGCAGTTTTACAAAGGTTATGGATTGAAGAAATAACCTGAAAACTGGACTCTCCAATTTGAAGTCACCGCGGTCGGGACGATCGCTTTTCGAGAGGAGGGGGCAGTGTTACGCCAACTTCATATTGGCGTACAGAACGAAGCTGTTCCCTCGAACCCGCTGGATTCGAGTATCGAATCGAAGTCGATGGATCGATCGGCCGGTCGTTGCTTGACGACCGGAAACGTTTACACAGGAAGTCGCTACCGAGCAGTCAAAGAGAACACACGTTCGATTTTGTGTAGTAATAGTTAAATTGTATAATAAAGAATGCCAAAACGCGGTAGACCCTCCGCCAGGTGTAACAATATCAACATAATATAGGTAATAGAAAGATAAACAATAAAACAAAAGCATTCTGCGAAATAAATTGTTTAGCTTGTCGTGCACGGTTTGCTTTATCAGAGAGCGATACGGAATTATTACTGGCTAACAATAAGTGAAAAAAGTTATCTGACAAGTAGTTTGCTGCGACGCGTCCGATCCGTCGCGAATGATAGATACATCCCTTGTTCTACCGTTTTCTAATGTCTGACTGAACGAAAAGGTCGCATACACATTACGTCGTCATGGGAATGACGAAATAAGAGTTCAGTTTTCGGTTGTCATTCGCCGAACTCAAGTTTCCGGGACCGGTATAATGGGAATAGGCGATACTAGCGACGGTCTTCCCTTGTCGTAAATATCCGCCTAGAAAAACCCTCTCATTAAAACACATTCCAATGTTAAGAGGCCCATTTCCGGTCCTAACCGAATTTGCCAGGGACCACTGCATAACAATAAATCGATTCACGTTGTCCTTATCATTATCTTCCAAATTCCATCTTTCCTATCATTTTAACTCGATTTCCATGCCCCAAACCGGATGGACCTTTTTTCCTATCAAGGATCTCCAAGTGTTGGATCATTATCGAAAGGGTCCTAGCTAATTTCCCTCTCCAACTGTCCGTGTCTAGCTGTTCCTCCCCTAAAACTGTCCTTACTCCCACTGCTAAACCAAAATATAAAAACGAGACTTTTTGGAGGAACAACACAGTTCTAATACGATTGGTTCCGCCGTCACTCTGTCCGTTTACAATTTGTATCAAACGTATTATTGTAAAGCTTTATTGCTTTCAAATAAAATATACAAACTTAAATCGTCTTGTGCGGTTCGACGACACCCTTGCCCTGTACCTCATATGATCCAGTAACTGAAATATGGTCAGGAAGCGGCGGACTCTTTCATTTTCAATCGCCTATTCTAGTCATTTTCTTTCTAGAATACCCAAACCCAGTCTCGCAAGCTTGTTACCTTTCGTGAATGGTTTACAGCATTTTAAATTAGAAGATACTACTTTCGTGTTCGGAGTTTTAACAAACCTAAGGTAATATCGAGTAAAAATACCAGGCTTTTACACAGTGTGGTGGGAGATCCCATAGTTCGGATGACCCCGATCTCTTGTGAGTAAGGTTTCAAAAGGGCGATCGTTTTTCCGGCGACTTTCGCTAAAACTGAAGATTTTCAAAACATATTTTGAAGGAAAAGCGATGACGGAATCGGAAATAAGTAACAGTACCCGTTTGGGCCTGAATCACGTTTAGTAATATTTGACTGTATTATCTTAAAGAATTCGGTCAGTATCCAACAAAATAAATGGCCTACGCAGTGGTTTTCTTTAGGAGGCTGACCTTGGGGATATCAAAAACGAAACAGCGGGAACAGGCGCACAGTGTGTAATTTTAGGGTTCTAGCTGGACAAAACTATTTTTTGAAAGAAATTATGGTTTTCGTTACTTTTACTGACTTTTCTACTAGTAAACAACATACTGTTATACTTAACGTTAATAATAATATATATTTCAATAGTTATTTAACATTTATACGTAAAATAAGAGACTATCAACTTTAAGAATTTGCTGTAACTTAATCTTAAGGCTTATTTTAATATTTTTTTGTGTAAAATGACTCTGTAAACTCTACCAATTGCAACGATGCATATCATTTTAATGTAGTAAAGATTTAAATATGTTTAAACATATGTTTTAAAAATATGTTTCCGATTTACTCTAAAAATTAAAAATCCAGGAAAAAATGTAATAGCAGGTGGCGATAGGGCAGACATTTTTCTTGGAAAAAGCAAAAAAAATTGCAATATAAATTTTTTTTTGGCTGAAAAATTTAGAAACTTCCGCGAGGCATTTTTCTTGTGTCTTCTGAGCGAACGAAACTAAGTGAATGCCTCGCCAATCTTTGGGGTTCTGGCCAGGATTTCGGCAAAATATACCACTGTGAGACGTCGCTCCCGTCCGTTAGGGACGTAATAAAACAATAAAAAAGTAACAGATGGCATCATTTGTCTGAAATGGCTGTTTGCATTTTCAATTGTTTATATCTTTAGCTTTGAACATGCAAAATTGCAAAAATGTAATAAACGGTAGACTTTGTCAAAACTTAAATAACTTACCGAAGGGAAGCGAAATTCAGCGTCCGCGCGGAATAAAACAATAAAAAAGTAACAGATGTCATCATTTGTCTGAAATGGCTCTTTGCATTTTCAATTGTTTATATCTTTAGCTTTGAACATGCAAAATTGCAAAAGTGTAATAAGCGGTACACTTTGTCAAAACTTAAATAACTTTCCGAAGGGAAGCCGTAATCCCGCGAACGCGCGGAATAAAACAATAAAAAAGTAACAGATGTCATAATTTGTCTGAAGCGGCACTTTGCATGTTCAATTGTTATACTTTTAGCTTTAAGCACACAAAATTGCAAAAGTGTAATAAATAGTAATATATGTTAAAAGTCTACATACATTTCGGAACGGAACTTAAATTACATGTTAATTGTTAAAGCGGATTAAAATGGTAATGAAAGGTCTTTTAGAAAAATAAAAAATTGTAAATGTATCCCAAATAAGTGGAGATAACGATACATATACGCAAATTCCATTCTAACCTTTCGTTACAAAACAATTGACGAAAATGTCTAGGGCATGATGGGAGCGTGTAAAAGCAATCTACGGAAAGTATAACTTTGAGGCCTGTTAATTAACTATTGCAGATTATTTTTTCAAATAATTTTTACATTTTCTGTTTCTATGGACATTCTACTATCGATTTCCAATAAAATTTTATACATTTGGACCATTACGAAAATTGACTTTTGTCCAGCTAGAACCCTAAAATTACACACTGTGAGGCGGTTGAAAACGAGACGTTTCACCGCTTCCTAGCCATCTATCAGTTGGTGAACTGTACCAAGTTGTTTCTTTCACTTGACCAGTAATAAACTACTTCATTTGCAGCTCGCCATCCGAACCTCCCTCTCTAAAAATAAAAAAAAATACTTGAAAGGTCAGTCTTGTTTTCTAAATCAGAGAATCGCATCTCGCGACGACGTTATCTTAATTTTGTAAAACCCTGAACACGAAGGTAGTCTCTTCGAGATAAAAGTGCTGTATTCGTGGAATACAACAAACTTGGAAGGAACTGAAACTTGTCTTGCTATCGATTATGTGATATACAATAGAGAGTCCCGACCTTTTTCCTTTAAAGTTTTAAAACTTCAGATGTAATTTCATAACAAATGGAAAAACAGAAAATGAAATCAAGTGTAATAATATGATAATAAATACATAGTAGCGTATACACATCAGTATAATTAAATAACTGCTGATGTTCTTACAATTAGAGGAACAATAGTGTTCGTTGGTGTTATTACCGTCGACTTGTCGTACTGGTTAATCGAAGGCGTTTATACCCGCGCGTGCCAATTGTTGAGATCGGGGTTGTAAATTTCGATCTCGTCGCTGTTAAAATTAGCTCACTTACGACTAGTTCATATTTTTAACAATATGTGAATTTATTCTACAACATAGAGGTGAATTAAAATACCCGGGTGAAAATAAAAAACTGAAAACAGACTGAAAATTCGAGTAATTTTTCTATATTAATATACAGTTGGAAACTTAACTTAAAGAAAACTGAGGTAGTGAACAAAAGTCGGAAAATCGTAAGCGAGAAAAAACTGAAAACAATCTGAAAATATCCGGAAACTAAACTAATATGTAATCGTAAATTAAGCACTGAATTCAGACGGAAAACAGGCTGAAATAAATATTATACTAAATTAAATGAGAAAAGGAAGAAACTGAAATTATTATACACTGAAAATAGTCTGAATAAATCAATGAATATATTACTAATGCAGAAATAAATACATTTGATTATTACATTTATTATAACTCTAATAAACTTGAATTATTATTACTAGACTCCGGATGTTTATGCAAATGCATATTTTTATAGAAAACAGGTAGAGCAATAGGACCTGGATAGAAACATGTTTTATGATTAGAGAATTCGAAAAATATATTTTTTATTGTGCACTTTTTGCATAATGCATATGTTTTTATGTTTTATGTTTAAAAACATATGCAATATATTATAGCATATGTTCTTAGCCCTGCATATGTACTTCGCGCTCATGTGAAATATCTTTCTGGTGGAATTAATTTAGTCTGTCAGGAAACTCTCTTACCATAACTATATAGTGTCGATAACATAAATACTGTGCTAATTATAGATACATATCATGACATATTTGTATACAGTAGGCTTCAATTGTTCGTTGAGCGTTAGATGTGACACTGTGTTTCGAATTCAGGTAGTTTAGTTTGATTACCTCAGTGATATCAGGAATCGTGCTACTACTTGTACCTATTAAAGTATTTTTAAGAATGCCGAAAACTCGGAGAAGTAGAATAGCACTACTCAAAAGTTGGATTAAAGACGATTCTAATTTTGTTATCAATGAAAGCAACGAAGGAAGTGTGTATTGTGAACCTTGTAATAAAAGTATAAAATGCGAAAGAAAATCGCAATTAGTGCAACATGTAAATACTGGTTCACATAAAAGACACCTTAAAGAAGCAGCTAACACCAGTGGAAACGATACTTCACAACAGCCACCAATGAGTTCCAAAAAAAATGAATTTTACGCAGATTTAACCCAAGCAATGGTTGCTATCAATATGCCTTGGTTTGCGTTAAATAACGATGTATGGAGAAATTTTCTAACGAAATATACTGATCGCACTATTCCGGATGAATCGACTCTACGAAAAAATTACTTGGATGATTGCTACAATTCAAGTATACAAAATATTAGGGAAGACATTGCGAACCACTGTATGTGGATTTCTGTGGATGAAACCACTAATGCAGTAGGCCACTACATTGCAAATGTAGTAGTAGGAAAACTTTGCGAAGATCAAATGACGAAACCGCACTTATTGTGTTCCAAGCAATTAGAAGCGACAAATTATGCAACCATATCTCGATTTGTAAATTCAGCCCTGCGAATATTACTGCCGAATGGTGGCGAGGAAAGGATTCTTTTACTCGTCACAGATGCAGCACCATATATGATAAAGGCAGGAAAAAAACTAAAATTATTTTACGAAAATTTGGTACACATTACATGTATAGTGCATGGTCTACACAGGATTGCGGAAGAAGTACGTCTTCACTTTCCACTAGTGAACAAATTAATATCACGTACAAAAAAGATTTTTGTTAAAGCACCGCTTCGTATTGAAACATACCGCAAAATATTAAAAAATACTCCTCTGCCACCGGAACCTATTTTAACAAGATGGGGTACGTGGATTGAGCGGCATTATTTTATGCTGAATATTTGGACAAAATTAAAGAGGTTTGTTGAACTTTCGTTAAGTTAAACAAGTTTATTTAGAGTTTGATTAAAGCCATATCTATTTTATTTTTGATGTTAATAGGTAGTTCAAACATTTAAAGAGAAAGATGCTGCAGCAATTAAGACAGCACAAGATGTGATCCAACAAGATGAACTTGTACAAAATTTAATATTTATTAAAGCCCATTTAAGCACTTTGCCTGCCACGATAGAAAAATTGGAAACAGTAGGTTTACCTTTAAATACTTCGATGGAAATGTATATGAATTACATTAATCATTTAAAAGGTATACCTGGTGAGTGTGGAGAAAAAATTAGAAAAAAAGTAACTGCGGTTGTAGAAAAAAATACTGGGTTAACGAAATTAATACAAATTTCAAATAGCTTGAACAATGAGTTTGTACAAGATCCAATAGATTCGCCAAAAATCTACTGGAGTAAATATAAGTACGCACCGCTTACATCGTGTGACGTGGAGCGATCATTTTCTGCGTATAAACTAATTTTTACGGATAAACGTCGGCAACTAACACCATCCAACTTGGAAAAACTGCTTTCATTTATTGTAACTCGAATTATAATATGTCACAATAATCGCAAAATGTTTTGTTAATTTTGTATATTTTCCCTTCATATTAGCATGTCCTTTGTGCATCTTTGCATATTTTTCGTGCATATTTGCATATTTTTCGTGCATATTTGCATATTTTCCATGCATATTTGCATATTTTTCGTACATATTTGCATATCTTTAGAACATAAATAGCATATGTTTATTACATATTTATTGGGCATAAACATCCGGAGTCTAATTATTACTGTTTGTAGAATTATAATTATAATTGGAGTTATTGTAATCGTAGTAATTATTATATTCGGGAGGCATATATCCCGAAACAGATGCTGGATATGGAATTGGTGGTTGTCCATAGGTTGATACGGGTTGATGATACAGTCAAGCGCCGATGTAATCAACTAGTTGGGGGCGGAAGTTGCTGATGTATTCACATTTTTCTCTATCCCTTCTTTAATTTTATAATTTCCCCTATTTTCTTAAGGAGTGCGCAGCAATATGCGCAGAAACGACATTTTTCGATAGCACGTGCATAACCTTAAATAGTATTTACATGTTACATATGTGCGATAGTGATCTGTCGGTTGTAATATAATAGTTTATTAAAATAGTTTATAATTAAAAAACGAAGAAAATGGAAACAACACAAATGCAAAAGGTACGTTAGGTTAGGTTTAACAAGTTTATCGGTCACTCAGCCCTCCTTGGGGCCATTGTGACCGAGCCTCCACATTATAGGCTTGGTGGCATCAGCCAGATATGGGTATGTGAGCCCTGTGTAGACTAGCCCCTTTGGCGAACCTCAGTAGTCAGTCCACCCCAAGTTCCATGCAGTCCCTTGTATTAAGCGTTTGTTCGCTGGAAGTTCTGTGTCTGAGACACGCCCACCTATCACACTCAAGGACTATGTGAAGTGTCGTTTCCTCCACCCCACAAACGTCACATGAGGGACTGTCTGCCAGCCCCATGGTGAACAGGTGTTTTTTCACCAGCCAATGCCCGGTCACGAGTCCCACTACCAGACGTAGGTCCTCTCTGTCGAGCGAGCAGAGAAATCTTCCACGTCTAGCCGAAGTTCCCGATATCCAGTGCCTTGACTGCCTCATACCCTGAGATTCAGTCCATAGTCGACTAAATTCAGCATTGAGCAACTTGCCTACCTCTGCCTTAAGCAGTCCTGGAGACGTCCCAATACTTTCCTTTGGTCCGTCTTTCAGTTCCGCTCCAGCTCTGGCCAGCTCGTGTGCTCTCTCGTTCCCCAGGATCCCTGCGTGCCCTGGTACCCAGAGAAGCTTGACCCTGTTCCTCCTACCTGACAGTTCCTCAAGCTTCTCTCTGCACTCATTTACGAGTGTGGAAATAGTTCCATGTGATTCCAGCGCTTTTAAGGCCGCCTGGCTATCACTACATATGTAAATATGTTTATTACTGAAACCTTTCCTGAGATTGATTTCAGCACAAGCCTTGATCGCGAAGATCTCCGCCTGAAAAACTGATGCATTCTCCCTCAGTCCGATTGAAGTCATCGTTTTAGGTCCAGCACTCCATATGCCGGACCCGACTCCCTCTGTTGTTTTTGACCCGTCCGTATACCAGACCAGGCCTTGTAGTTTGATCAGATTCTCAATCGTATTCCAATCCTCTCTACTTGGGATACTGATTTTGAATCTTTTCTCAAACAGATATCTTGGGAGGCAGCGGTCCCCTTTCTGCCCTAGGACATTCCGAAGATGCACCTCCCCTTTTAGAACACTAGCGTGCCCCATATGGTACCCCCTCCATAGACCCAGCCATTTTAGCCGATAGGCTGCCCTACGAGCTTCGGCCCTTGCTCTCAAGTGCAAGGGCTCTAAGTTCAAGAGAACACTTAGGGCCAAGGCTGGTGTCGTACGAAGTGCTCCTGTTGTCCCCATAAGAGAAACATGATGTACCTTGTTTAGCAGCTTTATGTGGATGCCCTTCTTGGTAGAGTTCCACCAAACCAAAGCAGCATATCAAATTTGTGGCCTTATGATTGCAGTATACAACCAGACCACCATTTTGGGTTTCAAACCCCACGTTGTGCCAAACATCCTTCTGCAGGCCCAGTAAGTACTGATAGCCCTTTGAGCCTGCTTCTTCAGATGCCCAGACCAATTCAGCTTCCTGTCTAGAATTACTCCAAGGTATTTAACCTTATCTGAGCACTTCAGGTGGACGCTAAAAATGGAAGGCTCCCTAAGTTTGAAGAGCCTCTTCCTTGTGAATAAGACCATCTCTGTTTTATCTGGATTGACAGACAGAGACTGCTCTACGCACCAATCCTGTACAATATCCATAGCTCTCTGTATAGACATTGATAGGACCAGGGGCGACTTCCCAGTGACCGACACCACCAGGTCATCCGCATACTCCAGCGTATTAAAGCCCGCCTTGGTTAGCTTATCCAGCAGTTCATCAATGACCAGGCTCCACAGTAGCGGCGATAAGACACCACCCTGTGGACAGCCTTTGGCCACCTGAACCTGCACCACAGCTTCACCGAGGTTAGCCGTAGCAGTACGGGACATCAACATATTGTGAATCCAACGTACCAGAGTGCGATCCATACCTATACGTATGGCCGCTTCACATATCGAGTCGAAACCCGTGTTGTCAAAGGCTCCCTCGATATCCAGAAATACCCCCAGTACAGACTCTCCATGTGAGAAAGCCTTTTCCACCTCACGAGTGAGGCAGTGTAGAGCCGTCTCCACAGATCTGCCCGCTCTGTAGGCGTGTTGAGAGACATGTAAGGGATTAGTCTCAATGACTGTGTCCTTTATATATCTCTCGATCAGTCTTTCCATGCTTTTCAACATGAAAGACATCAGACTAATGGGTCTGTAAGATTTGAGCTTATCGTATGTATCCCTACCTAATTTAGGTATGAACACTACTCTTACCCTCCTCCATATTTTGGGTATATAGCCCGTGGCAAGACAGGCCTGCAGTACTTGAGCCAGGCGTCTGTACAGTTCCTCCCCTCCCTCTTGTAACAGAGCCGGAAAGATCCCGTCCAGGCCCGGACTCTTGAACCTGCCAAACGTGCCAATTGCCCACTTAAGCCTATCCCTCGTGACCACACTGGTGGCTATTCTCCATTCCTTTTTAGAGGGTTTCCTGGTCCAGGTCTCCTCTATCTTGGAATTACCTTCCACCCTGCCCGATCCTGGGAAGTGTGTGTGCAGCAGGTACGACAGAATATCTTCTTTACTCTCTGCCATCCTGCCGTCTGCCAACCTCATTCCATCCAATTGAGACGAAGGTCCCGAGCCCAGCACTCTCCGAAGCCTTGCTATCAATGGCAGGGCTTCCATGCTACCGCAAAAGTCCCTCCAGCTGTCTCTTTTGGATTTCCTTATGGCTTTCTTGTACTCTTTCTGGGTCTGCTTATAGTATCCCCAGTCTTCCGTACTATTACTCCTCAAGGCCCTGTTTAGCAGCCTTCTTGATTGTTTGCGGAGCTTATTAATCTCTGCATTCCACCATGGGGTTTTTTGTTCCCCTTTGAGATCTTAATGGGACAGGCCTTTTCAAAAGCCTTGCTCATGGTGGACTGGAGTTTCATAACTTCACCTTCAATCCACCTTTCTGAGCCCTGCCTTTTACAGAACCCCCTGAGTCCTTCGGTCACCTCATTAGTATAAAGTGACCAGTCAGTATCTCTGGGATTTCTATAGACCTGTCCGTGTTCCTTGGATCCACCGGAGATCCTGAATCTTATGAGTCGATGGTCCGATAGAGTGTCATCCTCTGCGACGTGCCAATCGCTCACCTTAGAAGCCAAACTGAAAGAGCACATAGTTACGTCCAGGACTTCTTGCCTAATGGATGTAACGAAAGTTGGGGTCGTGCCTCTGTTGAGAATCTCCATTTCCTTACTGTTGAGATACTCAAACAGGGCTTCCCCCCTTTTATTGACATTTGAGCTTCCCCATACTGTATGGTGTGCATTTGCATCACAGCCAACAATCAGAGGATGCCCATGCCTCCTGCAGAAGTCCACAAGGTTCATGAGCTCCCTCGTTGGGGGAGGATCAACACTATCATATGGCAGATAAGCCGAGCATATTACTATGCTAGCCTTTCGTCCATCTATGTTTAGTAGCACTCTTGCGGCCGCCAGATCTCTTGTGCAGAAATCCATCAGCCTCAAGGTTTCTATCCCCTTCCTGACATACACGCAGGCTCTAGGGTATAGGTTCTTACTCGCCTGTATAAGCGAGCCTCCAGCCAGTTTTAACCCTCCGACCCGGCCATCCTTGAGAAGCCAGGGTTCCTGGATTAAAATGGCATCTGTATGCCCCATTGCAATGCTACGGCTTACGAGTGCCGCCGCTGCTATGCAATGTTGCAAGTTAATCTGCGAGAGATTATAGCCGGGAGTATCCATTAGACGAATATCCCACGCTACTCCTCGCGTAAGGGGTTCGGATAAGGAAGCCCGTTATTGCGAGCCTCCTCCTCCTAGCCCCTTGGCTTCCGATCCACCCTTTACAGGCTTCTCTTCCGCCTTTGATTCTTTTGCACCCTTGAAGAAGAGTCCGAGTCTTCCCCTCTCGGCAGCCGGCACTGCTGATGCAGTACTTACCGCCTTGAAGGGCCTACCCCTCCTCCTCTCCTTAGCATCCTGCCACCTTCCTGCAGTTTGCGTTTCCGCTCCCTGCTCTTCAGTGCGGATGCTGGTGCTCGGGATCCCCTCCGGCCCAGAGGAAGAGCCAGAAGTCTGCCCCTTCGGAGCCTCCTTCTTTTCCTCCCCCCTAGCCTTAGGTTCCCCCGTACCCGATTTGTTTGGCTCCCCTGTGTTTGTGCTCTGGGTTCTCCTGAAGAGAACCCTGAACAGCCCCACATGTGCCACGAAGTCCTGGCTTTCCAGCTGCGCATATGATTCCGGATCCACCCCTAGAACCATATGCACCGAGAGCCCCTCCGTTCTTCTGGACCAGACCCTCCACCTTTCGGTGAACAGGTTCCGGTTCTGAAGTCCGAATCTTCTGAGAATTATCGGTGTGTCCTCGGGTGGACCCGGTATCATCGACAATTTCCTCAGCCTTGGCAGTTTATCTCCCTCCAAGATTTGAAGGGAGGCACCCTCCCAAGGCTTAAGATTGGGAAGTTCCGCCTTCAGCCAATCCTTCGACGCCACATTGTTGCACAGGACAGTCAACACCCCACCGCCCGCGCGAGAGCCATCGAATAGTGGGACCATCGCTCCCTTTTGAAGAGCGTCTATCCTCCTACCGATGGCCCTCATAATGAGCACCTCCTGCTCCCCCGTGAGCGTCTCCTCAGGAAAGCCGCTCAGGGCTACTGCCACCCTGCAGTCTCCCGAAGCAGCCTCCCTGTAGGAGCACGGGGGAGGAAGAAGCCTCATCTTCTTAGACTCCTTCCCCCCGCCCGGCGGTGTGTTGCCGTCAGACTTGGGGCGCTTCCTCCCCTTGTCTGAGGCCTCACACGCGCCGACCGAAGTAAGCGAGACCCTGACGCTCGCCCCTGTATGCTCAGCAGCTGAGCCTCCAGGTTCGTCTTCAGTTGCCGGTGCAGAGGCCGCCGCCGCTTCCGCTAGTTTCCTAGCTCTTCGCGCCAGCTTCCTCTGGTGACCGCTTTTGCCCTTCCTCTTCTTGGTACCAGAAGCCGTCTTACCGACTACCTCTGTTCCCACCGAGGAAGTGTTGTAGGAGTCTCCATCCATGACCAAGTCCACAGGGACAGGATCCTGGGTTTCGACTCCTTTTTGAGAAGCCTCAGTTTCCACCGAAGCCTCTCCTCCCCCCTCAACGACATCTAGGTTTTTGAATTTGTTTTTTATTTCTTCCATTGTCGTCCCACGAGTAACGGGGAAAAGAGGTCCACCCCCGCAGAGCCCCTATACGAGGGTAAGGCACTTATACAATGGGGGTTTCCAGTCCCTCCAAGGGCATTCGTTAGCGACACTGCTCCCCCAGTGCCATGCAGCCTTCGGCACGAATAGCTCTACACCTTGGCTTGGAGAGTTGGTCCACGGTAGGACTTTCGATCCACCTCATACGGATTTTACACCGCGGGTTTCACTTATGGTCACCACTGGCCAGCAGTACTGAGAGTCCTCGTCCCCTTTCGGGTGAGGTCCTCCCTTCCTACTGGTCCTCCTCCTATCCGCCACCTGGAGACGCGCCCGATAGGGATCTCACCCTGGCTGTGTAACCAGCCAACGACTTACACACCCGCTCCCGTCTATAGGGATTAGGTGTACGCGCCACGGGCAAAAGGTACGTAGTGAGATTCAATTAACTTAATTTAATTAAAATTATATTTTTTTAGTAAAAACTATATGGTAAATAATAGATGAAAGTGAGATTGTGCGGTTGTTGAATTTAATTTACAAAATGATTTTTATATCTGTAATAATTAAAATATAGAAATGAAAATAAATGAATTAGTAAAATATCACAATCAAATATAAATAAAAAATTAAGTAAATTAAAGTAACTTTTTATTTTTTGTAGATAGATTCTGATCGTCACATAGATTAAAACAATTACGACAAAGAAATTTAAAAATCATTTGAAAACTAATGAAAATATGTATACTAATTTTTACTATTATTTATTAAACAGAAAAAGCAAAAGAGAACAAGTTTAACCTTCCAACAGCGCCTCGAAATATTGGATAGATTGGAAGCTGGCGAGTCAGCAACAAAGTTAGCTAGTGAATTTTGTAGTTTGTGTATCCACAATATCTCATATTAAAAGAAATAAAACAGAAATTTTGGAAAAGAAACGGATACTGGATTCATGTGATGGAAATTTTGAACAGAAAAAACTTAAAAATAAAGAAAATACTCCGCTCGAAAAAGCTGTGTACAACTGGATGTGTGATGTTCGTCATACTGGAGCTCCAGTAACTGGGCCTGTTTTACAACAAGTTGCTCTAAATTATAATTCAACCATCCAGGGACCTAGTCAATTCAAAGCAAGTTCAGGTTGGTTGCGAAATTTCCGAACAAGACATAATATAAAATGGAAATCCATACAAGGTGAAAAGCTGTCAGCGAATACTGATGCGAGTGAAAAGTTCAAATCTAAATTTAGAGGCTTCATGGAATTGACTGAAAACAGGAATCTTGACTGTATATACAACTGTGATGAAACAGGCTTATTCTGGAAATTGCTACCAAACAAAACTTTCGTTAAGAAAAATGAAAAACAAGTAACAGGTTGGAAGAAAGCAAAGAGCCGGATTACAGTTATGAATTGTACCAATGCATCAGGTAGTCATAAGATACCATTGTTTTTAATTGGAAAATCTAAAAAACCTCGGTGTTTTGAGAAAATGAAACGATATCCTATACATTATAGTCATCAAAAAAGCGCATGGATGGATAGCAAAATAATGAAGGATTGGTTCCTTACTTGTTTTATTCCAGAAGTTAAGAAGTTTCATAATTACGATAGTAACAAAAATTTGAATATTCTTTTGCTGATGGACAATGCCCCTTGTCACCTATCAGCTGAGATTTTCCATGAAATGTGCGACTTTTGTACAGTTATTTTCTTGCCGCCCAATACAACATCTTTACTCCAACCGATGGATCAGGGTATCATCGAAAAATTTAAAAGATGCTATAAAAATGCTTTATTAAGTGACTTACTGATAGAAAAATCCACAGAAGGGTTTGAAAAAGAATACAATTCCCTTCAGCTTTCAGATTGTTTTCGATTTTGTACGCAAGCATGGAACGAAATTACATCAGATAATATAAGAAAATGCTGGAAGCCTTTGATTCCTATGGAAAATGATGGGACACTTGATACTTATATCGAAGTACCTAATTCTAGTGATTTACAAATATTGATTTCATGTATTCCAGAATTATGTGATATAAATATTGAAGAGCCTGAGGAATGGATTAACGCAGATAAACATGAGCTATGTTGGGAAAGACCTTCAAATAATGAACTTATAGGAGAATGCTCTTCAGCAGCTAACAAAGTTTTAGCCGAATCGGAGATGACTTCAGAGGATGAAGAGCCAGTAATTGAAAAAAATACAGACATTACTTTAAAAGATGTTTATGGTGCAATAAAAATGATCATGGATTGGTCTTTGACATGTGATGACCTAACATTTGCTGGTCTTTTTGTAGAGTTAGAAAATTGGCGCCAAATCATGAGTAAAAAATTATTAAAAAAACTGACATAACTTTATGTTATTTTATAGTTCATTGATAATATTGAATTATTTATTGTCAGCTGTTGCCTTTCAAAACCATTTAAATTTATTTTTAGTGATCTCATATTTTGATAAAGAAAACGAATTGATATTAGTTTAATTTCTGTGTTTGAGATATATGTATTATATGAAATGTTTGAAGTTAAATTGGTATTATTATAGTTTTATAAAAAGGAAACGTAAAATATTGTTCTTATTACTGTTTTTAAGATAGCTATAATCAAATATTTAAAGATGTGATGAAAATTTCCATATTTTTATAAAAATTAATAGTGTAATACTAGTATTATTACCATGCATAAGACAGGCAATATAAAATATTTGATGATTTATTTTAAGTTTTTTATATTTTATAAAGCAAACTTTAATATTAGTACATATGATTTCTGTGTTTGATATACATATGTCATACTAAAAAGTTAAAGCTATATGATATGTATTTCTGTTTCATATATAAAAAATTGTATTATCAGTATTATCATTGTAATAAATATTTTTATAAAAAACTGAAAAAATGATAAAACTATTTTCTTTTGGCCTAACTATGATAATTCCCTTAAATATTAGTTTTTATGAATAACTGAAAAATAATAAAACTATTTTCCTTTGATCTAATTATGATAATGCCCATTCTTAAAGAAATACGACATTTGAAAATTGCGCCAAATGACTGAACAGACCGCCTCTTCCGCTCGGTAGCAGTGGGGATGAAAAAGTTGATTATAACAGCTACGTCAAGTTGAATACATCGGTTACTTGAATACATCGGGATTGATTATATCGGCGCTTGACTGATTGGGAATATGAAACTGACGGTTGATGATAGATTAATGGTTGTTACTATCAGTTTACTTTCAGTTTACTTCCAGTACTCGTCGGAATTGACTGATATATGAGTCACAAATCAGTCTGCTTTCCGATCGAGCTGAATCAATGTAAAATTTTCAGTCTGACTTCCGTCTCGGCTTCAACTGAAAAATTCTTCCGTCTCGTTTCAGTCTCAATTCCGTTCGAACTTTCTCAATAGCATATGTCTTCAGTACATTTTCACATAATTTTCCGTGACAATTATTTGTTTCGTCTCATTCCCGTTCGAAATTCGTTCAAATTATTTTTACTCGGGTAGATAACAAAAAATCAAAATTTGACGTGGCGATTGTCGTCGAGAATTGAATAGGAGAAACGTTGAAGAAAAAGTGCTTCGCAGAATGCGGTTACCTGTATTTATCTGTTCCCTTATGTAGTCTGTACGATAGATATGGTATACAATTTTTTCCAGGTGGGTGCATAGAACTATTTAGAAACTTCTTTGGGGAGATAAAAAATTCGTGTAATGTTTGTTTAATTGGTATGTATATCGAAATGTTTGGAAAGGTCTATGCATGATTGTGTGAATATATGAAAATGTATATAGGTAATATAATATACCTTTTATAATAATATATAGTAGGTAATATATTTTTATAATTATTGTTGAAGTCCGTGAACAAAAATGCCAGACTATTGTAAAACTAACTTTATTATAATATACCCCGATTGTAATGTTCGAGAAAACCGAAAAGAAATAGCGAAGCGTGCAAAGTATTGCTCGTACAAAAGCCGGATGCTTACTACTTTCACGAATATTCGTTAGGCTAAATGCCCTAGCTACACACACATACATTCTACGCGTAGCGCGTAAACACAAGGAAACAATAGCTTTCGTGTAAGAAGAAGAACGCGGATTTGACTATATCTAACACGCCTTCTTCAAATTCGACGTTCTTGCATTCTCAACAAACACTCATTCCCGCGCTTGACATGTGTTTAAAATGCGCTGGACCCGGCAACGGTTTCGTTAGCATATCAGCTGGCATCTCCTCAGTTGGCGTGTGTACCAATTTGAGTTTATTTTCTCGAAGCGCTTGACGAACAAAATGATATCTCGTTGCAATGTGTTTTGTCCTTGCATGATACACCGCGTTCTCGGCTATTGCTTTAGCCCCACGATTATCGGTACCAATTGTTACACACGACAACTCCGGCATTTTCATATCAAGCATTAAATTCCTCAAATATATCGCTTCTCGAGATGCTTCTGACAGCGCTACGTACTCGGCTTCTGTTGTCGAAATCGCGACAGTCTTTTGTTTACACGACCGCCAGGTAATCGCCGCACCACTGAAAACAAACAAATATCCCGTATACGATATTCTGTCTCTTACATCTGCTGCGTGATCCGCGTCTGAGTAACCAAATATACCAAGTCTATTTCTTTTATACACAAGCGCTTGATTTTGCGTGCCTTTTAAATATCGCAACACACGTTTTGCTGCTGCCCAATGTTCTTCGCCGTACTTGACATTAAATTGCGATAATCTATTTACTGTAAATGCAATGTCCGGTCTCGTAGCGACAGCCAAGTACATTAACGAACCGATTAACTGTCTATATGGTATTTCTTTTTGATTCTCACTTTTTCGCGGCACTCCAATCGACAAATTTGCTCGCGGCTCGCTCGGTGTATTCACGGGTTTCGATTCATTCATGCCGAACTTTTTCAGCAAATCACTCACATACCCCGCTTGACTTAATTTAATTTCACCGGCTCCTTGTATGATTTCAATGCCGAGACAACAACTTGCAAGACCCAAATTTTTAATATCGAACGCCTTTCCCAGCCCCGCTCGAATCTCTTGCAATCTCTTCTCACTGTTTGACGCGTACAGAATATCGTCAACATACACAACAACAAAGGTACGCTCTCTCTCATTCGTGTTATAATACAGGCACGTGTCGTTTGCCGCCGAATTTAAATTAAAATTTCTAAGCGCTCTGTCCAACCTTTTATTCCACTGGCGACCGGCTTGACGTAAACCGTACAGCGCTCTGTTTAACCGACACACTTTTTCACCTTCTCGCAATTCACGAATCATTTTTTGAGCTTTGGCACCGACTTCACTGTCACCATCTTTTCGCACTATTTCACTTAGCGCCTCCTCGATGTACTCCGGTGTCTCCATGAAGATTTCCTCATCCAGCTCCCCGTTCAGATATGCAGCAACCACGTCCAGCTGGAAGACTTGAAGATTTTCTTTCGCTGCTAAAGCCATCAGTAATCTTACTGAATCTAAGCGAGCTACAGGCGCGAACGTTTCTGCAAAGTCGATTCCCTCACGCTGAGTGAATCCACGCGCGACGACTCTTGCTTTTCCGCGCCCTAAGCTCCCATCTGGCTTCATTTTATTTCTTAGAACAATTTTACACGTAATTACCTTTCTGTCCTTGGGTCGCTTCACTAGTGTCCACGTATCGTGCTTGATCAGCGCTTGTATTTCTTCGGCGATTGCCTCTAACCACTCTTGAGATTCGCGGCCACTCATCGCGCTCTTTACCGACAGATCGGCTAGGTTCGCCATCTCTATCGCTGGAAAATCATCGTCTATAGTATCCGCGAACACTTCATCTTCGGACCTATCTTCACTTTCTTCGTCATCAGGCTCTTCATCGCACGTTCTTGATTCCGCTGAAGCCGATCTTGTTTGATATATTTTTCTCGGTCTTCCTCTACAACCTGAGCGGATCAGTCTTGGTCTGCCCGCTCCTCGCGTACCAGTTGATGTCACCGATGACCTTGCTGGTGAGTCTACAACAATTTTCGGCACCGACGAACCGTCTCTTCCCGCAGGTAGCTCACTGTCTTCGTTGGATTTTATTTCTATCCCAACTCGGCTCTCTTTGTCTTCGTCGAACTTCTCAGTGGACTCGTTGGTACCTCTCTCGGTCAACTCTTCCGTCACCCCTTCTTCAACGAATCTTACGTCCCTGGTTATTACGACTTTGTCGTCTTCAGGAACGTACACTCGATACCCTTTTGATTTTTCCGAGTATCCCACCAGGACGCCTTCTTTCGCCTTGGGCTCAAATTTACCCCTACCAGGCTCCTTCTGCAACACGTACGCTTTTGCTCCGTACGCTCTGAGATTGCTCAGGTCCGGTATACACTTACACCAATACTCGTACGGAGTATGACCTCCCAAACTCGTTGTCGGACACCTGTTTCGTAAATAATTTGATGCGGCAAGCGTTTCAGCCCAGAAGGCATTTTTCAATCCTGTTTGCACTAGTAAACACCTTGTCATTTCAACGAGAGTTCTGTTCATACGCTCAGCAACACCATTTTGTTGCGGTGTGTGAGCTACTGTCAATCGCCTAGAGATGCCATTCTCTTTCAAAAATTCATCGAACTCGCGATTACAGTACTCTCGTCCATTGTCTGTCATCAGGCACTTTATTCGTTTACCAGTCTGGTTTTCAACTCGCGCTTTATACTCCTTGAATAATTGAAACACGTCACTTTTATTTCTCAGGAACATGACCTCACACCATCGGCTGTGATCATCAATAAACGTGACAAAGTATTTGAAGCGCTTAAATGATTCCGTCCTCGCAGGTCCCCACACATCAGAGTGCACTATATTCAACACCTCTGAACTTTTCTGGGATCTCTTCGGAAACGGCAACGCTGTCAATTTCCCGCGCATGCATACGTCACACGGCCGTGATAGTCTCTCACTCACAATGTTTATTCCCGTAGCTAGTCCTCTCTTCGATAGCATAAGAACATCCCGTACATTTAAGTGGCCTAGTCGGCGATGCCACACATCTACACTCATACCGCTATTCGCAAGATTTACTTGCTCTTGTTTCTCACAGAAATAATAAAGATTCCCTTCGCGCTTAGCAACGAGTTTTATTTTTCCGTCCTTTCCGCGCACTGTTGCTCTGTCTTTGTCGAATAGAACGGTGTGTCCATGATCTGTGATTTTTGCCACCGATAATAGATTTGTACGTAGTTCTTTGACTAGTAACACATCGTTGAGTTTCACGGACTCTTTTTGTTTACCGTCCGTTGTCACAACACTAGCCGTCCCCCGCGCGTCAATGTCAATTTGGATATCACTGGCCAGCAACAACTTTTCCTTCCTCGTACTCGTACATTTTTGAAGGATGTCTTCATCGTTGCACATATGTGATGTGCAGCCACTATCCAAACACCAGCGTCTCACATAAGCACGGTCTTTTGCACCTAGCAATTCTTCTCGCACTACACTTAAAAACGCGGTTTCAACTACCTCGGCTTTCGACGACGATTCGCGCCTTGAACTGTCTCGCGAACCCTTTTCAGGACATTCGGCAGCCTTATGACCGAAACTATGACACCTAAAGCACTTGTACCGGAAATTTTTATTTTCCTTCGCTTTATTTTCTGTCACTGGGCGGTAATCGCCATTTTTCTTACCGCCTCGGCCATTTTGGAACTTTCCCCTGCCCCTCTGTGCCCACATCGCTTCCGCTGCTTCGTCGCTTCGCCGCTGCTTTCTCGAGTCGAATTCTTCTAGAACCTTCTGTCGAATTATTTCAGGAGTCGGTATTGTATCCCTCGACTCCATTCCGCATTTTAGCATGTCGAAGCTCGATGGTAAGCTGTTTAGCAGCATATATGACAGTAATTCTCGGTTTATTGGAATACCCATCGTTTCCAATTGTGCTGTAACGTCGAAGAATTCCATTAGCTGCGTTCGGAGATCATCGCCTTCGGCCATCTTGAACGTTGATATACGCTTCAGCAAGCTCGCCTTCTTAACAGGCCCCGTTGATGCAAATTCTGATTTTAATCTGCACCACACCTCCGCTGCTGTGCTCAACCCTTTGACCAATCGCAATAAACTCGGATCAATTGCAATTATTAGATCTGCCCTCGCTTTGGCGTTATCGTCATCCCATTTTTCTTGCGCCATATTGGATTCTTCTTCCGCTCCTGGTTTCAGCTTCGGCCTCGGTATCTTGCCGCACACATGCTTCCAAGTACCGTTTTTCACTGCCACAGCTTCCATCTGCATTGACCAACTATCATAGTTGTCTTTTGTAAGTGGTTTTATGTTAAAGGTTGACGACATCGTCTTGAAATCACTCAAGCCTTTTCACTATACACCTTCCCGCGCTTTCTCACTCGACTCTTCGAGAACTTTCCACGTGTTTTATTTTCGCAACACCTTTTTCGCGATTCTAAACTTTTTCTCGTCTGGGCTTTTACGTGCCTGGGCCCATAACCTGTTGAAGTCCGTGAACAAAAATGCCAGACTATTGTAAAACTAACTTTATTATAATATACCCCGATTGTAATGTTCGAGAAAACCGAAAAGAAATAGCGAAGCGTGCAAAGTATTGCTCGTACAAAAGCCGGATGCTTACTACTTTCACGAATATTCGTTAGGCTAAATGCCCTAGCTACACACACATACATTCTACGCGTAGCGCGTAAACACAAGGAAACAATAGCTTTCGTGTAAGAAGAAGAACGCGGATTTGACTATATCTAACAATTATATATTTATAATAATATAATATAAGGTATAAGTAATGTACGTGTACCTAACGTGGCTTGTTAAATGTTTTTAATTGATAATGAGGTCGATGACCCTGGCAATGCCAAGAAATATTAATCGAAAAATACTTGATGATAGATGTACGCCTGACGTATGTTTTTTGTGCATGATATATAAAGCAAAATAATAGGAATTATGTTGGAACAAATACAATAAATAAAGATAATTTAGACATGACTACCCCTTTGAGGGTAGTAACAAATATGTCAAATTGTTGTATCTATCAATTCAAACAAAATCGTCTATTTTAACATACTTCATTTTTTGTGCATAAAACTGTAAAAGTAGTAACGGTGTTAACACAAATGAGTTAAGCGATACATTTTAAGATTGGGTGGATATAATAACAACAAAAATATCAGAAATGGTGATCTCTGTGAGTTAGCACTTTATTTAAGCAGTTTTACAATTTTATCAATTATTGTGAGCCGCTGAGTTTAAAGTTCAGGAATGCATACGTAAATGTTGAATGTGATCTCTCTTATAATAGTAATTTCAAAGCTATATATAATAAAATTGAAAGAAATTATTACATGATTAAAGCTACGTTTATGACTATTTAACTGATTTCAATTCACCTTTGAATTTTTACGTTTCTCCAATCATTTTTAGTAGTTTTCTGTTGTTTTTCAGTTTTTAACACATTATTAATTTTAATCTACTTTGTACATCATCTATTTAATCTTGTAATATAGTGCAGAAACGGTTGATCAGTGCGATTCGACGACCGCACTTTGAAAACAAAACTAGAGCACTTGTCCTACAGGAGGTCGGCCTATGTTGTCTTTAGACAGGCGTTACCCGGCCGGAGAGTTCAGCGACCGCCGACGGAGGCTCGGCACTGTTGAAGAAACGGCCGGGGAACGTTTAAATCCGACTGACAACAGGTCTCGCGAGCGATTTTAAAGCGAAAACCGAAAGCGAAGACAGCGAGCGACAAAGAGTGCGATTCAGCGTGCGAATTAGGTTAAAGTGTTAATAGTGTACTGTTCCTTTCGTTTTTTTTCGTGTTGTTCCACTTACAATAAAGGTTGTTACACTAATAATAAACTAAATCCCAGACATTTTTGGGGGCTCAGCCGGGATTTAACCAGTCAAAAGTGGTCAATAAGTGGGATATTTGCGTGTGAGATAAGAAAGTCATTTTGTCGGCGAAAGACGGCACTACGTTGCTAGTTAGCGACTTAAAGGAACGACTAAGGAAACGAGAGCTCAGCCTAGCAGGTACAATGGCGGAACTCCTGGCCCGTTGGCAAGAAAGTGAAGCGTCCGGGCTGGACGAAGAGAAAAAGGAACACCCGGAAACTTTCCAGTATGCACAGTTTTCCGACGAAATGGAAGGGGCCGTTGGAGGAATAACAGAACCGTGCCTGATACCGGAAACTCCGTTTCTAAGCGAGGAGCAAAGGCGGGAAAACCGTGAATTGGACTTACTTCGCCGCGAAATGGCGCTCAAGGAGCGAGAATTAGAAATAGCACGGCGTGAAAACGCAATGTTGAGAAGAATGCAGAATAGTACCGACGTATATGTAGAACAGCCAAACTTAGTGGCTAGGCGTCTGCGAGTAAGCGTGGAAACGGTTGCGACGCTGCTCGGAAATTTTGATGGGCAATCAGAAAAACTATCGATGTGGGCGAATCGTGTCCGGATCTTAAAGAGGAATTACCAGCTCAGCGATGACGAAGTGAGAATTTTAATCGGTATGAGGCTGCAGGGAAGGGCCCGAGAGTGGTTGGATTACCACTCCGAGTTTTTGGAAATGGAAATAGATGAATTCCTCAAACAACTAGAAAAAGTGTTTTACCGTCGCCCAAGTACAATGTTCGTGAGGAAGCAATTCCAAGATCGTACCTGGAAGGGAGGCGAGCCGTTTGAAGACTATTTTTACGATAAAATGGTTTTGGCGAGTCGGGTGCCGGTGGAAGACCAAATCGAGTTGGTAGATTATATTATCGAGGGAATCCCGGACCCGTTGCTAAGAAATCAAGCGAGGATGCAATGTTTTGCTGCCCCGGAGTTAGTGTTAAGAGCGTTTGAGAGGGTCTGGCTGCCAGCGGACCCAAGGAGTACAGCGAGCAGCCTCCGCAGACAGCAGACGGAGACGACGGCAGCGGAGAACCGTGCGGTTGTATCGCGAGCCGATAGTGACCGAACCAGCCCAGGAGGCACATCTTTTTGGAAGAGCACGATCCCGGTGCAACCCACGAGACGGTGCTACTACTGCGGGGATAGGAAGCACCAAAGCGTCGACTGCCCTACCAGTACCATCGGAACGACGGAAAGCGCGGAAAGACATACGCGTCGGGGCCCATTCCGTGAGTACTCTCGTTGATTCGGGTAGCGATTTAAGCCTCATGCGGGCGGCGACGTACATAAGAATTGGGGCACCGACGGTGACGGCTCAAAAAATCCAGTTTCGTGGTGTTGGCACGGGCGAAATAACGACGCTAGGTAAAACGGAAGTTAGGGTCGACATTGATGGGGAGGAATATGAAATCGCGTTCCACGTCGTATCCAACACGTTAATTTCTTACGATGCAATCATTGGGTATGACTTTTTGCGGGAAAATGACGTCAGTAAGCGAAACGGCACTATCGCGATCTCCAAAATACCTAATGTTATTCAAGATTTACCGGAGGTGGCGCACATTAGCAAAGAAGTACGTGGGGCTGATCTCACTCATGTTTTTGAGCCCGAGATTCGGGCGAAGCTCACTAAATTGATTTTAAATAACGAACCTTAGATCTAGCGAACGGATGTTTCCACGTCCCGGTAGACGAAGAAAGTATAAAATATACAGTCTTCGTTGTTCCGTCGGGACAATTAGAGTTTTGCCGAATGCCCTTCGGGTTATGCAACGCACCTGCCGTATTTCAGCATATTATTTGTTTGATCTAGAGATCAAGTTGCGACCGAGTACGGACTCGAGATAAAGTAGGCGAAATGTCATTTCTTGCAAACGCGAATCAAATATTTGGGCTACGAAGTTGAAAATAATAGCGTCAGGCCGTCCAGACAAAAGAAAGTCGCCGTCGAGCATTTCCGGGAACCTACGAATGTACGTATCTACGTTACAGAGCTTTTTAGGGCTTACGGGCTATTTCCGTAAATTCGTATCAAATTACTTGCTAATTGTACGACCGCTTACTAAACTGTTGCGCGAGAAAACCGATTTTCACTTCGCGGAAAAGGAGCGACGCTCGGTTAAGGAAATTAAGGATATCTTAACCAGCGAGCGAGTACTGCGGCTGTATTCAGCGACGGCAGAAACCGAATTACATACGGATGCATCGGCAGTAGGGTTCGGAGCGGTGTTGCTGCAAAAGGATATCGAAGATCGGCTGTGGCTTTCGATATATTTTGCGAGCGGCAAAACGACCGTAGCCGAGGAAAAATATCACAGCTACGAGCTTGAAGTCTTAGCGGTGGTAAAAGCTCTGAAGAATATCCGCGTGTATTTGATCGGCATGCCGTTCAAAATAGTAACGGATTGCCAAGCAGTAAAAGATATCTGCGCGCGCGTAGTTAGGTGGGCGATGTTTATGCAAGATTTTGACTACGAAGATACGTCGATAGTAGTAGTCACATGTTTTATTTATGTTGCAAATTGTATTTAAGATGAATGCAACATTCACGTAATAACGTTCCTTTTTTTTCATAATATCGTAAGTATATATGTATCTAACGTCAAGTACGCTTCACTACGTGCAAAACATTTTTCCTATGTAAAATTAAACTTCTAACACTTTTTTTGTACATAATGATGTACAAAAATTGGCCAATTTTATCATTTGTACAATGTATCGAGTAAAAATGATTTTTTCTTGTATTATTAAGCGTTCAGCAAGATTCAAAAAGGAGGATAACTGTGGGCATCGTGTCGATGCTAGAGGGTAGTGTCCTCCGGGAGGGTGGCTAAACGAACATTCACGATTGCACCAGGCCGTAAATGGAACAACGCGGTATACAGAGGCTTGATTAAAATATTAATTGAGATGGAAATAATGATTCGACGCGGTCCGATGACTACCCCACCTCTTTTCTTTGATATTTTAATGTACGCTTCTGAATAGACTCTCAACCCTGATCAATCTAACCAACGAATCGTCGATCTCGAAAATTACGTTGTTGCTCGTCCATTTGTAGTAAGATGCATTTGTAATAAAAGAATAGGAGAGAATGAAAATTTTACATCATCGAAAGAAATAATAACTTGAAACTTGTAATAGAAGAAGAAACAGTTTGTTAGTATGTTTATCTTTATATTAAGATTACATAAAATAAATCGAAACGGTTGATATACATTCTTTCTAATTGCAAGACACATATCTGATTTTGTATTAAGAAACAGGTTTTCATTTATTTCCAGCACACAATGCGATCGATGAAAAATTTAGATATTGTGAGAGAGAATAAAAAATATAATGTTGGTGCAACAACAGCTCGGAATGTTCTCTCATATTTTTGTTTTGTTTAGTTTTGCTTCCGATATCTCTCATTTACTTTTCAATTCGATACGTTGTGTTTCTGTTTGTAAAAAAAATATAATAAAGTATTAATCGTTATTCACATATACAGTCAACCCTGCTATAACACGATTAATTCGTACCGTATTATATGGAAACGGCGCTATAAGAAACTCGCAATCAGAATTAGTACAAATCAGATTATTCGTACCGCATTATATAAAAACCACGTTAACATTAGAACTACCAACATAGTCAAAATGATTTGCTTTGAATTTTTTGACGCTGTTTCTTTTTCAATTTTCTATGGCTATCTTGAAGACTGTAGGCGATTGAGTTGATCCAGTTTTTGTCCCTTTCATTTATTTCATTCAGACATATTTATTTTATAATTTTCAATATATTGAATTAATCGTTGGCAGATCTAATGTTAAGTGAAACTCAGAAGTAAGTAAAATACTAATTAGTTTATTCGTTCTGGGTTATATAGATTATAATTTTAAGAAATATAGTTTTATTCCTAAATAAAATAAGTAATCTAAATTTGTAAATTTCAAGACGTTAAATAAAATAAATATGGCCACCAGTGGCCACGGGCCCCGCAACCTGTCTGTGGAAATTGGACTTACATCACTTTCATAATATAATCGATGGCTATGTAATTTCTTTTAGCGACCAATTTTAAGTTGAACAAAGCATTAGCATTTTTATAGATATTAAATAATAAGTAGTTACAAATAAAAAGTTTATACTAAATTAAGCATAAATTGCGTGATACTTCATTTTCTTTAAATGGACTTACACCACTTTCAAGATAAACAGTCCATTTAACAGTGGCTTACTGCACAAGCATTGTATTTCCACGTTTAGTGTTTCTGAAAAGCATGTACTGAAGTAATAGATTCGAAGTACCAATGTCGTCGCTTTTAAAAGAAGATAAGTATTACGGAAATTCATCGTTTTCCAACCAAGTGATTCCATTTTGAGCAATGCTGCCATTACATGCATATTTGCCGTTACTGTGGTCGACGATTGTCGTGATATGCTTCGATCTTCGAGGAGAGCGTGAGTGACTTCGAGAATTATTAACGATATATTAATTATAAGATTAAAATAAAACAAAATTACACAAAATTTAAATTTAAATTCTCGCTGATGCATATTGTTTTTGTTATGTACATACGTACCTCGTCGATACAGAACCAAAAAATATCAGTTGCAGCATTATAGAACCGAAACCGGAACCGATAGAAGAACTGAAAATTGACAGTTACGGAAACAATATGGGACCGATATTTCACTTCTGCGGAGCCGACACCAAAAACAATATATCTATTTATTTAATTTATCTACATTTACAAAATTTCCTTGGATCTCGCAACTGTTTCACTCACAAACGGTTATTTTTGGAACTGTTTCAATCCCTGGATTATAGATCAAGGGTTTGTGAATATATAAAACGACAAAAGAGGTAGTAGACGTTAACCGAAAAGTTTCGGTCCCACGTACAAATGAATACTACAGTGAAGGTTCCATCTGCTTCAAAAGAAAATAATGACACGTAGAAGATACAAAGCGATAGTAATAAAAAATTTGTGCATGAGGATGTGTGTGTAGTACCAAGTATTTAACCAGTCAGCTGTGACGCGCTCTTTTTGGAGCGCACATCTACGTGTGTCACGAAAATCACGCAATAACGGGTATAGTCGTCAAACACAGAGTAAGTCCCGCTGTTGAACTAATGGATCAAAAAAATCGACGTTATCTTATCAAACGAACAATTTTCTTACTAATATTTATTAATTTACTTAACGTATACATATACTATATACATAATATAGCGGAAACTTAGAACAAATTAAATGTTTGTAAAAATTAAAAATTCAGGCTGCTTCTTTCGAATGGTATTCACGAAAACAGGGAATACATACTATTATGTATCACGAATCAGTTTCAAGCTTTAGCATTGGGATAATTACTTTTAGACTTTTAATTTTGCATTATAATATGCAGTTCCAGCTAGAGCATACGGGGATACATGAATCTATCTCAATTTATTTATAATTTTTATTTATTTGTTTAATTTCGTCTTGACCTCTAAAGGTTCTAAACAATTTTAAATTGTATAGCAGGATGAGGTGGTCAAAAGTGCCCTTCAACCGATTTCAATGGGGGTGGTATCATTCGATAGATAATGCTCGGCGATCATTGTGTACCAATTTTTAACCAAGTATCTTGACCGGAAGGGTAGTTATGGGGAAAATTCAAAAAACGGGGTTTTGCCCCATTTTGCCTAGTTATTGAGGGGCAAACAATTCGAAAAAATTCTGACATATTCTACATAGTACCATACATGTTTGAGATTTTTTTCAGATTTTTCCATTGAAGAACCTAAGTGTAACAAATGAGCAAACGCAAAAAAAAAAACAGAAAAAAGTAGATTTCCTATCGAGATCTTCGAGTGACAACTTTTTGCAAATTACATTAACAATCCAACACTCATGATTGTTATCTCCAATTTTTTTCAGATTTTTAAACCGCCTGCGTCATTGTGAAAAAAATGAAAAACCGATTTGCGCGACGCATTTCGATGGGAAACGCCATGATCCAGTTATTATTTCCTTATTCTTCGATTACAGTATGTTCATTTTGTGACTTTCAGTGTTTCTGCCACGAAGCAATTACATGTTAATATAGAGAATCGAATTAATTAAATCAATTGTGAACTTGATTTCATTGTGTTCCTGATCTGCAAGAATTTTTAAAGTTTTTTCAAGTGAACGATTTGGCGCAGTTGGTAGGGCGTCTGTCTGCGGAAGCGCTGGACACTATTTTGTCGCAGGTTCGAATCCCCATGGGGAACTTGATATTTTTTTTTTCATTTTTAAAAATTGTCAACTACATAACAATAATTAGTTGCTATTTTCAAACATTTAAAAGTATTTTTGGAAATGTCTAAGGAATGCGATCCAGTATAGCAAATTCGTGCTAGATAAATAACTTTTCATAAAAATGTAAAAGTATAGCATAGTAAGTTCGCGCATCCGCACTTTTTTAAACTTTGACGGTCATTTGTTACTATTTGCAACAACCAATTTTAATAAATATATACACTAAAATATTCGGCATGATTTCCTCTATCTTCTAAGACAAAGGGTATAGCAGGATAAGGTGGTCAAAAGTGCCCTTGAACCGATTTCAATGGGGGTAGTCTCATTCGATAGATAATGCTCGGCGATCATTGTGTACCAAATTTTAACCCTTTATCTTGATCGGAAGGGTAGTTATGGGGAAAATTAAAAATCAGGTTTTTGGCCCTTTTCCCCCATTTATTGAGGTGTAAAAAATCCGAAAAAATTCTGGCATATTCTACACGGTACCGGACATGTTGGAGAATTTTTTCAGATTTTTCCGTCGAAGTACCTAAGCGTGAAAAATGGGCAAAGTCAAAAAAAACGGAAAAAAGAAGATTTCGTATCGAAATCTTCGAGGTACAACTTTTTGTTTTATATAGTAACAATCTAACACCTACGATTGTTATCCCCAATTTTTTTCAGATTTTTAAACCACCTGCGTCATTATGAAAAAAATCGAAAACCGATTTTCGGGACGTATTTTGATCTAAAACGCAAGAAGTAATTGTTATTTTTCCATTATTTTCATAGAGTATGTTCATTTTGTGGTTTTTAATGTTTTACCATTACAGATAATTTCATAACAATAAAAGGAATTGAGATAACTCACTTATCTGTAAACTATGTGTTACATTATGTACCATAATTTTGAACGTTCTTTCAACAGCAGCAGTGGCCACGCGTCTAGAGTGTCTGCTTTGGAACCGCTATGAACTTTTTGTCGCGGGTGCGCGTCCCGGAAGGTATATTTTTTTTTCTTTTTTTTTTAATCTGTAAATGCATAAAAATAATCAATAATCATTTTTAACAGCTATTGCGATAATCCTAAATGCATAAAAAATGTATATCGTATAGAAAATAGTTTTAGAGCATATCTGTTGTTTTGCCGGCTCTCTCTAGCAATATGTTATCCCATGGTTACGGATATTTTTAAACATTTAAATTACGGAAATGTTAACTTATTATGGTATATAAAAATGTATATTCGGCACTAAAGGAACGGAGTTTATACCTTGACAAATTCCTGCCGAAATCATGTTGAATGAAAACAAAAGTTCCTTTCTTTTGGTAGATTATTATTTTTCGTCATAAGTACTAGTTTGTTATTTGTTCCGAAATCATATAGAATAAATAATACGTTTGAGGGCCATAACTGTACAATAGATACAATCGTTAAAATTGCTTTATCGTTATATACGAATTTACTTCTTAAGCTTTTAGATATCTTACTGATGAGCATTTGTATCGCTGTCAAAATACCTTTAAGAAATAGAGGCATATAATTTAGTTTGCAGGATTTTATTATTTTATTGCGCCTGCTCCAACATCACACGAACCCTTCCTGTCCGTAAGCCTTCACCAATGGCCTGCTGGCATTGAAGGTTTGGCGCAGATACTAAGCTAATCCCCTATAGGTATTTATGTTATATTGGTCAATTCACTGTTAAATGGTTTCTGTCTCTACCTAGTCACATGGAACTGTACATACTTAAAAAAGTACAAATATTCATAAATGGTAACATACCCAGCATTAAATCGGTTTGACACATTCGAGACAATAGCGGAGACCCAACCATACACTGTCTTCCCTACGCTCATTTCAGAATTAACAAATTAAAAATGGCAATATAATACAAACCAATAGAAATTAATATTTTCCAAGTTTCGAGCATATCCCCTCCATGTCAACGATTCTTCTTTGAATATAAGGGAAAGAAACATGCAAGTAAAGTAATCATTAAATGCATATACTCTGTTAGTGCAAGTGTTGTGATCTTTGGTGCCGAATATACATTTTTATATACCATAATAAGTTAACATTTCCGTAATTTAAAAGTTTAAAAATATCCGTAACCATGGGATAACATATTGCTAGAGAGAGCCGGCAAAGCAACAGATATGCTCTAAAACTATTTTCTATACGATATACATTTTTTATGCATTTAGGATTATCGCAATAGCTGTTAAAAATGATTATTGATTATTTTTATGCATTTACAGATTAAAAAAAAAGAAAAAAAAAATATACCTTCCGGGACGCGAACCCGCGACAGAAAGTTCATAGCGGTTCCAGAGCAGACACTCTAGACGCGTGGCCACTGCTGCTGTTGAAAGAACGTTCAAAATTATGGTACATAATGTAACACATAGTTTACAGATAAGTGAGTTATCTCAATTCCTTTTATTGTTATGAAATTATCTGTAATGGTAAAACATTAAAAACCACAAAATGAACATACTCTATGAAAATAATGGAAAAATAACAATTACTTCTTGCGTTTTAGATCAAAATACGTCCCGAAAATCGGTTTTCGATTTTTTTCATAATGACGCAGGTGGTTTAAAAATCTGAAAAAAATTGGGGATAACAATCGTAGGTGTTAGATTGTTACTATATAAAACAAAAAGTTGTACCTCGAAGATTTCGATACGAAATCTTCTTTTTTCCGTTTTTTTTGACTTTGCCCATTTTTCACGCTTAGGTACTTCGACGGAAAAATCTGAAAAAATTCTCCAACATGCCCGGTACCGTGTAGAATATGCCAGAATTTTTTCGGATTTTTTGCACCTTAATAAATGGGGGAAAAGGGCCAAAAACCTGTTTTTTTAATTTTCCCCATAACTACCCTTCCGATCAAGATAAAGGGTTAAAATTTGGTACACAATGATCGCCGAGCATTATCTATCGAATGGACTACCCCCATTGAAATCGGTTCAAGGGCACTTTTGACCACCTTATCCTGCTATACCCTTTCAACTTCGCAGCGTTTATACTTTTCGCGTAATGCCTCATTTTCTGCCAAAATTTGGTGTTTTTACAAAAATTCATTTTACTAAAAAACTGAGGGTGATGGAGCAATTCTGCCGACGGTTTCGTGTTTAGGATGACTAACTCTACGAGGATCACCCATTGGATATTTGAGAAAAAAAAATCGTGTTGAACAGTGTAATTATCCTTCCGGTCAAGATACAGGGTTAAAATTTCGTACACAATGGTCGCTGAGCATTGTCTATCGAATGAATCCACGCACATTGAAATCGGTTGAAGGACACTTTTGAGTCCCTATCCTGCTGTACCCTTTTTCACTGGAGATGAGTTTCTCTTATCGTCCTTTTTCTTTCAACTCACTTCTTGCAAACAGCTCTGTATATTTGTCGATAAAGAAGGTTACATAATTTTAACTACAGGTAGCCCTCCTACAACACGGTTTCGCTATAACACGATTTATGAATTGCGGAAACCCTTCTACAACACGGCATCCTATAACACAGTTTCGCTATAATATGACAAGAAAATTGTAAAAACCTTTATACAACATTGTACTTCTACAGCCGCGGCGAGGCTTGCCATTTTAAAGATACAGTGTGGCGTAAACTATTTTGATTTCATCTCCGTCGCTTGAAAACAAAAGTATTTCACGCTGCTCATCGGCAGTCTGCGTCGAGCCACGGTGTGTCAAAGAATAACTTTTTCGTCTTTAAGATATTAAGGAGAAATTAACATTGACCCAGTAAGCACCAAAAAGCAAACTAAAATTACAGATTTTTTAAAGAGGAAAAAAGATACAAAAACTGCAAATGAAGAAAAAGTTCTGAAAATTGAAGGCGATATCGTTCCACCGAAAAAACGTTCTCGATTGATTATACCGAGCAGTGACGATGAAGAAATTTATTAAATTATAGTTGCATTAAATTAAAATAATATTTTTTGTTGTGTGTTGTACATACATTAATATTTTTAATAAAAATTAAGTTGTTTATGTAGAATTTAAAAAAAAAATTTGTTTTTAATAAGTTTTCCGAACGTAACCCCTCTTTTGTACAGGGTGTAAAAAAATTAATGGTCATAGCTTTAAGGGGTTGTTCTACACCTCTAGATCCATGGAGATTTGCGAAAAAAACCGGCCGCAAAATTCGGGAAAGGGTAGCAAATTTTTTTTATTGGCTCGTCGTATTCGTCTGGTTACGTAGGTAAAATGTCTGAGAGGAACCATGGGTTAGAAACGAACCGTTCTCTCACAAATTAACTTTTAATTGGGCCTCCCGATTAAAATTTCGCCATTAGTTAAAGCAGAGGCAACGTAAACCAAGCTAGAAAATAGGGCACTGTGTCACCGAACCAGAAGAGAAGTGTAAGTGTTTATACTCTTCTTCCCGGGTGGGCCCTTGAGCGAACCCGATACCAAACGCAGGTCACTGACATTTTCTAGTCATTTTCTCTCTCTTCAATTATGTTGCCTCTGTTTCAACTATTGGAGGTAGCAAGGGTACCTCATGTGTTTTCTTTCGAAAGGTCGGTGTCTCGAAGGCTGCCATATGGGCGAAATTTTAATCGGAAGGCCCAATTAAAAGTTAATTTGCGAGAGAACGGTTCGTTTCCGACCCATGGTTCCTGTCAGACATTTTGCCTATGCAACAAAACGAATACGATGAACCAATAAAAAAAATTTGCTATCCTTTCCCGAATTTTGCGGCCGGTTTTTTTCGCAAATCTCCATCGATCCAGAGGTGTAGAACAACCCCTTAAAGCCATGACCATTAATTTTTTTACACCCTGTACAGATTCGAACACATTTAAATAAGTCAAATAGGGCATGACTGTTAAAATAGACTAGATATACAAATGACTTAAAGTATATTTAGCCGAAAAATTACTGAATAATTGAAAGATTTCTGTATACATTTTTAAAAGTAATCTGTAACTTCATTACATTTCTCAAATTGATTATATTGCCGTTGGAAAGATATTCTGTCGATCTAAATTCTGCTTTCATTCGGCTTCCATTGCATAAAAAGTTTCCTTTCAAACAAAAAGGGGGGAAAAATCGACCGATAAGCATTATCAGTAACCATTATCAGCCAATGGCGATTAATCCGTCTCCATGCACGCTTGCAGCAAAAAAGCGAGAGCAAGAGGAGGCTGGCAGAGCAAAAAGAGACAAAAAAGACGAGAAGTATTCGTGCTAGAACAATGCGATCCAAAACACCAGTCGGATATCGCTGGTTTCATTCCAGCTACATCGCCAATTCGCTAAACAAACAACCCGAGACCCTCTCTCCCATTCTAACACACTAACTCTTATCCTGACTCTCTTATTCTCGGCCTATTCCTCTCACCCTCAGATCCATCCTACATTTCCGTTTTCGATCTCTCTCTCCCTTGCTCTCTCGTCCTCTGTCACACTTTTACAAGCTCTTTCTTCCTCTCTACCTCTCCTCTTCCCCACCTGTGGTCTTTTTCCAATCACACTCTCTTGCACTTATGGTGTGTCTCGGTCTGTTGTACATTTTTTTTCTCAGACATATACATCACAACTGTGACTCTAGTGCTTTAGATTTCTCTCTCCCTCTCTCAGTCTGCTTCTTGCTGCCTCCCTCTCTTTCTTTGTGTCATTCATTTCTCAGAACCTTTCGATTTCAACCTCTTATTTGTGTTCGCTTACTCTACAATTTCAGCCAAGAGTTCTTGCTCGCGCGCATTGACTCCCATTTTTTTCATCCTCGATTGCATGTTCTCACTCTTTCTCTGATACTTCGCCGCACCCACTCTCAGCCATGATTAATGGCGTTGTTACTCTAGTGCTGTAGATCTGACTCTCTACAACTCTAGCGTTTCAACTTCCTGTCGCAGTCTCTCTTTGTCTTCCTCACTCGTTCACGCTCTAGAACGTTTACCCTCGCTTTCGTTTTCTACCACACGCAATGCCATTGTTGCTTTCTCATTCCCTTGGTCAAGCTTCAATAGAGCAATTCTGCTGTATAATTTTATAACTACCCGGGAAAAAAGGATCATGCATAATCATGTTCAATTATACATGGTTATATATAAAACATTCATGCATGGACATGTATCAAATTTGTCTCTGCATGAACATGTACAATTACGTATAATCATGGATGATAAAGTTACGAAAAAACATCATATATGGGTTGACATGATCATGTATTCTTACGTGTGATCATACGGGATTAAATTGGAGTAAAGGATCATGTATGATTCGACATGATTATATGCATTACAAGTCGTGATTATACATAATAACGTAAACGTTATTTATGTATAATCACTGTCTGTAAATAAGGCCGCATTATGCATTGGTTTTTTTCCGGGAAGCATCAGACTACCCGAAAGCATATCGTACGTTTCGTCCTTATACACTAACTGAACCGCTGTGCGAGAACTAGCGAGAAACTTGACCGCTTCACTGGTATGTTACGAAATATCAATATTTCTGACAGAAAACTATGTTGCTGTCACGACAAAAGTTATCTCAATACATTATTTATACTTTATTTGTTATAAATTTTAATAGCCCATGTAAATATTATGATAAATATTTAAATTTATAACAAATTGACGTGTGCACCTTCAATCGCGGTAGCCGCGTAGCGGCCAGAGAAGGAAGTACGCAAAGCGTAGTTTGAAAGTCTCCGCCAGTTAGCACTATACTTGTCCTTCGGCGCGAAAATTAGAAGACTCTATTTCACGATACATTATATTCATTTGCTTTAAAATTAGTGTACAATGAAGCCGGATATGTTTTATTATACTTCTACATGGAATGTGCAGTAACTAAAATTCTAACAATTGTATTATATGTAAATGTATAATGTATACTGATCATCAATTAACGTACAATGTACAGGGTGTTTCAAAAATATTTGTCATGGCTTTCAGGGGTTGTTCTACACCTCTGGATCGATGGAGATTTGCGAAAAAAACTTGCCGCAAAATTCGGGAAAGGGTAGCAAATTTTTTTTATTAGCTCATCGTATTCGTCTTGTTACGTAGGCAAAATGTCTGAGAGCAACCATGGGTCAGAAATGAACCGTTCTCTCGCAAATTAACTTTTAATTGGGCCTTCCGATTCAAATTTCGCCCATACGGCAGCCTTCGAGTCGCCGACCTTTCGAAAGGAAACACATGAGATACTCTTGCTAGCTCCAATAGTTGAAATAGTGGCAACATAATTGAAGAGAGAGAAAATGACTAGAAAATGTCAATGACCTGCGTTCGGTGTCGGGTTCTCTCAAGGGACCACCCGGGAAGAAGAGTATAAACACTTACACTTCTCTTCTGGTTCGGTGACACAGTGCCCTATTTTCTAGCTTCGTTTACGTCGCCTCTACTTTAACTATCGGCGAAATTTTTATCGGAAGGCGCAATTAAAAGTTAATTTGCGAGAGAACGGTTCGTTTCTGACTCATGGTTCCCCTCAGACATTTTGCCTACGTAACAAGACGAATACGATGAGCCAATAAAAAAAATTTGCTACCCTTTCCCAGATTTTGCGGCCGGTTTTTTTCGCAAATCTCCATCGATCCAGAGGTGTAGAACAACCCCTTAAAGCCATGACCATTAATTTTTTTACACCCTGTACCATAATTTTGAACGTTCTTTCAACAGCAGCAGTGGCGACGCGTCTAGAGTGTCTGCTCTGGAACCGCTATGAACTTTTTTGTCGCGGGTTCGCGTCCCGGAAGGTATATTTTTTTTTCTTTTTTTTTTTAATCTGTAAATGCATAAAAATAATCAATAATCATTTTTAACAGCTATTGCGATAATCCTAAATGTATAAAAAATGTATATCGTATAGAAAATAGTTTTAGAGCATATCTGTTGTTTTGCCGGCTCTCTCTAGCAATATGTTATCCCATGGTTACGGATATTTTTAAACATTTAAATTACGGAAATGTTAACTTATTATGGTATATAAAAATGTATATTCGGCACTAAAGGAACGGAGTTTATACCTTGACAAATTCCTGCCGAAGTTATGTTGAATGAAAACAAAAGTTCCTTTCTTTTGGTAGATTATTATTTTTCGCCATAAGTACTAGTTTGTTATTTGTTCCGAAATCATATAGAATAAATAATACGTTTGAGGGCCATAACTGTACAATAGATACATTCGTTAAAATTGCTATGTCGTATAAATTGCTATATATTGTTATGTCTTTAATAATAAAAAAAAAAATGACAGAAGAAAACTTAAGTCCCACATGGAGATTCGAACCCGTAACAAAAAAGTGTCCAGCGATTCCACAGGCAGACACCATAGCCACTGCGCCATTAATGCTTTTGAAAGAACGGTTAAAATTCTAGGTTATAAAGATCGTACAATCAGCAATTTATTTAATTATCCCGATATTGTTCTTTAACATCTACATATTTCTATGCAGAAACATTGAAGGTCACAATATGAACATACTGTATTAAAATCATGCAAGAATGGCAGATAATGGGCGAGTTTCAGCCCAAAATGTGTCCCAGAAATCGGTTTTTGATTTTTCCGTCCGTGATGCACCGTACTCAAAAAATCTGAAAAAATTAGGGTATAACAATGATAACATTATGCAACTACTGTAAAAAGGAAAAAGTTGTGCTCGGAAGATTTCAATACGAAATCGATGTTTAAAAAATTTTTTTTCGGTTTTTCATTTTTCGTGAGTGGAACTTACAAGGAAAAAATCTGAAAAAAATCCCTAACGTGTGCATTCATATTTAGAATGTGTCAGAATTTTTTTGGAATTTTTGCACTACATTAATTGGGAAAAATGACGCAAAAACTGATTTTTCGATTTTACCCTATAACTACCCTCCCGGTGAAGGTACCGGATTAAAAATTTGTGTGCAATGGTTTTTCATTATCACCTATCGAATGACCCATCGTCGAATAAAATCGGCTCAAGGGCACTTTTGATCCCCTTATTCGGCTGGACCCTTTAGGTATAGTTTAATGTATAGTAAGACATGATGTCATATATACTGTACATGATCAGGTATGATCATGCATGGAGTCGCGACAAAATGAGAATTAATTGTGCATGGTCAGGCATGGACATGTATTGAATTATACATGATTATTCATTTTCATACATAAAGGCATACCTGATTATATCTGATCATGTATAACAAAGCATAATTATGCATGATCCTTTTTTCCCGGGTAACATATTTTCGTACTTTGATCTCATTTTAGTATTCTTTTTTTAAGCTCAAAGACAATTAAATGTGACAATTTATGTTTAAATTTTCTATAACATAATGTTCTTTCACAATTGTGCATTTTTTATAACTTTAACTTTCGTCAAACTTGATTTGTGAATTAACATGTACGTGTAAATAACAATAACTGAAAATGGTCTTGGTGATTAAAAGCCAGCTGGCTGTGCGTGTGTGTCTTTCAGTTAGAACAATAGATTTCATTTGAAGAATGTTTCTACTATTAATGGTGATTGAAAATAAGTGTCTTATTCTTCCATTTCATACTTTGGGATAACAATTTATTTGGCAGCTTGTATCTATAATTTTCTTTTGTAATGTCTGAGTTTACCTATTTTATGTGAATTAAACGGCCAACTAGAATCCAACGTAGAATATTTTTAATTCCCCATTGGCAATCTGTTTAGAATGTTGAATCATCGTTTTTGTCAATAAAATATGTTGAGTAAAAACTGCTTTTCTTAATGTAATAGTATCTAGCGCTGCAGAAAGAAATATCATTTTCTTTTTATGCTGAAAGCATATTATCATATAGGTATTGCGTTGTGCGCATTGAAGTCTCTGCGATACAGGAACAAGAGAGATATTTACACAAGCCAACCTAACTCTCCTTTTTCTGTTTACGGAGACCAAAGTATATGGCAGAAAAAGATGATGGTGAATGTAATACGTAACTCTTTATTCAGATTACATGAAAAGTACAAATCTGAAAAAGGTCCGTGTTTTTCTGTTATCTGCAAACTAATAACTTCCCTCATGGTTCTATCGTACTAAAGGAAAAGATAATTCGATACGAAGCAGAAATTTGTCTTTATTTCATGGCGAGGTATGTCAAGCATTCGCCGAAACGTTCGCTGATATTTACCAACAATCAAAAATGAAAGTAGTAAAAACACCTGGACATTGAAAAATGAGACAGCGTCCATGTTGAATGCATCGAAATAAAGTTTTTCCAGTTTTACTACATTTGTAATATATATTTTAAACGGGCGATATACCGGGCGCATACAACCATATGGCGAGTGGCAATATCTTGGTCTGATTCGTCCGAGGGCTAGAGACGTCTCTCAATTGCACGTCATGTTCAATTCTAACGTGCTACTGGCCAAAAAAGCCACAAGTCGGTTATGTCGTCATGTAAATGTTTCTGTTCTGCTCTCTCTAGAATTGCTCTGTTCTTACAATTAGTTTGGCGCAAATAGTAGGTGCAAGCGACGACCAAAACACTTGCCACGCAACATCAGGACGCTTGTGCCAGGTAATAATGTCCGAAGTTGCGCAAATATGTGCATGTGCATGTGTGATGCATTTCTGTCGTTTGCGTTAATTTTTTTCTTTTCGACTTGTCTTGTTTTTTTATGAACAGCATATCATTGTTTTTGCAGTTGAATTTTTCCAGTAATCGGGTTCGGTAATTTTCCATCAGTTTCTTCTTATTTTTCATGTATGTATATTATATATACATATTTCATGTACATATGTTTATTGCAACAGCAACTACTCAACTTGTCTAATAGAATGCACATTTTCGTTTATTCGTCGTGTTTTATCAGTGGATGCTAAGCGGGCAATTCAATTCAAAGGGTCACATCGATCATAGCTGACACGTGGTGATAAACCGCCATAAATCGCACCCTCGGCAAGAAAGATTCGGTTGGCCAGTCCATCATTTTGAGTACATCTTGTTAGTTTACTTCAGCAGTTCATGACAGAAGTGAGATTACATCCTCGAAATCGAAAGCCTAGAAAAGTAGTTTTTGTTTCCGGAGACGAGGCAACCAATTAACATTGTTACGTTTCCCGATGGAGAAGTAAAGGTGAGAAGAAAAAATCGTCTCGGTGTTACTTCCACTGACAACAAGATACTTCCGTGAAAAATACGTCAACTTCAGAATGAATGTGTTTACAAGATAGAAATGGACGGACGAAATTCTTCAAACATTTGCGAAAAAATTAATCAGTTTTCGATTGACCATACACTGCTATAAAAAATTTTGAAAGAATTATTTTTTCTTTATTATTGTCAAGGCCATTTTCATTTTTGAAAATGGTACTTTGTATTTTTTACTTACGAGGAAAGAATTGCAATTGGGAATAACGGATTTGAATGAAACTGTGGGTTTGTAGAGTGAGCCAATATCGATATCTATAATAACATATTAACTTATCAATCGAATTGCCCCCCTGTGAGGCGTGGGTCCAACGTTGGGAAATTCTGTCCTAGATCTTGACTGACATGAGCTTCAGTTCAAAAGTGGAGTAAACAGGACAAACAGGGGAAGCAGTAAGGTAAAGGTACCAGTAGTTGACCAGTTAAGAGAAATTTTCAATAGAAACAATGGTAACTATTTACTCTGTCGATAACTGGCGAGAGTCGATGCTTGGAGACGTTCTTTGAACATTCTAGATCAGTGATTCCCAAAGTGGTCTATATCGACCCCCGGGGGTCGATGAAGAGCTGCAAGTGGTCTACGTAGGCGAAAAAAAAAATTGGGGGTCTATGAAATGAAAATGGGGGTCAATGGCAAGAAATTTAAAAAATTGCAAAAAACAGTATAATTGATATAACTTTGACATTAAAAAAAATTACAAAAATATAATATTATTAATATAATTAATATCGTCGGTCTAAAACTATTTTCACTTGATCTCGAAGCATTTTATACGCGTCTCAATCTCTCCATAGTATGCGCCTAACTTAGCGTCTCACTCACTCCACAGTGTGCGTTTTACTCACTCCACAGAGCTGTGAGTCTTCTAAAAGAGAAACAACGGTCGGTGCTTTCACTAAAGACCGCGCGAAAATAGCCACGCATCGCATGGACTCATAAATTTCGTGTATTTTTGTGTATTACAGTGTAACCCCTGTAATCCGTATATCTTATTCTCAGGCGTCATTCAGATTGTTCGAGTTGTTTGGATTAATGAAGACACAGAAATTGTATGTTATATGATTGAATGTTAGGAAATATACTTCAATATAGTTAGATAGACCCACAGCAGGGGGTCTACCTAAAATTGAAAAACATGACAAGGGGTCTACGAGAGAAAAAAGTTTGGGAACCTCTGTTCTAGATTATGCACCAAGACCAATTTAAAAAAAAACATAAGTTATACAAAGGGTATAGCACAGCGGTCGGGGAACTTTTTTAATCATTACCCCAAAATATTTTTGTGTAAGTTGATATTACCCCATGGCGAAGAGCAAAAAAAAACGAAATCGCCTCTTTTTAGCATCTTTCATATTATAGCCCCCCATGATAATTTTGAAAAAAAAAAACAATAACTAAAAATATAATTTAAACATCATTTATTCAATTTATCAATGTAATACCTAGTAATACATAACGGTAATAATAGTAATATAAGTGATATATATATATATATAACAATATGCCTGCATATGTCGCTAAATTATTTAAGTTGAAAAAAATACTAACAGGTTTATAAAATAGCAAATTAAAAATATATGCTTTTTACTCACAAAAGTTTCTTTTTTACCCCCAAAAATTTCATTTTTACCCCATTTGGGGTAATTTACCCCGGTTCCCCGACCGCTGGTATAGCAGGATAAGATGGTCAAAAGTGCCCTTGAACCGATTTCAATGGGGGTAGTCTCATTCGATAGATAATGCTCGGCGATCATTGTGTACCAAATTTTAACCCTTTATCTTGATCGGAAGGGTAGTTATGGCGAAAATTAAAAAAACAGGTTTTTGGCCCTTTTCCCCCATTTATTGAGGTGTAAAAAATCCGAAAAAATTCTGGCATATTCTACACGGTACCGGACATGTTGGAGAATTTTTTCACATTTTTCCGTCGAAGTACCTAAGCGTGAAAAATGAGAAAAGTAAAAAAAAACGGAAAAAAGAAGATTTCGTATCGAAATCTTCGAGGTACAACTTTTTGTTTTATATAGTAACAATCTAACACCTACGATTGTTATCCCCAATTTTTTTCAGATTTTTAAACCACCTGCGTCATTATGAAAAAAATCGAAAACCGATTTTCGGGACGTATTTTGATCTAAAACGCAAGAAGTAATTGTTATTTTTCCATTATTTTCATAGAGTATGTTCATTTTGTGGTTTTTAATGTTTTACCATTACAGATAATTTCATAACAATAAAAGGAATTGAGATAACTCACTTATCTGTAAACTGTGTGTTACATTATGTACCATAATTTTGAACGTTCTTTCAACAGCAGCAGTGGCGACGCGTCTAGAGTGTCTGCTTTGGAACCGCTATGAACTTTTTTGTCGCGGGTTCGCGTCCCGGAAGGTATATTTTTTTTCCTTTTTTTTTAATCTGTAATTTTTAATAATCTCTGTCAGGCCACGAGCGCCGCTATACCAAACGTACTCTGCCAGGTACTCCCACCAATATTTTAGTAATGCGAATTGCTCGTGGTCGCAAGAATAATCTCTCGCTCCATTGAATATAAAGAAAACAACAATTTATTGTCCAAATTGTCCCGACCAACTTCAGCTTTGCATAGAATGCTATAAAGTTTTACATTCTACATAACTTTCTTAACCCTCTGACTGCTCAATTTGTGGACTGACATCGCTTCAAAAATTGTTTATTTTTTTTCGTATATTTTAAATCTATATATATATTGGAGAATTGAAAAATCCATCTTTGAAAATAATTCTTTGAAATATTTTGAAAAAAACAATTTCAGAAGTTATCACCAAACTTATATAAATGGTTAAACGGGGAAAAACGGGATGCGCTTTTCAATATAGGAAGACAAATACATGGGCAGATTTTGCTACATTAGAGTTGCCCGTGGAAATCGCGGGATAAGCAGCCAGAGTCCTTTGCGGACGGAGGCATTATTGAATATCGAGAAACAATCAATTATTTAGCGATGAACAAACACTTTTTCATCGGAAAGACAGACTGTTAATGTATACAAGTTGAAATTTACTCTTTGTAAAATAATATTTCAACGATTATATTTTAATTTTTCAACTCTAACCGTTTATATATGCACCGACAAACTATAACTAATTTTTTTCTCAGGGCGCATATATTCGCCCGTCGTCCTCAAAGGGTTAATAAACCATTTTACTTCTTGTGGTATATCTTTTCAAATACCTACGACGATCCTTCGCAAGTATTCAAGTAAGCGTCACCCGAATACGGGCGACGCGACGTGGCCCGATCAGAAACTTTGCTGTCACCCGAATATGGGTGACGCGGCAGTCAACGTGTTAAGTCAAATTTTACCTTTCTAGCGTTTATTGTTTACGTGTAAGGTAAAGGTACCAGTAGTTGACACTTTAAGGAAGTTTTTTCTTATTTGTTTTCATAACTCAGGCTATGTTCACTTTATGGAAAATTTATGATTAGTAGTTGCTGCACAATTTATTCTTCTATTATATTACGACAAGTATTCGTTCTTGCTGACGGTCGTAATTTTTCTTCCTTTTTTTTTTCTAAGAGTAAAATTTGATTCAATAGTTGACACCCAGCGAAAACGAAAGATTTAGTAGTTGACATCCTTTAGTTTCAGTAGTTGACACAGGGAGGAAAACCAATTAATGAACTATCCTTTGTAGTATATGTATACAGGAATTTATTGAATGTTTAAAAAAGATTATTCTTGAGTAACTTTACAAAAAAAAAATATTTAATAGTTAGAAGTTACTTCCTTAAAAAATCTAACTTATTGTTAGTTCGGTAACTGAATACATTTTTCTGGTACTGTTCATTTTAATGGTTTCGTTGATACGAAATACTACAGCTTCCCATTCATAATCTAGCTTATCCATTCTTTCCGGCCACTTTGTCAATGCTGAAATCTCTTACAGAGCAACTTTTTTTCGTAAGAAAATACAACATATTTCCCTATGTCAACTACTGAATAATAGACAATTACAAGTTCCAATAGTTGACACACGGGGAATTTCGGCAATTTAGCATTCTTTGTTGCAAATTTTAATACATAAACTCTTTTTTATGATTCGAATAACATAAACGAATGCCTCTTTATCCGCAATGATTAAATATTACAAACTTACAAGACTTACATTTCAACCAAGTCCTTAGCGATTCACATAAGAAAACGCCCAAAAATCGTAAGAGTCGAGCACGGGTTTGATTAACTGGTTGGTATGACACTTCTCAACGGTGGATTATGAGCAATAGTTCGCAATTAAGCCGGTGAAAGACGATACTATACAAACTGATCAGATTTAATGTTTTCCAACTTGTGGTTTCCTGATTTATTTACATTTTTTGAAGAAGTGTCAACTACTGGTACAGTGTCAACTACTGGTACTTTTACCTTAATACCTCATTTGTTTACTAAAATAGGGTGATTTCATTAAAACTCGTTTTTTCAAAACTCAGAGTGATGGAGCAATTCTGCCGGCGGATTCATATTTCGAATGCGCAACTCTACGAGAATCGCACAGTGCATATTACAAAAAGTTAAGAAAGTTCAAATTTATTGAACAGTGCTATTCATACAAAAGCGAGTACTGGCGTCCTTCTTCTTAACATATTGTTAACCTTAACCTATCACCGGTTAGAATTTAAATAAACTTCAGTATATTTTATTTGTAGATAATGAATTTCAATGAAACTTTGTGCATGATGCTGTTAATTATATTTTATACATGTTATATATTTTAAGAATAAAAAGCACTTACGTATAACGGTATGATTGCTATATGATGCTTTTATGTAAAACACACACTTTACACCTTGTACTTGGATTTTTTTACACCCATGACTATTTTTTCTAACATTTAGTCCTTTAATAGCCATCAAAGACTAAAAGATAAATCAATATCAAGAAAAGTCACCTTTTTATAATAAATGGAATACAGTGAACATACATTTTACAATATACTATATTATCTTGAATTTCAAAAATTGAAATACATACCTAATACAAGTGCATACACGTGTTAACTCGTGATCGATCAACCATGTCTGCTCATGAAAACACGAGTTAACTCGTGAACGATCAACAAAGTGTTAACCAGTACAATTGGCGAGGACTAAGAACTAGATAATTCTTGTAACACTCCTTGTTGAAGCATCTTATCCGACAACTTTTCGATTTCCTTTCGTCGAAGTAGTGGCAAACATTGGAGCGACTACTAAATTGGCAAATTGTTATTGGAGTCTATCGTATACCCAGTCAAATCACACTATTCTATTGAGAACGAATCTGTAGCAAAAACGTCTTAAAATTCCACCAGAAGGTCTTGAAATTGTTGTTTCTTGTCGTTTTGAAGATGGTTGGAACTCTTCTTAAATAATTCTTCAAGTAAATCTGTAATTTTATCAGAGAATTTCACAGACTTAATTTCTTGCGAAACGGTAGCTGAATGCTTTTCAAAATCTATTGATAGCTGGCACCATATTATTATTGAAACTTGATTTTTCAAAAGGAAGACAAATCACAGGAGAGAGCCTAATTCCAAGATTCAATTATCCGTTATATTTGTTAGAAGGAATTCGGGGTGAACCAATGCATTTCCAATTTTAAAATAACACTTCTTCTTTCCGATGTTCCAACAAAACAGAAGTCCTCTTGTGATGAATCACAAGATAAAATGGCATAATATTATTATTTGAACAAAGCCAAAACCATGACCATAATTATGATTTTTGTGTGTTTTCTTTTAACTTTGAAGAAACCAATGAAGGGCAATCTAGAAAAGCTAGACTTGTTAATCTCTCTATTTCGTTAGCTAAAGCTAGTAAATTTTGAATTTGGTTTTGAAAAAAATTCTGAAATTGCACATAATGTGAATTAACGTCGCGTTTTTCTCCAAATCTCAATTCTAATGCTGCATATAACTTTTCAAACTCTAGCCTTTGCAACTGCTCCAAATGAGATAAGACGGATGGAGCAGCACTTTCTAATGAATTAATTAAGGCTACCACATTTGCCTTTTCATCCTAATTATTAATTTCAATAATAACATCAAATTAAGCAATAAATTCACATTAATTTGTACCGCCAAATTTTTCAGGTTTTATATCCTGTATCCCAACAAATAAACCGTGGAACCTTGAAGGGGTAATAATAATAACTACTAGATTTTGATTGCTCCAAGTTTGAAAATTGGGTGCGTTAATAGAATTAGCAGATCTATTTTGCGAAGTAGAAAGTTGAGACTCTAGGTGGCAAAATCTGCCCTGACATAGGCGTTCCATTTCTTGTATCTCCTTCGACAACTCTCGATTTCAGCGGTTGTCGTCCTTATTAATTCGATTCGGAATTTTTTTTAGGAATATTGCCTTGATGGCCATGAAAGAAAAGTCATTATTTCCAGGGTCTTCTCGTGTGGATCGTACACGATTTTCAGAATTTCCCGACACGGGCACACTGCAATCGCGAACAAAAGTGGACATCTCACTACTAACACCATTGTTACGCATCGACCGCGAACGTAAGGGTCTTCTGGTCATAGTAAATAAATCGGTATTCTTTTACAAAACTGTTAACATTAATTGTATCATCCTTTTGATATCGGGGACGTCCAACCGTATAATATCTTTTCTAATATTTTTATAACAAATGATGTATCCCGGTAATATTGGTACTGCTGGGCGTTCCATTTGTAGCAATATACTTAACTGTTAAAATCAAGATATATATTCTAGTCCGAAGTGCTTTATAATACTATAATTGTCCTTAAAAAGTAAAAGACTGTATTCATATTTCCAAGAAAGTGAAGGTGAAACTTTCACCGCGAAAGTTTTGAAAAGATAGTTAACCTTAACTCATTTTAAACATATTTAAAATTTTCTTAAATACAGATTTTGATGAAATTAAAGAACGGTTTCACGGCAACGCTTTTATAGGACACACTACATGTATAAAACAGATGAAAGACAGTAATCGATAATAGTACTTTTTAACCGTTTGAATACCGGGAGGGTTTTAAAAAATTACTTCGAAAAAAGCCAAAAGCCACTTTCGCGCTCTTGAGATTTTATTTCAAAATAAGCAAAAGTTGGTGTTTTATTTTATGTAGAGGACAACAAGAACAATCTTCTCGTGCTTGTATCCTAATTTGGAATTACTTTATATTAAAAAAGAGAAACCTGATGCATTCTTAACAAAGTCTTCCTTCAATTGTCAACATTGAAAAAATGTTCTGGGGTTTCTCGACACAAAAACTGAAGAGCGCGAAAGTGGCTCGTGGTACGCAAACGTTTAATATAGCTACTACACGTTTTTTTTTTAAATCTTTATAAGAATGAAGGTGATCACATTAATTTAACAACAATTTTCCACAGAAACCTCAACTGATCAAAATCAATAACAATTGCTTTAATTCTACCTACATACAAGTGTTAAGTGGGGGACTAATTGTCTAAATATGGAACAAAAAGATTTTTTAAGCTAAACGTCACTTTCTTAACTTGTGCCTTATATTTCCATGTAAATGTCAGTGTAAAATGAAAAGAATGGTCGTTAACAAGTAATTTTTTCTATTTCATTAAGAAACAGGAGATTAGAAATAATCTAGAGTATCCGATTAGAGCGTGCAAGGAATTTTTACGCGATTTAGCCCGCATTTTTCATCAGAGTGGTTTTTACCGTGGAACCGCTTGCAAGTGGAATGTCTCTGGTAATCGACTTGGTACATGCCTGATAAAGCTACCAGTCGCTTTTCAACCGAGCCAGAAGAGCTGCCGACAAAGGAATAATAAGCTAATCGTACCTCTGGTCCGCAAATGGAACCCGCTACGAACACAAGAACGATTCTTGCCACCCTTCCGCCGCTCTTTCTCCGCTCCCTTTCTCCTCCGTCTCCGCCACCCTTCCCGAAGCGGAGAAAAAACCTACCAATGCACCCTTTCCCTACTCCCAGTTTTTTTTGCTGCGTTGTTCCTGTAAGGTCTTTTACGAACTGATGCCACTCTTCTCTACGATTTCTTCGAGCATCAGTAGGGGACTTATCGTTTAAGCACTTTTAGATATTGCTACTAATTTTGTTACAAATTGATTATACTATCTGCCATTATCTATGTGTCGACTTACAGTCCTTGGAATTTCTGAACGGGCATATGAAACATTTGCTCCAGATGCGAATAGAAATTTAAATATTCAAAAGTGTTTCGTAAACTTCTATTTGTTAATTGGAAACATGTGACGTGAAGGTAGTCGATGGGAATAAACGGTGTAAAATTAGACCAACAACAGATATTTCGCGACTTCGACTTACTTTATGTGACAGTTACAAATCGATTTTAACACGAAAATGCGTGATTTCTAAATTGAATAAACCAAAGAATGAATTTGGCATGTATACAAATTTGAAATCTGATGTATAAATAGATAATACACAAAAAGGGATAACAGCAGTGAAATTCAACCAGCACAACGCATAAGCCACGAACCGTTCAGTAAGATTAACCCTTCACCCTGTTTTACAAAAATTGTTTTGATAAGGTCGGAAACATTAAATTTAAACGATGTAAGAATGGGAGAAAATAAGCAATACTATTATTGAGATAACAAATTAAAATTATATGTATTCTGTGGATAATGCCGTATTAATTATTATGCTAGAGATTGCAGATATAGGTAATTGTTAAATGAATGAACTTTGATTATTGATTATGGATTCCTTTGATTATAAATTATTCTACAATCTTGAATCAAGAATTATTAGATACGTACTTTATATGTATTACCAATATTTCGTGTACGAGCAAACTGTATTAACATTCACACCACACTTGTCTTTTGTTTCGATTTCTTTCTCTCAATTGATATGTTTATTTTCATTCATTCCTTTTAATAAAAACAATCATACTCACAGATGTAATTTCAATTCTTATTTTACATTTTAATACTGTACCATACACGAGATTCTAGGTTCAAAAATTAAACACTTTTAATTTTAATTTCAAAATTTGGTTTCAAAAAGGTTTTGAATGTTCAAAGATTCAATTTTGTAACCTTTATTGTTCATTTATAATGATGAACATGTCAAATGATTAACAAAGGGGCCAGTCGGATAAGAATGGAAAAAATGGCCCCAAAGCTAATTAATGTTAGGCATTTCGTTTGATAGATCTCTAAAAAAGAACTCTTCCTGCAAAGTATGAAACCGCTAACCCTACTATAAGGATAGTTACAGGGTGAAATGCAGTTTACAATTTCTATCCGATTTCTCTTGTTAAGCTTCATAGAAAATCATGAAAAAAATCAGATGCCATACCCAGTGGCGTACATACTTTAAAATTTTTTCAGATTTTTTTCGTTGGCAAACCAATTTTTATAACATTAACACGTTGAACGCCAACCGTATTTCGCTAATTTCACTGTTTCTACTGAAGCGAAATTTTTTCTATTAAATTCACATCTTTATAAAACAGAAACTTGAAAGATACAGATAGACAAGTATTCAGCAGACCTTTATGTTTTAAACGCATATAAGTATTTAAATATATAGTATGTCTGAAAATTCATAAATATTGCAATTTCAAAGTGACATAAATTTTCATTGAATACAATAGCGCCGGTCACCGGTGACCCCCACGGCAGTCAACGTGTTAAAAATATTTAAGAACATTAAATTGATATTGAAACGAGGATCACCATTCGCAAATGCACCCATAATATGAATTCACAAACATCAGGGGTAAGGAGAATCGAAGTTAAATCCATTAATTTATTTCAGATGTCAGAACTATTGGACATAAATATTTTGTAACAAATAAAGTGCTTTGTAACTTAAATAAATAACAAATAAAGTCCTAATTTTTTACTTGTTTGGTATGATATATTTTTGCAACAAATCTGAAAAAATTAAAGAATGATAATCATAATAAACTTCAACAAATGTGGAAATATAAATGCGGTCACATAAATAAGTTTGCCCATCATATGAACAATTGTATCTTAATCTTTTTAATTATGTTCCACCACTCTTAAAATTATGCATAAATTACAGAATAATATTTACGGCATGATGGAAATACTGTAAAAATCCAAAAGTTGTATTTTCATATTATCAATAACAAATTAATGCTTTTTAAAGCCATTAATTCTTTAAAAACTAATTTGCCAACGAAAAAATCTGAAAACAATTCAGAAGTATGCACATCACTGTGTACATAACCCACCAGTGTGAGTACGACATCCGTGATTATTGTAATAATTTTCTAAGATGCTCAATAAAAGCAATAGATTAGAACCTATAAAATACTGTAAAACTTACTCTGTAACTACCTCCATTGTAGGGGTAACGGGGTTTAACTTGAGAGGAAGGGGTTCTTTTTAATGACTTATAGAATTACATGCCCCAAGCTTAATTATCTTCGGGGGCACTTTTTCCTCACCACTTTGCCTTATAACAACAGATATTCTAAATATCTAAATGGATTAAGGCTATGTATCGTCATAAGTTTCGGTAAGAATAGTAAGTAATAATAAGTAATCGGTACATCTGTCAGAAATCATGGAAGATAGAATATAACTAACAATTCACGGTAAGTTGTTGATAATTTTCCAAGCAGCCATATCTAAGGTTATTGCTATATAAGAAATTTCGTTGACCGAAAAAGAAATTAAATTTTACTTTTTACATAGATTGACAATAGCGGCTGGAAATTGTAATTCTCAATAACATAACATTGATGGTACATTAAGTGATCAAGTGATCGTAAATCCTTGAGAACGGAGAATAATTTGTTTTTTGCCAAGTTTTAACGTACAGCTTTACAACATAATTGTATCACACGGGTAGGTACCAAAATGGGGTAATTTCGCTTCGAATTACATTTTTTCAGAGTTGGAAAAACATTTGCCTACAGCTTAATTTTTCCTCCTTCCTTCCATCAAAATGACCAGAAGTGTATTTGACATATATATTGTACAACTTTTTTTTAAACTTTCTCCTTGTCGTTATCTAATATTGATTGAAGAAACATTTTTGGTGGAAATTATCATTAAAGAGTATTTTAAACTGGTCAGCAGACTGAGTAATTATTTTGGTAAACATAATTCGAATGAAAAATAAACTGGACAGTTTCCAAGCGATCCATTGCATTTAATATTGAAACATTGAAACAGTGAGGCTAACTGTAACAATAAACATATTTATTTTGAAAATTATTTTCTTGAAAATGGATGGTATCCCTTACTATGTGGTACGTGCACTCCGACTGATTATTTATTTCTTTTTTCACTATTTCATTATTTTAAATTAATAGAAAATATAGTACAAATATAAGAGTAATTATTTTGGTAAACATAATTCGAATGAAAAATAAACTGGACAGTTTCCAAGCGATCCATTGCATTTAATATTGAAACATTGAAACAGTGAGGCTAACTGTAACAATAAACATATTTATTTTGAAAATTATTTTCTTGAAAATGGATGGTATCCCTTACTATGTGGTACGTGCACTCCGACTGATTATTTATTTCTTTTTTCACTATTTCATTATTTTAAATTAATAGAAAATATAGTACAAATATAAGAATTTACATAACATCACTCTCGTATAAAATATCTGCTCGCCTATCAATTAGTGACTTGAACTCCAATTAACAAATAAATTGATGCAACAAGGGACAAATAATTTGGAACTATCATATCTCCTGCAATTAAGTAATGCCAATGTTACATGAAGAAAATAAGATCATTAAAAAAAGTAATCATTTTATTCATAATACATGATCAGAATCTAAAACGTGTTACTTAATGATTGTTTGAAATTTTTAAAGATATTTGATTAACGATTATCGTAAATGATTAACATTCTTCTCCACATTAGGAATCGATTCCAAACTATATCACCCGTTAGATAGTCCTATGGATAATACTGATACGACAAAGAATTGATACGTTCCTTTCGTAAGCGCCTCTCTCTTTCTCTCTCTCCCTCTCCCCCTCTCTATCTCCCTGTCCCCCCTCCTCTTTCTTTCGAACAAGAGTAACGGTGGACCGACAATGGAGCACATCTGTAGGTACCGCGAAACAATGGCTACCCAGATTGTGGAACCTATTGCGGATAGTATTCCATAATATACCCTGTTGTTTCCGCCCCCCGTCGGAACAAGCCACCAGCACGCTCGATGAAAATATATGCCCTGTTTTCAGGGCTTCAGCCACATCGACACTAGACACGATCGTTACTTCTCGCGACGTTTTTCCCTTGTGATACTACATTTTTATTAATATCATTATTCGGTATTTACACACGTTTTATCCGCCTAATTATGTACGTTGATTACTACATTCAGTACGAAAGTTCTTTTAGCTTCGCTTTGTTTACGATGCCTTTATTCAACCGTATAATTTGTTCCCTCTTTCTTTAGTTTTTCATTGTTTGCATTGCCATAGGACTTGCGATATTAATTCGAAAAATGGAATCTTTTGTTAGTGAGTATTATTCTATCGTTACAATTATTAAATTCATTCATTTAAATTCCTTGTTTTTGCATTTCGATATCATTTCTATTCATATACAAATACGATGTCATATCCTTGCACGTATTAAATATTTAAAGCAGATGAAAAGTAAATATGAATTCTGTGTAACATATACAGTATCATTCAGTATCCAAATATCGTTTCTTTGCAAACACTAGTTAATCTGCACTCTGGATAACATAGTGTTACCAAAAGGTTATTCATGTGATATAACTTTAGAGAATTAATATTTAAAATTATTAAGCTTACAAGTTTTACAAAACGGCTAAATGTTGAATACAACTGTAAGACTAGCCAGATAAATGTAAATCCCAACGAAGAGTACTAGCTGGTATTATAATAATATAGGGGCAAGGATCTGATTCGTTCCGTCTTTAGAGAACTTAAAATTTTTAAGCAGAGGGTAAAAGGCTGTAGGAGGATAAGTATGATCCAGCGGCCTTACCTCCGATCATGCTCGCTTTTTTTTGTTAAATTAATACCTATGTGAGTACTTATCACAGTAATTTTCAACCCTTAAAAATTCATCCCCAGGGAGTAATCGTTAAATAAACAAATTTTTTCAAAAATTCATAACTTGAGAACGACTACTTTGATTTTATTGAAATTTATTCAGGACGTACATATAACTAAGGTCTCTGATTAAAAAAAATTTCAGACTTGATGAATTGACATAACCTTAGAAAAAAAATTAAAACATTTTTCAATGACTACTATTGGTAGGTTATGTTTGAGGCACAACTACCAAACTTTTTTTATAGCTTTCTAACACCATTTTGCACCATATATAATTTTGGTATAATTTATTTCTTGGTGCGTCATATCCAAAAAAAAATAAAAAGTCTAATTTTAATCATATTTAATTTTTTTAAATATGTTATAATTATGGCACACCCATCCTAATTTTTTTCTGGTTTTCTAACATCATTTTGCACCATATATAATTTTGGTATAATTTATTTCTTGGTGCGTCAATGCAAAAAAAATGAAAAGTATAATTTTAATCATTTTCAATTTTTTTCATTATGTTATCATTATAGCACAATCATCTGAATTTTTTTTTAGCTTCCTAACATTATTTTGCACCATGTATAATTTCGGTAGAATTTATTTTTCGGTGCGTCATATGCAAAATAAATGAAAAGTCTAATTTGAATCATCCTCAATTTTTTTCAATATGTTACCGTTATAGCACAATCATGTTATTTTTTTTGGTTTCCTCACATGGTTTTACTTTATCTATAATAATTTCTGAATTCATAATTCATAATAATAATAACAACAACAACAACAACAGAAACAGTGATTATAATAGTTATAAAAGTAATAAAGACAATGGCAAGATTAGCTCCATACGTCTGTAGCTCTTGCCCGCTCATGCGGGCCCGCGCGAACGACAGACTTGATACCTAACTCATTATACCCACCACTAAAATGCATATCCCCGCTACATCTATCCACAACAGCACTAGCAACGGACGAAAATTGCATTAGAACGTTAGGTCGATCTGCCGAATCAAAATTAAATATTCGCTATCATCGTCATTGTAGTAAATGGACTTTTTGTTGTTTTTTTTTGGAAGTTGCCGAAATATAGAAAAACTGTATACTTTTATTGATTCCAATGTAACACGCTGAGAATTATGAATTCAGAAATTATTATAGATAGAGTAAAACAATGTTAGAAAACCAAAAAAAATAACATGATTGTGCTATAACGGTAATATATTGGAAAAAATTGAGGATGATTCAAATTAGACTTTTCATTTATTTTGCATATGACGCACCGAAAAATAAATTCTACCGAAATTATACATGGTGCAAAATAATGTTAGGAAGCTAAAAAAAATTAAGATGATTGTGCTATAATGATAACATAATGAAAACAATTGAAAATGATTAAAATTATACTTTTTATTTTTTTTGCATATGACGCACCAAGAAATAAATTATACCAAAATTATATATGGTGCAAAATGACGTTAGAAAACTAGAAAAAAATTAGGATGGGTGTGCCATAATTATAACATATTTAAAAAAATTTAAATATGATTAAAATTAGACTTTTTATTTTTTTTGGATATGACGCACCAAGAAATAAATTATACCAAAATTATATATGGTGCAAAATGGTGTTAGAAAGCTATAAGAAAAGTTTGGTAGTTGTGCCTCAAACATAACCTACCAATAGTAGTCATTGAAAAATGTTTTAATTTTTTTTTTAAGGTTATGTCAATTCATCAAGTCTGGAATTTTTTTAAATCAGAGACCTTAGTTATATGTACGTCCTGAATAAATTTCAATAAAATCAAAATAGTTGTTCTCAAGTTATGAATTTTTGAAAAAATTTGTTTATTTAACGATTACTCCCTGGGGATGAATTTTTAAGGGTTGAAAATTGCTGTGATAAGTACTCACATAGGAACCTTTTTAACAAAAAAAAGCGATCATGATCGGAGCTAAGGCCGCTGGATCATACTTATCCTCCTATAGCCTTTCACCGTAAAATGAAATGCAATAGCAAACAAGCATTATGGTGCAAGGAATTGTAATCTGAGAGATCTTGGATGTCAGTTTTCATTCACATTCTATCAACATTCGGGCGAAAGCATGGTCCGGAACATCTTGTTTGATTTTATGAAGTTGACACATTCAGTTATGAATGTGCAAGCGTGAGCGGGTTGATTAGTTACGCGAATGTATAATATATTGTATAGACAACTATAATTCACCGACCTATGCACCGTCTAGACGTTTTCCCTTGCCTTCTCCCCCGCCTTTCAGTAGCATAATGAATAACATTGGCATATAGATAATTCGTAATATTGATGTTATTTCAGGAGAGAAGACTACGAAACGTCGACGGTAACAATAACCTCAGTCGTGTTTTCTCCGAGAAGAAAACAAAGTGTGTCGCCACCCCTGTGTTCAACGTGTACCACTAATTCCGAAGCTGATTTTTCAGTTGAGGTTCTGACAGTCATTTCGAGATTCACCCAACCACTTCCAGGCGATTTAATGCTTACATTTACTCAACAATTACTCAGCACCCAATTTTTCTCTGAATACGCAACATTAATACTTGACTAGCTGCGAATGGCGAAGAAATGGCAGAAACCTCTAAAAGTGTAAAGGTAATCTTCGTCTGCAATCTCAGCGAGGCAGCTCTGTCGGCTCACACGATACCTAGTGATGATTAATTATTAAGCGATGATTAATGATTAGTGATGATAACTGATTAATAAATCTGCCGCGAGTAGCGGGCAAAAAACGGAAACGAGAAATATACACTTGTAAACGCAAGAAGACAAGTAGGTAAGTAGACAACCCAGAAAACAGGTGAAAAGATTGAGCATAGATCATGTCTGAGAGTAGGCACAAGAGGATTCAACAATCGCATTGTGACCATTATTGATCGAAAATCTAAGAGTAAGTTTTCATCCGAAGGAGACCAAAGTCACAACGCAAGTGTTTACCGCCACTGAAGGAAAAGCGAATACTAAGCGTCCAGCAGAGGAAGAAATGGTACAGTAGAATCCCTCTAATGTTGACAACTCGGGCCAGGATCATTCGCTAATGTTGACACTCACGTCTCTCCCCACTTTTCATGACTTATTTTCCCCTATGCACATAAGCATGCGCAGAGTTGAAACTTGAGTGAAGGATTCATGTAAACATTCATAACCTACATAACGCGCCACGAAACTAAGTTCTATTGGGCAATAAAAAGTCCAAGTGGGGGAAAATACAAGTAACACTAACGGGAGTATCCTGTCAACATTAGCGAGAGAGCAATGCTAGAGGGAGCATCATTATGGATCAGCATCACCCGGCATCGATATGGCCTGTGCAAGGAGCGGTTGTGAAAGAGCTGTAGTCGGCGAAAGTCAGACAGAAGGTCGAAAAAGATTTTAAGAAGTCTGTCACAGTCGAAGCGGGAGTAATAATCATCGCAGAGACAACGGAGACAACAGAGACGAGCAGTAAAAAAAACACCATCAGCCACTACGGTGAGGAAAGAGGATTGGCAAACAACCGCAGTCATCTAGCAAGAATGGCCGCTACTATCCTGTCCTTTGAATGCCGATAGTCACATTAACTATCACCGGGACTTGGATCTTACACATTGTGATCCTCACCGACGCACAGTGGAACGAATCGACCATCTAGGTGGAAAAAAATAATAACTCGAAAACCGTTCATTTTAGAGAAAAATGTTTTATACAAAAGTTGCATAATATCGGGGAAAGAATATTGGTGTAATACTAATTTTATATTTTTTAGATTTCTTCAATGTTATTTAAAGGTCAACTTATTTTTTTATACAAAAATCGGCAGATTTGTTTATAGACGTCCATTGTACAGGAGAAATATTGAAACTTTTGTATAAGACATTTTCTTGTTGGACTTTATATTAAAAAGATATTTAATGAAAAGGATCCTACTAAAGCCTTTTTGGATAGGCGGACGACCCAACAAACATTCAGCAGCTATAACAAAGAATTGCACAGATATGCGCGCAAAATCTTTGCGTTAATTTACTTCTATATAATCTGAGGAATATATATATATATATAAAGTTGCAACCCGGTACTTTACGGTATTTTTTTGTTATTCAATTTTTAAGTGTATCGCGTGCCCCGTTGAGAATCAACAGCCGACCTGCCTCGCTAACTTTCAGCAGGTAAGTATAACAAAGAAGAGCGCCGGTTTGCGCACGAAATTTTTGCGTTAATTACTTCTACATAGTCTAAGGAATATATATGTAAAGTTTCAGCCCGGTACTTTTCGGTACTTTTTAGTTATTCAATGTTTAAGTCAACCGCGCGCCACGGTGAAATTCAACAGCCGAACCGTATCCCTCACTTTCGACAGGTATAACAAAGAAGAGCGCAGGTGTGCCCATGAAATTTTTGCGTTAATTACTTCTAAGGAATATATATGCAAAGTTTCAGCCCGGTACTTTTCGGTACATTTTAATTATTCAATGTTTAAGTGATTCGTGTACCGTGATTTTCACCCTAACTGCCTAGCTTGTTAGTCTCTAATGGCAAACTAACAGTAAGAGCAATTAAGCAATAAAAGTGATATTTCAGAAGTCTCCATTCTTAATGTTGCCAATGAGATGTTATAATTGCTGAACGATATTTACGTCGACGACATCTGGGCATTTTTTGACCGCGTGCTCCACGGGAAGTCGCCAGCCGTGCTGTGTCACATGAACTTTAGAAAGTTATAACAACAAAAGGCGCAGGTAGGCGCAGCCTATCTTTGCAGGAGCTGTTTCTACAAGGTTCAAACTAATTACCCTCAACATTTCCAGGGGGTACTTTGGGGTACAATATAAGTTTTTCTCTGCAAAAGTTTGCAAATTCCTCCGTAAAACATGTGTCTAAAAAAACTTACAGAACTTCTTTAAAAAATAATTTTTCGAAAAATCGTTTTGGGTACTTCAAGATTAACCAATGATGATAAACTGTGCCAAAAATAAAAAGTCTCGCATAAGTATTAATGCCTCTAACAGTATCTTAATTTCAGAGAAGTACTTGAACGTTCTCGCGCTGTTGAAATTTGTTGTTTTTAAGCGCTGATTTTTGCATTTAGTTAATTGCAAAATAGATTATTATTGCTATCACTGCTCTCAGCAAACATTCTAGATTAAGATAAGATTATTAAAATTCAAATCCCAGACTCGATTTTTTTCTACCTAGATTACCCATTTCGTTCCACTGTGCGCCGTGAAGAATTCCACGAAACTCTTGGAACCTGGCACTAAGGCTTTTCGACCAAGACGAGCAGCAAGTTTTTAGCAAAACTGCCGATTTTTTTACTGCAGTTGGACCGCATACAAAAAAGATTAGGGACGGCAGTCGAGCTGTTTTTTCATATATATCTATGTTCAGTAGAACTACTTGCGACCATGGATAGAAACAGTGACAAGTACGGCGACTTTCGAAGCAATTAGTCAGCTTCCATCCACCTGATGCGGGTGGCGTTTTTTGTCAAGAGATTTTCAAATAATTTGCCAGTTTCCGACCGCATGCATTGCCGGCGGAGGCTGTCATTTTTGTCACAAAAATCTTGGGAGTCAGTTTCGGATCCGCCTTGCTGCGGGCCAGTACGAGCTGGTACGAGCATGGCAAACCCGATTGATTCAAACCATTGAGTTCTGTACAGGCCTGTTTTCAACAGGACAGAAGGTTGGCGACTTCTGGGGTACGCGAACCTCGAACGTTAATGGGCGTGTTCGCGTCACGCCGGGATTATTGTCCAGTGGATCAGTGATGCCAGGACGTGGGATTTTTCCCACCCGTGCGCGCTACCCAATTCTCAGTAACGTATATACTTCACTCAAATATGGGGTATCGTTAGACCTCTGTGACAATTGAAATACGGTAGGAATTACAGAAAGAGGATATTTTACTAGATACGTCCATGGAAACAACCGCTGTCGAGCTGTGACGACAGCATGCGCATGCGCACGATGGCTCCCACGTGGGAGAAAATCCCACGTCCTGGCATCACTGCAGTGGATCCCGTGGGCATGGGCGTACACCAGATAGTATGCGAGATGTAGAAATTTAAAATATTTTTATGTTTTACTTTGCATTCTTCCGCTGCGGACTCGTGACTGATTGTGAGTGTCCTCCTATGTAAAGCGATCCCACACGCATTATAGGTTTTTTAAACTTGGCTTTCCGTTTTACTCAACTTGGCAGTGCTTGAACGTACAGTGCGGTTCGGACAAGTTGGCATCTCGGCGGCGGAGCTTCTCGCTTTCAACCGCGTATTCACACAATTTTATTTTTTGGAATCCACCCACCCAGCCTCTTAAAGGAAGCACTCGACAAAATCGTAGCATTCAAATATTCTTACTAGTTTGACTGGAGGAGCGAGACATTGTACTACATTGTTTTTCGTCGCAGCGTTCCGTTTCGTCAAGGAGAGTCTCCCCATGTGGTGGGAGTAATTCTGCCGAAGTTTGTCCTGTCTTTATTATAGCGATATTAGAAATCTGGTGCCTACGCCGATGTCCTCATTGTCGCCACCCAAATCGCGTTGTCTCCCTTGCAGCGTTCTCTCTCTTCGTCTTTTAGTTCGATTTCTATGTTTACTTCTTTTAACGAATCGCGAGGTTGAACGTCAAGTGCCTTCGTGTATGTACATGTAACAGTACATGTAACACGAGGCATGGCGCTTACAGCCTGGCGAATCAGACTCTGTCGAAACAGGCCATCCTCCCAGATGCAAACTTGTCCGAGCCACACTGTACTTGAACGCATGTTGCTAGGAAGTAAACCTAGATTAAGTTTGCGTATGTCTGTAATGGCGAAGAAGCAAAGTCTAAGTCGTTACTAACCTTTACTAAATTTTAGCATAAAATTTTTAATAGTCATTAATAATTTAACCCTTGACAATGGTCTCACGCACCGATATCGATCGAACGAAAAATTCGCTGTTAGTTCCTAGGGATTGAGGCAGCCTGAACGGAAAGTTCACTGTCAGTCCCCAGGGACTGACGTAGCACACAACGTGTTAAGGAGCCAAAGTTTTGTACTCGAAATTAATCGCACCGAATTCAAATCTTTCATCGTCTCTGAGAAGTTTTTCATACATATATAAAGCGAGTCGTACTCAAAATAGGCATAGTTAGAGTCGAAAGAATACAAAACAACACTAATATTCTGAAATGGAAAATTCATGTTAAAAGGATGCATTTGCTTCGATTATAACCAACTACGTAAGTCTTAGTTGCAAGAGATCTTCACGACAGAGTTATCCTTGGAGGAGTGCCACGTATCTCCTCGGACTGGCACGACTTTGGTCCCCCAAAGTCCCACATGCTGGCATGTTACGAATCACGTATGTATGGGGGCATTTGTGGTGTAGCCCGACAATTCAAAGATGGGTTGGAAAATGAATGCCAATCATGTTCGTGTAGGAGAGTGTTTGCGATTGTAAGGCCCTCCGCCAGTTTGCGCCGTAGCTGTTGGCGCCTCACTACGAGTAGTAGCAGTCAGAGCTCGATGAGCAACGCACGTCAGTTTTTTGTTACGCCGACTGGCATCATTTTGTATCATATCGAGCAACAATAAAGTATTAATTTACAAACTAGTGCGAGTACAATAAACACGTGCGCCTAACCCACAGTTGCGCGTACAGAGAGAACCATGTAATTCATTTAGTCCAACAAGTAAAGATACGGAAATGCTACAACTATGTGGAGTGCTTAATTTAGAAGGCTGGGTTTGGGGATACACAAACGAAGTGGCGGGAATGGGCAATTAAAATCCATAGGCTCCACAGCTTCGTAACTGTCTTTGAGTTGTCCAACGTACCAACGACAAGCGATCGGAGGAGTTAGGCGGCGCTTCTGCAAGGACGACTATGACGCGCAGATTTTGTGCAGCTCTGACGTAAGTAATACTGCTTTTCAAAGTGACCACAAGCAATAAGAAGTATTATATGCTATTTTTTTTTACTATTTTTTGATTATTAGTATGGGTGACACAGCACATAATGATCCATGGCAAGTGTTTTGTTCTGATTCGCTTGACGGATAGAGACATCTCTAGTTAGAAAAAGCCGTACTTTCGTTATCACGTCACCTGAAAGACGAAAGAAGTGTTTTGTTTTCGGTTGTTATTCACCCAGCTTCAGACTTCTGGGAACAATATTGTGTTCAACAACACTCTCCCCTTACTAGATGTCCCACATCACGAGCCATCAGTATGTTTGTCCATGATATATGCTATTTCCTACATGTAAAGATCGTTCTCATATTTTTTACAACCATGGTAAATAGAATAGAATAAGAGAATACAAAAATTTCACCTGAAAGTTCGTAATCAGAGACGATTTTATCATAATTTTCTTTATCAAATGTTTACACTTGTACTGTGCTCTTGGACATGATCTTATTACACAGTATCAACGAATTGTAACAAAGCTAAATAACTTTAAGTATGAAGGGGTGACGGTTTATGATCCGGTCTCCGCCATTGCATCGGCTTCGGGCGGCCGACTCTGCGCTGAGCCCATTTGCTACTTGTAATTAACACGTGTAAACACTTTGGGACCTTGCGGGTCTAGGACCGTCCGACGTAGACAGGGGCCGGGTCGTGAGCCGTCGGCAAAGGAAAGCCATTGTCAGGTGGGCATGTTGCCTCGAGGCGGCCGGGACCTCGAGGGGTGTTCAACAGATGTGGGAATTTTCCACATCTGAGCATCTCCGTGGCCTACGGGGTCTCGAGGCGATTTCAACAGTTTTTCGGACCCACCTAGACAGAGACACATAGACGTACCTTTCCCTCGCTCAAACCACCAGAAAGGAGGACATCGGAAATTCACGGGAAGGAGTAGGGGGGACCGAGAGGTAAAAAGGAAAACGCACGGCCCTCCCGAGGTCTTTACGTGAATTTCCGGCGTATCCATTAGAGCTTGAGAATACTCCAAGTTTTTGTAATTATGTAATTGCTTAAGGAAATAAAGAAGTTCCGAACCTACGTGATACAAACGTTGAATCCTATAAGTATGTTATAATTTTTGTGTATCTCAGTTTCAGAATTGGCAAAATAAAAATCGAATGGAACATTAGAAACTGGCGTGATTCATGTACAATGTTTATTTTTTCTTGTAGGTCCTCAAGAAGATTGAATAGATCGAATATGACAAAGCATTGTTTCTTATACATACATACATACATGTAAATATGCGTGATTCCTTTCAAATATAGTAAGATTTACTCGTGTCAGTTCTCACACATGCATCCATGTTTCTTTAGATCTTCTACTAATTGTAAGAATATGCTATGGAAAGTTGACAACCCAGGCATCGTTTTCCATATGGTTGCTGTCCCTATATGCCGCCTGCCAAAATAAAGAAGTCACATATCGGTCCTTGAAACCTGAGCTTGGTCAATAGCAACCGAAAACTAAACACTTATTCTGTCGTTAAACGCATTTTCTGCCAGTAACGCAGGATAATCATAATTCTACTCTTAGACTTTTTGCTGGTATTTACCATTTAAGAAAATCACGATAATAAGATTTGTCGCGCATATCCCGCATAAAATAATTCTTATTCACTGTTTGAGGCGAGCATTATTTCATTAGTTAATTTAAAGAGAAAAGTAGAGTGAAACAGAGAGGGTTTCAGAACGTATACGAAAGCAATAAGCCTACGGAGTCCTACACTATTCGCAAAATAACAAATTCGCGGGTATGGGTAAAGCATTTCTCCTCTATAAAAAAAAAGAATAAAATAAATATTTCCTCACACTTTAGTAAAAAGGTGGAGAATTCTACCTCAACGGAATCTATCGACGTACGGGGCACGTGAAAGTATTATGCGTAGCTACGGCAGTTACAGGGGGCGATGGCGTCGTAGCGGGAAAACGGTCGAAACACGCTATTGATGGATATTTTCTTAAATTGTACCGAAACGAAAACAGTTATGACATTTTTCGCCGATAGTTTTTTATTCAGACATGCACGTAGAATCCAATGATGTGCCAGTAAATTTGTGCTAGCAATAGTACTCGACGTGAAAATGGAAAGTGAACGCGCAAAAAGTTCGCGCATCTTTGACAGTGATTTACTGCTATTAATAAATACGGAATATTATAACTGTTCATACCTACGTACTCAGGAGACACTCCTCTGTTTTTTTGAGACCAACAACAACAACCTACGTTTCTTTGTGTTCACGTAATACCAGCTTCTTTACCGAGAACGACCGTTTATACAAATGTTGATGTTTTTCGAAAACAGCGGGTGATAAAGAAATTTCGTTGCCAGATTCGTGTTCAGGACGACGAAATCTACAAGAATTTTATAGTGGCTATCGGAAAACAAAAATGGTGTTGGATAGTGTAATATTTAGTACTGTAAAGTTTAAGAACTACTGCGATCATTTCATTTAGGACCTACAGAAATCACAAGATCTATGATGTAAATGTCACATAAGAGAAGTTACTCAAAAGATATTTTATTTACAACTTATTAATTTATAGTGCAAGTTTTTGACATAATATCTATCACAATGCCTGTAAGTAAATACAGATGTAAAATAATGAATCCAAGCTGTTTCAGAGATAAAGCAGAGTAGAATTCAGCTCTACCAATTTTGAATTCGAGCCTTTAACACTAGAAGTATCACATTAGTCAAAATGAGTAGCGTACAATTTGTTCAAAAAATTCTATAAGTTTGTAGAAGACTATTTTAATATAATAAATTTAACGCTGGTAATTGTAATGTTAACTCCGTCTTCACCATGTGTCTCTTTAGTTCTTATAATACAATTTACTTGTCATTCCACTATTAATACACTATTAACTATACACTATTAAGTATTCTACTTGTTATAAAACCTTACTTCATTTTTTATACTCCCGTTTGATCATCCTTCTATAACGGAGTTGCAATATAAATTTGTAACGGAAATGCCCAAAATTTTATTGTCGCACACCCTATATTTTATACTTTATATCGAAGTAGTATATGCGCTTTTTAAGTTTCCAAGTTTAACCTTAAAGATGTTTTGTATATACAAAGACAAATTAGCACCGCGAAAATGAAGGAAATAAAGACAAAACTTGTAATTTGATTTTTACAAAATATTCCATTTTTAATTTTAGATAAAATACAAACTTCAAATGTGAAGTACAAATTTAATTACATTTTCATAATTCCAAATCTTTCACCAATCAATTTTCATCCATGTCGATGAAATGTATGTCAACGAACATTTCCGATATTGATCAATTTCGTCTTCATCCCTTATGTATGTTAAAGGCGGATACAGATTCCCTGTGAAAGTTGATCATTAACGTGGTGTGTAGTTAAAACTAAACAATTTCTCTTTGTTGCAAAAATCATTAGAATTATCTGATAATTATTAGATACATCATCATAAACGCATGCAATACTTATACTTAAAAATTATAAATTTCATTCCAATATTGCAATACATTAAAACATTATAATTTTATGAATATAATAATTTTATGAAAATTGTTCAATTAAGAAAGATATTTTTAAGTAAACAATATGTTCTCATTCTCTGCATATAAAACATTCTTGAAAGGAAGAGACAATTCTGGTTAAAAATGTTTGCAATAGGCTCAGCGCATATAATTCAATGTGAGGTAATATAACATATTAATTATTGGATAGTATCTTTAACTGAAATTTTCATTACCTTTTACGTACTGCTATCGATGAAAGTTCGGCACTAATTATTTTATTACAAACAGTTAGCATGTCGATTCCTGTCCATGAAGGACATTGTGATGAAATATGAAGGAAATATTCAAACCGAAATTGAAAAAAGGGTTTTGTCATTTTATCTATTTCAGGAAATCACCCAGTAGATAGTGGAAATACCTCTCAAGGATAGCCACGCAATAAGAGGGTGGGTGGTAGCAGTGGTGGTTGGTTTGATGCCAATGGGCGGGGAGGTTGGCATAGGTTGGGATAGGTATTCCGTTTGTATAATGTACCTACTCACTCGTATCGAGCTGTCTCTCTGTGAAGTGAACGCAGCCTCGGGCTTATTATATATCTCAATCTCTGAATACCACCGACTCCGTCGAAATTATGATAACCCGTCACTCTAGAGTTTCTCGGAGGAGCAGGAGGAGGAGTGAAATATGTCTTCCCTCCACCTTCTATTCCCTTACCGCTGATAGATCTCTTTATTTTACACCTATTTGCCCCATAAAAGAGTATTTTTCAATTTCTATCGACGTACCGTAAATCCAAGATAATATGGAATATACATACGTTCTTCGTTGCATTTTTATATTATTATATTCTTTCATTACTACCTACACTTATAATGATATTTTCTTATACGTTTATCTCTATGTCATGTAAACTTGCTTTAACAACATTTTTAAACAGGTAAGTTGCAAACTTCTGTCAGCTAAAAGTATATTTGGGTTATTTGCATTTTTATAGGTATATAGAAAATTTGAATTACTGAAGTACTTGTTTAATGGTTATCACTATTATTGAATCACTTTTTCTATTAATTGAATCGTATTATTTTATATATCACATTACTTGGGATCAGTATTACCAAATGTTTTCAACGTTCGTATAGATTACTTTTATTGATACTCTGTATATAATTTTCTCAAAACATGTTTAATCATCATCTTCATTCTTTTGGAATAGTAATATTAGGAAAATCGAAAAGAAACGCAGTGTTTCTTACAAAGCAAAACTGTTTAAGCACAGAAAGAAATGCATAATACGTATTTCTTCTAATTGCGGGCAGTAAACTTTGGCTGGGGTAAATTAATAAAAATTTAATAATTCATAATGAATCACATCAGAAATATATCACCAGACAGTGTGAAAAACGTTGTTTCATTTGATTTCGCGTAATGTATGAATAGAAGGGACGGATGTTCAATTTGATGATCAATTTTTAACTGCCTTCTTTCTGCTGATATTATTTACGACGCACAGTGATTGATTTCGCTGAAATCCTGGCCAAAACCCCAAAGAGGTTTTCAATTTAGCTGAAAATTGGTATATTAGTTTTATTTGGGTCGCTGATTAAGAATCCGAACTCAGAATTCCCAAAAACAAAATGGCGGCTTCAATATGGCGGGTGCGAGTAGCGACAAATTGTCGGATCGGTACGAAAATTCGTATTCTTATGTTTTTCCCGTCGCTAATTAAGAATACTAACTCAAAATATTTAAAAATAAAATGGCGGATTCAATATGGCGGACATATGTATAAATAAGTGTTTGGTTGCGCGCCAAAATTAGTATTCTAATGTTTTTTGAGCCGCTAATTAGGAATCTGAAATTATAATTTCCTAAACTATACTGATGGATACAAAATAACAATAAATAAAACACGATACCTGGTCTGAGGCCATACATGCATTGCTTCACGCATCGCAGTCAGCGGAAGCGTCGTCCGCGGTTACCTATTGCTGTCTCGAAATAAAACTATCGGACTACCAGTCTATTTAACCCCATTTGAAATTTCAACCCGACGAAATAAATACATTATTTTGTAAATTACCAGAGTGCCTGTAGAGTAAGATTAACTGTATTCAATAAGTAAGGCACGATAACCCGGCTCTATATCATAAATGCACTTCGTCGAGCATGGCGCGCGCGATAAACAAATAAGAATAACTCGTAGAGTCGCGAAAAGTCGCAAGAAAACTCAACGAGGTCTTCTTCGGGAAGCATCAAAGTTTATTTAAAAAAAAATGACGTCGCGACGGAGCTGAAACATAAGACTCATTGATTTACGATCATTCTCAACATTGCTAATCAGGAGTGTGCACGAAGTGGAATTTTTCTATATCTTTTACAATTTCCAAAGCGACATTTCATTTCGATGTATCTAATATAACAGTATAGAAGGGACAGATATAATCAATTTTTAATTGTGACAAATTCTATGGAATTGTACAGTTCGCTCTGACGCACGGTGGTCCAGAATGTATATTTAGCCGGACAAAAGTCAAAAAGTCGATTTTGGAATTTCGATTTTTTTTGTATATATCGATTCCTAAATGTCCACCGACCTCAGAAACGAAAAAATTTTTGAAATTGGATAAAAATTGTAGTTGCAACAAACGCTTAAAGTTGAAACTTTTTCTGGAGGCCTTTTTCTATCGAAAAACCACGTTGTCTTCTTTCTAACATTCTGACGAAACTATGCAATATTTTGTAATAATTATTGTTTCTATTTGAAGAGCATTCTTCCACGATAAAAATTCATGTGTCGAACATAAAATTATTGTCTCTAGTTTATTCAAAAATTAATGTTGAAAACATGAAAGAAAATCGTCGAAGTTTTTTATCTTTTGCAGAGAAAATCTAAAATGTGCTACATACTTACACTATCTAATTAACACCATTCTTTTCTGTAATCCTTCCCCTAAACGATCCTGCAAAAACATCATCCTCCCGGATCCGCCTCGGATGGTTTTTTATTGTTTAAAGACTCGCGCGCACCTCGACAAGGCGCTGTCGCCAGACTGTCTCGTAAACTTCCGACAGGTATAACAATGAAGGGCCCAGGTAGACGCACGAAATCTTTGCAGAAATAACTTCTATATAGTCTAAGGAATATATGTGGAAAGTTTTAGCCGAATACCTTTCGATACTTATAAGTTATTTAATTTTTAAGTGAACCCTGCACGGCGAAGACTAGGATTTCCTTTCAATCGGATAACCTAGCTCATTCCTCTTTGCTGGCATGCTAACAATAAAGCAATTAAGTAATAAACGTGATGCTTTAGAAGTCTTCGTCCTCGTTAGTGCCAATAAGATTTTGTTTTTATTGCACGGTATCTTTAAGAAACCCGGGAATTTACTGACCGCGTGTCCCACTGGGTCTATGCAGCTGGTCTGGGTTACATAAACTTTAGGAAGGAATAAGAACAAAAGGTGCAGATAGATAAAGCTAATTTTAGCAGGAACTATTTCTATATAGTTTAAACTAAACATCTTCAAAGTTCTCAGAGGCTACTTTGTGGTACTTTTTAGTTTTTCCATTTTGAAGTTAGCAATGTAAGCTGAATAAGCTAATATACATAGCTGCCCTCTATATATCAACCGCCATTTTGTTTTTAAAATTTTTGAGTTCAGATTCGTAATCAGGGACCCAAAAAATAATAGAATACCAATTTTTAACTAAATCCGATGTGTTTTGAGCCCGTGGTGACGATTTGAAAAAGATTGAAAACTGCGCGAGGTGCGTGACCGGTTAAATTCACGCTCTGGACCACTGTGTGACGGTGCAAGGGCTGTATGGATAATTTGTGTACTTGATTACCAATACGTAGCTCTACGAGATTACAGTAATTTTATTATTGTCATTGTTTCAAAAGAACAAAAATAAAGTCATATTCAAAACAACGAATTCTTAGTCAAAGGACCCAGCTGCTTAAAATCCGGGCATATATTTGTATTATCGTTCAAGTATTTCCAAATGACTAATATAAAGACGAAGATAAATTTCAAAGTACGATGCAAGATGTTATTGATAGCTAAACAATGGGTAAAACACCTGTTCCTTAACACTAAATTTATAGGCGTTGAATCGAGTATCCTTAAATATATTAAATAAGAACTTTGAAAAAAGAAGGATCAATCAGTAAGTATGATGATCAGTTAAGTAATTTGAATATTATAAGATACATGTTAAATATCTACCGTACCGCACCTCTGTGAATTTCAGAAATATTTTTAAAGAAGTGAGAATCAGTCAATTTGGCGGCTGACGTAGTTCTAGTGTTAAAAGAGAAAACATTTATTACAAGGTAATTCATGGATGATTTTTCAGCAAATCGACAGGAGATAGTTAGATAACTTTCGATAAGTACATGAATACATAATATGATCAAATATGATATTTTCACGTTACTCAAATATACGCGAATTTGTACATTTTCGTAATTCATTAAAGGGTATAGCCGGTTAAGATGGTCAAATGTGCCCTTGCACCGAATTCAAATCGCGATGAGTCATTCGAAAGCTTATAAAAAAAGAATGATTTCTGCCAAGTTTCAACTTTGAATCTCGACCCGGGGGGTAGTAAAGGGTAAAAATAGAAAATCAGGTTTTTGCCGAATTTCTCCTATACCAGCGGATAAAAAATTTTGAAAAAATTCAGAGGCACTTCTGTTATCAGGGCACATATTAGAGAATTTTTTCAGATTTTTAAATTGAAAAAACAAGCTGTGAAAAATAAAAAACGCTAAAAAATGATGAAAAATGCCGATTGTGTATCGAAGCAGTCTTGGCACTATAATTATATTTTTACTGTAAGTACGTATCATTGTTACTATTGTCCTGAATTTTTTTCAGATTTTTCAATTTGGTGCGCCGCAGTTAAAAAAATTAAAAACCGATTTTTTCGTCGTTTTTTCCGTGTCAGAGTAACTTATAAGTCGAATTGCTTCATGAAATAGGTATTTTATGCGATCTTCTATGTTTATACGTACAGCAAAACATCACAGGAATTAAAGAAACTGAAAAAACCGAATCATTTGAAACTGTTATGCGCCTTACATTGTAAAGTATGTACCGTATTTTCCAACGGCGTCGGTGGCGCAGCGGTAGAGTGTCGAGCTGCCGCTGCGAACTTTTTGAACGTAGGTTCGAGCCTCGAACTTCCAAGTCCCTTAGGCTAAGTTTTTTTTTTTTCGTTAATTACATATATTTCCTAACTTTACGACACAACGATCAATATTTACTTTCAAATGTTTTAAGAATATTTGAAAAACATATTAACCTGAAATATACGTAAATATGACTTTGGACTGCTTGTTATGCCGCCGTTTATCCTGTCAATTACGGCATTGTTTGAAATTGGTTGAAATTGGTTTTCAAATCTCTTACCTTTAACAGTTATGGATGGATGGCAACAAAAATCGTGTTGTTGTTTTTCTACTATTTAGCCTTTTCGTCTATTCGAATTAGATCATACAATTCTATTCTCTCTTTTATTCAAAATGTATGTTAGAATTTCTGTCACGGGTTCAATGCATGAAAGGTAAGAGATTTGAAAACCAATTTCAACCAATTTCAAACAATGCCGTAATTGACAGGATAAACGGCGGCATAACAAGCAGTCCAAAGTCATATTTACGTATATTTCAGGTTAATATGTTTTTCAAATATTCTTAAAACATTTGAAAGTAAATATTGATCGTTGTGTCGTAAAGTTAGGAAATATATGTAATTAACGAAAAAAAAAAAACTTAGCCTAAGGGACTTGGAAGTTCGAGGCTCGAACCTACGTTCAAAAAGTTCGCAGCGGCAGCTCGACACTCTACCGCTGCGCCACCGACGCCGTTGGAAAATACGGTACATACTTTACAATGTAAGGCGCATAACAGTTTCAAATGATTCGGTTTTTTCAGTTTCTTTAATTCCTGTGATGTTTTGCTGTACGTATAAACATAGAAGATCGCATAAAATACCTATTTCATGAAGCAATTCGACTTATAAGTTACTCTGACACGGAAAAAACGACGAAAAAATCGGTTTTTAATTTTTTTAACTGCGGCGCACCAAATTGAAAAATCTGAAAAAAATTCAGGACAATAGTAACAATGATACGTACTTACAGTAAAAATATAATTATAGTGCCAAGACTGCTTCGATACACAATCGGCATTTTTCATCATTTTTTAGCGTTTTTTATTTTTCACAGCTTGTTTTTTCAATTTAAAAATCTGAAAAAATTCTCTAATATGTGCCCTGATAACAGAAGTGCCTCTGAATTTTTTCAAAATTTTTTATCCGCTGGTATAGGAGAAATTCGGCAAAAACCTGATTTTCTATTTTTACCCTTTACTACCCCCCGGGTCGAGATTCAAAGTTGAAACTTGGCAGAAATCATTCTTTTTTTATAAGCTTTCGAATGACTCATCGCGATTTGAATTCGGTTCAAGGGCACATTTGACCATCTTAACCGGCTATACCCTTTGCTTTTCCTATCGATCTTTTCGGTTGCTCAAAAAGGATTTAAAAATGCGCATTTTTAGTCAAATGCGCAAGCATATGAGTACGTTAAGAACGCATCACATTAATCATTTAACCCTTTCGCTATGGGGTGCTTTTCCGCGAGTGAGTTAAGTCAGTACGGAGCAATTCCGGCGCAGGCGAATATCTTTTAACAGCCACTGGAGTAATATTATTAATTACATCTTTATTGAAATTGCAATGCATATAATACATGAAATTCAAATCTTATGGCATTTAAGAAATATTCAATTACAAAATATGATTCAATAATTAATTCTTCGCGTGAAATTTTGACATGTGATTATAATCATCGATAGTACTCACCTAGTACTAGGCAGTGGGCGACTATAGTTGACGGTAGCATTGAAAGGTTTAAATAGGAATTAAATGAAATTCGTTGTGGTTTCCTTTCGACGAGTTTTGTTTGCTTTTTGAACTTATGTTCACTCACTTAAGATCTTATACAGTAAAAGGAAAAGACAACGAAGAATGCGACAAGAGTAAACAAATATTTAAAACATTGCTGAAAAATTAATTCGTCGCGGATGACGAATCGGCGCGTTGATAGGCGTCGAGAATGGGAAACAAAAGGCATTGTGGTCGATTTATCTGCTCGAACGGCCCACCAAAGAGAAAACGAGAAGGTGGCGTTACTACTGCAGTAGCGAAAATCTGGGAACGATATTCATCGGTGGCTTCGAACGAAGTCTTCTTCGGTTAGAGTCGACCGACGGAAAATCGCGAAAATGATATGCCGGACAATGGGTATTGTTCGAACCGATCGCCGTGTCTGGCCTCCCACCATCGCTATTTTTCGGTTCCGGACGATGTTTCGATTCGTAGCTCCGTAGCTTAGTAACTCCGTCCGGGAAACTAAGATTCGAGGGTAATTCGGCTATAAAATGAGAATCGAGCAGGAATTAACCTTTTTCAATTTTGTTCCTTTTCCGGTGCTTTTGTTTCTTAATACTTCAGTCTCTGTAATTTCAACTGTATACCACTGAACATGTTGTTAGACAAATGCCTTATATATTCGCTATCCATCAATGAATCAATATGTGATATATTAAAATTTACATTTCCTGATAACATTCGTCGTGGTATATGTACGTATATTAAATATAGGATGTAAAATAATATATTCCCAAAAGAAGTCGCACTATCAAGTCACTTTGTTGGTGTCATAACTATCTACATTAAATTAATGTAAACATAACTGAAGAAATATTAGGGGCTTAATACTTTATGAAGAAATGGGGATGTAATATTCGTAATATTGACAATGAATATTCACAATATTCATAATAATATTGGAATGTAATAATTGGAAGATTGGATCTTCCAATTAGTGGCAAATACTTTGATTCCATGATACACACGATAACTATAGTGCAGGGGTCGGCAACCTTCCTGGAATTAAGAGCCATTTTTTCCCCATGTGATAAATTATTTCTCTAAAGACCCAAATGTAGGTACATACATACATCGGTAATATGTATTAGAAAAAATAATATAACTGTTATCTGCTGTGAAACATGTATTTATTGTGAAATCAAAACATATGTACTATTAAACTACTCAAGAGCCACAAGTATCTACTGAGCCGCAAGTTGCCGACCCCTGTTATAGGGTGAAAACTATAGCAAAAACGTTGAAGATGATATGTAAAACATATTATAGGTAATTATATAGGATGCAGTGGAATAACATGTACAAGCGGGCACGATGTGATTCCTTATGCAAAAATAACAACAATATATAGTGATGAGGAATTCTTTATTGATTTAGAAGTGGACTGTATATTTTTAAGTGTCTATGGTAGGTTACTGGTTATGAATTCCTCTGAATATGATTACGAAATAATTTCTTGTATAATTTAAATAGTTGAACTTATATTTACACTGGTTACGATAAACTAAAAACTTATATTAATTTGCGTCGAACGTGTGACATTGGATTCCGGTCAAGATGTTTGATTGAATCTTGAATGAATTTCTGAATGAATCTTTGAATGAATAACACAAAATGACCAAGTTGTATGGCCTTATATCTCCTCGGCACGAACTGAGAATCCAATCAGCAATGTCGTGCGAGGAGATGGAAATGCCCTGATTGGGCCATGAATTTGTTTAAGGCGGCCCTTCCAAGATGGTGGGTTATCCTTCTTCCCTACCTCCTTTGGGGTTGAAAAGTTATAAACTTTCCCTCTCCTGCGAATATAAGGAGAGGGATCCTTGAGCGGCATGAGAAGAAGGACACTGACTTTGAGGTTTTCCAGACGCAACCCTGGCAAAAGTCCCAAAGTTCTTGGAACTCTTTTGTGCATGAGTTATTCCAGGGTGGTCTAGAAAACTCTGCCGAGACATAGGGCACGTCGTGCACTAGTGAGGGCTGAAGAGGCAATAAATATCCCAAAGAAGGTTACAATTCAATGCCTCTCCAGCTTGGTAAGAAAGAACAAAATGTGTTTGTAATAAATACCATTTTCAAAGCTAGTGCCATTTTGAAGCGTACGTGACTTAAATCTCGGCCTCACTTGTGAAAATAAGTAGAAACATCTGCATCCATTGAGAAATGCAAATGCCCCCCCTAAGGTTCGTAACATATAGAATAAAATCGTTTCATTTACGGCTTACGATTAGTTTTTGAAACGTTGGGTTTGGCAAACCGATGGGCACATATGGTCATACAACTAAAAAGTCAACATATCCTATCCGTACACACCAACTTTGATGAATCTTACACGAGATATAAATCCCGTAGAATATCGGTATATTTATTTTTATTTATTGGGTATTGACCGTATTGACGGGGTGAAAATATTCCCCAAAAGGCTATAGGAGGATAAGTATGATCCAGCGGCCTTAGCTCCGATCATGATCGCTTTTTTTTGTTAAATTAGTACCTATGTGAGTACTTATCACAGCAATTTTCAACCCTTAAAAATTCATCCCCAGGGAGTAATCGTTAAATAAACAAATTTTTTCAAAAATTCATAACTTGAGAACGACTACTTTGATTTTATTGAAATTTATTCAGGACGTACATATAACTAAGGTCTCTGATTAAAAAAAATTACAGACTTGATGAATTGACATAACCTTAGAAAAAAAATTAAAACATTTTTCAATGACTACTATTGGTAGGTTATGTTTGAGGCACAACTACCAAACTTTTTTTATAGCTTTCTAACACCATTTTGCACCATATATAATTTTGGTATAATTTATTTCTTGGTGCGTCATATCCAAAAAAAATAAAAAGTCTAATTTTAATCATATTTAAATTTTTTTAAATATGTTATAATTATGGCACACCCATCCTAATTTTTTTCTAGTTTTCTAACGTCATTTTGCACCATATATAATTTTGGTATAATTTATTTCTTGGTGCGTCATATGCGAAAAAAATAAAAAGTATAATTTTAATCATTTTCAATTTTTTTCATTATGTTATCATTATAGCACAATCATCTTAATTTTTGTTTAGCTTCCTAACATTATTTTGAACCATGTGTAATTTCGGTAGAATTTATTTTTGGGTGCGTCATATGCAAAATAAATGAAAAGTCTAATTTTAATCATCCTCAATTTTTTTCAATATGTTACCGTTATAGCACAATCATGTTATTTCTTTTGGATTCCTCACATCGTTTTACTCTATCTATAATAATTTCTGAATTCATAATTCTCAGCGTGTTACATTGGAATCAATAAAAGTATACAGTTTTCCTATATTTCGGCAACTTCCAAAAAAAAACAACAAAAAGTCCATTTACTACAATGACGATGATAGCGAATATTATTTTTGATTCGGCAGATCGACCTAACGTTCTAATGCAATTTTCGTCCGTTGCTAGTGCTGTGGCGGATAGATGTAGCGGGGATATGCGTTTTAGTGGTGGGTATAATGAGTTAGGTATCAAGTCTGTCGTTCGCGCGGGCCCGCATGAGCGGGCAAGAGCTACAGACGTATGGAGCTAATCTTGCCATTGTCTTTATTACTTTTATAACTATTATAATCACTGTTTCTGTTGTTGTTGTTGTTGTTGTTGGTATTATTATTATTATGAATTATGAATTCAGAAATTATTATGGATAGAGTAAAACGATGTGAGGAAACCAAAGAAAATAACATGATTGTGCTATAACGGTAACATATTAAAAAAAATTGAGGATGATTAAAATTAGACTTTTCATTTATTTTGCATATGACGCACCCAAAAATAAATTCTACCGAAATTACACATGGTTCAAAATAATGTTAGGAAGCTAAGCAAAAATTAAGATGATTGTGCTATAATGATAACATAATGAAAAAAATTGAAAATGATTAAAATTATACTTTTTATTTTTTTCGCATATGACGCACCAAGAAATAAATTATACCAAAATTATATATGGTGCAAAATGACGTTAGAAAACTAGAAAAAAATTAGGATGGGTGTGCCATAATTATAACATATTTAAAAAAATTTAAATATGATTAAAATTAGACTTTTTATTTTTTTTGGATATGACGCACCAAGAAATAAATTATACCAAAATTATATATGGTGCAAAATGGTGTTAGAAAGCTATAAAAAAAGTTTGGTAGTTGTGCCTCAAACATAACCTACCAATAGTAGTCATTGAATAATGTTTTAATTTTTTTTCTAAGGTTATGTCAATTCATCAAGTCTGGAATTTTTTTTAATCAGAGACCTTAGTTGTATGTACGTCCTGAATAAATTTCAATAAAATCAAAGTAGTCGTTCTCAAGTTATGAATTTTTGAAAAAATTTGTTTATTTAACGATTACTCCCTGGGGATGAATTTTTAAGGGTTGAAAATTGCTGTAATAAGTACTCACATAGGTACTAATTTAACAAAAAAAAGCGAGCATGATCGGAGCTAAGGCCGCTGGATCATACTTATCCTCCTATAGCCTTTAGGGTTGAAATTGCATATTTTAAGGTAGCTCAGCAACTAAATGACATTGATGATTTTAAGTACATATTCTTCAATAGAGAATTTAAATGTATAATGAAAATCGCACATATTTTTTTATACAAGTAATGTATTTCAAAATTGAATTTTCGAAAATCGTGGCTTGAGTGGAAAATTTTATTCCACATTTTGCAGCTATTTTCATCAGTATTTGCTCCGTGCATGCTTGTACAGGGTGTAAAAAAATTAATGGTCACGGCTTTCAGGGGTTGTTCTACACCTCTGGATCGATGGAGATTTGCGAAAAAAACCTGCCGCAAAATTCGGGAAAGGGTGGCAAATTTTTTTTATTGGCTCATCCTATTCATCTTGTTACGTAGGCAAAATGTCTGAGACGAACCATGGGTCAGAAATGAACCGTTCTCTCGCAAATTAACTTTTAATTGGGCCTTCCGATTAAAATTTCGCCGATAGTTAAAGCAGAGGCGACGTAAACGAAGTTAGAAAATAGGGCACTGTGTCACCGAACCAGAAGAGAAGTGTAAGTGTTTATACTCTTCTTCCCGGGTGGGCCCTTGAGTGAACCCGACAACGAACGCAGGTCATTGACATTTTCTAGTCTTTTTCTCTCTCTTCAATTATGTTGCCTCTGTTTCAACTATTGGAGCTAGCAAGGGTATCTCATGTGTTTCCTTTCGAAAGGTCGGCGACTCGAAGGCTGTCATATGGGCGAAATTTTAATCGTAAGGCCCAATTAAAAGTTAATTTGTGAGAGAACGGTTCGTTTCTGACCCATGGTTCCTCTCAGACATTTTGCCTACGTAACAAGACGAATAGGATGAGCCAATAAAAAAAATTTGCCACCCTTTCCCGAATTTTGCGGCAGGTTTTTTTCGCAAATCTCCATCGATCCAGAGGCGTAGAACAACCCCTGAAAGCCATGACAAATATTTTTGAAACACCCTGTACATGTTATTCGGCATGAGTGGTTTGGTAGGCTGCATTTTCAGCTATACGACCACATGCACAAATCGGAAATTCAAACTTGACTTTCTCAAAAATACAGCCTTAAATGAAAACATTCTATTCTATGTTTTGTTCTTGTTTTTTTTTCATAAGGAACCACCCGGTTCCTGGTTGTATGTTTTAATCAGTTATTATAGTAGGGGGGCGGAAATGTAATGTCGTTTTTTTACATTAAACGCAATCAAATATATTTATAACAAGATTTTATTTTTAATAATTGATGCAATCAAACACAAAACATCAAGAAATTGATGTAATCGTTACTAATAACCATTTTCCATCTAGTATACAAAATTTTCAATACCGGATCGCTACAAATCAATTGCTTCTTGAGCAAAATATCTGGAAAAACGGCGTTACTTTCTGGTCCCCCCAATAAATTTGTGAAAAGGTTTTAGTTAGGAATGTTGTAGGTGAGAAATATTATTATCCAATATGTTGTATAACGGTACCGTGTAGAAAAGTGAAGCAGCTGTTGGTTAACGACCTAATTCTTTAAGGTAGTACATGCAAATATCATCCCCCCCCCCCCTCAAAAAAAAGAAATCCCCAAGTAAATGATTTGTTCCGATTCGTCCGCCGGATAGAGACGTCCCTTTTCCTCACCTATTTTCGATTCAAGTGCGTGACTGGCCGAAAAAGCGTTTAACGATGAAATAAATGTTTAGTTTTTGGCTATTTTCCGTCGAGATCAGGTTTGAAGGGGCGATATGATAGGAATAGGCGATGCGAGGGCAGTCTCTCTTTATCCCGTACCTCAGACCAAGTTACTTCACGATTTTGGCAACTTCTATTATTAAACATGAATCAGGACCTAAACGGGAACTTTTATTCATTTTCCGATTTCGTTTCGAATTCTTTTCTTTCAAAATACGTTTTGAAGACCTTTAGTTTTGTCGGAAGTCACCATAGAAATGATTGCCACTTTGGAAACTTAATCATGAAAAGTCGGCGTCCCAATCGTTCACCGCACCGTTTAAAAGCCTTTAAAGTGTCAGTTTTATTTCCAAAATAAGAGAATTGTCCAGAATTGCGAACAGTCAGTATTTCGCGACGACGCACAGTGGTCAATTTCGCCGAAATCCTGGCCAAAAGCCCAAAATTTGTATTCACGATTTTAAAAATTTAGCAATTGAGTTTGATTTGTAACACATCAGAGCATCGTTTTCCATTAACAAAAATGTTTATTGAACAATACTCTTAGAGATATGCAATGTCAAAGGTGGCACTTGAATAATGTAACATTTTCACGTCGAAATTGAGAATACGTTTACAATGTGAAATTAAAGTACGATCCACTTTTTCAATATTGGTAGCTATTTATCATACTTTTAATTTATAAATATCTTGGTTTCATTTTCTTATTTAATATTATACAACTGTGATGGTACAGAATGTAAATCCTATATATTTTTTTCCTTTTGCTAATGAAACAGTTGTGAAGTTCACAAAAGTCCAAGGTAATTTTTTTTTAAATTAAACTTTGAAGCTTCCTGAAGATGATCTCGTTGTGTTTTCTTGCGACTTTTTGCGATTTTTCGAGTTATTGTTATTTGTTTGTCGCGCGCGCCATGCTCGGGGAAGTGCATTTATGACATAGGGTCGGGCTATCATAAGACTACTAATTTTCGTGCCGATCCGACAATTTTTCAATACTCTCACCCGCCATATTGGAACCGCCATTTTGTTTTTGGAAATTCTGAGTTCGGATTCTCAATCAGCGACCGAAATAATACTAATATACCAATTTTTAGCTAAATTGAAAAACTCCTTGGGGTTTTGGCCAGGATTTCGGCGAAATCGACCACTGTGCGGCGTTATCCTAAGTTTGTAAATCTTCGAACGTAAAAGCAGTTTCTTCAAAAATAAAGTGCTGTAAACCTTTCGGGGAATACGATACAAAATTTGATGTCAGAAGTAGGATTACAAGACAAACCGTCTAGCAGGATAAGGGAGTTAAAAATGCCCTTTATCCAATTTCGTTTGACAATGGAACATTCGACGGATAAGCAAAAGAAACTGTTTTACACACATTTTTAATCCAATATCTTGATTGGGAGGGTAGATATCGGGTATAAGTTAAAAATATCTGTTTTTGCTTCATTTTCCGCGCTTAATGGAGTGCACAAATTGTGATACATTCTAAACATGAATGCACAAGTTAAGGATTTTTTCAGATTTTTCCTTTGGAAGTTCTACGCGCAAGAAATGGAAACCCAAAAAATAATTTTTAAACATCGATTTCGTATTGAAATCTTCTGATTGCGAGTACAACTTTTTTCTTTTTGCAGTAGTTGCCTCATGTTATCATTGTTATATTCTCATTTTTTCAGACTCTTTGAATACAGTGCATCACTGTCGGAAAAATCAAAAACCGATTTCTGCGACTCATTTTGGGCTGAAACATGAACCATTTGCCATTCTTGCATTATTTTAATATAATATGTTCATCTCGTGACCTTTAATGTTTCTGTACACGAAAACATACGTGTTAAAGAACGGAATCGGGATACAGTCGAATCTCTCATAATGGAACACTTCGGGACCGGACGCTCTCTCAAAATGCAACATTCCCCTACAGTCATATTCATCCCCACTTCTTGATTATATAGTCTATCTTTCTCATATAGTACTTATCTTCGTCGGCGCAAAGAAATGCGCAGAAGTAAAAAGTGAACATAACCTTTCCATACAAACATTTAAATCTTTTCAAATAATATGTCGCGTCATACATCTCAAATTTGATTGGTTAGTAGCATTTAACTGGTGGGGATAGGAGAAGTTTCATTATGAGAGATCACCATGTTACATTTTGAGAGAGGTTTCACTTTGAGAGGTTACATTATGAGAGATTCGACTGTAATTAAATAAATTGTTCATTTCTTGATCCCCTACCCGAAAGTACGATCTTCCTGGCCGCTTTTCCCTCCGGGAACAACGGCTTTTGCAGTCAGCTCGAGCTAACGCGTGCTCTGATTGGCTACAAGAATTTTCTGGCTCGCAGTCACAGCGCCAACGTTTTGTCAAGAATTATCGTATTTGATCGGAATATAATTAACCTGAAATGCGTTACTAATCCGAAAACGCCGACCGTCCAAAAACGCACAAGTTTTTTTTTGCCTGAATGCTTATCTTGTGCATATTATAAAATGTTTTTTGTACTCCTAGTGGCGAACGAATTATCTTTTTCGGAAAAATAACAAGTTTTTCATCATACCTGTTTATCTAAGGGAAATCCTTCTATAACTTATATAACCAAATAACATTAACAACAACAATTAATTATAACAAGCAGAACACAAAAGTAATAATATAAGAAATAAACACACTATAAACTAAAAATCGTAAGACGAAAAGGATATTACAAGGATGACGTATACTGCACACTGATCGCTCAAAGACTGAAGAAACAGACAAAAGCTAATGGCAGAAGACGGAGATATTATCTGTATTTATTCCTCCAATATACAATGTATAAAGTTTTTGGAAATGTATACATTTCAGTGTAAGATGTCAAAAGACTGAGTTCTAAAATATCAGCAGCTAAAATAAACAAACCGCAGAGCGGCGGCCGTATCAGCTATGCCCGTGAACGTCACGGGCATGCACAAATTCGACCGTTTGGCGTGCCCGTGAACGTCACGGGCATGAGCGTTAACCACTTAACGCTCAGGTTTTTTTCGAATCGACCGTCCAAAAACGCACAAGTTTTTTTTTGCCTGAATGCTTATCTTGTGCATATTATAAAATGTTTTTTGTACTCCTAGTGGCGAACGAATTATTTTTTTCGGAAAAATAACAAGTTTTTCATCATACCTGTTTATCTAAGGGAAATCCTTCTATAACTTATATAACCAAATAACATTAACAGCAACAATTAATTATAACAAGCAGAACACAAAGGTAATAATATAAGAAATAAACACACTATAAACTAAAAATCGTAAGACGAAAAAGATATTACAAGGATGACGTATACTGCACACTGATCGCTCAAAGACTCAAGAAACAGACAAAAGGTAACGGCAGAAGACGGAGAGATTATCTGTATTTATTCCTCCAATATACAATGTATAAAGTTTTTGGAAATGTATACATTTCAGTGTAAGATGTCAAAGAACTGAGTTCTGAAATATCAGCGGCTAAGATAAAGAAACCGCAGAGTGGCGGCCGTATCAGCTATGCCCGTGAACGTCACGGGCATGCTCAAATTCGACCGTTTGGCGTGTCCGTGAACGTCACGGGCATGAGCGTTAAGTGGTTAAGGACCGGAGTTTTGGCTTCCTTGGCGCATGATCGTCGTCAAATGTTGGCAAATAATATAAAATTCGATAAAGCAAACAGTATGTTCTGTAATTAATTAATATTTTTCTGGTCCTTAAAAATGTTTTTAAATGTTTGTGTTGAATTTTGCACGAGGTAAAGTTTAACTGAATAACAAAGGGTTTTACGACACCACAGTTTTATTTTTCAAACACACAATGATGAAAGCAAGACTTTTGACTGAAGAAAGATCTGAGAATGCACAGATATGAAAGCACTGGAACAGCGACTGTTACGCGTACGCACGTTGTAAACAGATGTAATCGACTGACTGACAGACGGATCAGCTGTTATTTATATTGTCTGCCTTGCCGAACGCTCCCGAACCGTCTAGACAAACATGCTAGAAAAACCGGCATCCAGACGGTTCGATTTCGCGAACGATCGAAAGGGTCCTCACCTTGCGAGTGAGGCGGGAGGCAGGACGCGGGTACGCTCGAAAACGAGACGCTCCGGGGAGCGGTTGCCTAATTACATCGGTAATCATTCCACAGGCGCTACACGCTCACAATCAGGCTCGAAAAGAGCGTGGATTTGGAACAGTTTGAAAATAGCAACTGATTATTGTTATGTAGTTGAAAATTTTTAAAAATGACAAAAAAAGATCTTAAGTCCCCGATGGGGATTCGAATCTGCGACAAAAAAAGTGTCCAGCGGTTCCGCAGACAGATACCCTATCAACTCCGCAAAATCACTCACTTGAAAAAACTTTAAAACTTCTTGCAGATGAGAAGCCATCAAAGTTCACAATTGATTTTGTTCCGGCACAGGCCTTGGACATCTGCAAGGTTTATTATGCGGACCGTTAAGATTCTCCTCGGCAGCGAGTCTGAGATTTTTTCATACTTTTACATTTCTTAAAAATATGGCCTTAAGTAAACCAGGGACATTGGCAAAGGGTCTAGGCGCTCGGTGCCTGCCCGTGCCATCTACACGTGCGTCGCAGATGTGTTTCAGGGAAAATTATCCGGTCTTCCTGAAAAACGTTGAGGGTCAACGGAAGTACGGGGCCTCGGAAATCTGCGACGTTGCCAATGTCCCTTCCACCCTTGGACAGGGACGTTGACGTCTCCCACCCACAAGTCCCAGTGCTCCCAGTGGGCCTTGGAGAAGGGAGTTGGGGGAAGACGGAAACGCCCCAAACCAAATTTATAAATTAGGCGTCGCAATGCACAACGAGATAAATAGTACACTCTCAATCATAGATACTATATTCGCGAGATACTGTATTCTCAACACATCAGATACTAAACTCTGAACCGAGATATTATATTCTCAGTACGGCAGATAGTAAACTTTGCCAAATAGTAAACTTGTCAGAAATAGTGTATTTTCGTGACATATCATTTCGGACCAGGAGATATTGAACTCTCCGGGATAGTGCATCCTAATTTGAATATAATAAAGTTTTATTTATTACAAATAATGTGGGATCGGAGTGGAGAAGCTCTCTGAAGGAACCGTCGTGCCTCGGGCCGGCCGCAGTTCCTGACGGGGTCCATCCACACCCAGTTGAGAGGGCACCGGCTGAGTTCGGTGCCTCGGCTGCGGCCGGTCCGGCGGAGTGTCCTTCTGTTCCTAGGAAAGGGTCAAATGGTAGTTAGCGCGCTGCGTTTCGTCCTGGGCCTGTTCGTGGACTCGTCAGTAGGGCTGACCGAACAGGCCCTGCCCTAGACGCTGTGTCCCGGATGGGACGTCGGTGTCTGTCGGTGGTTGGTATATATAGACACCGATTGCCGATGGTGTAGCAGCGCGAAGATCCCATCGAAGGAGACACGGTCTAGCGGCCGACCCTTAAACTAGAGGCGTAGGAGTAATGGCGGCCGATAGATCCCTAGCGGCGAGCGAGAGATCGTACCGCTACACTCTCCTAAAAAGAACTTACAATTAGGAGGAAAGGACGTGAAAGAGAATTGTCAACAGGGAGAGGTCGCTGGTGCAGTGGTTCCGCGCCGACCCAAGCGATCGTCGACGTTAAGCTACTCTGGCCGAGTTGCTGCTTTGGGTAGGTTGCTGTGCGCCTCTCGTTTCTTTTTCACGATCCTACAATAATATACAATTTTCCCTCGATTCGAGGGTGGTCCTTCGAGTAAATAGTTTAAAATAAATGCAAAACCAAGTGTCGACAACTCGTCCGACGAGCGTTGACTACGAGTAGAAACAGATTTAATTAATTCGATTCTCTATATTAACATGTAATTGCTTCGTGGCAGAAACACTGAAAGTCACAAAATGAACATACTGTAATCCAAGAATGCGAAAATAATAATTGGATCATGGCATTTCACATAAAAATGCGTGGCGTAAATCGGGTTTCGATTTTTTTCACAATGACGCAGGCGGTTTAAAAATCTGAAAAAATTGGAGATAACAAAAAGTTGTCCCCCGAAGATCTCGATACGAAATCTACTTTTTTCCGGTTTTTTGTTGCGTTTGCTCATTTGTTACACTTAGGTTCTTAATACTAGATTTGTCTTTCGGGTTGGAACCGCGTTCAGAAGAGGAGAAAGTCCGACGTTTCGCCAGCATTGCTGCTAGCTTCATCAGGGAATCGAGGAATATCTGATACTTACAATTAGTATCTAGAGTATCAGCACTATTATAGTGCTAGCGAAACGTCGGATTTTTTCGTCTTCTGAACACGGCTCCAACCCGGAAGCCAAATCTAGTATTAACCACTATGAACGCGAAAGCCTAAAAAGTATTGCTTAGGTTCTTCAATGGAAAAATCTGAAGAAAATCTCAAACATGTATGGTACCATGTAGAATAAGTCAGAATTTTGTCGAATCTTTTTCACCTCAATAAATAGGCAAAATGGGCAAAAAAACCTGTTTGGACTGTACCTCATAACTACCCTTCCGGTCAAGATACAGGGTTAAAATTGTATACACAATGATCGTTGAGCATTATCTATCGAATGAGATCACCCCCACTGAAATCGGTTGAAGGGCACTTTTGACCCCTTTATCCTGCTATACCCTTTCGTTTGCGTATGTCATGAGGAAGTCTACAAGAATCACCCGATGTCTGTTAAAAAACATGAAATAGTACAATGTAACTAAAGCTGATTGCTGTTGTGGAAACTAATTAATGCTAAAGGGTGGTTCTGAATTTTCCACTTTCAATTTGATTTTCGATTTAGAAAATTTAAAAGTATTTTCGTAATTTATTTTTTGATACAGTTTTTCATCACTAATATTGAGTACAAAATGTCATCGATATAGTATTATAGAATAGGTCTATAGGGAATGCCACTGAAAAAGGACTGAAGCTTTCTTATAAGAACTTTTGTTAGGAGAAAAGGACGCGAAAAAGAATTGTCATCAGGAAGAGGACGCGGGAGCAATGGGGCCTCGCCAATTCCAGGAGATCTCCGGTTTTAAACCTTTGTGGTCCGAATTAATTTGTTAATTTTGTAGTGAGCTAAATAAAATAACTTTCACACCAATTTCTACTATTGTTTATTCATTTTTTTTTCAAATAACATCAATACCTATAGGTACTGGTGGATATTTCAGTGATATTATAAAATCATTAGGAAATTGGAAAATCGATATCAAATTATTAGAGAGTAAAATCAAGTGTTATTAAGGAGCTATGTCGGGAACCACTCGACATAGGACCGCAAAGAGTTAAGCTACTCAGGCCCACTACGCTGCCTTGGGATGATTACATATCGATCACCGTAGTTAAACCAAAGTGCGTATCGCGTCGATTAATCGTATTAGTCGAACAACAGTTTCAGATCGCAAAAGTATCATTAGTGAACAAGTATGCTCAGCTATGTGTTAAATTAAATGCAATTAATGGATTTTAATGTTTTTGCACTTCCGGCTATGGTTTTCACGTATTAAATTACCACGTGAAGCCTTACGGCGAAATATAGTGTTCCGCTCAAGCACGTACGTTTGTAAATTGTTTTTCAACGTAAGTATTTGGTTAGAGTCGTACAACTTTAACTTGGCTAAGCAAAAGAATGCGGGTCTGATTCGCCAGACGTCAAGGGCCATGACTTCTGCCATACGTGCATAGCGGCATTAATCATTCTACTTCGCAATTCGCTAAATGAGCTACTCATGGCGCTTGCCAAGTCAACTTTGTCGAACTATACAAAAGTCCGTGACAGCAGGGCGTCCATTTCTCGCGTCAAAGAAAACATTGTTATATACCGCTGCGCCACAACCGTCTTGACAATACAATTTTCAATTATATCTAGTCTCTGGCCAGCAAGATTTTAATAGATTTCCGCATCACTCATGGTATGTTGATGCAACACTGAACATACTTTTTTTTCTGATAGTACTTTTGTTTTACTCTACACGACACATAGTGCGATTTGAAACTGTTATTCGACAAACAAGTTTAGTCGACGTGACTCGCACTTCGTTTTGGTTTCCGTGATCGATGTACGTGCCACGACTTTGCAGGGCGAGTGGCTAAATACGAATGTTGCATCAATGCGCCATCACGCGCGTGGTAATAGCTTCGCGCCTGACACGTGAAAGGCAAACCAATCAGCGAGTTCACGAATACAAGGGAAGGAGTAACAAATGGTGCACCTCAAAGGACGCATGAGGCGAGCAATTAAACGGCATCCCTGAACTAAATGGATTTCCTAACATAAGCAGTGCTTTAAAATTTTAAATCTAATGTCATTAAAAATATTAATTGAAGGAACCGACGTGGCTCGGGCCGGCCGCAATTCCCGACTGGGCCCATCCGCACCCAGTTGAAAGGGCACCGGCCGAGTTCGGTGCCCCGGCTGATGGTCCTTCTGTTCCTAGGAAAGGGTGAAATGGTAGTTAGCGCGCGCTGCGTTTCGTCCTGGGCCTGTTCGTGGACTGGTCACAGTCAGTGATGCCAGGACGTGGGATTTTTCCCACCCATGCGGACTACCTAATCCTCAGTAACGTATATACTTCACTCAAATATGGGGTATCGTTAGACCCCTGTGACAATTGAAATACGGTAGAAATTACAGGAAGAGGACATTTTACTAGATACGTCCATGGAAACAACCGACGTCAAGCTGTGACGTCAGTATGCGCATGCGCACGATGGCTCCCACGTGGGAGAAAATCCCATGTCCTGGCATCACTGGGCACAGTAGGGCTGGCCGAACAGACCCTGCCCTAGACGCTGTGCCCCGGATGGGACCATGGTGTCTGTCGGTCGTCGGTATATATAGACACGATCACAGATGGTGTACCAGCGAGAGAGGTCCCATCGAAGGACACACGGTCTAGCGGCCGATCCTTATACTAGAGGCGTAGGAGTAATGGCGGCCGATAGATCCTTAACGGCGAGCGAGAGATCGTACCGCTCCATTAGTGTTAACGATGTTAGCACAATTGCAACTTGTGTTTGGACAGAAGGCGTTAACATAAAGCATTTGTGGCAGCCTCTACTCTCAACTAACTAACAACTGATCAACCTAAGACAAGCCTCTTCAAAACTGTATTTCACCTGTCTTTTCCTCCCGCGCTGTTTTAGCGCCTTTTTTGTATTTCCTATTTGCTTACTATGCCCCATTTTTCTTTGTGCAGACTGTTTTTAGAGCAGAATCTCGGAGTACGGAGTTTACAGCGCTGGATCCGATGACCGGTCTTTCGAGGTACACATAGATTCGTATTAATACATTTTTGGAGCTTGTATACAAAACTCACACCGATTATCACTGATACATTGTTCATACTAAACATGAAACTTACACCAACATCCGACTAATGAACTCACGTAACAATTTAATCTTTAGAATGTTCTTATTACATCATGTAAGCAACGAGCAATCAATAAATTACATAGTGTTCTATAATAATTCCAATCCCACAGTGAAAAAAAGGTTTTTATATTAGATTCACAGATATTAAAATAGTTGTTACATACAATTTTACGTTGTTCCGTCGAATGGTTATTGTTAGGACTTTTTTGCGCGCCTCCTGGCCTTCTGTGTGTCTTTTTTTGTGATTCATAAATCACTGACTCCGTGTCGTAACATGCTCCCGTACCCCGCTTACCGGGTGCTCTCAAGGTGAAGATTGAGGATGGGACCTGGGAGGAAGGGCGGGATGCGTGGAGCTTTCCATGCCTGCGAGGGGCAGATACACTAAGAACGCTGAACGATCAGCATCGATTGTATCACTTTGTGTGCACCAAGAAATAAATTCACAATTGGGAAAATATTACGCATTCCCTACATCCCGGATGTCCTCGCGAACCAGCATAAAACAAATTTCGAGGTCATACATATATGTGGGATAGGGGCGGAGAAGCCCTCCTATAAAAGATTTTAAGAGAAAAGGACGTGAAAAGGAATTGTCAGCAAGGAGAGGGCGCTGGCGCAGCGGTTCCGCGCCGACCCAGGCGATCGTCGACGTTAAACTACTCTGGCCGAGTTGCTGCCTTGGATGGGTTGCCGCGCGCCTCTCGTTTCTTTTTCACGATCCTACAAATATAACACTAGCTGAGCCCGCGGTTTCACCCGCGTTTATGATTAGTGTGGCGTAGCGTGTTTGTTATAAAGTCTATAACCTTCCTCAATAAATAGCCGCGCGCGGCGTGGTACCTCGCAGAGCTACCGGCAGCAGCCGGCCAACGCATGCGCACCACTCATGATCGCCTGCCTTGCACATCATGAATGTGCGCGTGGTACTTGATTATCTTAAAACGATGATATCTCCTAAGATATTCGTTGAAATCAAATGATGTCAAGGGTAACTTTGTTCAAAATTAAATACTTATGATGAATAACGTATTTATTCGGATAAGGATTAATTTCATGTTTATAAAAACACCTTCGCAAATAATGCATAATTTTAGAACAAATTTGATTACCATAAAAATGGTTATAGTGAGTTAACCTGAAAAGATAGACATATGCTGTCGCGGACTTTTTTTTTAGAACTTTTCAAGAGGAACAATTCCGACATACAAAATTTTTGCGTAACTTTAACCGTTTACGCAGTGTACGCAACGGAAGCTCTCAAAAGGAATATTTTTTCCCGTTTTTGCCACATTTTTCATTGATGCTCCGCTCCTATTGGTCGTAGCGTGATGTTATATAGCCTATAGCCTTCCTCGAGGAATAGACAATTCAACACAAAAAGAATTTTTCAATTTGGACCAGTAGTTCCTGAGATTAGCGCGTTCAACCAAACAAACTCTTCAGCTTTATAATATTAGTATAGATTTGGAACGCTTGTGACCAGTTACATTGAGTTGTTTTCTAATTGTCCATCCTGTTACTACTATGGCATTTGAGCTAACAATAAGATTCTTTCGCCTCTTGCACGGCATGTGACGAAATTCGAGTGTACGGTCGAACAATTCTTTATACTAGAGGTGCAGAAACTTTGCACGCCAGAGCCATCATTGGAGAAACTTCACTTAACACCCAGCCGAGATTTACAGACACTCTCTCGGCGTCATGGCTGGATGTACTGGCACAGGCGTGGTGGAGCGTTGGGCCAGCATTTATATTTAAAACTTCGCGACAGCGAACGCCAGGCTTTATCGCATCTTCGACATGGCGAAAAACTATAAATTAAACATGACAGAACGACGACATGGAAAACACGTTTACGGTGCAGGGGAGGGATATCCCAGTACCGGTGCGTCCAGTGGTGTACCGGTATCGTCATCCGACGACCGTGAGCTGCGGGGGGTGGAGCACCAGGCCTCCCCAGGTACTATAGATACTGGCGGTTACGAGGACGAGGATTCGGTCTTTGAGGGGGAGGGGTTAGTTCAGGGTAGGACGATACGAGAAGATAAGGAAGATAGAGCAAGGATTTGGGGTAGGTTACAGAAAAGGAAAAGGATGGGTAGGATAAATAGGGTTGTATCTTCTTACGAGGAAAGGGAGTACGAAAGATATGGGTGGGCCACAGGTAAATCATGCATGAACTATGTACGAGAGGGACTGGGGGTACTGATGCAGACAACACAGGAATTTGTAGACAGATTTCAAGTGCTCAACAATTACATCCAGGGAAATGAGCACGTAAAGTCTAGTTCAAGGGAGGAGTGTATGAATGTCAATGAGATAATGATCGATAACCTGAATATCATCAGGAACATTTTGAGATGGGCCAACAAGGGAAGTGATAGTGAGATAAACAGGACGCAGACAACGGACTGGACGAAACAGGACAAGAAAAAGAGGGACGGGGGAAAGGAAGTACGGACTCAGACGGACAAGACGGAACCTAAAAAAATACATAACGATTACAGGGACACAGACGATGAAGACTGACATGGCGGACAGGACAACACAGACGGAGACAATAGACGACAGGACTGACGGACAGAAAATATCGATGGACAGACATATACAAGTTGACATGGACATGGGGGGAACATAGAGACAAGGACAGGGATGAGGGGAAGAGGAATCGCTGACAAAAGGAAGGACATTACAACCACAGAAAGACGATACAAAAAAGAAAAGACTGGACGAGACGGAAAGGACTACAGCAGAGGACGAGACGGACGGGCGGTACGACAGAGGGACAGCGGCGACTAAAATCAGGAGGGTCGTGGGTGTCGAGGGGGCTAGGGTAGAGGAGAAGAGGCCCACCGCCACTTACGAAATTTTGGATTTGGCCCCGCTGACGGATGAAAAGGAAGTGGAAGAGGCGTGCTCGAGAGAGCTCGACATTGAGAAAGGAGACATAAGGGTCCTGGATATCCGGTGGACACTCGGAGGGACGAAGAAGGCGAGGGTAGAGATAAGGGGAAGAGGGGTAGGACGGAGCAGGGAAAGGGGGAAAATTAGGGTGGGTAGCAAAATAAAGGAAATGAAGAAGGTGACGGGGTGCTTCAGATGTCCTGATCTGGGGTACATCAGTTACAGCTCCAGTAGAGTGAAGGAGGGTGAGGTGATCTGCAGGAAGTGCGGAGGGAAGGGGCATAAGTTCACGGAGTGCGAAAAACGCGCTCCGTGTTACCTGTGCACAGAGAAGGGGATCCCGACTAGCCAAAGTTATCATCAGGCGGGGTCGAGGATCTGTGGAGTCAGGAGAGGACATGTGTAAGGATGAAGGGAGAAGAAAAGAAAGAAAGGAAAGAGGAGGTAACGTGCGGCTCGCCAGACCTGGCACCTCGGCGGCGGAGCTTCTCGTTTTCAACCGCCTATTCGTACGATTTTGTTTCTTGGAGTCCACTCGCTCAGCCTGTTAAAGGAACCATCCGACAAAGTCGTAACATTCAAATATTTTTATTAGTTTGTCTGGAGACATTGTATTACATTGTTATCTCGTCGCGCCTCGTTTCATCAAGGAGAATCTCCCCATGTGGTGGGGGTAATTCTGCCCGAGTTTATTCTGTTTTTACTATAGAGACGTTAGAAATCTGGTGCCTACACCGGTGTCCTCACTGTCGCCACCCAAATCGCGTTGTCTCCCTTGCATCGATCTGCAGCGTTCTCTCTCTTCGTCTCTTAGTTCGATTTGTATGTGTACCTCTTTTAACGAATCGCGAGGTAGAACGTCAAGTGCATGGAACAGTTCCTTTATTCAATCATACATATATACATGATGCTAGGATAGCATAAACATACAATTATATAACTCCTATATGGTCGCACATTAGCGACTTCTCGCAGGAGAACGGAAATTATACAATACAAGAAAGAATCAATTTGCGCTGTATGATAAAGTTAAACGATTAGTATTGCGCCCCAAAAGATTTGATATGATCATCAAAAAAGGCATCTTCGTTACAGAGAGGTACCAGGACTGACAAAACAATTAACAATTATAAAAAGGGGGGGGGGGGGAGAGATATTGGCACGGCCAATATACTAAGTAAAACAAAATGAACAATAATGAGATCTCGACCAAAATAGATAAGAAAAATTGCACGGATTAGTGGTCAAGAATTAGACGATGGAAGAATTAAATAAGTAAAGAAATCCATGATAAAGAAAATTACCGTGCTTGCGAATACAAGTGGCATGAAATTATACTGAATAACGTTCCATACGAATCAAGAGGATAGTAAAGGATGTTGTTGACATCAACGATATTCTTAAAGTAACTTAAAGTAGATATACTAATCTAACTATGTTATTGACTAAAGAGTATATACAGAGTTTAAACTAAGATAATGGAAGTGCTCGGTTCAGAGTACGACGATCGGTCAAGATTTAAGCCATGGTAATTTATCGAGATAATTATAATGCTTTTGGACAGTATCCCGTGGAGGAAGAGATACAGAATGTTGCAGTTGTGATAGATCGGCAGAAACTACCAAAGGATCGTATCGAAGAGCAAGCGAGGCCCTTTTTCTATGCGTATGGAATATGATGGGAATTTTGGAGCGAAAATCCTGAATGTATCCTTCTCTGTCGAGATAGGGAAAGGCAGCAGTAGAGAGAAATCCATTTTGGCGAGCCTTCCTAGCCTCCTCGTCCGACATTGTATGTAACGAGGTGATGAGAGGATTGTCAGAGTTTGAGTGCAAAGATTTAAGGATAAACATTCTGGTGAGTTTAAGTGCAAAAATATCAAACCGCGAACAGTCAACCCTGCTATAAATTGTATGATTGTGGAAGTGTCGCTTGGTACCATCCGACATACGTCTGGGCATGAGAAGACCCGTGATCGCCCGGAATATTTTCCTCTCGAAGGTGCGAATGCGCTCCATCACATAAGGCGAAATTGAGAACCAGATTGCGATCGCATAACATAGTACTGACCTGATATAAAGCTTGTAAAGGAGTAGTTTGACATTCTCACCGAGGTGTTTTGAGTAGAAGAGGCGAGCCAATTTAGATGCTATACCTTTTGCTTTCCCGAGACAGTAGTTGGCGTGTTCATTATAGTTTAAGTGTTCGTTGAGAATTACACCCAAATATTTGACCTTTTTCAGCCGAGGGATTAAAAGGTCATATCTTTCCGTCGCGTGAATCGAAAAATTTTTTGAGAGCCTGTATTGTTTTTTGCTAATTTGGGACGTGGGCCTAATGAAGAGAATAATCTCGCATTTGAGCATATTTACTCTCACCTTCTTCATGTTACACGCCGAGACAACAAAATCGAAAGCCCTCTGCAAGTGTGACTGAATGTCGAGAGGATCAACGCCGGATTTATAGATGATTAAATCATCAGCAAAGGCCAAAGCTTTGCAAGTATCGTTACTTTTGTTAAAATTGTTTAAAATATCAGAGAAGTATAAGTTGAATAGTAGAGGAGAATTTACGGCGCCCTGCTGCAGACCATTTAAAATATTGAAAGTACGAACGGAAAAAGTATTATTGTGAAAAGTTTTAAAAGCGCGGCCAGTGATCATGTTCTCAGTTAGAAGCAACAACTCGGGGGGGAAATTCATTTTGTGTAATTTAACTATCAATCCCGTAGTCCAAACAGTATCAAATGCTTTCTCGAGGTCAATTAAACAAGCCCCAGTCACAGCTGAGCTGTTGAGCGAGTCGGCAATGTCGCGAGTCAATTTGGCAATAGCATGAACCGTAGAGTGCGAGTGTTTGAAACCAAATTGATAATCAGAAATTAATTTATTGGGCCGCACAAAATGATTCAAACGTATGTTAATCATGATCTCGAACAATTTGCCCAGGTTTGGCAGCAGACTGATCGGCCGGTAATTATTTAAGTCGTAAAGGTTTTTCCCTTTTTTGTGCAATGGGACGAGCTTGGCCGTTTTCCAACGAATGGGAAAGTAAGATAGACGTAAACATGCGTTAAAAATTAGCGTGAGGTATTCAATAACGGAGCCTGGAAGGCGTTTGATGGCGACGTTTGGTATGCCGTCGAACGAGGTGGATTTTTTGTTTTTAAGATATTTGATGGCTCGTAAGATCATTGTGGGAGTTATTAGATAGTTTGTATGAATTGAAGGCCAGATCTGTTCGTGTAGCGAAGCGAATTGCCAATTGATATTTTCACGTGAATCCCGTATTCGATCGTAAGTCTGCTTTACCTCGTGCTCGTGATTCCTCTCTTCCTCGGTTGTAGGAGCCAGATTTTTTGTATGTACTCTCGCAAAGTGCACCCCAAGTAAGGTCAAACGATCGTCAGTGCTTGACACTACAAAGTTATTATCTATTTTCTGGAGTGTCGATGTATCTATTCCGGATTCAGACCAAAGAAAATCGTCGTTTATCGCGCCTCTTAGTGGCGGAATTGAGTCATTGTTTTTTGGATTTATAATTCTGTTTATAAAAGGGTGTAGCTTAATGGGATCACGAGTATCTAGTTTGGACAGTCTGTCGTTCCAGAATTTATTTGCAACTGCAGAGTAGAGTTTTTTGAGTCTGTAATTGGTACGCTGAATTATTGATTTATAAAATTTGATCATGTTAGACTGTATTGGACTTAAATTGTCGCGAAGGCGCAATAAACGAAATAATCTGGTGATAAGTTTGGATTTAAATTTTTTGAGCTTATTAATGCGTCGGTCGTCATATTCTCTCGGGCAGTTCAGAGCCTCCACGGTAGGTGTACAGCTCGTTAGAATTACGGAAATATTTTCCTCGAGGGCCTCTATTGAAGCATTAATCATTTCGATCGACGCATTAAGTAACGATGGGAGATTTAGGCTGTTGATATAATTATGGAGTTTGAGTTTGTATTCTTTCCATTTGGTCAAACGATAATTTAGTCTCAGTACTCTGGGGGCTCGTTCTACGTATGTGTTCCAACCGAGGAGAGAGAGATTAATCGTTATGGCCCAATGATCGCTATCATAGGGCAGCAGACCCAGCCTTTGCGTTCCATCGTTAATACGATCGATCAGCCTGCTGTCCACCAGAGCAATGTCCAAGTTCGAGTTAGCCGGATGATAAGTCGGTATTTCCGAATATAGAAGCGAAGCGCGGAAGATAGCACCCTGTAACTGTAGCCAGTCAAAAAGAGCTAACCCCTTGCTGTTGTTGACTGTAGTACGCCATGATGTGTGTTTGGCGTTAAGATCGCCCGCGATCACAAAGTGATTCGAGTCATTTGCAACTCGTAACTGAGCACATAGATCATCGAGGTCACGAAGGAACACGATTTTATCACTGAAAGGGCTATACACCGCCGCGATCACGAGGCTTCTACCAGCCGAAAGATCCAAGCGGATCGCAATGGCTTCTAAAGATTTTTCGTGAGAAGTGGAGAGTTCTATACGAGTGAATTTGTATCTTCTATTAATAACCATAGCGACACCGCCGCCGAAACGGTTGTTTGCTCTGTCTTTGCGTATTATTACAAATTGTGGTGGAACCTCCAAATTATGTCTCGGATTTAGCTTCGTTTCAATGAGACCACATACGTCGGGTCGATGAGAGTTCAAAAATTGCTGCAAATATGCACGTTTGTGAAGATTTATAACAGAGTTGACGTTGACAGTAATGATTCGGAGATTGTCCAACGGGATACTGTTTTGATCGGCAGTGGCCATTATTGCGGGAAATCATTTCGAACGCCTCTCGTGGTACGTCCATGATAATCAACAGATTGAGTATGATTATCATCTATAAAAGATTGAAGGAGGAAATTAATTTTTTCGGTATTTTCGCCGATGCGTTGAAAAATAATTGGTAATTGATCGGCTATACTTTTGATGGCCGAAAATATGTTTTTTAAGTCGACCTGTTGCTCGTTGGACGTAGCATCGAGAGGGACTGATCCTCTGTTCAACGTAGTCGATGAATATGCATGCGCGGCCTTACCTACTAGGCCCCCCACTCCAGTCGCAACACTACTATATAGCGTCATCGGATTGACGAGGGGCGATGGAAGTCTTCTGGTTGCGGTTGGCTGGGGAGCTCTGTTGCTCGTAGGGGCGGCAACGGCTCTTCTCTCCTTGAATTTCGGGCAACCTCGGTATGACGCGGGGTGACCGAATTTCTCACAGTTGACGCAGTAAATTGCGTCGTGTTTTGTTGCTTCTGTGACCGAGCACTTCCCACGCTCGTGAGATAAATTGCATTTAACACATCTAAAATCTAGATGACAGTTAGCGGATGCATGGCCTATACGTTGTCAGTTAAAACATTGCAAGAGATCCTGCCTATGCAATTTCTCCCATCTGACGCGTTGATAATTTAAAACATTGATAGATTGAATAAATTTGATATCAGTATTCGCGTCAAATTGCACTACGAACATAGGTAAGGGCAAGCCGGATTGTTTCGATTTCGCGGTTATAAAATTGGAAATACGAGTAGCTTTGACTTTAGGTGCAGTGATGGAATTGATTTCCGACAACAGCTCATTCTTGTCGGTGTTTGGGTCGATACCCTTGAGAAGCATCGTCACTGGTTTTTCGTTCTTCGGCGTATAAGTGAAGAACTTGAGCTGGTTTTTCATCATAATGTCTTTGATCTTTGAATAAGCTTCGAGAGAATTCGGGTATATGACGTGGCTTTTCGAGCCACTTCTTTTTATGGTGAAGGATGCCTTTTGAAGGGCATTCTTAGTTATATTTATTATTAATTGTGGTGAAGCCACATGCACTATCAACGGTGGTGGTTTGTTAGACTTATCTTGTCTAATAGTTTGCTGTGGTGGGGTCGGCTGCCTGAAGGTGGGAGGCTGGTCCCTTGACACCTCCGGTAGAGCGTTGGGCTCGGCAAAGGCCTGAAAACGGTTGGCGGTAGGAGGTTTGTCCAGCGTCGGCGTCGGAGAAGGCGCGTGTCGTCCTGCAGGTCTACGGGATCCAATGGTGATCCATTCCGATGTTGGCGATTCAATGGTCCGAGCAGATGTAGAGGGTCCAGCGAGCGATTGGATTTGCTCTTTGAGCAATTTTATTTCGTTTAAGAGTCTTTTATTTTCGTGTACTAGAGTTTCTTTGCTAGAAGATGCTTCAGCGCCTTGTTTGGATGATGCTGTGGACATCGCATCGCTGGATTGTTGATCGAGCGATTTCAATCCTATGTCACTGTCCATGGTGTTTACTGGAGCCGTTTTAGCGTCGGCAGATTGCCGTGCGGCTGTGCGTGAAGCGGAAATTTTGCGCGACTTCTTCATTTGAATGTCCTCGGATGAAGACGGATTGGATGATGATTTATGTCTTTTTAGAGACAGAGATAGCGATCCCTGGCTAGTAGTCTCAAGGGATGCAAAATTTTCGTCCGAATTATAGGCATCGGCCGCCACCGATGCGGAAGAGTTGCTAGCGTCTATGCGTGCAATATGATGTTCCATAGAATGGACGGTCAAAAATGAAAAAAAATGAAGAACTGTATTGGGACTTGCGACAGCAAGCCCCAATAATAGTAACGAAATTAGCCGATCACTTGGAGTATAACAAGATACACTTTCACAGTACGAATGACTCTCTGTGTGGGCACTTAGAAATTTTGTTTACGTCGCGTACGAGCACTGAGAAGATGTTGTCGCTACGAGCTCTCGTCGCGTACTCGAGAACGTCAAGTGCCTTCGAGAACGTGTGACAAAAGGCATGACGCTTGACGCCTGGCGAATCAGACTCTGCCGAAACAGGCTTACCTCCTAGGTGCCAGGTCTGGCGAGCTGCACGATACCAGTCCCCACTTCGAAATATCAGGAAAGGGGGGTCGATGGGCGAAGTAGTGTGAGAAACAGTGCCGCCCATCGACACTTCTGGTAACGAGAAGGAGATAGAGGAGGGGTTTTAGTGGGTATTCCGGGAGGTCAAACTCCCGGCGAGTCCCACGCTACCCCCGGCATTTATGCTGGGGGTGTGCGTAAACGCATTTCCCTTCCTCGGGGAAAAAAAGGTTTTATCGCATCAACGAATTTTTCCGCCACAGTTGCATGTACAATACATTTTACAATCATGTCCAGTCTGTCAAAAGATACTTACTATACAACGGAAACTATACCAATCCGCCTTTTTAACAGTGGTATCCTCTATAGACTTGTTCCTCTGTATCGATGCCCTTTTCGGCTCAACCATTGGTGAAAAATCGCGTTAAAAAATAAATTACGAAAATATTTTGTAGTAATTATACATATGATGGTCCTTCGATTTCAATGATTTCCTCATATGATCCCGACAAAACAGGCAAAAATTAATTGAAATCGGTGAGAATGAACCGTCATATGTATAATCACCGATATTTTGAAATTCTACCATATTTCAAGTAAAATTTCAAAATGGATACCACAGAACTGCTCTTTGGCACTAATTGGTTCCTCTAGAGTTATCTTAAGATACAATTATCATATTAGTACTTTGCGCAGAGCATTTTGAAGGGAATAAAGCTATACAAGGCATCGTTAAGATTGCTACATTGTATTGTAATTCTCCGCAGCAGAGAGGCACCTTAAATACTAATGTCGCCTTAATGTGTCACCGTACTCGTGGCAACAGGTTCGCGCCTGTCAAGTGAAAGTGTGATCAACCCTGATTAACTAAAACGGGTGGTTGGGAAAAGCAAGCGGAGTTCCTCTAAAGACACATGCGGTGAGCAACTAACGGTATTCCCGTTTTAAGTCCATTTTGTTTTTGAAAATTTTGAATTTAGATTAAAAATCAGCAAACCAAATTATCCCGATATGTCAATTTTCAGCTAAATTGAAGAAGACCACTGTGCGGCGGGCCGCAGCGATCCATTCAACAGGAGTACCGTGTCGGAAAATGCGCTTGTAGCGAAAGGGTTAAAACTGTTGTACTCGTGTAATGTACCGACCCTCTGATCAGTTAGTATATAAGATAGGTATAGGAATATTTTGTAAACGCAAACATTTGTACGCCGTCAAACTAACTTCCATCGTCACCTCTGACTCACTACTCCAAATCCAAACCTCCTAGTTTTCCATTCCGACCTTTCAACTCCCAAGTATCGTCACCGCTCATTACTCATCTCCGAAATCACCGTCCTAAGTCCGAAATCCTACTTCTTACTTTGACCTTCGCCTTGCATCCATCCTTATCACTACTCCCACTCCTCCTCCAAAAGTCCCTTAAAAACCCCGTATTCTCAATTTCAAAAGCACATTCAAGAAGTTCATTGCAGTAGTTCATTCAGTTCACTCAGATCATATCATTCTATTCACTAACTCTATTATACGCCGAATCGCTGTCCGAACGAGTCAAGTTATTTTAATATACAAAAATCCAAAAAGTTATAAAGTTCTCTTATTTGGCGGACCTTAAGTGCGGATCCCTCAATCCGCCATTACACTCGTATAGGTATAAACGTTTTGTTATAAACATTTACAACGTATAAAATGCATATCTCTGTCTGCACATTTGATCGTCTTCCTGTACTTCTACTCCTCCTTTATTTAAATACCATTCCTTCTTTATCTGGTAAGGCTGAGATACAATAGTCATATCTACTTTTCGCTCGTACAATGTATGATAAGCCATTATGAACCTCATTGTTGGTAAGAACGGTGTCAGGCACAAATATCAACACTTAAGAATTCCTTTTTACAGACTCTTCGGGTATCTACTAGAGGAGACTAACTAGCGATATTCAAAACTCCCTCAAAGAAATAGATAATGCTAACTGGTAAGTAACACTAAAAAATATAAAACATTCCAATCACACGTTCTAGCAGACACACAAGATGTTAAATAACAAATGTGGGGCCGAGTTGTTTTGGCGGCAGCCCGATGCGAACGCGGGCTTATTGTGCGGCAGAGCAAAGAATAACTTCTAAGGATTTGCCGCCGATAAAGCGGCACGTGTAGCTTCGGCTGCGTGATACTGAAAGTGTGTGTGTGTGTGTGTTTTCAAGGATGCGTGTGAGATGTGTGTGTGTATTTTGCGTGAGATGCGCCGGCGAAGCGCGTTGAAACAAAAGTCAGTCGCTGATAGAGAGACGCGCCGAAAGGTCGTCTTTGCTCGGCAGTGCAACCATTTAATAAAGAGAGTTTTATTTGTTTGTTTTCTGTTATATACAAAATCTGTGGTTTTGCTTTGGTCCCTCTCCCACAAATTGGGGGCTCGTCCGGGATTGGATTAGAAAGTGTTTGGTAAATACCAGTTTAAAGTTAAAAGTTGTCAGCTGTAGTGACAAGTGTGAATTGCACTACGTATAAACTAGTTGTGAGTGCTGGTAGACGCACGTGAGAAAAATCAAATCATCATGACGGAGCCTGTGGTGCTTGATGTGGATAAAATGCTCGTCGAAGAGCTCAAGGATGCCTTGAAGAGTATGGAGCTTCCGATCAGTGGCAGTAAAGCTGTTTTGCGTGAACGGCTGCGAGCGGCATTGAAGGACGATAAGGTCGACGATGGGAATGCCGAAAATCATGTCAGCGAAGAAGAGTCGGATTCTGGCGATAGCGAAAGAGAAGTTCGTGTATCGCGTAAAGCAGTATGCCAGCCGCTTTCTTTCAAAGATGTGGAAGATTCGCTGCAAACATTTAGTGGTGACAATAGACAAAGAATCGGAAAATGGGTGGAAGATTTTGAGGAATCAAGTGAAATATGCTTGTGGACGGAAGCGCAGAAGATAATCTACGCTAAAAAGCTTTTGCGTGGTTCTGCGTAGCTCTTCGTAATGTACGAAGAATGCGCCAAGGCTTGGAAGCGATTGATGGAGTCTTTGTTGGAAGAATTCGGCAAAACCGTCAATAGCAGGGATGTGCATCGAGAATTGGCGCGTACGAAGAAAAAAACAGAGGAAACATATCAGGAATACGTGTACAAAATGTTGGAGATAGCCAGCCAAGCCGACATGGTAACGGAAGCGAAGATACAGTATATTATCGATGGCATACAAGATGAACCTGTAAATAAAACCATTTTGTACGGCGCACGTAATATTAAGGAATTACGGACCAGACTGTCGCAATATGAAGCGATGAAGAAAAGTTCGGGACCGAAATCAAGAATGGCAGGTATGGGACCGAGAAGAGAGATGGAGAGAGGACCACAGCGGGACGAAGGAGCAAGAGGAACCGACAACAGACGTTACGGCAATTTCCGAAACAGGGAATATCAAGGCACGAGCAGTGCATACAAGGAAAGAGTCGTTAAGTGCTTCGAGTGCGGGGAACCAGGACATATAGCCGCGAGATGCAACAAAAAGGACGCCGCGAAGCAAGTGAACGAGTGCAGGGCTCTTGCGTTACGAGACTCGAAAGTATATAAAACTGTGAGCATCTCAGGTAAGCGTATTGTGGCACTTTTAGATACGGGCAGCGATCTGCACCTGATGAGGGCCGAACAATATATTCGATTAGGTTCGCCACCGTTAACAGGATCGGAAATTGCATGTAAAAGCTTAGCGTCAGAAAGCGTCGCTACGCTAGGAAGCTTCGTTACGAGCGTACAGATTGACGGCGATTCTTTTCCGCTCCTGATACACGTGGTTTCGGACGCGTTTTTAAGTTACAATCTACTTTTGGGTTCCGGTCTGTTAAAACTTGCCGATATTAATTTGAAAGGGTCCGTCGCGCAAATTCAGAAACGCGATAATGGAAGTGAGATGACGTCAGACGCGGATACAGTTCCGGAAACATTCTGTATCGATACATTCGATTCGGTTATCGATAATAATGATTCGAAGCAAGCGCGTGTAGATGTTAGCAACGTGGAAAACCCGGAGGTGAAACGTGAATTGGAAGAGATTGTTGCGGAATATGTACCGAAATGCAACAAAGAAGTAGATATAAAGATGCAAATCGTGGTGAAAGACGAAATACCCGTGGATCAGCATCCGCGATGACTTGCACCGTCGGAGAGAGAACAAGTAAATAAACAAATTGATACGTGGTTGGCCGCCGGAACGATAAGACCGAGTACGTCCGAATATGCGAGTCCGGTAGTCCTAGTAAAGAAAAAGGACGGTAGTATGCGACTTTGCGTCGATTATAGAAAGTTGAACAAAAAGATTTTTAAGGATCGTTATCCGTTGCCACTGATAGAAGATCAGTTAGATCGGTTGCAGGGGGCAATGATATTTAGCGTATTAGACTTGAAAGATGGATTTTTTCACGTTTCGATACATGAGGATAGTTGCAAATTTACATAGTACCGGATGGACATTATGAATTTCTAAAAACACCGTTTGGTCTTTGCAATTCTCCGGCCACGTTTCAAAAGTTTATTAATGCAATATTTCGGGAGCTTGTCGCGAAAGGTATAGTGCTAACGTATCTTGACGATTTAATCATTCCCTCCAGTAGCGAGGAGGAAGGCGTAAACAATTTACGTGTAGTTTTGGCAACAGCGAGCGATCATGGACTGAGAATTAATTGGAACAAGTGTCGATTCTTGCAGCGTCGGATCGAATATCTTGGCTATGTCATTGAATACGGATGCGTGCGGCCGTCGGAGCGAAAGACAGTCGCGGTAGTAAACTATCCGATCCCGACCTGCACCAAGCAGATTCAAAGTTTCTTAGGCCTTACGGGATACTTTAGAAAATTCGTACCGAATTATTCAGTGATAGCACGACCACTCTCGAATTTATTGAAAAAAGACGTGAAATTCCAATTCGGTGACGAACAAGAGTGCGCATTTCGACAATTAAAAATGATTTTGAGTAGGGATCCAGTCTTAAAACTTTACCGTTCCGGTGCAGAAACAGAACTGCATACAGACGCTTCAAGCTTAGGTCTCGGAGCGATTTTATTACAAAAAGATTCAATGGATAGGCTTTTTCATCCAGTACACTATGCTAGTTGGAAAACAACGGAAGCGGAATCTAAGTATACGAGTTACGAATTAGAGGTTTTAGCTATTGTGAAGTCATTGAGTAAATTTCGTGTCTACTTACTGGGTATAAATTTTAAAATAGTTACGGATTGTCAGGCTTTTTCTTTGACAATGAATAAGAAAGATTTGTGCGTACGCGTTGCAAGATGGGCGTTGTTATTGGAGGAATTTAATTACGTGATAGAGCATCGACCGGGAAGAGCTATGGCTCATGTGGATGCTCTTAGCCGAAATCCTAGTGTCATGCTAGTACGCGAGGAAAGCGAGGGTTTTCTAGCGCGACTGTCCGACGCACAACGCCAAGATGATAATCTAAAACCTATATTCGAATTGATTGAGCGTGAGATTTGTGATGATTTTGTGTTACAACATAATTTACTGTATAAGAAATGCGGTGACGATTTGCGATTAGTTGTGCCGAAAGGGATGCAGCGCGAAGTTATTAATCGAGTGCATGATGCCGGACATTTTTCTGTAAGGAAAGTGGAACAGATTCTGAAAGGAGAATACTGGTTTGCTCAGATGAGGGATAAGATCGAGAAAATCAGGAAAAATTGTATATATTGTATTCTTGCGGAGCGAAAAAGTGGCAAACAAGAGGGATATTTGCGACCCATTCCGAAAGGAGAGTTGCCGCTCGAAACATACCACGTCGATTTTTTGGGACCGATTCCGAACACAAAGAAGTGCTACGCGCATTTGTTAGTGGTAGTCGATGGTTTTACGAAGTACACGTGGCTGTATCCTACAAAATCGACATCTTCCGACGAAGTAATCTCGCGATTAACGAAACAATCTTTTGTATTTGGAAATCCACATCGGATCGTAACCGACAGAGGTGCTGCATTTACATCGCAGTCTTTTCGAAATTATTGCGCCGAAGAAAAGATTAAACACATACTGGTCACAACGGGAGTACCACGTGGTAACGGCCAGGTAGAGCGAATGAATCGCGTAGTTATTCCGATTCTAACTAAACTTTCTGCACCCGAACCCGCGACTTGGCATAAATACGTTGATCGAGTGCAACAATATGTGAACGCGTCACCTTCACGTAGTACCGGGTTATCGCCATTTGAATTGTTGATCGGTAAGACTATGCGATTCAAAGATAATTTAGATTTACGTACGTTAATCGAGGATGAAATTATTTTTGAGATACAACAAGAGCGTGATGAAATGCGAGATCGGGCTGAAAGATCAATCGAGAAAATTCAGCGCGAGAATAAAGCGACTTATAATAAGAAAAGAAAAAAAGCAGAAGTGTATAAAATCGGCGATTTAGTAGCGGTTAAACGGACACAGTTTGCAACGGGCAATAAACTGTATACGAAATACTTAGGGCCGTATAGAATTTCTAAGAAATTATCTGAGGATCGCTACGCGGTAGAGAAAGTCGGCGAACATGAAGGTCCGCTAGCGACAACCGCGTCGGCCGATCACATAAAACGTTGGTCGTCCGTTATAGATTCCGAAACCGATGACGACAATGTATCCGGTGACGATGAGTATGATGCGGCTGAAGACGAACATCGGGGGCCGATGTCGGCTCAGGATGGCCGAACTGTGGAGCCGAGTTGTTTTGGCGGCAGCCCGATGCGAACGCGGGCTTATTGTGCGGCAGAGCAAAGAATAACTTCTAAGGATTTGCCGCCGATAAAGCGGCACGTGTAGCTTCGGCTGCGTGATACTGAAAGTGTGTGTGTGTGTGTGTTTTCAAGGATGCGTGTGAGATGTGTGTGTGTGTTTTGCGTGAGATGCGCTGGCGAAGCGCGTTGAAACAAAAGTCAGTCGCTGATAGAGAGACGCGCCGAAAGGTCGTCTTTGCTCGGCAGTGCAACCATTTAATAAAGAGAGTTTTATTTGTTTGTTTTCTGTTATATACAAAATCTGTGGTTTTGCTTTGGTCCCTCTCCCACACAAATGAAGAATGCAAACGATTGATAGTAAACGTGCACACATCTATTCGATCTAGGCCAGGGGCCGGCAACCTGCGGCTCTGTAGAATCATACTTGTGGCTTCTAAGTAATTTAATAGTGATAGAATTTCTTGGGGAATATTTTAGTATCAAGTGATTCACACACTATTAACCCTCTACTATACATATAAATGCTTTATTTAACTTAAACTAATTATAGATGTGAATAAACGCACTTCGCTTCTCGATTACTATTGCAACACTGGGACCTACCCTGTAGAACGCGTCGCCTTATGCCCATTTCGCGCCCTCTATTTTTTTCGTTCATTTTTCCTCTAGGTCCTATAAAATTCCCTAGTTAGTCCGCGTTCAAAACGCACTCGTCGATTCTCTAACAAATAGTACACATGGAAAATTTAACTGCAATATTGCAATTGCCATGTTTTGATTTTACAATAAATACATGTTTCACAGCAGATAACGGTTATATAAGGTGTAGTAAAAAGAAATCCATTATTTTTGCATGAAATCGAAGGCTTTATTTAGCACAGTTAGAATGATCTAATTTAAATCAAATATGCGCCGTTTTGTTCGATAACTTGTTGCCATTTTGAAGGTAATATTATTATGCCTCTCTCATAGAAGCCCTCATCACCGATTTTGTTGCGATTCAGCAGCGATTCGCAGATGGAAATTCGGTCCATGAGGTTTTCTTGCGTTAACTCGTGTGGGACCCATACATCGAGCTTCTTTTTGTATCCAGCCTTATTCAAATGATTCCAAACGGTTTTTTGTGCAATCTTTAGATCTTGGGCAATCGAAACAGTGCTTACATGACGGTCGGACTCGACAATGTCCATGATTTTATCGACATTTTCGACAATTGGCCTTCCAGTGCGTGGAGCATCTTTCACATCGAAATTACCGGAACAGAATCGACGACTCCAAAATTGCGCGTGATTGGCTGTTACAGTATCAGGACCATAAACACTATTCACATTTTCAGCCGCCTGGCTTGCGTTGTCGTCTTTATCGAAGAAAAACTGTAAAATATAGCGTATTTTCTCTTTGCTAGTGTCCATCTTTGACGCACGCTCAAACAAAACTGAGTCAACTAATCACAAAACTATCAGAACAGTGTTTTCAGTACGAAATCTTAAATTTCGAACGCCATCAAGTGTAACCCGATCGAACTTATACAACGCGAGATACAGATAATTAAAGCCATCTATTGGAAAAATAATGGATTTCTGTTTACTACACCTAATATTATTTTTTAAATACATATTACCGATGTACATATGTACTTATATTTGGTTCTTTAAAAAAATAATTGATCACATCGGGAAAAAATGGCTCTTAACTCCAGAAAGGTTGTCGACCCCTGTTCTAGGCTAGTACAGGGCCTCTGTCGATGCAGTCGTTAATCATCGGATAATATAGCATACTAGAGTTACATATAAATAAATATTTTCTCAAATTTTGTAACTAATAATAACACTTAATTAATTTACAAAGCATAATAAGGAAACGAATATAAAATTGCAGAATATAAAGATGTATTGAGGCATATAGATGTAGAATACATCAGAACAAATTATAGTGAATTATAATATTTGTTTTATAAATTCTTATTTTATATATTATTAAATAACCATATTTATAACAAGTTAGTTACATTATATAAATATCTTTTGTTAATATATTATGCTAATATGCATTTTAAAAATGATGTTGCATTTATTCTTTTCTTACAGATATGAGTTTCAGCTAATAAATATATTCCACCAGTGACACATAATAAAATTTATTAAAAACTTTGTCAAACTATATGCTGTAAATAGCATTCATTTGCGGCTCATGCTCTAATCCCTTGGAGACATTTTTCTCACTTTTCTTTAACAGAACAAAGCTTCTTCTATTAATGAAATGTAATTAATCTTGTGACGAGATCCACACTGTTTGCTTAATTGTCCCCTAAATGAATACAATTTTGTTACATTCGGTCATAGCCAGCATGTAATAACACATATATATCTTTCTGTCGCAATATATTTTATGAACAAACCACGCATAAAAACTTTCTGTTTTTAAATATTCTAAAACTTAATCTACAAGAATATATTATACGTGGTTTTGGCAGATCGTATATGATTTACAACTGTCGCCATTTTCTGCAGGAGTATAGTCCGACACCGCAACTTTGTTAGGTAAAGAATTCTGGTCTGATTCTTCAGGGCGTCAAGACCATGCCTTCTGTCACACGTTTGTGGAGGCATTCCACGTTCTACCGCACAATTCGCTGAAAGAGCTGCTCATTCAAATCGAAATAAAGGCCGAAAAGAGAGAATGCTGCTGATCAGAGCAAGGGAGAGAACTCGATTTGAGTGCCCAGAGTGAGTACATTATTGTAAGCAACAGATTTCGAATATCACTGTAGTAAAAGCTCGATAAACTCTGACAGTATTATCCCCTCCACATGGGAGGATCCCGTTTGACGAAATGCTACGTTCGATAAGGAACAAAGTATTTAGCATCATGCAGCCGGCATGAGACATAATATCATCATTTAAATGATAAATTGTTTTTTCATCGAACGTTGCATCCTACCAAGGAGGATCTGCCAGTTAGATTTAACCAACTAAACAAGGAAAAACACGTGAATACTATGACTACGTAGAGCGTTTTCTGTAGGTGGCTGAGTTTGGGGATTTCAGATATGAAATGACGGTAATAGATGGTTGAAATTGAAAGGCTTCGCCGCTCGCAAGCCATCTTTCAGTTGTCGAACAGTACATAGGCTCTTCATTTCCCGGTTCAAGCGCTGTATGGCGTTGTAGATTCCTCCTTCCTGGCCGTTTAAACTTATCTATATTATATATGTGATAGAATCTGAAATATGGACATACAATAGTCAATTAGTAAAAGATATAACTCGTCCGTCGGAATTGTGCATAAATCGTTTTCTATCACCGTCCAATGTTTTCCGCGGTATCGTTGCCGCTTTCCCGTTTGTTAGTCTCAAATTCGTTTAATACGTAACAATAAATTAATAAAAGTTATATTATAACAATTTTACTTCCAACCTTTAATTGCAGCTTGAAAATCCTGTTTTCTGTGCACACTTTTATATCCATTCGCTCTTTCTTCATTACTCAGTTTCTGGATATTTCTCTCCTTGCGACTTCCACTGAATTGAATCTTAAGATAGCTGAAATACCAATATAATTAACAATATAACTAATGAAAATTATTCATTTTATTTTTAATAATATCAGAATTATATATCTACATTAATCTCTGCATCGTTTCTTATAACATTTCTGCATCAGCCCTCCTATCTTTTTTATTTTATGTTCTTCCAATTCGCCTGATGCGTCTTCCACTTTTTTCAGAAGACATTAATTTTTCATATCTCATTGGAATTATCATGATTTTTTCTCTTCTGTGGTTACCTTTTCATACTCTACGCTTTGTCTAGTAAACAACATCTTAAAACCCTGAAACTTATTGATGTTAGAAAAAATACTCGTAGAAACAGTTACTTTATACGATATATGGTACTTACGTTTATGAAAAAACTTTTATCCGATGCTTACAGCTGTAGAGAATACGCAAGTAAAAAAAATAACATATACTAGTATGCATTTCATTTAAATATGTGTTTTCTCCCAACGCGGAACGCGTTTTTTAAGAAAGTTTTAAAAATGGAATAACTATAAGTATCAAACAATGGGCACACGTAAATAGGAGCCTTTTAGTTGAATTGACCTCGCCTATCGCATATCTTTATTTGATTTATTACATTTGAATTACTCCGTATAACAAATGGCGAGGTATTGACGAAGCTTTACTTGATATACTTTTAATTTGCAGTTTGAAAAATACACGATGAAGTAAAGGAAAATCGTTAGGTCCCAAAAGGTCCTATTCTATTATAATACGCCATGGAATAACATGATGCAATGTATAATATAAACTGTTTGAAAAAACGAATAAAACGAATGAAATTAATGAAAAAGTTGCTAATACTAAATACCAAAAATTACCCAACATCCACAGAAAAGCGTTCTTTATTAAATGTCTCAATTACTGTATGAGGGTTTGTATAAGCCAAAATTTTAATTATAATTCATTTGTAAATGGAATGTATCATAAATTCTGTGTGATTTCAATGCTAGAAAGTCAACAGACATTTACATATCAAAATTTTAAGTATCGAAGGATGAATTTATATTTTTAAGAGTCTTGTATTTAAGATCTATACATGTATATTTGCCGTAGTTTAGATATTTTAGTACGAAAATGTTCATATGTTCCACGTATAAATATTAGTGATAATCAATTGTTGTACAAGTACCCAAAAATAATACAGATTGTTATTATAATGTAATTTCACTAGTTATAAATATCAAAGAAATTTTTATATCCGCGGCTTATATGTAAGGGTAACGTGAAATGTTTGTACGTCCATTTCTGTACAATCTTTTGGTCCAACAGTGCCATCACTATTACATACACTTAAATGATCTATACTTTCGCGTTGCTCCAAAATTTCACGAGTGGTATTAAGTATTATTTCTCCTTTATCAGTAATAACCCGGACATTACGTGTCTTCATTGTCTCTTGTGATTGTGATTTGTGAGTCTCAAATATATTGCTTTTAGCTCCATTTTCTTTACTGTTTCCTGATGAATGGCGCTGGAAATATGATTTATCCTTTGACCCTATTCTTCGGAGATTCATTGGTCGAATTGATTCCACACTGCCACTCCGGACTGCAACTGAAACAAGTGTAATATCTCATTTTAGATTTTTCATATATAGGAAAAACAACACGGAAAAATAGTATAGCACGTTCCCGGCGCGAAGTGGCTTGGTATGAGGTGCGGGTTAAGGGGCGACTGTCCTCGTTCTGCCTTTCCCATCGTATTGGGCCTTAAAACCTGAACTTAGCGAATGACAACCGAAAACTAAAATCTTATTTCGTCGTTAAGTGGTTTTTCGGTTAGTCACGCATTAGAATCGAAAATACGTGATGACGAGGGGTGTCTCTATCTGTTGGGCGAATTGAGGCCATTCACTTATCAAGTGACTTTTTCCCTGCTCGAACATAGAATAAATAGTGGATCAGGGAAATAGAGTTCGAAACTTTCTTTTTCTTTTGCGCGAAAACATATTTCTGTCATTTTTTTAATCCCTCCTGCGTAAACCATTGTAGCCCTCTTACCCCTCAAAATATAACCGTGCTTCTACGAAATCAGAAAGATCTCATGGGTTAAAAAAGAAAGTATGTGTATTTTGTTTTAAACGTCTTCAATATTCTGGTAGTTATTGGGCACAGAGGCGCTCGCAGCGGGTGAGGCTAAATGACCATTCAGCCGATACAACACGTTGTTTATTTTTCTATTTTTTGGTAACGTTAGTACACATTAGAGACACATACTTATTAAAAACATCCCACATTTGAAAATTTCTAAGAATGTTCTGTTACGAATCACTATTCCTATATTCTGTTCATAGGCCTTCTCCTGTCATATTTCTTTCTTAAATCTTTTCGAGATTTTCCATCTGCCTAGTTTCTCCTTGTAAATCATCTCTCCAGATTCGTTACTTGGACTTCTCAAAAAGTCACTACCTTTGCTTAATCCTTCTCTATATTTTTTAGTCACGTACCTCAACTTCTCATTACCTTTCTTCACTTTTCTATCGTAAATCTTTCTCTTCCGACCGTTCTTCGAATACCCGAACCTGATACGTGCACTTCTTGACCCTTTCCCTCTCTTCCTTAATTTCTGAATTTCCTTCTTCCAACCTCCGTGTTGTTAGATTACATTATATGTTCCAAAGGGTATAGCAGGATAAGGGGGTCAAAAGTGTCCTTGAACCGATTTCAATGGGGGGGGGGGGGGGGGGGTGGTCTCATTCGATAGATAATGCTCGGCGATCATTGTGTACAAAATTTTAACCCCGTATCTTGACCGGAAGGGTAGTTATGGAGAAAATTAAAAAAACAGGGTTTTGCCCCATTTTGCCTATTTACTGAAGTGCAAAAAATTCGAAAAAATTCTGACATATTCTACACGGTACCATACATGTTTGAGATTTTTTTTCATATTTTTCCATTGAAGAACCTGAGTGTAACAAATGAGCAAACGCAAAAGAAACTGAAAAAAGTAGATTTCGTATCGACGTCTTAGAGTGACAACTTTTTGCATATTATAGTAACAATCCAACACATATGATTGTTATCTCCAATTTTTTTCAGAGTTGAAACAAATCGAAAACCGATTTGCGCGACGCATTTCGATGTGAAACGCTATGATCCAGTTATTATTTTCGCAATCTTCGATTACAGTATGTTTATTTTGTAACTTTCAGTGTTTCTGCCACGAAGCAATTACATGTTAATATAGAGAATCGAATTAATTAAATAAATTGTGAACTTTGATGATTCCTCCATGAATTCCTGATAACGGAGGCGAAAGACGTCGTCGCACAGTGCGGCCTAGAGGGACAAAAATACAAAAACTAAATATTCAAGTAAATAACGGTACTAGATCTTACAGAAATGTTATATGATTGCTTTTTGACAGATTATAAGTAAAAAAAAATATATATATATATATATATATATATACAAGTATGTACAGGTAGCCCTCCTACAACACGGCATCCTATAACACGGTTTCGCTATAACACGATTTATGAATTGCGGAAACCCTTCTACAACACGGTATCCTATAACACGGTTTCGCTGTAACATGGTAAGAAAATTGTAAAAACCTTTATACAACACTGTACTTCTATAGCCGCGACGAGGCTTGCCGTCTTAAAGATACAGTGTGGCATAAACTATTATGATTTCATCTCCCTGGCTTGAAAACAAAAGTATTTCACGCTGCTGATCGACAGTCTGCGTCGAGCCACGGTGTGTCAAAGAACAACTTTTTCGTCTTTAAAATATTAAGGAAAAATTAACATTGATCCGGTAAGAACCAGAAAGCAAAGTAAAATTACAGATTTTTTACAGAGGAAAGAAAATACAAAAACTTTAAATGAAGGAAAAAGTTCTGAAATTGAAGGCGATAGTATTCCACTAAAAATACGTTCTCGATTGATTATACTGAACAGTGACGATGAAGAAATTTATTAAATTATAGTCGCATCAAATTAAAATAATATTTTTTGTTTTGTGTTGTACATACATTTATATATTTTTAATAAAAATTAAGTTGTTTATGTAGAATTTAAAAAAAAAATTTGTTTTTAATAAGTTTTCGGGACGCAACCCCTCTTTTTGTACTTGCTCTGGGTCTCATACAACACGGTTTCACACAACACGGCATTTTTTAGGAACGTATCTACCGTGTTATAGGAGGGTTACCTGTATATGTATAGAAATGAAATAAATATGTGAATACTTATAATTTTTGTTTTTTGGCGATTGTTTTACACTTAACGAAAGATGTGATAGGCACTTAAAGAGGACTTTTTAATTATTTGTTGGGATAAGTTTATGTTTGTATGTCTGTGTGCCTGTACCTAGGTACTGCCATAAAATGTCAGGCGTCCAGGCCAAGGGACGGAACTTGGTCGCTCAGTCTGTAGACACGTAAATATTTTTCCGTATTTTGTTTACCGTTAGATTCATCCCTTCTTCATTTTTCTCATTGACCACCCCCTCAAAACCAATCCTTAAAAACTCCGAGAACGTTGACTCGGCTTTTCATAGTAATCACTTTTCTTGCAAAGCGCACACCGTAATTTTTCATGGTTTTGGAAGACAGCAAAAGTGAAAGTACAAGAATTATTTCAACATTAATCTAATTGTAAGTGTAAATTAGTGGTGCCCTATTCATAATTGAATATATAATATAGTGGAATTTAGCAGAATCCTGTCGGGAATCCAACATTCCTGCATTGTTGCTCCGCATTACTAATATCTGATATTCATTAGTGAATATATTTATAATAACATTTATAATGGCAGGTGCTAATCATGGTACGTACATTTAAGTTTTACAATGTATATTTAACAATTTACAAAGTCAACATGACAGTGCAAGCGAAGCTTCAGACAGTTCTTTTGATTAGTCAACTTTAAGTTAAGATAAAAAGAAAAAGGCGCAAAATATCCTGGGGTTTTGATAGTTTCCGATTTGTTGAATATTCTATTTTGGAAATTTGGTCATTTTATCTGCTACAAACTGCTACATATAATGTTATATGCATTTTTGCACTTCTGACCATACAATCTTTTATTTAGGATCTGAATTCAGAATTATAAATTCTGATTTACTTGAGACATGGATTTTCACCGATCAATCCCAGAAAGTAGCGAATCTTCTGAATAAAATGAAGGCAATGCTGAACATCAACGAGGAGAATACCAGTTTCGACGAGGAGTTAAATAAAATTTGTAGTGCTTACAATTTAGCTCTAACTAAAAAATGGCATAGCTGTTCGCGAAACAAGAATTACTTTTCGCGCCGTCACGGTACGTGGCTAAACAAAGAGGTTTGTATACGTCAGCTTTATCAAGGTCTTGCTCGACAGAGCCGTTTCTCGAGCTGCTCCGCCTGCTACTCCTTCCTATACACTCGAGAGCTCGCTGATTGACTTTGCCTCCCTGTAATAGTAGCGGACCTATTGGCATGAGCACGGGCGCATTCGGGGCGACATTCGTAGTCAATCAGTCGCGCTGAAAAGACGTGCCTTGCGCGTCAATCGCGGAGATCAGAACGTCGTGCGTGGCACGTCGATTAAGGTTATTTGTCGAAATACAATTCCACACCGCACTATATCGCATGTAGGGTAACACAAAAGTATTGTTAGTGAAAAAGTATGCTCGAATATGTGTTAAATAAAGTACAATTAATATATTTTAATATTTTTGGGCTTCTGGCGACGGTTTTACCGAAATTAACCACTACGTTATGCATTATGAATAAATATAGTATTGTGTTCCAGCACCAATAGTTGTAAATCAATTATTAGCGCAAATTGTTAAAAGTAACTACATATACGATAATAGAACGCTAGGTTTCCCAGCGTAAAAGAAAACATTGTTGCCGCCGCGGTTGTCTTGGCTATATGTTTTGTAATACTGCCTATTCTCTCGTAAACTAAGTGATAAGTAATAGGTTTCCACATTACCCATGAGGTACTATTTTCAATGCGTTTTTTTTTAAGTGGTATACAATTCATTGTGCCAGTCTTGAAAATGTTTTCAGTAACTTTATTCGTCTCAAAATGCTCGACGCAAAGTTCTAATATACCAATTAAAACATAATTAATTATAAGAAACTCTTAGTAACAAAGAGTGATTTTGCCTCGTTTAATTTCAATGTTGTTTTGTAATAAAATGCCAAAGTATTGTCAATTTTACATATAGAGATGTATCTCAACGGTTTCTTTCATCTGTATGATTGTTAAAAAACATTTTCTTCATTTATATTGTAATGCGATTTCTCGACAACGATTCAGCGGAAAAGGACATTGATACAGTGGAATAGATTTTCAGAAAATAACTTTGTAACAAAGAGTACATTTGCATATTTCCATGGGTAATGTAGATACCTATTACATCTTTACTGGCAAGAGACAACACAACATTGTACAGGGTGTTTCAAAAATATTTGTCATGGCTTTCAGGGGTTGTTCTACACCTCTGGATCGATGGAGATTTGCGAAAAAAACTTTCCGAAAAATTCGGGAAAGGGTAGCAAATTTTTTTTATTGGTTCATCGTATTCGTCTTGTTACGTAGGCAAAATGTCTGAGAGGAACCATGGGTCAGAAATGAACCGTTCTCTCGCAAATTAACTTTTAATTGGGCCTTCCGATTAAAATTTCGCCGATAGTTAAAGCAGAGGCGACGTAAACGAAGCTAGAAAATAGGGCACTGTGTCACCGAACCAAAAGAGAAGTGTAAGTGTTTATACTCTTCTTCCCGGTTGGGCCCCTGAGTGAACCCGACACCGAACGCCGGGTCATTGACATTTTCTAGTCTTTTTCTCGCTCTTCAATTATGTTGCCTCTGTTTCAACTATTGGAGCTAGCAAGGGTATCTCATGTGTTTCCTTTCGAAATGTCGGCAACTCGAAGGCTGTCGTATGGACGAAATTTTAATCGTAAGGCCCAATTAAAAGTTAATTTGTGAGAGAACGGTTCGTTTCTGACCCATGGTTCCTCTCAGACATTTTGCCTACGTAACAAGACGAATACGATGAACCAATAAAAAAAATTTGATACCCTTTCCCGAATTTTGCGGCAAGTTTTTTACGCAAATCTCCATCGATCCAGAGGTGTAGAACAACCCCTGAAAGCCATGACAAATATTTTTGAAACACCCTGTACAATGTATCGCTCCAATAACTTCTTACATTATTCTACATTCTTTGAGGCGAACAATTTTGGCATTTTGCTGTCACAAAATTTTTAAAATATAAATGTCGCCCCAATATGCCGCCACATGCTACCACGCTTGTACCAGTAGGTACGACCGTAACGCCGCCGGTGCGCCTGTGAATCAGTGACATCTCCGCTGTATGTGTAGGTGAAGGAGGCGGTGCAGCTCGAGAAACGGCTCTGTCGAGCAAGACCTTGACAAAGCTGGTATACCTGAAGGTATATTACTTCAAGAAACGAATTTTGACGAACCGCAACCTTCTACGAGTCGAGGCAGACCCACGGTGCCCTTTAAGGAAGCGTCATTAAAAACACAAAGGCGCCGCGCGAAACAGTTAATAACTGAAAAAGAGCCGGAAGAAATTCAGCTTGCTGCTAATATACTAAAACCACCCTCCGCGACTGAAGTACATACGGATATAGCAGCTCACGAAATTATAGCTTTATATCTAGATTTAGATTTATCCGAAAGGAAATATAATATTCTCCGTTCTTTTATAAATGCACTTCATAAAAAATGTTTTCCGTCGATAAAAATATTGAGGCAAATGAAAAAGTTATAGGACTATGTGTTATCACCACGAATGTTCGGAATTTCTTTCTTTATTTCTTTCCAATACACTTCAAGTTATTACGCGCTAACAGGACACGCCGGAAATTCACGAAAGACCTCGGGAGGACCGTGCGTCGTCCTTTTGACCTCTCGGTCCTCCCTACTCCTTCCCGTGAACTTCCAATGTCCTTCCTTCTGGCGGGTTTGAGCAAGGGAAAGGAAGCTCTATCTGTCTCTGTCTAGGTGGGTCCGAAAAATTGTTAAAGTCGCCTCGAGACCCCGCAGACCACGGGGGTGCTCTGATATGGAAAATTCCCACATCTGTTGAACACCCCTCGAGGTCCCGGCCGCCTCGAGGCGACGTGCCCACCTAGACAATGGCTTTCCTTTAACGACGGCTCACGACACGGCCTCCGTCTACCTCAGACGGTCCTAGATCCGCGAGGTCCCAAAATGCCTGCACGTGTTAATTACAAGCAGCAAAATGGGCCCGGCGCAGAGTCGGTCGCCCGAAGCCGATACAATGTCGGAGACCGGATCGTAAACCGTCACCCCTACAAAGTCATTTTTACCACCGACAGTACTAGTGACGGAGACGTTTGCAAAAATTAGTGTACAAAGTTTATTAAATGCAACGGTTGAGAGCATTTTAAAAATAATTAATGTAAATAGCAGCTGTAATTTGAAGCTGATCTGCAAGTGGGGCTTCGACGGAAGCTCCGGACACACTAATTACAAACAACAGTTTACTAGTAGCATACCTCAGACAGACGAATTTCTGTTCGTAATAGCGTTGGTACCATTACAGTTAATAGATGTAGATAGGGATAGTAATACCTCAGGCTGTTGAATTAGTTACACGCCGCGAGCCTTTTCTGATCGCTCCGCCTGCTTCTCCTTCTCAACTATTTTACCCAACCAGGAATGACTTGCCAGACTCGGCGTATTACACGAGTATAGTGGCGCTTTAGGGCGCCATTCGCCTCTGTTCGCTCGCGCTGGAAAGACGCCGCGCACGCCGATTACGGGAAAAAAAATCGATGCGCGTATCCCGTCGACTGACGTTATCTGTCAACGAACAGTTTCAGATCGCGTCACATGGCGTTTAGGTTAAAACAAAAGTATTACTAGTAAAAAAGTATGCTCAGATATGTCTTGAATTAAATGCGATTAAAAGATTTTAATGTTTTTGGACTTCCGGTGGTGGTTTGGCAAATTCGCCAGAGAATAGTGACAGGAATAACATTGAAAAACTTATATTGTATCTCAAAATACCAATGGAAACATTGAGGGTATCTAATTTAAACAACGTAAACATATATTTCTATTTGTGAATATATGTTTTCATTCAATGTAGATATATATTTCTGTACAAACAATGAATTTTTCCTTCAAGTAAAGTTGAAGAAATAAATAAATAAAAAAATTAGTATTGCATCGATATTATCTCTACAATATTATGAAACTTTTATATATACATATAGCATTTTCTTCTAAAATAAATGGTTCTACTGTGCATACATTTATACACACAACCATACATACAACAATCATAACGATAGTTTATTAAAATTATATCCAGTAATCTTGAATTTGTTACCTCTTGTTTCTTTAATTCATACGTATACTAAAGAAACAGTTGTGTTACGATCTAGCACGCGCACGTATAAATTAATTTCCAACGCAAATAAGGCGTTGATTCAAAATCGACCAAAATTACCCGAGACCAATTTTTTTGAAACTTTGCGTATTAGTAGCTCTTTGGGTCTAGTATTGATTCCGCGCAAAAACTTTTTCGTTAAACTTCACGGTTGAGGGGTCAAAGTACGTATTTGGCCAAATCTATTATGTGCTGTAACTTTTTCAAAAAACAAGATATCGGTCCGAGACTGGCACCAAAAAATCGTAAAAAAATCAAACTTTCCAACGGTGTATAGGTTTATGTAATGTATTTATTGCACACATACTTTTTTCACATTTTTCGCGTTTTTGAATGTGGAAAAAATGTAGAAAAATGGCAATTCCCAAAAAATGTATCATCCGATCTTAACCAAAAACTCTGCATTAATAGTACGTTTTATGCTCTTTCGAATGGCGTTTCCCAAACCTTGAGGAAATTATTCGTTTTTGAGTTATAAAGTAAAATGTGAGCAGAGGTTGAGGCGCGCGATCGACTCTTGACACAAATGTTAGCTCCAAACTTGAAAAGACGGCTTTCTATGATTATATCTATACTACGTATAAAACAGTTATAGCATTGTTGTCAATTTTACTATTTTGAAACAGTCAAAATTGGCCATATTTTACAATAATTAAGACGGAATGCATATGTTGTTTATTTTATAATATTTTATAACTCATTATGGACGTAACATGTAATGTATTTTCTTCAGTTTCTTTAAAATTATATTCATGACATTATTTACTAAGCAGAAACAGTATGTTTCCGATTATATTGTATTTTAAGATTTTCCGAAACGTTTACTCTGGTGCTAATACCCAGAATCGATCGAATAAAAAAACAATGAATGAGCGAAAAATCAAGTACAGTGCGACCTGGGAATAAGAACGCTGAGAATGTCTGAGAATAAGAACACTTCCCCAGTCTGGTGTTCGCTCACGGTCCCCCACTCCGACTTAACTTCCGAGCGCGCTTTACATACAAACGCATAACTACATGGAAACATACAACGCTTTTATTTATATGGGTGAGGATGGCAACACTCATTGTCAATAGAATGGCCGTATGCATGGTGGGGTTACTCGGCTTCCGAGAAAAACACTTCCCCGCGGCGGCTTTTCCGTTCTTATTCACAGGTCGCACTGTATTGACGAGATGCTCTTATGTTTTAACATTCCTCGCTTTGATACTAATTACTTTCATTTTTGTTATCGTGTCGTGAAGGTCTATCGTTCCTAAAAGAATTTTGTGTGTGCATCACGTTTTATTAGAATATTGGATTATTTTAACTTTCTTTTATCAATAGGAGTGTTGCGCGTCAATTTGTGGGGCCAGTCCTCGACTGGACCAGTTCGGGATGTAAGGCCGAACCTTCGCTTAATTGTCACGAAGTCCACGAAATATTTGCGCTCCCCGCGATTTTGGTTGCTGCTGATAAGCGTCGCGAGGTTTTTCAGGGGTGGAGTGGAAGGAACTTGGTTAATTGAATCACTCTGATGCTGGGTTTGAACTTTAATAAACTAAACTGTGGAATATTATAACAAGAAACTTAACAGAACTTAGAACTTGGAATAGCTATAGATTGATGTTACGGAGAAAGATTTGTTTACAGATTGAATGTTCCAGAGTGACTGGTTTGAATGTTGCGGAGTGACTGACTCTTCCAAAATTGGAAGAGTCCTCCTGGAACGAAAGTCTCCCTCCACCGTCCGGACACGCCCCCAAGAATAAGGCTCGCACGCCAACGGAAACAGCGGTGTGTGTCAACACCTGAGATAGTTTCTCACTATTTCCGAAGGGTGCGAATTCCCTAGCGAAATGTCCTTGGGCATCCCTTGGACGGTTGGAGGGGAGAGCGGTCGAGTCCGCGCGGAGTGCGGGCCCGTGCGTCGCCACCTCGGTTTGGGACCGAGGGTGGTCGAGGAGGGTGGTGAGGCCGAAGACTTGCCGGCGCAGGCGAAGCTTTATGGTGCGGCTATTATCTATTGAGGCGCGAAGGTGTGAGCCAAGGTGTTGAAAGTCTGGCGCGCACGTGGGCACCGAGACTGTAGGTAATCCTCAAAAATAACTTTGCAGCTCGCACCATAAGCCCATTGTCTCTACGAAAAGACATCTGCATGCCAGGAAAACACTTGGGCGCTAGGAAAGGGACCTTGAGGCCCTTTGTTTGCGAAAGATGAATTATGGTTACGGTTTCCCGAACATGCAGCGTCGATTTTTAACATAAAAATCCGCGAGACAATGAACCGCCTGCGCTCGACCCTCGAAACCGTTAATACCCGCTTAAGGGTAGTAACAAGGAGTGTAGAACATAAGTTACATAGTATAGGGTATACGTTACGTAGCGTAGTGTATAAGTTACATAGTGTAGTGCATAAGTTAAATAGTGTAGTGTATAAGTTATATAGTGTTTATATTATATATTTAATAACATAAATAATTAAAAATGAGTTCAAACAACTGTGAAAGCTGTGGCATCTCTGTTTTAAAAACATCGAAGAAGGAGAAGAAAATGATATCGAATCATGTATTTTGTAAAAAATGTTTTTTAGATTTTTCATTTTCAAATACTGTTTATCAAGAAGCTGGAACAAGCTGCCAAAGCGATATATCATCTTCGACGTCAATAGAGATAGAAATGGACACTCAATCTGCTACTATTTTACCAATAAAAGGAGCATAAGAGCCATTCTCAGTGCATATTTGGTTGTAGAGGTGTTGAAGGGAAAAATCTTTCTTTTATAAATAAAGAATTAAGAACAAAGATATTAATAACAGATCGCATTATAATCCACGAAGGTTTAGTATGTTGTAAACACCATATTAAAAATAATACTATAGAGCAATTTTTAATACTCACACTAGCGGAGAATGTAAAAGATGAAACGATGTTGTCGACGAATGATATTGTAAATATTATCGATTAATTAAGGACATTCAACGAAAAGAAATCTCCTATAAGTATAATTTTTTTGATAAAATAGTGTGAGCAGCATCTGCATTCTCGCATAATTAGTGTAAAATATGGCCAATTTTGAGTGTTTCAAAACAGTAAAATTGATAACAATGGTATAACTGTGTTATACGTAGTGTAGTTATAATCATAGAAAGCCTTCTTTTCAAGTTTAGAGCTAATATTTGTGTCAAGAGTCGATCGCGCGCCTCAACCTCTGCTCACATTTTACTTTATAACTCAAAAACGAATAATTTCCCCAAGGTTTGGGAAACGCCATTCGAAAGAGCATAAAACGTACTATTAATGCAGAGTTTTTGGTTGAGATCGGATGATACTTTTTTTGGGAATTGCTATTTTTCTACATTTTTTCCACATTCAAAAACGCGAAAAATGTGAAAAAAGTATGTGTGCAATAAATAAATTACATAAACCTATACACCATTGGAAAGTTTGATTTTTTTACGATTTTTTGGTGCCAGTCTCGGACCGATATCTTGTTTTTTGAAAAAGTTACAGCACATAATAGATTTGACCAAATACGTACTTTGACCCCTTCCCCCCCTTAACCGTGAAGTTTAACGAAAAAGTTTTTGCGCGGAATCAATACCAGACCCAAAGAGCTACTAATGCGCAAAGTTTCAAAGAAATTGGTCTCGGGTAATTTTGGTCGATTTTGAATCAACGCCTTTAAAAATACGGCGACAGCAAAACGTTAGCTCTCGCGTCAAAGAATACATTGTTGCCGCCACGGTCGACTTAGCAAGAGATTTTAACCGGTTGAGTGTCAAGCAGCGAAAACGTGCTTCTTTCATTTTGTATCGAAGAATGCAACAAAGTAAAATTTCTATGTTTTTCTGCTAACAATCTGTTAATCACATTTAATTCAAGACATATCTGAGCATACTTTTTTACTAGTACTACATACTTTTGTTTTAACCTAAACGCCATGTGACGTGATCTGAAACAGTTCGTTGACAGATAACGTCAGTCGACGGGATACGCGCATCGATTTTTTTTCCCGTAATCGGCGTGCGCGGCGTCTTTCCAGCGCAAGCGAACAGAGGCGAATGGCGCCCTAAAGCGCCACTATTCACTATACTCGTGTAATACGCCGAGTCTGGCAAGTCATTCCTGGTTGGGTAAAATAGTTGGGAAGGAGAAGCAGGCGGAGCGACTCAGAAAAGGCTCGCGGCGTGTAACTAATTCAACAGCCTGTAATACCTTATGGACAAATCCGCGCCCTCCTTCAACATTTTTCTGCCGACCGATAAAATTCATATTCATTAAAGAAAATGCATCTCTTATTAGACAAGAGGAATCACAAATCAATCTCGAAATAGCAAATCTTTCCCCTTATTTTGCCGACAATGAAATAAAAGTCAGTTATCAATTACATTTTACAATGTTAGATGGTAGTGTTAGCAATATTTTGTCCAACACTAATTCTAGTTCCACATGTTATGTTTGTGGGGCATCTCCTAAAGAAATGAATTTGTTAAGAGTTGCTGAAAAACCTGCAAAAACTGAGTATTACCGTTTTGGCTTGTCCACTTTGCATTGCTGGATACGGTTTTTTGAGTGCCTCCTGCATATTGCCTATAGGCTCCCTTTTAAAAAGTGGCAAGTGAGAGGAGCGGAAAATAAAAAAACATTTGAAAATAATAAAAAACGTATCCAAGAGGAGTTTAAATCGCAGTTGGGGCTAATTGTGGACAAGCCAAAACCAGGATATGGTACCACCAATGACGGTAATACAGCCAGGACGTTTTTCAGGAATTCAAGCATTAGCTCAAACATAACAAAAATTGATAAAAATTTAATTGATAATTTTTATATAATTTTAAGAATTTTATCCTGTGGGCAGAAAATAAATACAGAATCATTCAATGTATTGTTGAAAAACAGCTTTAAATTATATATAGAAAAATATGACTGGTATTACATGCCCGTAACTCTCCACAAAGTATTAGTGCACGCCTCAGAAATAATAAATTTCTTTAATTTACCAATTGGTGTTCTTTCCGAAGAAGCTCTAGAGGCAAATCACAAGGAGATTAGAAGGCATAGGTTATACCATACCCGGAAAACGAGTAGAGAGGACACAAATAAAGATTTATTTAATAGGCTTCTCCTTACATCGGATCCTCTAATCTCCATACATCGAAAAGCTTCTTCGAAAAAACAACATGAAGATTTTTCGGAACTTAAAGAATTCCTTCATATTACAGAGGAAAATGAAACACTCAATTTTGTTGATTTCGAAGATTTTCATAGTAGCTTAAGTGAAGACGAATTATAATACTTTTTGATTAATATTATAAATATTAGAAATAGTTTATGTAAGAAAATTCGAATATAATTATGATTATGACCGAATTTGGATTTTTGTCCCAAACTCTACCGTTTGGCCGCACTGTGCGTCGTGAGCGAATCTGTGTTCCATTGCATCGAACGTTCGTTGGACAGCCATCCTGGTTGACACAAGTTACGACGACGGTGGGGTGTAGAAAGGGAGGCGCACCTGAAACCGACCGTTGGGCTGTCGTTTGTGCGTTTCACAAAAATGTACCTCGCTTTGCTGATTTTCTTCTGTTGCTGGCAGTGCTACAGGCATTGGCTCCTCCCACTCCCAGAACCGGCGCAACGCCGTTGTGGTGTCTTCGTCGTGGGAGCAATGGAGAGAAGTCACTGAAGGTCCTGACTGTCCGATGCTGAGACCTCCGAGCAAAATCCAGCCCAATCGAGTTTGCTGAGCCACTGGTTCGCGCTCACTTCCTCTACGCAAGCCACTCATGACGATGGAGGCATAAACTTCTGCTCCAAGTAGCAGCTCCACTGGATCGCGAGCGACGAATTCTGGATCTGCAGCCTGGATTCCCTGCCCATGAGGCCATATACTGTAGGAGGACGTGATGCATCCACTGTATGCGGACAATCGTGGAAGTACAAGAGATGATATTGTAAGAGCGTAGCTCTTGTCGCGTGCGGAGAGCGTAAGAGTGACGCGGCCGCACGCCACACCTGACTGTTGTCCACCAATTCCGTAAATTGCAACAGACGTGGGAGTTCGCGTCAAACGAAGGCGTTGGGCGAGTGACACCGCGATGAGCGACGTTTCTGAGCCTGAGTTGACGAGCCTGCGAACGGCATGCTCTCGTCCCAACGAATCACTCACCCACACTCGGATGGTAGCCAGAAGCATCGTAGAGTGTCCCACACCAGCCTGCTTGGCGATGTATACTGAAGTAACCTCGCTTGTAGTCGAAGAGGCCGTTGGAAACGCATCATGCAAAGATGTATGGTGCCTACCAGAGCACTAGAGGCAATTTTTCTTACTGGTGTACGCGCTAACCAAATGAAGTCCCAAGCAGTTGAAGCAGCGGTTGTGAATTGCCACCATTGCCTTGCGTCCTTGCGGAGCCTTTTTGAGATAATGCTCGCATGCGGCTATAAAATGGTCACCGCTGCAGGCAGGACAGAGCCGTCCGGGGTTTTTTGGTTTCGGTCGCTGCTGCGCGACACGAATGGTACGTCCGCTGCGAAGGGGCTGCTTCGAGATGCCCTCAAACTGACTAGTGTCAAGAGCTTCCTCCGATGTGACCATTTCCTTGAGGAAGGTTTGTAAATCGTTGAATGACGGAGATTCCGATGATTTGCGTAATGATTTATCCCATTCACGTTGGGTGGATCGATCCAGGAGAGTGACTACGAGATGCACAAACAAATCTTCGCTGGATGTGATGGGGCGACCGATTCCCTCCAATTCTCCGACAGCGGTCATAACTCCATGAATGATTCGCTGCAATTCCGACATGGAGTTAGTTCTCATTTTCGGAAATTAGGTGAAAGCTTTAAGATAGGACCGTACTAACAGCCTCTTGTTTTCATAATGGTTCTTTAGTGTGATCCTAGCCCACTGGAAATTTTCGTCCGTTGTCGGCAGGTTTGTGTGGAGGCTCTCGGCTTCACCCAGCACACTCGTTTTGAGATAGTGAAGTTGGCGGACCTTGGGGAGAGCAGGTTCCTCGATGACCATGGACACGAACAAGTCTCGAAATGCAGGCCAGTTCTAAAACTAAGGGTGTGCGAATACTCGTAATTTACGAGTCGAGCCCAGACCGGTCCGCTTCTTCGATCCGAGTCAAGCACTTGAATTTTTCGAGTTACTCGAATCGTCGAACTGCTTGAAAAAAATTCAAATTACCCGAAAACTTCGAACAGATCGAATATTCGAACTACCCAAATACATTCGAGCTACTCGAATATTATCGAATTACCCGAATGTATTCGAGCTACTTGAGTATTGTCGAACTACTCGCATACGTTCGAATAACTCGAATATTTTCAAGTTGCCCGAAAACATTCGAGTATTCGCGTACTTATGAATTTGCTGTCAAATGTCGTTCTTATTTCAATGGTAAAATATGTTAAATGCACATTATTTCTTGACCGTAAAATTTATTTCATTTGTATATTTTATTGGGAGTACAAATAAGTTTCCGCCGTTTTTTATCAAGAATTGGGCATTTATTGCGAAAGAACGGTACGTTATGTTTTATTCAAAGTATTGTCCATCGTTAGCTATAACTTTTGCCCATCTTTCTGGCAGCATACGGATACCGCGTCGGAAGAACTCTTCGTCTTTTGAGGCTATCCATGATTCGATCCAATTTCTGGTATCTTCATATGATGTTAAGTGCTGTTCAGACAGGCCATGTACCATCGACCGGAATAAATGATAATCGAAAGGGGCAATATCTGGTGAATACGGCGGGTGAGGTAGGACTTCCCAATTGACAGTTTTCAGGTAGGTTTTGACCGGTGCCGCAACATGTGGACGAGCATATTTTCACATATGCAAAGTCGACGTTCAATGTTCCTCGGTTTCAGTTCGTATGAAACCCAATTCCCTTGCTTTTGAATCATTCCTAATGATTTTAAACGGTGTGAAATTGCTTGTTGAGTCACTCCTAAGGTAACTGCAAGTTCTTCTTGCGTTTGGCACGAATCTTCTTCCAATAATGCTTCCAATTCCGCATCTTCGTACACTTTCGGCCTTCCGCTACGTTCTTTGTCTTCGACGTCAAACTCACCGTTCTTAAATTTCGCAAACCACTCACGACAACTTCTCTCACTTAAAGCAGCCTCACCATATGCTTCTACAAGCAATCGATGCGGCTTAGCAGCAGATTTTTTTAAATTAAAGGAATAAATTAAAAGTTCCCGCAAATGATGCTTATTTGGCACAAATTTAGACATTTTTGGACGAAGAAAAATATATGATGCTGATATGAAGTCAATAATAATTTAAGGTTCTGTTGTTACTAAATGACCAAACTTACTTTATGCCAATTTTCATCAGGCAATTTTAACCTAAGCCTTGTGCAGCACCATTTTCTTAAAACGGCGGAAACTTATTTGTACTCCTAATATAATTATAATATTTTATATTATTTATATTTTATATAATTTATTATTATTGTAGTTATAATTTATAATTATTTAATTATTATTAAGTAAGTTATAATTTAGTATTATTGATTGGTGGAAAACGCATCAGGGCCGTTCCCCTACTTTAGCTAGATTAGCAAAAAGTCTATTAGGAATACCCGCTACTCAGGTGCCCAGCGAGCGTTTATTTCCAACGGCTGGAAATATTGTTAGTGCAAATCGCACTAAATTATTAACGGACCACGTTGGAGAAATATGTTTCCCACATGAAAATATAAAAATAAAATAAACCTTGTGGCCAAGTAATAATTAGTGTTTAACACATTTTACCATCGAAATAAGAGTGACATTTGACAGAAAATTCATAAGTACGCGAATATTCGAATGTTTTCGGGCAGCTTGAAAATATTCAAATAATTCGAAAATATGCGAGTAGTTCGACAATATTCAAGTAGTTCGAATGCATTCGGGTAGTTCGATAATATTCGAGTAGCTCGAAGGTATTCGGGTAGTTCGAATATTCGTTCGAAGTTTTCGACTAGGTTGAATTTTTTTCAAGCAGTTCGACGATTCGAGTAACTTGAAAAGTTCGCACGCTCGACTCGGTTTGACTCGTCGATTATTACTCGACTCGAAATTCGAGCACCCGAATAAATCGAGTACTCGCACACCCCTACCTCAAACTTCCCGCTGAATTTCGGCAGGTCAATGCACGGGTAGGATGGCGCCTGCGCGAGAGCTGCCTGCCTGGGAATCATCGCGAGGGGAGGCGATGGTTTGGTCGAATCGTCCATTGCGACTGCCGCGAATTGCCCTTCCAGTTGCAAAAGCTAGGCCCGTTGAGACAAATATTGCCCCTTTGGGGTTGCTATGAAGTCCTCGGCTATGTACTCATGACCTTTAAGGTCAGCCCGATAGCCACGCATAAGAGTCGCGTGCTGTTCTTCAAAGCGACACCACTTGTTGTCGAGCAATGATAGAGTTACGCACACAAGTTCCATCGTTATGTTTTGCTTGCCAGTTTTCTTCAGATTCTCCCACGTGCGAGAGATGCGGCCGAGGAGTTCCAGTTGTAAAGAGATCAACTCCTCCATAGCATTCATCTTCTTTCTTCTAAGACTACTCACATTTAGTGTGCTGCACACAACGATGAAAGTTAAAGTTCACGGCAAAGAAATCCGGCTCGAAGAACCAGAAAATGTGACAGATTTCAGCCGAAATAAGAGTGGTCTGAGCGCGGCGCGGAGAAAGAAAATGCGGTTGTACCCGGCGAAATTTAACCACTTAATGCTCATGCCCGTGACGTTCACGGGCACACCAAACGGTCGAATTTGTGCATGTGAATTTGGGCAGTGATGCCAGGACGTGGGATTTTCTCCCACGTGGGAGCCATCGTGCGCATGCGCATGCTGACGTCACAGCTCGACGGCGGTTGTTTCCATGGACGTATCTAGTAAAATGTCCTCTTCCTATAATTTCTACCATATTTCAATTGTGACAGGTATCTAACGATACCCCATATTTGAGTGAAGTATTTACGTTACTGAGGATTAGGTAGTGCGCATGGGTGGGAAAAATCCCACGTCCTGGCATCACTGGTCACGGGCATAGCTGATACGGCCGCCACTCTAAGGTTTGTTTATCTTAGCCGCTGATATTTTAGAATTCAGTCCTTTGAGATCTTACACTGAAATGTATGCATATCCAAAAAATTTTATACAATGTATATTGGAGGAATAAACACAGATAATCTCTCCGTCTTTTGCCGTTAGCTTTTGTCTGTTTCTTCAGTCTTTGAGCGATCAGTGTGCAGTATACGTCATCCGTGTAATATCTTTTTCGTCTTACTATTTTTAGTTTATAGTGTGTTTATTTCTTATATTATTACTTTTGTGTTCTGCTTTTTATAATTAATTATTGTTGTTAATGTTATTTGGTTATATAAGTTATAGAAGGATTTCCCTTAGATAAACAGGTATGATGAAAAACTTGTTATTTTTCCGAAAAAAATAATTCTTTCGCCACTAGGAGTACAAAAAATATTTTATAATATGCACAAGATAAGCATTCAGGCAAAAAAAAACTTATGCGTTGTTGGACGGTCGCACAGTGGTCCAGAGCGTGAACTTGGCCGGTCACGCACGTCGCGCAGTTTTCAATCTTTTTCAAATCATCACCACGGGCTCAAAACACATCGGATTTAGTTAAAAATTGGTATTCTATTATTTTTTGGGTCGCTGATTACGAATCTGAACTCAAAAATTTTAAAAACAAAATGGCGGATTAAATATGGCGGACAGGTTTGTTTAAAAATTAATTGTTTTGCACAAAAATTAGTATTCTAATGTTTTTTGGGTCGCTGATTACGAATCTGAACTCAAAAATTTTAAAAATAAAATTGCGGTTGATATATAGAGGGCAGCAATGTACATTAGCTTATTCAGCTTACATTGCTAACTTCAAAATGGAAAAACTAAAAAGTACCACAAAGTAGCCTCTGAGAACTTTGAAGATGTTTAGTTTAAACTATATAGAAATAGTTCCTGCTAAAATTGGCTTTATATATCTGCACCTTTTGTTGATATTCCTTCCTAAAGTTTATGTAACCCAGACCAGCTGCATACACCCAGTGGGACACGCGGTCAGTAAATTCCCGGGTTTCTTAAAGATACCGTGCAATAAAAACAAAATTTTATTGGCACTAACGAGGACGAAGACTTCTAAAGTATCACTTTTATTACTTAATTGCTTTATTGTTAGGATGCGAGCAAAAAGGAATGAGCTAGGTTATCCGACTGAAAGGAAATCCTAGTCTTCGCCGTGCAGGGTTCACTTAAAAATTAAATAACTTATAAGTATCGAAAGGTATTGGGCTAAAACTTTCCACATATATTCCTTAGACTATATAGAAGTTATTTCTGTAAATATTTCGTGCATCTACCTGGGCCCTTCATTGTTATACCTGTCGGAAGTTTACGAGACAGTCTGGCGACAGCGCCTTGTCGAGGTGCGCGCGAGTCTTTAAACAATAAAAAAACATCCGAGGCGGATCCGGGCGGATGATATTTTTGCAGGATCGTTTAGGGGAAGGATTACAGAAAAGAATGGTGTTAATTAGATAGTGTAAGTATGTAGCACATTTTAGATTTTCTCTGCAAAAGATAAAAAACTTCGACGATTTTCTTTCATGTTTTCAACATTAATTTTTGAATAAACTACAAACAATAATTTTATGCTCGACACATGAATTTTTATCGTGGAAGAATGCTCTTCAAGTAGAAACAATAATTATTAAAAAATATTGCATAGTTTCGTCAGAATGTTAGAAAGAAGACAACGTGGCTTTTCGATAGAAAAAGGCCTCCAGAAAAAGTTTCAACTTTAAGCGTTTGTTGCAACTACAATTTTTATCCAATTTCGAAAATTTTTTATTCCTGAGGTCAGTGGACATTTAGGAATCGATATATCAAAAAACAAAATCGAAATTCCAAAATTGACTTTTGTCCGGCTAAATGCACATTCTGGACCACCGTGGGTCGGTTCGAAAAAAACCTGAGCGTTAAGTGGTTAAACGAAGCAAATTTAATTCAATTTAAGTTTATTGGCACTACACGATACACACAAGCACGCATGAAAAAATCAAAATGATTTTACGACGCACACAGTTAACAAAGCAGGAACAATTAAAAAAAGCAAAATTAACGCAAGTCTAAGAAGTGTACAGAACAAAGCGCAAAAGTCGCGAAAGCGTAGTGATAGCGCAAGTGACAAGAAGCTGATTGAATAACACTGAACTGAACTGATAGTCCAGTCAAATTAATCATTAAAATAGAAGTAAGGTTACAAAAATTCCCATAGAGCTAAAAATTGGTATGAATGTTCAGAATACTATTATAAATGAATTGTGAAAAGTCCCCATCAATCCCCCTTGTGCAAAAAATTTTATTGATGGTGAAAGTTTGCAAAAATAGGTTTTTCGCGTTTTTCGGCTAAACGGTGAGTTTTACAGCAAAAATAGCTCAGACAAAAATTGTAGATCATCCGATTCTCTACAAAAAATGTATCCACACTTTTTTTCATAAGTATTGCCATTTCCGTGATACAGCGGTTCAAAGAACTGAAGAAATTATTTTATTCGTAATATGCACGTTAATGTACTTTTATATACATTTTTGAACCGTTATACGAGTACAAATATGAGTCCCTATGTCTTATACATACAAATTATAAAATTCTTAGAATATAAATGAACGTCAAAAACTCCGCTCCTATTTTAATTTAGTCCCATGGCCTTGAGTAACATTTGTCTTCCACTCAATTGTCAGCGTGGCGATGCTCGTATACCTGCTCCGTTTCAAAGGTCTCATACTCAACAAAATACTGTTAGTCGTAAGCATTCCTTCGTAGTGACAACTCGTGGCTATCGCTTATATTTTGTAACAAAGTTTGTGCATTTTACTGTTTTTAAAAAAAAAATGTCGCAATTCTGCTTTATTTGTAGTCAACCTTTGACTGAAAGTGGAGTTGTTACTGTTGATCGCGGCATGAAAGCATTAATTGATGCAAGTATTGAAAGAGGTGATGAGTTTTCGGAGTACCTGAAAGACCAGACATCTGTAAAAATTCATGTGCAGTTATAATCACTAATGGAATTCACTTCCTTCTTTCTATGTACGGAGCTCCAAAAAAAGTTACCTGCTTGGATAAACTCCGATACTTATATTTTGCAAAAAAAAACTTATAATAAAAAACAAGTACAATTAGCTTGTCTTCCCCCAACCTCTGCTGCTGCTCAACAACATCTATTCCGGGTATATTATCAAGTTCAAGTGTGGCTTGGTAATAAAATGGATCCAGAAGACTGGGGTTGGAAGTTGGTTGACAATGCATCGGAACCAATTCATACGTTACTCCCACCTGCACCAGAAAAACTCCTTAACACCATCTTTTGCAATTGCAAAAAAGGTTGCAATTCTAAATGCGGCTGTAAAAAGGTTGGACTGTTTTGCTCTTTAGCATGTACCAATTGTCAAGGACAGTCGTGCTCCAATGTTGAATCGATACTAGATGAGGATAATTACGATATCAGTGATGAGACATATGATGTATCACTTTTAGAACATATTTGTATCCAGCAGGAAGATGAAGAAAAAGAAGATGATGAAAACGAAGACAGTACACTAGAAGTTCCATTGGATTATTATGAATCCGACGAATAATTTTTCCAAATTATTTTTTCATTTATATATTACATAATTTACACAGCTTTCATCATTTTCAATACTCAATTTGAATTCAATAGGATCACAATAGATCGTGGAATAGGCCTACCGGGGAAACCACGTTAAAAAAAAGCGCCAAGCACACTACCTCATAGGTGGTGTGGAAACGTGTGCATATTACGAATAAAATAATTTTTTCAGTTCTTTGAACCGCTGTATCACGGAAATGGCAATACTTATGAAAAAAAGTGCGGATACATTTTTTGTAGAGAATCGGATGATCTACAATTTTTGTCTCAACTAGTTTTGCTGTAAAACTCACCGTTTAACTGAAAAACGCGAAAACCCTATTTTTGCAAACTTTCACCATCAATAAAATTTTTTGCACAAGGGGGATTGATGGGGACTTTTCACAATTCATTTATAATAGTATTCTGAACATCCATACCAATTTTTAGCTCTATGGGAATTTTTGTAACCTTCAAAGTCTTATTTGACTGGACTATGAATTCAACAACTGACTGCTCAGCTGATATTTATATGTTTGTCCTGCCGAACGTTCTCGAACAGTCTAGACAAAGATGATGGAAAAAACAATACCTAGATCGTTTGATTTCGAGAGCGTTCGGCAGGACCCCTCACTTTTGGGGTGAGGCGGAGGGCAGCACGTATTGGCTCCCCGGAGGAGCTGGCACTCCGGGGAGCGGTTTCGGAATGCCGAGCCACGATCGGCAGTGATGACGCGCAGGCACGACGTGCCGTCGTGACCAGTGATGCCAGGACGTGGGATTTTCTCCCACGTGGGAGCCTTCGTGCGCATGTGCCTGCTGACGTCACAGCTCGACGGCGGTTGTTTCCATTGACGTATCTAGTAAAATGTCCCCTTCGTGTAATTTCTACCGTATTTCAATTGTCACAGAGGTTTAACGATACCCCATATTTGAATGAAGTATATACGTTACTGAGGATTAGGTAGTGCGCATGCGTGGGAAAAATCCCACGTCCTGACATCACTGGTCGTGACTCCAAGCTAAAAGAGCGTAGCGCGGATTTTAAACATTGTATTTGTAAAAATATGAAAAAAGTGGACTGCCATTGAACGAGGATAAAATTAAGGATGACACGTTCGTGAAATTATCAGACAGTGAAATTATTGTATCTCTGAATTTAATTATTGATACGTACTTTCATGTCCAGATGATGATCTGTTAGATCCATGCAACATATGTATTGTAGCACTGTTATTTGTGCCTGGTAGCCCATCTTTTATAGGCATTAAAAACCATTCAGATCGACTGCGCATACGTGCTGTCTGCCTTTCGTGTACCTGGAAAAATATATTTATTAGTTATTTAAAAATTTCAGGAGGAGCTGGAGGGGTAGTATAAAAACTGCTGTTTTCAATAAGCCATTAAATATTTTAATATTATCTTGTGGGCTGTTTACTAAGCTATTGAGGGAAATTTTCAGGAAAACCTTGCTCTGCAACGTCACTTAACTGCGTTAGCTTTCGTTTTTTGTTTACAGACATAGCATTTACAACTTGCAAATAGAACTATCGTTGTGACGTAGTGACCCATCTATTGAGTTGTGACTGCATGTGTAAATACGAAAGCGTGTATTGCGCAAAAGAGTTCGTTCCCCACCCATGGTTCCTCTAATATTTTTTCTACGCAACGAGCCGAATGCGATGAATCAATAAACAAAAATTAGAACCTTTTCTCGAATTTTGTGGTAAGCGTTTTTCACAAATTTCAATCGATCCAAGGGTGTAGAACAACCCCTCAAAGCCATGCACTACCAGCGCGTCGGCGAGTCACTTATCGTTGCTAGTGACTTATTCAACTGTTGCCTCGTACTTCCGTTTTCCATTTTAGTGATTGGTAGGAAACTACCTGTTGTTTATTATTCAATTACAGAAAGGACTGCATAATCACGACAGAGCTCGGGATTCAAACGTCTCTTTTATGGAGTAACAGTATGGAATCTGCGTTTACATTAGTGCTCCAGCCGAGGACGAACTTACAAGGAAGGTATTCGAAGTGGGGACTCACGGATTCGAATGAAATTTTGTGGGTTTGTAGAGTGATCCAAGACAAGAAAAATGGTATACTCCATTCGTGCCCAATCGCCCTTTAAGGGCATGAAATTTAACCTCAAAGTGAAATCGACACATGCACTTCCTCGCTTACATCTCCTAAATGACAAAAGATAGAAAAAAATGTTTTAGGTAAAAGTTTAACGGTAAAAGGAGCGCTATAAATTGGCATTAACAAATTCTTAAAAACAACTTTTCTTCTTGAAAAAAAAATTTTTTTTGCGTTATTTTAAACAATTTTTAAATCTTTGTGTCAATGAAAAATGTGGCATTTTTTATTCTGAATTCAATCATAACCATATTTTTATTATACACCGCTAGGGTTACAGAGATACACGACAAAACGTACCCCCAGCGCGCGGTACCGCGCAATGGTGCGCTAACAACACATAGAGTTACATATTAAGAATGCTCATTTTTGTTGCAGGACATAACTATGTGACGAAGATGGGCGTGGTAACATAAAAATCGCAAATTATGAAATATTTCATAAAGATTAATGACTTAAAATACAAATCGTACTATATCCCATATATACAGTGGGTTGCCAAATTATTAGGGACAGCCACACTTTTTTCAGATTCTTACTTTAGGCGCACTTCACTGCAGTTTTAAGTGGTTCAAACTGTGCAGAATTGTGTTATTTGAGATTGCCATGTGTCTGTTACTTAAATTTCAAGTGGATATTGAAAGTTAAGTGATATATTTCTTTTTATACATTTTTAAGCAGCATGAGAGTCGCAGTATACTTTAGACGCTAATGGGTGAAGGACGAGTTTTAATATTTTAAACAAAGTAATTTTTATTTTTGTGTTTTAAAATTTAGTTAAAATGTAAGTATTACTATTATATTATCATGCAATTTAATTATTTACCAAAATATAGTAATAACAATATATTTATTTTATCCCTCTGGTTTCATCACCAAATATTGAACTGCCCTAACGTCGCCTAATTTTTTACTTATTTTTTATTTGTCTCTTTTTTTGACATTTTTTTGTGTTTATTTTATGTAATAAATAACTATTCTATATAATTAAAGCTTGTATTATTGAAAAATGGTGTAAACCTAATAAATTTAAAACTAATACTTTACGAATACAATTTTTTCGTGACTGTCCCTAATAATTTGGCAACCCACTGTACATTCATAAATATTTTTTAAACGCTTATTTAACAGTTTATTACATTGTAAGCACACGCGATTACATGTACTTCACTCGACATAGACTGGGCCTCGAAGTGTACTACTAATTGATTCGTGGAGTGGTCATTGTCCGTCCACGTTTCAGCAAAGTATTCCGAGTGACAAGCAACTTATTACGTTAACTATACCGAAAGGGACGACAGGTTTGATACAACCGTTGGACGTTTTTGGTTTCCGGATATGGAAAAACTTTATTAGAACCTTTTCCGATCGAGTTTTGCTGTACGATATTAATATAAATTTACATCTACGAAAAAATATCATCAAATTGCAATCACTCACCCACAACCAATTGTCTTCCCCGAGATTCAGAGAATTATTTAAATACTCTTGGTATAAAAGTGGATACCTAGAGGAAAGGTTACCACAACGGTTTGAAAATCCGGTAGATTTCTGTTTTAAATTTCCTGAAGCAGAAAAACTGCCACGTTGTGAAGTATGTGACAAGCCTGCTATTATAAGATGTGCTTGGTGCAAAAAGTATCTGTGTGTAGATCACTTTTTTAATGAAGATAGTATTTCGTTTTTTTCACTTTGCGAAAACTATGTCGAGTGAAGTACATGTAATCGCGTGTGCTTACAATGTAATAAACTGTTAAATAAGCGTTTAAAAAATATTTATGTATGTATATATGGGATATAGTACGATTTGTATTTTAAGTCATTAATCTTTATGAAATATTTCATAATTTGCGATTTTTATGTTACCACACCCATCTTCGTCACATAGTTATGTCCTGCAACAAAAATGAGCATTCTTAATATGTAACTCTATGTGTTGTTAGCGCACTATTGCGCGGTACCGCGCGCTGGGGGTACGTTTTGTCGTGTATCTCTGTAACCCTAGCGGTGTATAATAAAAATATGGTTATGGTTGAATTCAGAATAAAAAGTGCCACATTTTTCATTAACACAAAGATTTAAAAATTGTTTAAAATAACGCAAAAGAAATTTTTTTTTTCCAGAGGGAAAGTTGTTTTTAAAAGTTTGTTAATACCAATTTATAGCGCCCCTTTTACCGTTAAACTTTTACCTAAAACATTTTTTTCTATCTTTTGTCATTTAGGAGATATAAGCGAGGAAGTGCAAGTGTCGATTTTACTTTGAGGTTCAATTTCATTCCCTTAAAGGGCGATTGGGCACGAATGGAGTATACCATTTTTCTTGTCTTGGATCACTCTACAAACCCACAAAATTTCATTCGAATCCGTGAGTCCCCACTTCGAATACCTTCCTTGTTAGAGAAGGACAGATAGTAGAAGAGGCAGAGAAGTACAAGCTGACAGGGGGAGCGGCTCTTTTGGAGAAAAACAGATTTTATTGAATATAATTAAATTTCGCTTCACAACTTGTTTATTTATGTTAGGACGATAGTGCATGGATAGTGCATATGTATGTGTGTATCGTGGTATGTGTGTACGTTGTTTGCGAATTCTGACAAAGATTGTATTAGTTTATGGATTATCAATCTGCAGTTCCTGTTTTTTGAGTATTTAGTTTTTGCTTTATTAACTTATGTGTTGCATTGCTTATACAGTCAGTCACGAAAATATTCGGACACCACTGTTACATACGGCCCTGAGTCTAAGAAATATAGACTCTCCAACTCGGAGCCGGAAATCTACCACTTGTGCAGCCGGACCCCTCGATCAGTCCCGAAGTCGCTCTGTTTGCTTAGAATAATTACGTTAGGAAATAGGAACTCGAACAGGCGAATGACCTCTTAACAGTAAGACACCTTTTCTATTAGGTACAGGGTGTAAAAAAATTAATGGTCATGGCTTTAAGGGGTTGTTCTACACCTCTGGATCGATGGAGATTTGCGAAAAAAACCTGCCGCAAAATTCGGGAAAGGGTAGCAAATTTTTTTTATTGGCTCATCGTATTCGTCTTGTTACGTAGGTAAAATGTCTGAGAGGAACCATGGGTCAGAAACGAACCGTTCTCTCGTAAATTAACTTTTAATTGGGCCTTCCGATCAAAATTTCGCCATTAGTTAAAGCAGAGGCGACGTAAACGAAGTTAGAAAATGGGGCACTGTGTCACCGTACCAGGAGAGAAGTGCATGTGTTTATGCTCTTCTCCCCGGGTGGGCCCTTGAGCGAACCCAACACCGAACGCAGGTCAATGACATTTTTCTAGTCATTTTCTATCTTCGTTTATGTTGCCTCTGCTTCAACTATTGGAGCTAGCAGGGGTATTTCATGTGTTTCCTTTCGAAAGGTCGGTGACTCGAAGGCTGCCATATGGGCGAAATTTTTATCGGAAGGCCGAATTAAAAGTTAATTTGTGAGAGAACGGTTCGTTTCTGACCCATGGTTCCTCTCAGACATTTTACCTACGTAACAAGACGAATACGATGAGCCAATAAAAAAAATTTGCTACCCTTTCCCGAATTTTGCGGCAGGTTTTTTTCGCAAATCTCCATCGATCCAGAGGTGTAGAACAACCCCTTAAAGCCATGACCATTAATTTTTTTACACCCTGTACATCCCTCGGGAAATTCCTGGAAATAGTAGTACCCCACCACCTTTTTCGACCTATAAAAGATCGACTGCAGTTCATGCCATGGGCTTAGTTCACTGTAAGATCGTCACGTTGTTACACCGATTAAACTACGCGTATAGATCTAATCGTTAGACGAAACTTAGAGTTCTCGCTACGACATAACCATATAGAATACGCGCAAAGTCCGCGATATCTATTAGGCAATTTGTTCTAATAACCCGCATTTCCTCAGTGCGTCAAAATAGAGAGTAGTGCAACTAGGTGCGTGCGAACACATTACACGACTCCACGTAACACCTTTGTACCACACACATACAGTACACTTTAACTGTAACCAGCCATTTATACGAAAATATAACTTGTTCGAGTTTTGATCACTTCGGGTTTAAATCCTTTACGACTACCTATTAGAAATCTCCAGCCTGCGATCCCACAGCAATACATCTTTACCGCTCGAGGTGTATTGCAACAATTATAAAGTTACGTCAGCCTTACTAACATTCCTGTGGCATCTTGTGTTAATCACACGAGAAAGTCCATAAGTGTTCCAACCTCCTGTGGCATCTTGTGTTAATCGCACGAGAAAGTCCATAAGTGTTCCAACCTCCCGTAGCACCTCGTGTTAATCGCACGAGATAGTCTACAAGTGTTCCAACCTTCCGTGACATCTAGTGGTAACCATACACCGGAAAGTCCACAAGTGATTCAACTTCCTACGGCTATCTCGTGTCTCCTATACACGAGATTGTTCGGTACTAACAACTTCTAAAAACCAACATCCAAACGAACACTCTACCTCAGCCTTGTCAAGGTTTGGCTCGACAGAGCCGTTTCTCGAGCTGCGCCGCCTCCTTCACCTACACATACAGCCGAGATGTCACTGATTCACAGGCGCACCGGCGGCGTTACGGTCGTGCCTACTGGTACAAGCGTGGTAGCATGTGGCGGTATATTGGGGCGACATTTATATTTTAAAAATTTTGCGACAGCAAAATGCAAACTTGTTCGCCTCAAAGAATGTAGAATACTGTAAGAAGTTATTGGGGCGATACATTGTACAATGTTGTGTTGTCTTTTAACAGTAAAGAGGTAATATAGGTTTCCACATTACCCATGGAAATATGCAAATGCACTCTTTGTTACAAAGTTATCTTCTGAAAATCTATTCCACTGTATCAATGTCCTTTTCCGCTGAATCGTTGTCGAGAAACCGCATTAAAATATAAATGAAGAAAATGTTTTCTAACAATCATACAGATGAAAGAAACCGTTGAGATACATCTCTATATGTAAAATTGACAATACTTTGGCATTTTATTACAAAACAACATTGAAATTAAACGAGGCAAAATCACTCTTTGTTACTAAGAGTTTCTTATAATTAATTATGTTTTAATTGGTATATTAGAACTTTGCGTCGAGCATTTTGAGACGAATAAAGTTACTGAAAACATTTAAGACAACTGCGGCGGCAACAATGTGTTCTTTTACGCTGGGAAACCTAGCGTTCTATTATCGTGTAGTTACTTTTAACAATTTGCGCTAATAATTGATTTACAACTATTGGTGCTGGAACACAATACTATATTTAGTCATAATGTATAACGTAGTGGTTAATTTCGGTAAAATCGTCGCCAGAAGCCCAAAAATATTAAAATATATTAATTGTACTTTATTTAACACATATTCGAGCATACTTTTTCACTAACAATACTTTTGTATTACCCTACATGCGATATAGTGCGGTGTGAAATTGTATTTCGACAAATAACCTTTATCGACGTGCCACGCACGACGTTCTGATCTCCGCGACTGACGCGCAAGGCACGACTTTTTCAGCGCGACTGATTGACTACGAATGTCCCCCGAATACGCCCGTGCTCATGCCAATAGGTCCGCTACTATGAAGGGGAGGCAAAGTCAATCAGCGAGTTCTCGAGTGTATAGGAAGGAGTATTAGGCGGAGCAGCTCGAGAAACGGCTCTGTCGAGCCAAACCTTGACAAGGCTGCTCTACCTTATTCTTTTACCTCGGCCACTCGCAACGCTCCTGGCCCTGGCACGTAACACCACTATATTTAGTTTTGACTATTATAGTCCGTACTTCAGAAATGTAAACAACGAGAACAAAAAGAGGTGTCACGTATGTCACTATGCAGTGTGTAATTTACAAAACTATAAGAAACATTTGTTTACGATATGTGATTACGTAAATAATAAAAGGATAAATGGAAAGTACGCTCATTTACATGTCACACAAATATTCGGACACTGTCAAAACTAAGTTTATATTACGATATATAAATCTTGTTTTTATTAATCAGTATTTTGTTGGATACCCATATGATTTATGACTTGCCGTAATCGCGCTTGCATATTACAAACCAATTTTTTTTTAATAATCTTTTCCAATACGTAGCCGTTCTTCTTGTAGACGTCTTTTTAGCTCTTCTTTTGTGTTCATGGGAGTTGTTCGAATTCGGCGGTCTAATTCGTCTCATAAAGGGTCTAGCCGAATAAGGGGGTCAAAAGTGCCCTTGAGCCGATTTTATTCGACGATGGGTCATTCGATAGGTGATGATGAAAAACCATTGCACACAAATTTTTAATCCGATACCTTCACCGGGAGGGTAGTTATTGGGTAAAATCGAAAAACCAGTTTTTGCCTCATTTTCCACAATTAATGTGGAGAAAAAATTCCCAAAAAATTCTAACACATTCTAAACATGAATGTACACGTTAGGGATTTTTTTCAGATTTTTCCTTTGCAATTTACATTCACGAAAAATGAAAAACCGAAAAAAAATTTTTTAAACATCGATTTCGTATTGAAATCTTCCGAGCACAACTTTTTCCTTTTTACAGTAGTTGCATAATGTTATCATTGTTATACCCTAATTTTTTCAGATTTTTTGAGTACGGTGCATCACGGTCGGAAAAATCAAAAACCGATTTCTGGGACACATTTTGGGCTGAACTCGCCCATTATCTGCCATTCTTGCATGATTTTAATACAGTATGTTCATATTGTGACCTTCAATGTTTCTGCATAGAAATATGTAGATGTTAAAGAACAATTTCGGGATAATTAAATAAATTGCTGATTGTATGGTCTTTATAACCTAGAATTTTAACCGTTCTTTCAAAAGCATTATAGTCCAGTCAAATTAATCATTAAAATAGAAGTTAGGTTACAAAAATTCCCATAGAGCTAAAAATTGGTATGAATGTTCAGAATACTATTATAAATGAATTGTGAAAAGTCCCCATCAATCCCCCTTGTGCAAAAAATTTTATTGATGGTGAATGTTTGCAAAAATAGGTTTTTCGCGTTTTTCTGCTAAACGGTGAGTTTTACAGCAAAAATAGTTCAGAAAAAAATTGTAGATCATCTGATTCTCTACAAAAAATGTATCCACACTTTTTTTCATAAGTATTGCCATTTCCGTGATACAGCGGTTCAAAGAACTGAAAAAATTATTTTATTCGTAATATGCACGTTAATGTACTTTTATATACATTTTTGAACCGTTATACGAGTACAAATATGAGTCCCTATGTCTTATACATACAAATTATAAAATTCTTAGAATATAAATGAACGTCAAAAACTCCGCCCCTATTTTCATTTAGTCGCATGGCCTTGAGTAACATTTGTCTTCCATTCAATTGTCAGCGTGGCGATGCTCGTATACCTGCTCCGTTTCAAAGGTTTCATACTCAACAAAATACTGTTAGTCGTAAGCATTCCTTCGTAGTGACAACTCGTGGCTATCGCTTATATTTTGTAACAAAGTTTGTGCATTTTACTGTTTTTAAAAAAAAATGTCGCAATTCTGCTTTATTTGTAGTCAACCTTTGACTGAAAGTGGAGTTGTTACTGTTGATCTCGGCATGAAAGCATTAATTGATGCAAGTATTGAAAGAGGTGATGAGTTTTCGGAGTACCTGAAAGACCAGACATCTGTAAAAATTCATGTGCAGTTATAATCACTAATGGAATTCACTTTCTTCTTTCTATGTACGGAGCTCCAAAAAAAGTTACCTCCTTGGATAAACTCCGATACTTATCTCTTGCAAAAAAAAAAACTTATAATAAAAAACAAGTGCAATTAGCTTGTCTTCCCCCAACCTCTGCTGCTGCTCAACAACATCTATTCCGGGTATATTATCAAGTTCAAGTGTGGCTTGGTAATAAAATGGATCCAGAAGACTGGGGTTGGAAGTTGGTTGACAATGCATTGCAACCAATTCATACGTTACTCCCACCTGCACCAGAAAAACTCCTTAACACCATCTTTTGCAATTGCAAAAAAGGTTGCAATGCTAAATGCGGCTGTAAAAAGGTTGGACTGTTTTGTTCTTTAGCATGTACCAATTGTCAAGGACAGTCGTGCTCCAATGTTGAATCGATACTAGATGAGGATAATTACGATATCAGTGATGAGACATATGATGTATCACTTTTAGAACATATTTGTATCCAGCAGGAAGATGAAGAAAACGAAGACAGTACACTAGAAGTTCCATTGGATTATTATGAATCCGACGAATAATTTTTCCAAATTATTTTTTCATTTATATATTACATAAATACACAGCTTTCATCATTTTCAATACTCAATTTGAATTCAATAGGATCACAATAGATCGTGGAATAGGCCTACCGGGGAAACCACGTTAAAAAAAAAGTGCCAAGCACACTACCTCATAGGTGGTGTGGAAACGTGTGCATATTACGAATAAAATAATTTTTTCAGTTCTTTGAACCGCTGTATCACGGAAATGGCAATACTTATGAAAAAAAGTGTGGATACATTTTTTGTAGAGAATCGGATGATCTACAATTTTTGTCTAAACTATTTTTGCTGTAAAACTCACCGTTTAGCAGAAAAACGCGAAAAACCTATTTTTGCAAACTTTCCCCATCAATAAAATTTTTTGCACAAGGGGGATTGATGGGGACTTTTCACAATTCATTTATAATAGTATTCTGAACATTCATACCAATTTTTAGCTCTATGGGAATTTTTGTAACCTTCAAAGTCTTATTTGACTGGACTATTAATGGTGCAGTGGCTATGGTGTCTGCCTGTGGAATCGCTGGACACTTTTTGTCGCGGGTTCGAATCTCCATGTGGGATTTAAGTTTTTTTCTGTAATTTTTTTTTTTTATTAAAGATATAACAATATTCAGTAGTAGCTTTAAAATGTTTCACAGATACTTTTCAAAATAATTATACAGTATACTTTTTTCTTCATCGACTCTTTCCAGTCATCTCACGATTTACAATTACAAGTACTTTTTTACATTCTGTACATTGAATTTTATATTTATTTCATATTTAAAATATATTTTCATACATGGCAATAAACCAATATCTATGAACAATATAAAATGTTTGAGAATACTTATAATTGCAAAACGTTGCATGTCTAATTGTAAGAAAAGCATGTTTTACGATTATTTTTCTATAGGTTTCATATTGTTGAAAGGCATAAAAATATCTGTGAAACATTTTAAAGCTACTACTGAATATTGTTATATCTTTAATAAAAAAAAAAAAATTACAGAAAAAAACTTAAATCCCACATGGAGATTCGAACCCGCGACAAAAAAGTGTCCAGCGATTCCACAGGCAGACACCATAGCCACTGCGCCATTAATGCTTTTGAAAGAACGGTTAAAATTCTAGGTTATAAAGACCATACAATCAGCAATTTATTTAATTATCCTGAAATTGTTCTTTAACATCTACATATTTCTATGCAGAAACATTGAAGGTCACAATATGAACATACTGTATTAAAATCATGCAAGAATGGCAGATAATGGGCGAGTTTCAGCCCAAAATGTGTCCCAGAAATCGGTTTTTGATTTTTCCGACCGTGATGCACCGTACTCAAAAAATCTGAAATAATTAGGGTATAACAATGATAACATTATGCAACTACTGTAAAAAGGAAAAAGTTGTGCTCGGAAGATTTCAATACGAAATCGATGTTTAAAAAATTTTTTTTCGGTTTTTCATTTTTCGTGAATGTAAATTGCAAAGGAAAAATCTGAAAAAAATCCCTAACGTGTACATTCATGTTTAGAATGTGTTAGAATTTTTTGGGAATTTTTTCTCCACATTAATTGTGGAAAATGAGGCAAAAACTGGTTTTTCGATTTTACCCAATAACTACCCTCCCGGTGAAGGTATCGGATTAAAAATTTGTGTGCAATGGTTTTTCATCATCACCTATCGAATGACCCATCGTCGAATAAAATCGGCTCAAGGGCACTTTTGACCCCCTTATTCGGCTAGACCAGAGGTTCCCAAACTTTTTTCTCTCGTAGACCCCTTGTCATGTTTTTCAATTTTAGATAGACCCCCTGCTGTGGGTCTATCTAACTATATTGAAGTATATTTCCTAACATACAATCATATAACATACAATTTCTGTGGCTTCGTTAATCCAAACAACTCGAACAATCTGAATGAGGCCTGAGAATAAGATATACGGATTACAGGGGTTACACTGTAATACACAAAAATACACAAAATTTATGAGTCGATGCGATTTTCGCGCGGCCTTATTGAAAGCACCGATCGTTGTTTCTCTTTTAGAAAACTCACAGCTCTGTGGAATGAGTGAGACGCTAAGTTAGGCGCGTACTATGAAGAGAGTAAGACGCGTATAAAATGCTCCGAGATCAAGTAAAAGTAGTTTTAGACCGACGATATTAATTATATTAATAATATTATATTTTTGTAATTATTTTAAATGTCAAAGTTATATCAATTATACTGTTTTTTGCAATTTTTGAAATTTCTTCTCATTGACCCCCATTTTCATTTCATAGACCCCCAATTTTTTTTTCGCCCACGTAGACCACTTGCAGGTCTTCATCGACCCCTGGGGGTCGATATAGACCACTTTGGGAATCACTGGGCTAGACCCTTTTCAATGGGATTCAAGCCTGGCGATTGTGGTGATGGATGGAGGATATACTTGCAAGTGTATAATAAGAATTCTTGCACAATTTGCAATTTGCGCTTTGGGTCATTATCTTGATGAAACATACTATCAGCACTTTTCTTCAAATTATTCTTCAAATCTGTAGATATCTATTTTTATCGAGGATATCGTCCATGAAAACTAATTCGCTTACTCCATGGGCCGAAATACAGCCCCACACAATCGCAAACCCGCCACTGTGTTTCAAAATCAGCTGCAAATGTCTCGCATTCAGTTCTTCTTTCAACTTCCGCCATACCCTAATTCTTCTGTCGCTTCCATAAATATTATATTTGGACTCGTCTGTGAAAATTACGCCCTTCCAGTACTCACTAACCTTTGCAAATTTCAGTATCTTCATCCCGTTCGTCGCGTTAACATACGGCATCTTTCGAGCTATTCTTCCATTATAGCCCGTCCGATCTTAACACTCTTCTTATGTTTTCCGGGTGCACTGATATTCCATAGTGTTCATTGAACACTAAACGTATCGGTATTTTGTACCTACCTAATCTTACCATGAGGGATCATTTGACCCGTTGTGAAATAAATGTTGATTTTTAGAAAGAAATACCCAATTTATTAAAGGAAACAATTTGCAGCATAATTTCTGATTTCTAATAAAATAATCAAACACAAACTTTTATTTCTATAAACAAAATAATCAATTAATTACACAAGGTCAATTGAATGTAACGGAAACTGTCGTGTATTATCACTCCTTGTCGAACTTGATTTCTTGTAAGCTCTGATCTTTACTCTCTGACTCTCAATATACGACTGCATTTCTATTTCGTTTAGCTATAGAGAACTAATTGAAGGTAGTGTTTCTTGTGAATCTCGAAAACAGTCTTTTCTGTTTCTTCGTTACTTCGCACAGTGGTTGATTTCGCTGAAATCCTGGCCAAAATCCCCAAAATTTTTTTCGCGATCTTCCAAATCCAGCAATTGTGTTTGATTTGCAACATATTAGAGCATCCCCTTCCATTAATAAAAATTTTTATTGCACACCATTCGTAGCGATATATAATCTCAAAGTGGGGACTTGAATAACACAGCGTATGGATCCGATCGAGCCATCCAAGTATTCTAGCCGAAACGAAACACACATATCAGGTTCAAATAAATTAAACTTTCACTTGAGAAGCGTATCTGAGTTTAGAACTAAGGTTCCAGTTGAAGAAAAATGTCGAAAAATACGTAAACTTCGTATGGGGTTAAATGACTCCTCGTGGTACGTATGGTAGGAAGAAAATTTTTGTTGCTAAAAAATAAGCTACGAGAAAAACGGAAAGCGAGAAATTGAATAATCAGATAATATAAGACTTTACAAAAAGTCGAATGAGCGAAAGAAATAACAATGAATGTATGATTTAAAACTAAAATATGAAAGGGGTCATTTGACCCAGCTTGGTACGTTTAGTGTTAATTCAGCTGCTAACATTGGAGCACTTATCCCTGGATCACATTTGATTCTCCTAATTATGGAACGTTTGTCGCAAATATCTAGGGTCCGATTTGAGAGATACATTCAATCCTATCTTCGTTGTTGTATCGTCGAACAACATCCCATACCGTGCTCTTACTAATATGTATTTAATAAATCAGCAATTTTGCGAATCGATTTCCCTTTTTTATGATGAAAAATTACTAATTGTCGCATCTCAAACGATGTATTCTTACTTTTCTGATCCATTTCACACAAATTTTGAACAAGAAAGACAAATATTCGATCTATAATAACATACTTTATACATATTATGAATGATACGTTTAGAAATGTTGGTTCAGTCAGTTCCTCGAACCTGGAAACTTGAGACCTATATGCAAGTGTCCGCATATTTCTGTGACATGAAAATCAGCATACCTACTTTCCGTTTTTCTTTTACTATTTATGTAATCACATATGGTAAACAAATATTTCTTATGTTTTTGTAAATTGCACACTGGATAATAACATACGTGAAACCTCTTTTTGTTCTAGTTGTTTACATTTCTGAAGTACGGACTATAATAGTCGAAGCTATAGTGGCGTCCGAATATTTTCGTGACCGACTGTATGTTACCGTCAACGTATTTTATAAAAATGGAGTATCATCAGAAGCAGGCCCTGTAGAGCACAGTGATTCGCTCTGCAGTAGGACTGTCGCACAGTGGTCGATTTCGCCGAAATCCTGGCCAAAACTATAAGGAGTTTTTCAATTTAGCTGAAAATTGGTATATTAGTATTATTTTGGTCGCTGATTAAGAATCCGAACTCAGAATTTCCAAAAACAAAATGGCGGCTCTAATATGGCGGGTGCGAGTATCGAAAAATTGTCGGATCGGCACGAAAATCAGTAGTCTTATGTTTTTCCGGTCGCTGATTAAGAATCCAAACTCAGAATTTCCAAAAACAAAATGGCGGCTCTAATATGGCGGGTGCGAGTATCGAAAAATTGTCGGATCGGCACGAAAATCAGTAGTCTTATGTTTTTCCGGTCGCTGATTAAGAATCCAAACTCAGAATTTTCAAAAACAAAATGGCGGCTTTAATATGGTGGTTGCGAGTATCGAAAAATTGTCGGATCGGCACGAAAATCAGTAGTCTTATGTTTTTCCGGTCGCTGATTAAGAATCCAAACTCAGAATTTTCAAAAACAAAATGGCGGCTTTAATATGGTGGTTGCGAGTATCGAAAAATTGTCGGATCGGCACGAAAATCAGTAGTCTTATGTTTTTCCGGTCGCTGATTAAGAATCCAAACTCAGAATTTTCAAAAACAAAATGGCGGCTTTAATATGGTGGTTGCGAGTATCGAAAAATTGTCGGATCGGCACGAAAATCAGTAGTCTTATGTTTTTCCGGTTGCTGATTAAGAATCCGAACTCAGAATTTCCAAAAACAAAATGGTAGACACACATAATTGAAAATTAATAATTTATTTGGTTATTACAATAAATGTATTGATAATAACGGATTATAGTCATCTTATAAGAAGGTGTTAAATATTACAAAGAAACGTAACAATTACCTTATAACAAATGTATTATAATTAATTGATTAATTATTTTTAAAAAATATCTTTTCCTTTCAGTATCTTCTTTGCCATGTCCGTCCTGACCTTCGACTAATTCGATTTTATCCTCTTGTTGGTCTCCACAGAATCGGCGACCGAGAATCATATTTTCATATGTTAGTTAGATTTGGTCCATTGAATTCAGTTTAGAAATGAAATTGAGTATATAGTAGTAAATATTTATCATACCTTGTTAATTCAATAATTAAATGAAATCTTGTCGTTCTTCATAATCCTGCCCTTGTTAGTACTCTTCGTTTTCTTCTTCTTCTTCTTCTTCTTCTTCTTCTTCTTCTGAGTCAACAGTTCCAGTTATATCCAGAAATTGGATAACTTCTTTAGGATATCTGGGCACCTTTTTCTTTGTAGCCGTTGTAGTACCGCTTATGAACGGATCCGATGATACAAGTAATCGATGGAACACGTCCTCTATTGTTTTCGTCCGACAAAATTTCCTGGAGTAGCGTTCTCTATAATTTTTTATATCTTTATTTCTACTTTCTTGCGCTTCTTCTCCCAACTGGCCAATTGGAAGAAGTGCATGTTTAATAATATCAGAACTATGTATTAATATTTTATGGACCGTTGTTGGCATACTGTACCACGGATATAACTTTACAAATTTCTCGGCAGTCTCTAAACAATATGCTTTAAAAATGTCTACTTTTACTGGATGTGTACTCGAAATAGTTATTAAAATATTATGAAATCGGGTTATTATATCTTCGGCTACACCAGTAATTTTTGCAGACATAGAGGCATTGCGGAAAAAACGGCGAGCGGTGTTACCATCGTTACTTGTACCAAATCCTGGTTTTGGCTTGTCTACGAGCAAGCCCATTTCTGCTTTGAACTCCATTTGCAGCCTTCTTTTATTTTCTGCCACTATCTTCTTGTTTTCTTCGCCTCGAACGTGCCACTGTTGAATGGTCATCTTATAAGATAAATGCAATAAGCATTCAAAAAAGCGTATCCACGCATGTAATGGCGATAAGCCGAATCTCAATTTTGATCCATCTTCAACAGTTTGCTGCTTCATTAAGTCCATGTTGTTGAAATCTTTGCAGGTCAAACCACAAAGATAACATCTCTGAGTAGCAGAATTTTCTGCTACTGCATTACAAACTTTACCATCAATCATTGTGAACAGCATTGTATAGTTTATTTTAAAATTGTAATCATTTATATTAATATCACTTTTATTTAAATTTTTGATTTCATTTTCTACTCTGTTCACCTCTTGCATTATAACACTTGTTGTTTCATGAACGTATTTTAAACAAATAGGCCTGCAAAGTCTTGCCGAAGATGGCTGGTCATTCTTCCACAGCACGATTTTTTTTTCGTTGGCGGTATCAATTGTTTCAAGCTGCAATGGGACAAGGGACGAAACAAATATGCTCGAATCTGAAGCAGTTGATTCTTCAAATTTTTGCTTGTATTCACTCAATCTAGATGTCCCATCGCAGCCCCATTTAACTATTAAATTTAAATTTGTATTATCTACATTTTCAAAGTATCGTTCTCCTAGTAATTTAAGAATTCGCGAAACCGTATGGTCCAGCAGACTTCGCAAGCTTACTTCGGCACACGTCTCATTAACAATAATGTTACTTGGGTAACAATTCTTCTTTGCTTCTAAAATAGAGCCGTAGCTCGGATATAAATTGGTGCTATGTATTTTAGCTCCGTCGCGAATAAAATTGTATTGATGCTTTGATAGTTTGGCCTCTACTATCAAAGATAATGCCTCATCACTGGTATAGGGCTTCGCCAATACTTTTGATTTGCGATCAGCTTCTCTATATTCTTTGGCACGTTCTGGCGATGTGATTATTTCTTTTATTATATTTGCGGCATCTAAGTCGTTGTGGCTTCTTAATTGCATTTGGGCAGCATAAGACAGCTCTTCAGAAGTGAAGCTTGCCCGTAGATCCTCCGTTTTTCTCCTCTTTGATCGTTCACTGGCACCACAAAAATCAATGCTCGGTCTCCCAGTTGCTTTTGCAACTGGGTTCTTGGCCGAAATGTTTATTCTTCCAGATAGCCATTTATGATTTTTTCTTTGGAAGTGGGTGACGTTTCTGTGACAGATATTCCACCGTGCCCTCCATTTTGCAAAAAAATCGTGCAAATCGATCACAGATTCGGGAGATAACTCGGCGTAACCAGTGATGGTTTTTACGTACTCGCATACGTGATTACGCCTATCCTTCCAATTTTTTGAAGAACAATTCCTCAAACAATCAGCAAGATCTTGCATCGGTAGAGAAGTTGATGGTGCTTCAGAAGTTGCAGCCTCCATAGCACTACACAATTCACTGACGCTCTACTGTTTACGAACTCGCTGTGACAGCTAAGTAAATATCACAAAGTTCAAGTGATATCTACCGCGTCAGAAAATGCAACGTGGTATAAATACCTTAAATTTCCACCTCCAATTTTTCATTTCAGTACTGAAAATTTCGGTGGAAGGAGAAAGATGAAACATTGTAAGGGAGAAATATTTCCCTCATACCTGCAACTAGCCAGGTTTTCAATAGAATCGTCAAAGATCTTTCGGTTTATGACGGTAAGCGGTCGAGGTAGCCGCGGCTATCTATTGTTGCCTCGAAACAATAGGCCACCAGCTTGTTTAAACTCATTCCGATTTTTAACCCCATGAAATAAACATATTATTTCGTTAATTGCCAGGGTGATCTTAGAGAAGGATTAGCAGTATTCATTAGGTAAAGCACGATAGCCCGGCTCTATGTCATAAATGCACTTCCCCGAGCATAGCGCGCGCGACAAACAAATAACAATAACTCGAAGAATCGCAAAAAGTCGCAAGAAAACTCAACGAGGTCTTCTTCGGGAAGCTTCAAAGTTTAATTTAAAAAAAAATATATTATGTTATTCCACGGACTTCTGCAGTTTTAATGATATTTATTGCAGCAGTCCCTGTATCCTAATACAAGCATGTCATTGCTGTTCCATCTCCGAATTTCCCTTTGCTTAATAAAAATTTCGATCGAAGGAGAAAGATGAAACATTGTAAGGAACAAATATTTCCCTCATACCTGCAACTAGCCAGGTTTTCAATAGAATCGTCAAAGATCTTTCGGTTTATGACGGTAAGCGGTCGAGGTAGCCGCGGCTATCTATTGTTGCCTCGAAACAATAGGCCACCAGCTTGTTTAAACTCATTCCGATTTTTAACCCCATGAAATAAACATATTATTTCGTTAATTGCCAGGTTGATCTTAGAGAAGGATTAGCAGTATTCATTAGGTAAAGCACGATAGCCCGGCTCTATGTCATAAATGCACTTCCCCGAGCATAGCGCGCGCGACAAACAAATAACAATAACTCGAAGAATCGCAAAAAGTCGCAAGAAAACTCAACGAGGTCTTCTTCGGGAAGCTTCAAAGTTTAATTTAAAAAAAAATATATTATGTTATTCCACGGACTTCTGCAGTTTTAATGATATTTATTGCAGCAGTCCCTGTATCCTAATACAAGCATGTCATTGCTGTTCCATCTCCGAATTTCCCTTTGCTTAATAAAAATTTCGATCGAAGGAGAAAGATGAAACATTGTAAGGAACAAATATTTCCCTCATACCTGCAACTAGCCAGGTTTTCAATAGAATCGTCAAAGATCTTTCGGTTTATGACGGTAAGCGGTCGAGGTAGCCGCGGCTATCTATTGTTGCCTCGAAACAATAGGCCACCAGCTTGTTTAAACTCATTCCGATTTTTAACCCCATGAAATAAACATATTATTTCGTTAATTGCCAGGTTGATCTTAGAGAAGGATTAGCAGTATTCATTAGGTAAAGCACGATAGCCCGGCTCTATGTCATAAATGCACTTCCCCGAGCATAGCGCGCGCGACAAACAAATAACAATTACTCGAAGAATCGCAAAAAGTCGCAAGAAAACTCAACGAGGTCTTCTTCGGGAAGCTTCAAAGTTTAATTTAAAAAAAAAATCACGGCAGCAAATTGCAGCATTCACAACTATTTCATTAGCAAAAGGAAAAAAATGTTTAGGTTTTACGTTCAGTACCAACAGAGTTGTAAAATATTAAATAAAAAAATGAAACCAAGATATATATAAATTAAAAGTATGATAAATAGCTACCAATACTGAAAAAGTGGATCAAACTTTAATTTCATATTGAAAACGTATTCTCAATTTCGACGTGAAAACGTTACATTATTTAAGTGCCAACTTTGACATTGCATATCTCTAAGAGTATTGTTCAATAAAAATTTTTATTAATGGAAAACGATGCTCTGATGTGTTACAAATCAAACGCAATTGCTAAATTTTGAAAATTCTAAAAAAAAATTTTGGGGTTTTGGCCAGGATTTCGGCGAAATCGACCACTGTGTGTCGCCACTTTGTTTAAATGTCCTCTGGATTTATTGCGCGCACGGTTTGAAGTCACTTGGTATGATGTATACTTTGACAACCTTAACTTGTCCCGCGAGCAACGGAGTCTTTCGCTTGCAACCGCCTATTCGTGCCAATTTATTTTTGGAATCCGCCGACGCAGCCTTCTGAAGTTAACACTAAACAAAGTCATAGCATTGAAATATCTTTACTTGCTGGGCTGGAGAAACGAACAATTTCTATTCCCTCCACATGGGGGACCCTCCTTGGCGAAATGCGACGCGACGCTCGACAAGGAAACAATGTGACATCATGCAACAGGAATACAAGTGTGACTCATAAACAGTCGATGGACAAACTTTTTCGTATCTTATCTTTACTTTTCCAAACCTTTGCTAACATATTTGTGAAATTTTTCCAATTGAAATGGTATCAAACACGATATGGTTCTAATGATATTTACTTAGCAATATTGTTGGATGACCAACCTATGTTATCTACAACGCGCTGCGTTGCCTTAGTGACTCAATGTCCTAAGCGCCTCTTACAAGGGAACATCCCGAGGTGTAAATCACCGATTTTGATGAAATTTTAGTATGATATAGTCTTCGCGAAAATATTTGACCCGTATTTTTTTTATCGGCAACCGTCCACGTTAAAGGGGTGAAAACCACCCTCAAAGTTGAAAAAAAGTATATTTTATCATATTGTTTAAATAAATGGATTTTTTTAAAAAAATTTTATACCATTGGATTCGTGGTCGAAATACGTTAATTTTCAGTCCTTAAGAAATTTTCGTATCTCTAATTGTTTCGGAGATGTTCGATAAAATAGTTTTCGTTAACCCAACTTTGGGGGCGGTTTTCACCCCTTTAACCGTTATGTCAATAACCAGAAAATTCCCTTCTAGTCAATAACCGGGGTACCCGGGTACCCGCCTTACAATGCAAGCAGGGATCAGCGTTCCTAATCCCTCATATCAGTCTGAGTTTCCCTATACACGTTTCTGCAGGTTTTCTTTGTCTCAATATGTTGAAAGTAGTGATGAATGTGGTGAAAAAGAAGGGGTAAAGGTGCCAAACTGTCTGCGTCGACCGTTTTATAGCCAATGTGACGCAATTTCGCGGGTGCATTTAGTGCGTGCAGAAGTGTTATATTCAGTGCAGTGTTCCAAGTGAGATTTTTGTTATTGATAAACAAACTGTAAATAATATTACATCAGTAATATTATTATCCATTAAAATGACGAATTAACGCAGTTTAAAAGGTAAATTATTCTGTGCGGTACGAGTGGAAGTAAATTTATGTCCAATAGTGCGTTATCACTATATATTAACGATTTTTTAGATTATGAGCACAGGAAAGGATAAACTATTTAAACTCCTTGTGTGAAAACATTCAAGAAGAATGCGCTAACTTTTCGGACAGTGAGGACGAGGACTGGCTGCCATCAGAAGGAACTTCGCCGGAAGAATATTCAGACGATGAAAAATATCGTAATTTTGCAATCGCCTTTTAGTACATAAGGAACACAATGTTGACAACCTTATTATTACAAAGAAAATGTAGAGAATGAAAAAACTATTATTTGTATATTACTTTTTAGTCGAAGAGCGAGACGATGAAGTAGAAGACGATGGCGACGACAATTTCGTAGACGAGGACGAATTTGCTGGACCTGCGATTCCTGTCCCCAATTCTGCGACATTTATTGCAAAAGATTGGACTATATGGCACCGCACAGCACCAGGTACCAGCCCACAATGTTTTACGACAGAGAAGTGGCCGCATCGGTCAACGGATACGTTGTCTATTCGCGACACGTTTCGGTGCATATTTTCTGAGGAAATGCTGGACATAATCGTGAGATGTACTAATCAAAAGGCAAAGACAGTCTACGCAAAATATAACGTGGAAAACCCGACAAAATCCCAAAAAAGTTGGAAGCCACTGACCGTTAGCGAATTGGAAGCGTACTTAGGTATTCTGATTACAGCTGGCGCAAATAACTCCAATACGGATCACACTTTCGAAATGTGTTCATCACATTTGATAATCAAAATTCGCGTGTCGATCGTCTGGCGGAAGATAAAGCCGCTCCTATACGCGATATTTGGACAATGCTAAATAGCAATTTGTCAAAAAAATACAGGCCAAATGAGAATCTGACCATTGACGAACAATTGTATCCATACCGAGACAGGACCAGATTTGCACAATACATTCCGTCCAAACCCGCCAAGTATGGCATAAAAGTGTGGTGGATATGCGACGCAGAAAATTATTACCCCCTGACGGGGCAAATATACACGGGGAAGCAGAGCACGGGCCGAGAAGTGAATCAAGGGGAACGGGTTGTAAAGGAATTGGTCGCTCCGTTCAAATCGAGTGGCCGAAACATTACAACAGATAATTTCTTTACGTCGCCGCCGCTCGCTAGGTATTTATTATCGTGGAATTTGACAATAGTAGGAACCTTGAAGAAAAACAAAAATTATATACCGACGGAAATGGCGCCATCGAAATCAAGGGAAGTTGGTTCCACGTTATTTGGATTTGATAATGATATAACTATTTGTTCGTACGTACCGGGAAAAAAGAAGGCCGTTATTCTACTCTCCACAATGCACAATGATGTAACTATTACTGCACCGAAGAATAAACCAGAAATTATAATGTTTTATAATCGCACAAAATCCGGCGTTGACACAATGGACAAAATGATAAGGCGATATACGACTCACAAGGAGAGGACCCCAACTGTCCGACTTCGATTTTAACGAGGCTTTGCAAGACGATAGCATATAGGTCCCTAATGATATGTGTAAAATATTAGCCGTAGTTATGCAGTAGTTTTAAAGATATAAGCGATTAAAGTTCATACCTCTTCATATACTATAAATGTAAATTGGGTTACAACAGCTGTGGTGGGGCAGTGGCAGCGGTTTAAAGCTCACGACCTCGAACGTCTTACGTTCAAGTCCCAATGATGGGTAATTTTTTTTTCTATTTTAATTTGATAAAATTGCACACAATGCAGGATAACAATTATCGTACACTTGCAATACATACATTGCTTGCATATATACACCACAGCTGTTGTAACCAGATTCACATTTATAGTATACAAACAGGTACGAACTTTAATCGCTTATATCTTTAAAACTACTGCATAACTACGGCTAATATTTTACACATATCATTAGGGACCTACATGCTATCATCTTGCAAAGCCTCGTTAAAATCGAAGTCGGACAGTTGGGGTCCTCTCCTTGTCAGCGTCGGACAAACCGATGGCCATTGGCCTTTTTTTTACAATATAATAGACATCGCCGCATTTGCTGCGTACAATATTTACAACATGAACAACAACATGCTGCAGGGGAAATCCGATTAACGTCGCTTATTTTTGCGTCAATTAGGAGAAGAACTGTGTATGCCTGCCATTCAGAATAGAACACAGAATGTACAGGCCGTGCGGCATTTTACAACGAAGCTGGCCGTTGAATGCATATTAGGAAAGTCGTTGAATGACGAACTTGAACATCCTTCCACTTCCACGTTGTCACAGCGAGACCATACGGGACGGAAGAAAGTTGTTGGCGCTTGTTATATTTGTGCAACTACAGGAGCTTTCCGTAAAAGACGAAAGACAAGGAAAGCTTGCTCTAAATGCGAAAAACCAGTGTCCGACGAGCATACAATAAAGTTATGCATTTGTCAAACTTGTCAGTTTCCATGACATATTCTGTATACAATTATTAAATAAATAATACTTTTTTGCAACATATTTCGTGCTTGTATATTGATTTTCAAATAAAATGCTTGGAAAAACCAGCTGCGACTTCTTCAATACTTCTATTCCTTACGTAAAGCAATGGGGTACCCGGGTACCCCGGTTATTGACTAATTGTAAGCGTGTAGTTGACTTTGAGGCTATGGTATTCATCAGATTTAAATAAATCTTAAATTTTTCTTTCACGAATCCACGCAGAATTGTCCAAATAATGGGGATCCAGAAGCGTTTTTCGAAATTTTGATTCTAACTTGCTCATTTCTTATGGTTTTCATCGAAATGGGTACCCGGTTATTGACATAACGGTTAACGTGGACGGTTGCCGATAAAACAAATTAGGTGCCAAATATTTATACAAAATCCACCTTTTACTATAGTTTCATAAGAATTGGTGATTTACAGTTGGGGATAGTCATACATGGCATTGATGTGACTCTATAGCCGACAGACCTGAAAAATTGAACAATTCTGAGGAGGTGTGCTTTATATATTTACAATTTTCAAGCATAAACTGCTATAACTGATATATAGCTGCTTTAGAATGCTCGTGGTGGTAGAAAATATTTGTTATGCCAATAACAATGAATACCACTATTGCAATAATTATTAAAAATTATTAATAATTATTTATTAATCAATCGCATTTTTAAATTTATATAAAAGCAATATGTGTGACTGACAATAAAATCTGACCTTTCAGAGCAGTCATACATGTATATACGAAAGAATAACTTGACAAGTACGCAAGCGTAAAAATTGAAAATGCAATAACTTTTTTTGTAATATAAATATCAAATTTTCAATTTATCCGTATTTTGTGTTTCGCTATATAGTATTCACAAACAAATATTCAAAAAAATTTATTGAAATTTAACTGACAAAATTATTAAAAAAGTGGAAATTTTTAGCATATTATTTAAACAAATGGATTTTTAAAAAAGCGATTATACCATTGGATTCAAAATCTGAAGGCATTAATTTTCACTCTCTACGAAATTTTCGTATCTCTAATAGTTTTCGAGATATTCGATAAAGAAGTTTTAGGATCCCAACTTTGAGGGTGGTTTTCACCCCTTTAACGTGGACGGTTGCCGATAAAAAAAATACGGGTCAAATATTTTTGCGAGGACTATATTATACTAAAATTTCATAAAAATCTGTGATTTACACTTCGGGATGTTCCCTTGTTAGAGAGTCACCTCCGAACCCTGAATCACGTTGGTCAGGGTTCACTCTTAGCATTTGGTCATCCTCGCCTTCTCCCTTCTTTGTTATCAGAAAATCTATATCTTAAGGTATATAAGAAACCGCGCGCGAGGAACGAAAGACAATATTCTTGATGCATTACTCAAGTCAGTGCCGAAACTCTGTCGGACTCCGCGGTTATACATTCGCTCTTCAAACTTATAACAGTTGTAACAACCGTGCCACTGTAAGTCGTCTCGCTTATCCACGGTATACAACAATATAATAGGTTGGGGAAAAAGAAACACATTATTTTTTCGGTGGATGGCTGTAATGATCGATATCTCGTAAAGTGTCGATCAAACAATTTCAGATTTATGCTCGTTGGAAAGGTGACATTTCGGACTACAATAATTCTTTTGCTGCTTTTTCTTTGGTCCATTCAGTTGTGAGTTACAGGGTGTTAAAAATGGAAGACAATAAAGAGAAAATTCGTTACATTTTACAGTTTTTCTTTGATGAAGGCGAAAATGCAAGCCAGGCGGCTGAAATTGTGAATGGTGTTTATGGTCCCGATACTGTAACAGCCAATTACGCGCAATTTTGGTTTCGTCGATTCTGTTCAGGTATTTTTGATGTTAAAGATGCACCTCGCACAGGTAGGCCCGTCGTAGAAAATGTCGACAAAATCACAGAAATAATCGAAGTTGACCGGCATGTTCGCAGTCGTGGCATCGCCCAGGAGCTAAAGATCGACCATAAAACAGTTTTAAACCATTTGCACAAAGCTGGATTCAAAAACATTGTTACGTCGCCGAATGGGCGCAGTTTTCTAAGTATTAGTTTTTTTTGTTTGTCATATGCTGACGGGCTCTTTAGGAGATGGGGAATTGAGGTAATTTATTGCCATTTTCCTGGAACCCGGCTACCCGATACTCGGTCACCGGGTTTAGCTGCGAGTCGGCAAGCTGGGCCCCCTCCCCCCAACTCCTGAAGATGTTCCCCTCATTTTGCCACCTCTTTGACTACGAAGTCAATGTCCGCAACACTCATCTGCCCCTCATGCTTGAGGGGGGAGACTGAGTTTTTGAAGCTTAACGAGCAAAAGCTCTTAGACCACAATGAGACACTGTTGACCATACGACGATACATAATAACTTATTAAAGTGTTCTGGAAATCAATTCACCTCGCCTCATTTGTTTTTTATTACTCCTCACCAAACCACTGAGCAACCATCGCGACGAGGAAAGGAATTTCGCCTTTTGGAATCACGGTGGCAACGAAAGAAACATGCTCGATGTTTGGGTGCCACACCAATTAACAAAAAAAAACAACTGATGGATCGAATTTCCATCTGCGAAGCCTTGGCCAAACGGAATGAAATCGACCCATTTCTTAAACGGATGGTGACTGGGGATGAGAAATGGGTCACATACGCCAAGATTGTGCGAAAACGATCATGGTCAAAGCGTGATGAACCAAGTCAAACGGTGGCCAAACCAGGACTAACGGCCAGGAAGGTTCTGTTGTGCATTTGGTGGGACTGGAAAAGAATAATTTATTATGAGTTGCTTCCGTTTGGCCAAACACTAAATTCGGATGGTCAACAGGAGAGGTGTTGTGTTCCATCAGGACAACGCCAGGGCACACGTGCCTATAGTGACTTGTCAGGAACTCTAGGAGCTTGGTTGGGAAGCTTTGATGCATCCACCATATAGTCCGGAGCTGGCACCATACGATTACCATGTTTTTCTTGCATTGCAAAATTTCCTTAGTGATGAGAAAGTGGCATCAAAAGAAGATTGTGAAAATCGATTATAAGAGTTTTTCGCTAATAGGGACCAAGACTTCTATGAGAGAGGCATTATGAAGCTACCTTTATAATGGTAACAAATTATAGAACAAAACGGTGCTTATTTGACCTACATCGGACAATCCGAAACATGTTAAATAAAGTCTTGAAGTTCACGTAAAAATAATGGATTTCTTTTTCCCTAACCTAATATATTATAAAGGAAAGTATACAATGTGCGTGCCGCTAAAACTCATTGTCAGTAATGAGTCCCGGTGCGATCAAGGGAGTTATATGGTGTGGTGACCTTCTATCTCCTGTCCATGAAGAAGGTTCCCGTTTTTACCTGAAGGGCGTGCTTTTGAAGATATAACGGCTGCAAGTTTCGCCCTCGAGAAATTTCTAGAACAGTTGTTTCGTGGCGTCAAGATCCGACGTGGTATGAATTCGACGACCACTAGTCTCACTCGCGATTCGCGACGATTATGCTTCGCGAGAAGGTAGTTTATCGACGCGATCGTCCTCGACCGACGGAGAACTTGTTCGTTCGTGAGATAGTACGTACTCCAATATATAAAATAGCAAACTATGACGGTTTTCGTCGTCAGCGAGCTCGGTATGTTTGCGTTTCGGTGTTCGTAAGGCAAGTGACTTCGAGGATTTTTCCTCCGAAGTCCCTCGACGACGCTATGGGCCGGACATCCCCACTTGCTGAATTTTCGCGACGTTTCAGCAGGCGGGTTTTTCGGATTTTCCGGGCAGTGCGCGATGTTGATTGGCCGCACTTTCCTCCGAGAGGAGTGACCACCCCCATGGGACTCTCGACGAGAAGGGCCCCACGGAGGCGGGAGTTCACCCCCTGCGAATACGTGGTGGAGGAAAGTGCAACCAGATGTGCCCAAAAAATCCTAGTCCGGCCGATCGGCAGAATTTCTCTTCGAAGGCGCGATTTATGACCGATTTGTCATCGCGAGTCAGCGGCGGTCGATGGGACCTTTCGGGCCGAAGTCCCTGTTTACCACCCGCTGACAGAGCACGACGGATTAACGAAAACGTTCATTCAAAACGAAGGCTGCTTAATTCCTCAAGGACCCGAGTTCTAGCTGTCTTGGCGCACGATGGTCGCCAAATGTTGGATGGTAATAAAAAATCTGGCAGCCAGACCCGGGCCTCAAAGAACGGCAAACTTTCGCTTCGTTCCGAACGCGCTTTTGTCTCCGTACGACGGAACAACAGTCCAGAACATTCAAGAGTATTCGAGAGCATTCCACAACATTACAGAACATTCTGGAATATTGTGGAATGTTCGGGAACATCCCAGATCATTGTGGAACATTATATTATATTCCGCTTATGAATATCCCATTATAAATATCCCTCTTATATTTCAAAGTTTATCCTTTTATTCCAGCAACCACACAATCTCACATCAACTCCCTGAGCGAAGCCGGGTACCCTAGCTAATATTTAATATATATTTCTTTACTATTTAACACAATTCAAACATATCTTGTAAGATATCATTTTAATCGGAAAAATCTCACAAATACGTTAGCATTGCTTTAAAAAAAAAAAGATAAAATATGGAAAAGATTTATCCTTGAAGTGGATCAGTTACACTCGTATTCCTGTTGCACAATGTTACACTGTTTCCTCATTGAGTGTCGCGTTTCGTCAAAAGGAATTTTCCCACGTAGTGGTGGTAATCCTGAAGGAGTTTATCCTGTTTTTACTATAGTGATGTTAGAAATCTGGTGTATACGCCGATGTCCTGTGCTGTCTGTTCTCCTTTCCCCGCCCAAATCGCGTAGTCTCCATTACTCTAATCCGCAGCGTTCTCTCTCTTCGTCCTTTAGTTCGATTTGAATGTGTAGCTCTTTCACCGAATTGCGAGATAGAACGTTGGATACCTCCATGCATATAATACGTGTGACAGGAGTCGTGACCCTTGACGCCTGTCAAATCAGTCCCGCATTCTTTTGCCAGGACAAGTTAAGGTTATCAGACTTTATGTGGTAACGGAAGAATGTCTTTGTTGCGTCAATTCCCATTGTATCGGCCCTTAAAACCTGAGCTCGGTGAATGACAACCGAAAACTAAATATTTATTTTGTCGTTAAGTACTTTTTCGGCCGGTCACGCATTAGAATTGAAAATACGCGGGAGCGAGGGATGTTTTGTATCCGTCAGCCAAATCAGAGCGAAACACTTATCAAGTGAATCCTTTCCATGTTCCAACTATATCGAGGCGACTTCTTGCAGGGCGATGGGCGTTAGGCAAAGGTATAGACATTCAGTCGCATTTCAAGGAACTAATTATTTAGAGTTTCAATCCGGTACTGTAAACTACCCCCGTGATTGAGATAAGGTATAGCGGACGATGATCCGACGCCATAGTGCTACGCTGATCGCCTTGGAAGTTAGGGTTGTTTACAGGATCTGGCCACGGAGTGGGAGCGTTAGAAATGTCTTTTTGTAAGCGGATTGCGAGGTACCACACGGCACTTACCCTAAAACCGTGGAGCCATCGATACTTGAAAATATTAAAGAGCGCGAAATGCGACCTTATACGAAAGATTTCTGACATATGTATTTCGTTTTATTTTGTGTTTATGTTTAATATTTACTGACAATTATTTATTAAATTGCATTTGTTATTTTTTATTACTGTTCCTGTTCCCTCCCTTACAACTATGATCCCCCTCTGTGAAAAATCTGAAAAAATTAGATATTAATATTTATAACAAAGTACTAATAGTGTAGCAATATAATTGTGGTTCAAAAATCGACTTTCAAGCCAAAAATTTAAGGAATTTTAATTAAATTTCACAAATGTGTACGCCATGGGGTAAACTACCTCTGATTTTTTCATTTTCTACGGAAAAGGTAAGGAGAAATCGGGCTTAAACTGGAAAAAGTGTTTAATCCTGTGACTACCCTTGTGGCAGTTGTGGGAATTAAATACTTTTCAAAAATATTTTTTTGACAGACCTATTGAATTATATGCAACTAGGTCAATTTGATATGGGGGCATTTTTTCCTGAGCATTGTATAACTTTTCACCCTCTACAGCAATGATCGAAATTATTTACAGCCCAGACCTGTGTGATGTACCGACCCTCCGACTATAGAATTGGTAATAACTTTACAAATATTTTGCACATCGACAATGTTATTCGATCGTTACTCAAACCTACTGCCACGGCTCTGGTGGCGCAATGGGGGCGACCTTTTACCCTATATACATTACACCCTATATTTATCTCATCTTGATCGACGTGCGTGGCACGTCTTTCTACCGGAAGCGGTTAAATACGAATGTCACCTCAATGTTCCAGTACGATCGTGCCAATAGGTTCGCACCTGGTAAGTAAAAAGCTAGGTAATCAAGAAACTCTCGAGTACTCAGGAAGGAGTAAAATGCGCAGCTCCTCCAAGGACGGTTCTGGCGTGCAAAACTTCTGCACATCTGCTCTAGATTATTGAAAAATATAACGAAAGGGTTGCCTAATTGTAAGATAGGAACCACGTTGATGTTACCGTGAAGTAACGACAGGCTTATTAGTAACACCATTTTGGTGTCAGTGGTAAATTACAATCGGCTTGTCAGTGGCATCGTGTGGTGTCATCAAACGTGAAAACATTAATGCCAATGTCACCCGAATGCTCTACTACCCGCGTGTTCATGGCTCCGTGCTTGGTGGGAGAAAGCATTTGAAAAGCCATGAGATCTGGGGTGTGCGATTAGAATAAGTCGGAAACGCTTCTCCGAAAACGAGTCTGAAGTGCAGATAATTACGAGCACTGCTCGAGTCGAAAAATTGAACCTTTTACTACACAATATGTAGGAATTAGAAGTACAAAAATAGGTCTAAATTCAATGTAAAATAAGATCCTATTTAGTGCCTAAAAGTGGCACTTTCCCTTCCATCCACCCTCGATACTCCTATCCACCCTCGATACTCTTTCTCACAGCATGCTTTCTTTGTCTTTCTCACAGCTTGCATTCTCTATTGCACTCACTCATTTTCTCCTTGTCCACAGACTAAACATTCACTCTAACCCTCGAACTCGCCGTCTTCCAAATCACGTATTCCAAACAACACAAAATCCCTCCACACTCACTAACTAAAAGCTATCTCTTATTTTTTTAAAATTACGATACTACACTTTTGAACGTAAAATTGTTCGTTCCTTCGATTGCCGAGGTCAAAAAAGGGTCTGCCCATTTAAAAAAACGAAGGTGACCTCGAAATAACCTTGAAGGTCATCGACAAGGTCAAAACTTAAGTCACCATTAGATTCAGCGCCAAAATTTACTACGGAAATTACCTTAACCTGGGTAAAAAATATTTTATTTAGAAACTTATATAAGTGTTTCGATATTTTTTGAACACCCTGTATATATCTATACTAATATTATAAAGCTGAAGAGTTTGTTTGGTTGAACGCGCTAATGTCAGGAACTACTGGCCCAAATTGAAAAATTCTTTTTGTGTTGAATTGTCTATTTCTCGAGGAAGGCTATAGGCTATATAACATCACGCTACGACCAATAGGAGCGGAGCATCAATGAAAAATGTGGCAAAAACGGGAAAAAATATTCCTTTTGAGAGCTTCCGTTGCGTACGCTGCGTAAACGGTTAAAGTTGCGCAAAAATTTTGTATGTCGGAATTGTTCCTCTTGAAAAGTTCTAAAAAAAAGTCCGCGACAGCATACTTATGTCTATCTTTTCAGGTTAACTCACTATAACCATTTTTATGGTAATCAAATTTGTTCTAAAATGATACATTATTTGCGAAGGTGTTTTTATAAACATGAAATTAATCCTTATCCGAATAAATACGTTATTCATCATAAGTATTTAATTTTGAACAAAATTACCCTTGACATCATTTGATTTCAACGAATATCTTAGGAGATATCATCGTTTTAAGATAATCAAGTACCACGCGCACATTCATGATGTGCAAGGCAGGCGATCATGAGTGGTGCGCATGCGTTGGCCGGCTGCTGCCGGTAACGCTACGCCACACTAATCATAAACGCGGGTGAAACCGCGGGCTCAGCTAGTATATATATATATATGTACAGTGAGAAAGTTTTACAAAACAATGGATTTTTCCGATTTTATTTTAGTCAAAATCGCTAAAAAATAATGGATTTTTACTCGTTTGCAATTATAAGAGTACCCAATTCGAATTAGTGGCTAAAATAAAATCGGAGAAATCCATTGTTTTGTAAAACTTTCTCACTGTACAGGTAGGCTTAGGATATGTAACTGTATGCATAAACACTATTCTATTATACAAGAATTTAATTGTGATCATGTTTTTGTAGCGAATGGTAATCATCACTCATTTGATACTTCTAAATTTTTGATTAATTGTCATGAAACTAACCATTTTAAGGCTATTCCTTTAGATGCCATCATTATGAATTGTATATATGAATTTTGACTCTCAAATGTATGTTTCATTACCTATTAATAAAAAAGAGCGGGCATAAATAAAAAATGACTGTTTTTGAAGTATTGATCCATTAGTTACATTTATGTATGTATACATTCCTTATTAATTAATTATTAAAAGAAATTAAAGTTCTTTATGCGCCATTAAATATATATTGAATACAAAAATTATTATTTAACCTGGGAGGATTAACAGGTCCAATTCAGGGGATAAAGGTTTTGGTGATAACTAAATAGGAGTATCATTTTACTGACAATGAGAAGGTGTTACAGGTTCAAATTAGGAGTTTTGGTATTGAAAAGTATCATATTAGTTTCAAATAGGAGTAAATACCATGAAAATATGTTCAATATTTCGACTCTGGTGCTTCACAATAGAAATAACAAGACTTTAGTAAGCTTTTTCTTATTAATCCTTTGACTGCAATTGGCGCATATACGCGCCCTGCGAAAGTTATACTATTCAGCGCGATTTTTTCACGAATATCCACTGGGTAATCCTCGTAGGGTTGTTCCTAAACACGAAACCGCCGGCAGAATTGCTCTCTCACTCTCAGGTTTTTAATAAAATGAGTTTCAGTAAAAACATCCAATTTTGGCAAAAAATCAAGTACTACGCGAAAAACATAAATACCTATGAAGTTAAAATTGATCTTAAAAGATAAAGGAAAACGTTCCGAATAGTATAGTGTATATAGCTATTAAAATCGGTTATCATAAATAATTGTAAATGAACATCAAAGATTAAAATAATGCCATTGCACCAACTTCCTACGTTATACTTTTCCAACTTTTATGAAAACTTATTTATGTAGTACAAATTTGCCATACTGGATCGTATTCCGTAGACATTTCTGAAAAGAAAACTGCCCACAGAAGTTTCGGAAACAGTTTTCAATTCCGGGGGGTTGTGTTTCCAGAGAAAGCTCTACGTAGAATTTTCTTTTTGCAAAGAATTTGAAAAAACTGCTAAAAACTCATTGTCAGACAAAGGATAGTGTAAGATACAATGTCAGTGAATATAGTTTAACATATCCCGCCCAATTGCATTCTCTTACAAATCGTCAACGTCAATCACAGTTTTTCTGACTGTCCTTACCCTAAACAAGCGGGTTAACACTACATTTACGGAGCCAATTTGGCTCACTGAAAATTTTATTACTATATATAATATGTATTGGTTGGTTAATTTATTAATAATAAATCTTTCATTTAAATTGATTTGGAACTATTATTCTTTGCAGAAAACTTCAGTTTTCTTGTGTAAGTCAAATTCGCACACTTTAGAAAAATAGGCGTACCAACATTCGTAAATCTAGTGTTAACACTATTATTCCCTCATTGCTAGTTACAAGTGATACAATTATTTTTTTCCACTAATTTAATTTTGACGATTATTTTGGGCTCCCCCCCCCCCTCCCCCCCCCCCCCCCCAACTAGATTCAATGTAAAGGCCATCAACATTCGTCGGGAAGAGAGGCTGCAGTTTCTTGTCGTAGCAAAATGGATAACCGTATACCAAAATTAATCATACCAGTAACAGAAGTTTTACTCACCAGAGGTAGATAGCTCAAACTTTTTGTACTTTCAGCATAAAGATTGATATCCCGTAGTTTATCCAATGTTATTTCCGAATGCCGTACATCATTTTTATCATTTGTAGAACGACCAGATACCTAGAAAAGAAATACAATTAAATAAGAATAAATTAACTAGATTGTACATACATAACTCAAAGGACATAGCCACTAATATTAAACGCGTAATCACTTTGCTTATTGCTTTTCGAATAACATTTCGCTTGTTCCAAAACGTACACATTTTTTTACATACACACATTCCCACAATATGCACTCGCAGATGGCCGATTGTTTGAAGCTAAATGTACAATTCTTTTGTCTTATTAGACGATGCGATCATTCACTTCACACTTCTTACTTAGTTCTTGCAAGCATACTATGGAATCGGACGGGAACGCTCTTACAGAGAACAAGGGAAAAGAAAGTGGAGAAGAATAGGTATAAGGAGAGGTTGCTGGCGCAGTGGTTTCGCGCCAACCCTTCTCTTTTTCACGATCCTATAATCCTTATTAGACATATACATACTACACATACAAGTCAGTCCCATAAGTACCAATTCGTACCCTTATTGATTATAAAAAGAATTTGGTGAAATCAAATGATGCATGTAAGATTTTGCAATATGTTTTTTGTTACGTATAAACACATATATAAACTGGAAGGAAAAAAATAAATAGGGTAAGTCCGGGGGAGATGGCCCTAGTAACTTTAAGACTCTATTGTGAAGGAATTATGACGAATAAAACATTGAATTAATATAGAACATAAACTTTATTTATTACTCTTATCAAACATTAACGATAAATTATTTTAAAGAACGCAAACAATGTAATTTTAAACTTTTAAAAAAAACTAGGACTGGCCATCTCTCCCAGAGTGTCCGGGAGTGATGGCCATAGTGATCGGGGAGAGATGGCCAGTACCCTTTTTGCCTTTCCCTTTGCCCTTGAGATCTTTTAACTCCTTTTTTTTCTTATTACCGCAGTAAGAACACATATCCTCAAACTCGGTGCAGTTTTCATGCACCCAGAACATGCAAATATTGCATTGTATCTAATCTTCAGCTAATTGTGTCCTGTAATAATTATCACCACAACCTCTACAGTTTTCTTTCTCTCTATCTTCAGATTCACTTTCAGAGGTATCATAGAAAACGATGGGAATTTCTTCGCAACTGCTATAAGACAACCTACGAATTGCCTTTCGTTTCTGAACAGTATTTTTTTTCTTAGGTCTATCAGTTTCCGTTTTTATTTTTGGTTTTTTTGACTTTTCTTCCTTTTTCTCTTTTTCATTTTCTTTCAATTTTCGTTTTTTAATATGCCCTTCAGATGTCAAAAGTGATCGGTGACTGATACTGAACTTTCCGTTCAGGCCGCGTCCAAATTTTATGGCCATCTCTCCCGTAAATACTATGGCCATCTTTCCCGATTGTCCGGGTGAGATGGCCACATTACTTAATTAAAGCAACTTCTCAATTTTGTAGTTAATTTTGAAGTTAGAACACGAGAAAGTTTGTTTACTTCACATAGAAAGCATGAAAACGGACAAAACTTTCAAAACTTCTTTGTGACCATTTAATATGTCAACCGCTTAGTTTAGATCGAACGTGTTATTAAAAAACAAAGTCAAATTTCTCACCTTTCCGTAATTGTTTCGCAAAAAAATCCTCTAACACTTCTTGCCCGTGCCAAAACGAATCGATACTAAATTAAAGTACTGCCATTTATGAATTATTACTTGAAGTTTTTTCTATTGGCCATCTCTCCCGTACGGCCATCTCCCCCGGAATTACCCTACTAAAAAGATTGCTACAAAATAATGAAGTCATTGATATTTGCGAGTTTTCTTATAAGGCATACATCGGTACGAATACTTTTGTAGACTGTTTTTTATGTATTATGCAACTTATAATTAATATATTTTTGTTATTAATTGTAAGCGTAAAGCGGCCGATCACAACGATGCTGGATTCAGTAGCAACGGCGCGGCGAACAATTGCCGTCGTAGATAAGAAGAAAGAAAGAGAACTGAGCGTCGCGATGATGTAATGCAGTCAAGTCAAGGTCTTGCTCGACAGATCCGTTTCTCGAGCTGCGCCGCCTCCTTCACCTACACATACAGCCGAGATGTCACTGATTCACAGGCGCACCGGCGGCGTTACGGTCGTACCTACTGGTACAAGCGTGGTAGCATGTGGCGGTATATTGGGGCGACATTTATATTTTAAAAATTTTGCGACAGCAAAATGCAAACTTGTTCGCCTCAAAGAATGTAGAATAATGTAAGAAGTTATTGGGGCGATACATTGTACAATGTTCTGTTGTCTTTTAACAGTAAAGAGGTAATATAGGTTTCCACATTACCCATGGAAATATGCAAATGCACTCTTTGTTACAAAGTTGTCTTCTGAAAATCTATTCCACTGTATCAATGTCCTTTTCCGCTGATTCGTTGTCGAGAAATCGCATTAAAATATAAATGAAGAAAATGTTTTTTAACAATCATACAGATGAAAGAAACCGTTGAGATACATCTCTATATGTAAAATTGACAATACTTTGGCATTTTATTACAAAACAACATTGAAATTAAACGAGGCAGAACCACTCTTTGTTACTAAGAGCTTCTTATAATTAATTATGTTTTAATTGGTATATTAGAACTTTGCGTCGAGCATTTTGAGAGGAATAAAGTTACTGAAAACATTTAAGACAACTGCGGCCGCAACAATGTGTTCTTTTACGCTGGGAAACCTAGCGTTCTATTATCGTGTAGTTACTTTTAACAATTTGTGCTAATAATTGATTTACAACTATTGGTGCTGGAACACAATACTATATTTAGTCGTAATGCATAACGTAGTGGTTAATTTCGGTAAAATCGTCGCCAGAAGCCCAAAAATATTAAAATATATTAATTGTACTTTATTTAACACATATTCAAGCATACTTTTTCACTAACAATACTTTTGTGTTACCCTACATGCGATATAGTGCGGTGTGAAATTGTATTTCGACAAATAAACTTAATCGACGTGCCACGCACGACGTTCTGATCTCCGCGACTGACGCGCAAGGCACGACTTTTCAGCGCGACTGATTGACTACGAATGTCGCCCCGAATACGCCTGTGCTCATGCCAATAGGGCCGCTACTATTAAGGGGAGGCAAAGTCAATCAGCGAGCTCTCGAGTGTATAGGAAGGAGTAGCAGGCGGAGCAGCTCGAGAAACGGCTCTGTCGAGCAAGACCTTGACTTGAGTGTCGTAATGTGACGACGTTCGCGAAGAAATCTGGCAGTGCAGTCACGATCACCATTCAATAAAGGCGCCTTAATTATGTTATGAGTTGGTTCAATTCCCCTTTATGTTATGTGTGAATTAACCGAAATTATGAAAGGAAATTAAAGAAAAGACGCACGGCAAATAACACTGTTCAACAAATTTTAACTTTTTTTATTTTCTCCAATATCCAATGGGTGATCCTCGTAGAGTTAGTCATCCTAAACACGAACCCGTCGGCAGAATTGCTCCATCACCCTCAGTTTTTTAGTAAAATGAGTTTTTGTAAAAACACCAAATTTTGGCAGAAAATGAGGTATTACGCGAAAAGTATAAACGCTACGAAGTTGAAATTGGTGTCAAAAGATAGAGGAAATCATGCCGAATATTTTAGTGTATATATTTATTAAAATTGGTTGTTGCAAATAGTAACAAATGACCGTCAAAGTTTAAAAAAGTGCGGATGCGCGATTTTACTATGCTATACTTTTACATTTTTATGAAAAGTTATTTATCTAGCACGAATTTGCTATACTGGATCGCATTCCTTAGACATTTCTGAAGAGAAAACTGACCCCAAAAGTTTCGGGAACAGTTTTCAATCCCGACGGGTCGAAAAAATATCCGTCGAGAACGTATAATCGGCGTTCGACGCCATGCTGCTATTCTACGCGGGCCGCTAGTGAGACAATGCCGTAACTACGCGTTATCGACGCCGATCTGACAGTACCATCCGAAGGGCGCTCAACTCTGATAAATATAAATGATCAATTATTTTTCATTAATTTTTGTTTAAAAATATTATTTATAATTTGATCACCGCAAATGTTATTAACGGTGATATACTTCGTCGTTGCGATTTTGGTACCACTTCTCCACAGACATAACAAAACGAGTCTGGCTGATTTTTGCACTTGCGAAACATTGCAGTAAACGACACACACTTAAGACTTGATACAAAACGATTATCACTTCACACTTAGTATGAACCACTTGCTACTTAAATCTGCCTATACATATACACAAAAAGTTTCTCCTATAAAGTTTAAATATAATTTCTTATTAATTTATTATTTTAGAATAAAGTGTATAAATAAAATAAGATGAATATCGATATATATATTGTAGTAAGGGGGGTATTAAATAATCAATAAATGCACTTCACCAATTAACAAAAGAAAACTAGAGTATATATATTTAGATAGATGAGAATATTGAGTAATATAATATAATAATGGTTATAATAGTAATAATAATAATGAATAATAATAATGGTATTAATAATGGTGAATAAAGGTATTAACACTAGATTGCCCGAGATTTCTTGTATACCTATATTGCCCAAAAACAGTCAAAATGACTGCATTGTGAAAAAATAACTAATGTGTAAACAAATTTGTTTAAAATTAATTTTTAATATTTCTTATATTATTTACAGTTATACAACAAGTTATTAGTAAATATTAACAATAAAAAAATTTACTTTAATTGGAAAAAAATAATTTATGCATTATTATTTGTACATCTTATGCAAATGAAAGTGGAAATCTTTTTATGTGTACATCTTCCGCAAACATATTTTTGACATTTTTCACATATATTATTTGTTTTGTTGTCATGGCAAAGTCGTACTTGACAAAATTTGCGTTTGTGAGAATGGGTTGCATTTGATGATGTTGCAGTTGATCTTTGTGGGTCTTCATGTTCTGATAAATTTTTCTGCCTTGCAACTCTATATTCGTTGGAAAGCTGTTCTGCTAATTGAAATAAGAACTCTTTTCGTTCTATTTGTATTCCTGTCGTTTCTTTGTAAATGATCCAAGCATTTATGGCAGCCAAATCTAAAATATTGAAAAATATTTGGAGGGGCCATCTACGAGAACTAGCTTTTACTGTATATTTTCTGGCCATTTGATCCGCCATATCAACTCCAAATTTTGTACTGTTATAAAATTGAATTGATTCCGGTAACATTTTTTTATTACTTTTATCAATTTTAACAAATTTATGCTTAGAACTTAGAACAGCTACTCTTTTATTTGGTTTGCTTTTATATATTGTAAGAACACAATTCTCTGATTTATATAGCAAAGTGGAAAAACGAGGCATGTTATCCTTCGTTTGTTTGGCTGCTTTGGGTAGTTCTCTTTTGTTTCCTCTAATAGTTCCAACTAGAGTTGTTTTTTTGGCCAATAATTTTGTCGCGAGTGACACGCTAGTGAAAAAGTTATCGGTCGTGATATTTCTTCCACGGTTTGTATATGGCTCGACAAGTTTCAGAACAACGTGTTCACTGAGAAGCATTGACGATGGTCGTTGTTCATCTTTCCCTAAATAAGGAAAACCATTCAAAATATATTTGCTACTAACATCTGATGCAAGCCAAAATTTGATGCCAAATTTGTTGGGTTTATTAGGCATATACTGTGTAAACCTACACCTGGCTTTTGACGGAAATAATTGCTCGTCAACTGTTATATTTTGCCCTGGTTGATAGCAAGCTTGACTGTTTTCAATGAACTTATCCCATATTTTCGAAACCAAGGCAAATTTATTTGTTTGTAGGCGCCTACTTCTTTCGGTTCTTTTGTCAAAACGAATAAATCGTAGGATTTGCTTGAACCTTTCTCTGCTCATAGTTTCTCTAAAAAATTTGGGACCCCACTTTGCTGACCATAAATAACTCAGTTTTAAATTTTTTGCCTCGTAGGCTCCACGAGCATATAAAATCCCAATAAATGCATGTATTTCCGGTAATGTTGTTGTCCAATCGTTCCTCAAAATTCGGCGGCCTTCTTCTTCTGTGCACTTTCTTATATGTTTGATAATATAGTTATCTATTATCAACGAGAATGCACTGATAAGGTTATCTGCTATAATGTTCCTTTTAGCGTAGCCTGTTGGCCCTTTCACACCCTTGAAAATACAAGTAGATGGTAATCTTCCAGGATTACCAACTTCGTCAATTTTTGTCCACACAGTACCATCGGCAGCTGTTTCGACCTCTTGAAACGTATTTTCAGTTTCTTCATCAGAATCTGAACTAGTTAGCACCCTACACCTTTTCCTGGGCATATTGATGACACTTTCATTTTCATCATTGGTGATCGACTCTTCATCGCTGTCTTCAGCGTCAGATGTTTCACTTTGAATATAATCCGCTTCATCTTCAGATGATAGTTCAGAATTTGTTGCATTTGATTCTATATCAGAGCACTCTTCACTTATGTTCGTTAGGTTTTCCAATAACTCATTTCTGTTCGACATTTTCTTCATGAAGTTAGGGCGCAAAAGAAATAAAATAAACTTGTTAGAACAACACTTCATAAAGACTCGAATAACAAGTACTACTTTAGCTTATTGAGCAACTGCAACTTATCAAGTATACGCCCAAATCGACAATTTATCATGCATCGGTATGTTACCGTAATCGAAAAAAAAATAAAAAATGTTATTTCAATACAAAGCCGAACTGGTCATATAAGAAATTTACTCAATTCAATAATAAGAATCTTTTAATTATTTAAAATTTCCCAAGCAGTCAAAATGACTGCTTCTGGGCAATATAGGTATAACACATATATATATACGGAAGTAAAGGAGGGCGGAAGTAACTACAATTATTCATAAACGCATTTATATGTTGTAGAAAAAGTCACCAAATTCTAAGAAATTGTGTCATTATATACATAATTGTTTTTCTAATTGAAAATAAAAAACAGTCAAAATGACTGCCTTGGGCAATCTAGTGTTAATAAGCGTTTCGCATCCGACTCGAATAGATGCTCAAAACGAACTGCCTAAAACGAACTCCAACGACGGTCGCTAGCACAGTTGTTTAGATTAAATGTAAACTTAAGATATCTCGCTCGAGCCTACTTCACTCCTTCGACTGGAAAGAATTTTTTTCCTTCTTAAAGGGGCACTACAATATATATATAGATATGTCGATACTTATTTTATTTATATGCTTATTTTTTATATTATTTATATTATTATATTTATATTCAATTGCATAGTATGAAAAACTTAAACAACTTTAAGAACAGATCAGAGTTCTAACTAAAACATAAAAAAAAATCATTTATTTATATTTGTCAGAGTTGAGCGCCCTTCGGATGGTACTGTCAGATCGGCGTCGACAACGCGTAGTTACGGCATTGTCTCACTGGCGGCCCGCGTAGAATAGCAGCATGGCGTCGAACGCCGATTACACGTTCTCGACGGATATTTTTTCGACCCATCGGGATTGAAAACTGTTCCCGAAACTTTTGGGGGCAGTTTTCTCTTCAGAAATGTCTAAGGAATGCGATCCAGTATAGCAAATTCGTGCTAGATAAATAACTTTTCATAAAAATGTTAAAGTATAGCATAGTAAGATCGCGCATCCCCACTTTTTTAAACTTTGACGGTCATTTGTTACTATTTGCAACAACCAATTTTAATAAATATATACACTAAAATATTCGGCATGATTTCCTCTATCTTTTGAGATCAATTTCAACTTCGCATCGTTTATACTTTTCGCGTAATACCTCATTTTCTGCCAAAATTTGGTGTTTTTACAAAAACTCATTTTACTAAAAAACTGAGGGTGATGGAGCAATTCTGCCGACGGATTCGTGTTTAGGATGACTAACTCTACGAGGATCACCCATTGGATATTTGAGAAAAAAAATCGTGTTGAACAGTGTAATTGAAAGCCGTTATACAATAACCTAATTGAGTTAAATTTTGTGGAAATGAAGTTTATACATGTGTTCGTTCATACCAAAGGCTTATCGCAAAATCTTGCATGCATCATTTGATTTCAACAAATTTCCTTTATAATCAATAAGGGTACGAATACTTATGGGACTGACTGTATGTATGAAGGTTTGTCTCTGTATAGTCACACACATGCATGGAAATGACAGTAGCTTGTTAAAGCTTGTACATAGAAAAAAGTCATTTGATAAGTGGTTTGCTCTGATTTCTGACGAGAAATAGAGACATCTCTCGATCTCACGTTTTACATTTTCGATTCTAATGCCTGGCTGGTTGAAAAATCACTTAACGACGAAATAAGTCTATAGATTTTGGTTGTCATTCGCTGAGGTGAAGTTTCAAGGGCTGATACGATGGGAATAAGAGATGTGAGAACAGTTTCCCCTTAAACCGTACCTCATACCGAGTGACTTTATACAAAATTCGCACTATATATTAGTTGCTGAATACAAACAAATACTTCATCTAACTTAAACATTTTTTTTATGAACAATTTACTACAGTGCTCAAATGAAATATGTCTATTAGTATTGTAATAAGGGTATTAAATAAAAAATAAATTCACAGCACAAATTAAACAAATAACTAGGGTATATATAATAATAATATATAAAGAAGAATACTGATTAACATAATAATAATGATATTAATAATGGTGTTAGTAACGGTATTAACAATGGTACTAAGGTATCGCATTTAACAGGCTTATTGTTAGATGCCCAAATCAAACTGCAAAAAGTATATGAATTGGCATTGTCGCTAGGCAGAGTTGTATATATAAGTCTTATATTATAAGACATAAGCTCGAGATATCAGCCCTGTGCCTACGTGATCCCTTCGTCGCATGGAATTTTTTTAAGGGACCACTATAATATTATACATACAGTCGGTCACGAAAATATTCGGACACCACTATAGTTTTGACTATTATAGTCCGTACTTCAGAAATGTAAACAATGAGAACAAAAAGAGGTTTTACATATGTTACTATGCAGCGTGTAGTTTACAAAAACATAAAAAATATTTATTTACAATACGTGATTACATAAATAAATAATAAAAGAAAAACAGAAAGTATGCTCATTTTCATGTCACGGAAATATTCGGACACTATCAAAATTAAGTTTATATCACGATATATAAATCTTGTTTTTATTAATTAGTATTTTGTTGGATATCTCATCTGTTTTAAGGCGTGCCGTAATCGCGTTGTCATGTTACAAATTATTTTTTTAAAATAATCTTGCCCAATGCGTAGCCATTCTTCTTATAGACGCCTTTTTAGCTCTTCTTTTGTGTTTATGGGAGTTGTCCGAATTCGGCAATCTAATTCATCCCATACATTTTCACTGGGATTCAAGTTTGGCGATTACGGTGGTGGATGGAGGATATTCTTCCAAGTGTATAATAAGAATTCTTGCACAATTCGCGATTTGTGCTTTGGGTCATTATCTTGATAAAACTTTATCCCATTTTGAAGTCCCATATTATCGGCACTTTTTTTTAAATTATTGTACAAAATCTGTAGATATCTATTTTTATCAAGAATATCGTCAATGAAAACTAATTCGCCTACTGCATGGGCTGAAATACAGCCCCACACTATCACAGATCCACTACCGTGTTTCACAGTCGGCTGCAAATGTCGCGGATTCAGTGCTTCCTTCGATTTCCACCATACCCTAATTCTTCCGTCGCTTCCATAAATATTATATTTGGACTCGTCCGCAAAAATTACGTCCTCCTACCACTCACTGTCTTTTGTAATGTAGTCCTTTGCAAATTTCAGTCTCTTCATCCTATTCGCCGCATTAATAAACGGCTTCTTTCGAGCTATTCTTCCATTATAACCCTCTGATCTTAACACTCATCTTATGTTCTCCAGATGCACTGATATTCCACGTTGTTCAGTTATAGTCCGGGAGGTAGCGTTGCAAATCACACAATCATTTCAGGTCGATTAATTCATATTGAAATCAAATGTTTATTAGCAGTCATATAGTGTTACGAAAGTCAGCAGGCTCAAAGAGGGTGGACGGGCGGGATAAAAATTTTCGATTATGTAGAAAAAAAAGAATCCAAAAGCGTGTTCAGGTCGCTTAATAATTTGTTGAGTGATTGTTTACTTAATAGAAAAAGTTACAAAAATAGTCAGCAGCATAGATAACGGTGGGTTACACGTCAGCAGCCGATATACACCTGATTTAAAAAAAATTGCGTTTGATTCATTTCAGGTCGACTGAAACTAATACACAACACTCTTTTTATCAATTAATTAATAAAAAAAAATGTCAGCAAACTATTCGATGGGGGTAAGATTGTCAGCAGAGGGGCAAAAGCTGCTAACAATAAGTAGCCATTCAATCTCACAAGGAGAGGTCGCGAAGTGTCACACACCGAATGAGTCGAAATTTTGTGTGTGAGTTCACATAGGTGTAAGGTTAAAAAGTGTAAAAGCTTTTTTTCCAGCGGGCTTTTGTTTATGAGAAATAAATTTTTACATTTCCACGGCGATTATGTGTCTATTTGTTTTCGTGAGTACGCAACGAGTGCCGTGGCACAGTTGATAAGGTTCCGCGGTCGAAATGCTGAGGTTCGTAGTTCGAGTCCCCCTTATATGTCGAATTTTTTTTATTTCATATAGAAATATTTAATATTTTATTAATGAAAATTTGGTTAACAGTGTCATCATTTTGCTTTATTTTCACAACAAAAAATGTTTTTTTAAATTCCAAAGAAAACTGACGAGACAGATGCAGGAAGAGGAAGGGAAATTTATCAAAAACAAAAGAATTTCAGCGCAGCAGGGAGCAATACCTACAATATTCGTTTCGTACATTTGTTTTCTATAACTTTCTAATTTCCCTTAACAATCCTGTCATAAACGTTCAGGTGTTGTGAAAATAAAGAAAAATTATGACACTGTAAACCAAATTTTCATTAATAAAATATTAAATATTTCTATATGAAATAAAAAAAATTCAATCTATAAGGGGACTCGAACTACGGACCTCAGCATTTCGACCGCGGAGCCTTATCAACTGCGCCACGGCACTCGTTGAGTAATCACGAAAACAAATAGATACATATTTGGCCGTGGAAATGTAAAAATTTATTTCTCATAAACAAAAGCCCGCTGGAAAAAAAGCTTTTACACTTTTTAACCTTACACCTATGTGAACTCACACACAAAAATTCTACTCATTTGGTGTGTGACACTTCGCGACCTCTCCTTGTCAGTAAAAGGCAATCGAATGTAATAATTGGCTGACAATTATTCCACCCTCAAATATTCTGCTGACCCTTTTTTTTATTTAATACATTGTTTAAACTAACTGTGTTATTAATTTCGAATGGCCTGAATTTGATTTTGTTAGTAAAATCATCATTTATATCCCCTCTGTCTTATAGCATATAGGATTTACATTATTTTCGCGAGCTGACTGACAATTATTCCACCCTCAAATATTCTGCTGACCGTTTTTTTAGTAAACAAAAACATAAACCTGGCGAGCTCTCGGAGCTCCGAAGAGCCGAGATTGCCCACCTCTCACAGTGTGTAATTTTACGGTTCTAGCTGGACAAAACTATTTTTTAAAAGAAATTATGGTTTGCGTTACTTTTACTGACTTTTCTACTAGTAAACAACATACTGTTATACTTAGCGTTAATCATAATACATATTTCAATAGTTATTTAACATTTATACGTAAAATAAGACACAATCAACTGTAAAAATTTGCTGTAACTTAATCTTAAGGCTTATTTTAATTTTTTTTAATGTAAAATGACTACTCTGTAAACTCTACCAATTGCAACGATGTATATCATTTTATTGTTGTAAAGATTTAAATATGTTTAAACATATGTTTTAAAAATATGTTTCCGATTTACTCTAAAAATTAAAAATCCAGGAAAAAATCTAATAGCAGGAGGCGATAGGGCAGACATTTTTCTTGCAAAAAGCAAAAACAATTGCAATATAAATTTTATTTTTGGCTGAAAAATTTAAAAACTTCCGCGAGGCATCTTTCTTGTGTCTTCTGAGCGAACGAAACTAACTAAATGCCTCGCCGCTCCCCGGGGTTCTGGCCAGGATTTCGGCAAAATAGACCACTGTGAGACGTCGCTCCCGTCCGTTAGAGACGTAATAAAACAATAAAAATGTAACAGATGTCATCATTTGTCTTCAATAACCCTTCGCATTTTCAATTGTTTATACCTTTAGCTTTAAATATGCAAAATTGCAAAAGTGTAATAAACGGTACACTTTGTCAAACCTTAAATAACTTTCCGAAAAGAAGCGAGATTCAGAGTCCGCGCGGAATAAAATAATAAAAAAGTAACAGATGTCATCATTTGTCTTCAATAACCCTTCGCATTTTCAATTGTTTATACCTTTAGCTTTAAATATGCAAAATTGCAAAAGTGTAATAAACGGTACACTTTGTCAAACCTTAAATAACTTTCCGAAAAGAAGCGAGATTCAGAGTCCGCGCGGAATAAAATAATAAAAAAGTAACAGATGTCATCATTTGTCTTCAATAACCCTTCGCATTTTCAATTGTTTATACCTTTAGCTTTAAATATGCAAAATTGCAAAAGTGTAATAAACGGTACACTTTGTCAAACCTTAAATAACTTTCCGAAAAGAAGCGAGATTCAGAGTCCGCGCGGAATAAAATAATAAAAAAGTAACAGATGTCATCATTTGTCTTCAATAACCCTTCGCATTTTCAATTGTTTATACCTTTAGCTTTAAATATGCAAAATTGCAAAAGTGTAATAAACGGTACACTTTGTCAAACCTTAAATAACTTTCCGAAAAGAAGCGAGATTCAGAGTCCGCGCGGAATAAAATAATAAAAAAGTAACAGATGTCATCATTTGTCTTCAATAACCCTTCGCATTTTCAATTGTTTATACCTTTAGCTTTAAATATGCAAAATTGCAAAAGTGTAATAAACGGTACACTTTGTCAAACCGTAAATAACTTTCCGAAAAGAAGCGAGATTCAGAGTCCGCGCGGAATAAAATAATAAAAAAGTAACAGATGTCATCATTTGTCTGAAGCGGCACTTTGCATGTTCAATTGTAATACTTTTAGCTTTAAGCACACAAAATTGCAAAAGTGTAATAAATAGTAATATATGTTAAAAGTCTACATACATTTCGGAACGGAACTTAAATTACATCTTACTTGTTAAAGCGGAGTAAAATGGTAATGGAAGGTTGTTTAGAAAAATAAAAAATTGTAAATATATCCCAAATAAGAGTAGATAACAATACATATGCGCAAATTCCATTCTAACCTTTCGTTACAAAACAGTTGACGAAAATGTCCAGGGCATAATGGGAGCGTGTAAAAGCAATCTGTGGAAAGTATAACTTTGAGGCCTGTTAATTAACTATTGCAGATTATTTTTTCAAATAATTTTTACATTTTCTGTTTCTATGGACATTCTACTATCGATTTCCAATAAAATTTGATACATCTGGACCATTACGAAAATTGACTTTTGTCCAGCTAGAACCCTAAAATTACACACTGTGCCTCTGTTCTAACGGTATAGGTAAGGGCTCAGGTAGTTTATGTAGAGATGTACAGGTAAGAAATGCAAGAATTTGTCAATAGCTAAGTAAAATAAATTTGAATGAAAACTACAAAAATATTTTTTTCGTTCACATTTCAGAGATGGCTGCATAACCATGAAAAAATAAACTATGATTTTGATGATTGACTTAATTAAAAGTAATTCGAAATTAATAACAGAGTTAGTTTAAACAATGTATTAAATAAAAAAAAGGGCCAGCAGAATATTTGAGGGTGGAATAATTGTCAGTCAGCTCGCGAAAATCATTTAAATCCTATATGCTATAAGACAGAGAGGATATAAATGATGATTTTACTAACAAAATCAAATTCAGGCCATTCGAAATTAATAACACAGTTAGTTTAAACAATGTATTAAATAAAAAAAAGGGTCAGCAGAATATTTGAGGTTGGAATAATTGTCAGCCAATTATTACATTCGATTGCCTTTTACTGAGATTGAATGGCTACTTAGCAGCTTTTACCCCCCTGCTGACAATCTTACCCCCATCGAATAGTTTGCAGACATTTTTTTTTATTAATTAATTGATAAAAAGAGTGTTGTGTATTAGTTTCAGTCGACCTGAAATGAATCAAACGCAATTTTTTTTAAATCAGGTGTATGTCGGCTGCTGACGTGTAACCCACCGTTATCTATGCTGCTGACTATTTTTGTAACTTGTTCTATTATGTAAACAATCACTCAACAAATTATTAAGCGATCTGAACACGCTTTTGGATTCTTTTTTTTCTACATAATCGAAAATTTTTATCCTGCCCGTCCACCTTGGGTGTGCCTGCTGAATTATTATTCGATTATTATCTTCATCTAAACTATCAATAAAATCTAAAATTGATCAGCCTGAAATCACCATGAAAAATGCAACGCTACCTCCCGGACTATTAATTCAGCTGCTAAATTTGGAGCACTTATACGAGGATCATATTTGATTTTCCTAAATATGGAACGTTTATCGCGAATGTCTAGTATCGGTTTGCGTCCACTTTGAGGGATATATTCAATTCTATCTTCGTTCTTGTACCGTCGAACAATATTCCATACCGTGCTCTTACTAATATTTAATAAATCAGCAATTTTGCGAATCGATTTCACTTTTCATGATGAAAAATGACTAATTGCCGCATATCAAACGATGTATTCTTACTTTTCCGACCCATTTCGCACAAATTTTGTATGAGACTGACAAATATTCGATCTATAGCATACTCTGTACATAGTATGGACGATATGTTTACAAACATTGTTTCAGTCAGTTCCTGGAACCTGGAAACTTCAGAAATATAGCAGGTATCCGAATATTTCTGTGACATGAAAATGAGCGTACTTTTCGTTTTTCTTTTATTATTTATGTAATCACGTATTGTAAATAAATATTTTTTATGTTTTTGTAAACTACACGCTGCATACTAACATATGTGAAACCTCTTTTTGGCCTCATTGTTTACATTTCTGAAGTACGGACTATATTATTCAAAACTATAGTGGTGTCCGAATATTTTCGTGACCGACTGTACATGTATTATCTACTCCAGCGTTTCCCAAAGTGGGATTCGCGTACCTCTGGGGGGACGGAAACAGTTTGGTGGGGGTACGCGCTCCATCGGCTTCGGCTGCACGTGGTGCAACAAGTAACTTCTTCCTTTTTGATTACAAGCATAAAAAGAAATAAAGAAAGACATTGTAATTATATCTTTATAATTATATTTGTTGTTAGGATCATGATTTTAACAATTAGATAATATTTCAATCTGTAATTTGGTTACTCCAGGGGACAATACGAGTTGATACGTGTGGAATGGATTTTCATAGGGTACTTATTGTTAGTTGGATGGCGCACGTCTGTATAAAAGTGTAACGTTAGTGTAAAAATTGTGGTGCATAATGCAGATAGAATTTTTTGGAATAGGTAGATAGTAAGTTAGTAGATGTTAATAGGATTTACAGATATAGTAATAAGTGTCAGAATAAATATTTCGAAAAAGAGATACGGGGGATAAGAAATTGGCTAAGAAGAATTAGGTTAGAACACGCTGCAACGTGAGCGGGAAAGACAGGTTGATAAGGAAGACAGCTGTAAGTAGGAACAAAGTAGAAAAGCTTTTTGAAAGTCGAAAAAAAGAAATGAAAGAGAAGGAGAACGAAGGTATAGAAGACAGAGTGGGAGAGGTAAAAAATTTTAAGAAAGCTTGTTAAGACAGATGCAGGAAACAAAATAGATGAGACGCTGAAAAAACAGCAGAGGGAAAATGAGTAGTCTTCGCTGGAGAAAAATAGGTACACAGTTAACTTAATAAACAAAAACCTACAAAATTGTGGTAAATGGAATTGGACGGAGAAGGAGAAAATGAAACAGATACTGAAGAACAGATCAAAAAACAGTTTGACTAAAAGGTAATGCCTCAAGATATGGAATAAAGGAAAGAGAAGCAGAAAGAATACAAGAACAAAGGGGATGACTGTTAATACGATGGACGAAATGTAATAGATACAAGAGTAACTTGGTTAGACAGCATAGAAAATAAATTAATGGAGGGAAAGAAAGGGTGAGAGAATGGAAGAAGTGAAATAGCACAAAGAACAGAATCATCAAAAAAGAAATGGAGAAGAAGAAAAGAAGATTCACATAAAAAAAATTACAATTATAATAATATTGAAAAAAACAAAGGAGAGAGGAGCAAAGACTTAAAGTAGAATCTCAATGAAGAGTACTGGGGACCTTTAATGAGACTTAATGAAAATTATGAGAGCAGTACATGACAAAGAGGGATGACTGGGAGAGCAATAGAATGAGATGAAAAAAATTGAACAATCATTAAAGGATTGGGAACGCACATAATGAAAGCTAAAGCAAAAGTAAAACAGGTCTTGAAAGAGGAATTTGTAGTGGAAGAAAGTATATCGGTGTAGAAGTAAGACGAGCATGAGGAAAGACAACAAAAGTGATTGTATTGGAATTGTAAAACTGGGATTCAAAACAAAAAAAGTAAAGGAGAAGAAGGAAAACTAAGAAAGAAGAGAATTTTTATAAACCATGACATGACAGAGGAAGAAAGAAGTGTACAAAGAATGCTAAGACAGGAGGAATGTAAGAGAAACAAATAGAAAGCAGAAACCAAGGAGGCAAAGGTAGGATACAGAGAAATAATGTTATGCATATTATATATATTTGTCATGGAAAGTAAGTTGATATCTCTTGATGAATTGCTTCTCCTTATATAAAAGTAATATTGTTCGTTAATTTACAGTAACTATTATTTTAAAGTTTTTTAATTACATATCAGAACATCATTTTAGAACATTTTATTAAAATATGGCATAAGATTTATATAAAATAAGAAGTAAACAAACGTTGTCTGCAGAAAGCATATATTGACAGTTAACTTAACCTATTAACGCCGAGGTGATCAGAATTTTTACTAACTTTTCAACGTGTTTATTTATTATGTTATCGGACCAAAAAAATAATGCAATATCTCTATTCCTACGCGCAATTTGATGCTCTTTCAGAATCTGAGCACAAAATTTCGATTAGACACCGAGAAAAAAAATATGGCCGATTGAAACGTGAAAAACGTGAAAATTTTCGAAAAAAAAATTTTTTCGCATTTTTTTTCACAGTGATACCGCAAAGGTATCAACTTTTTGCTATGATCAGAGGTGATCATGGCACTCGAACATTAAGAGGAAATTTTTTCAGAAAATTTCATCGACGCGTTTTTTCAAAATGGCAGCGAGAATGAAAAAATTTTATAAAAATCTTAATCTATCGTTTTCTTAAAAACTGTAAACTTTAGAAAAAAATTTTTAAGGAGAAAAATGTCTTTAAATTAGTCAAAGAACACTCTCAAATTTTTTCAGAATTCTTGGAGACAATTTTTGATTTTCGAAAATTTCAAAAAATCCAATTGTTCAAAAATACCTGAAAAGTTTTTGAAAAAATTTGAGAGTGTTCCTTGACTAATTTTAAGACCTTTTTGTTCTTAAAAATTTTTTCGTAAAGTCTATAGGTTTAAATAGATAAAATAAATGTGTGGCGTTTAGATCTCGAGAGATCTATAGCCGTACATCACAGTCTACTCCCAAGAGCTATGGGTTGTGATGTATTTCTTGACCGGGGTGGATTCAGGGTGAATTCACGCCTGTCCTGATTCAGGGTGAATTCACGCCTGACAGGGTCAGATTCACGCCTGTCCTTATTCGAAAAATTGGATTTTTTGAAATTTTCGAAAATCAAAAATTGTCTCCAAGAATTCTGAAAAAATTTGAGAGTGTTCTTTGACTAATTTAAAGACATTTTTCTCCTTAAAAATTTTTTTCTAAAGTTTACAGTTTTTAAGAAAACGATAGATTAAGATTTTTATAAAATTTTTTCATTCTCGCTGCCATTTTGAAAAAACGCGTCGATGAAATTTTCTGAAAAAATTTCCTCTTAATGTTCGAGTGCCATGATCACCTCTGATCATAGTAAAAAGTTGATACCTTTGCGGTATCATTGTGAAAAAAATGCGAAAAATTTTTTTTTTCGAAACTTTTTACGTTTTTCACGTTTCAATCGGCCGTATTTTTTTTCTCGGTGTCTGATCGAAATTTTGAGCTCAGATTCTGAAAGAGCATCAAATTGCGCGTAGGAATAGAGATATTGAATTATTTTTTTGGTCCGATAACATAATAAATAAACACGTTGAAAAGTTAGTAAAAATTCTGATCACCTCGGCGTTAATGGGTTAATGATAAATATCTAAATGTAGGTGTGCTTTTAGCACAAAGTCTAGTATTCACAATCTTGAATTACTTCTTTTATCAATAACATTTGGGTCTATTCCTGACCAAATGTTCAACGATGCATCCTTAAACAATAATTTATTGTTGTACATTGTTAGGGATATTTCTATTAAGTTGGTCTTATAAATGTTCAGTAGAGCTTTAGTCTTTACTGTGTACTGGGGCAGTTAACAACTTAATGTTATTTTCTCCAAAATAATCCCTACCAAATTTTCAAGGCGAAGGAACTGCAAAATTTGCAGAAGCTTTGTAAATGAAGGTCATATTTTTTTATTAGCTCATCGAATTCTGGAGAACGAGACGAATTTGATAAGCTAATAAAAAAATATGACCTAAAGGGTCTAGCCGAATAAGGGGGTCAAAAGTGCCCTTGAGCCGATTTTATTCGACGATGGGTCATTCGATAGGTGATGATGAAAAACCATTGCACACAAATTTTTAATCCGATACCTTCACCGGGAGGGTAGTTATAGGGTAAAATCGAAAAACCAGTTTTTGCCTCATTTTCCCCAATTAATGTAGAGCAAAAATTCCCAAAAAATTCTAACACATTCTAAACATGAATGTACACATTAGGGATTTTTTTCAGATTTTTCCTTTGCAAGTTACACTCACGAAAAATGAAAAACCGAAAAAAAAATTTTTAAACATCGATTTCGTATTGAAATCTTCCGAGCACAACTTTTTCCTTTTTACAGTAGTTGCATAATGTTATCATTGTTATACCCTAATTTTTTCAGATTTTTTGAGTACGGTGCATCACGGTCGGAAAAATCAAAAACCGATTTCTGGGACACATTTTGGGCTGAAACTCGCCCATTATCTGCCATTCTTGCATGATTTTAATACAGTATGTTCATATTGTGACCTTCAATGTTTCTGCATAGAAATATGTAGATGTTAAAGAACAATATCGGGATAATTAAATAAATTGCTGATTGTATGGTCTTTATAACCTAGAATTTTAACCGTTCTTTCAAAAGTATCAATGGCGCAGTGGCTATGGTGTCTGCCTGTCGATCCGCTGGACACTTTTTTGTCGCGGGTTCGAATCTTCATGTGGGACTTAAGTTTTTTCTGTCATTTTTTTTTTTTTTTTTATAAAAGACAACAATATTCGGTAGTAGCTTTAAAATGTTTCACAGATATTTTCATGCCTTTCAACAATATAAAACCTATAGAAAAATAATAGTAAAACATGCTTTTCTTACAATTAGACATGCAACGTTTTGCAATTATAAGTATTCTCAAACATGTTATATTGTTCATAGATATTGGTTTATTGCAATGTATGAAAATATATTTTACATATGAAAGAAATATAAAATTCAATGTACAGAATGTAAAAAAGTACTTGTAATAGTAAATCGTGACATGACTAAAAAGAGTCGATGAAGAAAAAAGTATACTGTATAATTATTTTTAGAAGTATCTGTGAAACATTTTAAAGCTACTACCGAATATTGTTGTCTTTTATTAAAAAAAAAAAAAAATGACAGAAAAAAACTTAAGTCCCACATGGAGATTCGAACCCGCGACAAAAAAGTGTCCAGCGATTCCACAGGCAGATACCATAGCCACTGCGCCATTAATGCTTTTGAAAGAACGGTTAAAATTCTAGGTTATAAAGACCATACAATCAGCAATTTATTTAATTATCCCGATATTGTTCTTTAACATCTACATATTTCTATGCAGAAACATTGAAGGTCACAATATGAACATACTGTATTAAAATCATGCAAGAATGGCAGATAATGGGCGAGTTTCAGCCCAAAATGTGTCCCAGAAATCGGTTTTTGATTTTTCCGACCGTGGTGCACCGTACTCAAAAAATCTGAAAAAATTAGGGTGTAACAATGATAACATTATGCAACTACTGTAAAAAGGAAAAAGTTGTGCTCGGAAGATTTCAATACGAAATCGATGTTTAAAAATTTTTTTTTCGGTTATTCATTTTTCGTGAGTGTAACTTGCAAAGGAAAAATCTGAAAAAAATCCCTAATGTGTACATTCATGTTTAGAATGTGTTAGAATTTTTTGGGAATTTTTGCTCTACATTAATTGGGGAAAATGAGGCAAAAACTGGTTTTTCGATTTTACCCTATAACTACCCTCCCGGTGAAGGTATCGGATTAAAAATTTGTGTGCAATAGTTTTTCATCATCACCTATCGAATGACCCATCGTCGAATAAAATCGGCTCAAGGGCACTTTTGACCCCCTTATTCGGCTAGACCCTTTGCAAAGCTTTTGCGAACTTGGCGGTTCATTTTGTTTTAACAAGTGTCTACTAATCCAAAGGTATAGAACAACGCTTGGCAAACTATGGGAAATAATATTCATCCGCCCTGTATAAAGCGGGCGCAAAATTAAACGTTTAATAATTATCGTTAAATGTTAGACAACAAAAAATTCCAAAGACGCGTATTCCCTAATTTTAGCTGCACTTTATACATATAAATTTGCACGAAAATGAAACAACATTTAGTAGGGGAGGGCGGGGTTCAACGTGCCGATTTTACTAAAATGCAAGATAGCACCTACACTATGAATGTCATATTCATGCTTTGTAAAGTATCTAATGCGAAATTTAATGTAGTTTTTATAACCATACGCTATATTGAAGTATATTCAATATCAATTAATTGATAGGCTATAATATAAAAAAAGTCAGAGGAGCACAATTTACCCCATCAAGGGGCGGTTTGTGCCGAGAGTGAGGTAAGATGTGCCGCTTATATTTTAATTATGTTGCAGTCAATTAAATGGGAGGTAAAACAACAAATAGACTTTTAATTTGCAAATAACGTGTATTTATTGATAAGTTAACAATTTGTAACTAACATTAGCTTATATAAGTTTGACATTTGTACTTTGTAATTAGATCAACACAGTAACTTAGAAATTTGAAACAAAAAATTATAAGTTACAACATAAAACTCAACATTATCTTTTAATTTAACCAAAAAATCATCATGTTCTTCTTTTAATAAACATTTGCATAAATAAGACTGTCATTTCAAGGTTGTCAACAGTGTACCCTGTGTACCTTATTTGAAATAAAACTTTACAAGTTAGAATATGAAACTCAACATTTTACACTAGTTAAACAAAACAAAATAATAGTTTTCTTCTTAACGTTAATCAGTCGTAGTAGCTAACTTACTCTCTTAGATCGAACCAGTGAGATTTCACTCGTTCAACCAGTGAATACAAACTCACTGGCGAACCAGTGAAATTTGCGTCCGCTGCCGCATCGCCATGCGCCGTGTTTTATTTTTGAATATGCTGACGAGTGAGATTCACTGGTAAACCAGTGAATTTTGATGGCCGCCGAGATCACTGGCGGAACCAGTGAAATTCCACTGGTTCGATCTAAGAGAGTATATACCTAAATTATTTCTCAGTCTGAAATTAGATTTTTTTTCTTTTTTTTTGTAGACTCTCATCCTAAAAACAATATAAATAGTAATTAGAAATATATGGGTATAGTTGTACCCTAAACGGGATTAATTGTGCCGCGGCACAATGAACCCCCGGCCATGGGCACTTTAGACCCCGTTACTAATATCATCACCTAAACTTCGATTGTTAAAAATATGTTGAACGCAGCGTTATTTTACAGTGTCCTTACGATTCCCTAATAAATTGTCAACAAATTATAAAAATACTCAAAACAATAGTTTACAAAATGTAAGAGATAGACCAAAAAATATTATCACGGAAATATTTACTTATGTGGCACCGGCACAGAACGTGGCTATGAGCTACTCAAGCCGCGATGCAGATGCAACTAAAATGACTGCCGATTGTGCGCGTGGGTAAAGCACTTCACGATGCACTAACAGAATGTATTTATCTCTTTTTCACGTTGAAATATTCTCATCGGCACAATCTACCCCCGGCACTTTGAACCCCTCTCTCCCCTACAAATAACACTGTCCAACAAATTTGAAACTGTTTTCTGTTTTCCTATAGCCACTATATAATTCTTATAGAGTTCATCGTCCTGAACAGGAATCCGGCAACGAAATTTCTGAATCACCCTCTGTTTTCGAAAAAAATCAGCATTTGTAAAAACGGTCGTTTTCGGTAAAGAAGCTGGTATTACGTGAAAACTAAGAAACGTAGGTTGTTGTTCTTGGTCTCAAAAAATAGAGGAGTGTTTCCCGAGTATGTATATATAAGCATATTATAATATTCCGTAATGATTAATAGCAGTAAATCACTGTCAAGGTTAAAAAACGAGCGGATTCGCGAATTTTTTACGCATTCACTTTGCTTTTTCACGTAGAGGACTGTGGCTAGCACAAATTTACTGTACACCATTGGATTCTACGTACATTTCTGAATAAAAAACAATCAACGGAAATTGTCATAACTGTTTTCGTTTCGGCACAATTTAAGAAAATATCCATCCCGAACGTTTTGTCACTACGACGCCATCGCTCTCTGTGAGCGCCGTAACTACGCGTAATACTTTCACGGGCCCCGCGCATCGATACATTCCGTTGAGGTAGAATTCTCTACCTTTTTACTAAAGTGTAAGGTAATACTTATTTTTTTCTTTATATATAGAGGGGAAATGCTTTACGCACACCCGCAAATGTCTTAGTTTGCGGATAGTGTGGGACTCCGTAGGCATATTGTTTTTGTATACCCACTAAAACCCCTCTCTGCTTCACTCTGCTTCGCTCTTTAATTTAACTAATCAAACAATACTCGCTTCAAAGAATGAATAAGAATTATTTTATATGTGCGCGATAAATTTTATCATCATTATTTTCATAAATATTAAACAAATGAAAAAAATCAAAGGGCACTATGTTGTGGTATATTTGGTAGGAATACGATAGCGAAATTTTCTTTATTTAGAAGATTTGAAATGAAAGAAATATGTGGAACATGTTATAATATAGTAGGTATTTACGAGTATTTTATAGTCATAAGATTACATATTGTTATGAACAAAGAAAAAATTGTTAAATTTTGCTGGATTTTCACCCCTGTGGTTTCTATGTAATGCTTGCCATTTACGAGAAAAACGATGGTAAAATGTATCACTAACAGCCTGAATGAAGAACAAAGCAAAGTAACAACACTGAAAAAGCAACTAATTTGGCGTAAGCCAAAGTCTGTCTGAACGTTTCAATAGGACCTATTCGTACGAGATTCTGACAGTAGTGAGATCTGTTCAGAATCTTGGACATACAATGTCTAGAAAAGTTAAATGCCGCTTAAAAAACAGAAGCGAGGTCGAACAAACGAAAAATCTGTGGTTCTTTACATCCGTTAAAGTAACAATTTAGTAGAAGAATTTATGCACATTTCGCAACTTCTTGTTTGTTATAGATAATAATACAGAATGATAAAGTACGATTAAACATATTAACACGGTAAGCGGTAAACCAATTTCGCCGATATGCTGACAGTCGAAAATCTGTTATTTTATATTCTTTTGCAAATCCATTTTCTTCATCTGTCGTCTGTAGTTCATATTCCAGTGTAGTTAAATACATTTTTCTTAGCCTATATTGCGAAATATTACATATATCATTTTTATTTATGAATATAGAAATCCATAAAATTGTCGTTGTTAACTTAAAATAAACAAAAACTTTCGTTATCATCTTTTGCTAGCAAAAAGTATACTCCAACTTTCTCCCCTTCGATTTTTTCCTGGTGTTTAACATTTATGAGAATAACGATTTATTGTCGCTATCCCATATAAAATGATTCTCGTTTATTTTTTAAGGCGAGTATTGTTTTATTAGTTAAATTAAAGAGAAAAGCAGAATGAAGCACAGAGGATTTCAGAGCGTATACGAAAACAATAAGCCTACGGAGTTCCACACTATCCGCCAACTAAGGCATTTGCGAGTGTGCGTAAAGCATTTCTCCTCTATAAAAAAAAAAAGAATAAATAAATAAGTATTACCTTACACTTTAGTAAAGGGGTAGAGAATTCTACCTCAACAGAATGTATCGATGCGCGGGGCCCGTGAAAGTATTATGCGTAGCTACGGCGCTTACAGGGAGCGATGGCGTCGTAGTGACAAAACGTTCGGGATGGATATTTTCTTAAATTGTGCCGAAACGAAAACAGTTATGACAATTTCCGCTGATTGTTTTTTATTCAGAAATGTACGTAGAATCCAATGGCGTACGGTAAATTTGTGCTAGCAACAGTCCTCTACGGGAAAATGCAAAGTGAATGAGTAAAAAATTCGCGAATTTGCTCGTTTTTGAACTTTGACAGTGATTTACTGCTATTAACACTAGATTTACGGATATTGATATATCTATTTTTCTGAAGTGAACCAATTTGAATCATACAAGGAAATTGAAATCTTTTGCAAAGAAAATAGTTCCAAATTAATTGAAATGAAAGATTTATTACTAAAAAATTAACCAACCAATATATTATAAATGTAGTAATCAAATTTTGAATGAGTCAAATTGACTCCGTAAATCTAGTGTTAATCAATACGGAATATTAAAATATGCTTATATATACATACTCGGGAAACACTCCTCTATTTTTTGAGCCCAAGAACAACAATCTGCGTTTCTTAGTTTTCACGTAATACCAGCTTCTTTACCGAAAACGACCGTTTTTACAAATGCTAATTTTTTTCGAAAACAGAGGGTGATCCAGAAATTTGGTTGCCGGATTCGTGTTCAGGACGACGAACTCTATAAGAATTATATAGTGGCTATAGGAAAACAGAAAACAGCTTCAAATTTGTTGAACAGTGTTATCAGTGAGAAAATTTTTATCTCGCAAACAGTTTTATTAACACTGTGCTAAAATTTATTAAAAATATAATTTTATAGTGTTGATGGATCACCGTGGGTTTCCAAGCCATATGATTGTATTTGTAGTGATCATTTTATTGGGGGTAAAAAATCAGAAGAGGAGTTGAGTCCTAGCTACATTCCAACAATATTTCCTTCAATTTACAAGTCTCCAAAAGTAAATGAATCTTTGGCCATAAACAGGTAAAAATTATATGGTAAAATTAGATCAATGTTAATAACATAATAATAATAATTTCATATTTTCAGATACAAGCGTTTAATGAATCGGCGGATGAAAATAAAATCACCTTCAAAATCAAGTTCTGAGTTCACTTTATTAGAACCGATGGAAGTGATAAATAAATATGATAATCCTCCAATTGTGTCTTCAAAAGTTGACCAAGAGTGTCAAGTTGATTTTTATTCAAACTCTGATGTCAATTCTCAAACGTTTATTTGCAATCGTTATGTCACAAATGATTTGTGTCATGCTGAAACTCAGACAGAAATAGTTGAAGATAGTAGGTCGAAAAAAATTCATACTAGTAATAAAAAATGTGGTACTGATCAAAAAACGTTTGCTGATAAGGAAAGTCAAGCGGATAATAAACTCTTCAATGGATTCGCATCGGTGACAAAGAATCAAGAAATCATTGATCTAGCAGGTGTATCATTCCCTAATTTTGATTTCTTATTGACTAGAATATGTACACCTACGTCACGAAAGTACATTGTATCGAAAAAAGACCGACTACTAATTTTTTAAATGAAAATTAAAACTGGATTAACATTTTCGGCATTCGGTGTATTATTTAGTGTTCACAGAACAACAATTTCAACAATTTTTTATGAAATTCTGCAACATGTTGCTAGTGCGACAAGAAATTTAGTATTTTGGCCAGATATCGATACAGTACAAGAAACTATGCCTGATTGTTTCCTACCTGATTATAATAACACCAGGATCATAATCGATTGCACTGAATTTCGAATAGACATTCCTACAAGTGTTAACAATCGTGTTTTGACTTACTCACATATCTCTGACTATTGACAAACATATAAAAACATACTCTGACAGCCTCCCGTAGTTCATATTTGGTCTGGCGCTGCAGTCATACACTCGGAGCGAATGCCCGTGAACGTCACGGGCATGCACAAATTCGACCGTTTGGCGTGCCCGTGAACGTCACGGGCATGAGCGTTAAGTGGTTAATAAACAAACTTACTACCTATATTTATGTAACTTTAATAGCAATCAATCTGTTATATTCTCTTCAAAAAACTATTAGAAGTTCTAGGTTAACGCTTCAAAATGAGTTTATATATTATTATTAATATATTTGCGAAAAACTACAGTGTATAGGACTTACACTATTAACATTTTTGTTTAATCCTTCCGTTCTGTTCGTGTCTATATGAACAGATACTATGTTTCTAACAATAATATATGCGTCTACCTGTTTCTGTATTTTATGTTTCTTCAAATGTGAACCTTTGTTCGTCACTGTGACTCGAAGGAATACGAATGCGAGATAAAAATGATCAGAACAGCAGGGTTAAATATGATCAATCGAATGCATCGAAGAAGCGATTATGTCGGATTTTTGGAATTACTGATCATCTTCCTTGAGGGAACATTGATAAAAGGAACCTCATTAAAATGTACAGAAGACAAAAGCGATTTACATAATAAAGATATATTTATTTCGTAAGAAATTCTTATTAAGTAGTGAAGAAATTGTATGGATTAAAGATATCTGCTTATTTAGAGCTAATATACACTACCGGCCAAAAGTTTGGAATCACTTGCTGATTTCAGTCATAATCGATTGCACCGATAATCTTTGCAATGATCTTTTGTTATTATATCATATCAAATTTATGTAGTGATTCCAAACTTTTGGCCGGTAGTGTATATTAGAGTAAGGTTTAATGCACCAACTGCTACAAATGCCTCAAACCAAGATTTGCAATTTTTTCAATAACTTTATAAATACAGCGAAGTAAACAAAGACGTAAGTGAAGTAGTAGTATACAAAAGTGGACATTTGTGGTACTTAATTCCGGAATGTGCAACAGTAGCCTTATTTACTACTCATTGTCAGTTATCTTATGATACAAAGAGTCCTATGATGCAAAATTTGAATGCAAATGAAGTGTAATTTCCCTACAAAAGGATTATTTTAAAAGATATTAAAAATTGTATTAATATTTGCATAGAAAATTTTATTTTACCACAAAGCTACAATTTATTTTCTACATTTAATATTTGTACTGATTTTCTACAAAAAGACTCTTAAGTTTCGTACAATGATGAAACTTATAAAGCTGCATTAAGAATAATAATGAATTTAGAAGTTGTTAATAACATTGTAGAACGTGGAGTAGAGCTAATTGCTAATCTTAATGGCTTGCTTCTGAAAAATGAAAATATTAAACAATTCATTTTACAAATACTAGAAGATTATCGTTGGTGTTATGTTTCTTCGATGCGAGTTAATCAATCTTAATGAAAGTCTGCATGTATCGACATATGGGCCGTTAAGTGCACAAATCGATTCACTCCACTTTTTGAAAAATCTTAAATTTTAGTGTCAAAGCACTTGGTATAGTCGTAACTTTTTATATTTATAATAACTTTCCTGAATAATGAGGAATAACACCATTAAATGACAATTTTTCTTTTACCACTGACAAGGGAACATCCCGAGGTGTAAATCACCGATTTTGATGAAATTTTAGTATGATATAGTCCTCGCGAAAATATTTGACACGTATTTTTTTATCGGCAATCGTCCACATTAAAGGGGTGAAAACCACCCTCAAAGTTGGCACCCTGAAACTTATTTATTGAATATCTGGAAAACTATTAGAGATACGAAAATTACGTAAAGAGAGAAAATTAACGTATTTCGACCACAAATCTAATGATATAAATATATTTTTTTAAAACTCGTTTGTTTAAATAATATGCTTAAAAATACAACTTTTTTAATGATTTTGTAAGTCAAATTTCAATAAATTTTCTTGAATATTTTTCTGAGAATACCATATACCGAAACACAAAATACGGATAAAATGGAAATTTTAAATTTCTTTTGTAAAAAAAGTTATTGCATTTTTAATTTTTTCTCTTACGTTCTTGTTAAGTTATACCTTCGTATATACATGTATGACTGCTTTAAAAGGCTAGATTTCATTGCCAGACACACATATCGTCTTTATATAAATTTAAAAAATTTGATTGATTAATTAATAATTTGTAACAATTATTGTAATAATGGTATTCATTGTTATTCTTATAACCAATATTTTCTTACACCATGAGCATTCTAAAGCATCCCTATAATCAATTCAAGCATATAACGTCCGAAAATAGTAAATACAGGGTGTCCCGTAACTGGTGGTACAACCGAGCAGGGGAAGATTCTACATGAAAAACTGAGTCGAAAATATAGAATCAAATTTTTTTATACAAGGCTTTGTTTTTGAGAAAAAAAGGTTAAAAATTTGTCTAGTGCGCGTGCACTCGGATTACTTGCGGCTCAACGAATTCCAGAGATCGGTACCCTAATCGACAACATCCTGATCGAAGAGTCATTCAAAGACCCGTACGAAACCTCGCAGAATACGGGTCTTTTAAAAAACTTCGCAGGAATGGAGGACCTGCCCAAAGAATTGACAGGGAAGTGGAAGAGAGAATTCTGGAAGACATAAACGACGATCCAAGCTCCAGCATAAGAAATAATTGTGATAGCGTTTGAACACTTAAAGCAACATAATAATTGTATTACAAGATGCAATTATTATGATACATTACAAGAGGTTCGAAGGAATTTAATACGAAGTTCACAATTATATTAACAACAACGTGGACAGCACTTCAAGCAATTTACGAATGAAACGAATTCCTCGAAGGTAATTCTAACATTGTAACCTCGACCTTCGATTTATTCGATTTATACAAACGTCGGAAAGCTTTGCAAACAAAGGTTGAGGTAACTCAGAATAGTGTAGGTATCTCAGAACTCAGAATAGGTAACTCATTCATGAGGTAATTCAAACCCATTTTTCTAAAAAACAAAGCCTTGTGTCAAAAAATTGTATTCTATATTTTTAACTTAGTTTTTCATGTAGAATCATCCCCTGCTCGGTTGTACCACCAGTTACGGGACACCCTGTATATAACGCATACCTCCCGAAAATTAATTAATTTATTTGGCCTGTCGGCGGATTCACATTGATATCATAAATGACTATCCCGAGATGTAAATCGCCAATTCTTATGAAACTATAGTATAAGGTGCTTTTCGTGGAAATATTTAATATCTACTTTCATTTATCGGCAATCGTCCACGTTAAAGGGGTGAAAACCACCCCCAAAGTTCGGATAACGAAAACTGTTTTATCGAATATCTCGGAAACTATTAGAGATACGAAAATTTCCTAAGGAGTGAAAATTAACGTATTTCAATCACGAATCCAATGCTATAAACATTTTTTTAAAAAACCCGTTTGTTTAAACAATATGTTAAAAAATACTTTTTTTTCATAATATTTTCAGTTAAAATTCTTTCAATTTTCTTAAATAATAGTTTGTATACAGTATATAGTCAAACAATAAATACGGATCAATTAGAAGTTTCATATTTGTATTTCAAAAAAAGTTATTGCATGTTCAATTCTTGATCAATTCAAAATCTCATAACATGTTTGAGATTTTTTTCAGGTTTTTCCATTGAAGAACCTAAGTATAACAAATGAGCAAACGCAAAAAAAAACGGAAAAAAGTAGATTTCGTATCGAGATCTTCGAGGTACAACTTTTTGCATATTACAGTAACAATCCAACACTCATGATCGTTATTACCAATTTTTTCAGATTTTTAAACCGCCTGCGTCATTGCAAAAAAATCAAAAACCGATTTGCGCTACGCATTTCGATGTGAAACGCCATGATCCAGTTATTATTTTCTCATTCTTCGATTTCAATATGTTCATTTTGTGATTTTCACTGTGTCTGCCACGAAGCAATTACATGTTAATTAGTCCAGTCAAATTAATCCTTAAAATAGAAGTAAGGTTACAAAAATTCCCATAGAGCTAAAAATTGGTATGAATGTTCAGAATACTATTATAAATGAATTGTGAAAAGTCCCCATCAATCCCCCTTGTGCAAAAAATTTTATTGATGGTGAAAGTTTGCAAAAATAGGTTTTTCGCGTTTTTCAGCTAAACGGTGAGTTTTACAGCAAAAATAGTTCAGACAAAAATTTTAGATCATCCGATTCTCTACAAAAAATGTGTCCACACTTTTTTTCATAAGTATTGCCATTTCCGTGATACAGCGGTTCAAAGAACTGAAAAAATTATTTTATTCGTAATATGCACGTAATGTACTTTTATATACATTTTTGAACCGTTATACGAGTAAAAATATGAGTCCCTATGTCTTATACATACAAATTATAAAATTCTTAGAATATAAATGAACGTCAAAAACTCCGCCCCTATTTTCATTTAGTCGCATGGCCTTGAGTAACATTTGTCTTCCATTCAATTGTCAGCGTGACGATGCTCGTATACCTGCTCCGTTTCAAAGGTCTCATACTCAACAAAATACTGTTAGTCGTAAGCATTCCTTCGTAGTGACAACTCGTGGCTATCGCTTATATTTTGTAACAAAGTTTGTGCATTTTACTGTTATTAAAAAAAAATGTCGCAATTCTGCTTTATTTGTAGTCAACCTTTGACTGAAAGTGGAGTTGTTACTGTTGATCGCGGCATTAAACATTAATTGATGCAAGTATTGAAAGAGGTGATGAGTTTTCGGAGTACGTGAAAGACCAGACATGTGTAAAAATTCATGTGCAGTTATAATCACTAATGGAATTCACTTTCTTCTTTCTATGTACGGAGCTCCAAAAAAAGTTACCTGCTTGGATAAACTCCGATACTTATCTTTTGCAAAAAAAAACTTATAATAAAAAACAAGTGCAATTAGCTTGTCTTCCCCCAACCTCTGCTGCTGCTCAACAACATCTATTCCGGGTATATTATCAAGTTCAAGTGTGGCTTGGTAATAAAATGGATCCAGAAGACTGGGGTTGGAAGTTAGTTGACAATGCATTGGAACCAATTCATACGTTACTCCCACCTGCACCAGAAAAACTCCTTAACACCATCTTTTGCAATTGCAAAAAAGGTTGCAATGCTAAATGCGGCTGTAAAAAGGTTGGACTGTTTTGTTCTTTAGTATGTACCAATTATCAAGGACAGTCGTGTTCCAATGTTGAATCGATACTAGATGAGGATAATTACGATATCAGTGATGAGACATATGATGTATCACTTTTAGAACATATTTGTATCCAGCAGGAAGATGAAGAAAAAGAAGATGAAGAAAACGAAGACAGTACACTAGAAGTTCCATTGGATTATTATGAATCCGACGAATAATTTTTCCAAATTATTTTTTCATTTATATATTAAGGTAAAAGCACCAGTAGTTGACACTGTACCAGTACTTGACACTTCTTCAAAAAAAGTTAATAAACAAAGAAACCAGGAGCTGAAATACATCGAAACCTTATTAGTCTGTATAGTGTCGCCTTTCAGTAGCTGAATTGGTAACAATTGCGCATAGTTCACCATAGAGACCTGCAATAACGATCTGTTAATCTAACCTGTGCGCGACTCTTACGAATTTAGCGATTTTTCTTACCTGAATTGCTAAGGACTTGTTTCAAATGTAAGTATTGTAAGTTTGTATTGTTTAATCATTGTAGTTAAAAAAGGTATTCGTTTATGTTGTTTCAAACTTAAGAGGGGTTTATTTATTAATATTGACAACAAATAATGGTAAACTGTTTAAATTCACCCCGTGTCAACTATTGAAACTCGTAATTGTCGATTATTCAGTAGTTGACATGGGGTGTCAACTATTAAATTAGTAAGTGTCAACTACTGACTTTATTCTTCTGTTAATTTTGAGATGCCTCCTACAAAGGGCAACTTTAGGAATTATGCAGAAGAGGCTATGCAAGCGGCTGTGGAGGATGTCCGGCTTCGTAAAACCCCATATAAAACGGCAGCTAGGAAATTTAATGTTCCTAGAGTAACTTTGAAATACAAAGTGGAGGGTAAACATCCACTTAAAAGAAAAATGGGTCCAGCCAGAATATTGACTGAAGGAGAAGAGGATGCAATTAAAAACTGGATTTTCGAAATGGCCCGGGCAGGCTTTCCTGTGACAATCGAACAGGTCACCTCCAGCGTCCAACGTATCATCAAAGACATGAACCGACCCAACCCTTTTAAAGACGATCGTCCAGGAAGGTCATGGGTTAAATTATAATATAAGTTATATAAGTATAACTTATATATAATATAAGTTAAGACATATATTACTGAAAGCGGTAACGGGGATATTTTAGAGGATCCTAGTAGAATTTTTAATACCGATGAATCAGCTTTTTTTTTAAATCCGAAGGGCGGTAAGGTTTTGGCGAAAAAGGGGGACAAAACAATATATCAGCAAGTTAATGCCGATGAAAAGGAATGCCTGACCGTCCTTGTCACAGGCAGTGCTGCAGGTGCTGTACCGCCACCAACAGTTTTGTTTAAATATAAAAGAATACCACAGGAAATTGCCGAAAACTTCCCTGAAGAATGGGGTCTGGGTAAAACAGACTCTGGGTGGATGACCTGCGAGGCGTTTTTCGAGTTTGTGGCAGATATTTTCCACCCGTGGTTAAAAAAAGAAAATGTTCGTTTGCCTGTTATTCTTTTTGTCGATGGGCATGCGTCTCATTTATGCTTACAAGTAAGCCAGTTCTGTGAACAAAATGGAATAATTCTCATTGCCCTTTATCCCAATGCTACTCATCTCCTTCAGCCGATGGATGTTGCGATTTTTAGACCTCTAAAAGAGCTATGGAGAAAGAAGGTTCATACTTGGAGGTTATCAAATCTGGAAAAACCTATATTGAAGAAAAAATATTTCCCAAAACTTTTAAAAGAAGTGATTGATGATGTTGTTAATCCGAGTATTTTACAAAATGGGTTCAGAAAGTGTGGCCTTTATCCATGGGACCCGGAAGCTATAAAACTTCCCTTCGAACCTAACAGTAACCCATCCGTCGCTGACAGCAGAGAACACAAAATTTTTTTAGAACAAGGGCTTTTATTTCTGAATAAAATGATTGACGAGACGAAACTCAACATATTTAAGAACGGAAATATGAATAATGAGTTAGAAGAAAGGGATATGTCGCTTTTTCAAGTGTGGCAGAACACAAAAGAACAACTTAACAATATGTCTTTTTCCTCTAATCCACTTGCCAATCAGAGTTTTGAGAATATGAATGATGTGCAAACTGAAACCCCTGTTGCAATCGATGAGCCTATTCCTGATTCTTGTAAATCTGGACCTTCATCAACCTCTACAAACATTCCCAGTCCGTTTAAGAAGCACTTGTTCTATGAAAGGGACAGTGAAGAACCAAAAAAGAAACGAAGTGCCAAGGAAAAAATTCCCACTATTGTCTCAGGACGTCTGTGCCAGCAATATTTTAAAAGAAAGATAGCTAAAAAAGAAGAATTAGAAAGAAGAAAATTGGAACGTGCTGCTGAAAAAAGACGGAAAAGAGACGAAAAAGAAAATAATAAACAAGAAAAAACTCAGAAGGGGAGAATAAAGAAAGTCAATCGAGTGCTCCGATATGAAGACACTTCGGGATCTAGCATTGATGATGACATATTATCTGATGGCGATGATTCAAATGATGAGAGCGCTGAAAAAGATCTACAGGTCCAGAATAACAATCTCCTCGTAGAAAGGAAAGTGGGGGAATATGTTGTATTTCCCTACGAAAAAGAATTGTTCCCTGGAATTATAATTGCTGTCTCTGAAGCGACTGCAACCATTTCAGCAATGGCAAAGTGTGGTAGACTGTGGAAGTGGCCCGAAAGAATGGTAAAGCTTGATTATGAATGGAATGCTGTGCTGATTCGTATCAACGAACCCACTAAAATGAGCAGAACCAGAAATATATATTCAGTTACCGAACTAACTTAGATTTTTTGTGGAAATAACTTGTAATTATTAAATAGTTTTTTTTGTAATCTTGCTCAAGAACAATCTTTTTTAAACATTCAATAAATTTCTGTATTCAAACATTACAAAAACCAGTTCATTAATTATTTTTTCTCCCTATGTCAACTACTGAAGCGAAAAGGTGTCAACTACTAAATGTTTTGTTTTCCCTGGGTGTCAACTATTGAATCAAATTTTACTTTTAGAAAAAAATGAAAAAAATTTTGTTTAACCGCTATTAGGAATAAATACTTGTCCGAATATCATAGAAGAATAGTTTGTACAGTGACTACTAATCATAAATTTGCCATAAATTAAACTTAGCTTTTGCTATGTGAATAAATAAGGAAAAAATTCCTTAAAGTGTCAACTACTGGTGCTTTTACCTTACATAATTTACACAGCTTTCATCATTTTCAATACTCACTTTGAATTCAATAGAATCACAATAGATCGTGGAATAGGCCTACCGGGGAAACCACGTTAAAAAAAACAGCACCAAGCACACTACCTCATAGGTGGTGTGGAAACGTGTGCATATTACGAATAAAATAATTTTTTTAGTTCTTTTAACCGCTGTATCACGGAAATGGCAATACTTATGAAAAAAAGTGTGGATACATTTTTTGTAGAGAATCGAATGATCTACAATTTTTGTCTGAACTATTTTTGCTGTAAAACTCACCGTTTAGCTGAAAAACGCGAAAAACCTATTTTTGCAAACTTTCACCATCAATAAAATTTTTTGCACAAGGGGGATTGATGGGGACTTTTCACAATTCATTTATAATAGCATTCTGAACATTCATACCAATTTTTAGCTCTATGGGAATTTTTGTAACCTTCAAAGTCTTATTTGACTGGACTAAATGTAGAGAATCGAATTAATTAAATCATTTTTGAATAATGATGGTTCCTTATCTGCAAGAATTTTTAAGGTCTTTTCAAGTGAGTGATTTGGCGCATTTGGTAGGGCGTCTCGTTGACTGGTAACAGTTTTCAATTTTGGAAATAACATCTTGTCATTACACATGTGAGACGTAGATCCGCTGTCGGGACACCATTTTATTTTCTTTGTATTAACAGCGTTTGTAACTGTCAATGCTTCATTGCAATTATTTTGGCCGTGTACGAGAAACACCTCGTCTTTTTCGTTGGTATGGTTTGCTTGAGGTTGTTGATCTCTTTTCTTGTGCCAGCAATAACTTGCTTTGTGGCCATGTTTGTCGCAATAGTTACATTTGAAATTTCTAAAATTCTTATTATTGTAGGTACACACTTGTTGATTTCCAGTCTGGCTTCTCTTTTCACTGACATGAGGCTCTTTGTTGGACTTGTATTTTGTTGATTCTGTTCCACTTTTAATATAGAATGCATCTTGCTGTGCGTTACTATTTGTTTCAGCTCTTTCCCTTGCTTCCGCTTATTCTAAGAGCTTTATTTTGAGCAGCTGTGGATCTGGAAGAACGTCTCTAGATTTCATAGTGCACCTAAAGTTTTCATATGTGTCAGGTACACTATACAGAACTATTATAGATGACATATCTTCTGGAATTCTTATGTCCGTCTCCCTTAGCTTGGCTACTATAGAAAATAATTTGTAAGATGCTCAGCCATGTTCTCATTTTCTAATTTTGTAAAGAGTAACTGCTTTAAAAGTGTTGCCTTCCTTGCAGGCCCTTTAGAAATATGTACCTTTTCAAGTTCAATCCATGCTTCTCTTGAGGTTTCGCAATGCTTTATGTGTAATTGAGATGGACTTACCGCTAGTACGATATCGGCTTTTGCCTTTTTATCCTGTCTTATCCAGGCAGCCACTTCAGCTTCATTCGTCTCTGTGAGGACGGGTTTCGGCTTTAAAATGTCCACATACCATTTTTTACTAAGATTGCCCCTATATTCAATCTCCAGACATCATAGTTGTCCTTATTTAATTTTTCGATCTGCACGTTGTGCAACTGCGCTCATGTCGACCACGTGGTGATACTTGCCTTTTTTGAGGTTATATTTTAACGCCGGCTTATTTTTGTTCGCTTTTATAAATTTTTACAGCCTGGGCCCATAACCTGTTAAAATTACCTATCGACGGCTTATACTTGGATCAGGCTCAGTCTTATTAACGATTAACTCAGACTTGTAATAAACTTTCAATATTTTATTAATGAAATACACACGTGGTTTTTGAAAAATATATAGAGGTACAGAGAGTATTCTTGAATAGAAAACGAATAGGGAGAGGGCGCGCGTGTGAGTTTACGCGATGTATTTTAACTCGTTAGAATTTATTTCTAACAATATATATATCATTCATAATTAAATAACTCAGATATTATAAAATAACGTCTGTAATTTAATGAATCCAAACTTCTTGCACAAAGACAACTCTATTCTCAATATTAAATCAATATCTAAACCAGGGTGTTGAATTAGTTGCTCGCCGCGAGCCGTTTTTGAGTCGCTCCGCCTGCTTCTCCCTACCAACTATTTAACCAACCAGGAATGACTTGCCAGGCTCGGCATATTGCACGAGTACAGTGGCGCTTTAGGGCGCCATTCGGCTCTGATCGCTCGCGCTGGAAAGACGCCGCGCACGCCGATTACGGGAAAAAAATCGATGCGCGTATCCCGTCGTCTGACGTTATCTGTCAACGAACAGTTTCAGATCGCGTCACATGGCGTATAGGTTAAAACAAAAGTATTACTAGTAAAAAAGTATGCTCAGATATGTCTTGAATTAAATGGTTTATTTGTACATGTAATATAATTTTATTATGCGCGCACGTTACGATGTGTCGTATTGAAACATTCTAAACAAAGAAAAGGTGAACCAGCACAGTCTTTACAATATGTCACGACTTTTTTGCTACAGTTTTTTGCAATTATTCTTCCTAGCTTCTTTGAATTTTTTTGGTAACAAATTTTGCAAAATCTTCGCACCGTTCGAGCTTTCCCCGGCATTGCTTTTAATTCATGTCGTGCTTTTCTCAGCAAGCTTTCCCGTGGAGAAGTGGCAACTTCAGCTTCATGATCACGACATTTTGTTAAATATATTGCAACTTTCATTCTGAAGTCAGAAAGGGTATAGCAGGATAAGGTGGTCAAAAGTGCCCTTGAACCGATTTCAATGGGGGTAGTCTCATTCGATAGATAATGCTCGGCGATCATTGTGTACCAAATTTTAACCCTTTATCTTGATCGGAAGGGTAGTTATGGGGAAAATTAAAAAAACAGGTTTTTGGCCCTTTTCCCTCATTTATTGTGGTGTAAAAAATCCGAAAAAATTCTGGCATATTCTACACGGTACCGGACATGTTGGAGAATTTTTTCAGATTTTTCCGTCGAAGTACCTAAGCGTGAAAAATGGGCAAAGTCAAAAAAAACGGGAAAAAGAAGATTTCGTATCGAAATCTTCGAGGTACAACTTTTTGTTTTATATAGTAGCAATCTAACACCTACCATTTTTAGCCCCAATTTTTTTCAGATTTTTAAACCACCTGCGTCATTATGAAAAAAATCGAAAACCGATTTTCGGGACGTATTTTGATCTAAAACGCAAGAAGTAATTGTTATTTTTCCGTTATTTTCATAGAGTATGTTCATTTTGTGGTTTTTAATGTTTTACCATTACAGATAATTTCATAACAATAAAAGGAATTGAAATAACTCACTTATCTGTAAACTATGTGTTACATTATGTGCCATAATTTTGAACGTTCTTTCAACAGCAGCAGTGGCGACGCGTCTAGAGTGTCTGCTCTGGAACCGCTATGAACTTTTTGTCGCGGGTTCGCGTCCCGGAAGGTATATTTTTTTTTTCTTTTTTTTTTAATCTGTAAATGCATAACAATAATCAATAATCATTTTTAACAGCTATTGAGATAACCCTAAATGCATAAAAAATGTATATCGTATAGAAAATAGTTTTAGAGCATATCTGTTGTTTTGCCGGCTCTCTCTAGCAATATGTTATCCCATGGTTACGGATATTTTTAAACATTTAAATTACGGAAATGTTAACTTATTATGGTATATAAAAATGTATATTCGGCACTAAAGGAACGGAGTTTATACCTTGACAAATTCCTGCCGAAGTCATGTTGAATGAAAACAAAAGTTCCTTTCTTTTGGTAGATTATTATTTTTCGCCATAAGTACTAGTTTGTTATTTGTTCCGAAATCATATAGAATAAATAATACGTTTGAGGGGCATAACTGTACAATAGATACATTCGTTAAAATTGCTTTATTGTTATATACGAATTTACTTCTTAAGCTTTTAGATATCTTACTGATGAGCATTTGTATCGCTTTCAAAATACCTTTAAGAAATAGAGGCATATAATTTAGTTTGCAGGACTTTATTATTTTATTGCGCCTGCTCCAATATCACACGAACCCTTCCTGTCCGTAAGCCTTCACCAATGACCTGCTGGCATTGAAGGTTTGGCGCAGGTACTAAGCTAATCCCCTATAGGTATTTATGTTATATTGGTCAATTCACTGTTAAATGGTTTCTGTCTCTACCTAGTCACATGGAACTGTACATACATAAAAAAGTACAAATATTCATAAATGGTAACATACCCAGCATTAAATCGGTTTGACACATTCGAGACAATAGCAGAGACCCAACCATAAACTGTCTTCCCTACGCTCATTTCAGAATTAACAAATTAAAAATGGCAATATAATACAAACCAATAGAAATTAATATTTTCCAAGTTTCGAGCATATCCCCTCCATGTCAACGATTCTTCTTTGAATATAAGGGAAAGAAACATGCGAGTAAAGTAATCATTACGTGCATATACTCTGTTAGTGCAAGTGTTGTGATCTTTCGTGCCGATTATACATTTTTATATACCATAATAAGTTAACATTTCCGTAATTTAAATGTTTAAAAATATCCGTAACCATGGGATAACATATTGCTAGAGAGAGCCGGCAAAACAACAGATATGCTCTAAAACTATTTTCTATACGATATACATTTTTTATGCATTTAGGGTTATCTCAATAGCTGTTAAAAATGATTATTGATTATTTTTATGCATTTACAGATTAAAAAAAAAATATACCTTCCGGGACGCGAACCCGCGACAAAAAGTTCATAGCGGTTCCAGAGCAGACACTCTAGACGCGTCGCCACTGCTGCTGTTGAAAGAACGTTCAAAATTATGGCACATAATGTAACACATAGTTTACAGATAAGTGAGTTATCTCAATTCCTTTTATTGTTATGAAATTATCTGTAATGGTAAAACATTAAAAACCACAAAATGAACATACTCTATGAAAATAACGGAAAAATAACAATTACTTCTTGCGTTTTAGATCAAAATACATCCCGAAAATCGGTTTTCGATTTTTTTCATAATGACGCAGGTGGTTTAAAAATCTGAAAAAAATTGGGGATAACAATCGTAGGTGTTAGATTGTTACTATATAAAACAAAAAGTTGTACCTCGAAGATTTCGATACGAAATCTTCTTTTTCCCGTTTTTTTTTACTTTGCCCATTTTTCACGCTTAGGTACTTCGACGGAAAAATCTGAAAAAATTCTCCAACATGTCCGGTACCGTGTAGAATATGCCAGAATTTTTTCGGATTTTTTACACCTCAACAAATGAGGGAAAAGGGCCAAAAACCTGTTTTTTTAATTTTCCCCGTAACTACCCTTCCGATCAAGATAAAGGGTTAAAATTTGGTACACAATGATCGCCGAGCATTATCTATCGAATGAGACTACCCTCATTGAAATCGGTTCAAGGACACTTTTGACCACCTTATCCTGCTGTACCCTTTGAATATTTTTCTTGTTACCAGTTTGAATAATATCATTGCATATATCATACATGTATTCACTAACAATTCTATTGTTAATTTTCTATACCACTTTAAAGTTTTGCGTAGTGGCGAATTATAAGCTATCATTTGGTTTGATAAATCGACTGATGATTTTCCTAGATTATAGTCCACAACCATTTTTGGTTTTTCACACGAATAAAATTTCTTATGTACAGTAATCACTTCAGCAGAATGATTCGTTGAAAGCATTAATACGTCTCTCTTGTCTTTCCATTTTAAAATTGTTATTCCAGATTTATTTTCGCGAGTAATGAGTTCTCCACGTTTTAATTTTTTGGATACTACTTCTACTGAACTTCCACGTCGATTTTTCGACAGTGTACCCACTAAATGTATATTCTTTGCTATTAACTTTTCTGCCAAATCAACACTCGTATACCAGTTGTCTGTGCAGACAGTTTGCCCTTTACCCAATATATGTTTGCAAAGAGACATTACAATCTCGGTCGACACGGTTCCTGCTGTTTTATCTCTATTTCTTTCTTTTCCCGAGTATATTTGAAAAGAATAAGTATATCCTGCACCACTGCATGATTTAAAAACTTTAATTCCATATCGATGCCGTTTCTGTTTCAAATATTGTCGAAATATTATGCGCCCTTGGACGGGCACCAATGATTTGTCTACGCATAATATTTCATCTGGATTGTAGTATTCTTTAAAACTTCTGTTTAATATGTCGACAATGTGAATAATTTTGGATACCCTAGTACTAGGATCGTTTTCTTCATTATTACAATAATGAATGAACCGTAAAAGTAATTCAAATCGATTTCTCGACATCACTGTACTTGCGAATGTCTGGTGATATTCTTCATTTCTACTCCAATACAGGTGAATTTGGGGTAATCGCACTAATCCCATCCATATAATTAAGCCAAAAAATCTTTTTATTTCATTTGGATTTGTTTCAATCCATTTATCAAGACGACGTGATCGTTGTTTTGATACTATTTTCGCAGCATATATATTTGTTTGGTTTGCAATTATTTTAAATATTTCATTCGAAACAAAAAGACAATAAAAACTATGCGGTTCAGTAAATTCAAAAATTTCAGAATGATGTGTATTGATTCCCGATGAATTAGAAAATGGAATCTTTGGTTGATTACACGAAGGTATATGCCAATTTGTATCACGCACCACTTCTTGTGTATTATTACTTTCGTCATTATTGCCGTCATTTTCAAATTCGCTTTCACTATATGATTCAATTCGACGACGATGTACTGAAGATGGTATTATCAAATCAGACAAACTGCTCGAGGAACTTTCCTCACTATCTGACAACACTCGGCATCGTTTGGAAGGACTTGGTAAAAAGATATCATCAGTTGAATTGCTTGACGCAGAATTTTCATTTGAAGTCATAACTTTATGGGCTAACTAAAAAATTAAATAGATACCAAATGCAAAAAGGTTTGTAGTATATAAAAATATAATAGAGGTTCTTACCTGATTCTTTAACACTCTCGAAAATAATAAAATCGTGGCACTATTACTCAACAACGCGAAGAAACAATATCAGATAATTGATAATTGCATATCGCGTGAAATCGTAGTCTAGCGCCACGGGGGTCACCGGTGACCACCGCCGCAATTAACATGCCAAACATGTTTATACGTTGTAACATATCTATTGCAGATAATATTTCAACATTATATGTATCGCATAATAGAAAATTCATCGTGGCACCATGGACAATCCCGGTAAAATTGGCGTGGTACTCAACCTGTTAAAAACAGAAGAGTGCGTCTGGAAGCCAGATGGCGTACCTTCTCAATGCAAAAAAAACAAAGGACGCATGATGTGAAATAACGGAGATATCCAACATCAAACTTGATGCTTTAGGTAATCGGGCATTTCATACTTAATGACCTAATACCATTCGCGACCAGCCTGCTTTAATCCGTAAAGCGGTTTATTTAATTTGCAAACTTGATTTTGATGCCGTCAACATTTCTGGCTGGACCATGTAAATTTATTCCTTTAGGTCACCTTGGACGTAAGCTGCAACCACATCCATTTGATGAACATGCATGTCCATTTCCGCACATACTGCAAAACGCTCGGACGGTATCGCATCTTGCAGCCGGGGCAAACACTTCTTTATTGGCAAATCCCTTGTTTTGCTGGTCACGTCGAGCGACTAATCTCGCCTTGAATTTTTCGACAGACCAATCTTCCTTTTTCTTTACTCTAAAAACCCACTTATTCTGTAAAATGGATTTATTTTTGGGTCTAGCTACCAGTGTCCATGCCCCGTTTTCCATAGGCGGGCCATATTCTTCTTTCATTGTTTTTAGTCACAAAGTCCTTTCTGGACTGTTCATGGCTTCTTTTACTGTTGCTGGTGTGCTATAATATTCGGCGTTAGCTTTGTTCGCATAATGGTAAAGCTTTTTCGCTCTACTCGGCTTTCCATCCTTGACAAGACTCGGTCTTCCACGAAGTCGTTTTCAGTGGACGTTTGACGCTTTTGGAGTATGGTACGTTTCTTCTCACGGATCTTGATCGCTGATATTTTCGTTTTCATTTTGTGTGTCTTCATTTGCTTGTGGGTCGACATCGATGACATTTTCTTCTTTTTCTGAAGCTTGTGTATTTTCTCGTGTTGTTTCTCGTTGGCGTTCTCGTGGCTGTTTCTGTTTTCTGTGTTTTCCAATTATCTTCGTCCCTTTTTCCCAGAGTCGGTATGCCTTTGCCACTTCAGAATATCCTACGAGTATATGATCTTTTCCTTTTGGTACAAACTTATTGTTTCTGTGTCCTTCTTGAAGCGACATCATGACTCCCAAACATTCTCATATATCAGTAAGCTGCTGTATTTACAGCTTCTGCCCAAAAACTAAATGGCGCTTGTACTTGCAAGAGCATGCACGTTGCTATCTCAACTAATGTGCGGTTTGCTCTCTCCGGTACTCCGTTTTGTTGAGGGGTGTACTGCACCGATAGCTGTCTAGTTATTCCCTCAGATTTTAGAAAGTTGTTAAATTTTTTAGACAAATATTCTTTTGCATTGTCAGTACGAATTTTTTTAATTTGGTGACCTGTTGATTTTTCTACTTTAGCTTTATACTCTCTAAGTGCTTTCAATATTTCTGACCTGTGTTTTAACATGACTACTTCTATATGACGTGTCTTATCATCCATGATGGTAGGAAAGTGTCTTGCTCCCCCTAACGATAGTTCTTGCATCGGTCCACATACACAGTAAGTTGGAAAAATAACGGAACTTTTTAAATTGAAAAAAGAAATAGTTATGTAGGTATGCGTGTGAGTGTGATTGTATGATTGAGTGAGTGATGCCGATCAGCGTAAGATAAGCGACGGAGATGAAGAAAAACAAAGAGGGAGTTCGGGCCGTGAAGGCAGTTCGGAACCTGACGCCAAACGAGAACGACGTACTTTGTATATTATATATCTTTTTGTTCTTTTTATACTTTCATTAAACCTTTTATTTTAATTACCTATTTTGGGTCCCAATCATTTTTCATTTCTACAGTTAGTTATTTTGCTAAAATTATTTTTTTTTATTCGAAGTACATCTCTTCTGCATTGATACAGCGCTGGGCACGTTCAACCAATGCTAGCATCGAATTTTTTATGTCATTTTTTGGAATCGCCTCAATGACCCTCGTCACGGCTTCTTGGACATGTGTAACATTATCATAAAACGTTCCTTTCATGGCCAGTTTGAGTTTCCGGAACTTTTGAGGGATATTTTGACCCCGTGGAACGAATTCTCGAAGTATAATACCTTTAGAGTCGTAAAAACAAATCAACATTGTTTTCTCGCGTGACATCTGGAAGCGCAACTTTTTTTATTTCGGAGAGCCTGGGGACGTCCACATAGTATTTTGGCGTTTTGCGTGAGGATCGTATTTGAAGCACCAAGTCTTGTCACTAGTTACAATTGATTCCAGGAAAGTGGAGTTCTGTCTGGCTGTTTTAATGAGGTCCTTGCAATGTTCAGCGCAAGCAACTTGCTGGTCCTTATTTAACGCGTGCGGAACGAGTTGAGCACAGACTTTCCGTTTGTTTAAATCTTTCGTCAAAGTTTCATGAATCATGTCTTTAGTCGTGTTTAATTCTTCTGCTATCCATCTCACAGTCGAATTCGAATCGTGAGCGATTAGTTCTCGCACTTTTCCCACTAGCTCATCGCGATTTTTGTTCTTCGGCCGACCTGGCTTTGGGGCGTCTTCCAAAGCATCACGACCATCCTGGAATCGCTTATACCATTCGAATACACGTGTACGTGATAAACAATCATCTCCATAAACTTTCTTCATTAATTCAAATGTCTCTGTAAAAGTTTTACCGAGCTTGACATAAAATTTAATATTAGCTCTTCGCTCCATTGTGTCTTTGTGACGGGATAACAAAAAATTATGTCTCTTTAAGAGCTATAACTTGACAATACGTTGATTAAAACAAATGAGGGCGGTCTCGTTTTGCAGAGTAGATATACAGCTTTCAAATGATACATTGTTTCAATAGATGGCGTTGATAGCTTTGTGCAAATTTAAAAAATTCCGGTGCTTCTCCGACATACTACATATGTAAGTCACTGTGCACTAGACCTAAGATTTCTTTTCTCTGATGGTTGACGTGGTAATTGATAGATTTTACTCTTTGCACATATTTTGAACGTTATATTCGTGCCAGTCAAATCTTCATTCATTCCCATTACCATACCTTGTACTTTCTCTACGTCATTGTAGTTTAAGTGTCATAATCTGTGGTTGTACCGTGAATTTGACACGTTCCCTGCCACGTGGAGCGTATACGCCCCACGCTGGACTTTCCGTTCAGGCCGGAAAAATGCTTATTAAAACAGGCGATATTTATAACAAAATTTTGTCAAGTAAAATAAAATTTATCGCTTTTCTGGTTAAAACATATTAAAATATACACTTTTTTTTTAAATTTATGGTTTTGCATTATCTAAATATTGTATAGTGTACTTCAAAAATGTATTGATTTAAACCACAAAAAAATACGTGGGTCGTATACGCCCCACAGTGGTTCATTTGGCCGAAAACCTGGCCAAAAAACCAAAATTTTTTTTCGCGATTTTCAAAATTTAGCAATTGCGTTTGATTTGTAACACATCAGAGCATCGTTTTCCATTGACAAAAATTTTTATTGAACAATACTCTTAGAGATATGCAGTGTCAAAGTTGGCACTTGAATAATGTAACGTTTTCACGTCGAAATTCAGAACACGTTTTCAATGTGAAATAATGGTACAATCAACTTTGCAAGTATTTGTTGCTATTCGTCATACTTTTAAATTATAAGTACCTTGGTTTCATTTTTTTATTTAATATTTTACAACTGCGATGGCACAGATTGCAAAACCCATACATTTTTTTCCTTTTGCAGAGGAAATAGTTGTGAAGTACGCAAAAGTACAAAGCGAATTTTTTTTTAAATTAAACTTTGAAGCTTCCCGAAGAAGTCCCCGTTGTAAAATTTTGCGACTTTTTGCGATTCTACGAGATATTCTTATTTGTTTGTCGCACGCGCCATGCTCGGGGAAATACGTTTATGACATACGGCCAGGCTATCGTGCCTTGGACAAACGAATAATGCTAATCCTTCACTAAGGTTACCCTTGTAATTAACGAAACGCTATATTTATTTCGTTCAGGTTAAAAATCAAAATAATTTTAAGCAAGCTGGTGGCCTCTTGTTCCAAAGCAACAATAGATAGCCGCGATCACCTCGACCGCATACCGTCATAAACCGAAAGATGTTTGACGTTTCGGCTGAAAATCTGGCTAGTTGCAGGTATGAGGGCTATATTTGTTTCTCACAATGTTCTATCAACCTCTTTCAGTCGAGATTTTCATTAAACAATGGAAAATTCGAAGATGGAATAGCTGTGATATGCTGGTATTAAGATAACGTGACTGTTGCAATAAATATCATTATAACTTTTGAAGGAAAAGGAATATCAGAATATATTTTTTTTTAAATTAAACTTTAAAGCTTCCCGAAGAAGTCCCCGTTGTAACATTTTGCGACTTTTTCCAATTGTACGCGATATTCTTATTTGTTTGTCGCACGCGCCATGCTCGGGGAAATACGTTTATGACATACGGCCAGGCTATCGTGCCTTGGACAAACGAATAATGCTAATGCTTCACTAAGGTTACCCTTGTAATTAACGAAACGCTATATTTATTTCGTTCAGGTTAAAAATCAAAATAATACTGATTTTCGTGCCGATTCGACAATTTTTCAATACTCGCATCCGCCATATTGAAGCCGCCATTTTGTTTTTGGAAATTCTGAGTTCAGATTCTTAATCAGCGACCGGAAAAACATAAGACTACTGATTTTCGTGCCGATCCGACAATTTTTCGATACTCGCATCCGCCATATTGAAGCCGCCATTTTGTTTTTGGAAATTCTGAGTTCAGATTCTTAATCAGCGACCGGAAAAACATAAGACTACTGATTTTCGTGCCGATCCGACAATTTTTCGATACTCGCACTTGCCATATTAGAGCCGCCATTTTGTTTTTGGAAATTTTGAGTTCAGATTCTTAATCAGCGACCCAAATAATACTAATACACCAATTTTCAGCTAAATTGAAAAACTCCTTGAGTTTTGGCCAGGTTTTCGGCCAAATGAACCACTGTGCGCCCCATGCGGCCTGAACGGAAAGTCTTTAAAAAATGGTTTGGCAGGGAACGTGTTAATAATGAATAGTTTTTGACAGTTTATTTGATATAGGTAACTGGTATATGATGTAGTGATATGTTATAATACAGCTGGCCAAATTTAAAATATTTTGACTGATCATTTTGATCGCTATTATTAAATAAATATTGGATTTTCGTATCTCTTGAAAAGATTAAGTGAAATAGGTGGTATATTGAGACTCGTTAGAAAATTTATTTAAACTAGTCCATCCCATGAGAGCATGTACAGTTCCTATTAGTTATGAATAATTAGTATTTAAAATAATATTAGTAGCAAAAAATTAGGCACTAAGAGATGAAAAAAGTTAATGTATAAAAGCCATCATGAACAATTTATCAGCTTCCCTAGAACAGCTTTTGCATTCACATCACTACGTTTAGTACAATTGTTGAATTTATGAAATTTTCCTGTTGCAACGTCATTAAAGTTCATACATTCTTTACAGAGTATTTTGGAAATAGAATTTAATCCAAGTCGTCTTGCAGTTATGAGATTTTTTAAATGAATATCTTTCTTACAAGAAGTACACGTTAAATTTTCAGCCAGTTCAGGGATTTCAACAACACGTCGACCGTTGGCTATGTCTCGTATGTAAGACGGCTTTTTTGCTGCAGACATTGCTGCTAATCTTTTAAGCTTTTCTCCACTACTTTTTTTTCATGAATTTTCACTTATATCTCATTACTTCTGACATTTTATTAATCTGAATTTATAATTTTTCATATTATAAAAACTAAGAGGTTAAATTTCTGCATATTGTCGCACTCATTCCAGACAGAGAAGAAAGACGTCGTTCTTCTCTCTTACAAGGAGAGGACCCCAACTGTCCGACTTCGATTTTAACGAGGCTTTGCAAGACGATAGCATGTAGGTCCCTAATGATATGTGTAAAATATTAGCCGTAGTTATGCAGTAGTTTTAAAGATATAAGCGATTAAAGTTCATCCCTATTGATATACTATAAATGTAAATTGGATTACAACAGCTGTGTTGGGTCAGTGGCAGCGGTTTAAGGCTTACTACCCGAACGTCCTACGTTCGAGTCCCCCATGACGGGTAATTTTTTTTTTCTATTTTAATTTGATAAAATTGCACACAATGCAGAATAACAATTATCGTACACTTGCAATGTATACATTTACATTATGTACGTTTCGGACCTCGCAAACTGTCTTTTTACAGCTTTTCGAAATATTTACTCTTCAAAGTCCTTGAAGACAATTCGAACTGTATATCTAGCTAAATAAAAGTTAGTTCATTTTAAACCGTTGGAGGAAGCATTAGTCGTGCGTTTTTTAAGGCGTACAATCTTAATTTTACAAGGCTTACTGCACAGTCCGAGAAAGCATCTGTTTCGGAAAGTTTCCGTTTTTTCAGCCACGCGGGTGCCACATTTCTTTACTTTTAATGGCCTAGGTCTCTGGAATCCTTACCCTGCAGTTTGATTTAATTCCGTATTTTCGATGTACTTTCAATAGCGATTGCCATGCAGCGAGCGTAGAATATAAGTCTGGAAACCATGTGTTTCGTGCGCAATTTCATCAAATTAAAATAGAAAAAAAATTGTCCGTCACGGGGACTCGAACGCAAGATGTTCGGCTCGTGAGCCTTAAACCGCAGTCACTACGCCAACACAGTTATTGTAACCAGATTCACATTTATAGTATACATACAGGTACGAACTTTAATCGCTTATATTTTTAAAACTACTGCATAACTACGGCTAATATTTTACACATATCATTAGGGACCTACATGCTATCATCTTGCAAAGCCTCGTTAAAATCGAAGTCGGACAGTTGGGGTCCTCTCCTTGTTAGTATCTAGAAAATAATGCAACGTTGCCAGATTGTATAAGACTACTTGGAATTGGTTAACGCGAGTACACGTTGAGCCAACATTTTTTGATAAAATACTCGACTTTTACATTTAAAAAATACCTACAATGACGATTGTTTTTGACATCTACCTTACCAGATAAACTTCCTTAACTATTATAAAATCGCGATAGAAATATCGTACTTGAATATAAGTATGAATTGAATAAGAGAGGTAATTGAATGTTAAAGGTTGTATCGCTACTGACTCTTCCAAAAATTAGAAGAGTCCTCTGCGAGCAGACTGTCCCCTTCCACCGACCGGTTGCGCCCCCAAGAATGTGGTTCACGCGCCCTCGGAAGTGGTGGTGTTTTTATGTAAATATAATAATTTACTAGGGAATTCCGAGAATGCGCGAAGATTTCGGCGGGATCGCTCCGCGTTTCTTGGAACTGGTGGAGGGGACAGCGGTCCATGCCCAGGGTGGCACGGGTCAGGTTGACCCTCGACGGAAGGCCTGCGTGCACGTGTAGGGCGGCAGGGGGTGACTTGTCGGCGCAGGCGAAGGTTTACGATACGGCTATTGCTATTGAGGAAACGAGGAGTGAGAGTGCGAACTTAATCTTAAGACTCTCACTCCCTTTGTATTTGCTATTCTTGCATTATTTTAATAGAGTATGTTCATTTCATGACCTTCAATGTTTCTGCACAAGAATACATACGTATTAACACTATTCCTACCAGGACCGGTCAAATGACCGTTTTTAAAATTTCGACTAGAATTTCCTATATACAACGTAAGTCAATCGCCTTTAAACTTCACGACTTTTCCTCAAGCATACGTATAATACATTTTTCAATATTCACTTCTGATGAGCAGGATTTTACCGCAGTGTAAAGAAACAGTAATTGACAACCACAACGTTCCACTTTATTACTTAATACAGTGGATATGTAATAGATGAAAAAACGTGTTACAATGGGTTATATTCAGACAAGACAATATGGAGAACGGAAGTTCAGTCTTTTGTACAGGGTGTTTCAAAAATATTTGTCATGGCTTTCAGGGGTTGTTCTACACCTCTGGATCGATGGAGATTTGCGAAAAAAACTTGCCGCAAAATTCGGGAAAGGGTAGCACATTTTTTTTATTGGCTCATCGTATTCGTCTTGTTACGCAGGTAAAATGTCTGAGTGGAACCGTGGGTTAGAAACGAACCGTTCTCTCGCAAATTTTTTACCAAATTTTTTACCTTTTACCAATTTTTAATTTTCATGCAGTAAGTAAGAATTTGGAGTTTCTCTAACATTTAAATAGCAATTGACGTATTATAAACATTAAATAAATAAATAAATAAATAAATAAATAAATAAATATTTTATATTTGTAAAATATTTTTACAAATGTAAAAGTATCTAATAATTCATACCTAACTCGCAATATTTTTTATATTTAAACGAGGATAATTTATGTATTTTCCTTGGTGAATGCTTAAATTCGATAATACAGTGAGAACGGTGGAGACGTAACTTATGCGCCTCACGGTCCTGAGTCCAAAAAATAGAAAACGTAAAACTCATTCAGTAAAATTAATTTTTCAAATGTAAAAATATTTAATAATGAAGTATATTAGTTTATTTAATGTGAAATAGTGGGTATTGCGTATAATTTTCGATCATCAAAGTCTACACTTATTTGTGTATTGGTCATGAGTAAACATCGGTTTTTTATTTTCTTTGGTATGATACACTGTTGCAAAAAATCTGAAAAAATTACAGTCAATTGTTTATAGCAAACTTGAGAAACTGTGAAAATATAAACGTGGTCACATCAATAACTTAGCAAAAAATATAAACAATTGTTGGTTTTTAATTGTTTTAACTGCCGTACACTACTCGTAAAAATCTGAAAAAATGACACATTAATAATTAGGGTACTATGCAGGTACTGTAGAAATATAAAAGTGGTCACTTCATATTTGCAATAAAAAATTAATGTTTATACACTTTTTAAATTTTGTAAAAGTCGATTTGCCAACCAAAAAATCTGACAAAATTCCAGACTATGCACACCGTTGGGTATAATATGTGTGATTTTTTTCAGAATTTTCTATCAAGCCAAACGGGAGAAATCGAGCAAAAACCGTAAAGTACGTTTCACCCTATAACTACCCCTACGGTAGGGGTACCGGGTTTATACTTTGCAGGAAGGGTTTTTCCAAAGAGCCCTACCGAATGGTATGCCTCAAAGTTAACACTTTGGCGGCCGCACGTCTCATCAAAATTTGTTTGCTTGGCGCCGATAGGACTGTTTCAGATCATTCCTCTTGTCATAAATCGTCAAGTTTTACTAATCTTATCGTCAATTCTCTTGAGTTCTTAATCCTGTACCTCTATTTTCATGAAATTTCGAGGATATATATATATATGTAAATATATGTAAAATTTTTTTGTTTTATATATTTCTTTATTTATATTTTCTTATTTATATTTTGCGCAGGACACCACTGTAGTGTCGCCGGCCGTCAGGCAATACTTTGCGAAGGTCACCTCTGCGGTGTCGCCGGACGTCATAGTGTTAATTACCTTTGGGGGCACTTTTGCCATCTTTATCCGGCTATACCCTTTGTTGGACAGTGTATTCGGACGCCTCAGAACATTTAACTTTATTGATATATATCTTTACAAATTATGAAAATAATCGCTCGGTTATTTTTTATTATGTTAAGTTGGTTATTACAGACAGCCAAAAAACATGATGAATTGTTTTATAATTTTGATATTATATTATACAATAAATATTGAATGTAGTAACGTCTGCTTTATGCATTATAAAAATATTCGGACACAGAGCCTATTTCTCGCTTAACTAATTCTGAGAAATATCGTAGTCCAATGTTTACGTCTCTAATGTTTACATTCCAATAACGCAACTATTCTAACAATAAGTCAGCTTAAGACAAGAAATTGAACACTAAACATCGATATTTGAAACTGCCACGGAAGCGAAGTTTTGATAAACGCCAATAGTTATTTAGAATTACGAAAAAGGAAAAACCCATCATGAAATAGCAGAATTATTAAACTTAGAAAAAGAGTACCGTAGGAGACATTCTCATGAAGTATAAACAAGAGGATCGAGTTTAAGGCCCAAAAAGGTCGTCCACCAATTCTTGTTTCTAGAGACAAGCGGAAAATACTAAGAAAAATTAAAGAAAATCCACAATTAAGTGCACGGAAATTAACGGTGGAAATATACCAGGTAAGTGGAAAAAAGCTAAATCCCCAAACTGTTCGAAGGGCTATTGTTGACGATCTCTTTATTGCGGGAACTACACCCAGAATGCGTACAACGCACAAGAAACAAAAACTAGGTGGCAGCATGCCTCCGACACATGTCTTGGACGCGCGAAAATATGACATATAATAGTATCAAACAAACAAAAAAAAGAGTTATATTTCTATTTCACATCATCGAACACTTTCCCTTGAAATAGAAATATTTACAAAAAAAAATAAAAGAGAGGTATTATTTGTAGTAGTCTTATCACTTAAGGAGGGAAAACTGTCGGCGGTAAAACGATTCACACTCAGGATGAACTAAAATTATAACAAGAGTATATTTATAACAATTTTTTACAGTAGAGAACATAAGGTGGTTTCACTAATTGCACATAAGGTTTTGGTCACTTCGCCAAACGCGTCGCGACTACCTTCGCACGCGTCTCCTTGACGACCACGTTTTTTCTGCACGCATCGCGCTCAGCAACGTCGCGCCGACGCATGCGCTTACTTTGTTTCGGCCGTAACCTAAAGGCACATTGGCACCTAACATAAGGGCTAGTCCGAATTGGTACATAAGTTGTCTACACCCGAGTCGAAATATTTGGTATTACTTTGACATTGAATACATTGCTAAGCAGCAATGTAACCAATGTCAAAATAAGACCAAATACTTCGACTCAGGAAATGTAAAACATCAACTTAATTTCACATTGTTGATACGTGAAATTTCCATTTTCACTATGAGAATGTCATTTTAATGTGACATTAAGTTGATCTTTCTGACATTGCTGCTAATGTAGGAAATGTGAAAGGAATGTACATAATAGTAATATGGATTTCTTTTGATTATTTGTGGACAATTATAATAAAATTAATTTTATACGTTAAACTTTGTTACTGTTAATTATAGTTTCATTTTAATTAATTAACTAATTAACAGTAACAAAGTTTAACGTATAAAATTAATTTTATTATAATTGTCCACAAATAACCAAAAGAAATCCATATTACTATTATATACTTATCTGTTGGCGTGCTTATCGAATAAAATAATTTAATTATCTTCTTGTTGACGGAAAAAATATTTATTGAAATAATTAAGTGTTAATAATTCCAGTAACAATAATTATTTCTTTTTAATCAGCCTCTTATTTTTGAGATAAGTCCTTCTATTCGTTATCACTTGGTTGATTTGATGTATTATTCTGCTTCTGGGTACATCAGGATCAAATTGTGACACCATGTGTATATATCTATATTAATAAGGAACAGTACTATATAATTCCTATAAATACAAAAGAAATTGAATAAATTCGTTAATTTGTAATTATCGTATTGTATTTTTTTTAAATCACACCTGTATATCATCATAGTTTTACTTAACTATATAAAATTTAACATAAATTAGCTTAAATTCAATGAGAAACTTTATATAAATGAAATGGCTGTTAAAAACTTATTTTTGTAATTAAATAATCATTTATGCAGTAAATATTGACTTATTAACTATTAACTACATTAATTTCACATAAGTCATGATTAATTAATATTCCTGTACACCAAATCTTATAGTTGCATTGATTGCATTAATGTTTCCAATTTATTTTTAATATTAACTTCACATTGACTACATTTCTATGGTTTTCTTGATTGATATTAACTTCACATTGACCACATTGCTATGAAAAGTAAAAATCCATAGCAATGTAATTAAGGTGAAGTTAATATTAAGAATTTTGAGAATTAATTTCAACCAATGTATTCAATGTGAAAAGAAGGTCAAACTAATGTATTTAATGTGAAAAAAAGGCCAAACTAATGTATTTAATGTGAAAAAAAGATGATACCAATGTATTCAATGTCAAAGTAATACCAAATATTACGACTCGGGCAGTTCGGCCAGCCTGACGGAATGATCGCCCTCGATCATCTTCTGGCCGGATTACCTAATGTAGTAATAATATAAATGAAATGATAAACAATGGACAAAGTCTTACATAAGCATTCTCGAAATCCAAACTAAAAATAACGCTTAATCGTAATGGTTACAATAAAAGGAGAATCAATCTTTTTCTCCACCGATTCAGAATTTCATATTTTCTACCGAAGAAATTCCTTCGAAAGGTTGTTGCGTTAACTGATGCCCGTCTGGATCGCAAATAACATAGCGATCGTTATCTAGAACGCGCTTTATCGTATAAGGTCCTCTAAATTTGGGTAATAATTCTTTTGTTTATTCCGGGTGTTACATCAAAATTCTTTATCATAACATAATCTCCTACTCGATATTGGGTTGGTACTTTGTGTTTCTTATCATAGTAATGTATGTTATATTCGTTAACCTTTCGAACGTTTTCCACGGCTTTATTTTTATTCTCATCAATATTTCGCGGTTCATGATGGTTGGATTCTAGAATTATTCTTAAATTATCACTAATCCTTCCCATCTGGTTTACACCAAATAATAATTTAGCAGGTGATTGTCCGGTTGATCGATTTATACTGTTATTGATAGCAAACTCGACATCGGCTAGAACCTTATCCCATCCAGACAAAGAATTTGTCAACTTCGCAAGTATGGGCGTCAAATCTCGATTAATTCGCTCGTTCTGCCCATTTGCATGTGGAGTTGCAGTTGCGGTTAATACATGTTGAATATTATTTTCTTCCAAAAATTCCTTAAACTTATTCGAGGTAAATGCGCAACCCCGGTCTGAAACTATTTTTCGAGGTTTACTATAAGTCGAGAAATAAGTTTTTAAATACTTAATAACTTCTTCTACGCCCGTACTGACAGTGGGATAGAATTTCACAAATTTCGTAAAACCGTCAATGATTTCGAATACATATTTTTGACGATGGCACGTTCTTTCTAAAGGGCCATAATGATCTATGTGTATACATTGAAATGGCAAACTGCCTTTATCTGGGCAATGCAACTTTCCTTCGACTTTGCTGGTATTCGTGCTGTATGTAATACATTTCAAACAATTTGCTATAAATTTTTGTACCTTGGCTTTTGCATCAGGCATCCAGTAAATGCGCGTTAGATAACTTACAGTTTTATTGATACCTTGATGGCTAATTTCTTCGTGGCTTGCTCGAATTACATTTTCTTCCATTGAAGTTGGAACATAAAAAAGTAATGCGGTTTTTGTTTTGCGATAAACCAATCCATTGTTAATCTCAAAAAATTTATCTTCGCCTTTTGTCAGTTTGTCTTTGATTTCGGGATCTAACTCTTGGAGTAATTCCAAATTTCGCTCTAAACTATTCTCCGCAATAATTAATACATTATGATGTTCCCTACTTAAGGCATCGACATGTTGCATTTGTTTACCTGATCGATGTTCCAGTGAATAATTATTGTTGGATGTGATACATTTCTATTTATAAGGTTGGCAATAATGCTCAGTGCAAGTGTGGCAGTCCTGCCTAAACGCTCGTCATAAGAGACAAGATTAAGAAAGCACGCAGTGCGGTAAGACACGTGTTAGAAGATAAGAAGTATAAAGTTCATAATATAGAATTAAGTATTATTAAATATATATATACAGTTAAAAGAGTGTCAACAAATTAACATGGTAGCAGATTGGTGGTTTTGTTTAAGAAAAGAAGTAAGTTAAATAAGGTGAAAAGCTTTGAGAATCAAAAAAGTTAGCATCGAGCCGGCAAGCCAAAATGTCGTACATGAAGATAGATGATATAACAATACCAATCTTCGATGGCTCTGAATACTCCAACTGGAAAAGAAGAATCCTAAAGTTTCTGGAGTTCAAAAAATGCAAAGAAGTTGTCATGAGAAGCAGAATTGCAACGGACAAAGAAGAAGAATGGACACAAGCGGATATAAAAGCAACAAATTATATATATAGCGCAATTACCAATAAACAATTGGAATACATTGGAGATCTACAATCAGCCTATGAAATCATAAAAAAGTTTGACGAAATGTATTTGAAGGAGTCTACAGCTCTGCAGATTGTGTGCAGGAATAATCTCGAAAGCATAAAGATGAAAGATTTTCAAGAAATAACGAACTTCTTTGACGAATTTGAAAAAGCCGTTAATGAACTCAAGATGGCGGGTGCAAAAGTAGACGAACAAGAAAAGCTACGATATATGTTGAGGGCGCTGCCGCCAAATTTTAGTCACATTGGTGATCTAATAGATGTCCTACCAGAACCGGAAAGAACAGTCGAATACCTAAAAGGAAAAATAAAGTTAAAAATAATACAACAGAAAAAGTGTTCGAGTAAAACAGAAGAAGAGCAGTCTAAGTCAAGTGTGTTCACATCAGATGTTCGAGGAAAATGTTTCCAGTGTGGCAAGTTGGGTCACTACAAAAAAGACTGTCATCAGTTCAACTTCAAGCCGAGAGGTCGTGGCGGTAAATTTCAACGGTGGCCACGTGTTCGAGGTACACATCATGGCGGATACAGAGGATATAATGGCGGTGCAGCAAACATATCATGGAGTCAAAATCAAGGCAACGAGGCACCTTAGAGCAGCAATACCTTTATAGCTCAAGTAAATACGTTAAAGAGTACGAAAAACAACCTAGATGATGAAAATAAAATTATTTGGATTTTAGACAGTGGATGCACTGATCACGTTATAAATGATGATAGGTTATTTGCAAATTTCATTGTTTTAAAAAATCCTGTTGATGTTAAATTGGGTGATGGTAGAAATTTAAAAGCCACAAAAATAGGCAAAGTAACAACAGATTTTGATGTCTTCGGCAAAAAAAACGAAATTTCATTGTTAAATGTTTTCTACGTAAAAGAAATGAAACAAAATTTGATAAGTTATTCAAAAGTAACCGAACAAAACAAAATAGTGTCACAGGGTAATATGTCAAAAGTTTACAATAAAAATAATGAGCCGATAGCAATTGCTAAAAAGAAAGAAAATCTATATCTTATGGAAAGTCACGTTAATCAAAATAGTACTGTCAATAAAGAAATAAGTGCAGGTCTTGCTAAGAATACAAACACTAAAATGTCGTTAAAAGAAAAGTGGCATCGTACATTAGGTCACGTAAATTTTAAATATTTGGATACTCTTTGTAAAAATGAATTACTGCATGGATTACCAAAAGAATTAGAGTCAGAATTCATGAAATGTGCAGTATGCATTGAAAGTAAAATGCATAATAGTCCTTTTCACAATACTAGAAAACGTGCCAAAGACATATTGGAAATAGTCCATACAGATTTAAATGGGCCTCATACAACGACAGGTTATTCAGGTGAAAAATATTTTCTAACCTTTATAGACGACTACAGCAAATTAGCAAAAATTTATTGTATCAAATCAAAGTCGGAAGTCTACAATTGTCTTGTTGATTATGTAAATCAAGTAGAAAACTTAACTAATAAAAGAGTTAAGGTGTTAAGATGCGACAATGGTAAGGAGTATATAAATTCAAATGTATTTAACTTCGCTAGAGATAAAGGTATATATGTAAACCCTAGTCCTCCTTATGTACACGAACTAAATGGAGTTGCGGAAAGGTATAATAGGTCAATAATGGATATGGCTAGATGTTTGCTTGCAGAAGCTAGAGTAGATAAAATATATTGGCCAGAAATAGTAAAAACAGCGGCTTATCTTAAAAACAGATCACTCGCCAATACGCAAGAAATAAAAACACCTTACGAAATATTTTTTAAAGTAAAACCGAGTGCTAAATATCTGAAAATGTATGGCAGTAGAATATTTGTAAGAGTACCGGAGCAATTGAGAAATTCTAAGTGGGATAACAAAGCTAAACAGGGAGTATTATTGGGATATTCCGATGTAGGGTATAGAGTATTAATTGAAAACAAAATTATTGAAGCTAGACATGTGGACGTTATAGAAAAGGATGTGAAATGTATATGCTTTAGTGATGATGCAAATGCGAATGAGAATTGTAAAATAGATGAAAGTGATGAAACGTATCAAAATCTAAAAACCTTAAATACTGCTGAGCCTGAGGGAGAAATATTAAATAAAACAAATGAAAAAGGTGATAATCAAGAACCAGAAATAGAATTAAGACGATCAAACAGGACTTCAAAACCCAATAGTCGATATTTTAATGATAATGTAGTTCAATATGTTTATGTTAATTTTTGTAATGCGATAGTTCCAAATACATTCGAGGAAGCGATAAATGATAAATACTCAGATCAATGGAGAAATGCTATGGATAAAGAAATTAATAGCTTAGAACAAAATAACACTTGGATATTAGTGGATAGACCTAAAAATAAAAATGTCATAGATGTTAAGTGGATTTTTAAAAGGAAAAATGAACTAAATTATAAAGCTCGACTAGTAGTTAGGGGTTTCCAACAACAAGAATTTACTGATAATATTTACTCTCCAGTTGTCAAAATGCAAACCTTAAAATTGTTGCTAGCAGTGTGTTGTCAGTATAAGTTTGTAATAGAACAGATGGATGTCGAAACAGCATTTCTGAATGGAAAAATTAGCTCCGAAGTATATGTAAATCAACCAAAAGGATATGAAGATGGTACAAACAAAGTTTATAAATTAATCAAATCATTATATGGATTGAGAGAAAGTCCTAGATCTTGGTACGAATGCTTCAATAAATTTATGGAAGAATTAAACTTTGTAAGAAGCAATCATGATTATTGTTTATATGTCAAGTGTGTAGAAAATGAGTACGTCTTCATATTACTATTTGTTGATGATTTATTGATAAGTAGCCAGTGTCAAAAGGCGATTCAAGAGGTAAAGAAGAGATTGCTAGAACGTTTTAAAATGCGTGATATGGGTAAAATTGGTACATACATAGGAATAGACATAGACTATCAAGTAAAAAACGGCGTAATGACCCTGAGTCAACAAAAATATATAGAATCTCTAGGTGTAAAGTATAATCTTGAAAATACTAAGTTATATGACACTCCAATGGAAGTTAATCTAAAACTAGAACCTGCAAAAGGGTTAAATGCAAATATTCTATATAGAAATTTAATTGGAGAATTGTTATATATCAGCACTGGAACTAGACCAGATATCGCATATTGCGTAAATTATCTAAGTAGATTTCAAAATTGTTACGACGAAACGCACTTTAAGTATGCACTTCGAGTTTTAAAGTACCTGTATGCGACAAAAGATTTAAAATTAATATTTAAGAGAAATGTAAATGCAGAAGTTTTAGACTGTATGGTGGATGCCGATTGGGCTGGAGATAACATAGATCGAAAGTCCACATCAGGATATCTAATTAGAGTTTTTGGAAACACAGTGTACTGGAAGTCGCATAAACAAAATTCAGTTACAAAGTCATCAACTTTTGCAGAATACGTTGCATTATCCGAGGCAGTTACAAATGTAACCCAATTGAGTGATATGTTAAAAGATACATTTAATGTGAAAGTGAATAGGCCAATTAAGATTTATGAAGACAATTCAAGTGCATTAACAATTGCGAAACATGGAAATTTTACGAAAAATTCGAAACATATCGAAGTCCAATATCACTTTGTTAACGAGAATTATGAAAAGGGCAATATAGAAATTGTGAAGATAAGCTCCGAGAATAACATTGCCGATGTCTTTACTAAGGCTCTATCCAAAGAAAAATTTTTTAAATTCAGAGGATTATTAAAACTACACTAAATAAATAATAAACATAAATGTAAGGAAGCGTGTTGGATGTGATACATTTCTATTTATAAGGTTGACAATAATGCTCAGTGCAAGTGTGGCAGTCCTGCCTAAACGCTCGTCATAAGAGACAAGATTAAGAAAGCACGCAGTGCGGTAAGACACGTGTTAGAAGATAAGAAGTATAAAGTTCATAATATAGAATTAAGTATTATTAAATATATATATACAGTTAAAAGAGTGTCATTAATTAACAATTATAATTCCGCAAAATAAGTGACCATCTTAAAACTCGCGGATTGACTTCCTTACGTTCCAATGTTAATTTTAGACTATTACAATCCGTGATAATTTTAAACTTTATCCCTTGCAAGTAAATTCGGAAACGCTCTAAAGAATAAATTATGGCGAGAGCCTCTAGTTCAAAACTATGATAACGGGACTCAGCCGGTGTAGTTCTCTTACTGAAATAACTTATAGGGTGAAATTTGCCATCGGCTTGTTTTTGCATTAATACTGACCCGTAACCACTTTTGCTCGCATCACATTGCAGTTCTGTCTCTGCACTTGGCGAATAGATTGCCAATACAGGTTCGGAAATTAAAATCTGTTTTAATTTTTCGAAACAATTTAAAGCTTCTTCGTCCCATTTAAAATTTGTGTTGGACTTCAGTAACTCGTATAACGGCTTTGAAATAATGGCAAAATTTTTAATGAATCTCCGGAAATATGAAACCAAGCCAAGAAAACTATGAAGTTCTTTGAAATTCCTGGGAGGCGGAAAATTCACTACTGCATCTATGTTTTCGACTCCCGGCTTTATACCATTCGTGTTAATCCGGCATCCTAAATAATTTATTTCTGCCAGCAAGAATTCGCATTTAATAAATTTTAGTTCCAAACAATTTTGCACCATAAGTATCAAAACTTCTTTTAAAATTTTCAGATTGTCTTCGATCGTTTGGGTAGCGATTAATATATCATCTAAGTAAATCAATATTTTCTGCTGGTCGATAAGAGAACGAAACACCGCGTTTATAAACCGCATAAAAAAAGACGGTCCATTAGATAAGCCGAAAGGCATTTTAACATATTCGTATTGACCCATAAAAGTAACAAAAGAAGTATACGGAATTGAAGTCTCTTTCAAATCTAAACGCGTGAAATAAGTTTTATCTCGAAGATTATCGATAGGATCATCTATACGCGGTATGGGAAAGTTATCTCGCAATGTTAACTTATTTAAATCTCTGTAGTCCACTGCCATTCTATATTCACCCGACTTCTTTTTAACTAAAACGATGGGGCTACTATACTGCGAAGTGCTCGGTCTAATTATTTCTCGCTCTAACAAATCGTGAATTATTTGCGAGACAGCTTGTTTCTCCACATAAGAAAGACGTCTCGGGTTGTAGTAAAACGGTTGGTGGTTTGGTTTAAGGACGAGTTCCATTTCTAAATTCGTTTTGGGTACTTTCGGTCGTTCCGGTTTAACGTAATGTTCATCTATAATCGTTCGCACACGTTCCTGTACATCCCAAGGCATGTCTTTGTTTACATTAATATTAGTCGAATCAGGTGAAACCTCGCTTACCGCTATTTGAAAAATTTCAGGGACACCAAGCTTTGGCTCTGGTAATTTCTTGCGTATCTCTACAGTGTCACTAAGTACTATTTCTATTTCCGGATTTCCAATCAAATCTCTACCCAATAAACATGTGCAACTCATCGTGGTTTTCGGAACAACATAAAAATTAATCGGCAATTCCAAATCCTTTTTTCGTACCGTTTGCAAAAGTCTACCCAAGATTGTGATTTTACTCTTATTTACTCCTTCGAATTGTAATGAATTTACATATGGCTCAAGGCATATACCATTTGGTAGCGAATCAATACTTATTGTTAGCAATGAAATTGGGCTTCCTGTATCAAGAATCGCAACATTCTCACCTATATCCAACTCTACTTGCACAACATAAGAGGGTACAACCTTCGGTTCGACGAGATGTGTTATATTATCTTCTACCGACGATCGAGAGTCATCGCAACCGCTGAACGTCTCGGACAATTCTTCTTTTGATGTTCCGCCGATCCGCAGACGTAACAGGATCCACGTTCCCACTTTGGCTTTGGGCACTGTGTTGCCACGTTGTCGTCGAACCGCACAAGACGATTTGAGTTTGTATATTTTATTTAAAAAACAGTAAAGTATTACAATATGCTGATACAAGTTTCAAACGGGTATAGTGACGGCAGGACGAATCGTGTTATTACTGTTTTGTTCCTCCAGAAAGTCCTCTTTTTATATTAGTATGAACAGTGGGAGTAGGGATGGTTTTAGGGGAGGAAAAGCTAGAGGTGGACAGTTGGAGAGGGAACTTAGCTAGGACCCTTTCGATAGTGATCCAGCATTCGGCGATTGTCGATAGGAGAAAAGGTCCATCCGGTTTGGAACATGGAAAGCGAATTAGAATAATGGGATAGATGGAATTCCGGAGATAAAGATAAGGATGTGGATAGATTTATTATTATGTAGTGGTCCTTGGGAAAGTCGGTTGGGGCCGGAAGAGGGCCTCCTAGTATTGGAAGGAATGTTAATGGGGAGTTTTCCTAGGAGGATATTTACGACACCTCCCCCCTTATTGAAGACCTTTGTCTACGATCTGGAGAAAAGGTCTCGAAAGCCCTTATTTAGAGAGGCAGATTCGGCTAATCGAGGAACGTTGGTATATGTAACATGTTGCGTAGGAGCATTATTGTTAAAGCTACAGTGTGAGTAGCAGTTACCCACTAATGATCTCACTACATTGATCAGCGCTTTGAAGAATCCGATTTTAGCAAGGAAGACGAACCATAGTCCCGAAAGGGCTGCATATCCGGCATACGACAAGTACTCGAAAAATTTTTCTTTCCAAGTTTTTAGACGCTGATGATGAATCGTTTTCTCGGATATGTCTTGCAATTCGTCTAGTGTTCGTCCGATTGATTGTAGTTCCTCTGGTTCTATATGCGGATTCTCTATAACATTTAGGGGAATATCGCTTTCTGATATATTCAGCTCTGGTAATTTGATTCTAGTTGCTACAATTTGGTAACCGTTCGTTTTGTTACTGCTTATGACGTTGTTTGGTTTCAAAGTGGCTGAAAGCGAGATTCCGCTACAATCGGGTGCCAAGGTCAATATAAAATTATGCTTAAGTTCTACATGTCTAGGTATTCTATCGGAACAAAGTATATGCAGCATTTCTGATTTTGGAGCTATGCCGATCCATTGGTTCCCTGTTTGTAACTGTATCCAAACAGTGTTCCGAATTCGCATATACTTTGTTTCACAATTAGTGGATTCGTGTTTGGTCAGTATGTTAGTTAAACAATTGTCTTGAAAGTGCGTGGTGTAACCGGGTGCGTAGCGTTTAATAACTAGTTGCCCTTTCAATTTTTTCGCGTTTGCAACATCGGATGTTGTAATTGGCATAAACGAAAGCCGTAATGTATCTAATAGTATAAGTCGTTGCTGTGTGTTTAATATAGAATGAAACATCCATCCGTGAAGCGGAAGGGATATGACTTTGGCTAGATTATATATTTTTTCTTCCAGCAACGGGACTTTTATTTCTAACAGAGCACGCTTTCCGTTAAGTGCTATATTTACTTCGCAAATGTCTATTAACGCCATATAATATGTTTCCTTAAGAGGTACTGGAAAATTATCTACGTCTTCATGTTTTCGAAGTATTTGAAACAGTTGTTCCGGTGGTAATACATAAGGCTTAATTATTCCGTGCTTAGCGTCGAACGTTAAGTCTTCTATTCTACGAACTTGTTCGCGTAAGTCGCTAATACTAGACTCTAAATCTAATATACTTTCATCGATCTGTATATTCATTTCGTTTGCTTTCGATAGATCTCTCAACGAATTGAACTGCCTGTTGATTGACTCTATCTCATTATGAGTTTTATTAAATAGAAATGCATTTGTTTTCATTGCAGTTAATATAATGCTGGTTTGGTTACGCACGTAATGTACTATCTTTTCCTGATCTGCGTAAAGCTTATCGAGTTCGTCGTTGTAATATTGTGCGTCTGATGCGTCGAGAGTACCAAAAAGTGTTTTAGTGATTGTTCCTACGAAGTCAAAAATTCCGCGCCGAACACGCGAGGAGCTGCTATCAATATCCGCAGTGTATAATGCATTGCGAAGCTCTCCACGAATGTGGTCGAAATCTGATACACGTTTTATTAAACGATTACGCGAGGAACACGTGAATTTTGTACCCGATAATTCTCGAAGGCATATCCCGGTTAAGACGCGTTGATATAAATCCTCGATAGCTTTTAGATCGGCATCGACGTGTGCGAAATCGTAACCAATAACTATCTTCCACTGTTCATGATTCATCCTCACTTGATTTAGATGTTCAAGAAAGATAGTTTCCTGGTCGCTGAGTGCAGTAAGTTTATATTTGTCGTCGGCTTTTTCCGCTGGTGCAGAATGCGTAATCCTTAGCATGGCCATGGTCGTTAAGTATAATAGGGCAATCATAAGATTCTTGTTACATTTCCTCATCTAGAATTAATTGTGAAGGAGCTTTAAATAACTTAACATTTGTCCTATGATGAGTAACCGGTTTTCCGCTGTCATTGACCTTGATCGAATGATCATTAACAATTTCCGTGACTACGAACGGTCCTCGCCATCTATCTTCCAATGGTTTAGAATTATAATTTCGAATAAGGACTAGGTCACCTTTCTGTATTTTTTCAAGATGCTTGTAAGACGTGGAGGGTTGTTGTGATTGGAGGTACTCGATTGTTTCTATTAATTTATTTTCATGTTGGAACTTGAGATTGTCTACCTGCTGTTTGAGAGTCAGGTATTCGTCTTGTTCATCGAAGATGCTATTGGGTTCGTAACCTAATTGTAGTTCAAATGGTGTGTATCCCGTAGCGCGATTAGTGGTGCAATTATAACTGAGCATCGCCTTGGGAAGGAGTAGGTCCCATGGATTTTCCGCGGTTTGATAACAACGAATGTACTCTTTTAAGATAGCATGAGACCTTTCATTTTTCCCATTAGATTGAGGGTGATAGATTGAGGTTAATACATGTTTGGCCTTCATAAGGTTACAGAACTCTGTAAATTCCAGAGATGTAAATTCCCCTCCATTATCTGTTAAAATCTCCTTAGGTTTTCCAAAAATTCGTAACCACGAAGCCCAGAAGGCTTGTATCACGACTGCGGTCGATTTATCAATAAGGGGTTCGCACATTATGTATCTGGTTAAGTAGTCCTGTATTACTAGAATGTATTTGTTTTTGCGTGACGTTTCGTCTAAGGGCCCTACTATGTCGAGAGATATTTTGTCCGTAGGTTTGGTCGGAATGTCCGTGACTTGCGGAATGTACAGGGTGTTTCAAAAATATTTGTCATGGCTTTAAAGGGTTGTTCTACACCTCTGGATCGATGGAGATTTGCGAAAAAAACCTGCCGCAAAATTCGGGAAAGGGTAGCAAATTTTTTTTATTGGCTCATCGTATTCGTCTTGTTACGTAGTCAAAATGTCTGAGAGGAACCATGGGTCAGAAACGAACCGTTCTCTCGCAAATTAACTTTTAATTCGGCCTTCTCGATTAAAATTTCGCCAATGGTTGAAGCAGAGGCGACGTAGACAAAGTTAGAAAATGGGGCACTGTGTCACCGAACTCTCGAAGAGAAGCACAAGTGTTTATGTTCTTCTCCACGGGTGGGCCCTTGAGTGAACCCGACACCGAACGCAGGTCATTGACGTCTTCCTAGCCTCCGAAAAGTTACATCGGAAGATTTCGTCTGAAACCGAGTCATTTTCACCACCTCGATACAGACAGGCGGGTAAAAAAATACGCATTAAGTATTTCTTGATCTACCTATAAATAAGTAAATTTAATAAAAATCGGCGTTCAGATGGTCAACGAAGACGAAGGCGATATCACGGAAGAAAGAGGTGTAGGGACGACGGTTTACGATCCGGTCTCCGCCATTGTTCGACTACGGACGGCCGACTCTGCTTTGTTAACTATTTTTAATTTAGCAAGTTTTTCGTGCTTCGGGTCTCGAAGGTCTAGAACTGTCCACGGTGGACAGGGGCCAGGTCGTCGGCCACCGAAAAAGAGAAACCCTATTGTCTGCGAGGGAACTTCGCTACGAGGCGGCTGTGCCTCGAGGAGTGTTCTCCAGATGCGAATTTTTTCATACCAATAGACCCCTATGGTTTACGGACGTCTCGGGGCAAGCTCAACAATTTTACGGGAACCGCTTAGACAAGGATAAAAGTTAAGTTTCCGTTACTCTCGAAAAATGAGATTAGAGAGAGAAGAATTATTTGAAAGTGTAGGGACGACTGACATTTTAAATGTCCTAACCCGGTCGACTTCCGGAATCTTTCGTTTATGACCCCTTTGTTCCGCTAGTCGGCGATGATCGAAGAAACACTCTCGCACCAATTTTCCAAAGACTCGTAGCAAGAGAGGTAATGCCAAATGCACAATTCTTCAATGCTCTCGCACTGTAGTCACTCGTTCGCATATGGCTGCCAAATGTTGGCTTAACAGTTTACAGAATTGCAGCGCCCGCCAGCAGAAGAAGGACAAACTTTCGCTTACTTTACTTCCAAATGCCTTTTTAGTACTAGATATCCGGTCTTCGTCTTCCCTGACCATCTGGCAACGGATCATATCGAAGCTGCAGGCGCCAATTTTTACGAGACTTTAGCGTGTTCATTTGAAGAATTAATAAAGACAAAAATATTAAAGCGAATGCTTTTTTCGAACCGCACTGCTACGTCTCTCGATGACAACTACGATTGTTTCTATCGTCCAGATGTATAAAACTTTATTGGAAATCTATAGTACAATGTCCATAGAAACAGAAAATGTAATACTTATTTGAAAAAATAATTTGCAATAGTTAATTAACAGTCCTCAAAGTTATACTTTCCGTAGATTGCTTTTACACGCTCCCATCATGCTCTAGACATTTTCGTCAATTGTTTTATAACGAAAAGTTAGAATGGAACTTGCGTATATGTATTCTTATCTCCACTTATTTGGGATATGTTTAAAATTTTTGAAACTGTAACTGTTTTAAATTCGTAGATTCTAATCAGTGCAAATTTAACAGCATCTAGGAATCCGTTGGACCTCTCCCGCAAACAGCTGTGACAGGGTGTCCCGAATTGCTGCCGATCCCTTCTACTGCTCCCCACTGCTGCGAACTGCCCACCACTGCTCTTCTCTGCTCTCCAGTCGTGTCATGTCCGGCGAACGAAGGGATTCTACGTTTTTGATTCTGGTCTTCGTCCGATCTATCGTGTTCCAAACATTCTGCTAAAAAAACTCACGCACTGCGTTTGTGTTATAAATCGGTGCACCGTCGTGTATGAAATATAGCGAACGCCGTTCCTGACGTGGTATCTCTTCGCGCAATACATATTCTCGGAAGTTGCGATCGAAGAAATCGCAGGTATGTCGCACTTGTCATCCTTGCGGGCATAAAAATTGGTCCAATTATCGTGTGCCCAACGATTCCTGCCTAAACGTTGATTCTAAATCGTCCTTGCTGGAATTTTTACACTCCTGCATTCGGATTTTCAATAGCCCGAATCCGGGCGTTTTGCCGATTCAAAATATTTGAACTTCAGAAAGAACTTTCGTCCGTGAACAACACATGTTCCAAAAATCGCGGGCTTCGTTGCACTTTCTGTAACATCCACTTGCAAAACTGTAATCGCGCACTGTAGTCCTGTGGTTGCAGTGCGTGGACGCGCTGTATTTTAAATGGTCGTAACCCTTCTCTAAGAATTATCCTTCGCACTGTGGAATGGCTAATACAAACTTCCCGAGCCATTCTTCGCAATCCCATTAGCGGAAAAGCACGTGCGAGTGCGATAACGCTTTCATCTTTCTATCAGTGAACGCGGAATGACCTGCACCTACAAGTTGTGTCATTCGTCCAGTAACTGTTTATTCCATCGCTGAATCGATGGACCATGCGCTTGAAATCGTATCTATCTGGAATTTCTATTCCTCGAAGTTGCCTGTCGATGGTCCTCGTCTTATTCTTGTAAATTTCTCGCGCTCGCGTAGAATCCCTCGCTGCCTCGTCAATTGCCCGTAACATTTTCCGTGCGTTTAAATACTCTACAAGAAAAATGTTTGTATTGTAAATATAATGAATAAAGGTGCAAAAAAATACCATACGAAGTATTTCGAAGTGACAAAATATATAACTCTGTCTGTATCGAGGTGGTGAAAATGACTCGGTTTCGGACGAAATCTTCCGATGTAACTATTCGGAGGCTAGGAAGACGTCAATGACCTGCGTTCGGTATCAGGTTCGCTCAAGGGCCCACCCGTGGAGAAGAGCATAAACACTTGTGCTTCTCTTCGAGTTCGGTGACACAGTGCCCCATTTTCTAACTTTGTCTACGTCGCCTCTGCTTCAACCACTGGCGAAATTTTAATCGAGAAGGCCGAATTAAAAGTTAATTTGCGAGAGAACGGTTCATTTCTGACCCACGGTTCCTCTCAGACATTTTGCCTACGTAACAAGACGAATACGATGAGCCAATAAAAAAAATTTGCTACCCTTTCCCGAATTTTGCGGCAGGTTTTTTTCGCAAATCTCCATCGATCCAGAGGTGTAGAACAACCCCTGAAAGCCATGACAAATATTTTTGAAACACCCTGTACGTTTGCCGCTTCGTCTCCTTTTGTTTTTGACAAATAGTACAATTTTCGACGTAGGTTTTCACGTCGCGCGTAATGTTAGGCCATTCATATTGTTTGCGTATTTTCTGTAATGTTTTATCGTACGCGTAGTGTCCACCAAAAATTGAATCATGCGCTAATTTAATGATTTCTCTTTTATCCGTGGGGATTGGCTTTGAAATATAAATTTCTATGTCGCGATCAAGTTTTGAGAGTAAAGAGGCAATCTCGGAGTTTCGGTTTCTGTCCTGAATTACGTTGAGTTTACACCCGCCGTTAAGGATGTTATTAGAAATCTCGAGTTTCGATTTGTCAGTGTCGTGCGGTGACACGTACGTCTTTCCGTTTTCGCTAATCTCTGGAGGTATCTCGGTGTAAACGACTGTTGGTATTTCTTTCAAGAAGCCTTGGGAAATTTTTACCTGAGATAGGATCGAAGGACCGCGGTTGCTGGTGCTTGTATTTGCGGTCTCGTTATAGCCTTCGATTAAGCCCTTAATAAAATCGTCATCTACGGAGCTTGTTTGAGGGTTGTTAGAATAGAACGATAAGTATCTTTCTAACTCATCTTCTACAGCGTCGTGATTTACTACCCTAATTCTACCACGTGAGAGGGCATCGGCGTTGGTATTGTTTTTTCCCTGCTTGTATACTATTTCATATTCATATTCCAATAATTTCAATCTCCACCGTACTAAACGCGAATTTGGATCCTTTACGTTCATTAACCAAACTAGTGGCTTATGGTCAGTTACAATAGTGAATTTACGTCCGTATAAATACTGATGAAAATGTTTTGTTCCCCAGACTATAGCTAAAAGCTCCTTTTCCGTTGTCGTGTAGCGGGTCTCAGCGTTATTTAGCGTTCGCGAAGCGTATGCTATCGGCTTATCCTTTCCTATAGCGCCCTGTGACAAAACAGCCCCTAACGCATAATTACTCGCGTCTGTGGTGAGAACAAAAGGTTCCGTCCAGTTAGGGTATTGAAGAACTGGTTTGGTCGTTAACGCGTTGCATAATGTCTCGAAAGCTATCTGTTGTTCGTTGGTCCATTGAAACTCCTGATCTTTTCTTAACAGCCCATTGAGAGGTTTCGCGATCTTAGCAAAATCTTTAACAAACTTTCTGTAGTATCCGCATAGCCCTAGAAACTGTTTGATTTCTTTCACGTTCTTAGGAACGGGATAGTTCTTTACCTTTTCGATTCTTTTCGGATTTGGCTGCACACCGTTGGCAGAAATAATATGACCTAAATATTCTAATTCAGGCTTCAGATATTCGCACTTATCGGGCTGGAGTTTTAAGCCGCATTGGTGCAAACGTTCGAATAAAATTTTTAAATTTTTGTTGTGTTCTTCTAAAGTCTTACCGAAAACTACAATGTCATCAATATAAACGAAACAATTATTGCCTATTAATCCTTGTAAGCCCCGATTCATGAGTCTTTGAAATGTCGGGGGTGCGTTTTTTAAACCGAAAGGCATTCGAGAGAATTCGAAATGTCCGTCGTTAGTCGAGAAGGCAGTTTTCTGGATGTCGTTATCTTTGATGCCGATCTGGTGGAATCCCGAGGCAAGATCAAATGCTGAGAAGTATTTCGCGTTACCTAATTTATCTAGTATCTCGTCGATGTTCGGGATCGGATAGGAATCTTTTATAGTTTTCTCGTTTAGTTTCCTGTAATCTATTACTAAGCGCCACTTCTGTTTTCCCGACGCGTCTAATTTTTCCGGAACAATCCAAAGTGGACTGTTATATGGACTATCGCTATCTCTAATAACGCCCTTTTGTAACATATCTGTTACTTGTCGCTTAATTTCATCCTGATGGATCGGGGGATATCTGTACTGTTTTGTATATATCGGAATTTCGTCGGTTGTTTTAATCTCATGTTCCAATATTAATGACTTTGGAAGAGGATCGCCCGGTAGTACGAAAATATCGTGGTAGTTTGATATAATTTCCCATATTTCCCTCCTACCTTCAATTAGATGATCGAATCGCGTGTTTTCTTTTAATAAATCAATTCTCTCATTTGTTTTATTGTTATTGTTTATGCGGAAAACCAGTTTTTCATCAAAATCTTCTACAGATTCAACTTGACTTTTAAGAAAATCTGAAAGTATAGGTTGACCGTTGGTATCGACTTTCGTGATTGCTCCAGTTCCTGTTATGAAATTGAAAAGACTGTTTTGTTCTGACAATTGCTATTTGAATAATTGCATCGCTTAATGATATTCCCGATCTTGAAAACTTTACATGAGAGAGAGAAATTGTGTTTAAATAGAAAATCTGCACTTAATATGCCGTCCTGAATGATTGGAGATCTATCGTCCACTACTTGAAATTGGTTACATTGATCGTTAAACGGTATAAAAACTGAATATAAGGTATTCGTGGTATTATTCGTAATACCCCTAAGCGTCAGTGGTGCGCCTTTGGGTAGATCCTTTCCTACGATTTGTTTTTCCTTAATTAGAGAAATTTCACTACCTGTATCTATGAGGAATACGGTCGGTCGAAGTCCAGGTAGCTCTAATCGAACAAACGGGGAATGGTCCACACGATGTTCCTCTGTTGCTGAAGATCTGGCACTTCCGATAGTGGCTGTGCGTCTGGTGGTATGGTGTTCGGCGGGGCCCATTGAAAATTTCGCTGCTGTCCGACCTGCTTTCCGCGCTGTTCTCGCCACTGCTTCGTTCTGCATTGGACCTCGAGATGTCCGCGTCGCTTGCAATAGTTGCACTCTTTTGCTTGCCATCCAGGATTGGCATTTCTCAAAATTGGTCGGCGTTGTTCACTGGGATTCCGTTGGTCCCTCGGTTGAGCCCATATTTTCGATTGTTGCTGCATGTAGTGTAGTTCCGTCTCGTACATGCGTGCAGCCTCGAACGCTTGGTTCAGCGTCTCCAGTTGTTGACTGAAGAGATAATGTGAAATCTCGGGCCTCACGTTGCGACGGAAGCACATGATTCCTTCTTCGTTGCAGATTATTTCTTTAATGTCGATGTACGTTTGTAATCTTCTCTGGGAATTTATGGCGGATAGTAGTTCGTCTTGTATTTCGGAGAAGCGTTGTATAAATTCGTTTATAGATTCGTTTGGCCTCTGTTTGCACGAATCTCGTTTTATTTTTATCGATGAAGCGTCGATCGTCCTCCCGTAGATAAAGCGAATTTTTTCGACTAATTTCGGAATCGTCGTTACGGTGTCCGGTCGAATAGTTACAGCAGCACGTCCTTTTATTTTTTGTGATATAATTGCCAATAATAGCAGTGAATGCTGGTTTTCATTTAGCATAGACGAGACTTTGATGATGGTGCTAATAAAATTTTCCGTGTTTGTTCCATTAAAGTCCGGAATTAGTGGCAAACACTGCTCGTATTTTTCCATTGTAACCGTGGGTTGCGGCATTTCGTTTTGAGAGGACGGGTAAGCGTTAATTGGTACTTGATCAACCGGTCTCGATTCCTCTAATACTCTTAATTTGTCGCATACTTGTAACAATTTCTCAGCTATCAGATTCATGTCGATTTGAGCTCGAGTGGGACTTTGTGTTCTTGACATTTTACCAGGAGGAGCAGTCACGTAGTCGTTCGAATGGTCAGATAATGTATTAGTAGATAGACTTACGTTGGTCCTCCCTTGGCGCCACTGAGTCCAAATAAGATCCAGTTCGTCTTCTTGGTGCGATTCTCTGAGTTCTTTTTGAGGATATCCCAACGATTCCTTCTTGAAGGATATCTAGTCAGCTAGAAGATTTTCCGTTGGTTGAAGTCCACAGACAATATCCCACACCGCTGCCACCAAATTATGTCGTCGAACCGCACAAGACGATTTGAGTTTGTATATTTTATTTAAAAAACAGTAAAGTATTACAATATGCTGATACAAGTTTCAAACGGGTATAGTGACGGCAGGACGAATCGTGTTATTACTGTTTTGTTCCTCCAGAAAGTCCTCTTTTTATATTAGTATTAACAGTGGGAGTAGGGATGGTTTTAGGGGAGGAAAAGCTAGAGGTGGACAGTTGGAGAGGGAACTTAGCTAGGACCCTTTCGATAGTGATCCAGCATTCGGCGATTGTCGATAGGAGAAAAGGTCCATCCGGTTTGGAACATGGAAAGCGAATTAGAATAATGGGATAGATGGAATTCCGGAGATAAAGATAAGGATGTGGATAGATTTATTATTATGTAGTGGTCCTTGGGAAAGTTGGTTGGGGCCGGAAAAGGGCCTCCTAGTATTGGAAGGAATGTTAATGGGGAGTTTTCCTAGGAGGATATTTACGACAACGTGTCCTGCTTCGTTACAATTGTAACAGCGAACATCGTTCTTCGCAATACTAGCTGGCTTCTGCGATAACGTAACCGACGAATTCTTCGTATGCACGGATATGTTGGATGACACATTCTTTCCTAACGAGTGAGCGTATCTTTCTTTAACTTTCTTATACATATTCAATTTTGCTTTGAAATCTTGAAGATTGCGTGCTCCGTACAAAATCATCTTCTTATTAGGATCGTCGTGAATACCATCAATAACATACTGAATCAAAGCTTCTGCTTCGATGGTTCCACGGGCAGCTAATTCTTTCATTACCAAAAAGTACTCTTGTGCGGTTTCTTCCCGCTTCATTTTCCTTTGCGATAATTTCCGATGCAATTCCGCGCTATTTATCTTGGTGGAAAATTCATCCAATAAGCGAGTTTTCAATTTCTTCCACGAGGAAATGCCTCGTTCGCCGCGTATAAATAATTTCGCTAGACCAGATAATGACTTTTTCGCAAATAAAATTTTCTGTATTTCTGTCCAGCCAAGTAGTTTTGCATTATCCTCAAATTCGGATATCCAAACCTCGATCGGGTAATCGTCCTTACCATCAAACGAGCGAATGGTATCTTCAATATCACGGAAACTTAGCGTAAATTTCGGTAGTTTCACACGTGCTGCTGCGTGGTGAGATCGCTCCTCGTCTCCCGTCTCTGCGTCAGAATCTTGTCCCACGTCGTCCTTTTCTTCCTCGGAAATCCCATCATCTCCCGTCCCTGCGTCAGAATCTTCTTCCCCGTCGTCCTCTTCGTCATCGGAAATCTCATCATTTTTCAGAAATAACTGTAAATTTGTCAAATGTCGACAAATCCGATCCGCCAAAACTTCAGCCGTTCCACTATAATCAAGCAACAGTACATTGCACACCGCGATTAAATCACCAATCGTCAAATGTTCTATCGCCCATGCGATTTTTTCTTTATAATCCGCAGATCCCTCGGCAAATTTAAAACCAGTGAATTCTCTGAGCCTTTTGCGATTTCGGCGATCTCCTTCCTCCCCGAAAACGAATTTGTGAAGCGCCCTGATTGTCTTTGTCGGCGCTTTCGAAATACTTTCGTTCAAGCCTTCAATCTGCTTCAAACATTCCATAGCGCACTGCACTTAATAAACTAATTGTTTGTAAATAAAAATAGTTTTACTTTCACTGAGTTCACAACACATAATCCAATTTATTCGATTCGAATCCCACTTCTGAAAGCTGTAGTAGTCTTATCACTAAAGGAGGGAAAACTGTCGGCGGTAAAACGATTCACACTCAGGATGAACTAAAATTATAACAAGAGTATATTTATAACAATTTTTTACAGTAGAGAACATAAGGTGGTTTCACTAATTGCACATAAGGTTTTGGTCACTTCGCCAAACGCGTCGACTACCTTCGCACGCGTCTCCTTGACGACCACGTTTTTTCTCAGCAACGTCGCGCCGACGCATGCGCTTACTTTGTTTCGGCCGTAACCTAAAGGCACATTGGCACCTAACATAAGGGCTAGTCCGAATTGGTACATAAATTGTCTACATATTTGTTAATTACAAGTCCTAATAACGTAACGCATTTTCTGTATTTTTATAATTGTCAAAGGTTTAGTTAGTACATCAGCAACCATATCATTCGAACGTAAATACTGAATATTAATCTGGCCATTCTTAACACTAGGTTTACGGGCGTTTCTTATATACAGTGACTCACGAAAATATTCGGACACTAAGGTATATCGAAATTCATCGCTGTGTATCTCGATTATTTATGAGGGAATCATATTCGTTATTTTTTCTGGTAATGAGTTATTAACTAAGGTTAATAAAAACATATGATTTATTTGATAATTTATTATATATTGTAATATAACAAATGATTAATGAAATGGTAGCTTATTCTTAAGTCACAAAAATATTCGGACACTACCTAAAATAACATTTTCAAGTTGAGCTTTAATGCATATCACTAAAGTTTTAATATTTCGTGGCATAACCCTTTTGTTTTATGACATGTCTTAGTCGTTTTGGCATATTATATATAATTTTTTTTAAATATTCTGAAGTTATACGTGCCCATTCTTCTTGGAGTCTTAGTTTTAACTCTTCTTTTGAATGTATTGGGTATACACGAATTTTGCGATCCAATTCGTCCCATAAATTTTCGATCGGGTTGAGGACTGGAGACTGTGGGGGAGGATGGAGAACTTTGGGACATCTATATAACAAAAATTCCTGCACAATGCGCGCCTTGTGCTTGGGATCGTTATCCTGATAAAATTTAAACCTATCACGGATTCCCATATTTTCAACACTCTGAAGTAAATTACTTTTTAAAAGATTCAAATAAACATTTTTGTCCATAATTGTGTCTATAAAAACTAAATTTCTAACGCCGGTGGTTGAAATGCAACCCCAAACCATTACGCTGCCTCCTGCGTGCTACACCGTACCTCGTGTATGTCTGATATGGAACTGTGTATTTGGCTTACGCCAAACCATAGTTCTTCCATCAGAATTATAAATGTTAAATTTGCTTTCGTCAGCAAATATAACGTCAGTCCACCATGATTCGTCCTTAGAAACAAGCTGCTTAGCGAAGTTAATTCGTTTCCTCCTGTTGGCCTCGTTGATGAATGGCTTTCTCCTAGTGATTCGACCGTTGTACCCATGTTGTCTTAGTGTTCTTCGAATTGTTTCTGGATGAACTTCCTTGCCTCTTTCTTCTAACAGCTCTCTTGCTAATCTTGGAGCACTTACAAGAGGGTTTTCTTTAATTTTTCGCACGAGTCTTCTTTTCTCCCTATTGTTTAACCCTTTCGGTACGGAAGGGCTGGCCGCGGTCATACATTCGTGGGACGAAGAAATTTTCCACGAGAGTGGTTGCACTCTACGGCAGCGTAAGCCGCGAAAACGCGTTGCAAGGCATTCTTAGAAATCTCGAGCGTAATTGATACTAAACTTTTCATTCGGCTCCCGAGAGTCGTCCATGACTGATGCGGCCATTTAACATGTTTAAAAAATATTTCTAAAATGTTTATACTGCTTTGTCGTAACCTAAACAAATCCTCGGCCGAAATCAGATTTCGACGGAATCTTATCTCGCGGATCAGATGGAAAGACAGGCAAAACGGGCTTGGCGCTTCACGTTTAAAATAATATATATTTCTTCACAGTGCATTAATTAAAGTAAATGACGTTGATATAAATAATATGTTCCGATATTACAAAATTAAAATAAATAACAAAACTAAGAGTGTAACATAATAAATAAAACAATTAGTACAGCCGGGAATTTTAAACACAGAATAGTAAAGTAATGCGTACTGTAGAGAGTAATCATACCCACATAACTTTCTAATGATGCCGCCAATAGGCGTCGCGACGCGTCGGTAGGACCCAGAGAATGTTTCGTGGATGCCGCCAATGGGCGGCGGTAGGACCCAGAGAACGTTTCGTGGATGCCGCCAATGGGCGGCGGTAGGACCCAGAGAACGTTTCGTGGATGCCGCCAATGGGCGGCGGTAGGATCCAGAGAACGTTTCGTGGATGCCGCCAATAGGCGGCGGTAGTACCGAAAGGGTTAAAGCAGCTGACCGACCAGTTTGCGGAATGGATTCGATGCGGTTCTCGCTATTAAATCGTCGGATAATGTCCGCGATAGTGCTCTTGCTAATACGAAGCATGGCACTAATTTCGGGATATGATTTTCCCTTCTCGCGGTGGAAAATTACGAGTTTCCTCTGATCGAACGACGTATTCTTCTTCTTGCGTCTCATTCTGATGAGTTTCTGAAGTATTACTAACGAATAATGCAGTGACATCGACCTCTACAACTATGTTTATCAACATGTAGCGGTCATTCCTCACAACGCTAAGTTTCCAAAAGTAAATACTCGGGAAATACATCGCGTGTCCGAATATTTTTGTGACTTAAGAATAAGCTACCATTTCATTAATCATTTATTATATTACAATATATAATAAATTATCAAATAAATCATATGTTTTTATTAACCTTAGTTAATAACTCATTACTAGAAAAAATAACGAAGATGATTCCCTCACAAATAATCGAGATACACAGCGATGAATTTCGATATACCTTAGTGTCCGAATATTTTCGTGAGTCATCTCTACGATCACGCGTCAAATTGACGAGTAAGCAAAAATGCGCATTTTCTTTAAAAAATCTGTTTTTTCAAATTAGGTATAAATTAAACAACACTATGGTTCACATTTAGATGCATTATTAACAAGTAAAAAGTCTTTTTTTTTAAATTACCACGGAAATGTTAGCAATGGTATTAACGGTATACGGCAGTCACATTTATTGAGCACATTTTTTTATAGACATACTGAATTTTGTTTGCGCATTTTCCGCACATGGTCTGTTTGCAATATATACAAAAATTACTGCTTTCATTTTTGTTGAGGTTTTTCGTGCCTTCGTTTGAGTGCAGTCTTTTATGTATTCTATTACGTGTCTGTCAATTATCAATCCGAAAGCACTAGTTACATAACCTGACATAGTATTTCTCTTATCATAGCCAGTAGGTCCTGTGATATCCTTGAATATCAAAAGAATAGGCGGCCTACTCACAGATTCGTCTGCTTTCAATTTTATCCAACGTGTTCTGTCAACTGTAGTTTCAATTTTATCAATTACATGTTGGGATGTGCTTGGAATGCTCGTCCTCTCATCCTCGGAATCAAAACAAGAAAACATGCTCATCCTTTTCTTACTATGATATACTTTCAAGAAATTTCCCCCTTTACTACCCGAAAATCCTTCTATCTTTCCACTTTCAATGCATTCGGAGCTTTCACTCTCATCTTCGCTTTAGAGTAATTCACATTGGTCATCTTCGGAGGTATCCTCGCAACAATCTACATTGATTTTGACAATTTTGCTCAACATCTTATTTCACTATATCTCCCGGATTTACGTCATATTGCTAGAAAAGGCGGATTGACCAAAATAACAAAAAATATTGTGCTCCAATTCGATTACCCTATTGTAGAAAGTTACAATTAACGAAGACTGTCTAAAATAACAATAACTGTAGAATCTTTTGCACATTATGTTTGAAAAACTGTAGTAGTAAGTAAACTAAAGTAATGATTTTACGAACAAAGCAAATATATAAAAACTACTCGTGAAATTAGCTAATTCGTCAATTCGACGCGTTTCGTAGAGATAGGTATACTACATACAGATTTTAAAAATTAGAAGGTTTAGGATAAAAATAATTGAGTGTATAAATTCTTTGGTTGAAATGATTAATTTACGATAAGAAGTAGTTGCAATTAATACCATGGTTTTTGAGATATTTCATTTCGAAGTTTGAAATGCGTCAAATTGACGCGTCCCGTAAACCTAGTGTTAACAGCATCTCGCAAGAAATGGTAACGAATGTCTACATGCTTAGTGCGACTATGAAAAGTGGGATTGTCCACTAATTTTTGTGCACTGAGACTATCATGGAACAGAATGATATCTCTGTAATTGTCACATTTTAATTCTTGCAAGAAGCTTTTTAAATGAAGACTTTCTTTTGTGGCCTCGCACAATCCCATATATTCCGCTTCGGTAGAGGACAATGTGACCGTACGCTGTTTCTTTGATTCCCAAGAGACGGGTGTTCCGTTTATTGTAAATACGTAGCCGGTATATGATCGCCTATCATTTACACAAGTACCCCAGTCCGCATCTACATAACCGGTTAAATTCAGTTGGCCTACACCATATGATAAACAATAATTCACAGAGCCTTTCAAATAACGTAAAATACGTTTCGCTGAAAGCCAATGTGAGTAACCGTAACAATTATTGTATTGGCTTAATGAGCTAACGGCACACGCAATGTCAGGGCAAGTGCTGGTCGCTAGATACATAAGGCTTCCTAATAATTCCTGGTAAGGTAATTTAATATTACAAGGCTCATTCGAATGTTCTTCCTTGTTTAAATTTAAGCTAGTATCCATAGGGGTGTTTGCCGGTTTAGCATCAATCATCTTGAATCTTTCAAGCAACCCTTTAATGTATCTTCTCTGACTCAAAATTATAGAATTACTGTCTCTGTAAAACTCTATACCTAGATAATGTTTAGCGGTACCCAAATCCTTTAAATCAAAAGTTTGTGCCAAACTATGTTTTAAACTATTAATACTATTTAGATTTATACAAAAAATTTATAAGTCATCAACATATATAGCTATTAATAATAAGTTTTTGGTTACATTCTTAAAATAAATGCATGGATCACCTTTGGTCTGTTCAGCACCTAGTTCTTTTAATTTTTCATCTATTTTAATATTCCATTGGCGACCAGGTTGCTTTAATCCATAAATGGCTCTCTGCAATAAGCATACCTTATCTTCTCTTTGTAATCTTTTGAGCATTTCGTCTGTCTTGCTTGCATATTTTTCTGTCTTTCTCAATCTCTCCAATGCAGGCTGTAGTTGGTCCGGAACTTCCATATACAGGGTGGTCCACACAACGTGTGCACCGTTAAAAACTACCAAAATATGCGTTGCACAAAAAAGTTTTTATATAGAAGTTGCATGGTCTGAAGGGGCACAATAAATAGTGTAGTTATTTTTTTTATAGGCGGAGGCGTTTCGGAGATTTGAAGGTCAACTTTGTTTTTTTTAAATGGAATGCTATATTTTTTATATCAAAATATGGAAGAATGTCGAATTCTGAGTAAAAAAGTATTGACATTTATTTGCCCTAAACCTAATAACTAACGAGTAATTTCACTGTATTTCCTGAAAATTTTCTTCGCGTAATATCAAGTTAGAAATTCGACCTTATCACAGATTTCCGCAGGACAGCGATGTTTACGTGACAGTGTTTACTAATATGAGTGACCTAGTGGCTTAACGCAACTAATGTAAATGTTCAAAGTGATATCCATTGGCATTAATACAGTGATGCAATCTATTAACTAATGAAGAAACTGCATTCTGAATCATATCCGCACTGAGTGTAATGCATGCTTCAGGAATACGATGTTTCATATTCTCAGATGTTGTTGGTGGTTCACGATACACTGTGTCTTTTAATGTGCCCCACAGAAAATAGTCTAAAGGAGTAAGGTCCGGTGAGCGTGGAGGCCACATAAATCGTCCGCCACGACCAATCCATCGATTAGGAAATTTTCTATCCAGTACCTTCCTTACATTACGCGCGTAATGTGCAGGACAACCATCATGTTGATACCAGATTTGTGTAAGGATATTTAAAGGTACATTTTCCAATAAAGATGGTAAAGTGTCATTCAAAAAGTTAGCATATTTTTGTCCTGTTAGTCGATCATTAATAAAATATGGCCCAATCAATTGGTTGTCTAGTATTCCACACCACACATTAACGCTCCATTGACGTTGGTGGTCGACTTCTCTCATCCAGTGAGGATTTTCTGGTGCCCAATAATGCATATTTTTCAAATTAATCTGCCTGCGATTAGTAAACGTTGCTTCATCAGTGAACAAAACTTTTTGTAAAAAATAATTATCACTGTTCATTTGATGCAGGAACCACTGGCAGAACCGAACGCGGTTTTCATAATCCGTTCCATGGAGCTCCTGATGAAGTGCTAGGTGATAGGGACGATGTTTTTCATTATGAAGAATGCGTAGTACACTTGTTTTGCTAATTCCAGATCCTCGTGAAATCTGTCGTGTACTAATATGGGGGTTTTCTGTTACCGCTGCTAGGACCGCAATAGCATTTGCATCAGAAGTAGCAGTTTTCTTTAAGTTACGTTTAGTAACATTAAGACTTCCGGTTCGTCGAAGCGATTGACACATTCTCTCAAATATGGCTCGAGATGGCTGATTTCGTTCAGGATACCTTTCGGCATAGATGGCTTTGGCTCTTATTGCATTTTTATGGCACTCACCATAAACTAAAAGCATATCAACTTTTTCGCTATTACAAAATTTCATTTTTACTTTTATCTGTCTGGTAAATACACACAACACCGAAGGTAACTTCAATACTGGATTACGAATATGAAGACGATTGCGAATCATGATAGATGTTGTGTTGATAAACACTGTCACGTAAACATCGCTGTCCTGCGGAAATCTGTGATAAGGTCGAATTTCTAACTTGATATTACGCGAAGAAAATTTTCAGGAAATAAAGTGAAATTACTCGTTAGTTATTAGGTTTAGGGCAAATAAATGTCAATACTTTTTTACTCGGAATTCGACATTCTTCCATATTTTGATATAAAAAATATAGCATTCCATTTAAAAAAACAAAGTTGACCTTCAAATCTCCGAAACGCCTCCACCTATAAAAAAAATAACTACACTATATAATGTGCCCCTTCAGACCATGCAACTTCTATATAAAAACTTTTTTGTGCAACGCATATTTTGGTAGTTTTTAACGGTGCACACGTTGTGTGGACCACCCTGTATATTGGAATATCCAATTTTCCGTGTAGGTATGCAGTAGTCACGTCGAAGTGACAAATATGCATCTCCATTTGAACTACAAAAGCAACCAATAAACGAACAGAGCTCATTCGCACCACAGGGGCAAACGTTTCGCTGAAATCAATACCAGGACGTTGACTAAAGCCACGGGCCACAATTCGAGCCTTTCTTCTAATTACAGATCCATCGGCATCACATTTATTTGTCAAAATAAGCCTACTGCCCACAATATTTGTATCCTTTGGTCTGTCCACTATGTCCCATACATCGTTTTCCAAGAGTGCCTGTACCTCGAGATCGTTGGCATTTTGCCAAACAATCAGTTTAGCACCAGATACAGACTGATTGTGAGTTAAGAATTACCTCAGCAACGCATGTTGTTCTCTTATTGGAGGTATCGTTTTCCACAATTCCTTCCTGGGCCTTCCTCTCAAACCAGTCAGTATTTTCTTTGGTCTCCCAGGACCCTTCTTTCGATTAGTTTCTCTATCAACAGAGGGTGTATCAAAAGATTCATCCTGGTCCTCGTGATTGCTGGCATCATCTTCGACTTCTTCGACATCTTCGACGATTCCTGTTTCTGATGGTTTTATGATAACTTCATCGTTTAGAACATCATCTTCTAAAAACTTGGCATCTCGACTAATAGTAATTTGATCCGTTTGTGCGTTTAGAAGTCTATAACCTTTACATTCATCAGAGTAGCCAACAAATTTTAATTCTTTAGACTTACCATCTTGCTTCCTACATAATTCTTTTGGAGTATGTACATACACCCGAGATCCGAAAACGTGTATATCTTTGAAATTTACTCTAGCCCCACTCCATAGCTGAAGAGGCATTCCTTCAATGGCTTTAGTATATAAGCGGTTTTGTAAGTAATTGGCCATATTTACCGCGTCCGCCCAAAATTTAATTGGAAACGATGCTTCAAACAATAGACACCTAGCCATTTCTAAAAGATATCTGTTCTTTTTCTCTGCAACACCAATCTGTTCAGGTGTGTATTATGCTGTAGTGTATTGCACTGGTATACCCTCTTTGTTAAGTATTTCTTGCATGTCCTTATTTTTATATTCCATTCCACGATCAGATCTAATATAATTTGGTACTTTCCCATACTGAGTTTTCATCTTTTGTATAAAATTGCATATATGATTTGGAACTTCGGATTTGTGAGTCATAAAATAAATGCAGGTATATTTACTGTAGTCATCAATAATGGTCAAAGGGTATCGTTTAACACGTTCACGACGGGGCCTGAATTTAGTGTTCTTACCATGGGGCGCACAGTGGAACGAAATGGGTAATCTAGGTGGAAAAAAATCAAGTCTGGGATTTGAATTTTAATAATCTTATCTTAATTTAGAATGTTTGCTGAGACCAGTGATAGCAATATTAATTGATTTTGCAATCATCTAAATGTAAAAATCAGCGCTTAAAAACAAATTTCAACAGCGCAAAAACGTACAAATACTTCTCTGAAAAGAAGATACTGTTAGAGGCATTACAAATTTTGCGAGACTTTTTATTTTTTGTACAGTTTATCACTGTTTGTTAACCTTGGAATGCCCATAAACGATTTTTCGGAAAATTAATTTTTAAACAATTTATGGAAAATTCTTTAGACACATGTTTTTCGCAGAAATTAGCAAACTTTAGCAGAGAAAAACTTATAATGTATATCAAAATATTACCTCGAAATTTTGAGCGTATTTAGTTTAAACCTTGTAGAAGCAGCTCCTGCAAAAAAAGTCTGCGCTTTTTGCCGCCTTTTGTTGTTATTCCTTTCTAAAGTTTATGACATAGTACGGCTGCCGACTCCCTGCGGAGCACGCGGTCACAAAAGGACCAGATCTCTATAACTAACAAATAACTAAATGTATATCTTTGAAACTCCGTCTATATATTCTTTAGATTGTGTAGAAGTAATTAGTGGAAAAATTTCAAGGTTCCACTTGCGCCCTTTTTAGTTTTACCTGCTTAAAGGTAGGGATGCGATTCGGCAGTCTAATTTCACCGGGGCGCGCGGTCCCATTAAACAATGAATAACTGACAAACAAGGAAATGTATATCTTTGAAACTCCGTCTATATATTCTTTAGAATGTGTAGAAGTAATTAGTGGAAAAATTTCTTGGATCCACTTGCGCCCTTTTTAGTTTTACCTGTTTGAAGGTAGGAATGCGTTTGAATAAGTAATAGACCAACTTAAACAGTATCAGTTGACTTCGCATTCTCTGCAGTAGGAAGAGAAAGACGTCAGTAGGATATTTTGCATTAAATATCTTTTTAACATAAAGTGCAATGAGAAAATGACTTATACAAAAGTTTCTTTATTTCTTTCGTAGAATAAAAGTCCGTAAAGAAATTTATAGACTTTCGCATAAAAAATTATGTTAACCTTTAAATAACAATTAAAAAATATAAAAAAAAATTAACCATGCAGTGACATTCTTTTCACAATATTATGAAACTTTTGTATAACACATTTTTCTCTAAAATGAACGGTTCTCAAGTTATTATTTTTTTCCAGCTAGATTGTCGTTTCGTTCCACTGTGGGGCGGTTGTGTTTTTCGTATTTTCTTCTATCCGGCGGCGTAGCAATGTTAAAAAAGAGGTTGATTCGTCTGAACAAATGTCATCTTATTATAGCTGCTTAAGAAAATCATTCCAACTTAATATTATATTACACTATATAAAAATGTAAATAAATTTACCAAATACAATAATTAGTTCTTTAAATGCGCCAGCACTGGCGGCTCAGCCTGTCCGATGGGACAAACAAAAATGTACCACCGGTGGTTCAGCCCGCCCGATGGGACAGACATAAATGTACCACCGGTGGTTCAGCCCGTCCGATGGGACAGACATGAATGTGCCACCGGTGGTTCAGCCCGTCGTGAACGTGTTAAGCGATCCAGAGTCCATAGTATCCGCAGGCTTCTTTCTTGTCCGCTCAACCACGCCGCTACATTGAAAAATATTCTAACTATATGGTACTAAACGGACATGTCGATTTTTATAAATGTTTTTTAGTAGAATAAAAAAATATGTATACCTTAATTTTGCTCGTAGAACTTGCCTACAAAGTTTCAAATCGATGGGAGAACTTTTTCTTACCTTGACTTTTTCAAAAATTTTGACTTATCTATACTTTTGCAAAAACACGGGTCTAATGATTTTCCGAGTAGAAGGCGTGTGCCAAAGGGTCTAGCCGAAAAAGGGGGTCAAAAGTGCCATTGAGCCGATTTTACTCGACGATGGGTCATGAAAAACCATTGCACACAAATTTTTAATCTATCTTCACCGGGAGGGTAGTTATAGGGTAAAATCGTAAAATCAGTTTTTTCCTCATTTTCCCCAATTCATGTGGTGCAAATTTCCAAAAAATTTCTGACACGTTCTAAACATGAATGTATACGTTAGGGATTTTTTTCAGATTTTTCCTTTGCAAGTTCCATTCACGAAAAATGAAAAACCAAAAAAAAATTTTTAAACATCGATTTCGTATTGAAATCGTCCGAGCACAACTTTTTCCTTTTTACAGTAGTTGCCTAATATTCTCATTGTTATACCCTAATTTTTTCAGATTTTTTGAGTACGGTGCATCACGGTCGGAAAAATCAAAAACCGATTTCTGGGACACATTTTGGGACGTGTGTGAAGTTAGCATCTCAAGTGTCAGCATCTCACAAATAAACTGCATATAAAATGGCATCCCGCATAGTTCTACAGTTCTTGACCAGTTTTAACAATAGTTCCGTCGATTTTATTATCGAAACTGCATTTTGAAAAAATGAGATGCTACCTTCGCAAACCGAATCGCAGCATCTCATCGGATTTCACAATTTTGAAGGTACCAGAGGCGAAATTAAAAAAGTTCTACATCCTAAACTTATTCTGCACATAGTTCTACCGGGTTAAAGTAATCAGGATCCATATATGGGTGAGATGCTGGGTTATAACTAGGGTTCCTGCTTAGTAGTGTGGTATGCGAGGTGTATCGAGAATATTTTCTAAGTCCTTGCGTTAAAGAGGTGGAAGGCTACTGTGCTTCAACACCGTACTTTTTTTTTTCTTGCTGGTTTCACCGCTCACGACCAAGTGTCTTGTCGGTGAGAATTTTCCACTGACGTAGACTCCTTGTAGGCGGAGCGAAATTTCGGGAGTTTTTCTCTATCACAATATGATTGGTTAATTAACCTGATTGGCAGAGAAAAACTCCCTCCACTTTGAAGGTGTGTCTGGAAAGGTGAGGATGTTTTTCGGGAAAAACCTGGCCGGCGGTGAGTCACGCCGTGGCCGAGGATTTTGGCTTCCTCGCGACCCGCGGTTTTATGGCGGTGCATTTCCGGTCGGCAGCAGATGTTCGGCGCGACCGTACGCGAGCAAGAGTTTATTTCTTTACTAACCATTGTTGTAGAAAACTGCGACTTGTAATTGCTTTCGAGTTTGACCTTCGGCAGTTTCAAGTCGGCTTAACTAATTCCGAGAAATTGTAAACCGCGTGTCGCTACAGTAGGAAGGACTTAAATGATGACTGGAAGTCCCTTACACAAGTTCCGAAAAAGTTTTATTCGTCAAACCTTGCAAAAAATGATGGTTCACTGTTAATAATAAAATAGAAATCGAACATTGCGAATCTTTATTTCTTTATCGCGTCTTCCTCATTTTTAGCTCTTTTCACCTGTGAAAGTGTACAGAATGAGGTGTGGTTGAATTGTTTTTTTGGCGTTGACACGGTCACGAGTTGGTCCTATGTCATTACATTTGTGCCAAAACATACCAGACTTTGCGAATCCCATGTAATGTCCAGCTGACCAATGTGCGGCACCTGCTAGACAGTAGATTTTGTTCTTTATGGTCACATAATTCGCTATGGATTCTAATGTGTGATTTAGACGTTCATTCCTGTTAGTATATCGATCGTCAGTTACTTCACTTGTATCGATAATTAGGAGTGGTCCATATTCGATGTTTTCTTCGAGCAGTCGTGTGCAATTTCGGCACGTTCGCTGTGTTTCGCGCCCGTCATCGACCGCATGCTGCATGGAACCAAAACCGTGGCACAAGATTACATCGATATTGATTCCGTAAATGATATTTTGATTTTGAGAGCAAGTGAGCTACATTCTACTCGCTATCCATCTGTTTTATCGTCCTACTGAAAGAGTGCATTTCAGAGTCCTGTTTTCGACAATATTTCAGCACGCTCTCGGTCATCTGATGCCGAGATTTTCTGCTTTCCCACTAATATTTTCCGAGCCAGTTGGACAGTTCTATCAGTACACATCTCCAATGTTTTAGAATACACTTGATTCGATGCCATTGCGCTCATTACTAATTGGAAAAGCCTATCGAAAGCGCATGTTCTTTTCAAATTCAGCCGGACATCACCCATAATAACAGGCTGGCAGAACAGACCGTTTCTGAACAAAGGAAGTTTTGGAACTTTCGAATTTTTTATGTAATCCCATTCTGGACATGTGTGCAAATACGAGGACTTCCGTATTTTTTTCTTGACCGGAGATTCTTTTGATTCTGCGATCGGTTTTGGTTCCTTTTCAGCTTTTCCGCCCCAATCTTCACGCGAATTTCAAATGCTGCACTCACTGGTTATATTTGAAAGGGCATTTTTATTGTTTTCGACGCTATTCTCCGGTGGAATGTCCTCATCATCGGTATTGTCGCCGATATCGTGCGACCAGTTTTGCTTGCACCTTTTTGTTTCTTTCAGTTGCCCAGGGGTACTCGAAAAAATGTTCCCAATGTCTTCGCGTTACTCGTTGATAGGCGTTTGAAATTCGTTGGTGGCATAACAAAGTTCGAGTTTTTTTTGCTCGTTGGAGGCGAATTCGTTGGTGGCGTCATCGATTTCGGATTCTTCAGCAGATTGAACACCTCGGTCAGTTGCATCTTCACGAATGATGCCTTCGTCTTCTGGTTCTTTTTTCAAGATTTGCGGCAGATCACGTGGGTTGGAAGCGAATTTAATTTTGCCATCGAGGTAGTCTAAATGCTGAAGTACAAACTTGTCGATACGCATCGGCAATTTTCCTTTAAAGGCATGACCTTTCAAGTCTGCAAACTCCGCTTCCACCGACGAAGACGTTGCGACTTTTTCACCTTTGCCGAAATGACGTTGCATAATGTTGGTCCAAAGTGGCAAAAAAGGGAGCAATTGTTTTTTCACACGTTGGGCGAAAGCAGGATTGAATAACGCATTTATCACACTTCCTTCTTTCGATGTATTTCCAATGGCTTCTGTCTTTAAATATCTAGAATTCGCCCACGTGTTCCAATCCGTATCGATCGCGTCATTTTCCACATCACTATCCTCGGTGGTCTCCATATCAATCTTTTCCATATTGTTCTCTATTTTGTTTAAGTTGACTGCTTTTATGATGTTGGTCAAGGCTTGCATATGCATTTCAGATGGTACTGCTTTCCCCTCGGCCGTGAAGCCAATCGATTCGCTTAATGCTACAGCGAGCAATGATTCGATGTAAGACGTTACGTTTTCGAAATGATCCATTTGGTAAATTTGGCAAATAGAACGCATATAGAATCTGCGTGCTGCAATCACCGTCACGTTTAGGCATTTCCATCGGGCCACCATTGTGGCAAAATGGCTCACATCCAGTCTCATATATGTTGCCGGAACTTCAGAAAATCCTCGCACAACACAATTGTAACATTTTTGCAGATATTCTTGCAAATCGTTGCATTTGCCAAATTCTTGAGCAACGGCATTAACCAAAGCTCGTCCGAAATCACACATGCCAATAGGCGGCCGGGGCACACCTTTGGTCAGAATACATTTCAAAAAATGCGCTATTATGAACGACCGTTGATTAGCAGACACCATTTTAAATACGGGAACACTGCCCTCTTTTGTAACCACCATACACTGATATAAAAACACGTGAGGATCGTGCGTATTTGATCGTTTTGCGATTCCTCCAGTTGCGTGAATCGTTAGAGGACAATCTGGATTGTGTCGACATCGTGCAGTGTAAATTTGCTGTTGTTCGGGCAACCAGTAGAAGGAATAGAAGGTCATTAAGCTTATACTGTGTATGGAACCCGCGAATTTGCCATTCTTTGCTTCGTTCAACAAGTTAAGGGGTGGATTTGCTGACTCCAACCCGTGCAATTTCAATAATTGCTGCTATTTTGCTTTTCGAAGTGTGGCTGCGTGTGGTACGATAGGGAGATTTTTACCCCCGAATTTTTTCATTTGTTGGGCCGCCTCGCATTGAAAAGTTACAGCGACTTTTCTCTGTTCTATTAATTGATTGGCCACTTTTTCACGGCGTTTACCTCTTAACTGACGTTTTTTCGTGCCTTCGTGAAGAGCTGGTCGAATGTTTTCAATATCACATAAAAATATGACGTCCACATTCTTTGCTGGTACTTTTTGCAATTGACCGGTTATTTTCGTTTTACACTCGACGCAGTAACTAACAAATTTCGCATAGCATGCTGCAGTAGACGATGGAGATACCAAATTATTTTTAAACGAAAAGACGCAGTCAATCGATCCATGTTGCTGACATATACGTTCTGCAATGATGTCACCCCAACCTTCTTGAAATTTCCAGTATGTACGCCCACTGGAAATTTTTTTTTGTGTCATTTCTGACCACTTGTGGTTGGCAAACACGAACACATACCGAATTTATCGATCGTAAAATTTTAGCATCTACAGTAATGCAATCTTGTTGTAGCAAAATTTCCTGTAGTATAACCTTGTTGTACGGCGTTTTTAGACTGCACGATTAACTCGAACTCTTTAGCAGTAGAGAATGAGGCAGTATACGTAATCTGTATGAACAGCTGATGTTGATAAAAAAGAAATAAATTAATTGTGGAAACTCGTTAATCCAAGAAACACTGATTGAAACGTATATGAAGTCTTAATGTATTTGACTTGAAATTTACAACGGCTGATACATTCGAGCGATGGTACGGTACATATCCGACTGACTTCGTCGTTAGGCAAAACGACTCGGCGCGCCGACGATCAAGTTGGTTTACATGTTAGTATCGGCTGGTCCGATTTCTCCGAAGCATACCGTGCGGCTCGTCAGACGCACAGTGGTTCATTTGGCCGAAAACCTGGCCAAAAAGCCAAAAATTTTTTTCGCGATTTTCAAAATTTAGCAATTGCGTTTGATTTGTAACATATCAGAGCATCGGTTTCCATTAATAAAAGTTTTTATTGAACAATGCTCTTAGAGATATGCAATGTCAAAGTTGGCACTTGAATAATGTAACGTATTCACGTCGAAATTCAGAATACGTTTTCAATGTGAAATAATGGTACAATCAACTTTGCAAGTATTTGTTGCTATTCGTCATACTTTTAAATTATAAGTACCTTGGTTTCATTTTTTTATTTAATATTTTACAACTCCGATGGCACAGATTGCAAAACCCATACATTTTTTTCCTTTTGCAGAGGAAATAGTTGTGAAGTACGGAAAAGTACAACGCGAATTTTTTTTTTAATTAAACTGAAGCTTTCCGAAGAAGTCCCCGTTGTAAAATTTTGCGACTTTTTGCGATTCTACGAGATATTCTTATTTGTTTGTAGCACACGCCATGTTCGGGGAAATACGTTTATGACATACTGCCAGGCTATCGTGCCTTGGACAAACGAATAATGCTAATCCTTCACTAAGGTTACCCTTGTAATTAACGAAACGCTATATTTATTTCGTTCAGGTTAAAAATCAAAATAATTTTAAGCAAGCTGGTGGCCTTTTCTTCCAAAGCAAAAATAGATAGCCGCGATAACCTCGACCGCTTACCGTCATAAACCGAAAGATGTTTGACGTTTCGGCTGAAAATCTGGCTAGTTGCAGGTATGAGGGCTATATTTGTTTCTCGCAAAGTTTAGTTTTTTTCCTTCCACCGTAATTTTAAATACTGGAATGAAAAATTGGAGGTGAAAGCACCGTAAACTATTTATACCGTGCTACGTTTTCTGACACGGTAGATATCACTTGTACTTTGTGATATTTACTTACTTAGCTGTGACAGCAATTTCGCAAAGAGTAGAGTTCAGTGTGTATTGTGTAGTGCTATGGAATCATCATCTTCTGAAGCACCATCGATTTCACTACGGAGGGAAGACCTCGTTGATTGTTTGCGGACAAGATTACATTTATTCTTTTAATTAAGAAGGTATGATAAATATTTAGTACTATATGCTCAATATAAATTTCTATATTGATTTCAATGTACCGGAACTAACTATTATTTGAAAATATGATTCGCGGTGGCCGATACTGCGGAGGACAAGAGGACATAACCGAATTGCTCGAAGGTTACGAAGGACTAGATAAAGAAGATAATAAAAGAAAAATATATTTAATTTCAAAATAATTAGTCAGTTAACTATAATACGTTCGTTATAAGGTAATTGTTAAGATTCTCTGTAATATTAAAAGCTTATAAGATGAATATAATTCACTGTGATCAATAAATGTATCATAATATCTAAATAAATTCTTAATTTTTTAATTATGTTTGTTCGCCAATTTGTTTTTGGAAATTCTGAGTTCAGATTCTTAATCAGCGACCGGAGAAACATAAGAATACTAATTTTCGTGCCGATCCGACAATTTTTCAATACTCGCATCCGCCATATTGAAGCCGCCATTTTGTTTATGGAAATTCTGAGTTCAGATTCTTAATCAGCGACCGGAAAAACATAAGACTACTGATTTTCGTGCCGATCCGACAATTTTTCAATACTCGCATCCGCCATATTGAAGCCGCCATTTTGTTTTTGGAAATTCTGAGTTCAGATTCTTAATCAGCGACCGGAAAAACATAAGACTACTGATTTTCGTGCCGATCCGAAAATTGTTCAATACTCGCACTTGCCATATTAGAACCGCCATTTTGGTTTTTGGAAATCTAGAGTTCAGATTCTTAATCAGCGACCCAAATAATACTAATACACCAATTTTCAGCTAAATTGAAAAACTCCTTGAGTTTTGGCCAGCTTTTCGGCCAAATGAACCACTGTGAGACGTGTCACCTAGGAGGTAAGCCTGTTTCGGCAGAGTCTGATTCGCCAGGCGTCAAGCGTCATGCCTCTTGTCACACGTACACGAAGGCACTTGACGTTCTCAGTACGCGACGCGAGCTCGTAGCGACAACATCTCAGTGCTCGTACGCGACGTAAACAAAATTCCTAAGTGCCCATACAGAGAGTCATTCATACTGTGGAAGTGTATCTTGTTATACTCCAAGTGATCGGCTAATTTCGTTACTATTATTGGGGCTTGCTTCCGCAAGTCCCAATACAGTTCTTAATTTTTTTTCATTTTTGACCGTCCATTTTATGGAACACCATATTACACGCATAGAAGCTAGTAACTCTTCCGCATCGGCGGCGGCCGATGCCAATAATTCGGACGAAAATTTTGCATCCCTTGAGACTACTAGCCAGGGATCGCTATCTCTGTCTCTAAAAAGACATAAATCATCTAATCCGTCTTCATCCGAGGACATTCAAATGAAGAAGTCGCGCAAAATTTCCGCTTCACGCACAGCCGCACGGCAATCTGCCGACGCTAAAACGGCTCCAGTTGACACCATGGACAGTGACACAGGATTGAAATCGCTCGATCAACAATCCAGCGATGCGATGTCTACAGCATCATCCAAACAAGGCGCTGAAGCATCTTGTAGCAAAGAAACTCTAGTGCGTGAAAATAAAAGACTATTAAACGAAATAAAATTGCTCAAAGAGCAAATCCTATCGCTCGCTGGACCCTCTACATCTGGTCGGACCATTGAATCGCCAACGTCGGAATGGATCACCATTGGATCCCGTAGACCCGCAGGACGACACGCGCCTTCTCCGATGCCGACGCTGGACAAACCTCCCACCGCCAACCGTTTTCAGGCCTTTGCCGAGCCCAACGCTCTACCGGAGGTGTCAAGGGACCAGCCTCCCACCTTCAGGCATCCGACCCCACCACAGCAAACTATTAAACAAGATAAGTTAAACAAACCACCACCGTTGATCGTGCATGTGGCTTCACCACAATTAATAATAAACATAACTAAGAATGCCCTTCAAAAGGCATCCTTCACTATAAAAAGAAGTGGCTCGAAAAGCCACGTCATATACCCGAATTCTCTCGAAGCTTATTCGAAGATCAAAGACATTATGATGAAAAACCAGCTCAAGTTCTTCACTTATACGCCGAAGAACGAAAAACCATTGACGATGCTTCTCAAGGGTATCGACCCAAACACCGACAAGAATGAACTGTTGTCGGAAATTAATTCCATCACCGCACCTAAAGCCAAAGCCACTCGTATTTCCAATTTTGTAACCGCGAAATCGAAACAATCCGGCTTGCCCCTGCCTATGTTCGTAGTGCAATTTGACGCCAATACAGATATCAAATTTGTTCAATCGATCAATGTTTTAAATTATCAACGCGTCAGATGGGAGAAATTGCATAGGCAGGATCTTTTACAATGTTTTAACTGTCAACGTATAGGCCATGCATCCGCTAACTGTCATCTAGATTTTAGATGTGTTAAATGTAATTTATCTCACGAGCGTGGGAAGTGCTCGGTCACAGAAGCAACCAAACACGACGCAATTTACTGCGTCAACTGTGAGAAGTTCGGCCACCCCGCGTCATATCGAGGCTGTCCGAAATTCAAGGAGAGAAGAGCCGTTGCCGCCCCTACGAGCAACAGAGCTCCCCAGCCAGCCGCATCCAGAAGACTTCCATCTCCCCTCGTCAATCCGATGACGCTATACAGTAGTGTTGCGAGTGGAGTGGGGGGCCTAGTAGGTAAGGCCGCGCATGCATATTCATCGAATACGTTGAACAGAGGATCAGTCCCTCTCGATGCTACGTCCAACGAGCAACAGGTCGATTTAAAAAACATATTTTCGGCCATCAAAAGTATAGCCGATCAATTACCAATTATTTTTCAACGCATCGGCGAAAATACCGAAAAAATTAATTTCCTCATTCAATCTTTTATAGATGATAATCATGCTCAATCTGTTGATTACCATGGACGTACCACGAGAGGCATTCGAAATGATTTCCCGCAATAATGGCCACTACCGATCAAAACAGTATCCCGTTGGTCAATCTCCGAATCATTACTGTCAACGTCAACTCTGTTATAAATCTTCACAAACGTGCATATTTGCAGCAATTTTTAAATTCTCATCGACCCGACGTATGTGGTCTCATTGAAACGAAGCTAAATCCGAGACATAATTTGGAGGTTCCACCACAATTTGTAATAATACGCAAAGACAGAGCAAACAACCGTTTCGGCGGCGGTGTCGCTATGGTTATTAATAGAACATACAAATTCACTCGTATAGAACTCTCCACTTCTCACGAAAAATCTTTAGAAGCCATTGCGATCCGCTTGGATCTTTCGGCTGGTAGAAGCCTCGTGATCGCAGCGGTGTATAGCCCTTTCAATGATAAAATCGTATTCCTTCGTGACCTCGATGATCTATGTACTCAGTTGCGAGTTGCAAATGACTCGAATCACTTTGTGATCGCGGGCGATCTTAACGCCAAACACACATCATGGCGTAATACAGTCAACAACAGCAAGGGGTTAGCTCTTTTTGACTGGCTACAGTTACAGGGTGCTATCTTCCGCGCTTCCCTTCTATATTCGGAAATACCGACTTATCATCCGGCTAACTCGAACTTGGACATTGCTTTGGTGGACAGCAGGCTGATCGATCGTATTAACGATGGAACGCAAAGGCTGGGTCTGCTGCCCTATGATAGCGATCATTGGGCCATAACGATTAATCTCTCTCTCCTCGGTTGGAATACATACGTAGAACGAGCCCCCAGAGTACTGAGACTAAATTATCGTTTGACCAAATGGAAAGAATACAAACTCAAACTCCATAATTATATCAACAGCCTAAATCTCCCTTCGTTACTTAATGCGTCGATCGAAATGATTAATGCTTCAATAGAGGCCCTCGAGGAAAATATTTCCGTAATTCTGACGAGCTGTACACCTACCGTGGAGGCTCTGAACTGCCCGAGAGAATATGACGACCGACGCATTAATAAGCTCAAAAAATTTAAATCAAAACTTATCACCAGATTATTTCGTTTATTGAGCCTTCGCGACAATTTAACTCCAATACAGTCTAACATGATCAAATTTTATAAATCAATAATTCAGCGTACCAATTACAGACTCAAAAAACTCTACTCTGCAGTTGCAAATAAATTCTGGAACGACAGACTGTCCAAACTAGATACTCGTGATTCCATTAAGTTACACCCTTTTATAAACAGAATTATAAATCAAAAAAACATTGACTCAATTCCGCCACTAAGAGGCGCGATAAACGACGATTTTCTTTGGTCTGAATCCGGAATAGATACATCGACACTCCAGAAAATAGATAATAACTATGTAGTGTCAAGCACTGACGATCGTTTGACTTTACTTGGGGTGCACTTTGCAAGAGTACATACAAAAAATCTGACTCCTACAACCGAGGAAGAGAGGAATCACGAGCACGAGGTAAAGCAGACTTACGATCGAATACGGGATTCGCGTGAAAATATCAATTGGCAATTCGCTTCGCTACACGAACAGATCTGGCCTTCAATTCACACAAACTATCTAATAACTCCCACAATGATCTTACGAGCCATCAAATATCTTAAAAACAAAAGATCCACCTCGTTCGACGGCATACCAAACGTCGCCATCAAACGCCTGCCAGGCTCCGTTATTGAATATCTCACGCTAATTTTTAACGCATGTTTACGTCTGTCTTACTTTCCCATTCGTTGGAAAACGGCCAAGCTCATCCCATTGCACAAAAAAGGGAAAAACCTTTACGACTTAAATAATTACCGGCCGATCAGTCTGCTGCCAAACCTGGGCAAATTGTTCGAGATCATGATTAACATACGTTTGAATCATTTTGTGCGGTCCAATAAATTAATTTCTGATTATCAATTTGGTTTCAAACACTCGCACTCTACGGTTCATGCTATTGCGAAATTGACTCGCGACATTGCCGACTCGCTCAACAGCTCAGCTGTGACTGGGGCTTGTTTAATTGACCTCGAGAAAGCATTTGATACTGTTTGGACTACGGGATTGATAGTTAAATTACACAAAATGAATTTCCCCCCCGAGTTGTTGCTTCTAACTGAGAACATGATCACTGGCCGCGCTTTTAAAACTTTTCACAATAATACTTTTTCCGTTCGTACTTTCAATATTTTAAATGGTCTGCAGCAGGGTGCCGTAAATTCTCCTCTACTATTCAACTTATACTTCTCTGATATTTTAAACAATTTTAACAAAAGTAACGATACTTGCAAAGCTTTGGCCTTTGCTGATGATTTAATCATCTATAAATCCGGCGTTGATCCTCTCGACATTCAGTCACACTTGCAGAGGGCTTTCGATTTTGTTGTCTCGGCGTGTAACATGAAGAAGGTGAGAGTAAATATGCTCAAATGCGAGACTATTCTATTCATTAGGCCCACGTCCCAAATTAGCAAAAAACAATACAGGCTCTCAAAAAATTTTTCGATTCACGCGACGGAAAGATATGACCTTTTAATCCCTCGGCTGAAAAAGGTCAAATATTTGGGTGTAATTCTCAACGAACACTTAAACTATAATGAACACGCCAACTACTGTCTCGGGAAAGCAAAAGGTATAGCATCTAAATTGGCTCGCCTCTTCTACTCAAAACACCTCGGTGAGAATGTCAAACTACTCCTTTACAAGCTTTATGTCAGGTCAGTACTATCTTATGCGATCCCAATCTGGTTCTCAATTTCGCCTTATGTGATGGAGCGCATTCGCACCTTCGAGAGGAAAATATTCCGGGCGATCACGGGTCTTCTCATGCCCAGACGTATGTCGGATGGTACCAAGCGACACTTCCACAATCAAACAATTTATAGCAGGGTTGACTGTTCGCGGTTTGATATTTTTGCACTTAAAATCACCAGAATGTTTATCCGTAAATCTTTGCACTCAAACTCTGACAATCCTCTCATCACCTCGCTACATACAATGTCGGACGAGGAGGCTAGGAAGGCTCGCGAAAATGGGTTTCTCTCTACTGCTGCCTTTCCCTATCTCGACAGAGAAGGATACATTCAGGATTTTCGCTCCAAAATTCCCATCATATACCATACGCATAGAAAAAGGGCCTCGCTTGCTCTTCGATACGATCCTTTGGTAGTTTCTGCCGATCCATCACAACTGCAACATTCTGTATCTCTTCCTACACGGGATACTGTCCAAAAGCATTACAATTATCTCGATAAATTACCATGGCTTAAATCTTGACCGATCGTCGTACTCTGAACCGAGCACTTCCATTATCTTAGTTTAAACTCTGTATATATACGCTTTAGTCCATAACATAGTTAGATTAGTATATTTACTTTAAGTTACTTTAAGAATATCGTTGATGTCAACAACATCCTTTACTATCCTCTTGATTCATATGGCACGTTATTCAGTATAATTTCATGCCACTTGTCATCGCAAGCACGGTAATTTTCTTTATCATGGATTTCTTTACTTATTTAATTCTTCCATCGTCTAATTCTTGACCACTAATCCGTGCAATTTTTCTTATCTATTTTGGTCGAGATCTCATTATTGTTCATTTTGTTTTACTTAGTATATTGGCCGTGCCAATATCTCCCCCCCCCCCTTTTTATAATTGTTAATTGTTTTGTCAGTCCTGGTACCTCTCTGTAACGAAGATGCCTTTTTTGATGATCATATCAAATCTTTTGGGGCGTAATACTAATTGCTTAACTTTATCATAGAGCGCAATTTGATTCTTTTCTTGTATTGTATAATTTCCGTTTTCCTGCGAGAAGTCGCTCATGTGCGACCATACAGGAATTATATTGTTGTATGTTTATGCTATCCTAGCATCATGTATATATGTATGATTGAATAAAGGAACTGTTCCATGCACTTGACGTTCTCAGTACGCGACGCGAGCTCGTAGCGACAACATCTCAGTGCTCGTACGCGACGTAAACAAAATTCCTAAGTGCCCATACAGAGAGTCATTCATACTGTGGAAGTGTATCTTGTTATACTCCAAGTGATCGGCTAATTTCGTTACTATTATTGGGGCTTGCTTCCGCAAGTCCCAATACAGTTCTTAATTTTTTTTCATTTTTGACCGTCCATTTTATGGAACACCATATTACACGCATAGAAGCTAGTAACTCTTCCGCATCGGCGGCGGCCGATGCCAATAATTCGGACGAAAATTTTGCATCCCTTGAGACTACTAGCCAGGGATCGCTATCTCTGTCTCTAAAAAGACATAAATCATCTAATCCGTCTTCATCCGAGGACATTCAAATGAAGAAGTCGCGCAAAATTTCCGCTTCACGCACAGCCGCACGGCAATCTGCCGACGCTAAAACGGCTCCAGTTGACACCATGGACAGTGACACAGGATTGAAATCGCTCGATCAACAATCCAGCGATGCGATGTCTACAGCATCATCCAAACAAGGCGCTGAAGCATCTTGTAGCAAAGAAACTCTAGTGCGTGAAAATAAAAGACTATTAAACGAAATAAAATTGCTCAAAGAGCAAATCCAATCGCTCGCTGGACCCTCTACATCTGGTCGGACCATTGAATCGCCAACGTCGGAATGGATCACCATTGGATCCCGTAGACCCGCAGGACGACACGCGCCTTCTCCGATGCCGACGCTGGACAAACCTCCCACCGCCAACCGTTTTCAGGCCTTTGCCGAGCCCAACGCTCTACCGGAGGTGTCAAGGGACCAGCCTCCCACCTTCAGGCATCCGACCCCACCACAGCAAACTATTAAACAAGATAAGTTAAACAAACCACCACCGTTGATCGTGCATGTGGCTTCACCACAATTAATAATAAACATAACTAAGAATGCCCTTCAAAAGGCATCCTTCACTATAAAAAGAAGTGGCTCGAAAAGCCACGTCATATACCCGAATTCTCTCGAAGCTTATTCGAAGATCAAAGATATTCTAATGAAAAACCAGCTCAAGTTCTTCACTTATACGCCGAAGAACGAAAAACCACTGACGATGCTTCTCAAGGGTATCGATCCAAACACCGACAAGAATGAGCTGTTGTCGGAAATTAATTCCATCACCGCACCTAAAGCTAAAGCCACTCGTATTTCAAATTTTGTAACCGCGAAATCGAAACAATCCGGCTTGCCCCTGCCTATGTTCGTAGTGCAATTTGACGCTAATACAGATATCAAATTTGTTCAATCGATCAATGTTTTAAATTATCAACGCGTCAGATGGGAGAAATTGCATAGGCAGGATCTTTTACAATGTTTTAACTGTCAACGTATAGGCCATGCATCCGCTAACTGCCATCTAGACTTTAGATGCGTTAAATGCAATTTATCTCACGAGCGTGGGAAGTGCTCGGTCACGGAAGCAACCAAACACGACGCAATTTACTGCGTCAACTGTGAGAAATTCGGCCACCCCGCGTCATACCGAGGTTGCCCGAAATTCAAGGAGAGAAGAGCCGTTGCCGCCCCTACGAGCAACAGAGCTCCCCAGCCTGCCGCAACCAGAAGACTTCCATCTCCCCTCGTCAATCCGACGACGCTATACAGTAGTGTTGCGAGTGGAGTGGGGGGCCTAGTAGGTAAGGCCGCACATGCTTATTCATCGACTACGTTTAACAGAGGATCAGTCCCTCTCGATGCTACGTCCAACGAGCAACAGGTCGACTTAAAAAACATGTTTTCGGCCATCAAAAGTATAGCCGATCAATTACCAATTATTTTTCAACGCATCGGCGAAAATACCGAAAAAATTAATTTCCTCCTTCAATCTTTTATAGATGATAATCATACTCAATCTGTTGATTATCATGGACGTACCACGAGAGGCGTTCGAAATGATTTCCCGCAATAATGGCCACTGCCGATCAAAACAGTATCCCGTTGGACAATCTCCGAATCATTACTGTCAACGTCAACTCTGTTATAAATCTTCACAAACGTGCATATTTGCAGCAATTTTTAAATTCTCATCGACCCGACGTATGTGGTCTCATTGAAACGAAGCTAAATCCGAGACATAATTTGGAGGTTCCACCACAATTTGTAATAATACGCAAAGACAGAGCAAACAACCGTTTCGGCGGCGGTGTCGCTATGGTTATTAATAGAAGATACAAATTCACTCGTATAGAACTCTCCACTTCTCACGAAAAATCTTTAGAAGCCATTGCGATCCGCTTGGATCTTTCGGCTGGTAGAAGCCTCGTGATCGCAGCGGTGTATAGCCCTTTCAATGATAAAATCGTATTCCTTCGTGACCTCGATGATCTATGTACTCAGTTGCGAGTTGCAAATGACTCGAATCACTTTGTGATCGCGGGCGATCTTAACGCCAAACACACATCATGGCGTAATACAGTCAACAACAGCAAGGGGTTAGCTCTTTTTGACTGGCTACAGTTACAGGGTGCTATCTTCCGCGCTTCCCTTCTATATTCGGAAATACCGACTTATCATCCGGCTAACTCGAACTTGGACATTGCTTTGGTGGACAGCAGGCTGATCGATCGTATTAACGATGGAACGCAAAGGCTGGGTCTGCTGCCCTATGATAGCGATCATTGGGCCATAACGATTAATCTCTCTCTCCTCGGTTGGAATACATACGTAGAACGAGCCCCCAGAGTACTGAGACTAAATTATCGTTTGACCAAATGGAAAGAATACAAACTCAAACTCCATAATTATATCAACAGCCTAAATCTCCCATCGTTACTTAATGCGTCGATCGAAATGATTAATGCTTCAATAGAGGCCCTCGAGGAAAATATTTCCGTAATTCTGACGAGCTGTACACCTACCGTGGAGGCTCTGAACTGCCCGAGAGAATATGACGACCGACGCATTAATAAGCTCAAAAAATTTAAATCCAAACTTATCACCAGATTATTTCGTTTATTGCGCCTTCGCGACAATTTAACTCCAATACAGTCTAACATGATCAAATTTTATAAATCAATAATTCAGCGTACCAATTACAGACTCAAAAAACTCTACTCTGCAGTTGCAAATAAATTCTGGAACGACAGACTGTCCAAACTAGATACTCGTGATCCCATTAAGCTACACCCTTTTATAAACAGAATTATAAATCCAAAAAACATTGACTCAATTCCGCCACTAAGAGGCGCGATAAACGACGATTTTCTTTGGTCTGAATCCGGAATAGATACATCGACACTCCAGAAAATAGATAATAACTTTGTAGTATCAAGCACTGACGATCGTTTGACCTTACTTGGGGTGCACTTTGCAAGAGTACATACAAAAAATCTGACTCCTACAACCGAGGAAGAGAGGAATCACGAGCACGAGGTAAAGCAGACTTACGATCGAATACGGGATTCGCGTGAAAATATCAATTGGCAATTCGCTTCGCTACACGAACAGATCTGGCCTTCAATTCACACAACCTATCTAATAACTCCCACAATGATTTTACGAGCCATCAAATATCTTAAAAACAAAACATCCACCTCGTTCGACGGCATACCAAACGTCGCCATCAAACGCCTTCCAGGCTCCGTTATTGAATATCTCACGCTAATTTTTAACGCATGTTTACGTTTATCTTACTTTCCCATTCGTTGGAAAACGGCCAAGCTCATCCCATTGCACAAAAAAGGGAAAAACCTTTACGACTTAAATAATTACCGGCCGATCAGTCTGCTGCCAAACCTGGGCAAATTGTTCGAGATCATGATTAACATACGTTTGAATCATTTTGTGCGGTCCAATAAATTAATTTCTGATTATCAATTTGGTTTCAAACACTCGCACTCTACGGTTCATGCTATTGCCAAATTGACTCGCGACATTGCCGACTCGCTCAACAGCTCAGCTGTGACTGGGGCTTGTTTAATTGACCTCGAGAAAGCATTTGATACTGTTTGGACTACGGGATTGATAGTTAAATTACACAAAATGAATTTCCCCCCGGAGTTGTTGCTTCTAACTGAGAACATGATCACTGGCCGCGCTTTTAAAACTTTTCACAATAATACTTTTTCCGTTCGTACTTTCAATATTTTAAATGGTCTGCAGCAGGGCGCCGTAAATTCTCCTCTACTATTCAACTTATACTTCTCTGATATTTTAAACAATTTTAACAAAAGTAACGATACTTGCAAAGCTTTGGCCTTTGCTGATGATTTAATCATATATAAATCCGGCGTTGACCCTCTCGACATTCAGTCACACTTGCAGAGGGCTTTCGATTTTGTTGTCTCGGCGTGTAACATGAAGAAGGTGAGAGTAAATATGCTCAAATGCGAGACTATTCTATTCATTAGGCCCACGTCCCAAATTAGCAAAAAACAATACAGGCTCTCAAAAAATTTTTCGATTCACGCGACGGAAAGATTTGACCTTTTAATCCCTCGGCTGAAAAAGGTCAAATATTTGGGTGTAATTCTCAACGAACACTTAAACTATAATGAACACGCCAACTACTGTCTCGGGAAAGCAAAAGGTATAGCATCTAAATTGGCTCGCCTCTTCTACTCAAAACACCTCGGTGAGAATGTCAAACTACTCCTTTACAAGCTTTATGTCAGGTCAGTACTATCTTATGCGATCCCAATCTGGTTCTCAATTTCGCCTTATGTGATGGAGCGCATTCGCACCTTCGAGAGGAAAATATTCCGGGCGATCACGGGTCTTCTCATGCCCAGACGTATGTCGGATGGTACCAAGCGACACTTCCACAATCAAACAATTTATAGCAGGGTTGACTGTTCGCGGTTTGATATTTTTGCACTTAAAATCACCAGAATGTTTATCCTTAAATCTTTGCACTCAAACTCTGACAATCCTCTCATCACCTCGTTACATACAATGTCGGACGAGGAGGCTAGGAAGGCTCGCGAAAATGGGTTTCTCTCTACTGCTGCCTTTCCCTATCTCGACAGAGAAGGATACATTCAGGATTTTCGCTCCAAAATTCCCATCATATACCATACGCATAGAAAAAGGGCCTCGCTTGCTCTTCGATACGATCCTTTGGTAGTTTCTGCCGATCTATCACAACTACAACATTCTGTATCTCTTCCTTCACGGGATACTGTCCAAAAGCATTACAATTATCTCGATAAATTACCATGGCTTAAATCTTGACCGATCGTCGTACTCTGAACCGAGCACTTCCATTATCTTACAATTAGTTTAAACTCTGTATATACTCTTTAGTCCATAACATAGTTAGATTAGTATATCTACTTTAAGTTACTTTAAGAATATCGTTGATGTCAACAACATCCTTACTATCCTCTTGATTCGTATGGAACGTTATTCAGTATAATTTCATGCCACTTGTATTCGCAAGCACGGTAATTTTTCTTTATCATGGATTTCTTTACTTATTTAATTCTTCCATCGTCTAATTCTTGACCACTAATCCGTGCAATTTTTCTTATTTATTTTGGTCAAGATCTCATTATTGTTCATTTTGTTTTACTTAGTATATTGGCCGTGCCAATATCTTCTCCCCCCCCCCCCCCCTTTTTATAATTGTTAATTGTTTTGTCAGTCCTGGTACCTCTTTGTAACGAAGATGCCTTTTTTGATGATCATATCAAATCTTTTGGGGCGTAATACTAATCGTTTAACTTTATCATACAGCGCAAATTGATTCTTTCTTGTATTGTATAATTTCCGTTCTCCTGCGAGAAGTCGCTAATGTGCGACCATACAGGAGTTATATAATTGTATGTTTATGCTATCCTAGCATCATGTATATATGTATGATTGAATAAAGGAACTGTTCCATGCACTTGACGTTCTCCTCAGTACGCGACGAGAGCTCGTAGCGACAACATCTTCTCAGTGCTCGTACGCGACGTAAACAAAATTATTAAGTGCCCATACAGAGAGTCATTCGTACTGTGAAAGTGTATCTTGTTATACTCCAAGTGATAGGCTAATTTCGTTACTATTATTGGGGCTTGCTTTCGCAAGTCCCAATACAGTTCTTCATTTTTTTTCATTTCTGACCGTCCATTTTTATGGAACAACATATTGCACGCATAGAAGCTAGTAACTCTTCCGCATCGGTGGCAGCCGATGCCTATAATTCTGAAGAAAATTTTGCATCCCTTGAGACTGCTAGCCAGGGATCGCTATCTCTGTCTCTAAAAAGACATAAATCATTTAATCCGTCTTCATCCGAGGACATTCAAATGAAAAAATCGCGCAAAATTTCCGCTTCACGCGCAGCCGCACGGCAATCTGCCGACGCTAAAAAGGCTACAGCTAACACCATGGACAGTGACATGGGATTGAAATCGCTCGATCAACAATCCAGCGATGCGATGTCAACAACATCATCCAAACAAGGCGCTGAAGCATCTTGTAACAAAGATACTCTAATACGCGAAAATAAAAGACTCTTAAGTGAAATAAAATTGCTCAAAGAGCAAATCCAATCGCTCGCTGGACCCTCTACATCTGCTCGGACCATTGAATCGCCAACATCGGAATGGATCACCATTGGATCCCGTAGACCCGCAGGGCGACACGCGCCTTCTCCGACGCCGACGCTGGACAAACCTCCCACCGCCAACCATTTTCAGGCCTTCGCCGAGCCCAACGCTCTACCGGAGGTGTCCAGGGACCAGCCTCCCACCTTCAGACATCCGACCCTACCACAGCAAACTGTCAGACAAGATAAGTCGAACAAACCACCACCGTTGATCGTGCATGTGGCTTCACCACAACTAATAATAAACATAACGAAGAATGCCCTTCAAAAGGCATCCTTCACTATAAAAAGAAGTGGCTCGAAAAGCCACGTCATATACCCGAATTCGCTCGAAGCTTACTCGAAGATCAAAGATATTATGATGAAAAACCAGCTCAAGTTCTTCACTTATACGCCGAAGAACGAAAAACCAGTGACGATGCTTCTCAAGGGTATCGATCCAAACACCGACAAGAATGAGCTGTTGTCGGAAATTAATTCCATCGCCGCACCTAAAGCCAAAGCCACACGTATATCCAATTTTATAACCGCGAAATCGAAACAATCCGGCTTGCCCCTGCCTATGTTCGTAGTGCAATTTGGCGCGAATACTGATACCAAATTTGTTCAATCGATCAATGTTTTAAATTATCAACGCGTCAGATGGGAGAAATTGCATAGGCAGGATCTTTTACAATGTTTTAACTGTCAACGTATAGGCCATGCATCCGCTAACTGTCATCTAGATTTTAGATGTGTTAAATGTAATTTATCTCACGAGCGTGGAAAGTGCTCGGTCACAGAAGCAACCAAACACGACGCAATTTACTGCGTCAACTGTGAGAAGTTCGGCCACCCCGCGTCATACCGAGGTTGCCCGAAATTCAAGGAGAGAAGAGCCGTTGCCACCCCTACGAGCAACAGAGCTCCCCAGCCAGCCGCAACCAGAAGACTTCCATCTCCCCTCGTCAATCCGACGACGCTATACAGTAGTGTTGCGAGTGGAGTGGGGGGCCTAGTAGGTAAGGCCGCGCATGCATATTCATCGACTACATTGAACAGAGGACCAGTCCCTCTCGATGCTACGTCCAACGAGCAACAGGTCGACTTAAAAAACATATTTTCGGCCATCAAAAGTATAGCCGATCAATTACCAATTATTTTTCAACGCATCGGCGAAAATACCGAAAAAATTAATTTCCTCCTTCAATCTTTTATAGATGATAATCATGCTCAATCTGTTGATTACCATGGACGTACCACGAGAGGCATTCGAAATGATTTCCCGCAATAATGGCCACTACCGATCAAAACAGTATCCCGTTGGTCAATCTCCGAATCATTACTGTCAACGTCAACTCTGTTATAAATCTTCACAAACGTGCATATTTGCAGCAATTTTTAAATTCTCATCGACCCGACGTATGTGGTCTCATTGAAACGAAGCTAAATCCGAGACATAATTTGGAGGTTCCACCACAATTTGTAATAATACGCAAAGACAGAGCAAACAACCGTTTCGGCGGCGGTGTCGCTATGGTTATTAATAGAAGATACAAATTCACTCGTATAGAACTCTCCACTTCTCACGAAAAATCTTTAGAAGCCATTGCGATCCGCTTGGATCTTTCGGCTGGTAGAAGCCTCGTGATCGCGGCGGTGTATAGCCCTTTCAATGATAAAATCGTGTTCCTTCGTGACCTCGATGATCTATGTACTCAGTTGCGAGTTGCAAATGACTCGAATCACTTTGTGATCGCGGGCGATCTCAACGCCAAACACACATCATGGCGTAATACAGTCAACAACAGCAAGGGGTTAGCTCTTTTTGACTGGCTACAATTACAGGGTGCTATCTTCCGCGCTTCCCTTCTATATTCGGAAATACCGACTTATCATCCGGCTAACTCGAACTTGGACATTGCTTTGGTGGACAGCAGGCTGATCGATCGTGTTAACGATGGAACGCAGAGGCTGGGTCTGCTGCCCTATGATAGCGATCATTGGGCCATAACGATTAATCTCTCTCTCCTCGGTTGGAATACATATGTAGAACGAGCTCCCAGAGTACTGAGACTAAATTATCGTTTGACCAAATGGAAAGAATACAAACTCAAACTCCATAATTATATCAACAGCCTAAATCTCCCATCGTTACTTAATGCGTCGATCGAAATGATTAATTCTTCAATAGAGGCCCTCGAGGAAAATATTTCCGTAATTCTGACGAACTGTACACCTACCGTGGAGGCTCTGAACTGCCCGAGAGAATATGACGACCGACGCATTAATAAGCTCAAAAAATTTAAATCCAAACTTATCACCAGATTATTTCGTTTATTGAGCCTTCGCGACAATTTAACTCCAATACAGTCTAACATGATCAAATTTTATAAATCAATAATTCAGCGTACCAATTACAGACTCAAAAAACTCTACTCTGCAGTTGCAAATAAATTCTGGAACGACAGACTGTCCAAACTAGATACTCGTGATTCCATTAAGCTACACCCTTTTATAAACAGAATTATAAATCCAAAAAACATTGACTCAATTCCGCCACTAAGAGGCGCGATAAACGACGATTTTCTTTGGTCTGAATCCGGAATAGATACATCGACACTCCAGAAAATAGATAATAACTTTGTAGTGTCAAGTACTGACGATCGTTTGACCTTACTTGGGGTGCACTTTGCGAGAGTACATACAAAAAATCTGACTCCTACAACCGAGGAAGAGAGGAATCACGAGCACGAGATAAAGCAGACTTACGATCGAATACGGGATTCACGTGAAAATATTAATTGGCAATTCGCTTCGCTACACGAACAGATCTGGCCGTCAATTCATACAAACTATCTAATAACTCCCACAATGATCTTACGAGCCATCAAATATCTTAAAAACAAAAAATCTACCTCGTTCGACGGCATACCAAACGTCGCCATCAAACGCCTTCCAGGCTCCGTTATTGAATATCTCACGCTAATTTTTAACGCATGTTTACGTTTATCTTACTTTCCCATTCGTTGGAAAACGGCCAAGCTCATCCCATTGCACAAAAAAGGGAAAAACCTTTACGACTTAAATAATTACCGGCCGATCAGTCTGCTGCCAAACCTGGGCAAATTGTTCGAGATCATGATTAACATACGTTTGAATCATTTTGTGCGGTCCAATAAATTAATTTCTGATTATCAATTTGGTTTCAAACACTCGCACTCTACGGTTCATGCTATTGCCAAATTGACTCGCGACATTGCCGACTCGCTCAACAGCTCAGCTGTGACTGGGGCTTGTTTAATTGACCTCGAGAAAGCATTTGATACTGTTTGGACTACGGGATTAATAGTTAAATTACACAAAATGAATTTCCCTCCCGAGTTGTTGCTTCTAACTGAGAACATGATCACTGGCCGCGCTTTTAAAACTTTTCACAATAATACTTTTTCCGTTCGTACCTTCAATATTTTAAATGGTCTGCAGCAGGGCGCCGTAAATTCTCCTCTACTATTCAACTTATACTTCTCTGAGATTTTAAACAATTTTAACAAAAGTAACGATACTTGCAAAGCTTTGGCCTTTGCTGATGATTTAATCATATATAAATCCGGCGTTGATCCTCTCGACATTCAGTCACACTTGCAGAGGGCTTTCGATTTTGTTGTTTCGGCGTGTAACATGAAGAAGGTGAGAGTAAATATGCTCAAATGCGAGACTATTCTATTCATTAGGCCCACGTCCCAAATTAGCAAAAAACAATACAGGCTCTCAAAAAATTTTTCGATTCACGCGACGGAAAGATTTGACCTTTTAATCCCTCGGCTGAAAAAGGTCAAATATTTGGGTGTAATTCTCAACGAACACTTAAACTATAATGAACACGCCAACTACTGTCTCGGGAAAGCAAAAGGTATAGCATCTAAATTGGCTCGCCTCTTCTACTCAAAACACCTCGGTGAGAATGTCAAACTACTCCTTTACAAGCTTTATGTCAGGTCAGTACTATCTTATGCGATCCCAATCTGGTTCTCAATTTCGCCTTATGTGATGGAGCGCATTCGCACCTTCGAGAGGAAAATATTCCGGGCGATCACGGGTCTTCTCATGCCCAGACGTATGTCGGATGGTACCAAGCGACACTTCCACAATCAAACAATTTATAGCAGGGTTGACTGTTCGCGGTTTGATATTGTTGCAATTAAAATCACCAGAATGTTTATCCTTAAATCTTTGCACTCAAACTCTGACAATCCTCTCATCACCTCGTTACATACAATGTCGGACGAGGAGGCTAGGAAGGCTCGCGAAAATGGGTTCCTCTCTACTGCTGCCTTTCCCTATCTCGACAGAGAAGGATACATTCAGGATTTTCGCTCCAAAATTCCCATCATATACCATACGCATAGAAAAAGGGCCTCGCTTGCTCTTCGATACGATCCTTTGGTAGTTTCTGCCGATCTATCACAACTGCAACATTCTATATCTCTTCCTCCACGGGATACTGTCCAAAAGCATTACAATTATCTCGATAAATTACCATGGCTTAAATCTTGACCGATCGTCGTACTCTGAACCGAGCACTTCCATTATCTTAGTTTAAACTCTGTATATACTCTTTAGTCCATAACATAGTTAGATTAGTATATCTACTTTAAGTTACTTTAAGAATATCGTTGATGTCAACAACATCCTTTACTATCCTCTTGATTCGTATGGAACGTTATTCAGTATAATTTCATGCCACTTGTATTCGCATGCACGGTAATTTTTCTTTATCATGGATTTCTTTACTTATTTAATTCTTCCATCGTCTAATTCTTGACCACTAATCCGTGCAATTTTTCTTATTTATTTTGGTCAAGATCTCATTATTGTTCGTTTTGTTTTACTTAGTATATTGGCCGTGCCAATATCTTCTCCCCCCCCCCCCCTTTTTATAATTGTTAATTGTTTTGTCAGTCCTGGTACCTCTCTGTAACGAAGATGCCTTTTTTGATGATCATATCAAATCTTTTGGGGCGTAATACTAATTGCTTAACTCTATCATACAGCGCAATTTGATTCTTTTCTTGTATTATATAATTTCCGTTTTCCTGCGAGAAGTCGCTAATGTGCGACCATACAGGAGTTATATAGTTGTATGTTTATGCTATCCTAGCATCATGTATATATATATGATTGAATAAAGGAACTGTTCCATGCACTTGACGTTCTCAGTACGCGACGCGAGCTCGTAGCGACAACATCTCTCAGTGCTCGTACGCGACATAAACAAAATTCTTAAGTGCCTATACAGAGTGTCATTCATACTGTGAAAGTGTATCTTGTTATACTCCAAGTGATCGGCTAATTTTCGTTAATATTATTGGGGCTTGCTTTCGCAAGTCCCAATACAGTTCATCATTTTTTTTCATTTTTGACCGTCCATTTTTATGGAACATCATATTGCACACATAGACGCTAGCAACTCTTCCGCATCGGTGACGGCCGATGCCTATAATACGGACGAAAATTTTGCATCCCTTGAGACTACTAGCCAGGGATCGCTATCTCTGTCTCTAAAAAGACATAAATCATCATCCAATCCGTCTTCATCCGAGGACATTCAAATGAAGAAGTCGCGCAAAATTTCCGCTTCACGCACAGCCGCACGGCAATTTGCCGACGCTAAAACGGATCCAGTCAACACCATGGACAATGACACAGGATTGAAATCGCTTGATCAACAATCCAGCGATGCGATGTCCACAGCATCATCCAAACAAGGCGCTGAAGCATCTTATAACAAAGACAATCTAATACGTGAAAATAAAAGACTCTTAAACGAAATAAAATTGCTCAAAGAGCAAATCCAAGCGCTCGCTGGACCCTCTACATCTACTCGGACCATTGAATCGCCAACATCGGAATGGATCACCATTGGATCCCGTAGACCTGCAGGACGACACGCGCCTTCTCCGACGCCGACGCTGGACAAACCTCCCACCGCCAACCGTTTTCAGGCCTTCGCCGAACCCAACGCTCTACCGGAGGTGTCCAGGGACCAGCCTTCCCCCTTCGGGCATCCGACCCCACCACAGCAAACTACCAGACAAGATAAGTCGAACAAACCACCACCGTTGATCGTGCATGTGGCTTCACCGCAGTTAATAATAAACATAACTAAGAATGCCCTTCAAAAGGCATCCTTCACTATAAAAAGAAGTGGCTCGAAAAGCCACGTCATATACCCGAATTCTCTCGAAGCTTATTCGAAGATCAAAGACATTATGATGAAAAACCAGCTCAAGTTCTTCACTTATACGCCGAAGAACGAAAAACCATTGACGATGCTTCTCAAGGGTATCGACCCAAACACCGACAAGAATGAACTGTTGTCGGAAATTAATTCCATCACCGCACCTAAAGCCAAAGCCACTCGTATTTCCAATTTTGTAACCGCGAAATCGAAACAATCCGGCTTGCCCCTGCCTATGTTCGTAGTGCAATTTGACGCCAATACAGATATCAAATTTGTTCAATCGATCAATGTTTTAAATTATCAACGCGTCAGATGGGAGAAATTGCATAGGCAGGATCTTTTACAATGTTTTAACTGTCAACGTATAGGCCATGCATCCGCTAACTGCCATCTAGACTTTAGATGCGTTAAATGCAATTTATCTCACGAGCGTGGGAAGTGCTCGGTCACAGAAGCAACCAAACACGACGCAATTTACTGCGTCAACTGTGAGAAGTTCGGCCACCCCGCGTCATATCGAGGCTGTCCGAAATTCAAGGAGAGAAGAGCCGTTGCCGCCCCTACGAGCAACAGAGCTCCCCAGCCAGCCGCATCCAGAAGACTTCCATCTCCCCTCGTCAATCCGATGACGCTATACAGTAGTGTTGCGGGTGGAGTGGGGGGCCTAGTAGGTAAGGCCGCGCATGCATATTCATCGAATACGTTGAACAGAGGATCAGTCCCTCTCGATGCTACGTCCAACGAGCAACAGGTCGATTTAAAAAACATGTTTTCGGCCATCAAAAGTATAGCCGATCAATTACCAATTATTTTTCAACGCATCGGCGAAAATACCGAAAAAATTAATTTCCTCCTTCAATCTTTTATAGATGATAATCATACTCAATCTGTTGATTATCATGGACGTACCACGAGAGGCGTTCGAAATGATTTCCCGCAATAATGGCCACTGCCGATCAAAACAGTATCCCGTTGGACAATCTCCGAATCATTACTGTCAACGTCAACTCTGTTATAAATCTTCACAAACGTGCATATTTGCAGCAATTTTTGAACTCTCATCGACCCGACGTATGTGGTCTCATTGAAACGAAGCTAAATCCGAGACATAATTTGGAGGTTCCACCACAATTTGTAATAATACGCAAAGACAGAGCAAACAACCGTTTCGGCGGCGGTGTCGCTATGGTTATTAATAGAAGATACAAATTCACTCGTATAGAACTCTCCACTTCTCACGAAAAATCTTTAGAAGCCATTGCGATCCGCTTGGATCTTTCGGCTGGTAGAAGCCTCGTGATCGCAGCGGTGTATAGCCCTTTCAATGATAAAATCGTATTCCTTCGTGACCTCGATGATCTATGTGCTCAGTTGCGAGTTGCAAATGACTCGAATCACTTTGTGATCGCGGGCGATCTTAACGCCAAACACACATCATGGCGTAATACAGTCAACAACAGCAAGGGGTTAGCTCTTTTTGACTGGCTACAGTTACAGGGTGCTATCTTCCGCGCTTCCCTTCTATATTCGGAAATACCGACTTATCATCCGGCTAACTCGAACTTGGACATTGCTTTGGTGGACAGCAGGCTGATCGATCGTATTAACGATGGAACGCAAAGGCTGGGTCTGCTGCCCTATGATAGCGATCATTGGGCCATAACGATTAATCTCTCTCTCCTCGGTTGGAATACATACGTAGAACGAGCCCCCAGAGTACTGAGACTAAATTATCGTTTGACCAAATGGAAAGAATACAAACTCAAACTCCATAATTATATCAACAGCCTAAATCTCCCTTCGTTACTTAATGCGTCGATCGAAATGATTAATGCTTCAATAGAGGCCCTCGAGGAAAATATTTCCGTAATTCTGACGAGCTGTACACCTACCGTGGAGGCTCTGAACTGCCCGAGAGAATATGACGACCGACGCATTAATAAGCTCAAAAAATTTAAATCCAAACTTATCACCAGATTATTTCGTTTATTGAGCCTTCGCGACAATTTAACTCCAATACAGTCTAACATGATCAAATTTTATAAATCAATAATTCAGCGTACCAATTACAGACTCAAAAAACTCTACTCTGCAGTTGCAAATAAATTCTGGAACGACAGACTGTCCAAACTAGATACTCGTGATTCCATTAAGTTACACCCTTTCATAAACAGAATTATAAATCAAAAAAACATTGACTCAATTCCGCCACTAAGAGGCGCGATAAACGACGATTTTCTTTGGTCTGAATCCGGAATAGATACATCGACACTCCAGAAAATAGATAATAACTATGTAGTGTCAAGCACTGACGATCGTTTGACTTTACTTGGGGTGCACTTTGCAAGAGTACATACAAAAAATCTGACTCCTACAACCGAGGAAGAGAGGAATCACGAGCACGAGGTAAAGCAGACTTACGATCGAATACGGGATTCGCGTGAAAATATCAATTGGCAATTCGCTTCGCTACACGAACAGATCTGGCCTTCAATTCACACAAACTATCTAATAACTCCCACAATGATCTTACGAGCCATCAAATATCTTAAAAACAAAAGATCCACCTCGTTCGACGGCATACCAAACGTCGCCATCAAACGCCTGCCAGGCTCCGTTATTGAATATCTCACGCTAATTTTTAACGCATGTTTACGTCTGTCTTACTTTCCCATTCGTTGGAAAACGGCCAAGCTCATCCCATTGCACAAAAAAGGGAAAAACCTTTGCGACTTAAATAATTACCGGCCGATCAGTCTGCTGCCAAACCTGGGCAAATTGTTCGAGATCATGATTAACATACGTTTGAATCATTTTGTGCGGTCCAATAAATTAATTTCTGATTATCAATTTGGTTTCAAACACTCGCACTCTACGGTTCATGCTATTGCGAAATTGACTCGCGACATTGCCGACTCGCTCAACAGCTCAGCTGTGACTGGGGCTTGTTTAATTGACCTCGAGAAAGCATTTGATACTGTTTGGACTACGGGATTGATAGTTAAATTACACAAAATGAATTTCCCCCCCGAGTTGTTGCTTCTAACTGAGAACATGATCACTGGCCGCGCTTTTAAAACTTTTCACAATAATCCTTTTTCCGTTCGTACTTTCAATATTTTAAATGGTCTGCAGCAGGGCGCCGTAAATTCTCCTCTACTATTCAACTTATACTTCTCTGATATTTTAAACAATTTTAACAAAAGTAACGATACTTGCAAAGCTTTGGCCTTTGCTGATGATTTAATCATATATAAATCCGGCGTTGATCCTCTCGACATTCAGTCACACTTGCAGAGGGCTTTCGATTTTGTTGTCTCGGCGTGTAACATGAAGAAGGTGAGAGTAAATATGCTCAAATGCGAGACTATTCTATTCATTAGGCCCACGTCCCAAATTAGCAAAAAACAATACAGGCTCTCAAAAAATTTTTCGATTCACGCGACGGAAAGATTTGACCTTTTAATCCCTCGGCTGAAAAAGGTCAAATATTTGGGTGTAATTCTCAACGAACACTTAAACTATAATGAACACGCCAACTACTGTCTCGGGAAAGCAAAAGGTATAGCATCTAAATTGGCTCGCCTCTTCTACTCAAAACACCTCGGTGAGAATGTCAAGCTACTCCTTTACAAGCTTTATGTCAGGTCAGTACTATCTTATGCGATCCCAATCTGGTTCTCAATTTCGCCTTATGTGATGGAGCGCATTCGCACCTTCGAGAGGAAAATATTCCGGGCGATCACGGGTCTTCTCATGCCCAGACGTATGTCGGATGGTACCAAGCGACACTACCACAATCAAACAATTTATAGCAGGGTTGACTGTTCGCGGTTTGTTATTTTTGCACTTAAAATCACCAGAATGTTTATCCTTAAATCTTTACACTCAAACTCTGACAATCCTCTCATCACCTCGTTACATACAATGTTGGACGAGGAGGCTAGGAAGGCTCGCGAAAATGGGTTTCTCTCTACTGCTGCCTTTCCCTATCTCGACAGAGAAGGATACATTCAGGATTTTCGCTCAAAAATTCCCATCATATACCATACGCATAGAAAAAGGGCCTCGCTTGCTCTTCGATACGATCCTTTGGTAGTTTCTGCCGATCTATCACAACTGCAACATTCTATATCTCTTCCTCCACGGGATACTGTCCAGAAGCATTACAATTATCTCGATAAATTACCATGGCTTAAATCTTGACCGATCGTCGTATTCTGAACCGAGCACTTCCATTATCTTAGTTTAAACTCTGTATATACTCTTTAGTCCATAACATAGTTAGATTAGTATATCTACTTTAAGTTACTTTAAGAATATCGTTGATGTCAACAACATCCTTTACTATCCTCTTGATTCGTATGGAACGTTATTCAGTATAATTTCATGCCACTTTTATTCGCAAGCACGGTAATTTTTCTTTATCATGGATTTCTTTACTTATTTAATTCTTCCATCGTCTAATTCTTGACCACTAATCCGTGCAATTTTTCTTATTTATTTTGGTCAAGATCTCATTATTGTTCATTTTGTTTTACTTACAATTAGTATATTGGCCCCCCCCCTTTTATAATTGTTTTGTCAGTCCTGTACCTCTCTGTAACGAAGATGCCTTTTTTGATGATCATATCAAATCTTTTGGGGCGTAATACTAATTGTTTAACTTTATCATACAGCGCAAATTGATTCTTTTCTTGTATTGTATAATTTCCGTTCTCCTGCGAGAAGTCGCTAATGTGCGACCATACAGGAGTTATATAGTTGTATGTTTATGCTATCCTAGCATCATGCATATATGTATGATTGAATAAAGGAACTGTTCCATGCACTTGACGTTCTACCTCGCGATTCGTTAAAAGAGCTACACATGCAAATCGAACTAAAACACGAAGAGAGAGAACGCTGCAGATCGTAGCAAGGGAGACAACGCGATTTGGGTGGCGACAGTGAGGACATCGGCGTAGGCACCAGATTTCTAACATCTCTATAGTGAAAACAGAATAAACTCCGGCAGAATTACCCCCACCACATGGGGAGATTCTCCTTGATGAAACGAAGCGCGCGACGAGACAACAATGTAATACAATGTCTCGCTGCTCCAGCCAAAGTAGTAAGAATATGTGAATGCTACGACTTTGTCGGGTGCTTCCTTTAAGAAGCTGAGCGAGTGGACTCCAAGAAACAAAATGGTGCGAATAGGCGGTTGAAAATGAGAAGCTCCGCCGCCCAGGTGACAAGTCTGACGAGCCGCACGGTACAAAGTATACTCCGGATGCGATCTCTAGTTATCATCCAAAACCCTGATTCAACACATTGTCAGAAACAGCGTTTCCGCTACAGCAACTCACTCATATATGGATATTTATTATTAACAGTGAACCATAATTTTTTGCGGGATTTGACGAATAAAACTATTTCGGAACTTGTGTAAGGGACTTCCAGTCATCATTTAAGTCCTTCCTACTAAGCAGGAACCCTAGTTATAACCCAGCATCTCACCCATATATGGATCCTGATTACTTTAACCCGGTAGAACTATGTGCAGAATAAGTTTCGGATGTAGAACTTTTTTAATTTCGCCTCCGGTACCCTCAAAATTGTGAAATCCGATGAGATGCTGCGATTCGGTTTGCGAAGGTAGCATCTCATTTTTTCAAAATGCAGTTTCGATAATAAAATCGACGGAACTATTGTTAAAACTGGTCAAGAACTGTAGAACTATGCGGGATGCCATTTTATATGCAGTTTATTTGTGAGATGCTGACACTTGAGATGCTAACTTCACACACGTCATTTTGGGCTGAAACTCGCCCATTATCTGCCATTCTTGCATGATTTTAATACAGTATGTTCATATTGTGACCTTCAATGTTTCCGCATAGAAATATGTAGATGTTAAAGAACAATATCGGGACAATTTAATAAATTGCTGATTGTATGGTCTTTATAACCTAGAATTTTAACCGTTTTTTCAAAAGCATTAATGGTGCAGTGACTAGGGTGCAAGCCTTTGGAACCGCTGGATACTTTTTTGTCGCGGGTTCGAATCTCCATGTGGGACTTAAGTATTTTTCTGCCATTGTTTTATTTTTTTATTAAAGACATAACAATATTCAGTAGTAGCTTTAAAATGTTTCACAGATATTTTTATGCCTTTCAACAATATAAAACCTATAGAAAAATAATCGTAAAACATGCTTTTCTTACACTTAGCCGTGCAACGTTTTGCAATTATCAGTATTCTCAAACATTTTATATTGTTCATAGATATTAGTTTATTGCAATGTATGAAAAGATATTTTAAGTATGAAAGAAGTATAAAATGCAATGTATAGAATGTAAAAAAGTACTTGTAATTGTAAATCGTGACATGACTGGAAAGACTCGATGAAAAAAAAAGTATACTACTGAATATTATGTCTTCAATCAAGAAAAAAAAATGGCAGAAAAAAACTTAAGTCCCACATCGAGATTCGAACCCGCGACAAAAAAGTGTCCAGCGATTCCACAGTCAGACACCACAGCCACTGCGCCATTAATTCTTTTGAAAGAACGTGTGGCGGCCGTGTCATGAAGTTCAGAAAATCATAACAACTATTTTAATACTTATTAATCAATGTATTTAGTACAGTAAACTCACAGCCGCGGATAATAAGCAAATGATGAACTTCATGACACGAGGTTCCTAATATAGACGTACCTGCTTAGGGCCTTACCCCCGCATTACCTCCTTGACCAATTGCAAGCGTCGCGACGCGTCGGAGGGACTCGTCTAGCGAGACATAAGTAGACCCACTCCGACGCACACAACCGAACCATATATATAATAAGGCAAATAAGCGTATCAACCAGTGTGTACTCAGAGTTCAAGGAACAACTCTTACAATTTAATTAACCTCGGTTCTGAACCACTCTCGCCTACACATTACTTCAAACGGTTAAAATTCTAGGTCAGGGTGTTGAATTAGTTGCTCGCCGCGAGCCTTTTCTGAGTCGCTCCGCCTGCTTCTCCTTACCAACTGTTTTACCCAACCAAGCTTCTCTTTCCAATCATCTGCCAAGCTCGGCGTATTGCACGAGTATAGTGGTGCTTTAGGGCGCCATTCGCCTCTGACCGCTCGCGCTGGAAAGACGCCGCGCACGCCGATTACGGGAAAAAAAATCGATGTGCGTATCCCGTCGACTGACGTTATCTGTCAACGAACAGTTTCAGATCGCGTCACATGGCGTATAGGTTAGAACAAAAGTGTTACTAGTAAAAAAGTATGCTTATATTAGATATGTCTTGTATTAAATGCGATTAAGAGATTTTAATGTTTTGGGACTTCCGGCGGTGGTTTTGGCAAATTCGGCTGAGAATAATGATAGGAATAACATTGAAAAACTTATATTGGATCTCAAAATACCCATGGAAACATTGAGGGCATCTAATTTAAATAATGTAAAAGTGACTCCTGCAAACACCGGCTACGCCTACCTGCGTCTTTAGGTTTATATAACATTGTACGGTTGCTGAGTCTTCGAGGAGCACGCGGTCGAGAAGTATACAAAATACTCCAAGGTTCCGTGTAGTAATTACAAAATCCCATTGGCATTAATAAGAACAAAAACGTCTTAACCATCACTTTTATTACTTAATTGCTCTTGTTCTTAGCGTGCCAGTATAGAGTAATAAAGCTAATTGACCAAGACCGATTAAAAATTAAATAACTAAGAAGTATTGTAAGGTACCGATTTGAAACTTCTCAAATATAAGTTTTTCAATGTTATTCCTATCACAATACTCGGCCGAATTCGCCAAAACCACCACCGGAAATCTAAATACATTAAAATCTATTAATCGCATGTAATTCAAGACATATGTGAGTATACTTTTTTACTAGTAATACTTTTGTTTTAACCTATACGCGATGTGACGCGATCTGAAACTGTTCGTTGACAGATAACGTCAGTCGACGGGACACGCGCATCGATTTTTTTTCCTATAATCGGCGTGCGCGGCGTCTTTCCAGCGCGAGCGATCAGAGGCGAATGGCGCCCGAAAGCAGTGATGCCAGGACGTGGGATTTTTCCCACCCGTGCGCGCTACCTAATTCTCAGTAACGTATATACTTCACTCAAATATGGGGTATCGTTAGACCCCTGTGACAATTGAAATACGGTAGAAATTACAGAAAGAGGATATTTTACTAGATACGTCCATGGAAACAACCGCTGTCGAGCTGTGACGTCAGCCTGCGCATGCGCACGATGGCTCCCACGTGGGAGAAAATCCCACGTTCTGGCATCACTGCCCAAAAGCGCCACTACACTCGTGCAATACGCCGAGCCTGGCAAGTCATTCCTGGTTGGGTAAAATAGTTGGTAGGGAGAAGCAGGCGGAACGACTCAGAAAAGGCTCGCGGCGAGCAATTAATTCAACACCCTGTTCTAGGTTATAAAGACCATACAATCAGCAATTTATTTAATTGTTCTTTAACATCTACATATTTCTATGCAGAAACATTGAAGGTCACAATATGAACATACTGTATTAAAATCGTGCAAGAATGGCAGATAATGGGCGAGTTTCAGCCCAAAATGTGTCCCAGAAATCGGTTTTTGATTTTTCCGACCGTGATGCACCGTACTCAAAAAATCTGAAAAAATTAGGGTATAACAATGATCACATTATGCAATTACTGTAAAAAGGAAAAAGTTGTGCTCGGCCGATTTCAATACGAAATCAATGTTTAAAAATTTTTTTTTGGTTTTTCATTTTTCGTGAATGGAACTTGCAAAGGAAAAATCTGAAAAATATCCCTAACGTATACATTCATGTTTAGAATGTGTCAGAATTTTTTGGGAATTTTTGCACCACATGAATTGGTAAAAATGAGGCAAAAACTGATTTTTTGATTGTACCCTATAACTACCCTCTCGGTGAAGGTATCAGATTAAAAATTTGTGTGCAATGGTTTTTCATGATCACCTATCGAATGACCCATCGTCGAATAAAATCGGCTCAAGGGCACTTTTGACCCCCTTATTCGGCTAGACCCTTTTATCAAAATCGGTGACCCCCGGGTCTGGTCCTCCCCTTGTTAGATACCGCAAACTTAGTATCAGTCATTTTCTTTACCTTTTACTCTTTACTTTACGCCATGTGCACTGGGCCCATAACCTGTTGACGATCTCTTTATTGCGGAAACTACACCCAGAATGCGTACAACGTACAAGAAACAAAAAGCAGGTGGCATCATGCCTCCGACGCTCATCTTGGACGCGCAAAAATATGACATATAATAGCATCAAACAAACAAAAAGAAAGAGTTATATTTCTATTTCACATCATCCAACAGCTATTAAAGAAGATGGTTGCAATGGTTGAATTGCCCCGAAGAAGCCGTACGTGAATGCAACTAACAGAAGAAAGCGATTGAACTTCGCGAAAGAATATCTCTCAAAAGAAGAAGAATGGTGGATTGATGTGATCTTTGCTGATGAGAGCAAATACAATGTTTTCGGTTCAGATGGAAGAGGAAGACTGTGGAGAACAATTAATGAAGACTGGAAAGCACAAAATGTAAGGCCTACCATAAAGCACGGTACAAGAAGCGTAATGGTGCGGGGCTACATATCTTCTATTGGAGTCGATGAATTAGTGTTTATAGAAGGAATTTTAGATAAAAATAAATATTTAGAGATTTTAAAAAATGAGTTGTTAAAGAAGTGCTGACAATATGGGGATTCGTGAGCGTTTTAAGTTTTATCAAGACAATGACCCCAAACATAAATCACGTGTAGTGCAAGAATACTTGTTATATATTATAATTGTCCCATAGTGTTGCACTCCCCTCCCCAATCGCGTGATCTAAATCCCACTGAAAATTTGTGGGATGATTTAGACCGAAAAATACGAACAACAACGATACATACAAAAACAGAGATAAAAATTCGATTACAAGAAGAATGGAAGAATATTTAAAAAAAAATTATTTCAAATAGGTATGTCTAAACGTTTGAGACAGATAATACATCGCAAAGGCTATCCAACAAAATGTTAAAGTTACGTTTAGCTAAAGAAAGGTACATAAACAATCAAATTTTAACAAGGTCTGAATATTTTTATAACGCGCAAAATTAGGCATTACTTCACTTAACTTTTATTGTACATTACAATATTACAATTATAAAACAGCTGCTCATGTTTTTGTTACCTGTAATAAGCAATTTAACATAATAAAAAGTTACCGAGCGATTATTTCCATAATTTGTGAAGATACAGTGGGTGTAGAAAGTATTCGTACACCGGCTAATTTCGAATAATATATTGTAAAATTATAGTTTATTGTTAAGAAGGGTCGCGCCGCGCAGAAAACAGAAACTACACATTTGATATTAGAACAGATTTATTTTGTTACCGGCGAGGTCCAGAGATTCGAGTTTTTAAAAAGGGAATTTATTCGTCCTCTTAAACTCTACTTTTAACAAACTACAAATCTTACTACACTACTAGAATACTCAAAGAATACAGAAAGGCTTATAAGCTAATACGTTGATCGATGTTAACTCGTACTGATGAGGATTGGTAATGCTCGCTCTTCATCGTCGTTCGCGCTTTTATATTGGCGTGATGCGTATTCGATGCGTCTTTGAATTGTAGGTGGTACGTAGACATACGTCGCATCTTCGTGTCTATCAGTTACATTGCTTATTTGATGCGCAAGCTGGTGCGTGGACACGCGTCGCATCTTCGTAATAAACAGCACATATAGATAGTAGGACGTCTATCGGTTACAATAGATAACCGGATGTCTATCGGTTACAATTTAAGTAATAAAGAGAAAGAATCTAATACTATATCGCTTCGACCACGTTCGCTTACAACAGGCACACCCCCTAGCGCCTCGCATACGCACTTCCGTCCTCGCACGCAATCCCAAAACAGAAGAACAAACCAAGCGGGAACGTTGAATTGAGATTTAGCGAGTTATCTCTTTTAACATTTATTAACTAATTTTTTATAAACAACGAATTTGTACATATTGCCGGAAGTCTCTAGACCAGTTACAGTACAGAAAAAATTAATTAGTTGAACAATTTGCAAAGTTATCAAGAAAAAAACGAAATATTGTCCGAAATATAAGAGGAATAAGTATTCGTACAGCTGCTACATTTTTTAACACTAAACGTACCAAGCGGGGTCAAATGACCCTTTTCAAACTTTACTTTAAAATCATACTTTCATTGTTATTTCTTTCGCTCATTTGACTTTTTGTAAAGTCTTATATCATCTGATTATTCAATTTCTCGCTTTTCGTTTTTCTCGTAGCTTATTTTTTACCGACAAAAATTTTCTTCCTACCAATAGGTACCACGAGGGGTCATTTGACCCCATACGAAGTTTACGCATTTTTCGGCTTTTTTCCTCAACTGGAACCTTAGTTCTAAACTCAGATACGCTTCTCAAGTGAAGATTTCATTTATTTGAACCTGATATGTGGGTTTGTTTTCGGCGTGAACACTTGGACGACCCGATCGGATCCATACGACGCGTTATTCAAGTCCCAACTTTGAGATTACATATCTCTAAGAATTTTGTGCAATAAAAATTTTAATTAGTGGAAAAGAATGCTCTGATGTGTTATAAATCAAACACAATTGCTAGATTTTGAAAACCGCAAAAAAAATTTTGGGGGTTTTGGCCAGGATTTCAGCGAAATCGACCACTGTGCAAAGTAACGCATAAACAGAAAAGATTGTTTTCGGAGATGGACAGGAAGAACTCCCTTCAATTAGTTCTCTATATCTAAACGAAATAGAAATGCAGTTTTATATTGAGAGTCAGAGAGTAAAGATCAGAGCCTACAAGAAATCAAATTCGACAAGGAGTGATAATACACGACAGTTTCCGTTACATTCAATTGGCCTTGTGTAATCAGTTGATTATTTCGTTTATAGAAATAAAAATTTGTGTTTTATTATTTTAGTAGAAATGAGAAATTATGTTGCAAATTGTTTCCTTTAATAAATTGGGTATTTCTTTCTGAAAATTAACATTTATTTCATAAGGGGTCAAATGACCCCTTATGGTAAGATTAGGTAGGTGCAAAATGCCGGTACGTTTAGTGTTAAAAGTCATTAAATTTTCATGAAAAACGTGAAAATTAAAGGGTATAGCAGGATAAGATGGTCAAAAGTGCCCTTGAACCGATTTCAATGGGGGTAGTCTCATTCGATAGATAATGCTCGGCGATCATTGTGTACCAAAGTTTAACCCTTTATCTTGATCGGAAGGGTAGTTATGGGGAAAATTGAAAAAACAGGTTTTTGGCCCTTTTCCCCTATTTATTGAGGTGTAAAAAATGCGAAAAAACTCTGGCATATTCTACACGGTACCGGACATGTTGGAGAATTTTTTCAGATTTTTCCGTCGAAGTACCTAAGCGTGAAAAATGGGCAAAGTAAAAAAAAACGGAAAAAAGAAGATTTCGTATCGAAATCTTCGAGGTACAACTTTTTGTTTTATATAGTAACAATCTAACACCTACGATTGTTATACCCAATTTTTTTCAGATTTTTAAACCACCTGCGTCATTATGAAAAAAATCGAAAACCGATTTTCGGGATGTATTTTGATCTAAAACGCAAGAAGTAATTGCTATTTTTCCATTATTTTCATAGAGTATGTTCATTTTGTGGTTTTTAATGTTTTACCATTACAGATAATTTCATAACAATAAAAGGAATTGAGATAACTCACTTATCTGTAAACTGTGTGTTACATTATGTACAGGGTGTAAAAAAATTAATGGTCATGGCTTTAAGGGGTTGTTCTACACCTCTGGATCGATGGAGATTTGCGAAAAAAACCTGCCGCAAAATTCGGGAAAGGGTAGCAAATTTTTTTTATTGGCTCATCGTATTCGACTTGTTACGTAGGTAAAATGTCTGAGAGGAACCATGGGTCAGAAACGAACCGTTCTCTTACAAATTAACTTTTAATTCGGCCTTCCGATCAAAATTTCGCCCATATGGCAGCCTTCGAGTCACCGACCTTTCGAAAGGAAACACATGAAATACCCTTGCTAGCTCCAATAGTTGAAGCAGAGGCAACATAAACGAAGATAGAAAATGACTAGAAAAATGTCATTGACCTGCGTTCGGTGTTGGGTTCGCTCAAGGGCCCACCCGGGGAGAAGAGCATAAACACATGCACTTCTCTACTGGTACGGTGACACAGTGCCCCATTTTCTAACTTCGTTTACGTCGCCTCTGCTTTAACTAATGGCAAAATTTTTATCAGAAGGACCAATTAAAAGTTAATTTGTGAGAGAACGGTACGTTTCTGACCCCTGGTTCCTCTCAGACATTTTGCCTACGTAACAAGACGAATACGATGAGCCAATAAAAAAAATTTGCTACCCTTTCCCAGATTTTGCGGCCGGTTTTTTTCGCAAATCTCCATCGATCCAGAGGTGTAGAACAACCCCTTAAAGCCATGACCATTAATTTTTTTACACCCTGTACCATAATTTTGAACGTTCTTTCAACAGCAGCAGTGGCGACGCGTCTAGAGTGTCTGCTCTGGAACCGCTATGAACTTTTTTGTCGCGGGTTCGCGTCCCGGAAGGTATATTTTTTTTTCTTTTTTTTTTAATCTGTAAATGCATAAAAATAATCAATAATCATTTTTAACAGCTATTGCGATAATCCTAAATGTATAAAAAATGTATATCGTATAGAAAATAGTTTTAGAGCATATCTGTTGTTTTGCCGGCTCTCTCTAGCAATATGTTATCCCATGGTTACGGATATTTTTAAACATTTAAATTACGGAAATGTTAACTTATTATGGTATATAAAAATGTATATTCGGCACTAAAGGAACGGAGTTTATACCTTGACAAATTCCTGCCGAAGTTATGTTGAATGAAAACAAAAGTTCCTTTCTTTTGGTAGATTATTATTTTTCGCCATAAGTACTAGTTTGTTATTTGTTCCGAAATCATATAGAATAAATAATACGTTTGAGGGCCATAACTGTACAATAGATACATTCGTTAAAATTGCTTTATTGTTATATACGAATTTACTTCTTAAGCTTTTAGATATCTTACTGATGAGCATTTGTATCACTTTCAAAATACCTTTAAGAAATAGAGGCATATAATTTAGTTTGCAGGACTTTATTATTTTATTGCGCCTGCTCCAATATCACACGAACCCTTCCTGTCCGTAAGCCTTCACCAATGACCTGCTGGCATTGAAGGTTTGGCACAGGTACTAAGCTAATCCCCTATAGGTATTTATGTTATATTGGTCAATTCACTGTTAAATGGTTTCTGTCTCTACCTAGTCACATGGAACTGTACATACTTAAAAAAGTACATTGACACATTCGAGACAATAGCGGAGACCCAACCATAAACTGTCTTCCCTACGCTCATTTGAGAATTAACAAATTAAAAATGGCAATATAATACAAACCAATATGTAGGTAGTAAAACGATAAGGCGTCTGTTCTTTCTCTGCCATCGGGCCCTGCGTCGTTTTAACGTAAACAGCGCCGGATGGGCCCTCTTAAGAACGACGTCCTGGCGAGACAGTTGTATTGCAGCTTTCCTTTAGTAAGGAGCTGCCAGAGTGAAATTGTATCGATTGTAACCCGATTGTTTTATTTTAACGTATTGTATTGTTTTTGTTTTCCTTTTGTATTTTTTAATTCTAAATATATTATTTTTATCATAGTAAACCCCACAAATAGAAATTCATATTTTCCAAGTTTCGAGCATATCCCCTCCATGTCAACGATTCTTCTTTGAATATAAGGGAAAGAAACATGTAAGTAAAGTAATCATTACGTGCATATACTCTGTTAGTGCAAGTGTTGTGATCTTTGGTGCTGAATATACATTTTTATATACCATAATAAGTTAACATTTCCGTAATTTAAATGGTTAAAAATATCCGTAACCATGGGATAACATATTGCTAGAGAGAGCCGGCAAAACAACAGATATGCTCTAAAACTATTTTCTATACGATATACATTTTTTATGCATTTAGGATTATCGCAATAGCTGTTAAAATGATTATTGATTATTTTTATGCATTTACAGATTAAAAAACAAAGAAAAAAAAAATATACCTTCCGGGACGCGAACCCGCGACAAAAAAGTTCATAGCGGTTCCAGAGCAAACACTCTAGACGCGTCGCCACTGCTGCTGTTGAAAGAACGTTCAAAATTATGGTATATAATGTAACACACAGTTTACAGATAAGTGAGTTATCTCAATTCCTTTTATTGTTATGAAATTATCTGTAATGGTAAAACATTAAAAACCACAAAATGAACATACTCTATGAAAATAATGGAAAAATAGCAATTACTTCTTGCGTTTTAGATCAAAATACATCCCGAAAATGGGTTTTCGATTTTTTTCATAATGACGCAGGTGGTTTAAAAATCTGAAAAAAATTGGGTATAACAATCGTAGGTGTTAGATTGTTACTATATAAAACAAAAAGTTGTACCTCGAAGATTTCGATACGAAATCTTCTTTTTTCCGTTTTTTTTTACTTTGCCCATTTTTCACGCTTAGGTACTTCGACGGAAAAATCTGAAAAAATTCTCCAACATGTCCGGTACCGTGTAGAATATGCCAGAGTTTTTTCGCATTTTTTACACCTCAATAAATAGGGGAAAAGGGCCAAAAACCTGTTTTTTCAATTTTCCCCATAACTACCCTTCCGATCAAGATAAAGGGTTAAACTTTGGTACACAATGATCGCCGAGCATTATCTATCGAATGAGACTACCCCCATTGAAATCGGTTCAAGGGCACTTTTGACCATCTTATCCTGCTATACCCTTTATTTGACAGTGAAAAAGTAAAATAAATAGTTAATTAATATTTAGTAGGATTTCCTTTTGATTTTATAATTGCTGCGACTCTTCTTGGCATTGATAGTAATTTCGCTGTTACGCTGGAGGGAATCTTATTCCATTCTTCCATAAGAGCATTTTGTAAACCTTCTTTAGAGGATATGCGATGTTTTTTATTGTGACGTTCTAAGTAGTCCCATAGGTGTTCGATGGGGTTAATATCAGGAGATTGTGGTGGAGTTTCTGTATATGCTGGTGTTCCGTCGTACGGAAACAAAAGCGCGTTCGGAACGAAGCGAAAGTTTGCCGTTCTTTGAGGCCCGGGTCTGGCTGCCAGATTTTTTATTACCATCCAACATTTGGCGACCATCGTTCGCCAAGGCAGCTAGAACTCCGGTCCTTGAGGAATTAAGCAGCCTTCGTTTTGAATGAACGTTTTCGTTAATCCGTCGTGCTCTGTCAGCGGGTGGTAAACAGGGACTTCGACCCGAACGGTCCCATCGACCGCCGCTGACTCGCGATGACAAATCGGTCATAAATCGCGCCTTCGAAGGGAAATTCTGCCGATCGGCCGGACTAGGATTTTTTGGGCACATCTGGTTGCACTTTCCTCCACCACGTATTCGCAGGGGGTGAACTCCCGCCTCCGTGGGGCCCTTCTCGCCGAGAGTCCCATGGGGGTGGTCACTCCTCTCGGAGGAAAGTGCGGCCAATCAACATCGCGCACTGCCCGGAAAATCCGAAAAACCCGCCTGCTGAAACGTCGCGAAAATTCAGCAAGTGGGGATGTCCGGCCCATAGCGTCGTCGAGGAACTTCGGAGGAAAAATCCTCGAAGTCACTTGCCTTACGAACACCGAAACGCAAACATACCGAGCTCGCTGACGACGAAAACCGTCATAGTTTGCTATTATATATTTTGGAGTACGTATTATCTCACGAACGAACAAGTTCTCCGTCGGTCGAGGACGATCGCGTCGATAAATTACCTTCTCGCGAAGCATAATCGTCGCGAATCGCGAGTGAGACTAGTGGTCGTCGAATTCATCCCACGTCGGATCTTGACGCCACAAAACATTTTGGTCCTTCGAGCCGGATCCACCCTAAGGACGAGCAGCAGCCATCCAGTGGATCCAAGGGAAAGACGAGACGGAACCACAACTTGGAATCACCAACCTGGAAGCAGTCAACGGCGATCGAGCGGACCGGAGACAAGCCATCGACCAGGTAGGCTCGTTAATAGTACCAAGTTCGAAGTGATCCGTGCTTTCCATCTCAAAACTCCCGTAAAATGGCAAACGTGAACGCGACCGTGACCGCCAGTGAAACAAGCGCATTTTCCGAGACCGACGTCCGCGTACGAAGGCAACGACGTCGTACGTTCAAGTCTCAAATTACTACCGTCGAAAAATACGTCGCTTCTTACAAGGATTCGGAGACAGAACGAATTAAACTCCGTATTAAAATAAAGCGCCTGGAGCAACAGCTAACGGCCTTCGACGGGATCCAGGACGATTTAATCCTTATCGACGGTCCTGAAGAAACAGAAACGCAGTACACCGATATATTAGAGCGATTCGATCACGTTCTCGCGACCGCGATGCACGTGCTGCAACGTGCGGAAGCATCGGCAGAAGCAGCGCGTAATGAAGAAAATCGTGCGCAATCGGCTACACCGACTCCATCGACCGCGACCGGAAAGGGTTCGGACGAAACTCTCCCGAAAATCGACCTTCCCAAGTTCGATGGTTTGGTCGAAAACTGGATCACGTTCAAGGACGCTTTCGTGGATATGATCCATAAGAACGATCGATTAAGCAAGTCGAAGAAAATGAACTATTTATACCTCTCACTATCGGGGAGAGCCCTTCGCACGATTAAGGGCTACAAGGTTTGCGATAAAGATTACGATCTCGCATGGAGGCAACTCGTTGAAGTTTACGACAACGAACGCCTCCAGATCCTCCGCCACGCCGCATTGCTTCGCGATACGCCGAAGATGCCCGACAATTCACCGCCGTCAATTCTGGACTTAGTGACACACATGCAGCAACATCTGCGCTCATTGGAGTCACTGGGTCGATCGCGAGATCAGATCGCGAGTGATATGTTGACGAGTATCGTGGTATCGCGAATGGGGAAGAAAACGCGGTCCGATTGGGAGAAAACGCTTCGAACAAAGGAGATGCCTACCATCGACGATGTCTTCGGATTCCTCCTCACGGTGGTGCATCAAGGAAACGAAGAAGACACGGAATCTCCTGCGCCGCGAGAAGTGCACTTCTGTTGCACCAGCGAAAGCGACGAGCACGAAGGACAGTGGGAAACACCGAAGAAACGAGGAAGGAAGCGACCGCGACCGGGGTCGCAATACTCGCCACCTTCTTCACCTCGTTCTCCGGTCCACGAATATCGACGTCCATCGCCGTCAACGAAACGGTCGCAGCCTCCGCATCATTCGCCGCAATCGGAATACACTCAGCGACAACATTACTCCCCGCGAAATTCACCGCCGTCGCCAACATCGTCCATTCGCGGAAAAAGTCAAGCCTTCGCTACATCCACCTCAAATTGTCGGATCTGCAAGCAAGGCGCGCATCCGGAATACGGCTGCAACCAATTTCTTGCCCAGACAATCGAAAAGAGAATCGAAGTCGCGCGAAAGACAAATCTCTGTATGAACTGTCTACGGGCAGATCATAAAACCGAGCAATGTAAGGCGGGAAGGTGCCGCGTATGTAACGGCGCACATAATACGCGACTACACCGCGATTCGGCAACTCCAACGTCGGCATGACCGACATCGCCCGACGATACTCAACGCAAGCGGCCACGGAACAGAACGATACGCAGCTCGGAACGCAACCCATCGACGAACTGCAAGAAATCCGGAGGACCGAGCGGTAATCTGCCTCGCTACGACCACCATCCACAGCGAGGAAATTCTGGAGAGGCATTCGTGTTTCTCTCGGCTGAAGAGAATTGTGGCTTACTGTCTTCGGTTTGGACGGCCCGATCGCGACAAAGGACCTTTAACCGTCGAAGAACTACAGAAGGCCACAGATCGGATTCTGCAACTCGTGCAAGCTCCCGCGTTTGCGCAAGAGTTGCAGCAGCTCAAGGGTGGGACTGAATTGCACCGAAAAAAAAAAGCAGACTCCTACCACTGCACCCTTTCGTGGACGAAAGGGGTCTCCTGCGAGTGGGGGGACGTTTGCAAAACTCGGACCTACCCTTTGAGAAAAAACATCCGATAATCTTACCGAGAGGACATCACGTCACCGGCCTTATCATCCGTCAGGCCCATCTCCAGCATCACCACACCGGAATCACATCAACGCTAAACATCGTGCGACAAACGTACTGGCCGATCGACTGACGCAACACAACGCGAAAAATCGTTCGACAGTGCGTCAAGTGTTTCCGGGTGAATCCACCTGAGACCCAGTACATCATGGGTCAGTTACCTGCGGCGAGGGTAACGGAGCACCGACCGTTCTACAATACAGGTGTAGATTATTGCGGGCCATTTCACGTCAAGGAACGGCGCTACCGAAACCGCAAACAAGTGAAGGTGTACGTCGCGGTCTTCATTTGTTTTGCGACAAAAGCAGTGCATTTAGAGGTGGTCGGGGACCTGACATCGGAGGCGTTTATGGCGGCGCTTAAACGCTTCGTCGGTCGAAGAGGACTGTGCCGAAATATATATTCGGATAACGGTACGAACTTCGTTGGCGCGAGCAACGATTTAACGGCACTGCACAATTCCCTACCTGAGGACGAAGGGATCCGGCGCTTCCTCACGGAGAGGAACGTTACGTGGCACTTCACGCCGGCTCTCTCGCCTCATTTCGGAGGCCTATGGGAAGCAGCCGTTAAATCGTTTAAACATCACGTTAAACGCGTCGTCGGCGAGGAATTGTTCACTCTCGAACAATTCAACACGTTCGTCATCGAAGTCGAAGCCATCCTCAACTCCCGACCTCTGACACCTCTTTCATCCGATCCTAACGATCCTCTCGCGTTAACTCCGGGTCACTTCTTGATCGGTAATGCCTTAACGAGTCTTCCCGAGGCCGATTTCAGCGGTACTCCCAGCAATCGCTTGACCAACTGGCAACATATCCAGAAGGTCAAGCAAGATTTCTGGACGCGCTGGCACAAGGAGTATATCAATCTCTTGAACGTGCGCCACCGCTGGACCAAGGGGAGCCACAGCATCACCGAAGGAACCATCGTGGTACTCAAGGAGGACCATACGCCGCCACTGCAATGGCATCTCGGGCGTATCGAGCAGGTCCATCCAGGGAAGGACGACGTCGTGCGTGCTGTCACCGTTCGCACAGCATGCGGCGTCTACCGGCGCAACGTTCGGCAGCTGGCACCCCTTCCCATCTACGAGGAGTCGCCGCCGTCTTCGTAGAGCGTACGAAATCAGCTGGCACCGCTTCAAGGGTCGATGAAGCGGCATCGTTATCATCGAAGCCAGCGTCAGCGAGCGCAACGAATCGGTAACGTAATTGATCGACAGAGTCTCTCAACGGGGGGAGCATGTTCCGTCGTACGGAAACAAAAGCGCGTTCGGAACGAAGCGAAAGTTTGCCGTTCTTTGAGGCCCGGGTCTGGCTGCCAGATTTTTTATTACCATCCAACATTTGGCGACCATCGTTCGCCAAGGCAGCTAGAACTCCGGTCCTTGAGGAATTAAGCAGCCTTCGTTTTGAATGAACGTTTTCGTTAATCCGTCGTGCTCTGTCAGCGGGTGGTAAACAGGGACTTCGACCCGAACGGTCCCATCGACCGCCGCTGACTCGCGATGACAAATCGGTCATAAATCGCGCCTTCGAAGGGAAATTCTGCCGATCGGCCGGACTAGGATTTTTTGGGCACATCTGGTTGCACTTTCCTCCACCACGTATTCGCAGGGGGTGAACTCCCGCCTCCGTGGGGCCCTTCTCGCCGAGAGTCCCATGGGGGTGGTCACTCCTCTCGGAGGAAAGTGCGGCCAATCAACATCGCGCACTGCCCGGAAAATCCGAAAAACCCGCCTGCTGAAACGTCGCGAAAATTCAGCAAGTGGGGATGTCCGGCCCATAGCGTCGTCGAGGAACTTCGGAGGAAAAATCCTCGAAGTCACTTGCCTTACGAACACCGAAACGCAAACATACCGAGCTCGCTGACGACGAAAACCGTCATAGTTTGCTATTATATATTTTGGAGTACGTATTATCTCACGAACGAACAAGTTCTCCGTCGGTCGAGGACGATCGCGTCGATAAATTACCTTCTCGCGAAGCATAATCGTCGCGAATCGCGAGTGAGACTAGTGGTCGTCGAATTCATCCCACGTCGGATCTTGACGCCACAAAACAGCTGGCGTATTATATACTATCCACATTCTCGTATTGTACGCCGTATGATTTGGATCATTATCGTTCATAAAGATAAAATTATCTTTAATGCCCATTTTTTCTGCACTGGCAGAAAGATTCCGTTTCAAAATGTCAATATAAATCCGGTAGTTCATTATTCCATCAATACATTCTAATTTTCCAACACCAACTGCACTCATGCAACCCCAAACGAGTACGGAACCTCCACCGTGTTTTACTGTACGTCGTAAATTTTTTGGTTTCAGTTCTTCATTCCTTCTTCTCCATATAGTAGAGTGTCCATCAGAACCGAAAATGTTAAAGGGTATAGCCGGTTAAGATGGTCAAATGTGCCCTTGAACCGAATTCAAATCGCGATGAGTCATTCGAAAGCTTATAAAAAAAGAATGATTTCTGCCAAGTTTCAACTTTGTATCTCGACCCGGGGGGTAGTAAAGGGTAAAAATGGAAAATCAGGTTTTTGCCGAATTTCTCCTATACCAGCGGATGAAAAATTTTGAAAAAATTCAGAGGCATTTCTGTTATCAGGGCATATATTAGAGAATTGTTCCAGATTTTTAAATTGAAAAACCAAGCTATGAAAAATAAAAAACGCCAAAAAATCCTGAAAAATGCCGATTGTGTATCGAAGCAGTCTTGGCACTATAATTATATTTTTACTGTAAGTACGTATCATTGTTACTATTGTCCTGAATTTTTTTCAGATTTTTCAATTTGGTGCGCCGCAGTTAAAAAAATTAAAAACCGATTTTTTCGTCGTTTTTTCCGTGTCAGAGTAACTTATACGTCGAATTGCTTCATGAAATAGGTATTTTATGTGATTTTCTATGTTTATACGTACAGCAAAACATCACAGGAATTAAAGAAACTGAAAAAACCGAATCATTTGAAACTGTTATGCGCCTTATATTGTAAAGTATCTACCGTATTTTCCAACGGCGTCGGTGGCGCAGCGGTAGAGTGTCGAGCTGCTATATCGCTGCGAACTTTTTGAACATAGGTTCGAGCCTCGAACTTCCAAGTCCCTTAGGCTGTTTTTTTTTTTTTTTTTTTTTTGTTAATTATATATATTTCCGAACTTTACGACACAACGATCAATATTTATGATCAAATGTTTTAAGAATATTTGAAAAACATATTAACCTGAAATATACGTAAATATGAGTTTGGACCGCTTGTTATGCCGCCGTTTATCCTGTCAATTACGGTATTGTTTGAAATTGGTTGAAATTGGTTTTCAAATCTCTTACCTTTCATGCATTGAACCCGTGACAGAAATTCTAACATACATTTTGAATAAAAGAGAGAATAGAATTGTATGATCTAATTCGAATAGACGAAACGGCTAAATAGTAGAAAACAACAACACGATTTTTGTTGCCATCCATCCATAATTGTTAAAGGTAAGAGATTTGAAAACCAATTTCAAACAATGCCGTAATTGACAGGATAAACGGCGGCATAACAAGCAGTCCAAACTCATATTTACGTATATTTCAGGTTAATATGTTTTTCAAATATTCTTAAAACATTTGATAATGATAAATTGATCGCTGTGTCGTAAAGTTCGGAAATATATATAATTAACAAAAAAAAAAAAAAAAAAAAAACAGCCTAAGGGACTTGAAAGTTCGAGGCTCTAACCTACGTTCAAAAAGTTCGCAGCGGTATAGCAGCTCGACACTCTACCGCTGCGCCACCGACGCCGTTGGAAAATACGGTAGATACTTTACAATATAAGGCGCATAACAGTTTCAAATGATTCGGTTTTTTCAGTTTCTTTAATTCCTGTGATGTTTTGCTGTACCTATAAACATAGAAAATCACATAAAATACCTATTTCATGAAGCAATTCGACGTATAAGTTACTCTGACACGGAAAAAACGTCGAAAAAATCGGTTTTTAATTTTTTTAACTGCGGCGCACCAAATTGAAAAATCTGAAAAAAATTCAGGACAATAGCAACAATGATACGTACTTACAGTAAAAATATAATTATAGTGCCAAGACTGCTTCGATACACAATCGGCATTTTTCAGGATTTTTTGGCGTTTTTTATTTTTCACAGCTTGGTTTTTCAATTTAAAAATCTGGAACAATTCTCTAATATGTGCCCTGATAACAGAAATGCCTCTGAATTTTTTCAAAATTTTTCATCCGTTGGTATAGAAGAAATTCGGCAAAAACCTGATTTTCTATTTTTACCCTTTGCTACCCCCCGGGTCGAGATACAAAGTTGAAACTTGGCAGAAATTATTCTTTTTTTATAAGCTTTCGAATGACTCATTGCGATTTGAATTCGGTTCAAGGGCACATTTGACCATCTTAACCGGCTATACCCTTTGCTCTCGTCTGTAAAGATTACTCGGTTCAACTACTCCAATGCACAGTGGAACGAAATGGGTAATCTAGGTGGAAAAAAATCAAGTCTGGGATTTGAATTTTAATAGTCTTATCTTAATCTAGAATGTTTGCTGAGACCAGTGATAGCAATAATAATCGATTTTGCAATTAATTAAATGCAAAAATCAGCGCTTAAAAACAACAAATTTCAACAGCGCGAGAACGTACAAATACTTCTCTGAAATTAAGATACTGTTAGAGGCATTAATAATTATGCGAGACTTTTTATTTTTTGCACAGGTTATCATCATTGGTTAATCTTGAAGTACCCAAAACGATTTTTCGAAAAATTATTTTTTCAAAAAGTTATGTAAGTTTTTTTAGACACATGTTTTACGGAGGAATTTGCAAACTTTTGCAGAGAAAAACTTATATTGTACCCCAAAGTACCCCCTGGAAATTTTGAGGGTAATTAGTTTGAACCTTGTAGAAACAGCTCCTGCAAAGATCGGCTGCGCCTACCTGCGCCTTTTGTTGTTATAACTTTCTTAAGTTTATGTGACACAGCACGGCTGGCGACTTCCCGTGGAGCACGCGGTCACAAAATGCTCAGATGTCGTCGACGTAAATATTGTTCAGCAATTATAACATCTCATTGGCAACATTAAGAATGGAGACTTCGGAAATATCACTTTTATTGCTTAATTGCTCTTATTGTTAGTTTGCCATTAGAGACTAACAAGCTAGGTAGTTAGGGTGAAAATCACGGTACACGGATCACTTAAACATTGAATAATTAAAATGTACCGAAAAGTACCGGGATGAAACTTTACATATATATTCCTTAGACTATGTAGAAGTAATTAACGCAAAAATTTCATGCGCACACCTGCGCTCTTCTTTGTTATACCTGTCGAAAGTGAGGGATAAGGTTCGGCTGTTGAATTTCACCGTGGCGCGCTGTTGACTTAAACATTGAATTACTAAAAAGTACCGAAAAGTACCGGGCTGAAACTTTACATATATATTCCTTAGACTATGTAGAAGTAATTAACGCACAAATTCCGTGCGCAAACCTGCGCTCTTCTTTGTTATACCTGCTGAAAGTTAGCGAGGCAGTTCGGCTGTTGATTCTCAACGGGGCACGCGGTACACTTAAAAATTGAATAACATAAAAATACCGTAAAGTACCGTGCTGAAACTTTACATATATATTCCTCAGATTATATAGAAGTAAATTAACGCAAAGATTTTGTGCGCATATCTGTGCAATTCTTTGTTATAGTTGCTGAATATTTGTTGGGCCGTCCACCTATCGAAAAAGGCTTTAGTAGGACCTTTTTCATTAAATATCTTTTTAATATAAAGTCCAACAAGAAAATGTCCTATACAAAAGTTTCAATATTTCTCATGTACAATGGACGTCTATAAACAAATCTACCGATTTTTGTATAAAAAATTAAGTTGACCTTTAAATAGCATTAAAGAAATCTAAAAAATAAAAAATTAGTATTATACCAATATTCTTTTCCCGATATTATGCAATTTTTGTATAAAACATTTTTCTCTAAAATGAACGGTTTTCGAGTTATTATTTTTTTCCACCTAGATGGTCGATTCGTTCCACTGTGCAATGGTGTGATAACATTATTATTTGCGAACTCTAATCTTTTCTTCCTATTTGCTTCGCTCACTAAATATTTTCTACGGGCCACCAGACGGTGATACCCTTGACTCCACAAAAAACTACGTGCAGTACCTACTGACAGAGAGATTAATATCCAAATTATCTCTAAGGTGCTCAGCTATTTTGTTGCACTTATCCTTGGATCTTGTTTTACCGTCCTAGTAATCGCTCGTCCGCTATGTCGGTTAATTTTACGTGGACGTCCACATATTGAGTTGTTTTGCAATTTCTTTCCTAATCCGTATCGATCAACTATATTTTGTATAGTTGAACGAGGACGGATTATAATCCGCGATATTTCCGATAAACTTTTACACTGATTATGCAAATTAATAATAATTTTCCTTTCTTCTACCGTACTTTCGCTACGTTTTCGTCCCATTTTCAAAGACAGTATCGAACAGTACACGGTCTCGAGGTCGAATGATACTGACAACGTTTCCAAACATACTGACGATACCAATCATAACTATTAGATATAAAGTGTTTACAATAGAAACTCACTTTCAAATAGTTCGAAATCAGAACTGTACGAATACTTATTGCTCTTATATTTCGGACAATATTTCGTTTTTTTCTTGATATCTTTGCAAATTATTCAACTAATTAATTTTTTCTGTACTGTAACTGCTCTAGAGGCTTCTGAGAATATGTAGAAACTCGTTGTTTATAATAAACTAATTAATAAACTACAAGATCGCAATATATTATTCGAAATTAGTTGGTGTACGAATACTTTCTACACCCACTGTATATAACAATAAAGTTAAATGTTCTGTGGTGTCCGAATATTAAAGTGAGTGACTGTATGTTTCCCTTGTTAAATGGATAAAAGTCATTCAAGAGTTAAAAGAAAAATTCCAAGGGCTTCTATAGTTGTTTAAATGAAACTCGAAAAGCGTCGAAATGAAGCATCCCGTAAACCTAGTGTTAAGAAAGAAGATAAAAAATATGCATAAAATGTAAAACCTTACCTGGAGCAGTCCAGATTCCTCTAGACTCATTGAAAGGCGTACGTAATTTTCCAGAAGCGTATTTTCAGGAATCATTCCAAGTGAAGCTGCGAGATTAAGTGATTCGGGAATGTGAATTAATGCCGGCGTGGATTGAGACTCCTCTTGGCGTGACAGTGCTGTAACATATTAAATAATCTTTATAAGTTATCTTTCTTATATTCAACAACTTTTATTTGCAATGAGATAAGGCTAGAATTATTACATATTATTGCAACGTATTTTATAATTTTGGTTATTTTAGTTTCCGTATAATACCCGTTCGGATGGAACTTCTAGGACCGTTTTCAATTAACATCAATAACATTACCTGCCGCCGCAAAATTGCACTTTGAATTATAACAATTGCATTGAATGACCATGTCTTGTCATGCACAATAATTACAGTCTGTTTGATAAGAGCGTTTACGGCAAAACTCGAAAACTATTGATAAGGCATTGAAAAAAAATACACATATACTACACGATATAAACCGTGATGCTTTATTATTAATAAGTTGTCCAGTCTCCTCCACTATTAATAATTGCCTGTCATCTACCGGGCATACTTTCTACTAATTTTATAGCATAATCTGGGGTTAAAGATCTCCATATAAGTCGAATCTGTTGAAATAATTGCTTGACGTTGTAGACCTTTTTCCCTCGGAGCTTGAACTTCATGAGTGCCCAAACATTTTCTATGGGATTTGCATCTGGCGACTGTGACGGCCAATCCAATACGTCAACGTCATTTTCTAGTTTCCACGCAGTACAAAGACGACTCCGATGTTTTGGGACGTTGTCCTCTTGCAGTAGCCAATTGTTGTTTTTCCTTATAAACCACCTTTTGGCTGATGATAATAAAGCCCTGCGATATATTTTGACCATTTTGGCAGCGTTCAAATTATCTGTGAAGATGTATAAAGTGCCAAATCCCTGCTTTGAGAAACAGCCCCAGACGTGCACCTTTACCAGGTGTTTAACGGTTCGCTGGATGAGTCTATTATTGTGAGTATACCAGGTGTGATTAATGGAAGAACGTGCCCAAAAAGAATCTTCGTCCGGAAAAATTATGTTGTCACAATTTCGGTCCAAATTTTCTTTCGACCAAATGAGTCTTTTTTTGACGTGTTTTTCGGACAATAGCGGTTTCTTCACTGTGCTTCGAAATTTCACTTGATGAGCCAATAAACGTTTTCTTATAGTTTCACATGACACATGTAGATTCTTTTTACGCAAAACTGCCTGCCCGCCACGCAATGATACACGAGAATTCCTCTCAAAAACCCGTAAAATCATTATATCCTCTTTTTTTGTCGTTTTTTTGTACAAAGCCACGATGTGGCAGATCATCTACGTTTTTTACGTCGGAATAGCGTTTCACCCACTTATATATAAATGTCTTAGATTTTTTCATGTACTTAGCAGCGGCTCCGTATGACATTTTCGGTCCTTTCGGATGCAAACACAGAAACAAGACTTCGTAACGTGATGCGTACACACGAAATACGTTCTTCTGTGACCAAGGTCGAAAAACCTTTGAAGCTTTCTATACAAAGCGTCTTGGGAGAAGGGCCTGGTTATATGCTCGCATTGAAATCTATACTCTAGCAGTCTCACAAAAAAGTTAAGCCGTACACGCTCTTGTCAAACAGACTCTATGTTGTGGACATCTCTCCAATTATTCATTTTAGACTCTAGATCAGTGATTTGAATTATTTGATCGCTGCGAGCCTTTTCCGAGTCGTTCCGCGTGCTTCTCCCAACCATCTGTTTTACCCAACCAAGCTTCTCTTTCCAATCATCTGCCAGGCTCGGTCGTATTACCCGAGTACGATGGCGCTTTGGGGCGCCACTCGCTTCTGATCGCTCGCGCTGGAAAGACGCCGCGCACGCCGATTACGGGAAAAAAAAATCGTTGCGCGTGTCCTGTCGACAGACGTTATATGTCAACGAACAGTTTCAGATCGCGTCACATCGCGTATAGGTTAAAACAAAAGTATTAATAGTAAAAAAGTATGCTCAGATATGGCTTGAATTAAATGCGATTAACAGATTTTAATGTTTTTATATGGAGGAGGAGGAGGAGGTCAATAAGTCAGAAAATCTAGGAAATGGCGCTAGTAGCATCGCTAATGGTCTGTTTTTCCAATAGTAAGCGTCATTCCCCACTAGGTATCTGTCAAAGTTTCAGCTATATTCATAGAGTGATGTCGTGTTTATTATCAGTTGAAGAAAGCAAGTTTTGTTTATTGAAAAAACTAGGCATATCTGCCCCTGTGTTTACAACTATTTACAATTGGATAAATGAATTTAAACGTGGCTGTACATCAACAAAAGAAGAACATCGTTCAGGCCGTCCCGTAGAAGTGAGTACCCCCGAAATGATCGATAAAATCCAGGCTATGGTGTCGAGTGACTGAAGAGCAAAATTGCGCGAAATAGTTGAGGCCACAGGGTTGTCAGTTTTGCATGATAAAGTGGCTATGAAGAAAATATCTGCAAGATGGGTGCCGCGCTCGTATTCCAGGTGAGTTTCTGCGGAGATTAGTAGGGGAAAGTGGGGGAATTGGGAACACTTAACTTTCAACACTCAATAATAATAGAAAAAAGTCACAAATATTATTAACTTTTATTGTAACATAAACTATACTTATCTATCTACTTATTAGTGACATAAAATTCTCAAAAATAAACATTTTATTAAAAATATGAAGGAAAACAAAAAACATTGTCGTTCCCTTTTACCCGATACCCTATGGGGTAATTGAGATCATCCCGTGGGGGAAATAGGAACGGTATGGGGTAATAAGGAATGACACAATTAAATCTTTATATACTACAGCTTCAAATTTCTTACTGCTTTACCCTTGACTCGTGGCTTCTTTTGTATGGTTTTAATGTTTTTTTTTGGTTCTTTATTCGGAACTTTTTCTTTTTTAACTTTTCTCTCACTTCGTCTTTTCTGTTTTTCCTCGAGTTGAATTTTTATTGGTGAGCTGGATAAAATCTGTGAATGCCTTTTATTCTGTCGCATAGAAGTGGTTCCTGTTTTAGGAATCAGAGGCACATTGGTAATTTCGGCAAGAGACACAGAAGTGGATGATGAAGGAATATTAATCGTAACGCCCAAATCGTTGGAATTTTCAGAAATAAAAGTGGCGTCCTGTGTTGGTGTCTTTCTCTGGCTGATAGTGTTAACGGACACGTTCAAAGGGTATAGCAGGATAAGGTGGTCAAAAGTGCCCTTGAACCGATTTCAATGGGAGTAGTCTCATTCGATAGATAATGCTCGGCGATCATTGTTTACCAAATTTTAACCCTTTATCTTGATCGGAAGGGTAGTTATGGGGAAAATTTAAAAAACAGGTTTTTGGCCCTTTTCCCCCATTTATTGAGGTGTAAAAAATCCGAAAAAATTCTGACATATTCTACACGGTACCGGACATGTTGGAGAATTTTTTCAGATTTTTCCGTCGAAGTACCTAAGCGTGAAAAATGGGCAAAGTCAAAAAAAACGGAAAAAAGAAGATTTCGTATCGAAATCTTCGAGGTACAACTTTTTGTTTTATATAGTAACAATCTAACACCTACGATTGTTATACCCAATTTTTTTCAGATTTTTAAACCACCTGCGTCATTATGAAAAAAATCGAAAACCGATTTTCGGGACGTATTTTGATCTAAAACGCAAGAAGTAATTGTTACTTTTCCATTATTTTCATAGAGTATGTTCATTTTGTGGTTTTTAATGTTTTACCATTACAGATAATTTCATAACAATAAAAGGAATTGAGATAACTCACTTATCTGTAAACTATGTGTTACATTATGTACCATAATTTTGAACGTTCTTTCAACAGCAGCAGTGCCGACGCGTCTAGAGTGTCTGCTCTGGAACCGCTATGAACTTTTTGTCGCGGGTTCGCGTCCAGGAAGGTATATTTTTTTTTCTTTTTTTTTTAATCTGTAAATGCATAAAAATAATCAATAATCATTTTTAACAGCTATTGCGATAATCCTAAATGCATAAAAAATGTATATCGTATAGAAAATAGTTTTAGAGCATATCTGTTGTTTTGCCGGCTCTCTCTAGCAATATGTTATCCCATGGTTACGGATATTTTTAAACATTTAAATTACGGAAATGTTAACTTATTATGGTATATAAAAATGTATATTCGGCACTAAAGGAACGGAGTTTATACCTTGACAAATTCCTGCCGAAGTCATGTTGAATGAAAACAAAAGTTCCTTTCTTTTGGTAGATTATTATTTTTCGCCATAAGTAAGTACTAGATTGTTATTTGTTCCGAAATCATATAGAATAAATAATACGTTTGAGGGCCATAACTGTACAATAGATACATTCGTTAAAATTGCTTTATTGTTATATACGAATTTACTTCTTAAGCTTTTAGATATCTTACTGATGAGCATTTGTATCGCTTTCAAAATACCTTTAAGAAATAGAGGCATATAATTTAGTTTGCAGGATTTTATTATTTTATTGCGCCTGCTCTAATATCACACGAACCCTTCCTGTCCGTAAGCTTTCACCAATGACCTGCTGGCATTGAAGGTTTGGCGCAGATACTAACAAGCTAATCCCCTATAGGTATTTATGTTATATTGGTCAATTCACTGTTAAATGGTTTCTGTCTCTACCTAGTCACATGGAACTGTACATACTTAAAAAAGTACAAATATTCATAAATGGTAACATACCCAGCATTAAATCGGTTTGACACATTCGAGACAATAGCGGAGACCCAACCATAAACTGTCTTCCCTACGCATATTTCAGAATTAACAAATTAAAAATGGCAATATAATACAAACCAATAGAAATTAATATTTTCCAAGTTTCGAGCATATCCCCTCCATGTCAACGATTCTTCTTTGAATATAAGGGAAAGAAACATGCAAGTAAAGTAATCATTACGTGCATATACTCTGTTAGGGCAAGTGTTGTGATCTTTGGTGCCGAATATACATTTTTATATACCATAATAAGTTAACATTTCCGTAATTTAAATGTTTAAAAATATCCGTAACCATGGGATAACATATTGCTAGAGAGAGCCGGCAAAACAACAGATATGCTCTAAAACTATTTTCTATACGATATACATTTTTTATGCATTTAGGATTATCGCAATAGCTGTTAAAAATGATTATTGATTATTTTTATGCATTTACAGATTAAAAAAAAAAGAAAAAAAAATATACCTTCCTGGACGCGAACCCGCGACAAAAAGTTCATAGCGGTTCCAGAGCAGACACTCTAGACGCGTCGCCACTGCTGCTGTTGAAAGAACGTTCAAAATTATGGTACATAATGTAACACATAGTTTACAGATAAGTGAGTTATCTCAATTCCTTTTATTGTTATGAAATTATCTGTAATGGTAAAACATTAAAAACCACAAAATGAACATACTCTATGAAAATAATGGAAAAGTAACAATTACTTCTTGCGTTTTAGATCAAAATACGTCCCGAAAATCGGTTTTCGATTTTTTTCATAATGACGCAGGTGGTTTAAAAATCTGAAAAAAATTGGGTATAACAATCGTAGGTGTTAGATTGTTACTATATAAAACAAAAAGTTGTACCTCGAAGATTTCGATACGAAATCTTCTTTTTTCCGTTTTTTTTTACTTTGCCCATTTTTCACGCTTAGGTACTTCGACGGAAAAATCTGAAAAAATTCTCCAACATGTCCGGTACCGTGTAGAATATGTCAGAATTTTTTCGGATTTTTTACACCTCAATAAATGGGGGAAAAGGGCCAAAAACCTGTTTTTTAAATTTTCCCCATAACTACCCTTCCGATCAAGATAAAGGGTTAAAATTTGGTACACAATGATCGCCGAGCATTATCTATCGAATGAGACTACCCCCATTGAAATCGGTTCAAGGGCACTTTTGACCACCTTATCCTGCTATACCCTTTGGCTCGGCTGCAGTGTTATGAACACTGCATTCTTGAATCTGACTGGTGTGGGATTGATCAAGTACCATACTTTCAAAGATGTCTTTAAATTTGTCAGGATCAATAGGATGAATTCCAGCAGATCTAAAACCACTGACAGCCTTGCTTATATTAGCTGTTTTGTTGTACGCTTTTGTAAAAAGTTCTCCAACTTCATATTGGGTTATTCGTTTCCCAGGATTGTTGACCATGTAGAACTCACATTCCTTATTGTGTGCCGTCTTAAGTGAACTGAAGATGGTAAGGTCCAGTGGCTGCATCTTATGAGATACATGGGGAGGCAAGGAAAGAACTTGCAGATAATGTTCTCGAAAAAGCTCGTATGCCCCCAGGCTGATATGGCTATCGTGATTATCGAGTATTAATAATACAGGTTCTTCTTTAGTCGGCTTCACAAAAGAAATGAAGTGTCGCAAGTAGTCAAGAAATAAAGATTCATTTATCCAACCGGAATCGGAAACCGTGGCAATCATGTCGCTGTTACAGCCTTTAATTAAAAGTTCATTCATCCTTTTTCTTTTAAATATAAACATGGGAGGTACGTATACGCCACTAGCGCTGACAGCGCAAATTACTGTTGTTGTGACACCGCGTTCTCCACTTGTCGCTTTTGCTATCTGTTTCAAACCTTTCGGAGCCAAAACCTTGTAATTTTTTTGAACTGTGCTAATGCCAGTTTCATCAATATTAAAAATACGATGACCAGGTATATTGTGCATTGTTTGGACCGTTTTTAGTTGATCAAAAAACAGTTTCACTTCGGTGGCGTTAAAAGCTGTTATTCTATTAAGTGAAGTAGCTTCTGGAATCCGTAAACTGATGGAAGGATGTCGAGAAATAAAACCATAGTACCAGTCTTTACCTGCCAGATGGGTTTCTTTGTTAAAATTATGTTTCAATTTATTAGCTTCAGCAAATCGAAAAGCAATTCTACGTAATGAACTTGGTCTTATCCCATAAAAAGTCTTGCAGCAATCACGTATGTATTTTTCTAGCTGGTCTTCTTGTTCTTTATTAAATACAGCAGACCGGCCTTTTTTTGGTATCTTGAATTCATTTTGTTTTACTTGTTTGAATAATGTTGTTTTCGGTATTGAGTATTTGATAGCAGCTTGACCTAATGTGAATCGTTTATATGTGACATCTTCGACTGCACGGCGAAGATCTTCAATTATGTATTTTGTTTCAGTCTTTCGGATGTAATTTCGAGGCATCTAAAACCATTTGTAACGCTTAAACATTTTTATAAAATCATCCAGCAGTACTAGGGGTAATTAAGAACTCAAGGGGTAGTTGGGAACGTTCCCAATTACCCGCTTGACGCCGTTTCCAATTGCCCCAAGTAGTCAATTAAATAACAATGGCCACCATCTTCAATAATATTTTTAGAAAACTTAAAAACACGTAAGGATTGAAAACAGATAGTACGAGCATGATAGTATCAAAATATGGTGCCTTTGAACTCAAAAATATGATTGTTACGTCTATTATAACACACGATAAAAATTAGAAAGAAATGCAGAAAAACATTGTTAGACTCACCGTGACAACGAGCATGCGACGTTCCACTGTTAATATTGCGTACGCACTGAAGGACACTGAATGCGTCCATTAAACAAATGAGGGACGGTTTGGTGCGGGGGAAGTGTTATTTATTTATCTGTTCCCAATTACCCGCCGTTCTCAATTACCCCACTCTCCCCTAACTGTAGACGAAACATGGATACACCACTACACTCCCGAGAGAGAAAGAACAATGAAAACAGTGGATTGTTAAAGGCGAACCGGCTCCAAAGAAGGCAAAGACGGTGAAATCAGTTGGAAAGCTTATGGCTATGGGTTTTTTCGTATGTACGTGGAATTATCCTCATCGACTATTTAGAAAAAGGACAAACGATTACTGGACGGTATTATGCGTCATTGTTAGGCCGGCTGAATGAGAAAATAAAAAAAAACCGTCGTCATTTGAAGAAAGAAAAATCCTCTTTCTCGAAGACAATGCACGAGTGCACACATGCGCAGTTTCAATGGCTAAAATTGAGGACTTGAAGTTTGAATAAATAGTCCATCCACCGTATTCACCAGATTTGGCTCCAAGTGACTTCTTTTTATTTCCACCTTTTAAAAACGGCCGAGCGGACAACGGTTCACGTCAATCGAAGTGGTCATCGCACAAACAAACGCGTACTTTGTGGAACTTCCACACTCATACTTTTCGGAAAGCTTCAAAAAGTTAGAGGGGCGTCTGGTAAAGTGTATCGAACTAGAAGGAGATTATATTGAAAAGTAAAAGAAAATTTCCCCAAAAAACGGTTTTTCTATCTTTTCTAAGGACTTATTGCCCCCCCCCCCCCCCCCTGTATAAAAAGTATTGTTCAAATGCATTTTCAATTTTAAGATTGTACAACTTATTAACACTTTGACTGCCACGCCAAAATAATATTGTAAACGACAACACACGCCGGGCGCTCGAAGACATCAACCAATCGTGTGTCCAAAACGAAGCTCATCCGATTACATCGGACTTTCGCATACTATTTTGACGGCCTAGGCGTGTAGGGGTAGGTTCCGACGGAGTGGACGCAGCCGCTCGGAAATACAGTGGAACACATATTTGATTTAAACTCACAAGGAGAGTGCACGGTCGTCACGACACGGATTTAGTTCAAACTTTGTAGGATGGTAGATTTTGGTCCCCTGTTGATGAATATATATGGTTATAGGCGCCACAACTCAATAGTTCTTTAGATATTTGCAATTTAATATAAGTCACTCGTTAACTTCAGTTCTGTAGCAAACGATTACACGTAACCTATTTAGCGTAGCTGCAACGGATCGGTTTTCGTAGTCGGTGGGTGCCGAGTTCGAGTCCGTGGCGGGGAGAATATTTTCTTTTATGTGTATTTTTACATATAAATAAACACAATGGAGTTTAAATACATTTTTAAATCATTCGTATAAGTATAAGTAAACAATAAAAGCATTTCGGAAAGAGAGGTATTTGAGAATGTCAACGAAGTCTGCTTTCCGCAAGAAATACAAAGCAGCAAATGCCTATGCAACAATGCTGCACTAATTCGATGCGCGAGATGCTTTTCGAAATTATGTTTCATTTGCTTTTATGACAAGTTTCACAATTGTACGGACAATGAGGGGTAAGAAGCTAATGATATTCTTATACCAATTCTGTAAACCTGATAAATGTTTCTTTCCTTTCACAATGTATTGTTTCCAGGTACGATTAACCAGCAGTTAAAGGGCTTTTCTCCTGTTCTTGTTGCGAAATGCTTTTATTGTTTACTTATACTAATACGAATGATTTAAAAATGTATTTAAACTCCATTGTGTTTATTTATATGTAAAAATACACATAAAAAAAAATATTCTCCCCGCCACGGACTCGAACCCGGCACCCACCGACTACGAAAACCGATCCCTTGCAGCAACGCTAAATAGGTTATGTGTAATCGTTTGCTACAGAACTGAAGTTAAATAGTGACTTACATTCAATTGCAAATATCTAAAAAACTATTGAGTTGTGGCGCCTATAACCATATATATTCATCAACAGGGGACCAAAATCTACCATCCTACAAAGTTTGAACTAAATCCGTATCGTGACGATCGTGCAGTCTCCTTGTCAGATCTTATATTTTTCAAATAAATTACATACCTTGATATGGTCAATACAAATAGCCGTAATGTAGTAATACAACTGCTCGGCGACACGAATATACTAATCTGTTGGCTTTTATTTAATATATATGATTTTATTACAAAATGATATAACATAATACAGTCACCTCGCTCGACGCACACCGGAAAGAAGGAAGAACAGAAAAACGCAGGCACACACATACACGCATATTCATTCGAACAGAATATTATATTTTATATAAAAAGAACGAGAAAATCATATGGCTGTAAGGTGCTCGGACGTGGTCATATGAATATTGTTCGAGTCCTGATCGAGAACATACACGCCACTAACTAATCGAGTCCAAGTAACTAGACGTTCCAGTATTCAAATCCATCGACAAGATCACTCCCGCTAAGTGGAAGGATCAAAATCGATGCTTAGCCTCGATTGCCCCGAAGCCGCTTACGTGTAGCCCAATAAACAAAAATATATTAATAATCGACGTACGCGTCGACCGAATGCAGTACTGTTCTCTATAACCGGCCGTAGTCAAGTTTACTTGTGGTATGTTATTCAGGTCAAGCCAATCGTTAGCTGCCGAATCTCGTATTTCGAATCTTCCACACTTATGGATCTCAGTTACCCGCTTGATTAGTTCTATTGCTCCTTCTGTTGTATCTACACTATCAAAATAGTCATCCATATAGTGTTTGCTTATAATAGCATCTACAGCCCGTGGGAATTTTTTTTGAAATTCACGTACGTTTTGATTCATTATGTCAGGCTGTTGAATTAGTTACACGCCGCGAGCCTTTTCTGAGTCGCTCTGCCTGCTTCTCCCTCCCAACTATTTTACCCAACCAGGAATGACTTGCCACACTCGGCGTATTACACGAGTATAGTGAATAGTGGCGCTTTCGGGCGCCATTCGCCTCTGTTCGCTCGCGCCAGGGTAGGCAAGCTGCCGTGTATGAAAAAGGTCCGCAAACAGCGCCGCTTTTAGCTGAGCGGAGAACTAAAGGCATAAATTTATGTATAGCATACCTATCTATATCAATGTATATACAGTGATTAAATTCTAAAGTTGGCCTTGTTTTCTTTACAATTTTATTTTTAAATTAAAATAACAACGTTATATTTCAATTAACTATTTTTTATTAACATTCACAATAAAAAAGAATTATAATATACATAGGTGTACATAGGAACACATACACTTTCTAACCTCTGTTTTCTTTACAGAAAATAACCGAACGTTTCTTCCTTTGTTTCATACTTAAAAAGGGAAACAACTTAAATTATAACAGTATTTTAATAATTATAATAAGTATAAGAACTATGAAATAAATAATAATTATGTCTAGAATTCTTTTGGCAACACGTTTTCGTCTTGAGCGATTTACTCGCGGTAACAGAATCACACCGATTCTCTCTTGCTAGTGTATTTGAAATTCTTCAATTCGGTGTGTATGTGTGAGTAGCGTCACTATCGCCACCTGCTAGCTGAGCGGGGCGTAACTCGGAACCGCTGAGCCCATTACAGCTTGTCGACCCTGGCTCGCGCTGGAAAGACGCCGCGCACGCCGATTACGGGAAAGAAAATCGATGCGCGTATCCCGTCGACTGACGTTATCTGTCAACGAACAGTTTCAGATCGCGTCACATGGCGTTTAGGTTAAAACAAAAGTATTACTAGTAAAAAAGTATGCTCAGATATGTCTTGAATTAAATGCGATTAAGAGATTTTAATGTTTTTGGACTTCCGGCGGTGGTTTGGCAAATTCGGCAGAGAATAGTGACAGGAATAACATTGAAAAACTTATATTGTATCTCAAAATACCAATGGAAACATTGAGGGTATCTAATTTAAACAACGTAAACATATATTTCTATTTGTGAATATATGTTTTCATTCAATGTAGATATATATTTCTGTACAAACAATGAAGTTTTCCTTCAAGTAAAGTTGAAGAAATAAATAAATAAAAAAATTAGTATTGCATCGATATTATCTCCACAATATTATGAAACTTTTATATATACATATAACATTTTCATCTAAAATAAATGGTTCTACTGTGCATACATTTATATACACAACCATATAAACAACAAACATAACGACAGTTTATTAAAATTATATCCAGTAATCTTTAATTTTTAACCTCTTGTTTCTTTAATTCATATGTATACTAAAGAAACAGTTGTGTTACGATCTACCACGCGCACGTATAAATTAATTTCCAACGCAAATAATTTAAAAATTCGGCGACAGCAAAACGTTAGCTCTTGCGTCAAAGAATACATTGTTGCCGCCACGGTCAACTTACAATTAGCAATAGATTTTAACCGTTTGAGTGTCAAGCAGCGAAAACGCGCTTATTTCGTTTTGTATCGAAGAATGCAACAAAGTAAAATTTCAATGTTTTTCTGCTAACAATCTGTTAATCGCATTTAATTCAAGACATATCTGAGCATACTTTTTTACTAGTAATATTTTTGCTTTAACCTATACGCGATGTGACGCGATCTGAATCTGTTCGTTGACAGATAACGTCAGTCGACGGGACACGCGCATCGATTTTTTTCCCCGTAATCGGCGTGCGTGGTGTCTTTCCAGCGCGAGCGATCAAAGGCGAATGGCACCCTAAAGCGCCACTATACTCGTGCAATACGTCGAGCCTGGCAAGTCATTCCTGGTTGGGTAAAATGGTTGGGAGGGAGAAGCAGGCGGAGCGACTCAGAAAAGGCTCGCGGCGTGTAACTAATTCAACACCCTGGGTTAGGTAATTAAGCAGAGTCTTTTGCGCAACTAAACTTTATTATACATAGCTAAACTCGCGAAGCACGTGCGTCTTCCACAGAGTTCCAAAGGAGTAGAAGGAAGGTGGGGAGAACGGTTGAGGTGATGCGAAAGCTAAGAAAATCGACCAGGGCCGTACACGCAGAGATCATTCACATGCTTATTCATTCCAACACAATCAAACTTAGATATTTTCCCTTTATTTTTGTCCACTCTACTTCTTCCATCCACGTTTCTATTAAACCTACATAGTCAAAACTTTCAACAAAACTCAAAAATTCCATGTCTTTATTTTTCACTCCAGCTATATTCCAGAAAAGAACTTTTATATCCTCTTCTTCTTTTTCCTTCTTAATTTCTTTCTAGGCCGTTTCTCCGAAAAATTCTTTTGCATTTCCAATTCTTTCGTCTCTTCATTCCAAAAGTGCCACATTCCATCTATTTTTAGTTTTTGATAGCCCACACTTACTCTCTGACCCTTGTCCCTTTTTCCATTGCTTTTTCTCTTATCATGTTTTGTATTTGTCTTTCTTTTCTAGTTAAATCGTCCTCAATGTACATTCGGCTTCCTTGCAGTTTCTTCTTATTTTCCATCACCAGTTTTTTACCTTCCCCTTGTGAGGCTATTTTCGAAAAACCTCCCTTTCTACTAATCTTTCTTTCTCCTCATTCCAAATATACTACGTTTCCTGATTTCTTATCTTCTTATATCCTATTCTCACATTTTTTCCTTCCTCTCTCTTTTTTTTTGCCCTTTCCCTTATTCTCCTTTGAATCCATCTTTCTTCCTCTGTCAAATCATGGTCTATATAGATTTTCCTTCTTCGCAGTTTTTTCTTCTTTTGCATTACTTCTTGTTTCTTCTCCCAGGCACTCATTTCCACTATTACTCTTCTAAAAATTGTTCTCCCCTTTCCTTTGCATCGCTTCTTTTTATCTTAATTCCCTTAATTACCACTTTATTTTTCCTCTCACTTCTGTCCTGCTCATTTATCTTCTTTTTAATTCTTCTCATTTCTCCCCATATCTCCTTTGCCTCGTTCCCTATTCCTGGCACGGTTATACATATAAATCTATTTATTGAAGGACCTCCAATTAATAATAAACCAGAATTTGTTCCTCTGTAAATCAAACATTTCCGTTATTTATTTATTTACACTATATACCCGCTCACCTGTAAATCAAAGAAACGATGTTCGGTTTCCTTCTTAAAATCTGCTTAAAATCCATTGTTGCGTCGCGCGGTTCTGAATTGTAAGTTCAGGCGACACCACTGGCGAAAGGAATTGGCGAGATGGTTAATTAACGGAGTTGTGGGAAAATCAATTCTATTTACATCAACAATATACTGTACAAGCGAGTCTTGCGCGACTCGTGGAATTACAAAAACGATAATTGAAACTGTGTAGAAATGGCCGGTGATACTTGTGGATCAACCGGCAGCGTAACGTTGTCGTTAATAATTTTGGTGCGAGAGCGAGGCCGAGTCTTTTATTCCCAACAGTTGGGAAGGAGGGGTTGTCTTGCCCTTGGAGAGGGGTTGGAAAATTGTGTAGTAACGGCGAAATATGTGCTGCGTGTACGCTGCCTGGACTTCCAGGAACCGCACCTCGGCTTGCACGAGGCACGGTTTATGGCCGTACCTGGACAGCGAGCCAGCAGACACTCGCGGTGAATTTGCGCCGCGACATCCATTTAATTCCTTTGTCTTTCCTAAACCTCGCTTTTCTTTCCTAACAGCTGTTCCTCTACCGACGTTGTTGTTCTCCCATCCTTGTCTCTCCCTATATCTATCGCGCTCCTCTGTTTACTCCTAGTACATTGCTCCTTGCCTTCTGTGCTTATTCCTTATACTTCGTTCTCTGTCTTTCCCACTCCTTACCTTGTCCCAGTTCATTTACATTATTTTAAATATCCCATCCTAACCGATCTCTTTCCTTCTCGAACCTTCCATACCGTTCCCTAATCCCCACCTATTTCCTTTATCCCAAAACAACAAAAATCATCGTTTCCTCGTCCTCGCTCTCATTTCTCTTTTGACTTTAATCCGAACACGCTAAACGCTTAATCACGCTCTTCGTCACTTGCAAATCTTATCTAGCTAGGCATCAATTCGCGCACTTCGCGATTTTCTCGCTTGCTATTTATTCCTGATTTAATTTAAGTTTCATTTTTCATTTAAGTGTTGGTTTTTATTGATTAATTTTGTATTGTGATCGTGAATAAATTATTGTCAACACAAACGACAATTAAAATTTATTAATCTATCGATTCCATTCTTTTCTAAAAGTTTCTTTCTTTCTTTCTACACTGCTTCAATTTTGCACACGTGCTCTATCTTACATTCCTCCTTCTTCTGTCTTTTTCTATTGATCGATTTTGCAGTTTCCGTCTTGTTCTACAGTTTGACTCGCGCGAGACTCGGCATATTCAACTAAAGAAAGTACACTTTCTTTACATCTCCCTCCGCCGAGAGTGGAACCTTTTCAATTATACATATATATTGTTTTTTAACACCTTGCGGTCCGCCGACGGCATCGTGCCGTCGCGATCTGGCAGCAGTTATTTTAATTTTTTTAGCAGCAGTTGAAAGACATTTTATAAGAAAAATACCACCGACGGATACTAACAAGCACTCTGCAAGAAGATGTAAAGTTTGTGCTGATAAAGGGAAGGCACAAATGGGAATTGCATTAAGAAAAGAAACTTCGTACTATTGTCCACAGTGCAATGCAGCTTTATGCCTTGATATTTGTTTTGAAAAATACGATACTGAAAAAATATATATAAATTCTATAAAAAAATGTCTCATATTCTTTTATTATACATTTTTATACCATTTATACGCAGAGAAAACTCGATTATATCAATGTTTGACTTTTTTCCAGCTCAAAATAGACCGCGACTTTAATCGTCTTTCATAACATAACTTTTACATAAAAGTTAATATTTATCGTGTTTAATAATACAAAAAGAAATGAACTTCACGGCAAAAAATTCCCCGAGGTGTTACGTTCAGTAGTTTTTTAGATATCAGGATGTGTATAAGAAGAAAATCAGTCAAATAAGCGTGGCCAGTTGCGAACTGCGCTTCCCATAGACTGAAAGGCGTTAGACAAATGTCTTCGAGCGAGTCGCGGACCGCAAAGTGTTAATCGTGATTACTCTCCAACTCTTCTTTATCTGTGTCTTCTTTATCGACTGAAGTTGGTGTTAATTTGCTTATGTGAAAAAGGCCCGTGTCAGATTTTCTTCTCCCCGTTTGTAATTTATAAATTGAATTTGATATTGTTAAATGTATTGACATACACATTTATATCAACCACGTTTTTCTTCTTTGCGACCCTTCGATCGTCCTGATCGATATCTATCGATCTTGAAATAAATCTCTCGCTAGTGTGTGTAATGAACGCATGTTCAGTTAGCTAGCTCTTGTAAAAGCACTGTGAGACCATATTTCTACATCTTATAAATATTGTATTTTCAATAAATAAATTTAAGAGGTTATGGGCCCAGGAGGCATCCGAAGTAAGGATAGAAAGTGATTGATATTATATCAGTGAATTATAAAGTGCTTAGAGAGTTAACCTCAATAATCAAAATTGCAAGCATGGCATCTGCGTTTTCAGTCCACATGGATAAGTTAGGAAAGGAAAATTATGATACTTGGAGGCAACAAATGGAAGCAGTATTGATAAAGAATGATCACTGGGAATATGTTGCTGGAACAAGAATAAAACCTGAACCTGTGCCAGATAATGCCAATGCTGCAGCAATAAATACATGGAAGCAAAATGACTTAAAAGCTAAAGCTGATATAATTCTCGCAATACAACCATCTAATTTGTGTCACATTAAAAATTGCACGACATCTAAAGAGGTATGGCTGAAACTTGAATCAGTTTATCAATCAAAAGGTCCTGCAAAGAAAGCCGCTTTACTTAAGAAATTATTATTTACAAAAATGGCTGAAGGTGACAATATGTCTGATCATTTATCAAGTTTTTTAAATATCGTAGATAAATTGCATGAAATGAGAGTAGAAGTAGCAGAAGATTTGCTAACAATTTTACTTTTGTACAGCATACCAGACAGTTATGACAATTTTAGATGCGCCATAGAGACAAGAGACGAACTCCCAAGCACAGAGAGTTTGAAAATTAAGCTACTTGAAGAGTATCACGCTCGTCAAAGTAAATCGAATGAACACAATAATACAAATGCACTTTATGTAAACTATCAGAGAACTAAGAGGCATTATAACACTTCTGAAAGAGATCAATTTAAAAGAAAAACTAACATGCATGAAACAAAGAATAGCTCAAATTACCCAAGAAAGCCTTATAAATGCAACTTTTGTGAAAAGATTGGACACAAGGCTGCAGATTGTTTCAAATAGAAGCAACATATTAAGAGTAAAGAAGAAGCACTAACAGCAGTTCAAAAGGAACACAGTTTATTAATTAATAATAAAAACATTAAAGATTCTTCTTTATGGTGCGTTGACAGTGGGGCAACCTCCCATATGTGCAATAACCAAAACAGTTTCACAATGTTAAATCCTATTGTATCTCAAGAAGTTAGTTTAGCTGTAGACGAAACAACAAGCGTCAAAGGCAGTGGATTTGTACGATTTGAAGTCCAAAATGAAAAGTCTAACAAACAAATAAGGCTCGATGACACTTTATTTGTGCCTGAATTAAGTACCAATTTGTTTTCAGTTGCAAAAGCAGTCAAGGGTGGACGTACAGTCACGTTTACTGAAAAGGAAGCAGTTGTGGTGAATCCTAAAGGAGAAGTTATCCTGAAAGCAGCCAGAGAGGGCGATTTGTACTTTATTAGAACAATTTCTAAACCATTGATTCAACCCACGTATGCAGCAGTAGCAGAATCTAAATCAGATCAGAAGAACAAGCTGAATAAATTGGAAAAATGGCATAAAATTTATGGTCATTTGAATGAAGCAGATCTTCGGAAACTCATGGTGAATAAAATGGTTGAAGGACTCGACATAAATCCAACTGATGAATTGTCAACTTGTGAAACGTGCATAGCAAGTAAGCAAACAATGACACCTTTTCAAAAATCCAACTCACGTACCAAAAAGGTACTTCACTTAGTCCATTCTGATGTCTGCGGGCCGATGAGAGTTGTCTATCGGAGGAGCCGTATATTTTGCTACATTTATAGACGATTTTTCAAATTGGGTTGAAGTTTATATTTTGCGTAACAAAAATGACGTTAAAAAGGCATTTCTAGCTTACAAGGCGCAAGCTGAAAATTTTACCGAACATAAAGTAAAGATCCTACGAACCGACAATGGATTGGAATACTGTGGAACCGACTTTAATTTGGAATTGGAAAAGAATGGCATCAAAAGAGAACATACGGTAGCCTATACGCCACAACAAAACGGCAAGGCCGAACGTATGAATCGGACATTAGTTGAGATGGCTAGGTGTATGCTTTCTGAATCTGGACTTCCTGAAAGCTTTTGGGCTGAAGCTGTTGCGACAGCTGCTTATATCAGGAACAGATGTCCGTCCAAATCTTTAGAACATTCCGTTACACCATTCGAAATTTGGCACCATAAAAAGCCAAGTGTATCTCATATGAAAACATTCGGTACCAAAGTATACGTTCTTAATAAAAATCCTAATAAAGGAAAATTTGATCCTCGATCAAAACCTTGTATTTTAGTCGGATATTCAACAGACTCAAAAGCTTACCGTATCTGGGATCCAATCAAAAGAATAATAATCAAAAGTCGAGACGTTAAATTCGTTGATGGCACTATTCCTAATGAAAATCAAGAACAAACAGAGTCTCCCAACTTGATCTATTTGAATTTTGATGACAAGGAAATTGAATCAAACCATGAAACGAATGATAATAATATTCCTAATGAAACTGAGCGTGATGAGGAAGATGATGACACTGCCGATTATCAATCTTCACGGGAAGAAATTTCATCTGATGACAATAATAATTCTTCTAATGAATCAAATTCTCAAATTCAAGAGGTTTTGAATCCGATATGTAAGAGGGGGCCAGGAAGGCCGAAAATGCAGAGAACTGGGAAACCAGGAAGGCCGAAAAAGCTTTTCTGCATTGAAAATCCATCTAAAGAGAAAGCAAATTTAATTAATGAAGATTTGCTGAATCCAACAGTCTCCGAAGCATTAAGTGGACAAAATTCGAACGAATGGAGAATTGCAATGGAAAAGGAATTTCAATCATTAGTGAATAATGATGTGTGGACATTAGTAGAACGACCTAACAATACCAAAGTCATTGGATGCAAATGGGTTTTAAGAAACAAATATAATGAAAACGGTGTAATTGAACGCCGAAAAGCTCGATTGGTGGCTCGAGGATTTTCCCAACTACCTGGAGTCGATTACCAAGAAAGTTTTTCCCCGGTTGCACGTCAAAGCTCAATTAGGATAATTGCAGCATTATCAGCCGAACTTGGACTGAATTTATATCAACTAGATGCAGTAATGGCATATACCAATGGAAATTTAGACGAAGAAATATATATGCAACAAGCAGAAGGTTTCGTCGAACCTGGAAAAGAAGGTCATGTTTATCGGCTAAAGAAGTCTATTTACGGACTGAAACAGTCTGGACGGCAATGGTTTAAAGAACTTCATAAACAGTTAATTGCGTTTGGTCTAAAACAATTAAGCAGCGACAAATGTATATATTTCCTACACAATCGTGAGATGTTCATAATCGTTGGTATTTACGTAGACGATTTCATTGTTGCCGCAGATAATTATAAATCTTTTAATAAATTCAAAGAGTTCATCTCTAACAAGTTCCAAAATAAAAGACCTGGGTGTTCTGCATTATTGTCTTGGAATTGAATTTAATCAAAATACAAAAGATAAATCGGTATTTATGTCACAACGAAAATATATTGAAGATGTTTTGCAACGTTTTAACATGAAAGATTGTAAAACTACCATCACTCCGCTCGATGCAAACTTAAAGTTGACCTCTGACATGGGGCCTTCAACGGACGAAGAAATCGCTGAAATGAAGGAAATTCCATATCAGCAACTGATTGGAAGCCTGATGTATATGGCTACATCTACTCGCCCTGATATCGCTCACGCGGTTAGTAAACTTAGCCAATTTAACCGAAATCCAGGTAGAGCACATTGGACCGCAGCGAAGAGGGTTTTACGATACTTGAAGGGAACCATAAATTATGGGTTGTTTTTTAAAAGATCCAGAGGAAAACTTGAAGGATACGTAGATGCTGACTGGGGGAATTCTTCGGAGGATCGTAGATCTTACACTGGATACGTCTTTAAGCTCGCAGGAGCAGCTATTAATTGGGAATCCAGAAAACAGTCTACAGTAGCACTATCCAGTACCGAAGCGGAATACATGGCTCTCACGGAAGCCGCTAAGGAGACAGTGTACCTTCGCAAATTCTTCACTGAATTAGGGTACATGAGTCCAGATTCTGAAGGAACTGTGGTATTCTGTGATAACCAAGGAGCACAGAATTTAATGCGCAACCCTGTGTACCACTCCAGGACCAAGCACATAGACATTAAGCACCATTTCGTCAGAGAGGTATTCGAGCGAGGAGAAATGGACGTAAAATATCTCGAAACTACGAAAATGGCAGCCGATGTTCTAACGAAATCGTTATTTGGACCTAGCCATCAAAGGTGCATCAGCTCGTTGGGCCTAATAGAGGATATAAAACGCGTTGAGAGGGGGTGTTAAATGTATTGACATACACATTTATATCCACCGCGTTTTTCTTCTTTGCGACCCTTCGATCGTCCTGATCGATATCTATCGATCTTGAAATAAATCTCTCGCTAGTGTGTGTAATGAACGCATGTTCAGTTAGCTAGCTCTTGTAAAAGCACTGTAAAAGCACTGTGAGACCATATTTCTACATCTTATAAATATTGTATTTTCAATAAATAAATTTAAGAGATATTTTAACAATTATTTCGAATGGCCCAATCCTCAATTTGTCCATTTTCCTCCTATTTAATTTATTTCCGTTTTCCGCATACGCTTCATCTCCGATCTTGAATGTATCTTCTTCTCTGTTTTTATCGAATAGCTTTTTGTTATAGTTGTGGGATTTTATTGTATTTTTTAGCGCTAATTTTTTATCTCTATCCCAGCTATCCCTCTTATTTATTTCTTTTAATTCTTTCGGCCGAATACTTACTCTATGCCATCTAGTAAGTACTCTGGTGCGAAACCTGTAACTGAGTGCTCCGTTGTATTATATTTTTTTATACATTCTTGCGCTATTGTTGTTCATGCTCTTTTGTTATTTTTTTCATTAACTTTGCATCTTATTTTGTTTACTATGGTCTGATTCAGTCTTTCATTTAATCCATTAGAGAAGGGCGCATTTACCGCAGTGGATATCATTTTTATTCTCTCCTCTTTCAGAAATTCTTTAAATTCTTTTGAATTAATGCCTGGGTATTGATCTGTAAGAATCACATTTATATGGTCTGTCTCTAGTACCTTCTCAGTTAATTTTACGAAGTTAGTTGCACTTTGTGTCTTGGAGGTTATAATGAAGGCATATCTTGTGAAGTGGTCTACTAATTGTAAGAGGTGTACATATTTCTTTATGGATCTAGATCCTCAAAAACCGCCGATGGTGTCTATTGATACAATTTCGAACAGTTTTTATGCTGGCCCTAAATGTGACATCAAACCGAGTTTCCTTTGCCCTCTTGATTTATTTTCTATACACACTTTGCATTTCTTGCATGCTTCTATTATATATATATATTTATTTTCATTGCATGCTCGTATGAGCTTTTACAATTTCCGTACATCATATATTACATTAAATCATAAACAAGCTACAGTCGTACAATCTTATTTCACTCTCACCCTACCACTCATTACAAAGATAAACCAGGCATCACTTTGTTGCTCTTTATTCTACTGTCTATCACCATGAAATATTCGCAGATTTTTTTATCAATGTCTCCACTCAACAAAGTGATAACTGGCTCCCTCAACATGTCCTCTCTCATACCCTGACACCACCTTTCAACATGATCTGCAATGTCGCTCTTTTGCCCTGCTCGTACTTGACTACAGCACAGCAGATGCTCAATCGTCTCTGCTTCCCAGTCACAGAATCTACACGCCCAGGAATCATACCCTTTTTTGTACGCACGGCCGAAGTTTCCGCACCTTAGCCTAGCCCACATAACTTTGAGATCACTTTTCTTTGTTTTACCTTTGAGATAGTCAGCTCCCTTCTCTTTTTTTTCTTTTTTCTCTACGGGCACAAGGTGTTTATAGAGTGGGTTGAACGATGAAGCTACAATTGCCTTCCATTCTCTTTCTTTTTCTTGTTGCAGCCAACCGCTCAGACCCACTCTAACGCTATCATAAACCGTACCATCTATTCCCTTAACTCCGGCATTCTTCCACATCATTTCACATAAGTCTGACCTATCAAGTGACTTCAGGCTATCGTACACACAGTTTCCCCACTTTGATGCTCTATGGTTCAGGATCGACCTCAGCTCCTCCATCAGACATAACTTCGGCCATCTTTTATTGTCTATGCTCAGAACTTCTCTGAGATATCTCATGGCGCGTTCTCTTATGGTGTACTCTATGGGTACTGCTCCCAGCTCTCTCCTCCATACATATCTCGGTGTGTTCCTGGCTACACCCAAGTCCAGCTTGCAATACCTGGCTTGCACCCTTATCATGGGCTCGAGCTCGCTCCACCCCCACACCTCGACACCGTACATCGCAACTGACCTCACCAGGGAATGCATCAGATGCATTTTCTCGTTGATACAATCTCTTCCAGCCCTCTTACAAACACCCCAGGTCACGTTCGCGGCTTTTTGGGCCTTGCCAGCCAGATACTCTATTTGCATGCTCATACTGTTTTTGCTCGTGAAATAAAATCCAAGGTACTTGAAGCTGTTGACGACCTCTAGTTCTTCTCCTTTGAAGATCCACTTTTCACCCTTTGCACGCTTACCACCATTCGCAAAAATCATGATTTTTGTTTTCTTTGTATTTACGGATAGCAGATTCTTCTCGACATATCTTTCTAATGTTTTCAACATAGCTCTTAGTTCCTCGTCTCTTTCAGCTATCACAGCAATATCATCGGCATACTTCAGGACTCTTATTTTAGCTTTACCGATGACAGAGCCACCCTCGTCCTTTCTGATCCATTCATCATCAATATCATCAATGAACATGTCGAAAAGCAGCGAGCTGAGGGCACACCCCTGTCTCACCCCGATCTCTGTTTCGAACTCGCTGGTGACCCTGGACTTAATTTGGACTTCTGCACATGTGTACCTTTAAATTTCTCTTATAAAACTATGCATTCTTCCTCTTACTCCTCTCTCCCAGATCTTTCTAAGGAGAATTTTTCTGTTTATGGTGTCGAAGGCTGCCTTGAAATCGATGAATGCCACAAATAACTTTCCTCTCTTACGCTTCAGCCTGTTGCTAATTATGGCATTTAGGACAAAAATATGGTCTCTTGTACGTCTCCTCCTTCTGAAACCTGCCTGACTCTCCTTGAGGATCTCCTCCTTCTCGGACCAAAGCATCAATCTTTCTGCCATCATATTTGTAATCAATTTGTAGCCAACATCTAGCAGCGATATGCCACGATAGTTACAGGGCACCTTGTCATCACCCCCTTTGAAAATAGGGACAATTTTTGCTTTGCACCAGCTCGCTTCTACGAACATTTTAAGGAGCATTCTTTGCTCCATGCACGAGCTGATGAAACAAATTTTTACGATGCCTAAAGTTTCTTAACACGTTGACCGCCGCGTCACCCGTATTCGGGTGACAGCAGAAGTTCTTATCAGGCCGCGTCACCCGTAATTCGGGTGACTGCAAGAGTTCTCATCGGCCTGTTTCGCCTGTATTCGGATGACGCTGATTTGGCTGCTTACAAAGGATTTCCAAAAATATTTTGACAAGTATTCAACAGGAGGTAATAAAACTATTGAATTCTTATAAAAATGTTTCATTAAAATAATTATTCGTAGTGTAAAACATTAAAACATTCTCTGCAAAGTTGGGGTTGATCAGGACAGATTGGACAAAAGGTTGTTGGTTTTTTCAGATTCTCCCGTGCCTTTGAGCGGTCCATTTCGTATCTTTTATTTGAATAACATCTTTTGCATGCTAAGAAAACTATCCATGCAGAGAAATAAGGTAACAAGTGAGGATCGCAAAAATGCATCGAAAGAAAGAAAAACAGATATGAGCCACCAGCGCACGCTTTATACAGCGGCACATGTGGCCTGACGAAGATTTCGTTGCAAATACGCGTGGCAGTCAACGTGTTAAATGCCTGTGCTGTGGAGAGACACGATCCTCAAAACGTTTGTACATACATACGAACAGAGTCATCGCTGTCACAGTTTTTATCCTTTATCCTTTGCATCTTCGACGGGGTGGTTTTTCACTGTTTTCCGCTTTTTAAATTCGCGGTCAACTTGAGCTGTATGAAAATACCGAATTGTCATTCACGTCAATAAAAGCAACACAAATACTTATTCTGTATTTGGGATATAGACATCAAGTTCCTCCGTATGTTTGGCACGTGGTAAGCGTTCTGTAAGGTTAAACTAAATGCGTTATTATTTACACGTGTTTCTATATTAACGTATCCAGTACCTATTGACTTTAGCTCATTTTTGGCATGACCATCGGCTGAATGGATTACTTCGTTATTGATCTGCCTATATTTAACACGTTGAGTGCTACGCCGATTTCGCTATATTTTTCGCCCAGGCGGCAGCGCGTGAGCACTTGATACCGAACGCTCGACTAAAGAGTATACACAAACGATAACTTTGTTACTCTGCATCCATTTCGTTTGGACTGTCACAAATTGCATGAGAAGGAAGGAAAGGCGCATAAAGTTAGAAAATACTGTGCTGAATGTTACAGCACAAATGCAAACACGATCGGACGCCAGTTAGCGAGGAAAAGAACAAAGAAAGTTATTACATACTGTAATATGTGCAAATCACAGCCACATCTTTGTTTAAAATGTTTTAATAAACTTCATTAAATATTAACCTACATTTTTTAATTGTCATTAATAATTTAACCCTTTACAATGTCGGTCTCATGCACCGACGTGGATCAAACGAGAAGTTCGCTGTCAGTCCCCAGAATCCACGTCGTCCAAACGAAAAATCGATTGTCAGTCCCCAGAGGCCGACGCCGCCTGAACTGTCAGTCCCCGGGGAGTGACGTAGCACTCAACGTGTTAACGAACCATTCTCTATATTTACATATGTCATGAGCTGTCCTACTATCAATTAGCTAATTGTCACCCTTTTGTGTATTATTAACCTCTAATAAGAATGTGTCTTTCTTCTTACGTGGTACAGGCACGTTGTGTTTCCCAGTTACCTTTACGTCCAAGGTCCATTATAAAAGTAATGCACATTGTCTGAGAAAAATATATTTATTTATCGTACCGTTACAAATACTAAATATTCTTCAAAATAATCTCCCCCCGTATTAATACACTGGCGGAGACGTGTCTGCCATGCCTGCAAGGCGCCCTGAAACTCCTCGACAGGGATGTCTCCTGGAACCTTGTAACATGTCTTTTTACCTTTTCCACGGTCTTCCAATGTTGTCCTTTCAGCTTTCTTTTTAGTTGGGGGAACAAAAAAAAGTCGCACGGAACCAAGTCGGGATTGTAAGGGGGTTGGGGACCAGCGGGGTGTTGCTCCGGGCCAGGAAATTTGTTACTATGAAGACCGTGTGGCTAGGAGCATTGTCATGGTGGAACCTGACCGTGTCTTCGATGTCAGCCCTCACGCGCGCGATTCGGCGCTTCAATCTCTGAAGCACTTGCAGGTAAAACGCTGAGTTGACAATTTCTCCCTGTAGTACACAAAATGGACGATTCCTCGGACGTCAAAAAAGACAATGAGCATCGTTTTGATGCGAGACTTCCTCATTCGCGCTTTGTTGGGGCGGGGGGGATGATTTTGTGTGCCACTCGTTGCTCCGCCCTTTCGATTCTGGATCGTACTCGAACATCCAGGATTCGTCTCCGGTTACAAAAGAGTTAACAAAGTCCGGCTCATTTTGAATCAAATCCAATAATTGTTGACAGCGAAAAACTCTAAGTTCTTTCTGGTCTTCCGTCAACACTTTCGGTACAAGCTTCGCGCAGATCTTGCGCATGTGCAGATCCTCGGTCACTATCTTATGTACCGAAAATTTGGACATGTTTAGGGTGTCAGCGATTTGCTGGATGCTCAATCGACGGTCGGAACGCAAAACTTCGCGCACACGATTCACGTTCTCGTCGGTTCTGACCGTTGTTGAGAGTTCAGAACTGGGTTTGTCGGCGATCTCCTCCCGGCTCTCCTTTGAACGCCTTGTGCCGTCTCCCGGACCGTGACCTTGAAATACAGTCCTCCGTGAAGGCCTCTTGAAGCATCTGGAATGTTTCGGTTGCATTCTTTTCAAGCCCCACACAAAATTTGATTGCGTAGCGCTGTTCGAGCGAACGTTCCATCGTGCCGTGTTGCAAACTTGAAAAGTTTTGTAAGGGCAGAACATTGATCACATTTTCTGTCCCGTTTTACCGGTTTTAGAAGATGCAGTACCTTCCCCACTGCATGGCCAGATAGTCGGCAGGGAGCCGTGGGGGCTTCGTGAGTGGTTTAGTCCCCCGGTTTTGGGCAGGTACGGGCGCCCCGGGGGTTCCCGAGCTGTCTACGGCATGGTGTGGGGTCCCTATTCTGTGGCCTGAGTGACCCCACTGGGCTTTACGACCCCACCGACCTGAGTAAAGTGCTTCTTCACCAAGGGTGTATTGGTACCGCGGGAGCTGGGTTGCCCACGGAGTTTTAGTCCACTCCGACCCAGCCGTGGTTAGGACCCTCGCGGGGGCAAATAGTTTAAAGAGCCAAATGCTGGCGAGACATTGGCGGGCCATCGAGTTACGGATGTCGCTGTGTGAGGTGCAGTAAACCTTCCGCCTCGGGAACCGACCTGCAGAGCCGGTAGTAGTTAAGAAAGTCTCCGATCCCACCAGTGTGATGTACAATCTCCGTACTAAACTGGTAGTATGTAATATACATACGCGTTGATCGGGCGTATCCCGATTCCGCACCCATGGAGACCGTGTGGTGAAGCCGCAAGGCATGTACCAAACGTAAAAGAAATGATCAACGATCCATGGCCAGATATTTCAAATATACCTTTATCTGTTTTTAAATCTATGCAGCACCATGACGTCGGGTCATCGGCCACTTTATTACAACTTAGAATTAGTCACGGGTCTAATTTATAGCCCGGGAACCATCAATGCTTAAATAATCTGTTCCTTGGAATGCGACAGGGTGTCTAGACATTTGCCAAACACCCGTCGCCCTCCAAGAACACCACTCGAAGTCGAGACAAACTCCAAACGCAGTGGCGGCGCACAGTGCGGCCTAGAGGGACAAAAATACAACAACTAAATATTCAAATGGATAACGATACTAGATCTTACAGAATTGTTATATGATTCCTTTTTTACAGATTATAAGTAAAAAGAATGTAGGATCGTGAAAAAGAAAGGAGAGGCGCGCGGCAACCCCATCCAATGCAGGAACTCGGCCAGAGTAGCTGAACGTCGACGATTGCCTGGGTCGGCGCGGAACCACTGCGCTAGCGACCTCTCGCTGCTGATAATTTCTCTTCACGTCCTTTTCTCTTAACACGTTCACGCCGGGGCGAATACCTACGTTTTTTCGCGTGAGGCGGGACTGTCTTATCTCCTTACACTTCGTGAGGCGGGACGACACTGTTGCGAGTTCGAACACAATGAGAAATCACAACAGTTCGAGGCTTTGAACGCGCTAAATGCGAGATTGCAACAGTTATAACATAGTGTTTTTTTGAGCGCACATTTCTTGCACCAAGTGTAAAGGTAGGTAAAATTATCTTTTCTTCTACAGAGGCGGTTAGCATTTTTTTGAATTTTTACCCATATAAATAATAGATAAAATGGATATGGAAGAAAGTGGTTCGCCTGAAGAATCTATTATTGGAATCAGAAAAAATATGCGAAGATTTAGAATAGTTTCGAGCTCTTCAGATGAGGCAAGCAACGATAGTGAATCATTAGGTAATGAACTGAATGACAATTCCATGGAGGAAGAAGATTTTGAATCCAATTTAGAGAGTGACAATGGTGATGATGAATGGAAGAAAATAAGAGGAAGACAGCTACGAATAAATGAGTATGCGGAAGAAGAGGAATTTTTAATTCACAACATGGACTGCGATGATCCTGTTTCGTTATATAAATTATTCGTCACGGATCACATACTTGAAACAATCGCGGAAGAAACAAATAAATACGCTACTCAATGCATAAATAATTCTGCACGTAGCAGCGCAAGTCACCAACGGGTCTGGAAGCCTGTTACAAAAGATGAAATAAATGCTTTTTTTGGCATCTTGCTAATTATGGGTATAGTAAAGGTACCAGAAATTAGATTATACTGGTCACAAAATGACACATTTGCAAACGCTCGTATTAAAAATGCGATGAAACGTGACCGATTTATATCTATTCTCAAATATTTACACTTCTCCGACAATACCACGGCTAGAGCAGAAGATCGGTTACATAAAATAAGAAATGTAGTTGAAGCAATTGTGCACACATTTAAAAGCACTATCAAACCTGGAAAAAACATTGTTATTGACGAAAGTATGATTCCGTGGAGGGGACGTCTTAGTTTTCGCCAGTACATTCCAGGCAAGCGTCACAAGTATGGTATAAAGGCATACAAACTGTGCCTTCCTGAAGGTTATACCTATAATATCGAGATTTATGCAGGGAAAAATGCACAACCAATCACCAAGACACATTCTCATGACGTAGTCATGAAATTGATAAGAGATTTATTATTTGAGGGCCGCATACTATTTACAGATAGTTTTTATACTAGCATCCCTTTGGCCGAGGAACTAATGCAAAAAAAAAACATTCATTTGTGGAACAATAAAAAAGAACAAAAAATTTCTACCACCACAATCAAAGCAAAAGCAAGTTCGGGGTAGCATAATAAGTCTAGAAAATCGCAATGGAGTAAAATTTATGAAATGGACCGACAAAAGACCCGTATGTATGATTGCAACTTCTCAGAACCATAAATGTGCAATTATTCAGGGTCAAAATAATAAATCCAAACCAGATACTGTTTTTTTCTATAATAATGCGAAAAAGGGTGTCGATCTATCGGATCAAATGTCATCTTACTACAGTTGTCTTCGAAGAACGATAAAATAGTACAAAAAAATTATGATAGAAATAATATGCGGAACTTGCCTAGTAAATGCGTGGTATATCCACAAAAAATGGGGTACTAAAAAAATTCCAATTTTAAAATTTCGAGAAAAAATTATGGATCATCTTTTGATCAAAGATCAACACAGAGAAATCGCAGAAGCTGAAGTAGAAAAGAGAAATCCTTCAAGAAAACGTACACATTTTCTACAATCTTTCCAAGGGGCTTCCAGAAATACAAGAAAACGATGTAAAGAATGTTACAAACAAGTATCAAAAATACAAAATAGATTATATGCCGCGAAAAAAAGTAAAAAAGTAACGACATATTGCAAGCGTTGTAAGGGCCAGCCCGCATTATGTTTAGAATGTTTTGAAAAGTTGCATAGGTATAAATAAATAATTGTTATCAATTTAAAATATTGAATGTTAATATTTACAATACTCAATTTTTATATATAATGTTGAGAAAAAATAAAATAAACTTATTTTTTTAACGACTTATTTTCTGAAAACAAGTGACTCCCCTGTGATACACGTCGCCCCACGGGATAGTTAAGCGTGACCCACTAGTAGGTCACGCCGCCCACGGGATAGTCAACACTTTGCCACGGGGGTCACCGGTGACCGGCGTTATTGAATTCAGTGAAATTTCGTGTAACTTTAAAATTGTAATATTTATGAATTCTCGTTCATACTGAATATTTAGATATCGGCGTTAAAATGATAAAGGTCTGCCGAATATCTATCTGTATCTTTCAAGTTTCTGCTTTGTAAAGATGTGAATCTAATAGAAAAAGTTTCACTTCAATAGAAATGATGAATATAGCAGAATACTGGTGGCGTTCAACGTGTTAAGCGTGACCCACTAGTGGGTCACGCCGCCCCACGGAATAGTCAAGTGTGACCCACCGGTGGGTCACGCCGCCCCACGGAACAGTCAAGTGTGACCCACCGGTGGGTCACGCCGCCCCACGGAACAGTCAAGTGTGACCCACCGGTGGGTCACGCCGGCGTGAACGTGTTAAGTTCTTTTATAGGAGGGCTCCTCTGCCCCGATCCCACACTCGGCCATCCTGATACAGTGGAGCTCGTCTTATTTCCAAAGTCGTTTCTTTGAAGTTCCTCTTATTTCGATCCCCTCCAATAGTCCTCCGCCAGGAGAGAGGGAGAATAAAAAGAGACAGATAAATGACATTCTTTCTCCTTTCCTCGTGTGTGGTTTGGTTTTGACAAACATAACCTCCAACACGAATAAATGAAATAAGAAAACTTTTTGTGATTAAAAGACAGGAGAATGAATTACAAGATATCGATTTATATGAACCAAATAAATTAAATCATACTTAAATAATTTTTCAATACATTCAATTTGATTTAAAAATGAAAACAGTTATACATAATTAATTTTTCGATAATTTAAACTCGATATCATGAGAACAACTTTAACATAAACTAATATTTATTTTCAACATTACACTTTTTTAGATGAACAAAAATTAGATTTTAATAATACTTTTAAAACAAATTCGTAGTATTTTAATTATAATTTAATAAGTTTTGGTATCACTTTATAACACAGACATGTTACATATAACTAGTATTAGATAAGTAATAATAAATATCACAGTTTTTAGCACTCAACATAATAATATAATTTTTGATATTTTTGTTAAGTTAGCATTCAGACTAGTTTCATAATTCACAACCACGAAGATGTGAATGATGTTCGTCAATTATTTCTTTGGCATTATTCAAACTTGCAATAGCATTTTCAGGATAATCATTTTCTTTACAACAATCAAGTAAATACTGAAAGCAAAGGTCAGCTTCTTTTTTAGTAAATTTTGGGCAAATATTATTGTTAATGACGTCATTATTGTGTCTTCCATGATTTGCGCAATTTGTTTTATCTTCTGTGTTATGAATTTTTTGATTGTTTCCTAAATTAATATCAAATTCCTTCCATTCAATTATACATTCTTCTTCAACTTCTTCATCAATATTTATGTTATTATTATTTTCTTCTAAATGATTTTCTTCTATTATCACTTCTATAATTTCTGAATCTGTGAGGCATTCATCAGTAGTAATCAAATAAGGTTGGTTCACCCATGATTTTAATTCAGCCATTTTTAATTGTTTAAATGATGATGTGTTTTGAAGAAGTCTCAAAAATTGAGTTAGTAAAATTTGAATTCCTGGTTCGGACGAAGTATTAAAGGTTCTGTCGGGATGGTATGTTGGTGAATAATTTGAACTACTGGTTCCCGTGAACAAAGCCTTTAATAATCAAATACGAACTTAACTGGACGAGCGCTCAAAATATAATGACTAAGAAACTATCTAGTTAGCTCGAAGGAGCCGCTCCCACGCAACCGGCGAATTTTCCGTGGCCGCTCAGCCAATCGGAAAACAAGAAAATTAACCGATTGCGCCCTCTTTTCCTTACGCCCTTGGCGCGCTTTTTAGGGAAAAGAGGCGAAGGTTTTGGCGGCAAGTTTTCGCTGGCAAGGGGTCGGTCACGTACGCATTTCCTCCGCGCCCCCGCTTCGTCTTGCGCGGCCCAAGGTTGTCGCTGGGCCTGCACTCGAAGGGACATCGGAAACGCGTAATTTATGGCACTTACAAGAGCTATTGAGAATGTGCAGAGATTCTAGAAAACTCTAAGTGAAACTAAACACAAAAGGCACTTCTCTCAAAAATAGCTGTGTTGCAGCAAATGACATAAGCCATGACAACCGTTTGCACGAGAGTTGAAAAACCCTCCACGTAGGTGGTCGCTACAGTTCTCATACGATCTTCCATTGGCCATACCTTTCATGAGTAAAAAAAATTAATCAAAATCAATAATATGTAAAATGTACTTGAAAAAAATGATAGAAATAACTTAAATTCACTTACCTGGTTCCATGATTTTTGAATTGTGGACAACTTCATTTTTTCCCACGCATCTGCTACCCAGAAAACAGCATTTCTAAGATTGATTTGTTTAATAGCTTCAGCTAATGACATTTTATCATCAATACATTTAATAATATGCCTCATGAGTCTCTCCTTATACAATAGTTTCAGGTTTTTAAGACAACCCTGATCCATGGGTTGAATTATAGATGTTGTATTTGGAGGAAAAAATTTAACAGAAATTTGATCTTTATCAGTAACTTTATTGTGAGAAGAGCAATTATCCATCAATAGCAAAGCCTTTGGTGGCAAATTCAATTCTTGTAAGAAGGCTTTTACGTGTGTAACAAATTCTGTTTCATACCAAGAAACGAACAGATCACTAGTCATCTATGCACTTTTTTGATTTTTATATGAAACAGGTATTCTAATATCTCGTAAATGACGAGGTCTAGCCCATTTACCTATTACAACAAGTGGAAGCTTACATGTGCCTGAAACATTACTACAAGCCATCACAGTAATCCGTTCCATACGACCTTTAACTCCAGATGGATGAAGTTCTGACTTTTGAGAATGAGTTAATTTAGGTAGAGCTCTGTAATTTAAAACTGTTTCATCGCAATTGAAAATTTGATGTTGACCCAAATTTTCAGATCGAATAAAATCTAGTAGTTCTTGTTTGAATGCAGGCACAGCTTCCTCGTTAGCTGATAATTGTTCTCCACATATTTTTTTACATTTCAATCCATACCTTTCTTTGAAGGATCTTAACCATCCATTGCTTGCACAAAAATTTTCCTTAACACCTAATTTTTCACTATACATTCTAGCCTTTGCTTGTAAAATTGGTCCTGTTAATGCTATCCCTGCAGCACGTTTTTCTTTGAACCATAACCAAACAGCATGATCAACATGCTGGTTTTTAACTCGTCGCATTCGTTTTGAATCCCTAGAGCGTTCATCAAATTTTTTTTGCCATTCTTCCACTTGCTTTTCATTTTTTTTCCAGAATCGAACAGTCGTGTGATCAACTTTTAATTCTTTAGCAATGTCATAAATTGAAGACTTTTGATTATTTAATTGATTTAAAGCATTCAGTTTTATACTTAACGAGGTTGATTTATATTTCCGTTTTACTTTATTAACACTATCCATTTTGTTTGAATCAAATCATGCAAAAAACTATGTATCTATTATTAACCCTTTGCGGTCGTATGTCTTCTCTCAGTCACCACAGCAAGGAACCATGTAAATCCTATACTGTATTCATTCATTTATCAGTTTACACTTTCTCTAGACGAACCTAAATGCCTAAGGAACTTATTCATGAACCAATTCAATACTCCTACCAATTGGAGATAACGAAATCCAATCTAAACAAAAGCTGTCACCCCGCACTCGCCATGCAAGATGCTGCGCTGTGGCGAGTCAGTCGCCTTTTGAGTGTAAAGAAATCGACAACGTTCGGCGATACCTTGTAGAATTCCAAAGAATATTGTATAAATTGTGTTTAACAGTAATAAGACATTCTCGCTTGTTAAAATATTTCAAAATAATACTCCAAAATGGCAAAAAGAAAGTTACCGCAAGAAGTGTTCTGTGAAACTGAAAATAGCGATGAAGAGTTTTATTTTGACCCCTTCAATACTGACTCTGGATATAAGGCGTCAGCTAGAAGAGAGAACAGGACGCCTATGACACATTTTATGTTTTTTCCGAAAATTGGTGGGACAACTGGTTGGTGGTTATCGTGATGGAGCACAATCAAAACAAGGAAAACCATCGACCTCAGATAAGGAGGAAAGACTGAATGGAAAACTGCACATATTGTGGCATTGTGAAGACGTAAAAAGTAAAGATTGCGCAGTATGTTCAAACAGAAAGATTAAGGGCGGAAGGCGCCAAACCAATTATTTTTGCGATACATGCAATCGAAAACCAGGCCTGCATGTTGGAGATTGCTTCGAAAAATACCACACGATGGAAAACTATAAAATATAATTTTTATACAAAAACGTGACATTAGATCACTTTATTGAGTAAACATACATCTAAAGTTCAGAAAAGAACTACTAAATCTTGTTTATACTTCGTACTCTTGCATGTTATGTATCGCTGCTCTTTCGACGCAAATTAATTCCGACCAGTACGATACCCATGTCCAAATTTAATACGACCGCAAAGGGTTAAACTATCTACACATCACAATTGTAACCTAAAAAATCTTTGGTACATATGCCTATTTCTACACATGTACATTCGCTAAAGCTGTATGTGTGTACCACATGACGGGCAAACGAAATGAGGGGAATCTTAAAGAACGTCAATGGTTTGTTTAACGTGAAGTACCTGCCTCGCGGCTTAATCCTCACGGCCCCCATGGGCGCGGGATCGAGATACGCTCGATCAACGCGTACGTGCATAAGCAGCGTACTACCAGTCTTAACACGAAGATTGTGCGTCACACTGGTCGGAGCGGAGACTTTCTTAACTCCTACCGGCTCTGCAGGTCGGCACCCGAGATGGAAGGTTTACTGCATCTCACACAGCGACATCCGTAGCATAAGCCCGCCAATGTCTCGCCAGCATTTGGCTCTTGAAACTTTCGCCCCCACGATGGACCTACCCACGGCTGGGCCGGAGTGGGCTAAAACTCCGTGGGCAACCCAGCCCCCGTCGTACCAATACACCCTTGGTTTGGGAGCACTTGACTCAGGTCGGTGGGGTCGTTAAGCCCAGTGGGGTCTCCCAGGCCACAGAATGGGGACCCCACACCTTGCCGTAAGACAGCTCGGGGACCCCCGGGCGCGCGAATGCCCGTACCTACCCAGGTAACTGGGTAGGCCCCTGGGGGAACACTACTCGGGTCCGGTGGGGTCGTAAAGCCCAAAACCGGGGGACTAAACCACTCACGAAACCCCCACGGCTCCCTGCCGATGGGGAATCTTAAAGAGTGGGAAGATAACTCCGCCCAAAAAACAAGGGGAAATCGAATTAGACTCGTCGAAATAAGAGGATCTCCAGTGTAATGACATTTGCCCTCAAATGTCGGTAACGTCACTCGTCTTTAAATCCTCTTTATCGGCGGCGCATCATCGTCGTCACTTGTGTGAACGTCCACACACCTAGGCCGACTTCACAACAACGTATCAACACAACTTAGCTTGGGTGCCTACCTAGTGTGTGACCCGTTTCATTTCCTCAACTTCGCTATTTACGCACGCCGATTTTTTTTTCTCGTCTTTCAAACGTCTTCCAGCTTCGTGGGGATCGTTGCGGTAGCTGTTCCTCCTATCCCGGACGAGCCCCCAATTTGTAGGATCGTGAAAAAGAAAGGAGAGGCGCGCGACAACCCATCCAATGCAGGAACTCTGCCATGGTAGCTGAACGTCGACGATCGCCTGGGTCGGCGCGGAACCACTGCGCCAGCGACCTCTCGCTGCTGATAACACTGTTCAACACGATTTTTTTTTCTCAAATATCCAATGGGTGATCCTCGTAGAGTTAGTCATCCTAAACACGAATCCGTCGGCAGAATTGCTCCATCACGCTCAGTTTTTTAGTAAAATGAGTTTTTGTAAAAACACCAAATTTTGGCAGAAAATGAGGTATTACGCGAAAAGTATAAACGCTACGAAGTTGAAATTGGTCTCAAAAGATAGAGGAAATCATGCCGAATATTTTAGTGTATATATTTATTAAAATTGGTTGTTGCAAATAGTAACAAATGACCGTCAAAGTTTAAAAAAGTGCGGATGCGCGATTTTACTATGCTATACTTTTACATTTTTATGAAAAGTTATTTATCTAGCACGAATTTGCTATACTGGATCGCATTCCTTAGACAGTTTTGAAGAGAAAACTGCCCCCAAAAGTTTCGGGAACAGTTTGCAATCCCGACGGGTCGAAAAAATATCCGTCGAGAACGTGTAATCGGCGTTCGACGCCATGCTCCTATTCTACGCGGGCCGCCAGTGAGACAATGCCGTAACTACGCGTTATCGACGCCGATCTGACAGTACCATCCGAAGGGCGCTCAACTCTGACAAATATAAATAAATGATTGTTTTTTTTTATGTTTTAGTTAGAACTCTGATCTGTTCTTAAAGTTGTTTAAGTTTTTCATGCTATGCAATTGAATATAAATATAATAATATAAATAATATAAAAAATAAGCATATAAATAAAATAAGTATCGACATATCTATATATATATTGTAGTGCCCCTTTAAGAAGGAAAAAAATTCTTTCCAGTCGAAGGAGTGAAGTAGGCTCGAGCGAGATATCTTAAGTTTACATTTAATCTAAACAACTGTGCTAGCGACCGTCGTTGGAGTTCGTTTTAGGCAGTTCGTTTTGAGCATCTATTCGAGTCGGATGCGAAACGCTTATTAATACCTTTATTCACCATTATTAATACCATTATTATTATTGTTATTCATTATTATTATTACTATTATAACCATTATTATATTATATTACTCAATATTCTCATCTATCTAAATATATATACTCTAGTTTTGTTTTTGTTAATTGGTGAAGTGCATTTATTGACTATTTAATTTCCCCCTTACTACAATATATATATATCGATATTCATCTTATGTTATTTATACACTTGATTCTAAAATAATAAATTAAGAACAAATTATATTTAAACTTTATAGGAGAAACTTTTTGTGTATATGTATAGGCAGATTTAAGTAGCAAGTGGTTCATACTAAGTGTGAAGTGGTAATCGTTCTGTATCAAGTCTTAAGTGTGTGTCGTTTACTGCAATGTTTCGCAAGTGCAAAAATCAGCCAGACTCGTTTTGTTATGTCTGTGGAGAAGTGGTACCAAAATCGCAACGACGAAGTATATCACCGTTAATAACATTTGCGGTGATCAAATTATAAATAATATTTTTAAACAAAAATTAATGAAAAATAATTGATCATTTATATTTATCAGAGTTGAGCGCCCTTCAGATGGTACTGTCAGATCGGCGTCGATAACGCGTAGTTACGGCATTGTCTCACTGGCGGCCCGCGTAGAATAGCAGCATGGCGTCGAACGCCGATTACACGTTCTCGACGGATATTTCTTCGACCCGTCGGGATTGAAAACTGTTCCCGAAACTTTTGGGGGCAGTTTTCTCTTCAGAAATGTCTAAGGAATGCGATCCAGTATAGCAAATTCGTGCTAGACAAATAACTTTTCATAAAAATGTAAAAGTATAGCATAGTAAAATCGCGCATCCGCACTTTTTTAAACTTTGACGGTCATTTGTTACTATTTGCAACAACCAATTTTAATAAATATATACACTAAAATATTCGGCATGATTTCCTCTATCTTTTGAGACCAATTTCAACTTCCTAGCGTTTATACTTTTCGCGTAATACCTCATTTTCTGCCAAAATTTGGTGTTTTTACAAAAACTCATTTTACTAAAAAACTGAGCGTGATGGAGCAATTCTGCCGACGGATTCGTGTTTAGGATGACTAACTCTACGAGGATCACCCATTGGATATTGGAGAAAATAAAAAAAGTTAAAATTTGTTGAACAGTGTAATTTCTCTTCACGTCCTTTTCTCTTAAGTTCTTTTATAGGAGGGCTCCTCCGCCCCGATCCCACAAGAATATATATAGAAATATGTATATGTATATGAATGAAATAAATATGTGAATATTTATAATTTTTGTTTTTTGGCGTTTGTTTTACACCTAACGAAAGGTGTGATAGGCACATAAAGAGGAATTTTTAATTATTTGTTAGGATACGTTTATGTCTGTATGTCTGTTATGTAATATTTTATATTTATTAGTGAATATATTCATAATAACATTTATAGTGGCAGGTGCTAATCATGGTATATACATTTAATTTTTACAATGTATATTTAACAGTTCACAAAGTCAACGTGGCAGTTCAAGCGAATCTCCAGACATATCTTTTGAATAGTCAACATTAAGTTAAGATAAAAAAGAAGCGGCGCAAAATATCCTGGGGTTTTAATAGTTTTTGATTCGTCGAATATTCTATTTTGGAAATTTGGTCATTTTGTTTGCTAAAAACTGCTACATATAATGTTATATGCATTTTTCCACTTCTGACTATACACTCTTTTGTTATGTATCTTTTGTTTTGTTTTGTCATATTGCCTGTAGGCTTTCTTTTAAAAAGTGGGAAGTGAGTGGAGAAGAAAATAAAAAAACATTTGAAAATAGCAAAAAACGTGTGTAAGAGGAATTTAAATCGCAGGTGGGGCTAACTGTGGACAAGCCAAAACTGGGATATAGTACCTCCAATGACGGCAATACAGCCTGAAGGTTTTTCAGTAATTCAAGCATTAGCTCAGACATAAGGAAAATAGATAAAAATATGATTGATAGTTTGAAAAATTTTATCGTGTGGGTAGAAAATAAATACAGAAGCATTCAGTACATTGTTGAAAAACAGTTTAAAATTATATAATATATAGAGAAATATGACTGGTATTATATGCCCGTAACTCTCCATAAGGTATTACCCCTTTGCGGGCGGAGGCATTTTTGAATATCGAGAAACAATCAATTATTTGGCGATGAAAAAACACTTTTTCATCGGAAAGACAGTCTGTTAATGTATACAAGTTGAAATTTACTCTTTGTAAAATAATATTTCAACGATTATATTTTAATTTTTCAACTCTAACCGTTTATATATGCACCGACAAACTATAACCAATTTTTTTCTCAGGGCGGATATATTCGCCCGTCGCACAGTGGTTCATTTGGCCGAAAGCCTGGCCAAAACTCAAGGAGTTTTTCAATTTAGCTGAAAATTGGTGTATTAGCATTACTTGGGTCGCTGATTAAGAATCTGAACTCAAAATTTCGAAAAACAAAATGGCGGCTTCAATATGGCGGATGCGAGTATTGAAAAATTGTCGGACCGGCATGAAAATCAGTAGTCTTATGTTTTTCCGGTCGCTGATTAAGAATCCGAACTCAGAATTTCCAAAAACAAAATGGCGGCTCTAATATGGCGGGTGCGAGTATCGAAAAATTGTCGGATCGGCATGAAAATCGGTAGTCTTATGATTTTCCGGTCGCTGATTAAGAATCCGAACTCAGAATTTCCAAAAACAAAATGGCGGCTCTAATATGGCAGGTGCGAGTATCGAAAAATTGTCGGATCAGCACGAAAATCAATAGTCTTATGATAGCCCGGCCCTATGTCATAAATGCACTTCCCGAAGCATGGCACGCGCGACAAACAAATAACAATAACTCGAAGAATCGCAAAAAGTCGCAAGAAAACTCAACGAGGTCTTCTTCGGGAAGCTTCAAAGTTTAATTTAAAAAAAAATATATTATGTTATTCCATGGACTTCTGCAGTTTTAATGATATTTACTGCAGCAGCCGCTGTATCTTAATACAAGCATGTCATTGCTGTTCCATCTCCGAATTCCCCTTTGTTTAATAAAAATTTCGGTCGAAGGAGAAAGATGAAACATTGTAAGGAACAAATATTTCCCTCATACCTGCAACTAGCCAGATTTTCATTAGAATCGTCAAAGATCTTTCAGTTTATGACGGTAAGCGGTCGAGGTAGCCGCGGCTATTTATAGTTGCCTCGAAACAATAGGCCACCAGCTTGTTTAAACTCATTCCGATTTTTAACCCCATGAAATAAACATATTATTTCGTTAATTGCCAGGTTGATCTTAGAGAAGGATTAGCAGTATTCATTAGGTAAAGCACGATAGCCCAGCTCTATGTCATAAATGCACTTCTCCGGGCATGGCGCGTGCGACAAACAAATAAGAACATCGCGTACAATTGCAAAAAGTCGCAAAATTTTACAACGGGGACTTCTTCGGGAAGCTTTAAAGTTTAATTTAAAAAAATATATATTCTGATATTCCTTTTCCTTCAAAAGTTATAATGATATTTATTGCAACAGTCACTGTATCTTAATACCAGCATATCACAGCTATTCCATCTTCGAATTTACCATTGTTTAATAAAAATCTCGACTGAAAGAGATTGATAGAACATTGTGAGAAACAAATATAGCCCTCATACCTGCAACTAGATAGATTTTCAGCCGAAACGTCAAAGATCTTTCGGTTTATAACGGTAAGCGGTCGAGGTGATCGCGGCTATCTATTGTTGCTTTGGAACAAAAGGCCACCAGCTTGCTTAAAATTATTTTGATTTTTAACCCGAACGAAATAAATATAGCGTTTCGTTAATTACAAGGGTAACCTTAGTGAAGGATTAGCATTATTCGTTTGTCCAAGGCACGATAGCCTGGCAGTATGTCATAAACGTATTTCCCCGAGCATGGCGCGTGCGACAAACAAATAAGAATATCTCGTAGAATCGCAAAAAGTCGCAAAATTTTACAACGGGGACTTCTTCGGGAAGCTTCAAAGTTTAATTTAAAAAAAAATTCGCGTTGTACTTTTGCGTACTTCACAACTATTTCCTCTGCAAAAGGAAAAAAATGTATGGGTCTTGCAATCTGTGCCATCGCAGTTGTAAAATATTAAATAAAAAAATGAAACCAAGGTACTTATAATTTAAAAGTATGACGAATAGCTACAAATACTTACAAAGTTGACTGTACTATTATTTCACATTGAAAACGTATTCTGAATTTCGACGTGAATACGTTACATTATTCAAGTGCCAACTTTGACATTGCATATCTCTAAGAGCGTTGTTCAATAAAAACTTTTATTAATGAAAACCGATGCTCTGATATGTTACAAATAAAACGCAATTGCTAAATTTTGAAAATCGCGAAGAAAATTTTTGGCTTTTTGGCCAGGTTTTCGGCCAAATGAACCACTGTGCGTCGTCCGCAAAGGGTTAATACACTCCTAGAAAATTATAAATTTTTTCAATTTAACAATTGGTCTTCTTTCCGAAGAAGCCATAGAGGCAAATCACAAGGAAATTAGAAGGTATAGGTTAAATCGTACCCGAAAAACGAGTAGAGCGGACACAAATAAAGATTTGTTTAATAGGCTCCTCACATCGGATCCTCTAACCTCCATGCATTGAAAAACTTCTTCGAAAAAAACAACGTGAATATTTTTCGGAGTTTAAAGAATTCCTCCATATTGCAGAGGAAAACGAAGTGTTCAATTTTGTACATTTTGAAAATTTTCATAGTAGTGAAGATGATTTACAGTACTTTTTCATTAATATTATAAATATTAGAAACAGTTTACGTAAGTAAATTCAAAGATAATAATATTTATGATCGAATTTGGATTTTTGTCCCAAACTCTACCGTTTGGCCGCACTGTGCGGCGGTCCCAATGCGGACCGACCCCATCTGCTCTACAGGGTGTCTTACCCTCATAACATGTGCTGGCCCTAACAAATACTTCGCATTTATTTCCATATAATTGATACATTCTTGCAACGCACATTACACACCATGTTGACAAAACGGAAGTTAGTAAAAAATATAAACAATTATGAATCGTCGGTCACACCTGAAATACGCGTGACCTCTTCCGGCCAGTTAAGCCCGCGTGTGTCAAACTCCTTCTCTTTTCGTACACGTATACCTTAATTCCGACCCCGTCTCTTCCCTCGTTTGTTATATTCCCCTTATTATTCACACGTCACGCGGCAAAATTCAAATGGAATCGTAAAACAGCATCTGTACTACTTCATATACTTATACAGGGTGCGCCATTTTTTATATCGGTATGTGAATATTGAATAACTTAAAAAAAAAACACCCATTTCCATATATTGAGGTATTTCTATTTAATTTGGTCTTTCACAATTTCTTTGGACTACTTTTTGAATACAACATCAATCAAGTGGCCGCTTTTATTGGCCAAAGCAAAATGTGCCCTTTTTACTGCGTTTTCCATCACTTCTTCGAGCATCTCGGGCGATATAGCAATGATTTCGGCACGCATGTTTGCCTTGAGCTCGTCAATGGTCTGAGGCTTCCTGGGGTTCACTTTGCTTTTCAAATAAACCCATAAAAAGAAGTCCGGAGGGGTCAAATCTGGAGATCTGGATGGCCAGTCAATGTTGCCTTTTTTCGATACCACACGTCCAGGGAATTTTCGTTGCAGAAAGTACATTGTTTTATTTGCAGTGTGGCATGGCGCACTGCACACGTTTCGGTGTGAAGCGATTCATGGTTAAAATTGTGCTGAAGTGACGTTACAATAGCATGTTTACTCAAGTCAATCGGTTGATAAATGTTAAAGTTATTCAATGTTTACATACCGACATAAAAAATGGCACGCCCTGTATATACGGGGTGTCCCAGCCGATTTTGATATCTTGATAACTTCGGTATTATGGCATGTAGCGAAAAATGTTTCATAGGAAACTTAAATGGTATCGAGTGGGGCATAATCTGGTGTCATTAGTTTTTCCGTGGGTGGACGCGTCAAGGACATATGAAGGTCAACTTTGTTTTTTTAAATAAAATGAGGTACTTTTTTATGCATCAAGCGATACAGCTAGATATTCTTTATAAAACGGTACTGACCTATGTACGTCGAAAAGCTAATAGTTAAGGAGATATTTCATTATAAATAATCTAAATACAAAGGCATCGTTCTTGCCGCACTAGGACGTGAGCTGTGTTGATCTGTTTATCTGTCTGTCACCTGATTTAACGCCGCCCGACATTTTCTTATGGGGCTAATTAAAGGATAAAACGCGAAAGTTTCAACTGAAGTGAATGATATGGAGCAGCACATTATCGATGAATGTGGCAAAATATCAGCCGTTACAGTAAGTAACGTAGGCCAGTCCTTACTTTATCGATTTCAAAAATGCTGGGATGCAAATGGTTGTTATATTGAACCTTACTTGTAAATAAACGCTAATGTCAGTACAAATTTTAGAATTATTTAAATTGAAGTATCTCCTAAACTATTAGCTTTTCGGCATACACAGGTCAGTACTTTTTGTATAAAGAACATCTAGCTGCATCGCTTGATGCATAAAAAAGTACCTCATTCCATTAAAAAAAATAAAGTTGACCTTCATATGTCCTTGACGCGTCCACTCATGGAAAAACTAATGACACCAGATTATGCCCCACTCGATACCATTTAAGTTTCCTTTGAAATATTTTTGCTACATACCACAATACCGAAATTTTCAAGATGTCAAAATTATCTGGGACACCCTGTATATAACGTAAACAGAAAACAAAAGTTTTAGTATTTACGGCAACTGTGGTAATTCTTGTCCAAGATGAAAAGGTGCAAAGGTACTAAACATTCAGCACACATAAAGCTGCTCTCGCTTTTTTTTATACCAGCAGAACAAACTTTACACGTACGTCATACGTATCGTTTTCTTTTCCCTGATCCAAGAATTCTGGCAATTCTATGTTTCTTCATATCATCCGAAAGTCTCTGAGGGCAAGTAAATACAAATCGATGTGCAAGACACTCATACCAGCAAAAAAATTCCACATCATCGTGGGGCCGACGCTCAAGCGACAGACTCAGAAATCCGCGTTTTCGCGGTGCCGGCTGTCAATGTGTTAAGTCATTGTCAAGTAAGACGCTGTCAAAGTTGGCAAAATTGTGAACTAGAAGTTTCATTCTTGCCAACCCAATACATTCTTCACTTTGCTTCGCATGTAGCGTAAGCTAATTCATATAAAATAAAGAATTATAGCACTGTAAACTGTAGCACTGCAGTTGTCGTCGTCGTCTTGTTTTGAGTTTCTATGTTTCATCTTCGGTGTCGCTGATGAGTGATGAGTGATCAGTGATGAGTGTCCATCAATAGTGCGCAAGCATTGCAGGCATTTTCCTTCCTTAGTTTCTGTTTTCTATTTTCGAAATGTCTTTGTGGAATCGTTTTTCATGGTTGTTGCTCACATCACCGAAATTGGCAGCAAGAGGTCCAGATGTGAACATCGAAAATGTAATTTAAGGGACATATTAAAGTCAAGATCTTTGTAGCTTTTTACAAGTTTGTTTACAATCGAAACAAACATAAATCAAGAAACTGTTTGCCTAAAAAGTTCTCTGTCACTTCTTTAAATGAAAACCATACTGCTTTTTCCAGGTCATTTAATAGTTTGGTAAAATTTTTGTCCATCTTCAAATTTCCCATTTGGGAGCCAACAAATACACGTTCTTTTTTTTTAAATATTCAAGTCCAGGGCCTGATTTGTTCATTGTCTTTACAAAATGTTTCATGATCCCCAAATTAATGTGTAGTGATGGTAAATATACATTTTGGGGATCAATTAAACTATTGAATTTTACAGTCTTTGTATCCGGTATTAATTGGCAGCGCGGTGTTCACTCCTTTTTAACGTAATGTTCATCTTTTTCTCTATTGTCCCACTCGCACAAAAAACAATAGTACTTAGTATAATCCGTTTGTAGTCCAAGTAATATAGCTATCACTTTCAAGTCACCACACACTTTTCACTTGTACTTATCGTATTGAACTTTACACAACACTGGAACATTCTTTCACTGTCGCCGAGTATGCAATAGGGATGGAAGTGCGTTCATTCCCAACATGTAACAATACCACCTTTAAACAATATTTCGACGAATCTATAAACATGCGTCACTCATTTGGGTCATGTGCAAAACCTAATGTTTTCATTAATCCTTTGCGCGCTGAGTTTGGCAGACGTTAAGCGTGCGCCGTGGACTGCCTTCTCCGTACAAAAAAGCCTACCATAGGCTGCGTACTTTTTACGAAAGAGCGCAATTTGAGCAGACTGAATTTTCATTGCAAAGTATATTGATTGTAACTGAAATTAATTACGTAATGACATCAAAAGACTTAATAACCATTTATTTCATTAAGCAACAATAACATGAACAATATAACAGTAGTAAATTATATCTCTTAAACTGAAAATTTAATAATTTTGTATTGTATGGTAAATCTCAAAACAGGGTTCAATACACAATGTTACATTTTTTGCATTCGTAACGCAAGTCTATTCTGCTATTATTTTTCGTGCAAACACTGTATCTGCGTCGTAAAGAATGTTTTTTATTTTCTTTAGTTATGCAGGATGTAGGGAAATGCTGCTCCGTTAACTGAAATGGAAGGTCGTTTGCATGAATTCTTCCTCCTTTAGCCTCTACTTTATGTGGTGGGTATTCTCGTAAAATATCTTTTATGAGAAGCAAATGAAATTTTTCAAATGTGGCAGTTTTATTATTATCATTTTTATAAAGAACATATATCTTTTACCCTGGATGAAGATCTTGTACCCTACTTTCGCTTCCTTTCCCTCTGCTCTTTCTTTCCATGCTCTCTCTGTTGAGGCGTAATTGCAACGCGGGCCTTGAGGTTGCGAGGGCATGCTTTCTAAATTCTATATCTTAGAGTCGCAGCTGTGTAGACCCGTCCATCTGGCAACCACCTTCGAATATTGAGGGATGGCACGTGGCTACCAGATTTGCACTCAAGAATTCCTGCGCTAGATTTATGACAGGTGTCATAAATCTAGCAGTTTTCATATCAAATTTATGTTGCGACTCTTCGGACAATTAAGTCGTCGGAGTTTAGTTTGATTTCTTCTCTCGGAGAATTAATAAACACGACATGGCCGAACTGGTTTTGTGTTTGTTTATTATAACGAGGAAACAAGTATATATACGGAAACAATAACAAGAAAGATTAACAAATAGATTAACAAATATAAACACGAGTGAGCCAAACTTCAGATTCTCTCCGTAACTATATTCTGTAACATACTATTCGCAACAAGTCTTTTTCTATACACATTTGGCTCGCTCGTGTTTATATTTGTTAATCTATTTGTTAATCTTTCTTGTTATTGTTTCCGTATATATACTTGTTTCCTCGTTATAATAAACAAACACAAAACCAGTTCGGGAGTGTCGTGTTTATTAATTCTCCGAGAGAAGAAATCAAACTAAACTCCGACGACTTAATTGTCCGAAGAGTCGCAACATAAATTTGGTCCTTCGAGCCGGATCCAGCCTATCGGATCCTTCAAAACTTCTCTCGGAACGAGAACGAGTGCGGAAACACACAGTACCTTGCTCTCAACCAAGTAGCAAGAGGCAAGGCAAATCTGTGCAACCTTCGTATCCAAGTCGGGAGCGAAGTACATCACCGGTCAACCCGGACTTCAAGCAGCGAGCCAAGGAGCCTGCCAACGGAGCACTCCATATTTCGAGCAACGTCGCAAGGATCACCAACGATCCAACGACTACCAGATCCAGAATAACGCAGAATCGCAAGGATCAACTGATATCCAACGACTGCTGGATCCAAATCACGGAAGAATTCTCATCAGCATCCGCAGCTACCTGTACCGGACTACGCAGCGAGGACGGCAACAGCAACCAGCTACGCGATCACACATAAGGCAAGCCACAGGACGTGGTAACCAAGGATCCATCCAGCGATCCAAACAACGAGGCTTCCAAGGATTTATTCATCGAACCACGCAGCCAACGACGCCACAATTCACGTACAAGTTCTACGTAAAGGTCAGGCTGCACGCTTTTTTCGTATTACCGATAATCCTATAACATATTCTCCAATTTCTAACGGTTTCAATTTCTTAAAACAATTCTTTTAACTTACAACAATGTCAGTCGCTCAAGAAATTTGTCTTTGGAACGCGAAATGTAGCCAGTTAAAATCTGGAATTTTGAGAATTACAAATTTCCTAGACCAGTTCGGTCATAACGTAGATAAAATCAAACTTAAATCCAAATTAGAATTTCTCTCCGAGCTTTGCAAAGACACGGAGGAACAGTGTATGAAACTACTTCTCATGAAACTAGGCGAAAATCCAGACGATGATTCATGGGAAATAATCCAAGACGAGCAATCTGAACTTGAACACGAATTCGATTTGTTATATAGTCGAGCGCGACAAATCATTGATAATCCAGATATTACATGCGAACCTAACGAAAACGCGAAGCCTCCGCGAAACACGAGTAATCTTTCAGAATCGCCAACAAAACAAACTAGTGGTACGATCATAGAATCTCGGGACAATATATCCCACGAAAACATTTCATTTTCGGTCGTCTCTAAATACGGCGACGCAATTACGTCGCAACATTTGCACCAGTCGGTGAAAATCACACAACGTGCAGTATCAACTAATATATCGGTTGACAAACCTGCACGCAAAGAAATCTTAGCAAACGCGGTCGATCAACACTTACAAACAAAGACGGATAATATCGACTCGAAAATTCTAACGACAAACGCTTTACACAACGGAACGACTAACGAACAAAACGTATTGACCGACAGAGTAAAGACACTACGCAAAGACGCCAACGTAGACAATTTACTAATCGGGACTGATTTAAACAATAACGATTTGGATTACCGAGACAATTCTATCTCGTGTATAAAAAACGAGCATGATCAACTGCAACATTGCTCTTTATCTTTCTATTTTCTGCCGAAATTGTTTGATACTATTACTTCCCTCAACGCGGAAGAGAATACGGAAATCTTAAAAACATTTTACAAGCCGAAGCGCGAGTACAGAAAATACATTACGCCTTTTTCGATGAGTCCACATCGGGTTATGAAAAACACAATCTTGCTACAAATACGCGAACCATTACGAGTAGCTTACTCAAACATAGTTGAAGCAAAAATATTTAATCGAGAAATCAGCCAATTAAAATCTAATCGCGACAAAACGACGCCTATGGCAATAAAAACCACTGGGTCCAAGAACCAGGTGAAAACAACCGCGGTCAGGTACATTAAATCTCCGCGACAAATATTAATAACAAATCCGCGAACATTGAGATCGTTTGGAATTAATAATACAAGAAATCAAGCACTCGGTTTTTCTAAACATTTGCAAAACATGACGACACATAAAGCAAACGATAAGGTTATAAGAAAGTCCATCATCGGCCTGGATTTACAATACCAGCGCCCTCAATTAACAAGTGAAGAGGATACAATTACAGATTCTCTTTCTAATCGAATTCGGCTTCAACGACAATTTCTCGTCTGGAGCAACAATTACAACAATCCATCGTTTAGTAATAAACGGAATGGAAATCATGAAAACTTAAAGACATGTGTCACAACATACAATATCAAAACCATAAAAACTACGTATTCACACCGGTTTCGCAATGCTCCAAATACAAATTTCCTAATCACGCGTAAACTTTTGTTAGACAAAGGAAACTGGGCGATTGATATTCGATCTATTGAAATACTTATTTTTATATCCGCGTACCACGAATTGAAGAAAATCTCTAATTTCCGCAATATCACGGAAACTGAAACCGCTTGGAATTCTCCTGCATTCATTCAAGTAACTTTTAATTCGAACGATCCTTTCATATTATTGCTATCCCGTATCCATATCGGTGATACGAAACTAAGCAGGCCCGAATATGACCTGGTAAACGGGCAACCAACGCATGCGCCTACCTGGCAAGGGTTCTCTCCTTGCAAAGGGCACCTTGAAAATCGACGATACATAAGCTACCTAAACGAATTGATTGTCTGGAAACAGTGGCATTATGCAAACACCGTGATAAAAAATCTCGAAACCTTAGTGACTGTGCGTAATAAGAATTTTCCATTCATACATTGGAAATTAACACTAATCTTCAAATTGTGTGCAAATCACGGTGTTACTTTCGTTATTATCTAATTGTAAGAACAATCATATTCAGTATGTAGATGTAGATCACATTCGCTAATTTTAAGCCACTAGTACAACAACTCTTACACGAATACTTCAAACACTCTATTATTCACGTATCACATTCACAGCTTACATTACACGTCAAATCAATCTTCTATCCAATTCAATGTCTATTTAGTACAATCAAGTCATTTTGAACGTGAACCGTTCAAGGGTGGCGGCATGTTGAGGCGTAATTGCAACGCGGGCCTTGAGGTTGCGAGGGCATGCTTTCTAAATTCTATATCTTAGAGTCGCAGCTGTGTAGACCCGTCCATCTGGCAACCACCTTCGAATATTGAGGGATGGCACGTGGCTACCAGATTTGCACTCAAGAATTCCTGCGCTAGATTTATGACAGGTGTCATAAATCTAGCAGTTTTCATATACACCTGGGTTACCCTCGCGGCCCAAGGCCCCCCTCTGCCTGGGCCTTCCGTGGGTTTTGGCAAAACCAATGCAAACGCTGCATTTTGGTAACCACCCACGAAGTCCAGGCAGAACCAATAACATTTCACCAAGGCCCAACATTCTCCTCCCTATCAAGCCATCCCTTCCTCCTCGTCGGGGTTGCCGACAGAGGAAGGGGTGCTTCCGAAAATTAATAAAAGATCCGAAAAGTGAGCCAAACTTCAGATTCTCTCCGTAACTATATTCTGTAACATACTATTCGCAACAAGTCTTTTTCTATACACATTTGGCTCGCTCGTGTTTATATTTGTTAATCTATTTGTTAATCTTTCTTGTTATTGTTTCCGTATATATACTTGTTTCCTCGTTATAATAAACAAACACAAAACCAGTTCGGGAGTGTCGTGTTTATTAATTCTCCGAGAGAAGAAATCAAACTAAACTCCGACGACTTAATTGTCCGAAGAGTCGCAACATAAATTTGAGATTCTCCTGTAACTCAAGATTCTCTCCGTAACTATATTCTTCGTAACATCAAGTCTTTTTCTATACACATTTGGCTCGCTCGTATTTATATTTGTTATTCTTTTTGTTAATCTTTCTTGTTATTTTGTTTCCGTGTAAATACTTGTTTCTCGTTATAATAAACAAACACAAAACCATTTCGGGAGTGCAGTGTTTATTAATTCTCCGAGAGAAGAATCAAACTAAACTCCGACGACTTAATTGTCCGAAGAGTCGCAACACTCTCTCTTAGTATCCTCTGCACCTTCCTCTCCTCTTCTGTCAGGTCATGGTCTATATATATTTTCTTGCCTCTTAACCTACTCTTCCTCTTCACTATCTCCAGTTTTAACTCCCAACTTTTCATTTCAACTATCAATACGTTGTCTCTCTCTTTTCCCCTGGGTTCTACTGCACTCCCACCACCTACTATCTGGAAGTCTTCTTTTAAATAAGATTCTACCGCTCCCTTTGTATCCTCCTTCCTTACTCTCAGCCCTCTAATCACTACATTATTTTTCCTAGCTCTCTTCTCTTACTCTGATATTCTCCTGTTAATTTTCTTGATTTCTCCCCAAGTCGCAGTATTCTCATTTCCTGTTTCAATTCCCTCTCCCGCTTTCTCTATCCTCTCATCCACTCTCCGTAAGACTTCCCCCATGAATTATGCCTTTTCTTTTTCCTTTCTCTCTCTTCCTTCCCGCTCTTGTTCTTCCCATTTTTTCATCATATCTTCCATCCTCATACATATTCCTGTTCTTCCCTGTTTTTCCATCGGTACTCCATCTCTTCTATCCTGCTGGCCAGAGTCTTCATCTCCCTCTTGATTTCTTTTTCCAGCCCTTCTCTTCCTCGTATAATTTCGTCTTTTAGGCTCTCCATTCTGGTCACTATTATATCGACCATTCCCTGTAACTGTTCTCTCGCTCCGTTTCCTCCTTCTTTCTGCGGCGATTTTTTCGCGTCTACTCTTTTTCCTGCTGGACTCTCCTCGTTAGCCTCCTTCTCTGGCCCTTCTTGTTTTTCTCTCCCCCATATTTCCATTATCTTTCTATTGCTGTGGCTTTCTCCCATTCTTTCTTCCACCAGAAGTGGCCTCCCTCTTTTCCTTCTTTCTATTTTCTGCGTCTCGTCTGTCCTGTCTCCTGTTCTCCTTTCCCTACTTAATTCTTCTTCCTCTTCCCCAAATTTTCTTTCCTCTCTTGCTACAGTTTCCATGTCCTTTCCCCTTTCTCCTTCTCTTTTCTGCTCTCGCGTTGCCTACCTTGTCGACTTGTCTTTTCTGCTTACTTTCGCCCTGATTTCGCTTATCTTACTATTTCTCCCAATACCCTCACTCATACACTAACTACTCTATCCATAGATCCCGTTTAACTCAATATCTACCTACTTATAAGAGGCCTGCCTATATTATTCACGAAAATTCATACACAATTTTCCACTCCTTTCACACACAAGCACGCCCTCTAACCGAATCTATAAAGAACATATACATTATATATAGCGAGGTCTAAGAGGTGTAAGAAATATTTTTTATATCACTTTGTGCTTTTTCGAACGCAGTGAAGTGAACTCAAAATCACATCGATTTTATCAATTGCACCCATCAAGGCATTGTAGTCTGCTACACACTTTGGTTTTCCCTTTGGTTTGCTAGTTTGATAATTAAATTTTGTTGATTCAACGAAATCATCAAAATGTGAGGTGGATAGCATCCATACGTCTTTTTTATCACGCCCCTTTAACGCTAAAAGATTGTGTGTCGATCTATTTGTACATTTCCCGCCTTTTAATTTTTCCTCCATTTTTGGCATGTTTTTCCTACTTTTTTGCACTGTCACACAGGCATTGGTTTTTTCCTTTTCGTGTAGTAAATTGTAAAAATGCGTACTCGTGTACCAGTTGTCAGTGATAAGTGTATGTCCTTTTCCTACGTATGATTTCAGGAGTGTCAAAGTAATGTTCCCGAGATTGTCCAATTGATGGTACTTCCTCAGTGATATCATTATTTTTTCCAGAATAAATTATGAAGTCTAGTACAGTCAACCCTCCTATAATGCGGTGAGTGCGTACCGCGTTATAAGAAACTCGGATTTAACCGTACAAACCGGGCTAATTCGTAGCGCGTTGTATGGAAATCATCTACCGCGTTGTATGGAAACCGCGCTATAAGAAGCTCAGAATTAGTACAAATCACATTATTCGTACCGCGTTATATGGAGACCAATAAATACAAAAGACAAGATAAATTATAAATTATTTTTATTGAATTGAAGAATTCATATAAGGAAATGATAAAAAAATGAAACAAAAACTAAACTAAAAAACTGTTTTCCAACAAAAACAAGAAAGACTTTTGTAAAGTTATGTAATCTTTTAACACTCATCCTCGCTGTCAAATATGAGTCGCCTAACTCGTCTTCTTTTAATGGGCAAAATGTCTTCCTCGCTTGGTTTATTTTCACATTGGTTTTCGATTGTAGTTTTGTTTTCTAATTCCACTAAAACCTCTCTATAGGGAGCTAAGCAATTTCTTAACTCTCTTTTAAACTTTGCGCTGCGCACCGTTGAACGATCAGTTTGAATGAAATGAAGTTCTAATTCTTTAGCCTTTTTTCACATCCTGTAAATCGAGATTTGGCACCCATTCGTTTTCCATATTTTCGTTTACCAATGCATTTGAGGTAGGTGCATCAATTAATTCCATCATTTCTTCCTCATTTAAAGTTTCTTCCCCGAGTACTAGTTCTCTTACATCCTGATGGTTTATTGCAAATTCTTCGTCGCTTAAACGAGAAGCAATGTTTACTATTTCTGTAAGTGGGAGTGAAATTGTAGAATCATCTTGTATTGCTTGAACCATTTGAGGTAAAAGAGGTTTTCAACACGCATTAAGCGTTGATGGTTTAATTTCCGCGCAAGCCGATGACGTTGTTGAACGGAAACCGCGCTGTAAGAGTACCGCGTTATAAGAGGGCTGTCGCAATTTCAGCTGCGCGTTATATGGAAAACGCGTTCTGAGAGTACCGCGTTATAGGAGGGTTGACTGTATATATCAGATTTTTCAATTGCAAGTAACGAATTACTTAATGTCAAATCTACTTCTTTTTGATAGAATATATTGTTTAAAGTAATAATCTTCCTTTATTAAGTAAACGACTTTCGTCTTTGCATAAATATTAATGTGGATAAAATGATTTAGAAAATGAGTTTCTAAGTTCAGTTACCACCGGTCTTATTTTTATGAACGGGTCGTGCAAGCTCATATTATTGTTATCATTGAAATGCAACATTTTTAGCAATGATTCATGTCTAACTCTGCTCATTAATTTACAAAAAATGTCAGTTTTTATAACTTTATCAGTAGACCAACATTCTCTTATAGATATTTTTTTCATTCTGGACATTAGCATAGTAATAGCAATAAATAAATATATTTTCGAAGGTGAAGTATCTGTTCAGGTATTTACGCGTGAATGAACTGCATGTATTTTAGTTTGCGCTATATTTTTATGGAAATTATTTGTTTTTTTCGCAGATACCAGTAATTAATTCTTCCAAGAAAAATAACTTAAACGATTACCCTTCAGCCGAGCTATTGGATTGCCTGAAAAGTCGTGACGCATTTTGCTAGCAGATGGCGGTAGATCATTTTTTAATGCACTAGAGTCATTCACATATATATTATCGCTATATCATGTAACAGTTGACGGTTTCAACGACATTATAAAAAAACAATTGAGTTACTTCGTTGATTTGTAGAGATTTTACAGTAAGAGTAAGATGATAGACCAAAGTGCGCATTTTCTAAATTGACCAAAATTGTGTCAAGTTTACGGTGATGATGCTTTACAAGAATGTCAGTGTCAACAACGGTTCACAAAATTTCGTGTTGGTCGTTTTGATCTTAACAACACTCCTCGGTCAGAGAGGCCCACTGAGGTTGATGTTGACAAAACCAAGACATTAATCGAATTAAATCCACGTTACACGACACGAGAGGTAGCAAAAGCATATTAAATATCCACCATTCAGGCGTTCACAACCACTTGAGAAGCTGAGAGACACGTTTGCAAGCTCGACATTTGGATTTCTCATGAACTCAAAGAAGCTCACTTGACCGCGCGCGTAGACATCTGCGATACATATCCTCATTAACCCTTTGCGGACGGGACGGTTCGAAGTGAACCGTACCGCGGTGCCAAGCTCCTGCCGCGATAGTCATTTAAAATTGCCAGCGCATATTTCTGCTTAACCGCGGTTTTCGTTCATAGCACTCCAACTCAAATTCTGGACATATTATATGTATATACATAGATTTTCCACAGGATAAATAAAATGTTTATTTGTTTATTAACTTTTCAGTTTAGTTTATTAACATTACTTAGTAACATTATTTAGTAGAAATTAAAAGTATAAATATTTGCCAAATTTATTTACAAAATCATTAAATTAAAAGGTTAATCAATAAAAAATTTAATCAAAAATTTTCCCGAGTGTGATATCGTTCAAAACATCGATCAATGCAAAGACCTACGTTACATTCCTTGCATTCGTATCTTGTGTCTTTCCTTTTCTTCCGTTTTGAACACACAACACACCTTCGCCTTGATTTTGAAGATAGTCCTTTTGGAGTGGAACATTGCGATATAAAATGCCTTTCTGTTAGCCGAAATGGTAAATTGTCGGCATCTTTAGTTATAACTGTCTGATTTACCATATCTTGTGGGTATCTTCGTAGCATTTCTTTTGCACATAAAAGATGAAATTTTCTAAATTTTTCTTTTTTTCCAGTGATTTGATTATAAATAATGTGAGCGTTATATATTGCAAGATCCAATAAATGAAAAAAATATTTTTTGTGCCACCTAGTCGATTTTCTTAGGCAATGCAATAAACTTAAAGTCATGTCAACTTTGTCGACGGCACCCATGTTGTAATTGTAATCAATAACGCAGGTTGGTTTTTTTTAGGTAATCCCGTGCGATAATCTACTCGTCGACTTTCAGTTATTTCAGCACTGTGAACTGTCGACAGCATCCACACCTCTTTTTTATCTAACCATCGCATTGCCAATAAATGAGCCGTTTATTTTGAAAGTGGCCTAACTCCATTTATACTTAAATTGAGATATTTAAGGGTTTGCGTTTCAATGCAATTAAAAATATATGTACAGGATACTAATGAGTCATACTGCGTAAGTGTATCTAAGGGTGTTAAATTTATAGTTCCTATTAAAATAGTGCCAATTATTAAGTGAATAATATGAGTTTTCTTATCAAGAATGGAGTTAGGCCACTTTCAAAATTAACAACAAGATTCGTTATAAAATTTGAAGGTGCCCAAGTCCATTCAACATAATTTAAGATCCGTCAAATTGAAAAAAAAACAATACTCAATTTATTTTATATATCTTTAAAACACTTCGTAAACATAATTTATGCGATTCAAAACATTTTTTAACTACATAACGCACAAAATTACAAACATAAATTTCTTACAAAACAATTTACTACTCAACTACATTTTGCGTGTGTGAAAGGGATTTGAAGAAATTATGATGTTCCGGTGGTATATATCGTAATAGGTCAATTATGTCCTTGAATTTTGCTGTTGTAATTTGTTTGATATTTTTACACAGTGGTGTCAATACAATATTTTCGAACTTTCTTGGTCTACTCCGACGTAGTAATAAATTCAGGACTTTAAAATTTTCATTCCCATTTATTGATGTCTTATAGAAAATTTTATACGGTTTATTTCTGACAAAACGCATCCAACATATTTTTAACAAGTTTATTGATTCTCCATCAGAATTCTTTACCCTTTTAAAAATTGCGTCTTCTGATAAGTTTGTTGATACAAAATCTTCTTGTCATTTCATTTACAATAAAGTTATTACCTTTCCGACATTTTTTAATAATATTGTAATAATCTTGGGGAACGACCAATAAATTATTTTTTTTAATGACATTTCTACCACGCCAAAATCTCTATCATTTGGTAAAAACGGATGTCCTGATAATAAAAATTTGTGATCTATGATTTCCACATTATTTTCGAAGGTTTAGACAATTTTTAACCACATTAAAACTGCTTTAATGTTTCTATTTTGCCCGGCGCACATGTCACTGTAAGCTATAATGTATCTTTCACTTCTTAAATTTTTAACATGTTTTAGGATGCATGAAATTATTTCTTGAGCACCTCTGGATGCAATAGTTACATCCCAAACGTACATGTAAACATTATCGTTATGAAAATTTTGAATACCCAAATTTTATAATTTGATCGACTAACAAAATTTAAATCTTGATTTAAGTATAAATGGAGTTAGGCCACTTTCAAACTACACGGTTCAATTATTGAACTAACTCTGAAAACTTATGTGTCAAGAATGATCGTATTTGCTCGCAATATAAGCAACCTGAAATGCTTTACTGATAAATAACATAAAGTTGTACATGTAACTATAGCAACCGGAAAAAAATTGACAAATGGAGTTAGGCCACTTTCAAAATAAACGGCTCAAATTATTTGTAGATTGATATTCGATTTCTCCAGGCCTGATTTTTTTTTTCATCTGCGGCATTCCAACTCTGTTCCTTCTTACTGTGCCGTATGCATTAGTTTTATGTTGATGAAGTAATGAATATAAATGTGGACTTGTGTAAAAGTTGTCAGTAATTAAAGTATGACCTTTTTCAAGATATGGTCGCAGAAGGGCTGTAACATTTCCAGATTTTCGAAGCACTAAATTTTTTGTTTTGATATCAGTATCTTTAACAGTGTATATGATAAAATCTAGAATATATCCGGTCTTACAATCACATAAAACAAATGATTTTACTCCAAATCGACTCCTTTTAGAAGGGATATACTGTTTGAAGTAACATCTTCCTTTGTATAGTAACAGATTTTCGTCAATACAGAGATTCTGAAATGGATAAAAGGATCGAGCGAAATTTGACTTCAGAATGTTCATTACAGGCCGTAATTTTATTAACGGGTCATTAAGGTCTTGTACATTCATATCATTAAAATGAATGTTATTAAATATTTCTAAATATCTGTCTCTTGTGATGATTTTAGAAAGACTGTTCAAAGATAATATTTTATCAGTTGACCAATACTGTTTCACAGTAAGGATTCTCTTTTGCGCTATAAACATGGTCACAAAAAGAAATCTATACATTTCGGATAATGAAATATCTTTCCAAATTTTTGGAGACGATGAATTGTAGTTAGATTGCTTCTTTTCGATAGCATATTTTCCATAAATATTTGTCTTTTCCATTACGTGTAAAATTACCTCTTTTGAAAAGAGTAATGAAAAGACATCGAAACGAGTAGAGTTTGAATTTAAATCCGCTTTTATTCCAGAATCTGTTTCATTAAAAGGATGTAATACAGGGTTCAAATTATTTTCCGTCCATGAAAAATTTATAGATGTATTACCAAAATTATTAATATTTTCGATTGAATCTTCTGAAGACGTACTTATTATTCTGTGCCTTTTTCTATTACTATGAAATAATTTCATATTATTATTTATAATATCGTTTTCACCTTCTGAATCTGTTTCCATGTTCTCTGTACTGTCTTCATTATAAGTTTCTTCCTCGTCGAATAAAATATTTTCCTTTCTGCTGCTTTCCTCGCTTACTTCACACTTTCTTTTCATTTTGGGGATTACAAAATCTTTTAAATAATGGTTTTAACAACTAGCGAGCAAAATGCTGACTGACTTTGCGCTGACGCTGACGCGAATGATACAAGAATTCTTCTGACAATGAAACGTTAGCTTCATCGATCATATTAGTGAGAAACACATATACGCGTTTCTCGGCTCTATCAGTTGTTTTCGCGGAACGCATATTTGAGTTCCTCGGCCATCGACATGCATTTAGGTGGGACACATATATGCGTTTCTCGGCTCTATCAACTGTTTTCGCCAAACGCATATATGAGTTCTTCGGCCAATTTGATGATTTGCGTAAAACGCATATATGCGGCGCTCGTCCGCAAAGGGTTAAATGTGAGGAAAACAATCCCATTCTGAAGCGATTAACACTAGATTTACGGATGTTGATATACCTATTTTTCTGAAGTGAGCCAATTTGACTCGTACAAGAATATTGAAGTTTTTTGTAAATAAAATAGTTCTGAATCAATTTAAATGAAAGATTTATTATTAAAAAATTAACCAACCAATATATTACATATATAGTAATCAAATTTTGAATGAGTCAAATTGGCTCCGTAAATCTAGTGTTAATAACGGGTGATGAGAAATGAATCGTGTATAACAATGTGGCACGAAAATAGTCTTGTCCCGACGTGGTAGCGTGCCTCAAACGATATCGAAAGCAGATATATAATAGCAAGTACACAAATAGAAAAAACATTTTTTTCATAACTAGACTGTTATTTTAAATGTACGGTTGGTATGTATGTTGTTCTTCATACCGACATGGGACGTACAATTCTTAATCTTTCAAGTGACATAAAATTTGTAATGTTAGATTTATTTAACTTTTATTAAAATAATGTGAAACGTAAAATGAAAATATTCTCGGTGAACAACTAAATAGGGAAACACATTTTTAATTACTTAAATGATTCTATTTACAAATATAGACAATATAACTTTATTTAACAATTAATATTTGACTGGATCACCTTTTATCATTCTGAACATCGCCGAGGCATGGACCTAACAAATCGAACACAATAGTCAATTGGAATCTTACTCCCAGAATCTTTTATTAGTGCATATACCAGGTGTGTTGGTTATTACTTTCCGGTTTTTGTAACAGACGTCACTAGCCATAAGTATGCAATGTTATGATTTGATACATACATATGCCATTTTATTCTACTGACATTAACCTCAAAACTATACAAGTTACATTCCGCCAAAATATCAGCGTTATAGATTTATAATTTTTTCAAAATGTCGAGTTTTGTGCCTGAAAAAGTGCATTTGCGGCACGCATTACTTTTCTTGTTTAAACAAAACGAACAAGCCGCAGAAAGTCATCGTTTGCTGGTAGAGAGACTTACAGTGAGAATGCTCCAACCATAAGAACATGTGAAACGTGGTTTCGACAATTGAAATGTGGTGATTTGAACGTTCAAGACAAAGATTTCAACGTTGAAGAAGATGCGGAATTGCTGGAGTTATTGGATGAAGATCCAACACAATCTCAACAACAATCGGCAGAAAAGGTGAACGTGAGCCGAGTAGCAATTTGTGAACGAATACAAGCGATGGGAAAGATCCAAAAGATGGGCAGATGGGTGCCACATGAATTGAATGACAGGCAATTGGAAAATCGGAAGATCGTCAGTGAAATGCTGCTTCAAAGGTATGAAAGGAAGTTATTTCTGCATCGAATAGTAACGGGCGATGAAAAATGGATTTATTTCGAAAGTCGCAAGCGAAAAAAATCATGGCTATTACTTGGCGAAGCCGAATCATCGAATGCAAGGCCAAATCGCTTTGGTCCAAAGACCATGTTCTGTATCTGGTGGGACCAAGTTGGTGTCGTATGTTATCAACTGTTGAACCCTGGAGAAACAGTTAATATTGATCGCTACCGGTAACAAATGATCAATTTACACTGTATATTGATTGAAAAACGTCCACAATACGCTCAAAGACATGATGAGGTGATTTTGCAGCATGACAACGCGCCGTCTCATACAGCAAAACCAGTGAAAGAAGTTTTGAAATCACTTGGATGGGAAGTTTTATCGCACCTTCCGTACTCTCCAGACCTGGCTACATTCGACTACCATCTTTTCGCATCGATGGGGCACGCACTTGCAGAGCAGCACTTCGCCGATATCGAAGAAATAAAAAAATAGCTCGATGAATGGTTTAGCTCAAAGGAGAAACAGTTCTTTTGGAATGGCATCCATAAATTGCCTGAAAGATGGGAAAAATGTATAGAATCAAATGGCCAATACTTTGAATAAATAAATTTTAACTATCCATTGTAAATAACGTCTTTTCTTTAGCGAAAAAACCGAAAAGGAATTACCGACACACCTGGTAATTTGTTAGCCTTCTTGTTTTAATACTTTTTTCCACATTGCACCAAAGATGTTCGATGGGATTTAAGTCGGATGCCTGGGTTGGCCAGTACATAACATGAACATTATGGTCTATTAAAAACTGTTTGGCTTTGCGAGAAGTATGCTTCGGGTCATTATCGATCTGAAATATCCCATCCTGCGGGAGTTGTTACTTTCGCAAATGGGATTAGATAATGATCCAAAATATCAACACAAACGTGCTGATCCGCTATCCCATTTATGCTACATATTGGGTCTGAACCATTTATGTTCAACCCAGTCCACACCAATAAAACAATAGTCCGTTTATGAAAAAACTGATTTCCCTACTTGCATGCTCGCCACTGTACATCAAAGAAAAGTCTTGCTCTCAGTGTGGTGTGATTTGAAAGGTGTCGTGTTTTTCGTGCTGCTACCAAGGAACCAAACAATCAATTCGACTGGGTACTGTCGCCAATTGACCAATTTGAACGAATCGATTATCTAGAAACGTCCAGAGCTCGTTAATAGTTAAGGACTGGTGTTTCATCACGACAACGCGAGGCCACATACAGGTTTGATTACTCGTAAAAAACTGTTGGAGCTTGGATGGGATGTACTGCCACATCTAGCATATTCGCTCGACCTTACACCATCAGACTTCCATTTGTTTCATTCTCTACAAAACTCCTCGTGTGGCATATCTTTTAATTCCGATGAGGCCGTAAATCAGCTCCTTGTTTAGTTTTTCGCTGATAAAGATAGGTCCTTCTATGAACGAGGAATCATGAAACTACCTATAAGATGGGAAAGGTCGCCGAACAAAACGGGCAATATATCATTGATTGATCTTTGCTCTTTATATAAATAATGACGTTGAAAAATATACAAAATATGCGTCATGACTTTTCCGACCGCCCAATGGTAACCTGTGCTGTGATCCGTAGGCTCTCTCCATACCATTAGAACTCCAAATGGCATATTTTTCCGATTACCCTTCAACCAAGTTATTTAGAATAGCGATGTAACAACGCGAACAACAGATGTGCGGAGACCAACACTTGATCCACGAATTTGCAGCCAAAATAATGTTCATATAAGTACAATATAAATGCTATTAGGGTGATACATTTTGACGTTGCTTTTTTTGTAGCCACCTCTCCACAAAGATAACAAGAAGAACCTGGCTGCTTTTTACATTTGCCAAACATTGCAATAAACAACACAAAATTGTTAAGTTGATAAGAAATTAATATCGGTTTTCGTGTTTTCACGCTGTTAAGGACTTGCCTTTGAGGTTTATTATACGGACAACCAGGCAATTATTTTTGAATGTTAATTAGTTTTAAGGGACGGAGATGTGTCCAAGGTTGCACATTTGCGGACCTGATCATGCAAAATATCCTTGCCCTTCAGTTTGATTGTTTCCATATTTTTGACGTCGGCTCAATAGTTATTGCCATGTAATAAACTAGTGAGGCGTTGATAATACGGCCTCAATCCATTGTACAACCCGCCCCTTGGGCAGCAGGCCTTAGGAGCCGCGCTTTCAGAAAGTTTCGACCTCCCTTTCAAGAAACGCTCAAAGGTTAAGGGATGTTAAAACAACTAGGAAAGCCGAAGAAACTCGATAAATGAGTGCCGCATGAATTAACCGAGGGAGTCTAGCTAGTTGATCATTTCTGGGTCCTTCGAGGGACTCCGCCTGCTTCTCCCAACCGTTCTGTTTCGCCCAACCAGGCTTGCCTTGCCTTTCACCTCGCAGGTTCGGACCTATTGGCACGAGCGTCGTAGCATACTGGGGCGACATTCGCAACTAACCGCTCGCGGTGTGTTCCGTCGTACGGAGACAAAAGCGCGTTCGGAACGAAGCGAAAGTTTGCCGTTCTTTGAGGCCCGGGTCTGGCTGCCAGATTTTTTATTACCATCCAACATTTGGCGACCATCGTTCGCCAAGGCAGCTAGAACTCCGATCCTTGAGGAATTAAGCAGCCTTCGTTTTGAATGAACGTTTTCGTTAATCCGTCGTGCTCTGTCAGCGGGTGGTAAACAGGGACTTCGGCCCGAACGGTCCCATCGACCGCCGCTGACTCGCGATGACAAATCGGTCATAAATCGCGCCTTCGAAGGGAAATTCTGCCGATCGGCCGGACTAGGATTTTTTGGGCACATCTGGTTCCACTTTCCTCCACCACGTATTCGCAGGGGGTGAACACCCGCCTCCGTGGGGCCCTTCTCGCCGAGAGTCCCATGGGGGTGGTCACTTCTCTCGGAGGAAAGTGCGGCCAATCCACATCGCGCACTGCCCGGAAAATCCGAAAAAACCCGCCTGCTGAAACGTCGCGAAAATTCAGCAAGTGGGGATGTCCGGCCCATAGCGTCGTCGAGGGACTTCGGAGGAAAAATCCTCGAAGTCACTTACCTTCCGAACACCGAATGCAAACGATATCGAGCTCGCTGATGACGAAAACCGTCATAGTTTGCTATTTTATATTTTTGGAGTTACAATCATCTCACGAACGAACAAGTTCTCCGTCGGTCGAGGACGATCGCGACGATAAAACACTCATTCGCGAAATATAATCGACGCGAACCGCGAGTGAGAGTTAGTTGTCGTTAAGTCAGACCTTGACGCCACGAAACATTTTGGTCCTTCGAGCCGGATCCACCCTAAGGACGAGCAGTAGCCATCCAGTGGATCCAAAGGAAACGCGAGACGGAAACCACAACTTGGAATCACCAACCTGGAAGCGGTCAACGGCAATCGAGCGAACCGGAGACAAGCCATCGACCAGGTAGGCTCGTTTGATATTACCAAGTTTGAAGTGATCCGTCCTTTCCATCTTAAAACTCCTTAAAATGGCAAACGTGAACGCGACCGTGACCGCGAGTGAAACAAGCGTATTTTCCGAGACGGACATCCGCGTACGAAGGCAACGGCGTCGTACTTTCAAGTCGCAGATTACCACGGTCGAGAAATACGTCGCGTCGTACAAGGATTCGGAGACAGAGCGGATTAAGCTCCGTAATAAAATAAAACGTCTGGAGCAACAACTAACGGCATTCGACGCGATACAGGATGATTTGATCCTCATCGACGGTCCCGAAGACACAGACGCGCAATACAACGAAATATTAGAGCGTTTCGACCATGTTCTCGCGACCGCGATGCACGTGCTGCAACGTGCCGAAGCATCGGCAGAAACAGCGCGCAACGACGGACATCCTATGCAATCGGCCACACCGACTCCATCGACCGCGACCATAACGGGTTCAGACGAAACCCTGCCGAAGATCGACCTGCCTAAATTCGACGGCTCAATCGAGAATTGGATTACGTTCAAGGACGCCTTCCTGGATATGATCCATACGAATGGTCGATTAAGTAAATCTAAAAAAATGAATTACTTATACCTATCGTTATCGGGGAGAGCTCTTCGCGCGATCAAAGGCTATAAGGTCTACGACAAGGACTACGATCTCGCATGGAGACAACTTGTCGAGATCTATGACAACGAACGCCTCCAGATCCTCCGCCACGCCGCATTGCTTCGTGATACGCCGAAGATGCCCGACAACTCACCGCCGTCAATTCTGGACTTAGTGACACACATGCAACAACATCTGCGCTCATTGGAGTCACTGGGTCGATCGCGAGAACAGATCGCGAGTGATCTGTTAACCAGCATCGTGGTGTCGCGAATGGGAAGGAAAACGCGGTCGAGTTGGGAAAGGACTCTGAAGACGAAGGAGATGCCCACCATCGACGACGTTTTTGAGTTCCTCCTGACGGTGGTCCATCAGGTAAATGAAGAGGACACGAAATCTCCCTCGTCGCGAACAACGAGTTTTTGCTGCAATAGCGAAGACGACGACCAAGAGGAATCAGGGCAGTGGGAAACTCCAAAGAAACGAGGAAAGAAGCGACCGCGTCCGATGTCGCAATACTCGCCACCTTCTTCTCCTCGTTCTTCGGTCCACGAGCATCAACGTCCATCACCTCCAGCGAAGTATCGGTCGCAGCCTCCGCGTCCTTCGGCGCAATCGCGATACTCGCAGCCACTGCGTCACTCTCCGCGAAATTCGCCGCCGTCGCCAACATCGTCTATACGCGGAAAGAGTTAAGCCTTCGTGACAGCCACCTCAAAATGCCGGATCTGCAAGCAAGGTGCGCATCCGGAATACAGCTGCAACCAGTTTCTCGCCCAGACAATAGAAAAAAGGATCGACGTCGCGCGAAAGGCAAATCTCTGCATGAAATGTCTGCGGGCAGATCATAAAACCGAACAATGCAAGGCGGGCAAGTGCCGCGTATGTAACGGCACACATAATACGCGACTACACGGCGATTCGGCAACTCCAACGTCGGCATGACTGACATCGGCCGACGATACACGACGCAAGCGGCCACGGAACAGAAGGAAACGCAGCAGGGAAACGCAACCTACCGACGATTCGACCAACGTCCTAATGACCACGGCGATCATCAAAGTTCTCGATCGCGACGAGAGAATGATCGACTGCCGTACGTTGGTGGATACGTGCGCGAACGCGAACTTTATAACTGAAGATCTCGCCACGAAGTTGCGTCTTCCCCAGAAAAGGTTTTCCGTGGCCATCGAAACCTTGAACGCGGCAAACACGGTCTCAAGCAAAATCGTCGCGACCACCATAAAGTCTCGCCTGTCGAATTATACGCGCAATCTGACTTTATGCACAGTGCCGAAGATCGCAGGATTGCTTCCGGATACGCGCATCGACAGGGCGAAACTTTCAATTCCGGCAAACATTCGATTAGCCGACCCGTACTTTTATCAACCAGCGCCCGTGGACATGTTAATCGGTAGCGGCCCCGCACTCGCGTCGTTATGTGTGGGGCAAATCGATCTCGCGCCGCGAAAGGGAGCAGATCTCGTTCTCCAGAAGACCCAGTTCGGATGGATCATCGGGGGGAGCGCACCATCCATCGCGCCAAGGACGAGACGCAACGCGTTCTTCTCTACCCTGGGCTTCGATCTTCGAAGATTTTGGGAGATAGAGGAGGGCCAAAGCGGACGACATCTCTCCGAAGAAGAACGAGACTGCGAGAACCATTTCGCGAGGCATGTCAAACGGGATGATACGGGTCGATATATCGTCGCGCTGCCGTTCAATGAGAAAAAATCGCAAATCGGCGAGTCACGTGCGCGAGCACTCAACCGATTTTTCTCATTAGAACGAAAGCTTAATCGTGAGCCGGAATTGAGGCGCGAATACTCTACTGTCATCGAGGAGTACCTCTCACTCGGGCACATGAGACAGGTAGAAACAGTCGACGCGCCCGGATTCTACCTGCCTCACCACGCGGTCGTGAAACCTTCGAGTACAACGACAAAGGTTCGCGTGGTTTTCGATGGATCGGCAAAATCCAGCAGCGGCGTTTCACTCAACGACGCTCTGCTAACGGGACCTACGCTGCAGGACGATTTATTCGCCTTGCTCCTGCGGTTTCGGATTTACGCGTTCGTGCTGACCGGTGACATCGAGAAGATGTACCGCCAGTTCATCGTGCGAGAGGAGGATCGCCGATACCAGCGCATCTTGTGGAGAAACGAGCAAAACGAGATCGCCACATACGAGCTGAACACCGTCACGTTCGGGCTTTCTTCAGCTCCGTTTCTCGCCATAAGATGCGTCCAACAACTGGCAGACGACGAACGGACCGATTTTCCCAGGGCTTCAACGACGCTGAAAAGGGATCTGTACGTCGATGACCTTCTCACCGGCGCCGATACGCTCGATCAAGCGTTGGCGCTTCGAGATGAAATCATCGATGTACTTCAACGAGGAGGCTTAAACATCAGGCAGTGGGCATCCAACGAGCCAGCCCTCCTTACCGGACTGTCGGACAAACAGATCCATCCGAAATTCTTCGGCGACACCGACACCGTGAAGACCCTGGGAGTAATATGGAACGCCAACGAGGACATCATCACCTACACCGTCGATCCACACATCGCGCAAAAAGTGACGAAGCGGACCATTCTTTCAACCATCGCGAGAATCTTCGACCCTTTGGGACTGCTCGGTCCGGTTACCATTGTGGCGAAGATTATAATGCAACGATTGTGGCAACTGAAACTCAACTGGGACGAATCGTTGCCCGCTCAGTTGCACACAGAATGGTCCACCTTTGTGAACGACCTTGCAAATTTAACACTAAACCTACCAAGCCGGTCAAAATGACCGATACCCAATTTTTTCTAAAAATTCCCTCAATTGACACGGAAGCCATGAAGCAAATATTCCACTTCTATCTTATAAAACATAAATTACCTAATTAATCATCGTCTTCATCTCTAGATTCTTCTTCTCCCAAAGCACTTATTCGCTATATTTAAATATGAGTCGATATAACGTCGGTAGTTTTAGTGTTAAACAAGGCGTCGTTCAATCGTCACGTTGCGCAACGGGAACATCACCGTATGGAGCTGCACGGATTTTGTGATGCCAGCGAACGGGCATACGGAGCGTGCGTATACATTCGCTCGGTCGACGAAAACGGACAGACGGAGACGCATCTTCTGTGCGCAAAATCACGTGTTGCGCCTCTTAAAACCGTTACCCTCGCGCGACTGGAGCTGTGCAGCGCCGCATTGCTCGCCAGCCTATACGCTACGATCCGAGAGGCGATGGTTGAAGAAATTGATCGCACGATCTTCTGGACCGATTCAACCATCGTCCTCAATTGGCTCCGACGATCTCCGGCAACACTGAAAACTTTCGTCGCGAACCGTGTGGCGGAAATCCAGCGAAAAACCGACGCGCGATCATGGCGACATGTCCGATCGGAAGATAATCCCGCCGACGTGTTATCTCGCGGACAATCGCCGAGCGAATTAATCGACCATCGCGCATGGAAGCATGGACCATCCTGGTTGTCGAACATTGAATCAACTTGGCCTGTGTCCCCCATCGACGTACTCGAAGAAATTCCGGAAGCCCGACCAATCATCTGCTTCACTACGACCATTATCCATAGCGAGGAGATCCTGGAGAGGTATTCGTGCTTCTCTCGTCTGAAAAGAACTGTGGCTTACTGCCTTCGGTTTGGACGACCCAATCGCGTCAGGGGATCTTTAACCGTAGAAGAGCTCCAGAGGGCCACAGAACGGATTCTGCAACTTGTGCAAGCTCCCGCGTTTGCGCAAGAGTTGCAGCAGCTCAAGGGCGGGACTGAATTGCACCGCAAAAGCAGACTCCTACCACTGCACCCTTTCGTGGACGAAAGGGGACTCCTGCGAGTGGGAGGACGTTTGCAAAACTCGGACCTGCCCTTCGAGAAAAAACATCCGATCATCTTGCCGAGGGGACATCACGTCACCGGCCTCATCATCCGGCAGGCCCATCTCCAGCATCACCACACCGGAATCACCTCGACTCTCAACATCGTGCGGCAAACGTACTGGCCGATCGACGGACGCAATACAACGCGGAAAATCGTTCGACAGTGCGTCAGGTGTTTCCGGGTGAATCCACCTGAGACCCAATATATCATGGGTCAGTTACCTGCGGCGAGGGTAACGGAGCACCGACCGTTCTACAACACAGGTGTCAATTATTGCGGGCCATTTCACGTTAAGGAGCGGCGCTACCGAAACCGCAAACAAGTGAAGGTGTACGTCGCGGTCTTCATTTGTTTTGCGACAAAGGCAGTGCATTTAGAGGTTGTCGGGGACCTGACCTCGGAAGCGTTTATGGCGGCGCTTAAACGCTTCGTCGGTCGAAGAGGACTGTGCCGGAATATATACTCGGATAACGGTACGAACTTCGTTGGCGCGAGCAACGATTTAGCGGAGCTGCACAATTCCCTACCTGAGGACGAAGGGATCCGGCGCTTCCTCACGGAGAGGAACGTTACGTGGCACTTCACGCCGGCTCTCTCGCCTCATTTCGGAGGCCTATGGGAAGCAGCCGTTAAATCGTTTAAACATCACGTTAAACGCGTCGTCGGCGAGGAATTGTTCACCCTCGAACAATTCAACACGTTCGTCATCGAAGTCGAAGCCATCCTCAACTCCCGACCTCTGACACCTCTTTCATCCGATCCTAACGATCCTCTCGCGTTAACTCCGGGTCACTTCTTGATCGGTAATGCCTTAACGAGCCTTCCCGAGGCCGATTTCAGCGGTACTCCCAGCAATCGCTTGACCAACTGGCAACATATCCAGAAGGTCAAGCAAGATTTCTGGACGCGCTGGCACAAGGAGTATATCAATCTCTTGAACGTGCGCCACCGCTGGACCAAGGGGAGCCACAGCATCACCGAAGGAACCATCGTGGTACTCAAGGAGTGAGAGTTTAGGTCGGTTTCAAGACGGATAGGAAATGATCGTACGACTACGCGGGAAATTGTGAAAGAAAAAGAAATCCGTTTCCTTTCGGATCAATCTTTAATCACACACTTGAAAATACAAAGAATAAAATAATGCGTGTCACCCGGTTCGCTTACGTGCGCCGACTAAGGTAAAGTACCCAGTTATGGAACAAATTTGCAATACCCTTTTATATTTTCATGTATAACATTTGAATAAAACCAAAGAATCTTTAAAAAAATGTATCGTATAATCGGCTTAACGATTTACAATGCAAATGTGTCTTTTAAAATTCAATTGTGAGTTTATAATTTTTTAAATAAACAGATTTCCGAATGTACCTCGTGTCCCTGTTATGTAACACGTTTTCTTACCCTGCTTCTGTGTTCCAAATCGTTATGTCCGTATTATGGAACAACTCTCGACGTAAATAATATATAAATTTTTTATGCAAACAAAGTAAGTTAAACTTTTTCTTTTTATATCAATGACAATTAATAATTTTGTTTAGCTTTAAAAATATTGTTAGGTCTGCAAATAAGTACCTTCCCCTTTGTTTTCTAAGGTCACAACTTTTGTCTGTATTATTCGAATTATTTGATTGTGGTGCCATCTGACAGAGTATTCTTTTGTTTTTGAGATGAACGATAATGACCGCTATAACAGTGTTACGTCCCGAAACCGAATCTTTTTCCTTAATTCTTCTTTAAATTTAATTTATTTTTAATTTCTTTCTTCTACTCTATATTTGCAAATACCATCGTTATTTTGGGATTTACCCCTAAGCAAATGTGTGTAGAAGAAAGACAATTCGAATTCCGCGAATGCGAGAATGCTCCTGTATTCTGAGAATTCCGACAACAATATAAAAGACTACGGCGTTACAGCCGGCTGGAAATTAGCGATCTGAACAAAACACTTTAACTCAGCGGATAGGGTTTCGATTCGTAGTCATACAGACCATCCGGTTCCGCGAATTGCGATTTGCGACTTGCGAATTAACGGCGACTGACCTGTGAGCCCGGATGGAAAAATTTCGAAACATCTCCAAGAATCGAACTCTGCAAAACGTGATCACGGGTAAGGTCTATCACCTCCGAAAACCCAAAGTTAATAAAAGTCAAAAGACGAGCTCGACTCGCCACTATTGTCTGATCAGTCACGAGGTGTGTAGACGGTAGTCTGTGAAAACGTATATAGTGAATCTTAGATTCTCTATTTAAACATAGTTCGATTAACATATTGTGATCCGAAGGACTTAGTTTTTCACGTTAAATTAATACTTCTTTCATTTCTTTGTTTCTTTTATTATGGTACCACGCGTTATAATTGTAGCTAAACTCAACCTAATTTATCATTAAATATAGTTCAAATCTAAATTCGTGATATAACATTTGCGAGTTCACAACAGCGTAAGAAGAAATCTAACTTTCCAACCTTCTCTCAGCATCCGGTTCACAGCCGGATTAGGACAACGAAAAAGGAGGGAACGACCTACATACTTATAATCAAAACTATCAGGGTGAGTTCCATATACATGAAACATTTTATTTTGCTGGTCGCATTCTGATTGATCCATTGGGTCGTGGGATTTTCCCTAAATCGAATACGACTTTTTGGTAATTCTGTTACACTGACGAGCCCTGATTTCGGAAGTATATAATAATTTCTGTAAATGGGAAATTCTCTCCTCCCTGTTAAGGGCGGGTTTTAACGAGTCTCTCGTTTTGGGACAATACCCTAAAAACCCAACCGATACTGCAAGGAGACAGTTTCACCACCCAAAAATTTATAGTATTGCGCACCCCTGTTCATTATCCAAATGTTTGTACAGAAACCTCCAACTCAAACTGAACTGCACACATTTTGAATATATATATTTTTCTGTTGTCATACCTAATTAAAGAAAGTCTAAATTCAATTCATTAAACCTAGACATCCATATCCTAAACATCAAGTTTCGATTCACATAGACCTGTACTGGTCTCGACAGATCGACCCATCCATCCTGTCCTCTCCTCGCCTTAGGCTGGGGAGAGTAACAAAATTTTATTAGAGTTAAACGCGGAAACCCGCGTGCGATTCGTTTCGTATTAGCTAGAACGCGCGGAGTCTACCGTCCGTCGGCACCCGCTCGACGGCGGACGGCACGCGGAAAATACAGCGCCGCACGTAACAACAGTTACCAGTGCTAAGCAACAATTTCTAGCAACATGGCGTGCGAGAAGTAACATTTGCGTCACTGTTCACTCTTTGCTTTCCAGCTTAAGAAATCAGCTGTTGAAGCTGATGGGTTTGAATATTAAAAAAGAGAAGAACGGTACTCTACTTTTGAGTAAGGTGTATATTTATTCGATAGGTTAAGCAGGAAGTAAGGATGGGTGGCGTTACATGGTGCCTCGAAGCGGCAAGATTTGAACTCTAATCTCTAACACTCCCTTTAGAGTTCCAATTCCGCCGTTTGGTTACCCTTTAGTCCCATGCCATCTGTACATATGTTATGTTTAGAAACAAATAAAGGCTTCGTCAGAGAGTCTGCGATCATTTTTTCTGTTCCAATGAATCGGATAGCTATTTCTTCTCTCTCGATCTGTTCACGAACAAAGTGATGTTTCACGTCAATGTGTTTCGTTCGTGGCTTGTATGCTGACGTATGTGCCAAGTCTATTGCTCCCTTGTTGTCCATATATATCGTAGTTGGCATGGCGATTGATGCTGGATCTAATTCTCTTGCTATGTTTCGTAGCCACAGAGCCTCTTGAACTGCGGCGGCTAAGGACATGTACTCCGCCTCACACGTTGAGAGCACTACGGTTGTTTGTTTTTTTGATTTCCATGATATCGGGCCTCCTTGGAAGATGAAAACGTATCCTGAAATTGATTTCCTGTCCTCCTCGTTGTTCGCCCAATCAGCGTCACAGTACCCAGTGATGGAGTCGTTCATATCTTTGTTGAATTCAACTCCTATTTCCTTAGTGCCTTGTAAGTATCTGAGAACTCTTTTAACGGCTTTCCAGTGGGTATTTGAGGGGTCTTTGTTATACGTGCTCAGAGCACATACTGCATAAGAAATATCAGGCCTAGTTATCTGACTTGCGTGTAATAGCGCACCGATGGCTTCCTGGTAAGGGATGTTGCTCATTATCTCATCATTTTCTGTCGAAGAGTCCTTTACTACGCTCAGTTTTTGGTTTGCATCCATCGGAGTAGCTACAGGCTTTGAGTCATGCATCCTAAACCTTGTCAGGATTTCGTTTAGGTAAGTGCGTTGGTCGATATGCAGTCGTCCAGCTTCTTTGTCTCTTTCGATGTGCATTCCTAGATAATGCTTGATTTCTCCGAAGTCTTTCACTTTGAACTTCTTGTTCAGCGTCTTCGACAGTTTTTCTTTTAAATCTTCTCTGTTCGAAAATATTAATAGATCATCAACATATATCGCTACTACTAAGTATTTATCGTCGTTTATTCGGTAGTAAACACATTAATCTGCCTTTGATTCCTGGAGACTTAAACCTCTTAGTTCGGAGCTCAATTTCTTATTCCATACTCTGCTCCCTTGCTTCAATCCGTAAATAGCCTTGCGTAATCTGCACACCTTTTCTTCGCTGCCCTTGACTATGTAAGGTTCTGGTTGACGTATGTATATTTCCTCTGTCAGATCTCCATGCAGAAAGGCAGTTTCTATATCTAAATGGTGAATATTAAGATCAAGTTTCGTAGCAAGTGCAAACAGATACCTTCATGTGTCGTGTCTGACCACTGTTGAGTAGGTCTCGTTATAATCCACTCCGTACTGCTGTGTAAAACCCTTTGCTACGAGCCTCGCTTTGAATTTCCCTGGGGATCCATCTGCGTTCTTCTTGATCTTGTATACCCACTTTGTGTCAATTACCTTTTTATCCCCGAGTAAGTCGACCAGGGTCCAGGTTTGATTTTTGTATAGCGAATTTACCTCTGATTCCATGGCTTGTCTCCATTTTTCTTTTCTAGGTCCACTTAATGCTTCCTCCCATGTTTCAGGTTCTCCCTCGTTGGCTGCCAGATACGTTATATAATCTGGAAAGCTTCTAGGTGCAGGAGGTCTTGTAGAACGTCTGGGCGTGGATATTCTTGATCCTCTTCTTTCTTCTTTCAATTCATTATCTTCTGCGCTGGCATCTTTGATTTCCTCGTCTTCTACGCTCGAGTCGGATTTATCTGCATCATCTTCGTCTTCGTCCTGACTTCTTGTTGTGTCATTTTCTGTCGACTCGTCCCTTGATTCGGTTCCTTGTTCCGTGTCATCATTTAGCGGTAGGAAAAATTTGTGTGACTTCGATTGTACCCTTTTTTCTTTGCGGACTGATCCTTTTTCATTTTCGAGGAATATGACGTCTCGACTCTTTACAATCTTGTTTGTCTCGACGTCTAGTAATCTGTATCCCTTCGAATTCGCACAGTAGCCTAAAAAGATACATTTGTGAGACTTCATGTCCCACTTTCTGCGCTTTGCGCCTGGAATGTGAACCATAGCTTGGCAGCCAAATATCCTCAAGTGTTTGACGTCGGGTCTGTGACCAGTCCACTTTTCCTCTGGTGTGGAATCAACCAATGCTTTCGTTGGTGACCTGTTTGTTAAATAAACAGCAGTTGCCACCGCTTCGGCCCAAAATTTCGTGGGTACATTTGCATCAGCCAACATACTTCTTGCCTTTTCTACGATCGTCCGATTGAACGTTTCGGCGACTCCGTTCTGTTCCGGGCTGTACGGGATAGTCGTCTGATGCTTGATTCCGTGTTTCTTCAAGTAATTCTGTAGATCATTGTTTGTATATTCCCTACCATTGTCTGATCTTAACGTCTTGATTTTCTTATCGGTTTGATTTTCCGCGTAGTTTTTAACCCTTTGACTGCTATGGGCGCATATATGCGTTCTGCGAAAGCCATCGATGGAGACTATGGACGCACATATGCGTCCGGCGGAGGCAATTGTTTCTGTGGTATATCCATACTATGCGGAAAAGTATTCAGTCTCTCCGGAGCGCATCGGCAGAAAATCGTCCGCACGCAAAGGGTTAAAATCCTCGAAGTGTGATTTAACCTCACTTTTGTTTCTTAGGAAATATACATGTGCTTTTCTACTGTAATCATCTATTAACGTCAAAAAGTATTTTGTCCCTCCAATGGATTCGTTTTCCATTGGCCCACAAAGGTCTGAATGCACTAATTGGAGGGTTTCGTTTGCTCGCTTTCCATCCTTGGGGAAAGGCAAACGGCTCTGTTTACCTTTTAAGCACGTCTCGCATGGATTGCGGTTCACTTTATTTAATCCGTAACCTGTTACCAGTCCCGCTTTCAATAGTTCCATGCTTCTTCGATTGAGGTGGCCAAGTCTACGGTGCCACAGCTGTCCGTTCTCTCCAATGTTGGAATTATCAGTTGCTGCTGCAAAGGCTGTTGCCGAAGGAGTGTCCAGCTTGTACATCTCATTAATTTCCGTCGCTGTTGCAATGAGGTTGCCCTCTTTATCAGTGATGCGGCATCTATTATCAGCGAAGATTACAATATAGCCTCTCTTAGTTAATTTATTAACAGATATTAAATTTGTCGCAAGGCCTTTGACATAGAGGACTTCTTCAGCCATTATAGTTTCCCTGTTATTATTTACTGACAGGTCTATCTTAACCTTACCCATTCCTGTGGCCTTTAGCTGGCTATTGTCGGCCACATTAACGTACTGCGTTGGAATCCTCTTGAACTCTTCAAACCAACCTTTGTTTGGTGACATGTGATTAGCAGCTGCCGAATCCAGGTACCAATCCTCTTCACTGGTCTGACTCGTTGAATAGCAGGCTATAAATGCCTTGTATCTACTTGAGTTGCTAGCTTCTGTTGTCCTTGGATTTTGACTGCTTTTTTCTTTCTTTGACCTGCAGAACTTGGCCAAGTGTCCAAATTTGTTGCAGTTGAAGCAACGTGGCAGACTTCGTTGACCTTGTGCGTCTTTCTGGAGGTACTTGCTGTACCTTTTGGTGTAAAGAGCTGATTCCAACTTGTGACCCGTGCTATCGTCTACTCGTACGTCCTGCAATAACTTTGTTTTTATCGCTTCGCCTGTTATGGGTGTACCGGAGCTCTCTAATCCCATAATCATTGGACGATACTCTTCGGGTAATCCAGCCAGGAGGAGTGCTCCGACCCACTCCTGTCCAACTTTAAATCCTAGGGCGTTGAGCTTTTGAGCTGTAGTGAATATGCTATTTACGTACTCTTCCGTTGAACTGCAGTTTTGTAGCTGAGTAGTTATCAGTGTTCTTAGTAGACCAATCTTCCTGGTCAAGCCGGAGTCTTCAAATGCTATCTTCAACTTCTCCCATACTTCCTTCGGAGTATTGGCATCTCGGACATGTGGGTAATTAATCGGGTCGATGGACAATATAATCTTCGCCTTGGCCCGTGTCATGTTCCTTTCCTTCGCGACTGCTTCCTCTGTGCCAAGAACGCAATCCCATAGATCCTCGTGTTCGAGATAAGATTGCATGGCAAATTTCCAGTCGTTGTAATCGTTTATGCCCTTTAGCTTGTCTATTGCCGGCAAATTAGCTGCGTTGGATGCCATTATCGGGCCTGTCGGAGCACGTGCCTTTATTTTGAGGTTAAGTCTTGTAACACCTTGAAATGTTTTCGGAGACTAGTTAAAAAAAAAATGTGCACGATACTTTTTTTTTTCTTTTAACGATTCAAACTGTTACACCTCTGGCAACCCTTTTTTTGCATTGCCTGGGCCCATAACCTGATGGGTTTGAATATTAAAAAAGAGAAGAACGGTACTCTACTTTTGAGTAAGGTGTATATTTATTCGATAGGTTAAGCAGGAAGTAAGGATGGGTGGCGTTACATGGTGCCTCGAAGCGGCAAGATTTGAACTCTAATCTCTAACAGAAGCTATTGAAATGATTTGTGCGGCACTGGGAGAGAACGCTATACCTTACAGAACATGTAAAAAATGGTACCAAAGGTTCAAAGCTGGAAATTTTTGTTTGGAAGACGACAATCGTTCAGGTGCCCCGAAAAAGTTCCATGACGGTGAGATAGAGGATTTGCTCAAAAAAAATCCGACCCAGATGCAACAAGAATTGGGAGAAAAATTGGGAGTCACCAGGCAAGCAATATCTATCCGCTTGAAACACTTAAGTAAGATTCAGAAATTAGGGCGATGGGTTCCTCATGAATTGAGCGAAATGAACAAAAAAACAGGCTCGATATTTCTGTTGCCTTGCTTTCACGGCAAAAAAAGAAAAGTTTTTTGCACAAAATTGTTACTGGCGACGAAAAATGGGTTCTGTATCACAATCCCAAGCGTCAAAAATCATGGGTTTGTCCCGGGGAACCGTCGCACAGTGGTTCATTTGGCCGAAAACCTGGCCAAAAAGCCAAAAATTTTCTTCGCGATTTTCAAAATTTAGCAATTGCGTTTTATTTGTAACATATCAGAGCATCGGTTTCCATTAATAAAAGTTTTTATTGAACAACGCTCTTAGAGATATGCAATGTCAAAGTTGGCACTTGAATAATGTAACGTATTCACGTCGAAATTCCGAATACGTTTTCAATGTGAAATAATAGTACAGTCAACTTTGTAAGTATTTGTAGCTATTCGTCATACTTTTAAATTATAAGTACCTTGGTTTCATTTTTTTATTTAATATTTTACAACTGCGATGGCACAGATTGCAAAACCCATACATTTTTTTCCTTTTGCAGAGGAAATAGTTGTGAAGTACGCAAAAGTACAACGCGAATTTTTTTTTAAATTAAACTTTGAAGCTTCCCGAAGAAGTCCCCGTTGTAAAATTTTGCGACTTTTTGCGATTCTACGAGATATTCTTATTTGTTTGTCGCACGCGCCATGCTCGGGGAAATACGTTTATGACATACTGCCAGGCTATCGTGCCTTGGACAAACGAATAATGCTAATCCTTCACTAAGGTTACCCTTGTAATTGACGAAACGCTATATTTATTTCGTTCGGGTTAAAAATCAAAATAATTTTAAGCAAGCTGGTGGCCTTTTGTTCCAAAGCAACAATAGATAGCCGCGATCACCTCGACCGCTTACCGTTATAAACCGAAAGATCTTTGACGTTTCGGCTGAAAATCTGTCTAGTTGCAGGTATGAGGGCTATATTTGTTTCTCACAATGTTCTATCAATCTCTTTCAGTCGAGATTTTTATTAAACAATGGTAAATTCGAAGATGGAATAGCTGTGATATGCTGGTATTAAGATACAGTGACTGTTGCAATAAATATCATTATAACTTTTGAAGGAAAAGGAATATCGGAATATATTTTTTTTTAAATTAAACTTTAAAGCTTCCCGAAGAAGTCCCCGTTGTAAAATTTTGCGACTTTTCGCAATTGTACGCGATATTCTTATTTGTTTGTCGCACGCGCCATGCTCGGAGAAGTGCATTTATGACATAGAGCTGGGCTATCGTGCTTTACCTAATGAATACTGCTAATCCTTCTCTAAGATCAACCTGGCAATTAACGAAATAATATGTTTATTTCATGGGGTTAAAAATGAGAATGAGTTTAAACAAGCTGGTGGCCTATTGTTTCGAGGCAACTATAAATAGCCGCGGCTACCTCGACCGCTTACCGTCATAAACTGAAAGATCTTTGACGATTCTAATGAAAATCTGGCTAGTTGCAGGTATGAGGGAAATATTTGTTCCTTACAATGTTTCATCTTTCTCCTTCGACCGAAATTTTTATTAAACAAAGAGAAATTCGGAGATGGAACAGCAATGACATGCTTGTATTAAGATACAGCGGCTGCTGCAGTAAATATCATTAAAACTGCAGAAGTCCATGGAATAACATAATATATTTTTTTTTAAATTAAACTTTGAAGCTTCCCGAAGAAGACCTCGTTGAGTTTTCTTGCGACTTTTTGCGATTCTTCGAGTTATTGTTATTTGTTTGTCGCGCGCGCCATGCTTCGGGAAGTGCATTTATGACATAGGGCCGGGCTATCATAAGACTATTGATTTTCCTGCCGATCCGACAATTTTTCGATACTCGCACCTGCCATATTAGAGCCGCCATTTTGTTTTTGGAAATTCTGAGTTCGGATTCTTAATCAGCGACCGGAAAATCATAAGACTACCGATTTTCATGCCGATCCGACAATTTTTCGATACTCGCACCCGCCATATTAGAGCCGCCATTTTGTTTTTGGAAATTCTGAGTTCGGATTCTTAATCAGCGACCGGAAAAACATAAGACTACTGATTTTCATGCCGGTCCGACAATTTTTCAATACTCGCATCCGCCATATTGAAGCCGCCATTTTGTTTTTCGAAATTTTGAGTTCAGATTCTTAATCAGCGACCCAAATAATACTAATACACCAATTTTCAGCTAAATTGAAAAACTCCTTGAGTTTTGGCCAGGTTTTCGGCCAAATGAACCACTGTGCGTCGGCTTCCGTGACAAAACCGAATTTGCATTACAAAAAAGTTTTACTGTCTGTGTGGTGGGATTTCCATGGAATCATTCACTCTGAATTGCTTCCACTTGGAAGGACAATAACTGCGGAGTACTACCAAAATCAATTAATGTGTTTATACGATCAGCTCAAGCAGAAACGACCGTTTACTGGCCAAGGGACAAGACAAGTGATTTTGCAGCACGACAATGCTCGTCCACACGTAGCCAAAGGAACGATGGACATTATTAACGCATTGTGATGGGAAGTCCTGCCACATGCGGCATACTCTCCAGACTTGGCCCCATCAGATTATCATCTTTTTCGGAGTTTGCAACATCAATTGTTAGGGCAGCACTTCAGAACAGAAGAAGACGTCAGAAAAAGTATTGAGGACTTTATAACCAGCAAGCAGCCGGCATTTTTCAGGGATGGGATTTATAATTTACCCACCAGGTGGGAAAAGGTTACAGAACATGAGGGTGAATATTTTGAGACGTAATCTTGTACCGAATTTATATAATAAAATCTTGAGTTTGAAAAAAAAGGGGAAAGAACTTATTTGCACACCTAATAAATAAGTAAATTCAATAGTAATGTTTCAAACTTTTATATTTAATAACAATACATATAAAGTGGTATATCTAAATAAATAAAATCTTCTAATTATTGTTATTATTATTATCATCAATAATAGAAACCACGATATTATACTAATAGTTTTTAACAAATTTAAACAATTTTAAATAGTTTATATTTGTTTAGATCGAGATGTACTGAGATCTATACTATTTTTCTTCAGTAGTTTCAGCTTTGATTTTATCAATTTTTATTTTTTTAGGCACATTGTACAACTTGCCTTCCAGGATTTTCATTTCTTCAGCTATTTTAGCTTCTATTTCTTTTTCCATTTGTTTCTTTTTTTCTAGTAATGTCTTCATTTGTTGTGACATTTTTTTCTTTCATTCTTGAAGTAATTTCCTTTTAACTTTTTCTCCCTCTTCTTCATCTTTTTTTTTTCTTTTTCAAGGTGTATTTTGAGCCAATCCTCAGAAGTTGCTACCACTGGTAATTTTACTTTTTCTTTCCTATTTTTGGTCAATTTCTCTTTCTTCTTTTTGGGCAAGTATTTAATTGGAAGAGTGAAAATCTTTTCGGAGGTTTCTTTTTTAACATTTAAATTTGAAATATCGACGTTAGTGTCAGCTTGACAATTTTTATCCTGGCATGTACTATTATTATTATTATTATTATTATTTATCGCTATTCCTTTGAGTTCATTATCATCGTTTGGAACATTGCATTGTGATATATTGCAGACAGGATAATTTTCTTTGTTATCTATTGGTAGAATTGCACCATTTTCTTCCGTAACATAATTACTAATGTTAGCTGCAGCTGGTGATTGTGGATCCTTACTATTACTATTGACATTGCAGAGCGCTTCATTTGAAGCTGGAGATAGTATTTTTATCAAATTATTTGAAATGTCACTGCTGATTATTTCTGCATTATCTAATATTTGTAATATTGCTACATTCTCAGCTGAACTTGAATCTTCAGTATTAGAAATTTCAGGTACCTCAATGACTGCTGATACTTGTTCATTCTCAACATTATAAATAGATAAATCTTCAAAGCTGACGCAAATATTAGATGCTGATGATCTCGGTTCAATAATGAATGAATGATCCATTTTGGGTACTTTACCTTACTCCTTCTCTCGGCGTTCGCACGCTGCTGATTTCCGCACGGCGGTAACACATGTGTAAGGATTTTACTGTATTTTTGTATTCGACTCTAACTTTTACGAAACTAAGTACTGTAATAATTGACTTGCAATACGTAGGAAGCTTTAAATTTTATTGTGTAATAGGAACCTGAGGCAGCCATCTCTTAATGACGTGTTTACTCACAATTCTTACACCAGCACCGCTGTCAATTTCAAAACGCATAGGCCTACCTTCTATTTTCAGTGTAACAAAGTATTTGTCCCTGTACTCCAAATGCTCTGTCTGCATCCATAATATATCGCTTAACTGCTTCGCTGTCCCTTGAATCTTTCGCATGTAGACCTTCCGCAAATGGCCTTTTATTCCGCAATTTCCGCAGATTACATCTTTGTTCAATGTACATTTTTTCGCAAAATGTTTCCCTCCGCATCTAAAACAGGAGACATTATGAGTGTTTGGTTTAGAGCGTAAGTTTGTATAACGCTTTTGCTTGGATGATGTATGTGTTCTTGCATCTGTTTCCGACTTCTGTTTCTGGTCCTGCCGATTACTTTTATTAGCAGCCTCCTTTATAGACACGTAATCGATTGAGGTTGTACCTGCGTGTATTTGGTTTGTGTCCTTTTCCGTTAACTCCATTGAGATTGCCGTTTCCACGGCTTTCTCAAAAGATAAGTCCTTGATCTCAAGTAGACGGGACTGTGTGCGCTTACTGCTCAGACCAAAAACCAATTGGTTTCTGAGCGCCGTTTTAAGGTACTCACCGAATGTACAATGGATACTCAGTTTGTGCAACGCTGCCACAAACTGTTGCACGGTTTCACCCTCCAGTTGCCTCCGTTGGTGCAAACGAAAATTTTCTGCAACTTCCAGGGGTACCGGCGCGTAAAATTTCTCTAATTTCTCGGTGAGCTCCTTGTACGTTTTTTGCAAGGGTCGGCCGGTGACAATCTGTCGCACAAAACGTCGAACAATTTCGTTCCAATGAAATGTAATAGGTATGCCACCGTTTTCTCCTCGGGTACGTCGAACACCGCAACGGCTCCTTCAAAACGCATCAGCCAGCGCTTCCAATTCGTATTAGGCGAATCGAACATGTTGATAGCGATGTTCCCGTAATGTTTAGCTTCCGCCATTTTTTGTAAAAAATCCGTGCGGAATAGTATATTCTTTTGAAAATTTCTGTCGTATTTGACGTCAACGTATTTATAGTACCCTGTGCAACACTGGCCGGATCCCTCGTATGATGGCTATTGTAGGTAGCCACGTGCTTCGTACCTTTTTCTTTTTCCCCGGGTCTTTATTTCTCAAGAGGAAAGAAATAATCCCGTGGATCCCATCCTCGTCGCCAATCTGTTGTGTACTTAACAAAACCTAGCCCACCAAGGGCGAGATGCACTTTATTATACACCAATACCTCACTTTGCGTCGGGGTTACGTTCCAAAAAAACACGACGTAAAGTGAATTAAGATTTTCTATAGCAAACCATGTAAAGATCGAAGATAGGTTCCAGGGTTACGAAAATACTACTTTTTAAAAGCAGCGCCCTTTCCACTCATTTGGCTAAAAAAATTACAAGTGTATGTAAAAAACCAATATAACTCTGCCAATAAATAAATTGGAAAAATATTTACCTTTTTTGTAACCAGAAACAACACATAAAAATTTATAAAAATTTATTATTCTCTTTTAAAAAAAGCACAACACACTAATTGAAACGTTACAAAAAGCACAACACACTATATAATTGAAACCGAACTCTAAAATTAGCAAAACAAAGTGAAAATAAAACTGTATTAACCCTTTGCGCTCGAGGCCGTTTTCGCTCGGGCGAACCAGTAACTCGAGAGCAGTTAGCCGCTCCCACTTATTTCATGAGTTCTTTACAGTTAACTTAAAATGATTTCAGACACAATAAAACACTTTAAACTTATATATTTTAACATTATACATATTTTTATAGTTTAATGAAAGATATTTGTTAAACATTACGTTCTATATTTTTGTTTTGTATGATATTTTAAAAAACAATCTCCAACGTGCATTCTTGGCTTTTCGGGGCAAGTTTTTGTTGTGAAGTATAGCAGTGATTCACATGCGTCACGCTTTTTGTAATAATAAAGCGTGACACCCAGTATTCGTTGGTGACTTAACCACCTCAACGTAATAGTCGCGAGATCCTTGTTAATGGTGTGAAGTATAACATTGCTTCACATGTCTCACGCTCTGAGCTTAATGCAGGGGGCAGTGATGCCAGGACGTGGGATTTTCTCCCACGTGGGAGTCTTCGTGCGCATGCGCATGCGACGTCACAGCTCGACAGCGGTTATTTCCATGGACGTATTTAGTAAAATGTCCTCTTCCTGTAATTTCTACCGTATTTCAATTGTCACAGGGGTCTAACGATACCGCATATTCGAGTGAAGTATATACGTTACTGAGAATTGGGTAGCGCGCACGGGTGGGAAAAATCCCACGTCCTGGCATCACTGGCAGGGGGAAGAAACTCTTATACGAAGTCGTAGATCAGTTCAATTTAGTCCGGGTTCACCACTAGATGGCGTTACGTACGTAACGTACGCTTCGGGCCATCCGTGAGGCGCGCGTAGGCGCAAAGGGTATAGCAGGATAAGGTGGTCAAAAGTGCCCTTGAACCGATTTCAATGGGGGTAGTCTCATTCGATAGATAATGCTCGGCGATCATTGTGTACCAAATTTTAACTCTTTATCTTGATCGGAAGGGTAGTTATGGGGAAAATTAAAAAAACAGGTTTTTTGCCCTTTTCCCCCATTTATTGAGGTGTAAAAAATTCGAAAAAATTCTGGCATATTCTACACGGTACCGGACATGTTGGAGAATTCTTTCAGATTTTTCCGTCGAAGTACCTAAGCGTGAAAAATGGGCAAAGTAAAAAAAAACGGAAAAAAGAAGATTTCGTATCGAAATCTTCGAGGTACAACTTTTTGTTTTATATAGTAACAATCTAACACCTACGATTGTTATCCCCAATTTTTTTCAGATTTTTAAACCACCTGCGTCATTATGAAAAAAATCGAAAACCGATTTTCGGGACGTATTTTGATCTAAAACGCAAGAAGTAATTGTTATTTTTCCATTATTTTCATAGAGTATGTTCATTTTGTGGTTTTTAATGTTTTACCATTACAGATAATTTCATAACAATAAAAGGAATTGAGATAACTCACTTATCTGTAAACTATGTGTTACATTATGTACCATAATTTTGAACGTTCTTTCAACAGCAGCAGTGGCGACGCGTCTAGAATGTCTGCTCTGGAACCGCTATGAACTTTTTGTCGCGGGTTCGCGTCCCGGAAGGTATATTTTTTTTTCTTTTTTTTTAATCTGTAAACGCATAAAAATAATCAATAATCATTTTTAACAGTTATTGCGATAATCCTAAATGCATAAAAAATGTATATCGTATAGAAAATAGTTTTAGAGCATATCTGTTGTTTTGCCGGCTCTCTCTAGCAATATGTTATCCCATGGTTACGGATATTTTTGAACATTTAAATTACGGAAATGTTAACTTATTATGGTATATAAAAATGTATATTCGGCACTAAAGGAACGGAGTTTATACCTTGACAAATTCCTGCCGAAGTTATGTTGAATGAAAACAAAAGTTCCTTTCTTTTGGTAGATTATTATTTTTCGCCATAAGTACTAGTTTGTTATATGTTCCGAAATCATATAGAATAAATAATACGTTTGAGGGCCATAACTGTACAATAGATACATTCGTTAAAATTGCTTTATCGTTATACCTATACGAATTTACTTCTTAAGCTTTTAGATATCTTACTGATGAGCATTTGTATCGCTTTCAAAATACCTTTAAGAAATAGAGGCATATAATTTAGTTTGCAGGACTTTATTATTTTATTGCGCCTGCTCCAATATCACACGAACCCTTCCTGTCCGTAAGCCTTCACCAATGACGTGCTGGCATTGAATGTTTGGCGCAGGTACTAAGCTAATCCCCTATAGGTATTTATGTTATATTGGTCAATTCACTGTTAAATGGTTTCTGTCTCTACCTAGTCACATGGAACTGTACATACTTAAAAAAGTACAAATATTCATAAATGGTAACATACCCAGCATTAAATCGGTTTGACACATTCGAGACAATAGCGGAGACCCAACCATAAACTGTCTTCCCTACGCTCATTTCAGAATTAACAAATTAAAAATGGCAATATAATACAAACCAATAGAAATTCATATTTTCCAAGTTTCGAGCATATCCCCTCCATGTCAACGATTCTTCTTTGAATATAAGGGAAAGAAACATGCAAGTAAAGTAATCATTACGTGCATATACTCTGTTAGTGCAAGTGTTGTGATCTTTGGTGCCGAATATACATTTTTATATACCATAATAAGTTAACATTTCCGTAATTTAAATGTTTAAAAATATCCGTAACCATGGGATAACATATTGCTAGAGAGAGCCGGCAAAACAACAGATATGCTCTAAAACTATTTTCTATACGATATACATTTTTTATGCATTTAGGATTATCGCAATAGCTGTTAAAAATGATTATTGATTATTTTTATGCGTTTACAGATTAAAAAAAAAGAAAAAAAAAATATACCTTCCGGGACGCGAACCCACGACAAAAAGTTCATAGCGGTTCCAGAGCAGACACTCTAGACGCGTCGCCACTGCTGCTGTTGAAAGAACGTTCAAAATTATGGTACATAATGTAACACATAGTTTACAGATAAGTGAGTTATCTCAATTCCTTTTATTGTTATGAAATTATCTGTAATGGTAAAACATTAAAAACCACAAAATGAACATAGTCTATGAAAATAATGGAAAAATAACAATTACTTCTTGCGTTTTAAATCAAAATACGTCCCGAAAATCGGTTTTCGATTTTTTTCATAATGACGCAGGTGGTTTAAAAATCTGAAAAAAATTGGGGATAACAATCGTAGGTGTTAGATTGTTACTATATAAAACAAAAAGTTGTACCTCGAAGATTTCGATACGAAATCTTCTTTTTTCCGTTTTTTTTTACTTTGCCCATTTTTCACGCTTAGGTACTTCGACGGAAAAATCTGAAAGAATTCTCCAACATGTCCGGTACCGTGTAGAATATGCCAGAATTTTTTCGGATTTGTTACACCTCAATAAATGGGGGAAAAGGGCCAAAAACCTGTTTTTAAAATTTTCCCCATAACTACCCTTCCGATCGAGATAAAGGGTTAAAATTTGGTACACAATGATCGCCGAGCATTATCTATCGAATGAGACTACCCCCATTGAAATCGGTTCAAGGGCACTTTTGACCACCTTATCCTGCTATACCCTTTGAAATCAAATTGCAGCTAGGTCAAACAAATGAAGAACGAAAAACATCTGGCGACCACTTGGACCACTTGTGACCACGTGCAATTGCTGTTGCGGCTTGGAATCGCAGAAAAAAACGAGTTTTTCGAATTTTTCACAAATTCGAATTATTTTTTCATTTTAAATACTTCAATAATCGAATATATATTGTTCTAATAGTGCTCTCAATTTGAAATTATCAAATTGATTGGGCACTATTTCAACAACATTTTTCGTTTTGTTTATTACTTTGTTGATTTTGTTAATTTGCTCTCTTAATTTACTTTTATTTTATAGTTCACGAAGATGCGGAAGCTGTGCTGTGTACCTGGATGTGGTACTGGTGCAGAAACACCCGGACATAAATTCCCGAAGGCTGTAGCAACATCCGAACAATGGGCGAAAACAATAAGGAATTTTCCTTTATTGGACATAACAGCTGCAGCAAGGCAACAGTTTAAAGTGTGCTACAAGCACTTTCCTCAAAGTGCATACAGATTTGGGTGCAACAGGAGATTGCTACCTGATGCAATTCCATCTTTAAATCTTCCAACTGGAATGGACAACGACAGTATGGAAGAGAGAAATATTGAGGAAAGTGCTGAAGTGGCACACTTCAATATTGAACAAGAAGAAATAAGAGGTAAGAATTAAAACCAAATATAAAAAGAAATGTAATACATTATACGCAGTTTCTATATACAGTACATGCTTGTATTTTTTCAGAAACAGAAGTACATCCACATGAAGAAGAAGAAATGGAAATGGTTGCAAGTGTACCATGCATCATACTGGAAGATGCAAAGAATGTAGCGCAAACTTCAAGTAACCCAGACAGAATGGAATATTGCAGCAATACTGCAGCAATATTGCCGTGCAACATTAAACGTTGCAGGGAATATTGCCGCAACATTGCTGCAATATTCCTATGTCCGCCTCTTTGTAGCTTGCAGGAATATTGCAGCAATATTGCGAACGTTGCAGGAATATTGCGAACGTTGCGGGAATATTGCAGGAATATTGCGAACGTTGCAGGAATATTGCAGGAATATTGTGAACGTTGCGGGAATATTGCAGGAATATTGCGAACGTTGCAGGAATATTGCAGGAATATTGCGAACGTTGCAGGAATATTGCGAACGTTGCGGGAATATTGCAGGAATATTGCGAACGTTGCAGGAATATTGCGAACGTTGCGGGAATATTGCGAACGTTGTAGCAATATTGCTGGAATATTGGTTGGATGAACAAACATTTATTTGTGATAATTGCATTTATTCAATAGAAAAAAAAAACATTTTGAATTTAAAAAAAAACGAAGTAATATTGATTTGTTACTGAGTTTACGCTTGATGTTAATAATTATATTATCTTGTTTATTTGTTCCGAATTGCCATCGGTGTCACCGGATAACTAGATGTTCTTGAATTCTCGAACGATTTATTCTAGTTTTGGACTGGGGAAGCCACTTTGCAATGGGATTTTTTTCTTACCTTATACTCCTACTTTTTTACCCACGATGGGATTCGAACCCTAGTCTTTTCCGTGCGAACCCAGAACGTTGCCGCTACGCTACGGCAGCTCTTGATGTTACGTTCTACAGTTCCACTTAAGTATGGCAATGAAACTTTAATTGTAAATATCTTAAAAACCATTGAGTGTTTGCCCCTATAATGGGGTATATTCATCAATGTTGAGCATACATTTCAATGTTGCCATTGCAATGTTCCCGCGGCAATATTGCCACTGCAATGTTGCTGCAATATTCCAGTCTGCCTGGGTAATTATGGTGAAAATCACGGTACACGGTCCACTTAAACATTGAATAACTAAAAAGTACCGAAAAGTACCTGGCTGAAACTTCGCAGGTATATTCCTTAGACTATGTAGAAGTAATTAACGCAAAGATTTTGTGCGTATATCTGTGCAATTCTTTGTTATAGCTGTTGAATGTTTGCTGGACAGTCCGCCTATCGAAAAAGGCTTTTGTAGGATCTTGTTCATTAAATATCTTTTTAATATAAAGTCCAATAAGAAAATGTCTTATACAAAAGTTTCTTTATTTTTCCTATACAATGAACGTCTATAAAAAAATCGACCGATTTTTGTATAAAACATTAAGTTGATCTTTAAATAACATTGAAGAAATATAAAAAAAAAAAATAGTATAACACCAATATTCTTTCCACGATATTATGAAATTTTTGTATAAAACATTTTTCTCTGAAATGAACGGTTGTCGAGTTATTATTTTTTTCCACCTAGATGGTCGATTCGTTCCACTGTGCAATGTTGCGGCAATATTGCGGCAATGTTGCAGCAATGTTGCAGCAATGTTGTGGCAATATTGCGGCAATGTTGCGGCAATGTTGCGCTGCAATATTGCCACTGCAATGTTGCAGCAATGTTGCGGCAATGTTCCGCTGCAATATTGCCACTGCAATGTTGCAGCAACATTGCTGCAATGTTGCCAATATTGTGCAAGATTCGCAATATTGCTGCAATATTGCTGCAATATTTCAGTCTGTCTGGGAAGTATAATGATTAGAAATATAATATAACTGTTAAAATGAAATCGTTATAAATTTAATTTTTAACTTTGTTTTACAGATAGGCCATTAAACAGACGGCCCCAAGCCCGTTTGAGAAAGGAGGAGGGTTTGATAAAATAATTGATATGATGTTTTAGGATAACTAGTTGTAAGTAAATATGTAGTAAAAAAATGTAACTCTTTGCCTTTAATAAATTAAGAAAAAAATGAATTTAAGATTATACCTTTCACCTCACTATTATACGAGTATACTGCGCTCCGTTTCATCATTGTGAAATTAAAGAGTTTCAGAAATTTCACAATGGCGAACTGAGTGGAGTATACTCATTATACTTCTCCATAATTCTAAAGCTTGAAAGCAGTACTATATATATATAGTACTGCTTTCGAGCTTTATATATATATAAGCATAGTATGCTATATATATAACTATTAGTTCCGGGTCCCCGGATAGATGGCAGCACATCTGCGGTCTAAATTTTTAACATAGGAGTTTACACCCCCTGGCTTAATGGCTGACCAAAAGAGAACAGCTCCTACGCAAGGTCCGTTGATTGAGGGGAACAGCGACGAAGTAAGGTCTTTGCACGGGCGGCCATCTTTGGGTTTTGACCGTTGGTGGGAGAAAAAAGAATGAAGGGGACAGTTGAATTCTAAGCGTGGCATCGTAGGTCAGTTTAAGAATAAAAAGTGGAAGTGTATTACATAGTTGTGGATCAATAATAATTAATGAATAATTAAAAATGGTTATCTGCCATGTATTAAACTGTCAGAGTAATTTGTGGCGTAATTGTTGATCACAACTAGTGTGTCATATTTAATTTTATGTTTAATGTTATATTTGTTATATGTTACATTTATTTTATAAATTTATACTAAATATACTAATATTAAATTTATATTAAATAAACAAAATTTATCTCGAACAATTATATAAAATATTCAATAGCTTATGATCCTCCGTAATCTCTCTACTTACTCATAACCTCACTCATCGAAGCTGGTTTTTGAGTCCGCCATGTTTGGGTTTCGGGCGTGAGACGAGTGCAAAGACCTTACTTCGTCACTGTTCCCCTCAATCAACGGACCTTGGCTCCTACGTATTGCCGTTCAAACCAAGAAAAAATATGAGGCACAAAAAATCCCCAGCCCGGCCGCACGCGTCGCCAGTCGCGCCGACACAAAAATCACGGCCTCCAAGTGGTGGATTTCGTGAGCGATGTAACAGCAAGTGTTACAATCAGGCCCGTGAAACTCTTATGGGACAACTCGGTCGTCGATTCGCAGCGCCACCTGTTATCCGGGGATAAGAACTAACCCTGTATCTTCGATCATATTCTATGGCCAACATGGCAACGATGATGGCGCAAATTACGAAATATAATAAATTATAAAGAACATTAAAAAAATAAAGGTTTTGTGTAATCCCTTCTGTTCCTAGTTCCCATCTAAACGTAGTTTAGCGTAAAAAATGCAGGGAAACGCGTGAAATTTACTCTTCCTCTACTTTTACTCTATCATTACTCTTGTTTTACTCTCGCCTCACTGTGGCCTATTCTAGCTATTAGTTTGCTTAATTTTACTCGATTCTACTTGACCTGACCCTTATTGCATTATTACACCACATATTGGCTTCATTTTTCGTTATATTCTTACTTTACTCCGGCATTACTCTTGCCTTACTCCCGACTTACTCCCGCCCGATTCAGCCCTATTCTAACAGTTATTTTACTTGTTTTCAATTGATTTTAGTCCACTGTACCATTATTTCGTCGTTATGTTTCATATTAACTGTGTTTTTAGTGTATTTCACTTTTACTCCCGCCTTACTCTTGCCTTACTCTCGATTTACTCCCGACTTACTCCCGCTCGATTCAGCCCTATTCTAACAGTTATTTTACTTGTTTTCAATTGATTTTAGTCCACTTTACCATTATTTCGTCGTTATATTTCATATTAACTGTGTTTTTAGTGTATTACAGCTTTACTCCCGCTTTACTCTCGATTTACTCCCGACTTACTCCCGCTCGATTTAGCCCTATTCTAACAATTATTTTACTTGTTTTCAATTGATTTTAGTCCACTGTACCATTATTTCGTCGTTATGTTTCATATTAACTGTGTTTTTAGTGTATTTCACTTTTACTCCCGCCTTACTCTTGCCTTACTCTCGATTTACTCCCGACTTACTCCCGCTCGATTCAGCCCTATTCTAACAGTTATTTTACTTGTTTTCAATTGATTTTAGTCCACTTTACCATTATTTCGTCGTTATATTTCATATTAACTGTGTTTTTAGTGTATTACAGCTTTACTCCCGCTTTACTCTTGCCTTACTCTCGATTTACTCCCGACTTACTCCCGCTCGATTCAGCCCTATTCTAACAGTTATTTTACTTGTTTTCAATTGATTTTAGTCCACTTTACCATTATTTCGTCGTTATATTTCATATTAACTGTGTTTTTAGTGTATTACAGCTTTACTCCCGCTTTACTCTCAATTTACTCCCGACTTACTCCCGCTCGATTTAGCCCTATTCTAACAGTTATTTTACTTGTTTTCAATTGATTTTAGTCCACTGTACCATTATTTCGTCGTTATGTTTCATATTAACTGTGTTTTTAGTGTATTTCACTTCTACTCCCGCCTTACTCTTGCCTTACTCTCGATTTACTCCCGACTTACTCCCGCTCGATTCAGCCCTATTCTAACAGTTATTTTACTTGTTTTCAATTGATTTTAGTCCACTTTACCATTATTTCGTCGTTATATTTCATATTAACTGTGTTTTTAGTGTATTACAGCTTTACTCCCGCTTTACTCTCGATTTACTCCCGACTTACTCCCGCTCGATTTAGCCCTATTCTAACAATTATTTTACTTGTTTTCAATTGATTTTAGTCCACTTTACCATTATTTCGTCGTTATATTTCATATTAACTGTGTTTTTAGTGTATTACAGCTTTACTCCCGCTTTACTCTCGATTTACTCCCGACTTACTCCCGCTCGATTTAGCCCTATTCTAACAGTTATTTTACTTGTTTTCAATTGATTTTAGTCCACTGTACCATTATTTCGTCGTTATGTTTCATATTAACTGTGTTTTTAGTGTATTTCACTTTTACTCCCGCCTTACTCTTGCCTTACTCTCGATTTACTCCCGACTTACTCCCGCTCGATTCAGCCCTATTCTAACAGTTATTTTACTTGTTTTCAATTGATTTTAGTCCACTTTACCATTATTTCGTCGTTATATTTCATATTAACAGTGTTTTTAGTGTATTACAGCTTTACTCCCGCTTTACTCTCGATTTACTCCCGACTTACTCCCGCTCGATTTAGCCCTATTCTAACAGTTATTTTACTTGTTTTCAATTGATTTTAGTCCACTGTACCATTATTTCGTCGTTATGTTTCATATTAACTGTGTTTTTAGTGTATTTCACTTTTACTCCCGCCTTACTCTTGCCTTACTCTCGATTTACTCCCGACTTACTCCCGCTCGATTCAGCCCTATTCTAACAGTTATTTTACTTATTTTCAATTGATTTTAGTCCACTTTACCATTACTTCGTCGTTATATTTCATATTAACTGTGTTTTTAGTGTATTTCAGCTTTACTCCCGATTTACTCCCGCTCTATTATTATATTCGGTGCACTGCGCTCTGGTGTGCCTATTGTGTCTCTTACTGAATTCCATTATCACTATACTTTTGCTTTACCCTTGTGTTACTGTGACTTTATTGCTTTATTAAGCCCGCACCCGTACACCGACCGCACTCATGGTCTATTCTTCCTTTACCGTCCTTGCATCGTTACCTGCGTTTTATGTCGACCTGCCGTTAGTATTGGATTACCTAAAACAACTATCACCATTTTTTTGCACAAAACTGAGCATAGTGTTACCGTTACTCTACTACTTTACTGTTCCCACATTGTTGCACATAATTTAATCACCATTTACTGTTGCGCGTCTTACTCTTGCCGTATTCTGGCTATAATTTTATTTTTCATTTATGGTAAGGGCAGTACCGCTTGCTAGGATTTCAGTTTGTACATTGCAACTCGCTAGTCCCTGTTCATTTGAGGTAATTTTTTGTACTGTAACCATTTACATGATCTCTTTTTAATTTCCTTTTGAACATCGAATTCCTTAGTAACAACTGTTCCACCTCCGAATTTCCCTTTGTTTAATAAAAATTTCGGTCGAAGGAGAAAGATGAAACATTGTAAGGAACAAATATTTCCCTCATACCTGCAACTAGCCAGATTTTCATTAGAGTCGTCAAAGATCTTTCGGTTTATGACGGTAAGCGGTCGAGGTAGCCGCGGCTATCTATAGTTGCCTCGAAACAATAGGCCACCAGCTTGTTTAAACTTATTCCGATTTTTAACCCCATGAAATAGACATATTATTTCGTTAATTGCCAGGTTGATCTTAGAGAAGGATTAGCAGTATTCATTATTTAAAGCACGATAGCCCGGCTCTATGTCATACATGCACTTCCCCGAGCATGGCGCGTGCAACAAACAAATAAGTATATCGCGTACAATTGCAAAAAGTCGCAAAATTTTACAACGGGGACTTCTTCGGGAAGCTTCAAAGTTTAATTAAAAAAAAAATATTCTGATATTCCTTTTCCTTCAAAAGTTATAATGATATTTATTACAACAGTCACTGTATCTTAATACCAGCATATCACAGCTATGCCATCTTCGAATTTTCCATTGTTTAATAAAAATCTCGACTGTAAGTTATTGATAGAACATTGTGAGAAACAAATATAGCCCTCATACCTGCAACTAGCCAGATTTTCATTAGAGTCGTCAAAGATCTTTCGGTTTATGACGGTAAGCGGTCGAGGTGATCGCGGCTATCTATTGTTGTTTTGGAACAAAAGGCCACCAGCTTGCTTAAAATTATTTTGATTTTTAACCTGAACGAAATAAATATAGCGTTTCGTTAATTACAAGGGTAACCTTATTCAAGGATTAGCCTTATTCATTTTTCCAAGGCACGATAGCTTGGCCGTATGTCATAAACGTATTTCTCCGAGCATGGCGCGTGCGACAAACAAATAAGAATATCTCGTATAATCGCGAAAAGTCGCAAAATTTTACAACGGGGACTTCTACGGGAAGCTTCAAAGTTTAATTTTAAAAAAAAGTCTCGTTGTACTTTTGCGTACTTCAAAACTATTTCCTCTGCAAAAGGAAAAAAAATGTATGGCTTTAGCAATCTGTGCCATCGTAGTTGTAAAATATTAAATAAAAAAATGAAACCAAGGTACTTATAATTTAAAAGTATGACGAATAGCAACAAATACTTGCTACTCATACTCATTGTCTCTTTAAAACTTTCGTCTCGAAGCTACTTCTGCTTTATAACACAGTGGTAGGGTTACGTATCTACGCAGTCTACGCAGGCGCAATCAACTGCAGTAGGTCGATGGGGCACATAACCTCACATAACCTGAACAGAAGATACTCGAATAATTAGGTATGTTTTCTGCCTACTCAGCTTTCCGTAGAGTATCAGTACGAATTTGTTCTTAAGACGTTCTTAAGATATTGACGAAATTAATCTTCTAACGCGTATTGTTACAGATCCCACATGTGGCATCCATACAGATTGGTAATGTGCTTCCGAGGATGCGGATCATCAACAAAAAAGGTAATATAAATCCAAATCATTCATACTGTTCTTTATACCAATACTTTTTTTACTGTGTTCTAATTTGTTTACTGTCTTTTGTTTCAGATAGCAATATGGATCAAGAAGAAGTGTTATAAACAGTTCAGTGCAGTGTAAAAGTTACAACAATCGTAAATTAGTGTTAGTAGATGTATTTGTAAGTGTATATGCAAATCTAACGAAAATAAATCAATGTACATATATATTTTGCGTATTTTTGTTTAACACCTAAATAAGAAAAAAATAACTGTACGTTTAGAGGAACCGCCTATATTTGAAAGCCGCCGCCCTTGCCCCGTTGCCCTATTTAGTTCTATGATTGTGCTGCAGGTGCCGCTAGTTGCGCTGTAGTTCTTATCCCAGGATAACAGGCGGCGCTGCGGCAACGGCGACCAAAAGTTTTACATTGAGTTGCACAGCCCTGGTTACAATAATACACAGTTTGTCGCCTTTCGCCAGGCCTGGCTCGTTGGGAACAAACCTTACAATCCCTTTTTTCTCCAATCATAATAACATGCAGCTTGCCATTTAGTCGGATGCCTTCAAAACTGCTCTGCGTAGTAAAAGCTGTGCTAGGTTGTTTTTACCGGAAATCTCCTCTCAATTGATCAATAAAAGTTTTCAAGTATTGCAGGTGACTAAGCGGCCGTTCGTTTCTTTGCTTCTTTTCTGATTTATAGAGAATATATGAATTGATAGAGCAGATCTCTAAACCCCCAAAAAATAGCTTTCGCCACCATTTTACGGATTTTCTCAAAAAGCAGTAAGTAGAGGCCAATTGGTCAGCCCGATCAACACCGCTCATATATTTAATGTAATTAACAATAACGTTGGGCTTTTTTACATTAACTTCAACATCGCCCCGTAAAATCCTTTTCATGGGAGTTATTCCCGCATTTTTCTAAGTGGTCAAAGCCGTCACGATCCCCTTGTCCTTCCATGCAACAACTAAAGTATTACCTTTGCGATATGCAACTGTGGATTTATTTTGGAATTTTGGTTTTCTTATGTCACATGGCAGATGTTTCCTATTTGTCAGGATCAAAATGTTCCCAGTATTTAGGTTGACGAAATATGGTTAAATTTTTAAATTTTTATTCACTCTACATGTTTCGACATCTTACGATGTCCTCTTCAGGAGTTTCTACAAATAATTAGGCTTATAATAATTGTGTCAATGCATATGTGTGTCTATGATATAACGGTTTCGAAATGAACAAAAAGAGAGAATTTTATAGTGTTTTTTGGTTTACCTGTGTTATGTGTAGTTTATTTTATCGCGAAACATATGTGTTTCCATAGTTTTTCGGGTTTTATTCTAAGTCTAGATGTGAATTTGAAAAAATTTTTGTCTTCTACATACTCGGTCTTAATATCGAGTTGCTGTGAAGAAGAACCTCTTTCTGTAACTGGCGATGTTCGTTACGATTTGTATTTCCCGTAATGGAGGTGGTGGGGGAGTTTTTTTGTTCTCAGGTGTCGTGAGATTTCGTATATTTTCGCAGTTTCGCTTCGGGGCACTTCGGTCTCTATCGTTTAATTTCGCTATTGCCTTCGTACCTCGTTATGTAGTGTATGTGTAGTGATGGTTGGTGTGTGCGTATGCGCGCGTTCTTTCCTGATTTATGAAATTCTAATTCGTTCTCTGTTTTCTATATGTTAGTGGAATTTGATGGTTTTTCCTAGACTATTGTTACAACAGAGTCTGAACTTGAATTTTGGATGGTGTGGTTGTTATTTTCCGAGCTTAAGTTATTATTGTTGATCACTGGTAAATAAATATTGCTTAGATTTTGCGTGTCTGTTCCGAGGTTTACTGTGTTGTGGCTGTGTATGTGTATCATTTCTTTAATAAGACGTTTTTTGTAATTAGGTTCTATTTCTAGTATTTCAGTCTGCTTATAGTTAAAATTATGGTCTGTATCTATTATGTGTTTTGTCAATGCTGTGTGGGAGTTTGTGTCTTGTTTTATGTTATATTTGTGTCCAGATATTCTATTTTTTAAATTTTGTTTAGTTTGTCCAATATAACTCTTCTCACAAAAACCACAAGGTATCTTATACACCACGTTTGATGTCAACTCCTTTTTCGTTCGATCTTTAATCTTGCTGAAGAGTATGTCATACAAATTTCTGGATGTTTTGAAAATTGTACCTATGTTAAATTTCTCCAGCGTTTTTTTAATTGTTGATCCTAGACCTTGTATGAACGGGATGACAATTGTGGCTGCATATTCCTTTTTCTCTTGTTTTTTTATGCTTAAAGAGTTATATATTCTGTTCGTTCTATTTTTTAATTGTGATTGTACTAAGTCTTTGGGGTATCCGCTGTTTCTTAAGTCAGTCGTGATCGTTTGTATTGTTTCCGGTCTATATATGGGTTGTGATAAAAGTAGTGCTCTGTCAATTGTGTTCATAGCTATATTCTTTTTTTGTATTTGTGGGTGGTGTGATGTGTAATGCAAATATCTACCTGATGAAGTTTGTTTTTTGTGCCATTTGTAACCTATAGTTTCGTTGTTGTTGTTTATTAAAGAAATATCTAGAAAATTAATTTTGTTATTGCTTTCTATTTCATGAGTGAATTTTAATCTATTATTATACCTATTGAAATGTTGTAGCATGTCGTCCATTTTGTCGTCCGGAATTTCTAAAATGATGTCATCAACGTATCTTTTTAGGAAAGAAGGTTTATATGGCGCATTTCGTAATAAATCCAAGATTGTGTATTCCATCACTAAATTGGCTACCGTAGCTGAAATTGGTGAGCCCATGGGTGATCCAAATATTTGTTTATAGATTATTCCGTCATAAACGAAATAAGTGGAGTTAAGGCAAAGTTTAACACCTTCTAGGATTTGATTCAGGGGTAATTTAGTATTTTTTCTCATTTTGGCCCACCTTCTTTTAATTGATTTTAGGACGAGATCTGTGTCCAAATTCGTGTATAAAGATACCACATCAAAAGACACCAATTTATGGTTTGTAGGTATGTGTATTGATTGTAAGGTTTTTGCTAATTCGAAACTATTAGTTACGTCATGTGTAGTTTTCCCTAATGTAGGTTGTATTAACTTTGATAGATATTTGGCTAGGTTATATGTGGGTGAATTTACACAGGAGACAATCGGGCGTAATGGAATATTTGGTTTGTGTATTTTTGGTAGTCCGTATATTTTTGGAGCGATGGAGGCGTGATTTTCTATATGTTTTCTTGTGAATTTTGTAATGTATTCTTTTTGTTCCCAGGTTTTAACTAAGTTATTTACTGCTGTTTGGTATTTTATTGTTGGGTCGGTTTTTTGTTTTAAGTATGTCGTCTCGTCTTGTAGGAGTTCTGTCATTTTATTGTGGTAATCGGTTTTTTTAATTATAACTGTACTGTTTCCTTTGTCTGCTTTGGTAATTGTAATATCACTATTGTTTTTGATGAATTGTTTTGCTTGTTTAATTTGTTGTATGTTGTTTCTGCTATTTTTTGGGGTTGTGTTTTTTGATTTGAAGTGTATAATGTCATTTACTATTTCAGATCTAATTTTGTTTTTGGTGTCTTTGTCAGCAGGTTCTATGGATGTTTCAACACTTGCTATTATGTCTGTGATGGGTAATCTATTGTTTTCATATGGGATACTGAATTTTGGGCCTAATGCTAAAACAGTTTTTATGTTTTGTGGAATTGTTTTATCGGTTAAATTGTGTAGCCATGTTTCTTGTGTGTGTAATTGTTTTGTGTATGTGTTATTTTGGTCAGTGTTTAATTTGTCCATTTTTTTTCCAAAACACTGATGATTAATTTTCTAGATATTTCTTTAATAAACAACAACAACGAAACTATAGGTTACAAATGGCACAAAAAACAAACTTCATCAGGTAGATGTTTGCATTACACATCACACCACCCACAAATACAAAAAAAGAATATAGCTATGAACACAATTGACAGAGCACTACTTTTATCACAACCCATATATAGACCGGAAACAATACAAACGATCACGACTGACTTAAGAAACAGCGGATACCCCAAAGACTTAGTACAATCACAATTAAAAAATAGAACGAACAGAATATATAACTCTTTAAGCATAAAAAAACAAGAGAAAAAGGAATATGCAGCCACAATTGTCATCCCGTTCATACAAGGTCTAGGACCAACAATTAAAAAAACGCTGGAGAAATTTAACATAGGTACAATTTTCAAAACATCCAGAAATTTGTATGACATACTCTTCAGCAAGATTAAAGATCGAACGAAAAAGGAGTTGACATCAAACGTGGTGTATAAGATACCTTGTGGTTTTTGTGAGAAGAGTTATATTGGACAAACTAAACAAAATTTAAAAAATAGAATATCTGGACACAAATATAACATAAAACAAGACACAAACTCCCACACAGCATTGACAAAACACATAATAGATACAGACCATAATTTTAACTATAAGCAGACTGAAATACTAGAAATAGAACCTAATTACAAAAAACGTCTTATTAAAGAAATGATACACATACACAGCCACAACACAGTAAACCTCAGAACAGACACGCAAAATCTAAGCAATATTTATTTACCAGTGATCAACAATAATAACTTAAGCTCGGAAAATAACAACCACACCATCCAAAATTCAAGTTCAGACTCTGTTGTAACAATAGTCTAGGAAAAACCATCAAATTCCACTAACATATAGAAAACAGAGAACGAATTAGAATTTCATAAATCAGGAAAGAACGCGCGCATACGCACACACCAACCATCACTACACATACACTACATAACGAGGTACGAAGGCAATAGCGAAATTAAACGATAGAGACCGAAGTACCCCGAAGCGAAACTGCGAAAATATACGAAATCTCACGACACCTGAGAACAAAAAAACTCCCCCACCACCTCCATTACGGGAAATACAAATCGTAACGAACATCGCCAGTTACAGAAAGAGGTTCTTCTTCACAGCAACTCGATATTAAGACCGAGTATGTAGAAGACAAAAATTTTTTCAAATTCACATCTAGACTTAGAATAAAACCCGAAAAACTATGGAAACACATATGTTTCGCGATAAAATAAACTACACATAACACAGGTAAACCAAAAAACACTATAAAATTCTCTCTTTTTGTTCATTTCGAAACCGTTATATCATAGACACACATATGCATTGACACAATTATTATAAGCCTAATTATTTGTAGAAACTCCTGAAGAGGACATCGTAAGATGTCGAAACATGTAGAGTGAATAAAAATTTAAAAATTTAACCATATTTCGTCAACCTAAATACTGGGAACATTTTGATTTTATTTAAAACAAGGTTGAAATATAAAAATATTTGTCAGGATCGTTCCAGTTAAGTGGCACTTGTGTTTGCGTAATTCTTCCGCCAATATATAACTGGTATAATAGCGATCAGTGAACATATGATGTCCCTGAGCACCGGGAATTTTATCCAGTATCATTTTATACAGGTGCAGCGGAATTCTGGTGGATACCGGAAGGTCGGGTCTTATCAAAGTCTCTGTTGTTAGAGATCCATAGTACGGCAGAATACCACAAACGAAGCCGGTATTTGAATCTGCGAGCGTATAAACCCGAATACCCTATTTTTGTAGGTTTCATCGGACTGTATGTAATGAATGATATTCGACCTTTGAATTTGACAGTCGACTCATCCACACAAATCTGCTCTCCGGGTACAAAATAATTCAAAAATCTTTCATTTATATAATCGAGGAAACCAGATACTAACTGCAAACGGATTCTAGGATTTGTATTTTGCGAGGGTACTGTCTTGAGATGATCTCCAAAATATTTGACAAAATCGGTCTCTCGTGAATGTGGCTGAGTAGAATGGAATATAGCTAACATTATTTTTGGACCAGTATTCTTGTACATTTGCTAACGGCATTGTTCCCATATTTATGACTAGTGCAATAAACACCCAGAATTCGCTAATTGTCACATCGTACCAAGGTCGCCATATAGAGCGGGACGATAATGTTTTCCCTTCTACCTTCCTTGCAGCGTTATTGTTAGTTTCCTGTACTATGTCAATAACTAATTCCTCGGTGAAAAATAACTTGAAGAAATCTATGGGTTCTTTTATGTGTGCAGGTACGTGCGGTCCTACTTGTCTTTCGCCGGATACAAACGGTATTCTTGTGGGCATTTCTTCGGATTCAGTGCACATTGTCCATTCTAAGGATTCAATATCTTCTGTACAATCACTGTCGATTTCAGATTCACTATCCGTGATTCGTATTTTTCGTCTTCTTACACCTTTCACTTTGTCACTATCTTCATCACTTCCGTCTTCGTTCCGATGGTCAAACTGTCTATGTATAGATGTAACTTCGTTGGCTATTGACGAAAAATTAAACTCATCTTCACTAGAAGTAATTTCATCGTCGTGTTCCATGTTTATTGGACTCAGTAACTTTGAAAGAAATGTTCTGTTTTGCCAAGAAGGTTGACTTCGAACTAAAGTCGAAAGCAGAGTCCGACCCGCGGTCGCGAGCGTTTTTGAAATAAGCATCTTTGTAGCCCTTCTAAAATACATTGTATCACTCTAAACCTCATAACATTATACACAAAAGACCAGGAGTAGACTCATCGTGAAGCAATATTCGGTAGGCCAAACTTAAATAAACACCGTTATCGTTCGATTTACCGCATCGATTCGAGTGGTGCCGGAGAGGCACGAACACCGATCCGTTGCAGCTACGCTAAATAGGTTATGTGCAATCGTTTGCTACAGAACTGAAGTTAACGAGTGACTTACATTCAATTGCAAATATCTAAAAAACTATTGAGTTGTGGCGCCTATAACCATATATATTCATCAACAGGGGAACAAAATCTACCATCCTACAAAGTTTGAACTAAATCCGTGTCGTGACGATCGTGCACTCTCCTTGTTAGAGATACTGCATTCTCACATCAGATATTAAATATTCAACAAGATACTGAAATCTCACAAGTGAGATATTATATTCTCGCAAATCAGATATTGAATTCTGAAGAGATATTATATTCTTGAAGACATTGTATACGGACACGGAGATATTGCATTCTCCGCGATAGTGCATCTAAATAAATGTAATAAAGTGTTGTTCGTTTCTAAGTAATATACTATTTTCCCTCGATACGAGGATGGTCCTTCGAGCTAATAATCAATATACAAGGCCAATTTACGAGGTAAATCCGGAATGTTTTCCATGAAGTCTTACAGTCCAAATGTAAACAAAGCAGATATAAACACAACAGCTTGCAGTAAGGTCATTCAGTAAGAAACTACTGGGCAGTCGACAACTAGCATTTGTTCAACCATGAACCGAGAATACAACCGAAGAGCGGCAATAGTCGAATCAATTCGCGCCGGAAAGTCGCCCTCAGAAATAATTGCGTGGTTTGGCTACAAAAAAACGGTAGTGTATGATCTGACTATGAAATTCAGGGAGTCCGAGAAACAAGAGGAGGTAACGCCTGACAGGGCAACTCATAAGAAGCGGTCTGATCGCAAAAGAACTGCAGAATTTGTGGCTGTGTTAAAAGAAAAAATCAGTCGGGATGGCGGACGGTCAATGAATGACTTGGCGAAAGAAATGGGCGTTGCGAGATCAACTGTTAGTCTAGCAGTGCACGAAGATTTGCACTGCAAATCATTTGTTCTTAGGAACCGTCAACTCTTGACTGACAAGAATAAGATCGATAAAAAGGTGAAGGCTCAGGCTCTGCTGAACAATATCAAGCATAACACTGCCGGCTTCCTGAAGTTCTTTTCGGACGAGACAAATTTTATTCAGGACAGGAAAGTGAATCGACAAAATAACCGTTGGATTTGCCAGAATGTCTCTGACGTCCCTATCGTTATGCACACCAAATTTCCCTCCTCTGTGATGGTGATGGGTGTTGTGAGCAGTGAAGGTGACGTAATGCCACCTTATTTCTTCAACCTGGGCCTAAGGCTGAACTCTGATGGGTACATCAACGTGCTGGAGACGAGTGTGAAACCTTGGATGGACAGAGTGGCCGCTGGAAGGGAATACGTGTTCCAACAGGACTCTGCTCCACCTCACAAGGCAAGAAAGACGCAGGCCTGGCTTTACGGAAATCTAAGCCATCACTGGTCCCCCGACTTGTGGCCTCCTTCTAGTCCTGATTGCAATCCCCTTGACTATTACGTGTGGGGTGTAGTCCAGGCAAAGGTAAATGCGAAGCCACATAACACGAAAAATTCTTTGCGAGCTTCCATTACGGAAGTGATGACGAACATGGACAAAGAGGAGGTCAAGCGAGCCTGTAATAGATTCAGATCCAGACTGGAGAAGGTTGTAGCAGCTGATGGAGATTACATTGAGTAATTCTATTGTAAATATCATTTACTACTGTTATACCAAATAAAATTAGAATATATTGATATTTACCGTGAATTTCAATCGTTTTTCCCTATGTAATGACTTTTCCGGATTTACCTCGACGGCCCTGTATATTATAAAGCAAAGTGTACGTTATGTGCGTGCTGCTAAAACTCAGAAATGAGTCCCGGTACGATCAAGGGAGTTATATGGTGTGGTAGCCCTCTATCTACTGTCCATGAAGAAGGTTCCCGTTTTTACCTTAAGGGCTTGATTTTAAAGATATAAGTGCTGGAATTTTCGCCCTCTAGAAATTTCTAGAACTGTCCGAAACATTCGAGAGTATTTCAGAGCATTCCACAACATTACAGAATATTGTGGAATATTGTGGAATGTTCGGGAACATCCCAGATCATTGTGGAACATTATATTATATTCCACTTAATATGATATAAATATACCTCTTATATTTTAAAGTTTATCCTTTTATCCCAACAACCACACAATCTCGTATCCACTCCCTGAGCAAAGCCGAGTACCTCAGCTAGTTTTAAATAAAGTAAACCAAAGTTTCGATAACTCGATCGACGAGCGCCGAACCACGAGTGGAAACATTTGTTGAACATTCTGCTTTTGAGAAAGCTCGCATTGCTATTTACTTCTGCTGTTTCGCTTCAAATAGCGAAGGCAAGAAAGCCATTAACCAAGGGTGATTTCATAAAGAAATGTTTTTTTTGAAGACATTGCGAGCATTAGCTTTAGCAACACAATAGTAGCCACCCGAATTTCCAATATAAACGAATCTGTTAAAGAGAATTTAACTGCATTGTTAAACACCTGTCGTTATTTTTCATTGTTCTTAGATGGAAGTACTGATAGAAGCCACACCAGCGAATTAAGCATTTTTGTGAGAAGTGTGCAAAATGATTTTTCCTTTGTTGAAGAACGTTTAAATTTTGTTCCTTTGCGTCGTACAACGACAGGTTTAAATATTTTCAATGCAGGGCAAAACACTCTTCAAAAATTTTAGATGAGTTTATAAAAATGCTCTGCAATTATAACTGACGGTGCGAAAGCAATGACAGATACAAACGAGGGCTACGCGGATAATTTAAAAGTCGCGGAATAAATGTTCGTATGTTACATTGCATTATTCATTATGAAGTGTTATGCGGGAAAGATATAAAGTTATCTTTCGCTATGAGAATAATTACGGAAATAATGACATCTATTAAAGAGGGAATTGCATTACATAGAAAATTCATACAATTTCTCGAAACGCATAACGCTTCTTGAAATGATGTTCCTTTATATTGTGAAGTACATTGACTTAGTACAGTACAATGTTTATCTAAAGGGTCTAGCCCAGTGATTCCCAAAGTGGTCTATATCGACCCCCAGGGGTCGATGAAAACCTGCAAGTGGTCTACGTGGGCGAAAAAAAAATTGGGGGTCTATGAAATGAAAATGGGGGTCAGTGGCAAGAAATTTCAAAAATTGCAAAAAACAGTATAATTTATATAACTTTGACATTAAAAAAAATTACAAAAATATAATATTATTAATATAATTAATATCGTCGGTCTAAAACTACTTTCAATTGATCTCGGAGCATTTTATACGCGTCTCACTCTCTCCATAGTACACGCCTAACTTAGCGTCTCACTCACTCTACAGAGCTGTGAGTCTTCTAAAAGAGAAACAATGATCGTTGCTTTCACTAAGGCCGCGCAAAAATCGCATCGACTCATAAATTTTGTATATTACTGTGTAATCCCTGCAATCCGTATATCTTATTCTCAGGCCTCACTCAGATTGTTCGAGTTGTTTGGATTAACGAAGACACAGAAATTGTATGTTATATGATTGTATGTTAAGAAACACTGCAATATAGTTAGATAGACCCACAGCAGGGGGTCTATCTAAAATTGAAAAACATGACAAGGGGTCTACGAGAGAAAAAAGTTTCGGAACCTCTGATCTAAAGGAACCACGTTCTCGAGCTGGCCGCGGCTCCTAATTGGGCCCCGTCCACGCCCAAGTTGAGAGGTCACCGGCTGGTTTCGTTTCCTCGGCTGCGGCCGGTCCGGCGGGTGTCCTTCTGTTCATAGGAAGGGTAAAGATGGTATATTAGCGAACTCCGTTTCGACCTGGGCCTGCTCGTGGACTCGTCAGTAGGGTTGACCGAACAGGCTCTGCCCTAGACGCTGTGTCCAGGATGGAACGATGATATCTAGCGGTTGATCGTATATATAAGATACCGATCGTCGTTAGAAAACTCGTGAGAGCGATCCTTCGGTGGACACGAGGTCTAGCGGACGATCCTTGAACTAGGGTGGCGTAGGAGTAATGGCGGTCGGAAGTGATTGCATTATTAATTTAATTGCAGATTGTGTAAAAAAGATGGATCCTTCACTTCTATGCTCAATTTGTTTACAAAATTTGGGAGATGATTCAACTGTGACTGTGAAAGCTAAAGGACTGCAAACCCTAATTTAAAAAAATCAACTTGAGAAGTTCCGAAGAAATTATGGAAGTAGATTTGCAAAATTATTAAAATTTCATAGCATTTAATTATGTAAATAATTTCGCTATAAATAATTTTAATAAGTAGTTAATACATCCAGAGGTTCAAATAATGTATATGTTAGGAAACGCAGAAAGAGAAGTAATATATGTATGTCACGGGGGGGGGGGTGGTGGTGGTGGTGGTGAGTTTCGGTCGGTTTCAAGACGGATAGAAAATGATCGTTCGACTACGCGGGGAATTGTGAAAGAAAAGAAATCGGTGTCCTTTCGGATCAATCTTTAATCACACACTTGAAAATACAAAGAATAAAATAATGCGCGTGTCACCCGGTTCGCTTACGTGCGCCGACTACTCCTTCTCTCGGTGTTCGCACGCTGCTGATTTTCGCAGGGCGGTAACATGTATGTATATAGGTGCATATAAAATTTTTCATACACGTCGACCACAATGGACAAAATAGGTATCAGAAAGAATCACCGCGTGTTGGGCGCGTAAAGCGTATAGACAAACAACAGACAAAAAGGGTTTTTCTCCGTGTGGAAATTTCATGTACAGTTCTTCACTGAGTGTGCCATTGCGGTATGCATATGTAACGTTTATATGTCGGGTCTGCCATCCAAAAATAATTGCTAACGCTAGAAAATATCTTATGGTTGAGAAATTGGCGACTGGTGAATACGTTGTGTCGTAGTCTATTCTTTCTTTTTAGTGATATTCTTGAGCTACTAATCTCGCTTTGTATCGAGAAACGTTTCCATCGGCGTCTCTTTTGACCTTGAAAATCCACCTTCATCCTATGCACGTTTTTCCCGGTGGTAGTACTTCGGGTCGCCAAGTTTCGAGTCGCTCAAGGTTGTGAATTTCCTCATGAATAGCGTTTCACCAATGATCCGTTTGTGGGGATAATAACGCTTCTTCTACACTAGTCGGTTCAATGATTTCAGTCAAATATAATTCCATATCTTCCTTTGGCTTGGCCTTCCTGCCATATGGATTCTTGGTAACGCTTTTCACGGTTTTCCTGGACGTCTCTTCTCTATCTCTTCAATTTGATTTGAAGCCCCCATTATCTAGTTCTTACCTTGTTCTTCATTTCCGCTCGCTCCTTCGTTTCCGCTATAACAGTCGTCGCTGTCTTCGTCAGCAGTAATTCCTACCTTACCCTGATATGGCGGTAGTTCGACTACTTTATCTTTAATTTGGTCTTCTTCGTGCACTTCAAAACATGTCTGGTCAACATGAGATAGGTTAGGTGGAGCAAAGTTCATAGAGTTTTTTCCATAAATACTTTCATAGCTAATCTCGCCTTCATCAAAACGTACATGTTTAATTTGAATGATTTCCTTACGTTATGGGTCCCATAACCTATAACGTTTAGTTTGATTAGAATATCCCACAAAAATACATTTTCGAGCACGCGGGTCAAGTTTCTTTCTCCCCTGTTCAGGTAAATGCACGTAAGCTAAACAGCCGTATACTCTTAAGTGTCTTACCCACGGCCGTTGCCCAGTCCATATTCCTTCTGGAACTCCATTCTTTAGACTGCTATGGATCACTATATCTCTTGCATATGCCGCTACACTCGTTGCCTCTGCCCAGAAATATGTAGGTATTTTTGCTGATGTTAGCATTGATCTTACCAAATCCATTATCGTGCGGTTACTACGTTCAGCAACGCCACTCATTTTGGGTGTTCCTACGCAAGTACGTTCATGCTTGATACCCAACCTGTCAAACAGTTCTCTCATTTGCTCATTACAATACTCGACACCATTATCGGTGCGGAAACGTTTTACCTTTAAACCCATGTCTCTTTCAACCTTACTAATATAACGCTGGATGACCTGTATTACGTCACTCTTTTCTTTTATGAAACTTACTTCCACCTTCCTAGAATAATCGTCAATCAATGTGACGAAATATCTCGCACCACCCATTGAACGAACAGGCATTGGCCCACATAGGTCGGAGTGGATTAATTCCAATATACTGCTTGATAGTCTCTTGGTCAGTGATTTGCATGGAGCCTTCGTTGATTTCCCGATGCAACACCCTGGGCATCTGATTTCATTCACATCACTATTTTCGAGTCCTCTTGCTAGGCCACTCTTCGCTAGTTCTTGTATACTATTTACATTTATGTGACAGAATCTTCTGTGCCATAGGTTAGTTTGTTGAACAGATAGGTTATGAATTCTCATTATTTCTTGGTTACTTGGGTTTCTCACATCTGCCTGAACAACGTATAGATTGTCTATGTTCGGTTTCATTTAGAATTTCATTTTCTCATTTACAGTCTACTTAATCCGCAAGGCGTCGAGCGCAGGAGTTTAATTATTTCGCGGAATCCTTCTTGTAAAAACAGACAATGCATGTCCAGGAAATCTTCGAATTCAAAGGCTGACAAAATCACCGGTTCCGTTAGCCTTCATTACCTTCACCCAATATTCATCTCAGTATTTTTCCGTACAATAGAATAAACTTTTCCCTGGCATGCAGCTGTTCGGTTCCGCGCAAATAATAGGCTTAAGGTACGAGCGACTTGGCTATTTTTGAGGAACACTAAATTAACTTCAACATGTGCTCACCAGACCTTTAACCATCAAGAGGAGTGAGGGTCTTAAGACTAAGTTCGCACTCTCACTCCTCTTTTCCTCAATAGCAATAGCCGTATCATAAACCTTCGCCTGCGCCGACGATTCACCCCGTACCACCCTACACGGGCACGTAGGCTTTCCGCCGAGGGTCAACCTGAACCGTGCCACCCTGGGCCCGGACCGCTGTCCCCTCCACCAGTCCAAGGAAACGCAGAGCGATCCCGCCAAAGTGTTCGCGCGTTCTCGGAATTCCCTAGCAAAATTATTTTATTTTGCATAGGGACTTCACCACTTCCGAGGGCGCGTGAATCACATTCTTGGGGGCGTAACTGGTCGGTGGAAGGGGACATTCGGCTCGTGGAAGGCTCTTCCAATTTTTGTCACCATTCACAGTTCAACCTTGACAAGTCAACTATCATCTAGTACGTTCAACGAGTTTCAACAATACCTTTAGTTGCGATTAATTAAGTACAAGTCTTGTTCGTCGTCATTGTTTTTTTGTTCATAATCATTTTGTCTATGTTCACTGTTATATTGTTTCTAAGTTTTATCTTTGTTATTTAAAATAAACAGTTAAAACCAGTCACGGATTATTAATTTAAACCGCGACGTATCGGGAAGGTTAACTTCACGGTACAGTCTATGCGATATGCTTTTAAAATGGTCTTACCCGTTTGTCCATCTGCAACTGCTGCAATCCCATTCTCAAATACGAATGTCTTGTCCTTCTTTTCAATTTGTGCTACTGACATCAAATTTTTCCTACAGCCTGGTACATAGTATATACCTTTCAGTATGATCTCACACTCTTTGTCCTTGTCCCTGGCTATTAATGTGATATCACCAATTCCTTCTGCGGTCAGTGACTCTCCGTCAGTCCCCATTGTAGCATCTGCGGTTACGATTAGTTCAGACTTCGACTTGGTGTAATTCTGGAACCATTCTCTATGTTTGCAGACATGGTGAGTTGCTGCGCTATCTAATAACCATGCACCATTTAATTCAATATTGTGAAGAGTCAGAAGGAGGGCAAATGAGTCCTTCTTGCGAGTTTACGGGTGTTCCCGATCCTTTGATTTCTTACTACGACATTGCCTTGCGAAATGTCCTGGCTTTCCACATCTAAAACACTTGTTCGTAAAGTTACATTTAGTTAGATTCTGGGGCTTATCTTTACTGGTCTGATATGCCAGTGAGTCTAGCTACTTGATCATTTCTGGGTCCTTCGAGCAACTCCGCCTGCTTCTCCCAACCGTTCTGTTTCGCCCAACCAAGCTTGCCATGCCTTTCACCTCGCAGGTTCGGATCTATTGTCACGAGCGTGGTAGCATACTGGGGCGACATTCGCAACTAACCAGTCGCGCTGGAAAGATGTGCCGCGCTGGAAAGACGTGCCGCGCTCGCCGACGGCAGTAAACAAATCGATGCGCGTGACGCATCGATTGAGATTATACGTCGAGAAACAGTTTCAGATCGCACTACGTCGTGTGTAGAATAAAATAACAGTGTTATTCGTAAAAAAGTATGCTCAGATATGTCTTAAAATCCAAGTCTTAACTAACTAAGTCTAAACTTAATTACGCTTATTGTTAGTTTACTAGTACAGAGTAGCGAACTAGGTAATCAGGGTGGAAGGTAATCATGTACCCGTTATACACGGTTCATTAAAAACTGAATAACTAAGAAGTACCGAAAGGTACCGGTTTGATATTTCTCATATGTATTCAGTAATTACCGCAAAGATTTCGTTCCTCTACCTGCTCTTCTTTGTTGTACCTGCCTGAAATCTTAAAATCTATCAGCAAGACACTCGCGGTGGCAACAATGCATTGTTTGATGCGAGGGCTAACGTTCTTACAACGCTGAATTTTCCATTTATTTGCGCTGGAAATTAAATTATATCGCCTGAGACTTAGATTTTAAGACATATCTGAGCATACTTTTTTACGAATAACACTGTTATTTTATCCTACACGCGACGTAGTGCGATCTGAAACTGTTTCTCGACGTATAATCTCAATCGATGCGTCACGCGCATCGATTTGTTTACTGTCGTCGGCGAGCGCGACACGTCTTTCCAGCGCGAGCGGTTAGTTGCGAATGTCGCCCCATAGTCCGGGAGGTAGCGTTGCAAATCACACAATCATTTCAGGTCGATTAATTCATATTGAAATTAAATGTTTATTAGCAGTCATATAATGTTACGAAAGTCAGCAGGCTCAAAGAGGGTGGACGGGCGGGATAAAAATTTTCGATTATGTAGAAAAAAAAGAATCCAAAAGCGTGTTCAGGTCGCTTAATAATTTGTTAAGTGATTGTTTACATAATAGAAAAAGTTACAAAAATAGTCAGCAGCATAGATAACGGTGGGTTACACGTCAGCAGCCGATATACACCTGATTTAAAAAAAATTGCGTTTGATTCATTTCAGGTCGACTGAAACTAATACACAACACTCTTTTTATCAATTAATTAATAAAAAAAAATGTCAGCAAACTATTCGATGGGGGTAAGATTGTCAGCAGAGGGGCAAAAGCTGCTAAGTAGCCATTCAATCTCAGTAAAAGGCAATCGAATGTAATAATTGGCTGACAATTATTCCACCCTCAAATATTCTGCTGACCCTTTTTTTTATTTAATACATTGTTTAAACTAACTGTGTTATTAATTTCGAATGGCCTGAATTTGATTTTGTTAGTAAAATCATCATTTATATCCCCTTTGTCTTATAGCATATAGGATTTAAATGATTTTCGCGAGCTGACTGACAATTATTCCACCCTCAAATATTCTGCTGACCGTTTTTTTAGTAAACAAAAACATAAACCTGGCGAGCTCTCGGAGCTCCGAAGAGCCGAGATTGCCCACCTCTCACAGTGTGTAATTTTAGGGTTCTAGCTGGACAAAACTATTTTTTAAAAGAAATTATGGTTTGCGTTACTTTTACTGACTTTTCTACTAGTAAACAACATACTGTTATACTTAGCGTTAATCATAATACATATTTCAATAGTTATTTAACATTTATACGTAAAATAAGACACTATCAACTTTAAAAATTTGCTGTAACTTAATCTTAAGGCTTATTTTAATTTTTTTTAATGTAAAATGACTACTCTGTAAACTCTACCAATTGCAACGATGCATATCATTTTATTGTTGTAAAGATTTAAATATGTTTAAACATATGTTTTAAAAATATGTTTCCGATTCCCCTAAAAATTAAAAATCCAGGAAAAAATCTAATAGCAGGAGGCGATAGGGCAGACATTTTTCTTGCAAAAAGCAAAAACAATTGCAATATAAATTTTATTTTTGGCTGAAAAATTTAAAAACTTCCGCGAGGCATCTTTCTTGTGTCTTCTGAGCGAACGAAACTAACTAAATGCCTCGCCGCTCCTCGGGGTTCTGGCCAGGATTTCGGCAAAATAGACCACTGTGAGACGTCGCTCCCGTCCGTTAGGGACGTAATAAAACAATAAAAATGTAACAGATGTCATCATTTGTCTGAAATGCCTCTTTGCATTTTCAATTATTTATACCTTTAGCTTTAAATATGCAAAATTGCAAAAGTGTAATAAACGGTACACTTTGTCAAAACTTAAATAACTTTCCGAAAAGAAGCGAGATTCAGAGTCCGCGCGGAATAAAATAATAAAAAAGTAACAGATGTCATCATTTGTCTGAAGCGGCACTTTGCATGTTCAATTGTAATACTTTTAGCTTTAAGCACACAAAATTGCAAAAGTGTAATAAATAGTAATATATGTTAAAAGTCTACATACATTTCGGAACGGAACTTAAATTACATCTTACTTGTTAAAACGGAGTAAAATGGTAATGGAAGGTCGTTTAGAAAAATAAAAAATTGTAAATATATCCCAAATAAGAGTAGATAACAATACATATGCGCAAATTCCATTCTAACCTTTCGTTACAAAACAGTTGACGAACATGTCCAGGGCATGATGGGAGCGTGTAAAAGCAATCTGTGGAAAGTATAACTTTGAGGCCTGTTAATTAACTATTGCAGATTATTTTTTCAAATAATTTTTACATTTTCTGTTTCTATGGACATTCTACTATCGATTTCCAATAAAATTTTATACATCTGGACCATTACGAAAATTGACTTTTGTCCAGCTAGAACCCTAAAATTACACACTGTGCCTCTGTTCTAACGGTATAGGTAAGGGCTCAGGTAGTTTATGTAGAAATGTACAGGTAAGAAATGCAAGAATTTGTCAATAGCTAAGTAAAATAAATTTGATTGAAAACTACAAAAATATTTTTTTCGTTCACATTTCAGAGATGGCTGCATAACCATGAAAAAATAAACTATGATTTTGATGATTGACTTAATTAAAAGTAATTCGAAATGAATAACAGAGTTAGTTTAAACAATGTATTAAATAAAAAAAAGGGCCAGCAGAATATTTGAGGGTGGAATAATTGTCAGTCAGCTCGCGAAAATCATTTAAATCCTATATGCTATAAGACAGAGAGGATATAAATGATGATTTTACTAACAAAATCAAATTCAGGCCATTCGAAATTAATAACACAGTTAGTTTAAACAATGTATTAAATAAAAAAAAGGGTCAGCAGAATATTTGAGGGTGGAATAATTGTCAGTCAGCTCGCGAAAATCATTTAAATCCTATATGCTATAAGACAGAGAGGATATAAATGATGATTTTACTAACAAAATCAAATTCAGGTCATTCGAAATTAATAACACAGTTAGTTTAAACATTGTATTAAATAAAAAAAAGGGTCAGCAGAATATTTGAGGGTGGAATAATTGTCAGTCAGCTCACGAAAATCATTTAAATCCTATATGCTATAAGACAGAGGGGATATAAATGATGATTTTACTAACAAAATCAAATTCAGGCCATTCGAAATTAATAACACAGTTAGTTTAAACAATGTATTAAATAAAAAAAACGGTCAGTAGAATATTTGAGGGTGGAATAATTGTCAGCCAATTATTACATTCGATTGCCTTTTACTGAGATTGAATGGCTACTTAGCAGCTTTTACCCCCCTGCTGACAATCTTACCCCCATCGAATAGTTTGCTGACATTTTTTTTTATTAATTAATTGATAAAAAGAGTGTTGTGTATTAGTTTCAGTCGACCTGAAATGAATCAAACGCAATTTTTTTTAAATCAGGTGTATGTCGGCTGCTGACGTGTAACCCACCGTTATCTATGCTGCTGACTATTTTTGTAACTTTTTCTATTATGTAAACAATCACTCAACAAATTATTAAGCGACCTGAACACGCTTTTGGATTCTTTTTTTTCTACATAATCGAAAATTTTTATCCTGCCCGTCCACCTTGTGTGTGCCTGCTGAATCATTATTCGATTATTATCTTCATCTAAACTATCAATAAAATCTAAAATTGATCAGCCTGAAATCACCATGAAAAATGCAACGCTACCTCCCGGACTACCAGTATACTACCACGCTCGTGCCAATAGATCCGAACCTGCGAGGTGAAAGGCAAGGAAAGCTTGATTGGACGAAACAGAATGTTTGGGAGAAGCAGGCGGAGTTGCTCGAAGGACCCAGAAATAATCAAGTAGCTAGACTCACTGTGATATGCAACTGTTTCATGTTTGTTCTCATGTTCATTATTCCTCGATGAGCTTCTATCGTATTCCATGAGGAGAGCCCTTTTTATTTTGTTTGACGTGAATCTACCGTCCTCTAGGTTTGCTAGCGACATTGTTAACGCATCATACCTTGTGACCAAAAAGTACCCGGAATTTGTCAATAAAACGAAAACGGTTCAATTATTCATCCATATTTATTTTACTCCCTTCAAAGTAATCTCCATCGTAAGCAATACACGTATCCCAACGCTTCTTCCAATCTTCAAAACACTTTTCATAGGCTGATTTTGGAATCGCTTTCAGCTCCTTCTGCGAATTCTCCTTTATCGCCTCAATCGTCTGAAAACGCTTTCCGCGAAGTAGTAACTTGAGTCGTGGGAATAGGAAAAAGTCACACGGGGCCATGTTAGGTGAATACAGAGCTTGCGGAACGATATTAACACTCCAGCACACGCATAAAATAATTTCATGAGCACACGCAAGGCGGGGAATCCCTCACCCGTATGTTTAATGCTATATATATTATATCTTGTATTTTTATAATATTTTACACATAGGTTATCTTATTATAAACCCATTACAAAGGGTTAAAAGTAATTCATATGTATTACAGCTAAAGTAATTATAAATATTACTTACTATGTAATTTTGTTACTTCAGTTTCTTAATTTTGTACCACCATGACACGCAAGGCGGGGAATCCCTCAATGGTCAGAACGACGCAACATGTTACTGAACATAATACATTTATTACACCAGTTGAAAATATATAACAAATTTCTTAGGTTATAAATGTAAGACATTACAAACATATACATGACAACACTAACACTTGTTTATAGTTAGTCTTCTTCTTCTTCTTATTCAGGGTTTTCAATGCAACTGGTGCAAATTGTTATGGTATGCTCTCGACAGATGGCCCGCTCACAAATCTTGCATTTGGTTTTTGTTTTCCGATTTTTCTTTTTAGGACAGTAGTTGCATCGGACTTCAACTGTTTCCGTTTCCTGGGTAATTTCATCATGTTGTCTTTTTCTTGGTAGTGAGAATATTTCACTTATTCTCAGCTTCATGGTGGTTGAAATTTTTGACTCATACAAGCGACGTTTACAGTGGTCAAGGACCAGTGACTTTCCCAGTAAATACAGAAACTGGCTTCTCTTTAGGTTATCTTGGGAATTATGTCGATATGTGATGAAGGAGTTTATGCCCCCAATATTCAACATAAAGTAAAAGATCACCAGTGGCCAACGTGTCGCGATTCTTGACGCAGAATACTTCTTTTGCAGAGCATCACTTGTGTCAACACCAATTTTCGTCTTGTTATAAAAGGTAACAATCTCAGGTTTTTGAGCGTCACCACTGTCTTCGTCAATCGCATCATTATTGTGGAGAGTCGAAAGAAGCACCAGGTTTTTGGGTCATAAATACTCAAAAACTGCATCGTCCTTTGAAGTTTGGTAGCATTTCATCCACAGTAACATATGCACTATGACTATAGTTATTTTTACAGTTCTTCACAAAAGCTTCAAAAAGCTCTCTTACACAGTACAACTTGTCAATTTTTTCTGTCTCCTCTATTCTGATCAGTAACGTCATCAAATCTTATCATTTGCTGTAGGAATTTGAATCGATTTACACCCATAATCAGACGAAAAATTTCAATCCCAGGCCCATCATTTCGCCATACTTCAAGCAAGTTATTTTTATTAGATTTTGTCACACCAAGCATGTAAAGAATGCCAAAAAAAGCACACAATTCAGTAAAGTCTGTCTCTCTACAGTCCCTGTCCCGGTTGTATTGATCTTTGACTGATCGGATTTTTATGTTCGTGTAATGAACAACTTTATCAATCCATTCTTTTGGAAAAAACAATAAAAAACAATCCAAAACAGACTTAGCAGTTTTAGCGGCTCTAATGGGACCTGGAAGTTTGGTTACTATGTTGCAAGCTCTCGTTTGTGATTGTTTTTGTACTGGTTGATAACTCCAATGAGTAGTCCCATTTTTTCCTAAATGAAATGGTGCATTAGGTTCGTGAGGGTCTACAATTTCCTCATCCTCGCTTTCTTCAGAATCGCTATTTGTCAGCAAATTGTTTAGGTTTTGAATTTGTGCCTCATCAATATCACTGTATTCAGAATCAGTACCTTCAGGCAACTGTGAAACTGCATCAAACTCGTTATCATTCTCTTCTGAACTTTCATTCTCCAAATCTGAAATCAGGTCTCGAATCCTCTGTTCTTCTTTCTCGAAATCCATTTAAGCAATTTACAAACACAATGACATAAATAAAAAGTACAGAAAAATATAACAATAAAAATATTTGTCATGGCTTTCAGGGGTTGTTCTACACCTCTGGATCGATGGAGATTTGCGAAAAAAACCTGCCGCAAAATTCGGGAAAGGGTAGCAAATTTTTTTTATTGGCTCATCGTATTCGTCTTGTTACATAGGCAAAATGTCTGAAAGGAACCATGGGTCAGAAACGAACCGTTCTCTCACAAATTAACTTTTAATTGGGCCTTACGATTAAAATTTCGCCCATATGACAGCCTTCGAGTCGCCGACCTTTCGAAAGGAAACACATGAGATACCCTTGCTAGCTCCAATAGTTGAAACAGAGGCAATATAATTAAAGAGAGAGAAAAAGACTAGAAAATGTCAATGACCTGCGTTCGGTGTCGGGTTCACTCAAGGGCCCACCCGGGAAGAAGAGTATAAACACTTACACTTCTCTTCTGGTTCGGTGACACAGTGCCCTATTTTCTAGCTTCGTTTACGTCGCCTCTGCTTTAACTATCGGCGAAATTTTAATCGGAAGGCCCAATTAAAAGTTAATTTGCGAGAGAACGGTTCATTTCTGACCCATGGTTCCTCTCAGACATTTTACCTACGTAACAAGACGAATAGGATGAGCCAATAAAAAAAATTTGCTACGCTTTCCCAAATTTTGCGGCAGGTTTTCTTCGCAAATCTCCATCGATCCAGAGGTGTAGAACAACCCCTGAAAGCCATGACAAATATTTTTGAAACACCCTGTACATATTATTCGTTTTCACCGGATTTTTTGCGAATAGGCATCTCGATTATACATTTTCCACATACGTAGTTCTTTCATTTTAGATAGACTTTGTTAGTCTTATTATTTTTGCAATGTCTTATTTGATATGTTTTTACTTTACGGAAACCTCTAATTGTATTTGTGACGGGTGTTGGTTGATTCTTTTTTGCCTAGCTGTAGCACTTTTTTTATTTTCGATGGAAAGTTCTTCTGCTGATTGAAGTAAAACTTCTTGTTTCGAAATATCTTCTCCCGTGTTTACTTTATATAAAACCCATGCATTTTATTCAACTGATAAAATCGAAACTAAAATATAAAAATGTAAATCAAAATGGATAAAAAAGTAAATAAAAGATCAAATGTGAAACTTACTACGAAGTATTGTTGGTTTTGTTCACTTTTTTGAAAATGATACTTGTAACACGTAATACAATATAAAATAAGAGTAGAATAGTAATAGAATAAAAATACAAAATAACAAAGGGCTGCTGAATATGGTCCTTGTAACTTTCACGTTTCTCTGTTCGGGTCACAAAAGTTTACCAATTTGTATTAGAGAGAAGACGCCCCCCCCCCCCCCCGACATACCCCCTTCGGCTATTTTATTTATTTCACAGTCATAATAGATAAGACAGTATAAGAAAATCTACGGTTCTGGACCACTTCGGATACCAATGAGGCAAATAAGTACTGCAAGGCCGATTGGTGAGCGAGAACTGTAAATACTTGAAAGTGCTGTAAAACAGTTCCTGAAAAGCACTATTTGGATAAAATCATGTCACAACTGCATTACCTTCCATTTGTAACGATTTTAGCGTTTTGGAATTGAGTTTTTAAGAAAATAATATTATAAAAAGTAATATATATCGATATATATAATATATATCGTTGTACCGGTCAAATGACCGGTCGTGGTAGGCAAGGCAGACTACAAATTTTTCTCAGAAAATAAACAATAAAAAAATAAGTTAATATTGAAAAACGTATTACACGTATGTTTGAGAAAAAGTCGTGAAGTTTAAAGGCGATTGAATTACGTTGTATATAGGAAATTCTAATCGAAATTTTAAAAACGGTCATTTGTCCGGTCGTGGAAGGAATAGTGTTAAATGAGAAATTCCGGATACTTTTTGATCACAATGTAGCTGTCTGGCAGGCCGGTGAGCATCGCATAAGCCAAATCTTCGTCTTTGATGTCTGATCCAGCTGCGCTTAGGTAGTCAGCCCATATTTTCATCCTGGATAAATATGCAGACATCGTTTCACCGTCTTTAACACGTTAAAGCCGGCGTGACCCTCCGGTGGGTCACCCTTATATGCTTCATCGGGCGGCGTGACCAACCGATGGGTCACGGCTCATTCAGGAACGTAAGCCTACGGCACTGGTCTCCCCACTCACCTCTCACGTTCTTACCAGTACTAGAATACTGGTTTTGCATCTCTGTCACCAAGTTCATTTTTGTGGCATTAAGTTCACTTCGAAACGCAAAGGTATGCTTATAACGGCTTTTATTGTCATATTCTTCAATTATAACAACATTCAACAAACAAAAACGTAAACATAATTGGATATCTCTCTCAAAAAAATAAACTATTATAAATTATCCTGATTTATACAATGTTTATTTATTTTCATGTATATTTTTTAAACAATTAATGCATAATGATGGCCTATTGGGGCATTGCGGACAGAATGTTAACACTTTTGTCGCTTTTATCCTGGCCACTGCAGGTCCTTCAACACGGGATATATTTTTGTAACACTCAAGGCAACGTTTACGGTTTTTCCGATTAGGGCCAGGCAATGTATTAATAAAATGCTGTTTAACTTTACGGTTTTCCGAAATTATTTCACCTAGTAATTTTTCAATTATGCACTCCCTAAACTTTAGCAAGTCCATCTTTTTTGTTCCGAACTTTTGGTGTATATACCACGCATTCGTAACAGAAGTGCCACATACTAGTTGAAATACAATTTTTTTGTACCATTTAATTGTTTTTCTTAGACAACTGTAGTAGGATGCCAGTTGGTCTGACAGATCTACCCCTTTCTTAGCAGCATTATAATAAAATACAGCGTCTGGTTTTCGCTTGTTATTCTTGCTTTCAATAATTGCACAAGTATGTTTATTACTCGTTGTTAACAAACATACCGTGCGTTTGTCCGTCCACTTTACAAATTTGAATTTATTCCGATTAATTGCGGAATAACATTCACCACGCTTCTGTTTCGTTTTTACTCCATGTGGCAGAAATCTTCGATTAGTTTTTATTGTACCGCAAATATATGTAGAATGTTTTAAAAGTTCTTCCGCCAATGGTACACTTGTATAGTAGCTGTCCGTATACAATATTCTATTTTCATTCAAAAATCCACGCATCAAGCGCATCACAACGTCATGTGAATGACAAATTTGTATGTCTTGACCGTTTTTTCTTGCATACACTTCGAAATTGAAGGTATAGCCATCTGGAGAGCAGAGTTTATACAATTTTACGCCATACTTGTGTGCTTTTCCCGGGATGTATTGCCTGAAGCAAAGACGTCCTCGCCAGGGAATTATGCTCTCGTCTATAACAACTTCTTTTCGGGGCTTGACCGTTGTTTTGAAATTATTAACGATTTTTTCCATAAGATCAGAAAATTTGGATAAACGATTTGTCGAAATATTTGTCGTGTTATCGCTAAAATGTAGATATTTCAATATGTCCAAGAAACGATCACGGTGCATATGCTTCTTTATGCATAGATTGGTGTACACCAGCGGCGGGCGATTATTGCACGCCCGAGCCGTCCTTCGAGAAACACCGCCTCATTCACCCAACATACAGCCGAGATATCACTGATTCACAACCACTCTGTAGGCGTCACGCTCGTGCCTATTGGCACTGACGTGGTGCCGCATTTGGGGCGACATTCGTAGTTTATCGCTCGCGCTGGAAAGACGTGCCTTGCGCGTCAGACGCGGAGATCAGAACGACGCGTCACGAAGATAAGAACGACGTGCGTGGCACGTCGACTCACAATATTTGTTGAGGAACAGTTTCAGATGGCACTACGTCGCATGGACAGCAGCGTCCGCGACGGCAACAATGTATTCTTTAATACGAGGAAGCCTAGCGTTCTAGTATCGGATAGTTATTTTTAACAATTTGCGCTGGTAATTAATTTACAAATGTGCGTACTGGAACGCAATACTATATTTGTGCCGTAAGACTTAATGAAGTGGTCGATTTCGGCAAAACCATCGCCAGAAGTTCAAAAACATTAAAATATATTAACTGTATTTGATTTAAAACATATCTGAGGATACTTTTTCACTAACAATACTTTTGTCTTATCCTACATGCGACGTAGTGCCATCTGAAACTATTCCTCAACAAATATTCTGAGTCGACGTGCCACGCACGTCGTTCTTTCTCCGCGTCTGACGCGCGAGGCACGTCTTTCCAGCGCGAGCGATTAACTACGAATGTCGCCCCAAATGCGGCACCACGTCAGTGCCAATAGGCACGAGCGTGACGCCTACAGAGTGGTTGTGAATCAGTGATATCTCGGCTGTATGTTTGGGTGAATGAGGCGGTGTTTCTCGAAGGACGGCTCGGGCGTGCAATAATCGCCCGCCGCTGGTGTACACTGTGTTATTTGACCAATGAAGTCTAATTTCTGGTAATTGCGATATACCCATAATATGTAAAATTCCAAGAAATTTATATAATTCATCAAATGTCACTGGTCTCCAAATTGATTGATGTTTTCTATTCCCATTTTCCTCGGGATAAGCAACCTGACATTGCATTGCATATCTATTTGTTTCAATAATTGTATAATACATAAAGTGACCAGATTTTTAGATGGGCAAAGCGGGACAACTCTGAAGGAGGGCGGGTGGAGGGGGGGGGGTGGTGGTGGTGGTATGAACAGAAATTTTCATACAGAATAAAAATAATATCGTAATATTTTTTTATTTTTAACATAAGTACAATTTATAAATATAAAAAAATGTATAATATTTTATTCCTTGACATATTTTTTATTTGAGTGAATTTGTTTCAGTAGATTGTTGTCATTTTTTAAAATATTGTAAAAATCTTCACAAGATTTTGGCAAATTATATTTGACACATAAAATGGCTTTCAAAGTTTCAACACTTAATTTTGATTTTTCTGATGTCCACACTTGATTTACTGTAGAAAAAACGCGTTCAGTCGCAGCGTTAGTTCCAGGTAAAGATAGTGCATATTTCACAATTTTTAATACAGTATTGTATGGAATATCCCGAGTCGAAATATTTGGTATTACTTTGACATTGATTACATTGCTATCATCTTTTTTTTCACATTAAATACATTAGTTTGGCCTTCTTTTCACATTGAATACATTGATTCAATTTTATTTTTAATATTTTTTGAATTAATTTCACATTGATAACATTGGTTGAAATTAATTCTCAAAATTCTTAATATTAACTTCACCTTAATTAGATTGCTATGGATTTTTACTTTTCATAGCAATGTGGTCAATGTGAAGTTAACATCAATCAAGAAAACCATAGAAATGTAGTCAATGTGAAGTTAATATTAAAAATAAATTGGAAACATTAATGCAATCAATGCAACTATAAGATTTGGTGTACAGGAATATTAATTAATCATGACTTATGTGAAATTAATGTAGTTAATAGTTAATAAGTCAATATTTACTGCATAAATGATTATTTAATTGCAAAAATAAGTTTTTAACAGCCATTTCATTTATATAGATTTCTTTTGGTTATTTGTGGACAATTATAATAAAATTAATTTTATACGTTAAATTTATATTATACATATTATGTATAATTATGTATAATTTATTAGTATTAAGACAAATTCTCTCTTTAATTGCATGATCCTTTGTCTCGATCTTGGTTCGTATACTTGTTTCAAGGTCGCCCACGCCTCGGCCGCAATTTTGCAGTCTACGATGTGGATCTGTTGGTCCGGGTCGATCGCTAATGCGATTGTGGATAAGGCTTTCTCGTCTTTAGATCGAAATGCTTCCCTATCCGCTTCGCTGTCGCTTTTCGATCTTGCAGTTCCGTTCACATACGGCCATAATTCTCTCTGCATCATAAGCATTTTCATAGAGAATTTCCACGTTCGGTAATTATCGGCATTTAGTCTATCAACCTTGTCGGTTACACTAATCGTAGCCATTTCTATTCAATTGCATGTATAAAGGAACGAACTCACAAGAATCTTCGACCACGTGCTTTCAGTAACCAAGTAGCTTCCACTTTAGGTTTTCCCTTTTTATTCTTCCTTGCGTTAATGGTTTAAGCGTTTACTGGGCCCATAACCATGTTAGGAAACGCAGAAAGAGAATAAAGACAAGTAATATGTGTATATATGTGTATATAATATTTTTCATACAAGCGTCGACCACAATGGACAAAATAGGTATCAGAAAGAATCACTGCGTGCTGGGCGCGTAAAGCGTATAGAGAAACAACAGACAAAAAGGGGGTCCACATAATCGCCCACGTGGACATGTCGCGCCACCAACATTAAACGCGCATTAATTTGAATATTAACGATTTCTTACGGTATATACAGGGTGCGGCATTTTAAACAGGTCACCTGACTAACTCGCTTGTTTTTGAAGATAGGGGAAAATGCATTAGACCAAACTTACTTGGTATCGGCGGCCTCATAATCTGGTATTACCAATTTTTCTGTAGGTGGAGGCGTCAAGGAGATTTGAAGGTCATTTCTGTTTTTTTTAAATGGAATGGTATGGTTTCATACTTATAGTCCGATAGAGTGTTTCAAGGCGAATACAATGACCTATTATGAAGGTCATTCAAGGTCACGCAAACTCAACTGCAGTAGAAAATAAATTCTCTGAGTACTTTTCGAATGCTTGGATACTTTGTTACTGCTACTACAAGTGCTCAAAATGGCGACCTTGAACATGGATACATAGTCTAAATCGTTGCAATACTGATGACACTGCCTGGCAAATTTCATTTGTATCTATTACAGAGCAAGTTCTTCTTATACGTTCTTGCATGTCAAGTTTGGTAGTTGGTTTTTCGCGGTACACTTCTGCCTTTAATTTTCCCCATAAATAAAAATCGAGAGGTGTCAGGACTGGGGATCGTGTCGGCCATTTGTTACTTCCTGATCGACCTATCCAACAATCTCAAAATTTTCTATTTAGAAATTCTGTAAAATTGCGTGCTGAATGAGCAGGACATCCGTCTTGCTGGAACCACATGGATTGTCGTATGTCCAATGAAGTGTCTTCTAACAATTCTGGCAAAACGTCTTCTAAGATTTTCAGGTACTTACTGCTATTTAGCGTGCCATCAATAAAATATGGACCAATTATTTTATTATGAAGAAGGCCGCACCAGAAGTTTACAGACAAAGGTCTCTGTTTGTCGACTTCTCTCAACCATCGTGGATTATCTACTGATCAGTAGTGCATGTTGTGACGGTTAACCGCTCCATGGTTTGTAAATGTGGCCTCATCGGTAAATAACATTTTACTCAAGAACATTTCATCGTCTTGTAATTTTCTTAAGCCCCATTCACAAAATTGTAAACGTTTTGTATAATCATTTTCAGTTAATTGTTAATGAAGTGATATGTGGAACGGGTGAAATTTGTTAATGTGTAATATTCGTAAAATACTTCGTTGACTGATCCCACTTTAGCGTTCCACTTGTCTTGTACTAACATGTGGATCTCGTAATATAGCTGCTACAATATTTATCGAGTTTCCATCATCAGTTGCTCGTTTAGCAAAATTACGTGTTTTGTTATCCACAGTTCCAGTTTCTTGGAACTTTTTTATAATGTTTGTAAAGACAGAAAGTGAAGGTCTATTACGATCGGGAAATCTTTCACCATACACACGTACCGCTTCCCTCATAATTCTATGCCATTCACCATAAATAAGAACCATTCTACTTTCTCTGCTATCGTGTAACGCATTTTAGAAAACTGAACACTGTACCGTGAATTCGTTCCGACGGTACGTCGCACTATAACTTAATAACCGCGACTGATTGTTGTCGTTTTGTTTTTATTGTTTAACAAAAGTAGGAACCTTTACAAGTACTAACTCTGATGTTTTTACAAAATTGTACAGTGGACGTGATTTTGTTGCAATTCAAGACTAGTTGTTGATGCGTTAGATGATTGGTGATGACTGACGAAGTTCAACAAAATTTGGGAAAATCTAAGATTCGTCTCCCTCCAAGGACCCTGATGCGAATTTTTTACTTCGTCGGTGGGGACGACAATTAGCCATTCCTGATGCTGGTTAAGGAATTGGGCATAACTATCCTCACCTTGAATCACAAGGAGGGAGATTGACTTCCTTGGAGAGGAATCGCGGAATTTCCGAAATTATGAGGTGTCGTCCGAGCTTGCCACCCCTCCAGCCAAGAAGGGCCCGGTGGTAACGGGACTCGTCATGTGGTGGCCACCCGGACGACTGAGTGCTCCGTCACCTCGCGTGTCCAGGCCGATTTCTTTGTCCTGGTCCTAGACAAAGAGGGGAGCAAACCCGGACGATGTTCAAGGTTTATTGCATGTTGACTGTTATTGAGAAATACGGATTGGAGTCTCGACAAACAAAGGGATCTTTCGTCCGCTTCTCCTTCCGAGAATTCAGCGAATTCTGCAAGTATTCCTCAAAAATAACTATGACCAGGACATGTTATAAACCTTTTAAATGAATTCTTAGTACATTGACGACATGTTTTTGCTTCCAACTTCGAGCCTTGAAAATACAATGAATTTTAGAACAGCAATACAAGAATTAAAAATTAACGGACATAAAATTCTCTATAAACCGTCTTCAATCTACTAAGGTAATTGTGAGAATCGAACAAACACTTACAAGGGAGGTTTCCCAAGTGTCAATTCCCGATTTAAATGAAATTTACAGGGTACATGCAATTCGATCAAATAATTGACACGTATTTTTTTTATCTGCTGACGTTCATATCTAGGGGGTGAAAACAGCCCTCAAAGTTGGGGACTAAAAAGTTATTTTTTAAATATCTCGGAAACTATTTGGTGTAGATCAAAAATAAAAAATGCAAATTGTTCGTTTTTCAAAGACGGTTTTAGTGGAAAAAATGCGGGTGAAAAATCGGATTTTTGGTTAATTTGCCTGACGTCGATGCTGCGATAGTAACATTTGGGGCCTTAAATATTGTTTTTTGAACACGAGGCCCTATTTTTCCTTGTGGCTCTTTTAATACTAGGAACAGTTGTGATAATAATTGTCCACTGGCTGATACAGTCGGCTGTATTGTATAGCTATGCGTTATAGCTGTACTTGATTGAACGATGGCCTCGGTATTTTTCTCACCCATCCATGATAAGCTTCTCCCCGCGTGCATTTCGAGTTGAAACCCACTCTGGTCTGAATTAAAAATGTTATCTGCTCCATGGTGTTCAATGCGCTCCTTAACATCCAAAACGAAATTATCTGCAGCCTCTGTGATCATTGATATATTTTCACTCTGGTAACGTGTAATAAATTTGGTTGTTTTTCTGGAAACGATGTTATGTTCCTGCTTAAATTTCCAGAACCATTTCTTCGAAGCAGTAAATCCTACCAAATTTATTTGTGAATTCTCTGTTAGAGCCCATCGTCTCAAATCAATGTCATGAATTGTGAATTTCTTGTCTCTGGCTTCAATAAATTTGTTGAGTACCATATTTGTAATGTGTCCTATTTTGTCTTGCTTTGATCCACCTTTCATGACTTGTGCTTCCCATCTAATAGGTCATATAAAAAGTCTCCGCAGTTTTTTAGTACATCTTTGAACGAAAATGTTCTTTATTGCAAATCAATTTTAATCAAGTACATATTGACCATTATTATCTATGACCTTTTGCCATTTTTCAGGTAGCTTTATAATTCCATCGGTGTAAATCTTCTGTGGTTTATCGTCGAAAAACTTGGCCAAGTGATTTTCAGCGGCGCTTCGGTCGGCCAATTTTTTACCGTCAAGAGAATTTTGCAGAGACCGAAACAAATGGTAGTCAGACGGTGCAAAGTCCGGGCTATACGGTGGATGCATCAATACCTCCCAACCAAGTTCCAACAATTTGCTCCGAGTCATCAAAGATGTACATATGTGGCCGCGCATTATCATAAAGGAACATGACTCCCTTTCTGTTGGCCAATTCTGGTCGCTTTTTCTGGATTGCTTCGTTCAAACGGTCAAGTTGTGCACAGAACAGGACCGAATTGATGGTTCCTCCAGGTTGCAGCAGCTCATAATGGACAATACCCTTCCAATCCCACCAAACACTCAACATAACCTTGTTTGTCGACAATCCAGGTTTTGAAATCGTTTGTGGAGTATCACTAGCCTTTGACCATGATCGCTTGCGTTTGATATTCTCGTATTTCACCCATTTATCATCGCCTGTAATGACTCGCTTCAAAAATGGTTCGATTTCGTTGCGTTTCAGCAACATTTCACTGATGGTAATGCGATCAATCAAAGGGTCTAGCCGAATAAGGGGGTCAAAAGTGCCCTTGAGCCGATTTTATTCGACGATGGGTCATTCGATAGGGGATGATGAAAAACCATTGCACACAAATTTTTAATCCGATACCTTCACCGGGAGGGTAGTTATAGGGTAAAATCGAAAAATCAGTTTTTTCCTCATTTTCCCCAATTAATGTAGTGCAAAAATTACCAAAAAATTCTGACACATTCTAAACATGAATGTACACGTTAGGGATTTTTTTCAGATTTTTCCTTTGCAAGTTCCACTCACGAAAAATGAAAAACCAAAAAAAAAATTTTGAAACATCGATTTCGTATTGAAATCTTCCGAGCACAACTTTTTCCTTTTTACAGTAGTTGCATAATGTTATCATTGTTATACCCTAATTTTTTCAGATTTTTTGAGTACGGTGCATCACGGTCGGAAAAATCAAAAACCGATTTCTGGGACACATTTTGGGCTGAAACTCGCCCATTATCTGCCATTCTTGCATGACTTTAATACAGTATGTTCATATTGTGACCTTCAATGTTTCTGCATAGAAATATGTAGATGTTAACGAACAATATCGGGATAATTAAATAAATTGCTGATTGTATGGTCTTTATAACCTACAATTTTAACCGTTCTTTCAAAAGCATTAATGGCGCAGTGGCTATGGTGTCTGCCTGTAGGATCGCTGGGCACTTTTTTGTCGCAGGTTCGAATCTCCATGTGGGACTTAAGTTTTTTTCCGTAATTTTTTTTTTTTTTTTTTTTTTTTATTAAAGACAACAATATTCAGTAGTAGCTTTAAAATGTTTCACAGATACTTCTAAAAATAAGTATACAGTATACCTTTTTCTTCATCGACTCTTTCCAGTCATGTCACGATTTACAATTACAAGTACTTTTTTACATTCTGTACATTGAATTTTATATTTCTTTCATACTTAAAATATATTTTCATACATTGCAATAAACCAATATCTATGAACAATATAAAATGTTTGAGAATACTTATAATTGCAAAACGTTGCATGTCTAATTGTAAGAAAAGCATGTTTTACGATTATTTTTCTATAGGTTTTATATTGTTGAAAGGCATAAAAATATCTGTAAAACATTTTAAAGCTACTACTGAATATTATTGTCTTTAATAAAAAAAAAAAAAAATTACAGAAAAAAACTTAAGTCCCACATGGAGATTCGAACCCGCGACAAAAAAGTGTCCAGCGATTCCACAGGCAGACACCATAGCCACTGCGCCATTAATGCTTTTGAAAGAACGGTTAAAATTGTAGGTTATAAAGACCATACCATCAGCAATTTATTTAATTATCCCGATATTGTTCGTTTACATCTACATATTTCTATGCAGAAACATTGAAGGTCACAATATGAACATACTGTATTAAAGTCATGCAAGAATGGCAGATAATGGGCGAGTTTCAGCCCAAAATGTGTCCCAGAAATCGGTTTTTGATTTTTCCGACCGTGATGCACCGTACTCAAAAAATCTGAAAAAATTAGGGTATAACAATGATAACATTATGCAACTACTGTAAAAAGGAAAAAGTTGTGCTCGGAATATTTCAATACGAAATCGATGTTTCAAAATTTTTTTTTTGGTTTTTCATTTTTCGTGAGTGGAACTTGCAAAGGAAAAATCTGAAAAAAATCCCTAACGTGTACATTCATGTTTAGAATGTGTCAGAATTTTTTGGTAATTTTTGCACTACATTAATTGGGGAAAATGAGGAAAAAACTGATTTTTCGATTTTACCCTATAACTACCCTCCCGGTGAAGGTATCGGATTAAAAATTTGTGTGCAATGGTTTTTCATCATCCCCTATCGAATGACCCATCGTCGAATAAAATCGGCTCAAGGGCACTTTTGACCCCCTTATTCGGTTAGACCCTTTCTTTGCGTTAATTCATGTGGCACCCGAACATCGAGCTTCTTTTTGTAGCCTGCTCTTTTCAAATGATTCCAAACTGTCATGTGGTTGACGTCTAGTGCCTCCGCTATTTCTTGACAGCTTGAGTGACGGTCTTGCTCCACCAGTTGTAAAATTTCATCGATTTTTTCAGTGACTGGTCGACCAAAGCGAGGTGTATCTTTGATATCGAAATTTCCGGAACGGAATCGAGCAAACCACTCCTGGGTCCTTCGTTCACTCACAGCATTCTCACCGTACAATTCACAAATTTTTCGGCATGTTTTTGCAGCGTTTTTACCTTTTCTATAGTAAAAAAGCATTACACAGTGTATTTCTTCAGATATTCCACTCATTTGTAAATCAATATAACTTTTTACACGAGCAACGAATTAGAAAACTACCTCCACAAAAAATGTAAGCTACAATGTCACATTTTAAGCACATGTTCGTTTGAGACAATCGAATGAGTGTTGCCCGATATATAGACATCAACACCATCTAGTAGCAAAAAACCGCGGAGACTTTTTATATGACCCAATATATAATTGTCGTGCCGTCTTCAAGCTTCTAAATCAATTCTGCACCGAGTCAAATGACAAACGTTTCCGTTTTCCACTTCGCCAGTAGTCGACTGCTCTTTTTTTATATTCATAATTGATGTGCTCATTACAGTTTTCTTGAATTGTTTCTTCATTGGAAGAACACGATGAACTAGTACAGTCAAGTCAAGGTCTTGCTCGACAGAGCCGTTTCTCGAGCTGCTCCGCCTGCTACTCCTTCCTATACACTCGAGAGCTCGCTGATTGACTTTGCCTCCCCTTAATAGTAGCGGACCTATTGGCATGAGCACGGGCGTATTCGGGGCAACATTCGTAGTCAATCAGTCGCGCTGAAAAGTCGTGCCTTGCGCGTCAGTCGCGGAGATCAGAACGTCGTGCGTGGCACGTCGATTAAAGTTATTTGTCGAAATACAATTTCACACCGCACTATATCGCATGTAGGGTAACACAGAAGTATTGTTAGTGAAAAAGTATGCTCGAATATGTGTTAAATAAAGTACAATTAATATATTTTAATATTTTTGGGCTTCTGGCTACGATTTTACCGAAATTAACCACTACGTTATGCATTACGACTAAATATAGTATTGTGTTCCAGCACCAATAGTTGTAAATCAATTATTAGCGCAAATTGGTAAAAGTAACTACACGATAATAGAACGCTAGGTTTCCCAGCGTAAAAGAACACATTGTTGCCGCCGCAGTTGTCTTGGCTATATGTTTTGCAATACTGCCATTTCTCTCGTAAACTGAGTGATAAGTAATAGGTTTCCACATTACCCATGAGGTACTATTTTCAATGCGTTTTTTTTAAGTGGTATACAATTCATTGTGCCAGTCTTGAAAATGTTTTCAGTAACTTTATTCGTCTCAAAATGCTCGACGCAAAGTTCTAATATACCAATTAAAACATAATTAATTATAAGAAGCTCTTAGTATCAAAGAGTGGTTTTGCCTCGTTTAATTTCAATGTTGTTTTGTAATAAAATGCCAAAGTATTGTCAATTTTACATATAGAGATGTATCGCAACGGTTTCTTTCATCTGTATGATTGTTAAAAAACATTTTCTTCATTTATATTTTAATGCGATTTCTCGACAACGATTCAGCGGAAAAGGACATTGATACAGTGGAATAGATTTTCAGAAGATAACTTTGTAACAAAGAGTGCATTTGCATATTTCCATGGGTAATGTGGAAACCTATATTACCTCTTTACTGTTAAAAGACAACACAACATTGTACAATGTATCGCCCCAATAACTTCTTACATTATTCTACATTCTTTGAGGCGAACAAGTTTGGCATTTTGCTGTCGCAAAATTTTTAAAATATAAATGTCGCCCCAATATACCGCCACATGCTACCACGCTTGTACCAGTAGGTACGACCGTAACGCCGCCGGTGCGCCTGTGAATCAGTGACATCTCGGCTGTATGGGTAGGTGAAGGAGGCGGCGCAGCTCGAGAAACGGCTCTGTCGAGCAAGACCTTGACTTGACTGAACTAGTAGACGGGTATTGGGGAGACATTAATTCTTCATCAGTTGTCACATTTTGTAGTAGATTACAGAAATCATCGAATATTAATTCCTGCTGAGCTTCTATAACGGCATATCCAGTTATCTGGCATCTATTAATAATACCAATAATATTTTCTGCCAATTCAATTTCCTTGTTATTGATAGGATCTTCATTTGTAGAATTTTCATAATTGTACGTAGTTTTTAAGATATTTATGATATTAATCGGATTTATCTTCATTTTTTCCTTCTACGAAACTATAACCCGTGTACGTTAAAATCCTACCACTGTATTCTACAATGTACACTTAACCCCTTGTAACCCATGATCATAAATTCTAAAATAAATAAGGTTTAAGGACTCGTTTTTGCCTATAATAAAACACTGTAGCGACTCGTATGCAACGATAGACGGATAGGTACCGGCAAGGGAGGGGGGGGGGGGGGGGTGCGAGTCGACCGTACGCACCCTACCCCCACTCCCGGAAGTCGACCAATTAGGAGCGAGGCCCCACGCATAAAAAGGGCCTCGATTAACCGAAAAGAGGAGTTGTGAGCGGGTGGTCAAGGGCTTCGGACTAGGCAGTCGGAGGATCCACTGGTATCCAGTCGAAGCCTTGACCTCCACCCGTTGAAGACACTCCGAAGTATTGGTGGACGGACGCAAGCCCTCAACTCCAGTCTAGCGACGGAGGTGGTTACTCGGATGATCCAGGACCACCGATCCCAGCTGACTTGCGGAGGGTTGTTGTCCTTCCCGATATCAGGAGCTGTTCTCCAACTCCCGAGTACCGGCGTAACCTACGACGGAGCGAACTCCGGTGACTCTCGGCCATCCAGAGTCCGGACGACGCGAGGATAACGTCGCGGGGGAAGCGCGTTACACGTATTTTTCAGAAAATCAGAAATTTTAATATTTATTTATTTTTTTTGGAATATAGGGAGTGTCACATATCTGTAACATTGAGCTAATATTATCAACTTTGCTATGTAGTGTGGAAATATTTGAAACAATTATGTTTCTTCTTGTAGCACAGAGCTACATCGCATTTCTCACATATTGTTTGTGAGACTCCAGTGCATTTGGGAAACTTGCACCTGATTCTATTTTCTGTCCAAATCGGCCAATGCCCGACTTGATCTTGACGCACTGCAATCGGGGGAATATGCTGCGCAGGACCCTTATGCATGGAACAGTTCCTTTATTCAATCATACATATATACATGATGCTAGGATAGCATAAACATTCAATTATATAACTCCTGTATGGTCGCACATTAGCGACTTCTCGCAGGAGAACGGAAATTATACAATACAAGAAAGAATCAATTTGCGCTGTATGATAAAGTTAAACAATTAGTATTACGCCCCAAATTATTTGATATGATCATCAAAAAAAGGCATCTTCGTTACAGAGAGGTACAGGACTGACAAAACAATTATAAAACAATTATAAAAAAGGGGGGAGAAGATATTGGCATGGCCAATATACTAAGTAAAACAAAATGAACAATAATGAGATCTTGACCAAAATAGATAAGAAAAATTGCACGGATTAGTGGTCAAGAATTAGACGATGGAAGAATTAAATAAGTAAAGAAATCCATGATAAAGAAAAATTACCGTGCTTGCGAATACAAGTGGCATGAAATTATACTGAATAACGTTCCATACCAATCAACAGGATAGTAAAGGATGTTGTTGACATCAACGATATTCTTAAAGTAACTTAAAGTAGATATACTAATCTAACTATGTTACGGACTAAAGAGTATATACAGAGTTTAAACTAAGACTGTCAGAAGGGAGAAATCTGAGTGATTAGCGTTTTTTTTTTTTTTAATGGAAGTGCTCGGTTCAGAGTACGACGATCGGTCAAGATTTAAGCCATGGTAATTTATCGAGATAATTGTAATGCTTTTGGACAGTATCCCGTGGAGGAAGAGATACAGAATTTTGCAGTTGTGATGGATCGGCAGAAACTACCAAAGGATCGTATCGAAGAGCAAGCGAGGCCCTTTTTCTATGCGTATGGTATATGATGGGAATTTTGGAGCGAAAATCCTGAATGTATCCTTCTTTGTCGAGATAGGGAAAGGCAGCAGTAGAGAGAAAACCATTTTCGCAAGCCTTCCTAGCCTCCTCGTCCGGCATTGTATGTAACGAGGTGATGAGAGGATTGTCAGAGTTTGAGTGCAAAAATTTAAGGATAAACATTCTGGTGATTTTAAGTGCAAAAATATCAAACCGCGAACAGTCAACCCTGCTATAAATTGTTTGATTGCGGAAGTGTCGCTTGGTACCATCCGACATACGTCTGGGCATGAGAAGACCCGTGATCGCCCGGAACATTTTCCTCTCGAAGGCGCGAATGCGCTCCATCACATAAGGCGAAATTGAGAACCAGATTGGGATCGCATAAGATAGTACTGACCTGACATAAAGCTTGTAAAGGAGTAGTTTGACATTCTCACCGAGGTGTTTTGAGTAGAAGAGGCGAGCCAATTTAGATGCGATACCTTTTGCTTTCCCGAGACAGTAGTTGGCGTGTTCATTGTAGTTTAAGTGTTCGTTGAGAATTACACCCAAATATTTAACCTTTTTCAGCCGAGGGATTAAAAGGTCAAATTTGTCCGTCGCGTGAATCGAAAAATTTTTTGAGAGCCTGTATTGTTTTTTGCTAATTTGGGACGTGGGCCTAATGAATAGAATAGTCTCGCATTTGAGCATATTTACTCTCACCTTCTTCATGTTACACGCCGAGACAACAAAATCGAAAGCCCTCTGCAAGTAGGACTGAATGTCGAGAGGATCAACGCCGGATTTATAGATGATTAAATCATCAGCAAAGGCCAAAGCTTTGCAAGTATCGTTACTTTTGTTAAAATTGTTTAAAATATCAGAAAAGTATAAGTTGAATAGTAGAGGAGAATTTACGGCGCCCTGCTGCAGACCATTTAAAATATTGAAAGTACGAACGGAAAAAGTATTATTGTGAAAAGTTTTAAAAGCGCGGCCAGTGATCATATTCTCAGTTAGAAGCAACAACTCGGGGGGGGGGGGGGGGGAATTCATTTTGTGTAATTTAACTATCAAACCCGTAGTCCAGACAGTATCAAATGCTTTCTCGAGGTCAATTAAACAAGCCCCAGTCACAGCTGAGCTGTTGAGCGAGTCGGCAATGTCGCGAGTCAATTTGGCAATAGCATGAACCGTAGAGTGAGAGTGTTTGAAACCAAATTGATAATCAGAAATTAATTTATTGGACCGCACAAAATGATTCAAACGTATGTTAATCATGATCTCGAACAATTTGCCCAGGTTTGGCAGCAGACTGATCGGCCGGTAATTATTTAAGTCGCAAAGGTTTTTCCCTTTTTTGTGCAATGGGACGAGCTTGGCCGTTTTCCAACGAATGGGAAAGTAAGATAGACGTAAACATGCATTCAAAATTAGCGCGAGATATTCAATAACGGAGCCTGGAAGGCGTTTGTTGGCGACGTTTGGTATGCCGTCGAACGAGGTGGATTTTTTGTTTTTAAGATATTTGATGGCTCGTAAGATCATTGTGGGAGTTATTAGATAGTTTGTGTGAGTTGAAGGCCAGATCTGTTCGTGTAGCGAAGCGAATTGCCAATTGATATTTTCACGCGAATCCCGTATTCGATCGTAAGTCTGCTTTACCTCGTGCTCGTGATTCCTCTCTTCCTCGGTTGTAGGAGTCAGATTTTTTGTATGTACTCTTGCAAAGTGCACCCCAAGTAAGGTCAAACGATCGTCAGTGCTTGACACTACAAAGTTATTATCTATTTTCTGGAGTGTCGATGTATCTATTCCGGATTCAGACCAAAGAAAATCGTCGTTTATCGCGCCTCTTAGTGGCGGAATTGAGTCAATGTTTTTTGGATTTATAATTCTGTTTATAAAAGGGTGTAGCTTAATGGGATCACGAGTATCTAGTTTGGACAGTCTGTCGTTCCAGAATTTATTTGCAACTGCAGAGTAGAGTTTTTTGAGTCTGTAATTGGTACGCTGAATTATTGATTTATTAAATTTGATCATGTTAGACTGTATTGGAGTTAAATTGTCGCGAAGGCGCAATAAACAAAATAATCTGGTGATAAGTTTGGATTTAAATTTTTTGAGCTTATTAATGCGTCGGTCGTCATATTCTCTCGGGCAGTTCAGAGTTTCCACGGTAGGTGTACAGCTCGTCAGAATTACGGAAATATTTTCCTCCAGGGCCTCTATTGAAGAATTAATCATATCGATCGACGCATTAAGTAACGATGGGAGATTTAGGCTGTTGATATAATTATGGAGTTTGAGTTTGTATTCTTTCCATTTGGTCAAACGATAATTTAGTCTCAGTACTCTGGGGGCTCGTTCTGCGTATGTATTCCAACCGAGGAGAGAGAGATTAATCGTTATGGCCCAATGATCGCTATCATAGGGCAGCAGACCCAGCCTTTGCGTTCCATCGTTAATACGATCGATCAGCCTGCTGTCCACCAAAGCAATGTCCAAGTTCGAGTTAGCCGGATGATAAGTCGGTATTTCCGAATATAGAAGGGAAGCGCGGAAGATAGCACCTTGTAACTGTAACCAGTCAAAAAGAGCTAACCCCTTGCTGTTGTTGACTGTATTACGCCATGATGTGTGTTTGGCGTTCAGATCGCCCGCGATCACAAAGTGATTCGAGTCATTTGCAACTCGTAACTGAGTACATAGATCATCGAGGTCACGAAGGAACACGATTTTATCATTGAAAGGGCTATACACCGCCGCGATCACGAGGCTTCTACCAGCCGAAAGATCCAAGCGGATCGCAATGGCTTCTAAAGATTTTTCGTGAGAAGTGGAGAGTTCTATACGACTGAATTTGTATCTTCTATTAATAATCATAGCGACACCGCCGCCGAAACGGTTGTTTGCTCTGTCTTTGCGTATTATTACAAATTGTGGTGGAACCTCCAAATTGTGTCTCGGATTTAGCTTCGTTTCAATGAGACCACATACGTCGGGTCGATGAGAATTTAAAAATTGCTGCAAATATGCACGTTTGTGAAGATTTATAACAGAGTTGACGTTGACAGTAATGATTCGAAGATTGACCAACGGGATACTGTTTTGATCGGTAGTGGCCATTATTACGGGAAATCATTTCTGATGGCTTTGACTTTGGGTGCGGTGATGGAATTAATTTCCGACAACAGCTCATTCTTGTCGGTGTTTGGATCGATACCCTTGAGAAGCATCGTCACTGGTTTTTCGTTCTTCGGCGTATAAGTGAAAAACTTGAGCTGGTTTTTCATCATAATGTCTTTAATCTTCGAATAAGCTTCGAGAGAATTCGGGTATATGACGTGGCTTTTCGAGCCACTTCTTTTTATGGTGAAGGATGCCTTTTGAAGGGCATTCTTAGTTATGTTTATTATTAATTGTGGTGAAGCCACATGCACGATCAACGGTGGTGGTTTGTTCAACTTATCTTGTCTGATAGTTTGCTGTGGTGGGGTCGGATGCCTGAAGGTAGGAGGCTGGTCCCTTGACACCTCCGGTAGAGCATTGGGCTCGGCAAAGGTCTGAAAACGGTTGGCGGTGGGAGGTTTGTCCAGCGTCGGCATCGGAGAAGGCGCGTGTCGTCCTGCGGGTCTACGGGATCCAATGGTGATCCATTCCGATGTTGGCGATTCAATGGTCCGAGCAGATGTAGAGGGTCCAGCGAGCGATTGGATTTGCTCTTTGAGCAATTTTATTTCGTTTAAAAGTCTTTTATTTTCGCGTATTAGAGTTTCTTTGTTACAAGATGCTTCAGCGCCTTGTTTGGATGATGCTGTGGACATCGCATCACTGGATTGTTGATCGAGCGATTTCAATCCTGTGTCATTGTCCATGGTATTAACTGGATCCGTTTTAGCGTCGGCAGATTGCCGTGCGGCTTTGCGTGAAGCGGAAATTTTGCGCGACTTTTTCATTTGAATGTCCTCGGATGAAGACAGATTGGATGATTTATGTCTTTTTAGAGACAGAGATAGCGATCCGTGGCTAGTAGCCTCAAGGGATGCAAAATTTTCGTCTGAATTATAGGCATCGGCCGCCACCGATGCAGAAGAATTACTAGCGTCTATGCGTGCATTATGATGTTCCATAAAAATGGACGGTCAAAAATGAAAAAAAATGAAGAACTGTATGGGACTTGCGAAAGCCCCGAGTCGAAATATTTGGTATTACTTTGACATTGATTACATTGCTATCATCTTTTTTTCACATTGAATACATTAGTTTGGCCTTTTTTTCACATTAAATACATTAGTTTGGCCTTGTTTTCATATTAAATACATTAGTTTGGCCTTCTTTTCACATTGATAACATTGGTTGAAATTAACACCCTCCACTTTGAAGGTGTGTCTGGAAAGGCGAGGATGTTTTTCGGGAAAAACCTGGCCGGCGCACAGTGGAACGAAATGGGTAATCTAGATGGAAAAAAGTCAAGCCTGGGATTTGAATTTTAATGATCTTATCTTAATCTAGAATGTTTGCTGAGACCAGTGATAGCAATAATAATTGATTTTGCAACCATCTAAATGCAAAAATCAGCGCTTAAAAACAACAAATTTCAACTGCGCGAGAACGCACGAATAATTCTCTGAAAAGAAGATACTGTTAGAGGCATTAACAATTATGCGAGACTTTTTATTTTTTGCACAGTTTATCACCATTAGTTAACCTTGAAGTACCCAAAAACGATTTTTCGAAAAATTATTTTTTAAACAAGTTATGTAAGTTTTTTTAGACACATGTTTTACGGCGGAATTTACCAACTTTTGCAGACAAAAACTTATATAATACCCCAAAGTACCCCCTGGAAATTTACCCCCACAAACCATCCTGATGTACCCAGAAGGAAAATAATACATCACATCAACCAAGTGATAACGAATAGAAGGACGTATCTCAAAAATAAGAGGCTGATTAAAAATAAATAATTATTTTTACTGTAATTATTAACATTTAATTATTTCAATATTCAAAATTCTCATAGTGAAAAGGGAAATTTCACGTATCAGCAATGTGAAATTAAGTTGATGTTTTACATTTCCTGAGTCGAAGTATTTGGTCTTATTTTGACATTGGTTACATTGCTTCTTAGCAATGTAATCAATGTCAAAGTAATACCAAATATTTCGACTCGGGTAAAACATCAACTTAATTTCACATTGCTGATACGTGAAATTTCCCTTTTCACTATGAGAATGTCATTTTAATGTGACATTAAGTTGATCTTTCTCACATTGCTGCTAATGTAGGAAATGTGAAAGGAATGTAATAGTAATATGGATTTCTTTTGGTTATTTGTGGACAATTATAATAACCGCCCGAAGACTAATTACCACCAGCGAACGGAACTAGGGATTAGTAATAAGTTTAAGGAATCCTTTTAAAGCAAAGATTTTAAAATTTTTAATGCCCATTACTTGGTATCCAGTGCGCTCTTTGTGACCAAATGTCAGCAGATGGTCGACAAAATTATTACTGCTAATCATAAATCAATTATAAGAAATATCTTTTGTCCTTAATTTGACCCCGCTTGTATTCCACAAGATCTAAGTTTTCTATGGGTACGATGCTTCTATATACTATATGTAGGAAAAGCTTCTGGAAACAACCGTTTCTTATTCGACCAGCCTTTTGTTACGAGTCACGCACCGGTCGCGCCTTGCATGCCCGTAGCGGATGGAGCGATATACCTGCAATACCCATGGAATGGCAGGGATTATCGCAAAAACATTTTTATTTTTTATACAGTTATCAAGGGACAATTATTATACGTAATGTAATATACCTAATTACTGAAGCATAAAACGATTGCACGTAGAAGCAATCATATGTCAGAAGGCGAGTTCTCGACTTATAATTTGTGAAACGAAAATATCCATTATGCCGGTGAAACTAAAAATTCTGATTTATCCGCATTCTTGGGTTTGGTCCATAGTTTCTTCATGCAATGCATGACAAAAGTAACTCTACGTTTTACTAAAAAAAAAATTAAAAAATATGTGATTTTTTAATATATTTTTTAAATAAATAAATTTGAAGCAATTTTACTTTTCCCACTAAATCCGTCTTTGAAAAACGAACAATTTGCATTTTTTATTTTTGATCTACACCAAGTAGTTTCCGAGATATTTAAAAAATAACTTTTTAGTCCCCAACTTTGAGGGCTGTTTTCACCCCCTAGATATAAACGTCAGCAGATAAAAAAAATACGTGTCAAATATTTTATCGAATTGTATATACCGTGTAAATTTCATTAAAATCGGGAATTGACACTTGGGAAACCTCCCTTGTTAGAGTGAATAAATATTACGAAGCTGTACTGTAGTCGGTAGTCAAATTACCAATAATGTTTGAGGATACAGGTAAGTGTGCAATGTGATTGAATGTTTGTTTATCTTTTGTGACCCGTGTCTCGTAATACACACACGTGATACACAAGTATTCGAAAAGTAGGTACTCTGAGAGAATTAAATGATTAAACAAAATTACCTAAGTGAAGTTCAATCATAATTGTATGTAGCGCCTCTTCCGAATGATCACTCGTAGTACTCCTACTTATACAGTTAATGCCACAGGTTCAAAGTAAAAGAAAAAACCCACTTGGATCGCCCTCTATCCATTGGAATTACCGCCCGATCGTCATTTCTTCAAAGCTATCGTGCTGTATTCGGGGTTCAAGTTATTAATTGTGGGACTAAAAGGGTGGGAGTGATCATTCGGAAGAGGCGCTACATACAATTATGATTGAACTTCACTTAGGTAAGTTCGTTTAATCATTTAATTGTATTTCGCGCCTCTTCCTTCAGATCACTCGTAGATGTTTAAAGTTCAGCACGACTAAAATCATCGTCTGTGTAAGAAGGACACTAAGTGTTTTGATTTCCATTTGTCTCTTTTTATTTTGATTTTTCAGATCCTTCTAACATCGCTTTAGCGAAAGAAGTTTTATCTTCTATAACATTTAAATTATAAAATTTCGCGAATGTCATAGACTGTTGAGTCCAGCCAGCCATCTTTTTAATTAAATTTAAGCTAATACCACTTCATTTTAAAGACGAAGTAGCTGAATGCCGCGTGCTATATGCTGTAAAAATAGTAATATCAACTCCACTGATCTCCAGCATCTCCTTTATCCATCGACTCATTGTTTTTGTTGACACTTCCTTGAATGGACGTCGATACGAAATAAATAGTCTTGATGAATTTTCTCTCATCTCCTTAGTTGCCCTTACATAATATTTGAGCGTAGAGGCTACACATAATTTTAAGTTTCTTGGGAAAAAAGGTAAAATCAGCGTTGGTTGCACTCTTCGAGGGCCTGATGTCTTAATTCTCAATGGGATTTTTATCTCTATATGATCTTTTCGTTCTATTATGTCTTGAATTTGAATCAGCACCAACGTTTGCATTCTATGTGCCGTTCACTGCAAATCCAAGTGTGTTAAAAGTGGGTTATTTAAATGCACCAAAATGTGTAAGCACACTTCATTAACACGTCTAAACGTGTAAATGCAATTATGTGCATTAAAATAAAACACTTGAAAAAATTAACGTGAAGTTTTAACACATCTAATGCGTTATTTTACACGTTTTATCCGAGTAAATAAATAATGCATTTTTGTTTGTATGTTAAATTTAAACACACTTCACTTTTATGCACAAAAGTGTATTAAAATTACACATTTCGTTAGAAATATACGTTTTTACGTGTTCGCCGTTTGTTTTTTATGTATTTACTGACCAGATATTTATCAGTTATTATTACCACTTAAAAGAGTAGAAAAACAATAACTGTAATTTTTGCATTATTGGTTCGCATCATTTGACACGTTAACCAATCATTCTCATCTATAATATATCGAAATATTCTTGAATATGGTAGGTTGCATATTAATACCGGAGTTCCTGCACTCCTTTAAAATATTGAACAATCATAATAATATTTAATATAATTTTATTCAATTCTGTGAATATGTAATTGATTTAACTATAAATATGTAAGAAGGCAGATGAAATGAGTGAGCGAGAAAGAGAATGAATGACAGAGAGAACGTGATGATGACGTGAGAAACAAAAGACAGGGCAGAAGAAACAAAATAGTTGCAAAACAGCAGTAAAGAACGAAATGTGAAAGCGAAAAGACGCCATAACTGTTACTGCTTATTTTTATTAGTTTCTAAGTGTATGTTATAGTTATTATTGGTTTTATGTATCTTTTTAATAAATGTTAGTTAATAGCAAGAAGACTGTGGGCACCATCGGAAAAGCTATCTCCTTACATATATATATATGTAGGATTGGAATATTTGAACAAGCGGCGGTAACATTTGTAAATAGAGTCGTGATTGAGCAGTGGTGCGAAGAAGTCGATTTTGTGTCCGAGTTGATCTGATTTGTATTGTATTTATTGTTCTAATCGTTTAATCGTTTTGTTCTAATAAAATATTCTTCTCACATATATATTTATATTTTAAAATAACCCATTTATGTATTTTAAAAATAACGCACCTACATGCTGAAAAATAACACACATGTACTGTGTTAAATAATAACACACCGGGAAACGTCTAAAAAGTGACTACAAGGAAATAATACGTTTATGTGTTTTAAAATAACACACTTGGATTTGCAGTGTTGTCAAGGCCAATAAGACAACTAATTTTTGCGACAATTGTTTTAGAGTTAAATTTTTATTTTCTGGCCATCTATTTAAGACATCTAGAACTGTCTTTGGGTCCCAAGTATCAGTATATCTTGGTTTTGGTGGGCGACAATTAGCCACTCCTTTGCAAAATCGTTTTATCAACGAGTTTTCTCCCACTTTTGGACCCAAAAGAAGTGATAAAGCTGATCTATAACTGTTTACCGATCCGTATCCGATGCCTCTGTTGAACTGTTCCGTTAAAAACTTTAAAATATTTACGAAGTTGCAAGCATAAACTTGAAGATTATTGTCTTTACAAAACTCCCACCACTTTTTCAGAGGTGCTTCATATTGTCGAATCGACGAGTCGCTTACAGATGACAAGGATAAATCCACTGATTCGGGAGGTACTCCCCTTAATTCGAATGCTCTCCTGAGACAACGCCTGCCACCAGGAAAAGCTGGCGCCATAGTGGATGAGGCAGGTCTCACTCCTGCTCTACCAATTACATGACCTAAATATGCTACTTCGGTTTTTAAAAATTCACATTTATCTGGTTGTAAGGTTAATTTTGCGTCTGCTAATCTCATGAATAACCGACGAATTTTCTTCTTGTGTTCTTCTAATGTTTTCGCAAAGATTACTATGTCATCTAAATATACGAATACAGTATTCCCTGGTTATATGCACAAGGAGGGGCCCTCCATAACTGCATCGCGACCATCCCCACCACATAGGGGGATCCCCCTCGGCGAGCCGCCACATTCAGCGACGGGGAAGTGTAACATGATACTTTCGGATCGTGTCCATGAGCCAATACTAATCGAAGGACTGAACTTTTCCGTTTTTGATTATTTTTCGTTAAAAACTTCGCTATCGTGTTTGTGACAATTTTGTGATTAAAATGATACCAAACACGACATAATTTGAGCAACATTTACTTAATATTTAAATCGCTTATTTGCTATATAGATAATTCAAACATGTCGTGTTTGGTATCATTTTAATCAGAAAATTGTCACAAATACGTTAACGAAGTTTCCAAAACGCAAAAATTGAAAATGGAAAAGTTCAATCCTCCAATTAGTATTGACACAGCGATATGTTCGGGCCGGTCCCCCTGTACGTTGGGCCTCTCTGTCTCTTCTACTATCTGTCTTTTTCTAAGCTCGGCACTCGGCTCGGGCCGTGAGATAAACACAGTGTTGACATTCAGCTACGACCAGTGCATATAAGTTTTGCACAGGGACTCTATAGCAGTGCATATATAGAGTTTGGTAACTATTCAATGTTTACGAATTTAGAAAGGGGTAAGCAATGGGACAACGTCCTCCCCCCCCCCCCCCCCCCCCCCCTCTAGAAGATGAAGGGGTTGATGGAACCGAGACTCGTCTTCGATGCACACGCGATTGACGGCGATGAGTCCGTTTCTACGAACGTTTTAAGGAGCATTCTTTGCTCTATGCACGAGCTGATGAAATAAATTTTTACGATGCCTAAAGTTTGTTAGATGTCTGTGCTATGGAGAGACACGTTCCTCAAAACGTTTGTACATACATACGAACAGAGTCATCGCTGTCACAGTTTTTATCCTTTATCCTTTGCATCTTCGACGGGGTGGTTTTTCACTGTTTTCCGCTTTTTAAATTCACGGTCAACTTGAGCTGTATGCAAATACCGAATTGTCATTCACGTCAATAAAAGCACAGCAGTGTCGAGAGGTGTGCAATGTTTAAATGCACTGTTCTGTGTTTACGTCGCTGCTCCAATTGAGCGCCGAACTTAGAAAAGACAGTAAGTATAATTCAAACCATATCGTGTTGGGTATCATCTTAATCAGAAAAATTTCACAAATACGTTATCGAAATTTGCAAAAAAGAAATATCAAAAATGGAAAAGTTTTATCCTCCTGTAGCGACACGCGGTTTACTGTTTCTCGGAATTCCTTAAGCCGACTTGGAACTGCCGAGGCTCAAAACAATGATCCTCAAAAGTAGTTACAAGTCGCAGATGTTTTTGACGACAATGGATAATAAATAAATAAATTCTTGTTCGCGTACGGTTGTGTCTAGCCATCTGCTGACCACCTGGAATGCACCGTCATAAACCGCGGGTCGCGAGGAAGCCAAAAATCCTCGGCCACGGCGTGACTCACCGGCGCGCCAGCCAGGTTTTCCCCAAAAACGTCCTCTCTTTTCCAGTCACCACCTTCAAAGTGGAGTGAGTTTTCTCTACCAATCAGGTTAATTAAGCAATCAAACTGTAATAGAGAAAAACTCCCAAAACTTCGCTCCGCCTACAAGAAGTCTACGTCGGTGGAAAATTCTCACCGACTAGACACTTGATCGCGAGCAGTCATACAGAAATTCTTAAATAAACGGTGTAGAAGTACTAACCTTCCACCTCAACCAACTAGAATTTTAACCTACACTTCGTATCCACACTCCGATTAGTATGTATTAAATTAGTCAAAGAGAAGACGTGACGAAGCGACGGACACATGACATAATTGAGACATGAATGTAAGGCAAACACTTAAGTCTAATTAACTTTAACATAGTATTTTTAAAAAATACATGGCATGAGCAAACGTTGGGGATCAGAAACAAGAGGTGCAGGAACCACGGTTTACGATTCGGTCTTCGCCATTGTTCAGCTCCGGTGGGTCGACCATGTGCGGGGCCTGTTAGCTAGTAAAAATTTAACTAAATTTCCAGGCTTCGGGTCTCGCGGGTCTACGACTGCCCGTGGTGGACAGGGGCCGGAGCGTGAGCCGTCGAAAAGAAGTCCCATTGTCTAGGTTGATACCTTGCCTCGAGACGGTCGCACGTTGGCGGGTGTTTACCAGATGTGGAACCTTCCATACCAGGGACACCACTATGGTCTACGGGCCTCTCAGGGCAATTTTAACAACTTTCCTCAGAATCCACCTAGACAAGGACAAACGTTACCATCTCCCTACTCTCGAACCACGAGAGTAGGAAAATAAATCTACCAACAATGTAGGGACGACCGAGGTGTCAAAAAGGGTGAGACGTTGTCCTCCTGCAGATAATTTTGAAAGCGCCCTAGAGAGTAGGATAAGTAAACTGTGTACCTGTAAATAAAGTCACTCAAATGCAATTTAGAACATATCTACTAAAGAGGAAATAATAAGTGAGGACGAGATGTTTGAGAAGGAAGATGCTTCTTTTAGTAATAACAAATTATAATATTAAATCTTGTTGAATAATAGTGATAGCAACAACAACAAACTCAGCTAGGGTCGTAAACACAGACCTGCAATTGAACCGCTGCTTGTGCATTTAAACCTTGCATAGGTTTCGATACAGCTGAGTATTTATATCGAGTCCCGTAACCGTTCACAGTTTTCACGCGGCTCCAGCCGAGTGTAAATTTAGAGAGGGACAGACAATGAAAAACCACCCCCTCGAAGATACAACAGTTAAACGTAACGAGGCTCGTCACGTGATAGACACGTGATTAACCGCGACAGTTCCGTCCCTAAGAACATTTTCAGGTATGTTCTTTTCTCCATTCACGAACGAATAAAAGCAAACTTACAATTAGATGTTGTCCAGGGTTTATTACATGGGTATGCTATTGGTACAAAATAATTAAAAATTTGTATTTCGAATTAAAGCTGTTTTCCTTGAAATAGTCATGGGATTGCTCATACAATAAATCTTTGAAAAGGTTCTGAATATGTACATTGAGGACAAACAGTTTGTTGATTATCGGGCCAGAAATACAGTTAGGAAAACTCCGAGAAAATAATGCTGTATAGAAAATCCATGGCTGTAAGGAGGACGTCAACATTGATGTCGAATTAGATTCCACTTTGCACAACACAATTTCTAAAAAAATTGTATAATAATAACAATATAATAATAATTCCTGTTGCAATACTAGTTGTTACTGAAGTCTTGTTTTATATATTTTGCAAATTAATTAAGGACTTGTTAGTAGGTAACAAAAAATTAAGAAGTATAAAGGGTTAATGTTTTTTTTTACGAAAGTGAATAATATATAATTCAATATTAAAATTCAATATTATAGTATTGAATTTTGTCACAGAGATCTTAAAAAAATTAAAAATTTATACGTGTACTGTAACCTTAATTAATCTTCTATGCACGAGAAAAGTACTTTCACAATCGTATTCGAAAACTTTTCAGGGTTGCAGGGTTAAACTATGAGTCTTCGCATTCTATTTTTGGAGCCACTGACCTGCTTGCTTCATACAACCGTCTAGGCACGTGGGTACAATTCTCAAGCGATGCTTTCGAATTTCCCAAATACTGTACGCATATTGGAATATGGATAATGGATTGCGTCCATTTGTAAAAATTTATTTTCTTTACTTGGTATAATACTTTAAGAATTTACAAAGTCGATTATAAAATAAATACATACTCGAACCAAGAATTTATTGACCGTTGAAATTATAAAAAAATTTTTTGATAAGAAATACATGATGTGTATTTCACAAATAGCTTTCGATACATATAACAACTGCATGAGCAAGCGATATGATGGACTGTTGAAAAATTTTGATGTAAAACCAAAAATAGAGAAATAATATTGAATAGTTATAGATCAAATTTGATTAACAATAATATTTATGCGATATACAAAGCAAGGATATAATTTTAAATGCAAAATAGCTAATAAACCATTGTTGCATTTCAAGAATTGTCAAGTTCAAATTTTTATTCTAAAGTGTGGATTGTACAAAGTGCTTGTGGCGTGCGGAGGGTGCCATAGAATCTGGTTCCGGGGTGGGGAAAACGTTGCATTTTCTATAAAAGAAGACCATAGCAGGCAGCATGACATTTTTCCCAAAGCCTTCTTACACAGCGTTTCGAATACTAAAATATCTAATACTTTAAGCTTATTAGTTTTCATTAGTCTTTCTTTTTTAAGTGTGTTATTTTTACTCAGTTTAGTTTTCGTGTAGACTAGTAATATATATACATATATACAGTGTTAGTTTTTAGCGTTAGATATTAGTGCTATATTTTAGTTATATTTAGTTATATTTAATTTTATTTTGTTATATTTTGTGATTTAAGTGCTTTAAGTATTGGATATGGCCAGTAAAAGAAGAGTTACCTTGTGTATGAAAGACCGATTGAAAGTGTTAGAAGAGTTAGAAACCTTCAGTGTTGCAATTCTTGCCAAAAAATATAATGTGCATCGGACAACCATTATTAGAATAAAAAATAACGCACAGGACATTACAAAGTTTTCTGACAAAGGAAAAGTGCAACAGCAACGGCAGAGGATAAAGCTACCGAAATATGAAGAATTGGAGGAGCGTTTGTTGGAATGGTTCGTCCAAAGACGGACTTTCGGAGATATCATAACAGACGCTGTACTGGTAGAAAAGGCAGCCCAACTAAAGAACACCCTCGGGTTGCCATCAAGTTTCAAAATTAGCAAAGGCTGGCTCGAAGGTTTTAAGAAGAGACACGAAATACGTTTAACCAAATTACATGGAGAAACAGCCAGCGCAGATACCACTGCGGCAGAAAAATTTTGCCAGGACTTTCAAAATTTATTAAACGATATTGGCGTTGACGACGTGCAAGAAGATAATATTTACAACATGGACGAGACGGGCCTTCTATGGAAAGCGCTCCCGTGCAAAACATTAACACTCCGAGAAGAGCACAATATAAAAGGGCTGAAAAACCGTAAAGAGCGCATAACGGTGGCATTATGTGCGAACGCCTCTGGAACGCACAAGCTAACGCCTTTTGTCATTAATAGATACGAAAATCCTAGGGCGTTAAAACATATCAAACCAAACCTTCCTGTGATTTTCAAATCACAGAAAAACGCCTGGATGACCCGGGAATTATTTATAGAGTGGTATCAAAATTATTTTAAACCCAGCGTACGAGAACATCAACTTCAAAAAGGACTGACCGGAAAAATAATTTTAATTGTTGACAATTGCGCAGGGCATAAGTTACCGGAAGTATTCCAAAATGAAGAAAATTTCAAAATAATATTTTTACCGGCAAATACCACAAGCCTAATACAACCCATGGATCAAGGCGTAATTGCCAAATTTAAAAATGTATACCGGCACAAAATGATCCAGAAAGTTGCCAGCTACGAGGGAGGATTGAATGAATTTTATATAAAATTCACAATCAAAGATTGCATCGAAATGCTTTATGCTTCGTGGATGGAAGTGACAGAAGACAATATTTCGAACTCCTGGAATAAACTCATGTCACCGAATCGGACGTTAGAACGTGCTCTTCGAATTAATATGATGAACGTAACAGGGGATACGTACACTCAAAACGAAGTTTCACAGTTCATCAACGAGTGTAACGCGGAAGAAGTTATAACGTGTGAAGAAGTTGAAACGCAAAACACCAACGAGGAATGTATGCCGCATTCTTATGAAAGAAGTGAGGCACTGGATGTGTTCGAGCGTTTGGAGCAGCTCGTTTCAAGGGACGCACCAGTTGTCAAAGACATGGTGAATGTTTTAAAAAAACACATTTTAGGTTTGTACAGATAACATCACAAGTACAATTATATACTTTCACAAAAGTTATAAATAGAACTTTCATTTTAATACTTAAATTTTATTTTTTAGCTGCCGATGACCCAAACTGAAATGTTCGACTAAGCCTCAGTCATCATGTTGCACATATTACATAAGCATCATCACCACAGCTTTTATCATAACCATCATCATCATCATCATCATCGCCGACATTATTATTATTAAGAGTATTGCTGCCACTGTTATTGTTGTCGTTGTTGCTATCACTGTTGTTCAACAAGATTTAATATTATAATTTCTTATTACTAAAAGAAGTATCTTCTTTCTCGAACAGCTCGTCCTCACCTACTATTTCCTCTTGCTTCTCATCCCCAACGTTTGCTCATGCCATGTATTTTTTAAAAATACTATGTTAAAGTTAATTAGACTTAAATGTTTGCCTTAAATTCATGTCTCAATTATATCATGTGTCCGTCGCTTAGTCACGTCTTCTCTTTGACTAATTTAATACATACTAATCGGAGGATAAAACTTTTCCATTTTTGATATTTCTTTTTTGCAAATTTCGATAACGTATTTGTGAAATTTTTCTGATTAAGATGATACCCAACACGATATGGTTTGAATTATACTTACTGTCTTTTCTAAGTTCGGCGCTCAATTGGAGCAGCGACGTAAACACAGAACAGTGCATTTAAACATTGCACACCTCTCGACACTGCTGTGCTTTTATTGACGTGAATGACAATTCGGTATTTGCATACAGCTCAAGTTGACCGTGAATTTAAAAAGCGGAAAACAGTGAAAAACCACCCCGTCGAAGATGCAAAGGATAAAGGATAAAAACTGTGACAGCGATGACTCTGTTCGTATGTATGTACAAACGTTTTGAGGAACGTGTCTCTCCATAGCACAGACATCTAACAAACTTTAGGCATCGTAAAAATTTATTTCATCAGCTCGTGCATAGAGCAAAGAATGCTCCTTAAAACGTTCGTAGAAACGGACTCATCGCCGTCAATCGCGTGTGCATCGAAGACGAGTCTCGGTTCCATCAACCCCTTCATCTTCTAGAGGGGGGGGGGGGGGGGAGGACGTTGTCCCATTGCTTACCCCTTTCTAAATTCGTAAACATTGAATAGTTACCAAACTCTATATATGCACTGCTATAGAGTCCCTGTGCAAAACTTATATGCACTGGTCGTAGCTGAATGTCAACACTGTGTTTATCTCACGGCCCGAGCCGAGTGCCGAGCTTAGAAAAAGACAGATAGTAGAAGAGACAGAGAGGCCCAACGTACAGGGGGACCGGCCCGAACATATCGCTGTGTCAATACTAATTGGAGGATTGAACTTTTCCATTTTCAATTTTTGCGTTTTGGAAACTTCGTTAACGTATTTGTGACAATTTTCTGATTAAAATGATACCAAACACGACATGTTTGAATTATCTATATAGCAAATAAGCGATTTAAATATTAAGTAAATGTTGCTCAAATTATGTCGTGTTTGGTATCATTTTAATCACAAAATTGTCACAAACACGATAGCGAAGTTTTTAACGAAAAATAATCAAAAACGGAAAAGTTCAGTCCTTCGATTAGTATTGGCTCATGGACACGATCGGGCCGGTCCCCCTATAGCTTAGATCTCTCTGTCTCTTCTACTGTCTGTTCTTTTCTAAGTTCACGCTCGGCTGGAGCCAGAACGTAAACACAAAATAGAAACCACCACTTCGTAACTCCACAGTTTCGGTCCCGAATTCTGTGCATATATCCAGGGTTTACTGTACTTCTACTCCTTGTAATCTACGCAAAAGCTGATCCATTAATCTTTGAAAAGTTGCTGGTGCATTCTTTAAACCCTCTGGCATACGAATATATTCATAATGTCCATTAGGTGTCGAAAATGCTGTTTTGATTCTATCTTTTGGATCCATCTCTATCTGTTGAAAACCACTTGCAAGATCAAATGTTGAAAAATATCGTGCTTCGCCTAAATGATCCAAAATGTCTACAATATTCGGTAGCGGATATGCATCACCAACTGTTTTCTCATTTAGCTTGCGAAAATCAATTACCATTCACCACCTGGGATTGCCCTGAGAATCAGGTTTCTTGGGTACAATCCAAAGTGGTGAATTGTAAAGAGATTTTGAAGGTGTTATTATTCCACTATTTAATTTTGAAGAAATCTGTTTTTCAATTTCCGTTTTATGAACTGGTGGAAATCTACATTGGCGCGTATTTATAGGTAAATCATCGGTTGTATGAATTTTATGTTGGATTAGTGGGGTTGCTTCCAATTTGTCACCCGGTAAATGAAAGCAATCAGGAAATTCTTCTATCAAGTCTATTACATGATCCCTTTCTTCCGAATTCAAGTGTTCCAAACGTAATTTGCTAAAAATTCTAGAGACTCGATTGTCATTCTGCAATGGTTCGGGATTTTCCAAATCAGAGCTGATATCAGAATAATTATCTTCTTCTGGAAAATGGTGGTATTCGAATGGGTAAATCTCTTGTGGAGGACTTTCTATTTCGATATCTCTATCAAGGGTGTTTATAGCTAAGACATGGCATACGCCCTGATGTACACTAACTGCTGCTTCCCCAATGGAAATTCCATCTTTGACGGGTAATTTTGGCAGGTAACCCTCTTTTAAATTTGAATTGATGACATCGATGGTTATGGGTTGACGAGTACGTGATTTCAAGAGTAGTATTCGTGATTTTGGATGGCGCGGTAAATTCGCGTTCGGTTTTTCACCAATAAATGTAAACGGCTTAATCGGTTCTGATTTCGTTACTAATGTATTATGTGCAAATGAAATTTCGGCTTGCTCCTGTCGCAAGTAGGCTTTACCTAATATTCCGTCGCATTTAAGAGGAAACGATGATTTGACCACGTGAAATTTTACAGGCTGACTCAAAAGTGTGACTGTTGTTGTACCGATTGTTTCAAGGCCTTCTGGTGTTATCCCGACTATTGTAATGGACTCGTCCAGATTTACGTCCAAATCTACATGTAATGCATTTAGTTTGACCAGGTTAATGTCCGCGCCAGTATCTATCAAAAGTCGAGCATAACCTTCGCGGAATTCATTTGCTTGCATTTCTACGAGCGGTGATTCCTGCTGACGCGAGTAACAGAAGAACGCTCGTGGTTCTCCAAGGTCCCGACCTTGTGGTGACGCTCTTGACTCGGATAACTCGCTGTTGCGTCTCTCCAGCGAGTCATTTCGGAGTTTTAATTACTGTCGTCTAATTGATTTGGCGATTGGGATCGAAACTGAACGGTTTTATGCACTGGCGAACTTGATCTTGATGTATTCTTCCGTGGGAATGGAGGTGGGGATTCTGAGCGGAATTCTAAAGGTTTTCGGAATGGAGAGGGTGATCTCGGTTCACGTTTATATGGGGAATATGGAGAGGACTCTGGTGAGACGGGATATGGTGGATTCATGGTACGCGGGTTTGAAACAGATTCGTGACTGTTGCATCGTATGTTATACGGACAGGAATAGATAGGATCGTAGGCCATGGAAGGACAGCAAAAATGCGAGTAGTGTGATTGGCATGGCTGATATGGAGGAAATGGGTATTTATATTGGTTTTGTGGGAAAGTTTCGGGATAATGTGGTTTTAAGATACCCGTGGGTGATTTCGAACGATCAGAGGGACCAGGGATAGGACTAGGACTCCTTGATTTTTGGTCTCGATAGTTTCTATGGTTCTCGAACCGTGATTCTACAGGTTTCGGGTTTACATCGGGATCGAAGTTGGAATTACGTGATACCATTAAACGCGGTGTTGGCAGTCCAGGAATTATTCCCGCTTTCATGCGTGTTTCTATCCGCGTTGCAATTCTTACCGCACTGTCTAAGGTTTTTGGATCACGAGCATCTACAGCGTAAGCTATTTCGTCTGGCAGGCCTCGGATAAATGCATCTAATGCACATTCTTCGATAGGCGCATACAGTCGCTCCGCGTCACTGCCGTGTTTGTCGTCCAATGCCGTGCGAGCACCATTTAGCAAAATATTTAATCTATCGGAAAAGTCATTCACGGTTTCGCCCCTGTTCATCCGGATCATTTCTATTTCATGGTGATAATACGAATAAGATTTTCCAGGCGCGAATGTTTCTTTTAAATGTTTCACTAAATCGTCTAATTTATTAAAAACTATCCCCCAGGTACTATCTCTAGCTGCTCCTTGTAGTTTGCCTATTACTGCCTTAAGAAACGAACCCTTTAACGCGGGTGGTACAAAAACAGACCCATTTTGTACATCCTGTAAAAAGTTTTTGAGCGGAATATTTTTTCCATCGAAAAACGGGATATTGAGTGTACTATGTTGAACTGTGAAACATTCTGCCATAGAAGCCATCATAGAATTAGTAACATTTAGATCCACAGCAGTTAAATTTGCTCCCTTAGACGCGTTCGCGCTTCGAGCTGCGGTTTCATTCAGATTCATTTTTAATTATGGGAAAAGAAATTTTGTACTATTTGTAAAATAGAAGACAAGAATGAAATGGGTATATCAAAGATATTGAAATTGTCAATGTTCAATCCTTTTCTCGACAAGTAACAGTGCAATAAAATCACAAATCAAGACGAGAAAATATATATATCGATAACAATAAATGTCGAATACACATATATCAAATATATCAAACAACGTATATACCATTAAAATTAATACATAATAATAAATCAGCAATCAATTTGTATAGGACACAGAAAATTCAGAGAAATAATATTTTTACGATATCATGGAACCTTCCCTTACGAGCATTTACAAGGAGAGGACCCCAACTGTCCGACTTCGATTTTAACGAGGCTTTGCAAGACGATAGCATATAGGTCCCTAATGATATGTGTAAAATATTAGCCGTAGTTATGCAGTAGTTTTAAAGATATAAGCGATTAAAGTTCATACCTCTTCATATACTATAAATGTAAATTGGGTTACAACAGCTGTGGTGGGGCAGTGGCAGTGGTTTAAAGCTCACGACCTCGAACGTCTTACGTTAAAGTCCCAATGACGGGTAATTTTTTTTTCTATTTTAATTTGATAAAATTGCACACAATGCAGGATAACAATTATCGTACACTTGCAATACATACATTGCTTGCATATATACACCACAGCTGTTGTAACCAGATTCACATTTATAGTATACAAACAGGTACGAACTTTAATCGCTTATATCTTTAAAACTACTGCATAACTACGGCTAATATTTTACACATATCATTAAGGACCTACATGCTATCATCTTGCAAAGCCTCGTTAAAATCGAAGTCGGACAGTTGGGGTCCTCTCCTTGTTAGTGTATATGCCAAAAGTAATTAACGAGCTCCTGAATCGTAAGTGCAATAGAAGAAAAGTTTATAAAACAGGGTTTTACCTTTAAATCAAGAATCTTAATTGAAAATTTTGAAATCAGACATCCCTATTATATTCAAATTTCGATTTCACAGATCGTATCCCACTTCTGACACCTTTTTTAGGTGTTACGTGCTGCGCTTTATTTCCGCGTGCCGTCCGCCGTCGAGCGGGTGCCAACAGACGGTAGACACCGCGCGTTCTAGCTAATACGAAACGAATCGCACGCGGGTTTCCGCGTTTAATTCTAATAAAATTTTTTACTCTCCCCAGCCTAAGGCGAGGAGAGGACAGGATGGATGGGTCGATCTGTCGAGACCAGTACAGGTCTATGTGAATCGAAATTTGATGTTTAGGATGTGGGTGTCTAGGTTTAATGAATTGAATTTAGACTTTCTTTAATTAGGTATGACAACAGAAAAATATATATATTCAAAATGTGTGCAGTTTAGTTTGAGTTTGAGGTTTCTGTACAAATGTTTGTATAATGAACAGGGGTGCGCAATACTACAAATTTTTGGGTGGTGAAACTGTCTCCTTGGAGTATCGGTTGGGTTTTTAGGGTATTGTCCCAAAACGAGAGACTCGTTAAAACCCGCCCTCAACAGGGAGGAGAGAATTTCCCATTTACAGAAAATACAATATAGAATGTTATATACTTCCGGAATCAGGGCTCGCCAGTGTAACAGAATTACCAAAAAGTCGTATTCGATTTAGGGAAAATCCCACGACCCAATGGATCAATCAGAATGCGACTAGCAAAATGATATGTTTCGTGTATGTGGAACTCACCCTGATAGATTTTATTTTAAATAGGTAAGCCCTTCCATCCTAATCCGCTGTCCTAATCTGCCTGTGAATCGGATGCTGAGGGAAGGTTGGAAAGTTAGATTTCATCTTACACCGTCGCGAACTCGCAAATGTTATATTATGAATTAGATTTAAATTGTATTTAATGGTAAAGTAGATTAAGTTTAGCTACAATTATAACGCGTGGTGCAATAATAAGAGAAACAAAGAAATGAAGAACTACTATTTTACGTGAAAAACAAAGTCCTTCGGATCACAATATGTCAACCGAACTATGCTTAAATAGAGAATCTAAGATTCACTATATACGTCTTCACGGACTAACGCCTACACACCTCGTGATTACTCGGACGATAGTGGCGAGTCGAGCTCGTCTTTTGGTTTTTATTAACATGGCGTGTTTGGAGGTGGTAGGCCCTGCCCATGATCACGTTTTGCAGAGTTCGGCTCCTGTAATTGTTTTCAAATTTTTCCATCCTTCCTTCCATCCAGGTCCACAGGTCAATCGGTATCAATTCGTGAGTCGCGATTCGCAGTTTGCGGAACCGGATAGTCTGCATAATCTCGATTCGAAACCCTATCCGCTGAGCTAATGCATTTTGTTTTAGATCGCTAATTTCCAGCCGGCTGTAATGCTGTAGTTTTGTATTATTATCGGAATTCTCAGAATGCATGAGCATTCTCACATTAGCGGAATTTGAATTGTCTTTCTTCTACATACATTTGCTTAGGGGTAAATCCCAAAATACCGATGGTATTTGCAAATATAGGGTAGAAGAAGGAAATGAAAGAGAAATTAAATTTAAAGAAAAATTCAGGAAAGAGATTCGGTTTCGGGACGTAACACTGTTAATAGAATGAATTAAGTTAATGTCTGGTTTAAAAACGATCGGCTTCGATTCTAACATTTCCATGAACCTAGGATACCAGGCTTGGGATCTCCAATTAGGAACCACGATTATGCCTCTAGCTTTTTCAAATTTTATTTTTCGTAACGTTTTTAAAATAACAGAGAAAGGTGGAAAGGCATAAAACTTATACCACGACCATTTTTGAGTAAAAGCATCGACAGCGATTGCATCCGGATCACTTTTCCATGAAAAATACTTCGTACATTTGGTATTTGACCTGCTTGCAAACAGATCAATTTCAGGTCGTCCAAACTGATGACATGTTTTGTTGAAGGCCTCTTCTGACAGTGGATACTCCGTCTCTGGTTCTAATTGATGCGATTCTTGATCAGCGTAAAAATTCTCTGATGAACTAATATACGATGCAAAAATCCACATTTTTCTCCTTTCACACCACTGCCAGATATTTTTTGCGAGACTGCTTAGATCTCTTTTCTGGATACCACCCATTCTGTTAATGTATGAAATTGCGGTTGTATTATCAATTCTTAGTAAAATATTTACATTCCTTAAGTTATTTGCAAAGCATTTAAGTGCAAAAAAGGTGGCAAGTAATTCCAAATAGTTGATGTGATTTTTACGTTCTTCTAGAGTCCAAAATCCGTGAATCTTTTGGTCCTCGCAATAAGCACCCCAACCTGAAGTACATGAAGTCAGAAAAAATTTCCATTGCAAATTCAAACTGATTAATAGGATTACTAGTGTTTTTGATATTTTTGTTCCACCAATCAAGATCACCCTGAAGATTTTTACTCAGCGTCATTTTACTCTCAAAATTTTGATCAGACTTTTCTAGCGCCAAAAATTTTTCTCGTTCGAAGTCTTTTAAATACACCCAGCCATACTTGACGGCCATACAACAAGCCCCTAAAGATCCAATGAAAGAAGCAAATTCCTGAATCTTACAAGTAGATTTATTTAAAAATTTTTTTATTTTTCTGCTAATTTCTATCTCCTTGTCCCTTGGTAAGGTGATTAACATTCTTCTTGTATCTAGTAAAAATCCTAACAATTTGCAGACCTGAGCTGGCACGAGATTATTCTTTTCTTCGTTTATAATGAATCCTAAATCGTCTAATAACTTGTAAGTTGCTTGAACATTTTTGGAGCAATCTGCGTGAGATTTTCCAAGCATAAGAATGTCGTCTAAGTACACGATCGATAGATAACCTTTCTTTTGTAAGAAAGTAACTACCACCCGAATTATTTTTGTAAAAACATATGGTGCGGTATTTAGGCCAAATGGTAAACGAGTGAATTCAAAACGTTGGCCTAGAAATCTGAATCTTAAGTATTTTCTGGTTCCCTTATCGATTGGTATCACATAGTAAGCATCTTTTAAATCTATCGTAGACATAAAATAATCTTTTTCGATTAGATCTCTCGCTGTTCTAAGATCTAACTTAAAGTGGACTGTGCTAATAAATTCATTTAATTGTTTTAGATTTAATATTAATCGACTAGATCCGTTAGGTTTTTGAATTAAAAATATATTAGAGATAAATTCTCCCTCTACTGATTGACACTTTTCAACTGCTCCATTATCAAGTAATTGTTTAAGTAAATGAGGAATTTCTTTTAATTCCTTCGATGACCAGTGAGGCTCTGTAGGTACAGTTGTTTGGTTAGGTAACTCCGTAAAAGGGATTTTATAACCGCCAATCCATTTAAGAACTATGGAGTCGTTAGTAATCGAAGCCCAGACATCTTTAAATGATTTCAATCTTCCTGCTAGTATAATTACATCACTTATTGTTAGTAACGCCGGGAGGACCCCTGGCGATGTCGCCTCGAGCTCGAGCTCGTGTTCATTCTCGATCTCGGATACGAGTTCACTCGAGTGTTCCAGGATTTTTTCTTCTGTCCGCTCGACCTGGGTTGTGCCTTCCATGCAACTGAACGAGTCGGGCCTCCCCCGTTTTTTGAGATTCTAGTTGATGCTCTATCTTTCTTCATTAGTTCCTTACTAGTGAGGTCTAACGCTTTTGACACTTTTATCTGTCCTTCTAGTTCAGTATCGAAAAGTTTTTCTCCCACAGGAGTTGTGTTCAGTGCCTCTTTTACATTGGGATTCAAATTTGTTACTACCAACGCTCTTCTTGTCTGAGATTCATCGAGCTGAACGTCTACCAGTAACCTTGCAGCATCACCAAACTGACGCATAATTTGTCATTTCTTAAAACTACGATCCGGATCTTTTATCATCGCTGATAAACCTTGTCCAATTGCTGACAATGCTACTGTAATTTTCGTTTGTTTCATAACAATCTTTTCATCTCTTTCAATAGCTCCTTTTGGTAAGGATATTTTAATCTCGGGATTCAACAGAGGAGCATTTATGTCTCTACAATTTTCTGGTGTTGCATACTCTTTAAACAACTAGTCTCGATCATCTTTCTCCAACCCCTGTTTAACTATCTCATTCCACCGAAAAGCAATTTCTTGTTCAATTGGTGGGCCTGTTGGATTTTTTGGATCTAGTCTTTTTCCTAAAATCTCGAGAATTGCGGCATCCAAAGGGGGATCTTGAGCAACCCCCTCCCCCTCCTTTTGAGGCATGGCCGTTACTGGGACTGTACTAGTCAATGCAGTGTCAGTATGATGCGACGGAGGTGGCGCCACCGTCTGTTGATCCACCGCTGCAGTCAAATTCTCCTCTTCCGCCGAATGAATTTTACCTTGATTGTCATTTTCAATAGCCGACCTTATGCTCCGAGAGCTCGATCTACTGTGATCGGTCGAACGACTTCGCTCGCAACGTCTCCGTTTACGTCTACCTCTTGACTCATACGATGTTCTCGAAGAACTATCCGAGCTCGAAGACCCTATGAACATAAAAAACAAAATAACCTCTTGGCTAATGTATGTGTTTCTTCACTAATTGTTGATGTCAATTCCAAGACTCTTGTCATTGAATTGAGTATGCATCCAGTGCATGATAGAGGTTATGACTCTAGATAGGCGACTCGTGTCTTTTTCAATGAAACTCGTGTTTTTATTGAAAACGGACTTAACCGTGTTAAAAAATTCCAACGTTTGCTGAGACTCGTGTCTCCTTCAAGGAATTCTTATCCCTTGGAATCTTATCAATAATTTTCGTTGGGCCACCGACATAGATTCTTATCCATGCGATTTGTTTTAAGCAACGTCCATTGTCACGAACTCTTGTTCGCTTTAACGCAGCCATGCTTGATTTAAGGGTTATGTTTTATACTTACGATATATTTTTCGTTGCCGTTTCTTATATTTCTTTAATTTCCTCTTTAATCGTCGGACTTTTTCTTCCATCATTGTGTCCTCTTCATAAAGTCTTTTATTTCTCATTTCTTTTTGAAAAATTATTTTCCACAGACAAAAGAACCTGTTAACACGTTCTGCACAAGAAAAAGAATTACGATCGGGCGGTAATTCCAATGGATAGAGGGCGATCCAAATGGGTTTTTTCTTTTACTTTGAACCTGTGGCATTAACTGTATAAGTAGGAGTATTACGAGTGATCTGAAGGAAGAGGCGCGAAATACAATTTATTTTGTATTGCAGTTGACTTTGGGTGACCTTGAATGACCTTCATAATAGGTCGTTGTATTCGCCTTGAAACACTCTATCAGACTATAAGTAAGAAACCATACCATTCCATTTAAAAAAACAGAATTGACCTTCAAATCTCCTTGACGCCTCCACCTACAGAAAAATTGGTAATACCAGATTATGAGCCCCCCGATACCAAGTAAGTTTGGTCTAATGCATTTTCTCCTATCTTCAAAAACAAGCGAGTTATTCAGGTGACTAGTTTAAAATGCCGCACCCTGTATATTAAGAATCAAAATGTAAAAATATAATTATGTACATGGAGTAATACAATAACAAATACGATACACAACTTAAGCTGTAACTTTGCATTGATAATAGTATTTTCAATTGTTATGATTTGATTTAAAATCGACTTTATTTATAATAAAAGATTACTAGAAAATATATAAGAAATTGTGATTTACTTATTTCAAGAAATAAATAATGAATTTTAATAATCAATTGAATAACTTTTAGTAATTATTAATAATTGTTAATAATGTGATATCTGATATTATTAACAATTTTCTTGACTTAAAAATTAATGGATGCATCTGTAAAATGCTAAAGAGCATCTTAATATTGAAAAAATTTTATGGAGTTAAAAATGAAATTTTTTAACATTATAATTTTTGTTTACAATTTACATAATTATTCAATTCTAGGAAAAATAAAAATAAGTCTATTTTAAAGAATAAGAACAAAATTCAAGAAATAGATGTTACGTCCCGTACGCAAATTTTACAATTTTTCTTCTACTTTTTCTAACGAACCACCCGGTATACTATTCTTACCATTGGTTTATGACTTTGTAACAAAAGCCGACCCTTGAGTTAAATCGTAGAAACGCTTAACGGGACATAAAACAGACCTACGTAGCACGTACCTCCTTGGAAGCATCACAACCGTACAGTCACACGTGTTGACCATATTTGCTACAACTTTCTCTAGAATACTATTATTATATTTTACAAAGCAATATACTTTAGTAAGCAATCATTGCTTGCAATTTATTCAATTCATCTAATCAATAGAAGTTATAACGCTGTCAATTTTGGCTACGCATTAGTTTGGAATAAGCTGATAATTCATTGGAATAGTCCCTGGAATTATTGATTTTTAGCGTTATCTTATTCTCGAAACATTCTCAGACGATGAAACTGAATTGTAACGTCGTTTCGAGGACGATATTCGTCGTCGCGGCGACGGCCGTCAGGAAATTCTAAGGAACAGACCCCCTATAAAAATCAGAGTAGGGAGGGTGCGAGCGTCGTGCCCCTCCAACGAAGCGGAGGACGTCACTCGCGTTGACGAATCCTGTGACAACCTTTCAATCTCAAAAGTCCTAATTGGTCAATTTTTCGAGCGCTTTCAAAAATTGGTTGTTGCAAATAGTAACAAATGGCCGTCAAAGTTTAAAAAAGTGCGGATGCGCGAACTTACTATGCTATACTTTTACATTTTTATGAAAAGTTATTTATCTAGCACGAATTTGCTATATTGGATCGCATTCCTTAGACATTTCTGAAGAGAAAACTGCCCTCAAAAGTTTTGGGAACAGTTTTCAATCCCGACAGGTCGAAAAAATATCCGTCGTGAACGTGTAATCGGCGTTCGACGCCATGCTGTTATTCTACGCCGGCCGCCACACAGTGGAACGAAACGACAATCTAGCTGGAAAAAAATAATAACTCGAGAACCGTTCATTTTAGAGAAAAATGTTTTATACAAAAGTTTCATAATATTGTGAAAAGAATGTCACTGCATCGTTAATTTTTTTTAAATATTTTTTAATTGTTATTTAAAGGTTAACATAATTTTTTATGCGAAGGTCTATAAATTTCTTTACGGACTTTTATTCTACGAAAGAAATAAAGAAACTTTTGTATAAGTCATTTTCTCATTGTACTTTATGTTAAAAAGATATTTAATGCAAAATATCCTACTGACGTCTTTCTCTTCCTACTGCAGAGGATGCGAAGTCAACTGATACTATTTAAGTTGGTCTATTACTTATTCAAACGCATTCCTACCTTCAAACAGGTAAAACTAAAAAGGGCGCAAGTGGATCCTTGAAATTTTTCCACTAATTACTTCTACACAATCTAAAGAATATATAGACGGAGTTTCAAAGATATACATTTCCTTGTTTGTCAGTTATTCATTGTTTAATGGGACCGCGCGCCCCAGTGAAATTAGACTGCCGAATCGCATCCCTACATTTAAGCAGGTAAAACTAAAAAGGGCGCAAGTGGATCCTTGAAATTTTTCCACTAATTACTTCTACACAATCTAAAGAATATATAGACGGAGTTTCAAAGATATACATTTCCTTGTTTGTCAGTTATTCATTGTTTAATGGGACCGCGCGCCCCGGTGAAATTAGACTGCCGAATCGCATCCCTACCTTTAAGCAGGTAAAACTAAAAAGGGCGCAAGTGGATCCTTGAAATTTTTCCACTAATTACTTCTACACAATCTAAAGAATATATAGACGGAGTTTCAAAGATATACATTTCCTTGTTTGTCAGTTATTCATTGTTTAATGGGACCGCGCGCCCCGGTGAAATTAGACTGCCGAATCGCATCCCTACATTTAAGCAGGTAAAACTAAAAAGGGCGCAAGTGGATCCTTGAAATTTTTCCACTAATTACTTCTACACAATCTAAAGAATATATAGACGGAATTTCAAAGATATACATATAAGAGTGGTAATCTTATCCGAATGATTTTAACAACAATAAGTATTGGTTTCTGTTAAACAAAAGATTACTTTATTAAATCATATTTACAATATTTACAATAGTTATACAGTTACCTGTTAAACAAAAGAAACAACAATTAAGCTTATTATTATCACTTCTGTTTCACTCGAATACACTCTCAATAAAAATATCTATCTGTTCCTTCTCTGTTGCAATCTATCTCTCTTAACTATTTCGTTACTCCTTTTTCGTATTGTCTTATCTTCAAGTCTTCAAAAATTGCCAATCATCTTACCTATTGTTCCATCTAGTGGAACAACTAAAAGGCGCGCGTATTAATTAAAGCGCGGCAAAATTCGAATCAAGAAAGTCTTTCTTTACATACATTTCCTTGTTTGTCAGTTATTTATTGTTTAATGGGACCGCGCGCCACGGTGAAATTAGACTGCCGAATCGCATCCCTACCTTTAAGCAGGTAAAACTAAAAAGGGCGCAAGTGGATCCTTGAAATTTTTCCACTAATTACTTCTACACAATCTAAAGAATATATAGACGGAGTTTCAAAGATATACATTTCCTTGTTTATCAGTTATTCATTGTTTAATGGGACCGCGCGCCGCGGTGAAATTAGACTGCCGAATCGCATCCCTACCTTTAAGCAGGTAAAACTAAAAATGACGCAAGTGGATCCTTGAAATTTTTCCACTAATTACTTCTACACAATCTAAAGAATATATAGACGGAGTTTCAAAGATATACATTTAGTTATTTGTTAGTTATAGACATCTGGTCCTTTTGTGACCGCGTGCTCCGCAGGGAGTCGGCAGCCGTACTATGTCATAAACTTTAGAAAGGAATAACAACAAAAGGCGGCAGAAAGCGCAGACTTTTTTTCCAGGAGCTGCTTCTACAAGGTTTAAACTAAATACCCTCAAAATTTCGAGGTAATATTTTGATATACATTATAAGTTTTTCTCTGCTAAAGTTTGCTAATTTCTGCGAAAAACATGTGTCTAAAGAAAGTTCCATAAATTGTTTAAAAATTAATTTTTCGAAAAATCGTTTATGAGCATTCCAAGGTTAACTAACAGTGATAAACTGTACAAAAAATAAAAAGTCTCGCAAAATTCTTAATGCCCCTAACAGTATCTTCTTTTCAGAGAAGTATTTGTACGTTTTCGCGCTGTTGAAATTTGTTGTTTTTAAGCGCTGTTTTTTACATTTAGATGATTGCAAAATCAATTAATATTGCTATCACTGGTCTCAGCAAACATTGTAGATTAAGATAAGATTATTAAAATTCAAATCCCAGACTTGATTTTTTTCCACCTAGATTACCCATTTCGTTCCACTGTGCGCCAGTGTGACAGTGCCATACCTACGCGTTATCGACGCCGATCTGACAGTACCATCCGAAGGGCGCTGTTACGTCCCCGTAATTTTGACCTCTATTTTTCGTTTAAACTAATTTAATAATAAGCTAATAACAGGACAGAGCGTCAGGGGATATTGTAGAACCAATGTCATCCCGTGTTAAATCAATCCCCTGACACTCCGACAGTACGAAATAGAACTTCCGACCACCAGGAACGAATGACGTTATGTTTTCCTATTACCCGGCACACCGGAACTCAGCCGGAACCAGGACTCCTTCTAATACCAAGCGCGGGAAACCGCGCCACCTCTTCACATCATACCTCCATGCGTTCCTCATCCTTCCAATTCGCAATAACATCTTCTGCACCCGATAAGCAACTCCTGTGAGTAAGAGTGGGTAGAGTCCAATTACGTCACCCAACCGCGGACTTTGGACCCACCTTTACTCATACCCTGGCTTCCCCCACTACCAAACCGACCTAATGAGGAAGAGTCAGCGACATTCGAAAGGGAGTCTTATTCAAAATCTCGACCAGAGCGGTCACCTTCTAGTTCCCTCCGAGCAAGGAAGTTCTATTTCGCGAAGCGTTCACTAAATCCTTACTAGATTGTAATTTCTATATCCTTAGTTTCATTTTACGTGTATCAATACTCTTAGTGTCTCAATTCATTTTATACTTTCGTTCTTTTCCTGTTTTGTGCGTAATACTAAGTATTGAATAAATATATATTTTTTAGTTTTACTTAATAGAATCGAGTTCAGAATCTTCGTCTAAGTGAATTCCCAATTTCCATCCTTCAACGTCGAGCTCTAGCATACGAATTCGCGCATCTTATTTAGTCAACGTTCCTCTAACCCCGATATCTCTGGCGGTGCAGGCTAGATCCGCACACGGAGTCTCCCTTAACTATTAGAATCACGCCGAATCCTCCTTAGAACGATCTTATTCTGGAGGTGCGAGTCAGACCTGCACACAGAATATACCGATCAACACCAGACACACCGAACCTTCCCTCACGGTCCATCGTTCCAGAGTTACGCACAGGGCGGAGATCGTTTGTATTTCGGCGGTGCGGACTAGGTCTGCACACGATTGACCACTCAACCCTGCCCGTCGTATTCCATCCAAAACATTCATGCCACGCCGCGTACGCAGAGCCGGCAGACATCAGCAACTCCGCCGTCTTTTGCGAGCTCTCTACAAACCCAACAGCGCCGATAGTTACAACCAAGACCTCCTAGGATCTGAATCTAAATCAGAAGTTCCTCCAGTAATCAACCACTCACGGACGCCTTACCCACTACCCAAAATCGTCTCCGATATTCCCACGAAACTCAACGTCTACCTAGAAAAATCCACCATAATCGTTCCTACCACTATAGACGTAGATCTTGAATTATCGTGGAAGCTATTTCCTACCACTCGTTATTTCACTGACCTTCCTCCTCGGAACGTACAGGAAGCTGACCCACGAGTCACGAAATATCGAAATCGTCGACGTGAAGTTTTAATCGAAGAGCACGGCGCTCAACCGTTTAATAGTAACGTGGTTTCATCACATTTGATTCCGTGGATTCGTGAAACAGAAGCAAAGCGTCAACGGCTGGGAATCACTGCGGAGTGTACCTCTGTATTGGTCCCTCTCACACACGGAGCCAAATCCGACAAGAAGCGCCACTGCCCAACAGCTGAGATCAAGGTGATAACCCTCGAGTGACACGTCACCGGAGCGCTGACCTGTCCCAACTCGTCGTACACTGGCCCCCGGACTCATCAGCTGATCGTGCAGTAACGACGCTGCGCGCCAAGTCATTCTACTGCGAGCCGAGCTGACGTCATCAATCAACGCCGGATCTCCCTCCTCGAACGCATTGTACCGTGCGGCTCGCCAGACCTGGCACCTAGGAGGTAAGCCTGTTTTAATCGCCAGGCGTTAATCGTCATGCCTCTTGTCACACGTAGACGAAGGCGCTTGACGTTCTTTCAGTACGCGACGCGAGCTCGTAGCGACAACATCTCTCAGTGCTCGTACGCGACATAAACAAAATTCTTAAGTGCCTATACAGAGTGTCATTCATACTGTGAAAGTGTATCTTGTTATACTCCAAGTGATCGGCTAATTTTCGTTAATATTATTGGGGCTTGCTTTCGCAAGTCCCAATACAGTTCATCATTTTTTTTCATTTTTGACCGTCCATTTTTATGGAACATCATATTGCACACATAGACGCTAGCAACTCTTCCGCATCGGTGGCGGCCGATGCCTATAATACGGACGAAAATTTTGCATCCCTTGAGACTACTAGCCAGGGATCGCTATCTCTGTCTCTAAAAAGACATAAATCATCATCCAATCCGTCTTCATTCGAGGACATTCAAATGAAGAAGTCGCGCAAAATTTCCGCTTCACGCACAGCCGCACGGCAATCTGCCGACGCTAAAACGGATCCAGTCAACACCATGGACAATGACACAGGATTGAAATCGCTCGATCAACAATCCAGCGATGCGATGTCCACAGCATCATCCAAACAAGGCGCTGAAGCATCTTATAACAAAGACAATCTAATACGTGAAAATAAAAGACTCTTAAACGAAATAAAATTGCTCAAAGAGCAAATCCAAGCGCTCGCTGGACCCTCTACATCTACTCGGACCATTGAATCGCCAACATCGGAATGGATCACCATTGGATCCCGTAGACCTGCAGGACGACACGCGCCTTCTCCGACGCCGACGCTGGACAAACCTCCCACCGCCAACCGTTTTCAGGCCTTCGCCGAACCCAACGCTCTACCGGAGGTGTCCAGGGACCAGCCTTCCCCCTTCGGGCATCCGACCCCACCACAGCAAACTACCAGACAAGATAAGTCGAACAAACCACCACCGTTGATCGTGCATGTGGCTTCACCGCAGTTAATAATAAACATAACTAAGAATGCCCTTCAAAAGGCATCCTTCACTATAAAAAGAAGTGGCTCGAAAAGCCACGTCATATACCCGAATTCTCTCGAAGCTTATTCGAAGATCAAAGACATTATGATGAAAAACCAGCTCAAGTTCTTCACTTATACGCCGAAGAACGAAAAACCATTGACGATGCTTCTCAAGGGTATCGACCCAAACACCGACAAGAATGAACTGTTGTCGGAAATTAATTCCATCACCGCACCTAAAGCCAAAGCCACTCGTATTTCCAATTTTGTAACCGCGAAATCGAAACAATCCGGCTTGCCCCTGCCTATGTTCGTAGTGCAATTTGACGCCAATACAGATATCAAATTTGTTCAATCGATCAATGTTTTAAATTATCAACGCGTCAGATGGGAGAAATTGCATAGGCAGGATCTTTTACAATGTTTTAACTGTCAACGTATAGGCCATGCATCCGCTAACTGTCATCTAGATTTTAGATGTGTTAAATGTAATTTATCTCACGAGCGTGGGAAGTGCTCGGTCACAGAAGCAACCAAACACGACGCAATTTACTGCGTCAACTGTGAGAAGTTCGGCCACCCCGCGTCATATCGAGGCTGTCCGAAATTCAAGGAGAGAAGAGCCGTTGCCGCCCCTACGAGCAACAGAGCTCCCCAGCCAGCCGCATCCAGAAGACTTCCATCTCCCCTCGTCAATCCGATGACGCTATACAGTAGTGTTGCGAGTGGAGTGGGGAGCCTAGTAGGTAAGGCCGCGCATGCATATTCATCGAATACGTTGAACAGAGGATCAGTCCCTCTCGATGCTACGTCCAACGAGCAACAGGTCGATTTAAAAAACATATTTTCGGCCATCAAAAGTATAGCCGATCAATTACCAATTATTTTTCAACGCATCGGCGAAAATACCGAAAAAATTAATTTCCTCATTCAATCTTTTATAGATGATAATCATGCTCAATCTGTTGATTACCATGGACGTACCACGAGAGGCATTCGAAATGATTTCCCGCAATAATGGCCACTACCGATCAAAACAGTATCCCGTTGGTCAATCTCCGAATCATTACTGTCAACGTCAACTCTGTTATAAATCTTCACAAACGTGCATATTTGCAGCAATTTTTAAATTCTCATCGACCCGACGTATGTGGTCTCATTGAAACGAAGCTAAATCCGAGACATAATTTGGAGGTTCCACCACAATTTGTAATAATACGCAAAGACAGAGCAAACAACCGTTTCGGCGGCGGTGTCGCTATGGTTATTAATAGAAAATACAAATTCACTCGTATAGAACTCTCCACTTCTCACGAAAAATCTTTAGAAGCCATTGCGATCCGCTTGGATCTTTCGGCTGGTAGAAGCCTCGTGATCGCAGCGGTGTATAGCCCTTTCAATGATAAAATCGTATTCCTTCGTGACCTCGATGATCTATGTACTCAGTTGCGAGTTGCAAATGACTCGAATCACTTTGTGATCGCGGGCGATCTTAACGCCAAACACACATCATGGCGTAATACAGTCAACAACAGCAAGGGGTTAGCTCTTTTTGACTGGCTACAGTTACAGGGTGCTATCTTCCGCGCTTCCCTTCTATATTCGGAAATACCGACTTATCATCCGGCTAACTCGAACTTGGACATTGCTTTGGTGGACAGCAGGCTGATCGATCGTATTAACGATGGAACGCAAAGGCTGGGTCTGCTGCCCTATGATAGCGATCATTGGGCCATAACGATTAATCTCTCTCTCCTCGGTTGGAATACATACGTAGAACGAGCCCCCAGAGTACTGAGACTAAATTATCGTTTGACCAAATGGAAAGAATACAAACTCAAACTCCATAATTATATCAACAGCCTAAATCTCCCTTCGTTACTTAATGCGTCGATCGAAATGATTAATGCTTCAATAGAGGCCCTCGAGGAAAATATTTCCGTAATTCTGACGAGCTGTACACCTACCGTGGAGGCTCTGAACTGCCCGAGAGAATATGACGACCGACGCATTAATAAGCTCAAAAAATTTAAATCCAAACTTATCACCAGATTATTTCGTTTATTGAGCCTTCGCGACAATTTAACTCCAATACAGTCTAACATGATCAAATTTTATAAATCAATAATTCAACGTACCAATTACAGACTCAAAAAACTCTACTCTGCAGTTGCAAATAAATTCTGGAACGACAGACTGTCCAAACTAGATACTCGTGATTCCATTAAGTTACACCCTTTTATAAACAGAATTATAAATCAAAAAAACATTGACTCAATTCCGCCACTAAGAGGCGCGATAAACGACGATTTTCTTTGGTCTGAATCCGGAATAGATACATCGACACTCCAGAAAATAGATAATAACTATGTAGTGTCAAGCACTGACGATCGTTTGACTTTACTTGGGGTGCACTTTGCAAGAGTACATACAAAAAATCTGACTCCTACAACCGAGGAAGAGAGGAATCACGAGCACGAGGTAAAGCAGACTTACGATCGAATACGGGATTCGCGTGAAAATATCAATTGGCAATTCGCTTCGCTACACGAACAGATCTGGCCTTCAATTCACACAAACTATCTAATAACTCCCACAATGATCTTACGAGCCATCAAATATCTTAAAAACAAAAGATCCACCTCGTTCGACGGCATACCAAACGTCGCAATCAAACGCCTGCCAGGCTCCGTTATTGAATATCTCACGCTAATTTTTAACGCATGTTTACGTCTGTCTTACTTTCCCATTCGTTGGAAAACGGCCAAGCTCATCCCATTGCACAAAAAAGGGAAAAACCTTTACGACTTAAATAATTACCGGCCGATCAGTCTGCTGCCAAACCTGGGCAAATTGTTCGAGATCATGATTAACATACGTTTGAATCATTTTGTGCGGTCCAATAAATTAATTTCTGATTATCAATTTGGTTTCAAACACTCGCACTCTACGGTTCATGCTATTGCGAAATTGACTCGCGACATTGCCGACTCGATCAACAGCTCAGCTGTGACTGGGGCTTGTTTAATTGACCTCGAGAAAGCATTTGATACTGTTTGGACTACGGGATTGATAGTTAAATTACACAAAATGAATTTCCCCCCCGAGTTGTTGCTTCTAACTGAGAACATGATCACTGGCCGCGCTTTTAAAACTTTTCACAATAATACTTTTTCCGTTCGTACTTTCAATATTTTAAATGGTCTGCAGCAGGGCGCCGTAAATTCTCCTCTACTATTCAACTTATACTTCTCTGATATTTTAAACAATTTTAACAAAAGTAACGATACTTGCAAAGCTTTGGCCTTTGCTGATGATTTAATCATCTATAAATCCGGCGTTGATCCTCTCGACATTCAGTCACACTTGCAGAGGGCTTTCGATTTTGTTGTCTCGGCGTGTAACATGAAGAAGGTGAGAGTAAATATGCTCAAATGCGAGACTATTCTATTCATTAGGCCCACGTCCCAAATTAGCAAAAAACAATACAGGCTCTCAAAAAATTTTTCGATTCACGCGACGGAAAGATATGACCTTTTAATCCCTCGGCTGAAAAAGGTCAAATATTTGGGTGTAATTCTCAACGAACACTTAAACTATAATGAACACGCCAACTACTGTCTCGGGAAAGCAAAAGGTATAGCATCTAAATTGGCTCGCCTCTTCTACTCAAAACACCTCGGTGAGAATGTCAAACTACTCCTTTACAAGCTTTATGTCAGGTCAGTACTATCTTATGCGATCCCAATCTGGTTCTCAATTTCGCCTTATGTGATGGAGCGCATTCGCACCTTCGAGAGGAAAATATTCCGGGCGATCACGGGTCTTCTCATGCCCAGACGTATGTCGGATGGTACCAAGCGACACTTCCACAATCAAACAATTTATAGCAGGGTTGACTGTTCGCGGTTTGATATTTTTGCACTTAAAATCACCAGAATGTTTATCCGTAAATCTTTGCACTCAAACTCTGACAATCCTCTCATCACCTCGCTACATACAATGTCGGACGAGGAGGCTAGGAAGGCTCGCGAAAATGGGTTTCTCTCTACTGCTGCCTTTCCCTATCTCGACAGAGAAGGATACATTCAGGATTTTCGCTCCAAAATTCCCATCATATACCATACGCATAGAAAAAGGGCCTCGCTTGCTCTTCGATACGATCCTTTGGTAGTTTCTGCCGATCCATCACAACTGCAACATTCTGTATCTCTTCCTCCACGGGATACTGTCCAAAAGCATTACAATTATCTCGATAAATTACCATGGCTTAAATCTTGACCGATCGTCGTACTCTGAACCGAGCACTTCCATTATCTTAGTTTAAACTCTGTATATATACGCTTTAGTCCATAACATAGTTAGATTAGTATATTTACTTTAAGTTACTTTAAGAATATCGTTGATGTCAACAACATCCTTTACTATCCTCTTGATTCATATGGCACGTTATTCAGTATAATTTCATGCCACTTGTCATCGCAAGCACGGTAATTTTCTTTATCATGGATTTCTTTACTTATTTAATTCTTCCATCGTCTAATTCTTGACCACTAATCCGTGCAATTTTTCTTATCTATTTTGGTCGAGATCTCATTATTGTTCATTTTGTTTTACTTAGTATATTGGCCGTGCCAATATCTCCCTCCCCCCCCCTTTTATAATTGTTAATTGTTTTGTCAGTCCTGGTACCTCTCTGTAACGAAGATGCCTTTTTTGATGATCATATCAAATCTTTTGGGGCGTAATACTAATTGCTTAACTTTATCATAGAGCGCAATTTGATTCTTTTCTTGTATTGTATAATTTCCGTTTTCCTGCGAGAAGTCGCTCATGTGCGACCATACAGGAATTATATTGTATGTTTATGCTATCCTAGCATCATGTATATATGTATGATTGAATAAAGGAACTGTTCCATGCACTTGACGTTCTACCTTGCGATTCGTTAAAAGAGCTACACATACAAATCGAACTAAAAGACGAAGAGAGAGAACACTGCAGATCGAAGCAAGGGAGACAACGCGATTTGGGTGGCGACAGTGAGGACATCGGCGTAGGCACCAGATTTCTAACATCTCTATAGTAAAAACAGAATAAACTCCGGCAGAATTACCCCCACGACATGGGGAGATTCTTCTTCATGAAACGGAGCGCGCGACGAAACAACAATGTAATACAATGTCTCGCTCCTCCAGACAAACTAATAAGAATATTTGAATGCTACGACTTTGTCGGGTGCTTCCTTTAACCCCTTCCCGTGCCATTTAGCTCGACGAAACGCGGGCCCAAGCGGTAGGCATCGACGCGCGCTAAAGAGACCAGACTGATGCTTGTAAACAGTCGCAATGCGAACCGAAATGTAGATGCCCGCGATACCTGTGGTATAGTCAATTTAACGCGATACTGTTGTTGAGGAAGTAAACTCTAATGCTTTTACTTTTATAGATATTATAAATTTATTTTATTTTGTATATAATAGTGTAGTATATAATAGTTGTCTATATAGTATTGTAGAAAATATATAACAGTTTCAAAATTGCATTGCATGAACAAACAATGTGTCAAAAAGCGTCTTCAAATGTAGTTTGGTCCTCTCAGAAATGTAATAATACTACGCATAAAAGTAAATAGCATTTTATTTAAAACAAAATTAATCATAAAACTAAATGAATATGTAAAAAGAAAATACGTACAACTCTACAAATCCTCCATTGTATGATACCTCTTAAAACATTCTGGCAGATGTAAAGCTACTTTACATTTCGCACATTCCCACGTCGTTGCGCTTCGAATTTTATGTTTATAGCAAACTTTGCACGTCTTTGTTGGATGCTTATTCCGAGGTGTCGGATCGATATTTTTTGGGAAATGAGCCCAATATTGAGCTTGGAGTCGAAGAGGTGTTTCAACTGATGATTTCCCACGCATTTTGTAGTCCGGTAATTTAACAATTTGTAAAATTGCCTCTGCTATATGTATCCGGTAATCAACATAAGTCTCCCTTTTTCGACTGTCAATTGTTTTCTGTATAATGTAAGTATTGAACAGAGCCATATCTGATATGTAAAAGAAAAACTTTCGATATCCTTTCATGACTTTTCTCGTAATTGGGAAACAGGCTAACATCTGATCTTGATGATCGACTGCACCCATACCCTTGTTATATTCTACGATACATTTCGGCTTCATTACTTTCTGTAATTGTTTGTTTGATTGTTCGACCATCTCTACAGTTTTGTGTTTTGTGGAAATCATATACACGTCGCGCTTGTCCTTCCATCGCAGAGCTATCAAATTATTGCAACATCTCCATACAGCATCTCCTTTCTTCAGAATATGCTTTTGTATGTCTTGTGGCATATTTTTTCTGTTCTTGCGTACTGTCCCGAAAACGTTTGTTTTTTGCTGGTGTAATTTTAGAAACAGGTTGGGTGACGAGTACCAATTATCCAGAAATAAGGTATATCCTTTGTTTATTATAGATTTTGACAACTCTATTACAACGTTCTCCGACGCACTATCGTTTCGGTTAATTTTATCCTGGCCGGTATATATTTTAAATCCGTGACAGAAACCGGTACTTGCCTCGCACAATTTGTAAATTTTTATTCCAAATCGAGCTCTTTTTGATGGATTGAATTGCTTGTATCTTAAACGCCCTTTATATTTCATTAAGGATTCGTCTATACTAACATATTCGTTGGGTGTGTAAATTTCTTTAAATTTTTGATTCCAAAAATTAATGACAGGTCTTACTTTGCGAAGTCGGTCGTTACTATCATCAATTTCATTATCAGAGAAATGTATAAATCTAGAAATTTGCCGAAATCTTTTAAAAGGCATCGTTTGTCTAAATATTGGTGTTTCTAATACAGCTCTTCTCGTCCAATTAAGTTGAATATTTGATTTTTTCACTTGGCCCATCAAAACACATAGTGCATAATAGACCTTGATTTCGTCTAAAGTAACAGGATACCAAGTATCGTCCACATACCGTCTTTTATGCTCGTCGTGAATTGTTTTTGATCTGCGAAGCGATTTGTTTCCGAAACTAGGATTTCCCAAAACTTGTTGTAAAATGTAATAAAGAATAGGTCTAATATTTTTGGATTGTCGCTTAAATTATTGTAGGAATGCAGATGAGTAGTGAAGATCGAGAGTAAGAGAACGGACGCGAAAGAGAAAAGTCAGACTGCTATTGCTTATTTTTTATTCGTTTCTAAGTGTTTTGTTATTGTTATCTTTAGTTTTATGTATTTCCGTAATAAACGTTATTTAGTAGTAGTAAGAAGACTGTTGGAACCATCAAAAATAGTACTCCCACATTTGGGGGCTCGTCCAGGGATCCGATGGTACAGTCAAAAAGTGAAAGTGACTAAGTGAAGTAGCGAATATTCATCGATACCACATCGTTCAAGAAAAGCGAAAGACTGTAAAGTGAAAAGTACGGAACGGTGAGGACAACGGTGGATTTTGCAAAAAGCGAAGCACGTGAAATAAAGTGAAAGGAAAAGGAATACAAGACAGGATGAACACGGAAATAATGGAAAAGGCAGTAGCAGGGAAGGCAGGCGGCGAAAGGGAAGATGGCGATTATCGAGAAGACGAAGAAGCCGATCGAACGATAGTAAGTGCACAAGAACTACGAGAAATGAAGTTGAAGGAAAGTGAAGTAGATAAGATGAAGGTAGGACAGTTAAGGACAGAACTCAAAAGATTAGATTTGGACACGATGGGGAAAAAATCACAGTTAGTAGAACGATTAAAAAAATATTTGCGAACACGTGGCGAAACAAGTGACGAAACAGACGACGACGAAGAAGACGAAGACGGTACAGACTCGGAAGAAAATGACAGCGAGGAAGAAACAAGAAAACGTGGCCGATCTCATCGAAGGCCCGCGTTTTCGATAAAGGACGTGGAAGATAGTATTCCACATTTTTCGGGCGACGATAAAACTACGGTCGAAAAATGGGTAAAAAACTTTGAAGAGACGGGAATTCTGCTAGATTGGAATGATTTACAAAAATTAATATATGCTAAGCGCATGTTGCGAGGATCCGCGAGGCAATACATCGAGTCGGAGATATCAATTACATCATGGAAGGTATTTAAAAAGAAATTATTACGCGAGTTCAGAGTGGACATTAACAGTGCCGAAGTGTACGCCGAATTATGCAGAAGAAAGCGGCGAAGTGACGAAAGTGGACGGCAATATATTTACGCAATGGTGGCAATCGCGAATCAATGCAACATTGAAGAACGTGCGATTATAGAGTTCATAATTCAAGGCATCACTGATACAGAATGCAACAAAGCAATTCTGTATCAATCGCGCACGTTGCGCGAGCTGAAAAATAATATAAAGGTATATGATAAAATGAAGGAGCGCGATAGGAGAAGTGAAACAAGGAAGCATCGAACGACGAAGGAGAATATCAACGTGAACAAAGGAAAAACGGACAGACCGGATAAAAAGCCACGTTGCAACACTTGTGGTGATGCGCAACACGCCGCTCAAGATTGTCCAGAAAAGGGAAAAGGGCCGAAGTGTTTTAGGTGCAATAATTTTGGTCACCTGGCCAAAAACTGTGAAAAGACTATAAACAAAAGTGCGACGATTAATTGCATTGCGGGAGTAAAAACACTCGAGGTGCTAATTAACAATGTTCGATGCAGTGCCCTAATTGATTCGGGTAGTGATATTAACGTGATGCAAGAAGGAAAGTATAAGGAAATAGGTGGTGGAAAGCTTAAACCGACATTAATCAGGTGTATGGGTGCAGGAAATGCGGTGACGCCAGCTTTAGGCACCTTTGAAAACAGTATTGTGGTTGCGGGTGAAAAGTATTTAATAAAAATATTTGTAGTGCCGACAGAGACCATCCCGTGTGAGATAATTCTTGGACACGATTTCTTGCGCGAGGCAGAAGTGTGCTTTCGACAAGGAGAACTAATCAGTGTAAAGAAGCTCGGTAGCGGCAACTTGAAAGACAACGACGACGACGACGCCGAGATCGGTAACGAAGATGTGTGTGTGTCGCGAATAAGTGAGCTCAGTGCGAAAAGTGATAGTATAGAACAAAGTATGCATGAGTTAAAAAATATATGTTGCGTGAATGAGTGTGAGTTGGATGTTAGGCAACCATTCAAAGGTGAGATAGAGAGACTAATCAAAGACTACCCGAGGCGAAATAAGGTATTGGGCTGTTACATTGCTTACCTTGCTAAAGAGCAATGTAAGCAATGTTAAAATGATATAAATTAGGGATATTTTTCGTGGGTTAAAATTTACCTTGCATTCACATTGCTGACATTGGATATTTCACTTTTCAATATCAGCAATGTCAAAGCAATGTAGTCTCCACGATCCACAATATTAAATTGCTTCCATATTTCTTACCTTGCCTAGGCAAGGTAGTCATGGTTGGAGCAATGTACTATTTTATATCTGCATTATATTAATTGTTTAATAAAATAAAATAGAATAATTAAATGCTACAAAATATACTAATAAATTGTAATATGGACATATATTCATTTATCAAAAATGTCATAAATCCTCATATTTTGTGGCAACTCCAATAGAAAACCTCATTACACTGTGCGTTACTATGAATATTAATGGACAATTATTCTTTGTTTGTCCGATAAATAACAAAGAATTGGAATAATAATCTAGTTTTCATCTAAATTTTAGTAATTAACTGGTAGAATTTAATTTTTTACATATATATCAACTTATGTATTTATAAACTTATGTATAAATTAAACAATAAAGTAAAAAAATTAATTTTAAAGTTTATTCATTATTTTGAGCATTTCAATAAAATTGCTTATTTTGTTACAAAATTCTGTGACATTTCTTACATTGCTATGCATTTAACTGTCCATGGCAATGTGAGAATTGTCATAGAAAGATTGTGGCAATGTGTCCAATGTGAAAAAACTACATTAGGCAAGGTAAGCAATGCAACAGCCCAATGCCTTATTTCGCCTCGGGTACGAACCGAAAAAGAACGTACAAACGAAAATACAAACAAAAATCGTGGTAAGCGATAACGTACCGGTTAATTTGAAACCGCGGCGATTGGCAACTAAAGAAAAGGAAATTGTAAATCAACAGATAAGCGAGTGGTTGGACGCAGGCATCGTTCGGCCTAGTGTGAGTGAGTACGCAAGTCCAGTCGTCGTAGTTCCTAAGAAAAACGGATCGTATAGGATATGTATAGATTATCGGGCAATAAACCGGAAAATAGTACGCGACCGTTTTCCAATGCCGTTAATCGAAGACTGTATTGATGCATTAAGTGACGCGCGAGTATTCTCCGTATTGGATCTCAAAAACGGGTTTTTCCATGTACCGGTTACCGAGGACAGCCAAAAGTATACTTCTTTTGTAACACCAGAGGGGCAATTTGAGTTCACGAAGACACCTTTTGGACTTTGCATCAGTCCCACGAGTTTTTTACGATTTATTGCAAACGTATTTCGAGATCTAATCCGAGAAAAAGTAGTGTTTACTTATGTAGACGACCTAATAATTCCAGGGAAAGACAATCGCGACGCTTTAGATAAATTAAGACGTACTCTTAGCGTGGCGTCGGCCAATGGACTGCAAATTAACTGGGAAAAATGTCAATTTTTGAGAGAAAAGATAGAATTTTTGGGGTATGATATAGAGAACGGTCAGGTGTCTCCAGGATCGTTTAAAACTCGAGCTATTAGAAAATTCCCTCAGCCTAAAACGGTAAAACAGGTTCGAAGCTTTCTTGGTTTAACCGGGTATTTCAGAAAGTTCATTAAAGATTATGCCAAAATTGCCAGTCCATTGTCCGATCTGACCAAACGAGATATTAACTTTGTATGGAATGAAAGACAGGAGCATGCGTTCGGGATGTTAAAAAGCAAATTAACGAGCAATCCTGTACTACGTATTTATGATCCAGCTGCGATAACGGAATTGCACACCGACGCGAGTCAAGACGGATTCGGCGCGGTATTGTTTCAACGATCCGTCGGCGAGGAAATGTTACGTCCGGTATACTATTACAGTAAGAAAACGACAGAAACGGAAAGGCGTTATCATTCATTTGAATTAGAAGTGCTAGCGGTTATAAGTGCTGTAAAAAAACTGCGAGTATATTTGTTGGGGGTGAAATTTAAGTTAGCGACAGACTGTGATGCGTTTCGAAAAACGTTGTACAAAAAAGACTTAACACCGAAAATTGCGCGGTGGGCGTTGATGCTTGAAGAATTTGATTACGTCGTCGAGCATCGACCTGGTGACAGATTGAAGCACGTGGATGCATTGAGTCGTGCACCTGTGTTAGTGATACAAGATAGTTTCAGTGCGATGATACGACAGAAGCAGCAGGAAGAAGAACGATTACAAGTGATAAGAAAAGTATTAGAAACCGAACCGTACGAGGATTATTTCGTGGAGAACGATTTATTAATGAGAAGAAAAGGGAATCGGAAGTTGATTGTAGTACCCACAGTTTTACAAACGGAAATAATAAGACGGTGTCACGAAAATGGTCATTTTGGAGCGAAGAAAATGACAGAAGAGATTGAAAGTCAGTTCTACATTGCACAATTAGAGGACAAGATCAAACGATTCATCAGCTGCTGTGTAAAGTGCGTGATAGCGGAGAGAAAGTCAGGAAAGAAGGACGGCCTTCTGAAACCTATACCAAAAGGAGATACGCCGTTACAAACTTATCACGTAGATCACGTGGGTCCGATGACAAATACGAAGAAGTTGTATTCATATTTGCTTGTCATTGTTGACGGATTCTCAAAATTCACGTGGTTGTATCCTACTAAAACCACGAACGCAAAAGAGGTAGTAGACAAGTTGGAGACGCAACGCACAATATTTGGAAATCCACAACGAATTGTGACGGATCGCGGTGCGGCCTTTACGTCCGCGGAATTTAAGAATTATTGCGAAGAAAATGGAATCGACGCGATACTTACCACGACAGGTGTTCCGCGAGGGAATGGGCAAGCGGAACGTATTATAAGAACAATTATACCAGTGCTCACTAAATTGTCGGTGAATGATCCAGATAAATGGTACAAGTATACGAACAAAGTGCAAGGTTGTTTAAACAGTACGTTCCAGAGGAGTCTTGGTATGTCTCCATTCGAGGTGATGTTCGGAACCAAGATGAGAAAGCCGGAGGATTTGGAAATACTAGCATTAATTGAGGAAGAAGCCATACAAGCGTTTACGGAGGACCGCGATGATCTGAGAATAATCGCAAAGCAAAACCTGAAGAAAATACAGGAAGAAAACATGAAGCAGTATAATCGGGGAAGAAAACCGGCTACGCAGTACAAGGAAGGTGACCTTGTTTTTATTAAACGTACTCAGTTTGGACCAGGCTTAAAAATAAAACGTAAGTACTTGGGACCATACAAAGTGACCAAAGTAAAGCGGAACGACCGATATGAAGTAGTACGCGTAGGTGACGGTGAGGGACCGGCGATGACATCCACAGCGGCCGACTATATGAAAATATTCGATTGCTATGATGATGGACTACATTAACCTTCGGGGACCGAAGATAGGTCAGGAGAGGCCGAGTGTAGGAATGCAGATGAGTAGTGAAGATCGAGAGTAAGAGAACGGACGCGAAAGAGAAAAGTCAGACTGCTATTGCTTATTTTTTATTCGTTTCTAAGTGTTTTGTTATTGTTATCTTTAGTTTTATGTATTTCCGTAATAAACGTTATTTAGTAGTAGTAAGAAGACTGTTGGAACCATCAAAAATAGTAATCCCACATTATTTAAGACCGACGCTTTTATTCCGTGAGATTCAGAATACTTCCAAACTATTGGTGTGTTTTCTACTTTTTTCCAAATCCATGATTGTCGTGTCTTACTTTCGTCTTCACTACTCTCATCTATAATCATAAGCCTTATACGCTTCGTCACTGGCACAATCGCGTCACTATCAGAGGATTCGTTATCACTGCTTTCATTTAACACTTTTGTATTCTGCATTTTGAAGGTGTTTCTTAAATTTCAATAATTGAACTGCTTCGTAACAGCAACGATAAGAATCGTGACTAACTGTCATGAGGTACTGTTAGGAACTAACATTCAGTCACGATCGTAACGGGCAAAAAATCAGTCCGCGAGCTCGGCTTGTTATGTTTACATTTGGCCCAAGTATTTGGTCGCGAGTCTAACTCGCGATATTCATGTTTGGGCCAAAATCTTCATCGCGAGTCTGCCTCGCGATATTTACGTTTGGGTCAAAATCTTCATCGCGAGTCTGACTCGCGATATTCATGTTTGGGCCAAAATCTTCATCGCGAGTCAGACTCGCTAAAGTACGGGAAGGGGTTAAGAGGCTGAGCGAGTGGACTCCAAGAAACAAAATGGTACGAATAGGCGGTTGAAAACGAGAAGCTCCGCCGCTGAGGTGAAAGGTCTGGCGAGCCGCACGGTACGCGAGCGACAAACGGTGAGCCAAGCGCATATTCTACTTCGCCTCCAGTGCTAGAGTCTCTCTATTTATGGACGGGTTAACAATTTAAAATCGGGTCCCAGCCGACCACCACCCAGGTAGGATTGACTAAAAACCGATTTTTATCCTGTCAAGGTGAATCTAGAACATAAACTCTACCTCTTCCCCTGTTCATTTTCACCCCCGGGACACAACAGCGCTCAACTCTGATAAATATAAATGATCAATTATTTTTCATTAATTTCTGTTTAAAAATATTATTTATAATTTGGTCACCGCAAATGCTATTAACGGTGATATACTTCGTAGTTGCGATTTTGGTACCACCTCTCCACAAACATAACAGAAAGAGTCTGGCTGATTTTTGCACTTGCAAAACATTGCAGTAAACGACACACACTTAAGACTTGATACAAAACAATTACCACTTGGCACTTACTATGAACCACTTGCCACTAAATCTGCCTATACATATACACAAAAAGTTTCTCCTATAAAGTTTTGTAAGCTATCTAATACTCTTTATTCACTGCTTTGGACTACACAAGAACCTTAATAATAAAACATAAACTGAACATAAACATAAGACATAAAAATACAATCGTAACGAGTGGCCTCGCTGTCGGTCCGAGTAATTCTGTCTCTCCTCACCATGCTCTCGTCCCGTAGCGACCGAAACAAAAGCTCAGCGGTTCGGGATGACGCGATGCGATCAGACGACAACATTGTACGACTACTACAGTTTAAATATAATTTGTTATTAATTTATTTTATATATATATTTTATATATATATTTATTTATATTGGGTTGTTCGGAAAGTAATTTCGTTTTTTTCGGTGAGAATGAAAGACGATTTTCTTCTGGTCCATAAATATGTCACTGAATTATATGTTGGAAACCAGAAAAATGGCATTACCGCTAAATCGCGACATCTTCTTTAGAAATCGGTAATTATGTGTATGACGAGGCGTACGTGAGGAATATCGCGTTCCCTCTCACTCTCTGTAAAACCTTACGTGTGAAAAGTCGTGTATGTAAAAAGTGTACCGCGCCAATAAATATACTTAGACAAAGAGGATTCTATTCACTGTGAATAACCAATATAACACAACTATCAGTTATAAATTACAACAGATTATGGGCCCAGATTTAAGCCAGGAATCCTTATTAAATAAAGTCTAAATATTAAAAGAACGGACGCATTATTAAAAGATCAACGACTCAACGGTCGAAGAAACCTTTTATCGACCTTCACGACAAACTATAAAGTCGGTGAGTTTCGCACGTTACTTTATTAGAAACCAAAGTTGAAATCTTTCTTTTGTTGCTACGGCTGCACAAATTAAGAGAAAGAATCATTATAAATTTCTCTTTCTAAATCAAATCTTCCATTACGTAATACAATGACTATGCAAACAAGTTCAGCCACACCAGTAAATGTATTTGGTAATATACCATCTATAGATCCTAAATTGGATGGTACCTCAAATTATTCCACCTGCAAATTTATAATGAAAATGACACTTATTGGGCTAGACTTGTGGGACTGTATTACAGCGTCAAATGGAAGTAGCGTAGATTCAAAAAAGGATCAACGGGCATTGGCGGCCATTTGTTTGAACGTGCACGCACATTGTTATGTACACGTAAAGGACGCAACAACGGCCAAATTTGCGTGGGAAAAACTAGCTAAAGCCTACGAGGATAACGGTTTATCGCGCATTTTAATTTTAATGAGAGTGTTATTTAAATTAGATTATGCAAACTTCGAAAATATGAACCAATATGTATCAGAGGCTTTAAATTTGTCACAAAAACTTGCAGATATCGGTAATCCAGTAGAAGACAAATTATTAGCTGTTATCTTATTGGCTGGCTTACCACCAGAATATAAACCAATGGTGATGGCACTTGATAGTTTGCAGGTACCAATCACAACCGATCTTGTTAAAACTAAGCTATTGCAAGAAGATATAAAGGTTCAGCTTGAAAATAACTCAAGCGATGTAGCATTTGCAACAAAACAGCAACAAAAATATAATGGTAAATCAAGATTTCAGTCTCAAAAAAGGGTTGTAAAATGCTTTGGTTGTGGACGATTGGGACACACCAAGCCAAATTGCAGAAATTTGAAACCAGAGTCATCAGGAAAAAATTCTAAATATTCAAAAGACCAAAGGAATCACAACTGGAGCTTATTGACTGCCTTGATGGCAAATAATAAAAAGGATGGTTGGTACATCGATTCAGGGGCCACGAACCACATGTCGCCAATTAAAGATTGGATGGAGGATTACACTGCAGGAGAAGAACAATCGGTGACAGTAGCAGGCAACAAAATTCTCCATACCAAAGGAAGCGGAAATGTGATCGTCAAAATTAAAGGTCAGTCCAAAAACAAAACTATCACGGACGTTTTGCATGTACCTGATCTAAATGCAAACCGATTATCAGTAAATAAATTAGCCAGCAAGGGTTTCATATTAGTGTTTGACGCATTTAATTGTAAATTATACAAAAGTTCTAATTTCCAAGCGAAGGGAGAAGTGTTGGTGACAGGGACTAATGAAAACGGGTTATATAAACTAGATACTGAACCATCACCACATAGTTCACATAGTGTCACAAGCAACGATCAATCCCAAGAGCTGTGGCATAAAAGACTTGGCCACCTGAATGATCGTAGCATGACCTTGCTAAGGAAAGGTTTGGCAACCGGGATCCAATACAGCGAACTTAATAAAAAACCATGTATAGCCTGCATTACAGGAAAGCAGACTAAATTGCCATTTGACAACAAAGGTCGGAACAGGGCAGATGAAATTCTAGAAATTCTGCATGCCGATGTTTGTGGTCCATTTCCACAGCTACGCTGGTCCGGAGCACGATATACAGTGCCTACCAAAAGTTCCGGGCCACCTAAATAATTTTTGAACGGTTTGAGATATAGGATTGAAATTTACAGAGACTCAATGGGATTAAAAAATCTATTATTTAACCATAAAATCACCCACCTCGGCACCTCCGGGGGGCGGGGGGAGAGAGGAGCACGAAAATCTCAAATGGAATGTGGGGTTGAGTGTGGGCTCGTTCGAAACGGCCTTTCGAGACGAAAACAACCCGAGGTCGCCGAGGTCTCTACGATTTTTTTTCGCAGAGTTATCATCATTTGAACATTGAGATTTTGCGATAGCGAGGGCTCACGGCGGCAACAGAAAAAAGATCAGGCTTCACGTGTAACGCATCGCCCGTAGCGACACGTGGCGTCGCCCACTTGATGACAGCCGTTGTCGCTTACACTTGTAAATTCTTTGTTTGACGGGGACGCTTATGAATTTGAGAGAGCGCTTGTCTCTAATATCTTTTTCGCTTCGGTATTTTTCATTGTACAGCATTTTTGAAAATGCATTTAACTGATAGAGAAAAGATCACAGTATTAATGATGAGAGGATATGGCGACAAAACAAGATCCTACCGAGAAGTAGCGGATTTATTCAATACCACATATCCTGATCGTGATCCAATTTCAAAGTCAACTGTTGAAAGAACTGTTGGTCGTTTTCAACGAACCGGTACAATTAAAGATGCGCCTAGATCTGGAAGACCCAAAAGTGCTACTAATGATGATAAAGCTTTAGATGTTCTTTTAACTATACATGAGCATCCCCACACATCGGTTTCGAGAGCAGCTCAAGAAAAAGATATTAGTTCAACATCAACTCATCGAATTTTGAAGAAGCATCACTATCATCCTTACAAAATACATTTAGTCCAGGAGCTATCCGAAGACGATTATGATAGACGAGTGGAATTTTGCGACAAAATGATGACACGACTTGCTGAAAATTGTCAGTTTTTCGACTGGATCTGCTTCTCTGACGAAGCAACATTCGAATTAAATGGTTCTGTCAATCGACAGAATATGAGGTATTGGGCAGATGTAAATCCGCATTGGATGAGAGACAGTCACACGCAGTATCCTCAGAAGATTAACGTTTGGGCCGGAATAATGCTTAATCGTATTATAGGACCATTTTTTATCGAAGGAAACATAAATGCTGAAAATTATTGCAATTTGCTAAGAAACCAAGTAATACCAGCACTTCAAGATATTGCTGGAGAAGCTTTCCACAAAGTTTGGTTCCAGCAGGATGGGGCTCCAGCTCATTTTTCTCTGCAAGCTCGAAATATTCTGAACCATGTTTTTACTGATCGATGGATTGGTAGAAGAGGCAAAATAGAATGGCCACCGAGATCACCAGATCTGACCCCATTAGATTTCTTTTATTGGGGATATTTGAAAACAAAGGTCTATGAGACTAGGTCCGAAAATTTAGAAGAGCTGCGGGAAAAAATAGTGAACGTTTCAAATTCAATTACACCCGATTGTTTAACTAACGTAATTGAAACGTTTTACGTTCGTTTAGGACAATGCCAAGTTGTCCAAGGACATCAATTTGAACACTTGATCAAATAATTAGTGTTTTTATTCCTTCACATACGCCAGTGTTCCCATACCGGTCTTGCCTTTGTTGGTCGGACACACTAGCGGTCTTGCCTTTGTTGGTCGGACACACTAGCGGTCTTGCCTTTGTTGGTCGGACACACTAGCGGTCTTGCCTTTGTTGGTCGGACACACTAGCGGTCTGGTCTTGCCTTTGTTGGTCGGACACACTAGCGGTCTGGTCTTGCCTTTGTTGGTCGGACACACTAGCGGTCTTGCCTTTGTTGGTCGGACACACTAGCGGTCTTGCCTTTGTTGGTCGGACACACTAGCGGTCTGGTCTTGCCTTTGTTGGTCGGACACACTAGCGGTCTGGTCTTGCCTTTGTTGGTCGGACACACTAGCGGTCTGGTCTTGCCTTTGTTGGTCGGAGACACATGCGCACACACGCATATGCATACACGCACACAGAAATGCGTGAAGCCTGATCTTTTTTCTGTTGCCGCCGTGAGCCCTCGCTATCGCAAAATCTCAATGTTCAAATGATGATAACTCTGCGAAAAAAAATCGTAGAGACCTCGGCGACCTCGGGTTGTTTTCGTCTCGAAAGGCCGTTTCGAACGAGCCCACACTCAACCCCACATTCCATTTGAGATTTTCGTGCTCCTCTCTCCCCCCGCCCCCCGGAGGTGCCGAGGTGGGTGATTTTATGGTTAAATAATAGATTTTTTAATCCCATTGAGTCTCTGTAAATTTCAATCCTATATCTCAAACCGTTCAAAAATTATTTAGGTGGCCCGGAACTTTTGGTAGGCACTGTATATTCATCTTAATCGATGATTTCTCTTGTATGACGTTTTGTTATTTCCTAAAGCATAAGAGCGAAGTAACAGCGGCTTTTAAGGAATTCAATGCCTGGGTAACAAATGAAAAAGGAAAAAATATCAAAATATTTAGAACAGATAACAAAACAGAATTCGTAAATAAGCAGATGAAAGAATTTTTAAAGAATAATGGTATCCGTCACCAGACAACCATTCCGCATACTTCTCAGCAGAATGGAGTATCTGAAAGAGCAAACCGAACGATAATAGAAAAAGCGACCTGCATGCTACAAGAGTCAAAATTGAACAAAAAGTACTGGGAAGAAGCAGTAAGGACAGCTGTGTATTTAAAAAACCGTTCGCCTTCGAGAGCAATTAAAGGCAAAACACCATATGAAATATGGACCAACGAAAAAGTTGATCTAAGCCATTTACGCGTTTTTGGATGTAAAGCCTATATGCATATCGAGAAACAACAACGAACAAAATTTGACAAAAAGGCGAAAGAATGTGTCTTTGTGGGTTATTGCTTAGACTCAAAGGGATACAGATTGATAGATTTACAAAATCCAAAGCGGGTACTAAAAGCAAGAAATGTCACATTTATAGAAAACGAATTCCCAGCACAAAAAGAAGAAAAGGAAGTAAGCAGCAGGACGGTTAATTTTGGGCAAGAAAACCTGTTCTACGACATAATTCCAGATAGAACAGAGCAAGAAGATAACTTCGAGTCGGAAGAAGACGTATCGAGAACGGAAGAGAACGATTCATTTTCAACCTCCAACGAAGACACTAATTTCGAATCCATAGATGATACTGATGATACAGTAGAATATGATACGGATAATCTTTCAACGATCTTGCAAGAGAGGAGACACCCAGAAAGAGAACGAAAGGCAAGAGAATTTCCGGATATGGTAAGACATCAAGCTTTCTTCACGACGAATTCTAATCCAAAGTCAATAGAAGAAGCATTGGCTAGTCGTGAGAGTGAAAGATGGAAAAACGCTATGAAAAAAGAATTCGAATCACTAAAGAAAAATGAGGTATGGGATTTAGTTACTCTTCCAGAAGGAAAAAGGACAATAAAGTCCATGTGGGTCTTCAAGTCGAAAACAAACGAAGATGGTAAGGTAAAACAATATAAAGCTCGCCTTGTGGCAAAGGGCTGTTCACAGTCCTTTGGCTCGGATTTTAATGAAACGTTTTCGCCTGTTAGTAGATATTCCACTATTAGGACCTTAATTTCACTTGCACTACAATTAGACATGAGTATAGATCACTGGGACGTATCAACAGCCTTTCTGAACGGAAAATTAGATGAGGAAGTATATATGGAGCAACCGAAAGGTTTCATTATCGACAAAAACAAAGTCTGTCGACTAAAACGAGCAATATATGGATTAAAACAATCTGCACGAGTCTGGTACAAAAGAATTCACGATATTTTAATAAAATTGGGATTCAAGGCAAGCATGAGCACATCGTGTGTGTACTTCAAAACGGTAGATAATTCAAAATTAATAATTTGTTTATATGCCGACGATATATTAGTATTTAGCAATAATGTACAGGAAAAAATGAAACTAAAAAATCAATTAGCTTCGGAATTTTCGATCAAAGACCTAGGAGAGGTAAAATCAATATTAGGAATTAAGGTAACAAGAAAAGAAAATTGTATTTATTTAGATCAAAGTAGTTATATAAAAGAAACATTAAAGAAATTTATTATGGAAAGTTGTGAACCAGCAAAAACTCCGTATGCAGTGGGAGTAAAATTAGAAAAGGCAACCATAGTAGATAATCGCCCATACCAGGAGTTGATGGGTCATTTAAATTTTCTGGCCTTATGCACACAACCAGATATCGCCCATACTGTAAGCTATCTTAGCAATTTCAACAATAGTCACAATGAAGAGCACTGGTACGCGGCGAAGCGTGTGTTACGATACCTAAAAGGCACTATGGACCTTTGTTTAACGTACAGAAAATCCGGTATAGAGATTACGGGTTTCGTAGATGCCGATTACGCGAACGATAACGAAGATCGAAAATCGTATAGCGGATTTGCATTCCTACTGCGTGGAGGAGCTGTAATATGGCAAAGTAAGAAACAAACGACAGTTGCAATTTCAACTAGTGAAGCCGAATATATTGCACTCTCCGAAGCCTGCAAGGAAGCGAAATTATTGAATAACTTCACATACGAAATCACAAATAAGAAAATTATAATAACTACGTTCAGTGACAGTCAGTCAGGGCTAGCGTGGGCAAACGAACAAATGCCATACAGTCGCACGAAACACATCGATATCAAAAATCATTTTGTACGAGAAGCAGCAAAATTAGAAATTGTAAAACTACGTTATATAAACACAAAAGATATGATCGGCGACGTTTTGACAAAAGCGTTAACTGCAGACAGGCACAATAAACTCACAAAAGGATTAGGATTACTATTACAAATGTAGCGATTTAGTGGGAGTGTTGGAAACCAGAAAAATGGCATTACCGCTAAATCGCGACATCTTCTTTAGAAATCGGTAATTATGTGTATGACGAGGCGTACGTGAGGAATATCGCGTTCCCTCTCACTCTCTGTAAATCGGCAGGGAGCCGTGGGGACTTCGTGAGTGGTTTAGTTCCCCGGCTTTGGGCTTTACGACCCCACCGGACCCGAGTAGTGTTCCCCCAGGGGCCTACCCAGTTACCTGGGTAGGTACGGGTATTCGCGCGCCCGGGGGTCCCCGAGCTGTCTTACGGCAAGGTGTGGGGTCCCCATTCTGTGGCCTGGGAGACCCCACTGGGCTTAACGACCCCACCGACCTGAGTCAAGTGCTCCCAAACCAAGGGTGTATTGGTACCACGGGGGCTGGGTTGCCCACGGAGTTTTAGCCCACTCCGGCCCAGCCGTGGGTAGGACCATCGTGGGGGCGAAAGTTTCAAGAGCCAAATGCTGGCGAGACATTGGCGGGCTTTATGCTACGGATGTCGCTGTGTGAGGTGCAGTAAAACTTCCACCTCGGGTACCGACCTGCATAGCCGGTAGGAGTTAAGAAGGTCTCCGCTCCCACCAGTGTGACGCACAATCTTCGTGCTAACAAGGGAACATCCCGAGGTGTAACTCACCGATTTTGATGAAATTTTAGTATGATATAGTCCTCGCAAAAATATTCGACACGTATTTTTTTTTATCGGCAATCGTCCACGTTAAAGGGGTGAAAACCACCCTCAAAGTTGGTACCCTGAAACTTATTTATTGAATATCTGGAAAACTATTAGAGATACGAAAATTTCGTAAAGAGAGAAAATTAACGTATTCCGATCACAAATCTGATGATATAAATATATTTTTTTTAAACTCGTTTGTTTAAATAATATGCTTAAAAATACAACTTTTTTAATGATTTTGCAAGTCAAATTTCAATAAATTTTCTTGAATATTTTTCTTAGAATACCATATACCGAAACACAAAATACGGATAAAATGGAAATTTGAAATTTTTTTTGTAAAAAAAGTTATTGCAATTTTTAATTTTTTCTCTTACGTTCTTGTTAAGTTATGCCTTCGTATATACATGTATGACTGCTTTAAAAGGCCAGATTTCATTGCCAGACACACATATCGTCTTTATATAAATTAAAAAAATTTGATTGATTAATTAATAATTTGTAACAATTATTGTAATAATGGTATTCATTGTTATTCTTATAACCAATATTTTCTTACACCACGAGCATTCTAAAGCATCCCTATAATCAATTCAAGCATATAACATTAGAAAATAGTAAATATATAACGCACACCTCCCGAGAATTAATTTATTTATTTGGCCTGTCGGCGGATTCACATTGATATCATAAATGACTATCCCGAGGTGTAACTCACCAATTCTTATGAAGCTATAGTATAAGGTGCTTTTCGTGGAAATATTTGATATCTACTTTCATTTATCGGCAATCGTCCACGTTAAAGGGGTGAAAACCACCCCCAAAATCCGGATTATGAAAACTGTTTTATTGAATATCTCGGAAACTATTAGAGATACGAAAATTTCCTAAGGAGTGAAAATTAACGTATTTCAATCACGAATCCAATGCTATAAGCATTTTTTTAAAAAACCCGTTTGTTTAAACAATATGTTAAAAAATACTTTTTTTTCATAATATTTTCAGTTAAAATTCTTTCAATTTTCTTAAATAATAGTTTGTATACACTATATAGTCAAACAAAAAATACGGATCAATCAGAAGTTTCATATTTTTGTTATAAAAAAAGTTATTGCATTTTCAATTCTTACGCTTGATGAACTTGTTAAGTTTTTCCTTCGTATATACATAGTTGGTTGCTCTGAAAAGAGCAGATTTTATTGTCAGTCACTCATATCGTTTTTGTATCGATTTAAGAGATGAAACTAATTAATTAATTATTCCGCTACTAATTAATTAATTGAAAATGCAATAACTTTTTTTGTAACACAAATATGAAACTTCTGATTGATCCGTATTTTTTGTTTGACTATATAGTGTATACAAACTATTATTTAAGAAAATTGAAAGAATTTTAACTGAAAATATTATGAAAAAAAAGTATTTTTTAACATATTGTTTAAACAAACGGGTTTTTTAAAAAAATGATTATAGCATTGGATTCGTGATTGAAATACGTTAATTTTCACTCCCTAGAAAATTTTCGTATCTCTAATAGTTTCCGAGATATTCGATGAAACAGTTTTCATAATCCGGACTTTGGGGGTGGTTTTCACCCCTTTAACGTGGACGATTGCCGATAAATGAAAGTAGATATGAAATATTTCCACGAAAAGCACCTTATACTATAGCTTCATAAGAATTGGTGAGTTACACCTCGGGATAGTCATTTGTGATATCAATGTGAATCCGCTGACAGGCCAAATAAATAAATTAATTCTCGGGAGGTGTGCGTTATATATTTACTATTTTCTAACGTTATATGCTTGAATTGATTATAGGGATGCTTTAGAATGCTCGTGGTGTAAGAAAATATTGGTTATAAGAATAACAATGAATACCATCACTACAATAATTGTTACAAATTATTAATTAATCAATCAAATTTTTTTAATTTATATAAAGACGATATGTGTGTCTGGTAATGAAATCTGGCCTTTTAAAGCAGTCATACATGTATATACGAAGGCATAACTTAACAAGAATGTAAGAGAAAAAATTAAAAATGCAATAACATTTTTTACAAAAAAAATTTCAAATTTCCATTTTATCCGTATTTTGTGTTTCGCTATATGGTATTCTCAGAAAAATATTCAAGAAAATTTATTGAAATTTGACTTGCAAAATCATTAAAAAAGTTGTATTTTTAAGCATATTATTTAAACAAACGAGTTTAAAAAAAATATATTTATATCATCAGATTTGTGGTCGAAATACGTTAATTTTCTCTCTCTACGAAATTTTCGTATCTCTAATAGTTTTCCAGATATTCAATAAATAAGTTTCAAGGTGCCAACTTTGAGGGTGGTTTTCACCCCTTTAACGTGGACGATTGCCGATAAAAAAAAATACGTGTCGAATATTTTTGCGAGGATTATATCATACTAAAATTTCATAAAAATCGGTGAGTTACACCTCGGGATGTTCCCTTGTAAGACTGGTAGTACGCCGTTCGTACGCGTTGATCGAGCGTATCTCGATCCCGCGCCCATGGGGGCCGTGCGGATTAAGCCGCGAGGCAGGTGCTTCACGTAAAACAAATCATTGACGTTCTTGTCAGCAAGGTGCCCTCGGAAGGGGAAGCGCGGGTAAAGGCCTCGCGACGTGCCTTCATACGAAAACGTCAGTCTACGAGTAGCGTCTCGAACACTCACATTCACACCTCCCGCACGAGTAGCGTCTCGTCCGGATTTTGTAACACAACACTCTCAGATCGGCAACATTCACACATCCGTGCACGAGGAACGTCTCGTCCAGATCTTTAATAAGTCTGTTAATCTCAGTTTTTGTTACACAGTTTGTTAAGTTTGTTCATATTTATATAAGGAAGTTTACTTCCTTAAGTTTAGTTTAAATACTCTCGTGCCCACACGCGGGTTAGTAACATGGGGAAGAGGACAACAGGAGGACAACGAGAAGAGACGAGACAATACGGAGTCATCACAAAATACTTTATTTATTGCAGAGAAACGTTATGTGTTTTATTCTATCTAAGCCCTATATAACGAAAAGAAGAGAGAATCACATTATATTTATAATAAAACATACAGACCGCTTCATACCAGAAAGTTATTGCTAAAATCACGGAAGTGCGAAATTGTCTTCGAGCAATACCACGCTCAATACCCGTAAACACTACCATTGAATGCTTTCTTTATTGTTCATCATTGTTACTTTATCTACATAATTATTATGAAACTATAATATCAACATTGTTATTTCTATATATAGTCTTTACCAATTATACAGGGTGGTCCAGGGGAAACGGACGTTTTTGAATCGCGCAGTACTCAGCGACTGGTGGAGGGGGAAACTCGCGTCGAAGGTTATTCAACTCCCCACTCCATGCCATTTAGTCGTCATCATGCCCAGGGTCGACAAGCTATAATGGGCTCAGCGGTTCCTAGTTACGCGCCCCGAGAATACCAGGTGGCGATACTGACGCTACTCTTACATGCACACCGAATTGACGAATTTCAACTACATTTGCAAGAGAGAATCGGTGTGATTCTGTTACCGCTACAACTGAACAGTCAATTTTGTTCCGAACCGCCATTGTGGGTAAAAGTAAATCGCTCAAGACGAAAGTGTGTAGTCAAAAGAACTTCAGACATAATTATTATTTATGTCATAGTTCTCATATTTATTATAATTATTAAAATACTGTTGTAATTTGAGTTGTTTCCATTTTCTAAGTATGATGCAAAGGAAAAAACGTTCGGTTATTTTCTGTAAAGAAAGTGGAGGTTAGAAAGTATTTGAGTTCCTATGTACATCTATGTATACCTATGCATGTAAATTATAATTCTTTTTTATTGTGAACATTAATAAAAAATTGTTAATTGAAACATAACGTTATTTTCATTTTAAAATAAAATTGTAAAGAAAACAAGGCAAGCTCTTAAATACAGCCATTGAGTATACATTAATATAGATAGGCATGCTATACAAGAATGTATGCCTTTAGTTCGTCCCCGGGAATACAAGCGGCGCTGTTTTCAGTCCTTTTTCATAACACGGCAGCTTGCCTACCCTGATCATGCCGCTATGGACGAAAGATCATCGCGTGTTTGTATACGATACTTTTGTAGAAAATGGTGAGTCTGTTGTTGAAACTCAACGATGCTTTAGACGTCACTTTTGTATTGGTCGTCATAGTGAAGTCCCGAGTCGGAATACAATTTTAAGGTGGGTGAATGCATTTAGATCTAAAGGATCAGCTATGAAAACAAAGCTATCCGGCCCTACTCGCACTGCACGTACACCACAAAACGTGGATAGAGTGAGAGATGCGATTCAGCGCAGCCCCGGCCGTTCCGCAAGGCGTCACGCAATGGAACTTGGACTGAGTAAGAGCACAGTGAAACGTATCTTACACAAGGATTTAGGGTTTCACCAATATCAAATTATGATTGTGCAGAAGTTAAATGATGCTGATCATCAACATCGCCTCACGTTTGCTGAGACAATGTTAAACATGTTTGAAGAGAACGAGGATATGACAATTGTGATGAGTGATGAAGCTCATTTCCATTTGAATGGGACTGTTAATAAACAGAACTACCGTTATTGGGCTTTGGAAAATTCTCGCGAGCTACATCAGAGACCGTTGCACAGTCTAAAAGTCACCGTTTGGTGTGCTATAGGAAAATGTGGGATTTTTGGACCATTTTTCTTTGAAGAAAATGAAACTACTATTACTGTCACTTCTGAACAATACGTGAATATGATGACAGACTTTTTCATTTCAAAACTTGAAAGACAAGAAATCGACATCGATCACGTATGATTTCATACGGCCCGAGCCTCTATGGCAGCGGCGGGCGATTATTGCACGCCCGAGCCGTCCTTCGAGAAACACCGCCTCATTGACCCAAACATACAGCCGAGATATCACTGATTCACAACCACTCTGTAGGCGTCACGCTCGTGCCTATTGGCAGTGATGTGGTGCCGCATTAGGGGCGACATTCGTAGTTAATCGCTCGCGCTGGAAAGACGTGCCTCGAGCTGGAAAGACGTGCCTCGCGCGTCAGTCGCAGAGATCAGAACGACGCGTCACGGAGAAATGAACGACGTGCGTGGCACGTCGACTCACAATATTTGTTGAGGAACAGTTTCAGATGGCACTACGTCGCATGGACCGCAGCGGCCGCGACGGCAACAATGTATTCTTTAATACGAGGAAACCTAGCGTTCTAGTATCGGATAGTTATTTTTTACAATTTGCGCTAGTAATTAATTTACAAATATGTGTACTGGAACGCAATACTATATTTGTGCCGTAAGACTTAATGAAGTGGTCTATTTCGGCAAAACCATGGCCAGAAGTTCAAAAACATTAAAATATATTAATTGTATTTGATTTAAAACATATCTGAGGATACTTTTTCACTAACAATACTTTTGTCTTATCCTACATGCGACGTAGTGCCATTTGAAACTATTCCTCAACAAATATTCTGAGTCGACGTGCTACGCACGTCGTTCTTTCTCCGCATCTGACGCGCGAGACACGTCTTTCCAGCGCGAGCGATTAACTATGAATGTCGCCCCAAATGCGGCACCACGTCAGTGCCAATAAGCACGAGCGTGACGCCTACAGAGTGGTTGCGAATCAGTGATATCTCGGCTGTATGTTTGGGTGAATGAGGCGGTGTTTCTCGAAGGACGGCTCGGGCGTGCAATAATCGCCCGCCGCTGCTCTATGGCAGCAGTTCGAGCGTTGTTTCCTAGGCGAGTGATCTCACGGTTTGGTGATGTTGCGTGGCCACCGCGTTCACCGGACTTGTCAATGTGTGACTTCTTCCTGTGGGGTCACCTGAAGGCACATGTTTACAAAGAAAAGCCACGTACTCTGGAAGAATTGAAGGCCGTAATTAGGAATCAAATTTAACTAATCAATGAACAGTTATTGAACAAAGTGGAAACAAGTTTTCGAGAAAGACTTGAAATGTGTGTCCGTTTCAATGGCCGTCATTTGGGTGATGTAATTTTTAAAAATTGAATCAAGGTATTTTTTTGTAAATGGCATAACTTTACCTTCATTTCTATAATAATAAAACTTGTCTATGTTTAAAACTTTAAGAGCAATGGTTTTTTTAAATCCATCCGTTTCCCGTGGACCACCCTGTATATCTATTGTTCAGACATAGGCGTTGGACATCTGCAAGGTTTATTATGCGGACCGTTAAGATTGTCCTCAGCCACGAGTTTGAGATTTTTTCATACTTTCAACATTTCTTAAAAATATGGCCGTAGGTATAGTACACCAGGGACATTGGAAAAGGGTCTAGGCGCTCGTTGCTTGCCCGTGCCATTTGCACGTGCGTCGCAGATGTGCTTCCGGGAAAATTGTTCGGTCTTCCTGGAAACCTTCAGGGTTAACGGAAGGACCGGGCCCCGGAAATCTGCGACGTTGCCAATGTCCCTTCTACCCTTGGATAGGGGCGTTGACGTCTCCCACCCACAAGTCCCAGTGCTCCGGGCCTTGGAGAAGGGAGTTGGGGGAAGACGGAATCGCCCCAAACCAAAATTATAAATTAAGCGTCGCAACGCACGACGCGTTAGATATTATATTCTCACAATTCGTAGATAGTGAATTCTCAAACGATATTGGACTCTCAACGTAAGATACTGCATTCTTACAAATCAGATATTATACTCTGAATTATTAGAAATTGAATTCTCAAAGTGAGGTATTACATTCTCACACATCGAAGACATTGTATTCATAACCGAAATAGTGCATTCTCCGGGATAGTACATCCCATATTGGATACAAATAAAGTGTTGTTTATTGCAAAACAATATACTATTTTCCCTCGATACGGGAGTGGTCCTTAGAGTAGACATTTTAAATAAACATAAACCAAGTTTCGATATCAAACAAACAGAAACATATGTAAAGTAAAGTCAATAATTGCCAACAAGGTCTCTTATAAAAATTCAGTTTGTAGAAATTGGTGGATCCTGTAGAGGATGTTGAGCATAGCACTTCCCCCATAAATAATTAATCGTTCGATAATCAAACATCGAGCGAGTTTTCCTGTTGACGCGACGGAAGAATTTGCCTTAAGCTCGACTATTGTAAGGGATCAGAAACAAGTCACTTGAGGGGTAATCGGGCTGCGAGACAAAGAAAGAAAAGAAACAGCCGTGGAACTGAGTGCGACAGCACGATGTCGATCGTGAAAATCGAAACATTGACATACGCACGAGATTTCTATTATCAGATTCTATTATCAGGTGTTTGCTCATCATACCACAATATTCAGCTTCATGAAGCTTCGTCTATTATTCATCCCCAAACGATCACAATTAAAGATGCTTTTGTTCAGTATGTATGTGATAATACCGATCATAATGTAAGCACTTTAGACGGTCAGGAGAATTTTCATTGTTTAGGGAGCATTGCAGTATACACACCAGAATGTAGCGTTTCATACGAAGGCACTACAATCAGATGTGAAAAAATGCCTCCAGCAGCAACATTAGCATCTAAATCTGTAATTACTGATGTGGTTTATAACGACAGATGGCCTTCTGGCTTAAAGAACATTACTTACGAAGATAGTAATACATTACTGTTAGGAATGTCACCTCTAATATCTCCATCATATATAACATTTTTGTCGGGTAAATGCTTTAAGATTAAAAACCTGCCGATGTGGAGAGGTTTTATGGAAAAAATATCTGAAGATGTTGAATTTGTAGTTTCTCGTGTAAAATGTTTACCTTTCATTAATCGACCACCTTTACAATTATCAACTATAAATACTGTTGAGGGTGCCAATGCCTCCCATCCATGAGCGTGCAGACTGCGCTGTGCGTGTCGTCCGACTAACGTAGAGAGACAAAGAGTGTGGTTCACAGACGTGACGGAAAAGTTATATATATATAACGTTTCCGTCATATATATGTATATCCCACATGGCGTTACTTTTAATATAAAATAAACGTGACTATTTCTATTTACACTGCGTTATCTCTGGAACCCTAATCCTAACAAATACTGCTCTACATTATGCAGCTGAAGGAAATCGTTCAATACACCAAAAAATAACGTTCGTAACATTCGATCAACCACACTACTTAAAAGCTCGAAACATTGTGGCTCAATTAGAAAATGGAGATGCAAAATATAAAGAATTAAAGCATATAGCAGTGCGTTTAGGTGGTTTGCATCTGTTAATGTCATATTTAGGTGCAATTGGATCAATCATGGCTGAAAGTGGATTAGAAGAACTGTGGTCAGTAGCATATGTGTCAGAGTCTGTAAAAAAATGCTCAGTGGCCATGCATTTTCTCGAGCGATTCGAGCTCATATATTAACATTTACTGCTCTTGGAGTCATTATACACAAAACTATTGATGGATACGAGCAATTTAAAGAAATAATGGAAAAGTTTTTAGCTGGATGGCCTGAATGATCTCCATCCATGAAACATTGCGAATCTGACGAGAACATACAGAAATTAACGAAAAGTTTTACAGAGAAACTGTCACATATAGAAAAAATGGTCCTACAGCTAAATTATGGTCTCAATATTTTAAATCAGTATTAATTGCACTTCAATTTAGAGAAACAGAACGACTAGGAAGCTGGAAATTGTATTTACAGAGCATTAAAAAAATGTTGCCAATATTTCATGCTGCTGGCCATTATCCCTACGCTAAATCTGCGCACCTATATCTGCAAGATATGTCTAAATTATAGATACTTATGAATGATACTGAATATGAAGATGTTACCAAAAATGGCGTTTTTACTATTCGTCGTTTCCAAAAAGCTTGGGCTGATGTGTGGAGTGACAAAAATTGAACAAACTCTGAATCGCTATTTTGGGACCGATTTAAAGCACGGTAGAGGTGTTACACCCAGTGTAGTAGCTCGATATTTGTCCAGTATGCCTTCTGCTTTCAGCATTATGGACAATTTAGAACAATATTGTCGTATTACGACCTTGCCAAGTGAACAACATGTAGATCTCACATCAAGTCGAATGAATCGTGATGAAGCTGACTTGGAAACATTTATTTACTGGCTGAATCAACGCAATCCATTTATTCAACGAGATCACTTAATTTCACTATCAACTGGAGTAATTGGAGGTCCTAATATTGACTGTTATAATGCGTTTGAAAAGGGAGAAAAGGGGATGAAAACGATGGTTGGAAAGACAGTTAACGAGGTTACACTGACTCAAGTATACAAAGTTAAAACATTGACTGATGCCACGAAAGGAATGATAGTCAATCATAATAATTTTTCAGCGGTTAACCCATCTTTATTGTTTCAACGAATTTCGATGATTTTAAAGGACAATAGTGATATTGTTGCGTCGCGCGAGTCTGAATTGTAGGTTCAGGAGACACCACTCGCGAAAGGAACTGGCGAGATGGTTAATTGGAGGAGTTGTGGGAAAATCAAATTTATTTACACCAACAATATACTGTACAAGCGAGTCTTGCGCGACTCGTGGATTTTACAAGAATGATTTTCGAAACTATGTAGAATGGCCGATGACACTGGTGGGTCGACCGACAGAGTAACGTTGTCGTATGATAAATTTTGTGCGAGAGCGAGGCCGAGCCTTCGGACTCGACCTTTTTATTCCCCACAAGTTGGGAAGGAGGGGTGACTTGCCCTTGGAGAGGGGTTGGAAAATTTTGTAGACACTGTGAAGTATGTCCTATATATACGCTGCCTGGCCTTTTAGGAACCGCACCTCGACTTGCACGAGATCCGGTTTATGGCCGTACCTGGACAGCGAACAAGCAGACACTCGCTGTGAATTTGCGCCGCGACAGATAAGCTTCGTACTGCTTTAGAATATGAATTATCACCGTTCCCTATGTCATTGTTTGATGAAAAAGGGTACATGAGAAAAACTAATAAAGCAGATTTGTATAAGATTTTCACGCCATTCATTCAGTTAACTGTGTTTCCAACTGATTCGCATTATGTTGTCGATGGTGGATGGTTACTACATCAGGTTTCCTGGCCTCATGGGAAAACCTTCCAAAATATTTGCGAAGAATATCTTAAATTCATTAAAAAACACTTTCCAGTAGCAACTACAGTTTTTGATGGATACAGTAAAGATATAGTAGCAGTAAAATGTTATGAAAGATTTAGACGTCAAGAGAAAAATTATGCCCCAGATCTAAATATCGAGATGGATATGATGGTGTCCTTAAAGCATGAAAAATTTTTAGTCAATGTAGCAAATAAACAAAAATTAATTTATACATTGTCTCAATTTTTGAAACAAGCTGGCATATCTGTAAAAGAGGCAGAGGGAGATGCAGACCGATTAATTACACTGTTCAACACGATTTTTTTCTCCAATATCCAATGGGTGATCCTCGTAGAGTTAGTCATCCTAAACACGAATCCGTCGGCAGAATTGTTCCATCACCCTCAGTTTTTTAGTAAAATGAGTTTTTGTAAAAACACAAAATTTTGGCAGAAAATGAGGTATTACGCGAAAAGTATAAACACTACGAAGTTAAAATTGGTCTCAAAAGATAGGGAAAATCATGCCGAATATTTTAGTGTTTATATTTATTAAAATTGGTTGTTGCAAATAGTAACAAATGACCGTCAAAGTTTAAAAAAGTGCGGATGCGCAATCTTACTATGCTATACTTTTACATTTTTATGAAAAGTTATTTATCTAGCACGAATTTGCTATACTGGATCGCATTCCTTAGACATTTCTGAAGAGAAAACTGCCCCCAAAAAGTTTCGGAAATAGTTTGCAATCCCGACGCACAGTGGTGCAGAATGTGCATTTAGCCGCGCAAAAGTCAAAAAGTCGATTTTGGAATTTCGATTTTTTTTGCATATATCGATTCCTAAATAACCACCGACCTCAGAACCGAAAAGATTTTTGAAATCGGATAAAAATTGTAGTTACAACAAACGCTTAAAGTTGAAACTTTTTCTGGAGGCCTTTTTCTATCGAAAAACCACGTTGTCTTCTTTCTAACATTCTGGCGAAACTGTGCAATATTTTTTAACAATTATTATTTCTATTTGAAGAGCATTCTTCCGCGATAAAAATTCACGTGTCGAACATAAAATTACTGTTCGTAGTTTATTCAAAAATTAATGTTGAAAACATGAAAGAAAATCGTCGAAGTTTTTTATCTTTTGCAGTCAATATCTTCATAGTCCCACATAATCCCACTCTCTAATTAACACCACCCTTTTCTGTAAACCTTCCCCTACACGATCCTGCAAAAAGCTAATCCGCCCGGATCCGCCTCGGACGAATTTTTATTGTTTAAAGAGTCGCGCGCACCTCGGCAAGGCGCTGCCGCCGGACTGTCTCGTAAACTTTCGATAGGTATAACAATGAAAGGCGCAGATAGACGCAAGAAATATTTGCAGAAATAACTTCTATATAGTCTAAGGAATATATGTGGAAAGTTTTAGCCGAATATCTTTCGATACTTATAAGTTATTTAATTTTTAAGTGAACCCGGCACGGCGAAGACTAGGATTTCCTTTCAATCGGATAACCTAGCTCATTCCTCTTTGCTCGCATCCTAACAATAAAGCAATTAAGTAATAAAAGTGATGCTTTAGAAGTCTTCGTCCTCGATAGTGACAATAAGATTTTGTTTTTATTGCACGGTATCTTTAAGAAACACGGGAATTTACTGATCGCGTGTCCCACTGGGTCTATGCAGCAGGTCTGGGTTACATAAACCTTAGGAAGGAATATCATGAAAAGGTGCAGATAGATAAAGCAAATTTTAGCAGGAACTATTTCTATATAGTTTAAACTAAACATCTTCAATGGTCTCAGAGGCTACTTTGTGGTAGTTTTTATTTTTTCCATTTTGAAGTTAGCAATGTAAGCTGAATAAGCTAATGTACATAGCTACCCTCTATATATCAACCGCCCTTTTGTTTTTAAAATTTTTGAGTTCAGATTCGTAATCAGCAACCCAAAAAATAATAGAATACCAATTTTTAACTCAATCCGATGTGTGATGAGCCCGTGGTGACGATTTGAAAAAGATTGAAAACTGCGCGAGGTGCGTGAACAGCTAAATTCACGCTCTGGACCAGTGTGCGACGGGTCGAAAAAATATCCGTCGAGAACGTGTAATCGGCGTTCGACGCCATGCTGCTATTCTACGCGGGCCGCCAGTGAGACAGTGCCGTAACTACGCGTTATCGACGCCGATCTGACAGTACCATCCGAAGGGCGCTCAACTCTGACAAATATAAATAAATGATTGTTTTTTTTTTATGTTTTAGTTAGAACTCTGATCTGTTCTTACAGTTGTTTAAGTTTTTCATGCTATGCAATTAAATATAAATATAATAATAATATAAATAATATAAAAAATAAGCATATAAATAAAATAAGTATCGACATATCTATATGTATATCGATATTCATCTTATTTTATTTATACACTTGATTCTAAAATAATAAATTAATAACAAATTACATTTAAACTTTATACGAGAAACTTTTTGTGTATATGTATAGGCAGATTTAACTGGCAAGTGGTTCATACTAAGTGTCAAGTGGTAATTGTTTTGTATCAAGTCTTAAGTGTGTGTCGTTTACTGCAATGTTTCGCAAGTGCAAAAATCAGCCAGACTCGTTCTGTTATGTCTGTGGAGAGGTGGTACCAAAATCTCAACGACGAAGTATATCACCGTTATTAACATTTGCGGTGATTAAATTATAAATAATATATTTAAACAAAAATTAATGAAAAATAATTGATCATTTATATTTATCAGAGTTGTGCGCCCTTCGGATGGTACTGTCAGATCGGCGTCGATAACGCGTAGTTACGGCACTGTCTCACTGGCGGCCCGCGTAGAATAGCAGCATGGCGTCGAACGCCGATTACACGTTCTCGACAGATATTTTTTCGACCCGTCGGGATTGAAAACTGTTCCCGAAACTTTTGGGGGCAGTTTTCTCTTCAGAAATGTCTAAGGAATGCGATCCAGTATAGCAAATTCGTGCTAGATAAATAACTTTTCATAAAAATGTAAAAGTATAGCATAGTAAGTTCGCGCATCCGCACTTTTTTAAACTTTGACGGCCATTTGTTACTATTTGAAACAACCAATATTAATAAATATAAACACTAAAATATTCGACATGATTTGCTCTATCTTTTAAGACAAATTTCAACTTGGCATCGTTTATACTTTTCGCGTAATACCTCATTTTCTGCCAAAATTTTGTGTTTTTACAAAAACTTGTTTTACTAAAAAACTGAGGGTGATGGAGCAATTCTGCCGACGGATTCGTGTTTAGGATGACTAACTCTACGAGGATCACCCATTGGATATTGGAGAAAACAAAAAAAGTTAAAATTTGTTGAACAGTGTTATTAGAACAGCGATTAGACTAAATGATGAATTAAATCAATCGATTGTAGTTGCTGGAAATGATGTCGACTTCTTAATTTTATTAATTGATCAGACTCCAGAAAACAAAATATTGTACTATTATAAATTATAAAATGGGTTCGAATCAACAAGAAAACACGCTGTTCTCCACGTTGAACAACAGGAAATTTAAACCATTTATCCTATTTGCACACGCATTTGTTGGATATGATACCACAAGTGCTTTATTTAAAAACGGAAAAAGAAAAATAATCTCGCTTCTCGAGAAAGATTTAAATTTGGTGCGGATGATTAGAGCTTTTTACGAACCGGAACAGAACTTTCAAACATTATTTAACATAGCAGAAAAAATTATATTTATTTTATATTTACCTGATAGCAAGAAAAAACACTTACAACAATTACTAAACTACGATATGACTTGTTGAATTAAGCAGTGTATCAATACAATAAAGAATTATCATTAGCTGTGTTACCTCCGACCACATCAGCACTGCAAGAGCATACGAAAAGAGTGTATTATGAAATAGAGGAATGGCTTGGAAGTCAATTGAGTCCAGAAAATTGGGGATGGAAGAAAATTTTTCCAGCAATTATGTTTCCAGTCATGAGTAATGTGCCACCAGCTCCGGATGAACTTCTCAAATCAGTAACAAATTATTTCACTTTTTTTGAAGTTCATAAGTATTAATTCATGATTAATAAAATGAATTTATTGCAGATTCATTGCAGTTATCAAAACTGCGATACCAACCGATGCACTTGCAGAAAAAGTGGCATTCGTTGCAGTGAATTTTGTAAAAATTGTGGAGGCGTTACTTGCCAAAATGAATCAATGATGTGTATTCGAAACTTATTTATTGGCAGAAGACGAGGGGCAAGCGGGAGACTGCAATCTCAATTACGCTATAAGCTGCAATAAACTACATTCTGTGGCTTTGAAGGATCTTGCGCTTTACTTTATCCTATTTTTAAGTTTTACCAGTTTTTACTAGAGTTTGATTTTTTTGCCTTTTACCCATTTTGAAAATGAATTTGCGCGATTTGAATTGTAATGAAAGTGAAATAATTGCTGTCCCGACCGTGGTCGGCCTGGTTCGGAGGGCATCAAGGGCACGTGCCGCCGAACGTTATCGTCACGTTTTTGTTTTTTTTACGGCGAACGTAGGGCAGTCGTCGTCAAACTGTTTAAGCTACACCTCAAATATACTTATTGTTAGAGAAAGCTTAGTGGAGAAATTATTTTCTTGCACTGTTGTGTACGCGAGTACCTAACAATTACTGATATGTTACATATCAGATTTTTCTTGTACTGATAATGAACTTTCGGATAGTGATAGTTACTCCTCAGAGGATAGTGATATTTTTCCAACAAAAAAACGCCTACGTACATATCGTTTACGTGACAGTGATTCAGAATCAGATACAAATGATTTAAACATTTAAGATAAATTGGACTGGACTGAAACAGATAAAATTCCAAATTTGGAAACGTTCTTAGGTGAAGCGGGTGTAAAAGTATTACCATCTGATCCCACAAATATTCTCGACGTAGTAAAACTGTTTATAGATGATGATTTGTTTTCGTTTTTCGTGGAAGGGTCAAATAAATACCGCAATTAGGATATTGATAAATTTCGAGAGGATACAAAATCTGTAAAATGGAAAAATATTTATATTTTGGAAATGAAAAAATTTATCGGTATAGGAATTGACGTTAACTCGCGTAATTACAAACTTTATTATTTTTCTCCGCTCTACAAAACTCTGAGGTTCACAATCTGTGTTTTCGGCTCGACGAGGGAATACGTAAAAAGAATCCCTGGAAGGGCCGTGCGTAGTCCTTATAAACTCTCGGTCCTCCCTACTCCTTCCCGTAAATCCTCGTTGTCCTCTCGTATCACCAGTTCGAGCGAGAGAGACGGAAGTATTCCTGCCCTCGTCCAGGCGGGTACGAAAATTGTTAACGTCGCACAGTGGTTCATTTGGCCGAAAACCTGGTCAAAACCCCAAGGAGTTTTTCAATTTAACTGAAAATTGGTGTATTAGTATTATTTGGGTCGCTGATTAAGAATCTGAACTCAAAATTTCCAAAAACAAAATAGCGGTTTCTCTATGGCGGATGCGAGTATTGAAAAATTGTCGGATCGGCATGAAAATCAGTAGTCTTATGTTTTTCCGGTCGCTGATTAAGAATCCGAACTCAGAATTTCCAAAAACAAAATGGCGGCACTAATATGGCGGGTGCGAGTATCGAAAAATTGTCGGAGCGGCATGATAATCAGTAGTCTCGTGATTTTCCGGTCGCTGATTAAGAATCCGAACTCAGAATTTCCAAAAACAAAATGGCGGCTCTAATATGGCAGGCGCGAGTATCGAAAAATTGTCGGATCGGCACGAAAATCAGTAGTCTTATGATAGCCCGGCCCTATGTCATAAATGCACTTCCCCAAGCATGGCGCGCGCGACAAACAAATAACAATAACTCGAATAATCGCAAAAAGTCGCAAGAAAACTCAACGAGGTCTTTTTCGGGAAGCTTCAAAGTTTAATTTAAAAAAAAATATATTATGTTATTCCACGGACTTCTGCAGTTTTAATGATATTTACTGCAGCAGCCGCTGTATCTTAATACAAGCATGTCATTGGTGTTCCATCTCCGAATTTCCCTTTGTTTCATAAAAATTTCGGTCGAAGGAGAAAGATGAAACATTGTAAGGAACAAATATTTCCCTCATACCTGCAACTAGCCAGATTTTCAGCCGAAACGTCAAACATCTTTCGGTTTATGACGGTAAGCGGTCGAGGTGATCGTGGCTATCTATTGTTGCTTTGGTGCAAAAGGCCACCAGCTTGCTTAAAATTATTTTGATTTTTAACCCGAACGAAATAAATATAGCGTTTCGTTAATTACAAGGGTAACCTTAGTGAAGGATTAGCATTATTCCTTTGTTCAAGGCACGATAGCCTGGCAGTATGCCATAAACGTATTTCCCCGAGCATGGCGCGTGCGACAAACAAATAAGAATATCTCGTAGAATCGCAAAAAGTCGCAAAATTTTACAACGGGGACTTCTTCGGGAAGTTTCAAAGTTTAATTTTAAAAAAAAGTCGCGTTGTACTTTTGCGTACTTCACAACTATTTCCTCTGCAAAAGGAAAAAAATGTATGGGTTTTGCAATCTGTGCCATCGCAGTTGTAAATTATTAAATAAAAAAATGAAACCAAGGTACTTATAATTTAAAAGTATGACGAATAGCAACAAATACTTGCAAAGTTGATTGTACTATTATTTCACATTGAAAACGTATTCTGAATTTCGACGTGAATACGTTACATTATTCAAGTGCCAACTTTGACATTGCATATCTCTAAGAGCGTTGTTCAATAAAAAATGTTATTAATGGAAACCGATGCTCTGATATGTTACAAATCAAACGCAATTGCTAAATTTTGAAAATCGCGAAAAAAATTTTTGGCTTTTTGGCCAGGTTTTTCGGCCAAATGAACCACTGTGCGGCGGTTCCTGGAATTCCTTGCAAGACATTTTCTATTGTTCTTTGCCAAACTTCTGGAGCTGATGCAATTCCGTACATTAATCGATTAACTCTGTATAAACCGCGATGTGTATTTATCGTAAGAATCTCGCTACTTTTAGAATCTACCTCCAGCTGTAAATAGGCTTGACGTAAATCTATTTTTGAAAATCTCTGTCCGCCCGCTAACTTTGCTAATAACTCGTTTATGGTGGGCAGTGGATGCTCATCTACGATTAATTTAGAGTTAACTGTCGCTTTGTAATCCCCGCAAATCCGTACTCGACCGTTCGCTTTTAATATCGGAACAATCGGGGTTGCCCATTCTGACGTTTCAACTTTTGTAAGTACCTCCGTCCGCGTCAACTCGTCCAATTCGTTATCTATTAACGCAATTAACTTAAACGGTACCGGTCTTGATTTTAAGAACACGGGCCTCGCTTCCGGGAGTAACGATAGCTTAGCTTGTATACCTTCAATTTTCGACCAATCTTCCGAGCGAACCTCTTTGTATTTTTGTAAAACGTTTTCTAGCTTTAACTTATTACGATCTATATTCTCTAGAGCATTGCAGTCCAAGAAATCCGGTATTCCGCCTGGAATCGCTAATTGGTGTATCCATTCCCTACCTAATAACGGTTTTCTATCTATTTTTGTGACATATATATTCAATTTACGTTCGATTTCCTCGACTCTAACTGTAACGGTAATGTATCCTAATATTTTTATAACTGATTTGCAAAATGCTACTAAAGCTAATTCTGTATTGTATATAGTCGCCTCTGGAAACCACCGACGCACGTCGTTCTGACTCATGACGGTCACTACCGATCCGCTATCTACCTCGAATTTCACGTGCCTGCTATTTACTTTCAGCGTGCAGTAGAATTTATTTCGAAACTGAGGGTGTTCTAATTGTAATATTTCCTCCAGTTGGTTTGTCTGCTCCTTCGCCTTGAAGCATACCCTTCTTAAATGTCCCTTCTCACCACAACCAGACCAGCGAATTTCCCTGTTCAGTGTATGTACATTGTGTTGCTAAATGGTTGTTGTCGCATCTGTAACATTTTGTTTGCTTATTTACTGCACCTTTCGCATTATTTACATTTCCTACCCGATGATTATTTGATTGAAATCTAAACGCATTTTTACTACGGTTATTAGAATAGTTTGAAAATTTGTTCGTTGGCTTTTCATCCTGTCCACTTCTGGTTTTGTCAGCCCATGGTTTCCTTTGACTTTTCCTTCCTGCCTGAATAGCGTCCACCTGTGCAGAAGGTTGTGTCACCTGGCCTTGGAGTGATGCTGAGCTCTTCTCCGAGAGTTCCATTGTAGTTGCGATTTTTAATGCTTCGTCGTATGTCAAGTCTTTTTTTTCTAATAATCGGGTCTGTATCTTTTTGCCGGCAAGTCCGAATACCAGTTGGTTCCTCAGCGCAGTTTTCAAATATTCACCGAATTTGCAATGAATACTTAATTTGTGTAATGCAGCAGCAAATTGTTGTACACTTTCGCCGTATTCCTGCCTTCGCTGGTGGAACCGGAAATTTTCCGCAATCTCTAATGGCGGCGGTTCGTAATATTCTTCTAATATTTCCGCGAGCCTCTCAAATGTTTGTAAGAACTGATCTTCGGGGTCTAATCGATCGCAGAGAATATCAAAAGCCGCGGGGCCTACGTAATGTAACAAGTACGGCACCCGCTCTTCTCTTTGTATTTTAAAAATCATGAACGCACCTTGTAGTCTTTGCAGCCACCTTCGCCACGTGGTGTTTCCAGCTTCAAATGGTTCGATTGTTAATGAATTCGGTATTGCTGTTACCTGTGCCCCCTTCTGGCCTGTAATTCCGGATCCTCCTTGCATAGCCATCCTTTACAATTTGTAATTGCGTGTTTCGAAATCTTCCTCACGCGGTGACTCCGCCACGTGGTCGTCTAGAGCGATCGTAATTCCTCGCCGTTTGTAATCGGCTGCAGCACTCGGATCTTCTCGCCGTTATTTACTTTATTTGACACTTTTAATCTAATCTCATCCTCGTCGCCAATTTTGTTACGTTTGTATAACGTCTTTATTTTAATAAGTATCTCACAATCTTAATATAATATCGATAGGCGGATTTTATACGAGAGAGAGACTCAACCCGAGGTCTAGCGAGGTGTGTGCTTCGGCGACAGCAACTGGGAGACAAAAGACGTGCGATTACAATTTCGCGCACTATTTCTCGTATCTTTATCCGCAACAGAGGGCATAATAAGGCTTCCTGCGAGATGGAAGAAGATAATGGAGCAGAACGGTTCATATATAGGGTTTTCCAATAGGGACGGGTCGATGTTGACAATCGGTTACGGCCATGTTTTTTTCGCGACGTCTGTTAAATGTTTTATTTCTTATTCAGTCAATGATGCCAAATCATCATGGCAAGTTACACGATAGAACAGCAAGTTCAACTGATAAAACTTTATTATCAAAATGTGTGTACGTTAGTACAAACGTTGTGCGCGTTGTGCCAATTTTACGGCAGACGCGGTGGCCCTTCAAAATCAACTCTTCAACGTTTGGTAGCCAAATTCGAGACGACCGGTTCCATAAACAATCAGCCAACACCCGTGCGTTAAAGGAATGCCAGATCGGCCAAGAACATCGCCACTGTTAGTGAAAGTGTTAAGGAAAACGCGAGGCAGTTAATTCCACGCCGTGCACAAGAACTTGGCCTTTCGCAGACTTCAACTTGGCGAATTTTGCGCCAGGATTTGGGTCTGCACCCGTACAAGATCCAACTGACCCAGGAGCTCAAAGTTAACGACCATAAACAACGCCGTTTGTTCACTAACTGGGTTTTGGAGTGTTTGGAAGAGGAGGTGACGTTAATTGGCCACCAAGATCGTGCGATTTGATTGCACTGGACTTTTTCTTGTGAGGTTTTTTAAAGTCACAGGTCTCTGCCAATAAGACGCAATCGACCGATGACCTCAAAACCAACATAACCGAAGCCATCGCTCAAATTCAGCCGAATCTATGCGGCAGAGTCATCGAAAATTGGACCTCTCGGATTCGTGCCACCCTGCGAAACCGCGGCGGACATTTGAACGATATCATACACCACACATAATGGCATACATAGGACTTTCAAATAAAAAAAAATTGCATTAATACCTCACACACAGCTTGTTTTATTCCATTTCAACATCGACCCGCCCTTATTGGAAAACCCTATATAACACAATAAATCAACCTTGAACAACAAATAGCGCGTATTCAATTCGCAACCAAAAAAGACCTAGAGGTCACAATTCTTATCTGAAATCAATTTATTTTAAAATTTACTTTTTTTATAAGTGTCTCTTCTACAGGGTGACACACGGGAGACGGACCGTTTTGAACTGCGTAGTACTGCGGGCGCGGTGGTGGGCGGTGGTCGTGGTGGGGATAATTCTGATCCACAGAAGACGCCATTTCATTTACTCACAAGGGGAGGACCAGACCCGGGGGTCACCGATTTTGATGAAATTTGGTACACGTCTTCTACTTGGAAAATCATTAGACCCATGTTTAGCCAAAAGTGTAGATAAGTCAAAATTTTTGAAAAAATCAAGGTAAAAAAAAAATTTTTTTCCGATCGACTTGAAAATTTGTAGACATGTTCTGCGAGCAAAATTAAGGTACACGTATTGTTTTATTTCGCTGTAAAAACATTTTGAAAATTACTAGGTACGATTAGTAGCTTAGAGATAAAATTATTCTCAACGAAGCGGCGTAGCTGAGCGAATTAGGTAGCGTACTGCGGGTACTATGGACGCAGGATCGATTCCTGCATGGTGGTTTTTGTATTTTTTTTTTTTAAATTTTTTATCTCTCTACAATTACATATAAATTCTTTCTAGACAATATTTTTAAACCGTATGTACAAAATAACAAGTTCTGTTTACTAATTGACTCCTGGACCGGCCAAACTGATGGTAGCATGTACGACGAAAGATTTCATAATGACCGTATGGAGTGCACTTTTCAGCTAAAAATTGTAGCACCGCAATGCACATCCATCTGTCAACCGTGCGATGTCTATTTTTATCGGCAGGTAAAAATTTTACTGGAGCAAATACAGAACGCCCCGTCAGTGATACAAGAAAAAAGGTCCTTGCATAAAAGAGCTGATGCAATTAAAATACATGCAATAATCCATAACCAACTATCTGCTCCGATATTTACAAACATGATACAATATGCGTGGTATGCATCGAAATTAACACATACACGTACCATATTTCTTAACGTTAACCAAGTTTGTTTTCCAAAGTCGGATGTTAATAAGAAATGTACTTGCAACGCCGTATCCTTTATCACAGTTCTTGGTGTGAATATCATTTATGTTTTCAATGTTTCTACGACGAGTACCACCCGCACAAGTGTGTAGTTTTTAATGAGAAATAAATTATTTTTATTAAAATACAAAATTGTGAACTTCATTGTAAACATAACAAGAAATCCATAAATAAAATAGAACATAACGCGCAATTTAAAATGTATAAATTAAATACTAGACCATATTAAAATAAATAAAACATGTGACGTATGGAAAACGATGATTGAGATAACAAATTAAAAAAAAAAAATAGAAAAAACACCATGCGGGAATCGATCCTGCATCCATAGTATAACGCGACAACCTCAAGAAGTCTCCTGGGAGGTAGGCCTGTTTCGGCAGGATCTGATTCGCCAGGCGTCATAAAGATATTTCAATGTTACGACTTTGTCAAGTGCCTCCTTCAGGAGGCTGAGCAGGGTGGATTAAATAAAAAAAACGGTACGAATAGGCGGTATTTAACGAGAAGCTCCGCCGCTCAGGAGACTTCTTGAGGTTGTCGAACGATACCCGCAGTACGCTACCTCATCCGCTCAGCTACAATGCTTCGTTGAGAACAATTTTATGTCTAAGATACTAATCGTACCTAGTAATTTTCAAAATGGTTTTACAGCGAAATAAAACAGTACGTACACCTTAATTTTGCTCGTAGAACATGTCTACAAAGTTTCAAATCGATCGGAAACAATTTTTTTTTACCTTGATGTTTTCAAAAATTTGGACTTATCTACACTTTTGGCAAAACATGGGTCTAATGATTTTCCAAGTAGAAGACGTGTACCAAATGTCATCAATAGACTCCGGATGTTTATGCAAATTTCAAATTCAACAAATGCAGTTAAGACAAGAGAACCTATTTAGGGATTTGTTGCACTCGATAAATGTTACAACGAATACCATACTTTGGATATTTCGGATATATTTTTATATTATGTTCGTTTTGTGTATTTTAGCCGTATTCATTTTGTCATAAATGCATAAACATCCGGAGTCTAGTCATCAAAATCGGTGACCCCCGGGTCTGGTCCTCCCCTTGTCAGTCACTATGGAGCATATATGGAGGATAAGAAGCATCCTGGCCCGAGACGCAGTGTAACGACACCAGAAAATGATGAAAGGGTAAGGCAAGCGGTAGTTAGAAGCCCAGGACGGTCAGCTAGACGTCATGCTAGTGAGTTACTAATCAATCGTGAATCGGTTAGACGAATTTTGCATAAAGAATTAAAATTCCATCCCTACAAAATGCTCATTGTCCAAGAACTTAAGGAAACTGATTTTGCTGTACGAGAAGACTTCGCTTACAGAATGCAAGTGATTTTGGAGTCGAATGAAAATGAAATTTTATTGATGAGCGATGAAGCTCATTTTCATTTAAACGGGACCGTGAATAAGCAAAACCTACATTACTGGGCTCCAGAGCATCCACACCTTATCCACCAGCGTCCTCTACACTCAGAAAAAGTAACAGTCTGGTGTGCTCTTGGCTCTGTTGGCATTATTGGACCTTATTTTTTTTAAGAGAACGGGGCCACAGTTACTGGTAATTCGGTTCGTTACATTCGTATGCTTGAAACATTCTTGAAACCAGAACTAAGAAGACGACGAATCCCGATAAAACGCGTTTGGTTCCAGCAGGATGGGGCAACATCGCACACCGCAAACACTTCAATGACAGTTCTTAGACGCATGTTTCCTGGCCGGATTATCTCACGTTTTGGCAATGTTCCTTGGCCTCCCAGGTCTCCCGACTTGTCAGTATGTGACTTTTTTCTGTGGGGGTACCTTAAGAACTGTGTCTATAATCACAAACCACGAAATTTGGACGAGTTGAAGAATGCAATCATTCAAGAAATTGCTGCCATCCCTGCAGAGACTTTAGTCCGTGTGATGGAGGATTTTGAGAAGAGACTTGAGTCCTGCATTCGAAATGATGGACATCACCTTGACGACATTATTTTTCACAAATAACATTGTTAAATAAAATGGCAAATAATGAGCTTTGATTTTGCGTAAAGCAACATGCATTAATTTTAAAGTTGGCTGAGTATTATTTCATTAAAAACCGTCCGTCTCCCGTGTGTCACCCTGTATTTGAACTACAATTGTCACAAAGTAATCGATAGTTTCTATTTTTTTTTAAATGTGAAATTTAAGTACGACTTTTTATCGTTTTTTTGTCCTTTTTTGCAATTAAAAAACAGTAAAAATAAAGATATTGTTTATGATTGAAGTTCAAACAGAGCGTATATATATATGAAGAAAATGTGTGCTAAATTTGATAAGGATTGATCAAAAACTCTGTGAGCTAGAATGTACACAAATTCGAAAAAAGTAGTTTCGAGAAAAACGCGTTTGAAAAAAAGAGTGGCAGTGAAGGTAAATATTGTATCTTTATTGTACAAAAAAGGCAGTAATGAATCAATTTAAACAACTTACGAATTAATCAGCTATTCCAGCACCATATTGCAATCCTTCATCAGCTTCATATGTATCATTTTCATCTCTGAGCTTTTCTTTTCAAGCTTTTGGAGCTTCTTTACTATTCATAGAGCTGCGTCGATTTTGTCGGATTATGCGTCGGTTATCTACTTCTTGGGCAAAATTGTAGCTTCGGTTACCAACGACAATATTAAGCTCGTTCATAATAGATAAAATACTGGAACTTTCTTCATTAAATAAACATGCAGCCAAATATGCCGCGACCTCAACTATTTTTAAACCAGAGTTTAAATGTTTGGGAGCCAATCGCCAAACAGTGGAATTGAAACTTTCATTAGCATTTTGTGTATGCCCCCCTAAACATCTCTCGAGTAAATCATCTCTGGAAAGATCTTTGTAAATTGGTAGGATTGCTTTTTAAACATCATCATGCAGTGGTTTTGGATGCGCACGAGGCTCTGTTCCAAGAGCTTCAGCCTCTTTCCATTTACACCAGCTGTCTGCGCCCACTGGACAATTGTCATGTTTCGGATCGTCGTCAGTTAATATCATGTGATCATACGTAACCATTATTGCCTTTTTCATGTCTTCGACGCTATTAATATTTCTTCTAATCGCCAAGCCAAAGTATGTACTTCATTTTTTCACTAAAGCTTCTGTCAACTTTCCTCTACCTCCCAATTTTTTGTCTTTCTTTACTCTTCGGACACGCGTTCCCATTCTTTTTTGCACGTGGCCTATGCATTCGTTCTTTACGACTGTCAATTCATCGCCATAAGGATTCAATCTAAGCACTGCCGTGAATGTTTTCGAGTCACCATCGCCAATGTAATTTCCGTATTTCACTCCATATAATTGTTCTGATCTTGCAAACATCGTTTTGATAGCTTCAACTTCCATTCTTCCCGCCGAGCCATCATGTGTTTTCGTACAAGCTTCTTCGTCGTGATCTTCTTCCCAAGCTTGACACTCTGGTGAGTCTTTCGGGTTGTTCTTCCATATCGCACCTGCATGACAATAACTACTGAAAACTTTAATGTCAATTACTTTACCACTGTAATAACCGATTAGAGTTGTAACACCATACAATGATTTAAATCCCATTTTCTTTCAACTTCCATCACCAGATACTTTCAAATTAAGAAGAGGTATTTAATTTTTTTCGTTTTCTTTTTTTCTTCTTCCACAGCTTTCCGACAGCAAAATTCGAACACTTTCTTCGTAGCAGTGTAGATATGATTATATATCGAGTTATACGTGTCTTCGCATAAACCAGCACCAATCTCCATATAATTACAAAACAGATTCAAACCTTCTCGACCAACTCTCAAGAGACGTATAACGAATACTATTCGACGATTTATTTTAAATCCATTATTAATAAAAGGACCTGACGGGATATGTTGTGATCCGCAGGTGCAAGTAACAATCAGCTTGAAACCGAAGCCATGTATCCTCGTTTCAGAATATTATATGGCCTGTTTGCAATTTCTACATATAACTATTTCTGACAAAGCCGTGAAAACTGTAAAAATTTCGATGAGTCTATAAGTATGCAAGGGGTTTACAATAATATTTTCACTCATGGGATGCGAAAGTTTTTTTGTACTAGTACTTTCTTCTTCATTTTCACCACCCCTTTTTGAATCACTATTTGTATAGCCATTTCCGTGAAATGATCTCTTACGAGGTCTACTACTGCGAGTTGAACTACCATGCTCGTTCTTTCGATATGTGGGATCGGGGCGGAGAAGCCCTCCTATAAAGAACTTAAGAGAAAAGGACGTGAAAAGAAATTATCATCAGGGAGAGGTCGCTAGCGCAATGGTTCCGCGCCGATCCAGGCGATCGTCGACGTTAAGCTACTCTGACCGAGTTGCTGCCTTGGATGGGTTAACGCGCGCCTCTCGTTTCTTTTTCATAATCCTACAGATATGCAGACATTTTATATATAAACGAAACGCACGCAATAAAGGTTGGTTTAAGACTGATTTTAAAATGTGAACGTCATCACAGGGTCACTCAACTTCTAGAAATTTCTGTCCGAGGTCTCAATTATTAAAAGAAACAAAAGAAAATCTGCTAACGTTCTTCTGTTTCTCTAATACCCTTCAGGTCATTCATGAATGACTTCCTGCTCGACCGCTTCGAAATATGTACATTTCGAACGCTCCAGCTGGTCGACCGAAGGACGCTCGTTCAAATGCTTATAATTTTTAAATGGCTTCGAATTTTGCTTTGAAATTTTCAGGTTATATTATTAAATAGTTGTAGAATCGATTTATGAAAAAAATTTAATTTTTTGAGATCTCAACACCTATTTCCCCCCTTGAAAGGCTTGGTTTCGTGTCCAAACTCTCTGTTTTCGTGATACACGAATTAAGCGAAAAAAATTTAATGGACTGAATTTCGATATGTTCTTCAAATCTTGCTCGTCACAAAAGAGAGCCGTTTTTGGACCGCTTAGTGACTGGAGATGAAAAGTGGATAGTCTATAAACACGTGGTTAGAAAGAGGGCATATGTTTTCAAAGGGGAGACACCACCGTCCACATCCAAAGCTGGCGCGCATCAGAAGAAGGTTATGTTGTGTTGTTGGTGGGACCGCAAGGGTATAGTGTACTACGAGTTAAAAGGGTTAATATCTCTCACTTTCCTCCAATCTCTTGTCACCTGTCTATATCTGATCCATCTTGCTCACCTAGCATTCGCTCTAACTGTTCCAGCCGAGCGCTTAATTTACTATTAGATTCATGCAACATTTGTAATATCAAACAACTCAATACGATTCGTAACAGTCATAACTCCCTTCTTGACCTTGTACTTTCTAACATTCCTGGCATCCGCATTGAACCATCTCTCGACGCTCTCATCCTTCCGGATTTCTATCATCCTCCGTTATACATACAGACATCCCTTCATAGTATCCCTCTTTCTTCGGCTTATTTAGCAAGTAAATACGATTTTAATAATGCTGATTACGATAGTATTATAAATCTACTTGAATCCATAAATTGGGACCACCGCCTACATGCCCTACCTGTTAACCCTAGATCACTAACCTTCGTCGATTCGACGACACGGAATTAATAAGTATGCCATATTAGTTAACGTTATTGTAATAAATAAATACCTATATTTAATAATAGAAAAAAACATGTGTAAATTTTATTTAAATAATACCCTTTAATCCCTTTTGTAAAGACCGTAGTCGAAGAGACGAAGGTTAGTGTTAAGCGTCGAAAAATAAGGTTAGTGATCTAGGGTTAATGAAGCAGTTTCTTCCCTATACGCTATACTTAATGATGTTATTAAGTCTTTTGTCCCGACCAAAAAGTATACGATATCCAGCTTTCCCCCCTGGTTTTCACCCGAGCTTAAAAATTTCGTCGCTGCTAAAGAGCATGCACATCGTGCCTTCAAAGTGTCACATAGCCACCACGATTATTTAACTTTCAGTCACCTTAGATCACTCTGCAAACGCCTATCTAAATCCTGCTACAACAACTACATCAATAATTTAGAATCAAGTATCCCCTACAACATCAAATCCTTTTGGAAATTTATAAATTCAAATCGTAGCCTAAATACGCTTCCTAGTAGTGTGTACCAAGGTGATGAACTATCGGTGTCTAATAATAATGACATCGCTAAACTCTTCGCGGATTACTTTGAAAAGAGTTATTGCTACTCTGTCGCCATGCCTAGCTGTCTATCTCTTGGTGACAACACTACGATGAACGGTGCAATAGACCTTTCAAATATCTCTATTGGTATCAGTGAAGTTTTGGAAGCTATTGAATCGTTATATGTTGACAAGTCACCTGACATAGATGGGATACCGCCTATATTTTTCAAAAGATGTAAATTTATAATCTCTAGACCCCTCTGGCTCATTTTTAACCTTTCTCTTACTTCGGGCTGTTTTCCGCATGAGTGGAAAACAAGTATTGTTTCACCAATCCTTACGTCAGGTGATAAGTCAAACGCAGCGAATTATAGACCTATATCATCACTTAATGTTGCAGCCAAAATCCTGGCTAGTATTGTCACTAAGAAACTTCGTCCCCTTTTGTCGCATGTTATCAGTGATAATCAACATGGATTTCTCGCGGGACGATTAACCACCACAAACTTAGCTCTATTCACTAATCATGTTTCCAAAGCACTTAATGATAAGCGTCAAGTGGACACTATTTATTTGGACTTTAAAAAAGCCTTCGATCGAGTCAACCACTATATTTTAATTGACAAACTTGCTAGCTTTGGCTTCAGGATCAATCTTCTGCGGTGGTATTTTTCGTATATTACAGGACTTGTGTTAGGTTTAGAGGATGTCTCTCAGAGCCTATACATGTGTCGTCCGGCGTCCCGCAGGGTTCTCACCTTGGTCCTCTATTTTTCTTAATTTTTATTAACGACATTGAACGATCTATTTTGAATTCCAAATATTTACTGTTTGCGGATGATATCAAAATCTATCGTACCATTACTTCTAGATCTGGTTGCATAGCCCTGCAAAGGGACTTAAATAACATTTGCGAGTGGTGCATCAGAAACGGATTGGAGCTCAACATTGAAAAGTGTCATAGTCTTAGCTTTTCGAGGTCCATTGATCCAATATCATTTTCCTACACTTTGCATGGTGGACGTCTCGCGCCTGTTTCGGAATCATTTGATCTGGGAGTCTTGTTCTCATCTAATTTATCCTTTAATTGTCATACAAACAGCATTGTATCTAAAGCAGCCAAATCACTTAGTTTCGTATTTAGAAGCTATTCTGATTTTAAAAACCTTCGTACTGTTCTATATCTATATTATGCTCTCACAAGACCTATTCTGGAATATGCTTCCACTATCTGGTCTCCTCAGTCTATTAGTCACATTAACCGAATTGTATGAATTCAACATAGACTCCTTAGATTTGTTGCCCTCAGGATGGGTCAACCCATCTCACGTCTGGATCACGACTTTAGTTCTATTATGCAGTCGCTGGGCGTCCGCTTGCTTGAGGTTAGAAGAAAAGTCACAGACTTGAGCTTCTTGTTTAAAACTATTAATGGCCTAACCAACAATGCTGTCACGCTCTCACTTGTTAACTTTAATGCTCCATCTCGACCCACTAACACACATTTAGTCTTCAGGACTGATGTATACGTATCTCGGTTTATCGCTTCAGACCCCTTCTGTCGCACCACCAATCTGGCCAACTCTCTTGGAAACTCAATTGATTTTTTTTCTGGGAGTATTGAGTCATTTGAAAATAATTTATTCAATCTTTTTGACCAATTGTGATTCGTCATGTATTATCTATGTTCTTCTTTTCTTTTCTATTGTAACGCTTTCGGCTTTGTTCGCTAATCATATATCATGTAACAATTTTGGGTACACACCCGTATGAAAAATAAATAAATAAAAAATGGATATCAGAAACGAAATCAATTCCAGTGACGACGAAATTTGTTTTGATAACGTCCGGGACGAAATCGATTACATTTATGAAGAAATTTGAAATAAAGAACGTGAAAGTGATGATGAAGATGATGATGTGGCATTGGGTGTAAGGAATCGCTAAATATGAGTAGTAGACAATGAATTCGAAGATGAGAGTGATGCCCCGCAAACATCGCACCAATCGGAGTGGACCCGTTGCGAGGAATTTACGGAAATACCACCCTAGATAAATTTCATTCCCGGCGAAAAACCTGCAGTGCCACAGGCATCCTCTAATATTGTAGAGCCTCTGGATTTTTTCAAGCTTGTTTTTTACCAACGACCTGGTGTATCAGATAATAGCAGATATAAACCACTATGCTACAAGAAAGTTAGAGGGAATGGCACTATCGTCAAGATCTATTTGACACACGTGGTATGATGTCACAAATGCTGAATTTTGGGCGTTTATCGCAGTCATAGTAAATATGGGGTCAGTGACAGCGGCCAATATGAAAGAATATTGCTCAACAGATCACACTAATTACATTCCATTTTACCCAAAAACATTTTCAAGAGAGCGGTTTACCCAAATTTTTTGGGTGCTACATGCAGAGATAGTTGCAGCGCAAGGTAGTAACGTCAGAACACGTTCACAATTGATCACTGGCTACCTTGATTACATCAATTCAAGACTTTTGAACCATTTCACACCGGGCAAAGAAATTTGTGTCGACGAATCTGTGGTCAAATTCAAAGGGAGGGTTTCATTTATTACATACAACCCAAAGAAACCGACCAAATGGGGCATCCGAATATATACATTGGCAGATTCTGGTAGGCGATATATTTGCGGAAGTCTACCGTACTATGGCAGCCTTACGACACAAACAATGATAAGACCGGACCGTCCAATATCAACAAGAATTCCATTGCATTTATACACAATGCTGTTGAATAGAGTTCCTGGTGCGCAAGGACACCACATGTTTACCGACGGTATTATATCAGCTACATTTTTTCGAATTAATTACGTTAAATGAAGTGCCATTTGACTCGGACAAAATTGCCTAACAGAAAACAGTTGCCAGATGAAATTAAAAGGAAACAACTTCCAAAAGGAAAATCGATCGTCGCCTACCGCAGAATTGATAATTTGGTTGTAGCGTGGAAAGATAAGAGAATTGTTATGCTATCGACAAATTTTCATAATGTTGCAATGAGTAACGTAGAACGAACACTCCGGTATTGTGTTCAAACTGTTATCAGAAAGCCCGATGTTGTCATCAATTATACAAAATACATGGGCGGCGTCGACCTAGCGGATCAATATGCCTTGACATATTGCTTTATGCGAAAATCATTGAAGTGATGGCGCAAACTATTTTTTTGGGGATTAGAAATTTCCATAATCAATTCGTATATTCTTTACAAGCTAGTCAAAAGACAGAGAAACGAGCAGCCACTCAATCACTTACAATACACACAAATTTTAGTGAATCAATTGAAAGGAGATTATCGACAGCCGCGAAGGCCTTCAACATCGACCTCCAACTCGGACGAGATTCGGCTCAATGGAAACCTCCACGCAATGCTTTGTGGCACAAAAAGAGATTGCAAACTATGTTCTATCCGAAACAAATCAGGTGGAAGACACGAGACGACATACTACTGCGATACATGCCCAGAAAAACCACGAATGCATATTGGACAATGTTTTATCAATTATCACACGAAAGAAAACTGCAGAAATTAGGTTTGCGAAATTGTATTCTTAAAGATGTAAAAATAAATAAACTGTCAAAATATAACGTTTTTGTCAGATAATTTATGTATAAGATCGTTTTATTGTACCTGTAAGACGCCCGAGACATTCCCGAAAATCGCTCCGACCTGCCACCTTACTCGGCCGAAAAACCCGCCGACCGCAAAGGATTAAGTTCACTCAAATATTCGCTACGAAACTGCTGACGCAGCATATCTATAAGTTCCTGTCGGTACAGCACGCGCTTGACCAATTGATGACGTCCGACATTGTCACAATCCGGTACTCCTATCTCTTTGATATCCTGGATAAACATTGCCGGTGTGAGCGGAACGAATTCGTTTATGGAGCCCGACTAATAAGTTATGGGCCTGGAATTGATCACAGCCTCTCCATTGCATAAAACTATTAGCATTTCTTCATAGCTCCGGCATGACGTCTGTTGTATACGCCAGCGAGGGTAGAAACTCAATATAACAACTCTTGCTATTAACTGTTTATTTGCTAATCGTCTTGTCTCACCACCTGCCTAATACTGACTCGCTCGCTACGCAACAGTCCCGCACAGTGATGCCAGGACGTGGGATTTTCTCCCACGTGGGTGTCATCGTGCGCATGCGCATGCTGACGTCACAGCTCGAAAGCGGTTGTTTCCATGGACGTATCTAGTAAAATGTCCTCTTCCTGTAATTTCTACCGTATTTCAATTGTCACAGGGGTCTGACGATACCCCATATTTGAGTGAAGTATATACGTTACTGAGAATTGGGTAGCGCGCACGGGTGGGAAAAATCCCACGTCCTGGCATCACTGGTCCCGCATCGGTCTCCGAAGTCCCCACTCCTTGCCACGCGTATATCGGCTGCCGATACATTACAACGTCCCTAACATACGGCCCAATAATCCTTGCAATAATCCTATCAGTCGCTCCCACTAACCACCCCACCACGGTGTGTTAGGTGGGTTAAAATGCCAGGTAATTCGCCGCGAAGCACTCATCTGAGCTATTCTTTCTCAATCAATGAGCTTAAACAAGTTATAGGTACTCACGGAATTAGTGCCATTATCACTATTGCCAATGATAATTGCAACTCTTACAATTAGTTTGCAACGAGCGGCTTAACGAATCGGCACTCTAGTTTTCTCACAATTTGGATACGAGGTACAAAAGGAGGGTGTGAAATTATTTTAAACTATTTAAAATACACTAAAACACTATGACTATTTATTAAACACTTAAAATAACTAAATGAATAATAATGAATAAAACAATAAGATAAGATTAACGAATAAAAAAACGAATAAAACGTATCTAGTAGACGAGCAACCGAGCTCTCGAATGTTTACACATGAATGACCTGAACGACTGTTAGGAGCGAATCGATCGTCGAAGCAATCAGTCCCCTCTCGAATACAACGACGAAGAAGGCTGCTTCCACGAAGCACGATTCTGAGACGTAATAACTATACATGACCGTACGTCTTCCTCGTCTCGCTATTGTCGAAACTATCGTCCCAAAATATTCACCCTTCTTATGCGAACAGGACCTTTCCAATCCAGGCGTAGATCTCCACAACGTAACCAATTTACATCGCCCCTACTCATTATCTCCCTGCATCACGGACTTTCCCGCATTCTTTCCGTATCTCAAAAACAGCCAAATCCTTTTTTTCCTCATCCAACGGATATCGTCTGTCAGATCGTTAGAATGACCTACCGTTTCTGTCCCTCGACTTTAACATTCTCCCAACACTATCTTCGATAAATATCTTTTGTTTTCAAGATGGTCTTTTCCATCGTCTCTCCAACTTTCCCAGGCTTTCCTAACGAATTTCTATTCCTACCTTCCCTTTTTCAGGACCATCCCTACCCCCACTTTACAAAGTCTTTCTATAAAAAGGGAACTTTCGAGAGGCCCCTACGCATTTTTCATCACGTTACTCTGCGCGTCGCTAGCAAGATATTATACCTTTGTAAAAATCTACCATAAAAATAAATAAATGAGTTAAACAAACATCGTCTTGTGCGGTTCGACGACACTATAAACCGTCTCAAAGCTTCTATAAACGCGATGGCAGACAATGATGTTATCAATTCAAAATGCACCGCCCGGTAAATCGCGCAGGTGAACAGGCCTTCATTTTCATTTTTAATTGTTTTTATTTCAAAAACAATAATATTCTAGATGACCATGGAAGCATTTCTTGCACAATACACGTTTAACAGATATAGTAGCGTAAAGTGTCAAAACTGACAAAAGAAAATAGTTAATTTCACGACTCGAAAGTAAGTTAAGGAAAAACACATAACTTTTCTTTTTTATTGTTACACCATTTTAAAAAAGTTTGGTTAAAATCGAATCGCAAATTTTAAAACTATAACGAAAAACGTCATTTTTAAGTAAAAAATTAATGAAAAATCATCAAATAAAATTTTAAATTCCATAGGGGTTTAGCACACATAAAAACGAGTATTTCGTACATTTGTTGAAAATCTCTATCATTATCCGTTCCGAAGTTATAAGCGGAAGAAGAAAAAATAGCAAAACTTTGGAGGCTGGTTTCACACACACACATACACACACACACACGCACGCACCACGTGTGACGTAGCAGATGCAAAAGATACGTATCGATTATCTTCGCGTGCTTAATAAATTTATGAAGTTTCATTAAAATCGGCTCCGGACACATTTTACGCAGAATATGTACACTGTATCACAGATTTCATCAAAATTTCAAGCACTGCTGCAGAATGCCAATAAAAGCCAAAAAAGCAAAGAAATTGGAAGAACTCAATCTATATTCAAAACAACAGATCCCAATAAACAATGTTCAGCAACTATTACATCGCGAGAATCAACTGCCAATACATTATGCTATGAAGAAGCCGATGTGATACCTGAATTTAGATATCAGTCTAATGATAAGACGAGTTCTATGGTATATAGTAATTTTACATCAGAAACTACTAATAGTTCTTGTTCACAGTCCAAACAAGTAGTTACTCACCAACCCTGTACAAACTTTGCTGCCAATGCTGATAATTTTATGTCGTCTGTTGTACATCATCCAGCTGATTATGATACAAACTTTCATTTAATGGCTGCTGAAAAAATCAATCATCAGTTATCAAATACAAATGATTGCTATCATTTATTAGATTTGTCAAATTCGCGGCATCCGGAAATCATAACTTCAAGTACCAATGTATCATCAGAAAGCACAGTTATTAATGATGCTCAAACTATACAAACTAGCCATACAAGAATAATGGAAAATTCACAACCTTACATAAATTATCAGCAGGAACAATCAACAGTGATCCCTTTTAATGAAACATACGCAGCAACAGAAACAAGCCAACCATTTTGTTCATTCGAAAACATGAACAATATCGCAGCAAATCAACCAGCAATAACTGAACCACCCAGACCGCCCACCGAAGAGCTAAATTATGTAATTGACGACGAACCTACATCTCATGATGAACCAATAGATGTAACAGAAACAGCAAATATGACAGAAAATACAGCTGCAAGTATGTGACAGGAAAGTAAACTGTCAGAACCCGCTCAACATCGTCGGGGATCTGGCTCCGGACAAACGAGAGCATTACCGGCTCACGTTCGAAATTCCCTCACAGGGAAATAGCGCCGCTAATTGTAATAGGTAAAGGGCCAGCAGAGGGCGAACATCTTTCGCGTTCAATCGTCGATCGAACATGCGACACTCTGTCCCGGTTAGCCGAAGCGTAAGGATCAGTAAGGATCGAGAGGGACTCTGTCCCGGTTAGCCGAAGTGTAAGGATCAGTAAGGATCCAGAGGGACTCTGTCCCGGTTAGCCGAAGCATAAGGATCAGTAAGGATCCAGAGGACTTCTGTCCCGTATAGTCAAAAGGAAAGGACGTAGAGACTTCTGTCCTGGAAAACCTAAACGTGGTTGCGTGCGCTGTTACGCCGATTTGATTTTGTAAAGGCAGCGGCCTTCATTTATTCGACGAATTAGTTACAACTTAGTGATAAGAGAGCGGAATTTTGTCAAGTAAGTGAAAACTAACTTACCAAAAGTAAATTATATTATTTTTCATATTCCACATTCTATTTCTTATGTTTTTACCTTTCGGGTCATCCGACCTACCCTCCCCTGTGAGAGCCTCTTGCGTATCGCTGACTCAACAAGCCTTATTTTGTCAATTAAGAATCCGTTGTTGGTTCGTAAAACCAACTGGCGCCCAACATTTTACCGATTTATATAGTCTTCCGCTAAGTTTGCCCAAAATTTCTTCAGAGCCCCGGCAGCCACTGACCTAGGCCGCGCCGGGTAACCGTGCCTTCTCTTCTCTCTGCCGGCACAGGAAGGAGATAGAGGAGGGGTTTTAGTGGGTATTCCAGCTAATGGCGAGCCCCACACTCCCCCGAAACCTCGGGGGGTGCGTAAATGCATTTCCCCTCCCCTGAAAAAAAAAGGTCGCGCCGGGTGGCGCCTTTCGATTGTAATAAATTTAAATTCCCAGAATTTTAAGACAATCAGGAAGGTTAGCTGTCTCAAGAAGTAGTACAGATACTTCTGATAACGAATTAGCAGGTGTAACAAATGAAATTGTTGCAACAGCAGTTACTGGTCCACGTAAGATCTTTGTTCTTATTTATTGTATAAACATTTAGATTTATATGTGTTCATGATTTGTTGAATTTTTTAAATTTAATAATTCTTACTTCTATTGACAGTAACGTTGCGTGATGTTAAAATAAAAAAATACACGTATAAGGCGTTCAAGCACCGATTCCAGCAGCAACAGCGACAGCCCCTGGAAAAATTCTCCTCAAATTTTCAACTTTCTAATGATTATGTTTTGTGGCGTCAAGGTCTGACGTGGATGACTTTAACGACCACTACTCTCACTCGCGGTTCGCGTCGATTATACTTCGCGAATGAGTGATTTTTCTGCGCGGTAATTCTCGACCGACGGAGAATTGATCGTTCGTGAAGATGATTGTAACTCCAAAATATTAAATAGCAAACTATGACGGTTATCGTCGTCAGCGAGCTCGGTATCGTTTTCGTTTCGGTGTTCGAAAGGCAAGTGACTTCGAGGATTTTTCCTTCGAAGTCCCTCGACGACGCTATGGGCCGGACATCCCCACCTGCTGAATTTTCGCAACGTTTCAGCAGGTGGGTTTTTCGGATTTTCCGGGCATTGCGCGATGTTGATTGGCCGCACCTTCCTCCGAGAGGAGTGACCACCCCCATGGGACCCCCGACGAGAAGGGACCCACGGAGGCGGAAGCTCGCCCCCTGCGAATACGTGGTGGAGGAAAGTGCAACCAGATGTGCTCAAAAAATCCTAGTCCGGCCGATCGGCAGAATTTCTCTTCGAAGACGCGATTTATGACCGATTTGTCATCGCGACTCAGCGGCGGTCGATGGGACCTTTCGGGCCGAAGTCCCTGCTTACCACCCGCTGACAGAGCACGACGGATTAACGAAAACGTTCATTCAAAACGAAGGCTGCTTAATTCCTCAAGGACCGGAGTTCTAGCTGCCTTGGTGCACGATGGTCGCCAAATGTTGGATGATAATAAAAATCTGGCAGCCAGATCCGGGCCTCAAAGAACGGCAAACTTTCGCTTCGTTCCGAACGCGCTTTTGTTTCCGTACGACGGAACAGATTATCTAATACCATTTTCCAATAGGGTAATATATTACATTTATTTGTTATCTTTGAGGTTAAAAATTAACAATAAAATTCTAAATTTTTAGGTAGAACTATATCAAGGCTGTGTTTTTTTTTGCCTTCTAAAACGATGGCATTTATTCAATTACAATACGACCGGAAGAAGAAGTGGAAAGTTTTTATTCAAGAACTAATAATCCAAGTGTACGGAAATCATCGTATTCATTTTTCAGCAACTGGGAAAACTGGTCGACCAGGAATAAATGACAAATTATTGAAAGGAATAATTGGTAATTATCTATTTATAACAGAAATTAAAATAAATCTAGCTTTTGGTTTTTTTATAAGATATTATTACAATTTATTTTCAGATTGGGCTGGCACAATCCATCCTGATGTACCCAGAAGCAGAATTATATTACGAGTCTCGTTCTTCGAGATTACATCGTAGTACCGCTACTTCGACTAGTTTTGACCACAAGTTTTAGAGAATGAATCTTAAAATACTTAGCTTCCCGCCCCATGCTCCTATGCCGCACCCTAGCGGGTAATCTTCATAACGTTTTTTGTACTAGGAAAAAACCACATGGTTGAGAAGTTAATTGTATTAATTACATTAATAATTTAATTTCTATTCAAACTTTATGGCCTTTTATTGATAATTGGATCATGAAAAATTCTATTTCAGTATCAGGCAATGGGTACAGATAAGAAGCGTAGCAGGGGAAGAGAGGAGGAAACCAATTCCAAGAGAATACGTAGGTTAGAAAGGGCAGTGCAGTGTCTTACAGACACATTTATGAATTCACTCGGCAAAGGTAAACAGAATCCTATTATTATGAATTTATCTACGACGTCAGGACTCTATAAGATGAGACCTTGACGGACGTTTGGGCTGGTGAATTTTGCACGTAGGAAGCAATAACAACCAGTGCATCAAATTTTCATCTGGCATTGTGAGAAAAAATTAATTAATTTTTTCTCGTAGATGGAAATCGGGTCGATTCTGACAAAGAAAACGAACCTGCCACTCTTCAAGTCGAGGATCCCAAGTCGAAAGAGTTGAACAAGACTAATTCGCCAAGTAGTAGATGGTGATGCAGAATCTACTGAGGCAACTGAGACTAAGAAACTAGATGACAAGGTACAACTGCTTCTTGGAGATGATCCAGGAGCAAAGAAAAAAGAACAAGTAGAGCTGCATGAGAGTTTGGTGTCACGTTGGTCATCTTGGCTGACGGACGGATTACCAAAGGAGATTAAAGACCAAGTAGTAGATAAATATCCACGAAAGGGAAACATTTCTCTCGAGGCTCCAGAATTAAATGAGGAGATTGCAGTTACTCTGAATGAAACGGGTGTCAAGAGAGATCAGCTATTTACCCTGGAACAAAACCTAGCTGGATCAGCATTGTCAGCCTTGGGACAGGGTATCACAATGATAATAAAGGATCAAGAAGAGCCGCTAGATCGTCTAGAGTTACTAGAAAGATTAGCGGATGCAGGCAAACTCATTGCGCAGCTACACTTCCAAGTCTCTTCAGCTAGAAGAGCTTTTATCTCTCCAATATTGAGCAAGTCAATGAAGAATTTGTTACAGACAACCAAACCTGGATCTCTGTTGTTTGGAGAGAAACTAACTGAAAAGATTAAAACCGCAAAGTCAATGGAGAAGATCGGCAAAGAGATCAAGGCATCTCCTCTTCCTTCGGCCTCTGCTACTAGCAAGAAATTGAGCAACCCAGTGCATAGACGCACTTTAAACTGGCGGGGCCCGTATGCGAGACAGGGGAACTAGTATCAGGGCCTGAAACAATACCAGAGGAAATTTCCCCCATCTCAGCAAGGCAGCAAGAGCACATACAGCAATGCCTCGAAGTCAACTAGCAAGTATCAGCCACCGACGAAGGCAGAGAAGAAGAAGTAAATAATAGGGTGAGACTAATAGCAGGACGACTCAGTCAGTTCCTTCCACAATGGGAAAAGATCACCAAGGATTCCTTTGTCCTAAATTGTGCGAAAGGGTATGAAATTCCCTTTCTTGAAAGACCACCGCGATCCTTGAGCTTTAATAAAGATCTACGCTTTTCGTCAGAAGACGAAAGGCTTTTAGAATACGAAATAAAAAAGCTGGTAGCTATGGGGGCGATAATTAAATGCGAAGCCGAAGATCAATTTTTATCACCGTTTTTTCTTGCACCGAAACCAGATAGTTCTAAGAGGTTCATACTAAACCTTAAATGTTTAAATCAGTTTATAAAGACCAGTCATTTTAAAATCGAGGATATGAGAGTGGCCTTGAAATTAATTTATAAAAATTATTTTCTGTGTAGTCTAGATTTGAAAGATGCATATTTCTTGGTAAAAATCGGTTCCGGTAGTCGAAAATTTTTAAGATTTAAATTCAAAGGTCAGATCTTTGAATTTCATTGCTTGCCTTTTGGACTGTGTACAAACCCGTATGTGTTGACGAAATTGCTAAAGCCAGACCTGAACTTTCTTAGAGAAAGAGGGTGGTCATCGACAGCGTACCTAACTGATACGCTTTGCATCGGTAAATCTCTATCTGAATGCAAGAAAAATGTAGCAGTTACGAGAAAGATTTTTAACAAGCTCGGATTTATTATAAATGAAGAGAAAAGTAAACACGAACCAGATTACAAATGTAAATATTTAGGTTTTATTATAAACTCTAGCGACATGACACTGTCCTTACCGGAGGAGAAAAAGTGTAAGTTAATAAAAACAATTCGAGAATTTGTGAGCAAAGACTCTTGTTCTATTAGAGAGATGGCGGGTCTAATTGGAGTATTGGTCGCAGCATGCCCAGGTGTACCCTATGGAATGCTATATACCAAGATGTTAGAGAGAGAAAAAATGAAGGCATTAATCCTAAACGATCAAAATTTTGGTCGAAGTATGATCATTCATTCACATATAAAGAAAGATCTTCTGTGGTGGCTGAATAATATTCCGGTAGCAAAATATCCAATTAAGTCATTAAATTATAGGTTGGAGATTTTCTCGGATGCATCGCTCACGGGTTGGGGTGCTCACTGCAATGGAGAGAATGCTCATGGATTCTGGTCTCAGGAGGAGAAGAAGTTACATATAAATCAGTTGGAGATTATAGCAGCATTTTTGGCGCTTTGCTAGGGAAGCCCAAAATTGCGAAATACTACTTAGAGTTGACAACACTACGGCGATTTCGTATATCAATCGTATGGGGGGTGTACAATACGTAGAACTTCATCAAAGAGCTAAAGATATTTGGACTTGGTGCGAAGAGAGAAAGATCTGGATCTTCGCTTCTTACATTCCCTCACGAGAAAACACAGACGCAGATAGAGAATCTAGAAGAGTCAATATAGATACTGAATGGGAATTAGGAGACTTTTTTTTCCAAACCATAATAGAAAAGTGGGGGTTACCAGAAATAGACTTGTTCGCATCAAGAAGTAACGCTAAGACGGAAGTATTCTGCTCCTGGAAACGAGATCCAGAAGCTCGTAACATTGATGCTTTTACAGTTAATTGGAGCAAATATCTTTTTTATGCGTTTCCACCTTTCGCGATGGTTGCTAAGGTGCTGCAAAAAATTATTTCGGATAAAGCTCAGAGAATAGTGGTGGTTCCTCACTGGGCTACCCAGCCTTGGTTTCCCCTATTTAAGTCAATGCTATTGGAAGAGCCGTTGTATTTCTCACCTTCATCTAATCTACTATTATCTCCTGACAGGTCCCTAATTCATCCATTAGCGAATCATCTTTCCCTGGTTGCAGGGAAGCTCTCCGGCGCTCGTATCAACAAAAACTAGTGCCAGCAGAAGCAATAGATATTTTAATCTTTTCACTAACGGATTCTACACTCAAACAATACAACACAGCGCTTAAAAACTGGTGGAGTTATTGTCAGAGTATCGATAGAGACCCTCTACAACCAGATATCTACCTAGTACTAAAATACTTAGCATTTCGATTCAATCAAGATGTATCATACGGCACGCTTAACTCAGAAAAATCAGCGATTAACCTGATAAGTACGGTAGATGTGGGCAATGATCCTTCAATTAGTCGTTTTTTCAAAGGAGTCTTTAAGAACAGACCACCCAAGCCTAAATATGATACCACCTGGAACACTGAGGCAGTTCTGAACTGGGCGGAAGCACTCGGACCGTTGAAGGCCCTGGACCTAAAGTCTCTCACCTTCAAATTGGTATCTTTATTAGCCTTAGCGACAGCGCATAGGGTTCAAACATTGTCCTTAATTAAATTAAGCGACATGATAATTTCTAAGACCAATGTCATCATAAAAATATCTGATCAAATTAAAACGTCCAGAGTCGGAGTTGCACAACCTTCTTTTAGTCTGCCATTCTTTGAAGAGCGAAAGGACGCTTGCGTCGCTACAGTATTGTTGAAATACATAAAAAGAACCAAAGATCTGAGAGGTAAAGAAGACTACCTGTTTATTACATTCAAGGGGCCCCACCGTAGGGCAACTCCTCAGTCAATAAGCCGCTGGATAAGGTGCTGTCTTGTGGAAGCCGGGATAGATCCCAAGTACACTGCTCACAGTACGAGACACGCAGCCACGTCGGCTGCAGAGGCAAAGGGTTTAGATGTAAACACCATAAAGAGTACAGCAGGATGGTCAGCCAGCTCACAAGTGTTCGCAAAGTTCTACAAACGTCCAATAGAGCCAAGGAAAGAGTCATTTGTAAAGGTTCTATTCGATGAACAAAGTGCATAAGGCTTATATTAAGTTTAGATTTGAGACGTATTATTATGGCATTAAGCTCTGTAACAGGTAACTAAGAAATAAAGATTAAGTTGGTTTGCTCTAAACATCTTCGATGTAATCTCGAAGAACGAGACTCGTAATATGCTCGTTCGATTGTAATTATATAAGAGTCTCGTTCGAGATGATTACATCCCACCCAAAGATTTTTCTCCTAAAAAATATCTTCCCACCCTTAAATTAAAGAGTTTAGGTACAGCTTAATTCCATAATATGGGGTAAAGCCAGTGATGCCAGGACGTGGGATTTTTCCCACCCGTGCGCGCTGCCCAATTCTCAGTAACGTATATACTACACTCAAATATGGGGTATCGTTAGACCCCTGTGACAATTGAAATACGGTAGAAATTACAGAAAGAGGATATTTTACTAGATACGTCCATGGAAACAACCGCTGTCGAGCTGTGACGTCAGCATGCGCATGCGCACGATGGCTCCCACGTGGGAGAAAATCCCACGTCCTGGCATCACTGGGTAAAGCTTTAAACTATATGAAGATTACCCGCTAGGGTGCGGCATAGGAGCATGGGGCGAGAAGCTAAGAATTTTAAGATTCATTCTCTAAAACTTGTGGTCAAAACTGGTCGAAGTAGCGGTACTACGATGTAATCATCTCGAACGAGACTCTTATATAATTACAATCGAACATCACTTACGGTAAGTTCGTTTGATTTTTAATAATACATCAAATCAACCAAGTGATAACGAATAGGACTTATCTCAAAAATAAGAGGCTGATTAAAAAGAAATAATTATTGTTACTGCAATTATTAACACTTAATTATATCAATAAATATTTTTTCCGTCAACAAGAAGATAATTAAATTATTTTATTCGATAAGCACGCCAACAGATAAGTATATAATAGTAATATGGATTTCTTTTGGTTATTTGTGGACAATTATAATAAAATTAATTTTATACGTTAAACTTTGTTACTGTTAATTAGTTAATCAATTAAAATTACCTGTAATTAACAGTAACAAAGTTTAACGTATAAAATTAATTTTATTATAATTGTCCACAAATAACCAAAAGAAATCCATATTACTATTACATTCCTTTCAAATTTCCTACATTAGCAGCAATGTCAGAAAGATCAACTTAATGTCACATTAACACTAGGTTTACGGAACGCGTCAATTTGACGCATTTCAAACTTCAAAATGAAATATCTCAAAAACCATAGTATTAATTGCAACCACTTTTTGTCGTAAATTAATCATTTCAACCAAAGAATTTATACACTCAATTATTTTTATCCTAAGCCTTCTAATTTTTAAAATCTGTATGTAGTATACCTATCTCTACGAAGCGCGTCAAATTGACGAATTAGCTAATTTCACGAGTAGATTTTATATATTTGCTTTGTTCGTAAAATCATTATTTCAGTTTACTTACTACTACAGTTTTTCAAACATAATGTGCAAAAGATTCTACAGTTATTGTTATTTCAGACAGTCTTCGCTAATTGTAACTTTCTGCGATAGGGTAATCGAATTGGAGCACAATATTTTTTTTTATTTTGGTCAATCCGCCTTTTCTAGCAATATGACGTAAATCCAGGAGATATAGTAAAATAAGATGTTGAGCAAAATTGTCAAAATCAATGAAGATTGTTGTGGGGATACCTCCGAAGATGACCAATATGAATTACTCTAAAGCGAAGATGAGAGTGAAAGCTCCGAATGCATTGAAAGTGGAAAGATAGAAGGATTTTCGGGTAGTAAAGAGGAAAATTTCTTGAAAGTATATCATAGTAAGAAAAGGATGAGTATGTTTTCTTGTTTTGATTCCGAGGATGAGAGGACGAGCATTCCAAGCACATCCCAACATGTAATGGATAAAATTGAAATTACAGTTGACAGAACACGGTGGATAAAATTGAAAGCAGACGAATCTGTGAGTAGGCCGCCCATTCATTTGATATTCAAGGATATCACAGGACCTACTGGCTATGATAAGAGAAATATTATGTCACGTTATGTAACTAGTGCTTTCGGATTGATAATTGACAGACACGTAATAGAACACATAAAAGACTGCACTCAAACGGAGGCACGAAAAACCTCCAGAAAAATGAAAACAGTAATTTTTGTATATATTGCAAACAGATCATGTGCGGAAAATGCACAAACAAAATTCAGTATGTCTATAAAAAATGTGCTCAATAAATGTGATTGCCATATACCGTTAATACCATTGCTAACATTTCCGTGGCAATTTAAAAAAATTGACTTTTTACTTCTTAATAATATATCTAACTGTGAACCCTAGTGTTGTTTAATTTATACTTAATTTGAAAAAAATTGATTTTTTAAAGGAAATGCGCATTCTTGCTTACGCGTCAATTTGACGCGTGATCGTAGAGATAGGTATATAAGAAACGCCCGTAAACCTAGTGTTAAAATGACATTCTCATAGTGAAAATGGAAATTTCACATGTCAGCAATGTGAAATTAAGTTGATATTTTACATTTCCTGAATCGAAGTATTTGGTCTTATTTTTACATTGGTTACATTGCTTCTTAGCAATGTAATCAATGTCAAAGTAATAACAAATATTTCGACTCGGGAAAGACGTGCCTCGCGCGTCAGTCGCGGAGATCAGAACGACGTGCGTGGCACGTCGACTCAGAATATTTGTTGAGGAACAATTTCAGATGGCAATACGACGCATGGGCCGCGACGGCAACAATGTATTCTTTAATACGAGGAAGCCTAGCGTTCTAGTATCGGATAGTTATTTTTATAGTCTAAGAGCTGGCCGCCACCTCGACTAAGGTACTCGTCACAAAGCTGAAATTTTTAGCATAGTTTATTCAATAATATTAATGTATGAAAAGCTACTTCTGCCGGGGTTGCCGCGGTTGCAAAAATACCCCCTTTATTTTTAAAGTTCTTAATTTTTTTTTTTAAATATACTTTCACACGGCTGCCGTTTATATATGTTATAATTTATACTATTTCAAGTATAAAAAAAAAATTGGCAGACGATTCTCTGGGTTACAAATACCTGGCAGACGGGTCTAAAGTTGTTATAGTCTAAGGGCTGGCCGCCACCTCGACTAATTGTTAGTCGAGGTGGCGGCCAGCCCTTAGACTATTACCAATTTGCGCTAGTAATTAATTTACAAATGTACAGGGTGTTTCAAAAATATTTATCATGGCTTTCAGGAGTTGTTCTACTCTTGCCGCAAAATTCGGGAAAGGGTATCAAATTTTTTTTATTGGCTCATCGTATTCGTCTTGTTACGTAGGCAAAATGTCTGAGAGGAACCATGGGTCAGAAACGAACCGTTCTCTCGCAAATTAACTTTTAATTGGGCCTTCCGATTAAAATTTCGCCGATAGTTAAAGTAGAGGCGACGTAAACGAAGCTAGAAAATAGGGCACTGTGCCACCGAACCAGAAGAGAAGTGTAAGTGTTTATACTCTTCTTCCCGGGTGGGCCCTTGAGTGAACCCGACACCGAACGCAGGTCATTGACATTTTCTAGTCATTTTCTCTCTCTTCAATTATGTTGCCTCTGTTTCAACTATTGGAGCTAGCAAGGGTATCTCATGTTTCCTTTCGAAAGGTCGGCGACTCGAAGGCTGACGTATGGGCGAAATTTTAATCGTAAGGCCCAATTAAAAGTTAATTTGTGAGAGAACGGTTCATTTCTGACCCATGGTTCCTCTCAGACATTTTGCCTACGTAACAAGACGAATACGATGAGCCAATAAAAAAATTTGCTACCCTTTCCCGAATTTTGTGGCAAGTTTTTTTCGCAAATCTCCATCGATCCAAAGGTGTAGAACAACCCCTGAAAGCCATGACAAATATTTTTGAAACACCCCTGTACTTCACTCGACATAGTTTTCGCAAAGTGAAAAAGACGAAATACTATCTTCATTAAAAAAGTGATCTACACACAGATACTTTTTGCACCAAGCACATCTTATATTTTTTTTGAATTTTGAATTGTTTTTGAATTTTATTTCTTTTTTTAAACACCCTGTACGTACTGGAACGCAATACTATATTTATGTCGTAAGACTTAATGAAGTGGTCTATTTCGGCAAAACCATCGCCAGAAGTTCAAAAACATTAAAATATATTAATTGTATTTGATTTAAAACATATATGAGGATACTTTTTCACTATCAATACTTTTGTCTTATCCTACATGCGACGTAGTGCAATCTGAAACTGTTCCTCAACAAATATTCTGAGTCGACGTGCCACGCACGTCGTTCTTATCTCCGCGACTGACGCGCGAGGCACGTCTTTCCAGCGCGAGCGATTAACTACGAATGTAGCCCCAAATCAGTGATGCCAGTACGTGGGATTTTTCCCACGCATGCACACTACCTAATCCTGAGTAACGTATATACTTCACTCAAATATGGGGTATCGTTAGACCCCTGTGACAATTGAAATACGGTAGAAATTACATGAAGAGGACATTTTACTAGACACGTCCATGGAAACAATCGCCGTCGAGCTGTGACGTCAGCATGCACATGCGCAGGAAGGCTCCCACGTGGGAGAAAATCCCACGTCCTGGCATCACTGCACCAGGCCAGTGCCAATAGGCACGAGCAGCGGCGGGCGATTATTGCACGCCCGAGCCGTCCTTCGAGAAACACCGCCTCAGTCATCCAAACATACAGCCGAGATATCACTGATTCACCACCACTCTCTAGGCGTCACGCTCGTGCCTATTGGCACTGACGTGGTGCCGCATTTGGGGCGACATACGTAGATAATCGCTCGCGCTGGAAAGACGTGCCTCGCGCGTCAGTCGCTCAAAGTTTTTTAGATATCTGTGCTGTTGAAAGAAACGTTCCTCAAAACGTTCGTACGAACGGTCTCCTCGCGATCAATCACGTGTCCATCACATGGCGAGGCTCGTTACCTTTAACAATTGCATCTTCAAGGTACTGGTTTTTAATTTTCTGGTCCTTTCTAAATTCACACTCAGCTGGAGCAGCGTAAAAACAGTGAATAGTTATGCAACTCGATATAAATGCACAGCTATATTGAAACCTGTGCAAGGTTTAAATGCACAGGTTTCGGTTCAATGGCAGGACTGTGTTTACGGCTCTAGCCGAGTTTGTTGTTGTTATGATTGTTATTTAATAAGATTTAATATTATAATTTGTTATTACTAAAAGAAGCATCTTCCTTCTCAAATAGCTCGTCCTCAGCTATTATTGCCCCTTGATTCCCACCCCTAAAGTTCCCACCCCTCGGAGATGCAAAGGTTAAAGCTACTGTGACTCGTTTGTGATGCACACGCGATTGACAGCGAGGAGACCGTTCGCACGAACGTTTTGAGGAACGTTTCTCTCAATAGCATAGATATCTAAAAAACTTTGAGCATCGTCAAAATCTACTCCATGAGCTCGTGAATGGAGCAAAGATGGACGCATCGCCGTCAATCGCGTGTGCATGGCGAACGAGTCCCGGTTCGTTTAACCCTATCATCTTCGAGGGGGCGATTTCCCATTGCTTACCCCTTTCTAGATTCGTGGTCAGCTGGAGTCAGATGAAAACATAGAATAGTTACCTTATTCGATAGCTGCACTGCTAAATGGTTCCCAGTGCAAGACTTAAATGCACAGGTCATAGCTGAACCTCCGGACTGTGTTTACGTTGAGGCTCCAGGCGAGCGCCGAGCTTAGAAAAGGACAGACGGTAGAAAAGACAGAGAGGCCCAACGCACAGGGGGACCGGCCCTAACGTATCGGTGTCGCAATACTAATCGGAGGATGGAATTTTTCAATTTTTGATTTTTTTGTTTTGAAACCTTCTCTAACGTATTTGTGACAATTTTCTGATTAAAATGATACCAAACACGATATGTTTGAGTTATCTAAATAGCAAGTAAACGAATTAAATATTAAGTAAATATTGCCCAAACTATGTCGTGTTTGGTATCATTTTAATCAGAAAATTGTCACAAATACGTTAGCGAAGTTTTCAAAACAAAAAACTCAAAAATGGAAAAGTTCAAGTCTCCAATTAGTATTGCGTCACCGACACGTTCGGGCCGGTCCCCCTGTAGCTTGGACCTCTCTGTCTCTTCTACTGTCTGTTCTTCTCTAAGTTCACGCTCGGCTGGAGCCCGAACGTAAACACAAAATAGAAACCACCACTTCGTAACTGCACTGTTTCGGTCCCGAATTCAGTGCGTTTATCCAGGATTTACTGTATTTCGCATTGACCATAATAATGTCACAGGTAAAAAAAACCAAGAATCCAAATGAATTGGTCGAAGAGGGTTGTTATCGAAACGCCCATATTTAGAAAACCAATGCCTTTGAACAGATATCTGCAAATTACAAGGTGTTTGCATTTCTCAAACAATAATCTGGATGTCAATACAGATAAATTGAGCAAGATTAAACCCGTGATTAATTTTTTGAACCAAAAATTTAAAGAAGTGTATATAATGAAAAAATACATTTCTATTGATGAATCGCTTATGAAATTCAGGGGGCGTCTATCTTATAAGCAATTCAACCCATCAAAAAGGGCAAGGTTTGGCGTTAAATTTTATAAATTATGTGAGTCCGATTCAGGCTATTGTTATGAATTTAAAATATATACCGGCCACGATAAAATAAACTGTGATGATAGCGCTTGGGAAAGTATTGTCAAAGAGCTTTCTGAGTAAGTGTTGCACAGGGGTCACACTTTATACATAGACAATTGGTATTCTTCCCCAAAATTATTTATGACGTTATCATATAAATATAAAACAAATGTAATTGGCACAGTACGTTCGAATAGGAAGAATATGCGAAAAGATTTGTGCAGTGTAAAATTAAGAAGGGGGAAATACGCAATAAGACGCTGCAACCGAATACTCGCTATAAAATGGAATGACAAGCGAGATGTTTATGTGATGTCGACAAAACATGAAACAGCCGAAATGACTTCACAAGGATCCAATCGCACTCTAAAACCAAATTGTATTACAGAGTACAACAAGGCAATGAATGGAATTGATCCCCAAGATCAAATATTAGCATGTTTTCCAGTAATGAGGAAATACACGAAAGCATATAAAAAAAAATTTTTTTTATCTTTTTGATATTGGTCTTTTCAACTCTTACATTTTATGTAAAAAAACTGAATGATGGAAAGAAACAATGTTATGTGGACTATAGGATCAACATAGCCGAATTTCTACTGAAGAATATGCCAAAACCGATTTATAGAGAACGAGGCGTATCATTTTCCGGAGATGCGCCAGACAGACTTTACGCAAAGGACTGGGCTCATTTTCCAGAGCACATTGATCCAACACCCTCTAAATTAAGACCGTCAAAACGTTGTACAGTTTGCCACAAAAATAAAAAAACGTAAAGAAACAACGTGAGAGTGTAAGAAGTGTAAAGTTCCGTTACATGTACCAGAATGGTTTGAACTATATCATGCCATTACAGATTACTAATTTTGGATTTTGGATTTTTGTATAAATAAACATTTTGTAATACTTGCGTCTACCACAATTATTGCATCAGGCTGTAATTGCGTATCAAATATTCCACGTAATAATCACTTCTGGCCCGATCACCGTACGCAGGCTATGCCCGTAATATTTACATTTGACCCGATCATCGTACGCGGCCTATGCCCGTAATATTTACGTTTGGCCCGACCATCGTACGCGGGCTATGCCCGTCATTGCAGGTTAAGGGGTTAACTGAGCGGGACGCATAAATACGTCAAACGTAAACAATAGCGTGTACGGATACGACGTATGAATACGTCCTTGAAATATATGTTGCGCCCTGGTACGGGTGGGACGTATAGTTTCGTACAACAAAGGTATTAGTCATCGATACGTGTTTCGACATGAATTCAACCCTCGGAGTACGGACCTTCTAGCACCGCTGACGACGGCGGGGTCTCTAGAGACACAAATCTATTTTCACTAATACTATTACGCGCTCGCTCGCGTCGAAACATGAGAGCCATAAACATCCCACTAATACAACCGCATCTTGTCCTCGCAGGCGAGGAGATAATTTTTTTGCTTGTGTTCTCTACAACTGTTGGACTACTAAATTTTTAACAATAATTTTGATGAAATCGGCAATAAATAAATTATGTAATGTTTTGTAACAATTCCTATATGAATATACGAAAAGGTTTTTTGGAAGATGTGCAGGAAAAAAAACATTTTTTTTATTATGTATAAAAAAGGTTATAGGTGATCGTGTACAAACCATACCTCGTCAATCTAACCGACTCTTTTATATATTATGAGGCAACATATACTTGCAACATGGGTAATGAAAAAAGAACAAGCACGGAAGTATTTATTTCTTACGACCGTCTTGTATGAATCTCCGCAGAGAACTGATGCGACTCGAAAACAAATGCTGGCTGCTGAGTCACTTACACACTCTTAGGTTGTATCGAACACAACATCGTAAATGTGTTTGTTATTGCTCCGGAGTCGCCAAGTGGTTTCTCAAATTACATATTTGATAGTGTGCGTGTCACTGTGCGCTAAACGCTGAGTCTCCAGAGACCCCGCCATCGCCTCTCGAGGGTTAAGGCGCGGAGAAAATCAGTATGATTTCGCTATTGAGAGTGGTGGACGTGTTCTAGGTGAGCAATGACGAGTACGTACTTACACTTACCTACCTACTTTTGTATTATATTTTATTTGCTTATATTTTTTAATTTTACATTATCGTTGGCTAGGGCGGGGCTAGTTGAGCATAGGGGCAAGTTGGGCAATCGAAATATCTCGCAAACTATTCACCGTTCGCATAGGCATCGTATGGCGGAAAGAAGGAGTCGCGGGAGGGGTAATCACTGCGCGTTCGCTACTGGCGCACAGTGGTCGATTTCTCCGAAATCCTGGCCGAAATCCTGGCCAAAACCACAAAGAGTTTTTCAATTTAGCTGAAAATTCGTATATTAGTATTATTTCGGTCGATGATTAAGAATCAGAACTCAGAATTTCCAAAAACAAAATGGCGGCTCTAATATGGCGGATGCGAGTATCGAAAAATTGTCGGATCGGCACGAAAATCAGTAGTCTTATGTTTTTCCGGTCGCTGATTAAGAATCCAAACTCAGAATTTTCAAAAACAAAATGGTGGCTTTAATATGGCGGGTGCGAGTATCGAAAAATTGTCGGATCGGCACGAAAATCAGTAGTCTTATGTTTTTCCGGTCGCTGATTAAGAATCCGAACACAGAATTTCCAAAAACAAAATGGCGGCTCTAATATGGCAGGTGCGAGTATCGAAAAATTGTCGGATCGGCACGAAAATCAGTAGTCTTATGATAGCCCGGCCCTATGCCATAAATGCACTTCCCCGAGCATAGCGCGCGCGACAAACAAATAACAATTACTCGAAGAAACGCAAAAAGTCGCAAGAAAACTCAACAAGATCTTCTTCGGGAAGCTTCAAAGTTTAATTTAAAAAAAAATATATTATGTTATTCCACGGACTTCAGCAGTTTTAATGATATTTATTGCAGCAGTCGCTGTATCCTAATACAAGCATGTCATTGCTGTTCCATCTCCGAATTTCCCTTTGGTTAATAAAAATTTCGGTCGAAGGAGAAAGATGAAACATTGTAAGGAACAAATATTTCCCTCATACCTGCATCTAGTCAGATTTTCATTAGAATCGTCAAAGATCTTTCGGTTTATGACGGTAAGCGGTTTTAAAACGGGGACTTCTTCGGGAAGCTTCAAAGTTTAATTTAAAAAAAAGTCGCGTTGTACTTTTGCGTACTTCACAACTATTTCCTTTGCAAAAGGAAAAAAATGTATGGGTTTTGCAATCTGTGCCATCGCAGTTGTAAAATATTAAATAAAAAAATGAAACCAAGGTACTTATAATTTAAAAGTATGACGAATAGCTACAAATACTTACAAAGTTGATTGTACTATTATTTCCCATTGAAAACGTATTCTGAATTTCGACGTGAATACGTTACATTATTCAAGTGCCAACTTTGACATTGCATATCTCTAAGAGCGTTGTTCAATAAAAACTTTTATTAATGGAAACCGATGCTCTGATATGTTACAAATCAAACGCAATTTCTAAATTTTGGAAAACCCGAAAAAAAATTTTGGCTTTTTGGCCAGGTTTTCGGCCAAATGAACCACTGTGCGCCGTTGGAAAATACGGTAGATACTTTACAATGTAAGGCGCATAACAGTTTCAAATGATTCGGTTGTTTTCAGTTTCTTTAATTCGTATGGTGTTTTGCTGTACGTATAAATATAGAAGATCGCATAAAACACTTATTTCCTGAAGCAATTCGACGTATAAGTTACTCTGACACGGAAAAAACGACGAAAAAATCGGTTTTTAATTTTTTTAACTGGGGTGTACCAAATTGAAAAATCTAAAAAAATTCAGGACAATAGTAACAATGATACGTACTTACAGTAAAAATATAATAATAGTGCCAAGACTGCTTCGATACACAATCGGCATTTTTCAGCATTTTTTGGCGTTTTTTATTTTTCACAGCTTGGTTTTTCAATTTAAAAATCTGAAACAATTCTCTAGTATGTGTCCTGATAACAGAAATGCCTCTGAATTTTTTCAAAATTTTTCATCCGCTGGTTTAGGAGAAATTCGGCAAAAACCTGATTTTATATTTTTACCCTTTACTACCCCCCGGGTCGAGATACAAAGTTGAAACTTGGCAGAAATCATTCTTTTTTTATAAGCTTTCGAATGACTCATCGCGATCTGAATTCGTTTCAAGGGCACATTTGACCATCTTAACCGGCTATACCCTTTCGAGTATAATTATTCTCTACAAACCACTTACTCCGCGTATCTGGAAGTAGAACAGTTAGTGTCAAAAGGCCGGCACAACAATATCTACAAAAAGAGCTAGATTTGGAATGAAGTTGTTTATTTTAAGTGACAGCCAATCTGGATACGTACAAAATATAATTTTATACACCGGCAAGGGCACAAATTATGGTTCGAACTACCCACAAGAAAAACAATCAACAAGAATTGTTTTGGAATTAACACATGACTTACTGAATAAAGGGTATAGGATTTACTTATTGTTAGATAATTTCTATACGTCAATTCATTTGGCTGAACTCTTGTGTCAAAACAATACAGACATTGTTGGAACAATGAGGATAAACAGAGTCGGAATCCCCAGTGAAATAAAAACAAAAAATTGCAGAAAAATTAACATATAATAAGATTCAAAGCCAAACTTATGGTTTTCAAATGGAAGGATAAAAAAGACGTATTGATGCTCACAAGGGAACATATCGAACTGTTAATCACCGATTTTTATGAAAATTGAGTATGATGTAGTCCTCGTTAAAATATTCGACACGTATTTTTTTTTATCGGCAATCGTCGCCGTTTAAGGGGTGAAAACCACCCCCAAAGTTAGGACCCTAAAGTATATTTCATCATTTATCTCGGAAACTATGAGAGATAGAGCATTTGCGTAAATTGACGAAATTTGCGTCTTTTAATAATCAATAGAATGGTAAAAATTATTTTGCAAAATCTCAATTTGTTTAAACAATATATGAAAAATTCGACTTTTTTTGTTAGCTTTTCCCCCTTAATACCAATGAATTTTCTTGAGTCTTTGTTTATAGAAACTATATGCCCGTTACAAAAATACGGATAAATCGGAATTTTGAATTTTTCACCAGAAAAAAAGTTATTAAATTTGAAATTGTACCGTTCGACGCGCCAAATAGAGTGTCTACATGGGTCGTTCCTTGTTCAGGAGTAGTTGATAGCTCTTAAAAGAACGAATACTATTGATTCATATTCGTTGTTGGTGAAAATGAAAGAATCTTCGCTTATTTTGAACCTTTTACTACGGCAGACTTTGACACGCACCGGCCCACAGTGGTCCCGTTTGGGAATTTACGCGACATTTTACGAAAAAATCAATTTTCTCATTTCGAAATAAATTGAACATATATTGCTATTTAAATGTCTAGTTTATTAAAAAATGAATGAATTAATGACATATAACAGGGTGTTGAATTAGTTACACGCCGCGAGCCTTTTCTGAGTCGCTCCGCCTGCTTCTACCTCCCAACCATTTTACCCAACCAGGAATGACTTGCCAGGCTCGACGTATTGCACGAGTATAGTAGCGCTTTAGGGTGCCATTCGCCTTTGATCGCTCGCGCTGGAAAGACACCACGCACGCCGATTACGGGGAAAAAAATCGATGCGCGTGTCCCGTCGACTGACGTTATCTGTCAACGAACAGATTCAGATCGCGTCACATCGCGTATAGGTTAAAGCAAAAATATTACTAGTAAAAAAGTATGCTCAGATATGTCTTGAATTAAATGCGATTAACAGATTGTTAGCAGGAAAACATTGAAATTTTACTTTGTTGCATTCTTCGATACAAAACGAAATAAGCGCGTTTTCGCTGCTTGACACTCAAACGGTTAAAATCTATTGCTAATTGTAAGTTGACCGTGGCGGCAACAATGTATTCTTTGACGCAAGAGCTAACGTTTTGCTGTCGCCGAATTTTTAAATTATTTGCGTTGGAAATTAATTTATACGTGCGCGTGGTAGATCGTAACACAACTGTTTCTTTAGTATACATATGAATTAAAGAAACAAGAGGTTAAAAATTAAAGATTACTGGATATAATTTTAATAAACTGTCGTTATGTTTGTTGTTTATATGGTTGTGTATATAAATGTATGCACAGTAGAACCATTTATTTTAGAAGAAAATGTTATATGTATATATAAAAGTTTCATAATATTGTGGAGATAATATCGATGCAATACTAATTTTTTTATTTATTTATTTCTTCAACTTTACTTGAAGGAAAACTTCATTGTTTGTACAAAAATATATATCTACATTGAATGAAAACATATATTCACAAATAGAAATATATGTTTACGTTGTTTAAATTAGATACCCTCAATGTTTCCATTGGTATTTTGAGATACAATATAAGTTTTTCAATGTTATTCCTGTCACTATTCTCTGCCGAATTTGCCAAACCACCGCCGGAAGTCCAAAAACATTAAAATCTCTTAATCGCATTTAATTCAAGACATATCTGAGCATACTTTTTTACTAGTAATACTTTTGTTTTAACCTAAACGCCATGTGACGCGATCTGAAACTGTTCGTTGACAGATAACGTCAGTCGACGGGATACGCGCATCGATTTTCTTTCCCGTAATCGGCGTGCGCGGCGTCTTTCCAGCGCGAGCGAACAGAGGCGAATGGCGCCCGAAAGCGCCACTATTCACTATACTCGTGTAATACGCCGAGTGTGGCAAGTCATTCCTGGTTGGGTAAAATAGTTGGGAGGGAGAAGCAGGCGGAGCGACTCAGAAAAGGCTCGCGGCGTGTAACTAATTCAACAGCCTGACACAGTCAAGTCAAGGTTTGGCTCGACAGAGCCGATTCTCGAGCTGCGCCGCCTCCTTCACCTACACATACAGCCGAGATGTCACTGATTCATAGGCGCACCGGCGGCGTTACGGTCGTACCTACTGGTGCAAGCGTGGTAGCATGTGGCGGTACATTGGGGCGACATTTATATTTTAAAAATTTTGCGACAGCAAAATGCCAAACTTGTTCGCCTCAAAGAATGTAGAATAATGTAAGAAGTTATTGGGGCGATACATTGTACAATGTTGTGTTGTCTTTTAACAGTAAAGAGGTAATATAGGTTTCCACATTACCCATGGAAATATGCAAATGCACTCTTTGTTACAAAGTTATCTTCTGAAAATCTATTCCACTGTATCAATGTCCTTTTCCGCTGAATCGTTGTCGAGAAATCGCATTAAAATATAAATGAAGAAAATGTTTTTTAACAATCATACAGATGAAAGAAACCGTTGAGATACATCTCTATATGTAAAATTGACAATACTTTGGCATTTTATTACAAAACAACATTGAAATTAAACGAGGCAGAACCACTCTTTGTTACTAAGAGCTTCTTATAATTAATTATGTTTTAATTGGTATATTAGAACTTTGCGTCGAGCATTTTGAGACGAATAAAGTTACTGAAAACATTTAAGACAACTGCGGCGGCAACAATGTGTTCTTTTACGCTGGGAAACCTAGCGTTCTATTATCGTGTAGTTACTTTTAACAATTTGCGCTAATAATTGATTTACAACTATTGGTGCTGGAACACAATACTATATTTAGTCGTAATGCATAACGTAGTGGTTAATTTCGGTAAAATCGTCGCCAGAAGCCCAAAAATATTAAAATATATTAATTGTACTTTATTTAACACATATTCGAGCATACTTTTTCACTAACAATACTTTTGTATTAACCTACATGCGATATAGTGCGGTGTGAAATTGTATTTCGACAAATAACCTTTATCGACGTGCCACGCACGACGTTCTGATCTCCGCGACTGACGCGCAAGGCACGACTTTTTCAGCGCGACTGATTGACTACGAATGTCGCCCCGAATACGCCCGTGCTCATGCCAATAGGTCCGCTACTATGAAGGGGAGGCAAAGTCAATCAGCGAGCTCTCGAGTGTATAGGAAGGAGTAGCAGGCGGAGCAGCTCGAGAAACGGCTCTGTCGAGCCAAACCTTGACAAGGCTGGCCTGACATATAAGATAAGCTTTGGTTACATTGTATGGTCAAAGTTGGACGTTTCACGAACTGCAGTTTTGAGTTAAAATCTCTTGCTTCTTCTTTGACGTATCCTGATAACTACGTTAGATATTTCTTACCTCTTTTTTTTTTAAACTGAAGAGTACTCTTTCATCTACAATATCATATATATAATTAATAATTACTGTACACAGAACGGTTAAAAAATAATTCTAAATGGGGTAACTAAAATTACATTATTTCTTTTATTTGTGAAGCAATATCTTTTAAGTCCCGCAATATCCCATGTTCTTATAACTTTCGATCTTTTCAGTACGCCTTCCCCTACAATGCCATGCAGGATTCATGTCCAACTTCTTCCTACTTTTCAAAATATTAATGTTTAAAGACAACGGTGTCACGTACGAATCACGGCCTGCGCGACACATACGGCCGCGCGCTGTACTGAATTCGGCCCAACATGAAGTCTTAAATTTTCTTAAACCGCTGAAAAAATTGTTAAACTAATAGAACTAAATAAATAATTATTACGTTACAAAATTTCTGCATGTAATGGAATTTGTCACGTATTGTACATTTGTCACTATGTTTTTTGCCTAACAAATATTGTTAAGACTAGTAAATTTTGTATATGATCTAAGAAAATTTGTTTCTTTAAATGGAAGTCAAAGGAGGCAAAATGCTTGACATCAAGAATGCAATCTGGAAAGGAAATTCTTCTAGCCATGTGTTTAGTCTCAACTCCAGGTACTTGAAGTGCTTGTGTTCTGCAACCAAATGTGCCTTCGACTAAATTTTCTATTTGTTGACTGCATTCAGTACGGATTGCACCATTAAAGGCTACGCAGTGAAATTTCAAAAACGTTTTCCACGTATTTTCCGGTTACACTTAGATTTCTATAAGTTGTATATTTAAGTTTTGGTTGGTTTTGTTTCGATTTAATATATTGTGTGTTGTGTGTGTTTATTTATATATATATATATAAAAGTGTGCAATAGTGTTTATATCTTATTATAGTTCCGTGTTTATATATCGTAGTATAAATATATTTTCATCTCGCAAAAGATGGAGGCATTTCGGAAACATAAGGATTTATATTTCCTATTGAGAAGTGCATCCAAAGATATGGGAGATTACTTATTTTTGTGCGAAAAAATAAGTGAAGAAATTGATTTTTCAACACAACACGCAAAATTATTAAAAACAACTTTGCGCAAGTTTACGTGGAAATTAAAACAAAAATGGGTTCAGTGTCGATATATAGAAGGCTTATTTTTAAAACGGAATGAAGAATGGTTGGAAAAAGATGTGACTTACCCTAGAGCTATACTCACTGATATTCCAAGTACGAGCAGTTCAAAGTCAATCGGATCGAAAGCAAAATCGTCCGTAGTAGAAATACATAAGGGAAGAAAATCATTTTTAAATTGTAGTACCAGAGGGCGGCTACGGAGATCCCGCTCTCTAGTTAATAACTTCTCCCTCGAAGAGTTGCTAAATGCGACGAAATTAAGTTTGGTAAAGCGAGGCTTGCATAAACAGTCGCGTTTAATTAAGTTTCTGGGTAAGAATGAATATAGTGAAGAAATTGAGAAACGATTTCAAAGAAAATACAAAAAAAAACAGGTATTCACACCAGAAACAGCACTGAAACTGTTTATCGCTGCTGATTTATCTAAACACCAATATATTACAATAAGGAGCGAAGCTATAAAGTGTGGTAATAATCAGTGGCCCTCATATCAAAAATTATTACGGGAGAAACAAAAATGTTATCCCCCAATTAATTCAATAGAAATTTCAGAAGAAAGTGTGAAGGTTGAGCTACAAAGTTTGTTAAATCACACTGCATCAAGGATTTTGAAAAGTTCACATGCGTCGTTAGAAGAAAATGCGGAATTGATTCTAACAAGCAAATGGGGATGTGACGGAGCCTCAGGACAATCGAGATTTAAACAAATATGCAGCACTAGCAGTGACATAAATGAGGAAACTGTTTTTGTTTCGGGGTTAGTGCCCTTAAGGCTCCACAACAATTTAAACCAAGAAATTTTATGGGAAAACCCATGCACATCCTCGTCCTGGTTTTGCCGCCCTATCAAATACCAGTTTGTTAAAGAAAGTAGCGAAATTATAAATTTAGAAATAAATAGAGTAACCAAAGAAATAGAAAATTTAAAACCACTCAAAATAAATAATGTTAATATAAAATATTCCGTGCTACTCACCATGGTAGATAATAAAATCTGTAATGCTAGAACCGGTACCACATCTGCCATGCGTTGTTACATTTGCAACGCGTCACCAATAGAAATGAACAATCTAAATATAATACGATCCAAGCCATGCAAACCTGATAGCTACAGTTTTGGAATTTCATCATTACATGCTTGGATTAGATGTTTAGATTGTTTGTTGAATATATCATATAACATGCCCTTCAAGAAGTGGGCGGCAAATACACCGGAATTAAAAAAAATGCGAAGCGAAAGAAAGAGAAAAATACAAACTGAATTTAGAGAAAAACTAGGACTTCTTGTGGATTTTGTAAAACAAGGATGGGGCTCTTCCAATGACGGGAATACAGCACGACGCTTTTTTATAAATGCTGAAATTTCTGCAGAAATAACCAATATTGATATTGTTTTAATAAAAAGATTCCACGTAATCCTTCAATTGATTTCATCACACTATAAAATAGATCCATCCAAATTTAAAGAGTACACTTTTCAAACGGCAGAATATTATGTACAGAATTATGGGTGGTACCATATGCCAGCTTCTGTACATAAACTTTTGATACATGGAGCAGAAATAATAAAAAATGCATTACTTCCCATTGGACAATTATCCGAAGAAGCACAAGAAACAAGACACAAAGATTTTAAAAAATATAGGAATCAAAATACCAGGAAGTGTTCAAGAACTGCAACAAATGAAGATACGTTTTATAGACTTTTATTAACATCCGATCCACACATGTCTATGCTGAGAACTAAATCGACAACAAAGAAGCATAAATCATTAGACCCGGAAGCTGAGCAACTAATAATTAAATGAAACGAGGAGATCCCGTCTTTTTCAACCAGATTTGTTAATCTTAAAATAAGTCCGCATATGTAAGTTATATTACGTTTCTGGAATTGTTATAAATTATCTTCTCTTTGATAGTATCCAATAAAAAATTAATGTGTTAAATATACAATCAGAATTTTAAAATTACTTTTCAGTCGCGTTAAATATTCCAATTTTCATACAAACTGCAATATTCTTCGGTTTTTCTTCATAAATTTTTAATTTTCTATTTAAAAAGTAGTAAATGAGAAGAAAAATAAACATTTTGCGCAATTTATATAAAACAAATATATAAAAAATTAAACAAATAATGTTTAAACAATTATAAAATTTATTAACGTCCACATCATTGAAAAGGAAATTTTTTCTTTAAATTTCAGTTCAAATTTCATTTCGATATGACTTGTGGATCAAAAGTTATACAAAAATGTCGCGTAAATTCTGAAACGGGACCACTGTGCGGCCGGCCGCGGCCGCGGCCGTATCGTACGGTAGGAATTCAGTCCCGACGTACACCAAGAACATCGAAGTTTTTCGTTAGGCATGCATTTCTGACGAAGTATATTAAAATATTCAAAATACTGAATTCTATTACATTAAAACAATATTATTTATTTGTTAATATCCTGCTTTAAATCGTTAGGGCACATACTAAAAAGTGATCATTAATTTTAAGCTTTTTTCACAATATTTAATAATATAATAACGTTTGATATATTTGAAAACATGGATGAATACATAATCCTACATTACATTTTTTGAATTCGTAATGTGTATTCTTTCTCTTGTCATTTTTTGCCCACACTACACATTTACGCTTTGCACTTTTCCGAATTGCTGTATTGGTTTCATATGGAGACAGAAAATGCTTTTGCGACAAATGGAACTGCTCATTGTTAGGACTTTTACCTTTTGATTTACATAAGAGCAATTATAAAATTTTAAAACGGTAATCATTCGCGAAACACGCGATCCGGACGCCTATTGGCGCCTACAGTACCAGGAGGCCAACATGTTTCAAATGCCTATAGGCACCAACAGTAGTCAAAGGGTTAAAGTGAGACAATTTTCTGCTCCCTTGAGACAGGTGGTTTATGACGGGGTTTATGGCGGGATATTTCCGAATCGGCGCGATACGGACAAGCTCGACCTGTTCGCGGACTAATAATAAGAACCGTCATGAAGGGTAAAATTTATTTCTGAAAAGTTTTCGATTTGTATCTTTCGTTGAAGGTTACTAATTAAATCTCGGCCAGTCGACTTAACAAATTCGGTTACGTTGTAAAAGGCTTAGGACGAGGAGCGACTCATGTAGGCACTCTATTTCGCGCGTCGAACGGTACAATTTCAAGTTTAATAACTTTTTTTCTGGTGAAAAAATCAAAATTCCGATTTGTCCGTATTTTTTTAAAGGACTTGTTTCTATAAACAAAGACTCAAGAAAATTCATTGGCATTGAGGGGGAAAAACTTACAAAAAAAGTCGAATTTTTCATATATTGTTTAAACAAATTGAGATTTTGCAAAATAATTTTTACCATTCTATTGATTATTAAAAGACGCAAATTTCGTGAATTTACGCAAATGCTCTGTCTCTCATAGTTTCCGAGATAAATGATGAAATATACTTTAGGTTCCTAACTTTGGGGGTAGTTTTCACCCCTTAAACGGCGATGATTGCCGATAAAAAAAATACGTGTCGAATATTTTGACGAGGACTACATCATACTCAATTTTCATCAAAATCGGTGATTAACAGTTCGGTATGTTCCCTTGTCAGTTCTATTCATAATGGCGAAAAGACAATGATTGAAAAGAAAGGAAGAAGGCAAGAAAACTGAATGTTGTCCTGGATTATAACAAGAATATGGGCGGCGTAGATTTGGGAGATGGAGTTATGGTGGCCTACACGGCTACCCGTAATAGGCTAACAAAATTTTATAAAAAAATTTTCTCCGATTAATTGATATGTGCTGCTTCAATGCATACCATATATTATATACAAAAAAGATAAAGTGTAACGGCGGTCGTTGTTCGGGCCCCACGTTGGGCGCCATTATGTAACGCGCTTCCCCCGCGACGTTCTCTTCGCGTCGTCCGGACTCTGGATCGCCAAGAGTCACCGGAGTTCGCTCCGTCGTAGGTTACGCCGTTACTTGGGAGTTGGAAAACAGCTCCTGATATCGGGGAGGACAACATCCCTCCGCAAGTCAGCTAGGATCGGTGGTTCTGGATCATCCGAGAAACCACATCCGACGCTGAATGGAATTGAGAGCTTGCGTCCGTCCACCAATACTTCGGAGTGTCTTCAACGGGTGGAGGTCAAGGCTTCGACTGGATACCAGTAGATCTCCGACTGCCGAGTCGGCTTCCGGTAGTGGGGGTAGGGTGCGTACGGTCAACTCACACACCCTCCCCCCCCCCCCCACTCTTCCTGGTACCTATTCGTCCACCGCTTTATGCGGGTTGCTACAAAAGGTCATTTGGATCGATTACACTTTTTGGTGCAGTGTGTAGAGAAATTGGTAGATAACAACATAGTGAAAATCCACCCAAAGACATCAACAAGCAGCTCTACACCTAAACCATCACGCTTAGTTGAAAGGCATTTTCCAGAACAAGTGAAAAGCGATATAGGAAAAAATAAATCCAGAAAATGCCGAGTTTGCTACAAAAAAGGTGTTAGGAAAGAATCTACATACTGGTGTCCGGATTGTAAGGTAGTACTATGTATCAACAATTGTTTTAAAATATATCACACGGAAATTGAGTTTTGAATTTTCACATATATATATATTAATTTTTTAAACTCAATATTTCTATTTTATTTATGTGCTTTTGTTTACTGTTCTGTAATTGTTAACTTTTTTTATTTTTTATTGTGTATCTAAATAAAAAATATATATTTTTTGTACTCTTTATAATTGTTTGTAAACTTTTTGTAAAATTTATAATTTCTTAATTCGATATTTCCATATTTTTGTTGGTATTCTTTACTATTTGTTTGTAATTTTGTATTTTCCTTTTGCTATATATATGAATAAACGAAAACGTACATATTTCATAGTCTTTTCATTTATTTTAAGCATAAATAAAAAAAAAAATTATAATATGAAATTACGTTCTCCGGGCGTGACGTACTGACACGTCCTAGTGAAAGAGCTCGCGCCCGTTATATGCTGCGATTAGTGAAGTGTGATTTTATTTTTACTCGTACAGAGCTATGGCTGAGATCGACTGACGACTGACAATGAGTGTCGTTCCTCGGAGTTCACCCCGAACCTTTTGGACCCCTCGCCGGTCCCCTCGCTCTGCCTTCTCGATTCCTCGAACCGATCGCGACAGTTCGAGGACCGTTGACAGAAAACAGGCCACGCCGGGCCCGAGCGAGGGTTGTCCCATCCGGCTCTCGGCACAGAGCGACGTCGGGAAAATAAACTAAATAACTTATTGTATTTAGAAGATCGTCGCTCTGCCCGAGAATGCTAGACTAAACTCTGAAGAACGACGTAGGTTCTCGAAAAGTGGCGACAAATGGTCGTGTCGCCACACTGCGTAATTAAAAAGGGAATTCCCCGGTTAACAAGTTAAATACCTAGAACCCTAAACGCCCAGTTGTAAATACATTCACAGAGCTAACAGGCAATAATGAATCTATTAGCAACATGACCGAATCTTTTTATTTATGAAATGCTAACTGAGTAGTATAAGAGCACAGATGTAAATAAAGGAAAGGTTTTATTGTCTCAATTTAAAGAGTTGTCTCAAGTGATATACATTTATGATCAGGTACTGTCACCCAAACAGAAATCCCATCGCATTTACTTTTGTCCTCCATTTAAGAAAAATCGATTTATAAGAATGTCATTTAAAATAATTATGTTCCTTTGATATCAATTTCTACGTTATACTCACATTCTAAATTTAGTTTCAAACCCCATCTTTCGCACTCGTGTTGTAGCCATGTCTTTTCTGCTTCAAACGATAGTTGACCTACAATTAACAAATAAATAGATTTGAACAGATCTAATTACACGTAGACATTAACGGTAATGATAATAATATACAGTATCATAGTATAAATACAGATATATAGTGTCTAAATCTTGTCGAGTGCTCAGCTATAAGTTACTGTAAGGATCAAGAACGATACGTTTGGCAGCAAAGGGATCATTGGAGGGAAAGTTTTTCTTCATGCGCAAAATCTCGTAGGCTACAGAATATCTTATATAGGGTTTTCCAATAAGGACGGGTCGATGTTGGCAGTCTGTGGCGGGCAAGTTGTTTTGGCGGCGTCTGTTAAATGTTTTGTTTATTATTCAACCAGTGCGGCCAAATCATCATGGCAAGTTACACGATTGAGCAGCACGTCCATAGGATAAAACTTTATTACTAAAATGGGTGTTCGTTAGTACAAACGTTGCGCGCGTTGCGCCCATTTTATGGCAGACGCGGTGACCCTTCAAAGTGAACTCTTCAACGTTTGGTAGCAAAATTCGAGACGACCGATTCGGTAAACAGTCAGCCAACACCCGTACGTCAAATAAACGTCAGATCGGTTGAGACCATCGCCACTGTCCATGAAAGTGTGCAGGAGAACCCGAGGCTGTCAATTCCTCGCTGTGCACAAGAATTTGGCCTTTCGCAGACTTCCACTTGGCGAATTTTGCGCCGGGATTTGGGTCTGTACCCATACAAGATCCAACTGATCCAGGAGCTCAAAGTTAATGATCATAGACAGCGCCATTTATTCGCTGAGTGAGTTTCGGAGCGTTGGAAGAGGACCCCAATTTTGGCTGAAAAATCATTTATAGCGAAAAAGCACATTTTTTGGATGAACGGCTGTATTAACAAACAAAATTGCCGCATATGGGACGACGCCAACCCACACGAGGTTCACCAGGTGGCAATTAATCCACAGAAAGTTACAGTTTGGTGCGGATTTTGGGCCGGCTGCGTCATTGGTCCGTATTTTCCGAAATCGACGCTGGTGAGGCCATCACTGTCAACGCCGAGGGCTACAGATCGATGATAAAAAATTTCTTTTGGCTCAAATTGAACGATACGGACATGGACGACATGTGGTTCCACGATGGACATTCTGGACGAACGATTTGAGGACATGCTTATTTCTCGCGGAGGTGACGTGAATTGGCCACCAAGATCGTGCGATTTGACCGCACTAGACTTTTTCTTGTTGGGTTTTTCGAAATCACAGGTCTATGTCAATAAGCCACAATCGACCGATGCCCTCAAAATCAACATAACCGAAGCCATCGCCTAAGTTCGGCCGGATCTATGCGGCAGAGTCATTGAAAATTGGACCTCTCGGATCTGTGCCACCGTGCGAAGCCGCGGCGGACATTTGAAAGATTTTATACTCCATACATAATGGAATACATGGGCTTTGCAAATAAAAACAAAAATTCGTTAATACCTCACACACACCTTGTTTTATTCCATTTCAACATCGACCCGCCCTTATTGGAAAACCCATTAGTTCGGTCTACATGTGCAGGGATGAAAATGTTACTTATTTCTCGAGCGATGGAGATAGTATTAAAATGCAAAGATGTATGAACGTCATTAAAAGAGAGATCCGTGGCTTAATGATCGAGCATAAAGGTCTCTCAAATTGCGCATTTTTTCTTGATCTTTAATAAAATATAAATGTCGTTGTCTGCCTAGGTTTTGTCATACTTAAGAAGTGCCACTTATGCCATCTATATAAACGGTGTCGTTTATAATACAACAATATGTTCAAATTGCTAAATTATTTTATGAGAATAGGCGTTCAGTGAAAAATGTTTATAGAAATTACGTGATTTTTACGGTTGACATAATCATGCGTCTGAAATCACTACTAATCCTCGTAGTGCTCCGTCCGGATCCGCTCGGACCCAGATGTATTACATCACTGAATAAGTCCCCGGTCTGACACATACGAGGGCAGTCCCAGAAGTACCTGACCTAACAAAGAAAACATATCAAATTTGGAAAAAAAATTCTTTATTTCTCTATGAAGTCTCCTTTCAGCTCGATACACTTTTCCCAGCGATGTTCAATAGCTTCGACGCCCTGTTTATAGTACGAACCGTCGAGCTCCTCAAAATAGCTATCAACAGCAGATTCCACCTCTTTATTGTTGGCGAATTTTTTACCACCCAGCCATTTTTTTAAATTTGGAAATAAAAAATAATCGGAGGGGGCTAAATCTGGTGAATAGGGTGCGTGTTGAAGCAATTCAAACTTCAATTCACTGATTTTGGCCATCGCGATAACGGATATGTGAACTGGTGCATTGTCATGATGAAACAAAACTTTTTCGTCCAAATGCGGCCTTGTTTTCTTAATTTCATTACTCAAACGCTGCAATAAGTTCGCATAATACTCGCCGTTGATTGTTTTTCCTCTCTGAAGATAATCAATGAAAATTATCCCACGAGCATCCCAAAAAACTGACGCCATGACCTTGCCTGCAGATGGAACTGTCTTCGCCTTCTTTGGCGCCGATTCTCCCCTGTCAGTCCATTGTTTTGACTGTTCCTTCATCTCAGGTGTAAAGTGATGGACCCATGTTTCATCCATGGTTATGAATCGTCGCAAAAACTCTGCTTTATTGCTGTGAAATTTCGCCAAACACTCGATTGAAACATCCTCACGACGCTGTTTTGTGAGTAATCGCGGCACCCATCTTGCGCACAGCTTTCTCATGTCTAAATTTTCAGACAATATGCGATGTACAGCACTTTTTGAAATGTCTACTATGTCTGCTATCTCGCGCACTTTCAATCGACGGTCATCCAATACGATTTTGTGGATTTTTCTTACAATTTCTGGTGTGGTCACCTCATTCGGTCGACCACTGCGATGTTCGTCTTGGCAGCTCATGCGGCCTCGTTTAAACTCTGCCACCCAATATTTTACTGTTGCAAATGAAGGAGCCGACTCCCCCAGAGTAGAATCTAGCTCCGCTTTGATATTGCTTGGGCTGAGGCCTTTCAAATGAAAGTATTGTATCACATAACGATGACCAATTTTCTCCATGTTTACAAATGCACTGAAATCGTTCAGTATCGATGGCTGCCAAACAAATGCCGAACAACTTAGCGTTGTCAAACTTTACGTTTAAGCTTTATAAGGTTGGTGCTTTCTTTTACAGTCATTTTTTTCAAACGACAACCGCGGTTTATACGTCAGGTCGGGTACTTTTGGGACTACCCTCGTATATGTCAACATTGTTGACAGACCCACGTGATTTCCGGATAATACTAACCTTCAAACAGTACGTGTCAAAATTTCATGACATTCTGACCGTCAGTTCACAGTTTACAGTCGTTTTAGTGACCCCAGTTTTGTAACTTTCAAGACAATGGATAGAAAGGAATTTCGTGTGTTGATTAAACACTGTTTTTTGATGAGGAAAAATACTGTTGAAGCCAAACAGTTGCTTGATAAGCATTATGGGGACTCTGCACCAGGGAAATCATGTTGCGTGAGATAGCTGACACCTTGAAGATGTCAGAGGGTAGTGTCTTTACAATTTTACATGAAAATGTGGGCATGCGCAAGTTGCTTTCGAAGTGGGTGCCGCGTTTGTTCACACCCGATCAGAAACAACAACGCGTTGACGATTCATAGTGCTGTTTGTAGCTGTTCAAGCGAAATAAAAAGGATTTCTTGCGTCGGTATGTGACAATGGATTAAACATGATTCCACCACTACATGCTTGAATCAAAAAGATCGTCAGCTGAGTGGACAGTAGCCGGTGAAACTCGTCCAAAGCGACCAAAAACTCAAAAGTCGGCTGGCAAGATTATGGCATCCGTACTTTGGGACGCCCATGGAATTTTATTCATCAACTATGTTGAGAGAGGCAAAACTATCAATAGTGAATATTACATGGCATTATTGAATCGATTAAGTGCAGAAATCAAGAAAAAACGGCCCCACATGCACAAGGAAAATTGCTGTTTCACCAGGACAATGCCCCGTGTCACAAGTCGATGAAACCAATGGTTAAATTGGATGAATTACGTTTCGAATTGCTTTCCTACCCACCGTAGGCTCTCCAAATTTGACCCCCAGAGACTACTGGCTTTTTGCAGACATGAAAAAGATGCTCCAGGGAAAGAAATTGGGCTCAAATGAAGAAGTGATTGCTGAAACTGAGGCCTATTTTGAGAGCAAAGACAAACCGTTTTACATAAGGCAGGGTGTTGAATTAGTTGCTCGCCGCGAGCCATTTCTGAGTCGCTCCGCCTGCTTCTCCCTACCAACTATTTTACCCAACCAGGTATGACTCGCCAGGCTCGGCGTATTTCACGACTATAGTGGCGCTTTAGGGCGCCATTCGCCTCTCATCGCTCGCGCTGGAAAGACGCCGCGCACGCCGATTACGGGAAAAAAAGTCGATGCGCGTGTCCCGTCGACTGACGTTATCTGTCAACGAACAATTTCAAATCGTGTCACATCGCGTATAGGTTAAAACAAAAGTATTGCTAGTGTAATGTACTGACCCTCCGCTTAGTTAGTATATAAGATAACTATAAGAATATTTTATAAGCGCAAATATTTTAGACGCCGCTAGACTAACTTCCATCATCACCTCTGATTCATCACTTCAAACCCAGACCTCCTAGTTTTCCATCCCGACCTTTCAACTCCCTAGCATCGCCACCGCTCCTTACTCATCTCCGAAATCACCGTTCTAAGTCCGAAATCTTACTTCTTACTTTGACCTTCGCCTTGTATCCATCATTATCACTACTCCCACTCCTTCTCCAAAAGTCCCTTAAAAAACCCCGTATTCTCTGCCCATTCAGGAGTTCATTCAGTTCACTCAGATCATTCACATTATTCTTCACTAATTCTGATATACGCCGAATCGCTGCCCGAACGCTATCTGAACAAGTCACGAAACTTTAATATATAAAAGTCCTAAAAGTTATAAGTTCTCTTATTTGGCGGACCTTAGGTGCGGATCACACAATTCGCCATTACACTAGTAAAAAAGTATACTCACTCAGATATGTCTTGAATTACATGCGATTAACAGATTTTAATTTTTTTGGACTCCCGGCGATGGTTTTGGCGAATTCGGATGAGAATTGTGATAGGAATAACATTGAAAAACTTATATTTAAGAAGTTTCAAATCGGTACCTTACGATACTTCTTAGTTATTTAATTTTTAATCGCTCTTACTGTTAGTCAATTAGCTTTATTACTCTATACTGGCACGCTAATAACAAGAGCAATTAAGTAATAAAAGTGATGGTTAAGACGTTTTCGTCCTTATTGATGCCAATGGGATTTTGTAATTACTACACGGAACCTTGGAGTATTTTGTATACTTCCCGACCGCGTGCTCCTCGAAGACCCAGCAACCGTACAATGTTATACAATGTTATATAAACCTAAAGGCGCAGGTAGGCGGAGCCGGTGTTTGCAGGAGTCACTTTTACATTGTTTAAATTAGATACCCTCAATGTTTCCATCGGTATTGTGAGATACAATATAAATTCTCAGCCGAATTTGCCAAAACCACCGCCGGAAGTCCAAAAACATAAAAATTTCTTAATCGCATTTAATACAAGACATACAGTGCTAGACAAAAGTATTGGCACATCATGATTTTTATGTTACAGTCGCTAATAACTACTAAATAAATTATTAAAAACAAAAAATTTGTTGACATATACGTATGTTATCTATCCTAGTTTGATATACAACAAGAAAAAGTAGTATAAATAAAGCGATATACGAAATAATAAGAAAAACTTGTTTATTGAGCATTTTATACACGGACAAAAATATTGGCACAGTTCAATAATGATATTCATTACTAGTATAAAATCGGGTATTAATATTTTGTTGCTCGTCCTTTTCTTTTGAAAACTTCTTTGAGCCTTCACGGCATTGAAAAGACTAATTTTTTTGTAAATTCCGTATCAATATTGTGTCCTGCGTATTGTTTTGGAACTTACTTCTTTTTGGCATTCATCTCTTAACATTCATGCGATTTCGAAAGAATTTAATTTCGGATTTTTTTTCACTATATTTATAATTTTTCTTCTTTCTCGTATAGTTAGTTTTGAAGGCCGACTACTTCTAATCTTATTTTCAAAACTTGCTTAAATCGTTTTATAATACTGCGAATAGTGAAACGACTCCTATTTACAATTTCTCCAATTTCGCTCTACGATTTATTTGTGTTCTATAAATTTAATATTATTTTCCTCTCTTCTTTTGTCGTTTCTTTCACTTTTCTAACCATGGTTCTTCTACTTTAGTTCTTTGATTACTAATTGACTGAAGTCGTATATTTTATGGATTGAATAGCGAAACAAATGCCTATCGGTCGTTCCCCTTCCTATACTCTAAGTTACAATCGGGAACTTACAAGTTAAACAAAGAATACAATGTATTTTCTTTTTTGTGCCAATACTTTTGTCCGCGCATAAAATGCTCAATAAGTATATTTTTGTTATTATTTTATGTATAGATTTATTTATACCACTGCTTCTTGTTGTATATCAAACTAGGATAGATAACATACGTTTATGTCAACAATTTTTTTGTTTTTAATAACTTATGCAGTAGTTATTAGCGACTGTAACATAAAAATCATGATGTGCCAATACTTTTGTCCAGCACTGTATCTGAGCATACTTTTTTACTAGTAATACTTTTGTTTTAACCTATACGCCATGTGACGTGATCTGAAACTGTTCGTTGACAGATATCGTCAGTCGACGGGATAGGCGCATAGATTTTTTTCCCGTAATCGGCGTGCGCGGCGTCTTTCCAGTGCGAGCGATCAGAGGCGAATGGCGCCCTAAAGCGCCACTATACTCGTGCAATACGCCGAGCATGGCAGATGATATGAAAGAGAAACTTGGTTGGGTAAAACAGTTGGTAGGGAGAAGCAGGCGGAGTGACTCAGAAAAGGCTCGCGGCGAGCAACTAATTCAACACCCTGACATAAGGGGCATCGAAAAGTTAGAGGAGCGCTGGAACGAATGTATCACTCTTGAAGGAGAGTATGTTGATGAATAAAGTGGAATTTCTAAAAAAAATTTGTTTTTCTTAGTTAGACCGGAGACTTATTGTTAACATGCTTGCGTCGAGCAATATACCTTTCGATTTGCGACATTCGCTTTAGAGATAAGAGGCAAACATCTCTCGTAGCATACAATGTGTATAGAAATGGAAACCTTCCGAAGTAGTATAGAGACAAGGAGGCGCCTCCACCTGGATAGAGTACTACTTTCGTTCATTATTTTGGCTAATTTATTATCCATTTTTAATCTTTAATCCAAAGTATCAAACCCACCTGATATTGAATTGTAATAAATAATTTGCATTTTTCAATTGCACTATTACTATGATAATGATTGTGATGATAAATTGAGAATGAAATAGATACAACAGACGATGTTGTAGCTGGAAACAGTAAGGAGAAGCCGTCAAATAAAATTGCTTGTGACAGCTTGGGCATATTTACAAACACAGTGATAGGCATAGTGGCGGCTTTTCTTTTGGAACCTCCAATGAGAATGCGCTATGTGTCCAAGCGAATACGAGCGTCGATCGTATCGCTGCTTCTACTGTCAGTACTCCGAAGGTTGACCGAAAAATTGGAACAACCTGATTTGGTGGAAGATGAAAGAGTAGAAAAATAAAGTCGTATTTACCAGCGGTACACAAAAACATATTGATTTTGCTGGTGAAAGATTTCTTGAAGATCTCGAAATGTTCATTAGTCGACATACCATAACATGGTGTATTTTATAAAAGCATTCAGCTCTGAAGGCCAATAAGGTTAAAAAAAACCCAAGAATAGAAGCTATTGGACCATTCCAGGTGGTAATGGTGCGGAATTCAAGGAATTCGTTTTGAGCACCATCGGAAACAACATGGAAAATTACTGAATATTAATTATGCTACGTAGCCAGTTCTGGTGTGAATCTGTTTGGAACCAAGTGGTCATCGACGGAGGAGCGAAGGCCTGTGGGTGGCGAAAGAGGTTGGCTCGTCGGCGCAAGCGAGGGTTCATGGTACGACTGTTCCTACTGAGAACGAGTGGAGTCAAAATCAACACATGCTGATTTTAATTTTTTAAAAGTGTTTGGCCGCGACAGTGTACCACTGGGACGGCTCACCTGGTTGCATATGTCACAAAGCCTGTTGTCCTTATAACATAGTTTGAAATAGATTTTAAATGAATAAGATATGAAACGTATAATACTGTCCAAAATCATGATACAGTGAGTTGTATAAATATACCAACCCCCATGTTTCTAATAATCTAAGCTTTAGATGGGAAATTACGACAAATATTCATCAAGTACTAATTCGTATCTTGCAAAAAATAAGTTATACAACAAAAATATGACTTTTTAATGAGAATACTAACTGAGATCTCATAAAACCTGATTTTCAGACGTTTCATAAACACACCAATCTTTAATGTTGATTTTATATTGGCATCAATTGTGTCCTATCAGAAAGCACATTCATTATATTGTCTTCATTTTTTTCGTACGTCTTGTGTTTGAGTCTTATACAATTCAGTTAGGAAAGTTAGAAAGGGAAATGCCTCGTAGAAAAGAATAATCTTAGAAAGAAGAAGCTATGATTGATGCTTTTCGCATCGACGGCAAAGGGTACGGTTACATAGCGAAGCAAATAGGTCGTTCCAAAAGTGCAATTGTCGATTATTGTAATGGCAATTCTTGTGCAGCCCTTTCTTTCTTCCTTCGCCTACCCCGCCCTAAGAACCACGCGACCACTTTTGGGACCGCTATAAATAACGAGTGACAGGGGACCTTTGTGCCACTCCTACTGTCACAATTTTCCTATCGGGAGGTTTTTCCTAAAATCCCAGGAAACTATAAATCAGACCCCCATCTGAATCTGCAATTCCGCAGATTTCTTCTCAGAAAAACCTTTTCGTCCCATCCTGATTTTCTCACATTTTTCCCGATACAAGAACACATCCGAGGACCTTCTGTCACTTACCCATAGTCACTGGCGCAGGTTAGATTTAGTGTAGCTACGAGTTTTAATAAAATATTTGGATAGTTGATTTTCGAGCGTAATTATTCACCACCAACCGCCTACTCCGCATATCCCGAAGTAAAACAGTTAGTGCCAAAAGGTCGGTACAACATTATATGAGTAAAAGGCATAATCATAGAGGGAAAAAGCGTTTAGGTCCTAAAGTATCAAAAAGTACCACTTGCAGAACCATCGCATTATCCTCGCACATTGTTAGAACGAAAGTGATATCAGCACCAAAATTAAAAAGATGCGGATAAGTCAGCAAGACTTTCGTTCGCGAAAGCAAACATAAGTACAGATTGAAAAACGTTAGTAAAATTGTAAGGGAAATATATTTATTTTAATATGTTGTTAATAAGAATTTGTTTTTAGATTGTATTTACTGACGAGAAAAAGTTTAATTTGGATGGCCCTGATGGGTTTCATTCGTACTGACACGACATACGAAAAGATGCTAAATTTTTTTCCAAACGTAATTTCGGCGATGACTCGTGTTTCTCGGTACATGGAAAAAACGCCATAGCATTTATATCCCACAAAATGAATAGTGTTAACTCGTTGCCGCAAATGACGGCTATAGCCGTCCGATATTTGTCGATATGTAGGCAAACGACGGCTATAGCCGTCGTGCACATTTTAATTGATAAATACAGAACAGCGTTAGTGCGAAATGTAATAATGCATATACTTGTTCATTGTTAACTAATCCATCGAAGAAAAAAAGGTATAGCATGCCAGACAGCCTGTCAATTGTTTTTTCGCATGCTTTCTCATGCTGTACCGCTCCGGAACATTTGAGCATTCAGAGACAAATGACGGCTATGACCGTCGTGCACGACGACGATAGTAGCATTCGGTAGTCGTCCCAGAGGTTTAGTCCACTTCAGTTCGTGCAGTTGAAAATTTTTGTTTCGACGTTACTGTGAGTGTATCTGTATAAGTGTATATATTTTTCGCTTTATATAGAAAAAATTTTAACCGCTAAAATGAACTTTTGCGGAAAATACACGAAAAAGAATAAAAAAGCATTACGTAACTGTGATCTCACTGATGACGATCAGAGCCTTCTTTTCGAAGAATCCAATGCTGAAGCAGATTTTTTTAGCGACGATAGTGAGGCAGATTTTTTCGCAAACCAACGTCGCAAGCATAAGCGTTTGATAGTGTCATCTGAGGATGAAGACACTGAAGATATCGATGTCCTTGCCGGTGGCGATGGTGCAAGTTGTTCACGTGTAACGACAGATAATGAGCGGACTATCGACGATGACGATACGTGGTACGATAACAAAGAGAATTTGATCGAATTTGCATTTGACGATGGTAAATGCGGCATTCAAAGCGATGTTGATAAGTATTCTAGTGCGAGAGACATTTTTGATCAGCTGTTCTCAAGGAATATAGTTGAGACACTTGTTAGATGCACAAATTACTATGGAAAGAATTTATTTGAAACCATGCGTCCTGTTACAAGAAATGCCTCAAAATTTAATTTCATTGAAACGGATGAAGAAGAACTGTTAAAATTTTTGGGCATTCGACACTTATTTACTGACAATCCTCTGTACTATACACCGATATTTTCGTATACTATGTTGGGTCGCCGTTTTCTACAGCTACTACGATGCATCAATGGGCATTATACTGGACATGTTGATAGCAGTACCGAAAAATTAAAAAAAAAGGCCCCATACTCCAGCCAATTCTCGCGAATTTTCAAGCAGCATATTTACCGTCAAAAACGCTTTCATTGGATGAATCCCTTTTGTTGTTTCGAGGTTGGCTAAGTTTCCGACAATATATAAAAGGGAAAAAAGCAAAATGTGGCATAAAACTATTTCAACTGACTACACCGAACGGATATGTTCTAAATGTTGAAATTTATCAAGGAAAATCAGATGACACAGATAAAACGCCAAAAACAAGTAAGGGAGACCGGGGCTAAAATTAACAGAGGTAAGTATTAACAAGCGAATTTCTTTGAATCTATATATACTAAAGCTACAGCATTTGTTTTACAAAGTCGTGTAAATCACGCCACATGATACGGGATTGGTCAGTTGTGCATCGCGCGTCGTGCGACTGAGTTGTGTAACGGACCACTTTATTACCCAGGTAATGAACAGTTTTAATTTTACATTTTTTTGATTTATCCTAAAAATATACGACATTATGATTTTGTCTTTTGTTTTCCTAGAAGTATATTTCATACTTAATAATGCTATGTAGCTCAATTAATCAATTTTTTAACAAATATTTTTATATCTTATTTGAAACAAAAAATGTACCTTTGGGGATAACATTAACAAATCGACGGGGTTAATATTAACATGTTAATACTAACTCCAGATGTGGGGGCTAGTATTAACAAGTATCCGAATGAGTGTGATTGTGTTAATTATGTTATGTTTTGTTAAATTTTATTACAGCATGAGAACATATAAACGAAAAACTACTCGAGGAACCAAATCCGTAGAGGTCTACGAATTAGCTGCGAGAGAAGTGCTAGAGAAAAATAGAAATTACAGAGATGTAGCCAAAGAATTTGATCTCTGCTATGTTTCACTTTTTAACTTTGTGAAAAAAAAGAAAGCGGGTGCACCAGCAGTAATGGGTTATAAGAAAACCCGCTTAGTTTTTAGTGCCGAACAAGAAGCAATTATAGCAGACTATTTCCTAAAGTGTGCTGATATTTATTTCGGATTACTACCTGGAGATGTCAAAAAACTAGCATATCAATGTGCTAAATTTTACAATGTTGAGAACGTGCCAGAATCCTGGCGAGTTAATGAGATGGCGGGTAATGATTGGTTCACTAATTTTATTAAGAGAAATCCCAGGTTGGCGATACGAAGCCCTGAAGCCACCAGTTTGAGCAGAGCTACTTCATTCAATACAGCGTCAAGAATATTTTGCACGCCCGAGTCGTCCTTCGAGAAACACCGCCTCCTTCACCCAAACATACAGCCGAGATGTCACTGATTCACAACCACTCTGTAGGCGTCACGCTCGTGCCTATCGACACTGGCGTGGTGCCGCATTTGGGGCGACATTCGTAGTTAATCGCTCGCGCTGGAAAGACGTGCCTCGCGTGTCAGTCGCGGAGATAAGAACGACGTGCGTGGCACGTCGACTCAGAATATTTGTTGAGGAACAATTTCAGATGGCACTACGTCGTATGTAGGATAAGACAAAAGTATTGTTAGTGAAAAAGTATCCTGAGATATGTTTTAAATCAAATACATTTAATATATTTTAATGTTTTTGAACTTCAGGCGATGGTTTTGCCGAAATCGACCACTTCATTAAATCTTACGACATAAATATAGTATTGCGTTCCAGTACGCACATTTGTTAATTAATTACTAGCGCAAATTGTTAAAAATAACTATCCGATACTAGAACGCTAGGCTTCCTCGTATTAAAGAATACATTGTTGCCGTCGCGGCCGCTGCAGCCCATGCGACGTAGTGCCATTTGAAACTGTTCCTCAACAAATATTCTGAGTCGACGTGCCACGCACGTCGTTCTTATCTCCGCGACTGACGCGCGAGGCACGTCTTTCCAGCGCGAGCGATTAACTACGAATGTCGCCCCAAATGCAGTGCCGATAGGCACGAGCGTGACGCCTACAGAGTGGTTGTGAATCAGTGACATCTCGGCTGTATGTTGGGTGAAGGAGGCGGTGTTTCTCGAAGGACGGCTCGGGCGTGCTAAATATTCTTGACGCTGATTCAATAGAACCAACGTGCATAACTTTTTTGAAAAATACAGAAACGTGCTGGAAAGATACAGCTTCCAACCATCTAGGATTTGGAATGTAGACGAAACAGATATCACAACTGTTCAAAAGCCGAAGAAGAATGTTGCTGGAAAAGGCGTAAAGCAGGTCGGTGCTGTAACATCTGCTGAAAGAGGTGTATTAGTTACACTTACAGTTGCGACAAATGTTATCGGTAATGTCATACCCTGTATGTTTGTCTTTCCTCGTATTCGTTATAATGACATACTTGTTTGGAATGGACCACCAGAATGCATAGGAGTTGGAAACAAATCGGGCTGGATGACTCAAAAAGAGTTTGTAAAGTTTATTGATCATTTTATTCATCATGTGAAGCCGTCAAAAGAAGATCCTGTCCTACTCTTACTAGAAAACCACAGCTCACATGTAAATGTGGAAGCGGTTAACAAGGCCAAGATCAACAATATTATTTTGTTGTCATTTCCACCACATTGCTCCCATCACCTACAGCCTCTTGATGTTGGAGTCTATAGCCCACTGAAAAATTATATTGTAGCCATTGTTCGATCGTAGGATGTAGGAATGCGCAGGAAAAGCACGAAAGGATTTCTGGGAAAAAATTTCAATTTATTCATTACCTCTCTTTCGAGGAAGATGGATAATATACAGATAGGATCGGTAGAGCGGACAATAAGGTGTTGCGAAAAACGAACAAACATAATAGATTTAGAATCGACCAGAAAATCGACTAGGCTTGACTATGAAAATGATTCTGTCCAAATATAACCTTACACGATTCCACCTGTGATTCTAATTGCGCGGCTCTATTTTACCGACGGGCGTCCAGGATATGCTCTGTACTCTCTCGTTCGGTAGGCGTCCAGGAAAAGCATCCGTACTCTCCATTCCGAAACGAGGACCCAGGAACACTCCCGTACTCTCCCGTATCGTCACTGTATTTGGGCGTCCAGGATATGCTCTGTACTCTCTCGATCGGTAGGCGTCCAGGAAAAGCATCCGTACTCTCCATACCGAGTCGAGGACCGAGGAACACTCCCGTACTCTCCCGTCTCGTCACTGTATTTGGGCGTCCAGGATATGTTCTGTACTCTCTCGTTCGGTAGGCGTCCAGGAAAAGCGTCCGTACTCTCCATACCGAAACGAGGACCCAGGAACATTCCCGTACTCTCCCATTCCGTCCAATCTAACCGGGCGTCCAGGAAATGCTCTGTACTCTCTCGATCGGTAGGCGTCCAGGAAAAGTGTCCGTACTCTCCATACCGAATCGAGGACCCAGGAACAATCCGGTACTCTCCCGCTTTCCCTCTAGCAGGCGTCCAGGAAAAGCGTCCGTACTCTCCTGCCAGAGGTCCCTATTCTGCATACCGAGAGCGACCGTGGATTACCTCGTTCTCTCTCTCGGCGCAGAAGAAGAACTATGCCGTGCCGTGCACCTTCTTTTATACTGGACCGTTGCTACCCTCGGTCTCCGAAATCAACAACCCCGTCGTCAAGCCTGGTCTCCCGGTCTCGCGCTTCGCGCCTCCACTCCCTTCCGCGGTTCATTGCCGATCTCCGAAGCTTCTCGATGCTTCTCGAAACCTCCCGAAGTTCGTCGCTTCGAGCCTGGATAATTTTCGCCATGCTACAATATGAATAAAGCACAAACTTCTTGGATGAGTAGTAACCCCGGAAAAACCATGACAATATACGATCTCCCTGGTATTGTTAAGGAAGCGCTACCGTTGGCATTAAATCCTATGAATGTTATCAACGTATTCAAAAAATCTGGCATCTGGCCATGTAACGAACATGTCTTTCCAACAATCAAAATCAGTCAAAATTTTCCGAACCACCTGTTGAGAATCAGGTTAATGATGACGATCTGTCATTAAATTTAGAAAATCCAGAAATTTTGAACGACATGCCTAATTTAGATATAAGCGTAACTGAAGTGATTGCGCACATGTCTAATGAGCCAATAGCTGGACCATTAGGCATGCAGAAAGATGCTGGTGATTTCTTGGTTGAAACTGTACGACCTCTGCCAAAAGCTCCACCACGAGCTTCATCTAATCGTAAACGGGCCAAAAAATCTGCTATCCTCACTGATACACCAGAAAAAAAAGCTTTGGAAGAAGAACATTGTATAAGAGAACTGAAAAAAAGGAAAGTGATAGAAAGAAACGAGAACATAGAGAACAACAAAGATAAAAGAAAGGGTAAAGGCAAGGCAGGTGGAGACAGAAGAAAAAGTAAAGATGAGAAAATTCAAAAGATAAAGAAAAAAATATTGAAAGAAAGCAGTGATTCTAAAGAATATAAATATTTTTGTATTGTTTGCGGTATGTCATATAATGAAGATCAAACAGGTGGTGATTGGATTCAATGTATCTCTTGCAAAGACTGGGCTCAAGCTGGGTGCATCAAAGGTGATATCACATCATTAATTTGTCTGAATTGTAATTCGGATGATGATGATTACGAATAGATATCGTTTATTATGCTGAATATAGTTCCTAATCGTTGACACTTTTTTTTTTATGTATATGTTGATTGTGTAAAAAACTACATGTTATCCATGTTTAATCCATGTATAAGTTTAACTCGTATAATAAATACTCGTACTTGTCACAAAGACTGATTCGCTAGATGTTAAGGTAAAAATGTACCATTTTCTACCTCATTTATAATAGCTTATAAGTTATGTGCCAAACTGTTTAATTTTTAGTATAGAAGTCATAACTGATTACGTATGTGAGGGAGATTAATCTTAAGAAAAGGGTATAGCAGGATAAGGTGGTCAAAAGTGCCCTTGAACCGATTTCAATGGGGGTGGTCTCAATCGATAGATAATGCTCGGCGATGATTGCGTACCAATTTTTAACCCTGTATCTTGACCGGAAGGGTAGTACTGGGTAAAATTCAAAAAACGGGTTTTTGCCCCATTTTGCCTAGTCATTGAGGTGCAAAAAATTCGAAAAAATTCTGACATACTCTACACGGTACCATTCATGTTACAGATTTTTTCAGATTTTTCCATTGAAAAACCTAAGTGTAAAAAATGAGCAAACGGAAAAAAGTAGATTTGGTATCGAGATCTTCGAGTGACAACTTTTTGCAAATTACAGTAACAATCCAACACTCATGATTGTTATCTCCAATTTTTTTCAGATTTTTAAACCGCCTGCGTCATTGTGAAAAAAATCAAAAACCGATTTGCGCGACGCATTTCGATGTGGAACGCCATGATCCAGTTATTATTTCCTTATTCTTCGATTACAGTATGTTCATTTTGTGACTTTCAGTGTTTCTGCCACGAAGCAATTACATGTTAATATAGAGAATTGAATTAATTAAATCAATTGTGAACTTTGATGGTTCCTGATCTGCAAGAATTTTTAAGGTTTTTTCAAGTGAATGATTTGGCGCAGTTGGTAGGGCGTCTGCCTGCGGAAGCGCTGGACACTATTTTGTCGCAGGTTCGAATCCTCATGCGGAACTTGATATTTTTTTTTCACTTTTAAAAATTGTCAACTACATAACAATAATTAGTTTCTATTTTCAAACATTTAAAAGTATTTTTAACGTCTAGAAAAATATAAATTAGTACAGAACATATTTTTTGCTTTGTAGGATTTTTCTATTCATACACTGTTCTATGACTACGAGTATTATTAAACACTCTAACATTGAATAGACATCGGTTGTTCTACGGTGTATGAAGGTGTATGCTAATCAGTAAAGGATGTAGGAAAAGTTATTATCTTGGGAAAGAAAAAAAGTCTGCATTCCTTTAAACAATCATCGTTACAAGTGAACAAGATATTCTAATTATATTATGACCATTTAGTAAGTAACATATGTCTTCAAATATCGTAGTAAATCCAGTGTTACAATGTTTGATAATAGCCGTAATCGCAGAAGATGGTATGACTAGTGTTACGTGCGGCGCTTTATTTTCCGCGTGCCGTCCGCCGTCGAGCGGGTGTCGACGGACGGTAGATTCTGCGCGTTCTAGCTAATACGAAAATTTTGTAGCTCTCCCCAGACTATGTTGAGGAGAGGACAGGATGGGTGGGCCGATCTGTTGAAACCCGTACAGGTCTATTGGATTCGAAATTTGAAAGGATAAGGACTTTAATTAATATTGGTTTCGAACAAAGATTGAACTGGTAGAATAAAGTATATTCTAATGCGTTAGGAAATTGTACATATAAAAGAAAGAGAGAGAGAGAGAGAGACTTTAAGATTCTGAATTATCGATCATGAAAATAACAACGTAAGGGTGGTGAAACTTATTCGAAACGAAGTTCGAATGAATTTCCCATTCACAAGAATTAACAAGACTTTACTTTCGAGATTCGGTTCAGGGTTCGTATTCAAGGAAATAGACAGTGAAAATGTTCAATATTAGTTTGGTAAAAACTGGAACTCACCCTGTTTCTCCGGCGGTTGATACAATTATGGTTTTGCGGATAAATGTATAAATTGAGCGTAGGGTAGTAATACAGTTGTTCCGGCTAAAATGTTCCACAATTGTTAATACAGTATCGATGTTATCGCTGGGGATACAATGTTTCTTAGCGCTTGGCAATCTAGACAGAGAAGATGGATCAGAAGTTGCACTTCGTATATACGTAGGATCAATTATGATTAACGGCTTAGAATCATAGATTATACGATACAGACATTTGATCGAGGGTAGTGTTTAAAAGCAATAGAATTTTGACGTAAAATCTCGCGCGAAACGCTGAGTCCTTCGGCACTGATTATCGATACCGAACTATTTCTCACTGACAATGAGAATCGGAGATTCTCACTATCGCAGTTTCGCGAGCTATCAATCACGCACTACGCGACTTGACGATTGAAAGCCAAGAGATATTTAAGTTAACTAAGATATTCAATTAGACTGTTTGACGAGGATATCAAAGTCCGTCACCGCGTATCAAACTATTGAAGTTTTTCGCGGATAACTCGGCTTAACGACACCCCGGACTCAATGCTTACGCACCTCGCGACTTGCCAGACAAGAGTGACGAGTTAATCTCGCCATGGGTCTAACGAAGGGTGGACCCATGATGGAGGTGGTAGCCACGTTCCGTGGTCACGTTATGCTTAGTTTTTGATTCCGGTAATGCAACTCTTTATTCTTCTTCTCTGTTCAGTTGTCTTTAACTGCTTATTTTAAGTGATACATAACAGAATGTGCTACGCACGTGGATTGGATCACGCTCTTAGTATTATGTTTGCTAGAATGCGTGTGAAATTTAATATTTTAGATCAAACGGAAGGCGAGTGGAAAAATTGAAAAGAAAAATTGAGTTCGGGACGTAACACTAGAAAAACTCGATAAAGCAAAAAGTATGTTCTGTATTAATTTATATTTTTCTGGTCCTTAAAAATACTTTTAAATGTTTGAAAATAGCAACTAATTATTGTTATGTAGTTGACAATTTTTAAAAGTGAAAAAAAAATATCAAGTTCCACATAGACACTCTATTTCGCGCGTCGAACGGTACAATTTCAAACTTAATAACTTTCTTTCTGGTGAAAAAATCAAAATTCCGATTTATCCGTATTTTTTTCAAGAACATATAGTTTATATAAACAAATACTCAAGAAAATTCATTAGCATTAAAGGGAAAAAAACGGCAGAAAAATTCGAATTTTTCATCTATTGCTTAAACAAATTAAGATTTTGCAAAATAAATTTTACCATCCTATTGATTATTAAACGACGCAAATTTCGTCAATTTACGCAAATGCTCTATCTCTCATAGTTCCCAAGATAATCGCCGAAATATACTTTAGAGCCTTAATTTACGGGTGGTTTTCACCCCTTTGACGTCGATGATTGCCGATAAAAAAAAATACGTGTCGAATATTTTAACGAGGAGTACATCATACTTAAATTTCATCATAATTGGTGATTGACAGTTCGGTATGTTCCCTTGTTAATCTTATTGTTAGTTACTTAGTTTTATTACTTACAATTAGTTAGTATTGTAATATAATATAACCCAACTTTAAAAATTTACCACTAAAAGTTTAAAATCAATTATAAAGAAGATACTCAAACCAAGAATTTGTTACCTGTTGACACTATAAAATTAATTTTTCGATAAAAAATACATAATCTGTATTTCATAAAGAAATTTCGATATGTATAAGAATTACACTATTTCATAACACAATTTTGAATTATTTTGCGAGAAAACGATGTGATGGACTGTTGCAAAATTTTAATGTAAAACAAGAAATAGAGAAACAATTTTGAATGGTTACAGATGAAACTTGATTAACAATAATATTTATGAAATATAAAAAGCAAGGATATAATTTTAAATATAAAATAACTAATGAAACAATCGTTGCATTTCAACAATTATGAAGTTCAGATTTTTATTCTAAAGTGTGGATTGTTCATAGCGCTTATGGAGTGAGGAGGATGTCGCCATAGAATCTGGTTCCAGGGTGGGGAAAACGTTGCATTTTCTATAAAAGAGGACCATGGCAGACAGCATGACATTTTTCCTAGAGCCTTCTAACACAGCGATTCGAATACTAAAATATCTAGCACTTCAAGCTTACTAGTTTTCATTAGTCTTTCTTTTTTTAAGTCTATTATTTTTACGCCGTTTAGTTTTTGTTTAGAATATTTTATATATATATATACAGTGTTATTTTTTGTGTTATTTTTTGTCTTATATTTAGTTATATTTAGTTATATTTAGTTATATTTAGTGCTTCAAGTGTTGGATATGGCGAGTAAGAAGAAAGTGACTTTGTGTATGAAGGACCGACTGAAAGTTTTAGAAGATTTAGAAACGTTAAGTGTTCCCATCATTGCAAGAAAGTATAACGTGCATCGGTCAACAATACTTAGAATAAAAAATAACGCACAGGAAATTATGAAGTTTTCGGACAAAGGAAAGGTACAACAGAAACGACAACGAATCAAGCTACCGGTGTACGAAGAATCGGAGAAACAGATACTGGCGTGGTTCGTCGAAAAAAGGACTGTTGGCGACCTTATTACCGACGCTATACTAATGGAGAAAGCAATCCAATTGAAGGGCACAATCGGGTTGCCATCAACTTTTAAAATTAGTAGGGGCTGGCTGCGAGGATTCAAAAAAAGAAATGACATAAGGCTTGCAAGAGTTTATGGAGAAGCTGCAAGTGCAGATTCCGATGCGGCGGAAAAATTTTGCCGGGATTTTGGCGATATTTTAAAGGGAATTGGAATTGACGACGTCGAGGAAAATAACATCTATAATATGGATGAAACTGGCCTCCTATGGAAAGCGTTGCCATCGAAAACGTTGGCGCTTCGAGAGGAGCAGAAAATAAAAGGCTACAAAAGTCGTAAGGAGCGGATAACTGTGGCTTTGTGTGCGAATGCTTCGGGTACCCACAAATTGAAGCCATTCGTCATAAATAGGTACGAGAACCCTAGGGCCTTAAAAAATTACAAACAAAATCTGCCAGTGATTTTTAAATCACAGAAAAACGCTTGGATGACACGGGAGCTATTCGTGGACTGGTACCAAAATTATTTTAAAGCAAGTGTACGACAAGATCAATTAGAACGAGGATCGACCGGGAAAGTAGTTTTAGTTGTTGATAATTGCGGGGGCCATAGGGTGCCAACGGAATTATTAGATGAAGAGCAATTCAATATTATATTCCTTCCACCCAATACAACAAGCTTAATACAGCCGATGGACCAGGGTGTAATCGCTAAATTTAAAACATTGTACCGGCAAAAAACTGTGCAGAAAGCAGGATCCTATGAGGGAGGATTAAAGGAGTTTTACAAAAAATTCAATCTAAAAGATTGCATTGAAATTCTGCACGGTTCCTGGATGGAAGTGGCCCCCGAAAATATTGTAAGTTCATGGAACAAAATTATTCCCGAAACTGGCAGATTTGAACGGGCTCTACGGGTTGATATGTCAAATTTAACCGGCAATACATTTACTGAAGAGGAAGTAACTGAATTCCTGAATAATTGTAATGCCGAAGAAAGTAGAACATGGGTAGAGGAAGGTGAATCACCAACACCAGAGAGCCAGGAAGGTGAAACATCAGGAGAAGAGGACAGTACGCCGAATTATCATGACAAATCAGAGGCAGTCGAAGTATTTAGCCGATTGGAGCGTCTCATATCGTCGGACGCACCGATTGTCCAAGATATGGTCAACGTTTTAAAGAAACACATTTTAGGTTTGTACAGATAACATCATAAGTACTATTATATAATTTTGTAAAAGCTACAAACATAATTGTCATTTTAATACTCAAACTTAATTTTTTAGGTGCCGATGACCATAATTAACACTTTGGCGGCCGCACGTCTCATCAAAATTTGTTTGCTTGGCGCCGGTAGGACTGTTTCAGATCATTCCTCTTGTCATAAATCGTCAAGTTTCACTAATCTCATCGTCAATTCTCTTGAGTTTTTAATCCTGTACCTCTGTTTTCATGAAATTTTGAGGATATATATATATGTAAATATATGTAAAATTTTTTTGTTTTATATATTTCTTTATTTATATTTTCTTATTTATATTTTGCGCACGACACCACTGTGGTGTCGCCGGACGTCATAGTGTTAATACGTTAAATTTTTAACGTTACGTTCCAAGAAGCTAATGTCACATCCCACCATCACGTTGTACATATTATCAGTATTATCACCACCGCTGTTATTATAATCATTATCATTAACACCATCATTATCATTACTATTAATAGTATTGCTACCATTATTGCTGCTGTTCTTGTTGTTGTTGTTATATTTGTTATTTAACAAGATTTCATATTATAATTTGTTATCAATAAAAGAAACATCATCCTTCTCAACCAGCTCGTCCTCACCTATTATGGCCTCTTGTTTGCCACCCTCAACGTCTCCTCATTTTATGTATTTTCCATAATACTACATTAAAATTTATTAGAACTCAGTGTCGGCCTTAAACTCACGTCATAATTATGTAATACTTCCGCCACGTCGTAACGTCTTCTATTGCATTACGCTCTACTAATCGGAGTATCAAACTTTTCCATTTTTGATTCTTATTTTTTGAAAACTCGTTAACGTATTTGTGAGATTTTTTTTATTAAAATGATACCAAACGCGATACGGTTTGAATTATATTTAATGCATTTTCTAAGTTCGGAGCTCAATTGGAGCCGTAACGTAGACACAGCCTTGTGCATTTCGACATTGCACAGCAGTCGATTTGCTGTACATTTATTGAGTTGGGTAACAATTCAGCGTTTTCATGCGACTCTAACTGACCGCGAATTTAGAAAGTGACAAACAATGGGAAACCACCCCCTCGGAGATGCAAAGGTTAAAGCTACTGTGACTCGTTTGTGATGCACACGCGATTGACAGCGAGGAGACCGTTCGTACGAACGTTTTGAGGAACGTTTCTCTCAATAGCATAGATATCTAAAAAACTTTGAGCATCGTCAAAGTCTACTCCATGAGCTCGTGAATGGAGCAAAGATGAACGCATCGCCGTCAATCGCGTGTGCACCGCAACCGAGTCCCGGTTCCTTTAACCCTATCATCTTCGAGGGGGCGGTTTCCCATTGCTTACCCGTTTCTAGATTCGTGGTCAGCTGGAGTCAGATGAAAACATAGAATAGTTACCTGTACCGTTAACTGCGCTGCTAAATGGTTCCCTGTGCGAGACTTAAATGCATAGGACGCTGCTGAATGCCAGGACTGTGTTTACGTTGAGGCTCCAGCGAGCGCCGAGCTTAGAAAAGGACAGACAGTAGAAAAGACAGAGAGGCCCAACGCACAGGGGGACCGGCCCTAACGCATGGATGACGCAATACTAAGCGGAGGATGGAACTTTTCCATTTTTGATTTTTTTGTTTTGAAAACTTCGCTAACGTATTTGTGACATTTTTCTGATTAAAATGATACCAAACACGATATGTTTGAGTTATCTAAATAGCAAGTAAACGAATTAAATATTAAGTAAATATTGCTCAAACTATGTCGTGTTTGGTATCATTTTAATCAGAAACTTGTCACAAATACGTTAGCGAAGTTTTCAACCAAAAAAAATCAAAAATGGAAAAGTTCAAGTCTCGGATTAGTATTATCACATGGATACGTTCCGATGGTTCCGATAGTATCGTGTTACACTGCCTCGTCGCCGAACGTCGAGGTTCGACCGAGGGGGATCCCCCTATGTGGAGGGGATAGTCGCGATGCATTTATCGGTACAAACTTCTTCGGCATTTATCGAGGTTTTACAGTATTAAATGTACACAATTTCACGTGCAATCATACATAACCAAAAAAATTAGTAACTGTTTTAAGTTTTTAGTTAGAAATTATTCAGAAATATGAGTACAAAATTACAGGAATTGCAGGTACATAAGTAATTGGAAAATGATTGAAGTTTTTTCAATATTTTCATAAAATGACTAGTGTTAATTGATAATTATAATTCTTTTAATAGGGCAATTTCAAAAAACGAAAAAGTTTTACCATTGAAGAACGAGTGAATATTGTAAAAAGATTAGATAATAAAGAACGAGTGAGTGATTTAGCAAGAACATAATGTCAATAAATCTACAATTTCAAAAATTAAAAAATCAAAAAACGAATTAATGAAAAAAGTTGAAGTTTTAAAAGAAGTTGATGGTAATTTGATGAAAAAGAAGTTCAAGGGTACTGAAGATTCGCCTCTTGAACGAATGCTTTATAAGTGGTTTCTCCAAAGAAGATGTGCTGGAATACCAGTCACAGGTCCTATACTTCAAGCAGCAGCATTGAAAGGGTATAGCCGGTTAAGATGGTCAAATGTGCCCTTGAACCGAATTCAAATCGCGATGAGTCATTCGAAAGCTTATAAAAAAAGAATGATTTCTGCCAAGTTTCAACTTTGAATCTCGACCCGGGGGGTAGTAAAGGGTAAAAATAGAAAATCAGGTTTTTGCCGAATTTCTCCTATACCAGCGGATAAAAAATTTTGAAATAATTCAGAGGCACTTCTGTTATCAGGGCACATATTAGAGAATTTTTTCAGATTTTTAAATTGAAAAAAGAAGCTGTGAAAAATAAAAAACGCTAAAAAATGATGAAAAATGCCGATTGTGTATCGAAGCAGTCTTGGCACTATAATTATATTTTTACTGTAAGTACGTATCATTGTTACTATTGTCCTGAATTTTTTTCAGATTTTTCAATTTGGTGCGCCGCAGTTAAAAAAATTAAAAACCGATTTTTTCGTCGTTTTTTCCGTGTCAGAGTAACTTATACGTCGAATTGCTTCATGAAATAGGTATTTTATGCGATCTTCTATGTTTATACGTACAGCAAAACATCACAGGATTTAAAGAAACTGAAAAAACCGAATCATTTGAAACTGTTATGCGCCTTACATTGTAAAGTATGTACCGTATTTTCCAACGGCGTCGGTGGCGCAGCGGTAGAGTGTCGAGCTGCCGCTGCGAACTTTTTGAACGTAGGTTCGAGCCTCGAACTTCCAAGTCCCTTAGGCTAAGTTTTTTTTTTTTTCGTTAATTACATATATTTCCTAACTTTACGACACAACGATCAATATTTACTTTCAAATGTTTTAAGAATATTTGAAAAACATATTAACCTGAAATATACGTAAATATGACTTTGGACTGCTTGATATGCCGCCGTTTATCCTGTCAATTACGGCATTGTTTGAAATTGGTTGAAATTGGTTTTCAAATCTCTTACCTTTCATGCATTGAACCCGTGACAGAAATTCTAACATACATTTTGAATAAAAGAGAGAATAGAATTGTATGATCTAATTCGAATAGACGAAAAGGCTAAATAGTAGAAAAACAACAACACGATTTTTGTTGCCATCCATCCATAACTGTTAAAGGTAAGAGATTTGAAAACCAATTTCAAACAATGCCGTAATTGACAGGATAAACGGCGGCATAACAAGCAGTCCAAAGTCATATTTACGTATATTTCAGGTTAATATGTTTTTCAAATATTCTTAAAACATTTGAAAGTAAATATTGATCGTTGTGTCGTAAAGTTAGGAAATATATGTAATTAACGAAAAAAAAAAAACTTAGCCTAAGGGACTTGGAAGTTCGAGGCTCGAACCTACGTTCAAAAAGTTCGCAGCGGCAGCTCGACACTCTACCGCTGCGCCACCGACGCCGTTGGAAAATACGGTACATACTTTACAATGTAAGGCGCATAACAGTTTCAAATGATTCGGTTTTTTCAGTTTCTTTAAATCCTGTGATGTTTTGCTGTACGTATAAACATAGAAGATCGCATAAAATACCTATTTCATGAAGCAATTCGACGTATAAGTTACTCTGACACGGAAAAAACGACGAAAAAATCGGTTTTTAATTTTTTTAACTGCGGCGCACCAAATTGAAAAATCTGAAAAAAATTCAGGACAATAGTAACAATGATACGTACTTACAGTAAAAATATAATTATAGTGCCAAGACTGCTTCGATACACAATCGGCATTTTTCATCATTTTTTAGCGTTTTTTATTTTTCACAGCTTGTTTTTTCAATTTAAAAATCTGAAAAAATTCTCTAATATGTGCCCTGATAACAGAAGTGCCTCTGAATTATTTCAAAATTTTTTATCCGCTGGTATAGGAGAAATTCGGTAAAAACCTGATTTTCTATTTTTACCCTTTACTACCCCCCGGGTCGAGATTCAAAGTTGAAACTTGGCAGAAATCATTCTTTTTTTATAAGCTTTCGAATGACTCATCGCGATTTGAATTCGGTTCAAGGGCACATTTGACCATCTTAACCGGCTATACCCTTTAGCAAAGCACTCTATGGTGATACTAACTTTAAGAGCAGTAATGGCTACCTCGATAAATTTAAACGACGACATGGAATCAGGTGTGTTAGTATAGAAGGTGAAAAACTTTCAGCGAATCTAACAGCAGGTGAAGATTTTAAAGACCAGTTAAACACGTTTCTCACAATTAATGATATTCCATTAGAACAAGTCTATAATTGTGACGAAACGGCGTTATACTGGAAAATTCTCCCCGATAAAACATTGGTCAGCAAAAATGAGAAAAAAGCCGATGGTAGAAAAAAGGCTAAAAACAGAATAACTACTATGTTATGTACAAATGTAACTGGTAGTCACAAATTGCCACTATTCACGATTGGAGTTTCTAAAAAGCCTTGATGCTTTGAGCAAATGAAAGAAGTACCGATCTTTTATAGAAGTCAAACCAGCGCATGGATGACTCTGGAACTAATGATGGATTGGTTTAGATTAGTTTTTTTGCCAGAAATAAAAAAGGTACATGATTTACAGAATAATAAAAATAAACAAATTTTGTTAATAATGGATAGTGCAGCTGTTCATGGTAAAGAAAGTATGTATTATGAGATTAGTAGTAATTGTGTCATTTTATTCTTACCGCCTAACGTTACTTCATTGATTCAGCCCCTGGATCAGGGAATCATTGAAACATTTAAAAAATATAAGAAATTATTTGTTGATCGATTATCAGTGATTGCAGAAAATTCTGTAGCTGTGAATGAAATTATTCGCAATTTTAATCTTTTCCACTGTTTTTCACTTTGTGATGTTGCTTGGAATAAAATAAGTCCTGACACAATCAGAAAATGCTGGAAAAATCTGATTCCATTAACAAATAATTCATCTACTATCAACATGCAAAGTATTGATCTTGGAGTTTTTTATTCAACCATTTCTGAGATCCCAGGGTTTAACGAATTATCTTCTCAAGATGTGAGAGAATGGCTTGAAGCTGAGACCGAAGAGACTGGGTGGCAAGTTTATACAGAAGAAGAAATTATTCAAAAAGAACTGAGATATAACATTGAGAACGTACATGCAGGTTGCAATTCTGACAACACAAATAATGAACAAGAGTCAATGATAGAAGAAAATGTGCAGGTTTCAGTAGATGATGCATACAAGGCAATCAATACAGTCATTCAATTTTTTCAAACAAACGAGAGTGAAAATTCTCATATTTATCTTCCTATTTTGGGACAATGTTGCTTGGATATTGCTCATCAATTGCCATTACTGAATGAATAATTACTATAATCTATGAAGTTCATGCTTTCTGTTTTTCTAATTTTGTCATTTCAAAATATTTAAGAATATTTACTTTATATTTTTTTAAGAATAATTTTATCATTCTTTAGCCTAATGTAAAAAGTCACCGAAAGCTCTTTTTAAATATTGCTTAGTAATTTAAGTCTATCAATCAAAAAAATTTTCATGAAACAATACCTTAAGTACTATACTTGTGATTACTTCAATAACGTCTACCAAAGATTAAGTTTTGTGATAATATGCATATTATTACCTATAGAATTTTAGAGTTACTTAAAGAGTTTTTTTTGAGACTGATAGGAGTAATAGTAGAATGATTGTATTGTTACTATATTTATTATTTAAAATAAGAGATATTTAAAATGTTAAAATAAAGGTTGAAATGTTACCTGACTATTAATAAAATGTTAAACCTAAAATATTAAAATATTTTATAATAATGAATGTTGATTATAAAAATTTTTAATAAACATTGTTGCATTTAATTAATTTGATATTTATTTAACTCGATTGTTTTGATTTATTTATTTTCTTCTTTATATTAGAAACTATTAATTTTATTAATGTAGATAATTTTTTGACAACATTATCAATTTAAAATTTGACGAATTTTAAAAATATGTAACGTGCGACTTTCCAATTTGAAAACGGCGCGTATAAGTATAGCATCCGATTGGTTACGAAAGAAATAGAAGTGGGGCATGGGGAAGTTGCTTATACAGTGTGCTTTCCAACAAGCATGCTAGGGTGTGACACAGTGTAACACAGTGTGACACAGTGAAACACAATTCTGTAGTCTAATTGGAACAGATAAGTTACTAGATACGGTCACTAGAGTGTGTAAAAGACTATACGAGTATAACGTAGTAAAAAACGTAGATTCAAATCCGTCTGTAGAAAATCCAAACCCGTAAAGAAGAAGATTCGGATTGATAATTATTTCGCAACAAACAAAAGTATATTATTTTCGAATACGGTAAGTTTTTTTCCTGTATAATTCTTAATAGAAAAATACATTTTAGATAAATCGTGATCTTCACTGACTTTGATGATAAATTATTTCTATTCCTTTATACTAACTCAACCTCTACTATCTATATAACTTTGTTATATAACAACGTTTACATAAAATTGGTTTTACAATTAATTATGGCTCAGCTTAGGAGAAGTTTCACATCAACTGCCTACATATGTTTAATAATTTTTTTTTTATTTTCTCAGCTTTGACTACAATTGCAATATATATTAAATACCTATTTTTATTATACCTTTTAATTTATAAGAATGTCAGCGAATATTTTGACACAGCCCTTTGTTTTATATTTATAGAATAAATACTTTTTTATTTGAAATTACTTACAGAGAATATTCACTGCACGTGAGTATAACTCTTTTTCCCCTTCAAGGAAAACTTCTTTTCCATTAAAACAGGCATGGAATTTTATATTATCTAATGTAGGAATAACATCTTTACAATACCGACAAAAGAATAAACCTACAAATTAATCCGATCAAATACGTACGGATAATGGTTAATCAACGAATTGTTTTTTAGATAAATTATTCCTTAAATAAAAATAATAAATATTGATTACCCTCGAAGAGTTTTGGGTCCGGTACATTATTCCTCCAACACGAAGACATTTTTTGTAAACTCTAATTTTCTTCTTAATTTGTGTCTTGGAACACGTGCGTCGTAAAGCAAAGTATAATTTTATTTGGCGCCAATAACAAAGGAATGTCTTATGACAAATTTGCAAGTACCACACTTGAAAAAATAATTTCTTTGCTCGATGTGTTGGCACTATTGACGCCCGACACGGCCAGACACGGCCAAACTCAAGTTTGAGCTGTGTCTGGCAGTGTCGCTCTGTGTCTCTCTGTGTCGTAGTTGGAAAGCACCAATGTAGACACTGTGTTACACTGTGTTACACAGTGTCGCCTGTGTCTCTTGTTGGAAAGCACCGACAGAGGTTAATCCGTGGCTTATAAAGAGGTTTTGCTTTTAGAGAAGTTGCCTTTAGAGAGGTTCCACTGTATCGTTGTTGCGCTATCACGCGTCAACAGATACAATTACAGACCTTTTTCATACACTACTATATACATCTGACCCGTTAATATCTTTGATTTCATTTAAAAACCGAAGAATTTTTTTAAAAAATACTTTCTTTAGTGAAGAAGTTAAAAGTTTGATTTTACCAGAAGACCTCGAAGATGACGATGATGCTTAACTTACGTATATATATATATATATTTATTAGTTATTTAGTATATATTTTATTTATTATATTCATTTAAGTTTTTAGATATTTTATTAATTGTTTAGTTATTTATTTATTATGCATATTTATGTTGTAACATATATTTACTATTATAAGTTAATTAGTATGATCGCCGATCCCGAGGAGAAGCAGCAGGAAGAGGAAGGAGGTGGCGAACATTTTTATTAGTAGTAAATGAATTACTAAGGTATGATCAATATTCACTGCTATATATCTTACTTGGTTAACAAAATAAATTTCATGTGGATACTATTAAATGAAAATCTAATTTTTTGGTCGACAATCCCGAGGACAAGCAACTAGAGAGAAAGACTGGCAAGAAGGATCAAGAACCTAATTTTTTAAACTAATTAATTATTGTAAATTTGTAATTAGATGATTGTGATTATTAGATGATTGCGAATATTTTCAGTTTATGAATTTAGGATAAGATGATTGTATTCCACTATTATTGATCACTGTAATAGATAATAAAATTGTTTATTAATGCTAGGCATTGTTGTTTATCAATAATAAATATTTGTTATTCAAGTCGTCTAGTTACGATGTAGAGCAAATAAAAAACACCATTTGCGTACTCCGTTTTTGGCGGAACCATTAATTTTATAGACACACCTGCCCGCCATATTTAATCCGCCATATCGTTTTTGGAAATTTTGAGTTCAGATTCGTAATCAGCGACCCAAAAAATAATAGAATACCAATTTTTAACTAAATCCGATGTGTTTTGAGCCCGTGGTAACGATTTGAAAAAGATTGAAAACTGCGCGAGGTGCGTGATCAGCTAAATTCACGCTCTGGACCACTGTGCGTTGGCACGATTTTTGTAAACTCCTTTTTGACGGACTCCTTTTTGAATTATAAATAATATTTTTAAACAAAAATTAATGAAAAACAATTGATTATTTATATTTATCAGAGTTAAGCGCCCTTCGTATGGTACTGTCAGAGCGGTGTCGATAACGCGTAGTTACAACGCTGTAACACCGCGGCGCGCGTAGAATAGCAGCATGACAACAAAACGCCGATTACGCGTTCTCGACGGATACTTTTTCGACCCGTCGTGATTGAAAACTGTTCCCAAAACTTTTGCGGGCAGTTTTTTCTTTAAAAATGTCTAAGGAATGCGATCTAGTATAGCAAGTTCGTGCTAGATAAATAACTTTTCATAAAAATGTAAAAATATAACGTAGCAAGTTCGCGCATCCGCACTTTCTTAAAATTTGACCGCCATTTGTAACTATTTGCAACAACCAATTTTAATAACTATATACACTAAAGTATTCGGAATGTTTTTTAATAAAATTAAAAGTTAATTTGTGAGAGAACGGTTCGTTTCTGACCCATGGTTCCTCTCAGACATTTTGCCTGCGTAATAAGACGAATACGATGAGCCAATAAAAAAAATTTGCTACCCTTTCCCGAATTTTGCGGAAAGTTTTTTTCGCAAATCTCCATCGATCCAGAGGTGTAGAACAACCCCTGAAAGCCATGACAAATATTTTTGAAACACCCTGTACAAGCATAAGATGAAACAACCGATATCTACAGCAAAATTTCAATTTCAACTAATTAGAGAAATAATGGGAAAGTACCATCAAAGTATAAGTCATCAACATCGAGCGGGGAATAATAATCCACTGAGATTAACAGAACGACATTTTCCGTCGGTTTATATATCGGTAGGAAAAAAACCAAGACGGTGTGTCGTTTGCCATGCGAACGACAAAAGTCGCAAAATTGCGTATAAATGTAAAGACTGTAATCTGGGATTGTGTGTCGACCCTTGCTTCAAAATTTATCACTGTGAATTAAATTATTGAAAATTTTAATTTGTTATGGTGAAGTATAATTTTTTATTTTTAAATATATTTTTATTGATAACTGTTGTAAAATCTCCAAATATGTTGTGAAAGATATACACCAGTTTACCTAAGCGCAACATGCACACTTTCCGGCGCAGTGCTCCGTTTAGTGGCGCTACTCCGGCGGCACAGTGGCCCGTTCAGCGGTGTCACTTCGACGGAGCACACTGCCGTAGCGACAGGGTTAATAACAGAAACATGGCTCACTCCATCAACTGTCCTCGCGATACCCGGTTACCCTGTAATCCGCAGGGACAGAACAACCCGGTCTGGGGGAGTGGCAATCATCATTAATAACAACCTTCAATTCACAGTGACGCGGACTCATACGGACCTCGAATTCCTGTTCATACAACTAATCCAACCAAAAATCTACGTTGGAGTCATCTATCTCTTTTTAGGCTTTCGCGGCCATAGTGATTACTACTAGAATTGGCTTCCGGGTTGGAGCCGCGTTCTGAAGACGAGAAAGTCCGACGTTTCGCCAGCATTGCAGCTAGCTTCATCAGGGAATCAAATAATCTCTGATACTGAGGAAAGTATCAGAGGGGGCCCTAACTTATACCTGTGTCCATCGTTGCGGATCGGTGCACCATCCAATAGTTTTTAATTGGGCAGCTGAAAAATCAAGCAAACAACCCGGAAGCCAATTCTAGTAGTAGTCATCTATCTCGTACCGGGGCAAATTCTCTCTCGTGGTGACTTTGATTCAATTACTCACTTCGGCACGCCCTTGCTGATCGGCGGCGACTGGAACGCCAAGCATCGATTCTGGCACAATTCAGTGGCCAACAAAGCAGGTACCGCGTTATACAAATATATGCTTCGCTCTAGGGGGACAGCAGCAGGGGGGTGGCGCTTGCCCAACCAGCTTACAAAATATATGCGGTAGCTCTGGCGGAGAGAATGAGAGAGGAGGTGGAGGAAAGAAAGATAATCCCGGAGAGTCAGGCAGGATTCAGAAAAGGGAGGGGCTGCATAGATAACATATACGTATTAAACTACTTGATGAACCACATTCTATCGTGGAACGTCGGCGAGGTCGGTTGTATTTACTAACGCTCCGATCGGTTCGCGTGTCTCTCTCAGTTATTCCCATATAGTAGTTATAGTTTCTTTGTGATAGTGTTGCCAATCTCCTTTTGACTAAGTTTCTCACTTCGTTCCAAAGTGAACCCACACAGCGGTCACTCTGCTGACTACAGCAGAGAACCAAATGAAGATCCAGTTCACAGTCCTCCTACAATGTCAAGTGTAAATCCACATAATCCAGAAGTCGGCAAAATGAACTATGCTCAAGCAACAAAGTTTACCAACTTCCCGAAAAAAGACCAGGCTATCATTATTGACGCCCTCGAAGGATCTGCCATAACTGACTACGTCAAGGAAGTGTCAAAGTTGACTAATCCTGCCAACATAAGGTTCTTATCAAGAATATCTAATAATAGAATATGCATATATTTGTCCACCAAAGAAATAGCAAACGAATTATGTGGGAAGACTATAAATTTAAGGAGTAACAGTCTTGTAATAAGACCATTAATCTCGAGAGCAAAAAGAATAATTTTGTCCAATGTTTGTCCAGTTATACCTTATGAGTTAATAGAAAACATATTTAAAAATCTCGACATCCGACTAGAGTCCAACATGTCATTCATCAAAGCTGGAATAAACGAACCAGGATACTCTCATATACTCAGCTTTCGTAGACAAGTTTATGTACACCCAGATGACTTCAATAAACTGCCTGAAACAATACAGATTGGATTTGAGGAAGTAAATTATTGGATATTTATCTCAAGCAATACCCCCACCTGTTTTCTTTGCAAAAAAGAAGGCCATCTTGCAAAACGTTGTCCACTAAATCAGACAAACACACTAGAAACCAGCGTACAACAAGTGAATACATCAGAATCATCAAAATCTAATAGTAATCCAAAGGTTAATGAATCGAGAACTGTAAACACAACAACCGACCGGAGACCCAACATTCGACTACAAGACTTATTACAAGACAATATAAAACCTCATAACAATAACGCTATGGGAAGATCCAAAAGACCTCTTCAATACCACAGAAACGCCCTTGGATGGTGCAATAGAAGAATCTTCTGACAATGAATCTGAAACGAGTGTTGAATCACTTTATTCGCCTCAAAATAATACTTCTAAATTAACAGACAATAACAACGATATCCGAAAATTAACCAAAAAACCAAGAACAACGACCCGACCTACTGTCAAAGAAAACTGAGACGAACTGCTTACTCCTGTCAAAATTAAAATGACAGAACATCCGCACAAATTTCCAATATCTTACTTTAGTTTCCGAAATTTGTTGGATCAAGCAGTTTCCAACCCACTAGCTGCCGAAATTGCTGCGAATTATTCGAACAACATATCGACACTGTCTAATATGATGCGGGAATTATACCCTCTTCTCATCCACCGTAACGTGAAAAACCAATTCTGTAGAATTATCAAGAGAATCGAAAAAAGGACAGAGGACGAACTAGGAATGGTTTCCCACTCAACTACATAAGAAGATGATTATGGATCACAAACTATTACAGTGGAATATTAACGGATTAATACCAAAAATAGAACATCTTCAACTACTCATCAATGATATAGACCCAGGAATATTGTGCCTACAAGAAACAAATTTTAAAAACAATTCCGTTAAACAACTAAAAAACTTCAGGGTAGTATATAAAAACCGTACAAACACAGTAAGGGCAAGTGGAGGTGTAGCAATTTATATAAAAAATACACTAGCATATAACTCCATCCAAATTCAATCAAAGGGTATAGCAGGATAAGGTGGTCAAAAGTGCCCTTCAACCGATTTCAATGGGGGTGGTCTCATTCGATAGATAATGCTCGGCGATCAATGTGTACCAAATTTTAACCCTTTATCTTGATCGGAAGGGTAGTTATGGGTAAAATTTAAAAAACAGGTTTTTGGCCCTTTTCCCCCATTTATTGAGGTGTAAAAAATCCGAAAAATTCTGGCATATTCTACACGGTACCGGACATGTTGGAGAATTTTTTCAGATTTTTCCGTCGAAGTACCTAAGCGTGAAGAATGGGCAAAGTAAAAAAAAAAACGGAAAAAAGATCATTAACACCTACGATTATTATCCCCAATTTTTTTCAGATTTTTAAACCACCTGCGTCATTATGAAAAAAATCGAAAACCGATTTTCGGGACGTATTTTAGTCTAAAACGCAAGAAGTAATTGTTATTTTTCCATTATTTTGATAGAGTATGTTCATTTTGTGGTTTTTAATGTTTTACCATTACAGATAATTTCATAACAATAAAAGGAATTGAGATAACTCACTTATCTGTAAACTGTGTGTTTTATTATGTACCATCATTTTGAACGTTCTTTCTACAGCAGCAGTGGCGACGCGTCTAGAGTGTCTGCTCTGGAACCGCTATGAACTTTTTGTCGCGGGTTCGCGTCCCGGAAGGTATATTTTTTTTTTTATTTTTTTTAAATCTGTAAATCCATAAAAATAATCAATAATCATTTTTAACAGCTATTGCGATAACCCTATATGCATAAAAAATGTATATCGTATAGAAAATAGTTTTGGAGCAAATCTTTTGTTTTGCCGGCTCTCTCTAGCAATATGTTATCCCATGGTTACGGATATTTTTAAACATTTAAATTACGGAAATGTTAACTTATTATGGTATATAAAAATGTATATTCGGCACTAAAGGAACGGAGTTTATACCTTGACAAATTCCTGCCGAGGTCATGTTGAATGAAAACAAAAGTTCCTTTCTTTTGGTAGATTATTATTTTTCGCCATGAGTACTAGTTTGTTATTTGTTCCGAAATCATATAGAATAAATAATACGTTTGAGGGCCATAACTGTACAATAGATTAATTCGTTAAAATTGCTTTATTGTTATATACGAATTTACTTCTTAAGCTTTTAGATATCTTACTGATGAGCATTTGTATCGCTTTCAGAATACCTTTAAGAAATAGAGGCATATAATTTAGTTTGCAGGACTTTATTATTTTATTGCGCCTGCTCCAATATCACACGAACCCTTTCTGTCCGTAAGCCTTTACCAATGACTTGCTGGCATTGAAGGTTTGGCGCAGGTACTAAGCTAATCCCCTATAGGTATTTATGTTATATTGGTCAATTCACTGTTAAATGGTTTCTGTCTCTACCTAGTCACATGGAACTGTACAGGGTGTAAAAAAATTAATGGTCATGGCTTTAAGGGGTTGTTCTACACCTCTGGATCGATGGAGATTTGCGAAAAAAAACGGCCGCAAAATTCGGGAAAGGGTAGCAAATTTTTTTTATTGGCTCATCGTATTCGTCTTGTTACGTAGGCAAAATGTCTGAGAGGAACCATGGGTCAGAAACGAACCGTTCTCTCACAAATTAACTTTTAATTGGGCCTTCTGATAAAAATTTCGCTATTAGTTAAAGCAGAGGCGACGTAAACGAAGTTAGAAAATGGGGCACTGTGTCACCGTACCAGAAGAGAAGTGCATGTGTTTATGCTCTTCTCCCCGGGTGGGCCCTTGAGCGAACCCAACACCGAACGCAGGTCAATGACATTTTTCTAGTCATTTTCTATCTTCGTTTATGTTGCCTCTGCTTCAACTATTGGAGCTAGCAAGGGTATTTCATGTGTTTCCTTTCGAAAGGTCGGTGACTCGAAGGCTGCCATATGGGCGAAATTTTGATCGGAAGGCCGAATTAAAAGTTAATTTGTGAGAGAACGGTTCGTTTCTGACCCATGGTTCCTCTCAGACATTTTACATACGTAACCAGACGAATACGATGCGCCAATAAAAAAAATTTGCTACCCTTTCCCGAATTTTGCGGCCGTTTTTTTTCGCAAATCTCCATCGATCCAGAGGTGTAGAACAACCCCTTAAAGCCATGACCATTAATTTTTTTACACCCTGTACATAATTAAAAAAGTACAAATATTCATAAATGGTAACATACCCAGCATTAAATCGGTTTGACACATTCGAGACAATAGCGGAGACCCAACCATAAACTGTCTTCCTTACGCTCATTTCAGAATTAACAAATTAAAAATGGCAATATAATACAAACCAATAGAAATTCATATTTTCCAAGTTTCGAGCATATCCCCTCCATGTCAACGATTCTTCTTTGAATATAAGGGAAAGAAACATGCAAGTAAAGTAATCATTACGTGCATATACTCTGTTAGTGCAAGTGTTGTGATCTTTGGTGCCGAATATACATTTTGATATACCATAATAAGTTAACATCTCCGTAATTTAAATGTTTAAAAATATCCGTAACCATGGGATAACATATTGCTAGAGAGAGCCGGCAAACCAACAGACATGCTCCAAAACTATTTTCTATACGATATACATTTTTTATGCATTTAGGGTTATCGCAATAGCTGTTAAAAATGATTATTGATTATTTTTATGCATTTACAGATTAAAAAAAAAATAAAAAAAAATATATACCTTCCGGGACGCGAACCCGCGACAAAAAGTTCATAGCGGTTCCAGAGCAGACACTCTAGACGCGTCGCCACTGCTACTGTTGAAAGAACGTTCAAAATTATGGTACACAATGAAACACACAGTTTACAGATAAGTGAGTTATCTCAATTCGTTTTATTGTTATGAAATTATCTGTAATGGTAAAACATTAAAAACCACAAAATGAACATACTCTATCAAAATAATGGAAAAATAATAATTACTTCTTGCGTTTTAGACCAAAATACGTCCCGAAAATCGGTTTTCGATTTTTTTCATAATGACGCAGGTGGTTTAAAAATCTGAAAAAAATTGGGGATAACAATCGTAGGTGTTAGATTGTTACTATATAAAACAAAAAGTTGTACCTCGAAGATTTCGATACGCAATGTTCTTTTTTCCGTTTCTTTTGACTTTGCCCATTTTTCACGCTTAGGTACTTCGACGGAAAAATCTGAAAAAATTCTCCAACATGTCCCGTACCGTGTAGAATATGCCAGAATTTTTTCGGATTTTTTACACCTCAATAAATGGGGGGAAAGGGCCAAAAACCTGTTTTTTTAGTTTTCCCCATAACTACCCTTCCGATCAAGATGAAGGGTTAAAATTTGGTACACAATGATCGCCGAGCATTATCTATCGAATGAGACCAACCCCATTGAAATCGGTTGAAGGGCACTTTTGACCACCTTATCCTGCTATACCCTTTAGAAGCGGTTGCAATACAAGTTTTTATGCCAAATAAAATATCTATATGTAATATCTATTTTCCTAATAGTACAGATTTCAGTTTACACGATATAGAACAACTGTTGGAACAGATACCCAAACCACTATTATTAGTTGGTGATTTCATCAGTCATTCCAGACTATGGGGCTCATATAAAAATGATACTAGAGGTCTAGTTATTGAAAAATTATTGGACAACCAAAGTTTAGTTTTATTAAATTCTACTTCGCCTACTCATTTTAATGTAGCTAATGGGCAGCTTAGTGCAATTGACTTAAGTGTATGCTCGAGGTCAATTGCATCTATGTATAAATGGCATGTATTATCCGAATTACACGACAGTGACCATTTTCCTATTATTATAACAAAACTAATTCGCCCAGACATAAATATAGTACCTCCTTGTAACGAACACAATTACCGTAAGTGGAAATTAAATGCGGCCGATTGGTCCCTATATCGTTCCTTAATTTCACAACAAATTCCCAAACTACAAAATCCACTAACATCTCCCCCCGATAAAGTTGATATAATAGTAAATAAATTAACAGATATAATTCTCGAAGCAGCAGACATGACCGTTCCCAAGACCAAAAGTGGTCCAAAAAAACCCAAGATCCCTTGGTGGAATGAAAAATGTTCAGAAGCGATTAAAAATCACAAAAAGGCCTTCTACCATTATCGTAAACACCCAACACAAGATAATCAAATTAATTACAAAAAATGCAGAGCTATAGCTAGAAAAACTATTAAAAACAGTAAAAGAGAATCATGGCATCAATTTGTTGAGTCAATTACGTATAATACCCCAGTTAGTTTAGTTTGGAATAAAATTAATCGGGTTCGTGGTCTACACAAAAGTTTTAACATCTACCAGCTTGTTGATGACACAAATAATATAATTGATAACCCTATAGAAATATCTAATAAACTTGCTGAGAAGTTCTCAAATAATTCTAGTAACCTGAACATTTCACCTGAGCGTCAGGAAGTCAGAAATTCTTTCAATTATCTTACGAAGGAAAGAATTTATGAGAACTTTGATGCTCCCTTCAATAAAAATATCTCACTACGGGAACTGAAAAACGAATTAAACAATTGCAAAAACACTAGACCGGGGCCAGATAATATACCCAACAAATTTCTGCTAGAACTACCAGAAATCGCACTTGAGTACTTAGTTAATCTATTCAACTATATTTGGAAAGCTAAAACCTTCCCAGAGAAATGGAATGAGGCTGTTGTAATTCCCATTTGCAAACCTGGTAAGGATAAAAAGTTGCCTGGTAACTACAGACCTATATCACTGACATGTACGCTTTGCAAACTCTTGGAAAAGATTATAAACAGACGATTGAGATGGCATCTAGAAAACAGTAATATACTAACTAATAAGCAGTTCGGATTAGATTCGAGACATTAATACAAGAGACCTTAAACAAACTTGAGAAGTGGGCAACCAATACTGGATTTAAAATATCACAATCGAAAACGGCTGCTATATGTTTTCATAAAAACCCAAGATATTATAATGAAGCTAAACTGTTTTTGAGAAACAACGTTCTCAAAGTTGAAAGTGTTATTAAGCTCCTAGGGATATACTTTGATAATAAACATTCATGGAATTTCCATATTCATTACTTAAAAAATGAATGTAAAAAAAGACTTGGGATTATTAAATGTCTTGCTTCTATAAACTGGGGATCCAATTACAAAATCCTGATAAATACGTATAAATTTCTAATCCGTTCCAAATTAGATTATGGTGCCACAGTTTATGGTTCAGCTCGAAAGAGATTGCTAAAATTATTAGATCCTGTTAATAACACTGCCCTAAGACTAGCTTTAGGAGCCTTCTCCACAAGTCCCACGATTAAAATCCTTCAAGAAACCGGGGAACCACAACTTGATGACAGAAGATACTCATTGTTTTTAAAAAGGGCAATTGCTATAGCATCAACTAAACTAAGCCCGACGTATAACATTATTTTCGACAACGGTCATGCAAATTATCTAGAGTCCCATCCTCAGTCATTAACATTGATATACCCACAAATTAAAGAAGCCTGCCAAATTACCAACGTATCCATACCTGACATGTTTCTAAGGAAAATTCATGCCATTCCACCATGGAAAGAAACAAAATAAATATAACTAAAAAAGATTCGAAGGACGATTTACGTAACCAAGAAACAGAAATATGTAAAACTAATAATAAACCACAACCCTCCATTATATACATCCAACTGAAGCTAAATGAAAATACTGCCCAATGTCAAATATATACGCCTGATACGACTATTACACTCGAACTAAACAAATTAGTACCAAATAATACTAGCGAAAATATTGCAATCAAAACCGCATTAAACTATATCAAAACCTGCACCAACACTAAATTTATTATCTACTACAATTTAGTAAATACGACCAAAATCTTGGTAGATGATAGAACTGATAATTCCTTAGTTCAGGAAATCCATGAATTATACCGTGATTTAGAAAAATCTAGCAAAACCATATTATTTCAATTATCCCCATATACGATCGTTAATAACAATGATAACCAAGTTACTAAACATATAATTATTAAAGAATATCGTATTTCCCATAACGACTCTCTGACATATATAAATACCACAATAAAAGAATATATAAAAAGGAAAGTCCATGGCGAATTAGTTAACTGTTATGGTACTAACACTTTATACAATAATGGGATCAATCTAATAAAATCGACAAAACGCAATGAACAAGTTATAATAAGTAGAATCCGTATAAGTCATACGAGGCTGACACACTCTTATCTAATGACAAATATTGAAAAACCTGTATGTAATGCATGTAAGACTCCCCTTACCGTGCTTCATGTTATTTCACATTGTATAAAATATTGTAAAGAAAGAAACGAGGCTGACCTACCTAACGATTTTAATAAGCTTATATCGAAGAAGGAGTTAATTCCAAAACTCATAAAATTTATGTATGCCACTGGATTACACAAACTAATCTAAATAGTGTATCACAATTTGTAATATGTAACCTTGTACGTTGCTAATGACCTTAGTTGTTGAAGCAACGCTAAACAAATAAATAAAAAAAAAACAACTTGATAAACAGGCAAGTGAGAAAAAAGAAGGAGAATGGTAATAATGTTCATAGACTTGAAGGCGGCGCACAGTGGAACGAAACGACAATCTAGCTGGAAAAAAATAATAACTCGAGAACCGTTCATTTTAGAGAAAAATGTTTTATACAAAAGTTTCATAATATTGTGAAAAGAATGTCACTGCATCGTTAATTTTTTTTAAATATTTTTTAATTGTTATTTAAAGGTTAACATAATTTTTTATGCGAAGGTCTATAAATTTCTTTACGGACTTTTATTCTACGAAAGAAATAAAGAAACTTTTGTATAAGTCATTTTCTCATTGTACTTTATGTTAAAAAGATATTTAATGCAAAATATCCTACTGACGTCTTTCTCTTCCTACTGCAGAGGATGCGAAGTCAACTGATACTGTTTAAGTTGGTCTATTACTTATTCAAACGCATTCCTACCTTCAAACAGGTAAAACTAAAAAGGGCGCAAGTGGATCCTTGAAATTTTTCCACTAATTACTTCTACACAATCTAAAGAATATATAGACGGAGTTTCAAAGATATACATTTCCTTGTTTGTCAGTTATTCATTGTTTAATGGGACCGCGCGCCGCGGTGAAATTAGACTGCCGAATCGCATCCCTACCTTTAAGCAGGTAAAACTAAAAAGGGCGCAAGTGGATCCTTGAAATTTTTCCACTAATTACTTCTACACAATCTAAAGAATATATAGACGGAGTTTCAAAGATATACATTTCCTTGTTTATCAGTTATTCATTGTTTAATGGGACCGCGCGCCGCGGTGAAATTAGACTGCCGAATCGCATCCCTACCTTTAAGCAGGTAAAACTAAAAATGACGCAAGTGGATCCTTGAAATTTTTCCACTAATTACTTCTACACAATCTAAAGAATATATAGACGGAGTTTCAAAGATATACATTTAGTTATTTGTTAGTTATAGACATCTGGTCCTTTTGTGACCACGTGCTCCGCAGGGAGTCGGCAGCCGTACTATGTCATAAACTTTAGAAAGGAATAACAACAAAAGGCGGCAGAAAGCGCAGACATTTTTTCCAGGAGCTGCTTCTACAAGGTTTAAACTAAATACCCTCAAAATTTCGAGGTAATATTTTGATATACATTATAAGTTTTTCTCTGCTAAAGTTTGCTAATTTCTGCGAAAAACATGTGTCTAAAGAAAGTTCCATAAATTGTTTAAAAATTAATTTTTCGAAAAATCGTTTATGGGCATTCCAAGGTTAACTAACAGTGATAAACTGTACAAAAAATAAAAAGTCTCGCAAAATTCTTAATGCCCCTAACAGTATCTTCTTTTCAGAGAAGTATTTGTACGTTTTCGCGCTGTTGAAATTTGTTGTTTTTAAGCACTGTTTTTTACATTTAGATGATTGCAAAATCAATTAATATTGCTATCACTGGTCTCAGCAAACATTGTAGATTAAGATAAGATTATTAAAATTTCAATCCCAGACTTGATTTTTTTCCACCTAGATTACCCATTTCGTTCCACTGTGCGGCGTTCGACTCATTGTCAGTAGGCAGGGGAGAGTTGGTGAGGGCGATGAGGAAAAGGGGGGTGAGGGAGGATTTAATAGTAAGGTGCGAGGTATTGCTCAATGAAACCAAAAGTAAAGTGAGAGTAGGGGATGAAGAGGGGAAGGGCTTTTGAACAGAAAGGGGACGAAGACTGGGGTGTCCGCTGAGTCCGCTGCTATCCATGCTACTGCTGGCGGACGTAGACGAAGAACTAAAAAAAGGAGGGTGGGGCGGGGTAAAAATAGGAGGGAGAAAAATTTATACTCTGATATACGCCGACGACTTAGCGATGATAGCGGATGGGGAGGAGGAGATGAAGGGGATGATGCATAAAGTGGAAAAATACTTACAATTAGAAGGCAACAAATTGGTCCTGAACACGAAAAGTCGGAAATAATGAGGTGTAGGAAGGGAGGAGGAGGATGGAAAAGAGTGGAAGGGAGGGAAGATTGAGGAGGTGAAAGAACATAAGTACTTGGGTTACGTGGTGTCGAGCAATGGGGGGGGGGGGGGGGGGGCAGAAAGCACATGTGGAGGAAAGGGGCGGTGATAATGTAGAAGGTATGGGGAATAGGGAAAAGGAGGTTTGGAAAGGACGGGGGGAGGAGAATTTGGCTGTTTGATAAGTTGGTGTGGACGGTGGTCAGTTATGGGGTGGAAATATGGGGTTGGAAGGAGAGAGAAGGCATAGAAAGATTGCAGGAAAGATACCTAAGGTGGGTTTTGGGAGTAGATAGAACTACACCGGGGTATATGGTAAAAGAAGAATTACAGAGGGAGCTTCTAAGGGGGAAGGCAGGATTGAGGGCGTAAATAATCTGCCAATTTTACTACTTATTTAAACACTCCTTTATCCTCTCTCACTTCCCATCATCATGGAAGGAGGGTCATGTGATTCCTTTTCATAAACCGTCATACGAGCCCTCCAGTTTCCGACCTATCACGTTACTACCTATAGTCGGCAAGGTATTCGAACGAATCATCCTAGTTAATATCGAAAAATACACCGAGGAAAAGAAAATAATAATTAACCGACAATTTGATTTTAGAGCAAAGCACTGCACGATACAACTATTTAAGTTGCAAGGATAACCCAACACATAACTCACTGCTTCAACATAAAGCGTGATGCTATCATGGTCCTACTAGACCTTTCTAAAGCTTTTGATACAGTCTGGTAAAAAGCCTTACTATATAAGCTTTACACCATGGGTATCCCATACACCATCCTGCGATTTCTAAAGTCGTACCTGGAAAAGCGCACCTGTTACGTCTTCTATAACTCCCACAAATCTGTGGTCTACAAAATCACAACTGGTGTACCCCAAGACTCAGTCCTTGGGCCGATTTTATTCCTACTGTATGTCAACGACATACCACAAATGCTATCTTGCGAGGTTGCTCTATTTTCGGACAACACCGCTTTATACTCCTCGTCAACTCGAAAAAACCGTGCAAACTTAATCATCCGAATACAAAAGTACCTAAAGGTGATTTTGTCGTAGCTTGCCGACTGGAAACTCAAAGTTAACGCCTCCAAAACAGAGGCCATTTTCTTTACTAGGTCAAATACTAGGGCTTTCCTAAACAATCAGTATAATAATGATAACATTGGGCAACTACTGTAAAAAGGAAAAAGTTGTGCCCGAAAGATTTCTATGCGAAATCGATATTAAAAAATGTGTACAATGGCTTTCATAATCACCTATCGAATGACCTATCGTTGAATAAACTCGGCTCAAGGGCACTTTGGACCCCCTGCTAGCCCCTTTGGCATAAACTTTGTTTGGCAGTAGATGTTCAATCTAAATACGTTATAAATGGGTTCCCTTACTTACGAGGGAACATACCGAACCCGTACACGCCGATTTTGATGAAAATTATGTGGTAGATAGATCTCGAAGAAATATTTGACACGTGTTTTTTTATATCTGCTGTCGTCCACATTGAAGGGGTGATATTAGCCCTCAAAGTTTGGGGTTGAAAACAGTTTTTTTGAAATATCTCCGCAATTAAAGGGCGTAGGCAAACAATTTTTTTTTTTCAAATTGTGCGTCTCGAAATTACGAATCCATCGATATATATAATAATTGCAAACAATTATTTGTTTAAACAATATATTAAAATCTCGAAATTTTTGTTAACTTTTCGTTAGTTTTTCGTACTAAATGTTGTTCTTTTCTCGTGTAAATTTATATGTGTAAAGTATAGACAAAATTAGTGAATACGTGTTTTTGGAATTTTTTATTTTCTAAAATTTAACGATAATGATGTCACGTTTAATTTCCGCCCGCCTCGTATTGTAGTAACCCAAGGAAAGCATCTCTTCCTAATAAAATCTTTTTTACATTATGAGATTTTATATTACAAAATTTACGCAAAACAATATAGTTATAAACCCCGACATTAACAAAGAAATAAGTTTTCACAGCCGAGGAAAACGTCAATTATCTACGGAAGGCTACTAGTTCTTCCATGGGCCCTGTTAAAGGTAAGGCCATAAACACATGCGTTTTTCTTACTGGCTGTATGAGCTCTTGATCGACGTTCGAAGCCTCTATACCAGGCTGTTGAATTAGTTACACGCCGCGAGCCTTTTCTGAGTCGCTCCGCCTGCTTCTCCCTCCCAACTATTTTACCCAACCAGGAATGACTTGCCAGACTCGGCGTATTACACGAGTATAGTGGCGCTTTAGGGCGCCATTCGCCTCTGATCGCTCGCGCTGGAAAGACGCCGCGCACGCCGATTACGGGAAAAAAAATCGATGCGCGTGTCCCGTCGACTGACGTTATCTGTTAACGAACAGTTTCAGATCGCGTCACATCGCGTATAGGTTAAAGCAATAACATTACTAGTAAAAAAGTATGCTCAGATATGTCTTGAATTAAATGCGATTAACAGATTGTTAGCAGAAAAATATTGAAATTTTACTTTGTTGCATTCCTCGATACAAAACGAAAGAAGCGCGTTTTCGCTGCTTGACACTCAAACGGTTAAAATCTATTGCTAAGTTGACCGTGGCGGATACATTGTATTCTTTGACGCAAGAGCTAACGTTTTGCTGTCGCCGAATTTTTAAATTATTTGCGTTGGAAATTAATTTATACGTGCGCATGCTAGATCGTAACACAACTGTTTCTTTAGTATACATATGAATTAAAGAAACAAGAGGTAAAAAATTAAAGATTACTGGATATCATTTTAATAAACTGTCGTTATTATTGTTGTTTATATGGTTGTGTGTATAAATGTATGCACAGTAGAACCATTTATTTTAGAAGAAAATGTTATATGTATATATAAAAGTTTCATAATATTGTGGAGATAATATCGATGCAATACTAATTTTTTTATTTATTTATTTCTTCAACTTTACTTGAAGGAAAACTTCATTGTTTGTACAGAAATATATATCTACATTGAATGTAGACATATATTCACAAATAGAAATATATGTTTACATTGTTTAAATTAGATACCCTCAATGTTTCCATTGGTATTTTGAGATACAATGTAAGTTTTTCAATGTTATTCCTGTCACTATTCTCTGCCGAATTTGCCAAAATCACCGCCGGAAGTCCAAAAGCATTAAAATCTCTTAATCGCAATTAATTCAAGACATATCTGAACATACTTTTTTACTAGTAATACTTTTGTTTTAACCTAAACGCCATGTGACGCGATCTGAAACTGTTCGTTGACAGATAACGTCAGTCGACGGGATACGCGCATCGATTTTTTTTCCCGTAATCGGCGTGCGCGGCGTCTTTCCAGCGCGAGCGATCAGAGGCAAATGGCGGCCTAAAGCGCCACTATACTCGTGCAATACGCCGAGCCTGGCAGATAATTGGAAAGAGAAGCTTGGTTGGGTAAAACAGTTGGTAGGGAGAAGCAGGCGGAGCGACTCAGAAAAGGCTCGCGGCGTGTAACTAATTCAACAGCCTGCTCTATACCATACCAAGATGATTAGATTTTTGAAATAGTAAATTACACACTTCGGACAATGAAACTAATTCGTATGCTTCTTTTGTTATGTATCCGTCCGCGAAGGTTGTCCTACCGATAGGAACGGCACCCGCAAGGTTATAATTTTTACATTAATGCAAATATCCACATTCTGCAAATGTCCACTAATCCAAAGGTACAGAACAAAGCCTGGATACTCATGGCGAACAATATTCATATACCTTGTACGAAACGGCCAGAAGTTAAACGTTATATAATTATCGTTAAATGTTAGAAAATAAAAAATTCCAAAAACACGTATTCACTAATTTTGTCTAGATTTTACACATTTAAATTACACGAGAAAAGAACAACATTTTGTACGAAAAACTAACGAAAAGTTAACAAAAATTTCGAAATTTTACTATATTGTTTAAACAAATAATTTTTTGCAATTATTATATATATCGATGGATTCGTAGTTTCGAGACGCACAATTTGAAAAAAAATTGTTTGCCTACGCCCTTTAATTGCGGAGATATTTAAAAAAAACTGTTTTCAACCCCAAATTTTGAGGGCTAATATCACCCCTTCAATATGGACGACAGCAGATATAAAAAAACACGTGTCAAATATTTCTTCGAGATCTATCTACCACATAATTTTCATCAAAATCGGCGTGTACGGGTTCGGTATGTTCCCTCGTTAGATAAGGATGAAGAAACGCGAACTTCAACACCCTTTGGGCGAATTTGTAGTTTTAAAGTTAGCCGAACGACATCTTCAACGACGCAGAAATACAGGGTGCGGCAAAATAACCTCCTGATTTTCATTGCTGTATTGTGAAGGACTGGGGATACGCAGAGTGGTGGGGACAGTGGCAGTAGACGCTGGAGAGGGGGAAGTTACCGTGCCGATCTGTGTTATTTGCCAAAATGGCGTGGACAAATGCACAGCGAGCTTTTGCCGTCGAGGCGTTCATTCGCAGCAATGAATCAGTTGTCGCGGCGCAACGGGCTTTTCGAACTCAATTTCAAATCGCTCCGCGGAGGCCAGTTCCGGATCGCAAAACTATTTTGTTATGGGTAAAAAACTTTAGGGAGACTGGTTCTGTTGTTAAAAAGCGTGGAGGAAGACCTCGTAGTGCGCGAACACCTGCAAATATTGATGCTCTTCGACATTCGATTTTGCAGTCTCCGCAACGATCGCCTCGCAAACACGCAGCTGCTCTAGAGCTATCTGATCGCAGTGTTCGCCGGATTTTGCACACGGATCTCCACTTTCACCCTTACAAGATGGTTATCGCCCAAGAACTCAAACCACATGATTACCAACGTCGCGTACAAGCATGTGAAAACATCCTGGAAAGTGTAGCACCAGACGACATAATTATTTTCAGTGACGAGGCGCACTTTTATCTGTCTGGATGTGTAAATAAACAAAACTTTCGATATTGGAGTTTCCACAACCCCTGACAACTTCATGAAAAACCTTTACACAGTAAACGTGTAACAGTGTGGTGCGCAGTATCGCGTGTTGGCATTATTGGGCCATACTTTTTCGAAGAGAATAATGTTGTGGCAACTGTCACTTCTAACAGGTATGCGAATATGATTGAAACCTTTTTCGCGCCTGCTCTACAAGAAATGGGCCTAAGAGACGTTTCGTTTCAACATGATGGAGCAACAGCTCATACAGCTCGGGTGTCAATGTACGTATTGAAGCAAATGTTTCCTGGGAAATTGATTTTTCGATTAGGTGACATTTCATGGCCAGCTCGCTCACCGGACTTAACTCCCTGTGATTATTTTTTGTGGGGTTATTTGAAGGCTCAAGTGTTCAAACGTCGTCCCCGGAACCTGCTAGACTTAAAACAAGCAATACGTGAGGAAACCCAGCTCATCTCACCGATCATGCTGGAAAGAGTAATCAACAACTTCAGGGATCGCTTGCAACAGTGCATCACCAATCAGGGTCACCACTTGGCAGACATCCTCTTTAAAACTAAGTAGACATAAACTTCCCGAATCAACCAATAAACTAATGTAAATAAAGTTTTTATTTTTAAAAAATTGCTGTTTTCATTCTAATTTTAAAATAGGGAAGTTATTTTGCCGCACCCTGTATAACAACGTATAAATTTTTCACCAGTATTCCTCTAACTAAAAAATTCATTGCAAAAAGAACCAGTTTAGTTGGAACTATTCGAGCCAATAAGAGACAACTTCCAAAGCCAGCAAGAATCAAGAAAGGTAAAATGCAGTTGTATCCTTTAGAACATTATAAATCAGGAAAATGTATACTCACTATATATAAAAGTAAGCCAAATCTAAAGGTGCTGTTACTAAGTACTAACCATACGTGCATAAAATTAAAAGACAATAACAAACCTACACCAGAAACTATAACATATTACAATGAGACAAAGTTTGGAGTCGACGTAGTAGACCAAATGGCGCACAAATATGCTTCCAAATCAGCATCTTTTCGATGGCCTCTCCAGGTGTTCTTCAACATTAGAGATTTAGCGCCAATAAACGCATGGATCTTATACAAAGAGTATATTAGATTAAAATTATCCAAAAAGGATTTTCTACTTCAGTTGCCCAAAGAACTTGCAGAAAAACAAAAGAAAGAGTACAAAAACATAGATTATAATCAACCATCACCTAGTACTTCGCAAAAACGCAAGACTTGCCAAATTGGATTTTGCACAAGAAACAGGAGCAATAACACCTGTAAAAAATGTGAAAAGATTGTTTGCGGAAAGTGTACGACAAAATTGAGTATTTGTGTACAAGATCCGCGGAATGAATGTAGAATATTGAAGTTGTAACACCTCGCACGTAACGATGAACGGGTAGGTACCGACAAAGGAAGGGGTGCGAGCCGACCATACGCATCCCACCCCTACTATCGAAGGTGAACCAATTAGGAACGAAATTAGAACTCGCATAAAAAGGGCCTCGGTTAACCCAAAAGTTGAGTTAAGAGCGCGCTAGGGCTAACAAAGCTGGAACTGCTCTCTATGAGTGCATGACCAAATCAAATGTTATTGTTATTGCTCGTGACTCACCCACTTACATCAGGCCTCTGATTTTGCCATCAATTATCGACTTCTTCATTACAGACTTCCCTCACTCCTTTTCGTGCGTTGCTTTGTACTACTTTGGAACGGAGCACAGACCCGTGTCACTTCGTAAAACTACATCTATGGATCCTTCGTCCGGACCTTTATTTTATTTATACACTGACTGGGATAAGCACAGGGAGAGTACGCAGGGTTGAGACATTGTTCCCAAATCTGACATTGATCAGTGTATCGACTCTTTAAACAATTTTCTCCGAGTTCTATCCGGAAGAAAGCACTGGCATATGATGATACGTTGACTTCACTCATCAAGATCAGGAGAAAAATGCGTAAGCTCTATCAAATATCAAATGATAAATTCTTTACTTTCCAAGCAAAAGAATATAGTACACAGATTCGTTACAGAATCTCTATAGTCAGACAGCAGGCCTGTGCTAGGATATTACAGAGCGTTGATGAACTACATCTCACATTCTTGCAAACTTACAAATCCATAGTCAAAAATCGCTCAATTCTTACTCCTGTTTTGGAAGTTAACGGCAACAAGATCTATAATTCTCACGACAAATCTGATGCCTTAACTAACTCTGTTTTGACAATAATTTATTCACAATCACAATACACAAATTAATCAACACTTAAATGAAAAATAAAACTTAAATACAATGAAGGAAGAAAAAAGCTGGCGAGACAATCGCGAAGTGCGCAAATTAATGCCTAGATAGAAAAGATTCGCAAGTGACGAAAACCGTGATTAAGCGTTTAGCGTGTCGGATTAAAGCCAAAAGAGAAATGAGAGCGAGGACGAGGAAGCTATGACTTTTGTTGTTTTGGGATAAAGGAAGTAGGTGGGGATTAGGGAACGGTATGGAAGGTTCGAGAAGGAAAGAGATCGGTTAGGATGGGATATTTAAAATAAGGTAAATGAACAGGGACAAGATAAGGAGTGGGGACGACAGAGAACGAAGCATAATGAATAAGGACAGAAGGCAAGGAGCAATGTACTAGGAGTAAGCAGAGGAGCGCGATAGATATAGGGAGAGACTAGGATGGGAGAACAACAACGTCGGTAGAGGAACAGCTGTTAGGAAAGAAAGGCGAGGTTTAGTAAAGACAAAGGAATTTAAATAGATTCTGAAGAAGGAAACCAAACAAACTCATTTACTGAAGTTCATAGTGAAGCATCTCAAACCGTATCCAAGCACGATCATAATGTTAATACATTCTATGAAAATTTTGAATGGTCTTCGCACGAGAATAGTGTCTCGGCCAAGTTGTAGGAGAGATCCTTGTACAGGGTGTTTCAAAAATATTTGTCATGGCTTTCAGGGGTTGTTCTACACCTCTGGATCGATGGAGATTTGCGAAAACAACCTGCCGCAAAATTCGAGAAAGGGTAGCAAATTTTTTTTATTGGCTCATCGTATTCGTCTTGTTACGTAGGTAAAATGTCTGAGAGGAACCATGGGTCAGAAAGGAACCGTAATCTCGCAAATTAACTTTTAATTGGGCCTTCCGATTAAAATTTCGCCGATAGTTAAAGCAGAGGCGACGTAAACGAAGCTAGAAAATAGGGCACTGTGTCACCGAACCAGAAGAGAAGTGTAAGTGTTTATACTCTTCTTCCCGGGTGGGCCCTTGAGTGAACCCGACACCGAACGCAGGTCATTGATATTTTCTAGTCTTTTTCTCTCTCTTCAATTATGTTGCCTCTGTTTCAACTATTGGAGCTAGCAAGGGTATTTCATGTGTTTCCTTTCAAAAGGTCGGCAACTCGAAGGCTATCGTATGGGCGAAATTTTAATCGTAAGGCCCAATGAAAAGTTAATTTGTGAGAGAACGGTTCGTTTCTGACCCATGGTTCCTCTCAGACATTTTACCTACGTCACAAGATGAATACGATGAGCCAATAAAAAAAATTTGCTACCCTTTCCCGAATTTTGCGGCCGGTTTTTTTCGCAAATCTCCATCGATCCAGAGGTGTAGAACAACCCCTTAAAGCCATGATCATTAATTTGTTTACACCCTGTACATGCACTGCTTCACGGATGGCGGTCAGTGGAAGAATCGTGCACTGCTACCTATTACTGTCTCAAAATAAAACTATCAGACTACCAGTCTACTTAACCCCATTTGAATTTTCAACCCGACGAAATAAATAAATTATTTTGTAAAATTTACCAGAGTGCCTGTGGAATAACATTAACAGTATTCATTAAGGCACGATAGCCCAGCCCTAAATCATAAATGCACTTCCCCGAGCATAGCGCGCGCGACAAACAAATAACAATAACTCGAAGAATCGCAAAAAGTCGCAAGAAAACTCAACGAGGTCTTCATCCGGAAACTTCAAACTTGAATTTAAAAAAAATTACGGTGGCATTTTAGAGCGTTCACAACTATTTCATTAGCATCAGGAAAAAAATGTATAGGTTTTACATTCTGTACCATCACCGTTGTAAAATATGAAACAAAAAAATGAAACCAAGATATTTATAAATTGAAAGTATGGCAAATAGCTTCCAATACTGAGAAAGTGGATCGTACTTTAATTTCACATTGAAAACGTATTCTCAATTTCGACGTGGAAACGTTACATTATACAAGTTCCAACTTTGACATTTCATATCTCTAAGAGTATTGTTTAATAAAAATTGTTATTAATGGAAAACGATGCTCTGATGTGTTGCAAATCAAACGCAATTGCTAGATTTTAAAAATCGTGAAAAAAATTTTTGGGGTTTTGGCTAGGATTTCGGCGAAATCGATCACTGTGCGACGTCTCACATTTTTCTTGTGTCTTCTGAGCGAACGAAACTAACAATAAGTAAATGCCTCGCGGAAGTTTTTAAATTTTTCAGCCGAAAATAAAATTTATATTGCAGTTTTTTTTGCTTTTTCCAAGAAAAATGTCTGCCCTATCGCCTCCTGCTATTAGATTTTTCCCTGGATGTTTAATTTTTAGAGTAAATCGGAAACTATTCATAACTATTGCGGCATTTTGGATGTTGCTCCACTTTGAACATTGTTTAAACATATTTAAATCTTTACAACATTAAAATGATATACATCGTTGCAAAAGGTAGAGTTTACAGGCCATTTTACACCAAAATAGTTCAATAAGCCTTAAGATTAAATTACAGCAAATTTTTAAAGTTGAAAGTCTGTTATTTTACGTATAAATGTTAAATAACTATTGAAATATGTATTATTATTAACGCTAAGTATAACAATATGTTGTTTACTAGTAGAAAAGTCAGCAAAAGTAACGAAAACCGTAAGTTCTTTCAAAAAATAGTTTTGTCCAGCTAGAACGCTGAAATTACACACTGTGCGTCGCTTCTTTTCCCATCGTGCGCCGGGTTAGGTCAAGTAATAAAACAATTAGATCCTCACATGCATCGGAGTTCTTTCGGCATATTCTGACTTGGAAAACCTTTCTCCCCTCTCGGGTATTTTTCACGCGCTGCACGAATCCGTAGAAGCCAAAGAAAAGAGCAGGCATATAAGACGACAAATTTTCAATTGCAAGCATTTGGTATCTCAATGTAGCGATAGACAAAATCCTACCAAACTGTCTATTAATATTTAAAATGGTGACGGAAAATATTTAAACGTACGAAAAATGTGACGGGCATTTGACGAGGCAATGTGGGACTATACACGAGCGCGAGAAATTTACAAGAATACGACGAGGATAAACGGCAGGTCACTTCGAGGAAGAGAAATTCCAGATCGACGGGATTTCCAGCGTATGGATCACCGATTCAGCGATGGTGATATAGTTGCTGGAGGAATGATACAACTTGTGGGAGCAGGTCGACCATGCGTTCACTGGCTAAAAGAACAACGCATTATCGCACTCGCACGTGCTTTTCCGCTAAAGGGATTGCGAAGAATGGCACTCAGCCATTCCACAGTGCGAAGGATAATTTTTAGACAAGGTTTACGACCATTTAAAATACAGCTCGTCCACGCACTGCATCCACAGGACTACAGTGCGCGATTACAGTTTTGCAAGTGGATGTTACAGAAAGTGCAACGAAGCCCGCAATTTTTGGAACATGTGTTGTTCACGGACGAAAGTTGTTACTCAAGTTCCAATATTTTGAATCGCCAAAACGCCCGGATTTGGGCTACTGAAAATCCGAATGCAGTGGTGCAAACATTCCAGCACGGACGATTTAGTATCAACGTTTGGGCAGGAATCGTTGGGGACACGATAATTGGACCAATTTGTATGCCCGCAAGGATGACAAGTGCGACATACGTGCGATTTCTTCGATCGCAACTTCTGAGAATATTGCGCGAAGAGATACGACGTCAGGAACGGCGTTCATTACATTTCATGCACGACGGTGCACCGATTAATAACACAAACGCGGTGCGTGAGTTTTTAAATAGAATGTTTCGAATACGATGGATCGGACGAAGGCCAGCACCGAAAGTGTGGCTGCCACATTCGCCGGACTTGACACCGATGGACTTTTTTTTATGGGGAGCGGTGAAGGATATGGTGTATAATTCGGGACATCTATTCACCAGCGTGGAAATACTAACAGCAGCAATCGAAGCAGCATTCGACCATATGCGCGGTTTAAACATAGGGCAGCGATTGCACCTTAATTTGGAGTAGCGTTTGCGGGAGTGCGGGGAACGAAACGGAGGTCATATCCAAAGTATAAAACAGGCCCGATTAATACGGTATATTGGGGAGAGCAAAGGAATACTTTGGATTCCACGACGGCATGGAAGGCAAAGAAAGTAAGTATATTAAAAGTCCGAAACATTTACGTGGAACATGTTAATACAATATTGTACATTCTAATCAGTGCAAACTTAACAGCATCTAGGAATCCGTTTGACCTCTCCCACAAACAGCTGTGACAGGGCGGCCCGAATTGCTGCCGATCTCTTCTACTGCTCCCCGCTGCTCCGAAGTGCCCACCACTGATCTCCACTGCTCTCCAGTGGTGTCATGTCCGGCAAACGAAGGGACTCTACGTTTTTGGTGCTGGTCTTCGTCCGATCGATCGTGTCCCAAACATTCTACTAAAAAACTCTCATACTGCGTTTGTGTTATAAATCGGTGCACCCCCGGAAATTTATTCGTTCATTGCTGTTTTGATTTATGTTGGTGCGAACAACTCTAATACCGACCATACTTCTGACATGTGGCATTCCAATTCGTATCCACTGTATCGCGCGACAATGGGACTCAACAGATTCCACAACACCATGCGTTTTCTACGATTTGACGACAACAATGATCGCAGTCAACGCAAGAAAGAAGATAAGGCAGCTCCAATTCATGATTTTAGTATATATATATTAGTATAAGCCTACCGAAAATTTAACAATTGACGAACAACTTTATCCTTACCGAGGTCGTACAGGATTTACCCAATATTTGCCTTCAAAGCCGGCTAAGTGTGGTATCAAAATATGGTGGATTTGCGATACTGAAAACGCGTACCCTTTACACGGTATAATTTATACTGGTAAAACGAATGATACCCGCGAAAAAAATCAGGGAGAGAGAGTGGAAAAAGAATTAGCGTCTCCGTACCGAGGAAGTGGAGGAAATATCTGCATGGATAATTTTTTCACAACTTTACTCATTGCAAAGCACTTGCTATCGTGGAATCTTACCATTGTTGGCACAATAAAAAAAGAATAAACCGTATATACCAAGTATCATGGCAGCAAATAAATCGCGAGCGCAATACTCAACAGTTTTTGGCTTTCATGAAAAAGTAACGATGTGCTCTTACGTTCTTAAAAAAAATAAAGCAGTAATTCTAATATCGACAATGCATTCGGATATGGCCGTAGGTGACGATATAAAGAAAAACCCTAAAATGATCAACTATTATAATAAATATTATTCCGTAAAAAATATTATATCGAACGATATGGATCGCTAGGGATATCGATGATCGATACCATGTCGATACGGCGGCAACAATGCAGTCCGGCAACCGTGCGTCGAGCGCGATCGCCTTTTGTTTTCCAGGTTTCTCGAGAACGTGGCCTCTCGATGCACGCAGTTAGATAGATCTCAGACTCGACAGAGTAAAGTCACAAATTTAATAAATTACACATTTTAACATTTTACAAGTAATAAGGGAATTGTGCATTCTTCACCTCACCTTTCCCAAGAATATAACCGCACTATATTCTACAAATATAAAACTGGCGTCGACACTATGGACCAAATGCTGAGAAGATATACAAGTCAAGCGGCGCTGTTCAAGATGGCCAATGGCAATGTTCTGCAACATATTGGACATCTCTTCACTCGCGACATACATAATTTCTTATGAAACTAATAAAACGATTAAGAAAAAAACAGCGGAACGAAGTCTTTTTATGCGCAAACTAAGTGACGAACTTGCCAAGCCAATGATTGAAGAACGCATGACGAATCCTCAAATGATGCGCAATTATACAACAAAAATTGCTGTTGAAAGTATCATAGGTCGTGAAGTAACAACAGTAACAGAAGATCCAGGTCCATCGGTTGACAGGGAAAAAACGGGAAGAAAGAAAGTCACGGGATCCTGTCACATTTGTTATAAATTAACCATAAAAAGACGAAGGAAAACGCGCAAGAGCTGCGACGAATGTCAACGGCCGCGGCCGGTGTGATAAACATACAAAAAATATTATAAAATGTATCGAATGCAATTAATAATATTGTTTATAAAGAAGTGAGTGTTTTATTTATCTGTTTTTATAATAAAATTTACTCCCATGCCCCAACCAGAATTATTTTTAATGTATTTTACGTAAAAACTGTTGTGGGTACCCGGGTACCCAGGTGCGAATGCAGCGATGGCTCAAGTTCAAACGAATGAAAACAAAAAAAAAATTGAAATACATGATTTGCGTGCTTTTGAGCTAAATAACGAGCATCCGAGAGCTCCAGATCAAATTATCATTTTTTTTTTCATTTTTTTTTATGCAAATATAGCACGGTGGGCACCTGGGTATGAACACAAGGGTTAAATACTCTACGAGAAAAATATTAATGTTTGTATTGTAAATACAATGAATAAAGGTGCAAAAAAATACCATACGAAGTATTTCGAAATGACAAAATATATAACTCTGTCTGTATCGAGGTGGTGAAAATGACTCGGGTTCGGACGAAATCTTCCGATGTAACTTTTCGGAGGCTAGGGAGACGTCAATGACCTGCGTTCGGTGTCAGGTACGCTCAAGGTCCCATCCGTGGAGAAGAGCATAAACATTTACACTTCTCTTCTGGTTCGGTGATACAGTGCCCCATTTTCTAATTATGTCTACGTCGCCTCTGCTTCAACTATTGGCGAATTTTCTAATCGAGGAGGCCAAATTAAAAGTTAATTTGCGAGAGAACGGTTCGTTTTTGACCCATGGTTCCTCTAAGACATTTTACCTACGTAACAAGTCGGATAAGATGTGCTAATAAAAAAAATTTGCTACCCTTTCCCGAATTTTGCGGCAGGTTTTTTCGCAAATCTCCATCGGTCCAGAGGTGTAGAACAACCCCTAAAAGCCATGACAAATATTTTTGAAACACCCTGTACATAGTTTAAAAATGAATTTTGTTAATACATAATTGTGATAAATAGGATTATGTCATACTGAAATGACAGCCATTCATCAAGTACTGGAAACAATTCATCAACTGCATATACAGAGCCAACAACAAATGCATAACCTAAACCGAAAAATCGAAATGATAAATCTTTTATTGGATCGAACGCCGAATGCATCAGAAGAAAGCACAAATAACCATCCATCCAGTTTGCGACTTCCTATAACATCACAGGAAGAATTGCAGCATTTTGAACAAACTTTGAACAAAGATTCGTCAGCTCGATCGCAATATGTGAGTAAATATTCAAAATTTTTTTTGTCAATTGATTCTAATTTCATTCAACTAACCTATAGTTATTTAACGTTTCTGGCGAACTTCTGTCACAAAATTGCTTATTCCAATCCTAAATAAAGTTTATTATAATTTATTCTTGTATAGCGTACATTAATTAAGAAGGTTGGTGGTGCTGATTTCTACAAATACACTAAAAATGCTTTGTCAGCCCCTTTCAACGTTTATATGGCGTATGAGGTTACTTGGAGTGGCCATAACAAAAGTGTTGCAGTGGGCAACATGAAATTCATGGATTTGATTATTGGTATCTTTGCACTCCTTTTTTTCTTCATTTTTCTTTAAAAAAGCAGAGTAAAGACTTTAATGTTTATATCTATAATATTCATGATTATTTTCCATTTTTAATTTGGCCACTATTATTGTTGGAATTGTAATTCGAATATGTCCACGGAGAGGTCACCCCGCGCGTTAGGGATCCGCGGGATGGAGGCTCTAGTCTCGTTCGACCTATCGACGAATACGCATCACTTCACTTTGACTCACAGGTTATGGGCCCAGATATCGCGAAGGGAACCTAAAGAAGTGCGTGTGAACAGTAAAGGTTAGAAAAACCGACGCTCAAGAATCAAGATGAACGTGAGCGGGCTGAAAGTAGAAGCGTTGAATCGCGAGAACTACGACACGTGGAAGATCAAGGTGAAGGCGTTCCTGAAGATACAAGGACTGTGGAAATACGTTAGCGGCGAACGTGCAGTACCAGAACGGAACGAGACGAACGCCGAAGCCATAGAGAAATGGATCGAAGAGGACGACAGACCAATATCGATGTTGATCATGATGGTGGATTCATCGGAAATCAGTTCCATTCGTGACTGTAAAACATCGAACGAAGCATGGACGAAACTCGAGTCGATCTACCAATCGAAAGGTCCAGCAAGAATGGCGGCACTGTACAAGCAGTTGATCCTACAAAGAATGCATGAGAATGACGACATTCATGAACATGTGAAGCGGTTTTTTACCACGGTCGATAAGTTATGCGACATGGGAGAAGAGATCAAACCGAATTTGCTGTCGATATTATTGCTGTGCAGCCTACCGGACAGTTTCGAAAACTTTAGGTGCGCGATTGAAGCGCGTGATACATTACCGTCGCCTGAAGAATTAAAGGTTAAGGTTGTGACGGAGTACCAAGCTCGGCAAGAGAAGTCGGCATCCAATGTTGGCAACGCCATGATCGCGAGAAGATCCACCTATGAAGGTTATAAACGTAACACACGAAGTGACGCAAAACCTGACAATACACAGTCAAACGTGTCGAATTTTAAATATAAATGTCACAAATGCAAAAGAAAAGGCCACAAGTTCGCGGATTGTCCGTTGAGAAAAGAACCGTCGCAACAAACCGCCAAAAAGGCGAGTGCATCAGACTTTTTCGCGTCAACGTGTCTAGAAAGTTCGAATGTGGCGTTCAAAGTGACAAATAGCTCTCAAAGTGTCAGATGGTGTCTCGATAGTGGTTGTACTACCCACTTGTGCCGAGATGCGAACGTGTTCGAGGACTATAATGCATCGACACAGGGAACTCTGAACCTGGCGAACGGTACCTCGACAAAAATCCAAGGTGGAGGTAAAGTGAAGGTTACCGTGAATATAAACGGCGGAGAAAATCTTGTAAACTTTACGGAAACTCTACATGTTCCGGATTTGAGGACAAATTTAGCGTCTGTAGGACGAATCACAGACAAAGGTTACCGAGTTGTGTTCGAAAAGGACAGAGCATGCGTTGTGGACGGTTCCGTATCGGTTCACGGAGAAATAAAAATGATTGCCGACCGAATCCACGAGTTGTACTATGTTCGTGAAAAGACATCTGGCGAGTGCAATGCTGTTTCCGGGACGGACACCTCCAAATTGGTGATGTGGCACGAGAGATTCGGCCATCTCAACGAACAAGACCTCAAACGCATGGCAGCGATGGAAGCTGTCAAAGGTATCGATTTTGAAGGGAAAGAGACTTTACCAGTATGCGAAACCTGTATTCGCGGGAAATTGGTAAGAACTCCGTTTCCGAGGTCTATGAGGAGCACCACGGATCTGCTCCACATCGTGCACTCGGATATATGCGGTCCGATGAGGACACGATCGAATGGGGGGGGCAAGATATTTCGCAGTGTTTATAGACGATTGTTCCAGGTGGTGCGTAATACGTTTCCTCAAACAGAAGAGCGACGTGTTCCAGGCCTTCCAGGAGTACAAAGACTATGCAGAAACTCAGACTGGAAGGAGGATAAAATGTCTACAATCTGACAATGGCAAGGAGTACTGTAATTCCAGATTTGACGATTTCCTGAAGCGGTCCGGCATCACGCGTCGTCTGACCGTAACCTATACTCCCCAACAAAACGGAGTCGCTGAGAGGAGGAATAGGACTTTGGTCGAAATGGGCCGATGTCTCCTCCTACAATCAGGTTTGCCTGCATCCTTTTGGGCGGAGGCCCTGAATACAGCGAATTATGTGCGAAATCGCTGTCCCACACGAAGTCTGGACGGGCGTACACCGTACGAGAAATGGTTCGGAGTAGTCCCGCACGTCAGGCATTTCAGAGCTTTCGGAAGAAGAGTGCTCTCGCTCGATAGAAGGCCGAATAAGGGGAAGTTTGAGTCTCGATCTGTGGAAGGGTTTTTCGTTGGATATTCGGAGGAATCCAAAGCCTACCGGGTGTGGATACCAGCCACGAGAAATATCGAAATCACGCGAGACGTGAAGTTTCTCCCGGGATTCGCAAATTCGGAAAACCGTGATGATTTCGTCGACAATTAGGCGGAAAACGGGCGGTACAAGATCTTGGAACCGAACGGTGAAGTAGCCGGTACGTATGAAGCGCCTATTGAGGATGACTCATTAGAAGTACTTGTAGATGCTGCCTCATCTGATCCATCGGGTGATTTGCACGAAAATCAAGGAACCGAGAGCCAGGATGTTAACTTGGAATTTCCGGAGCGGGAACACCTAAGAAGAGGTCGGGGATGGCCAAGGATCTTACGCACAGGAAGCAGGGGAAGACCTAGGAAGGTCTATCACTACGTGAACGACGCCGATGATCAGGATGATCCTGACAGCGACGTACCCGTACAGGATGCACGCGCGGGAGAGGTCTCATTGAAAGAAGCGATCGGGGGAATCGACGCGCAGCAGTGGAAGGACGCGATGGTCGAAGAAGTAAAGTCTCTGATACGCAATGACACATGGGAACTCGTCTCTCGACCCGGGAACCGCGAGATAATCGGAAGTCGCACGGTTTTAAGAAATAAGTACAACCCCGATGGAACGCTGGAGCGGAGAAAGGCACGAGTAGTTGCAAAGGGTTTTACGCAACGCCCTGGTCTGGATTTCCACGATACCTTTGCTCCAGTGGCGCGCCTAAGTACGGTACGCATCTTGATGGCTCTAGCTGTTAAACTGGACATGGAGGTCACCCAGCTTGACATTACTACCGCGTATTTGAACGGAGTCGTAGAGGAGGAGATATATATGGAAACTCCTGAACCGCTGGGGGTCGTGCTAGAGGAGATCGTTCGTCGCGAAATGAGTAGCGCTATAGGTCGGAAAGCTCAAACAATGCTGGAGGAATTGAAGCAAGGTAACAAGGTTTGCCGCCTTCGAAAAGCGTTGTACGGGCTGCGTCAGGCCGGTCGCCAGTGGCATGAAAGACTCGACCAAAAGCTGAAGGAGTTGGGCCTGAAACCGACATCCGCCGATCCGTGCATGTATTCCCTGAAGCGAGGGGAAGATCTTCTTCTGGTGGTCGTCTACGTTGACGACATTCTTGTCGCATCGCGCGATCGAAAGCTTTCGTTTTGGTTCAAGGGGAGGCTGTCAAAAGAATTTGAAGTGAAGGATCTAGGCGACGTAAGGTATTGCCTCCGAATCGAATTTGCGAAGGAAAAAGGGAAAATTAGTATTTCGCAACGAGGGTATCTTGAAACTGTCCTAGACAGATTCGGAATGACGCATTGCAAGCCGGTTACAACCCCGAGTGATCCAGGAACGAAGCTCCAGGTAAATGAAGGAGATCATTATGCGGAGGAGCAGGGCAAGGTACCTCACAGGGAGTTACTCGGATCCCTGATGTACATGGCAGTCGCCACTCGCCCGGACATTGCTCACATCGTCAGCTCGCTGAGCCAATTCAACGAGAATCCCAGCAAGGCGCATTGGACCGCCGCGAAGAGGGTATTGCGTTATCTGAAGGGGACATCGGAACTAGGAATCGTCTATGAGAAGCGCAACGATCGACCAACGGGGCACGTGGATGCCGATTGGGGTAATTATGTAGTTGACAGACGTTCCTATACTGGCTACGTATTCATGATGTCCGGCGGAGCCGTGAGTTGGGAGTCGAGAAAGCAACGAACCGTTGCTCTCTCATCCACCGAAGCGGAGTATATGGCGTTGGCGGATGCTGCGAAGGAGGCAATCTGTCTACGAAGACTGTTCTTGGATCTGAACCTGACAGATTTAGCCGATATTGTTGTATATTGTGACAACATGGGAGCCTTACAGTTAGCGGAGAACCCTGTGTTTCACGGGAGATCAAAACATATAGACGTGAGGCACCATTTTGTCCGAAATCTTGTGAAGACCAAGGAATTGCGAACAGGACACGTTCCTACCGAGGAAATGGTCGCAGATGTGCTCACTAAGGGCCTACAAAGCCTCAAGCATAATCGCTGTGTGAAGCTGCTGGGTCTTCGAAAGAAATGTTGAGAGTTGCGATCCGGTACATATTCTCTTGAGGGGAAGTGTTGGAATTGTAATTCGAATATGTCCACGGAGAGGTCACCCCGCGCGTTAGGGATCCGCGGGATGGAGGCTCTAGTCTCGTTCGACCTATCGACGAATACGCATCACTTCACTTTGACTCACAATTATTGAACAAACTTCAGCATAATTAATATTCCAAAATTTGTATTTGAGAAGAATGGAATTGTAATTTAATTTAATTCAATGATTGTGTATAGAAGTAATTAATAATAGAAATTTATAGTAAGTTCAAAGATTTGAAGAATATCTATCCTTCTAAATTCTAAACTATTCCCGGATTTCAATATTCAAATATTTGTTATCTTTTACGAACTCATGTTAATAAAGATTGAAAAAAAAGGATCAGATTATTGTTATGATAGTTAAAGTTTGTAATCTGCTTTTAAGTACATGGCAAATCGAAACGATTGTAAAATTAATTTATAAAAGTTATTATTAGAACCTATTTATTTCAATCCAGTGACATTTGTTATAGTATATACGTACTTAATATTATTGCATCTTTCAGAGTTACGTTCGATTTAGACATATCTTTGAACTCTCCATAATTACAAGAATAGTTCTAAATGCAGCCATTTTGGATAACTTTGGGTCACGTCATTTTTCAAACTAAAATCGTACTTTTTCAATTTCATTAAATAGATTATTTAAAAGTACAAAAATACAGTTTTTCTACATGAATTCAAGATTTATATAACGATAACTATGACTTCATGAGTCAAAGTTTCTCAATTTGATTGTATTCCTTTAAAGGATGTTTCAATTTATTCAATTTTTTAATTTCAGACACTATTACCAATAAATATGTTGATGCAACGACGGATAATGTAAGAAAGGTTGCAAAACAGTGGCTTCAACACGCGGGGGATCGGTTACCAAAGGGCACCATAAAAAAAAACAAAAAAGTAAAATAAATTGTTGTTTTTATGAAATAAATAATTTCTATTTTAAAGAAATGCTTGTTTTATTAGTTTCAGTTCTTTCGATTAGTATAGTAAAATAAAATTCAAGTGACAAAAACCACACAATTCTGTGTTGTTAAGTTATTTATTCATTCTAGCTTCGTTATAGTAGTCACTCGAATTTTATTTTACTATAAAAAAAACCTTTTTCTTTTAATTTTCCTTGATTTCCGAACATTTCCGAATAATATCTTTCGTAGATGTCGCATAGGTATCTGAAACCAGATATCTTATAGTGTTCCAAAAACGGCGTATAAGATATCTGTACGATATCTGATAGTCATCTTTTAGGCTATCTTTTAGAATATCTATTTCTGGAACGAGATATCTCTCAGAAATCTTTTAGAGAAAATTTTGCTGTGTAGGTATAATACCTCAAAACTCAAAGAGGTTATACAAAACGCAATACATTAAGGAGGAGCCACAATAAGCACACTAAACATTAAACGTAGGATTTAGGAATTGGACTTAAAAATAAACATAGAACACTGCATCCGTTCACAATTAAACATTAAACACTATCTTGTGCAGTAAGGTTACGAAGGTGTTTTTTCGTATTTTCTGTGTTGTGATATATAGAGCGTAGAAGACTAATTGTGAACAAAATAACCCGGGAAAAACGAATTACATCTGATCAGATATAACTATATCTAGGCTGAAAACATCACCGGATATAATCTGATCTAGTTATATCTGATCAGATCTGGCCAGATACAGTGCCCGAAATTACCATAAAGCCACCTCTATTTTGACGTATTTTTTAAAAAATATGATCAAATTCACTACTTTTTCTCATCAACAATTATATTTGGTTGATACTAATAATAGACCTACGAATATCTGTTCGGAAATGTATACATTTTGCGTGTGTTTACATTGTTGCTGGACGAAGCGAAGTGGAAATGCGAAATTTCTATAAAGCCACTCAGTTTGTGCTTCGATTCTGAGTGGATAAGTTCAGCTAAGCAAAATAAAAGAAGTGTAACTGCTATTGAAAGGTAAGTATTTGTGTAAAAATAGATCTGTAAATTTATTGACATCGTAATATATTATATTTTAATTTCTTATTAGTAAAATGCCACGAGGACATTTGTTGACCAACGAAGAAATGGCATCCATTGATGCTTATAGGGATATGGGCTGTTCTAATCGCATAATTGCAAACAAAATTAAGCGATCACGTACCGTTGTAAATAATTACATTAATTTAGGAAAAGATTATGGCAAAAACCACGCTAAAGGGGGAAATCAAAAGCTGACCAGGAAACAGCGTTCATTGTTAATGAGATCTGCATCGAAGGAATTAAGAAGTGCATCACAACTTTGCGCTGAATTAGATCTACCAGTAACTACGAGACGCATACAACAAATTTTAAAAAGTTCTAAACGATTTCAATGGACAAAAATGGTGCAGAAACCAGCACTCAAAGCACAACACAAACAAGCTCGCGTTGATTTTGCAAAAACACATATGTCTTGGTCCAAAGAATGGGAATCTGTTATTTTTAGTGATGAAAAGAAATTCAATTTAGACGGACCAGATGGTTTTAAATATTATTGGCACGATTTAAAGAAAGAAAAAGACATAACAATGAGTCGTAATTTTGGTGGTGGTACATTAATGATCTGGGCTGCATTTAGAGCAGATGCCAAGACACCGATCTGTCGCATTACCCCGAAAATGAAGTCTGAAAAATATACAGAATTATTAGACACAATTTTAATACCATTTACTGAAGATATTGGGCACGATAACTTCATTTATCAACACGATAACGCTGCCATCCATGCATCAAATTACACGAAGCAGTGGTTATATCAAAAAAGAATCAGGGTTTTGACATGGCCAGCTTGTTCCCCAGATTTAAACCCAATAGAAAATCTTTGGGGGATACTGGCAAGGAAAGTTTACGGCAATTGTAAGCAATACAGTAATGTTAATGAATTATGGAAAGCGGTAAACGAAGCATGGGCATTTATTCAAGAAAACACACTGCGAAGTTTGATTTCGTCAATGCCTCATCGTATTTTCGAAGTTATTCGAAGAAATGGCAGTTCTACTAATTACTAGTGAAGAAATGAACACTAATTAATTGTTAATTTTGAACCTACTTACCCAAAAAATGTATGGCTTTATAGAAATTTCGCAGTATATTTTATATAAAATTCTATAATTACGTTTCTTTTTAATATAAATATTATTTCTATTATTTCAATCGATATATGTGTGTCTTTAATATGCCTGAAATGAAGTGGTACTAAAATTTTTCATAAGTACAGAATAATTATAAGATATTACCAAAAAATGTGGTGGCTTTATGGAAATTTCGGGCACTGTATAACTAGATCTGAACACATCTAAAGTGTCATATCAAACCAGATATAAATAGATCTGACTAGATATAATCAGATCTGAGCATATATAATTATATCTGTTCAGATCTAATTCGTTTTTCCCGGGATGTTTCCTTCATCTTATGATTTTTATAATCCCGATGCTTTTTATCCCATAAATAGAGAAGACCTTCTACTAAACATAAATGCGTCACATAAAACATTAAGGTTTCTTCTATGTTTAATCGTAATGTTCTATTCCTTTATTGTGAACAGAACCATGGGCGTTCCATAAGAAGAAACTAAAGTTCAATTCCTATTCCTAAAGTCTTATGGTTAATGTTCTATTGTGGATCCTTCTTTATATTCACAAAGTGGTGTTTACGAATGTGTCGCGGCGCAAATTCACCGCGAGTGTCTGCTTGCTCGCTGTCCAGGTACGGCCATAAACCGTGCCTCGGCTTGCCGCGGTGCGGTTCCTGGAAGTCCAGGCAGCGTACATGCAGCACTCGTTTTCACGTTGCAAGCAAATTTTCCAACCCCTCTCCAAGGGCAAGTCACCCCTCCTTCCCAACTTTTGGGGAATAAAAAGGCCGAGTCCGAAGGCTCGGTCTCGCTCTCGCACCAAATTGATCATCAACAACGTTACGCTGCCGGTTGATCCACACGTATCACCGGCCATTCGACATAGTTTTCTACACAGTTTCAAATACCATTTTTGTAAATTCCGCGAGTCGCGCAAGACTCGCTTGTACATTGTTGACAGAAATAGATTAGAGTTCCCACAACTCCTCCAATTAACTATCTCGCCGATTCCTTACGCGAGTGGTGTCGCCTGAGCTTACAACTCAGAATCGCGCGACGCAACATTGGTCCTTCGAGCCGGATTGGCATCCTATTGGAGCTACAATCCATCATCTGGAGTTACCTGGGAACCGGCATCTTCCTACCAGCAGGATTCAGGGAGACCGGAATTAAATCTACAAGGATCAACAACCACATCATGAGAGGAGCCTGACCAGCATCAGCTGGAGCATCAACAACTCGAGGATCTACAACTCGAGAGTCAGCAACAATCCAGCATCAGTTGGAGTAACAACAGATCGAGCCACAGCAACCCGATCAGCGACATCGAGAGCAGCATCAGCTGACGTATCATCAGACAACAGTCACGTGAATCATACTATCGTTTCCCTTCACGCAATTTCCATATCCATCAAAATGGCCAGCGACCTTAAAACACTCGAAAAACAGCGCGCAGTGATCAAAGGTAAACTTACTCGATTAGTGGGATCAATCGAAACTCTAACCGTGTCATCGGAGTTAAAAGGCCGGTTGAAGGTCTTGAAACAGTTAAATGAGCAATTCGACGCGGTGCAGATACAAATAGAGATCGCGGACGAACATACCGACTACACGGCGACGCGAGTAGAATTTGAAAATAAATATTACGACTGCATGGACAAAATTAACAAAAAACTGTTACCTCAACCATCAACGGCAGCAGTGGGCAGAACGTCACCGCGTAACGAGGCTACAAACGGCGGCGCGAATAGCTTACTTTCTCGCATAAAAATCAAGCCGTTTGGTAGGGAACACGACAGATGGGCGAGTTTTCACGATGCATTCAAGTCCTTAGTCCACGACGATGATACGATTCCCGCGAGCCATAAATTCCAAGTCTTAAAAACGCATCTTTACGGTCCCATTACGTCGGTGGTGTCCAGTCTCACTGCTACCGACGAAAATTACTTTGCCGCTTGGGAAATGTTAAAGAAAGAGTGCGATAAACCTCGACTCGCGATACAAGCGCATCTGAAGGCTTTACTTGATCAGCCAGAATTCACTCGGGAATGTCCGGTCGCGTTGAAACGGTTAGCCTTAAAGACGGAAACTCGATTAAGATCGTTAAAGGGGTTGAAGGTACCAGTCGAGCATTGGGACGACATTATCGTTTTCATTATTACGCGGAAAATAGACCACGGAACTCGTAGAGCTTGGAATCAAACATTTGAGAATTATGATCGGCCATCAGTGGACCGATTGCTAGAATTTCTCCATAAAAGGGCGCGAAGCGACAACGTCGAGTCGGAAAAACGAACAAACAAATTTACACCATCAGGTAGCAAGGGGTTCTCTAACGGTTCGAGTCCGGCAACGCGTAAAGCGCAAACGTTGTCTACTTTTTCGTCAAACTCCACGTGCGCGATTTGCCAGGGTAGTCACAACATCTGGTCGTGCGCGAAATTCCGGGAATTTTCTACCCGGAAACGGTATGAAGTCGTAAAGCAAGCAAACATCTGCGTTAATTGCCTTGGTGGGGACCACACTACCAACCAGTGCCAGGCGTCAGGCTGCAAAAAATGCAGAAAGCGTCACAATACGCTTCTACATTTTGAGGAACGAAATGCAGGTATATCGGTCATTACACCCGAAACAGGGGACACTGAGCCTGTTCAAACAGTCCTAGCTACCTTAGGAGAATCCGAAGTTTTGCTCGGGACGGCGCGAATAATTATATTCGACAAGGACAATAAAGCCCACGAGTGTCGGGCACTTTTAGATAGTTGCTCGCAAAATAATTTTATCACTAGGGCACTAGCGGACAAATTAAGCCTAACGAGGCAAAACATAAATTTAAAACTTTCGGGGAGAGGACAAACCTCGCAACAAAGCTCACAATTAGTCGAGTCACGCGTTAAATCAAGGCAAAACAAATTCGAAGGAAGAATAAAATTATTTATTTTAGAAAAATTAACGGGTGTAGTTCCGTCACGGCAAATAAGACGTAGGGACTTAGACATTCCCCGGAATCTCAGCTTAGCCGATCCAGAATTCGACCGACCAGGCCCCATAGACATTCTCTTGGGAAACGAGCTATTTTTCAAACTATTATCCGTGGGACAAGTAAAACTAAAAACAGGAACTATTCTACAAAAAACCCGGCTGGGTTGGATAGTGACGGGTAACGCGCCAGGTAATAAGCCTGGCAAGACAACCAGTCAATGCTATCTGGCCCAGACGGACTTAGAACAGCAGGTACGCATATTTTGGGAAGTTGAAGAAGTAGCGAACCCCAAGCACAGGTCAACTGAGGAAAAACAGGTCGAAACACACTACGTAGCAAACACGCGTCGCGATCCCTCGGGCAGGTATATAGTAAGGTTACCAATTCAAGAATCCGGTCCGAAACTCGGCGAGTCATTTCAACAAGCGGTTCGACGATTTATGGCCATCGAACGTCGTCTAAACGCGAACCAAAACCTACGCGAACAATACGCGAGCTTTCTTAAAGAATACGAGTCTTTAGGCCACATGCAGGAAATCGCGGATACACCCGATGAACGCAGCAACGGCTATTATATGCCCCATCACGCGGTTGTTAAAACCAGCAGCTTAACAACCAAACTCCGCGTAGTATTTGATGCCTCTGCGAAAAGTTCCACGGGAGTCTCGTTAAACAATATATTATTAACCGGTCCAACCATTCAGGATGATTTATTCACGATAATCTGTAGATTTAGAAGTCACAAGATAGTTATTACCGCGGATGTCGAGAAAATGTATCGACAGATTCGCGTACATTCGGAAGATACTAAATATCAAAAAATCGTATGGCGGGAGAGATCGAATCTGCCCATTCGAACGTTTAAACTGAACACGGTGACGTACGGAACTTCGTCGGCACCATTCTTAGCGATTCGAACACTACATCGGTTAGCTGACGATGAAGGTCATCGGTTTCCCTTAGCCGCGTCAGTTTTTAAAAACGACTTTTATGTAGACGACTTAATAACGGGTTGTCAGAACATCGAACAAGCTCGGAAATTAATAGACGAATTAGAATCATTAGCCGCATCGGGCGGATTAAGATTGCGACAATGGGTCTCCAATGAGCCTATAGTACTGGGTGGAGTACAGTTTTCACCGGACACCACAATAGAATTCGAACCGTCAGAAAACAAAAAAACGCTAGGTATAGCTTGGGACGCTAAGACTGACGACATAAAATATTCGACAAATTCATTCACCAAACAGAATACCGTCACAAAACGCTCCGTATTGTCGGAATTAGCCAGGCTTTTCGACCCGTTAGGTCTATTAGGTCCGGTTATTGTGGCGGGGAAAATATTCTTGCAGAAATTGTGGACGGTTAACGTAGATTGGGACGAATCACTGTCTCAGGAATTGAGCACCTACTGGGACAATTTCAAACGCGATTTACCGCATTTATCAAATATCCGGATACAGCGGCGAATTTTAATCGATGAACCGACAAACATTCAGTTCCACGGGTTTTCCGACGCTAGCCAGAAGGCGTACGGAGCGGTCGCGTATATTCGATCCATCTCAAAGACAGGCAAAATACAGGTGAAAATTATTGCAGCCAAATCTAGAGTAGCACCGGTCAAAACAGTTTCCTTGCCACGCCTAGAATTATGTGCAGCAGCATTACTTTCACGATTATATCAACGGGTGTCGACAGCATTAAATATTAAAGTCAATAGTACATATTTCTGGACAGATTCGACCACAGTGCTGCAGTGGATTCAAATGTCACCACATTTATTGAAAACTTTCGTCGCAAATCGTGTAGCGGAAATTCAGCAAGGTTCAGGAACCGCAATCTGGTCCCACGTTAGGACAAAGGAAAATCCTGCAGATTTCTTATCCAGGGGCCAAACGGCAATTGAATTCGGGAAAAATAGTATTTGGTTCAACGGTCCGAAATGGCTTAGCCTTAAGGAATCGTCCTGGCCAAGGCAATTAGTGTCAGTTAACCCAAATATACCTGAGCAACGGGTGGCAACCACGTTGATTACTAGAGTCGATGACGCACATTTGTTCGCACGTTTTTCCGACATAGACAAATTAAATCGTATCGTCGCGTACTGTCGACGATGGAAAATTAAAGGCAAAAGCAGTGAGCTATCTGTTGAGGAAATTCGAGACGCCCATCAGGCTATACTGCGTATTGTTCAAGCGGAAGCATTTCACGCCGAAATTCAAGCTCTGCGAGAGGGTCGCGAAATATCGAAGCAAAGCAAATTGACTAATCTTAATCCGTTTCTGGACGATCACGGACTTCTCCGAGTTGGTGGACGGCTAAAGAATGCGCCGTTACATTACGATGCAATGCATCCCATTGTACTTCCGCGTGCACACCATGTAACTGCGTTAATAATTAGAAAGGAACATGTAAGGTGTTGGCACGCGGGCACGCAAGGCACCTTAAGTTCTGTACGACAACGATATTGGCCGATTGATGGAAAAAACACAATCAAAAGAATCATACATAGTTGCGTAAATTGTTTTCGTCACAAACTGAAAACATTCCAACACATGATGGGAAATTTGCCGCAGAATCGAATCACGACAAGCAGACCGTTCTGTAACGTCGGACTCGATTATTGCGGCCCCATCTTTATTAAAGAAAGAAAAATCAGAAACGTAAATAAAATCAAGGCTTACGTTGCCGTTTTTATCTGCCTGGCAACCAAGGCCATTCATTTAGAGCTAGTGTCTGATCTGTCGGCAGACACGTGTCTTGCGTGTCTCAAAAGATTTTGCGGCAGGAGAGGCAAACCGAGAAACATTTATTCCGATAATGCAACAAACTTCGTAGGCTCGCGCAACGAAATGGCCGAAATACAGGCCATAATAACTAGCGTAGACTTTAACAAAACAGTCAGTCACCGTCTCGCTCAGGACAATCAGCAGTCAAGTCATTCAAAACTCATTTCCGCAAAACAGTCAGTAACGCACTTTTTACCTTCGAACAACTCAACACATGTATTATAGAAATCGAGGCCATTTTGAATTCCCGTCCTTTAGTACCAATTTCCAACGACCCAAACGATCTCATCGCCCTATCACCTAGCCATTTCCTAATCGGCGATAGTATGAGCAGCGTACCGGAACACGATCTGCGCAGCGAAAGGGTTAATAGATTGTCCCAGTGGCAACATATTCAGCAGGTCAAACAGCATTTTTGGAACCGCTGGCAACGTGACTACCTGCACGAGCTTCACATCCGTTGCAAATGGCACAAGGGTAACCTGCGAAATGTACCGACTGGGACGATGGTACTTCTGAAGGACAGCAATCTACCACCACTACAGTGGAAATTGGGCCGAATCACGGCCACTCAACCAGGGAGCGATGGTGTGATCCGTGTAGCCGAGGTCAAAACCAACTCAGGCGTCTACAAACGCGCCATCAGGAACTTGTGTCCCCTCCCCATAGAATAGTAAATTTTACAAGTAATTTTCTGTCTTAAGATCATATTAATGTACATAAGTTATAAGTAGGTCACGTAATCCATGTATATAGTTAGTCAGTAGTACAGCTTAGGTTAAGAAGTTATGTAAATATCTATAATAAGCAATTTTGAACACAGTGGTTCAAGGGCGGCGGTATGTCGCGGCGCAAATTGCGAGTGTCTGCTTGCTCGCTGTCCAGGTACGGCCATAAACCGTGCCTCGGCTTGCCGCGGTGCGGTTCCTGGAAGTCCAGGCAGCGTACATGCAGCACTCGTTTTCACGTTGCAAGCAAATTTTCCAACCCCTCTCCAAGGGCAAGTCACCCCTCCTTCCCAACTTTTGGGGAATAAAAAGGCCGAGTCCGAAGGCTCGGTCTCGCTCTCGCACCAAATTGATCATCAACAACGTTACGCTGCCGGTTGATCCACACGTATCACCGGCCATTCGACATAGTTTTCTACACAGTTTCAAATACTATTTTTGTAAATTCCGCGAGTCGCGCAAGACTCGCTTGTACATTGTTGACAGAAATAGATTAGAGTTCCCACAACTCCTCCAATTAACTATCTCGCCGATTCCTTACGCGAGTGGTGTCGCTTGAGCTTACAACTCAGAATCGCGCGACGCAACAGAATGGACATTACAAATATTGATGAGAGAGTTTTATTAGCATATTTTCAAATCCTATCTGAAAGTTTCAAAGCTACAACATTATGGACAACTTATACTAAATTAAAATCGATGCTTCAATTGAAAAAAATATCGATATCAGCAAATATGTACATAGAATTGAATGGAAAAACTATAAAAACTTTTAAAACTCAAATTTGTTCAAATCTGCCTCCCCATGGGGGGCACATTTGAATCGACATGGGGCAGTTTTGAAAAATGGGTTAAAAACAGAAAAAAGAGAGGATAGAGTAATAATTTGTCTTTATTATAATGATATTTATTGTTATTCAAGTATAAAATAAACTTATACGAAACTTCTAAAGTTAAATCTTGCATTACAGTAACAAAAACAAAAATTATAGTTTTTAATTGTGTCTGACTTCCACTTTGGTAACAAAAATAATCATGTTGCACAATCATTTTAAAGTAATCATCTTACGTAGGTCCTGTCCTACCTATCCCACATGAAAAAAAGAAAAATTGAAATTAAAAGTGTTGGGTGTGTAATATACAGTGACTCACGAAAATATTCGGACACTAAGGTATATTGAAATTCATCGCTGTGTACCTCGATTATTTATGAGGGAATCATCTTCGTTATTTTTTCTGGTAATGAGTTATTAACTAAGGTTAATAAAAACATATGATTTATTTGATAATTTATTATATATTGTATTATAACAAATGATTAATGAAATGGTAGCTTATTCTTAAGTCACAAAAATATTCGGACACTACCTAAAATGACATTTTCAAGTTGAGCTTTAATGCATATCACTAAAGTTTTAATATTTCGTGGCATAACCCTTTTGTTTTATGACATGTCTTAGTCGTTTTGGCATATTATATATAATTTTTTTTAAATATTCTGAAGTTATACGTGCCCATTCTTCTTGGAGTCTTAGTTTTAACTCTTCTTTTGAATGTATTGGGTATACACGAATTTTGCGACCCAATTCGTCCCATAAATTATCGATCGGGTTGAGGTCTGGAGACTGTGGGGGAGGATGGAGAACTTTGGGACATCTATATAACAAAAATTCCTGCACAATGAGCGCCTTGTGCTTGGAATCGTTATCCTGATAAAATTTAAACCTATCACGGATTCCCATATTTTCAGCACTCTGAAGTAAATTACTTTTTAAAAGATTCAAATAAACATTTTTGTCCATAATTGTGTCTATAAAAACTAAATTTCCAACGCCGGTGGTTGAAATGCAACCCCAAACCATTACGCTGCCTCCTCCGTGCTTCACCGTACCTCGTGTATGTCTGATATGGAACTGTGTATTTGGCTTACGCCAAACCATAGTTCTTCCATCAGAATTATAAATGTTAAATTTGCTTTCGTCAGCAAATATAACGTCAGTCCACCATGATTCGTCCTTAGAAACAAGCTCCTTAGCGAAGTTAATTCGTTTCCTCCTGTTGGCCTCGTTGATGAATGGCTTTCTCCTAGCGATTCGACCGTTGTACCCATGTTGTCTTAGTGTTCTTCGGATTGTTTCTGGATGAACTTCCTTGCCCCTTTCTTCTAACAGCTCTCTTGCTAATCTTGGAGCACTTAGAAGAGGGTTTTCTTTAATTTTTCGCACGAGTCTTCTTTTCTCCCTATTGTTTAAAGTAGCTGGCCGACCAGTTTGCGGAATGGATTCGATGCGGTTCTCGCTATTAAATCGTCGGATAATGTCCACGATAGTGCTCTTGCTAATACGAAGCATGGCACTAATTTCGGGATATGATTTTCCTTTCTCGCGGTGGAAAATTACGAGTTGCCTCTGATCGAACGACGTATTCTTCTTCTTGCGTCCCATTCTGATGAGTTTCTGAAGTATTACTAACGAATAATGCAGTGACATCGATCTCTACAACTATGTTTATCAACATGTAGCGGTCATTCCTCAGAACGCTAAGTTTCCAAAAGTAAATACTCGGGAAATACATTGCGTGTCCGAATATTTTTGTGACTTAAGAATAAGCTACCATTTCATTAATCATTTATTATATTACAATATATAATAAATTATCAAATAAATCATATGTTTTTATTAACCTTAGTTAATAACTCATTACCCGAAAAAATAACGAAGATGATTCCCTCACAAATAATCGAGATACACAGCGATGAATTTCGATATACCTTAGTGTCCGAATATTTTCGTGAATCACTGTAGGTATAAGATTCAACGTAGGCATAAGTCATAACGTAAACATAGAAGGACGCCGAAGTTCGAATGTTCGCGAACCTTCCGGCTCCGTACGCGAGCTCACACCGCATTCTGGGTGACGAACGAGTATTCCCGTACGGGACATCGCCGAGTACGTACGCATTATACCAGTTCTGCAAATATAGTGTTAAGGACAGCTGGAGTCTTTTTCTACTATCCCCCTAAATATCTAACAAAAAGAAAACCTTCCTGCAGTTCTGGACGTGCCAGGAGCATTATTAGGTGCTGGCAGTTTTGTTACTATATCCAAAATTGTAACAGACCATCTATCAACTTTTTCAGGAAAGTAAAGCACATCTCCTTTTCTCTTCAAGTAATTCACAGTAAAGGTATTTAAGTCCTTTTCTTCAATTCTATCTAATAACGTCCCGTTCAAATCAGCCCCGTTTGCTTTAATCAAATCTGTCCCATGGTCACTTGGAAGATAAAATATTACAAAAAAAAATAATGTGAAATAACTGGCAAGCAAAAACTACAAGGTGGATTGAAAACTAATAAGTACTGCACAATTTTGTGAAAGAATTAGTTGGAAACCTTTACTCACGTGATTGTAAATCCCTTACAAGATTTATTTTTATTTTTTACTTTGTCGGTACAAATACGACGACAGGTTATAACTCTTTTTGACAACAAAACACGCGCGCTTTGTGACTTGACGTTTGTCACAGCCTGTGTTGCCAATATTAAAATGGAGTTGCGGCATAGATTAACATAAACCTGCGTTCAGAAATCAACATGTTCAAATCTGCCTCTGTGCTAAGGTGCCTCTTTCTCCCCTACATCAGGAAATTACAAGTAGCCCCATCTAGTATATACTCGTATATAACATTTAGTATCCATGCAGTGAAGTCGGTCATTTTGACTCGTGTCGGCATTGAGCTTAATCTATTAAGGGTCGAGCAATAGAATTAGAAAAAAATATTTTTTCGCAAGTACATAACGACCTAAATTATGCAGAAATGTATTCAATTGGTTTAGATGAGAGTAATGGTGTAAATGGTTATGTACAATTAGCAGTTTTTGCTCGGTATAAGTCAGGAAATATAATGAAAGAAGAGTTAATAAATCTAATAACGTTGAAAGGGAAGTGTACCGATCTTGATATTTTTAAAGAATTTGATATTGCATTTAAAGAAATGGATATTGACCTTCAGAAAATAAGGTAGGTTCGGGTAATAAGGCCTGTCGGGTAATAAGGCCTAAGCAATAAATATCCAATTTACAATTTTTTGAATCGCTCAAGGTCAAAAACGTAGGTAGCTAACACTCAAAGATACTCATTAATTGTGGGAAGCGGTTGAGCAGCATGAATAATAAAAAATCGTCCGATACAAACGTAAGAATTTTTTAACATATTTCACATAATTATGTAATTTTGCATTATATATTTCTATTATTTCATACTTGTACGTCCTTTGAAGTTTAAATTGTAATATCCTGGTTTCAATCATATTATTTTTATTTTTATTTAAACACGTGGTCGGCGGCTATTAGGGCCTACAAAATTTGACCGTAGGCCTTATTATCCTCCTTTTTGAATCTGTTTCGTCACAAAGCAACAGTATTCTGCATTAAGTTAAAACCGGCGATTTACGATGCAGACGACGTGCACAGATGTCCTTTCACTATTCACAAGTTCAAAACCTTTATTTATTACACTAGCTTCACTGTTTTTGTAGAAGGTGAAGGAAACAGGCCCACGTGTTTAACGGGATACTCTAACATGAGTGTAAAACATCTGGGCCTGGCAAATTTTTACCTTCCATGCCTCAACAACTGTGTACCGTCAAAATTCCCAGAAAGTGTTCGGTTTTATATATAATAAAATTCCCAGAAGAACCATTAGGAATCATCTTCCGACAGTTTAAAAAAAAAAACTAACAAGGGAACTACCCGAGGTGTTCGCCTCCGATTTTAATGAAATTTGGTACAGTTGTTCAGGACGCGAAAATAATCGATACGTATTTTTTTATATCTGCTAAATCGCATGTTTAGGGGGTGAAACCACCCTTCAAAGTTCCTGATTTTTTTCTTTTTTCGCTTATAACTTTAAAACGGTTAATGATAGACATTTTTGATAAATGTACGAAATGTTTGTTTCGGCGCCTACTAAAGGCCTATGGAATTGAAAATTTGATTTAACGATTTTTTGCTAATTTTTTATTAAAAAATGACATTTTTTTCTTCATATCTTCTTCATATCTAAAAATAGAAATTAAAAAATTTTTCGTTTTGTTTTACAATACTCAAGCTGCGCGGATGCGGCAAGCTGCAGCAATCACAAACTGTCGTAAATGTAATAAAATGTCATAAGGGAAAATTTCGTTGTTTTTTACGTATGAAAAGAATATGTTTATAAATAATTTAAAACATAATTTATTTATAACAAAAAGATAATTTAATTTATGAATTTAATATACATATGCTATTATAGTTTCTATGAAACATATAGTTCGCAAAAATGATACTCTTCGAAGAAATGTTCAAAGCAAAGTGATTTTTTACGCCACGCACATGTAATAATGGCAGGTTGTGTTCCATAAATTTACTTTTTATCGTTAACCGTTTACGTTATATATATACAAAACAGCACACATGATTAATGTAGTTTAGTTAGGGTTCATTTAGGTAAGATTAATATCAAATAAAGATAATAGAGACAACAAGAATTAATAAACACACACAACAATTAAAATTAATCTTTTAAATTTAATCTTATCTTCAAACGGCTTTATAAACAGAATACCAAGTGTAAGGTCGCAATGTTGAAAGAATTTGTAAGTGCTATTAAACTCATATCGGACGCACAAAAACATTATGGCAAAGATCAATACTATAAACGTAATTAATATGCTATTGGCTACTTTCTGTAGCAATGGTATGCCTGACACTCCCATTACGGATCTGGAAATACAGGTAAAGGATGTTTTGGCAAATATTCTGTATAGTGCAATAGAAGACAGTTCGTTTGAAACGGAAGAATCTATACAGTTAGACTTCGATAGTAACATTGGAGTCCCCGATGCGTCCATAGTTGAAGATAACGACATAGAAGTTGAGGAAGATGCATTGGCGTCCACCTCTAAATGTGAAAAAAATGAAGATTTGGTAGATTTTAATTATAAAAGAGATGCTATTGAACACTGGACGAGTGGAAAAACTGCAAGACGAACTTTAACGTCAGTGAAAAACCGTTTTAGAAAAGTTAAATCTGAACGGCAATTACGTCGGTGGATGAAACAAGTACAACATGGTGGGTCTCATAAGGATAAGTTATTACGTGTAAGCGCTTATACATTGCAAACTTTTTCTGAGGCCATGGATAAACAATTTGTGAGAATCTCAATGTGGGTTCGGTTTCCTCATAGTTAGGACCAGGGCCGACCGTGGCGCTTCCCCGTCCTTTTTGGGAAAAATATATTCAGTATGGCCGTCAAACATTACGGGCAATGAGCCGTGTACGCGCTACGTAAGAAATATATGTAACAAGCCTCATTAAAGTTAAGTTCAAACATATCACAGACTAATCAGTAAATCACCACGCAACTCCGGAATCCCTGACACAATTAATAGTGCATGACCTAGACTTACAGCGTTGGGCTTTAGATGCCCAAAGAATAATTGGGCTTGAAGGATTTGTAGCATCGCCTCATTGGTTGTCGAATTTTAAACGCATGCACGGAATTGTATCACGCAGAATTACTAAATTTGTCACAAAACAGGGAATTCATCGACAGGAAGAACAGAAGGTCAAAAGTGCGCTATTTGTTGACGATGTAAAAACACAATTAACAGTATATGGTCCGGAAAATGTATACAATTCTGATCAAAGTGGGTTTAACTTGGAACTTCACTCTGGTCGTACATTAGCCCGACAAGGTTGTAGAAAGGTTGAAAGTGTGGTACAGTCAGTACCATCGACAACACATAGTTATACGATTCAACCTACCATATCTGCTAGTGGCAAATTACTGTCACCTCTTTTACTTGTACTCAAGGAAGTCACTGGAGAATTCGGACCTCGAGTAAAAGAGACTATGTTCAAGGCAAAGAACATATTTACTTTGGCCTCAAAATCAGGAAAATTGACAGCATCACATACCAAAACTTGGTTACAGGAAGTATTTCTTCCCAATATTGGGCTTGTAAGCATATTATCATTGGTTTCATGGGGAGGACACTGCTCTAGAACAATTTCCGAAGCAACACCGGAAAATAGAGAAGTAAAGCATTTCGTGATACCTAAAGGCGCAACAGGAAATATTCAACCTTTGGATGTATGTAGAGTCATGTGGGTCAAGTGTGCGCAGCGTCTAAGTGTGCGCATTCAAAATATCTCGAAAACTATAAAGAGCTAAGGAACGGCAACCCCCCTCTCCAGTACCTCGCGGGACGTCCTGCGAAGCCCTCGTATCGCAGTGGATGCTCGCGCGCCGTTTTGTTCTGACATGTAAACGAAGATTTTTGCTAAAATATTTACGATACTTTGTCACATTTGACGCGTAATCTTTTGTAGTCATGAAAACTTTTTGAAAATATGCTATTTGCTATCGAGTGCAACATAATATCTAGTTTTTTATTTGCCAGTGTTTAAGTTGTTATGATGACGCAATAATCATTGACATTCATACAATTCTGTTTCGATGGTTTGGGTTAAGTGTGCGCAGAAGCCTGTCGTGAAAGAGTGCGCATGCGCACACTTACCCCACTTGCATATCTTTGTACATGTGTTGCTATGTATTTGCTATGTATGCATACCATTGTCGTCTATACAAGCTCTGCCGAAAGCAACATCACAAAATCGACGACGAAAAGGCAAAAAGTCAATAATTGCTACTGATAGTCCCATTAAATCTGAGTTAGAAACTAAGAAAAAAGAGGAAGAAGAGAAATTATCCAAAAAGAAAATACGACTAGATTTAAAAGAAAGACTAAAAACTAAGAAAACTACTACAAAATCATCTTAGACTGCCAAAAAAAAAAGAATGTTAAAAATAAGTATCTTAAGAAACCAAAAAATGACGAAAATGAGTATTACTGCCCCTTATGTGGCGAAAAGTATTCTGATCCACCGAGTAAAGACAGGATTGAATGTAGCCTTTGTGGAGCCTGGTGGCACGAACAGTGCACCAGCTTTGAGCATGGCACTTTTATTTGTAATACATGTATGACGAAGTAACTAATGATTTTTAAGTTCAAATTGATCTCATATTTAGATTTAAGATGATTACTATGCTGATTACTTTAAGTACCTATGATAAAAATTTTAATAATTATATAATACTGTTTACGTTCTAAAAATATATAGCTCAATATTTATTTGTTGTTGTTGCGTACACTTACCCACAGTGCTGCGTACACATACCCCTATACTGGGGTAAGTGTGCGCGTATGGAACGGTTTTTGTTTTCTATAGTTTCTTAAAATATAAGCTACTGACAATACTGTTATTGTGTCTAAGTTGATTACAAATAAACGGTCTTACTAATTAACACAGTTTTATTTCATTCTACAAATAATTTTCGAGTCTTTGAAGCGTAAAAGTTTAAATGCGCACACTTGACCCACATGACTCTATATGGATTTCGTGTATGGAAATATTTCATAAAACGTTTCTCGGACATGGTTCTGCTTATGGATTATGATGTTAATCTTCATTTGAGAGATAACATGATAAAGTTACAATCGCTCGCGCATAATCAGTTTTCATCACCGAGGTTTATAAATCTTTTTAAATATGCTTGGTTTAAGAGTTGATATATAGAACAGAGGCCATCGGAATTTGAAAATCCTGTACAATTCTGTTTCCAAACAAACGCAAAACCTACGTGCAGTATATGTGGCAAACCTGCCATTATTGCATGTGCGTGGTGTAAAAAATCACTTTGCTTTGAACATTTCTTCGAAGAGTATCATTTTTGCGAACTATATGTTTCATAGAAACTATAATAGTATATGTATATTAGATTGGAATACGATTGAGAATCTGATCAAACCACAAGGCTTGGTCTGGTATACGGACGGGTCAAAAACAACAGAGGGAGTCGGGTCCGGCATATGGAGTGCTGGACCTAAAACGACGACTTCAATTGGACTGAGTGATAATGCATCAGTTTTTCAGGCGGAGATCTTCACGATCAAGGCTTGTGCTGAAATCAATCGCAGGAGAGGTTTCAGTAATAAACATATTTACATATGTAGTGATAGCCAGGCGGCCTTAAAAGCGCTGGAGTCACATGGAACTATTTCCACACTCGTAAATGAGTGCAGAGAGAAGCTTGAGGAACTGTCAGGTAGGAGGAACAGGGTCAAGCTTCTCTGGGTACCAGTGCACGCAGGGATCCTGGGGAACGAGAGAGCACACGAGCTGGCCAGAGCTGGAGCGGAACTGAAAGACGGACCAAAGGAAAGTATTGGGACGTCTCCAGGACTGCTTAAGGCAGAGGTAAGCAAGTTGCGCAATGCTGAATTTAGTCGACTGTGGACTGAATCTCAGGGTATGAGGCAGTCAAGGCACTGGATATCGGGAACTTCGGCTAGACGTGGAAGATTTCTCTGCTCGCTCGACAAAGAGGACCTACGTCTGAAAACACCTATTCACCATGGGGCTGGCAGACAGTCCCTCATGTGACGTTTGTGGGGTGGAGGAAACGACACTTCACATAGTCCTTGAGTGTGATAGGTGGGCGTGTCTCAGACACAGAACTTCCAGCGAACAAACGGTTAAAACAAGAGACTGCATGGAACTTGGGGTGGACTGGCTACTGAGGTTCGCCAAAGGGGCTAGTCTGCACAGGGCTCACATACCCATATCTGGCTGATTCCACCAAGCCTCTAATGTGGAGGCTCGGTCACAATGGCCCCAAGGAGGGCTGAGTGACCGATAAACCTGTTAAACCTAACCTATATGTATATTAAATTCATAAATTAAATTACCTTTTTGTTATAAATAAATTGTGTTTTAAATTATTTATAAACATATTCTTTTCATACGTAAAAAACAACGAAATTTTCCCTTATGACATTTTATGACATCTACGACAGTTTGTGATTGCTGCGTCTTGCCGCATCCGCGCATCTTGAGTATTGTAAAACAAAACGAAAAATTTTTTAATTTTTATTTTTTACACAAACAATAATATTCTAGACGTTAAAACTGAACCAGTAAAATAGGCAAATTAAAATATACAAGGAGGATTCTTTATTAAATTCACTCTTACAAAACGCTGTTGACTCTCTCAAGCTCGATCTACATAACACTGTCTTTGGCCCTCACGACCGCCGTTCGGGCCCACTCTTATCTCTCGTCGTGACATTCGATACATATACGCTCGCTTCGATACTTCGAATTCGCGACATCCTCCCACCTTGAGGCTCACAATCAGCCTCAACATATTCTTAAGCTACAAAATATTAAATTCTTATCGCAGCTTACGCTAGGAAGAAATCCGGTTTTTTAACCACTCGCCCACTTCGAGTTTGTGTTTTCGGGGGGGAATCCATTTTCCTAGAATCGCTCTTCTGTCTTGGAAATTTGGTCGCAAGTCTTTTATTTTCATTAACATCTTTCGCCTCAAATTCTAATTCTGTTCTCGCGTTCTCATTGATTCGTTTCCGAAAAAATTCGTTCTCGTTATTCTGACTATTGGAAATGGGTGTTTAAATAATTCAATATACTTTATAATTAAAATTAACTTTTATTATAAGGCTTGGAAGAAACGTCTGTATATAGCTTTTGGTTTAGAATGAACTAACTGAACTGAACGAACTGAACTGTGGATGCCCAAAAGACGAGCTCGGGCCCACTTAGTAATATAAACTGTTTATGTTACTCTCCCCTACACTGCAGAGAGAGTCTCCTGTTTGGAATAGGAATTCCTAGAACGTAGAGTCGTTTTTGAACTCATTGATTATTACTTTGTTAAGAATAATCCAACACTGACTAATTTCTAACGGATATAGGCGCTGTATAGGTCGTCGTAGAAAACCATCTCGGGTTCTTAGAACACCTACACGATTTATACCATCCCTTCCAGCGATGAAACTTTGGATTCGCGCTAAAACCCAATCCGTTCTTTTCTTATTATCATCGCCGACAAGAACGACATCTCCTTCTCTCACTTCTCGAAGTTCCTTAACATTGCGCTTCAAAATTAGCTGGCTAAGATATTCTTTCCGGAAACGTTTCCTTAGATGCTGCATTAATTCTAATTTTCGCGAAAATCTATCATGCAAATTAACTCTATCGATTATGTCTATTTCCGGAGTCTCTGTTTCTTTTAGGCCATTCAAAAACATAGCCGGTGTGAGAGTCTTTAAATCGCTTGGCTCCTCCGACATGTACGTTAATGGTCGTGAATTGAGCGTCGTTTCGCAATCGCATAAAACTGTAATCATCTCCTCATAAGTGATGCACGCTTTTCCTAGGACCCTACGTAAAATATTTTTGAGCAAACCAATAAGTCTCTCCCACCACCCTCCCCACCATGCTGCGGCGGGGGGATTGAATCGCCAGTCTATTCTTTTTGCCGAACTGTAACTTGAGATCACATCCCAATTCAGCCTCTTGAATGCGTTGTCCGCGCCTACAAAATTCGTACCGATGTCGGAATAAACAATGGACGGTCTACCCTTACGACGCAGGCTGTCTAAAAATGTCTTTGTCGATAGTGATGTTACAAGCTCTAAATGTACAGTTCGATATATGGCGCAAGTAAAGAGGCATATCCACGCCCTTTGCCGTCCGCGCAGAAATACTGGCCCCGCAAAATCTACGCCTGTTATTTCAAAAGCCGTCGCATCTTTTACGCGATGGACTGGCAAAGGGGGCGAGTCAACCTTCAAATTCTTACTGCTGTGTCTTTTACAGATAACGCACTTAGAAACAACAGAGCGGACAATTCTTCTCATGGATATGATCCAAAACTTCTCCCTTATTTGACACATTACAGTCTGAACTCCGGCATGGCACATATTTTCATGTGTTTCTCGAATTATCAACTCTACGGTTTTACTCTTATCTAATATTATTGGACACAAAAAAGAGAACTTGTCATCCCGTTCAAAAATTTTCGTTTTTAACCGTATTAAGCCGTCAGTATCTACAAAAGTTTGCAACGTGGCTAATTTTGGATTATCTCGGTGTACGAACATTTGTTCCTGTAAGTATTTCAGATGTTTCCGCTCTGCCTGACATATTTCTTGATACGTTATTTGCGTACAATCAGGTTTTTCTCCTCTTAATATATAATTCCTAAAACGTAACATAATAACAAAAAACCTAATCATCTTACTATAAGAGGAAAATTTCTCTACTATACTAAAATCTACCTCTTTCTTAACGGTCAACAATGATGTTTGGGCCGACTTTCGCAACTCGAAATTCACCTCATCTTCGTCAATTGTACCCGATAAGACCGGCCAGTCATTCTGAGTTCCGCGTAGCCAATCAGGCCCCTCCCATCAACGCGAGTCAAACACCTGTTTCGCTTGACAACCACGTGACGGAAGGTCGGCAGGATTCAATTCTCCCGGTACGTATCGCCACGTCCCCGATGAGGTGAGCTCTCTAATTTCCCGCACACGGTTCCATACGAAAACACCCCATTGCACATCTCGGTCGAGCCAAGCGATCACGGTGGTCGAGTCGGACCAGTAAAAGGTAGGCACCCCTTCATAATTTAAAGCTTTCATAATCTCATGCGTTTGTCGGCTTCCGATCGACGCCGCTAACAGTTCTAGGCGAGGAATCGACGCGTTATCTGGTGCGACGCGTGCTTTCGCCGCCAACAGTCTGAGTTCGGGATCGCTTCCTCGGTCAATTCGTAGAAATGTAACAGCGGCGTAAGCCGACTTGCTCGCGTCGCAAAATGTATGGATCGAAAGGTCTCCCCTGCCCAATGTTCTAGGTATTTCTATTCTTGCTAAATAATATAGTTGATTGCACCGTCGTTTAAATTCTCTTTGTGTGTCTTCGTCCACGGGATCATCCCATTGAATTTTTAGTTTGTGCAATTTCTTCAATAATAATTTTGGTAACAAGGTAACTGGGCAAGTGAAACCGATCGGGTCAAAAATCTTGTGAGCCATTGAAAGAATTGATCTCTTAGTAATACACTCACTTTTCTTTTCTTTACAGTCTAACGTTACGGGATTAATAGAAATAGTATCGCGTGTCTTATTAAATAAAATTCCGAGCACTAAAGTGTTTTCTTTGGCAGTACCGTCATGTGTGTACTCTAGGGTGGTCCTTATTTTTCAACTTTCGATTTTTTCTGGTCTCACCCTTTTAAATTATGACACCTAATGAAAAAATGATATGTGCCAAATTTCAGCGAAATCGGACAACGGGAACCCGTGCCACATCTGTGACAAAGTTTTAACATTTGACCGCTTGCGCTTGAAAGACGTGCAGCGCACGTCGTAATGCTTTTGTCTCAAAATCGCCAACGACGGTACACGTCGGTTCCAGGTTGTTTGGAAAGAAAGTTGTTGTTTAAGTGTAATTTATAACCTTAAGGTTACAAGAGTCATAGCGTGTCATCATTTTTATGTATTTTCGCAGCCGTGCAGAGCGGGCCTATTTGGCAAAAACCCATTGATGACCGCACGGTTGCACGTGGCCACCAGATTTGCACGGCACGTTCTTGCAAGCTATATTTATGACATATGTCATAAATTTAGCGTTTCCTAAATTCACGTCAATCTCGTAGTTCAAGGCCCCCACCCTCTGCCTGGGCTTTCGTCGGGTGTTGGCAAGTACCAATGGAAGCCTTGCATTTTTTTTTTACCACCCACAAAGCCCAGGGAGAATCAATAACATTTAATCGCAGGCCCAACTTCCTTCCTCCTAGCATGTTACTAACAATAAGTCCTCCTCCCACGGTATGTCGACGGAGGAAGGGTTTTTTGAAAAAACTGATAAAGGGAACGGAGACCAGGCCGGAGGAGTATTACATTTTTTAACCCCTTGCACTATCGGTAAACTCGCAAGAATCCATGCCTAAACCGAACGCCCGATATATGATATCTTGCGACTGACAAAGATTACCGCGTTAATATTTACTTCACGCAATGGAACTTCTGTGAAACTCAAATTAATTTGAATCAAAGTCTAAATTTAATAATCGTGCACGGGGACATACGATCTTACTCGAGATATGAATACTTTGCCCGAGATTAATACCACGAGTCAGACTCGTGATATTCAAGTTTGGCCTAAAATTTTCATTACAAGTCAGACTCGTGGAAATAGTGCAAGGGGTTAATACCATTCACTACATACTTCGCGCTTGTTATATCTTTTTACTTGTTATTTTTTGTTAAATCTTCATTGTTATCTTGAAGCACACGAGTCAACATAAACGCTAGTGCTTTTCCTTTAGTTCTTACTGAGAGCTGAAACTTTGTGTTTCGAAGAGCAACATCAATTGAAATAGTAAGAATATGGAAACTAGAAGTGCTGATGAAATATATCTATTAGGCCATAGTGAAAGTCAAATTATTGGAACGAAGCTTCCTGGTAATGGTCAAGCTTTACGTGTACTCTTTTACAACTTACGTAAAATAAATTTAGACCTTCGATCGAGTGCTGCGATTGTAATAAAGGAGGTGGAACTCTTTTGGAATAAGGCACGTATTCTCGAAAGACATACACACAATAGTATTAAAAAACTAATAGGATTATATCAGAATTGGCGAAAGTTACAACGCTCTAACAAACGTCGAAGTGAGTTGCATAAAAAAAGAGAACAAGGATTTCTTTAACCTGATGATCTTTTTGACATCGCTCATGAAGATGCATTAAATAGTATCAACATCGAAGAAGACAGACTTTTCCTTTTTAATCAAAGGAAAAAGGGAAGAGAAGGCTCAGTGATAGAAACCGATATGAGTTTAATGAAAAGGGAGCTTCGGAGAGCAATTAGAATAGAAAAAGAAGAGTCACGGAAGAAACGACATGGTGCAATAGCAAAAACAGAAGGTAAATATTGGTTAAATATATTTCTTATTCTGAATGTGTTTTTGAAAATGTCTGAATTTAATGTAAATTTCCTCGTACATTACAGAATTTATACAATTGGAGTCAACTTCATCTGATGGTGAACAGGATATTTCATCACAATTTGAACTTAAAGATACTGTGTTAGAAGAAGCAATGTGCAAAGTAGCAATACACAAATTTATTTGGCATTTGTAGTTCTTGATTCCAGAATGTGCAATTTTAGCCTTATTTAGTACACAATTATCATATGATATAGAGGCGTATTCTGCAGAATTTGAATTCTAATAAAATTGAAACCCACTATAAAAGGATTATTTTAAAAGACGTAAAAAACTATAATAATAGTGGCATAGAAAATTTGCTGATTACGGATTACAATAGCTTGCTTACGAAAAATGAATATGACAAACAATTCATTTTTCAAGTAGTAGAAGATTATTGTCGGTGTTACCCCGATGCGAATAAATCAACCGTAATGAAAGTCGGCATCTATTGGCTTGTGTCCATTAATTTATAAGTTTTATTATTTATAATTTTATTAAATAGTTATAGATTTAGCTTAAATAATACGATGTAGATGTAAAAAATATTTTCTTTGAATATTTTAAGGACTACTTTAAAACTGCAAATGACATTTATATTAAAATCGGTGTATATAGTAAAAATTGTAAAACTTCTCCTTAAATACGGCAGGTTTTCCTGATATCCGATCTCGTTGAAATTTTGGGAACATAGTTTTCTTATCACAAGTCAAAATTTGGGAGTGTAAGACAAAAGAAAACTGAGAAAAATTATTTTACCCCTATAGCTAAGGACCACCCTAGTGTACTCCCAACCTCTCAGTTCAAAGCCTCCTGCGTTCAAAATGTCTTTACTCGCGGTAATAAAATTATCCAGTTCCCTCAGTGATTGTACGCTCGTCGTGCAATTGTCTACGTAAAAAGATTTTTGTAACTTTTCAATCATTTCTTTCGACCAGCTGCTATAGTTACCTTCGTTGACTTCCCGCAATAAAAATGAAAAATGCAATTTCAAAACCGCTCCCAATAAAAAAGGGCTACAGCTTAACCCAAAAACCACGCATTTGTGTCGAAATATTCTAATCTCTCCGTTCACGTACCATAAGAAGCGCACAAAGTCGCGATCTTTCGGATTTATTTCTATCTGTAAAAAGGCTTTCCGGATATCTGCAATTACCGCTATCTCATGTTCCCGAAATCTTAACAACGCCGTCGGTATCAACTCTATTAAATTTGGTCCCGTTTCTAAGCATTGGTTCAAAGAAGGAAAACCTTTTTCGCTCGCCGAAGCATCAAAAACCGGCCGAATCTTTGTCGTGCTTTCTTTCTTTACTACCGGCCGATGCGGTAAATAACGCGCGAACGAACTACAGTAAAACCTCGATAAATGCCGAAGAAGTTTGTACCGATAAATGCATCGCAACTATCCCCTCCACATAGGGGGATCCCCCTCGGTCGAACCTCGACGTTCGGCGACGAGGCAGTGTAACACGATACTATCGGAACCATCGGAACGTATCCATGTGACAATACTAATCCGAGACTTGAACTTTTCCATTTTTGATTTTTTTTGTTGAAAACTTCGCTAACGTATTTGTGACAATTTTCTGATTAAAATGATACCAAACACGACATAGTTTGACCAATATTTACTTAATATTTAATTCGTTTATTTGCTATTTAGATAACTCAAACATATCGTGTTTGGTATCATTTTAATCAGAAAAATGTCACAAATACGTTAGCGAAGTTTTCAAAACAAAAAAATCAAAAATGGAAAAGTTCCATCCTCCGCTTAGTATTGCGTCATCCATGCGTTAGGGCCGGTCCCCCTTTGCGTTGGGCCTCTCTGTCTTTTCTACTGTCTGTCCTTTTCTAAGCTCGGCGCTCGCTGGAGCCTCAACGTAAACACAGTCCTGACATACAGCAGCGTCCTATGCATTTAAGTCTCGAACAGGGAACCATTTAGCAATGCAGTTAACGGTACAGGTAACTATTCTATGTTTTCATCTGACTCCAGCTGACCACGAATCTAGAAAGGGGTAAGCAATGGGAAACCGCCCCCTCGAAGATAATACGGTTAAAGGAACCGGGACTCGGTTGCGGTGCACACGCGATTGACGGCGATGCGTTCATCTTTGCTCCATTCAGGAACTAATGGACTACATTTTGACGATGCTCAAAGCTTGTTAGATATCTATGCTATTGAGAGAAACGTTCCTCAAAACGTTCGTACGAACGGACTCCTCGCTGTCAATCACGTGTCCATCACATGGCGACTTCCGTTATTTTTAACTGTTGCATGTTCGAGGGGGTGGTTTTCCATGGTCTGTTCCTTTCTAAATTTACGGTCAGCTGGAGTCGCATGAAAACACTGAATAGTTACGCAACTCGACAAATTAACAGCTATATGCAACCTGTGCAAGCTTTAAATGCACAGGTTGCGGCTCAATGGCAGGACTGTGTTTACGTTACGGCTCCAGCCGAGTTTGTTGTTGTTATTATGTTTGCTGTTTACTAAAATTTAATATTAAAATTGTTGTTAATAAAAGAAACATCATCCTTCTCAACCAGGTCGTCTTCACCTATTATGGCCTCTTGTTTGCCACCCTCAACGTCTCCTCATTTTATGTATTTTCCATAATACTATATTAAAATTAATTAGAACTCAGTGTCGGCCTTAAACTCACGCCTTAATTATGTAATACTTCCGCCACGTCGTAACGTCTTCTATTGCATTACGCTCTACTAATCGGAGTATCGAACTTTTCCATTTTTGATTCTTATTTTTTGAAAACTCGTTAACGTATTTGTGAGATTTTTTTTATTAAAATGATACCGAACGCGATACGGTTAGAATTATATTTAATGCATTTTCTAAGTTCGGCGCTCAATTGGAGCCGTAACGTAGACACAGCCCTGTGCATTTAGACATTGCACAGCTGTCGATTTGCTGTACATTTATTGAGTTGGTAACAATTCAGCGTTTTCATGCGAGTCTAACTGACCTCGAATTTAGAAAGTGGCAAACAATGGGGGGACCCCTCACCCCCGAAGATGCAGGGGTTAAAGGTACTAAGGCACGATTATGATGAACACGCGATTCACAGCGAGGAGTCCGTTCGTACGAACGTTTTGAGGAACGTTTCTCTCAATAGCATAGATATCTAACAAACTTTGAGCATCGTCAAAATGTAGTCCATTAGTTCCTGAATGGAGCAAAGATGAACGCATCGCCGTCAATCGCGTGTGCACCGCAACCGAGTCCCGGTTCCTTTAACCCTATCATCTTCGAGGGGGCGGTTTCCCATTGCTTACCCCTTTCTAGATTCGTGGTCAGCTGGAGTCAGATGAAAACATAGAATAGTTACCTGTACCGTTAACTGCACTGCTAAATGGTTCCCCGTGCGAGACTTAAATGCATAGGACGCTGCTGTATGTCAGGACTGTGTTTACGTTGAGGCTCCAGCAGCCCAACGCACAGGGGGACCGGCCCTAACGCATGGATGACGCAATACTAAGCGGAGGATGGAACTTTTCCATTTTTGATTTTTTTGTTTTGAAAACTTCGCTAACGTATTTGTGACATTTTTCTGATTAAAATGATACCAAACACGATATGTTTGAGTTATCTAAATAGCAAGTAAACGAATTAAATATTAAGTAAATATTGCTCAAACTATGTCGTGTTTGGTATTATTTTAATCAGAAAATTGTCACAAATACGTTAGCGAAGTTTTCAACAAAAAAAAAAATCAAAAATGGAAAAGTTCAAGTCTCGAATTAGTATTGTCACATGGATACGTTCGGGCCGGTCCCCCTGTAGGTTGGACCTCTTTGTCTCTTCTACTGTCTGTTCTTTTCTAAGCTCACGCTCGGCTGGAGCCTGAACGTAAACACAAAATAGAAACCACTGCTTCGTAACTGCACTGATTCGGTCCCGAATTCTCTGCATTTATCGAGGTTTTACTGTACATTCATTTTTCGGCACAATTTCTATGATTCCTTCTTCCAACCATTCTCTAAATACTTTATCGTATTCTTCATAAAGTTCATCTTTCCTCAACCTTTTCTCTGCGTCTTCTAATCGTCTTTTGGCTAAATTTAGATTCTGAGACAGAGGCGCATGATCTTCTATCCACGGCAAGTTGACCACATACCGGTTATTCTCGTTTAGGAAAACTGTTCGTAAAAAATTGTCCTTAATTCTTTCTTCTTTCATTAAACGATTGGACTTTTCTACCGGATCACTAATGCCTAAAGCGTCTAGATGCCATAAATCCGTAATTTTCGCGTTCGCTGAAAACATCGATAAAACTGTTAACGCGCTATCTCTATTTTTACTCTCAGCTGTTTTGCCCATAACGGTCCATCCCAAATTAGTCTCTATGACTGTGAGGCCGTTATCTAAATCATATTTCAATCCGGTCATAAGTTTGCCTGCTATATCCGCACCTATCAAAACATCAATCGGTTCCACGGAACTACCGACGTTCGCATCTAAATCACTGAGGGATATCTTACGCTTACCCAGTTCGTTAAGCCAAGCTGTACTCTTTATACTCGGAATATTATCACAAATAAGCGGCTTATCCATTGCTTGAAAATTGCACGCGTATTTGCCGTCAAGACTTCTCGCCCGTACTTTATAAACATTGTGGCCTTGACTTTTCGTTTTTATCCCGCCAAAAAGTGAATGCGTAACGTCTACATTTCCGATTGACTTATAACCTAAATATTCGGCTACTTCTGTGCGAATGTACGACCGGTGAGAACCCCCCATCTATGATTGCCCGTACTGTTCTTTCCTGAGAATCTGAATATAATACAATACGTAGCGTTTGCAAGTACACGTCGGGCAGATTGCAAGTATTCGCCAAATTGTGTTCATTCACGGTTTCCGCGGTATCCGTTACCTGTTTCTTATCTATGGACCCGTCCTTACCGCTATTATTATTACAAAGCATCGGGCAAGTAAGAGTCGAATGTCGGTTACCGCACCAACTACACGTAATTTTGACCCTGCAGTCTCTAGAAAGATGTCCGCGTCTTAAACATCGAAAACAACAACCGTTTTCTTTAATTAAACCCGTACGAGTATCTATTGGTATTCTTTTTGCTTTCTCGCATGCCGCATTATCGCGGTTCTCTTTACAAAATATACATTTCTTACGCTTATCTTCGGTTGAAAACAGAGCGCTGGCCGTCGATATCTCATTCGCAGAATTGATCTTCGTCTTTGGCACCCTGGGTTTCTCTCGCTTTTCTGTCTCTGTTTGGGGCGCAAATCCTTTCACAGCCATAGCGATCCGTTCTTCGTTTTCAACCTCTGCTTCTAAGAATTCGAGCAACTTTGACAGTCGATCCTCTGCCGCTACGCCTTCACCGCTGCCTCACCGTTGGTCAAGGAACGCTGCCACGTGCGTAGAATCTCCTCCGGCAACGATGACTCGACAAGCGGATACAACATTGTGGCACAATTGTTTTTCGTGACGCCAAGAGATTCCAGTGCACGAATATGCGCTGATAATTTGTCGTAGGTGCTCGCAACACTCACTCTTTTGTCTTTATTTGCAGCATTCTGTAGCACTAATGCAAGCAACTCGCGGGTATAAAACTCCACCAACAGTTCGTCTCGGCCAAAACGATTCTTTAGGCCAGTCAAGTCAAGGTTTGGCTCGACAGAGCCGTTTCTCGAGCTGCGCCGCCTCCTTCAACTACACATACAGCCGAGATGTCACTGATTCACAGGCGCACCGGCGGCGTTACGGTCGTGCCTACTGGTACAAGCGTGGTAGCATGTGGCGGTATATTGGGGCGAAATTTATATTTTAAAAATTTTGCGACAGCAAAATGCAAACTTGTTCGCCTCAAAGAATGTAGAATAATGTAAGAAGTTATTGGGGCGATACATTGTACAATGTTGTGTTGTCTTTTAACAGTAAAGAGGTAATATAGGTTTCCACATTACCCATGGAAATATGCAAATGCACTCTTTGTTACAAAGTTATCTTCTGAAAATCTATTCCACTGTATCAATGTCCTTTTCCGCTGAATCGTTGTCGAGAAATCGCATTAAAATATAAATGAAGAAAATGTTTTCTAACAATCATACAGATGACAGAAACCGTTGAGATACATCTCTATATGTAAAATTGACAATACTTTGGCATTTTATTGCAAAACAACATTTAAATTAAACGAGGCAGAACCACTCTTTGTTACTAAGAGCTTCTTATAATTAATTATGTTTTAATTGGTATATTAGAACTTTGCGTCGAGCATTTTGAGACGAATAAAGTTACTGAAAACATTTAAGACAACTGCGGCGGCAACAATGTGTTCTTTTACGCTGGGAAACCTAGCGTTCTATTATCGTGTAGTTACTTTTAACAATTTGCGCTAATAATTGATTTACAACTATTGGTGCTGGAACACAATACTATATTTAGTCATAATGTATAACGTAGTGGTTAATTTCGGTAAAATCGTCGCCAGAAGCCCAAAAATATTAAAATATATTAATTGTACTTTATTTAACACATATTCGAGCATACTTTTTCACTAACAATACTTTTGTATTACCCTACATGCGATATAGTGCGGTGTGAAATTGTATTTCGACAAATAACCTTTATCGACGTGCCACGCACGACGTTCTGATCTCCGCGACTGACGCGCAAGGCACGACTTTTTCAGCGCGACTGATTGACTACGAATGTCGCCCCGAATACGCCCGTGCTCATGCCAATAGGTCCGCTACTATGAAGGGGAGGCAAAGTCAATCAGCGAGCTCTCGAGTGTATAGGAAGGAGTAGCAGGCGGAGCAGCTCGAGAAACGGCTCTGTCGAGCCAAACCTTGACTTGACTGCTTTAGGCTGATAAACGCTTTCTCGTAATTTTCTGCCGTCGTCGGATAACCACTAACTACGTTATCCGCCCTCGAATCCACTTCCACACTCTGTTTTAAATATTCCAGTTTGTCTTCGTTCGAAATATTTACGTCCTCATGGATTTTTTTGAAGTGGGACCAAAACTGCAGCCAATCACTAATTTTTCCACTAAACTTAGGTATTTGTAGGGTGGGTCGTTTAAACGGTTTCCCTTTGTGCGACTGTCCCTGACTTCCGGCTTGTTCACTTATATCGCTCGCGCGATTCACTATTTTCAATTTAGCCGTTAAGAAGTTATACTTATACTGTTCGTGAGACTTGACTTCGGTTTCTATTTCTTCATCTGTTGCTTCAGACTCAAGCAACAACTCTACAAATTTGTTGTTAACCGTTTCGAGTTCACACATTCGAGCTTCTAACAATTGTAGCGCGACAAGGCGCTCTGACGGTGCCACGGACTCGTTATCACATTTTTCCGTAAAACTCTTTAGGCACTTCGTAAACAGCGTACGCCAGTGAGGCGCGGTAGTTGATCATTTCGGCGTCCTTCGAGCAATCCCGCCTGCTTCTCCCAACCGTTCTATTTCGGCCAACCAAGCTTGTCTTGCCTTTCACCTCGCAGGCTCGGATCTATTGGCGCGCGCGTGGCAGCATACTGGGACGTCATTCGCAACTAAACGCTCGCGCTGGAAAGATGTGCCGCGATAATCATGTTCCCATTATACACGGTTCATTTAAAAACTGAATAACTAAGAAGTACTGAAAGGTACCGGATTGGAATTTCTCATATGTATTCAGTAATTTCGTACTAATCGTTCGTCTACCTGCTCTTCTTTGTTGTACCTGCCTGAAATCTTAAAATCTATCAGCAAGACAATCACGACGGCAACAATGTATTGTTTGATGCGAGGGCAAACGTTTTTACAACGCTGAATTTTCCATTTATTTGCGCTGGAAATTAAATTATATCGCCTGAGACTTAGATCTTTAAGACATATCTGAGCATACTTTTTTACGAATAACACTGTTATTTTATCCTACACGCGACGTAGTGCAATCTGAAACTGTTTCTCGACGTATAATCTGAATCGATGCGTCACGCGCATCGATCTGTTTACAGTCGTCGGCGAGCGCGGCACATCTTTCCAGCGCGAGCGTTTAGTTGCGAATGACGTCCCAGTATGCTGCCACGCTCGCGCCAATAGATCCGAGCCTGCGAGGTGAAAGGCAAGACAAGCTTGGTTGGCCGAAACATAACGGTTGGGAGAAGCAGGCGGGATTGCTCGAAGGACGCCGAAATGATCAACTACCGCGCCTCACTGGCGTACGCTGTACCCTCCTTGCCTTCTTTGCCGTTTCTTCTTTGTCACGGTCGCCAGATGTTAAAACTGAACCAGTAAAATAGGCAAATTAAAATATACAAGGAGGATTCTTTATTAAATTCACTCTTACAAAACGCTGTTGACTCTCTGAAGCTCGATCTAACACTGCCTTTGGCCCTCACGACCGCCGTTCGGGCCCACTCTTATCTCTCGTCGTGACATTCGATACATATACCAGTCAAGTCAAGGTCTTGCTCGACAGATCCGTTTCTCGAGCTGCGCCGCCTCCTTCACCTACACATACAGCCGAGATGTCACTGATTCACAGGCGCACCGGCGGCGTTACGGTCGCACCTACTGGTACAAGCGTGGTAGCATGTGGCGGTATATTGGGGCGACATTTATATTTTAAAAAATTTTGCGACAGCAAAATGCCAAACTTGTTCGCCTCAAAGAATGTAGAATAATGTAAGAAGTTATTGGGGCGATACATTGTGCAATGTTGTGTTGTCTTTTAACAGTAAAGAGGTAATATAGGTTTCCACATTACCCATGGAAAAATGCAAATGCACTCTTTGTTACAAAGTTATCTTCTGAAAATCTATTCCACTGTATCAATGTCCTTTTCCGCTGAATCGTTGTCGAGAAATCGCATTAAAATATAAATGAAGAAAATGTTTTTTAACAATCATACAGATGAAAGAAACCGTTGCGATACATCTTTATATGTAAAATTGACAATACTTTGGCATTTTATTACAAAACAACATTGAAATTAAACGAGGCAAAACCACTCTTTGATACTAAGAGCTTCTTATAATTAATTATGTTTTAATTGGTATATTAGAACTTTGCGTCGAGCATTTTGAGACGAATAAAGTTACTGAAAACATTTTCAAGACTGGCACAATGAATTGTATACCACTTAAAAAAACGCATTGAAAATAGTACCTCATGGGTAATGTGGAAACCTATTACTTATCACTCAGTTTACGAGAGAAATGGCAGTATTGCAAAACATATAGCCAAGACAACTGCGGCGGCAACAATGTGTTCTTTTACGCTGGGAAACCTAGCGTTCTATTATCGTGTAGTTACTTTTAACAATTTGCGCTAATAATTGATTTACAACTATTGGTGCTGGAACACAATACTATATTTAGTCGTAATGCATAACGTAGTGGTTAATTTCGGTAAAATCGTCGCCAGAAGCCCAAAAATATTAAAATATATTAATTGTACTTTATTTAACACATATTCGAGCATACTTTTTCACTAACAATACTTTTGTGTTACCCTACATGTGATATAGTGCGGTGTGAAATTGTATTTCGACAAATAACTTTAATCGACGTGCCACGCACGACGTTCTGATCTCCGCGACTGACGCGCAAGGCACGACTTTTCAGCGCGACTGATTGACTACGAATGTCGCCCCGAATACGCCCGTGCTCATGCCAATAGGTCCGCTACTATTAAGGGGAGGCAAAGTCAATCAGCGAGCTCTCGAGTGTATAGGAAGGAGTAGCAGGCGGAGCAGCTCGAGAAACGGCTCTGTCGAGCAAGACCTTGACTTGACTGACATATACGCTCGCTTCGATACTTCGAATTCGCGACACTAGAAGTGGAGGGAAGTATTTGTTGCATAATACATTTTATCCCATAATCACTCGTTTATCAGATATAGTGATGTAAAGTGCCAAAACCGAAAAATGGAAAGGGTTAATTTCACGACTCCAGAGTAAATAGGTGAAAAACTTTTATTTTTGATTTCTCTATCATTTAAAAAAAGTTTGGTTGAAATCGAATCGTAAACTTTAAAGATATGAAGAAAAAAATTAACAAAAAATCGTTAAATCAAATTTTCAATTCCATAAGCTTTTAGTAGGCGCCGTAACAAACATTTCGTACATGTATCAAAAATGTCTATCATTAACCGTTTTAAAGTTATAAGCGAAAAAAGAAAAAAATCGGGAACTTTGAAGGGTGGTTTCACCCCCTAAACATGCCATTTAGCATATATATAAAAATACGTATCGATTATTTTCGCGTCCTGAACAACTGTACCAAATGTCATCAAAATCGGAGGCGGACACCTCGGGTAGTTCCCTTGTAAGTCGAAGATCCATACTCATTGTCAGTGACGACCAGGAAACTGATCTTGTAAGCAGAATCATTGAGGTTCGCTGAAATTGGATTGCCTGTAACACCACTGATTCTCCGACGCTGGGTCTTTAAATTTTAAGAAGTTAATAACATCAAGCATAACTTCAACCCATCTGCTAAAGTTGCTGGTAAAGATTGGTTGAAGACGTTCATGAAAAGACATCCAGAAATATCTAGAAGAAAAGCTCAATTCCCGAACCCGGCCAGAGCTCAAAAGCTTAATAAATTTATTGTTGATGATCACTTTAAACGACTGAATGAAATTGATGATAATTTAGATTTGAAAAGTTATCCGGAAAGAATTTATAATATGGACGAGAAATGTTGTCGTCTAACGATCCACCACCAGCAGACTGTTTTAGCAAAGAAAGGAGCTAAAAGAGTGCACTTACAGTCTTCAGAACACGCTGAAAGTGTCACAATCGCTGGATGTGTAAATGCACTTGGAATTGCAATACCGCCAATGATCATTTTTAAAGGTAAATGACTGAAACCAGTGTTATATGACAACCTTTCATCGGGAACATTAGTACAAAAATCTACAAAGGGTTATATGTCCAATGGACTTTTCAAAGATTTTTTGATACACTTAGCCCGGTACAAAAGTTCAGGAAAGTGCTTTTTAATATTTGATGGAGCGGCCTGTCACTTAGACCTATCCATAGTTGAAGTTGCCGATTCACTTGATATATCATTACACTGTTTACCATCAAACACCACTCACGAACTCCAACCTCTTGATAAAGCCATCTATCGATCATTTGAACACCATTGGGATGCTGAAGTTTTAACATTTATGGAACAAAATCCAGACAAAAATCTCACCGAAGCAAGATTTAATATTATTCTTTCAAATGTCTGGTCGAAATCTATGACCCATAATAACATTATAAGGGGTTTCAGTGCAACTGGTTTGTATCCACTGAATCCACAGGCTATTACAGAAACAGCTTTTGCACCATCTTTACTGACAGGAGCACCAGTTCCTCCTGTATCTGACGATGTTAACAAAGAAAATTCGCCATCATCAAGATCATCGACTTCAAGAATTGGAGAAGAAGGAATTGGTCAAACCCCAAACAAACGTCCTGAAAAGTTTTACAGTATAGTTGAAGATCGTGTGCCATCTTAAGCAAAATATTTCACATTCTCTGATCGAATTTCATTGTATAATACACCAGCAAGTTTTATGTGCGAAACATGTAGACTAAGAGCCAGCGCCTGCCAGACCTACGTTAAAGTATAAAAGCTGAAAATTTGTTTGCGTGTTCTTACTGGTGTAGGGAACAATGTTTAGGGGCTAAAAACCTTGACTAACGGTGCCTTCGGCAGGTAACAGGTAATTTAGGGTGCAGTACATGACCTCTGGCACGTTATAGTATAAAAGCTGAAATTTACACAGAGTCTTCAAATGACCATTCTTAGTCAATATTTAAAATGACAGACCTATCCGAAGGGTCTAACACTCCCCCAGACGCGATAGAAGGGCAAATGCACTGACAATGAGAGAGCATTGCTCAGGTATATGAATGCATTTAAGAGAGTATTCGTGCAGTTTAAATTTTATAATTAATGAAAATTATATGTGAATATTACTTAAAAATTATCATACAATAATTTTCAAATAACCAGACATATTCGAAGGGTTAAACACCCCCTTAGACTGAATAAAGGCCAGCTAGAACTATATATGAGAGAGCATCAGAAAACTGTTAAGTTAAGTGAACTTGATGCGAAGAAAATTATTTTGTTTTGCAGCATCCACCATATTCACAGGATCTCTCGCCGACCGATTTTCATTTTTTCAAACATTTAGAGCTGTTTTTAAGGGGCAAACACTATGAAAATGAAGACAGTCTAAAAAACTCGATATCAGAGTTTATTAATTCTAAAGACCAAAATTTTTTTAAGACAGGCATCTACGCTTTAAAATCTCGTTGGGAGAAGTGTATTGAAGCGAATGGAGCATACTTTGATTGAATAAACAGCTTTTGAAGAAAGATATGCAGTTTTATACAATCACTTAAGAATCCGACATTTCATACGCACCAACCTAATAGAAAGAGGTAGGTAGTGCGAGAGCAGTCTCCCCTTACGTCCCAAGTGACTTCATTCTGATCCCTTTCTATATATAGTCTTTGACTTTGACTTTGAGACTCCACCCATCCGTCGGTGTCAAATTCAAAGTTGGTGGGGTGGAAATTGAATGCTCTATGAGTGATTAGGCCAGGTAATCAGCCGAATGCTGGTTCCTGGAATTCTTAGGTTTACGATACGTCTATAGCTGTTGAGACACGGAAGGCAAGAAATTGGAAGGTCAAGCTATATTACCCTAATGCTAGGTTGTCCCGTTAAGTACGTGGGCCCCTTTCTTGACCTTCCGAAAAAGGTGAAGTAAATACAGTTGGCAAAGGCTTTGAAAATATTAATACTCAAAAAACAACTGTACACGTCGTCCACATCGTAAACCTGCCGGTTCTAAATTCTAACGACCGTTGCTTCGCGACGGAACATATAGTACAAACATTTCAGAGAATAATTCAGTATTTAGTGAAACTTCATCGAGTACAGACTTACAGGCGCATATAGTTATGGATAAAAAAGCAACAAAACTCTCAAAAGTACGTCCCGATAGATCTAAAAAACGACAATTTCATGGAAATAGATTCACTCAGGAGTATGTAACTACGTTTGTAAGTATGTCAGCTAAAAAATTATGCAACACGAAAGACGAGGAAATTATAATGGACCCGAGTCATGGATATAAAATCATTGCCTTCTGGTCTGTCTTTACTGCGCTTTCCGATCTTGTTGTTTGCAAGCAATGTAAAGGAAAAATACGTTTCGCAGAAACATCTTCACGTGGTTTGAGTTTCAAATTAGCAGTGCAGTGCAAGTGTAGTGTAAATTATATAAATTCCAGCCCTATGATTGAACAATCATACGAAATAAACAGAAGAATTGTATTCGTTATGAAAATGTTAGGTGTAGGCAAAGAAGGCTTGAATCTTTTTGTGGCCTTATGGATATTTGTCAAGCTGTCAGCAATAATCTTTATTATGCTACATTGGAAAATATTCACATTGGAGCGAAAGCAGTATTTGATCTCGTGACGGGAAAAGCTGCCAAAGAAGAGAAAGTAGAAAACGCACAACATGGGAATCCAATGTCCGAAATAACTGTGTCTGGTGATGGAACTTGGAAGAAGAGAGGATTTAGTTCGTTGTTTGGATTGGCTACTCTTATTGGAAAGTATACAGGAAAAGTTGTCGATCTCGTGGTGAAACCCGTTTATTGTCATGCCTGTAAATTATGGGAGTCAAAATGTGGCACGCCCCAATACGAAAACTGGATTGACGAACATATTAATGAATGTGCGGCAAATCACGAGGGATCTGCCGGTAAAATGGAAGTAGGCGGTATGAAAGAAATGTTTAGAAGGTCGAAAGATTTACATGAAGTGATGTATGTGAATTATATTGCTGACGGCGACACAAAGACTTTCAAAGCTATACTGGATGACAACCCTTACGGAGATGAGTTAATTGTAAAGAAAAAAGAATGTGTGGGACATGTTCAAAAACGTATGGGCAAACGTCTGAGAGAGGCGAAGAAAAAATTGAAACTGGGGCGAAATACAAAATTTACAGTTCAATTAATCAATGAATTGACTCTCTTTTATGGTTTGGCTATCAGAAGAAATCCGAATTCCCTTGATGATATGTATAATGCTGTGTGGGCCACATGTTACCATAAAATCTCTACAAACGCCAATCCCCAGCATATGCTCTGTCCATCAGGACCAGACAGTTGGTGCAAGTGGCGCAAAGCAGGAGCAAAAGGAACGCTGGTTCAATTCGATCATGAGGAGCCAATGAACGAAGATCTTGCTGCTGCTATAGTGTCAATTTACGAGGATTAGTCCAACAAGGAACTATTAGAGAGATGTTTGGGTGGCGAAACTCAAAATAATAACGAGAGTTTTAACTCTACAGTCTGGCGACTCGCACCCAAACACCCTCATTGCGGGACAAAAAGCGTAAAAACGGCGGCTTATTTAGCAACTGGCATATTTAACGAAGGTTTTTATGCAATTCTGAAAACAATGGCGACCATTGGCATCGTCATTGGCGACAATGCCTCAAAATTTTGTAACGCTCGAGACGAACAGCGGCTGCAAAGGTCGGCCAGACGGAGCTTGGATGCAACGAAAGAGGCGCGAATTTTAGAACGAAATCAGCAAATGGAACGAAATGAATATTTTGAAGATGAAGAAGGTGTACTGTATGGACCTAGCATAGCTGATTAACAAGAATATGCTGTAAGTACTAGATATATACATTTTTTTACATATGAAAACTGTAGGGGAGAGCGGGGCTAAAAGTTACCGAGGTAAGTTGTTCCGATTGAAATAACTCCGCGAGGAGAAGAGTTAAGAATATTGTGTAAATTCGTAATGAAATGGTACACCACCGTGCACCGACGGCAACCATTTTAAACAAACGAGTGGGGCCCGGAACAACAGAACGACAGTACGTGCCTCGTTGATTCACGTAAGTAAATATTTTCGTATTTGGTATTTTTGGTCTATCTCACGAATTTTAACGATTAGCCTTTAGTGTTTCAGTGTTTTAATGTAAGGATTTATCTACTATTTTGGTACATTATGCGTAAATTATGTACGTTTCGTATCCTAACGGATATATATCTTTTTTTTCAACAGATGTGATTGGGGTTAGATGTTCCTTTTTTCGGGGGCACGTTGTGACGTCGGAACAACTTGCCCCAATTCATTTGTACCAACAATGAAATATAAATATTGTTATTTTTTTCTTTTGTAGCATGCGGACTTATACTCGTAAAACAACACGAGGTTCTGTGTCACAGGAGTTGATGCAAAAAGCAGCAGATGCAGTTACAGTCTGTCAAGTAAGAGCGTGGTCGACATTATTGACAGCTAATAAATGATATCACTCTAATTTATGCGTGAGCCGCTAGAAGGAAGCTTTGTCCTTAATGCGTTGTGAAGAAATATTCAATTGTCTTTGATATTTTGGAAGAGAATCACGTTAACCGTCATGAGTGCTAAATACGCATCGCGCTACGAGGCTGTGTTCCTTTGCACCCATCCAAAAGGTCCGAAAATGTCGCAATCAGCGGCTGCTAAGTACATGAAGAAGTCAAAAGCATTTGTACAGAAGTGGATTCAGCGGTATAAACAGGTAAAAAATGTCGATGATTTACCACAACGTGGCTCGATAGGCAAAATGGACGAAAAAGACGAGAAAAGAATACTGAATATGTTTTCGCGAAATCCTGCTTTGACACTTCGTCAAGGACAAGCAAAATTAAAGTCAAAAGGCTTAGATATATCGTACGAAACTATACGAACTCATCTCCGTGCTCATGACATAAAATGGCGCAACACAATAAAGAAACCTTTATTGTCTGAAAAACATGTGACGAAGCGACTCGCTTGGGCGCATGAGAATATCACTGAAGATTTTCACAATGTAATTTTTACTGACGAATGTTCAATATGGGCACGTTGTATCTTCACACGAGCCTGGTCTACTACTACCAATAGGCTTGTCCAGCGGACCGTAAAACACGGAATAAAAGTGCATCTCTGGGGGTGCTTCTCAAAGCAGGGGTTCGGCACTTTGCACCTCTTTACCTACAATCTAAATGCTGAAAAAATGCTGCAAATATACAAAAAGGCTTTGCTACCGTCTGCCAAACGATGGTTTATTAGTAAGAATGAGGATTGGATTTTGCAAGAGGACAATGATCCTAAACATCGCAGCAAGCTCTGTACCGAGTGGAAGAACAAATCTGGCATTGTTACGTTGAATTGGCCGTCGCAATCGCCCGATGCAAATCCCATCGAAAATGTGTGGGCATATATTAAGCAGAAGCTTCGTGGAAAACGCACGTACACTTTGAAGCAATTATCTTGCGAAATTCGTCGGATCTGGAGATCCTTGCCGCTGGAATACGCCGTCAATTTGGTCGAAAGCATGCCTCGGAGGTGCCAGGCAATTATCGACGCCAATGGAGACTGGACACATTATTAACCAAATTGCATCATTTTTCATATTGAGTACAACCCATATATGTATATAACAATTTTAGTTAATAAATTCTTGTCTATATTTTTCCGACTACGCTCTTACTTGACAGACTGTATCAAAGATGGCAGGAAAATAAAAACTGTTGCCAAAGAATTAGATATCTGTCATATGACACTATACAGATTTGTAAAAAATCTAAAATCTGGTGTAGAAAATATCGCGATTGGCTACAAAAAAGTTAGATTAGTTTTTACTGAAGAACAGGAAGATAAGTTAGCAGCATATTTGTTGAAATGTGCTTCAATTTTCTTCGGTCTTCTGCCAGAAGAAGTGAAAAAGTTAGCATACGAATGTGCACTGAAATTCCATGCTTGCAATATTCCACCATCTTGGCACAAAAATAGAAAGGCTGGCCCAGATTGGCTGACTGGTTTTTTAAAAAGAAATTCTCGTTTGTCAATAAGAGCACCGGAGTCAACAAGCGCCAGCAGGGCGACATCTTTTAATAAACATAATGTTGGTAAATTTTTTACAAACCTGGGAACAGTGTTAGAAAAATATATTTTTCCACCATCAAGAATATACAATTTAGATGAAACGGGCGTTACCACAGTGCTAAAGCCGAGGAAAATCATTGCCAAGAAGGGAATTAAGCAAGTTGGAGCCATAGTATCTGCTGAACGAGGGACATTAGTTACTGTCGAACTGGCAATAAATTCATTAGGTCATACAGTTCCTCCCATGTTTATATTCCCAAGGCTTAAATACAAGGATTTGTTTCTAAAAGGCGGACCACCACAATCTATCGGCGCAGGAAACAGTTCAGGATGGATAACAGTTTCTGACATATATGGATCATTTTATCAAACATACTAAACTATCACCTTCAGATCCGATTTTGTTGTTGCTCGATAATCACCAATCTCATATTGATATCAATGTGGTGGAGAAAGCGAAATCTAACTCCATCATAATGCTGTCATTCCCACCTCATTGTACACACCGTTTACAGCCACTCGATGTTGGAGTGAATGCACCGTTCAAAAACTATTGTGCAAAGGCTCAGGACAACTGGCTACGCAATAATCCTGGCAAGACAATGTCGATATATGAGATCCCAGAAATTGTTAGATACGCGCTACCTCTTGCAGTGACTCCCATAAACATAATGAGCGCTTTCAGAAAAACTGGCATTTGGCCTTATGACCCCAACGTTTTTACAGAAGACGACTATGCTTCATCGTACGTTACGGATCGCCCTTTACCTTCAGTAAACGCAGCAGCTTTAGGCGTTTCAAACGACATAATCACGAATAATTCAAAAGCAGTATCAGAAACTGTTGCTAGAATAGACGATAATGCATCTAAAGCTATAAACATTACTACTGATGAAGGACAAATCTTTGATGCGCCAGGACCATCACGGGTTGTTAATCTGCCTGCATCTTCTGGTGTCATAGAAGAACAACTCGGAGATCAAGTCCCTTTCTGTCCAGAAGCAGTACGTCCTTTTCCAAAGGCACCGCCAAGGATTGGAACAAACAAGAGCCGAGTTAGAAAGTCCGCTGTTTTAACTGATACTCCAGAAAAACAAGCCTTAGCAGATGAGCAAAGCAAGAAAATGAAACTGAGCATCAACAATGACGAACAAGGGAGGTTTCCCAAGTGTTAATTTCCGATTTTAATGAAATGTACAGGGTAGGTACAATTCGTTAAAATATTTGACACGTATTTTTTTTTATCGGCCATCGTTCATATCTAGAGGGTGAAAACAGCCCCCCAAAGTTGGGGTCAAAAAGCTATTTTTTTAAATATCTCGGAAACTATTTGGTGTAGATCAAAAATTAAAAATGCAAATTGTTCGTTTTTCCATGACGGATTTAATGGGAAAAGTAAGATTTCTTCAAAATTGTTTATTTAAAAAATATTTTAAAAATTCACATATTTTTGTATTTTTTTTTGGTAAAACGTTGAGTTATTTTTGTCATATATTGCAAGAAGATACTATATACCAAACCCAAGAATACGGATAAATCAGAATTTTTAGTTTCATTGTCATTATGGATATTTTTGTTTTTTGAATTACATTGCCATTTCGCAGTGAGAACTCCCTTCTGGTATATGATCACTTCTACGTGGAATGGCATGATAATTCAGTAATTATATTATATTATGTATAAGAATTATCCCTTGAAAATTAGATAAAAAGTAAAAATGTTTTCACGATAAACCCTGCTACTCCATGGGCGTTGCAGGTACATATATATATGACTCGGGCCGTTACGGGCATGCAAGGCGCGACTGCTGCGCGACTTGTAACAGAAATCTGGTCGAATAAGAAACGCTTGTTAGAACGGACATTCATTAATTTTATGTTATGTTTTGTAAGAAATACATATTGTCCTCACCATAAATCCGCTTGTAACTCACTAGATTGGACGCATTCGACAACCACACGGCATTTATGTTCAGCAAGCGGAAAAATATTTTTTTTATATATTATTCTATCTTATAATGACCAGGCAATATGATAATAATTTGTAGTGCCCCTTTAAGAGAAAAAAATTCTTACGAGTCGAAGGTATGAAGCAGGCTCCAGCGTGATACATATCTTAAGTTTACATTTAATATAAGCAACTCTGCCAGCGACTGCCGTTGAAGTTCGTTTTGAGCATCTATGCGAGTCGGATACGAAACACTTATTAATACCTTTATTTACTATTATTAATACCATTATTATTATTACTATTATTATCATTGTTATATTACACTGTTCAATATTTTCCACTTATCCAAATATATATACTCTCGTTTTGTTTTTTTTGTTAATTTGTGCAGTGAATTTATGGACTATTTAATACCCCTTACTACAAAGTGATCTAAAATTTGACTTCTTTGCAGTTGTATTAATGTTTATGTAAGCTGCTGAAATTTTTAATAGAATTCAGGTAACCCAGACGTAATCCACACTATTTTTTAAATGGCTACCATGCTTTTATAAAGGTTGGAAAAGATCGTAGAAACAACCGTTTCTTATTTGGCCAGACTTTTGATACAAGTCGCGCAACGGACGCGCCTTGCGTGCCGGTAACGGACGGAGCCATATTCCTCCAATACCCATGGAGTAGCAGGGATTATCGCGAATACATTTTTATTTTTTATACAATTTTCAAGGGATAATTCTTATACATAATATAATATAATTACTGAAGTATCATGCCATTCCACGTAGAAGTGATCATATACCAGAAGGGAGTTCTCATTGCGAAATGGCAATGTAATTCAAAAAACAAAAATATCCATAATGACGATGAAACTAAAAATTCTGATTTATCCTTATTCTTGGGTTTGGTATATAGTATCTTCTTGCAATATATGACAAAAATAACTCAACGTTTTACCCAAAAAAATACAAAAATATGTGAATTTTTAAAATATTTTTTAAATAAACAATTTTGAAGAAATCTTACTTTTCCCATTAAATCCGTCATGGAAAAACGAACAATTTGCATTTTTAATTTTTGATCTACACCAAATAGTTTCCGAGATATTTAAAAAAATAGCTTTTTGACCCCAACTTTGGGGGGCTGTATTCACCCTCTAGATATGAACGATGGCCGATAAAAAAAAATACGTGTCAAATATTTTAACGAATTGTATCTACCCTGTAAATTTCATTACAATCGGAAATTAACACTTGGGAAACCTCCCTTGGAAGTGAGAAAAAATAAAGGAAAAGGGAAAGGTAAAACAAAGCAAAGAAATGAAAAACGAAAGGGCCAAGGAAAGAGGAAGTCTGTTAAACGACAGGTTTTACAAACGAGTAGTGAAAGTTCTGAGAATGAAGAGGACAGTTCAGAGTATTATTGTCTAGTGTGCTGTGACAGTTACTCTAATTCATGTTCTGGAGAAGAATGGGTTCAGTGTCAAGAATGTAAGAACTGGGCCCATTCCAGATGTAGGCAGAATCAAGACTTATTAACCTACCTATGCCCGAACTGTGATTCTGATATATCTTCTAATGATTAATTATAAGTATATATGTTTTCTGCCTATAACAGCAATATTATTGATATTTTCAGCCTACAACAAGGCAATATGATTGAAGACTGAACTAATTGTACTACATGTCTCGTTCTCAATGATCATATAATGTAGTAGTATGTTCATGCTCAAAATATCACAATTTTTAGAGTATAAATTTCAAATTCAAATTTGACTCCACTCGTCGCGCCTTCTACCGGCTACTGTCGTACGATCTGACCCACAATCCCTTGCTCTTCATATTGTATTTTTGTGCACAACATATCACATGTAAAAGAGTTATTTTACAATTAATAAACTATAAAAAAAAATAATTAAACGAAGAAGGATGTCACACTCAAGTAAGAGGAAACGGTCAAGGTCATCTTCAAGGGAACATAAGCGTCGGAGAAATGAGGAGAATAATCAGAGATTCGAAAAAATCGAAACTCAAATGAATAACCTCACTTTAATGTTTGAGAAATTTATCGAGGAAAATAACGCCAAGAGGAATAATAAGGGTAAGCAATTTATAGGTTGGAAAAGAAACTTGCGTTCTCCATTCGAGCAACCAAGTGGGTCAATGAATCCACTCGATTCTTGACAGACCTTACACTTACAATTAGACAAAGTTCAACTAGAACCAAAAAAATCTAAGGTAGCACAACAAGTGCAGGTCACAAACATAGATTATCCTCAAATGACATTGAAACACCTTTGTCCCTCTTATGATATAATGTTCAATTAGAACAGTAACATATCTCAGGAGGTGTAAGGTTACTCGCAAATATATGAATAAATAATTTGTAATGTGGGACATCTAGAGCATTACTATATGACGTATCCCTTTTTCTTCCTTGGTTATTTGCAGAGGTTGATGATCAACAGCAGATCAACAAAAATTCCTGACAATGAGTCAGTTGTTACGAGCCGGGCGAGTGGCAGAAAAAACGCGACCGTGATGCGTAATTAAATATTTTACCCGTGAATCCAAGAATTGCAACAATACAATGAAGGCTGTTCCGAGAAACGGACTAACTTATAGCAGAACTATAAGGTTGCCGTTTACCCGTTAATAACGAAAAACCTTTCGGTATTTCGCGTTAGTATAGCGGATAGGCTTGTATCAAACAATACAAGGTTACCGCCACTAACTGGTAAAACTCCGGGAACCAGACTAATCTATAGGAATACTATAGAGTTGCTGATCGCCCGTTAATAACGAAAGGAACCTTGCAGTTCTTTCGCGTTAGTATAGCAGATAGGCATGTATCAAACAATACAAGGTTACTGCCACTAACTAAGTATAAAACTCCGGAAACCAGACTAATCTATAGGAATACTATAGAGTTGCTGGTAGTCCGTTAATAACGAAAAACCTTTCGGTAATTCGCGTTAGTATAGCGGATAGGCTTGTATCAAACAATACAAGGTTACCGCCACTAACTATTGTAAGATTGTTGCAAACCCTAGAATTCTGGTTCTAAAATTACCCGTAACTTTCAATAATTTTATTCACTCCGAGCGGCTTGAGTGAATAAAGGGGAACGTTGCTCAGTTACAAGAAGATGAAAGGAAGTTAATAGAAAATAACTTTATCCTTGAATTTTGTATATTAAGTTATTTACTAAGAATTAAATTCAGAATGCAATTACAATTTTGTGATTTAATTCTATATGTTGGGCCGAGAATCACGCGTCGCACAGTGGTTCATTTGGCCGAAAACCTGGCCAAAACTCAAGGAGTTTTTCAATTTAGCTGAAAATTGGTGTATTAGTATTATTTGGGTCGCTGATTAAGAATCTGAACTCAAAATTTCGAAAAACAAAATGGCGGCTTCAATATGGCGGATGCGAGTATTGAAAAATTGTCGGACCGCCATGAAAATCAGTAGTCTTATGTTTTTCCGGTCGCTGATTAAGAATCCGAACTCAGAATTTCCAAAAATAAAATGGCGGCTCTAATACGGCGGGTGCGAGTATCGAAAAATTGTCGGATCGGCATGAAAATCAGTAGTCTTATGATTTTCCGGTCGCTGATTAAGAATCCGAACTCAGAATTTCCAAAAACAAAATGGCGGCTTTAATATGGCGGGTGCGAGTATCGAAAAATTGTCGGATCGGCACGAAAATCAGTAGTCTTATGTTTTTTCGGTCGCTGATTAAGAATCCGAACTCAGAATTTTCAAAAACAAAATGGCGGCTCTAATATGGCAGATGCGAGTATCGAAAAATTGTCGGATCGGCACGAAAATCAGTAGTCTTATGTTTTTTCGGTCGCTGATTAAGGATCCGAACTCAGAATTTTCAAAAACAAAATGGCGGCTCTAATATGGCAGGTGCGAGTATCGAAAAATTGTCGGATCGGCACGAAAATCAGTAGTCTTATGATAGCCCGGCCCTATGTCATAAATGCACTTCCCCGAGCATGGCGCGCGTGACAAACAAATAACAATAACTCGAAGAATCGCAAAAAGTCGCAAGAAAACTCAACGCGGTCTTCTTCGGGAAGCTTCAAAGTTTAATTTTAAAAAAATATATATTATGTTATTCCACGGACTTCTGCAGTTTTAATGATATTTATTGCAGCAGCCGCTGTATCTTAATACAAGTATGTCATTGCTGTTCCATCTCCGAATTCCTCTTTATTTAATAAAAATTTCGGTCGAAGGAGAAAGATCAAACATTGTAAGGAACAAATATTTCCCTCATACCTGCAACTAGCCAGATTTTCATTAGAATCGTCAAAGATCTTTCAGTTTATGACGGTAAGCGGTCGAGGTAGCCGCGGCTATTTATAGTTGCCTCGAAACAATAGCCCACCAGCTTGTTTAAACTCATTCCGATTTTTAACCCCATGAAATAAACATATTATTTCGTTAATTTCCAGGTTGATCTTAGAGAAGGATTAGCAGTATTCATTAGGTAAAGCACGACAGCCCGGCTCTATGTCATAAATGCACTTCCCCGAGCATGGCGCGTGCGACAAACAAATAAGAATATCGCGTACAATTGCAAAAAGTCGCAAAATTTTACAACGGGGACTTCTTCGGGAAGCTTTAAAGTTTAATTTAAAAAAAAATATATTCTAATATTCCTTTTCCTTCAAAAGTTATAATGATATTTATTGCAACAGTCACTGTATCTTAATACCAGCATATCACAGCTATTCCATCTTCGAATTTACCATTGTTTAATAAAAATCTCGACTGAAAGAGATTGATAGAACATTGTGAGAAACAAATATAGCCCTCATACCTGCAACTAGACAGATTTTCAGCCGAAACGTCAAAGATCTTTCGGTTTATAACGGTAAGCGGTCGAGGTGATCGCGGCTATCTATTGTTGCTTTGGAACAAAAGGCCACCAGCTTGCTTAAAATTATTTTGATTTTTAACCCGAACGAAATAAATATAGCGTTTCGTTAATTACAAGGGTAACCTTAGTGAAGGATTAGCATTATTCGTTTGTCCAAGGCACGATAGCCTGGCAGTATGTCATAAACGTATTTCCCCGAGCATGGCGCGTGCGACAAACAAATAAGAATATCTCGTAGAATCGCAAAAAGTCGCAAAATTTTACAACGGGCACTTCTTCGGGAAGCTTCAAAGTTTAATTTAAAAAAAAATTCGCGTTGTACTTTTGCGTACTTCACAACTATTTCCTCTGCAAAAGGAAAAAAATGTATGGGTTTTGCAATCTGTGCCATCGCAGTTGTAAAATATTAAATAAAAAAATGAAACCAAGGTACTTATAATTTAAAAGTATGACGAATAGCTACAAATACTTACAAAGTTGACTGTACTATTATTTCACATTGAAAACGTATTCTGAATTTCGACGTGAATACGTTACATTATTCAAGTGCCAACTTTGACATTGCATATCTCTAAGAGCGTTGTTCAATAAAAACTTTTATTAATGGAAACCGATGCTCTGATATGTTACAAATAAAACGCAATTGCTAAATTTTGAAAATCGCGAAAAAAATTTTTGGCTTTTTGGCCAGGTTTTCGGCCAAATGAACCACTGTGCGTCGGTTCGCGGGGGTAAATCACCCTTTTACTTACAAGTTAAGCGAAAGAACTCGTCGTTACAATTCTAAAAATCGTCGTCGCGACTTACAGAGTAACGGCTTATAGAAGACTGAACCCAAAAGACCAAAGAGTGTCCTGCTTATATAGGGCCCAGTTTCGTGAAAATTAGGAAAAATTGAGTGGAGGTGGTAGGTCCTGGAAAAGAGATGAAAAATCAAGGAAGAAGGACGAAGAGTTTCGGTGGGGGTTGATTATTCGTTGGAGCCCTGTACTGCGGACCACGTGTCTCCGTAGTTCAAGTGCGTCACTTGAAGGTTTAGACTAAGTTTTGAAAAATTCCAGGGCCGCAGATATTTATTCAGGGCTGGATGTAACACAGTGATTAATAGACTGCGGATGTTTATGCAAATTTCGAATTTCACAAATGCAGGTGAGACACGAGATCCTATCTAGGGATTAATTGCACTCGATTTATATTACAACAAATACCATACTTTGGATATTTTAGATGATATTTTTATATTATGTTCTTTTTGTATATTTTAGCCGTATCTAATTTGTAATAAATGCATAAAAATCCGCAGTCTAGTGATTAATAACGAAGAAGCTGAATCCAAACCGGTAGCCGACGCTGAAGCAAGTGAGGTTATAATAATTGAACAGACAGCAAAAGAAGTCGCAAGCGAAGATATTCTTAAGATGTTGGGAGATGATTCATTAGCCTCTGAGCAAATAAAAATCAAAGGGTATAGCCGGATAAGGATGGCAAAAGTGCCCCCAAAGGTAATTAACTTTGAGGCATACCATTCGATAGGGCTCTTTGGGAAAACCCTTCCTGCAAAGTATAAACCCGGTACCCCTACCGTAGGGGTAGTTATAGGGTAAAACGTACTTTACGGTTTTTGCTCGATTTCTCCCGTTTGGCTTGATAGAAAATTCTGAAAAAAATCACAAATTTTATACCTAATGATGTGCATAGTCTGTAATTTTTTCAGATCTTTTGGTTGGCAAATCGATTTTTAAAAAATTAAAAAAGTTTATAAACATTAATTTTTTATTGAAAATATTAAGTGACCACTTTTATATTTTTACAGTACCTGTGTTTTGTGGCGTCAAGGTCTGACGTGGATGACCTAACGACCACTAACTCTCACTCGCGGTTCGCGTCGATTATACTTCGCGAATGAGAGATTTTTCCGCGCGTAATTCTCGACCGCCGGAGAATTATCCGTTCGTGAGATGATTGTAACTCCGAAAATATAAAATAGCAAACTATGACGGTTTTCGTCGTCAGCGAGCTCGATATCGTTTGCGTTCGGTGTTCGGAAGGTAAGTGACTTCGAGGATTTTTCCTCCGAAGTCCCTCGACGACGCAATGGGCCGGACATCCCCACTTGCTGAATTTTCGCGACGTTTCAGCAGGCGGGTTTTTCGGATTTTCCGGGCAGTGCGCGATGTTGATTGGCCGCACTTTCCTCCGAGAGGAGTGACCACCCCCATGGGACTCTCGACGAGAAGGGCCCCACGGAGGCGGGAGTTCACCCCCTGCGAATACGTGGTGGAGGAAAGTGCAACCAGATGTGCCCAAAAAATCCTAGTCCGGCCGATCGGCAGAATTTCTCTTCGAAGGCGCGATTTATGACCGATTTGTCATCGCGAGTCAGCGGCGGTCGATGGGACCTTTCGGGCCGAAGTCCCTGTTTACCACCCGCTGACAGAGCACGACGGATTAACGAAAACGTTCATTCAAAACGAAGGCTGCTTAATTCCTCAAGGACCGGAGTTCTAGCTGTCTTAGCGCACGATGGTCGCCAAATGTTGGATGGTAATAAAAAATCTGGCAGCCAGACCCGGGCCTCAAAGAACGGCAAACTTTCGCTTCGTTCCGAACGCGCTTTTGTTTCCGTACGACGGAACAACCTGCATAGTACCCTAATTATTAATGTGTAATTTTTTTACATTTTTACGAGTAGTGGACGGCAGTTAAAAAAATTAAAAACCAACAATTGTTTCTATTTTTTGCTAAATTATTGATGTGACCACGTTTATATTTTCACAGTTTCTCAAGTTTGCTATAAAAAATTGACTGTAATTTTTTCAGATTTTTTGCAACAGTGTATCAAAAAAAAAATAAAAAACCGATGTTTTTTGGAATCCGTATTTTATGTTAGTTTGTTTATAATAATCCACAGCTATACCAATTCCTAATTATTAGAACTTATTGGAGGATTTGGAACTTGTCTCGTATCCAAATAAAATTGTAATAGATGTTTCATAAACCTGTAGCCATTTGAGTCTTACGGCTGGAACTAGCCGGTAACAGCTCTCCTCTGTAGACTTTGCCCTAAGGAGGGTAATAAGTATATATGTACATTGCCTTTTACCAATTTCTAATTTTCATGCATTAAGTAAGAATTTGGAGTTTCTCTAACATTTAACCCTTTCGCTTCGAGCGCCGCTTATAAGCGGCGCCCGCAAGATGGCTTATGGGTACGAGCGCCGCTTATAGGCGGCATCCACAAGATGACCTGTGGGTACGAGCGCCGCTTATAAGCGGCGACCACGCGACGTCGTCACCCCATATGTCCGGTATCCAAATGACGAATTTACAAGTTCCATGGGTAATTTTTTAAGCCTTTTCATATTAAAAATGTAAATAATACTCATTATATAGTAACAAAGATTGTTTTATTTAGCAAAATTGTAACTTAAGACCTAGGAAAACGTATATAGAGCAACAACGCATATTGTGCATATTCGCGGCGCGCGCGCCCGTGCAAAGACAGTACTTCGGCGGACTGGACATCCGAAGCGAAAGGGTTAAACAGCAATTGACGTATTATAAACATTAAATAAATAAGTAAATAAATATTTTATATTTGTAAAATATTTTAACAAATGTAAAAGTATCTAATAATTCATACCTAACTCGCAATATTTTTTATACTTAAACGAGGATAATTTATGTATTTTCCTTTGTGAATGCTTAAATTCGATAATACAGTGAGAACGGTGGAGACGGAACTTATGCGCCTCACGGTCCTGAGTCCAAAAATTAGAAAACGTAAAACTCATTCAGTAAAATTAATTTTTCAAATGTAAAAATATTTAATAATGAAGTATATTAGTTTATTTCATGTGAAATAGTGGGTATTGTGTATAATTTTCGATCATCCAAGTCTACACTTATTTGTGTATTATTCATGAGTGAACATCGGGTTTTTATTTTTTTTGGTATGATACACTGTTGCAAAAAATCTGAAAAAATTACAGTCAATTTTTTATAGCAAACTTGAGAAACTGTGAAAATATAAACGTGGTCACATCAATAATTTAGCAAAAAATATAAACAATTGTTGGTTTTTAAATTTTTTAACTGCCGTCCACTACTCGTAAAAATCTAAAAAAATTACACATTAATAATTAGGGTACCATGCAGGTACTGTAAAAATATAAAAGTGGTCACTTCATATTTTCAATAAAAAATTAATGTTTATAAATTTTTTAATTTTTTAAAAATCGATTTGCCAACCAAAAAATCTGAAAAAGTTCTAGACTATGCACATCATTAGGTATAATATGTGTGATTTTTTTCAGAATTTTCTATCAAGCCAAACGGGAGAAATCGAGCAAAATCCGTAAAGTACGTTTTACCCTATAACTACCCCTACGGTAGGGGTACCGGGTTTATACTTTGCAGGAAGGGTTTTCCCAAAGAGTTCTATCGAATGGTATGCCTCAAAGTTAATTACCTTTGGGGGCACTTTTGCCATCCTTATCCGGCTATACCCTTTGATCCGGACGCCTATTGGCGCCTACAGTACCAGGAGGCCAACATGTTTCAAATGCCTATAGGCACCAACAGTAGTCAAAGGGTTAAAGTGAGACAATTTTCTGCTCCCTTGAGACAGGTGGTTTATGACGGGGTTTATGGCGGGATATTTCCGAATCGGCGCGATACGGACAAGCTCGACCTGTTCGCGGACTAACAATAAGAACCGTCATGAAGGGTAAAATTTATTTCTGAAAAGTTTTCGATTTGTATCTTTCGTTGAAGGTTACTAATTAAATCTCGGCCAGTCGACTTAACAAATTCGGTTACGTTGTAAAAGGCTTAGGACGAAGAGCGACTCATGTAGGCACTCTATTTCGCGCGTCGAACGGTACAATTTCAAGTTTAATAACTTTTTTTCTGGTGAAAAAATTAAAATTCCGATTTGTCCGTATTTTTTTAAAGGACATATAGTTTCTATAAACAAAGACTCAAGAAAATTCATTGGCATTGAGGGGGAAAAACTTACAAAAAAAGTCGAATTTTTCATATATTGTTTAAACAAATTGAGATTTTGCAAAATAATTTTTACCATTCTATTGATTATTAAAAGACGCAAATTTCGTGAATTTACGCAAATGCTCTGTCTCTCATAGTTTCCGAGATAAATGATGAAATATACTTTAGGTTCCTAACTGTGGGGGTGGTTTTCACCCCTTAAACGGCGATGATTGCCGATAAAAAAAAATACGTGTCGAATATTTTGACGAGGACTACATCATACTCAATTTTCATCAAAATCGGTGATTAACAGTTCGGTATGTTCCCTTGTCAGTTCTATTCATAATGGCGAAAAGACAATGATTGAAAAGAAAGGAAGAAGGCAAGAAAACTGAATGTTGTCCTGGATTATAACAAGAATATGGGCGGCGTAGATTTGGGAGATGGAGTTATGGTAGCCTACACGGCTACCCGTAATAGGCTAACAAAATTTTATAAAAAAATTTTCTCCGATTAATTGATATGTGCTGCTTCAATGCATACCATATATTATATACAAAAAAGATAAAGTGTAACGGCGGTCGTTGTTCGGGCCCCACGTTGGGCGCCATTATGTAACGAGCTTCCCCCGCGACGTTCTCTTCGCGTCGTCCGGACTATGGATCGCCAAGAGTCACCGGAGTTCGCTCCGTCGTAGGTTACGCCGTTACTTGGGAGTTGGAAAACAGCTCCTGATATCGGGGAGGACAACAACCCTCCGCAAGTCAGCTAGGATCGGTGGTTCTGGATCATCCGAGAAACCACATCCGACGCTGAATGGAATTGAGAGCTTGCGTCCGTCCACCAATACTTCGGCGTGTCTTCAACGGGTGGAGGTCAAGGCTTCGACTGGATACCAGTAGATCTCCGACTGCCGAGTCGGCTTCCGGTAGTGGGGGTGGGGTGCGTACGGTCAACTCACCCCCCCCCCCCCCACTCTTCCTGGTACCTATTCGTCCACCGCTTTATGCGGGTTGCTACAAAAGGTCATTTGGATCGATTACACTTTTTGGTGCAGTGTGTAGAGAAATTGGTAGATAACAACATAGTGAAAATCCACCCAAAGACATCAACAAGCAGCTCTACACCTAAACCATCACGCTTAGTTGAAAGGCATTTTCCAGAACAAGTGAAAAGCGATATAGGAAAAAATAAATCCAGAAAATGCCGAGTTTGCTACAAAAAAGGTGTTAGGAAAGAATCTACATACTGGTGTCCGTAAGGTAGTACTATGTATCATGTATCAACAATTGTTTTACAATATATCACACGGAAATTGAGTTTTGAATTTTCACATATATATATATAATATATTAATTTTTTAAACTCAATATTTCTATTTTATTTATGTGCTTTTGTTTACTGTTCTGTAATTGTTAACTTTTTTTATTTTTTATTGTGTATCTAAATAAAAAATATATATTTTTTGTACTCTTTATAATTGTTTGTAAACTTTTTGTAAAATTTATAATTTCTTAATTCGATATTTCCATATTTTTGTTGGTATTCTTTACTATTTGTTTGTAATTTTGTATTTTCCTTTATGCTATATATATGAATAAACGAAAACGTACATATTTCATAGTCTTTTCATTTATTTTAAGCATAAATAAAAAAAAAATGATAATATGAAATTACGTTCTCCGGGCGTGACGTACTGACACGTCCTAGTGAAAGAGCTCGCACCCGTTATATGCTGCGATTAGTGAAGTGTGATTTTATTTTTACTCGTACAGAGCTATGGCTGAGATCGACTGACGACTGACAATGAGTGTCGTTCCTCGGAGTTTACCCCGAACCTTTTGGACCCCTCGCCGGTCCCCTCGCTCTGCCTTCTCGATTCCTCGAACCGATCGCGACAGTTCGAGGACCGTTGACAGAAAACAGACCACGCCGGGCCCGAGCGAGGGTTGTCCCATCCGGCTCTCGGCACAGAGCGACGTCGGGAAAATAAACTAAATAATTTATTGTATTTAGAAGATCGTCGCTCTGCCCGAGAATGCTAGACTAAACTCCGAAGAACGACGTACTCGAAAAGTGGCGACGAACGGTCGTGTCGCCACATCACCCCCCTAGCAGTAATTTAGGGTAAGGTAATACGCGTTAAAGCTTACATGCTAAATAATCTATAATAAAATTTCTAAGTTAATGTTAAGATCACAGCACTTAAACCCTAACATTACGAAAGAAAGAATAATAATACTAATCGCAAGTTACTGTCTAACGAATGAAATTAAGCAATACGAAATAATAATACAAATAACGATATGATATAAAACTATGCCATGAGCGGCAATAAAAGTACGCGAATTAAGTACTACGAATTGGCATAAAATTATCGCTTATGTAAGATAAATCTATCGCGTCGATGTTTACAGTAAACGATAAAAAAAAACTTACATTTAACGCACTCGCTTAATAATACTTTTTAACGTTTTCATTGAACCGACACCACGCGCACTTTCACTAAAATTGTCAATTGTATTTACGACTAAACGGTCGGGGAAATGTACTCGTCTACCCGAACGCGTTCTTCGTTCGGCACTTATAACAGGTGCCGGCACTTCGGTCCTTATGTCAGGAGCATTCCTAACACTTGGCCGTATCGGATCGGCTGCACCCGGCACAAGGTCGTCCGAGAGCAGGTACGCAGGTTTTAACCGATCGACACTTATGGGTACGGTTCGTTGACCCACTCGCACTTTAAAGTAACGACCCCGTCGTTCGTTGACCTCGAAGGGCCCGTCGTAAGGCGGTTGAAATGCTGCCTTCGGAGCGTCGCGCCTGACAAATACATGCGACGCCGTTGCCAGGTCTTTAAAGACGAAAGTGTGTTTTTGGCCGTGTCGGGTTACGGGAGACGGTCGCAAATTGAGGAAAGTTCGTCGTAGATTTGAGACGTACGTTTTTCTCCGTCTCGTTGACCGCGCCCTTTGTAACAAGAAATTCGCCGGGCAGTCGAATCGTCTCTCCATACAGCATCTCCGCAACGGTCGCATTTAAATCCTCCCTCCAAGCCGCTCGAACCCCGAGGAGAACGGCAGGCAGAGACTCCGGCCATCGAGCATCTCCGTGGCACATAATCGCTGCCTTAAGTTGCCGATGGAACCTCTCAACCATACCGTTCGCCGCGGGATGATAGGCCGTCGTCCGGAGGTGATCAGACCCGAGGAGGTGCGAAAGATGCTTAAAGAGACCCGACTCGAACTGCCGTCCCTGATCCGTCGTAATTCGCAGGGGAGTTCCGAAACGCGCGATCCAACCGGCGAAAAAGGTTTCCGCAACCGTTTCCGCGGTAATATCTTCTATCGGCCACGCTTCTGGCCAACGGGAAAATCGGTCCACGCAGGTGAGACAGTATCGGAACCCTCGCGAAATCGGCAATGGACCAACGATATCCATATGGACGTGTTCGAAGCGCGACGACGGAGTCGCGAACTGTCCGACGGGGGCCGATACATGCCTATGGACTTTTGCCCGTTGGCATTGTATGCACGCTCGTGCCCAGGATTTGCAATCCTTTCGGATACCTGGCCACACGAAACGTTCGCTAACAATTTTCACCGAATTTTTTACCCCTGGATGTGCGAGGTCATGTAAAGAATTGAAAACTCTCCTGCGAAACGCCTTAGTGACATACGGTCGTACCGTGACCGTCGAGCAATCACAATACAGCTCCGTGTCGGTACCCGGTAGCTGCATTTTCTTTAACCTTCAAGCGGGCGCGCGGTGTCGAATCGACCGCGCTCATTACATTTTCGTTCATAATATTATTATTACTCGTCACATGCTTTTTTCGCTCCTAGTAGCCTGTCGTTTTGTCATTTTATATGAAATAAATAGTTTACCTCCTCTCTACGTGCTCCCGCCTCTCCACAGATCGCAAATATATTAGACACGGCGAAGGCGTCGAAAGCACTCCGCGCGCCTGTCGTCAAAAAGTTACACGCGATTCTCAACGCGTGTTATTTCTTTGGCTATCAACCAATATTATCGAATGAAGCTTGTTCCGTCGTGAAGCGACGATAATAAATTTAAAATAGTACCGTTAGGTTTATGATGCGGACGACGTGCACAGCTGTTTTTGAGTTTTCATCCTTCAGAACTGTTGTTATGAATATGGATGTTGAAAATGCTGCTGGTAATGAAGCAAGCAGTAGTTCCAGCACATGCAGAGGAAGCTGCAAAATATGTCCAGCAAAAAAAAGAAGGAACTCGAAGACACAATGTTCATCATGTCGGAGAAATATTTGCAGAAGCCACACTACATTCGTTTGCAACGAATGTTATCTTGGCGAAGAAACTGATTCCGAAGAAAACTAGACATAAGTTTAATTATATTTTATTTTTAATCTTCCTTATTTCGTCATTTTTATTCTTCTTTACTATGTATATAAACTAGTCTGAGGTATGTACGGAGGCTACGTGTTCCTAAATTGTTTTTTGATTTTATAATTGTTTTTTTCTGAGTTTAAGTTACTTGTTTCCAATAATATAAGTTTAAATATAATGATAATGTGTCTGAAAACAAAAATATATATGATTATTGGTTAATTAGTGTTTTATTTCTTTATTATATCCCATACGTCTTTTCGACTACGCGCGACCGCTGCCATTACAAATGACCGCGCGCCCGCTTGAAGGTTAAATCTAAGGCCGTAGGTGATCGCAGGAGCATCTTCAACTCCTCGTCATCCGTTTGAGATCGCGCAAGTTCGTCGAAATTCAACGCTTGCGACACTTCCGCTACTCTTGACAAGGCATCGGCGACAACGTTATCTTTACCTGACACGTGACGAATATCAGTGGTAAATTAGCCTATCAAGTCTAAGTAGCGGAACTGTCGCGGCGTATGCTTCTCCGATTTCTGCTCGAAAACGAATGTCAGCGGCTTATGGTCCGTAAAAATGACACAACGACGGCCCTCGACCATATGTCGGAAATGTCTAATCGCTTTGTAAATGGCCAAAAGCTCCCGATCGTATGGACTATATTTCCGCTGAGCACCACTTAGCTTTTTAGTGAAGAATGCAAGCGGCTTCCATCCTTCGCTGGAGGACTGCTGCAGCACAGCACCGACGGAAAAGTCTGACGCATCCGTGAAAATCGCAAACTGCGCAGCGACATCGGGATGCGTCAGAAGGGCAGCACGTGATACGCTCTCCTTCGATGCGTCGAAAGCAACCTGCCTCTCTGCGGTTCACTCCACAGGGGTGCGTCCTTTAACGCCTCCTTGCAGCGCGTCGTTAAGTGGCGCCTGGACACTTGCGGCATCGGGAATAAAGCGGCGATAGAAATTAACTATACCCAGGAATTGTCTCAGCTCTTTCACTGTCGATGGTCGAGGAAAATTTCTAATCGCCTCCACTTTTTCCGCAACCTTGAACCGCACCTCCGATGCACCGAATACGCACTTGGAAGTGTTCACAAGCACTCCGAAAATGTCTAAGCGCTCGAACAGCTCTCGAAGATGCCGCGCGTGTTCCTCTTCCGATGCCGAAGCCACGAGAATATCGTCTATATACGCGTAACACCAATCGAGACCTCGGAGCACCTCATCCATGAACCTTTGGAACGTCTGCGCGGCGTTACGCAATCCGAAGGTCATGAATGGGAACTCAAAGAGACCGAAAGGTGTTATAATCGCGGTCTTCGGTATATCATCGGGATTTACCGGAATTTGGTTATACGCGCGCACCAAATCGATTGTAGAAAACACCGATTTCCCGGCAAGTGTCTGCGCAAAGTCTTCTATATGCGGCACTGGATAACGATCCGGTATCGTTCTCGCGTTTAAGGCACGATAATCACCGCACGGACGCCAGTCTTGTCCTTTTTTTGGCACGAGGTGAAGGGCCGATGACCAACAGCTCTCGGATCTTCGAGCTATACCGTCCCTCATCATCGTGTCGAACTCCTTCTTCGCAATCTGAAGCTTGTCGGGGGCAAGACGTCGCGGTTTGCAGGCTACTGGAGGACCAGGAGTCGTCCGGATAAAGTGACGCGTCGAGTGTTTCGGCGCCCGATGTCCTCCAGAAAGTCTCGTCACATCGGGGAATTCTGCGAGTATCGCGTGATACTGACTGTTTCCCACGATCGACTTAACGCTTTCCGCGCTGTACTTTGCGATTTCACCCACGACCGCGAGCGTTGTTTTATTGTCTATCAGTTTTTTGTTTCGCAGGTCTACCAATAGTCCAAAATGCGTCAAAAAATCGGCACCAATTATCAGCGTAGTAACGTCCGCAATAATAAAACGCCACCTGAAATCCCTGCGAAGCTTCAAATCGAGGGAAAATGTAACGTGACCGTATGTAGGAATTGTTGTGCCGTTTGCAGTGAACAATTCATAATCGGTCTGTTTCTGCGCACCACTCACACGCGATTTCGGGAAAACGCACAGGTCCGAACCCGTGTCGACCATAAACTTCGTTTTGGTCTTCCCGTCCGTGACGTATAAGCGGCTCGACAAGGGCGAGGCATCGTTTGCCGCCATTAACAATCGCCCTGAGCGTTTCCCGACGCGAACGTGCACGGATCGCGACACTTTTTCGCCGAAGCTCCGTAAACTCGGTGATACCAACATAGGCCTGAAGCCGTGTCACCGTCGTCTCGTTGCGCGGAACGAGATCGCGATCGCGAAAAACGGCGCGAGCCTGGTCTCGTTCTCGACGACGATCGTCCACGTTGGTATCGAGTATCGACGCGCAACGCTGCAATTTCTCGCCGGAGTGCCGCGATCTCTTCTCTCCATCCGTCGCCGGGGTCGGAAGACGCAGCAGCAACCTGCTGTCTCGGTTCGATCTCGGCCATAGCGTCGGCGAGATCGGCCAGCTCGAGGAGACTGTCCTTCTTCCGTGTGGTCAAGACCGTCTGCACGCTGGGAGACAAACGCCTTAGCCACATCGTCTTGAGATATGACTCCGAAACCGCGTCGCCCGCGAGGTCTTGCAATCGGCGAAGAAAAACTGACGGTTTTCTATCGCCGATCTCTTCTCCTTCCAGGAGCCTCCGCATCTTGTGTTCCGCCGAGTCGGAAAGTCGACGAATTAATTCGGTCTTCAGCGTTTCATACATGTTCTCCGTCGGCGGATTGTTGATGATGTCAATCACTACGTCAGCGAATTTATTATCCAAATTCGCACTGACGTAGTGATACTTTGTGGAATCTTGCGTAATCCCAGCCAGAATGAACTGGGACTCCAATTGCCGGAACCATGTCGTCGGGTTCTTCTCCCAGAACGGCGGAATGCGCACGGCGACTCGAGCCACCGCAGGTGAAGGACCGTTGTCCTGTTCTGCAGATCCGTCAGCGGAGACGGCCGTTGGAGCACTCTGAGTATTTTGAGCCATCGTGACACAAAACCACAAACACTCACAATATGTCGCAAAAATTACGATAAAAAATAATAAAAACTGCGATTCGCGCGTTAGGTTTCGATGCGACACTTTCCGATCACGTCGGGGTCACCAATTTAGTGATGTGTGGTTTTGTTTATTGCGAGACTCGTACAGAGCTATAGCAGAGTTTGGAAGACGACTGATTACTGAGTGTCGTTCCTCGGAGTTTACCCCGAACCTTTTGGACCCCTCGCCGGTCCCCGCGCTCTGCCTTCTCGATTCCTCGAACCGATCGCGATAGTTCGAGGACCGTTGACAGAAAACAGAACACGCCGGGCCCGAGCGAGGGTGGTCCCATCCGGCACTCGGCACAGAGCGACGTCGGGAAAATAAACTAAATAATTTATTGTATTTAGAAGATCGTCGCTCTGCCCGAGAATGCTAGACTAAACTCCGAAGAACCACGTACTCGAAAAGTGGCGACGAACGGTCGTGTCGCCACAAGGAGAAAGTATTCTCAAAGTCTCTGGTGATGGTACGTGGAAAAAGCGTGGATTCAAATCGTTATACGGTGTTACCACGCTCATCGGCTACTATTCTGGTAAAGTGATCGATTTAGTCGTGAAAAGTATCACGAAGAAAATTGTACGGAGTATCACAAGGGCTCGGCGGGAAAAATGGAGGTTAATTCTATGAAAGAAATGTTTTCCAGTTCGGAAGAGAAATTTGGCGTAAAGTATGTCAATTATATACGTGACGGCGATTCAAAAACTTTCAAGGCTATATCAGAACTAAATACTTATGATGACAAGTTAACTTTTATAAAAAGTGAATGTATTGGCCACGTAGAGAAGAGAATAGGCACCAGACTCCGAAACGTGAGAAAGGAAAAAGAACTTTCCGGCAGAAGCAAGTTAACGGATAAAGTTGTGAAAGAACTCACAAAATATTGTATTATGGTTTGAGCGTTCAAAGAAATGTAAATAGTGTTGAAAATATGAAAAAGGAGACTATGGCTACTTTTTGTCATATTTTTTCAACAAAGGAAGAGCCGAATCACGAATACTGCCCGGCTGGACCCGAAAGCTGGTGCAAATGGCAGAAAGCAATCGCCTTAAATAAAAATCCAAAATTGGAAGATCTTTCACCGTTACTCGACCAAAATATCAAACAGCATCTCCTGCCAATTTATCAAGATTTATCCAAAGATGACTTGCTAGAAAGGTGCTTCGGAGGTCATACCCAATATGCAAATGAAAGCTTCAACTCGACGATCTGGTGATTGGCTCCAAAACACCTGCATTCTGGCTTAAAAATGATTTAAATTTCGGCCTACATTGCTGTTGGACTATTCAATGATGGCTTTTCTTCGATCTTAAGGATTATGAATGCGTTGGACATAGTCGTTGGCACCAACTGCAGAGTTGTCGCCGAAACTTCTGATGAGGCGCGAGTTGTAAGGCAAAATAAGCTGAGTCCTTCTGAGACGAAAGAAACTCGTACAGCCCGGAAACAACAGCCGGCGGAAGAAAATCAGTTTTTCAAGGAACTCTAAGGTCTGCTGTACGCGCCTGGAATCGCTGATTAAGCGGTAAGTCACTACAATTAATATTTTTCACATGTTGAAACTTTAAACGCGATTATCTCGAAACTACATTTTCAAAAACAGCTCGTATTGTAGCTCAAAAAATTATCGACCGATTTCGATGAAATTTTGGGAGTAGTATTATCGGAAGGATATACCTAAAGTTTGAAAGGTAGCGTGTAAATAAATAATTTGTTTGGGGTCAAATATGTCGACAAAATGGTCGAAAATTCAAACTTTAGAGTAAAAAGGCTCCCAAATTTTCAATTTTGCACTTATTAATAATTTTTTAGGTATATCCTTCCCCTTAATATGTTAGTAAACGAATGACACTTCTAAATCCTTTTTAAGGTCAACAGCAAAGGAGTGATAACTGCAGCAGTTTTCGATGTCGCGGAAAACAGGCGCCCGAAGACCCTTAACAACGCCGCCATTTCATGTAAGTTTTCACATACGTCATTTTTAATCTAACGAGGGAACATACCGAACCCGTACACGCCGATTTTGATGAAAATTATGTGGTAGATAGATCTCGAAGAAATATTTGACACGTGTTTTTTTTATATCTGCTGTTGTCCACAATGAAGGGGTGATATTAGTCCTCAAAGTTTGGGGTACAAAACAGTTTTTTTTAAATATCTCCGCAATTAAAGGGCGTAGGCAACAATTTTTTTTCAAATTGTGCGTCTCGTAATTACGAATCCATCGATATATATATATATATAATAATTGCAAAAAATTATTTGTTTAAACAATATACTAAAATTTCGAAATTTTTGTTAACTTTTCGTTAGTTTTTCGTACTAAATGCTCTTCTGTTCTCGTGTAAATTTATATACAGGGTGTCCCGTAACTGGTGGTACAACCGAGCAGGGGAAGATTCTACATGAAAAACTGAGTCGAAAATATAGAATCAAATTTTTTTATACAAGGCTTTGTTTTCGAGAAAAATAAGTTTGAAAATTTGTCTAGTGCGCGTGCACTCGGCTTACTTGCGGCTCAACGAATTCCACTGCCTCGCGTCTGGGTATCTCGGAAATTGCCTTCGTACTTCTAGATATGTTTACAGACACTGTCAGTATAATGATACCACTTCTATCGCTAACAAATGTTGAGGTAACTCAGAATAGGGTATCTCAGAACTCAGAGTAGGTAACTCATTGTCAGAATATCATGAGGTAATTCAAACCCATTTTTCTCAAAAACAAAGCCTTGTATCAAAAAATTTTATTCTATATTTTCAACTCAGTTTTTCATGTAGAATCATCCCCTACTCGGTTGTACCACCAGTTACGGGACACCCTGTATGTAAAGTATGGACAAAATTAGTGAATACGTGTTTTTGGAATTTTTTATTTTCTAACATTTAACGATAAATTTTATTGCTTGTCATTGTTCTATATGGATAGTCAGCAGCTATGAAAATACTTGGTTTTGAGTAAAAAAAAAATGCCGTTCTCTCTCGCACTTACACTTCTTTATGCGCTGCGCATGTGCAGAAAAATGTAATGAGTGCGAGTGAAAAGGAGAGATATGTCGTTCTCTCTCAGCAGTAGTAACGCAGCAAATTAAAAGTCGCCAAATTCTTAGTTTTAATGTTTCTCACGTGGATTAAAATGAACATCCATATGATAGAACATATTGAATCGCAAATTTTATGCTGAATCGATTGGAAGAGAAGAAAAAATTATCCAATTCGTTTTAATGCTAAAAAAATTAATTTGAAATTTTCAAATTAATATTAATTAATGAAAAGCTCATTAAAAAAAAGCTCAGAAAATGTTGTCGGAGTAATAAACAAGTGCTCTGATGTGTTTGTTTTAAAAAAAAAGATTTTTGTAACAATGAAATAATTTTTTAAAAAATGTTATGCTCCACAGCCTCTTTAAACGCATTTAATTGATAAACGATAAGAGATGAGGAAAAATAGAATAAATACTTTTTTATAGAGAATTAAATTCTCTACAACTTTTACTCGAAACTTTTCTTCATATTCCCAGCCGTTCTCGAGATATTCGTGAGAAAGTCATTTTTGCACTCTTTCGCAATTTTTTTGCAAGGGTTCCCTTTCATTCATGACCCTGATTTTTTGCACTAACATTCCTACAGCCCTTACGCACATTTTCACGTTGGTTTCATTCTCCCCGCCCAAAATAGTGATTTCAGCCTCCCACTGACTGGACTACAGTAACATATATCCGGAGCGTCTGCCACATCTTTTGGTGCCGAAACCCGTTTTTCCACAGTTTCGAAGAAACCTTTTGAAAAGCGACGTCATGGCTGAAGAAAAAACTGAAATTCAGGTCAACGAATTCAGAAGCGTGAAGCTCCCCATGTTCTGGAGGGAAGAACCGCGTACATGGTTCGTTATGCTCGAAAGAGAATTCGCGGCATATCACGTTAAATCAGATCCAGTTAAGTACTCTGCGGTCATCAGAAATCTTGATCAAAATACGATGAAGCTAATATTAGACGTGATAGACGCTCGCCGGAAAAAAGCACTTATAATGAAATTAAACAAGCCCTTGTAGAAAGGTTCGCACGATCAGACGGGGCAAATTTAAGGAGATTGGTTTCGAGTGCAGAATTAGAAAACAAGAAGCCGTCGGAATTCCTAAGAGAGATGACACAATTAGCAGGAAAAAATATCGGACAAAATGCTATAAAAACGCTTTGGATCCAACGCTTACCCACTCGAGTACAAGATATATTATCCATAATAGACGATGCCGAATTGGATCATCTGGCAAAAGTAGCCGACAAAAGTGTCGAACGAGTGTCGATGGAGGTAAGCGCCGTTTCAAAGCATCCCCAAGCCAAGCGGGACGCCATTCAAGAAGCAGATCTGGAACAAGATGGCGGTCTGGCAGCCATTTCAAAAAGGTTGTCTCGAATAGAGATGCAGTTAGCCAGATGACCACAATATCAAAAAAGATGTAATTCCCGCCGGAGAAGCAAATCAAGAAGCCGCGATAGAAAGGGCTTATGCTATTTCCACTACAAATTTCGAAGCAGTTCCTGGAAATGCCAGCATCCATGCATTTGGAAAGGAACCGACCAAAGCAACTCGGAAAACTAGATGCTATGTTGAGGGAAGCAACGGTCGCAAGAAGCACCACCTCAGTATCAGGGCAGGAGAACCAGGGGGTCCAAGCTTAGATGAGAAAGGCTTTACCCAAGTTTTGAAAAATGTTTCATGTTCGCAGTTGTAGGAGGCGGTAGTGTCACCGAATTTAGTGTTTGTATGAGGCGGTAATATCATCAAATTAGCGCTTTTTTTTTTAAATTCGACATATGGCGCGCTTATTACCTTTCGCCTTTTGTTTCAATATTATCATTTGTCTGATAAAAAAGAGGGAAATCAATATGACGGCCATTATAACAGAGACGCTGTCTCGGTGCAATGTAAAAGATTGCAGTGCGCAAAATGTTAAATTGTATCAAATGCCACCACCTTCGCAAGAAGAACGGCTAATAAAATGGATTTCCGCGTGCGAAAACCTTGTGAAATAGGAAAGTGTGCGAAGTACACTTGGAGAATATGTTTTTTTTACAGAAAACCTTATCAAGGACCGCAGTACTGTCCTTGACTTTACCAGGTAAAGTGAATCTTTATGTATGTATATAAATTCATTATACTTTCGTTTGTATCTATTTTTGTATTAATTGTGTATCTATTTGTATAGCGCCGGAAATTTACTTCGTGTTAAAGCAGATTCGTATTATGTTATATGCATTATTTATTTATAGATATGTACGTACTATACTTAAATATTTTATTAATCCTTTGCGGACGAGAGGCGACTCTCAGTCGCCACGGTGTGTCGCGCGGCAAGACGAGTGGCGAGTGAGAGGCAACATGCGGTGTATATACATATTAGATTTCGTTATCTTAAATCGAAAGGATCACACTATTGGTTCTTGGAAAGCTTCCTCAGCTGTTTGTGCTCTTTTATACGATGTGTGAAATGACACATCATAACAGAGATAAGGTAATGAAAGATTCTTCTAAGAGTGTAGCTCTGACAATGATTCCGACATCAGTTGAGACTTGGCGAGTGTGGCAAAAGCATCAGAAGAATTTGATTAACGTGATTTTGTGTGAACCTTTACAAAAATGGATTTCACAAATGAACTCAGTTCAAGTGAAGACGAATTTTGTTTTGATACAGTTCATGACGAAATCCGACGTATTCATAAAGAAATTATGTGGGATGGAAAATGACCAAAGCGATGAGGATGATGATAATATAGTAGTAGGTGTAAGAACTCGAAAAATCAGAGTAATAGATAGCGAATCCGAAAGTGATAGGGATGCCCCACAAACCTCCGATAAATCAGAATGGACAGCTTGCGATGAATCCAAGGAAGTACCACCTAGAATAAAATTTATACCGGGCGAAAGATCTGCAGGACCACATGTACCCTCCGATGTGAGAGAACCTTTGCATTTTTTCAAGATGTTCTTTACCGAAAAGCTAGTCGATCGTATAATAATAGATACAAACAACTATACTGTAAAGAAGTTAGACGGAAAGGCGCTATCATCCAGGTCGCTCTGGCAAACATGGTACAATGTCACGAAGGAAGAATTTTGGGCATTTATTGCAGTGATTGTAAATATGGGGATAATCCCCATATATACGACAAACAATCGAAATATAACGTTTTTATAAGGTCATTTATATGTAAGATCATTTTATTGTATCATGCAAGTCATGTACCTCAACTCATTCGCAAAAATCGCCTCGTCCTGCTACCTCAACCGGCCGAAAAAGTCGTTGTCTGCAAAGGGTTAACATTCCGTTTATTTTTGTTAGAACACATAAACGTGCCAAGAAATGGCACATATGGAATTGAAAAAGAAGTAGAAGGTACTGATTACAAGCCTTTGCACATATGTAAGTATATATTATATAAAATACAAAAATGTGAAATATATATGTTAAGAAGAACATATTGTAAACAAAAATATTTTTTTTCTAGCAATGTCAACAATTAAAGAAGAGGATGAAACAATAGACTGTACAGAATTAATGGAATGTAAATATATAATTTTTATACCATTAAAATTAATTAAAAGAACTCATTAGTTATTTTGTTCATTACATTAATTATATTATTCTTACAGCTACCTCAGGGGTAAATGTATTGCCAATTTTGCAGTCCGGGGGATCATTAAGGAACGTAATGAAGAAGAAGTAAATCAAGAAAAAATATGATTAATACTAAATTTTTTAAATGAAAATGTAAAATAATCTAGATTTGATTTCAGAGAAGAAAAACAGGAAAAACTACGATCCAGATGGTAATTATAATCTTTCATATAATAACCTTTACTAATCAAGTATTATTTCTCCATATTTCAGAGTCTATTATCAAGATGTTTGGCGTATCACGGTCGACGTGTCTGGGAGAAGAGGAAAGAAGAATTTATAACATCATGCTACGGTTGACGCGAGAGATGAAACGGCCGCGAAGATGTAAGTCGAACATAATGTACCGTTTGTTACATGCTGAAAGATTTGCGGATAGCAGTTTGTACGATGCTTTTAAATCTTCACCAGTCGGAACACTAACCACGGACCAAGGTTCGCAATTTGAGTCACAGGTTTTTAAATCACTCTCAGAATGTTTAGGATAAGATAGAACTCGCACAACCGCTTACCATCCTCAATCAAACGGCATGATTGAGAGATGGCAGAGATCTTTAAAAGCTGCAATAATGTGCCATGCAACAAAAGATTGGGTTGCTATTTTGCCAATGGTGGTGCTGGGACTCCGAACAAGCTACAAAGCGGATATTCAAGCGTCTGCTACAGAGATGGTGTATGGTGTACCGATCCGTTTAAGCGGCTTATTAAGCTTCCTAAAGCGGCGTTACGAAGACCCGAATTCGCTCGTGCACTATCACTTTCGCGAATTGTTTGATTTTTGGACATAAGGAGCCACTCCGATCTGACACTACCATCCGAAGGGCGCTTAACTCTGATAAGTATAAATAATTATTGGATGTACAAATAAGTTTTGAGGGTTTCTTTTTTGTAACTTTGAAGCTTTATTCCGGGAAAATGGAAGATTGTATTTCAATCGAAGTGTTGTCCATCATTTGCTATGACTTTTCCACATTTTTGAGATAGCTTACGGATTCCGCGTTTAAAAAATTCCTCGTCTTTTGGGCGATCCAAGAACCGATCCAATTTTTGGCTTCTTCGTGTTTACTGAAGTGCTGCTCGGCCAAGCAATTAGGCATCGACCGGAACAAGTGGAAGTCGGAAAGAGCAATGTCTGGTGAATACAGCGGGTGGGGTAGGACACCCCATTGAAGCTCCTCCAAAGTTTCCTTGACGACTTTTGCAGCATGTGGGCGAGCGTTGTCATGCTGAAAGATAACTTTCTCGTGTCTTTTGGCATGTTGGGGGCGTTTGAGCTTCAAAGACCGGCTCAATTGCATCAACTATTGTTTGTAACATTCCCCAGTGATGGTTTCGTAAGGCTGGAGTATAATAACCCCCAATAACCCCTCCAACACAATGTGTTCAAGCTTTACTGGTCTTCCTTGGCGTTCTTTGTCGCTGGTGTCAAAATCGCCACTTTCAAAACGACGAAACCAGTACTCACATGTTTTTATTGATGGAACATGTTCCCCATATGCTTCACACAGCAATCAATGACCATCAGCTGCACTTCTCTTCAAATGAAAACTGAAAAGAAGCGCTTCCCGCAAATTTCGTTTTGTTGGTACAAAGGTTGCCATGGTTTGAGCACAAAGAAAGTATGTTGGTTACACTTCAGCGAAATGAAAGAGACTGATTTTTAGAGGGAAATGAGGCTTTAACATGAATACAGTTACAAAGTTGCCCGATAGGCTTTAATACCAGCAACGCCATGTTATGTAAATCCCTCAAAACTTATTTGTACACCTAATAATTGTTTTTCAATAATTTGTGTTTAAAAATACTATTTATAACTTGGTCACCGAATTATAAAAGATGTTTTAATCAATTTTAATTGATCTAAAAATGCTCCCTGCTGAAAATCATTTTAGCATTTCGTTACAAGAAAATATTATTGGAACAATAATATTCTTGTTCTTTTTTAAAAAATATCGTTGTTTATATAGTAGTCGTACAATGTTCTCGTCTGATCGCATCGCGTCATCCCGAACCGCCGAGCTTTTGTTTCGGTCGCTACGGGACGAGAGCATAGTGAGAACAGGCAGAATTGCTCGGACCGACAGCGAGGCCACTCGTTTCGGTTGTATTTTTACGTCTTATGTTTATGTTTAGTTTATGTTCAGTTATTGTTTTATTATTAAGGTTCTTGTGTAGTCCAAAGCAGTGAATAAAGAGTATTAGATAGCTTACATTTATAACAATAATACAATGTGATCTTCCGACAAGCTGATAATACAGTATAATGGATATTTGTCGTGATGTAATGGCGCTATAGCGATAAACAGTTTGCTGGGTCCCTCCTTTCTCCGTATCAACGGTGACTTCTAAAACATCTCTAATGGAAAAAGAAAAATATATTTTACTAAAAAATCACTTTTGATATTAAACATAATCACGTATAAAATATTTATACCGCACACTGTGAATAACAAATTCCCCGTTAATAAATGGTAATGCACAAAATAATATATTAGGCAGACATTTTTCTTACCTTGTCGACCAACATTCGAAAAATATTCTTTCAACACCTCCACCGAGTTTATAGGAGTTGTTATAATAACGGGAGAACAATCATGTTTTCTAACAGGAGTACAGAAGTGGTGTCCTCGCCCTTGCTTTCTTGGTGTTATGGTTTTGTTTTCTTGTTAACGAAAAAAGACGTTATGATTAATATTTTATCCCCATATTATAATTAAACCTTAGCACTCCGTTGTCGCCGCTGAAGCGACACGGCACGCCAGCATCTAGAGCAGCGCCGGGCGATTATTGCACGATCGAGCCGTCCTTCGAGAAACACCGCCTCATTTACCCATACATACAGCCGAGATATCACTGATTCACAACCACTCTGTAGGCGTCACGCTCGTGCCTATAGGCACTGACGTTGTGCCGTATTTGGGGCGACATTCGTAGTTAATCGCTCGCGCTGGAAAGATGTGCCTCGCGCGTCAGTCGCGGAGATAAGAACGACGTGCGTGGCACATCGACTCACAATATTTGTTGAGGAACAGTTTCAGATGGCACTACGTCGCATGGATCGCAGCGGCCGCGACGGCAACAATGTATTCTTTAATACGAGGAAGCCTAGCGTTCTAGTATCGGATAGTTATTTTTAACAATTTACGCTAGCAATTAATTTACAAATGTGCGTACTGGAACGCAATACTATATTTATGCCGTAAGACTTAATAAAGTGGTCGATTTCGGCAAAACCATCGCCAGAAGTTCAAAAACATTAAAATATATTAATTGCATTTGATTTAAAACATATCTGAGGATACTTTTTCACTAACAATACTTTTGTCTTATCCTACGTGCGACGAAGTGGCATCTGAAACTGTTCCTCAACAAATATTGTGAGTCGATGTGCCACGCACGTCGTTCTTATCTCCGCGACTGACGCGCGAGGCACATCTTTCCAGCGCGAGTGATTAACTACGAATGTCGCCCCAAATACGGCACACCGTCAGTGCCTATAGGCACGAGCGTGACGCCTACAGAGCGGTTGTGAATCAGTGATATCTCGGCTGTATGTATGGGTAAATGAGGCGGTGTTTCTCGAAGGACGGCTCGATCGTGCAATAATCGCCCGGCGATGATCTAGAGGCAACATTGTATCTTTATGCAGGTAGGAAGATGTTTCGGCACACGCTTAGTGTAATCTCTGAAAAGATTCCTCTGCGACACACGTTTGCCCAGTGCCAAACCGATCCTTCATTTTCAAAGTCTTTCGCGCTAGAATATTTCTTTACTGTAAAATGGCAGGAAATAATAGTTACGAAAAGAGTGGATTTTCGGAAAGTGAAGATGAATTGAAACTCACGATATACGGAAATAATTTGGTTGAAAGTGACGGAAATGAAGATGGATATAGTGATACTAACAATGAGAGCGACAGTGACGACAGCGATATAATAGTTCACCGAAGACGAAAGGTACGGCGCAAAGTGGTCGATTTCGCCGAAATCCTGGCCAAAACCCCAAAATTTTTTTTTAGAATTTTCAAAATTTAGCAATTGCGTTTGATTTGTAACACATCAGAACATTGTTTTCCATTAATAAAAATTTTTATTGAACAATACTCTTAGAGATATGCAATGTCAAAGTTGGCACTTAAATAATGTAACGTTTTCACGTCGAAATTGAGAATACGTTTTCAATGTGAAATTAAAGTTTGATCCACTTTTTCAGTATTGGTAGCTATTTATTATACTTTTAATTTATAAATATCTTGGTTTCATTTTTTTATTTAATATTTTACAACTGTGATGGCACTGAATGTAAATCCTATATATTTTTTTCCTTCTGCTAGTGAAATAGTTGTGGATTCCAAAACCATCCAAGCTAATTTTTTTTTTTAAATTAAACTTTGAAACTTCCCGAAGAAGACCTCGTTGAGTTTTTTTGCGACTTTTTGCGATTCTTCGAGTTATTGTTATTTGTTTGTAGCGCGCGCCATGCTCGGGGAAGTGCATTTATGACATAGGGCCGGGCTATCATAAGACTACTGATTTTCGTGCCGATCCGACAATTTTTCGATACTCGCACCTGCCATATTAGAGCCGCCATTTTGTTTTTGAAAATTCTGAGTTCGGATCCTTAATCAGCGACCGAAAAAACATAAGACTACTGATTTTCGTGCCGATCCGACAATTTTTCGATACTCGCATCTGCCATATTAGAGCCGCCATTTTGTTTTTGAAAATTCTGAGTTCGGATTCTTAATCAGCGACCGAAATAATAGTAATATACCAATTTTCAGCTAAATTGAAAAGCTCCTTGGGGTTTTGGCCAGGATTTCGGCGAAATCGACCACTGTGCGGCGTATCGAATCCGATACCGATGATAACGCAAGCACCTCAATGGGAAATGATGACTGGGTCGACGTTACGGAGGATGGGTACAGGCCCCATAGAGTAAATTTTTCCATCGGATCAAATATGACAGGTCCGCAAATTTTCTCCGATATTTTGGAACCGATTCGACTTTTCAAACTTTCACGGACGAGCGGTTGATGACATAATAAGAGAGACGAATAATTATGCAAAATCTGTGTTATCATCAAAAATCTTAGCAAAGACTCTGTATGGCACACGCGGCATGATGTTGATACAGATGAATTCTGGGTATTCATTGGAGTCGTCCTGAATATGGGAACAATGCCTGTGGCTAATATGCAGGAATATTGGTCTACGAGACATAATAGTAGAATCCCATTCTTTTCGAGTATATTCACAAGAGTTCGATTCCATCAAATATTTGGATGCTCCACATAAAAACACCCGACTCTAACAGCACGGATCTGAACACACGCATACAACGTGTCAGCATTCTTCTGGAATATCTACATGCAAAAATTTCCAAACATTTTATCCCTGGACAAAATATTTATGTGGACGAATCCGTAGTCCAATTCAAAGGGAAAATCTCTTTTAGTACTTATAACCCTACTAATTGTAAGCCAACGAAGTGGGATATAAGAATTTATTTGATGGCGGACTCGGAAACAGGATATATTTACACCATTTACTATGAAAGTCTCACATCACAAAATCTTGTTCGTCCAGATCTACCAGTTACCGCCAGGGTTCCGCTGAATCTGTACCAAAAACTCTTAAATAATATTCCCGAGGCACAGGGTTATCATATCTGTTCGTTGAGGTGAGTTTTGAGGAGCGGATAGGGAGGACGCTTAGGTCAGGGCACCACTATTGCTGCTCGTTCACCTCGATGATGGGAATAACTAATTTCGTTAGAAAAGTCGTTATTTAGTTCTTTATTTTAAGGCTACCGTCCCGCGTGACGGTTCCCATGCCACTGAAAAGTTGCGCCACAGTCCGTACAAAAAAAAAGAACCGAGCGCTGAAGACGAAACGTTCGGCCAGCGAGCCTCGGTCGCAATTCCCAGAACTGCGCTCGGCTGGCCTACGTCGCCACAATAACTGCGGTCATAACAATATCTTTACCGATAGATACTATACCAGTATACGTTTAGCAGAAGAGCTCATGAAAATGAAATGCTACTTAACTGGTACTATAAAAACCAACAGGAATGGTATTCCATCGCTCTCAAAAAAACTAAGTTTTCAGAAGAAAAAACTATCGCTAGCAAAAAAGTGAATGTCATGTTCCTAGCCTGGAAAGACAAAAGAATCGTCTCCCTCTTGAGCACGTGAAATGATGCTGGAATGGTGGATTCAGCAAAAATTCTGCGAGGAGGGAAAGAGGTTAACATTAGGAAGCCTAATGCAATTATCAGCTACACTCCTCGTCAAAAAGATAGCCCAGGTGTGCTATCTTTAATTTCTCAATGACGCATGTAAAGTTTTACGTTTGTGACGTATAATATCAAAACATTATGAGCTCAGAATATGCGGCTCGCTGGAAATAAGTTACTATGTCGTAATGTTTATACACAACAAAGAAAAACTATTCCGTATTAAGGTCGAAATGATAGCACACTCTATTAATATGTTTACAAATAGCTCAGTATTTCCTGATCTCTCAACGAGCAAACATCACAATACAATATTATATAAATTTGTAAGTATGGGACGCGGCAAAAAATTAAACGAGTCTGAAAAAAAGAAAATTCTTGAACTAAAACAGCAACAGTTATCAGTAGCGAAAATATCGAAAGTAATAAAAAGAAGTCGTAAAGTAATACACAATTTCTTAAAAAATGTTGAAGATTATGGCAAAAAGAAAAGTACCGGTCGGCCGTCATCGTTATCCCATCGTGATAAGCGAGCAATTTTGCGTGTAGCTTCCAACTCGCAGTTAACAATGAAGCAAATAATGGACAAATCTGGTGTTAGTGCCAGTGTTTCAAGTGTACGTCGAGTTCTACTATCCTGCAAAAATATTAAGAGGCTAAAACTGAAAAAGAAACCTTCGTTAACAACGAAACACAAAGTAGAACGTTTACGGTTTGCAAAAGAAAGACTGCACTGGAAAAAGAAATGGAGAAGAGTACTATTTTCGGACGAAAAAAAATTTAACTTGGACGGTCCCGATGGGTTCCAATATTATTTTCATGACACAAGAAAGGAGACAATGTCAGCAATTCGACGACAAATGGGAGGAGGCAGCGTAATGGTTTGGGCCGGCATCGGTTATTTCGGCAAGACAAGTATCAACTTCATCAATGGGAGAATGAATAGTGTCCGATACATAAATTTAATCAGAGAACAAATAAATAATAATGCAGAACGCATTTCTGGGCCTGATTACATCTTTCAACAAGATAAAGCATCTGTACACACATCAAGATTGGTTCAATCATATTTTAATGAAAATAATATATCTATTTTGCCGTGGCCTGCACGCTCCCCGGACCTTAATATTATTGAGAATTGCTGGGCAGAACTTGTTCGCGGCGTATACGCGAATGGAAAGCAATATCAAAACGTATAAGAATTAAAAAATGCAATTGTACGCGAATGGGATACGTTAAATCAAAATTATATCCAAAAACTGTATAAATCGATACCAAATCGTACAATAGAAGTAATAGAAAATAAAGGGGGATGCACCCATTATTAAATAAGTGTATATGTTTGATAAGTTATTATTGTTAGTTAAAATTTGCGATGATTATTACTTTCTTATTGTACATGTGCTATCATTTCGTTCTTAAAATAAATCATTTTTTTTGTTACATACTGAACGTTATAATATTTTTAATTATTTTCAACGAACCGCATATTCTGAGCTCATAATGTTTTGATATTATACGTCACAAACGTAAAACTTTACATGCGTCATTGAGAAATTAAAGATAGCACACCTGGGCTATCTTTTTGACGAGGAGTGTACACAGCTTCCATGGGCGACGTTGATCGAGCCGATCAATAGGTATCCACGTATTGTTTTTTACGAAAATCCCTTAAGTGGCGGAGAAAAATGGTTTTCGTGGGAATGGAAGTATCTGTGATTAACTCCTATATTTTATATAAAACTTTAAAAAGAATCGAAGTGAGAAACCGTTCAGGCACCGAAAATACGTCAAATTACTGATCGCTTAACTGATTAACAATTTCCGGCAAGAAAGGTTGAGAGCGTCAACTTCCTCGTCTGCGTCTGCTGAGGTAAGGCTGAATGGGAAGCTTCACGAAATGCGGAGGGGAAAAAAACAGATTGCGTTGTGTGCTTCAATAGGCAGAAGAAAAGTGAAAGACACGAAACCAGCAAATACTGCGATACCTGTCCTGGTAAACCACGAATGCATCTTGGGGATTGCTTTTCAAGATACCATACAATGAAAAATTTCAAAAAATAATTGTTATTTTTGTATATTATTGTTGTTCTATTATTGTTATATTCTTCATCTTCTTCTTCTTGTTATATTGTTATTCTTTATATTATAATTTTGTTAATAAAACATGACGTTGAAATGTATACGAGCTTTCTTTAACCCTTTGACTACGGCAGACTTTGGCACGCACTGGCCGTACGGTACGGCACGAATTCACTCGCGGCGTCTACTGGGTACGGCGAAATTTTTCGTTAGACATGCATTTCTGAGGAAGTATATTAAAATATTCAAAATACTGAAATTTATCACATTGAACGAATATTACTTGAAATGAACATTAATTTTAACCTTTTTTTAAATAACAATGTTTAATAATAAAATTTAATTTTACAAGCGAAGCAAAAAACAAGCGAAGTTTAATTTGGACGCCAATTGGCGCCTACAGTACCGGGAACTCAACATGTGCCTGACGCCAATAGGCGTCAATAGTAGTGAAAGGGTTAATGACAAGGCAGGGTCTTTAACCTTTCTCAGAGACGCCGTCGCAACATTGTAAATACTTTCGGAGCAGGTGATATCTCATGGTCAAAATGACCCGGAGTTGCTGAAACGTCGCCACAGTGGTCGATTTCGCCGAAATCCTGGCCAAAACCCCAAGGAGCTTTTCAATTTAGCTGAAAATTGGTATATTAGTATTATTTCGGTCGCCGATTAAGAATCCGAACTCAGAATTTCCAAAAACAAAATGGCGACTCTAATATGGCGGGTGCGAGTATCGAAAAATTGTCGGATCGGCACGAAAATCAGTAGTCTTATGCTTTTCCGGTCGCTGATTAAGAATCCAAACTCAGAATTTTCAAAAACAAAATGGCGGCTTTAATATGGCGGGTGCGAGTATCGAAAAATTGTCGGATCGGCACGAAAATCAGTAGTCTTATGTTTTTTCGGTCGCTGATTAAGAATCCGAACTCAGAATTTTCAAAAACAAAATGGCGGCTCTAATATGGCAGATGCGAGTATCGAAAAATTGTCGGATCGGCACGAAAATCAGTAGTCTTATGTTTTTTCGGTCGCTGATTAAGGATCCGAACTCAGAATTTTCAAAAACAAAATGGCGGCTCTAATATGGCAGGTGCGAGTATCGAAAAATTGTCGGATCGGCACGAAAATCAGTAGTCTTATGATAGCCCGGCCCTATGTCATAAATGCACTTCCCCGAGCATGGCGCGCGTGACAAACAAATAACAATAACTCGAAGAATCGCAAAAAGTCGCAAGAAAACTCAACGCGGTCTTCTTCGGGAAGCTTCAAAGTTTAATTTAAAAAAAATATATATTATGTTATTCCACGGACTTCTGCAGTTTTAATGATATTTATTGCAGCAGCCGCTGTATCTTAATACAAGTATGTCATTGCTGTTCCATCTCCGAATTCCTCTTTATTTAATAAAAATTTCGGTCGAAGGAGAAAGATGAAACATTGTAAGGAACAAATATTTCCCTCATACCTGCAACTAGCCAGATTTTCATTAGAATCGTCAAAGATCTTTCGGTTTATGACGGTAAGCGGTCGAGGTAGCCGCGGCTATCTATTGTTGCCTCGAAACAATAGGCTACCAGCTTGTTTAAACTCATTCCGATTTTTAACCCCATGAAATAAACATATTATTTCGTTAATTGCCAGGTTGATCTTAGAGAAGGATTAGCAGTATTCATTAGGTAAAGCACGATAGCCCGACTCTATGTCATAAATGCACTTCCCCGAGCATGGCGTGCGCGACAAACAAATAACAATTACTCGAAGAATCGCAAAAAGTCGCAAAAAAACTCAACGAGGTCTTCTTCGGGAAGCTTCAAAGTTTAATTTAAAAAAAAATTAGCTTGGATGGTTCTGGAATTCACAACTATTTCACTAGCAGAAGGAAAAAAATATATAGGATTTACATTCTGTGCCATCACAGTTGTAAAATATTAAATAAAAAAATGAAACCAAGATATTTATAAATTAAAAGTATAATAAATAGCTACCAATACTGAAAAAGTGGATCAAACTTTAATTTCACATTGAAAACGTATTCTCAATTTCGACGTGAAAACGTTACATTATTTAAGTGCCAACTTTGACATTGCATATCTCTAAGAGTATTGTTCAATAAAAATTTTTATTAATGGAAAACAATGCTCTGATATGTTACAAATCAAACGCAATTGCTAAATTTTGAAAATTCTAAAAAAAAATGTTGGGGTTTTGGCCAGGATTTCGGCGAAATCGACCACTGTGGCGTCGTGTTAAAAGTTGCTCGGAGTGCAAAGGGTTAATACCATTGTCAATTCATCTACTAATGTTAAGAATTTAATTTACACAGGAATTCTTGCAATCGTCACGTTGCTTCTAATTATTTATTCATGAATTGTCATGCAGCTCTTATACGAACTGGTGCAATCGTTCGGTAAAGTTGTCGATAAACAAGCCAAGTTCGTAGAATGATATTTTACCAGTTTCTTATAATTTCTGTTACAAAGCAGTTTAATTATTCAAATTTAAGAAACCCCTGCAAAATGCAAAATACAAAGGTATTAAACGAAAACAATGGTAGCGAATCCAGTGATATAGCGTATGATTATAGATAACAGTAGTGAAGAGAAAGGCACGACACAACAATCATGGATTTCGCACGAGGATTCTTGAACAGCTGGTATTCTTCGCCCAACCTCTTTTTAAAATGACACCAGAAAAATATAAAATTTATTCGGACAGTACGCAAGAATAGGAAAAATATGCCAAACGCTATTCAAAAGCATATTTTAAAGAAAGGAGAATGTGTATAGAGAAGTTGCAATAATTTGATAGCTCCGAGATGGAAGGACAAACGTGACGTGCATATGTTATCAACGAAACACGTAAATGTAGAAATGGTTCAGCAATCAAACAAAAAATTGCAGAAAGTAATGAAGCCTACATGTATCTTATTGTTAGAATATAACAAGGATATGGGTGCAGTTGTTCATCAACATCAGGTGTTAACCTGTTTCCCAATGATGAGAAAAGTCATCAACGGATACCGAAAACTCTTCGTTTAGATGTCAGATATGGCTCTGTTCAATACCTATATTATGCATAAAACAATTCACAGTCAAAAAAAGAAGTGTTATGTTGATTACCGTATAAATATAGCAGAAGAAATTTTAGAAATTGTCAAATTATCGGGTTACAAAATGCGTAGAAAATCTACATCAGTTGAAATACCTCTTCGACTCCAAGCTCAATGTTGGCCTCATTTCCCAAAAAATATAAATTCGTCGCCTAGGAATAAGCATCCAACAAGAACGTGCAAAGTTTGTTATAAAGTTAAAATACAAAGTGAAACGAAGTGGGAATGCGCGAAATGTAAGGTAGCTTTACATCTGCCAGAATGTTTTAAGAAGTATCATACCACGGAGGACTTTTAGCGTCTTCAAATACATTGTACAATGTAGTCTCTCGCCAGCAACTGTTAATAGGTTTCCACATTACCCATAGATATTGTCGTATTTTACATTTCACGCGGTTTTTCTCTAACAATTCAACGGCAAATGTCATCGATAAGGTGGAATAGGCCTACAGGGGATACCACTGCAAACAAAAACGCATTGATGATAGTACCCCATGGGTGATGCGGAAATCTATTAACACTTTGCTGGCGAGAGAATGGGCAGGGTTGCAAAATATGCACATCCATACATATGTCGTCAAGCGGGCGCGACGGCAACAATGTATTCTTTAATGTGAGGAAGCCTAGCGTTCTAGTATGGGATAGTTATTTTTACAATTTGCACTAGTAATTAATTTACAAATGTGCGTACTGGAACGCAATACTATATTTAGCTGTAAGATGTAATGAAGTGGTCGATTTCGGCAAAACCATCGCCAGAAGTACAAAAACATTAAAATATATTAATTGTATTTGATTTTAAACATATCTGAGGATACTTTCTCACTAACAATACTTTAGTTTTATCCTACATGCGACGTAGTGCCATCTGAAACTGTTCTTCAACAAATATTCTGAGCTGACGTGCTACGCACGTCGTTCTGATTTCCACGACTAACGCGCGAGGCACGTCTTTTCAGCGCGAGTGATTAACTATGAATGTCGCCCCAATGCGCCACCACGCCAGTGCCAATAGGCCCGGCCGTGACGCCGACAGAGTGTGTGTGAATCAGTGACATCTAGGCTCTATGTATGGGTGAAGGAGGCGGTATTTCTCCAAGAACGGCTCTGGCGTGCAAAAAATTCTCCTCTCTGCTGTAAGGTATGAAAATGAAATGATCGACAAGTCAGGGACTATAGTGATGGAGTTATTGAAACCTTATTTAAATAAAGCCCGCACAATTGTACGTGGATAATTGGTTCACTAGTCCAGGTCTTATTATTCTTTTACATAAAAATGGCACTAATGCTTGTGAAATAGTAAGGAAAAAAGGAAAAGGCATGTCAATTATCCACGATAAATGAAAAACGGGTGAAGCGAGTTTCCGCTCCTCAAATCATGTGTTAGCAATGAAATGGTGTGATAGAAAGGAAGTGCACATGTTGTCCTCTTTTCACACTGAATAATCGCACGCAACAAATGATTACTAAACCAAAATGTGTTGTCGATTATAATCGATTAATGGGAACTGTCGACAAATCGGACATGGTTATCAGCACGATTCACTCACAAAGGAAAAATATGAAGTGGTACAAAAAATATTTTTTTCATTTAATAGATGCATGCGTTTGGAACGCTTATTGTTAATGTACATTCAAAACTGGCAAATAAATACCAATGGCAAAATTCACTTGGAGTTAATTCGACAACTTTTAAAGCATTATTACAAAAAAAATATAATAATAACACTTTAAATAAATCAGAACAAATCAATCCACTTCGTCTTTCTGGAAGGCACTTTCCTTCGTTATACACAAACGAAAATACGAAACGAAAGAACCTGTTGCGAAAGTGTGTCGTGTATAAACAAAATGATAAGAGGAGCGAATCGCGATAGCAGTGCAAAATTTGCGATGTTGGCCTACATGTTACACCGTGTTTTGAAAAATATCATATGCAATATCATTATAGTTAATGACTATTATCATTAGAAATGAGATTGGCTTCCGGGTAGGAGCCGCGTTCAAGCTGTGGATTATTCCGACGTTTCGCAAGCATTGCAGCTAGCTTCATCAGGGCTTCAAGGAAAACTCTGATACTGAAGAAAGTATCAGTTGGGACCCTAACTTATACCTATGCCCAGTCATGCGGATCGTTGCACCGCCAAATCGTTTTTAATTGGGCAGCTGAACAATTAAAAAACTGGGAGGAGGCATTTGACTCACCTTTTGAGCCGGTTGGAAATATGTTTTGACGTCGAATTTCTTTAATATCCGTGCAATCCTGTCTGTTGTTCCTTGTATGTATGGATGGAACGCCAATGCTGAATGGGTGGATGTAGGTTCCGGAGCCTGAGAGGGTTCTTTTGAGTTAGTAAGTTTACGGATTGTGCGTTGTATCTGTTTTGCGTTGTAGCCGTTCTTGATGAGAGCGGCTTCAATGTGGTTGAGTTCTTGATCGAGTGCAGAGGGTTGTGAGATATTAATTGCTCTATTAATTAAGGAGGAGATGACGGACGCTTTCTGTGATGGATGGTGGTGAGAGGAAGCCTGGAGGTACCTATCAGTATGAGTAGGTTTACGATAAACCTTATGACCTAAGGTACCATCAGGATTCCTCGCCACAAGGACGTCGAGAAATGGAATCTGATTGTTCTTTTCGATTTCTATTGTGAATTTGATGTTGGGATGCTGGGAGTTGATGAAAGACAGGAAGGTATCTAGTGTTTCTCTACCATGTCTTCATACTAGGAATGTGTCATCCACGTAGCGGAACCAGATTGTGGGTTTAAGATGGGCATCTTTAAGTATTAAACTTTCCAGATGTTCCATAAAAATGTCTGCCACTACTGGTGAGATTGGAGAGCCCATAGCTGCTCCTATCTCCTGCTTGTAGAAAACACCTGGGTAGGTGAAGTAGGTAGAGGTCAAACAATGCTCTATGAGTGGTAATAGATTTGGTGGTATTCTGTTGGTTTTTTCAATGATGTCGAGTGTTTCCGGAATGGGTATACTGGTAAAAAGTGATTCAATATCGAAGCTAACCAGAATATCTTGGGGTTGTGTTTTGATACTCTTGATTTTGTTAACAAAATCTACAGAGTTTTTGATGCTATGTTGTGTGTTGCCCGTAAGTGGTTGTAAAATATTGCAAAGATATTTTGCTAATTTGTGTGTCGGAGAGTTGATGGCACTCACAATAGGGCGTAATGAAATGTTATCTTTGTGGATTTTAGGAAGTCCGTATAATTTTGGCGGTTGCGGTTCTGTGGTGGATAAGGATTTGGAGACGTCAGGCGGCAGGTTGGCTTCTTTGATGAGACGGACTGTTTTTCTCGTGATTGTGGCCGTAGGATCTTTTTTGATTTTGGAATATGTGTTGGAACTGAGGAGTTCATGGATTTTGCTGCCATAGTCCTTGCGGAACATGACTACCGTAGAATTGCCTTTGTTTGCAGGAGTGATGAGGAGGTCTTGGCTCTTACGGAGGTTAGACAGAGCTTGACGTTCTCGCCTGGAGATGTTCTGGACTAGAGGTTTGGCCTTTTCATTGAACATGATTGAAAAAACCAACAGAATACCACCATATCTATTACCACTCATAGAGCATTGTTTGACCTCTACCTACTTCACCTACCAAGGTGTTTTCTACAAGCAGGAGATAGGAACAGCCATGGGCTCTCCAATCTCACCAGTAGTGGCAGACATTTTTATGGAACATCTGGAAAGTTTAATACATAAAGATGCCCATCTTAAACCCACAATCTGGTTCCGCTACGTGGATGACACATTCGTAGTATGGAGACACGGTAGAGAAACACTAGATACCTTCCTGTCTTTCATCAACTCCCAGCATCCCAACATCAAATTCACAATAGAATTCGAAAAGAACAATCAGATTCCATTTCTCGACGTCCTTGCGACGAGGAATCCTGATGGTACCTTAGGTCATAAGGTTTATCGTAAACCTACTCATACTGATAGGTACCACCAGGCTTCCTCTCACCACCATCCATCACAGAAAGCATCCGTCATCTCATCCTTAATTAATAGAGCTGTAGCGACACGCGGTTTACGATTTCTCGGAATTAGTTAAGCCGACTTGGAACTGCCGAGGGCCAAACTCGAAAGCAATTACAAGTCGCAGTTTTCTACAACAATGGTTAGTAAAGAAATAAACTCTTGCTCGCGTACGGTCGCGCCGAACATCTGCTGCCGACCTGGAATGCACCGCCATAAAACCGCGGGTCGCGAGGAAGCCAAATCCTCGGCCACGGCGTGACTCACCGCCGGCCAGGTTTTTCCCGAAAAACATCCTCACCTTTCCAGACGCACCTTCAAAGTGGAGGGAGTTTTTCTCTACCAATCAGGTTAATTAACCAATCATATTGTAATAGAGAAAAACTCCCGAAACTTCGCTCCGCCTACAAGGAGTCTACGTCGGTGGAAAATTCTCACTTGGTCGTGAGCGGTCAAACCAGAAAGAAAAAAATAAAAGTACGGTGTTGAAGCACAGTAGCCTTCCACCTCTTTAACACAAGAAAATATTCTCGATACACCTCGCATTCCACAGAGCAATTAATATCTCACAACCCTCTGCACTCGATCAAGAACTCAACCACATTGAAGCCGCTCGCATCAAGAACGGATATAACGCAAAACAGATACAACGCACAACCCGTAAACTTACTAACTCAAAAGAACCCTCTCAGGCCCCGGAACCTACATCCACCCATTCAGCATTGGCGTTCCTTCCATACATACAAGGAACAACAGACAGGATTGCACGGATATTAAAGAAATTCGACATCAAAACGTATTTCCAACCGGCTCAAAAGGTGAGTCAAATTCTGACCTCGGCCAAGGATCCGGCCCCATATTTAGCGCGCCCAGGGGTATACCAAATACCCTGTTCATGCGGCAAGGTGTATATCGGTGAATCTGGGAGGAATGTCAGTACTCGCCTGAAGGAACACGAAAGGTGCTCCAGATTAGGCTATTTATAATCTGCTGTCGCCGAACACAAGATTGAGACGGGCCACCAAATCCTATTCCAAGACATTAAGGTCTTGACCAAGGAAAAATCATATTTCCCGAGGAAATATCGAGAAGCCTTGGAGATTATGAAAAAACCAAATAACATCAATCGGGATAAAGGTCTCAGTCTCAGTCCTATTTCGAGCAGCCTCTTCCCAGTTTTTTAATTGTTCAGCTGCCCAATTAAAAACGATTGGGCGGTGCAACGATCCGCATGACTGGGCATAGGTATAAGTTAGGGTCCCAACTGATACTTTCTTCAGCATCAGAGTTTCCTTGAAGCTATAGTTTGACGGCGTGTGTTTTTAAAATATACTTGGTGTTTTTTTTCTATGATTTTTTTTCATTCTAATCCTACATAAGTTTCGGTTTTTAGTTTTACAGTTATTAGTTTTTGCATTTTCTCCTCTTGTATTTTAAGTTAGTGTGTTGTATAATTTTAAGTCGTAGTCGTTAGTCAATTCTTAATATTTCTTAGTTCTTAGAATTTAATTTTAAAATATAGTAATGTACAACAGTAGTGAAAACAGTTTTGAAAATCTTGGCGCTATGTTCGTTGTTCACAACGATAGTGTGGTGGAACAAACAAATAGAAGGAAAACTAGTGCGTGGGAGCATTTCACGAAGCTTTGCGCGGACCTGGCACAGTGCAATTACTGCAACAAACAGTTCGGAGTAAAACATTCCAGTACAAGCTCGCTCCAGCGGCACTTGAGAAATACGCATACTGAAGTGTATGAAAACAGCTTGAGGGAAACTCGTAATCGTGGCACATGCGGTAATGCATGTTGAAAATCCATTAAGCAATGATTCAACAAAGAGTAAAGACTTGACAGCTGCTATAGCACGGATGATGGCAATAGATCTTCAGCCGTTCAGCATTGTCGAAGATTGCGATTACCGATCCTTAATGAACATCGCGGAACCGCGGTATACAATTCCTTCGCGGACGACGTTTTCGCGGACTGTCATACCTAAAATGTATGAAGATCTGAAGGCTCAGATCGCAACAAAACTATCTACAGGTAATAGTTATGCCTTTTAACCTTCATTCATTATCGGTTGGTTAATTCGTAGCTTCTAACTTTAAAAATTTTTACGGTACAGGAAACGATGTGTACGCGTACACAGTAGATGGATGGACATCGCGCGCAATGATGAGTTATTTATCGTTAACGGTGCATTACGTAACCACAGATTACGAACTGAAGCACTATACTTTGAATCTAATACATCTCACCAAACAACACACATTCAAATATTTGCAAAATATTATTGTAAATAATTTAACGGCGTGGGGCATCGATGTCGGCAAGCCGGCATTTTTTACGAGTGATAATGGTCGAAACATTGTGAAAGCCATTAATACATTTCCGAACTGGACAAGAGTGCCATGTTTCGGACACTGCTTGCAGTTAGTTGTACATGCCGGATTAAATAAGTTCCCTCTATTCCAACATTTACGGAAGAAATGCAGGAACATCGTCACGCATTTTTCAAAGTTCACTACCGCGCGGGAAAAATTTTCCGAGCTGCAGAAGAGTGGAAATGGTAAAAGTTTACAACTAATCCAAGAAATAGATACCAGGTGGAATTCAACATATGCGATGTTTGCTAGATTTGCAGACTAAGGCATATATATAGATATGGCCCTGTGCGGAGAATAAACGCCGGACAATCTGGAAGACAGCGAATGAGAATTTTTAACAATGCTGATAGACATTCTAGCACTGACAAAAGAAGCTACAGAAATAATGAGTGGGGAATCGTACCTTACAATATCATGGTACTACCCCATGTATACGGGACTAAAAAATATATTAGGAACTGAAGAAAACGAAGACGAGTTAAACATGGAAATTAGAACCAGTCTCCGGACTGCGCTGCAGGTGAGATCAGTCACTTATTTCAATGTTAAACAAAACACTTTCACAGCACAGACAAAATTAAATTATTATTTTACTTACAGGAACGTTTCGAACCAATTTTTAGAAACGATACTTATTATCATGCAACAATGCTGGATCCGCGTTTCAAAGAACAAATACTTCCGGCAGAGATAAAATTATATATTTTTGATACGTTTCGGGAAAAAGTAAACGAAATCAATAATGCAATGAACCAACCTGGTTGGAAACACTGCACTCGCCCAAGATCAAGTGGAAGCGGTACGTATTTCAAATAACAGACAAAATTGTTTTTAACTAATCTTAATCTCGTCAACTGAAAACTTACTTTTGCATTACAATTTGTTGTTTAGGCGAGCCGAAATCGAAACTGTCCCGATTTTTTTACGCGGCATTAGGAAGTGTGAACGCACCGGAGGAGCAAACATTCGACGTAAGAAGGGATGCAGAAATGCGGATTTTCTTCTCGGAGGAGCTTCTTCCGAGAAGCGAAAACGTGATGACATGGTGGAAATCGAATGCCAGTCGATTTCCAATATTATCATTGGTTGCGAAAAATATTCTGGCCATTCCCGCGACCCAATGTACAAGCGAACGATTGTTCTCCGCGTCGGGTAATCTAGTTGTCGCGACGCGGACTAGATTACTGTCCAAAAATGTGGAGCAAATTTCTTTCTTGCACTCGAATTTGGAGCGACGAGTAATCAACTATAAATAAATTATATCCAGAATTTTTTGCAAATAAGAAAAAGAAAGAGTTAATCCTTTTGTTCTTCCTCTTCTCAAGTTTTGCGAAACCTATAAAATTAAAAGTAAAAGTGAAACGTGAAGGGATAAAATAATTATTATGATATTAACGGAACGTTAAATTATGCGATATATCTGCAGTAGAATTCCTCATCAATTATTGTTCTAACAATTTACTTCTGAATTATCTATCACATATGTTGAAGGTAGCACGATCAATTGCCGCAAAGTATGTACCTGTGCTTTGAAAGTTAAGAACTTTGGACGTTTTATAAATTTTGACTTAACATTTTGTGCAGGCAATCCTATAAAGTTTATCTACGAGACTCAGCAACAAAATACATTTTTTTACCGCGAAAACGGCAGCACCCTCTTAAAAACCGTAGTTATGAATAACTGCATTACCGATATCATACGATAAACCAGCGTCAAGAATATTTTGCACGCCCGAGCCGTCCTTCGAGAAACACCGCCTCCTTCACCCAACCATACAGCCGAGATGTCACTGATTCACAACCACTCTGTAGGCGTCACGCTCGTGCTTATCGGCACTGGCGTGGTGCCGCATTTGGGGCGACATTCGTAGTTAATCGCTCGCGCTGGAAAGACGTGCCTCGCGCGTCAGTCGCGGAGATAAGAACGACGTGCACGGCACGTCGACTCAGAATATTTGTTGAGGAACAATTTTAGATGGCACTACGTCGCATGTGGGATAAGACAAAAGTATTGTTAGTGAAAAAGTATCCTCAGATATGTTTTAAATCAAATACATTTAATATATTTTAATGTTTTTGAACTTCTGGCGATGGTTTTGCCGAAATCGACCACTTCATTAAATCTTACGGCATAAATATAGTATTGCGTTCCACTACGCACATTTGAAAAATTAATTACTAGCGCAAATTGTTAAAAATAACTATCCGATACTAGAACGCTAGGCTTCCTCGTAGTAAAGAATACATTGTTGCCGTCGCGGCCGCTGCAACCCATGCGACATAGTGCCATTTGAAACTGTTCCCCAACAAATATTATGAGTCGACGTGCCACGTACATCGTTCTTATCTCCGCGACTGACGCGCGAGGCACATCTTTCCAGCGCGAGCGATTAACTACGAATGTTGCCCCAAATGCGGCACCACGCCAGTGCCAATAGGCACGACCGTGACGCCTACAGAGTGGTTGTGAATCAGTGACATCTCGGCTGTATGTTGGGTGAAGGAGGCGGTGTTTCTCGAAGGACGGCTCGGGCGTGCAAAATATTCTTGACGCTGCGATAAACCCTGAACGTGTCTCGTAGTGAAACGCCGGTAAATATCACGGAGCGTGAGAGTTACATCGAACAGCCTCGAGGCCGCCATCTTGGCCCGAAGCAGACGAAATATCCGAGATCAGTCGGGCGGACCGAGACCAGTGATGCCAGAACGTGGGATTTTCTCCCATGCGTGAGCCTTCGTGCGCATGCGCATGCTGACGTCACAGCTCGGCGGGAATTATTTCCATAGACGTATCTATCTATGCGCAATGTGTGCAACAGTACGTCGCATAAGGGGCCCTTCCCAGTCGTTTTCCGCGCTTTTCGTTAAACTGAATAAAATATTGTATCGTAGTGCAATATTAGTATATCAGAGTGACTGTTGCTTCGTACGGAGACAAAAGCGCGTTCGAAACGAAGCGAAAGTTTACCGTTCTCTGAGGCCCGGGTCTGGCCGCCAGATTTTTTATTATTTAACAACATTTGGCCACCATCACGCGCAAAGACGTCCAAAACTCTGGACGTTTTCTGCAGTTTTCCTTACTCTCGCACCAAATGTTGGTATTCGTTTAATAAATCGGCTGCAGATATACAAAATAATAAAAAAACATAAATTTATTTATTTCCACGTAAATATATTATTTCTTTTAAAAATGTCCTCTTCCTGTAATTTCTACCGTATTTAAATTGTCACGGGGGTCTAACGATACCCCATATTTGAGTAAAGTATATACATTACTGGGGATTTGGTAGTGCGCATGCTTGGGAAAAATCCCACGTTCTTGCATCACTGGCCGAGACTAGTCCGGCGCAGTGATGCCAGTACGTGGGATTTTTCCCACGCATGCGCACTACCTAATCCTCAGTAACATATATACTTCACTCAAATATGGGGTATCGTTAGACCCCTGTGACAATTGAAATACGGTAGAAATTACATGAAGAGGACATTTTACTAGATACGTCCATGGAAACAACCGCCGTCGAGCTGTGACGTCAGCATGCACATGCGCACGAAGGCTCCCAAGTGGGAGAAAATCCCACGTCCTGGCATCACTGGTCCGGCGGCCCCAGATCAGTCGGGTTCCCCTAGGTCCGAGTGTGTCGGGTACTCGCCCGAGCCCGACCGACTTTTTCCGGCCCGACCCGAGGCGTCGCACAGTGGTCGATTTCGCCGAAATCCTGGCCAGAACCCCAAAATTTTTTTTCACAATTTTCAAAATTTAGCAATTGCGTTTGATTTATAACACATCAGAGCATTGTTTTCCATTAATAAAAATTTTTATTGAACAATACTCTTAGAGATATGCAATGTCAAAGTTGGCACTTAAATAATGTAACGTTTTCACGTCGAAATTGAGAATACGTTTTCAATGTGAAATTAAAGTTTGATCCACTTTTTCAGTATTGGTAGCTATTTATCATACTTTTAATTTATAAATATCTTGGTTTCATTTTTTTATTTAATATTTTACAACTGTGTTGGTACAGAACGTAAAACCTAAACATTTTTTTCCTTTTGCTAATGAAATAGTTGTGATTGCTGCAAAATGCCACCGTGATTTTTTTTTTTAAATTAAACTTTGAAGCTTCCCGAAGAAGACCTCGTTGAGTTTTCTTGCGACTTTTTGCGATTCTTCGAGTTATTGTTATTTGTTTGTCGCGCGCGCCATGCTCAGAAAACTGCATTTATGACATAGGGCCGGACTATCGTGCCTTAATGAATACTGTTAATCTTATTCTACAGGCACTCTGGTAATTTACAAAATAATTTATTTATTCCGTCGGGTTGAAAATTCAAATGGGGTTAAGTAAACTGGTAGTCTGATAATTTTGTTTCGGGACAGCAATAGGTAGAAGTGTACAATTCTTCCACTGACCGCCATCCGTGAAGCAGTGCGTGTATGACCTCAGACCCGGATATCGTGTTTCATTTATTGTTATTTCGTATCCATCAGTATATTTTAGGAAATGTTAGTTTCAGGTTCGTAAGAAGTAGCTCAAAAAACATTAGAATACCAATTTTGGTGGGCAACCAAACATTTTTTATACGGATGTCCGTCATATTGAAACCGCCATTTTATTTTCAAATATTTTGAGTTCGGATTCTTAATTAGCGACCGGGAAAACATAAGAATACTAATTTTCGTGCCGATCTGACAATTTTTCGATACTCGCATCCGCCATATTAGAGCCGCCATTTTGTTTTTGGAAATTCTGAGTTCGGATTCTTAATCAGCGACCAAAATAATACTAATATACCAATTTTCAGCTAAATTGAAAAACTCCTTGGGGTTTTGGCCAGGATTTCGGCGAAATCGACCACTGTGCGTCGGGTACCCGGCACATGGCACAGCCTGCACACCCTTACTTCTTACCCATCATTGTCCGTACAATGGTGAAACTTGTCATAAAAACAAATGAAACATAATTTCGAAAAGCATTTCGCGCACCGAATTTGTGCAGCATTGGTGCATAGGCATTTGCTGCTTTGTATTTCTTGTGGAAAGCAGACTTCGTTGACATTCTCAAATACCTCTCTTTCCGTCGACAAACCTGATGCAAACAAGGCGTACTTTAACATGAGCACGAAAATTGGTGCACACAACTGGTTGTGGATGAGCGAATGTAGTTTAATTATATCTTCCTTGGTTGATATTTCTCGCTCAGATTCCACTATTAACAGGTGATAGCAGTTTTGGATTTTTTTTAGAAAATTTGTCACCTGACGATAAAAGTACACGTCGCAGGGCTGGACCAGTGGCGTGCACTTGGGTGGAATGACTTTGTCGTTGCAGGTACAATCGCCTTCATCGGTGGTAAACAAATCATTATACACCTCCATATTTGTCTGCCCTCCCCAAGAATCAATAATTAAAAGAAATTGTTGATCTCGCACGTAGGGCTGGATCACTGATTTTAAAAATGATTTATGCAATTCATTAATTAGTTTACCCCATTTTGATGACGTTACAATTACGTTTTTGTATCTTTCTATCAATTTGTCCACTTTTTTTTGCACAGTCGGACTAAATTTTCCCGTGGGTTCCTGCATGCACATAAATACATGGGGTAATAACTTTCCTGACATCGACTTAGAATATTGGGTGGTATACAAATGCGTCGTCTTGTTAATATTTTTTCTATTAACAAAAATTGTTTTTTCCCCTCTTATTGCCAAAGTCCCGTCGAAGGTTGACAGGTACTGACACCCTGTTTGGTCTGTGTTGATTATATTTCTTGTATCGAATTTTGGCGTGATAAATTTTATAATTTTCCGAAATTTATCAGCCGTCTTTATTGGTTCCTCCAAAGTTGAATTTTCTCTATATGAAACGTATTTTGTTATTTTTCGTTGTCGAATTCGATGCTTACTTTTAAATTTTGCCACCCAACGAGCAGAAGGTTTAAATACAAAAGTGTCGGATTGGAATTGCATGGCTGCTGCTACAGCCCACTGTTGCAGTAGGCGAGTGGTGACTTGTCGGAAGTCCTGGCGAAATTCCTTGAAACGATCGTACGTCCATTTATCGATGGCATCGTATTTCTCAAATGTTGTACCCCCTTCTTTAATTTGTTTTTCCCAACGAATAATATCATCTCTATTTTTTAAATGTCTGCTTCCTTTTTTTCGTAACGATTCAATACCCCAAGAGGAATGCCGACGTGCCAGATTGACTACTTTAATTTTACAGTCCAACGGAATATTTCGCCGTTGTTTTTTCTCCACCGGTTCGTACCATTCATCGACCACAGAATCCTCGTGTGTTACTCCTTCATATAGGTTCTCATGATCCGATTCATTATTATCAATGAAACATTCCTCTGTTACTACAATACTTCATATTCATTTAGCATGCCCATTATATTTTCAGCAATTTTTTCGCCTACTATTATTGCCAAATCAGAAAGTACAGTAGATGCTTCATTAGTAATTAAATTTTGACTGCGAAGGCACCGTTCAGCATGAACTAAAGCATTTTTTAATAGCTGCTTTTCACATAATTGTTTGTTAAACTCACAAGCACTCGTACCGGAAATGTTAACTAATTGTGAAGTTGAAGGCTGTGGATCGATTCTAATTTTGTTACGTTTGACTCTGATAACAAGACTAATCGTGACTGACAATAATTTGTGACAGGAAAGTAAACTGTCAGAACCCGCTCAACATCGTCGGGGATCTGGCTCCGGACGAGTGAGAGCATTGCCGGCCCACGTTCAAAATTCCCTCTCAGGGAAATAGCGCCACCAATCGTAATAGGTTAAGGGCCAGCAGAGGGCGAACATCTCTCGCGTTCGATCACCGATCGAACAAGCGACACTTCTGTCCCATAAGCCGAAGTAAAAGGATCAGGCAGGATCCAGAGGGACTTCTGTCCCATAAGCCGACGAGTATAGAACGATATTGTATTCAGAGCATATTTGTGTGATACGAAATCCTTACGGCCGAACAAAGGCAGCGGCTCTCATTTATTCGACAATATAATTGTTAAATTAGTGATAAGGAGCGAAATTGTCAAGTAAGTGAAAACTACTTATCTGAAGTAAATAATTTTGTTTTTCGTATTCAGCATTCCATTTCTTGTATTTTACCTTTCGGGTCATCCGACCTACCCTCCCCTGAGAGAGCTTCTCACCTACCGCTGACTCAACCAGCCTTATTTTGTTAATTAAAACTTGTTGTTGGTTCGTAAAACCAACTGGCGCCCAACATTTATTAATTTATATAATTTTCCAATAAGTTTGCCCAAAATTTCGTCAGAGCCCCGGCAGCAACTGACCCAGGCCGCGCCGGGTGGCGCCTTTCGATTGTGATATTCTTAAATTGTTAAAAATTTTAAACAATCAGGAAAGGTGGCTGTCTCATTTGGCGCCCAACGTGGGGCAAGGTTGGAAAAATTTGCTATAAAATTTAGTATTTCATTTAATATTGTTGTCCGGGCAAAATTTTGGAATTATATTATTAATATTACATGCTTAAAATTCGAAATAAATGTAAAGTTCTGGTAAATTCATCGAATTACGGTTAAAATATTTTCGTCGAGCGAACGACCGTTTCATATAAGAAACGTCCGGTCGCAGCGACCTTGTTTGGGTTTAGTCGCGTTGTTTACGTTGAGCGTTATCTTCACAAGGGCTTTCTTCCTCTTACTTTTACTTGCTATATACGTTTCAAATTCCTTGGAATCTTGGTCTGTTGGTAAAAGTTATAAAAAATTTTTCCTTGGAATCTTGGTCTACTGGTAACCGTTATAAAATTGTTTAAATTTAAGTATTAACGTGGTTCAACCGTCTGTTGTCGAACAACGTTAATCGCTATGCAAACTATTATTAATGAATATTATTAATTATGAATATTATTTGTGAACATTGAATATTATGCAAATTATTATTGATAAATATTATTAATTATGAATATTATTTGTGAACATTGAATATTATGCAAATTATTATTGATGAATATTACTTATTATGAAAATTATTTGTGAACATTGAATAATTATGCAAATTATTATTGATGAATATTATTTATATGAAATATTATTGGTGAATATTGAATATTATGGATGTTATTGATGAATATTAATTGAAATATTATTTGTGAATATTGAATATTATGGATGTTATTATTGATGAACATCAATATATTTATATAATATTCATTTAAATGAAATATTATTTGTGTGTACTAATAGTAAGTGCCATAACATTTATTTACTTGGCAATTCGTTCTCCGAAATATCATATAATGACTTCATTATTTCTTTCTCCCCCGCGGAAGCCGAAAGGAACGGCGCCGCGGAATACGAGGGGTAATACAAAAAAGGGCAAAGAATCGATTTCGCTTGAAATGCCGAATACAGCTTCGCTAGGAGGAGATATATCGGGAGGGGAATCTGTCGCAAGTAGCGTTCAAAGTCAAACCGATAGGAATCCGCGAAATGCTAAGGCAACGGTCGACATTGAAACTGTTCAAAATACAGAAACAGGTATGTCAAATAATAATACTATCGGGCCACCTTCCGCGTCTGTTCGGATAGGAACTCCGTTATTAATTGAAGGGGAAAGGGGAAGGAATACCCCCACTCCCCACGAGACGTTAGTAACGTGCGTCGAAGATGCTCAGTTGACAGGTCTACGGGCTGAGCTAGACGCTGAACTAAATGAATTTCAGAATAGAATAATTAATACAATGCTAGGCTTAATGGGACAGAGTCAGGGACATAACTTGGAAAATTATGTCAATATATTGGGCAATAATAGTTCGTCGCATTATAACCACCGGTCTGAGGGGGGAGACGCGTCAGGGTTGCCATCACGAGCAGAGGAGGGGTCGAATTCCCGCTCCCTCAGTGAATATAGTGACGAAGAGAGGGATCCGTGAACCTCGCGTCGTAGGAATCGGCGAAGGGGGGCCTCTGCTTCGGAACGCGCAGATAATAGAACTCGGGGGAAACCGTCTGTAGTCGAACCCGGGCGTAAAGTGAATAAAAATAATTTTTCAAAGAAATATATGGCAAATAGAGAAGGATCGTCTATGGTCCGTAACGATAATTCGCAATTAATTAATGAGAGTCGGGGAGAACCGTCTGTAGTTCGAACTGATAACTTTGTTTATGAAAATCGGAAATTTGTAAATCCGTGTCTTAGTCAGAGAAGTCAGAGATTATTGTTAGATAATAACCCTGTCAGTGATAGGATTCAAGCAGGCAGTCTTGAATCTTATCCCCAAAATATGATAAATCTAGATATTTATTTATTTATTTATTTATTTATTTATTTATTTATTTAAGTTAACGGGCAAATGCCCTTTGATACAGAGTGATAAAGAGAGGAAGGTTCTTATATAGTAAGCTGAGTACAGAGCATTGATAACAAATGTAGATTTAAAAATTAGATTAGAAGATTCAGGTATTGAGAATTATAATTAAGGCGTGAGTTAATGTAACAGAAAGCAAACTAGTATGCGTTAATGAGATTAATAAGAATTAAATATAAGACGGCAAATAACAGTGTAAGACTAATTTGTTGGAAATGGCACTGTTGAAGTTATGCTTTTTTAGCGTATTGAGAGATAGTGAGATAGCTGATACTGGTCAGCTAATTGAGATGACGTCTTATGGGAGTAGGAGATGCATAGTTAAAGATTTAGAGTTTAGAGACAGGTATTTTTGTGGCGGAGAGGAAGGAAGTCAGGGAGGAAGAGAAAAAATCCACGCTGCTACAAACACGATTAGCGTTCGTGAGTAACCGATTAAAACAGTTAGATTCTCCATAAAGAGTTCGGTGAGTGGAAGGAGAAAATAGTAGATTTTTACGCGGCCTTAGTGAAGGAACATATATGTTGAATTGGGATAGAATGTGAGGTGAGGATACAGTGTTGTGAAGAACTTTGTACATAAAAAGGATGTCGGTGACTAGACGACGTTCCTCCAGAGTGCTAAGTCCGAGAAGCGCTTGAATGTGGTCGTAGTTATGAGAGAAAAAAGGTAACGGAGAGTCAGTGAATCTGGATGCGAATCTCAGAAATTTATGCTGGACTCGTTCAATTCTAACAGTAAGTAGCTTACTGTGAGGAGACCAAATTATTGAGCCATATTCAAGATGAGGGCGAACGAGAGCAACACAAAGAGTTCGAAAGGTGGAGATGTTTTTAAAGTGTTTGGAAACTCGGTAGATTTGTCCAAGGATTTTTAAGGAGGAATTTACTACCCTGTTACAATGATCGTGAAAAGACAGATCGTGTGTGAAAATGATGCCTAGGTCACGAGTATTGTCAACGACAGATAACACCAGGTTATTTAACTGATAAGAAAAGTTAAGAGTTGAGTGCTTTCTCGTGAAGTGCATAACATGACATTTGGTTGTATTGATTTTAATCTTGTTTTGGTTACACCATGAGCAGAGATTGTCAAGATCATGCTGAAGACTTCTAGCGTCAGATTCGGAGTCAATGATGGTATATATCTTTAGATCGTCGGCATAGAGTAGTATGTTACCCTTGGTGAAAACAAGATTAATATCATTGATAAATAAGTTAAAGAGTAGAGGGCCTAGGTGAGATCCCTGGGGTACCCCCGAGGGTGGAGAGATTACCTTGGAGAAGCTGTTATTGAACTTTATAATTTGCGTTCGATTAGTTAAATAGCATAGTATCCAAGACAGCAAGTTACCGTGGAATCCGTACGCCCTTAACTTGGATATTAGGAGTGAGTGATTAACCGAGTCGAAAGCTTTACTGAAGTCAGTGTAAATGGCATCGACTTGATGTCCAGATTCGAGGGCGTTTGAGATATGATGTTGATATAGGGCTAAATTAGTGATGGTGGAGCGGCCAGGAACAAAACCATGTTGTTCACTGATGATTAAGTTCTTGGTAAGGAATGAAAGTTTTTTGGTGACGATGCTCTCGAATATTTTAGGAATAGAGTTGAGGATGCTAATCGGGCGGTAGGAAGAGGCACGAGAAGTGTCACCAGTTTTGAATATAGGGGTTTTGATCGAGGATTTCCAGGATGATGGGAAGGAACCGGATTGTAGGGATTTATTGAAGAGGATCCAGAGGATACGAGAGATAATGAAAGAGCATGATTTGAGGTAAATGGATGGAATCTCGTCAGGCCCTGGTTGTTTATTAAGGTTCAATGAGTTGATAGCAGTGAAGACTTCACCGATGTTTATATCAAGGTCATGAGCATCTATTGTGTTTGCAAAATGGAATTCACGAGTTGAGGTGTCGGTGGAGGGGGAATATGTAGAAGAGAAGTAGTCGGCGAATAAATTGGCAATAGCAGGATCAGATTCTGCGATAGAGCAGTTATGAGACAGGGAGTTCGGAGTAGGCCGAGTGCGTCTCAGTTTATGCAGATGCCTCCAGAATAGTTTAGGATTATTATTCAAGTTACTTTCAGTGAGAGAAATGTAATTTCTCCAGCAGGTCCCAGCAAGGGATTTACACTTCGTGCGTAAGGTCGAGAAGTTTAAGTAGTCGGAGTAAAGATTGGATTTTTTGTATTTTAGATGGACAATCTTTTTAAGTCTAATTAATCTGGTTAATTTTTTGGAGAACCAGGTAGGAAAAGTGGTTGAAATGATTGTAGTGAGAGGTACAAAGCGATCGATGGATTCGTTGAGTATCTGGTAGAGAAAATCAACGGCTTCGTTAAGCGGTAAGGAGGAGAGAATAGTATCCCAGTTGAATTCGGAGAGATATCCGTTGATAGATGCGAAGTCTGCTAGTTTAAAGTTTCTGTAGGTAACGGGGTGAGGATCTGAGGGTAGGGGGATAGTGAATGGTAGCGTGAAGGTGATGGCTGGGTGATAAAAATCTTCGGGTAGCAGAGGATCGTTAGAGTGTGTGACCGATATGTGCATGATCGAGGAGATGACCAAGTCAAGCACATATCCGTGAGGATTAGAAATATGGTTCGACTGCGAGAAGTTATGAAAACACATGCTGTCCAGCAAGGATGCGAGAGGGGAAGCGGAGGGATTGTTTACGGAAGGTGAGGAGAAGCTGTAAGATGAGTTAGGATAGGAGAACGGGAAGGAACGAGGAATATTAAAGTCTCCCGTTATAATGAATTCTGAGTGAGGAAAGTGAAAGTGAAGGTCGTCAATGGTTTTGCAGTAGATGGAGAAGGATTGCGGCGGGGAGTTAGGAGGGATGTAAACAGCCCCAACAATAATAGATTTGAAATTAAAACGCACCAAGACGAACAATTGCTCAACGCAGTTATCAGCTATCGGTATCTTTTCGCTAGAGAATGATTTGTTAATGGCAATCAAGACGCCACCCCCTCTGTGATAGATGCTTGTTGACGAATTTCTGTCGAGACGATAGGTGTTGTAGTTATTAAGCCCTAGTTCGCAATCAGATATACCGTCATGCAACCAAGTTTCGGTGAGGATTATAATATCATAAGTAAGTGTGACAGAGTTTATTGAGGAACGAAGGTCCTCCAGCTTCGTTCTCAGACCGCGGACGTTTTGGTAATAACACAGAGGGTGAGCAGCCAGTTTTTTTGTGTATTGTGTGGTGGAAGATCGACTAATTTCGGAGAGCCGTTGACGTATCTTATTGTTTTGTTAACAACACCTGAGTCTTTAAGGTTTTGGAGTTCAACTCTTAGTTCCTTTAAATGCTGCCTTTGACGTGAGGTGGAGTCACTGGATAATTTCGCCGGGCCAGTGTAACGATGTTTGTTCCGTAGGACCGTTAGAGCTTGGTGTTTAGATTTGAAGGTGATACAAACCAGCCTTGGACGATTGTTTGTTCTCTTGCCAATTCTTACAAGTCTCATGATTTCACGGTCAGGGACTTTGATCGTGGAGAGTATGTCTTTGACCAGGTCAAGATCGGAGAGATGCTGGTTACCAGTAGATGTGGACGGTCGGTCGGAACTGGACGCGGTCTCTTCGAGGTTGGCGATGATGACATTGTACGATCGCCTTTCCCTATCAGCCAGTTCGCGTAAGATATCCTCTTCGTTGGAAATAGTAGCTGGGGAAGTTGAGTTAGAGGAGGAGACCAACTTCTTTTCCAGTTCAGCCACCCTGATGGCCAAGTTGTTGTGCTCCGAAGTCAGCTTCTCAATGTCACCTCTGATCGTTTGTAAAACTTCAGTGCGAAAAGCGTCGAATTGCTGTTGCAATAACTCCGTTATCGTAGATAACAACGAGTCTTCAAGCGATACACTGGTGGAGGGACGTCTTGAACAGTCGGCGAAAAGTCCGTTAGCCGTTGGGTGACCAGAACGCGCAATACACGCCGAATGACACGAAATTCCACAGGATTTGCAAGTAATGGGCTTTGCAACCCTTGTATTGCATCCTTTGCATTGTATTGTATCCATAGTTTGATAAAGAGATGAACACCACAATGGAGATTTGACGTGAAAACCGAATTAGTATAGCGGGAATTGAAACAAAATCCGATTAAGGCGATGAGGCGTGTATACAAATACGTCCGTCCTCTGTAAGCGCTAGGTACGAACTGTATATATTAACGATTCTACGTTTCGTGGAAGGGCCGAAGAATCGGTCGAAAGGGAATTTCGAAGAGTGCACTTCGATAACCCGATTTATACAGCACAAGGTGGTCAGAGGCGAACCATATCGGAACGAAGTTCTCTTAACGAACCACAAAAAATTAAAACGGTTTATTATCTACCGAACGGAAAAAGGGTGTTCGAAGAAAATTTCGTAACGGCCGATGAATATCGCCGAATATCCCGATTAGACGGATTAATCGATAATAACTATAATTCTTCGCTTCACAGATCAAGCCAGAGAAATTCACGGTTAGTAATGAGTCGTTTTGGTAACGAAAGTTCTGGTAGTACCGCTGACCTACCACCTTCGCGAAATTTTCTAGATCGTCGTAGAAGATCGACTAGAAGGGGCGCGTTCTACTGGCGAACCAGTGAATCCGGCAATAGCGACGGGATAAACAGCTCGGATAGAGATTTTTACAACAATAGAACTAGACAATCCTCGTTATTTTCGTCCGTACGCGGTAGAGGAACGAGTAATTCACCCACTAGTACAAGCACTTCGGATTCAAAGGGTCTAGCCGAATAAGGGGGTCAAAAGTGCCCTTGAGCCGATTTTATTCGACGATGAGTCATTCGATAGGTGATGATGAAAAACCATTGCACACAAATTTTTAATCCGATACCTTCACCGGGAGGGTAGTTATAGGGTAAAATCGAAAAATCAGTTTTTGCCTTATTTTCCCCAATTAATGTAGTGCAAAAATTCCAAAAAAATTCTGAGACATTCTAAACATGAATGTACACGTTAGGGATTTTTTTCAGATTTTTCCTTTGCAAGTTCCACTCACGAAAAATGAAAACCCCAAAAAAAAATGTTTAAACATCGATTTCGTATTGAAATCTTCCGAGCACAACTTTTTCCTTTTTGTAGTAGTTGCATAATGTTATCATTGTTATACCCTAATTTTTTCAGATTTTTTGAGTACGGTGCATCACGGTCGGAAAAATCAAAAACCGATTTCTGGGACACATTTTGGGCTGAAACTCGCCCATTATCTGCCATTCTTGCATGATTTTAATACAGTATGTTCATATTGTGACCTTCAATGTTTCTGCATAGAAATATGTAGATGTTAAAGAACAATATCGGAATAATTAAATAAATTGCTGATTGTATGGTCTTTATAACCTAGAATTTTAACCGTTCTTTCAAAAGAATTAATGGCGCAGTGGCTATGGTGTCTGCCTGTGAAATCGCTGGACACTTTTTTGTCGCGGGTTCGAATCTCCATGTGGGACTTAAGTTTTTTTCTGTCATTTTTTTTTTTTTTTTTTTTTTATTAAAGACAACAATATTCTGTAGTAGCTTTAAAATGTTTCACAGATACTTCTAAAAATAATTATACAGTATACTTTTTTCTTCGTCGACTCTTTCCAGTCATGTCACGATTTACAATTACAAGTACTTTTTTACATTCTGTACATGGAATTTTATATTTCTTTCATACTTAAAATATATTTTCATACATTGCAATAAACCAATATCTATGAACAATATAAAATGTTTGATAATACTTATAATTGCAAAACGTTGCATGTCTAATTGTAAGAAAAGCATGTTTTACGATTATTTTTCTATAGGTTTTATATTGTTGGAAGGCATAAAAATATATGTGAAACATTTTAAAGCTACTACTGAATATTGTTATGTCTTTAATAAAAAAAAAAAAAAAATGACAGAAAAAAACTTAAGTCCCACATGGAGATTCGAACCCGCGACAAAAAAGCGTCCAGCGATTCCACAGGCAGACACCATAGCCACTGCGCCATTAATGCTTTTGAAAGAACGGTTAAAATTCTAGGTTATAAAGACCATACAATCAGCAATTTATTTAATTATTCCGATATTGTTCTTTAACATCTACATATTTCTATGCAGAAACATTGAAGGTCACAATATGAACATACTGTATTAAAATCATGCAAGAATGGCAGATAATGGGCGAGTTTCAGCCCAAAATGTGGCCCAGAAATCGGTTTTTGATTTTTCCGACCGTGATGCACCGTGCTCAAAAAATCTGAAAAAATTAGGGTATAACAATGATAACATTATGCAACTACTGTAAAAAGGAAAAAGTTGTGCTCGGAAGATTTCAATACGAAATCGATGTTTAAACATTTTTTTTTTGGTTTTTCATTTTTCGTGAGTGGAACTTGCAAAGGAAAAATCTGAAAAAAATCCCTAACGTGTACATTCATGTTTAGAATGTCTCAGAATTTTTTTGGAATTTTTGCACCACATTAATTGGGGAAAATAAGGCAAAAACTGATTTTTCGATTTTACCCTATAACTACCCTCCCGGTGAAGGTATCGGATTAAAAATTTGTGTGCAATGGTTTTTCATCATCACCTATCGAATGACCCATCGTCGAATAAAATCGGCTCAAGGGCACTTTTGACCATCTTATTCGGCTAGACCCTTTAGCTCTAAAAATAGGTAGAATAGTAACCGGTTGGAAAATTAATTTCCCACGCACGGAAAAGGATCCGGACCATTTCCTATTCATTTTAAAAGATCTTCTTAATACAAGCGGAGTCAATAAAGATCTATTTGTTCCGTGTTTGTCAAATATATTCGAAGGTGCTTATAGGAGTTGGTACCTAATTAACAAAAGACACTGGCGTACTTGGAGAGAATTCACAAGAGCCTTCCGATACCAATGGGGAGTCAGGAAAGCTGACGGTGATCTTTTTGCTGAAATTCGAGACTTAAAGGTAGAAAGGGGCGAGTGTCTCGCGTTGTTCACTTGTAGAGCTCGCTTTATATTTGAAAAAATGAAACGTCCACCATCGTTTAAAGATCAATTAAAACAGATCTTAGTAAAATTTAATCCGCGGTTAACTTTAGAAATTTTAAATTTGCCGATCACTAATTATGAAGATTTCTTACATTATGTAAATGAAAGATATTACATCTATAATCGTTCGATCGAAAGTAATAGAGAAACGCGGACCAGGAAAGAAAGGGTGGATATGCGACAACTACGAGGGGAAGGTTCAAGCGAAGAAAATTCGGAAATCTCCCAAAATAGCGCAAACCAAAATTACAATACCGCCGCGAACTTAGAAGCTTTTCAGCCGAAAAACCACTGGCCGAATAAAACTAATAAACAAACAACATCTAATTCCAAGTCGTTAACACACCAACGGTTAGAACAAAACTTATCTAATTTTGACAAAAAAATCAAACGGAGTAATGTTTCGTCTAAACCGGACGATACTTCACAGAAAGTACGACCTAATACACCGCGAGATTGGAGTAAGGTATTTTGCTATAATTGCGGTGAATGGGGACACCTAGCGCGTTCGTGCTCCGCGGAAAGACAAGAAGTGTGTTTTATTTGCAAGAAAAAGGGACACATTAATAAAAATTGTTCAGCATTTCAGGGAAACCTGAAAGGCCCTCAGTAGCTTCTCCTTCAGTTACTAGACGACAGGGCGTGACCGTGGGAAATAATCGTATTAATAAGGATAATATAAATACGGAAATAAAAATTGACCAGATAAAAGATCTTGACCGAAAGTCTAGCAACCCCGTGGTACATACTTTGCACTATATAGGGGATAACCCGCAAATAATTGAAAATAACGTTACAAACTTTCTATGGGAAATCGAGGACGGAACGGACGACGAGTTAGATCTTACGGATAATGAATTAGACGCAACAACTTCTAGTAACTTAGTAGATCCACTCGAACTTGTGACAATTCCGGAAAACGAATCGAGCCAAGTTGCCATATTAAATTCTATTTGTGACCAAAATTTGTATGACACGAAATTCGAACCTGTAAGCAAATACCCGGATAGATTTCCCGACTGGAAAGTACAGAACGATAGACTTATGTACCATAGGCCCGATTATGCTAAAGCAATAATAGACGATGAACATCCTTGGAAAATGGTGATAAAACGGTAGTTAAAGCACTGGACGCTATTTTCGATAGATGGGGTACACCTCAATCGATTATCTCCGGCAACGGTAAAGAGTATCTTAACAGAGATGTTAGCAATCTCTTAGTCGCGAGAGGAGTAAAACATATCACCACTCCGTTAGCGCATCCACAAGGAAATCCGGTAGAGCGCGTTAACCGGAAAATAAAACCGATGATAGCTGCATTCGTCAAAGATAAACAGAGTGAGTGGGATCAATATTTGTCCAAACTTCAGTTTGCGTATAATACGGTACCACATGCAGGAACGCGAATATCGCCATTCTTCCTAAACCACGGGCGAGAAGCAATCTTTCGACATGTCAGTAGCTCAGAAAATGCATCGCGTGTTTCAAGTGACGCAATAAACCATTGGGTAGAGAGAATGAATAACATCGATGAGTTACGGCATAAAATCGAAATGCAATTAAAGAAATATTCGGACGAACGTCTCGCCAAGTTTAATAAAGACAGGGTAACACAAATTGAGGTAAAGGAAGGAATGGAAGTCTATTATCCTAATAAAAAAAACTTAGTAATAAAGCAGAGGGTTACAATGCTAAGTTGGCACACAAATATCTTGGACCAGCCAAAATAAGGAGGGTATTAGGACCTATGACTGTGGAGCTAGTAGACCAGAATAACAAACTCATTGGTAAATACTATCTAACAGAATTAAAGATTCCACGCCGTAGTCTTAGGAATCCTAGCACTCCTCTGTAGATATCCTTTTCGTCACCTTTATGTTTGTCTTATCCCCGCGTTGAACATAAACTGTATTGTCAAAATGGACGCATCAACCCCTAATTTGGCAAGAACAGAAGACGTCGAGAAGAGGAAGCAGGCGATTCGACAACAACTCGCCGACTTGACAAAGGAGCTCATAAATCTGCAGGCTCCGATAGGCAGCGACAGCACTTTCGGTACCACATCGGACGATGAGGATATCACCCTGGCGTCGTTATTCGATGAACAACTAACCGTCACAAAGGACAAATCCGCTCCCACAGGGCAGGGAGCCATACCAAAGTTCAGCAAGCGTTGGCCAGTGACAACCATCAAGGCAGGAGCACCCGAGGAAGCCCGCACTTTGTTGCAAAAGATACGCAACAAGCTGCCTTCCAGGCTACAGACTTCGACAACCGTCATCACAGAAGCAGACCTCCACCAGGAGAACCTGCTACGAAAACGGGTAGACAGTACAAGAAGCCACTCCGATCGACGGACAACCCGTCTGCAGAAGTCGCACCGTCAGTAGTCGAGCCAACGCCACTACCGCGGGAACCAACTTTCAACCAAATAATGAAGGAGCGCCCAGAGCTGAGCAGGGACGAGAAGATCAAGGTCGTGGTCCCAACAAAATTTAAGAAAACCTTCGACAAGACCAAGTAGGGACTCCGTTCAACTATCGACGACTCCTCAACTGGACAATGTCAGCGTGCGAGGATAATCTGTTAATCATTAGAGACTTTCTTTATTGTGTTTGTCCTTGCCTACCTAATACTCCTAGCACCACTGAACAAATGTTTCATACTAAGATGTCGTATTTGTGTGTGTTTCCGATAATCCATTCCTTCCACAGGAAATAGAGTGAGGAAATTATGGAAACAAAATTTTTCAATTTATGTGTATTTATGGAATACTTCAGGTAAGACTCTAGTTTTCGACTTGCTAAAACCTATTTTAAAAAAACTTGTAAGATTGTTAACTAGCACTTATTGTAGAAAGACCGTTTCGCAGCTTCGCTGAGATCATCCCTCTCTGACGTTGAGGTTTGAGGGGGGAGAATGTGACAGGAAAGTAAACTGTCAGAACCCGCTCAACATCGTCGGCGATCTGGCTCCGGACGAGTGAGAGCATTGCCGGCCCACGTTCAAAATTCCCTCTCAGGGAAATAGCGCCACCAATCGTAACAGGTTAAGGGCCAGCAGAGGGCGAACATCTCTCGCGTTCGATCACCGATCGAACAAGCGACACTTCTGTCCCATAAGCCGAAGTAAAAGGATCAGGCAGGATCCAGAGGGACTTCTGTCCCATAAGCCGACGAGTATAGAACGATATTGTATTCAGAGCATATTTGTGTGATACGAAATCCTTACGGCCGAACAAAGGCAGCGGCTCTCATTTATTCGACAATATAATTGTTAAATTAGTGATAAGGAGCGAAATTGTCAAGTAAGTGAAAACTACTTATCTGAAGTAAATAATTTTGTTTTTCGTATTCAGCATTCCATTTCTTGTATTTTACCTTTCGGGTCATCCGACCTACCCTCCCCTGAGAGAGCTTCTCACCTACCGCTGACTCAACCAGCCTTATTTTGTTAATTAAAACTTGTTGTTGGTTCGTAAAACCAACTGGCGCCCAACATTTATTAATTTATATAATTTTCCAATAAGGTTGCCCAAAATTTTGGTCAGAGCCCCGGCAGCAACTGACCCAGGCCGCGCCGGGTGGCGCCTTTTGATTGTGATATTCTTAAATTGTTAAAAATTTTAAACAATCAGGAAAGGTGGCTGTCTCAAATTGTAAAATTTTCCATCGACGTAGACTTTCTTGAAGGCGGCGCGAAGTTTCGGGAGTTTTTCTTTATTACAATTTCATTGGGAAATTAACCTGATTGGTAGAGAAAAACTCCTTCCACTTTGAAGGTATGTTTGGAAAGGTGAGGATGTTTTTTTAAGGAAAAACCTGGCCGGCGGTCAATCACGCCGTGGTCGAGGATTTTGTCCTCCTCGCGACCCACGGTTTATGGCGGTGCATTTCAGGTTGGCAGCAGATGTTCGGCGCGACCGTACGCGAGCAAGAATTTATTTGTTTATTGTCCATTGTAGAAAAACTGCGACATGTAATTGCTTTTGAGGATCATCAGTTTGGCCCTCGGCAGTTCCAAGTCAGCTTACGGAATTCCGGCAAGTAATTATGTTTCATTTTCTTTTATGACAAGTTTCACCATTGTACGGACAATGAGGGGTAAGAAGCTAATCATATTTTCATACTATTTCTGTTAACCTGATAAATGTTTTATTTATTATTTCCTTTCACAATTTATTGTTTCCAGGCACGATTAACCAGCAGTTAAAGGGCTTTTCTCCTGTTTTTCTTGCGAAATGCTTTTATTGTTTTGTAATAAATATTATTGTATACTTATACGAATGATTTAAAAAATTACTTAAACTCCATTGTGTATATTTACCTATATGTAAAAATACACATAAAATTAAAAAAAAATTATTCTCCCTCCACGGTCTCGAACCCGGCTTCCACCGACTACGAAAACCGATCCGTTGCAGCTACGCTAAATAGGTTATATGTAATCGTTTTCTACAGAACTGACGTTAACGAGTGAATTACATTCAATTGCAAATATCTAAAAAACTATTGAGTAGTGGCGCCTATAACCATATATATTCATCAACAGAAGAACAGAATCTACCATCCTACAAAGTTTGAACTAAATCCGTGTCGTGAAGACCGTGCACTCTCCTTGTCAGATGGCCTTCCGACTTGTCTCATTTGCCACGAAAAACTCGCACATAATAAGAAATCAAATTTAGAGAGACACTTCACTAAAAAACATACTCAGTTTGCTAGTAAATATCCAGCCGGCGAAGAACGAAAAAAAGCTGTTGACGAGCTCCAAAAAAAAACAGCAATCAAGTTCCATGTTACGTAACTGGACACAATCTACAAGTAATGTTAATCTGGCAAGCTTCGCGGTATCACTAGAAATTGCAAAAAAAAGGCAAACCATTCACAGATGGTGAGTATGTCAAAGATTGCTTTATACGTGCATCTGAAGAACTGTTTCATGATTTCAAAAACAAACCAGAAATCTTGAAAAAAAAACAAAGAATTGCCACTATCCGCTAAAACAGTACAAGATAGAATAGCTAAAATGTCTTCAAATGTAACATATTTCCAGGTGGAAGATATTCAACTTCCTTCTGCCTTATCACTTGCTATAGATGAGTCTTGCGACATAAAAGACACGGCACAGGTTGCCCTTTTTGTCCGGTATATATCTTCCCAAGGTCGAAAAGAAGAACTTCCAGGATTGAGACACTTATATTCGACGCATGAAATAGTCTTCCACAATGCTACAGTGAGGCGAAGAAGTTGGCATCTGGAGTGCTGACTATCTTCGGATAGGCATATTCGTGCGAGCAAGCGTTCTCTTGCATGAATATAATTAAAAGTAAAGTAAGAAGCCAACTACCAAATGAAAATGTAGAGTCGTGTTTGAAACTTAAAACAACAAGTTATGAGCCAAAATCCAAACTTTCTAAAACCATGCAAAGTCAACGGTCCCATTGAATTTGTTTGCTCAATTGTGTGTTATTGAAGTACAAGTTAGGGTTGTAAGTAAATGTTTAATTGTTTTAATTTTTTACTTAAATAATAAATAATTATCTAATAGTGCCATATATATGTTATCTAATTTGTTGTGAAAAACACTACTTATATATGAATAAATAGATATTTTTTCTTATGCATAAATAGATTAGTTTTTTGTATCAAAAAACTTTATTTATGCGAGTACTATTTATTATTGGCAAGAACAAATTTTGTGGCTCTTTAAAAACTTTGAAATTTTGTAAATTGTAATTATTGATTCTCTTCATTGCTGACTGATCGTCGAAAATTGAGTACCTAGTCGACACTGGCTTGTATCTTTAAGTTTTCTCAAGGGCGCCTATCCAAGGCCAAGTCATTAAAACCGTATACGAGATGTACAGGGTGTAAGAAAATTAATGGTCATGGCTTTAAGGTAATTCTTGCACTTGACCAAAGTCTGCAAATAAATTTAATGTTAAAATATGATGTTCTTGAGATTGTCACGAACAAGTTACAAGCAAAAAAAAGCTCAGTTACTGGGCATTTCGATGAAAAAATCGAATTTAAAAATACAGTTTCATACATTGACGTAAATGAGAGTGAGAGAGAGAGAAATAGTACTTCCGACTTTATCGTTCAACTTTCCAATCTTCCATACTGCAAATACTTACGAAAAACGAGATCATTAATTCGGGAACGTTCTCGAATAGATATTTCACAAAAAAAATTGCAGCTGCCGAATATTTAATAAAGCAATTATTAATTGAAAACTATAAAATCATGCATTTCACGTTTACAATATGGCCACTGTTTGTGAATGAGAGTGTTTGACAACGCCGCATTGTCGATAAGTACGCGTACATCAAATTAAAAATTTTTTAAATCAATACTTCAATAAATTATCATTCGTTTTATAGAAATTCAATAGGGCCCATTCATAGCACCCATAAAATCCGCTCCTATGTGAAAGAACTACCTTAAGGCAGGGTGTTTAGCTAGTTGATCATATCTGGGTCCTTCGAGCTACTCCGCCTGCTTCTTCCAATCGTTCTGTTTCACCCAACCAAGCTTGCCTTGCCTTTCACCGCGCAGGTTCGGACCTATTAGCACGAGCATGGTGGCACATTGGGGCGACATTCGCAACTAACCGCTCGCGCTGGAAAGACGTGTCACACATGAGCCAATAAAAAAGATTTGCTACCCTTTCCCGAATTTAGCGGGCGATTTTTTTCGCAAATCTCCATCGATCCAGATGTGTAGAACAACCCCTTAAAGCCATGACCATTAATTTTTTTACACCCTGTACGATGCAAACGGTTCGGCGGTCGCGACTAATGGGATGATAACGTTCGTGCTGGACCCAGTTATGCCAGGACGTGGGATTTTCCCCTACGTGGGAGACTTCGTGCGCATGTGCATGCTGACGTTACAGCTCGACGATGCAGAGTGGTTCATTTGGCCGAAAACCTGGCCAAAAAGCCAAAAATTTTTTTCGCGATTTTCAAAATTTAGCAATTGCGTTTGATTTGTAACATATCAGAGCTTCGGTTTCCATTAATAAAAGTTTTTATTGAACAACGCTCTTAGAGATATGCAATGTCAAAGTTGGCACTTGAATAATGTAACGTATTCACGTCGAAATTCAGAATACGTTTTCAATGGGAAATAATAGTACAATCAACTTTGTAAGTATTTGTAGCTATTCGTCATACTTTTAAATTATAAGTACCTTGGTTTCATTTTTTTATTTAATATTTTACAACTGCGATGGCACAGATTGCAAAACCCATACATTTTTTTTCCTTTTGCAGAGGAAATAGTTGTGAAGTACGCAAAAGTACAACGCGACTTTTTTTTAAATTAAACTTTGAAGCTTCCCGAAGGAGTCCCCGTTGTAAAATTTTGCGACTTTTTGCGATTCTTCGAGTTATTGTTATTTGTTTGTCGCGCGCGCCATGCTCGGGGAAGTGCATTTATGACATAGGGCCGGGCTATCATAAGACTACTGATTTTCGTGCCGATCCGACAATTTTTCAATACTCGCATCCGCCATATTGAAGCTGCCATTTTGTTTTTGGAAATTCTGAGTTCAGATTCTTAATCAGCGACCAGAGAAACATAAGAATACTAATTTTCGTGCCGATCCGACAATTTTTCAATACTCGCATCCGCCATATTGAAGCCGCCATTTTGTTTTTGGAAATTTTGAGTTCAGATTCTTAATCAGCGACCCAAATAATACTAATACACCAATTTTCAGCTAAATTGAAAAACTCCTTGGGGTTTTGACCAGGTTTTCGGCCAAATGGACCACTGTTCGTCGACTCCGTAACGACTGCCTTGCTATCCATCGTGGTTATTGCTGGGTCCTTCGAGGACCTCCTTTTCCTCGAAAAGGCCCGGTAGGGGTGAGGGTCATTTTCCCCCCTCGCTGGAGGAATAGTCCTCTTGACGAAATCCAGGCGTGTAAACGCCTATCCCGACGCCTCGCTGCCGCTGAGTCTTACAAGATATTTAATTTATGTATTTAAAGTTACGATTTATGTTTGAAGTACTATTGTGTTGCTTTTATGTGTTAAGTGTTGTTTTCGGTTACGATAATTAGTATATATTATTAATTTATTAAAATAATTTGTAAAACTAATAGATTTTGTTCCGGTTTTTCCTCTCTGACATCATATTGAGCATTACTCGCGGATACTTTCGGAGAAGCCTATATTCTCGACGATTGATTTAGTTCGAGCGTACCATCAAGTTCTTGTATGCCGTTCTGAGAAACGCTGCGCAAACGTTTCGACGAATCCTTTTGAGCAAATCGGAAGATGATTCCGCCGATGACACGGAAGCAGATATTATTGTCAATGATCTCGATTATTGGACAGAGGATGATATACACTCCTCGTCAAAAAGATAGCCCAGGTGAGCTATCTTTAATTTCTCAATAACGAATGCAAAGTTTTAAGTTTGTGACGTATAATATCAAAACATTATGAGCTCAGAATATGCGGCTCGCAGGAAATAAGTTACAATGTCGTAGATGTTTGTATACAACAAAGAAAAACTATTCCGTATTACGGTCGAAATGATAGCACACTCTGTTAACGATGTTCTGGTCGTACAATCGGAGAAAAATGTATGCAAAATTTCGAAATTGTTTATATCTTTCAAGCGAATGACTTTTATAAATATATTTTGGGTATAAAATACAGACAAGTACCGAAAGTTTTTAAATTAATCTTAAATTCGTGGTTATATTTATTTTTTAACTTAATTTTAATGATATCCAAAAATTTCGACTAACTTTTGCATATGAATATGCCCTGATTTCAATAGTAGATAAAAAAATTGTGAGAATTTTTACGATTATGTGAGGGAAATCAAGCCGTCCGACATGGATGTTCGGCGCGAGTAGAGGCGCGTACGTTGTATGCGCTCAACGGCGAGATAAAGAAGGGCCGCGACGGAGACTTTGTCGGCGAAACTTCGGTGGATTTTGTTGCGTCGTGAAATCATAAACACGCACCACCGACTCGAACCGAAATCGTCCGACGCGGACGTTAGCAACGGCAGAACTCGCTAAATCGTCAAACACGAAGGACGTATCTAGCATACATTGAGGAATACTCTCTTCTTTCAATTCTCTTACAATTAGTAATGTAAGAAAAAAAATTGTTTAAATGATCTAAAGCAGTCAAGTCAAGGTCTTGCTCGACAGAGCCGTTTCTCGAGCTGCTCCGCCTGCTACTCCTTCCTATACACTCGAGAGCTCGCTGATTGACTTTGCCTCCCCTTAATAGTAGCGGACCTATTGGCATGAGCACGGGCGTATTCGGGGCGACATTCGTAGTCAATCAGTCGCGCTGAAAAGACGTGCCTTGCGCGTCAGTCGCGGAGATCAGAACGTCGTGCGTGGCACGTCGATTAAGGTTATTTGTCGAAATACAATTTCACACCGCACTATATCGCATGTAGGGTAACACAAAAGTATTGTTAGTGAAAAAGTATGCTTGAATTTGTGTTAAATAAAGTACAATTAATATATTTTAATATTTTTGGGCTTCTGGCGACGATTTTACCGAAATTAACCACTACGTTATGCATTACGACTAAATATAGTATTGTGTTCCAGCACCAATAGTTGTAAATCAATTATTAGCGCAAATTGTTAAAAGTAACTACACGATAATAGAACGCTAGGTTTCCCAGCGTAAAAGAACACATTGTTGCCGCCGCAGTTGTCTTAAATGTTTTCAGTAACTTTATTCGTCTCAAAATGCTCGACGCAAAGTTCTAATATACCAATTAAAACATAATTAATTATAAGAAGCTCTTAGTAACAAAGAGTGGTTCTGCCTCGTTTAATTTCAATGTTGTTTTGTAATAAAATGCCAAAGTATTGTCAATTTTACATATAGAGATGTATCTCAACGGTTTCTTTCATCTGTATGATTGTTAAAAAACATTTTCTTCATTTATATTTTAATGCGATTTCTCGACAACGATTCAGCGGAAAAGGACATTGATACAGTGGAATAGATTTTCAGAAGATAACTTTGTAACAAAGAGTGCATTTGCATATTTCCATGGGTAATGTGGAAACCTATATTACCTCTTTACTGTTAAAAGACAACACAACATTGTACAATGTATCGCCCCAATAACTTCTTACATTATTCTACATTCTTTGAGGCGAACAAGTTTGGCATTTTGCTTTCGCAAAATTTTTGAAATATAAATGTCGCCCCAATATACCGCCACATGCTACCACGCTTGTACCAGTAGGTACGATCGTAACGCCGCCGCACAGTGGAACGAAACGACAATCTAGCTGGAAAAAAATAATAACTCGAGAACCGTTCATTTCAGAGAAAAATGTTTTATACAAAAGTTTCATAATATTGTGAAAAGAATGTCACTGCATCGTTAATTTTTTTTAAATATTTTTTAATTGTTATTTAAAGGTTAACATAATTTTTTATGCGAAGGTCTATAAATTTCTTTACGGACTTTTATTCTACGAAAGAAATAAAGAAACTTTTGTATAAGTCATTTTCTCATTGTACTTTATGTTAAAAAGATATTTAATGCAAAATATCCTACTGACGTCTTTCTCTTCCTACTGCAGAGGATGCGAAGTCAACTGATACTGTTTAAGTTGGTCTATTACTTATTCAAACGCATTCCTACCTTCAAACAGGTAAAACTAAAAAGGGCGCAAGTGGATCCTTGAAATTTTTCCACTAATTACTTCTACACAATCTAAAGAATATATAGACGGAGTTTCAAAGATATACCTTTCCTTGTTTGTCAGTTATTCATTGTTTAATGGGACCGCGCGCCCCGGTGAAATTAGACTGCCGAATCGCATCCCTACATTTAAGCAGGTAAAACTAAAAATGGCGCAAGTGGATCCTTAAAATTTTTCCACTAATTACTTCTACACAATCTAAAGAATATATAGACGGAATTTCAAAGATATACATTTCCTTGTTTGTCAGTTATTTATTGTTTAATGGGACCGCGCGCCCCAGTGAAATTAGACTGCCGAATCGCATCCCTACCTTTAAGCAGGTAAAACTAAAAATGGCGCAAGTGGATCCTTGAAATTTTTCCACTAATTACTTCTACACAATCTAAAGAATATATAGACGGAATTTCAAAGATATACATTTCCTTGTTTCTCAGTTATTTATTGTTTAATGGGACCGCGCGCCCCAGTGAAATTAGACTGCCGAATCGCATCCCTACCTTTAAGCAGGTAAAACTAAAAAGGGCGCAAGTGGATCCTTGAAATTTTTCCACTAATTACTTCTACACAATCTAAAGAATATATAGACGGAGTTTCAAAGATATACATTTCCTTGTTTATCAGTTATTCATTGTGTTACGTCCCGAACTAAATTTTTCGTTTTCTTTTTCGTTCATTTCTTGTATTGTTTTTCATTAATATTTCCGCCTATATCTTGGCTAGCAGATGTAATTTCTCTAGTAAGCGCGTTCCCACAATGTTTTATCAGAAGCGTTACAGGACTGTTGCGCCCTAGGCGCATTCCATCACGTACCTATCGATAAGAATTTAGTAAGAACTGAACAGAGAAGAAGAATAAAGAGTTGCATTCCCAGAATTAAAACCTAAGCATAACGTGACCACGGAACGTGGCTACCACCTCCACCATGGGTCCACCCTTCGTGAGACCCGGGGCGAGATTAACTCGTCACTCTTGTCTGGAAAGTCGCGAGGTGCGTAGGCATTGAGTCCGGGGTGTCGTTAAGCCAAGTTATCCGCGAATAACTTCAATAGTTTGATACGCGGTGACGGACTTTGATTTCCTCGTCAAACATTCTAATTGAATATCTTAGTTAACTTAGAAATCTCTTGGCTTTCAATCGTCAAGTCGCGAAGTGCGTGATTGTTAGCCCGCGAAACCGTAAGGAGAATCTTCGATTCTCAGTGAGCGAAAGTTCGGTATCGATAAATAGTGCCGAAAGACTCAGTGTTTCGCGCGAGATATTCTATCTAAATTTTATCATCTTTTGAAATCCGATCACTATATATATATTATCGTAAATCGAATATCTGTATCAAATAATCATAAATTTTAATCCGTTAGTCATAAGTGAACATACCTTCATACCAAAGTGCAACTCTTAATTCATTTTCTCTGTACAGATATCCAAACCGTCTTTAAACTCAGCGTACACTGTAATATCATAGCAACGAAGCGAATATTAGAACAACAATTTTGTAAACGTATACGTATAGACACAGCGCTGCGTTATAATTCATAATTGAATCAGCTACTGGAAAACCAGGGTGAGTTCCAATTTTTACCATATTTAATTTTGAATATTTTCATTAATAATTTCATTGACTACGAGCCCTGAAACGAACCGTCAAAAGTAAGGATTAATTAATTATTTGTGAATGGGAAATTCATTCGAACTCCGCTTCGAATAAGTTTCACCACCCCTACATTGTCATTTTATATTTGATAATTCATAACTTCAAAGCTTCTCTCTATCAATCTTTGAGTTGTATAATTTCTTAAACACAGTTTGAATATACTTTATTTTACCAGTTCAATCTTTGTTCAAAAACATTATTATTTAAATTCCTTATTCTTTCAAATTTCGATTCCAATAAACCTGTACGGGTTTCAACAGATCGGCCCATCCATCCTGTCCTCTGCTAGCCTTAAGCTAAGTAGAGTATAATTTTAACTATATATTCTTTTACCTCCTTCACATCCCCAATCCAATAACCTTTCAAAATCTTATAATTTCCCGCTGTAACGAGCGTCTCCTCACCGACCGTCGGTTACCGCTCGACGACGGACGGCTCGCTATATATAATATAGCACCGCACGTAACAATTGTTTAATGGGACCGCGCGCCGCGGTGAAATTAGACTGCCGAATCGCATCCCTACCTTTAAGAAGGTAAAACTAAAAATGACGCAAGTGGATCCTTGAAATTTTTCCACTAATTACTTCTACACAATCTAAAGAATATATAGACGGAGTTTCAAAGATATACATTTAGTTATTTGTTAGTTATAGACATCTGGTCCTTTTGTGACCGCGTGCTCCGCAGGGAGTCGGCAGCCGTACTATGTCATAAACTTTAGAAAGGAATAACAACAAAAGGCGGCAGAAAGCGCAGACTTTTTTTGTAGGAGCTGCTTCTACAAGGTTTGAACTAAATACCCTCAAAATTTCGAGGTAATATTTTGATATACATTATAAGTTTTTCTCTGCTAAAGTTTGCTAATTTCTGCGAAAAACATGTGTCTAAAGAAAGTTCCATAAATTGATTAAAAATTAATTTTTCGAAAAATCGTTTATGGGCATTCCAAGGTTAACTAACAGTGATAAACTGTACAAAAAATAAAAAGTCTCGCAAAATTCTTAATGCCCCTAACAGTATCTTCTTTTCAGAGAAGTATTTGTACGTTTTCGCGCTGTTGAAATTTGTTGTTTTTAAGCGCTGTTTTTTACATTTAGATGAATGCAAAATCAATTAATATTGCTATCACTGGTCTCAGCAAACATTGTAGATTAAGATAAGATTATTAAAATTCAAATCCCAGACTTGATTTTTTTCCACCTAGATTACCCGTTTCGTTCCACTGTGCATCGGCGGAATCATCTTCCGATTTGCTCAAAAGGATTCGTCGAAACGTTTGCGCAGCGTTTCTCAGAACGGCATACAGGAATTTGATGGTACGCTCGAACTAAATCGATCGTCGAGAATATAGGCTTCTCCGAAAGTATCCGCGAGTAATGCTCAATATGATGTCAGAGAGGAAAAACCGGAACAAAATCTATTAGTTTTACAAATTATTTTAATAAATTAATAATATATACTAATTATCGTAACCGAAAACAACACTTAACACATAAAAGCAACACAATAGTACTTCAAACATAAATCGTAACTTTAAATACATAAATTAAATATCTTGTAAGACTCAGCGGCAGCGAGGCGTCGGGATAGGCGTTTACACGCCTGGATTTCGTCAAGAGGACTATTCCTCCAGCGAGGGGGGAAAATGACCCTCACCCCTACCGGGCCTTTTCGAGAAAAGGAGGTCTTCGAAGGACCCAGCAATAACCACGATGGATAGCAAGGCAGTCGTTACGGAGTCGACGAACAGTGGTCCATTTGGCCGAAAACCTGGTCAAAACCCCAAGGAGTTTTTCAATTTAGCTGAAAATTGGTGTATTAGTATTATTTGGGTCGCTGATTAAGAATCTGAACTCAAAATTTCCAAAAACAAAATGGCGGCTTCAATATGGCGGATGCGAGTATTGAAAATTGTCGGATCGGCACGAAAATTAGTATTCTTATGTTTCTCTGGTCGCTGATTAAGAATCTGAACTCAGAATTTCCAAAAACAAAATGGCAGCTTCAATATGGCGGATGCGAGTATTGAAAAATTGTCGGATCGAAATCAGACGAAAATCAGTAGTCTTATGATAGCCCGGCCCTATGTCATAAAAGCACTTCCCTGAGCATGGCGCGCGCGACAAACAAATAACAATAACTCGAAGAATCGCAAAAAGTCGCAAAATTTTACAACGGGGACTCCTTCGGGAAGCTTCAAAGTTTAATTTAAAAAAAAGTCGCGTTGTACTTTTGCGTACTTCACAACTATTTCCTCTGCAAAAGGAAAAAAAATGTATGGGTTTTGCAATCTGTGCCATCGCAGTTGTAAAATATTAAATAAAAAAATGAAACCAAGGTACTTATAATTTAAAAGTATGACGAATAGCTACAAATATACCAAACACGACATAGTTTGGGCAATATTTACTTAATATTTAATTCGTTTACTTGCTATTTAGATAACTCAAACATATCGTGTTTGGTATCATTTTAATCAGAAAATTGTCACAAATACGTAAGCGAAGTTTTCAAAACAAAAAAATAAAAAATGGAAAAGTTCAAGTCTCCAATTAGTATTGCGTCACCGACACGTTCCGATGATATCATATTACACTGCTTCGTCGCCGAACGTCGAGGTTCGACCGAGGGGAATCCCCCTATGTGGAGGGGATGGCCGCGATGCATTTATCCAGGGAAATTTCTTGTGCATTTATCCAGGGATTACTGTACTACATTGTAAGCACACGCCAATACATGTCCTTCACTCGACATAGTTTTCGTAAAGTGAAAAAGACGAAATACTATCTTCATGAAAAAAGAGATCTACACAAGATACTTTTTACACCAAGCACATCTTATAATAGCAGGCTTATCACATAATTCACAACGTGGCAGTTTATCTACTTCAGGAAATTTAAAACAGAAATCTATCAGATTTTCAAACTGTTGTAACCTTTCCTCTAGGTATCCACTTTTATACCAAGAGTTCTTAAATAATTCGCAGACTCTCGGAGATGACAACTAGTTCGATGTGAGAGATTGCAATTTTATGATACTATTTCCTAGATGCAAATTTATAAAAAGTTTATATGGTAAAACTCGATTGGAACAAGTTCTCACAAAATTTTTTCATACCCAAAAATAAAAAAAACGCAACGAGTAACGGTGATAAGCCTGCTATTATAAGATGTGCTTGGTGCAAAAAGTGCCTATGCGTATATCATGAAACACCCTGTACAGGGTGTAAAAAAATTAATGGTCATGGCTTTAAGGGGTTGTTCTACACCTCTGGATCGATGGAGATTTGCGAAAAAAACCGGCCGCAAAATTCGGGAAAGGGTAGCAAATTTTTTTTATTGGCTCATCGTATTCGTCTTGTTACGTAGGTAAAATGTCTGAGAGGAACCATGGGTCAGAAACGAACCGTTCTCTCGCAAATTAACTTTTAATTCGGACTTCCCGATTAAAATTTCGCCAATAGTTAAAGCAGAGGCGACGTAAACGAAGATAGGAAATGGAGAACTGTGCCACCGAACCACTAAGGCAAGTTCAAGTGTTTATGTTCTTCTCCCCGGGTGGGCTCTTGAGCGGACCCGACACCGAACGCAGGTCATTGACATCTTCGCAGCTCCCAAAAAATGCCATGGCTAGAGTTCGTTTTCACCACCGTAATACATGTAGCCGACCTTTCCTTGAGCTTGAGTCAGGTGGGTTTTATTACATTTCACTACCTGAAGGAGGGTCCAGAAATACTAAGAATTTTAACTGTAGATTTGCGCAAAGCGATTTACTTATATAGATAGGTATACTCACTCATCAATTTGATCCACAATTCCTTTATATTCCCGTCCCATCTTCTTCATTCTCATTTTCGCAGTCATAGTTTCCTTTTTTTTTTTTTTTTTTTTTTTTACGAGGAGTGGAAATGCCTTTACGCACACCCTCCAAGTGAATTCGGAGGGTAGTGTGGGACTCACCGGATATGGAGCTTCCGAAATACAGTAATCCCTGGATAAATGCACAAGAAATTTCCCTGGATAAATGCATCGCGGCCATCCTCTCCACATAGGGGGATCCCCCTCGGTCGAACCTCGACGTTCGGCGACGAGGCAGTGTAATATGATATCATCGGAACGTGTCGGTGTCGCAATACTAATCGGAGGATGGAATTTTTCCATTTTTGATTTTTTTGTTTTGAAAACTTCGCTAACGTATTCGTGACAATTTTGTGATTAAAATGATACCAAACACGACATAGTTTGGGCAATATTTACTTAATATTTAATTCGTTTACTTGCTATTTAGATAACTCAAACATATCGTGTTTGGTATCATTTTAATCAGAAAATTGTCACAAATACGTTAGCGAAGGTTTCAAAACAAAAAAATCAAAAATGGAAAAATTCCATCCTCCGATTAGTATTGCGACACCGACACGTTCGGGCCGGTCCCCCTGTAGCTTGGACCTCTCTGTCTCTTCTACTGTCTGTTCTTTTCTAAGTTCACGCTCGGCTGGAGCCCGAACGTAAACACAAAATAGAAACCACCACTTCGTAACTGCACTGTTTCGGTCCCGAATTCAGTGCATTTATCCAGGATTTACTGTACCCACTAAAACCACTCCTCTTTCTGCTCTCATCTTCATCTTCACTTTCACTCACACCTTCACCTTTCTATTTCACCCTCACCTTCACCATCACCTTCACTCTCACCTTCACCTTTTTTCTCACCTTCACTCTCACCTTCACCATCACCTTCACTCTCACCTTCACCTTTTTTCTCACCTTCACACTCACCTTCACCTTTTTTTTCACCTTCACCCTCACTATCACTTTTTTTCACATTCACCTTCACCCTCACATGCACATTTTTATCGTTAATTGTTCATCGAGGTCTCTGTCTTTGCCTAACCCACAGAGTGCTACCATTTTGACCAATGGTACGCAAGAGTCTCGCTTGTTCGCCACCTTCAATATGTCCACCACCACTGTTCACACAGTTCTGTAATCGTTGAACGAAATTTAGGCGCACTTTCACAAAACTGTCCTCCTTCACTTGTATTTCATGAAACGCATTGTTTATGCGGCGTTTCAATTCGGCAATTGTCTTTATTTCTGCTCCCGATTTGTAAACCGCTGCTTTTACTGCTCCCCAGAGAAAGAAATCGAGTGGATTTAAATCTGGGGAGCGTGGAGGCCACAAATGTGGAGCAGGTCTCCTCCCAATCCAACGCGATCCGAACATTCGCGACAAATGTTCGCGGATTGGCCAGCTAAAATGCGGCGGCGCACCGTCGTGCATAAAATATATTTTGCCTCGTTGTTGACGGGGAATTATTTCTTTTAATCGTCGCACTAGCTCCGTCCGAAGAAATTGGTAATACCGTTGTCCTGTCAACGGCGCAGGCATGTAAATGGGTCCAATTATTTTATTGCCAATTACAGTAAACCCTGGATATATGCACAGAATTCGGGACCGAAACTGTGGAGTTACGAAGTGGTGGTTTCTATTTTGTGTTTACGTTCTGGCTCCAGCCGAGCGTGAACTTAGAAAAGAACAGACAGTAGAAGAGACAGAGAGATCTAAGCTATAGGGGGACCGGCCCGATCGTGTCCATGAGCCAATACTAATCGAAGGACTGAACTTTTCCGTTTTTGATTATTTTTCGTTAAAAACTTCGCTATCGTGTTTGTGACAATTTTGTGATTAAAATGATACCAAACACGACATAATTTGAGCAACATTTACTTAATATTTAAATCGCTTATTTGCTATATAGATAATTCAAACATGTCGTGTTTGGTGTCATTTTAATCAGAAAAAACTCACAAATACGTTAACGAAGTTTCCAAAACAAAAAAATTGAAAATGGAAAAGTTCAATCCTCCAATTAGTATGAACTCAGCGATAGGTTCGGGCCGGTCCCCCTGTACGTTGGGCCTCTCTGTCTCTTCTACTATCTGTCTTTTTCTAAGCTCGGCACTCGGCTCGAGCCGTGACATAAGCACAGTGTTGACATTCAGCTACGACCAGTGCATATAAGTTTTGCGCAGGGACTCTATAGCAGTGCATATATAGAGTTTGGTGCTGTGTTTACGTCGCTGCTCCAATTGAGCGCCGAACTTAGAAAAGACAGTAAGTATAATTCAAAGCATATCGTATTGGGTATAATCTTAATCAGAAAAATTTCACAAACCGGAGGATAAAACTTTTCCATTTTTGATATTTCTTTTTCGCAAATTTCGATAACGTATTTGTGAAATTTTTCTGATTAAGATGATACCCAATACGATATGCTTTGAATTATACTTACTGTCTTTTCTAAGTTCGGCGCTCAATTGGAGCAGCGACGTAAACACAGCACAGTGCATTTAAACATTGCACACCTGTCGACACTGCTGTGCTTTTATTGACGTGAATAACAATTCGGTATTTTCATACAGCTCAAGTTGACCGCGAATTTAAAAAGCGGAAAACAGTGAAAAACCACCCCGTCGAAGATGCAAAGGATAAAGGATAAAAACTGTGACAGCGATGACTCTGTTCGTATGTATGTACAAACGTTTTGAGGATCGTGTCTCTCCATAGCACAGGCATTTAAGAAACTTTAGGCATCGTAAAAATTTGTTTCATCAGCTCGTGCATGGAGCAAAGAATGCTCCTTAAAATGTTCGTAGAAGCGGACTCATCGCCGTCAATCGCGTGTGCATCGAAGACGAGTCTCGGTTCCATCAACCACTTCATCTTCTAGAGGGGGGGGGGGGGGCAATGTCCCATTGCTTACCCCTTTCTAAATTCGTAAACATTGAATAGTTACCAAACTCTATATATGCACTGCTATAGAGTCCCTGTGCAAAACTTATATGCACTGGTCGTAGCTGAATGTCAACACTGTGTTTATGTCACGGCTCGAGCCGAGTGCCGAGCTTAGAAAAAGACAGATAGTAGAAGAGTCAGAGAGGCCCAACGTACAGGGGGACCGGCCCGAACCTATCGCTGAGTTAATACTAATTGGAGGATTGAACTTTTCCATTTTCAATTTTTTTGTTTTGGAAACTTCGTTAACGTATTTGTGAGTTTTTTCTGATTAAAATGATACCAAACACGACATGTTTGAATTATCTATATAGCAAATAAGCGATTTAAATATTAAGTAAATGTTGCTCAAATTATGTCGTGTTTGGTATCATTTTAATCACAAAATTGTCACAAACACGATAGCGAAGTTTTTAACGAAAAATAATCAAAAACGGAAAAGTTCAGTCCTTCGATTAGTATTGGCTCATGGACACGATCCGAAAGTATCATGTTACACTTCCCCGTCGCTGAATGTGGCGGCTCGCCGAGGGGGATCCCCCTATGTGGTGGGGATGGTCGCGATGCAGTTATCGAGGGCCCCTCCTTGTGCATATAACCAGGGAATACTGTATCCCAGCCCATACATTGACGGAAAATCTTCCTTGGTTGAAATGCTGGGTCATTGCATGAGGATTTCTGCGCGCCCAGATTCTTGTATTTTGCCGATTCTGGAGATTTACGCTCGAAAAGCTACTCTCATCGGTGAAAAGGATATTTTTCAAAAAGTCATTGTTTCTTTCAACCTTTCGTAGTGCCCATTTGCAAAATTTCAATCGTTGTCCATAATCAGTGCTCTTCAGGGCTTGAACTTTTTGAATCCGATATGGTCGTAGTCCTTCCTCTCGGATAATTCTTCGCACCGTCATGTGGGAAATATCTAATCGTCGCGCAATCCCACGAAGTCCCATAAATGGGTAACTCCGAGCAAGTGCAATTGCTTGCTCCTCCTTTCGCCAGTGGATCCTGGGCCGCCCTGCATTGCGGTGATGATTGGTGAATTGATCCACCGAAATCTCGCTGAATCGCTGATCCAATCTTTCAAATTGCCGTCTATCGGGGATCGTCCTGAATCCTGAGGATCTTCCATTCGAACGGATCCATCTTCGATAAATTTCGCGCGCTTCATTGTAGTCCCGGCCTGCTTCGTCGATGGCACGAAGCATCTCGCGAACGTTTCTACCCGAACCATTGCTTCCGTTGCCGCGGGCCATCGTTCACAATTTGTTTCTTAAGCACTTATAGCACTTTCACTTAAAAGAACACTCACACTGTGTGCCACTAAACAATCCCAAGCGATCCTAAATAATATAAAATAAATAAATATTTAATTTTATAATAATAATAATAATAATAATAATAATAATAATAATAACAGGAATACAGATGATGATAATAAAAAGTATTAAAAAATAAATCTTTATAATCTATCACTTAGAGGTGTTGACGGTGCAGTTGCCAAAACGATTCTGACGTCGTGGACTTCTTGCAATAGTTTTCCAAAACGCCCACGGAAGTGGCGTTGGTTTTCTTCATAGAGAAAAACAGTGCTGCAGATGGTTGAAAAAGTTGGATGAATGGTACGGAAGTGTATTTGAATTAAGAGCTAAACGTAGAACAAAATTTACGATGCCCGAACCCTGTGGTGCTTTCCCATCGGAAATTCGGAGTTAACGATAACCAGATACAAATTTCGAATGTCGTTTTTTCAGAGGCATTTCTCTTGAGGCTAAAAATGGACAGTAGAGAAAATAACCCAGGGCCCTACCCAATGTCTTCGCTTACAAAAGTGCAGGTATTGAAACGTGCGTTGCAAATGTCGAGACAGCGTTCCTCTTTTCTATTATCCTTTCACATCCTTACGAGCAATGTCTTTGAAAAAGGACAGCATTACAGGGTACGGTCAACGTAAATTTTATTCTACGTCGAGCTTTCAATTCGAATGAAATTCCGTACCTCTTAATTAACCCTTTCAACAAAATGAAGTAAATTTTTTTCTTTATGAAGGGAACCAATGCCATCTTTGTAGAGCTTTTGAGAAATCAACCGTAAGAGGCACACAGTATCCGTGTCATAAAAAAAAGACGATAATAATTGGAACGGAGAATATCAAACGAACATATAGAAGAATTGAACATCAAGTTAGTGAGTAACCGTGCTATTGGTGTGCAGAAACCTACCGGATTCTTGACATTTACGTATACTCTTTTGGTTAGTGAAACGTTACGAGAACCGCTTGACTCAGGTGCATAGCAAGGACAATGCGCCCCGCTAGGTCGTCAGTTTCTCCAAAATACCATAATAGGGGTCTCAAACAGACTCGACTGGTCGACTGCCGGAATATTTCGGCGAGGCCGATCGGTCCCATAAACTGAAAGAATAGGACGTTTAGAGAGCTAGCGGGGCGCATTGTCCTTGCTATGCGCCTGAGTCAAGCGGTTCTCGTAACGTTTCACTAACCAAAAGATTATACGTAAATGTCAAGAATCCGGTAGGTTTCTGCACACCAATAGCACGGTTACTCACTAACTTGATGTTCAATTCTTCTATATGTTCGTTTGATATTCTCCGTTCCAATTATTATCGTCTTTTTTTTATGACACGGATACTGTGTGCCTCTTACGGTTGATTTCTCAAAAGCTCTACAAAGATGGCATTGGTTCCCTTCATAAAGAAAAAAATTTACTTCATTTTGTTGAAAGGGTTAATTAAGAGGTACGGAATTTCATTCGAATTGAAAGCTCGACGTAGAATAAAATTTACGTTGACCGTACCCTGTAATGCTGTCCTTTTTCAAAGACATTGCTCGTAAGGATGTGAAAGGATAATAGAAAAGAGGAACGCTGTCTCGACATTTGCAACGCACGTTTCAATACCTGCACTTTTGTAAGCGAAGACATTGGGTAGGGCCCTGGGTTATTTTCTCTACTGTCCATTTTTAGCCTCAAGAGAAATGCCTCTGAAAAAACGACATTCGAAATTTGTATCTGGTTATCGTTAACTCCGAATTTCCGATGGGAAAGCACCACAGGGTTCGGGCATCGTAAATTTTGTTCTACGTTTAGCTCTTAATTCAAATACACTTCCGTACCATTCATCCAACTTTTTCAACCATCTGCAGCACTGTTTTTCTCTATGAAGAAAACCAACGCCACTTCCGTGGGCGTTTTGGAAAACTATTGCAAGAAGTCCACGACGTCAGAATCGTTTTGGCAACTGCACCGTCAACACCTCTAAGTGATAGATTATAAAGATTTATTTTTTAATACTTTTTATTATCATCATCTGTATTCCTGTTATTATTATTATTATTATTATTATTATTATTATAAAATTAAATATTTATTTATTTTATATTATTTAGGATCGCTTGGGATTGTTTAGTGGCACACAGTGTGAGTGTTCTTTTAAGTGAAAGTGCTATAAGTGCTTAAGAAACAAATTGTGAACGATGGCCCGCGGCAACGGAAGCAATGGTTCGGGTAGAAACGTTCGCGAGATGCTTCGTGCCATCGACGAAGCAGGCCGGGACTACAATGAAGCGCGCGAAATTTATCGAAGATGGATCCGTTCGAATGGAAGATCCTCAGGATTCAGGACGATCCCCGATAGACGGCAATTTGAAAGATTGGATCAGCGATTCAGCGAGATTTCGGTGGATCAATTCACCAATCATCACCGCAATGCAGGGCGGCCCAGGATCCACTGGCGAAAGGAGGAGCAAGCAATTGCACTTGCTCGGAGTTACCCATTTATGGGACTTCGTGGGATTGCGCGACGATTAGATATTTCCCACATGACGGTGCGAAGAATTATCCGAGAGGAAGGACTACGACCATATCGGATTCAAAAAGTTCAAGCCCTGAAGAGCACTGATTATGGACAACGATTGAAATTTTGCAAGTGGGCACTACGAAAGGTTGAAAGAAACAATGACTTTTTGAAAAATATCCTTTTCACCGATGAGAGTAGCTTTTCGAGCGTAAATCTCCAGAATCGGCAAAATACAAGAATCTGGGCGCGCAGAAATCCTCATGCAATGACCCAGCATTTCAACCAAGGAAGATTTTCCGTCAATGTATGGGCTGGGATACAGTATTCCCTGGTTATATGCACAAGGAGGGGCCCTCGATAACTGCATCGCGACCATCCCCACCACATAGGGGGATCCCCCTCGGCGAGCCGCCACATTCAGCGACGGGGAAGTGTAACATGATACTTTCGGATCGTGTCCATGAGCCAATACTAATCGAAGGACTGAACTTTTCCGTTTTTGATTATTTTTCGTTAAAAACTTCGCTATCGTGTTTGTGACAATTTTGTGATTAAAATGATACCAAACACGACATAATTTGAGCAACATTTACTTAATATTTAAATCGCTTATTTGCTATATAGATAATTCAAACATGTCGTGTTTGGTATCATTTTAATCAGAAAAAACTCACAAATACGTTAACGAAGTTTCCAAAACAAAAAAATTGAAAATGGAAAAGTTCAATCCTCCAATTAGTATTAACTCAGCGATAGATTCGGGCCGGTCCCCCTGTACGTTGGGCCTCTCTGACTCTTCTACTATCTGTCTTTTTCTAAGCTCGGCACTCGGCTCGAGCCGTGACATAAACACAGTGTTGACATTCAGCTACGACCAGTGCATATAAGTTTTGCACAGGGACTCTATAGCAGTGCATATATAGAGTTTGGTAACTATTCAATGTTTACGAATTTAGAAAGGGGTAAGCAATGGGACATTGCCCCCCCCCCCCCCTCTAGAAGATGAAGGGGTTGATGGAACCGAGACTCGTCTTCGATGCACACGCGATTGACGCGATTGATTGGCAATAAAATAATTGGACCCATTTACATGCCTGCGCCGTTGACAGGACAACGGTATTACCAATTTCTTCGGACGGAGCTAGTGCGACGATTAAAAGAAATAATTCCCCGTCAACAACGAGGGAAAATATATTTTATGCACGACGGTGCGCCGCCGCATTTTAGCAGGCCAATCCGCGAACATTTGTCGCGAATGTTCGGATCGCGTTGGATTGGGAGGAGACCTGCTCCACATTTGTGGCCTCCACGCTCCCCAGATTTAAATCCACTCGATTTCTTTCTCTGGGGAGCAGTAAAAGCAGCGGTTTACAAATCGGGAGCAGAAATAAAGACAATTGCCGAATTGAAACGCCGCATAAACAATGCGTTTCATGAAATACAAGTGAAGGAGGACAGTTTTGTGAAAGTGCGCCTAAATTTCGTTCAACGATTACAGAACTGTGTGAACAGTGGTGGTGGACATATTGAAGGTGGCGAACAAGCGAGACTCTTGCGTACCATTGGTCAAAATGGTAGCACTCTGTGGGTTAGGCAAAGACAGAGACCTCGATGAACAATTAACGATAAAAATGTGCATGTGAGGGTGAAGGTGAATGTGAAAAAAAGTGATAGTGAGGGTGAAGGTGAAAAAAAAGGTGAAGGTGAGTGTGAAGGTGAGAAAAAAGGTGAAGGTGAGAGTGAAGGTGATGGTGAAGGTGAGAGTGAAGGTGAGAAAAAAGGTGAAGGTGAGAGTGAAGGTGATGGTGAAGGTGAGGGTGAAATAGAAAGGTGAAGGTGTGAGTGAAAGTGAAGATGAAGATGAGAGCAGAAAGAGGAGTGGTTTTAGTGGGTACAGTAAATCCTGGATAAATGCACTGAATTCGGGACCGAAACAGTGCAGTTACGAAGTGGTGGTTTCTATTTTGTGTTTACGTTCGGGCTCCAGCCGAGCGTGAACTTAGAAAAGAACAGACAGTAGAAGAGACAGAGAGGTCCAAGCTACAGGGGGACCGGCCCGAACGTGTCGGTGTCGCAATACTAATCGGAGGATGGAATTTTTCCATTTTTGATTTTTTTGTTTTGAAACCTTCGCTAACGTATTTGTGACAATTTTCTGATTAAAATGATACCAAACACGATATGTTTGAGTTATCTAAATAGCAAGTAAACGAATTAAATATTAAGTAAATATTGCCCAAACTATGTCGTGTTTGGTATCATTTTAATCACAAAATTGTCACGAATACGTTAGCGAAGTTTTCAAAACAAAAAAATCAAAAATGGAAAAATTCCATCCTCCGATTAGTATTGCGACACCGACACGTTCCGATGATATCATATTACACTGCCTCGTCGCCGAACGTCGAGGTTCGACCGAGGGGGATCCCCCTATGTGGAGAGGATGGCCGCGATGCATTTATCCAGGGAAATTTCTTGTGCATTTATCCAGGGATTACTGTATTTCGGAAGCTCCATATCCGGTGAGTCCCACACTACCCTCCGAATTCACTTGGAGGGTGTGCGTAAAGGCATTTCCACTCCTCGTAAAAAAAAAAAAAAAAAAAAAAAAAGGAAACTATGACTGCGAAAATGAGAATGAAGAAGATGGGACGGGAATATAAAGGAATTGTGGATCAAATTGATGAGTGAGTATACCTATCTATATAAGTAAATCGCTTTGCGCAAATCTACAGTTAAAATTCTTAGTATTTCTGGACCCTCCTTCAGGTAGTGAAATGTAATAAAACCCACCTGACTCAAGCTCAAGGAAAGGTCGGCTACATGTATTACGGTGGTGAAAACGAACTCTAGCCATGGCATTTTTTGGGAGCTGCGAAGATGTCAATGACCTGCGTTCGGTGTCGGGTCCGCTCAAGAGCCCACCCGGGGAGAAGAACATAAACACTTGAACTTGCCTTAGTGGTTCGGTGGCACAGTTCTCCATTTTCTATCTTCGTTTACGTCGCCTCTGCTTTAACTATTGGCGAAATTTTAATCGGGAAGTCCGAATTAAAAGTTAATTTGCGAGAGAACGGTTCGTTTCTGACCCATGGTTCCTCTCAGACATTTTACCTACGTAACAAGACGAATACGATGAGCCAATAAAAAAAATTTGCTACCCTTTCCCGAATTTTGCGGCCGGTTTTTTTCGCAAATCTCCATCGATCCAGAGGTGTAGAACAACCCCTTAAAGCCATGACCATTAATTTTTTTACACCCTGTACAGTTCTCGGTTGCTCGCTCGCGACTCTCCGCACCTAATGGGTCCTACCGCTAGGCGCTGTACGCGAATCTTATTTCACCGCGCGAAATTTGATTGTTACACATGATAATAACAATCTTATAATTTTTGTTGTTTCCTGGCCCTTTTCTCCTCAAATGACCTGTGCAACGGATTTCTGCTACGCTTTTTCCCTCTCTGTCGAGTTTCTCTTTGTAGCATCCAGCAGTAATCTGCAAACATATTAACTCCCCACTGTCCCTGAAATCGCCGTTCAAATTCTTTGAGATCTTGATGAAATGTCTGTCCTTGCTCTTCACTAAAGTCTCCGTTGTTCTCCGGAAAGTGGTTGAGATGCGAATCAAGGAAGTGAAGTTTCTAATTCATTAGGCAACCTGAACGCTGAAAGTTTGCGATCATATTGGCCACAATATTTTCGTAATCAGCATCCTTGGTGTTACCTAAAAATTTGGTACATACTTCCTTGAAACTTAGCCATGATGCCTTTTCTTGGTCATTCGTAACTGAAACAAATGCTTCATCTTTGAATAACGTCCGAATCATTCTACACATCCCGTTAAAGGGCAGTTGTCATCGTAGTCCAAACATTCCGTGGTAGCAGGTTTTTGCCGGTAAATGTACCGATTCAATGTCCTGACGTTTTATTTTCTATCAAAGACTGAATACTACAGAGAGAAACAAGCAGAAACTGCAAATTGATAATAAGATACTGAAAATACTATTAGATCGTGGATTTTATCGTTGTTTTTATTTTTCTCCGTTTTTTGGAGTTTGACCCCCAATTTTGACTTCAGATTCGTGTTCAGCGGTAAAAAATACGTCGGAAAATCTTTGTCCAACACCCAGCACAGACCACTTTTTTTTTTTGTGGACCTGTGTTATAACCCATCACGAGTCACCCATCCTACAATCAGAAGGATTCTATTGACATACGTTTATTACTCCCACATTTTCCGGCTAAATAACAACAGGTCAAGTAATTTAATTGTACAAATAGTTTCTGCTATGAAGATACTATCGTTCAAACTTGTGAAAGTGGAATTTTACTTCGGTCGCATATACAAATATATTCCATTTCACGCAACAAGCGTAAGAATTGAAAATGCAATAACTTTTTTTGTAACACAAATATGAAACTTCTAATTGATCCGTATTTTTTGTTTGACTATATAGTGTATACAAACTATTATTTAAGAAAATTGAAAGAATTTTAACTGAAAATATTATGAAAAAAAAGTATTTTTTAAGATATTGTTTAATCAAACGGGTTTTTTAAAAAAATGTTTATAGCATTGGATTCGTGATTGAAATACGTTAATTTTCACTCCTTAGGAAATTTTCGTATCTCTAATAGTTTCCGAGATATTCGATAAAACAGTTTTCGTTATCCGAACTTTGGGGGTGGTTTTCACCCCTTTAACGTGGACGATTGCCGATAAATGAAAGTAGATATTAAATATTCCCACGAAAAGCACCTTATACTATAGTTTCATAAGAATTGGTGATTTACACCTCGGGATAGTCATTTATGATATCAATGTGAATCCGCCGACAGGCCAAATAAATTAATTAATTCTCGGGAGGTATGCGTTATATATTTACTATTTTCGGACGTTATATGCTTGAATTGATTATAGGGATGCTTTAGAATGCTCATGGTATAAGAAAATATTAGTTATAAGAATAACAATGAATACCATTATTACAATAATTGTTACAAATTATTAATTAATCAATCAAATTTTTTTAATTTATATGAAGACGATATGTGTGTCTGGCAATGAAATCTGGCCTTTTAAAGCAGTCATACATGTATATACGAAGGTATAACTTAACAAGGACGTAAGAGAAAAAATTAAAAATGCAATAACTTTTTTTACAAAAGAAAGTTCAGATTTCCATTTTATCCGTATTTTGTGTTTCGGTATATGGTATTCTCAGAAAAATATTCAAGAAAATTTATTGAAATTTGACTTACAAAATCATTAAAAAAGTTGTATTTTTAAGCACATTATTTAAACAAACGAGTTTTAAAAAAATATATTTATATCATCAGATTTGTGGTCGAAATACGTTAATTTTCTCTCTTTACGAAATTTTCGTATCTCTAATAGTTTTCCAGATATTCAACAAATAAGTTTCAGGGTGCCAACTTTGAGGGTGATTTTCACCCCTTTAACGTGGACGATTGCCGATAAAAAAAATACGTGTCAAATATTTTTACGAGGACCATATCATACTAAAATTTCATCAAAATCGGTGATTTACACCTCGGGATGTTCCCTTGTTAGTAGGTTTTCTTTTATTCTGAGTTGAAGGAATGTTTTCTGGAAAATGTCCCCATTTTTTAGCCTGCAACCTAGCCGGGGTGTCACTATATGAACCCCTTCCGGTATTATGACGAGTGTAGCTCGTCATTGTGCGGTGTGGCATGAAAAACCGATGACGAGCTAGACTCGTCATAATACCGGGAGGGGTTAAGGGTGTTTCTGCCCTCGAGCAAACGGTTGCCATGGCTTATGTTATTTGCAGCGACACAGCTATTTTTGAGAGAAGTGCCTTTGTACTTATTGTTAGTTTCGTTAAGCGTTTTCTATAATTCCTGCACATTATCAATAGCTTTTCTACGTGCCATAAACTACGCATTTCCGAAGTCCCTTCGAGTGCAGGCCCGGCAATAACCTTGGACCACGCTAGACGAAGAGGCTGCGCGGAGGAAATGCATTCGTGATGGACCCACTGCCAGCGGAAACTTGCCGCCAAAACCTTTGCCTCTTTTCCCTAAAAAGGGTGTAAGGAAAAGAGGGCGCAATCGGTGGATTTCTTGTTTTCCGATTGGCTGAGCGGCCGCGGAAATTCGACTGTTACGTGGGAGCGGCTCCTTCGAGCTAAGCCAGCGTGAAGTCGTCACATTGTATTTCTAGCGCTCATTCAGTTAACTGATATTTTCAATAAAGATTTGAGGTTTACGGGAACTTTATGTCAAGAACATTATTTTAAATACGTCCCGACAATCGCGATCAATAAAGGTAATGCAGAATAATGTAAAAGTGCAGAACGTACTCAAAAATATAAAAAGTAAGTTAAGTTTCTTGCACAGAAGTGCACTCATTGGCAGAAATATCTACTATAGGTACACAATCTTGTCAGTAAAGATCTTCTTCGCAGTACATAATATAAATGTTCAAGTTGAAGATGAAACATCATAAGAATTGGTGTTTACAATTTCGATCTTTTATAATTAGTTGGACTCTATACAAACATATACTAATATACTTTGTTGAATAATTTTGTATAACAACGAATTATTGCAGAAATATTGTTGTACTAAGGAACAAAGAGCACATGCTAGTATGCTATGTATATAACATGCATGTCAATACTTGCGTGTCACATTACATAATATATTAGGTCTACCGCAAAGTTCTGCCCATTTATGAAGAAGAAGCAGTACTAGTTTCTGGACATGATTCAAAATGGATTGCTGAGCTGACAATCAGTTAAGCTTCTTCGCGATTTTCGATAATGTCAAAAAATGATCTAGTGTATAATAGTCTTCACATTATCGTCATGAACTAGAGATGGCCACCTAGAGCCATGCTCTGAATGGCCACTTGCTTCAAATTTTTTGAACCATCTCCTCCATGTTTTATCCGAAACAGTATCTCCACCAAAAACTTTTAACGAATTCCGACAAGCTTCTGTAGTATTTCTATTTTGTTCGAATTCATACAACACACAGCGTCGTAAATGAACTTTATCAGTACCCACGTTTTCATGATCGCGTCTAACTTAACAGTGAGATGAGATATCTTTATTGTAGTTAATTTAGAAGGGCATATTTGTATAAATGTAGGTATAAAGATACACATCCACATATAGCTCAAAAGTACATGTGCATATTTATTTCAACTTGAAATGAAACTATCAAATAGAACTTTTCGGTAGACCTAATATTTATGTCCTTCTTTTCAGTTTTGATAATAAAAAAATTGTAAGAAATTGCGGAATAAATTGTAATTTATTTCTATATTAATATGGCAAGCTTAAGAATTTAAAACATCAATAAAAGTGCAAAAATGAGGAATTGTAGTACTCACGAGACACTAGAGAATCAGGAGGATATAGGAAACTGAAAATCCAGTCTTCTTCAACTTTCAATATTCTTCCAGTAATGCGTGCATAAAACTCATAATTGCTCTTTCCGAACAAATTCGAAACTCCAAAATTGTCTATCATGAACTTCACTACCCGCGTAGCTACCTAAACATATTAAAAGAAAATTCTGTATTAGAAAAATTGAATATTCGATAAACAACTATAAGTAAAAGTTATTCATAGTTTGCGAAATATATGAAATTCATTAAATTACTAGTTGTAAATATACAGTCGACCCTTGGTAATCCGACAAACGTTTTGCAAGGCGGTGTCGGATTATCAAATTTGTCGGACTATAGAGTACTGTCACAGCACCCTGTAGTTCGGAACTTTTTGGAAAAGCGGACTTTCTAATCCGACAAATAAAATATCAAAGTGGTAAGATTCTATATGTACTATACCTAACTTGTACGATGTGGAATTTAGTAAAGTAAACAACACAATAAACAGCTTAGGGTTTATCACAAAATTAACATAATTATTGCTCTAGAACTTACAAAAAAATAATAACTAAACATTTATGTTAATGTTTGTCCAGGCATTCGTGAACGATTTACCATATTTTTTCGTAACGCAACTCGACTGTACCTACATGTTATAGGCATGTCGGATTACACGGGGTGACGAATTAGACAGGGGCCGGATTAGCGGGAGTCGACTGTATTTGAAATACTACTTGACTACATACGTAAGATCCGTCCTAGGCGTAACATGATTTATACATGAATTACAGAAGGTGGTTTAAAAGCTTTGTATCAAATGAAGAATGTTGACGCATATATACATATACGTGTACGATTTTTAAGAGTTTTAGAGTAATACTGTTTCATAAGTTTTCTTAAACCCTTGCCCTGCGATTTGTTTCGTGACAGCCTCCGCTATAATTTAAAATTTAATTAAATAAAAATTGATCAGTGATTCTTGATATGCCGTATGATTTTATGTAACATTAATGTTATGGAAATAATATTATCGCGTTGCGTCTCACTATTATTTTTAATTTAATACGATTTGGAAAGTTTGAAAATTTCCTATCTTATTGAGTTTATTACGAGTGTCACTCCTTATTGTACTGCAAGGGGTTAAAAGTTACGTCTTGATTAAAGTAACTGAATGACTCAAGGGTTGCAAAATTAAATTACGGAACAGTACTTTTCAGTGAAAAATTTGAAAAAAGAAAATCTTTTTAGTATATTTCAAAGCGCCACACCTTGTTAATGTTGATGAAATAGAAAGGTTTCTCTTTTATTTTATTAATTATACATAATATACTTTGTTTATAATGAACGCCATTCGAAAACGAATAACCATTTTGACATCAGAAAAAGTATTCACAAAAGCAGTTACTTTGGGCGAAATATGGCACTTACAAAAATATTGTTATGAAATGAAAACACTGTCGAAATGCATACAGATAAAACAAAAACTATCATACCATATGTATTTGTTTATGTTGATGGAAAACACAATCTTTAAGAAATGTTAAGGTATGGTAACACTGGAGTTTTCCAACGTCGGACACGTACAGTGAGTTACTTTAATATTCGGACACTATGAAATTTTTGGTTTATTACATCCTAATTTCATCTCTAACAAAACAAAGAAAGAACAAAATCAAGTGCTATATTAAGGTATATGTCTAGTAAGCAGTAGTATAAATTTTATTTACATAACTTGCAACAGTTGTTAAATAACATGATTTAAATAAAACATTGTCCGATTTTCACGTTACTTTAATATTCGGACACTTATAGAAACTACGTATTCTGAAGCTTATTTTTAAGCTAATTTTAATAATAATAGGTACTTTAATATTTTGTTGGATAGCCATTCTGCTGTATTACTTCTTTTAAACGTTGTGGCATATTTCTAATGATTTTTTAAAAATATTCGGTGTTTATATTGTTCCATTCCTCTTTTAATCTATGTTTCAATATTTCTTTTGAAGTTATTGTTGTTTTTCTGATACGTCGATCTAGTTCATCCCACATATTTTCAATAGGGTTGAGGTCTGGTGATTGGGGTGGTGGTTGTAATACTTTTGGGCAATTATACAATAAATATTCCTGCACAATGCGTGCCTTATGTTTCGAATCATTGTCCTGGTAAAACTTAAATGTGTTTAAAATTCCCATGTGTGTAGCACTTTTGTGTAAATTGTTTTTTAATATGTTCAAATACACATTTTTATCCATAATATTGTCAATAAAAACTAATTCGCCCGGTCCAAATGTGGATATACAGCCCCAAACTAGTACACTGCCACCTCCGTGCTTCACTGTCGGTCTTAGATTTTTAAATTTAAATTCTTCATTTTTCTTTCGCCATACCATCCTTCGCCCATATAACCCAAAAATATTCAATTTACTTTCGTCCGCAAAAATGACATCGTTCCACCATGCTTCTTCCTTCAAAACAAATTCCTTGGCAAAATTTAATCTTTTCTTCCGATTTTGTTCGTTCACATATGGTTTCTTCCTAGCCACTCTTCCATTGTAGCCACTATCTTTTAAAGCTCTGCGGATACTTTGAGGATGTACCTTTTTCCCAGTCTCGTTTAAGAGCTCAGCTGCCAATTTTGGTGCACTAACAATAAGTGTAGGATCTTTCTTTATTTTTCTGATCAACTTCCTCTTGTCACGTGCATCTAACTTCTTTGGCTGGCCCTTTTGAGGTATAGAGTCTATGCGGTCCTCACACTTGAATCGTTTAACGATATCTGCCACTGTACTCTTGCTCATGTTGAGAATGACAGCAATTTGTCTATATGATTTTCCTTTTGCATTGTGAAAAATCACAAGTTGTTGTAGATTGAAACAGGTATTACTTTTGCGCGGCATTATAAACGTGAACTTAACGATTATCGAACAGTAACTGCTGAAATAATATTCGTTAGTATCATCCGAACAGTCGACCATGTTTGTAAACAAACATTGCATTCTAGCTCGAAGAAACTCGGCATATACACTGTCGCGTCGTAGTCGGTGTCTCTTTCAGGTCACTGGACCTATGGGGTCCTACCCTGGGATCCGCCCAAATTAACCCCAAAAATGAAAGATATTAGAGAGAATAGGAAGGCTAGGAAAGAATGGGTTGAACGCCCTATGGTGAGAGCGCAAGCTTGATGGAAAGGAATGGGTTGAACGCTCTATGGCAAGAGCGCAAACCCATATGAAGGAACCAAGCTGAACGCCCTATGGCGAGAGCGCAAGCTTGGAGGAGAAAAGGTATTTGGAAACAAACAAAAAAAACGAGAAACGAGACGATTGACTTTCGACAAGAAAATATAGGGAACTAGAACTACATGAAGGGAAACTGTCTCCGACTGACCTCGTCAAGATTTTTTTACGTACTTCTTCGTTCGTGATTTTCTCTGTCTTTTTATAGGAAAATCCTGGGACCAGTGCGGGTGCTGATTGGTCCCAGGGTTTCCTTTGCTACAAGAGGAGGGAGAATCCCTTCCTCACCACTTTTCCTTCCCTTCGTATGTAATTCCTTTCCTTTTTCTCTTTCTTTTTTATTAATTATAAATAAACTATAAGGTTCCCCTTTTTTATATACAGCTTTATTGTATTCACGATATTAGGATTCTAATGGTTTTTGAACGGTATTTATAACTTGATTTTTAAGAATAATACGGAAATTTATTTAATTGATCATGCAATATATATATATATGAGATAATGTTTTTTGTTAATATTACCGGTGAATCCAAATATCGTGAATGTTTATCCTCCGTTCCAGAAGGAAAAGCTAATAATTATCTGTTTTTTACATTTGCCTAAGCAACTTGGCTATTTTCTTCGGCTACTTTCGCCTGGTTAGTAGGGGGGGAAGTTGACATTTGCCAGCACACCCTTTTGTTCGGTGGAGCTGGCCGATGTTCTGGGACCTGTGTGTGGTCATAAACCCAGGGCCGCATTTAGCTTTTCCATCTGGGGGTGCCGATCTTATCTATTCTTATTAACTTATAATATAAGTTAATACAAGGGGAGGGCGCGACGCAGGATGCGACAACACTTACAAAAGGTACTACACTACCAAGTGTCCGAATATTAAAGTAACGTGAAAATCGGACAATGTTTTATTTAAATCGTGTTATTTAACAACTGTTGCAAGTTATGTAAATAAAATTTATACTATTGCTTACTAGACATATACCTTAATATAATACTTGATTTTGTCCTTTGTTTGTTTTATTAGAAACGAAATTATGATGTAACAAGCCAAAAATCTCATAGTGTACGAATATTAAAGTTACTCACTGTATATACAACTATGAAATTTAAATAGGAAATTACAGCCGGTTTCAAAAATATTTGACATGATCCATAAAGAGTTTTTCAACATAAAGACAAAAACTAATAGTAAAAACTATTGCGTATAGGATATTCCGCGAAATAGGAAATATTTACCAATGGTAATAAAAAAGCAGAGATTTGAAAGGGGCAGGGAAACAGCGACCTACAGAAAAGGCAAAACCCGAATCCTCGCAATGGAAGGATACAAAATTGTAACTTTTTTAAATACCTGTAATAAAGCGGGTTTGATATCGGTTGATACAAGAGTACGTGGTGGTGAATCAGTCAGTATACAAAAACCCAAAATTGTTATTGATTATACAAAGAACATGCGTGGAGTAGATCGAGCCGATCAATATGCTACAACACATTGTTTTTTAAGAATATCGCTGAAATGGTGCAGCAAACTATTTTTCTGAGGGATGGACATGTGTGTAGTAAACTCACACATATTGTACACTTCTGTTTAAAAAGTAAATAATGGAAAACGAATGTCATATTTAAAATAAAGCAGCACACCTCGAGACTCCATTTACGCGCCAAATACGGAGGGCAGGGCCAACAAATACCTATTCATCATATGTTCTGGAATCAAGAAAGATTGTGTAGTATGTTCTAATAGAAAAATTCTGAGCGAAAGACGGCAGATACATTATTTTAGTGATACCTGTATAGAAAAGCCAAGATTACATATTGGCGATTGCTTCGAGAGATATCACACCTTGGAGCATTACAAAATGTAATAATTTTACAATTTTTTATTGTTTTATATATTATAACATTTGTAATCATAATCAATAAAAAAGCAATAACATACAACAATGACTTTCTTTTAATATTCATATTATTTAGTTATATATGAATATGATTTTTCTATTGAAATTGCTTGGAGTTGCTGGTAATATGAATGAAGAGAAACTTGGAATGCAAAGGGTTAAATTTATATTAAAAAATAATAACTATAATTGACTTTCTGATTGGCATAACTCGAACAGCTTTCACGAACAGACACATAGAAATTAACAAAAGGGAAAGAGAAGCGGGAAAAGTAACGGGCTTTAAGTTTTCTTACTCCTTTTCTGTTTTTTCTTTTCTCACTGCTCTGATCGGTCCCCTTTCTTCCTTTTGCGGTACGTACCTATACTCGAAGGTTATTCCATCGACCAGAAAACCAATCACAGTAATTGCAAATTTAGTTTAACACTAAATTTCTCGAGAACATTGTTTTTTTTTCTTGTATACAGTAAATATTGGAAAGAGCCCGAGGAGGAGGAAGTTGTGGAATACTTTACCAGCAAGATAGTAGCGTATTGAAATTTTTGGGAATTATACAGATAAGGTTCCACCCAGTCGTATGTAACCCTATTCGTCTATTCGTCTAAACACGGTCGTCTATTCTCTAACTCATCTACTCTCTAACACGTTTACTCCAGTTTACTCTTGAACTGTTCTCTCTTCCTCGTGTTGTCCTCGTGCCGTCTATAATTGTAAGTTCCGTCGACGATCGTCTTTTCGTCAGTCAACTGTCTTATGACGACCTTTCCAGCGGGATTTATAAAGTCTCCACAGACATATTATAAGAATTATGATATTGAGCTATTTTTTCCCGTACATATAACCCCACTTAGCTTTACTTTTGAGATATTGGCTAAAAGCCCTTCCAACTACTGCATTGCATTTTGCCTGTACATTAGGGTGGTCCTTATTTTTCAACTTTTCATTATTTCTGGTCTTACCCTTTTAAATTATGACACCTAATGAAAAAATGATATGTGCCAAATTTCAGCGAAATCGGACAACGGGAACCCGTGCCGCATCTGTGACAAAGTTTTAACATTTAACCGCTTGCGCTTGAAAGACGTGCAGCGCACGTCGTAATGCTTTTGTCTCAAAATCGCCAAAGACGGTACACGTCGGTTCCAGGTTGTTTGGAAACAAAGTTGTTGTTTAGGTGTAATTTATAACCTTAAGGTTGCGAGAGTCATAGCGTGTCATCATTTTTATGTATTTTCGCAGCCGTGCAGAGCGGGCCTATTAGGCAAAAACCCATTGATGACCGCACGGTTGCACGTGGCCACCCGATTTGCACGACACGTTCTTGCAAGCTATATTTATGACATATGTCATAAATTTAGCGTTTCCTAAATTCACGTCAATCTCGTAGTTCAAGGCCTCTACCCTCTGCCTGGGCCTTCATCGGGTTTTAGCAAGTACCAATGGAAGCCTTGCATTTTTTGGTTACCACCCACAAAGCCCAGGCAGAATCAATAACATTTAATCGCAGGCCCAACTTCCTTCCTCCTAGCATGTTACTAACAATAAGTTCTCCTCCCACGGTATGTCGACGGAGGAAGGGGTTTTTGAAAAAACTGATAAAGGGAACGGAGACCAGGCCAGAGGAGCATTACATTTTTTAATACCATTCACTACATACTTCGCGCTTGTTATATTTTTTTACTTGTTATTTTTTGTTAAATCTTCATTGTTATCTTGAAGCACACGAGTCAACATAAACGCTAATGCTTCTCCTTTAGTTCTTACTGAGAGCTGAAACTTTGTGTTTCGAAGAGCAACATCAATTGAAATAGTAAAAATATAGAAACTAGAAGTGCTGATGAAATATATCTATTAGGCCATAGTGAAAGTCAAATTATTGGAACGAAGCTTCCTGGTAATGGTCAAGCTTTACGTGTACTCTTTTACAACTTACGTAAAATAAATTTAGACCTTCGATCGAGTGCCGCGATTGTAATAAAGGAGGTGGAAGTCTTTTGGGATAAGGCACGTATTCCCGAAATACATACACACAATAGTATTAAAAAACTAATAGGATTATATCAGAATTGGTGAAAGTTACAACGCTCTAACAAACGTCGAAGTGAGTTGCAAAAAAAGAGAGAACAAGAATTTCTTTAATCGATGGATGATCTTTTTGACATCGCTCATGAAGATGCATTAAATAGTATCAACATCGAAGAAGACAGACTTTTCCTTTTAAATCAAAGGAAAAAGGGAAGAGAAGGCTCAATGATAGGAACCGATATGAGTTTAATGAAAAGGGAGCTTCGGAGACCAATTAGAATAGAAAAAAAAGAGTCACGGAAGAAACCACATGGTGCAATAGCAAAAACAGAAGGTAAATATTGGTTAAATACATTTCTAATTCTGAATGTGTTCTTGAAAATGTCTGAATTTAATGTAAATTTCCTCGTAGGTACATTACAGAATTTATACAATTGAAGTCAACTTCATCTGATGGTGAACAGGATATTTCATCACAATTTGAACTTAAAAATACTGTGTTAGAAGAAGTAATGTGCAAAGTAGCAATACACAAATTTAGTGGGCATTTGTGGTACTTGATTCCAGAATGTGTAAATTTAGCCTTATTTAGTACACAATTATCATATGATATAAAGAGGCGTATGCTGCAGAATTTGAATTCTAATATTTATTTTAATAGAATTAATATTAGAATTAATATTCTAATATATAATCTAATATTAGAATTAATATTCTAATTAGAATTAATATTCTATATATTTGAATTCTAATAAAACTGAAACTCCCTATAAAAGGATTATTTTAAAAGACGTAAAAGACTATATTAATATTGGCATAGAAAATTTGCTGATTACGGATTACAATAGCGTGATTACGAAAAATGAAGGTGACAAACAATTCATTTTTCAAGTATTAGAAGATTATCGTCGGTGTTACCCCGACGCGAATAAATCAACCGTAAAGAAAGTCGGCATCTATTGACTTGTGTCCATTAATTTAGAAGTTTTATTATTTATAATTTTATTAAATAGTTATAGATTTAGCTTAAATAATAATATGATGTAGATGTAAAAAATATTTTCTTTGAATATTTTAAGGACTACTTTAAAACTGCAAATGACATTTATATTGAAATCGGTAGGGTAAGTCCGGGGGAGATGGCCCTAGTAACTTTAAGACTCTATTGTGAAGGAATTATGACGAATAAAACATTGAATTAATATAGAACATAAACTTTCTTTATTAATCTTATCAAACATTAACGATAAATTACTTTAAAGAATGCAAACAATGTAATTTTAAACTTTTAAAAAAAACTAGGACTGGCCATCTCTCCCAGAGTGTCCGGGAGTGATGGCCATAGTGATCGGGGGGAGATGGCCAGTACTCTTTTTGCCTTTCCCTTTGCCCTTGAGATCTTTTAACTCCCTTTTTTTTGTTATTACTGCAGTAAGAACACATATCCTCAAACTCGGTGCTGTTTTCATGCACCCAGAACATGCAAATATTGCATTGTATCTAATCTTCAGCTAATTGTGTCCTGTAATAATTATCACCACAACCTCTGCAGTTTTCTTTCTCTCTATCTTCAGATTCACTTTCAGAGGTATCATAGAAAACGATGGGAATTTCTTCGCAACTGCTATAAGACAACCTACGAATTGCCTTTCGTTTCTGAACAGTATTTTTTTTAGGTCTATCAGTCTTAGTTTCCGTTTATATTTTTGTTTTTTAATATGCTCTTCAGATGTCAAAAGTGATCGGTGACTGATACTGAACTTTCCGTTCAGGCCGCGTCCAAATTTTATGGCCATCTCTCCCGTAAATACTATGGCCATCTTTCCCGATTGTTCGGGTGAGATGGCCACATTACTTAATTAAAGCAACTTCTCAATTTTGTAGTTAATTTTGAAGTTAGAACACGAGAAAGTTTGTTTACTTCACATAGAAAGCATGAAAACGGACAAAACTTTCAAAACTTCTTTGTGACCATTTAATATGTCAACCGCTTAGTTTAGATCGAACGTGTTATTAAAAAACAAAGTCAAATTTCTCAACTTTCCGTAATTATTTCGCAAAAAAATCCACTAACACTTCTTGCCCGTGCCAAAAGGAATCGATACTAAATTAAAGTACTGCCATTTATGAATTATTACTTGAAGATTTTTCTATTGGCCATCTCTCCCGTACGGCCATCTCCCCCGGAATTACCCTATATATATATAATAAAAATTGTAAAACATCTCCTTAAATGCGGCACGTGTTCCTGATATCCGATCTTGTTGAAATTTTGGGAACATAGTTTTCTTATTACAAGTCAAAATTTGAGAGGGTAAGACAAAACAAAACTGAGAAAAATTATTTTACCCCGATAGCTAAGGACCACCCTACTGTACATTCCCGTCCATGGTACCGTATGAATTTGCATGTTGCGTCTGCTTATATACTGTTTCTGCAGCCATTCAGGAAGAATCTAAATAACGAGTGAACAAGTTGAGAAGCTGCCTCATAAGGATGTACAAAAAATGTAATTTCATCGAAACGTTATTTGTTCGATGGATTATTTTATCAAAACATTATATTGAAATATTAAATCTATGTCCAGCCAACACTAATCTTTCGGTCGAAACATTTAAATTGAATCAAAATCTTTGAAGGCTGATAAAATATTATGCCTATTTCACTTTGCATACCTATATCTAAAGGGTCCGGTTTAAAGGTTAGGTGTCTGTAAAAAATAAATAAACTATTGTTGTTTGTAGTATTAAATGAGGACCGCCGTAGTTATGGACCGTCTGATAAACAATAGAAATTGGAATTATTTTCATATTTCTAGTCCATCCGCGCGATACCTTTTCAATGAGTCCAGCTTTATAAAGACTCTATTCGCCACCGTAGTGTATCTGTAGAAACATTAGATGTGAGGACCTATGTACACCTATGTACAGGTAAAACTCAATGTAGGAGTAACAGAAATTTTTTTTCAAGATCTCACAAACTAAAGCCGAGTAGAGTTTCTCTATAGCAGGCTGTTGAATTAGTTACACGCCGCGAGCCTTTTCTAAGTCGCTCCGCCTGCTTCTCCTTCCCAACTATTTTACCCAACCAGGAATGACTTGCCAGACTCGGCGTATTACACGAGTATAGTGGCGCTTTACGGCGCACAGTGTTTCATTTGGCCGAAAACCTGGCCAAAAAGCCAAAAATTTTTTTCGCGATTTTCAAAATTTAGCAATTGCGTTTTATTTGTAACATATCAGAGCATCGGTTTCCATTAATAAAAGTTTTTATTGAACAACGCTCTTAGAGATATGCAATGTCAAAGTTGGCACTTGAATAATGTAACGTATTCACGTCGAAATTCAGAATACGTTTTCAATGTGAAATAATAGTACAGTCAACTTTGTAAGTAATTGTAGCTATTCGTCATACTTTTAAATTATAAGTACCTTGGTTTCATTTTTTTATTTAATATTTTACAACTGCGATGGCACAGATTGCAAAACCCATACATTTTTTTCCTTTTGCAGAGGAAATAGTTGTGAAGTACGCAAAAGTACAACGCGAATTTTTTTTTAAATTAAACTTTGAAGCTTCCCGAAGAAGTCCCCGTTGTAAAATTTTGCGACTTTTTGCGATTCTACGAGATATTCTTATTTGTTTGTCGCACGCGCCATGCTCGGGGAAATACGTTTATGACATACTGCCAGGCTATCGTGCCTTGGACAAACGAATAATGCTAATCCTTTACTAAGGTTACCCTTGTAATTAACGAAACGCTATATTTATTTCGTTCGGGTTAAAAATCAAAATAATTTTAAGCAAGCTGGTGGCCTTTTGTTCCAAAGCAACAATAGATAGCCGCGATCACCTCGACCGCTTACCGTTATAAACCGAAAGATCTTTGACGTTTCGGCTGAAAATCTGTCTAGTTGCAGGTATGAGGGCTATATTTGTTTCTCACAATGTTCTATCAATCTCTTTCAGTCGAGATTTTTATTAAACAATGGTAAATTCGAAGATGGAATAGCTGTGATATGCTGGTATTAAGATACAGTGACTGTTGCAATAAATATCATTATAACTTTTGAAGGAAAAGGAATATCAGAATATATTTTTTTTTAAATTAAACTTTAAAGCTTCCCGAAGAAGTCCTCGTTGTAAAATTTTGCGACTTTTTGCAATTGTACGCGATATTCTTATTTGTTTGTCGCACTCGCCATGCTCGGGGAAGTGCATTTATGACATAGAGCCGGGCTGTCGTGCTTTACCTAATGAATACTGCTAATCCTTCTCTAAGATCAACCTGGCAATTAACGAAATAATATGTTTATTTCATGGGGTTAAAAATCGGAATGAGTTTAAACAAGCTGGTGGGCTATTGTTTCGAGGCAACTATAAATAGCCGCGGCTACCTCGACCGCTTACCGTCATAAACTGAAAGATCTTTGACGATTCTAATGAAAATCTGGCTAGTTGCAGGTATGAGGGAAATATTTGTTCCTTACAATGTTTCATCTTTCTCCTTCGACCGAAATTTTTATTAAACAAAGGGAAATTCGGAGATGGAACAGCAATGACATGCTTGTATTGAGATACAGCGGCTGCTGCAGTAAATATCATTAAAACTGCAGAAGTCCATGGAATAACATAATATATTTTTTTTTAAATTAAACTTTGAAGCTTCCCGAAGAAGACCTCGTTGAGTTTTCTTGCGACTTTTTGTGATTCTTCGAGTTATTGTTATTTGTTTGTCGCGCGCGCCATGCTTCGGGATGTGCATTTATGACATAGGGCCGGGCTATCATAAGACTATTGATTTTCGTGCCGATCCGACAATTTTTCGATACTCGCACCTGCCATATTAGAGCCGCCATTTTGTTTTTGGAAATTCTGAGTTCGGATTCTTAATCAGCGACCGGAAAATCATAAGACTACTGATTTTCATGCCGATCCGACAATTTTTCGATACTCGCACCCGCCGTATTAGAGCCGCCATTTTGTTTTTGGAAATTCTGAGTTCGGATTCTTAATCAGCGACCGGAAAAACATAAGACTACTGATTTTCATGCCGGTCCGACAATTTTTCAATACTCGCATCCGCCATATTGAAGCCGCCATTTTGTTTTTCGAAATTTTGAGTTCAGATTCTTAATCAGCGACCCAAATAATACTAATACACCAATTTTCAGCTAAATTGAAAAACTCCTTGAGTTTTGGCCAGGTTTTCGGCCAAATGAACCACTGTGCGGCGCCATTCGCCTCTGTTCGCTCGCGCTGGAAAGACGCCGCGCACGCCGATTACGGGAAAAAAAATCGATGCGCGTATCCCGTCGACTGACGTTATCTGTCAACGAACAGTTTCAGATCGCGTCACATAGCGTTTAGGTTAAAACAAAAGTATTACTAGTAAAAAAGTATGCTCAGATATGCCTTGAATTAAATGTGATTAACAGATTGTTAGCAGAAAAACATTGAAATTTTACTTTGTTGCATTCTTCGATACAAAATGAAAGAAGCGCGTTTTCGCTGCTTGACACTCAACCGGTTAAAATCTCTTGCTAAGTCGACCGTGACGGCAACAATGTATTCTTTGACGCGAGAGCTAACGTTTTGCTGTCGCCGTATTTTTAAATTATTTGCGTTGGAAATTAATTTATACGTGCGCGTGCTAGATCGTAAAACAACTGTTTCTTTAGTATACATATGAATTAAAGAAACAAGAGGTAAAAAATTAAAGATTACTGGATATAATTTTAATAAACTGTCGTTATGATTGTTGTATGTATGGTTGTGTGTATAAATGTCTGCACAGTAGAACCATTTATTTTAGAAGAAAATGCTATATGTATATATAAAAGTTTCATAATATTGTGGAGATAATATCGATGCAATACTAATTTTTTTATTTATTTATTTCTTCAACTTTACTTGAAGGAAAACTTCATTGTTTGTACAGAAATATATATCTACATTGAATGAAAACATATATTCACAAATAGAAATATATGTTTACGTTGTTTAAATTAGATACCGTCAATGTTTCCATTGGTATTTTGAGATACAATATAAGTTTTTCAATGTTATTCCTGTCACTATTCTCTGCCGAATTTGCGAAACCACCGCCGGAAGTCCAAAAACATTAAAATCTCTTAATCGCATTTAATTCAAGACATAGCTGAGCATACTATTTTACTAGTAATACTTTTGTTTTAACCTAAACGCCATGTGACGCGATCTGAAACTGTTCGTTGACAGATAACGTCAGTCGACGGGATACGCGCATCGATTTTTTTTTCCCGTAATCGGCGTGCGCGGCGTCTTTCCAGCGCTAGCGAACAGAGGCGAATGGCGCCCTAAAGCGCCACTATACTCGTGTAATACGCCGAGTCTGGCAAGTCATTCCTGGTTGGGTAAAATAGTTGGGAAGGAGAAGCAGGCGGAGCGACTCAGAAAAGGCTCGCGGCGTGTAACTAATTCAACAGCCTGCTCTATAGTATAGTAAAGCGTTTCTCAGAATTATGGTCCTGACAAGATATCTAAAAATCATTGAAACCGGTGTTACGTTCAGTACACAGTTTTTAAAATGTTCTTACTTTACGTTCTGTCAAGCCACTCGGTATAGTATTTGAAGCATAGGTTAATGACATTTTTAACAAAAGGCGACATTTCAGCTAAGACGTTGGGACTCCCGACGAAACATAAAACAGACATACGTAGCGCATACCTCCTTGAAAGCCCCATTGCAACCGCGCAGTTACACACGTTGGATATAATAGTAGCAATTCTATTTAGGACAATATTATTACATTTTAACTAACAATAAGTAACGAAGGAATTATCGGTAGCAAACCAAATATAATTATCAAATTATTAGAAACTATACCATCATCAGTTTTTGCTACGCGTCAGTCTGAAACAAATGATCATTCCTACCGCAATAGTCCTTGGACTTATTGATATTGGAACATAATCTTATTCTAGAACATGCCCACACGATGCGATCTCCGTCGTCGCAAATGACAGTCGTCATAAAATTCCAGGAAATAAATTCCGTGGAAAACCTAAATAAGGAGGGTACGAGCGTCACGCCCTTCCAACAGGCGGAGGACGTCACTCGCGTTGGTGAATGCTACGACAATATTTTAATCTTTAAAATGCTAATTGTTACTGTTACGCGCGCTTTCAGCGTCATGCATCGGTCGAGCATCTTCGCATTCCCGAAAGAATCAAGTTATCTTCAATAGCGTTTGGAAAGCCAGGGAGAATGTTTTGAGTTGTATTCTAGGCTAGTGTTTTGGAAGTCATAGGGAGTGTTTCGACAAAAATTTTATTAAGTCATAATACAGTCATTTCCGTACAAATTCATACAAATCGTCAAGTACGTAAGACGCTGGGCCGAGAGTCTTAAAGTCGAGCACATTTATCCGTGAAAATCTTTCAATAGTAACGCGATAAAAGACTCGATTTCTCGTAAAACAATGGCGGTTAAAAGGGATATTATACGCGAATAACTCTTCTGTACTGACGCGATAATTTAGATCAGTGATTTTATTTATTGCTAGTGATCAGAAACAAGGCACTTGGGATGTAAGGCGAGACTGCTCTCGCACTACCTATCTCTTTCTATAGCCCGTGTCTGCTGTCTTCTTTATTCATAGTCGTTGCAATTCACATTCATGTAAGTAGGTAACATCTGTGTCTACCGATCTGATAATAGAAATCTCGAGCTTACGTCAATGTTTCGATTTTCACGATCGACATCGTGCTGTCGCACTCAGATCCACGGCTGTTTCTTTTTTCCCTTTGTCTTGCAGTTCGATTACCCCACAAGTGCCTTGTTTCTGATCCCTCAGAATAGTTGATCGCGGCGTGCCTTCTTCGTGTCGCTCTGCCTGCTTCTCCCAACCATCTAATTTGTTTTGCCCAATCAAGATTCTCTTTCCTATCACTTGCCAGGCTCGGGCCTATCGACACGAGCATGGTGGCGCATTGGGGCGACATTCGTATTTGACCGCTTGCGCTGGAAAGACGTGCCATGCACGCCGACTGGGGGAAACAAAACGATACGCGTGACCCGTCGATCTACCACAGCTCGAGACCCAGCAAAAGAAAGTGACGAAGGAAAGCGACGCGCAATGTCATGCTGAATGCGATGACTCCTGGAGGACATGCGAAAACGTATCGTGGAAAGACGGCCGACGAAAAAATCAAAGAGTCCGCCAACGGGGACAAGTCATAAATAAAATGTTTACGATGCCGAAAGTTTGAGCATAAAGTACCCCATTGTCATTCACGACAATTAGCAATAATGGTCAGTGCTGTCCTATCGATATTCGCATCAATCGATGCGGGGCTGGGTCGCAAAATGTCGCGTACGAGTTGCGGCAATGAGTGGTCTCTGGACAGTGGGTGTACATCTCACTTGTGCAAGAACTTGGACAGGTTTGCGAAAATCGGTGGAAAGAGTCCGGGAAAGTTAAATCTTGCAAGCAGTGCGACGACAGACGTAACGTACGGGGAACGGCACAGTTTTCCGTTAATCATGACACGTCGAAAACAGTGACGTTAAATAACGCGTTGCACGTACCGGATTTGCGTGAACAACAAGAACCTAACAAAATCAAAAGATGAAATTGTGAACAAAATAAAAGAGGGTATAGTAAAGATTGAAACTCAAAAAGGACGGAAAGTAAAACATTTTCAATCGGATAACGGACTAGAATATTGCAATAAAAGGCTTCGAGAATTTTTTGCAGAACGAGGGGTTACGCACGAAAGGACATGTGTCGAAACTCCTCAAATGAACGGGGTAGCGGAAAGGGTTAACCGCACTTTACTATGTATGATTAGATCAATGTTATTTCAGCGAGATTGCCTCAAACTTTTTGGGTCGAAGCCGTAGCCAGAACAAAACATCGTTCTGACAGAGCCAGCAAGCATCGTAAGGCACGACTAGTGGCAAAAGGCTTTCCTCGACAGCCTGGCGTAGACTTTATGGAGACGTACGCGCCAATTGCCAGAATGAGCACGATCAGAATCGTCATGGCGCTAGCCGCTGAATGGAATTTGTCGCTATTCCAACTGGATGTAGAAATGGCCTACATAAATGGTGATCTAGAGGAAGAAATCCACATGGAGCAACCGGAACGATTTCAAGATGATGCTGGAAAGGTTTTACTCTTGAAAAATGCTGTCTATGGATTAAAGCAATCAGGTAGACAACGGTTTGCAAAACTTGATACAAAGTTAAGATCCATGGGACTACAACAAATAGATACTGACAAGTGCCTACATTTGAAGAGAAGCAATGGAAATATGCTGTTAGTCACTATATACATAGACGACATAGGTAATCGTTGCAAGGGATAAAGTCAGTGTCTTTATCAAATTAAGAAAAGAGCTTGTTATGAATTTAAAATTGTAGCATTGCGAATATTATAAAGGCTCGAAGCGACGAGCTTCGGGAGGTTTCGAGAGGCATCGAGACACATCGAGAAGCATCTAGAAGCATCGAGAAGCTTCTGGAAGCTTCGGAGATCGGCAATGGACCGCGGAAGGGAGTCGCGAGGCGCGATCCGCGAGAGCAAGCTTGACAACGCGACTGTTTATTTTCATGACCAAGGGTAGCAACGAGCGGGTATAAAATAGGGCTCGCAACACGACAGAATTCTTCATCTGCGCCGAGAGAGAGGACGAGGTAATACCATCGGCCGCTCTCGGTTAGCCGTAGGGCCTCTCTGGCAGGAGAGTCAGTGATGCCAGGACGTGGGATTTTCTCCCACGTGGGAGCCGTCGTGCGCATGTGCATACTGACGTCACAGCTCAGCGGCGGTTGCTTCCATAGACGTATCTAGTAAAATGTCCTCTTCCTGTAATTTCTACCGTATTTCAATTGTCACAGGGGTCTAACGATACCCCATATTTGAGTGAAGTATATACGTTACTGAGGATTGGGAAGTGCGCAAGGGTGGGAAAAATCCCACGTCCTGGCATCACTGAGGAGAGTACGGCGAATAGCTGGACGCCTGCTTAGAGGGGTAAATGAGAGAGTACGAGAGTGTTTGTGGGTCCTCGTGTAAAAGCGAGAGAGTACAGAGCATATCCTGGACGCCCGAGACGACTTAGACGAAATGGGAGAGTACGGGAGTGTTCCTGGGTCCTCGTCTTGGACGAGAGAGAGTACAGAGCATATCCTGGACGCCCGATTAGCTGGACGAAAGGGAGAGTACGGGAGTGTTTCTGGGTCCTCGTGTAAAAGCGAGAGAGTACAGAGCATATTCTGGACGCCCGAGACGACTTAGACGAAATGGGAGACTGCGGGAGTGTTCCTGGGTCCTCATGAGAAACGAGAGAGTACAGAGCATATCCTGGACGCCCGAGACGACTTAGACAGAACGAGACAGGATAGTTGCCGAATTTAAATAGATTCGAGTCACGCGGTATATTGGTAGATTCACGTCTTTCTAAATAAATTGCTAGTCCCTTTGTCAAGCTTGAAATTACTTGATATATTTTGTGAAATTTTGCTCTACCGAATAGACTTATATAAACCTTGTAATCCTTTACCCATTCGTAAAGAGGAATAAAACTCAAAAAATAATTCCACTGTCTCCAGATCCTTATCACGACCTGAAAATCCAACCCTTCCTAAACAATGGCTACAAAATGAAAAATTTAGGACAGATTCGATACTGTTTGGGAATAGAATTCATTCAGAATATAAAGGACAAGACAATTTCTATTTTCCAAAGTAAATACATTTTCGATCTTTTACAGCGTTATGGGATGACGGACGCACAGTGGTCCATAGCGTGAATTTAGCTATTCACGCACCTCGCGCAGTTTTCAATCTTTTTCAAAACGTCACCACGGGCTCAAAACACATCGGATTTAGTTAAAAACTGGTATTCTATTATTTTTTGGGTTCCTGATTACGAATCTGAACTCAAAAATTTAAAAAACGAAATGGCTGTTGATATATAGAGGGGAGCTATGTACATTAGCTTATTCAGCTGACATTGCGAACTTCAAAATGGAAAAACTAAACAGTACCACAAAGTAGCCTCTCAGAATTTTGAAGATGCTTAGTTTAAACAATATAGAAATAGTTCCTGCTAAAATTGGCTTTATCTATCTGCACCTTTTGTTGATATTCCTTCCTAAAGTTTATGTAACCCAGACCAGCTGCATAGACCCAGTGGGACACGCGGTCAGTAAATTCCCGGGTTTCTTAAAGATACCGTGCAATAAAAAGAAAATCTTATCGGCACTAACGAGGACGAAGACTTCTAAAGCATCACTTTTATTACTTAATTGCTTTATTGTTAGGATGCGAGCAAAGAGGAATGAGCTAGGTTATCCGATTGAAAGGAAATCCTAGTCTTCGCCGTGCAGGGTTCTCTTAAAAATTTAATAACTTAGAAGTATCGAAAGGTACTCGGCTAAAACTTTCCAAATATATTCCTTAGACTATATAGAAGTTATTTCTGCAAATATTCCGTGCGTTTACCTGCCCCCTTCATTGTTATATCTGCCGAAAGTTTACGAGACAGTCCGGCGGCAGCGCGTTGCCGAGGTTGCGCGCGACTCTTTAAACAATAAAAACTCATTGAAGCCGGATCCGGCCGGATATGATTTTTGCAGGATCGTTTAGGGGAAGGATTATAGAAAACAACTGTGGCAATTAGAGCCTGGGACTCGTTGAGACTTGGAAGATCTTGACTGCAAAAGATAAAAAACTTTCACGATTTTCTTTCATTCATTTAACATTAATTTTGGAATAAACTACAAACAATAATTTTATATTCCGCACGTGAATTTTTATCATCGAAGAATGCTTTTCAAGTAGAAACAATCATTATTAAAAAATATTGCATACTTTTGCCAGAATGTCACGAAGAAGACAATGTGTTTTTTCGATAGAAAGTGATCTACAGAAAAAGTTTCAACTTTAAACGTTTGTTGTAACTACAATGTTTATCCAATTTCAATAATTTTTTATATCTGAGGTCCATGGACATTTAAGAATCGATATCACAAGAACAAAAGTCGAAATTCCAAAATCGACTTTTTGTATTTTGCGCGGCTAAATGCACATTCTGGACCACTGTGGGACGCCAAGTCTGCAGGTACACCACTGGAATCCAAGGCAGAGCTGACAATTAGAACCTGAACAAACCCCACAGCAGTTTAAGAGGTGGGTAGGAAGGCCAAGAGTGATCAGAACAGGCCGTGTTGGCAGACCCAGGAAACAGTACAATATGCAAAATAAAGAAGGCGAAGATCCAGAGGAAAATTCTGGAAAAAATGACGACGATGTGTGGCACAATGCACAGTGTGTCGCAGACGAATTCGTCGATACTGTACAAAATGTAAGTTCGGACGACTCGTCTGAATGGAAAAAGGCCATGCAAACAGAGTACAATGCACTCGTTCGAAATGGTGCATGGGCTTTGGTTCAAGGGCCACAAAATAAAAACGTGATCAGTTGCAAGTGGGTACTGAGGACCAAGCAAAACATGGATGGGTCCATAGAATGAAGGAAGGCTGGTTAGTCGCGAGGGGTTTTTCACAACAACCCGGAGTAGATTTCAAGGAAACCTACGCTCCTGTCGCCAGAGAAAATTCCATTAGAGCGATGCTGGTAGTATCTGCTCAATTCAACCTCACGTTGTATCAATTAGATGTCGTCATGGCATATATTAATGGAGACCTAAACGAGAAAATATTTATGGAACAACCTGAAGGTTTCAAAGAGAAAGGTAAGGAAAACTTGGTGTGTCGCCTTAATAAATCTTTGTATGGTTTAAAGCAATCTGGGAGGCAGTGGTACCAGAAATTGGACGAGTGCTTAAGACAGTATGGACTCCAACAAATATCCTCAAATAAATGCTTGTATTATATGAAGGAAAATAACATGATTTTGATTGAGCCGTATATGTCGATGACCTGATAGTTGCTACAAATAATCCTCGATTTTACGGAAGACTAAAGTCTGAATTAAACAAGAGATTTCAGGTAAAAGATCTAGGAAAACTAAAATTTGCATAGGAATTGAATTTATGCAAGATGAAAGAGATGGTAGAATCGAAATGTCACAATGTAAATACACTCGATAAATTTTGAGGAAATTTGGCATGGAAAATTCGAAGAGCGTGAAAACACCGCTGGAAACGAAATGTAAGCTGACTAAAGAGATAGCATCCGAGACGCAAGAAACTCAAGAAGCACAATTTCCCTACCGTTCACTAGTAGGAGCACTGATGTATTTGGCAGTCTCGACAAGGCCAGACATTTCTCACGCTGTAAGTGTGCTCAGTCGCTGTAATAACAATCCAGGGAAACAATACTGGTTAGCGGCAAAAAGAGTCTTGTGGTATCTAAAGGGATCCGACACTCACGGTTTGAAGTTTAAAGCAAGCAATAGAGAAATAATCGGCTATACCGATGCCGATTGGGCAGCTGATTTGGACGATCGGCGATCGTACACAGGTTTCGTATTCAAAGCTGCAAATGCGCCTATCACGTGGGAATCGAGAAAGCAGCAATCCTTTGCCATGTCTAGTTCTGAGGCGGAGTACATGGCTCTTGCTGAAGCTTCGAAGGAAGCAATACACCTTCGACGACTATTTGGAGAATTAGGATTTTTATAAACGAATCCTGATGGCACACTGATTTTCTGCGATAACCAGGGAGCTCAGAAAATCTTAAAAAATCCAGTATACCATTCCCGTACCAAACACGTCGATATTAGATACCATTTTGTACGGGAACTTTACGAGAAAGGACAGATTAACGTGGAGTATCTTCCAACAAATCAAATGGTGGCTGATATATTGACCAAAGGTTTACCTGCATCAAGCCATCAAAGATGTACTGAAGACCTTGGCGTACAAAATATAGGTTACTAACACGTCGAGAGTGGGTCTTGGAAACTTAAACTGAAATGCCCGCCGCGTCACTCGTTTGTCCAGGGATACCCCTATAGGTATACGTTCTTCTGGGGATTTCCCATAGCTCTAGCTGCCGGCGATTAGCAGTACCTCTGTAGCCACACCTTGCTCACTCTTTGTATAGCTGTCGAGCTGAGAGTTACTACTGAGTCATACTTACAACAAAATAAAGTTCATTTAGAAATAAAACTACGGCCTCCTACATTAATTTAAAAAAAAAATTACGGTGGCCTTTTGTGGCCTTCATAACTATTTAATTAGCAACAGAAAAAAAATGTATAGGTTTTACATTCTGTACCATCACAGTTGTAAAATATGAAATAAAAACATGAAACCAAGATATTTATAAATTAAAAGTATGATAAATAGCTTCCAATACTGAAAAAGTGGATCGTACTTTAATTTCACATTGAAAACGTATTCTCAATTTCGACGTGAAAACGTTACATTATTCAAGTGCCAACTTGGACATTGCATATCTCTAAGAGTGTTGTTTAATAAAAATTGTTATTAATGGAAAACGATGCTTTGATTTGTTACAAATCAAACGCAATTGCTAGATTTTGAAAATCGTGAAAAAAATGTTTAGGATTTTGGCCAGGATTTCGGCGAAATCTACCACTGTGCGCTGGGTGAACCGATAGCAGAATCAATGATAATAACAAAAATCCTTATGACTTTGCGACCCGGGTACAACTATTTTGTAACAGCATGGGAATCAACTCCACAGGCTGAGCGTAATCTTTCAAATCTTGTGTAAAGACTCCTTGCAGAGGAAGTCCGTTGTGCGGCTCAAGATAAAGAGCTGAGTAAAGCATTTAGTGCTATGAAATTCAGTAAGACAGAGAATAGAAAATGGAAACGAGGTTCTTCATTCACAAAGGAACCTGAAATGTCAGGCAAAAATAATTCTAATTCCTGCTAGAAGTGTAGGGAACCTGGTCATTGGGCACCTGACTGCTGGACAAATAAGAAAGGGACTAGAGGCCACGTGCGGAAACCTAAGGGACAGGCTTTAGTGGCAGTAACAGCCTTGGTGTTCACAAAAAAAAACAAAAAAAACAGTTGCGCTTTCTACCACTGAATCAGAATTCGTTGCGGCGGCACAGGCAATTAAAGAGTTCATTTGGTTAAAACAATTAATACATGATATTACTAACTTTAAGAAAGATATTGTAAAATCTAAACTTTTTGTTGACCAGAGTGCCATAAGATTTTTAAAAAATAGGTTTATAAGTTTAGATTTTTATAATACAAGGTTTATATTGTACATCGCTTCCGTCTCGCTATCCTTGTCTCTTCTATTTACCTCCTTGTCTCTCTCTACCTATTCCTAGCCTCGTTCAATCACCTTTGTTTTACTCAAAGCGTCTAGCCGAATAAGGTGGTCAAAAGTGCCCTTGAGCCGATTTTATTCGACGATGGGTCATTCGATAGGTGATGATGAAAAACCATTGCACACAAATTTTTAATCCAATACCTTCACCGGGAGGGTAGTTATAGGGTAAAATCGAAAAATCAGTTTTTGCCTCATTTTCCCCAATTAATGTGGTGCAAAAATTCCAAAAAAATTCTAACACATTCTAAACATGAATGTACACGTTAGGGATTTTTTTCAGATTTTCCTTTGCAAGTTCCACTCACGAAAAATGAAAAACCAAAAAAAAAAATTTTTAAACATCGATTTCGTATTGAAATCTTCAGAGCACAACTTTTTCCTTTTTACAATAGTTGCATAATGTTATCATTGTTATACCCTAATTTTTTCAGATTTTTTGAGTACGGTGCATCACGGTCGGAAAAATCAAAAACCGATTTCTGGGACACATTTTGGGCTGAAACTCGCCCATTATTTGCCATTCTTGCATGATTTTAATACAGTATGTTCATATTGTGACCTTCAATGTTTCTGCATAGAAATATGTAGATGTTAAAGAACAATATCGGGATAATTAAATAAATTGCTGATTGTATGGTCTTTATAACCTAGAATTTTAACCGTTCTTTCAATAGCATCAATGGCGCAGTGGCTATGGTGTCTGCCTGTGGAATCGCTGGACACTTTTTTGTCGCGGGTTCGAATCTCCATGTGGGACTTAAGTTTTTTTCTGTATTTTTTTTTTTTTTTTATTAAAGACAACAATATTCAGTAGTAGCTTTAAAATGTTTCACAGATACTTCTAAAAATAATTATACAGTACACTTTTTTCTTCATCGACTCTTTCCAGTCATGTCACGATTTACTATTACAAGTACTTTTTTACATTCTGTACATTGAATTTTATATTTCTTTCATACTTAAAATATATTTTCATACATTGCAATAAACCAATATCTATGAACAATATAAAATGTTTGAGAATACTTATAATTGCAAAACGTTGCATATCTAATTGTAAGAAAAGCATGTTTTACGATTATTTTTCTATAGGTTTTATATCGTTGAAAGGCATAAAAATACCTGTGAAACATTTTAAAGCTACTACTGAATAGTGGTATGTCTTTAATAAAAAAAAAAAAAAAAAAATGGCAGAAAAAACTTAAGTCCCACATGGAGATTCGAACCCGCGGCAAAAAAGTGTCCAGCGATTCCACAGGCAGACACCATAGCCACTACGCCATTAATGCTTTTGAAAGAACGGTTAAAATTCTAGGTTATAAAGACCATACAATCAGCAATTAATTTAATTATCCCGATATTGTGCTTTAACATCTAGATATTTCTATGCAGAAACCTTGAAGGTCACAATATGAACATACTGTAATAAAATCATGCAAGAATGGCAGATAATGGGCGAGTTTCAGCCCAAAATGTGTCCCAGAAATCGGTTTTTGATTTTTCCGACCGTGATGCACCGTACTCAAAAAATATGAAAAAATTAGAATATAACAATGATAACATTATGCAACTACTGTAAAAAGGAAAAAGTTGTGCTCGGAAGATTTCAATACGAAATCGATGTTTAAAAATTTTCTTTTGGTTTTTCATCTTTCGTGAGTGGAACTTGCAAAGGAAAAATCTGAAAAAAATCCCTAACGTGTACATTCATGTTTAGAATGCGTCAGAATTTTTTTGGAATTTTTGCGCCACATTAATTGGGGAAAATGAGGCAAAAACTGATTTTTCGATTTTACCCTATAACTACCCTCCCGGTGAAGGTATGAGATTAAAAATTTGTGCGCAAAGGTTTTTCATCATCACCTATCGAATGACCCATCGTCGAATAACATAGGCTCAAGGGCACTTTTGACCCCCTTATTCGGCTAGACCCTTTGTTAAATTTTTAATACACGAGAGATACATTTATGCTGATACACTTAAGATTCGCTATAGATTGGTTTGTAAGGTAGTTCCTCAGGGTGGAGTTCTCAGTCCACTTCTTTATATAATTTACGCGACCAGTATCATACAAAATCTACCAAATAATGTCACAGTGTCAAAGTTCGCAGATGATATTGCAGTTTACACAATAACTTCAAATACAGAAAAAGGATGTAAGCTAGTTGAAAGAGCAGTGAATGTTATGAACAACAATCATTAGATATAGGTTTGGAGCTAGCTCCTCATAAAACAACTTTAATACATTTTAACAAAAAAAATATACAACCTGGAAAAGCTCAAATCAAAATTGGAGATACTGTAATCAAATCTAGTGAATCAGCTTGTTTTCTAGGTGTTATATTTGATTACAAGTTATCATTTGATTTACACATAAATAATATACATAAAAGATGTACTAGAGCTCTAAATATTGTTAAATTCCTATGCGGTACGTGGTGGGGCTCTGATCCTGATATTCTGATTATTTTGTACAAAAGCTATGTCCGTTCAATTATGGATTATGCTGGCTTCGTTTACTTTCCAACTCGTAAGACTGCAATTGAAAAACTGAAAAAAATACAGTTTTGTGTAATAAGAAAGGCCATGGGTTATAGAATTACCACATCCACAAACATATTGCTGGTTGAGTCAGGCTTACCATTGATTCACGAACGTATGAAACACTTATCTTATTGTTATTTAAGTAAAGTATTATCAAACAAGAACTCGTCAAGCTTCAAGGCTATAATGCGGTATTACAGAGTATGTAAGAAAAATAGAGCTAGACGTAAACGAATTTTGGCAGTGTGTATTGAAGACCTAAAGTCTGTTAAGGTGATTGAAGCACATGATTGCTTCAATGTGTTTAGTCGCGATTTTAAAACCATAATGACATCAATTCCAATAAATATAGAATTCGGCAAAACATTGATCAAAGAAAACTGTCCGAATGATAAGCTAGAAGAAGAGCTGTTAAAAAATAATGCCACAGCAGTATATACAGATGGTAGTAAAATTTCTGACAGAGAGTTTGTGGGTACAGCGTGTATTTGTCCTGCTTTAAATGTGGAAGTCAAGAGGAATCTAAGCAACAGAGCTTCTATTTTTACTGCCGAATGTACCGCTATAAATGACGCTATAGATATTGCTATTAAAAATATGGATCGTAAAGGCTATAGGAGGATAAGTATGATCCAGCGGCCTTAGCTCCGATCATGCTCGCTTTTTTTTGTTAAAAAGGTTCCTATGTGAGTACTTATCACAGCAATTTTCAACCCTTAAAAATTCATCCCCAGGGAGTAATCGTTAAATAAACAAATTTTTTCAAAAATTCATAACTTGAGAACGACTACTTTGATTTTATTGAAATTTATTGAGGACGTACATATAACTAAGGTCTCTGATTTAAAAAAATTCCAGACTTGATGAATTGACATAACCTTAGAAAAAAAATTAAAACATTTTTCAATGACTACTATTGATAGGGTATGTTTGAGGCACAACTACCAAACTTTTTTTATAGCTTTCTAACACCATTTTGCACCATATATAATTTTGGTATAATTTATTTCTTGGTGCGTCATATCCAAAAAAAAATAAAAAGTCTAATTTTAATCATATTTAATTTTTTTAAATATGTTATAATTATGGCACACCCATCCTAATTTTTTTATAGCTTTCTAACGTCATTTTGCACCATATATAATTTTGGTATAATTTATTTCTTGGTGCGTCATATGCAAAAAAAATAAAAAGTATAATTTTAATCATTTTCAATTTTTTTCATTATGTTAACATTATAGCACAATCATCTTAATTTTTTTTAGCTTCCTAACATTATTTTGCACCATGTATAATTTCGGTAGAATTTATTTTTCGGTGCGTCATATGCAAAATAAATGAAAAGTCTAATTTTAATCATCCTCAATTTTGTTCAATATGTTACCGTTATAGCACAATCATGTTATTTTTTTTTGTTTTCTAACATCGTTTTACTCTATCTATAATAATTTCTGAATTCATAATTCTCAGCGTGTTACATTGGAATCAATAAAAGTATACAGTTTTTCTATATTTCGGCAACTTCCAAAAAAAAACAACAAAAAGTCCATTTAAGTACTACAATGACGATGATAGCTCATATTTAATTTTGATTCGGCAGATCGACCTAACGTTCTAATGCAATTTTCGTCCGTTGCTAGTGCTGTGGTAGATAGATGTAAGCGGGGATATGCGTTTTAGTGGTGGGTATAATGAGTTAGGTATCAAGTCTGTCGTTCGCGCGGGCCCGCATGAGCGGACAAGAGCTACAGACGTATGGAGCTAATCTTGCCATTGTCTTTATTACTTTTATAACTATTATAATCACTGTTTCTGTTGTTGTTGTTTTTATTATTGTTATTATTATTACTATGAGTTATGAGTTCAGAAATTATTATAGATAAAGCAAACGATATGAGGAAACCAAAAAAAGTAACATGATTGTGCTATAACGGTAACATATTGAAAAAAATTGAGGATGATTAAAATTAGACTTTTCATTTATTTTGCATATGACGCACCGAAAAATAAATTCTACCGAAATTATACATGGTGCAAAATAATGTTAGGAATCTAAAAAAAATTAAGATGATTGTGCTATAATGTTAACATAATGAAAAAAATTGAAAATGATTAAAATTATATTTTTTATTTTTTTTTTATTTTTTTTTTTTTTATTTTGGACTTCCGTTTCCGGTAGCGTTTGGTGAGCAGAGAAGTAGAGTGGGCAGAAGTGAGAATAGGGTTAAAAGGTGAAAGAAGGGAAAAGGAGAGAGAAAGGTGTGAGGGGGAAGAAAAGGAGGAAAAGGTGTGTGGAAGGAGATATAAAGAGTGGGTGGAAAGAAGTGAGTGGGAGGATAAATGAGATAAAGAGAGTGAGTGGGTGAGAGAGGTTAGGAAAGCGCGAACGAGTGGAAAGGAGGGAAAGAGTGTGGGTGTGAGAGAGCCATCTGGTGTGTTTGGTAGGAGTGAGTGAGGTAGATAGTCGGTAAGGAAGGGTGCAAGAGTAGGAAAATAGTGAAGGGATATGGAGGAAAGTGAGGTTGGTGACCAAGGGGGGAGAAGGGAGGAGAAGACGGAGGAGAAAAGAAGAGGAAGGCCAACAAATGTAGAGAGGTTGGGAAGATTAAGGACGGGAAGTGCAGGATCGCTGGAGGGAATGATTAATAAGAAGAGGGAAGTAGAGAGAGAGACGAGTAAGGGATTGGAGGAGAGGGAGGCCTTTAAAAGATCGGAGAGGGTAAAGAGGTCACCGAGTAAGGAGAGGAAAGATGAGCTCATGGAGATGATGAGGGAGATAAGAGTGGAAGTGAGGAGTTTAAGGGAAGGAATGGAAAGGGAGAGGGAGGAAAGAAAAGAGATGAGGGATTTATTAGAGGAGATGAGGGATAACTGGGAAAAGGAAAAGGAGAAGGTGAGAAAAAGTATAGAAGGTTTGAGAGAGAGGGTGGAAGCGGTGGAGGAGAGGGAAGGAAAGTGGAAGGAGTTAGAGGGAAGGATAGGTGAGTTGGAGGAGAGGGGAGCAGGAAAAGAAAAGGAGGTGCAAGTAGATGGATGGGAGGAAAGGATAAGAACCTTGGAGTTGGGAATGGAGATGAAGGAAAGGGAGAAGAGGAGGGAAAATATTATAATAAGAGGAATGGGAGGGGGGAAGGGGAAGGAAGGAAATGTAGAAAATGAGGTAAAGGGCCTAATGAAGGAATTAGGAGTAGGAGTGCAGATGAAGGAGGCAAAAGAGATGAGGAAAGGAAATGGGATGGGAAAAGGAAGAATGGTGTGGGTGAAGTTGGGGAGCATGGAGGAAAAGGTGAGGGTGATGAAGGCGAAGAGAGTGCTGGGTAGGGAGAGGACGGAATGGATAGAGGACGATAAGACTTGGAGAGAGAGAAGGGTGGAGTGGATGATGGGGAGAGAAATGGAGGAAGAGATGAGGAAGGGAAGAAGTGTGAGAAGGGGGAATATGAGATTTTGGGTGGATGGAAGGATGTGGAGGTGGGATGATTGGAGAGATGGATTTGTGAATGAGGAAGGGATAATGAGAAATGGGAATGGAAGAATAGGGGGGAGGCAGGAAAAAGAGGGGTTTGGGGGGGAGAAGAAGGTGGGGAGGAGATAGAGGAAAAGAAAAAAGAGAAAGGGAGGAGAAGGGAGAAGGAAGGGTGGAGGGAAAGGGAGGGGAGGGAGAAAGAGGATAAAAGGGGAAGAAGAGGGTGGAAAGTGGGGTTCTGGAATGTGGGGGGGTTGAAGAGCAAGGGGAAGGAGGTGTGGAGGAAAATAGAGGAATGGGACATCGTTTTTCTGATGGAAACGTGGGTGGAGGAGAGGGATGGGAAGAGGTTGGACAAAGATTTGTCTGAAAGTTTTGAGTGGAGATGGCAGTGGGCGAGAAGGGAATTTGATAGGGGTAGGGCTAGGGGAGGGATGTTAGTGGGGGTGAGAAAGGAGATAAAGGGGAAAGAGGGAGGGTGGGTAAGTGAAAAAGGAGAAGGAATAATGAAAATGAATGTAAGAATAGGGGATGAGGAATGGTGTATAGTTGGGGTTTATATATGGGGTAGGATGGGGGAAAAGCTGGGGTGGTTGAAGGAGATATTGGGAGAAGAAATGGGAAAGAGGGTAATGATTGGAGGGGATTTTAACGCGCGGACGGGATGGGAGGGGGGTTTAGTGGATGGGATGGAAGAGGACGAGAGGGGGAGGAGGTCGAAGGATGAGATAGTGAATGGAGAAGGAAAGAGAATGTTAGAATGGCTGAATGAAGTGGGAATGGGGATAATGAATGGCAGTGTGAGTGGAGATGAGTGCGGAGAGTATACGTATGTGGGAGCGAGGGCGTGCACAGTGATTGATTATGTGGTGTGTGGAGTGGATGTGGTGAATAAGATAGAGAGATTGGAGGTTGAATGCATGATTGAGTCTGACCATATGCCGGTAGTGGTAGAGTGTAGAGGGAGCGTGAGGAGTAGCGCGGAAGGAGCAGGGATTAGAAGGAGACAAAGGAGGGTGAAATGGGATGATGGTATGATAGAAAGATATAAGAGGAAAATGAGCGTGTGGGAAGGAGTGAATGAGGGGTGTGGGAATGGAGTTGGGGAAGTGAAGGAAATAGTGGGGAAGTGTAGGGAGGAGGTACAAAAGGAAAAGGAGGGGGAAGGGATGGTGGGATAGAGATTGCAGGGAAAAAAGAAAGGAGGTGAGGAGGGTAATGAGGGAATGGAAAAAAGGGAGGGAAGGGATAGAATGTTATAGAAGGAAGAAAAAAGAGTATGAGGAAATGTGCGAGAAGAAGAAGCAGGAAAGAAGGGAGGGGTTAATAAGAATGATAGGGGCGGCCAGGACGGAAGGGGAAGTGTGGGAAGTAATAAAGAAATTGAGAGGGAGAGGAGGAAGGTTGGGATCAGATATAAAGATGGAAGAGTGGGTGGAATATTTCATGGGATTGTTAGGGGGAGTAGGAACGAGAGTTAGGTATGGATGTGGTGAGAAGAGGAAAAGAGCGGATGGGGAAATTACGTGGGAAGAGATTGAAAGTGTGATAGGGAAACTGAAGAATGGGAAGGCGGCGGGGGAGGATGGTTTGGAAAATGAGGTATGGAAGTATGGTGGGATGAAAGTGATGAAAGTGGTGTATGAGATGTGTAATAAGGTGTGGAGAGGAGATGGATGGCCGGAGGAATGGAAGGTAGGAGTGATTGTACCGGTGAGAAAGGGTGTGAATGGCAAAGGTGTGAACGATTACAGAGGTGTGACCCTGATGGGAACAATGAGTAAAATTTACGTGATGGTGGTGGAGAGAAGACTGGGAGAGGAAATGAATGAGAGGAGAATGTTGCCAGAATGTCAGACGGGTTTTAGGAGAGGGATGGGTGTGATGGAAAATGTGTACGTGTTGAATTATCTGATTGCTAGAATGATAGGGGTGAAAGGTGGAAGGATGGTAGTGTGTTTCATGGATCTGAAGGCAGCGTTTGATATGGTGGATAGAAGTAAGTTATGGAAAGTGCTGAATGAGAGGGGAGTGAGTGAAGGTTTAAGAGAAAGGATAAAGGAAATGTATGAGGAGACGGTGTGCAAGGTAAGAGTGAATGATGAGTTGAGTGAGCCTTTTTGGACTGGTAGGGGGGTGAGACAGGGATGTCCGCTAAGTGCAAAGTTATTCACGCTGTACTTGGCGGATATTGAGGAGACGCTAGTGAAGAGAGGGAAAGGAGGAGTTAATGTGGGGGGTAAGAGGTTGTATTGTATGTTGTATGCGGATGATATTGTGTTAATGGCTGAAAATGAAAGTGGGATGAGGTTAATGATTGAGGAAATCAGAGAGTATGTAAGAGAGAAAGGGTTGGTATTGAATGTGAAGAAAACGAAGGTGATGAGATGTGGAAAGAGGGTGCATGGGAGGGAAAAATGGATGTGGGGGAAGGATGAAATCGAGGAGGTGAAAGAGTTTAGGTATTTAGGATATGTATTTGGGAGGGGAGGGGGTCAGGAGAGGCATGTGAATGAGAGGGTGAAAAGAGCGAATGTGGTGATGAGAGAGGTGTGGGGTTTGGGAAAGAGAGTGTTTGGGAAGGATGTGGTGAGGAGGTTGTGGCTGTTTGACGTGTTGGTATGGCCGGTGTTGGTGTATGGAGCGGAAGTGTGGGGGTGGTATGAGCGGAAGAAAGTGGAGGGAGTGCATGAGAGGTATTTGAGGTGGGTGTTGGGAGTGGACAGGGTCACACCAGGATACATGGTGAGGGATGAATGTGGAAGAGAGATGATGCGTGTGAGGTACATGAAGAGGGCGTGGAAGTACGAGGAGGGTTTGAGGGAGGGAAAAGGGAATTTGTGGGTAAGGGAATGCTTGAGGGAGTTGGAGGGAAGAATGGGGAGAAAAAGTTTGTGGTATGGATGGGAAAAGGAGAGAGGATCATGGATGGAGAAAAGGGGAGTAAGGACTAGGAAGGAAGGAGAAGGAGGGGAGATGAGGGGGGAGGAGTTGTGGAAGAGAATAGAAGACGAGGAGAGGATGGAAATGGGGAGGGAGACGGATAGGAGAATAGTAGAGGCAAGGTATAACAAATGGTATAAGCATGTGAGAGTGGATGGGATGGCGGAGTACATGAGGAAAGGATGGAAGGAGGGTGAATGGAGAAGGGTTGCGAGGTATAGGATGGGAAATGAAATGAGAGAGAGTAGATATTGGGAGAGTGAGGATGGGAAGAAGTGCAGAAGGTGTGGATGGGAGTGTGAAAGTTGGGATCACGTTTTGGAGGAGTGTATGAGGGAGAAGAATGGGAATGAATGCGAGTCGGTGATAGAGAGGGTGAAAGGGATTTTGAGCGGTGACGGGAGTGGAAGGGAGTGGATGAGAAGGTTGGATGAGTGGAGGGAAGGGGGGAGAGGGGAGGTGAGTTGAGGAGAGTGGGGTAAAAAGTAAAAAAAAAAAAAAGGGTAACGGGGGGGATGTGTATAGAATGTAGAGCAAAGCGGCGGAAGCGGAGGTCGAAGGGGGTGATCTCTCTCTCTCTCGTATGTTTTGTAAGATTTGCTAGTGGGTAATTAGTATAAGAATAGAATAAGTGCGGATTAGAATATAAGAGCGAAAATGGATTTGTAAGCGGAGCGGAGGTTCGTGTGTACCCCGCAAGGGCACAATATATATTACATTACATATATATTTTTTATTTTTTTTGCATATGACGCACCAAGAAATAAATTATACCAAAATTATATATGGTGCAAAATGGTGTTAGAAAGCTATAAAAAAAGTTTGGTAGTTGTGCCTCAAACATACCCTATCAATAGTAGTCATTGAAAAATGTTTTAATTTTTTTTCTAAGGTTATGTCAATTCATCAAGTCTGGAATTTTTTTAAATCAGAGACCTTAGTTATATGTACGTCCTCAATAAATTTCAATAAAATCAAAGTAGTCGTTCTCAAGTTATGAATTTTTGAAAAGATTTGTTTATTTAACGATTACTCCCTGGGGATGAATTTTTAAGGGTTGAAAATTGCTGTGATAAGTACTCACATAGGTACTAATTTAACAAAAAAAAGCGAGCATGATCGGAGCTAAGGCCGCTGGTTCATACTTATCCTCCTATAGCCTTTGTAATTTTTTCTGAGTCACTAACAAGGGAACATACCGAGGTGTCCCCCTCCGATTTTGATGAAATTTGGCACAGTTGTTCAGTACGCGAGAATAATCGACACGTATTTTTTTATATCTGCTAAGTCGCACGTTTAGGGGGTGAAACCATCCTTCAAAGTTTCGGATTTTTTTCTTTTTTTGCTTATAACTTTGAAACGGTTAATGATAGACATTCTTGATAAATGTACGAAATATTTGTTTTTTCGTCTACTAAAGGCCTGCGGAACTTAAAATTTGATTTAACGATTTTTTGTTAATTTTTTATTAAAAAATAACGTGTTTTTCGTTATATCTTTAAAGTTTACGATCCGATATTAACCAAACTTTTTTTAAATGGTAGAGAAATCAAAAATAAAAGTTACGTGTTTTTGCGTTTTTCCATAATCTACTCTGGAGTCGTGAAATTAAACCTTTTCTTTTTTAGGGTTTTGGCACTTTACGTTACTATATCTGATCAACGAATGATGATGGGAAAAATGTATTATGCAACAAATACTTCTTTTCTCATCTACTATATTATTGTTTTTGTAAAAAACAAAATTTGAAAATTTTTTGTTTTGCTTTATAATATTTAGGCTGCGCACATCCGCCAGGAGACGTCAATCACAAACTATCGTAGATATCATAAAATTTCATAAGGGAAAGTTTCATGGATTTTTACATATAAAATAATATATTTATAATTTATTTAAATCACAATTTATTTATAACAAAAAAAATAATTTAATTTATGAATTTAATATACATATACTATTACAGCTTCTATGAAACATATAGTTCGCAAAAATGATATTCTTCTCTGCGATTCTTTATTAATTCTTGTTATCTCTATTATCTTTATTTGATATTAATCTTACCTAAATGAACCCTAACTAAACTAAATTAATCATGTGTGCTGTTTTGTATATAACGTAAATGGTTAACGACAAAAAGTAAATTTATGGAACACAACCTGCCATTATAACATGTGCGTGGTGTAAAAAATCACTTTGTTTTTTACCATTTTTGTGGACTATATGTTCCATAGAAACCATAATAGTTTATGTATATTAAATTATTTTTTTGTTATAAATAAATTGTGATTTAAATAAATTATAAATATATTCTTTTTATATGTAAAAATCCATGAAACTTTCCCTTATGAAATTTTATGATATCTACGATAGTTTGTGATTGACGCGTCTTGGCGGATGTGCGCAGCCTAAATATTATAAAGCAAAACAACAAATTTTCAAATTTTGATTTTTTACAAAAACAATAATATAGTAGATGAGAAAGGAAGTATTTGTTGCATAATACATTTTTCTCGTCATCATTCGTTGATCAGATATAGTAACGTAAAGTGCCAAAACCCTAAAAAAGAAAAGGGTTAATTTCACGACTCCAGAGTAGATTATGGAAAAACGTAAAAACACGTAACTCTTATTTTTGATTTCTCTACCATTTAAAAAAAGTTTGGTTAATATCGGATCGTAAACTTTAAAGATATAACGAAAAACACGTTACTTTTTAATAAAAAATTAACAAAAAATCGTTAAATCAAATTTTAAGTTCCGTAGGCCTTTAGTAGACGAAAAAACAAATATTTCGTACATTTATCAAAAATGTCTATCATTAACCGTTTCAAAGTTATAAGCAAAAAAAGAAAAAAATCCGAAACTTTGAAGGGTGGTTTCACCCCCTAAACGTGCGATTTAGCAGATATAAAAAAATACGTATCGATTATTCTCGCGTACTGAACAACTGTGCCAAATTTCATCAAAATCGGAGGGGGACACCTCGGTATGTTCCCTTGTAAGTGCTTTACAAAGTCTGAATAGCTGTAAAATGAGAGTCAAAACAAACAACATTGTATTCGAGATTAAAAGGAAATATAATATTTTGTTAAAAAATAATCAGAATAGTAATGGCATTAAATTTTATTGGATACCCTCCCATAAGGGCATTCATGGCAACGAACTTGCGGATAGTTTAGCTAAATCAGTTACAGAAGCCTATAACGTCCAAACACTGCCAATTCCATTTACGGATTTGTATGAGGAGTTCAAAAAGAATGCTCATATAAAAACCAAAAAAATCATAAAAGAACAAGGTTTGATAAAAGGGAAAATATTTTTCAACCATTATTATACAGGAAGGTCTGAGCCATGGCTTAAACATGAACTTGCGGGGACTCGGGGGAGTCCGGTAGAGATTGCGACCAGTAGAGACCTTATAGACCTGTGAAAGGGGAACTTCGGCGACGTTGGAGGCCTTTACCGGCTAAAAGGTTCCCTTTGCTCTACCTCCAAGTGGTGTGCTCCGGGGTCAGTGTCCTTGCTTGCAAGGGTGCTGACGCGAACAGAGCATTTGGGTCACAAGAACGGTGTTGCCAACGCGAGCCGTCGAACGTAGACGGCGAATAGCAAGGTGGACCATTGTCAACATTGGCGCAGCGGCTCCGAAGGAGAGTCACTTGACCACGGGCGGTCGTAGAGAACGGACGTGCGGCAATCGCTCGGCGCGTACGTTGATTATTAATATTTTTGATTATTGGGCTACACGTAAGCGGCTTCGGGACTATCGAGGCTAAGCATCGATTCTGATCCTTCCACTTAGCGGGAGTGATCCTGTCGATGGATTTGAATACTGGAAAATCCAGTTACTTGGACTCGATTAGTTAGTGGCGTGTTTATTGTCGATCGTGGATCGAACAATATTCATGTGACCACGTCCGAGCACCTTACAGTCATATGATTTTCTCATTGTTTTATATTGATTATTATATTCGCGTCGCTGAGCGGTTGTACTTCTACGTTGCGACCACTTGTATTGACCACATCATTGTAATATATTTGGAAAATATAAGATCTGAGTTTTGAAACAAATGTGTGTTCTGTTGTATTCCCGAGCGGCTGCGTCCACCCTTTCGGAACCTACCCCTACACGTCGAGGCCGTGAAAATAATATGCGAAAATTCGATTTAATCGAATGAATTTCGTTTTGGACACACGATTGGTTGGTGTCTTTGAGCGCCCGGCGTGTGTTGTCGTTTACAGACGGAATTTTTATTGACAACCATGGCGCCCCCTTTTTCATTTAAAAACCATGGCAGTACAATCGAACGGAAGCGAAGTTTACCGCACAGAGGGCTTCGGATCCCTCAGTGCCGGCGCAGATTTGGGTTGTAAAGCGTGCCCTGCTGCGTCATCATCCAACGACCGCGGCACCTCCGGGGTGAGCCACCAGGCCCCTGATGTGTTGGTCACTGATCACTGGTGGCCAAAAGGAGAGAAGCAAGGACGTATCGGCAACTTTGCCGGACGTCCTTGTTTCAAGGACGGAATTGCCGAAAGGCAAGGGAGGGGTGGTCTCACCCACCACCGCTGCGAAAACAGCGGGGATAGAGAAACCACCCAAGAAAGGGACTTCGGGGTCCCTTTCTATGACAGAAATGAGGAGCCGGTGGGAGGAAGAATTTGTCGCCCTCATCGCTGATCACCTTAGGGTGAGCAGCGCTGAAGGCGGCAAACGGAAAAAGGTCGGGAAGGGAGCGGTCTTCGCTGAGCCCATGAAAATGGGCCCAGGAATGAAGCCGCTACCAAAAATTGAGCAGGTGATGGCGCGGTACGCCGCCATGCCTGCAGAGGACTGCGCGTCAGAAGCCGTGAGCTGTCTGGACAAGTTAGTCACGGTGGCAAACTCTGCCTCCAACCTCAAGACTAACGATCTCCGGACAATCCGGCTGATGGCGCGTGCAGTGCACGGCAGTAGCCAGGAGTTGGCCGGCCGTGCACTGCGGGGTGGCGCACCAGATTTTCCGGCGCGGAAAATCCTAGAACGCGTACCTACTCTGGACCGCTCGGCGGAGAAATACCGCGAGCGGGCCAGAAAGGCAGAAAAGGAGTGCGACTCCGTTAAAAGGGAGCGCAACTCCTTTAAAAAGGAGCGCGACTACTACAAAAAGGAGGCAGAGAAACTCCGGGAGCTCCTGGAGAACGCCACCTCCTCCAGGAAGCCTCCCGGAGAAAAGGAGGCTGACCTCCATGGCGCCGCTGTCCCTGGGACGAGCGAGGCTGTGGAGATCGACAGGACCCCCATCGAGACTCCGGCTGACATGAGTCAGCGTGAGTCGAGAATCATGGGGGTTCTCAATGAGAAATTTAATAGCCTGGAGCTGAGCGTCAGCTCCAGATTCTTGGCCCTCGGCAGGGTCATAAAGCGCCTTGAGGGTGGATCACCTTCGGCTGCTGTGACCCAAGCCGAGGTGCCTCTTCCCGCTCCTCCTAAGGAGGACGGGAAGAAAAAGAAGAAAAAAGGCTCCGGGGCGGAGACCTCGGGAGTGACGGGAGCCTCTCAGGCTCTTCCCGCTCCCACGAGGGTTCCGCCTGCGGAACCTAGGGTGGAGACCTGGGTGGAGGTCGTGAAGAGGGGAAGGAATAAACCCTCCCCCTCGCAGCCGATCAAAACCCAGGCCCCTGCTACTTCTTCTACCCAAGGGAAGAAGGGAAACGCTGGGGATAGTCGGAGGGTGGTGACACCGCCCTCCAAAGCTGTCCCCAAGGGGAAGTCTGGTCGGCCAGAAGCGCCGAAATTACCGCGGCCACCGAAGACTTCGGCGGTCACGGTTTCGGCGCCAGCCGGCCAGCAAAATATCCTAGGGCCTGCCATGTCTCGGGCAATGTCCGAGATAAATCTGCGGGCCCTAGGAATAGAGGGGAGTTTGAGGCCCAAAAGGGCGGTCACCGGAGCCATTGTTATGGAGGTCCCGGGACCCGACAGCCTCCTCAAGGCTGCCGGGCTTTTGGCCGCCCTCAAAAAAGCCACAGAGGACACTGGGATGGTAGTCACCTGCCCTCAAAAGACCGCTGAAATCAGCATCACCGGCCTGACAGAAATGTCAGGACCGGATGATGTTCGTAAAGCGATCGCGAAGGCAGGTGGCTGCAGCGAGGGGGAGGTAAGGGTCGGGAACTTCCGGAGGATGCTCTCCGGACTGTTCTCGGCCTGGGTCCGATGCCCTCTCGCAACGGGGAAAGTCCTGGAGAAAGCTGAACATCTTGATGTCCAGTTTCTCCGGGCAAATTACGCCACCTTAAGTGACCACCTCTACATATATTTTAATATCGCCTCTCCAGCACCGATCGGTCCTCGTCGGCTTGATCCGACACCGCGCTGGACGCTGGAGCGCCTTGAGAAGGACGCCGCGGAGACGGCGGCCTCCGTCGTCACCTGGCAGGAAATGCCGGGTGAGGTCCTCGACGATCCGGAGGCGGGTGCCGACTGGTTTCGGGGCGGGATGCGAGCAATTTGCGACGCAACCATGCCCCGGGTCGGTGCCCCCCGTCGAGGGTCGGTGTACTGGTGGTCCGAGGAGATTGCGAATCTCCGCACTTTGTGCATGCGAGCCAGACGCCGGTACACCCAGACCCGTCGGAGAAGACGGGTCAAGGAGGAAGAGGTCCTTGAACGGCGCCTGGAATATTCCGAGGCGCACCGGACTCTTAGACTGGCCATCTTCGACGCGAAGAACCAGGCGTGGAAGGAGCTCCTCGACGGTCTACAAGCTGATCCGTGGGGACTTTCGGCTGGGCAATTTAAACCACAAGAAGATAATACTGAAAGAGGAATTGAATCACATTTTAGTGAATCAGGAGATGATGAAGATGGTAATGATGGAGATGAATATAAGCCTGATGATGATGAGGAGTCCTCTGAATCGGAACATGAAGAGAATCGTGAATTAAATGACGATGATGAACTTGACGCAGATTTAAGGACGGAACAAACGTTTTCTAATTCTCTGAATGACACAATTACTGTTGACCAGAACGTCAAAGCGTCTGCTCCAGATGACAGGGAATTATCAGTAGACCCAACGTCATGTAGAACAAAAAAACATTTTTGTATACAGTGAGGAGCAAAATTGAACCAGTGCAAGTAGTTTTTGCAAAGTATTGTAATTTATTTACACATCGTAATAAAAAAACGACAGAAACTTGTCGCATATATTAACTTACACTTATTTTCATATAATAGGCATGAATAACTTTACGACATTGTATTTAATGTGGTATTTACGGGGATGCCCTTGTGACTCAATTTTGCACCGCATTTGGGCGTGCACGTATCCGTTACATTTGACTTTACTTGAAAGTCAACTTTGTTCTCATTCGACTCGCAAGCGTCTGTTTCGTCGACACTAACAATAGTTTCACGTAAATCGTTGAAGACAGCAGGTCATAACTTTGTCTCATTTTGTCATGAAGTCTATTACAAAAACAGTTCGAATTGCTGTAATCTCTCTGCTAAAAGGAGGAATTTCGACTCGCGAAGTGTCTAAAAAGTATGGAATATCTCAGTCCTCCGTGCAACGTATAAAAAAAAATATTGCAGCGATATACCTCGACCTTCTGCAGGACGACCAAAAATATTATCTGCTCAGGATAAAAGAAGCCACGTACGCATGGCCTCTTCGGGGGTAGCAAAATCAGCAGTAATGGCAAGAAAATTGTTACAAAACGTGGGGGTACGCTGTAGCCGTTGGACGATACGACGAGGACTCAAGGAGATGAATTTTAAATCAATCGCGAAGAAGAAGAAGCCGATGCTGAGTAACAAAAACATTAAAGCTCGTCTAGCATTCGCCAAAAAATATAAGGATTGGACAGTAAATGATTGGAAGTGTGTTGTATGGTCAGACGAGTCGAAGATTAACCCTCGCGAGGCGATGGCGGTGTCTCTGGAGACTCAGCGTTTAGCGCACAGTGACACGCACACTAACAAATATGTAATTTGAGAAACCACTTGGCGACTCCGGAGCGATAACAAACACATTTACGATGTTGTGTTCGATACAACCTAAGAGTGTGTAAGTGACTCAGCAGCCAGCATTTGCTTTCGAGTCGAATCAGTTCTCTGCGGAGATTCATACAAGACGGTCGTAAGAAATAAATACTTCCGTGCTTGTTCTTTTTTCATTACCCATGTTGCAAGAATATGTTGCCTTATAATATATAAAAGAGTCGGTTAGATTGACGAGGTCTGGTTTGTACAGGAATACCTATAACCTTTTTTATACATTGTAACGGCGGTCGTCGTTCGGGCCCCACGTTGGGCGCCAATATGTGACGGCCTTCCCCCGCGACGTTCTCTTCGCGTCGTCCGGACTCTGGATCGCCAAGAGTCACCGGAGTTCGCTCCGTCGTAGGTTACGCCGTTACTTGGGAGTTGGAAAACAGCTCCTGATATCGGGGAGGACAACAACCCTCCGCAAGTCAGCTAGGATCGGTGGTCCTGGATCATCCGAGTAACCACCTCCGTCGCTGACTGGAATTGAGGGCTTGCGTCCGTCCACCAATACTTCGGAGTGTCTTCAACGGGTGGAGGTCAATGCTTCGACTGGATACCAGTGGATCGTCCGTACTGCCTAGTCCGAAGCCCTTGACCACCCGCTTGCAACTCCGACCTTTCGGTTAATCGAGGCCCTTTTTATCCGAGGGGCCTCGCTCCTGATTGGTCGGCTTCCGGTAGTGGGGGTAGGGTGCGTACGTTCGACTCGCACCCCCCTCTCTTCCTGATACCTATTTGTCCACCGCTTTATGTGGGTTGCTACAACATAATAAAAAAAAATATTTTTTTCCTGCACATCTTCCAAAAAAACCTTTTCGTATATTCATATAGGAATTTTTATAAAACATTACATAATTTATTTATTGCCGATTTCATCAAAATTATTGTTAAAAATTTAGTAGTCCAACAGTTGTAGAGAACACAAGCAAAAAAATTATCTTCTCGCCTGCGAGGATAAGATGCGGTTGTATTAGTGGGATGTTTATGTCTCATGTTTCGACGCGAGCGAGCGCGTAATAGTATTAGTGAAAATAGATGTGTGTCTCTAGAGACCCCGCCGTCGTCGGCGGTGCTAGAAGGTCCGTACTCCGAGGGTTAATAAAATTTTATCAGATGGACGTCAATGGGCCTGGATTCGCAAACGTGAATCTTTGCAAAAGCGCCACGTAAAAGAAACGGTAAAATTTGGTGGTGGATCCATAATGTTATGGGGATGTTTTACTGTGTGCGGTGTTGGGTCGTTAAGTCGTATTTCTGGCAGAATGAACCAATACATGTACCGCGAAATTTTAAGTACAAAATTACTTGAAACTGTGGCAAATATGCCAATAGATGAAAGAGGTATCGTGTTCCAACATGATAGGGATCCAAAGCATATGGCAAGAACTGTGCAAAACTAGTTATAAATGCAACCATTTCAAGTTCTGGACTGGCCAGCTCAAAGTCCGGACCTTAATCCAATTGAGAATTTGTGGGCAATTCTGAAAAAAACAGATACAGGATGCATATGACTCTCTACCGCAAAACATCGACGAACTATGGGAAAGAATCGAGGAACAGTGGTATACAATCCCTCAAGAAGTGTTTATTAACTTGGTGGAAAGTATGCCAAAGCGAATTGCAGCCGTCTTAAGCGCAAAAGGTCTATGAACAAAATATTAAATATATTTAAAGTTGTAGCAACCCGCATAAAGCGGTGAACGAATAGGTACCAGGAAGAGAGGGGGGTGCGAGCCGAACGTACGCACCCTACCCCCACTACCGGAAGCCGACCAATGAGGAGCGAGGCCCCTCGGATAAAAAGGGCCTCGATTAACCAAAAGGTCGGAGTTGTGAGCGGGTGGTCAAGGGCTTCGGACTAGGCAGTCGGACGATCCACTGATATCCAGTCGAAGCCTTGACCTTCACCCGTTGAAGACACTCCGAAGTATTGGTGGACGGACGCAAGCCCTCAACTCCAGTCAAGCGACGGAGGTGGTTTCTCGGATGATCCAGAACCACCGATCCTAGCTGACTTGCGGAGGGTTGTGGTCCTCCCCGATATCAGGAGCTGTTTTCCAACTCCCAAGTAACGGCGTAACCTACGACGGAGCGAACTCCGGTGACTCTTGGCGATCCAGAGTCCGGACGACGCGAAGTGAACGTCGCGGGGGAAGTGCGTTACGTAATGGCGCCCAACGTGGGGCCTGAACAACGACCGCCGTTACAAAGTCTTTATTTTCTGCCGTTCTTTGAGGCGGTGCAAAATTGAGTCATAAGGGCACCCCCGTAAATACCACATTAAATTCAATGTCGTAAAGTTATTAATTCTTATTATATGGAAATAAGTGTAAGTTAATATATGCGACAAGTTTCTGTCGTTTTTTTATTCCTCCTCCTCACTGTATTTTGCAAGAAAGTTCAGGCTAAAATAACTCGACACTTGCAATCGAAACATTCTGACCAAGAGGCAGTAAAAAAATTCATGGCACTACCAGTAAACAACCAAGAAAGAAAACAAATTATTTCCGTCATCAGAAAAAATGGTGATCATGTTTATAATAGTGATAGACAATTTAACAATGGAAAATTGATTGTGTGTCGACGTCCAGCTGCACATAAAGAAAAGAAAGCTGAAGATTTTATTGCGTGTGGTAACTGCAAGGGTCAATATTCAAAGCTCGTCAGTCGCCATCATTGGCGTAAGTGCACAAAACAGAATTCAAGAGCACAAAGAATTGTAAAGTTAGTGCAAGGCTTCACGAGAGAGCAAATGCTGATGTCAAAAAACATGTCTTTCCATACCTCCGTGAGGATGACGTAGTTCGATTTATTAGGTATGACGAGTTATTGGTAGTTTTTGCTAACAAACAGTGTGAGAAATATGGTACCAATCAGCATCTCTACCAAATGATAAGAGCTAGATTGCGGTTATTGAGTCGACTGCTTGTAGCAATGAAATCATTAAACCCTCGCATTCAAAGTTTTACAGATATATTCCAGCCCCATCACTATGACTTTTTGATTGAAGCTGTTAAAAAAGTTGCTGTTTTCGTTCCAGAAACTAAAACCTTTCTACATCCAGCCGTTGGATCAACTTTAGGAACCTTAGTAAAACACATTAACTCATTCGGTAACGAAATGTACTATGATACGACTGACGCTTGAGACATAACTCTTATTAGTTAAAACACTCTTTATTGAATTGTGAGGTTGGGTAGTTATTCATAAATATTTTTTAGTTTTTATAAATTTTTAGAATAGTATCTTACTCTTAAGGCTATTGCTTCCATCAATCACATAAGCAGTAACTGCTATGAATATGTTCTTTAAATTGAAACTATCGGATTATTTTAAAGTAGTCTTTATACGAATGTCCTCAAGTTCAAAAACATTAAAGTTTATTAATCGTATTTGATTTAAGACATATCTGGGCATACTTCTTTTAGCTAATAACACTTTCATTTTAGTAGGTGTACAACTAAGTTTTGAGGGTTTTTTTCGTAACTTTGATGCTTTATTCCAAGAAAATGGAAGATCGTATTTCAATCGAAGTATTGTCCATCATTAGCTACGACTTTTCCCCATCTTTCAGGTAGCATACGGATTCCGCGTTAAAAAAATTCCTCGTCTTTTGAGGCGATCCAAGAACCGACCCAATTTTTGGCTTTTTCGTATGAAGTGAAGTGCTGTTCCGCCAAGCCATGAGCCATTGACCGGAACAGGTGGAAGTCGGAAGGAGCAATGTCTGGTGAATACGGCGGGTGGGGTAGGACATCCCATTGAAGCTCCTCCAAAGTGTCCTTGACGACTTTGGCAGCATGTGGGCGAGCGTTGTCATGCTGAAAGATCACTTTGTCGTGTCTTTTGGCATATTGGGGGCGTTTGAGCTTCAATGATCGGCTCAATTGCATCAACTGTTGTTGGTAACGTTCCCCAGTGATGGTTTCATAAGGCTGGAGTAGCTCATAATAGATCACTCCGAGCTGATCCCACCAGATGCACAGCATTAGCTTCTTGCCATGAATATTCTGTTTGGCCGTTGAATTTGTTCCATGACCAGGCTTACCCCACGATTTTTTACGCTTTCGGTTGTCGTAGTAAATCCATTTTTCGTCCCCCGTCACGATACGATGCAAAAACCCCTTCCGATTTTGCCTTTGAAGCAGTTGTTCGCATGTGAAAAAGCGGCGTTCGACGTCCCTTGGCTTGAGTTCATACGGAACCCAATTTCCTTCTTTTTGCACCATACCCATGGCCTTGAGACGCTTTGAAATTGATTGTTGAGTCACTTCTAAGGTTTCAGCGAGCTCATCTTGAGTTTGGCATGAATCTTGGTCCAGTAAGCCCTCCAAATCAGCGTCTTCAAACTGGACTGGCCTCCTTTCGCGTTCTTTGTCGCTGGTATTAAAATCGCCACTTTTAAAACGCCGGAACCAGTACTCACAGGTTTTTATTGATGGAACATGTTCCCCATATGCTTCACACAGCAATCGATGACCATCAGCAGCACTTTTCTTCAAATGAAAACAGAAAAGAAGCGCTTCCCACAAATTTTGTTTTGTCGGAACATAGGTCGCCATGGTTTGAGCGCAAACAAAGTATGTTGCTTACACTCCAGCGAAATAAAACAAACTGATTTTTAGAGGGAAATGATGACGCTTTAAGATGAATATAGCTACAAAGTTGTCCGATAGGATTTAATACCTGCAACTCCATGTTAAGTAAATCCCTCAAAACTTAGTTGTACACCTAATATCTTACACGCGACGTGGTGCGGTCTGAAATTGTTCTTCAACAAATAACCTTAATTCCCGGGACGCGCAAAACGTTTGATTTTTCGTGATCGTCGTGCGTGGCACGACTTTTTGGCGCGAACGGTTAAATACGAATGTCGTCCCATGCTCTCGTCAACAGATTTGCGTCTGGCAAGTAAAAAGAGGGTAATCCACCTCGAAAGGTCTCGAATACAAGGGAAGGAGTAGCAGGCGGAGTTCCATCAAAGACACATCCAGTAATCAAATAAACAGAGCCCTTTGTCTTATCGTTTGATACTTAACTTTGTTAGTATACATACATGATTTTATGAAATTATTGCAAAATTACCATTCTTCATCACAGTAAAGTGACTTATGCCACCTTCAAAATAAACGACTCATATACATCTACAAGTATAGATTACATAGCGAACAGAATCTTGATTATGAACTATTTTCATTCTGACCTTAAACTTGAGAACGTCTTCCATTTTTGCAGTTTTCCCACCACTAACACAAGTCTGGAAAAAAGAAGGAGCAACGGAAACCCCTATGGCTTCACTAGACATCCCTGTGTGAGCTTTTTCACTGTTTACAGCTATAACTCGAAACGTTCCAAACAGCAGAACCAGGAGACGTTGAGCATGTATCGGTAGCGAAGTAATTAATCTGAAAAAAGATTAAAATCACACTTAAATTAACAGTCATCTAAATTAATATCATTTTATTGTTAGGAAGCAAAGTTTTTATAACTTTCCTAAAGAGTTTATTGCTGTTACAAATTACAGTGCGACCTGGGAATAAGAACGCTGAGAATGCCTGAGAATAAGAACACTTCCCCAGTCTGGTGTTCGCTCACGGTCCCCCACTCCGACTTAACTTCCGAGCGCGCTTTACATACGAACGCATAACTACATGGAAACATACAACGCTTTTATTTACATGGGTGAGGATGGCAACACTCATTTGAATGGCCGCACGCATGGTGGGGGTACTCGGCTTCCGAGAAAAACACTTCCCCGCGGCGGCTTTTCCGTTCTTATTCACAGGTCGCACTGTACAGGGTGTAAAAAAATTAATGGTCATGGCTTTAAGGGGTTGTTCTACACCTCTGGATCGATGGAGATTTGCGAAAAAAACCGGCCGCAAAATTCGGGAAAGGGTAGCAAATTTTTTTTATTGGCTCATCGTATTCGTCTTGCTACGTAGGTAAAATGTCTGAGAGGAACCATGGGTCAGAAACGAACCGTTCTCTCACAAATTAACTTTTAATTGGGCCTTCCGATCAAAATTTCGCCATTAGTTAAAGCAGAGGCGACATAAACGAAGTTAGAAAATGGGGCACTGTGTCACCGTACCAGAAGAGAAGAGCATGTGTTTATGCTCTTCTCCCCGGGTGGGCCCTTGAGCGAACCCAACACCGAACGCAGGTCAATGACATTTTTCTAGTCATTTTCTATCTTCGTTTATGTTGCCTCTGCTTCAACTATTGGAGCTAGCAAGGGTATCTCATGTGTTTCCTTTCGAAAGGTCGGTGACTCGAAGGCTGCCATATGGGCGAAATTGTAATCAGAAGGCCGAATTAAAAGTTAATTTCTGAGAGAACGGTTCGTTTCTGACCCATGGTTCCTCTCAGACATTTTGCCTACATAACAAGACGAATACGATGAGCCAATAAAAAAAATTTGCTACCCTTTCCCGAATTTTGCGGCCGGTTTTTTTCGCAAATCTCCACCGATCCAGAGGTGTAGAACAACCCCTTAAAGCCATGACCATTAATTTTTTTACACCCTGTACATATAGATGACTACTGTCTTCAATTCTCAAAGCATACTCTTTTAAGTTACACATATTATCTCATGCACTTATACTCGCGAATTAATTATAGATGCCCTTTTTGCGTACACAGAAGGACTAATACACATTAGAGATTGAAAGCTATCATTTCTGAAACTATAGCAGCTGTCGATTTGATTTCTTGTATACAGTGACTCACGAAAATATTCGGACACTAAGGTACATATATCGAAATTCATCGCTGTGTATCCCGATTATTTGTGAGGGAATCATCTTCGCTATTTTTTTCTGGTAATGAGTTATTAACTAAGGTTAACAAAAACATATGATTTATTTAATAACTTAACGTAAATTGTAGCATAACAATTGATATATGAAATACAGGTAGCCCTCCTACAACACGGTTTCGCTGTAATATGATAAGAAAATTGCAAAAACCTTTATGCAACACTGTACTTCTACAGCCGCGGCGAGGCTTGCCGTCTTAAAGATACAGTGTGGCGTAAACTATGTTGATTTCATCTCCGTGGCTTGAAACAAAAGTATTTCACGCTGCTCATCGGCAGTCTGTGTCGAGCCACGGTGTGTCAAAGAATAACTTTTTCGTCTTTAAGATATTAAGGAGATATTAACATTGACCCAGTAAGAACCAGAAAGCAAAGTAAAATTACAGATTTTTTAAAGAGGAAAGAAAATACAAAAACTTTAAATGAAGAAAAAAGTTCTGAAATTGAAGGCGATATCAATCCATCAAAAAAACGGTCTCGATTGATTATATTGAACACTGACGATGAAGAAATTTATTAAATAATAGTTGCATCAAATTGAAATAATATTTTTTGTTTTGTATTATACATACATTAATATTTTTAATAAAAATGTGGGATCGGGACGGAGAAGCCCTCCTATAAAGAACTTAGGAGAAAAGGACGTGAAGAAGAATTGTCAGCAGAGAGAGGTCGCTGGCGCAGTGGTTCCGCGCCGACCCAGGCGATCGTCGATGTTCAGCTACTCTGGCCGAGTTCCTGCCTTGGATGGGTTGCCGCGCGCCTCTCCTTTCTTTTTCACGATCCTACAAAAATTAAGTTGTTTATGTAGAATTTAAAAAAAAAAATTTGTTTCTAATAAGTTTTCGGAACGTAACCCCTCTTATTGTACTTCCTCTGGATCTCATACAGCACGGTTTCACACAACACGGCATTTTTTAGGAACTTGTCTACCGTGTTATAGGAGGGTTACCTGTAGTTTCTTCTTCTATATCACAAAAATAATCGGTCATCCAATGTATTTTCCGACTCGGCAAGGAGCCGTGGGGGCTTCGTGAGTGGTTTAGTCCCCCGGCTTTGGGCATTACGACCCCACCGGACCCGAGTAACTTACTCTCAGGGGCCTGCCCAGCTCTGTAGCTGGGTGGGTACGGGCACTCGCGCGCCCGGGGGTTCCCGAGCTGTCTTACGGCAAGGTGTGGAGTCCCCATTCTGCGGCCTGGGTGACCCCACTGGGCTTAACGACCCCACCGACCTGAGTCAAGTGCTCCCATACCAAGGGTGTATTGGCACCGCGGGGGCTGGGTTGCCCACGGAGTTTTAGTCCACACCGGCCCAGCCGTGGGTAGGACCATCGCGGGGGCGAAAGTTTCAAGAGCCATATGCTGGCGAGACATTGGCGGGCCATCGTGCTACGGATGTCGCTGTGTGAGATGCAGTAAAACTTCCATCTCGGGTACCGACCTGCATAGCCGGTAGGAGTTAAGAAAGTCTCCGCTCCCACCAGTGTGACGCACAATCTTCGTGCCAAGACTGGTAGTACGCCGTTCGTACGCGTTGATCGAGCGTATCTCGATCCCGCGCCCATGGGGGCCGTGAGGATTAAGCCCGAGAGGCAGGTGCTTCACGTAAATAAATCTAGAACGGTCTGTATTTTCCGAGTATTTACTTTTGGAAACTTAGCGTTCTGAGGAATGACCGCTACATGTTTATAAACATAGTTGCAGAGGTCGATGTCGCTGCATTATTCATTAGTAATACTTCAGAAATTTATTCAGTATCAGCAAGAGCACTATCGAGGACATTATCCGGCAATTTAATACTGTAAGGATTGCCGAGGGAGAGTGGTTTATTAAATAATTTAATAGACACTTAGATAACAAGAAATATGTGTATTATAAAACGCTTTCGTCGACCACTGCTTACTTTGTCTTTCCATTCGAACACTGCTCTACTCATTCGCTTGTCTTTTCTTTTTGTCTCGCCACCCCACCCATATACCTCGTCCAAAACCAGAGACGTCATCTCATGGCTCAGGATTCTATCCTTACAATACCGAGAACTGTGTCGAATCCATTCCGCAAATTGGTCGGCCAGCTGCTTTAAACGATAGGGAGAAAAGAAGACTCGTGCGAAAAATTAAAGGAAACCCTCTTCTAAAAGAGAACATATCGAACTGTTAATCGCCGATTTTTATGAAAATTGAGTATGATGTAGTCCTCGTTAAAATATTCGACACGTATTTTTTTTATCGGCAATCGTCGCCGTTTAAGGGGTGAAAACCACCCCCAAAATTAGGACCCTAAAGTATATTTCGTCGATTATCTCGGAAACTATGAGAGATAGAACATTTGCGTAAATTGACGAAACTTGCGTCTATTAACAATCAACACAATGGTAAAAATTATTTTGCAAAATCTCAATTTGTTTAAACAATATATGAAAAATTCGAATTTTTTTATTAGTTTTTCCCCTTTAATGTCAATGAATTTTCTTGAGTATTTGTTTAAAGAAACTATATGTCCTTTACAAAAATACGGATAAATCGGAATTTTTATTTTTTCACCAGAAAAAAAGTTATTAAACTTGAAATTGTACCATTCGTCGCTCGAAATAGAGTGCCTACATGAGTCGTTCTTCATCCTAAGCCATTTACAACGTAACCGAATTTGTTAAGTGGACTGGCCGAGATTTAATTAGTAACCTTCAACGAAAGATTCAAATCCAGAACTTTTCAAAAATTAATTTTACCCTTCATGACGGTTCTTATGTTAGTCCGCGAACAGGTCGAGCTTGTCCGTATCGTGCCGATTTGGAAATATCCCGCCATAAACCCCGTCATAAACCACCTGTCTCAGGGAGCCGAAAATTGTCTCACTTTAACCCTTTGACTGCTGTTAGTGCCTATAGGCGTTTGAAACATCTTGGCTTCCTGGTACTGTAGGCGCCAATAGGCGTCCGGGTCAAATTGCGCCTGTTTCGCGAATGATTGCCGTTTTAAAATTTTATGATTGCTCTAATGTAAATCAAAAGGTAAAAGTCCTAACAATGAGCAGTTCCGTTTGTCGCAAAAGCATTTTCCGTCTCAATATGAAACCAATACAGCAATTCGAAAAAGTGCAAAGCGTCATTGTGTGCAATAAATGACAAGAGAAAGAATACACATTACGAATGCAAAAAATGTAATGTAGGATTATGTATTCATCCATGTTTTCAAATATATTAAACGTTATTATAATATTAAAGGGTATAGCCGGATAAGGATGGCAAAAGTGCCCCCAAAGGTAGTTAACTTTGAGGCATACCATTCGATAGGGCTCTTTGGAAAAACCCTTCCTGCAAAGTATAAAACCGGTACCCCTACCGTAGAGGTAGTTATAGGGTGAAACGTACTTTATGGTTTTTGCTCGATTTCTCCCGTTTGGCTTGATAGAAAATTCTGAAAAAAATCACACATATTATACCCAATGGTGTGCATAGTCTGAAATTTTTTCAGATTTTTTGGTTGGCAAATCGATTTTTAAAAAATTAAAAAAGTTTATAAACACTAATTTTTTATTGAAAATATGAAGTGACCACTTTTATATTTTTACAGTACCTGCATAGTAGCCTAATTATTAATGTATAATTTTTTCAGATTTTTACGAGTAGTGGACGGCAGTTAAAAAATTTAAAAACCAACAATTGTTTATATTTTTTGCTAAATTATTGATGTGACCACGTTTATATTTTCATAGTTTCTCAAGTTTGCTATAAACAATTGACTGTAATTTTTTCAGATTTTTTGCAACAGTGTATCATACCAAAGAAAATAAAAAACCGATGTTCACTAATGACCAATACACAAATAAGTGTAGACTTGGATGATCGAAAATTATACGCAATACCCACTATTTCACATGAAATAAACTAATATACTTCATTATTAAATATTTTTATATTTGAAAAATTAATTTTACTGAATGAGTTTTACCTTTTCTAATTTTTGGACTCAGGACCGTAAGGCGCATAAGTTCCGTCTCCACCGTTCTCACTGTATTATCGAATTTAAGCATTCACCAAGGAAAATACATAAATTATCCTCGTTTAAATATAAAAAATATTGCGAGTTAGGTATGAATTATTAGATACTTTTACATTTGTAAAAATATTTTACACATATAAAATATTTATTTATTTAATGTTTATAATACGTCAATTGCTATTTAAATGTTAGAGAAACTGCAAATTCTTACTTAATGCATGAAAATTAAAAATTGGTAATAGGCAATGTACATATATACTTATTACCCTCCTTAGGGCAAAGTCTACAGAGGAGAGCTGTTACCGGCTAGTTCCAGCCGTAAGACTCGAATGGCTACAGGTTTATGAAACATCTATTACAATTTTATTTGGATACGAGACAAGTTCCAAATCTTCCAATAAGTTCTAATAATTAGGAATTGGTATAGCTGTGGATTATTATAAACAAACTAACATAAAATACGCATTCCAAAAAAACATCGGTTTTTTATTTTCTTTGGTATGATACACTGTTGAAAAAAATCTGAAAAAATTACAGTCAATTGTTTATAGCAAACTTGAGAAACTGTGAAAATATAAACGTGGTCACATCAATAATTTAGCAAAAAATATAAACAATTGTTGGTTTTTAAATTTTTTAACTGCCGTCCACTACTCGTAAAAATCTGAAAAAATTATACATTAATAATTAGGCTACTATGCAGGTACTGTAAAAATATAAAAGTGGTCACTTCATATTTTCAATAAAGAATTAATGTTTATAAACTGTTTTAATTTTTTAAAAATCGATTTGCCAACCAAAAAATCTGAAAAAATTTCAGACTATGCACACCATTGGGTATAATATGTGTGATTTTTTCAGAATTTTCTATCAAGCCAAACGGGAGAAATCGAGCAAAAACCATAAAGTACGTTTCCCCCTATAACTACCCCTACGGTAGGGGTACCGGGTTTATACTTTGCAGGAAGGGTTTTTCCAAAGAGCCCTATCGAATGGTATGCCTCAAAGTTAATTACCTTTGGGGGCACTTTTGCCATCCTTATCCGGCTATACCCTTTGATTATTAAATATTGAGAAAAAAGCTTAAAATTAATGATCATTTTTTAGTATGTGCCCGAACGATTTAAAGCAGGATATTAACAACTAAATAATATTGTTTTAATGTAATAGAATTCAGTATTTTGAATATTTTAATATACTTCGTCAGAAATGCATGCCAAACGAAAAACTTCGATGTTCTCGGTGTACCTCGGAACTAAATTCCTACCGTACAGGGTGTAAAAAAATTAATGGTCATGGCTTTAAGGGGTTGTTCTACACCTCTGGATCGATGGAGATTTGCGAAAAAAACCGGCCACAAAATTCGGGAAAGGGTAGCAAATCTTTTTTATTGGCTCATCGTATTCGTCTAGTTACGTAGGCAAAATGTTTGAGAGGAACCATGGGTCAGAAACGCACCGTTTTCTCACAAATTAACTTTTAATTCGGCCTTCCGATTAAAATTTCGCCATTAATTAAAGCAGAGGCAACATAAACGAAGCTAGAAAATAGGGCACTGTGTCACCGAACCAGAAGAGAAGTGTAAGTGTTTATACTCTTCTTCCCGGGTGGGCCCTTGAATGAACCCGACACGGAACGCAGGTCATTGACATTTTCTAGTCTTTTTCTCTCTCTTCAATTATGTTGTCTCTGTTTCAACTATTGGAGCTAGCAAGGGTATCTCATGTGTTTCCTTTCGAAAGGTCGGTGACCCGAAGGCTGTCATATGGGCTAAATTTTAATCGGAAGGCCCAATTAAAAGTTAATTTGTGAGAGCACGGTTCGTTTCTGACCCATGGTTCCTTTCAGATATTTTACCTACGTAACAAGACGAATACGATGAGCCAATAAAAAAAATTTGCTACCCTTTCCCAAATTTTGCGGCCGGTTTTTTTCGCAAATCTCCATCGATCCAGAGGTGTAGAACAACCCCTTAAAGCCATGACCATTAATTTTTTACACCCTGTACAATACGGCCGCGGCCGCGGCCGGCCGGTGCGTGTCAAAGTCTGCTGTAGTAAAAGGTTCAAAAAAGGGGAAAATACTTTCATTTTCACCGGCAAAGAATATAAATCAATAATATTCGTTCTTTTAAGAGCCATCAACTACTCCTGAACAAGGAACGACCAATGTAGACACTCTATTTGGCGTGTCAAATAGTACAATTTCAAGTTTAATAACTTTTTTTCTGGTGAAAAAATCGAAATTCTGATTTATCCGTATTTTTGTCAAGGACATATAGTTTCTATAAGCAAAAACTCAAGAAAATTCATTGGCATTAAAGGGAAAATACTAACAAAAAAATTCGAATTTTTCATATATTGTTTAAACAAATTGAAATTTTGCAAAATAATTTTTACCACTGTGTTGATTGTTAATAGACGAAAATTTCGTCAATTTACGCAAATGCTCTATCTCTCATAGTTTCCGAGATAATCGACGAAATATACTTTAGGGCCCTAACTTTGGGGGTGGTTTTCACCCCTTAAATGGCAACGATTGCCGATAAAAAAAAATACGTGTCGAATATTTTAACGAGGACGACATCATACTCAATTTTCATAAAAATCGGTGATTAACAGTTCGATCTGTTCCCTTGTTAGTGTTTCGTTGCTAACCATTTTTATAAAAGTATAACAAAATATTTAGAGACTTCATTATTTACCACTTCACCTTCGAGTACCCGAGCAACGATCCTTACTTATTCACTCAAGCCGCTCGGAGTGAATAAGGTTATTTGTTTCAAGTTACGGGTCAAATTTTCCGATTTGAGAGTTCACCAGTTGCAACTGCGTACCAACTCACATAGTGTCGTCGAACCGCACAAGACGATATTTGTTTAACTCATTTATTTCCTTTTATGGGTAGATTTTACAAAGGTATCTAAGTTTATATAATATCTTGCTAGCGACGCGCAGAGTAAGGTGACGAAAAATGCGTGACGGCCTCTCGAAAGTTCCCTTTTTATAGTAAGATTTTGTAAAGTGGGGGTAGGGATGGTCCTAAAAAGGGAAAGGTAGGGATAGAAATTCGTTAGGGAAGCCTGGGAAAGTTGGAGAGATGGTGGATGGAAAAGACCATCTTGAAAAAAAATATATTTATCGAAGATAGTGTTGGAAGAATGTTAAAGTCGAGGGACGGAAACGGTAGGTCATTCTAACGATCTGACAGACGATATCCGTTGGATGAGGAAAAAGGATTTGGCTGTTTTTGAGATAAGGAAAGAGTGTGGGAAAATCCGTGATGCAGGGAGATAATAAGTAGGGACGATGTAAATTGGTTACGTTGTGGAGATCTACGCCTGGATTGGAAAGGTCCTGTTCGCATAAGGAGGGTGGATATTTTGGGACGATAGTTTCGACAATAGCAGCTATTGGCGGTAGTTCCTGCAATTGGTGCAGGACCGTATCCGTTAGATTAGCGCGAAAGCATCGCAAGGTGTCTTTCGTTATTAACGGGCAAAAGGCGCTCCTATAGAAAGCTATAGGCTGGTCCGGTTCCCGGATCATTCCCCAAAATCAGTTGCAATTGGTGCCTCGCAAACGTAATCAAGATAAAGAATACCGATCGCGCTCTGCCACTCGCCCGGCTCGTAAAAACACAAGCGTTGCCACGGAATGCAAGTATAGCAAAAATGTTATGTAGAAGAAACAAATTTTTTTTGGCAATATTGCGAAAACTAAAGTCGAGCGGGCGGGAGTGGTGGTGGTAGGTGTATACAGGGTGTCCCATTTAAGTTGAGATTGTAAAAAATCTCGAAAACGGGTGATTTAAGAAAAACCAAGCGATGCGTGCCCCATTACTATTGCGGGTGGGGAGTCTAATGGCATTACTGATTTTTCAATGCATGGGCGTCTTCAAGGTAATTTCAAGGTCATCTTGTTTTTTTGTGTCATAAACACCTATTTTTTATTTCGGTATCATATTCTACGTAAAAAAATGGACCACTTTTGTTTGAAACATTTTGTTATAGATTTAATATTTCTTAAGATATCAGGCGAAACGTCTTTTAAAATTTATGCTGATACCTCATTTGGTAGGTTTACATCTTCAAGTATTATTGGTACCTTGAGAACCACAATGTATCGACATTTCCCTCTATCAAGTGCTTTTTCAACATTTCGCCCTGATTCGCCATAAAGGAGAATCATTTCGATTTTTACTGCAACTGTTAAACATTCCATTTCGCTCACTATGTAAACTGAACTGGCGATACACTATCCCGTGACCGAGAATTATGTCTAAGAATTCAGTTACAAACTGATCCTGTTCTAGTAGCAAACTGTTAGATACGTTTGGAAACACAATTATAATAGGTATGTTTATCTGTATTACACTTGATAGAGGGAAATGTCGATACATTGTGGTTCTCAAGGTACCAATAATACTTGAAGATGTAAGCCTACCAGAGGTAGTCTGTGCGTAATGATGGCCCCGGCCGCGGACGGCCGTGCACGCCGTTCCTCGGGCTATCTCGCCCATACCGGCTTCGCGATGAGGTGTTAATAGATCTACTTCCTAGTTCTACCGCTGCCAGGGGAACGCGTGTGTAGGTGGTGTACACGCGGGCGTGGAAAAACCGTGCCCTCGTCCTTTCGGAGTCATTGGACAAGTTGGACCTACCCTTTCGGGAGGCAGCTCACTGGATAACTCCAGTTTTCTCGCTTGACACCATTTCTCGATGTAGGAGGCGACAGCTTGTCCTTTTCGCTCCAATTCTACCCGCGAGTCGACTGAGAAAACTACCAGAATATCGTCTGCGTAGGCGATCGGTTGGCATTGAAAGTTTTCTGCTTCCAGCGCAATGATTAAGTCGTCGAAGACTAGGTTCCAGAAGCTCGGTCCAAGTATGGAGCCTTGTGGGCATCCTCTGGTTACCTTTTTGTTTGCGACTGAGTGTTTTCCGCAGATCGTCACAGTACGATCTCTGAAATAGTCTTGTACGAGGCAATACATATTTTTTGGGCAGTTCCTGGTTTTTAGTTCTGCTAGGACGTCGGGCCACCAGACGTTGTCGAAGGCGCCGGCGATGTCGAAAGCCAGTGCGATAATATATTTCTTGCTTACCCCTGTCACCGTTGCCCGGAGCTTGACTATTGCGTCTTCCGTTGATCTTTGAGGCCTGAATCCGAATTGGTTGTTGGCAGATCTTTCGTGGTGATGAAACAGTGATTTCAGGCGGCTTGATACGAGTTTTTCAAGTACCTTCCCTATCGTTGAGAGAAGGCAAATGGGTCTGTAGGATTATGGGTCTGTAGGATTTTGGGTCGGTTTTGTCCCGATCCTGTCCTTTTAGGATGGTACAGATCAGTCCTTGTTTCCATGCTGTGGGGAATTTACCCCATTTGAGGCAGCCATTGTATAATCGGCAGAGTTCTGAGCCAATGGTCGCCCAGGATCGTTGGAGAGCCTCCACCTCTACTCTATCTGGTCCAGGGCATTTCCCTTTCGTGAGTCGTTTCAGGATGTTGACGACCTCGTTTGGCCTGAATTCTTCCATGTCTTACGACGTTGGAGGTATTAGGGAGATGGCTCTTGTATGCCTTTGTTCCTCCGATTCGTTTTCTTCTGCGTCGTCCGGGATCAAGGTGTTTAGGATTTCCTTCGCTGATTCCAGCCAGTTCTCTGTGAGACACCCATCCTTGGTTCTTATCTCGCCCGCGACCTCTTGTTTCCTCAGCTTTCCGAGAGAGGCCTTGTATATTACACCCCGCGTGTTCTTTTTACCTTCCTCGGTTACGAATTCCTTCCAGCCTTCTATCCTGGCTTTCTTGACGGCCCTGGTATAGTTTCTACGGGCTGTTCTATAGTCAGTCTTCCGTTGCTCCCGCAGCTCTGAGTCGGTTTCGCCCTGGTATTTCTTCCTTCGCCTATTCATTCTCTTCTTGAGCTTGGTGAGTTCCGATGTCCACCAGGGGACCGATTTCTCATGCCAGCGTTTCCTAGGGATGGCTTCTTGGCAAGCTGTCTTTATGCTGGTTTCTACCTCCCTGGCCAGATTTTCCACGTCGTCTACGCATTTCAGTGTGATGGGTTCCAGTTTACTCGTTCGTTTTTGCAGCAGTATGCGATCGAATTTCTCCCAATCAGCCTTACGTACCTGAAATCTGGGCTGTAGGGGCAGCGGATCTCCGCGTTCATGCTCAATCCTGCAGACTGTTGTAGCTAGGATCCTGTGGTCACTCGAGGTTTCGCCGTCCAGTACTTTCCACTCCGTGATTCTTGCAACCGCTTGTGGGGTTGCGAGCGTTACATCGATGTTTGTGTTACCCATTGAACCCATGAATGTAGTGGGATGGCCTTCCTCGTTCAGGACGACCAGGTTATGTTGCGAGATTAGGCTTTCTAGAGCCTCTCCCCTCGCATCGAGATGTGTGCTGTTCCATGTAGGTGATTTAGAGTTTGCGTCGATTCCGATCACCGCCTTTTTGCCTCTGAGGTAGCTAATCGTCTTCTCGAGCTGCGTTAGACTGGGTTGAATATCCTCGACCGGTGGAAAGTACTGACTGGCTACGTACAGCTCCGAGTTTCCATCCGTGATCAACGCGCATGCACTAAGCGGAGTGCAGAGGTGGTTGATTTTGAATGTGGATAGTCTTCTTCCGCGGACAGCGATCGCTGCCTTTGGTCGGGTTGAGTTGTCATCCGTGACGACTAAAGTCATTTCGCTCCCTATGCCCGGTATTTTGTTGTTGAAACAATACGGTTCTTGCATCAGGAGGATCTCCGAGCCGTGCTCAGCCATGCTGATCTTGGCTTCGTCGGTTACATTCCTCGCCCGTTGCATATTTAGCTGGAATATTTTGATTTCCCTGTCCGTTCTTGATATACTTCTATCCATAATTGATGCGTGCAACGTATTTTTCCAGAGCTGATTTTAGTACTGGGCAGTTTTTGTCGTCCGTTTGGTTCCTGGCTTCTCTGCCGGTTCTAGCACAATTGCAGCAAGTCGGAGTCGCTTCCTTATTAGAGCAGTCCCGTGTTCTATGGCAAGACAGGCCGCAAATACCACACGTGCAATCCTCTTCTCTGCAATATTTCGCCGTATGCCCGAGCCGTTGGCATTTGTAACAGCGAGACACCGCGACGTAATCCCGTACGGTACACCTGTTCCATCCTATATATAATACTTTACGTTCCGCGAGTGTTTTTCTAAATTCCGCTGTGGCCTCGAAGACCCAGTTTGTGTCTTCCGAATCCCTCCGCCCTGTGCGAAAGACCGGGCGAAACACGTCTCCGAGGTCGATGTCGTTTGAGTCTTTGAAATTTTGCTGCTTTATGCATTCCAGAAGCTTCTTTTCACTAAGATCGCGCGGTACGCCGTATATTATGAGCCTGGGCTTCAGCAGGCTCGGTTTTGCGACGGTAAGCCCTGCATTCTTCAATTCCTCGCTTTTTAGGATTACTTGTAGGTCTTCCTCCGATGGAGTTTCAATAGATATACCGCTGCTTCTAATACGCCTGATTGACTTTACTTTTATTCCGCTTTTACGCGGATTTACGACCGTGAAAAGCGCGTCTAATGTCTGTTCACTGGTTTTAATTTCGCCCGACTCGGATTCCGGAAAGATATTCACGATGTTTCTCGGAGGTTTCACCGCAGACGGGGTTATTTTCGGACAAGAGAGTTTTACCTTATTGGCGTAGGAAGCCTACCAGATGAGGTATCAGCATAAATTTTAAACCCTTTCGCGACTATCGCCGGAGATATCCGGCGCGCGCGAAGCGACCGCCAGAGCCTACCGCCGGATAAATCCGGCGAGCATGAAACGATCGCCAGGGCCTACCGCCGGATATATCCGGCGAGCATGAAACGATCTCCGGGCCCAGCGCCGGCAATGGCCGTGGCCGTTGCGAACAGTTTTCTGCTTAGCAGCGGCAGCGTTATTAATTAAATTATTATTTATATATATTAAATTACTTTATATGTATAATGATTTTTATAATGTTTCCCTTTTGTTATTGACACCTTCAACATGTCGAGTCTACAGACCCATTTTCCTACGTTATCGTTTTCGTAATCTCTGCTCAGGAACCTATCAGTCCGAACCCGTTTTAATCATTTTTTTACTTTCCTATTAAACCAAGTGATAAAAAAATAGAGTCCCGGAACTTCCTTTCATCTCATATTTTGCAAAATTATTTATTCATCTTTACAATTTACTTGGTTTGATGAAAGTAACGATCGCAGCCGATCAGTTACTTTAGATTCATTCTTTCATGTAAACACCCATCTATCTGTTGCCATTGAATTCACGAATTTCATCGTATGAGACTGTGCACGCGCTCTATGTAGATTTTCGGCGCAGCGCCCCGTTCAGTGGAGTCGCTTACGCGGAGCGAACCGCCGTCGCGAAAGGGTTAAAAGACGTTTCGCCTGATATCTTAAGAAATATTAAATCTACAACAAAATGTTTCAAACAAAAGTGATCCATCTTTTTTATGTAGAATATGATTCCGAAATAAAAAATAGGTGTTTATGACACAAAAAAACAAGATGACCTTGAAATTACCTTGAAGACGCCCACGCATTGAAAAATCAGTAATGCCATTAGACTCCCCATCCGCAATAGTAAGGGGCACGCATCGCTTTGTTTTTCTTAAATCTCCCGTTTTCGAGATTTTTTACAATCTCAACTTAAATGGGACACCCTGTAGAATGAAAATGCTTATGTTAGAATATGCGAGAGACACATCTTGTGTCATGCGGCCCTGTAACCAGGAATTTGGTTTACGTTAGAGATCTTAAGTGTCGCAGGCGCCCAGTCCTTTTTACCAGTCGCATCTATACACTCTACGCGGAAACAACGTCATTATTCGTTACGTTTGAAATACATTTAATAGATTCTTTAATCGGTCTACTGTTTATTATACGCCACCCTGCTTACTCCTATCAGGTTATGGGCCCAGGGGAATCTCGCGGAAAGAACAGTTTAAAAAAATAAAAAAATAGTGAAGGAAAACGCGGAAATTAACAAGCGGCGTCTGTGAAAGTGAAAATAAAAATCGGGAATAATGTCGTCGAACGCCGTACGTATCGAATTGCTTGCAAGAGACAATTATGATACGTGGAAGCTGCAAATGCGTGCTATATTAGTGTTGTATCCCTTGGTTGGTTAACAACACTTTATTTAGGAAGAACTGTTGCACGCTCGGAGTTTTAACAATTTTAGAATAACGTCGTCGCGAGATGCCGACCGTCAGCGATTCGATACAAAATTCTTGATTGAGTCGGTGTAGATTTGGTAATAAGACTGGCCTTTTAAAGGACCTAAAGCTAGTGTGGTGGGAGGTTTGGATGACTCTGACTTCTCGTGACTAAGGTTCCAAAAGGGCGATCGCTTTTCCAGCGACTTTCGCGAAGACCAAAGGTCTTGAAAACATATTTTGGAAGGAAAAGCGATGACGGAATCGAGGATGAGTAATATTCCCTTTTGGACCTTGAATCACGTTGAGTAATATTTCGAGCTAATATCTTATTGTCAGAGAAGATAGTCAGTTTGAGAAAACGTGAATTGAGTTGATATCCAACATTAGTAAAAGGTGATATCTGGCGCTACGCAAATGGTACAATTAAAATGCCAGAGTGGAAAGAAGGCGATGCAACCTCGGAAGCAGCATACAATGCGTGGAAAATCAACGATGAAAAAGCCATGTCTGATATCGTATTATCCATAAGTGCGTCAGCATTAAAACAAGTAAAGTCCTGTGAGACGACGAACGAGATGTGGAAGAAACTGGAAGACGTTTATCAATCAAAAGGACCAGCAAAGAAAGCGACGTTACTCAAGAGACTTATTCTTCACAGAATGCAGGAAGGAAAGGATATTCGGACACACGTGGAAAAATTCTTCGATGCTGTCGATAAGTTGCATGACATTGACGTATACTTTCATCCCGATGTATTAGCCATAATTTTATTGTATAGTTTGCCGAACTCGTTTGAAAATTTTCGATGCGCGATAGAGTCAAGAGATTCGTTACCCGATCCAGAAGTACTACGCGTGAAAATAATCGAGGAATACGACGCGCGAAAGAATCAGATTGAAACCGTGCCGAATGCGTTAATTGCCGGTAAATTTCGCAAGAAACCAAACTTTTCGAAATATAATAAAGAAAAGGAATTCGGAAAGGAAGTCGGAAAGGAAGTTTTTAGATTTCAATGCCATAGATGTCGTCGAACGGGTCATAAAGCCTCGGAATGCGAATACAGTGGAACCTCGATTCGCTTGCACCTCTCTTCTATTTACCCCTCTTGTGGTACTACACTCCTACTTCTCTCAATTTCTCCTCGAAGCGTCATAGTACGCATACTTTGTTGCGCACACTCAGGGCATCATGCAGTGCGCATGTTCAAGATGGATGACGATACCGTAGCATTATGTTAGGTTAAGTTAATATTTATTTAATCCTTTTTAAACTAACTTTAAGTTTTACAATACATCATACCTCCGATAAACAGAAAGTTTCGGTTAATTTGTAGAAAAAAATGAGTTATGAAGTCTTTTTCAAAAGCTTTTCGCTTTTCGTGCCAGCTAGGTTATGTTTTACCGCCATCTTAATTACCCCTTCTACCCGTATTAACAAAGATGAGCACATACGGCTGTCTCGTTCTGCCCAAGAAGTAGAAGGGGAAAAAAGTTTAGTGGCATACCTCGATTCAATTGTCAAATTCTTAGAACTGTGCCCCCGAGGTGTGAATCGATTCGAGGTTCCACTGTATTATAAAAACGATCGAATGCAAAGAAACACGCGAAACAATGTAACGACTAGTATGTACTGTTATGCCGTGTTAAGTGAAAATGCGTTCGCTTCTTTTAAACGCATTGATTTATTTCAGGATATCCAGAAAGAAAAAGACACCAAGTGCAAAACTTAGAATTATAGTTTAATTAAAAGAGTCGCACGTCTTTACAGTTTGGTCGTCGAGACGAGAGTGCTCAATCGTGAGCCTCGTTGCGCCGATTCGGTACCGCCCTTTTTATTCTAAGAAAGGTTTATCGCTAAGGAGACTAAACTAAAGTGTCGCATGAGAATGCTATCCGATATTCCTCATCCGGCATTCACGGAAGTACCTAACAGTACGCACCGTGCGATCGCGAAGACGCTTTACATACAGCGAGCGTGGAATATGATGAATGGTGTTTGGACAGCGGTTGCACCTCGCACCTTTGTAAAAACCCGGATGATTTTTCGAGTTTCGATGAATCAATGCAAAGTAAACTTAACTTAGCAAACGATACGTCCACGACTATTAATGCCAAAGGAACCGTTTCGCTAGTTACTTTACACAAAGCGAAGAAAAAATCTTTCAGCTTAGACAACGCCTTGCATGTCCCTGATCTGAGAACTAATTTGTTGTCTGTCTCGAAAATAACCGATCATGGTGTTACGTCCCGAACTAAATTTTTCGTTTTCTTTTTCGTTCATTTCTTGTATTGTTTTTCATTAATATTTCCGCCTATATCTTGGCTAGCAGATGTAATTTCTCTAGTAAGCGCGTTCCCACAATGTTTTATCAGAAGCGTTACAGGACTGTTGCGCCCTAGGCGCATTCCATCACGTACCTATCGATAAGAATTTAGTAAGAACTGAACAGAGAAGAAGAATAAAGAGTTGCATTCCCAGAATTAAAACCTAAGCATAACGTGACCACGGAACGTGGCTACCACCTCCACCATGGGTCCACCCTTCGTGAGACCCGGGGCGAGATTAACTCGTCACTCTTGTCTGGAAAGTCGCGAGGTGCGTAGGCATTGAGTCCGGGGTGTCGTTAAGCCAAGTTATCCGCGAATAACTTCAATAGTTTGATACGCGGTGACGGACTTTGATTTCCTCGTCAAACATTCTAATTGAATATCTTACTTAACTTAGAAATCTCTTGGCTTTCAATCGTCAAGTCGCGAAGTGCGTGATTGTTAGCCCGCGAAACCGTAAGGAGAATCATCGATTCTCAGTGAGCGAAAGTTCGGTAACGATAAATAGTGCCGAAAGACTCAGTGTTTCGTGCGAGATATTCTATCTAAATTTTATCATCTTTTGAAATCCGATCACTATATATATATTATCGTAAATCGAATATCTGTATCAAATAATCATAAATTTTAATCCGTTAGTCATAAGTGAACATACCTTCATACCAAAGTGCAACTCTTAATTCATTTTCTCTGTACAGATATCCAAACAGTCTTTAAACCCAGCGTACACTGTAATATCATAACAACGAAGCGAATATTATAACAACAATCTTGTGAACGTACACGTATAGACACAGCGCTGCGTTATAATTCATAATTGAATCAGCTACTGGAAAACCAGGGTGAGTTCCAATTTTTACCATATTTAATTTTGAATATTTTCATTAATAATTTCATTGACTACGAGCCCTGAAACGAACCGTCAAAAGTAAGGATTAATTAATTATTTGTGAATGGGAAATTCATTCGAACTCCGTTTCGAATAAGTTTCACCACCCCTACATTGTCATTTTATATTTGATAATTCATAACTTCAAAGCTTCTCTCTATCAATCTTTGAGTTGTATAATTTCTTAAACACAGTTTGAATATACTTTATTTTACCAGTTCAATCTTTGTTCAAAAACAATATTATTTAAAATCCTTATTCTTTCAAATTTCGATTCCAATAAACCTGTACGGGTTTCAACAGATCGGCCCATCCATCCTGTCCTCTGCTAGCCTTAAGCTAAGTAGAGTATAATCAACTATATATTCTTTTACCTCTTTCACATCCCCAATCCAATAACCTTTCAAAATCTTATAATTTCCCGCTGTAACGAGCGTCTCCTCACCGACCGTCGGTTACCGCTCGACGACGGACGGCTCGCTATATATAATATAGCACCGCACGTAACAATGGATTTATCGTAACGTTTAAAAAGGATCGTACGACCGTAGTCGATAAGTTAGGAAACGAAGTACTCGTCGCGAACCGCAAGGGCGGATTATATTGCTTGCGTCAAATTCAGCGACACGAATGTCGAAATACTTCGGAAGCTACGAAACCGCGAAAACCTGTAAATGCTTAGGGCCATGGCACTGTCATTTAGGACACGCGAATATTAAAAATATCTGGGAAGCCGCACGAAAAGGTAACATCGTTGGCCCGAATCCAGAGAAATTGTCAGGCGAATTAAATTGCGAAATTTGTATCAAGGGAAAAATGACGCGTCCACCGTTACCAAAGAAATCGAGTAGGAAATCGGAAAAGCTGGAAATAATACACAGCGATATATGCGGTCCGATGCGCGTTAAATCTAATGGAGGTTCCAGATATTATGCAACTTTCATAGATGATTGTACTCGATGGTGCGAAGTATTTGAATTGAAAAGCAAGAACGAAGTTACTAAAGCATTCAAAGAATACAAAGGCTCGCGTTGAAAATTTAACCGGGCGGAAAATTAAAGGGTATAGCCGGATAAGGTGGTCAAAAGTGCCCTTGAACCGATTTCAATGGGGGTTGTCTCATTCGATAGATAATGCTCGGCGATCATTGTGTACCAATTTTTAACCCTGTATCTTGACCGGAAGGGTAGTTATGGGGAAAATTAAAAAAACAGGTTTTTGGCCCATTTTGCCTATTTATTGAGGAGCAAAAAATTCGAAAAAATTCAGACATATTCTACACAGTACCATACACGTTTGAGATTTTTTTCAGATTTTTCCATTAACTCGTTGAGTGCTACGCCGATTTCGCTATACTTTTCGCTCAGGCGGCAGCGCGTGAGCACTTGATAGCGAACGCTCGACTAAAGAGTATACACAAACGATAACTTTGTTACTCTGTATCCATTTCGTTTGGACTGTCGAAATGGCGCATAAAGTTAGAAAATACTGTGCTGAATGTTACAGCACAAATGCAAACACGATCGGACGCCAGTTAGCGAGGAAAAGAGCAAAGAAAGTTGTTACATACTGTAATATGTGCAAATCACAGCCACATCTTTGTTTAAAGTGTTTTAATAAACTTCATTAAATATTAACATACATTTTTTAATTGTCATTAATAATTTAACCCTTTACAATGCCGGTCTCGTGCACCGACGTGAACCAAACGAGAAGTTTGCTGTCAGTCCCCAGAATCCACGTCGTCCAAACGAAAAATCGATTGTCAGTCCCCAGAGACCGACGCCGCCTGAACGGAAAGTTCACTGTCAGTCCCCGGGGAGTGACGTAGCACTCAACGTGTTAAAGAACCTAAGTGTAAGAAATGGGCAAACGCAAAAAAAACGGAAAAAAGTAGATTTCGTATCGAGATCTTCGAGTGACAACTTTTTGAAAATTATAGTAACAATCCAACACTCATGATTGTTATCTCCAATTTTTTTCAGATTTTTAAACCGCCTGCGTCATTGTGAAAAAAATCGAAAACCGATCTGCGCGACGCATTTCGATGTGAAACGCCATGATCCAGTTATTATTTTCTCATTCTTCGATTACAGTATGTTCATTTTGTGACTTTCAGTGTTTCTACCACGAAGCAATTACATGTTAATATAGAGAATCGAATTAATTAAATCAATTGTGAACTTTGATGGTTCCTCATCTGCAAGAATTGTGAAAGTTTTTTCAAGTGAACGGTTTGGCGCAGTTGGTAGGGCGTCTGTCTGCGGAAGCGCTGGACACTATTTTGTCGCAGGTTCGAATCCCCATGGGGAACTTGATATTTTTTTTCATTTTTAAAAATTGTCAACTACATAAAAATAATCAGTTGCTATTTTCAAACATTTAAAAGTATTTTTAAAGACCAGAAAAATATAAATTAATACAGAACATACTTTTTGCTTTATCGAGTTTTTCTAGTCATACCATCTTCTGCGATTACGGATATTATCAAATATTGCAACACTGGATTTACTACGATATTTGAAGACATATGTTACTTACTAAATGGTCATAATATTATTATAATATCTTGATCACTCGTAACGATGATTGTTTAAAGGAGTGCAGAGTTTCTTTCTTTCCGAAGATAATAACTTTCCCTACATCCTTTGCTGAATAACATACACCTTCATACACCGTAGAACAACCGATGTCTATTCAATGTTAGAGTGTTTAATAATACCCGTAGTCGCAGAACAGAGTATGACTAGAAAAATCCGACAAAGCAAACAGTATGTTCTGTATTAATTTATATTTTTCTGGTTTTTAAAAATACTTTCAAATGTTTGAAAATAGCAAATAATTATTGTTATGTAGTTAACAATTTTTAAAAATGAAAAAAAAATATCAAGTTCCCCATGGGGATTCGAACCTGCGACAAAATAGTGTCCAGCGCTTCCGCAGACAGACGCCCTACCAACTGCGCCAAACCGTTCACTTGAAAAAACTTTCACAATTCTTGCAGATGAGGAACCATCAAAGTTCACAATTGATTTAATTAATTCGATTCTCTATATTAACATGTAATTGCTTCGTGGTAGAAACACTGAAAGTCACAAAATGAACATACTGTAATCGAAGAATGAGAAAATAATAACTGGATCATGGCGTTTCACATCGAAATGCGTCGCGCAGATCGGTTTTCGATTTTTTTCACAATGACGCAGGCGGTTTAAAAATCTGAAAAAAATTTGAGATAACAATCATGAGTGTTGGATTGTTACTGTAATTTTCAAAAAGTTGTCACTCGAAGATCTCGATACGAAATCTACATTTTTCCGTTTTTTTTGCGTTTGCCCATTTCTTACACTTAGGTTCTCCAATGGAAAAATCTGAAAAAAATCTCAAACGTGTATGGTACTGTGTAGAATATGTCTGAATTTTTTCGAATTTTTTGCTCCTCAATAAATAGGCAAAATGGGCCAAAAACCTGTTTTTTTAATTTTCCCCATAACTATCCTTCCGGTCAAGATACAAAGTTAAAAATTGGTACACAATGATCGCCGAGCATTATCTATCGAATGAGACCACCCCCATTGAAATCGGTTCAAGGGCACTTTTGACCACCTTATCCTGCTATACCCTTTTTGCAATCTGATAACGGAACGGAATATATAGATCGCGAATTCGATCAATTTTTAAACGTTCACGGAATTCAACGTAAATTGTCAGCGCCTTATCGCCCCGAACAAAACGGTCTTGCCGAAAGAAAAAATCGTACTCTCACGGAAATGGCCAGATGCTTGCTCCTGCAATCGAATTTGCCACCTTCTTTTTGGACAGAAACCATTGCAACGGTGAATCACTTAAGAAATAGATGTCCTACTAACAGTCTCTCAGGCAACACACCTTTTAAAGCTTGGACTGGAAAAACGCCGAATTTAGAATATTTGCGGAACTTCGGAAGTACAGCATTTTTCTTAGATTCGAAGCCGAATAAAGGAAAATTTGACCCACGTGCAAAAAGGAGAATATTTATAGGATACCCGGAGGAGTCAAAGGCTTATCGGATCTGGATTCCCGAAGAAAAGAAAGTAATTGTGTCAAGAGACGTGAGAATTATCGAAGAAATCGTCACTGATAATAACAGGAAATTCGATGACTTCTACACGGAAGAACAAGAAATCGCAACCACGGAAGAATCGACGGAACGTGAGCGACCACACATCGCAGAAATTAATATAATTCTTCTAGAAAGCATGGAAAACGAGGCACAACAAGATGAAGAGGAATGGATCGAAGAAGAATCGATGGAAGAAGAATCGATCGAACAGGAACCGATCGAAGAAAATGAATCGAGAAGAGGTCGTGGAAGACCTAAAATAATACGTACTGGAACGAGGGGGAGACCTCGGAAACAATATGCACAAGCGGAAGTCAGATACGGAGGAGAGGATTGCGCATTTAGTGCGGAAATACCGATGAGACAAGCCTTATCCGGAAACGATACTAAAGAATGGTTTCAAGGCATGGCATCGGAAGTAAAAAGTCTTTTGAAAAACCATACATGGGAATTAACGGATCGTCCATCGAATGCTCCGTCATCGGAAGCAGAATAGTATTAAGAAATAAATATAAGCCTGATGGCACCGTAGAACGAAGAAAAGCAAGAGTTGTTGCTCGAGGATTTGCACAACGGCCCGAGATTGATTATCACGAAATGTTCGCACCAGTTGCAAGACTCGGATCAGTTCGAATGATGAGTGTCATAGCTGTGAATTTCGGAATGGAAATGCGTCAAATAGATATTACGACTGCATACTAAAACGGAAAAATCGAAGAAACCATATACATGGAAGTGCCGGAAAAATTAAACGACATACTGGAATTTATGATGAATAACGAAAATCTTGAAAAAGCCAAAGATATGTTGAATAAATTAAAAGAAGGAAACAATGTCTGTTTACTGAATCATGCTTTGTACGGATTAAAACAATCTGGAAGGAATTGGCACAACCGTCTCATAAAAGAATTAAAAGTGTTTGGATCTATACCGTCGAATGCAGATCCTTATTTATATTATTCAGGTAAAGGTAAAGATTTATTATTAATATTAATATATGTAGACGACATATTAATAGCCTGTAAAGATAAACGTAGAATACGAAAATTAAAAGAATTCTTGGCACGAGAGTTTGAAATTAAAGACCTCGGAAAAGCTAAACATTGCCTCGGAATTGAAATTTTACGAAACGGATCGAGCGTTATTTTGAAGCAGACGGGCTACATTAAAGATTTATTAGAAAGATTCGTAATGTCACATGCAAAACCCTCAGGAACTCCCATGGAAACGAATCTGAACTTATAGAAATGGCAATCACCCTCAGAAAACGAGATGAGCAAAATACCGTATAGAGAGCTCGTGGGATCACTTACTTATTTGTCGACAGCTACAAGCCCCGATATTGCATACGCGACGAATGTACTTAGCCAATACGCGGACGCGGATTGGGGAAACTGCAAGGAAGACAGACGTTCGCACACCGGATATGCATTTATTTTTTGTAAAGGAGTCGTATCCTGGGAATCGCATAAATAACGAACCGTCGCACAGTGGTCGATTTTGCCGAAATCCTGGCCAAAACCCCAAGGAGTTTTTCAATTTAGCTGAAAATTGGTATATTACTATTATTTCGGTCGCTGATTAAGAATCCGAACTCAGAATATCCAAAAACAAAATGGCGGCTCTAATATGGCGGGTGCGAGTATCGAAAAAGTGTCGGATCGGCACGAAAATCAGTAGTCTTATGTTTTTCCGGTCGCTGATTAAGAATCCAAACTCAGAATTTTCAAAAACAAAATGGCGGCTTTAATATGGCGGGTGCGAGTATCGAAAAATTGTCGGATCGGCACGAAAATCAGTAGTCTTATGATAACCCGGCCCTATGTCATAAATGCACTTCCCCGAGCATGGCGCGCGCGACAAACAAATAACAATAACTCGAAGAATCGCAAAAAGTCGCAAGAAAACTCAACAAGATCTTCTTCGGGAAGCTTCAAAGTTTAATTAAAAAAAAAATATATTATGTTATTCCACGGGAGTTCTGCAGTTTTAATGATATTTATTGCAGCAGTCGCTGTATCCTAATACAAGCATGTCATTGCTGTTCCATCTCCGAATTTCCCTTTGTTTAATAAAAATTTCGGTCGAAGGAGAAAGATGAAACATTGTAAGGAACAAATATTTCCCTCATACCTGCAACTAGCCAGATTTTCATTAGAATCGTCAAAGATCTTTCGGTTTATGACGGTAAGCGGTCGAGGTAGCCGCGGCTATCTATTGTTGCCTCGAAACAATAGGCCACCAGCTTGTTTAAACTCATTCCGATTTTTAACCCCATGAAATAAACATATTATTTCGTTAATTGCCAGGTTGATCTTAGAGAAGGATTAGCAATATTCATTAGGAAAAGCACAATAGCCCGGCTCTATGTCATAAATGCACTTCCCCGAGCATGGCGCGCGCGACAAACAAATAACAATTACTCGAAGAATCGCAAAAAGTCGCAAGAAAACTCAACGAGGTCTTCTTCGGGAAGCTTCAAAGTTTAATTTAAAAAAAAAATTAGCTTGGATGGTTTTGGAATTCACAACTATTTCACTAGCAGAAGGAAAAAAATATATAGGATTTACATTCTGTGCCATCACAGTTGTAAAATATTAAATAAAAAAATGAAACCAAGATATTTATAAATTAAAAGTATAATAAATAGCTACCAATACTGAAAAAGTGGATCAAACTTTAATTTCACATTGAAAACGTATTCTCAATTTCGACGTGAAAACGTTACATTATTTAAGTGCCAACTTTGACATTGCATATCTCTAAGAGTATTGCTCAATAAAAATTTTTATTAATGGAAAACAATGCTCTGATGTGTTACAAATCAAACGCAATTGCTAAATTTTGAAAATTCTAAAAAAAAATTTTGGGGTTTTGGCCAGGATTTCGGCAAAATCGACCACTGTGCGTCGCCCTGTCTTCGACCGAAGCAGAGTAAGTATATGAGTTTGTCCGATGCCACGAAAGAAGCTCTACACTGGAGAAAGTTTTTAACAGAAATAGGTTTGAAAGAACGTGCAAACATAAAGCTTTTTGGAGACAATCAAGGTGCTTTACGGTTAGCCGAAGATCCTGTTTTTCATAATAGGACAAAACATATAGACATACGTCATCACTTCGTGCGAAATGCTGTAAGCGATAAATGTATCACCTTAGGTAACGTGCCTATCAACGAAATGGCCGCGGATGCGTTAACAAAAAGTTTGTCGAAACCGAAACTGGAAAATTGTATTAAATCTCTAGGAATGCGTACTGTTAAACCGATTTGCGATGTTCATCTCAAGGGGGAGTGTTAGAATATGCGAGAGACACATCTTGTGTCATGTGGCCCTGTGACCAGGAATTTGGTTTACGTTAGAGATCTTAAGTGTCGCAAGCGCCCAGTCCTTTTTACCAGTCGCATCTATACGCTTTACACGGAAAAAACTTCATTATTCGTTACGTTTGAAATACATTTAATAGATTCTTTAATCGGTCTACTGTTTATTATACGCCACCCTGCTTACTCCAATCAGCTTAAAATCACAATTCTGACAACATATTCAGAAACCATTGAAATTGGTGGGGCGGACCGTCATCTGTATAATTACTCATTTTGATTGTTTAAAACAGAGATTTCGTTTAGTTTAGTGCCCCTTGAGTTCTTGGAGCAGCTCTACCTGCTTCACCCAACAATCCATTTTACCCAAGATTGACTTGGCTTTCACTTGCCAGGCTCGGGCCTATCGGCAAAGTCTTAACTCTTTGCACTTACAACTATATTTAAATTTTGTTAATAACAGCTCCCAACGCTATTAAGTATTTTATTTGAAACATACTTGAACTGAAAAATAGAGCAATTTAAATAAATAAAGGAAGAAACAAACTCAATTTAATGTGTGATTTATTTTCACTATTGTTGCAATCTTCTAGTGCATAATACTCTTGAAAAATTTCTAGAATGCAATCCTGGTTTTCTTTCGCACGTTAACAGGTTTGGACTTGAAAAATGTTGGGTGAGACTCGACAAAGGAGTTTCTGAGAGAGAAATTAATGTCGAATTACACTCGACATAAGAACGCAAAGGGTTAATAGGTTTACGCATTACCCACGCTGTGCTATTGCGACGGTTATTTCGTAATTTAATTCGCGAAAACCGTAGCCAGAAATCAAGAAAACATCAAAATTCTTAATAGTATTTGATTTAAGACCTATTAGCTTGGGTGTATTGCTTCTCCGATAATACAGCGGAGATCCTCTTATTTCCAATGTCGTTTCTTCGAAGTTCCTCTTAATTCGATGCCCTCCAATGGTCCTCCGTCAGGAGAGAGGGAGAATAAAAATAGACAGATAAATGACATTCTTTCTTCTTTCCTCGTGTGTGGTTTGGTTTTGACAAACATAACCTCCAACACGAATACACAACCTCCATCACGTGACGGGTAAACGAAATGAGGGGAATCTTAAAGAGTGGGGAGATAACTCCGCTCAAAAAACAAGGGGAAATCGAATTAGACGCTTCGAAATAAGAGGATCTCCACTGTACTTTTGTTTTACCCTACACGCAACACGGTGCAACCTGAAGCTTTTCTTCGAGAATTAACCTCAGTCGACGTGATACACGCATCGTTTTGTGTTCCATGATCGGCGTTGGTGGCACGTCTTTCCAGCGCAAGCAGTTAAATATGAATGTCACCCCAATACGCCACCATGCTCATGCCGATAGAAAATCAAATGTTGTTTTATAATTCGTGGTGTGGGATCCAAAATCTTATATTTTATCTTGTAACAGGGAAATGTATTGGCATAAAAAGGTGAAATTCACTGCCAAGAATACAGTTCACGTGGTTATCGTTGAATCAATGCATACATGCAAAGCGTTCATAGTTTATGCCATTGGCATTCTGATCTGCGAACTCATTTTCTTCATACACATGCAATAGATTCCCGTATAACACAACAAACATATTGCGACTACTGTTTTCGTATAACACGGTTTTGCCTACAACCCGCTACATAATGAAATACAAAAATTGTCTGATGTACGAATTAAATTTGCGTTAAGTGAATATTAGATTGCTTTCTCCATCATTCCGGTTTCTTAAGTTTCATCGTGCTTTTTTTTATTTCATTTCAATGAAATAAAAGACTTCACATACGCTAATTATATATTTTTTTAATCAACTTCGTGTGTATACCATAATTTTTAAAATGCTATCCTCTGTATTAAAACATAAAAGATAAGATTTAAGATAGCAATAATAGTTTCAAACATTTTAAAGATTGTGTGCGTTTTTCGGGGCACTGTATAGCAGGGACTTTAGCTAGTTGATCATTTCTGGGTCCTTCGAGTAACTCCGCCTGCTTCTGCCAACCGTTCTGTTTCACCCAACCAAGCTTGCATTGCAGTTCACCTCGCAGGTTCGGACCTGTTGGCACGAGCATGGTGGCGCATTGGGGCGACATTCGCAACTAACCGCTCGCGCTGGAAAGACGTGCCTTGCTCTCCGACGACAGTAAACAAAACGATGCGCGTGACGCATCAAGTGAGGTTATATGTCGGGCAACAGTTTCAGATCGCACCACGTCGCGTGTAGGATAAAATAAGTGTTATTAGTACAAAAGTATGCTCAGATATGTCTTAAAATCTAAATCTCAGGCGATATAATTTACTTTCCAGCACACATAATTGGAAAATTCAGCGACATAAGAACGTTATTCCTCGCGTCAAATAAAGCATTGTTGCCGCCGCGATAGTCTTGCCTATAGATTTGAAGATTTCAAACAGGTACAACAAAGAAGATTTCTTAAACATTACTGTGGGATCGGGGCGGAGGAGCCCTCCTATAAAGAACTAAAGAGAAAAGGACGTGAAAAGAAATTATCATCAGCGAGAGGTCGCTGGCGCAGTGGTTCCGCGCCGACCCAGGCGATCGTCGACGTTCAGCTACTCTGGCCGAGTACCTGCCTTGGATGGGTGACCGCGCGCCTCTCCTTTCTTTTTCACGATCCTACAAATTGGGGGCTCAGCCGGGATAGGAGGAACAGCTACCGCAACGATCCCCACGAAGCTGGAAGACGTTTGGAGACGAGAAAAAAAAAAAATCGGCGTGCGCAAATGGCGAAGTTGAAGGAATGAACGGGTCACACACTCTAGGCACCAAGCGAAGTTGTGTTGATACGTTGTTGTGAAGTCGGCCTAGGTGTGTGGACGTTCAGAACAAGTGACGACGATGATGCGCCGCCGATAAAGAGGAGTGACGTTACCGACATTTGAGGGCAAATGTCCAATTTCAGGATGGCCGAGTGTGGGATCGGGGCGGAGGAGCCCTCCTATAAAGAACTAAAGAGAAAAGGACGTGAAAAGAAATTATCATCAGCGAGAGGTCGCTGGCGCAGTGGTTCCGCGCCGACCCAGGCGATCGTCGACGTTCAGCTACTCTGGCCGAGTACCTGCCTTGGATGGGTGACCGCGCGCCTCTCCTTTCTTTTTCACGATCCTACATTACTTTTATTACTTAATTACTTTTTTACGCTTATTGTTAGTTTACTAGTAAAGAGTAGCGAGCTAGGTAATCAGTGTGGAAGAATATCATATACCCATTATACACGGTTCATTTAAAAGCTGAATAAGTAAGAAGTACCGAAAGGTACCGGATGGAAACTTCTCATATGTATTCATTATATACAAGTAATTACCCCAAAGATTTCGTTCGTCTACATGCTCTTTTTTGCTGTACCTGCCTGAAATCTTAAAATCTATCGGCAAGACAATCGCGGCGGCAACAATGTATTGTTTGACGCGAGGGCTAACATTCTTATGTCGCTAAATTTTCCAATTGTTTGCACTGGAAAATAAATTATATCGCCTGAGGTTTAGATTTTAAGACATATCTGAGCATACTTTTGTACTAATAACATTGTTATTTTATCCTACACGCGACGTGGTGCGATCTGAAACTGTTGCCCGACATATAACCTCACTCGATGCGTCACGCGCATCGTTTTGTTTACTGTCGTCGGAGAGCAAGGCACGTCTTTCCAGCGCGAGCGGTTAGTTGCGAATGTCGCCCCAATGCGCCACCATGCTCGTGCCAATAGGTCCGAACCTGCGAGATGAAAGGCAAGGCAAGCTTGGTTGGGTGAAACAGAACGGTTGGGAGAAGCAGGCGGAGTTGCTCGAAGGACCCAGAAATGATCAACTAGCTGAACTCCCTGCTATATAGCATGATTTCGTATAACACGAATCCCCGCAACACGGTATGATTCGTAAAATAAAAAAAAAATTCGCATATTTCCAATTCTAATGTGTGACTGGCCGAAAAAACGCTTAACGACGAAATAAGTATTTAGTTTTCGGTTATCATTCGCCGAGTTCAGGTTTCAAGGGCCAATACGATGGGAATAGGTTGTGCCAGGACAGTCTGCCCTTACCCCCGTGCCTCATACCAAGTGACTTCATATTGTGCACGAGCAATACATAATAACCGCATTATACGAGAGTGTACTATATTATATAACATCTACTTTAACGAAAACATAGAAAAGCTAAGAAACTGGAGAACAATGCAGGTAAATTAAGAATCATAACGTTATTTACTTGTGAATTTGGTCCCTTTGCTGCTCGATACTATCTATTTGTATAATAGTGAACAGCTGTTGCTCTCCTCCTTTTCCAAACACACCGCCAGGAATTTTACGTAAGAACTTCTTTAGAACACTTGCTATCGTATAAACACTGAAATTGTCCATATTAACTAAATGTCCAGTTTGAAGGAAATGTATTAGTTTTTTCATATTTCCTTGATGTCCTGGTGCGCGGAAAACATCCTTCCTCATTGGAGCCTCCTTGTTCAACTTGAGGATGAGCACCTAAAAGAAAAAGTGACACAATTAGGATTTACACTTTGGGCATTCAAAAATGTAAAAAATGTCAATAATAATATCAACTGTGATTGCATAGGTTTACTCGTTAAAAGCCAGTTTTTTTCAGTTGTATTTTGTAGTAGGGGTCCCGAGTCGAAATATTGAACCTATTTTCATGGTATTTACTCCTATTTGAACCTAAGATGATACTTTTCAATAATAAAACTCCTAATTTAAACTTGTAACTGCCCGAGTCGAAATATTTAACCTCATTTGAACCTTTTACTACCCAACATTTAGGAATTAAAAGTACAAAAATAAGTCTGAATTCAATGAGAAATAAAATATCTTGGATAGTAAAAGGTTCAAATGAGGTTCAATATTTCGACTCGGGGTATTAAGTAATAGACAAACTCGCGACACAAATTAACAGAGACAACTAGAGTATTGTTGTATCCCACTTCTGAAACAAAGGCTATAGGAGCATAAGTATGATCCAGCGGCCTTAGCTCCGATCATGCTCGCTTTTTTTTGTTAAATCAGTTCCTATGTGAGTAATTATCACAGCAATTTTCAACCCTTAAAAATTCATCCCCAGGGAGTAATCGTTAAATAACAAAATTTTTTCAAAAATTCATAACTTGAGAACGACTACTTTGATTTTATTGAAATTTAGTCAGGACGTACATAAAACTAAGGTCTCTGATTAAAAAAATTCCAGACTTGATGAATTGTCATAACCTTAGAAAAAAAATTAAAACATTTTTCAATGACTACTATTGGTACGTTATGTTTGAGGCACAACTACCAAACTTTTTTTTTAGCTTTCTAACACCATTTTGCACCATATATAATTTTGGTATAATTTATTGTTGTTGTTGTTCTTATTATTATTATTGTTATTGTTGTCATTGAAAAATGTTTTAATTTTTTTTCTAAGGTTATGTCAATTCATCAAATCTGGAATTTTTTTTAATCAGGGACCTTAGTTATATGTACGTCCTGACTAAATTTCAATAAAATCAAAATAGTCGTTCTCAAGTTATGAATTTTTGAAAAAATTTTGTTATTTAACGATTACTCCCTGGGGATGAATTTTTAAGGGTTGAAAATTGCTGTGATAATTACTCACATAGGAACTGATTTAGCAAAAAAAAAGCGAGCATGATCACAGCTAAGGACGCTGGATCATACTTATCCTCCTATAGCCTTTACGCTGGGTCCCTTATCGTTTATAACACTTTATTTAGGAAGACTTATTGCGTTCGGAGTTTTAATAAACTTAAGGTTTACGTGGTCGCAAAGTACAGACTTGAAGCGATTCTGTACAATTCCTGATTTAATCTGTCTAATTTTGGTAACGAGACTGGCCTTTTAAGGGTTTTACGACAGTGTGATGGGAGGTTCGGATGATCCCGATTTCTCATGAGTAAGGTTCCAAAAGAGCGCTCGCTTTTGCTTAGGACCAAACGTCTTCAAAACTTATTTTGAGGGAAAAGCGATGACGGAATCAAAGATAGCTAACAGTTGCCGTTTGGACCCTGAATCACGTTTAGTAAGACTTGGCTATAATATCACAAAGAATTAGGTCGGTATCCAACAGTGTATATGTATATTGTAGAATTTCCTCTATCTATATATATATATATATATATATATACATTTATTCTATATACTTTTCTCTTATAATTAAAGTCTATACATCTTACTAACAATATCATAGCCTAAACATTAAAATAATAAAATAAAAACACTCACTAAAATAAATAACTCTAATAACTCTCATTCGTACTAGTCTCAACTAAACTCTGTCTGTATCTCCACTATGTTTCTTCGCAATAAACTCCAAGTCTCAACTAGCTCTTCCAAAAATTCATACTGGCATCCACCCCCGATACTCTTTCTCACGCTTGCATTCTCTATTGCACTCACTCATTTTCTCCTTATCCACAGACTAAACACTGACTCTAACTGTGGAATTCGTCGTCTTCCAAATCATGTAATCTAAACATTCACGTTCATATATTCAAAATTCATCCACACTCACTAACTAAAAGTTATCTCCTATCTTTAAAAAATTACGATACTACACTATTTAGATAAAAGAAGAACAGTACAATAATAATGATAACAACAGCAATAATAATAATGGTATTAATAATGGTGTTAATAAGGGTATTAATAATGGTATTAAAGGCTTCGCATCTACCTACATGGATGCCCAAATTGAACTGCTAAACGATATGCATCGGCACAGTCGCTAGGCGCAGTTGTATACACGAAATGTAAACTCGAGATACTAGGTTCGATCAAATACAGGGTGTCCCGTAACTGGTGGTACAACCGAGCGTGGGGTGATTCTACGTGAAAAACTGAATCAAAAATATAGAATAAAATTTTTTCATATGACGCTTCGTTTTTGAGAAAAATAAGTTTGAAAATTTATCGAGTATTATACAGGGTGTCCCGTAACTGGTGGTACAACCGAGCGCGGGGTGATTCTACGTGAAAAACTGAATCAAAAATATAGAATAAAATTTTTTCATATGACGCTTCGTTTTTGAGAAAAATAAGTTTGAAAATTTATCGAGTACACGGGCACTGGATCCACGTTTCAGCTCGACGGATTTCGCTATCTTACTTTTACGAGTAGAAGAGCATTTCTGTATTTCGTGCAGTGTTTACAAACATTGTCAGGATGATGATACCTCTTGTATCAGTTCTACGATCTCCTTATACTGATCGAGCAAGGACCTTTAGTTTCCGAAATACTGTGAGTATATATAATACTCGATAAATTTTCAAACTTATTTTTCTCAAAAACGAAGCGTCATATGAAAAAATTTTATTCTATATTTTTGATTCAGTTTTTCACGTAGAATCACCCCACGCTCGGTTGTACCACCAGTTACGGGACACCCTGTATAATCGAGCCTTTTGTGAAAACAAAATTTATTTCACAGTAAACAGCTACATTTCTATAAATTACTTTTCTATATAATGTCCTTCTTTTACTACACATTTCTCTCAACGTTGCACAGTGGAACGAATCGACAATTTAGCTGGAAAAAAACAATAACTCGAGAACCATTCATTTTAGAGAAAAATGTTTCATACAAAAGTTTCATAATATCGTGAAAAGAATGTCACTGCATCGTTAATTTTTTGTTTTTAATATTTTTGAATTGTTATTTAATGGTTAACATCATTTTTTATGCGAAATTCTATATATTTCTTTACGGACTTTTATTCTACGAAAGAAATAAAGAAACTTTTGCATAAGTCATTTTCTCATTGCACTTTATGTTGAAAAGATATTTAATGCAAAATATCCTACTGACATCTTTCTCTTCCTACTGCACAGGATGCGAAGTGAACTGATACTGTTTAAGTTGGTCTATTACTTATTCAATCGCATTCCTACCTTTAAGCAGGTAAAACTAAAAATGGCGCAAGTGGATCCATGAAATTTTTCCACTACTTACTTCTACATAATCTAAAGAATATATAGACGGAGTTTCAAAGATATACATTTCGTTATTTGTTAGTTGTAGACATCTCGTCCTTTTGTGAACGCGTGCTGCGCAGGGAGTCGGCAGCCGTACTATGTCATAAACTTTAGAAAGGAATAACAACAAAAGGCGGCAGAAAGCGCAGCCTTTTTTTGCAGGAGCTGCTTCTACAAGGTTTAAACTAAATACCCTCAAAATTTCGAGGTAATATTTTGATATACATTATAAGTTTTTCTCTGCTAAAGTTTGCTAATTTCTCCGAAAAACATGTGTCTAAAGAAAGTTCCATAAATTGTTTAAAATTAATTTTTCGAAAAATCGTGAAAGAATAACTGTCGCAAATCTGTGCAAATCCCCCTGGTAGGAGGGAATAAGCTGAGCCCCGCGTAGAGGGGAGCAAGTTAGTTCGCTAAGAGACACCAAAGGAAAAACACGTGCGCAAATTTGTGATATAATATTAATAGATTATTCTGGTAGTGTATAAATAAACGGGTATTAATACCAAAAACAGTTTTCGCTTGCCGATCATTGAATCCCCAAAGTAAAATCCCAACAAATCGTTTATGGGCATTCCAAGGTTAACTAACAGTGATAAACTGTACAAAAAATAAAAAGTCTCGCAAAATTCTTAATGCCTCTAACAGTATCTTCTTTTCCGAAAAGTATTTGGACGTTTTCGCGCTGTTGAAATTTGTTGTTTTTAAGTGCTGATTTTTACATTTAGATGATTGCAAAATCAATTAATATTGCTATCACTGGTCTCAGCAAACATTCTAGATGAAGATAAGATTATTAAAATTCAGATCCCAGACTTGATTTTTTTCCACCTAGATTACCCATTTCGTCCCACTGTGCGTTGTGGTCATTTTTCATTTCGTTCTCGTAGAATGAATTTGAACGTGTATCTACCCAGTTGCGCAAAAATTGCGCGGGATTTCTTCGCCTTTCTTTCTTTCGCAACACGTTCACGGCCTTGCTTGAATTTGTTTCACTAAAGCTTCACTCTCAAAAATGACAGGGCAGCTCCCCTAACTGGGCATGCAGTCTGCAGTAAATTTCGGATGGTTTCACGTTTTCACCGCCGAGGAACTTCATAATTATGCGTTGCTCAAATGCGACGGACACAATCCTTTCACTCATCATAATTGCTACTAACTTAAGCACTGGACAAACCGGTTCATGTTGTTTCCCTAGTCTAGGTATCCCCAGTTAACGACTACAAATACCCAATCTAACACAAATACCCTTCCCCGCTCTCAACCTCTAAAGGCTCGTTTATATTTGATCGACCCACGTATCAGGACCGTGCCTACATCATCCCTTCGTCTCATCAGAATTTTTTAAAGAGGCACTACATTTTAAAAATGTCTTGGACAACATATCGGTGTATTTTTCGCAAAGCTAGCAGTTGTACCACCCAGAATTATTATTAAGTAGAGTCTAATCAGTTCAATCAAAGGACTTACAAAATGTTTGAAAGGGTGTCAACAATCTGTAGGTGTGACGGTTCACGATCCGGTCTCCGGCATTGTATCGGCTTCGGGGGTCGACTCTGCGCTAAGCCCATTTGATACTTACAATTAGCACGTGTAAACATTCTGGGACCTCGCGGGTCTAGGACCGTCCAAGAGAGAGACAATATCGTTCACGTTCTCGATCGCGATCAAGTATTGGCAGTTCTCGGTGTGCGCGATCTCCACGTAAGAGAGGACTCTGCTGCTATCACAGCCGGTTTGGAGACAGGTGCCACCCCAGAACGTGTAGGCCGCCGTGCAATTACAGTGCGGGAAACGAGAATGCACGACACTGAACGTGGCGGTCAGTGATGGGAGTGTTTCGAACCGCCATTTCATCATTGACCGAAAGACTAAGGACGAATTCTTAGTAGATACGGGCTCGAATCTGTGCGTGTATCCGCGTACGTGAGTAAAGGACCGAGTGCATAAGTCGGTCTATGAACTTTTTGCGGCGATCGTTTATCACTAGTTTGACGTACGGTACGTGCCTCGCTGCTTCACCACACAGACCCCATGGGCGTGGGATCGGGATACACCCGATCAACGCGTATGTACATTGTGATCAAAAAGTACCCGGAATTTGTCAATAAAACGAAAACGGTTCAATTATTCATCCATATTTATTTTATTCCCTTCAAAGTAATCTCCATCGTAAGCAATACACGTATCCCAACGCTTCTTCCAATCTTCAAAACACTGTTCATAGGCTGATTTTGGAATCGCTTTCAGCTCCTTCTGCGAATTCTCCTTTATCGCCTCAATCGTCTGAAAACGCTTTCCGCGAAGTGGTAACTTGAGTCGTGGGAATAGGAAAAAGTCACACGGGGCCATGTCAGGTGAATACGGAGCTTGCGGAATGATATTAACATTGTTTTTGGTCAAAGAGTCGCGTACAAGATGAGAGGTGTGAGGCGGTGCATTGTCGTGGTGAAGAAACCATGAGTTGTTTCTCCACAATTCCGGCCTCTTGCGACGAATATTCTCCCTCAAACGCTTCAGTACGCTCACATAATACTCCTTATTTACTGTTAGGCCTGGTGGAAGGAATTCGGAGTGGACCACGCCACGGCAATCAAAGAAAACGGTCATCAATATCTTGATTTTGGATCGACTTTGTCGTGGTTTTTTGGGTTTTGGCTCGCCTGAGAAGCGCCATTCCGATGATTGTTGGTTGGTTTCAATGTCATATACGGCGCGTGTTCCAGTGGGAATTCGTGCTCGCCGATGTGGCGAAGCCAATAATCGGAACCGATTTCCTGAAACACTTTGGCCTTCTGGTGGACTTGAGCAACTGAAGACTCTTAGACCAGACGACATCGTTAGTCTCTAGCGGAAGGGTTGCTGTTGATGCCATAACATCTGTGAAGAAGGCCAGGGGAACATCCACGTACGAGCAACTGCTCGCAGAATTCCCTCCGATCATGAATCCCCCACCCCGACGACGCGAGGTAAAGCACGATGTCGTGCACTATATAGGATGCCCCAGTCGATTTTGACATCTTGAATATTTCGGTATTGTGGCATGTAGCGAAAAATGTTTCTCAGGAAACTTAAATGGTATCGAGTGGGGCATAATCTGGTGTCATTAGTTTTTCCGTAGGTGGACGCGTCAAGGATATATGAAGGTCAACTTTGTGTTTTTAAATGGAATGGGGTACATTTTTCTGCATCAAGCGATGCAGCTAGATATTTTTTATGAAAAAGTACTGACCTGTGTATGTCGAAAAGTGCAGTTGCATTTTTCTGACGCAGCGATGCAAAAAAGTGCATAAACTTAGTTGCATAGCATGCATCGTCTAATGTCATTCAACTTTTTCTTATAAGATTTTCCTCTATTCCCAACTGTTTAGGAGGTACAGCCTGTTCCAGTTGCGTGGGACAGGAAAATGTGATTGATTAATTAATAATTTGAAATAATTATTGCAACAATGGTATTCATTGCTATTTGTATAACAAATATTTTCCTGCATCACGAGCATTGTAAAGGAACTATATAATCAATTATTGCAGTTTATGTTCGCAAATTGTAAATATATAAACACACCTCCCCAGAATTGTTCAATTTTTCAGGTCTGTCGGCTGTATAGTCTCATCGATACCACGTATGACTATCCTCCACTGTAAATCGCCAATGCTTATGAAACTATAGAATAATATAATTTTTGTGGCAATATTTGACACCTACTTTGTTTTATCGACAATCGTCCACGTTAAAGGGGTGAAAACCGTCCCCAAATTTGGAGTAACGAAAATTATTTTATAGAATATTTCCGAAACTATTAGAGATACGAAAATTTCGTACAGAGTGAAAATTAACGCATTTCGACCGCAATTCCCTGTTTTTTATCGAAACAATATATATTACTAGCAGTCGATGGTTTTATCAAAATGATTAAATTGTATACTGTCAAAAGTACGACAAGCAAGGAGGCGATAGATTGTTTAAAACAATATTTTAATAACTATAATAAACCAAATATGATAATACTATCAGATGGCGGGACATGCTTTACATCATCAGAATTTAGAGAATTTTGGAAAGAATGTAACATAGAGCATATATTAGTAGCAACAGCAACACCCAGAGTAAATGGGCAAGCTGAACGTGTTTTTGGAATTTTTTGTTTTCTAACATTTTATTTGACGATAATTATGTAACGTTTGATTTCCGCCCGCCTCGTATTGTAGTAACCCAAGGAAAGCATCTCTTTCTAACAAAATCTGTTAGAGGTTAGAGTTCAAATCTTGCCGCTTCGAGGCACTATGTAACGCCACCTACTTCCCCCTTTTAACCTATACAATAAATCACACGCTTCTTACATCTTACTCCAAAGTCGAGTACCGATTTAATATTCCAAACCCATCAAAATCTTTTTTACATAATGGGATTTTATGTTACAAAATTTACGCAAAGCAATAGAGTTCTAAACCCTGACATTAACAAAGAAATAAGTTTTCGCAGCCGAGGAAAACGTCAATTACCTACGGAAGGCTATTAGTTCTTCCATGGGCCCTGTTAAATGGGCCCGTTTTTCATACTGGCTGTATGAGGTCTTGGTCGACGTTCGAAGCCTGTATACCATATCAAGGTGATTAGATTTTTGAAATAGTAAATTACATACTTCGGACAATGAAACTAATTCGTACACTTCTTTGTTATGTATCCGTCCGCGAAGGTTGTCCTACCGATAGGAACGGCACCCGCAAGGTTATAATTTTTACATTAATGCAAATATCCACATTCTGCAAATGTCCACTAATCCAAAGGTACAGAACAAAGCCTGGATACTCATGGCGAACAATATTCATATACCTTGTACGAAACGGCCAGAAGTTAAACGTTATATAATTATCGTTGTTCACTAATTTTGTCTATACTTTACACATATAAATTTACACGAGAAAAGAACAACATTTAGTACGAAAAACTAACGAAAAGTTAACAAAAATTTCGAAATTTTAGTATATTGTTTAAACAAATAATTTTTTGCAATTATTATATATATCGATGGATTCAACCTCAAACTTTGCGGAGTAATATCACCCCTACAATGTGGACGACAGCAGATATAAAGAAACACGTGTCAAATATTTCTTCGAGATCTATCTACCACATAATTTTCATAAAAATCGGCGTGTACGGGTTCGGTATGTTCCCTCGTAAGATCGTTAAATGAATATAATACCAAAAATAGAGTGAGGAAATTATAAGAGATAAGAGTGAAATTAATTATAATATACATGAAGGAATGAGAGCGTGTATGGGTATGTGTGCTTGTGAGTGTGTGAAATAAACGAATGCGAGAATGGGCGAGGATGAAAGATGAGAGCGGAACGTGAGTTAGTTGGCGTACGACTGTCGAATGAGAGAGAGTGTTCATTAATTTTTGTTATATCCGTTTTTTTAAATACATTTTATTTATCGTATTTTTCTGGTATTCCCTTCAACCCATTCCAACAATTGGGGGCTCGTCCGGGATAGACGGAGTACCTAGATACGGAAATACGCAGTTTTGCCTTATTCGTTTTATAACGGGATCGCGAAACTAAGTGACAAAGTGAAAGTGAAAAGTGATCTAAGTAAGCGGTCGTGAACAACGGTGAATGGTAGAATTGAAAAGAAGGAAAAAGAGAAGTAAACATCAAGGAATATCAAGAGAAACCATGAATACGCGCAAAGAAACGCCAGCCAAAGGAAATTCAGACTCTCCGGATGTGACCCCGACAGTTGATGAAATAAGTGATTTAGAGAATACAGTAATTGCTGTAAGCGATGAAGAGAGAAGACAGAAGGAAATAGAGGCGATTAAAAATATGAAGGTGATCGATCTCCGATTGAAGTTAAAAGAATTAAAATTAAACACGTTAGGGAAGAAGAAAGAATTGAGAGAAAGATTAAAAAGTTATTTAGAAAGACAATATGATGAAACGGAAGATTCCGAAGAAGAAGAAGAAGACTCGGAAGATGAAAGTGATGAAAGTGAAGAAGAAAACGCAACAAAAATGGCAACTCAGAAGAGGCATAAGCGAGGAAAAGAATTGCAACATTGTAATAGTTCCTTCACGATCAAAGATGTTGAAGAGTCACTATCGAGTTTTACAGGCGACAACAAATTATCAATTGACAAATGGATACAAGAGTTCGAAGACATGAGCGCACTATTACATTGGAATAAATTACAAATGTTAATATACGGAAAACGTATGCTAAAGGGATTCGCGAAAAAATTTATATCAACGGAAAGAGGGATCGTTTCATGGAACACACTATGTGAAAGATTAACACTAAACCTACCAAGCCGGTCAAAATGACCGGTTTCCAATTTATTCTAAAAATTCCCTAAATTAATAGAGGAGCCATGAAGAAGAAATTCCCCTTCCATCTTATAAAACGTAAATTAGTTAATTAATTATTGCTTCACCTCTTGATTCCTCTTTTCCCAAAACACTTATTCGGTGTTTCTAAATATGAGTAGATATAACGCCGGTAGTTTTAGTGTTAAAGGAAGAATTTAGAGTCCTACCGAACAGTGCACACATTCATTCGCAATTATCAGAAAGAAAACGACGACCCAACGAAACTGGACGACAATACATATATACGAGATGTGCGAAATAGCAAATGAAGGCAACGTGGAAGAAAACGCGCTAATCGAGTATATTATAAACGGAATTCAGGACAGAGAATATAATAAAACCATTTTATACCAATCACGTACGATAAAAGACCTCAAAACAAATTTGGAAAGGGTCTAGCCGAATAAGGGGGTCAAAAGTGCCCATGAGCCGATTTTATTCGACGATGGGTCATTCGATAGGTGATGATGAAAAACCATTGCACACAAATTTTTAATCCGATACCTTCACCGGGAGGGTAGTTATAGGGTAAAATCGAAAAATCAGTTTTTGCCTCATTTTTCCCAATTAATGTAGTGCAAAAATTCCCCAAAAATTCTGACACATTCTAAACATGAATGCACACGTTAGGGATTTTTTTCAGATTTTTTCTTTGCAAGTTCCACTCACGAAAAATGAAAAACCAAAAAAAAAATTTTTAAACATCGATTTCGTATTGAAATCTTCCGAGCACAACTTTTTCCTTTTTACAGTAGTTGCATAATATTATCATTGTGATACCCTAATATTTTCAGATTTTTTGAGTACGGTGCATCACGGTCGGAAAAATCAAAAACCGATTTCTGGGACACATTTTGAGTTGAAACTCGCACATTATCTGCCATTCTTGCATGATTTTAATACAGTATGTTCATATTGTGACCTTCAATGTCTCTGCATAGAAATATGTAGATGTTAAAGAATAATATCGGGATAATTAAATAAATTGCTGATGGTATGGTCTTTATAACCTAGAATTTTAACCGTTCTTACAAAAGCATTAATGGCGCAGTGGCTATGGTGTCTGTCTGTGGAATCGCTGGACACTTTTTTGTCGCGGGTTCGAATCTCTATGTGGGACTTAAGTTTTTTAAAACCTATAGAAAAATAATCGTAAAACATGCTTTTCTTACAATTAGACATGCAACGTTTTGCAATTATGAGTATTCTCAAACATTTTATATTGTTCATAGATATTGGTTTATTGCAATGTATGAAAATATATTTTAAGTATGAAAGAAATATAAAATTCAATGTACAGAATATAAAAACGTACTTGTAATTGTAAATCGTGACATGACTGGAAAGTGTCGAAGAAGAAAACACTATAGTGTATAATTATTTTTAGAAGTATCTGTGAAACATTTTAAAGCTACTACTGAATATTGTTATGTCTTTAATGAAAAAAAAAAAGACAGAAAAAAACTTTAGTCCCACATGGAGATTCGAACCCGCGACTGTTACGAGCCGGGCGGTTGGCAGAACGCGACCGGTATTCTTTGCTAGGTTTGCGGAGCCACCAATTGCAACTGGTTTTGGGAAGTAATCCGGGGACCGAACTAGCCTATAGCTTTCTATAGGAGCGTCGTTTGCCCGTTAATAACGAATGTACCTTTCGGTAATTCGCGCTAGTATAACGGATACGGTCCTGCACCAATTGCAGGAACTACCGCCAATAGCTGGTATGAATCCGGGGACCGAACTAGCCTATAGCTTTCTATAGGAGCGTCGTTTGCCCGTTAATAACGAAAGACACCTTGCGATGCTTTCGCGCTAGTATAACGGATACGGTCCTGCACCAATTGCAGGAACTACCGCCAATAGCTGGTAAGGGAGTTGGTATTTAGTTGCAAACGGTGAACTCTTAAATCGGAAACTTGACCCGTAACTTTAACAAATAATCTTATTCACCCCGAGCGGCTTTGAGTGAATAAGAAGGGATCGTTGTTCGGTTACTCGAAGGTGCAGGTAAATAATAAGAGACTCTAAATATTCCGTTGTAAGAATATAAAGGTATATTTTCTAAATAAGTTAAATACTATCTGTACAAAATGGTTAACAATGAACACTAAGTCCATTCGGTGGTTACCTTTAACTATTGAAATAGCTTTCAATTAACACTAGAACGACTGACGTTAAATTTATTACATTTAAATATTTTAAATAAGTACTTTGGAAGAAGAGGAATCAAGGGGTGGAAAATATGATCGGTTTGGTAATCTGTGTTTAATAAGATCAACTTAGAATTTCGAGTTTAGGACTTTCACGTAAACTTAGGGAATTTTTGGAAAAAAGTGTGAACAAGTCATTTTGACTTGCTTGGTCGTTCTAGTGTTAAATGGCCGAAATTACTATAACGCGTCGGTTCGCGGGGGAACTGTCGTATCTCGTAGGACGAACGTTACGTCCACGATTACGTTTAAGAAAAACCCGAAGAAGCAAAAAACAGCCAGCTTATATAGGGCGTTTTTTGGGAGTGGGGTCCTGGAAAATGTGGAAAACTGAGTGGAGGTGGAAGCGGTCTGGTGGGAGCGAAGGGCTTCAAGGATGCGAGTGAAAATTCTCGCCAAGGTTAACGGAAGTCATAAATTGGGCCTTAATGGAATTTGGCTGTTTGCGGCTTGCAGGTAACCCTATACAGCTAGGCTTTTTCTCGCTTCCTAGGCTTTTTTACCAAGCGCCTGACTGGCGCCTGAACTGGAATTCGAAAATTCCAGGGCCGGATGTAACATCTCCCCCCTTGAGATGAAACGTGGCACATTGTGTCACGCTTTCGCCTTCTGGTGCCAATCAGTCACTTGGTTTGCTTAAACACTATCGAAATGTACAAATGCTGATTACAAAGGTTTTTGATGTTGATTAACAATAAAAAGGTTCTATGGGACTTAACCTAATATACATAGAATTAAAATATTAATGTAGGAGATAAGTATAAAGTAATAAAATATATATTATTTGCCAGATGTATATGGTAGGCGATATATCCTAAAATGAATAAATATTATGTTATACGGTTTTGAATCTTTTCGATAATCGATGTTGTCTTTATTATTATTTACTCGACGCTGACGATTGCGAAAACTGGGTTATTCGGTTTGGTAGTAGGGGTTAGATTGGGATCCACTCTCCGTACGTAACTAAGGAGAATTCTCAGAATGCATAAGCATTGTTACGACCTTCGAGCAGAATCTCTAATCTATGGGATAAATATGTCGAGGGATATCTTTCTAATGAGTTGGGAAAAGGAGACGGAAAAAAAAGTAAAGGAATCTGGTTTGCAGAGTCGATCTTACGGCTACTTTAGCTACATGGTTTCCATTGTGTATGAAATATTCCTAGCGGTTCCAGTTTTTCTAATAGAGCGCAGGTTGGATTTGATCGGCCCGATTTCGTAGTTTTCCTTAGTGAGTGCCCATTAATCGTCAGAGTCAAATTCACTAGGTGCGTCAGAATTAAAATCGGTATTGTAAATCTGTCCATTGTTGTTGGCTGTAATTTTAACTGGGTAGTCGGGTTTATACGCAAGTTTTAGTTTGTCCTGGTGTTTTGTTAGTGTTTTGTTATCATGTGTCGTTAAAACTACATTATTTAAATCTGTTACGTCTATTATTTTATATGGTCCTACATAATGCGGGTTAAATTTACTTACTCGAGGTTCTACCTGAACATAAACCATGTCTCCTACCTGAAAACTTACTGGACGTGATTTTCGGTCATAGTAGCGTTTTGAGCGAAGTTTGGCAGATTTTAAGTTATCTCTGGCTATGGTTTGTATCTCGTTGATCCTGGTTATGAGTTCTTCTAGGTATGATCCATACGTTGCGAGTGTTTTTTCGTCGGGGAATGAGCTTGGAGTTCTGGCTAGTTTTCCAAATATTAATTCGTACGGCGTGAAATTTGTTGCTTCGTGTACTGAGGTGTTGTAAGAAAACATAGCGAACGGTATGAGTAGGTCCCAGTCTTCGTATTTATCCATGTAATGTTTCAGATATTCGGTGAGTACAATGTGGCTTCTTTCTAGGGATCCATTTGTTTGGGGTCGGTATCCTGATGTGGTGATTTGCTTAATTTTAAATATGTCCGAAAGCTGTGCCATTAGTTTTCCTATGAAGCTGGTTCCTCGGTCTGTGAGTATTGCACGTGGAGTTCCGTAGATGGCTATGAAGTGCCGAGCAAATGCGTCTGCTATTGTTGTAGCTCGAATGTTAGGGATGGCTACTGCGATGCAATATTTTGTTAAGTTATCCTGCATTGTTAAAATGTATCTATTTCCGCTTGGTGTTTCGGGTAGAGGACCCACTGTATCCAATGCTACTTTGTCGAAAGGTTCTGCTGGGGTATCAGTTATTATCATTGGTTGGCGTGTTTTGGCGCGCAGTAATTTCTGTTTTTGACAGCTGGTACATTTCTTTATGTGCTCTTGAACTTGCTCTCTCATGCCAGGCCAATGGTATCGAGCTCGTAACCGGTTGTAAGTTTTTGTTATTCCTTTGTGCCCTCCTATTAAACTATTGTGAGCTTCATTGATTAATTCCAGACGGTCTGCTTCGGGTGGATTTTTGATGGTTGAATTCCAAAGTGTTATGTACATTCCTGATCTGTGAAAAACTTCTTGCAAAATATTATAAAATTGAAAAGATGGTATGTTGTCATGTCCATCTCCTGAGATAGATATTCTGAATGCTGATACACCAGTTTGAGCTAAAGCAGTTTTTAATGATCTTAATCCGTTTATTAGGTCTGTTTCTGTTGCCTTTTCATGATGGTGATTCGTTAAGATAATGCTAAATATTTTATAGTGTCCCTTGTTAGTGATTAAAATTTTTCCTTTTGTTGGTTTTTCTTTCAGTAAATGTTCCATTGTGATTATACCGGTGTCCAATAATAATTTGCTAGTGGGATTGTGAGTGCTACAATCGGCAGGTAAAAAGTGTACGATGTGTCCCTTTTCAGAGGTTATTGTGTTCGTGGTTTCGGTGATAATTGTTGGCTGTGGTGCTGACTTGTAGCGGGTATCAGGTCGGTCATCTTCTGAGCTGGTTGAACTTTCTGTTGACTGGTGGTAGAGGTACGACAGGTCAGGTAGTATGTCGCTAAGTACCGCCGGCCGTGTACCTGAGGCGCGCTCCGCTACCTGCGGTATGTTAGCTGGTGACTCTTTACCTTTTATCGTCGTTGGTTGTAAACATGGGGCAGTTATAGATGAAGGTGATGACGTGAAAATTTCAGGAATATTTCTTCTTACTGTTATTTCTGCTGGTGCAATTTCTGAAAAATCTATTAAGCTTATGTCATTTGTGCGGCCTACGAGTTCTGGAGCGGGATCTATTTCTGTTGAGAATCCTTTGGGTTGCGGCATGATTTCACTGTTCAACTCATCCTCTAATGTTTTTTCTAATTCTAAGCTCGGTAAAAGTCGTTTATCTAATCCTGAAATTAAAGTGGATTGACCACCTTTCGGTGTGGATTTATTTTTCGGATTGCTTGATTCATCTGAAGAACTGGATTCCCACTCTTTGTAGAACGGCTGATGTCTGGATTTCCTTCTTGTTTCGTGTACTCGTTTTCCCACGGTGCTTCCGTCCTGTTTCTTGCTGTAAGAATATCTTTTATATGTTGGATCGTCATCCTTAGGGACGATAGGTAAACAAACTGTTGGATTCCTCGATAGTGCGTCTGCATTTTTATTAGTTTTCCCTGCCTTGTGGACTACTTCGTACTCGTATTCCATTAATTTTAGCTTCCATTTGACTAATCTGGATGTTGGATCCTTTACGGAGTGTAACCAGACTAGAGGTCGGTGATCGGTTATCAGAGTAAATTGTTTACCATAAATGTAAGGCCTGAAGTGTTGAACTGCATAGACCATAGCTAGGCATTCTTTTTCGGTGGCGGAATAATTCTTTTCTGCTCCATTCAATACTCGGGAGGTATATGCAACTGGTAAGTCCTTGCCAATTTCTCCTTGGCTGAGAACTGCTCCAATTGCAAATTCGGATGCATCTGTAGTCACTATAAACGGTTTATTAAAATCGGGATATTGTAAAATTGGACGTTTGCAGAGTTCGTCGCGCAATTGGTCGAAGCTACTCTGCTGTTCTTGAGTCCATACGAATCGAACTCCTTTTCCGAGCAAATTTGCCAATGGTTTAGCTTTCTTTGAGAAATCCTTAATGAACCTTCGGTAATAACCTGCCAGTCCTAAGAATTGTTGGATGTTTTTCTGTGTTTTCGGAACCGGAAAATTTTTTACTGCTTCTAATTTCTTAGGGTCGGGTTTAACTCCATTTGCTGAAATTATATGGCCCAGGTATGCTACCTCTTTGCGCAGAAACTGACATTTGTTGGTTTGCAAACTGAGTCCATGTTCTCTTAATCGGCTTAATAATTTCCTAACTTTGATATTGTGTTCCTGGAGTGATGAGGAGTAAATTACGATGTCATCCATGTATACAAATAGTTCTGTTCCTTGAAGACCAGACAAGACTTGATCCATGAGTCTTTGAAATGTTGGTGGTGCGTTTTTTAATCCAAATGGCATCCTAGCGAATTCATAGTGTCCATGCGGGGTAGTGAAAGCTGTTTTCTGTTGATCTTTGGGATTCATTTCAATCTGATGAAATCCATTAGCGAGGTCGAAAACTGAAAAATACTTAGCTCCGCCTAAGCGATCTAAAATCTCGGTAATTTGTGGAAGCGGATACCTGTCCCCTACGGTCTTGTTGTTTAGTGCCCTAAAGTCAATGACCATGCGCCATCGTTTGACACCGTCCGCGCCGGGTTTCTTCGGTACGATCCACAACGGGGAGTTATAAGGTGAAATGGATTTCTTTATTATACCTTCTGACAGCATGGCGTTTACCTGTCGTTGGATTTCTTCCTGATGCACGACCGGGTACCTGTACTGTCGAGTATTAATCGGAATATCGTCAGTGGTGTGTATGGAGTGTTGAAAATTTGGAACTTTTCCTAATTTATCTCCTGGTAGGAAAAATCTATCCGGAAACTCTTCTACTAGTTTTAAAACGTGTTGTCGTTCTTCATAATTGAGGTGTTTTAATTGTAGAGAACTCTTGATTCTTGAGATTCTGTCTTGATTTCCTCTGACTGGTTGTACAGTGGAAAGGTAGTATTCCTCTTCGGATGAGCTAGTTTGTGCGTAGGGAAAAATTTCTTGTGGACCTAATTCGATTTCCATATCTTCTGCATCAGTGTTACATGCAAACACTTGGCATTTCCCTCCTCGGTTCGTTACTGCAGCTTCTCCAATATAGAGATTTTTGGGCGTTCTAAGGCGTGGCAAATATCCTTCTTTTACCTTAGAATTCGCTATTGGTACCTCTATTTGTTGAATGGTGCGAGCCGGGATGGTATGCTTTGTTTTCGAAGTTGTTGGTTGAATGCGGTCGTAGTCCATAAAATTCGAAAATTTCCAGGGCTTTGTCGGTCTGTCTCGCAGCACTAACGTCCTGTGAAAGTATGAAATTTCTGCGTCCTCTTGTAAAAGAAAGGGGCTCCCTATGAGACCTTCCGCAGAAATAGGCAGTTTTTCGACAACGTAAAACATTGCCGGTACGCCGTTAAGTTGTAAGGTGGTCGTTCCTAGAGTGACGGTCGGTGTAGCGTTAAGGCCGGTTATCTCGATCTCTTCCCTAGAGGTTACGAGAGCCTTTTCGCCCAGTACTCTTTTCAGAACTAAATTGACCGAAGCTCCTCCGTCAATTATAAACTCACCTATTCCTTCTTCCAATTCCGGAACCTTGATTCTGATTCGCGGGCTGGCGACCTCCTTGATGAGAAATCGTTCGTGTTCCGATCCTGGAATCGAACAGATTTGCGACGAGCTTGGCTTCGTTCGTTCATCGCCTCGTCGGAGCGATGAACGCGATTGAAGTTTAAATGATCGGCAGATTTGGGTGAAATAGCGCGAGATGAGTCCGAATCCTTCTTGCAGAATTTTCCATCGTGGCCTCTTTCTCCGCAATTCCAGCAAAACAACTGCCTCGAATCTTTAGGCTTCATCCTTACTTTTCCATAATTTCCTTCGTTTTCGGAAGAATATCTAGAAGGAGAAGGTGTCCTCGACGCATTCCTTCGTCGAAGGGTAAAAGCGTCCCTCCTTGGCCTTCTGTCCCATTCTTCGTCGGAAGACTCCGATGGTCGCCGATCTCGGTATCGGTGATAATTAACCGGGCTAGGCGACGAAGGGTAGGAAACATACCTGTCTCTTCGCCGACGTCTCGATCTGTAACTCTCACGGCTATTATCCCGAGAATACCTGTCGAGCGATTCCTCGTCGTCTCTGCTTCTTCGGCTTCCGATACGTTTTTGAACAGACATTACAGCATCGAAGGCCTCTTCCAAGGATTTGAGGTTGCTATTCCTCGATCTTACTCTCCATGCTATTCTCTCCGGTAATCCTTCCACAAAATTTTCCAAGACTTCCTCGTTGATTTGTCGAAGAAGTTCTTCGTTCTGCGAAGGGTAACGATCCTTTGCGGCGGTTCGAGCCGATTGCCACAGTTGTGTCGTTCGATCCATATAATCCGCCAAACTTTCACTGTCTCTAATTCTCAATTTAGCTACAGTGGTTAAGAAATAAAGCAAATCTTTGCCGGGAGCGTAACGTTTCTTTAGATACTTAAGTAGCTCCTCGACTGACTCGAATTTTTTGTCTAAAACACTTCGCCTAGCCGGTCCAGTAAGTTTTGTTAAGATTATAGCTAAAAACTGATTTTCAGAACCGCTAGGGATCAAAGCAAGTCCATTTTGAACTGCCTGCGCAAAATTAGTTAATGATGGATGTTCTCCATCGAAAACTGGTATATGAGACGTTACATTTTGAACGCAATTTTGTCTTGTCAAGAGAGCTATGGATGCAGATAGATCATCCATGCCCAATCTTGACGTAGATCCGTTTGAATCTGATTTTGCCATATTGTACAGAGCAACTTAATTAGAATTTGATTCCTGCCTTCGATATGTAACTGAGAGCTATCCCACCGCTGTCACCAGTTTGTTACGAGCCGGGCGGTTGGCAGAACGCGACCGGTATTCTTTGCTAGGTTTGCGGAGCCACCAATTGCAACTGGTTTTGGGAAGTAATCCGGGGACCGAACTAGCCTATAGCTTTCTATAGGAGCGTCGTTTGCCCGTTAATAACGAATGTACCTTTCGGTAATTCGCGCTAGTATAACGGATACGGTCCTGCACCAATTGCAGGAACTACCGCCAATAGCTGGTATGAATCCGGGGACCGAACTAGCCTATAGCTTTCTATAGGAGCGTCGTTTGCCCGTTAATAACGAAAGACACCTTGCGATGCTTTCGCGCTAGTATAACGGATACGGTCCTGCACCAATTGCAGGAACTACCGCCAATAGCTGGTAAGGGAGTTGGTATTTAGTTGCAAACGGTGAACTCTTAAATCGGAAACTTGACCCGTAACTTTAAACAAATAATCTTATTCACCCCGAGCGGCTTGAGTGAATAAGAAGGGATCGTTGCTCGGTTACTCGAAGGTGCAGGTAAATAATAAGAGACTCTAAATATTCCGTTGTAAGAATATAAAGGTATATTTTCTAAATAAGTTAAATACTATCTGTACAAAATGGTTAACAATGAACACTAAGTCCATTCGGTGGTTACCTTTAACTATTGAAATAGCTTTCAATTAAATGGCCGAAATTACTATAACGCGTCGGTTCGCGGGGGAACTGTCGTATCTCGCAGGACGAACGTTACGTCCACGATTACGTTTAAGAAAAAACCCGAAGAAGCAAAAAACAGCCAGCTTATATAGGGCGTTTTTTGGGAGTGGGGTCCTGGAAAATGTGGAAAACTGAGTGGAGGTGGAAGCGGTCTGGTGGGAGCGAAGGGCTTCAAGGATGCGAGTGAAAATTCTCGCCAAGGTTAACGGAAGTCATAAATTGGGCCTTAATGGAATTTGGCTGTTTGCGGCTTGCAGGTAACCCTATACAGCTAGGCTTTTTCTCGCTTCCTAGGCTTTTTTACCAAGCGCCTGACTGGCGCCTGAACTGGAATTCGAAAATTCCAGGGCCGGATGTAACACGACAAAAAAGTGTCCAGCGATTCCACAGGCAGACACCATAGCCACTACGCCATTAATGCTTTTGAAAGAACGGTTAAAATTCTAGGTTATAAAGAACATACAATCAGCAATTTATTTAATTATCCCGATATTGTTCTTTAACATCTACATATTTCTATGCAGAAACATCGAAGGTCACAATATGAACATACTATATTAAAATCATGCAAGAATGGCAGATAATGTGCGAGTTTCAACTCAAAATGTGTCCCAGAAATCGGTTTTTGATTTTTCCGACCGTGATGCACCGTACTCAAAAAATCTGAAAATATTAGGGTATCACAATGATAATATTATGCAACTACTGTAAAAAGGAAAAAGTTGTGCTCGGAAGATTTCAATACGAAATCGATGTTTAAAAATTTTTTTTTTTTGGTTTTTCATTTTTCGTGAGTGGAACTTGCAAAGAAAAAATCTGAAAAAAATCCCTAACGTGTGCATTCATGTTTAGAATGTGTCAGAATTTTTTGGGAATTTTTGCACTACATTAATTGGGAAAAATGAGGCAAAAACTGATTTTTCGATTTTACCCTATAACTACCCTCCCGGTGAAGGTATCGGATTAAAAATTTTTGTGCAATGGTTTTTCATCATCACCTATCGAATGACCCATCGTCGAATAAAATCGGCTCAAGGGCACTTTTGACCCCCTTATTCGGCTAGACCCTTTACATACAGAAGCTGCCAAATGTTCCATCACCATGATAGAAGCGGTGATAATTTTATGCTATATACGTGCATGCTGTTAGGGTAATAAGTAAATAGATTTGATAATATTTAAGTTCATTAAGATTAATTGTATTATTAATTTTATGCCAAATAGTTAATATCTCCTTTATTTCCAGATTATTAAATCCTTCAAAGAACAAAGTGCAGCATCAATTAAGTCAGCACAAAAAAATTATAAAATATGAACATGTTATTGATGATTTAGTATTTATTGACACTAATTTTCCCACTTTACCAATTACAATTACAAAACTAGAATCAAATACATTAGCATTAAAAGATTCAATCAAATTGGTTACAGATTTTGCTCAAAATCTAGATATTGTACCTACTGGCTGTGGAGACAAAGTGAGAGAAAAATAAATATAAATATGTTTTTCAGAAAAATCCAGTATATGAACTATTGTCTAAACTGAATGATAGTTCAAACGATTCAAATAATGGTGGACCCAAGGAAATAAATGCACAATACTCTAAAAAATATAAATATGCTACATCACATCTTGTGATATTGAAAGAACATTTTCAGCTTTTAAATTAATTTTATCTGATAAAAGACACCAAATGTTGGTTGAAAATATAGGAAAAATTATTGCTATGTATTGTAATTCCAATTACAAGCAATAATAAATGTCATACAACTATTCCAAATCATATTGTACAGTATTGGACTGTTTCATTTGTTACTCATACAATTATGCAGGACAACAATTTCACATATTTTTGCTTATATTCTACATAAATTATGCATATATTTTGCATATTTTGACATATCAAGTTTGCATAAATTTCCAGTCTAAGAATCAATTAATTGTGACAACTTCAGTAACCTTATTGAGATCACAACTGACAATGCGGTTTACTCAGATGAAAAAGGCGATACATGATTTAATGACTTCAAACAAGTACTGTAAATATTGTAAGTTAAAGATCTATAGACCAAACATAAATATGATATGTTTCCCTTGATTTACTATTGCCTATTGAACAATTCATAGAGTGAAGAGAAAATAAAAATGATTTTTGGTAAAGACGCATTTTCAAGATCAATTTATCCTATTGCTATGGAGCATGATAGATTTAACACTACATTGAAAGTTATACGATTTAATAACTGAAGTACTATGGATTATGGAAAAGCAAATTATAAAATATTGATACACTATGGATCTGTTTGTTTTACGATGTAAAGAATGTTAATGTTAGCAGATGAACCAGTAGACGATCAATTAGCAACATATGAAGATACTCTTCCAAGTTTTATATGCGAGGTAAATCTGGGAAATATGAAATACAAATGTGGATCATACATGATTCTAGAATATTCTATTATTATAATTTTCAGATATATTCAGGTATATTTAAAAAAGGCGGGAAACACTGTCGACAAGGAATGGGATCAACATGTCTCTTCCCGAGAAAGTTTTTCAAAAACAACTTATCAGAATAATAACTAAAAATAACTTTGTCACGGATTTTTCAATGGCGGAAAACTATCGTTAACTGAAGTTTTACTTATATAAAAGTAAAGAAAAATCGGAATGGCCGACTAATGACACTTACAGAAAATAAAGAGATCCATTTTCGTTATATATTTTCTTTACACTGATTATGAGTGTGACACCAGTATCTTATATTTTACACAGCAAAGCGTTGATTTACTTTCTTCAGTACACCATCAACGTGATGCAGATAAAGTACTCTAAGCAGGGCGACCAAGCTTCTATGGAAGTAGTGGGCACAAAGTATTAAGAAATAGTTCGGCCTATTGGAGTAAATGGCAGCAGTTTCGGCAGAATCAGTGCCATCTATAATGAGTTTGAAATGCCGAAAGCTGGCGGACTGCAAAAAATTCAAAAGCTTTATTTCTGATTGTGAGTTGGATCAGGCTGTTGAATTAGTTACACGCCGCGAGCCTTTTCTGAGTCGCTCCGCCTGCTTCTCCCTCCCAACTATTTTACCCAACCAGGAATGACTTGCCAGACTCGGCGTATTACACGAGTATAGTGGCGTTTTAGGGCGCCATTCGCCTCTGTTCGCACGCGATGGAAAGACGCCGCGCACGCCGATTACGGGAAAACAAATTGATGCGCGTATCCCGTCGACTGACGTTATCTGTCAACGAACAGTTTCAGATCGCGTCACATGGCGTTTAGGTTAAAACAAAAGTATTACTAGTAAAAAAGTATGGTCAGATATGTCTTGAATTAAATGTGATTAACAGATTGTTAGCAGAAAAACATTGAAATTTTACTTTGTTGCATTCTTCGATACAAAATGTAAGAAGCGCGTTTTCGCTGCTTGACACTCAATCGGTTAAAATCTCTTGCTAAGTCGACCGTGGCGGCAACAATGTATTCTTTGACGCGAGAGCTAACGTTTTGCTGTCGCCGTATTTTTAAATTATTTGCGTTGGAAATTAATTTATACGTGCGCGTGCTAGATCGTAACACAACTGTTTCTTTAGTATACATATGAATTAAAGAAACAAGAGGTAACAAATTCAAGATTACTGGATATAATTTTAATAAACTATCGTTATGATTGTTGTATGTATGGTTGTGTGTATAAATGTATGCACAGTAGAACCATTTATTTTAGAAGAAAATGTTATATGTATATATAAAAGTTTCATAATATTGTGGAGATAATATCGATGCAATACTAATTTTTTTATTTATTTATTTCTTCAACTTTACTTGAAGGAAAACTTCATTGTTTGTACAGAAATATATATCTACATTGAATGAAAACATATATTCACAAATAGAAATATATGTTTACGTTGTGTAAATTAGATACCCTCAATGTTTCCATTGGTATTTTGAGATACACTATAAGTTTTTCAATGTTATTCCTGTCACTATTCTCTGCCGAATTTGCCAAACCACCGCCGGAAGTCCAAAAACATTAAAATCTCTTAATCGCATTTAATTCAAGACATATCTGAGCATACTTTTTTACTAGTAATACTTTTGTTTTAACCTAAACGCCATGTGACGCGATCTGAAACTGTTCGTTGACAGATAACGTCAGTCGACGGGATACGCGCATCGATTTTTTTTCCCGTAATCGGCGTGCGCGGCGTCTTTCCATCGCGTGCGAACAGAGGCGAATGGCGCCCTAAAGCGCCACTATACTCGTGTAATACGCCGAGTCTGGCAAGTCATTCCTGGTTGGGTAAAATAGTTGGGAGGGAGAAGCAGGCGGAGCGACTCAGAAAAGGCTCGCGGCGTGTAACTAATTCAACAGCCTGAGTTGGATCGTAAAGAGTGTATTCTTCACAATGCTTTATTAACAATGATTTTGTGTGCCGTTAACGATTGCTTAACAAACGGGAAAGTATTTTATTTTCCATGCGGCGATAAAGCAAGACTTTCGGAATGGATATCGACTTGCAGTGATCCGAATTAATTTAATTTACAGATCAGCATTCTTGAAGGAAAAGAAATCTGTTCAATGCATTTTGAAGCAAAATTTTTCTTATCCATCAAAGACGGCAATTCCAACTTTACATCTTCCAGGTACGATTCCATTCTATACTCACAATCAGTAATATTTCTTTTTAGGCTTTCGCGGCCATAATGGCCAATACTAGATTTGGCTTCCCTTGGGTACTCAGTATCAGAGTTTCCTCGATTCCCTGATGAAGCTAGCTGCATTACTGGCGAAACGTCGGACATTCTCGTTTTTCGAACGCGGTTCCAACCCGGAAGCCAAATCCGTAATATTTATTCTATTTTCTCAGATAATGGGGCGGGGTACGTATAAGGCGAGAAATATCTTTTCATCAAAGGCTATAGCCGGATAAGGATGGCAAAAGTGCCCCCAAAGGTAATTAACTTTGCAAAAAATCTGAAAAAATTACAGTCAATTGTTTATAGCAAACTTGAGAAACTGTGAAAATATAAACGTAGTCACATCAATAATTTAGTAAAAAATATAAACAATTGTTGGTTTTTAATTTTTTTAACTGCCGTCCACTACTCGTAAAAATCTGAAAAAATTACACATTAATAATTAGGGTACTATGCAGGTACTGTAAAAATATAAAAGTGGTCACTCCATGTTTTCAATAAAAAATTAATGTTTATAAACTTTTTTAATTTTTTAAAAATCGATTTGCCAACCAAAAAATCTGAAAAAATTCTATCATTTTAATAAAAAAAAATCTCACAAATACGTTAACGAGTTTTCAAAAAATAAGAATCAAAAATGGAAAAGTTCCATACTCCGATTAGTAGAGCGTAATGCAATAGAAGACGTTACGACGTGGCGGAAGTATTACATAATTAAGCCGTGAGTTTAAGGCCGACACTGAGTTCTAATTAATTTTAATATAGTATTATGGAAAATACATAAAATGAGGAGACGTTGAGGGTGGCAAACAAGAGGCCATAATAGGTGAAGACGACCTGGTTGAGAAGGATGATGTTTCTTTTATTAACAACAAATTTTAATATTAAATTTTAGTAAACAGCAAACATAATAACAACAACAAACTCGGCTGGAGCCGTAACGTAAACACAGTCCTGCCATTGAGCCGCAACCTGCGCATTTAAACCTTGCACAGGTTGCATATAGCTGTTAATTTGTCGAGTTGCGTAACTATTCAGTGTTTTCATGCGACTCCAGCTGACCGTAAATTTAGAAAGGAACAGACCATGGAAAACCACCCCCTCGAAGATGCAACAGTTAAAAATAACGGAAGTCGCCATGTGATGGACACGTGATTGACAGCGAGGAGTCCGTTCGTACGAACGTTTTGAGGAACGTTTCTCTCAATAGCATAGATATCTAATAAACTTTGAGCATCGTCAAAATGTAGTCCATTAGTTCGTGAATGGAGCAAAGATGAACGCATCGCCGTCAATCGCGTGTGCACCGCAACCGAGTCCCGGTTCCTTTAACCCTATCATCTTCGAGGGGGCGGTTTCCCATTGCTTACCCCTTTCTAGATTCGTGGTCAGCTGGAGTCAGATGAAAACATAGAATAGTTACCTGTACCGTTAACTGCACTGCTAAATGGTTCCCCGTGCGAGACTTAAATGCATAGGACGCTGCTGTATGTCAGGACTGTGTTTACGTTGAGGCTCCAGCGAGCGCCGAGCTTAGAAAAGGACAGACAGTAGAAAAGACAGAGAGGCCCAACGCACAGGGGGACCGGCCCTAACGCATGGATGACGCAATACTAAGCGGAGGATGGAACTTTTCCATTTTTTATTTTTTTGTTTCGAAAACTTCGCTAACGTATTTGTGACATTTTTCTGATTAAAATGATACCAAACACGATATGTTTGAGTTATCTAAATAGCAAGTAAACGAATTAAATATTGAGTAAATATTGCTCAAACTATGTCGTGTTTGGTATCATTTTAATCAGAAAATTGTCACAAATACGTTAGCGAAGTTTTCAACAAAAAAAAATCAAAAATGGAAAAGTTCAAGTCTCGGATTAGTATTGTCACATGGATACGTTCGGGCCGGTCCCCCTGTAGGTTGGACCTCTTTGTCTCTTCTACTGTCTGTTCTTTCCTAAGCTCACGCACGGCTGGAGCCTGAACGTAAACACAAAATAGAAACCACTGCTTCGTAACTGCACTGATTCGGTCCCGAATTCTCTGCATTTATCGAGGTTTTACTGTATATCTATTTTGTAAGCGCTGAAGCAAATTATATAGTATGAGGGATTTTCCGATCACCTTAGATGTTAAATTAGTCTTAAAAAGCAATAAACGGACAGACAGAACTCAGATGTATCGAAAGAAAGTGGTTCTTAGAACCACTTGAAACATTTTAGTGCATATGTAAGAGTGTTAATGTAAATATATATATTTTTGTGCGTATAATATAATACTACCGTGCGGCTCGCCAGACCTGGCACCTCGGCGGCGGAGCTTCTCGTTTTCAACCGCCTATTCGTACCATTTTGTTTCTTGGAGTCCACTCGCTCAGCCTCTTAAAGGAAGCACCCGACAAAGTCGTAGCATTCAAATATTCTTATTAGTTTGTCTGGAGGAGCGAGACATTGTATTACATTGTTGTTTCGTCGCGCGCTCCGTTTCATCAAGGAGAATCTCCCCATGTGGTGGGGGTAATGCTGCCGGAGTTTATTCTGTTTTTACTATAGAGATGTTAGAAATCTGGTGCCTACGCCGATGTCCTCACTGTCGCCACCCAAATCGCGTTGTCTCCCTTGCTTCAATCTGCAGTGTTCTCTCTCTTCGTCTTTTAGTTCGATTTGTATGTGTAGCTCTTTTAACGAATCGCAAGGTAGAACGTCAAGTGCCTTCGTCTACGTGTGACAAGAGGCATGACGATTAACGCCTGGCGAATCAGACTCTGCCGAAACAGGCTTACCTCCTAGGTGCCAGGTCTGGCGAGCCGCACGGTATGTATGTTCGTTGCCGCTGCAATGACTGGCTCGCGTTGGTCTGTTTTCGGAACGATGCATCGTTCGAAATCGCAATGAGGCACATTTTTTACAAATATTAAGTCAGTCGTTTATGGAGATTAGGAGTGAACAGGCGAATTATTTAATTACGGATATTTAATTTATGTGGTTTAAGTTGCGATTTATGTTTTAAGTACTATGGTGTTGTTTTTATGTATTAAGTGCTGTTTTCCGTTATGTTAACCAGTTTATGTTATTAATTTCTTAAAATAATTTGTGATATTGTTAGATTTTGTTCCGGTTTTTCCTCTCTTACATATACGCAATATTAATAAAAATAAATATTCGCAAGACTTTACAATCGATGGTAAGGTGCTCGCATTATATATAATGAAAAGATTTTCTGCGAACTATCATCGATTTTTATCCAAATTATTAATTTGATCGTCAATCGAAACGACTAGGAAGTTCATGCCTGATTTCCCTATTAATGTAGGGTTTCATTTACGTTCCCTTTAGATGGTACTACCGCATCGATGTCGATACTCATAGAACTTTTTCGCCATAATGGCTGCATGGCGACAAGACGCCGATTACATGTCGCCGACAGCTATTTTTCGACCCGTCGGAATTGAAAACTGTTTCCGAATCTTTTATGGGCAGTTCTCTCTTCAGAAATTTTTACGAAATGCGATCCAGTATAGCAAATTCGTGCTAGATAAATAACTGTGTTAGAGGAGATTGGCGGATGCGTAAGTAATAATTAGTAATACTAAGAATACTATGAATAATAGGAATAATAGGAATAAGTATTAATAGGAATAAACATAAATAACTAGGAATAAGGAATAAACAAGTGACTAAAGAAAAGGAATAATAAAAGGAATAATTAGATGGCTAAATAGTTATATATATTCTTGAATAATTGTCACTGAGTGCAACTCCTCACGTGTATACTCGTTCACATCCGCTCTCGCACTAATCACTTTCATCCATATCGCTTTTCGTCTCATTCGCTCGATGCTCTTTTATTCCTCGCTCTATCTCACTCTCACACAGCTCTCTCTCACTCACTCATTCCATCTTCTCTCGTTCCTTGTCTTACAACTGTTCATAAAGAGGTAAAAATATAATGTAGTAATTTCGCGCATTGTCATTTTTTTAAACTTTGATGGTCATTTTACGACAATTTATAATAGCCAATTTTAATAATTGTATACACTACGTACACTGCAAATCCAAGTGTGTTATTTTAAAACACATAAACGTATTATTTCCTTGTAGTCACTTTTTAGACGTTTCCCGGTGTGTTATTATTTAACACAGTACATGTGTGTTATTTTTCAGCATGTAGGTGCGTTATTTTTAAAATACATAAATGGGTTATTTCAAAATATAAATATATATGTGAGAAGAATATATTATTAGAACAAAACGATTAAACGATTAGAACAATAAATACAATACAAATCAGATCAACTCGGACACAAAATCGACTTCTTCACACCACTGCTCAATCACGATTCTATTTACAAATGTTACCGCCGCTTGTTCAAATATTCCAATCCTACATATATATATATATATATGTAAGGAGATTGCTTTTCTGATGGTGCCCACAGTCTTCTTGCTATTAACTAACATATATTAAAAAGATACATAAAACGAACAATAACTATAACATACACTTAGAAACTAATAAAAATAAGCAGTAACAGTTATGGCTTCTTTACGCTTTCGCGTTTCGTTCTTCACTGCTGTTTTACAACTGTTTTGTTTCTTCTGCCCTGTCTTTTGTTTCTCACGTCATCATCTCGTTTTCTATGTCATTCATTCACTTTCTCGCTCACTCATTTCATCTGCCTTCTTACATGTTTATAGTTAAATCAATTACATATTCACAGAATTGAATAAAATTATATTCAATATTATCATGATTGTTCAATATTTCGAAGGAGTGCAGGTACTCCGGTATTAATATGCAACCTACTACATTCAAGAATATTTCGATATATTATAGATGAGAATGATTGGTTAACGTGTCAAATGATGCGAACCAATAATGCAAAAATTACTGTTATTGTTTTTCTACTCTTTTAAGTGGTAATAATAACTGATAAATATCTGGTCAGTAAATACATCAAAAACAAACGGCTAACACGTAAAAACGTATAATTCTAACGAAATGTGTAATTTTAATACACTTTTGTGCATAAAAGTGAAGTGTGTTTAAATTTAACATACAAAAAAATGCATTATTTATTTACTCAGATAAAACGTGTAAAATAACGCATTAGATGTGTTAAAACTTCACGTTAATTTTTTCAAGTGTTTTATTTTTATGCACATAATTACATTTACACGTTTAGACGTGTTAATGAAGTGTGCTTACACATTTAATGCATTTAAATAACCCACTTTTAACACACTTGGATTTGCAGTGTATTTTCGAATTCTGATTGGGTCATGAGTCGAAAGAGGGGACTCGAATTAGCGTTGGAATTTTGAGGCAGGGACAATCATCACCTCTGATCTTATTCTCAGAACATATTCTCATCAAGGGGATGAGAGAATTTACCGTGGAATCGGTTTGTCGCCAACTGCATTTCGCGAAACCATAGTGTAGTCTACATCTTCGACTCATTTTACGATATTAACGCATTAAACATATTTTCTCATGTCATATCACGCTTGACAAAGAACATTTTGGATTTCATTCCTGTTAGCGGCTCTTAAATTATGGAATTTGTCCCTGAATATTCATGAGAGATAGAATAAAGCTTGTTATGGACGTAACATCATTAATGTATTGAAATCAATGGCATTCATAAAAAGAAAGCCGGCGGCAACCTCCTTTCCGACCCACGTGGAAGCTGTCTTCGGGAAACCTCCACCCATAACGCCGCGGCGCACGGTGGTCCAGAATGTGGGATTAGCCGCGCAAAATTCAAAAAATCAATTTTGCCATTTTGATTTTATTCTTGTGATATCGATTCTTAAATGTCCATCAACCTCAGAAATGGAAAAATTAATGATATTGGACAAAAATTGTAGTTACAACAAACGCTTAAAGTTGAAACTTTTTTTGAAGACCACTCACTGCAAATACAAGTGTGTTAAAAGTGGGTTATTTAAATGCACCAAAATGTGTAAGCACACTTCATTAACACGTCTAAACGTGTAAATGCAATTATGTGCATAAAAATAAAACACTTGAAAAAATTAACGTGAAGTTTTAACACGTCTAATGCGTTATTTTACACGTTTTATCCGAGTAAATAAATAATGCATTTTTTTGTATGTTAAATTTAAACACACTTCACTTTTATGCACAAAAGTGTATTAAAATTACACATTTCGTTAGAATTATACGTTTTTACGTGTTAGCCGTTTGTTTTTTATGTATTTACTGACCAGATATTTATCAGTTATTATTACCACTTAAAAGAGTAGAAAAACAATAACAGTAATTTTTGCATTATTGGTTCGCATCATTTGACACGTTAACCAATCATTCTCATCTATAATATATCGAAATATTCTTGAATGTGGTAGGTTGCATATTAATACCGGAGTTCCTGCACTCCTTTAAAATATTGAACAATCATAATAATATTTAATATAATTTTATTCAATTCTGTGAATACGTAATTGATTTAACTATAAATATGTAAGAAGGCAGATGAAATGAGTGAGCGAGAAAGTGAATGAATAGCAGAGAGAACGAGATGATGACGTGAGAAACAAAAGACAGGGCAGAAGAAACAAAACAGTTGTAAAACAGCAGTGAAGAACGAAACGCGAAAGCGTAAAGAAGCCATAACTGTTACTGCTTATTTTTATTATATTTCTAAGTGTATGTTATAGTAATTGTTGGTTTTATGTATCTTTTTAATAAATGTCAGTTAATAGCAAGAAGACTGTGGGCACCATCAGAAAAGCAATCTCCTTACATATACAGGGTGGTCCACACAACGTGTGCACCGTTAAAAACTACCAAAATATGCGTTGCACAATAAAGTTTTTATATAGAAGTTGCATGGTCTGAAGGGGCACATTATATAGTGTAGTTATTTTTTTTATAGGTGGAGGCGTTTCGGAGATTTGAAGGTCAACTTTGTTTTTTTAAATGGAATGCTATATTTTTTATATCAAAATATGGAAGAATGTCGAATTCTGAGTAAAAAAGTTGTTGGATTATTCTTAACAAAGTAATAATCAATGAGTTCACACACGACTCTACGTTCGAGGAATTCCTATTCCAAACAGGAGACTCTCTCTGCAGTGTAGGGGAGAGTAACATAAACAGTTTATATTACTAAGTGGGCCCGAGCTCGTCTTTTGGGCATCCACAGTTCAGTTCGTTCAGTTCGTTCAGTTCAGTTAGTTCATTCTAAACCATAGATATATAAAGACGTTTCTTCCAAGCCTTATAATAAAAGTTAATTTTAATTATAAAGTATATTGAATTATTTAAACACCCATTTCCAATAGGTTATGGGCCCAGTTTACGTTTAATATACAATATTTTTATTATTACAAAAACTGTGTAGCGTATTTTAGTGTTAAAAGACTTAGTATTTAGTGCATTACTTTTTAGAGCTTTAGTACTTATTGTTAGTGATATAGTATTTAGTGCTCTAGTGTTAATAAAAAAAGACAATGGAAAACCTTAAAGTGAAAAGAAACATTAAACCTTTTGATGGTGACAGGTACAGTGTGTGGAAGTTAAGAGTACGTGCACTAATGAATGAACTAAACGTAATTAAAGTTATCGACGATGAAATTCCCGACATGTTAACCGACGACTGGTTAAAAGCCGATAGAGTTGCCCAGAGTGTACTGGTAGAATACCTCTCGGATTCTTTTTTGGGTTTTGTGCAAAATGGATACACGGCGAGGGAAATTTTGAAGAGCTTGGATATGATATATGAACGGAAAAGTTTAGCTACGCAGTTAGCTTTAAGGAAGAAACTACTAAGTTTAAAATTGCAAGGTGATACAGAATTATTAAGGCATTTTGCAATTTTTCATGACTTAATTACGGAATTGTCAGCAGCTGGAGCGAAATTGGAAGAGACGGACAAAGTATCACATTTGTTGTTAACACTTCCTGCATCGTATGATGGTGTTATTACAGCAATAGAAACTTTATCGGAAGATAACTTGACAATAGCTTTTGTAAAGACGAGACTTTTAGACCACGAAGTTAAACTAAAAATTGAAGGCAGTTGCACGAGTTCTAAAGTTCTTCATGCTCATGTTAACACATTGCGGACGGGTCACGAGATATCTCGTTTTTAGCAAACTGAACGTTGCGGACGGGCCACGAGATATCTCGTTTTCATGTTTTTTTTTATTCAATCGGCAACTAAGCCACCAGCCGCAAATATTTCTGTCACGTTACGATGGTAACGAAGCCTCTCGCATTCCGAAACAAAAGCGAAACAATTGAATCATTCCTGGCATGTAGAAATAATCGGTCATTATAGCCAGTGCCAGTAGCGTTCGAAAATGTGCGGTCTTTGAGGGCGTGTTGACGCGCGGAGCCCCGTCCGCAATCTGTTAATAAAAGAAAGTATGAGGAAAATAAAAAAATATTTAAAAAAAATTATAAAGTGAAGAGATCGAATAATAATTATAATAAGAACAAGGGACAGCTTATCAAATGCCATCATTGTGGTAGAAGAGGTCACAAAATTAAGGACTGTTTCTACCATAAAAGAAATCAGCAGTATAATGAAGATAGAACCAGAACTGTGCAAACAGTTAATATTACGGAACCAAGTGGATCGCAAGAACCTACTTCGGGTTTCGCCTTCATGGTCGGAAGTTATCGACGTCAAGCCGAAGAGAAATTAAGTTTTCTTCTGGATTCGGGAGCCTCGGACCACATCGTCAATAAAGACAATATGTTTTCGAGTTGTACAGTATTACAACCGCCGATAAAAATTTCTATTGCCAAAAATGGAACCTACATAACAGCAACGAAGAAAGGAACCATCGATGTCACCAGCAATATGGGAATTGAAGGTGTCTTGGAAGACGTACTGTATTGTCCAGAGGTCCCGTACAATTTATTGTCGGTGCGAAGAATGCAGCAGGCAGGACTGCGCATTACTTTCAACGCGGAAGGGGTCCAGATAAGTATGAATGGAAAAACGGTGATGATTGGTAAGCCCTTGGATAATTTAATAGCCGTTGATTTTTAAATTAAAATAAGAGAATTAAATAAAAGAAATTCTCAAGTTCATAATATAATAAGTAATAATTATGAACTGTGGCATAAACGCTTAGGCCATATTGGCAAAGCTAAATTTTTAGAATTGAGAAATAAACAAATGGTCGATGATACAGAATACATTAATAAAGTCATACCTAACGACAATTTATGTGAAGCTTGTATAAATGGTAAACAAGCAAGATTATCATTTGAAAAAGTAAAAGATAAAAGCCACATAAAACGACCATTGTTTATTGTTCATTCTGATGTTTGTGGTCCTATCACTCCGTCTACAATTAATAATAAAAATTATTACGTACTGTTCGTAGATGAGTTCACTCATTATTGTGTCACATATTTAATCACTTATAAATCAGAAGTCTTTTCTGTTTTTCAAGACTTTGTTGCAAAAAGTGAGGCCCATTTTAATTTAAAATTGGTAAATATATATTGTGACAATGGTAGTGTAGGAATCGTTCTTGACGACGTTCGGAAAAGTGTGAATGTGCGTTTGTATTGGGTGAGTGAGTGTGCGAATGAGCGGATGATGTTTTCGAATGACGAATATCTCAGGAGTGCGTAGAGATCAGCGAACGTAGAAAGACGAAAGTTTCAAGACGTATATTTTAAGACGTACATTCTTAAGACGTTTAATTTTAATTTTAATTTCATTTTAATTCTATATGTATTTCTATTATAATAACATTCTTATTAAACAGTTTTAGTAGTGAAGTAAACGAGTGATTAAAACCTCCTCTCCACAACATTGCACTTCCAAAGAAAAAATCCTACAGTAGAGAATATTTATCAAATGAGATGAAGGAATATTGCGTGCAAAGAGGAATTAGTTTTCATTTAACAGTTCCACGAACCCCTCAATTGAACGGTGTTTCAGAACGTATAGTTCGAACAATAACAGAAAAGGCACGCACAATGATAAGTGGTGCTAGTTTAGATAAAGTATTTTGGAGAGAGGCAGTGCTTACTGCTACGTACTTAATTAATTTAACCCCAACTAAAGCTTTAAAAATACATAAAACACCTTTCGAATTGTGGCATAGTGAAAAGCCCAAAGTAAAATATTTAAAGGTTTTCGGTTCTACCGTTTACATACATAATAAAATTAGAAAGACTAAGTTCGATGCAAAGTCAATGAAAGGAATTTTAATTGGCTATGAACCGAACGGTTATAAAGTGTGGGATGTGGAAAATGAAAAATTTCTTGTCGTTAGAGACGTCATAGTAGCCGAATTGAATTACTTAAAAACTCGACCAGTAACGAGACTTGAGAAGGGTGATGAGAACATCTATAATAAAACTGATGCATCTGACACACAGTCAAAATCAGTAGAAATAGATGAAATGTCTCGTAAATCTGATAATGATAAATCAGATGTATCGGAGTCGAGTAGAAGAGTAAATTCTGAAGTAAAATTAGGTGATGAACCTAATAAATCTGTGACTGAAACAGATATGCACGATAAGTCTTCATCTCAAAATGATAATAAAAATATTAATGATAATGATAATTTATTAAAAATAGTTGAACCTAGAAGGAGTGAAAGGATTAAACAACAACTTCCTATATCGTATAATGAGAGTGACACACAATACGATCTTCTAATGTGTGCACAATCATTTACTAACAAAATTCCAAGTACATTTGAGGAAATTAAAAATAGAGAAGATAGAGTTCAATGGGAACAAGCCATTAACGATGAAATAAATTCTCTAATAACTAATAAGACTTGGATTTTGGTAGAAAGACCTAGAGATGTAAATATTGTCGACTGTAAGTGGGTATTTACCATTAAAAATAATGAGCATGGAAATCCATCGAAATACAAGGCTCGTCTTGTTGCTCGCGGTTTTAGTCAAGAATATTTAACTGACTATAATGAAACTTTTGCACCAGTTGCAAGAATGGCTAGTTTTAGATTTATAATTGCTTTTGTAAATCAGTTTAATTTGTTGATACATCATATGAATGTAAAAACTGCATTTTTAAATGGTGAACTGAAAGAGGAAATTTATATGGAAGTTCCTCAAGGAGTTGAAAGCAAAAGCAATCAAGTTTGTAAATTAAATAAAGCCATATATGGTTTAAAACAAGCGGCAAGATGTTGGTTTGAAGTATTTGAAAGATGCCTTGTAGAAAGAAATTTCCGAAGTTCATCAGTCGATCGATGTATTTATATCTTAGATAAAGGAAATATATATGAAAATATATATGTTATTCTATATGTGGATGATCTTGTGATTGTTACTGCAAAAATGGAAACATTAACTAACTTGAAAAGATATTTGATGAACAGATTTAAAATGACTGACTTAAAAGATATTAGTTTCTTCTTAGGAATAAAATTTGAACGTACAAATGACAAAATAACCCTAGATCAGACTGCTTATATTAATACCGTTTTAGAAAAATTTAATATGCATGAATGTAAGCCCGTTAGTACACCTTTGCCAAGTAAGTTAGATTATTCAGCTTTAAATTCTATTGAAAAGTATGATGCTCCGTGCAGAAACTTAATCGGCTGTTTAATGTATATAATGATATGTACTAGGCCTGATTTAAGTACTGCAATAAACATCTTGAGCAGATATACTAATAACAATAATAAAGAGCTTTGGCAAAATTTAAAACGAGTATTGAGATATTTGAAAGGTTCATGCAATATTAAATTATGTTACCAAAGAGGTGACTATAAAGACATAATAAGTGGTTACGTAGATTCTGATTGGGGAGGTCATGACGAAAATAATAGAAGAAGTACTACTGGGTACTTGTTCAAATTATTTGAGCGATGTGTAATCTGTTGGTCAACGAGAAGACAAGCATCCGTAGCTGCTTCGTCTACAGAAGCAGAATATATGGCACTTTTCGAGGCCGTAAGGGAAGCTTTGTGGTTAAAGTCTCTTGCAGTTAGTATTAATATAAATATTGAAAAACCAATAACAATATATGAAGATAATAATGGTTGCATAAGTATTGCAAATAATCCAAGCAATCACAAGAAATCAAAACACATAGATATCAAGTATCATTTTTCCAGAGAACAAATAGAGAAAAATGTTATTAAACTTGAATTTGTTTCTACAGAAAACCAGATAGCTGATGTGCTGACGAAACCGTTGCCAGCAGCTAAGTTTGTGGAATTCAGGACAAGGATGGGCCTGAATTAATGGAGCCATTTACATATCAATAAAATATATTATAATTTTTGTTTTATCATAATTTTATATGGTCTGATTAGGTTTTCTGGGTTTTCCTAATCCTTTGCAACAAATGTTGGACCATTTGTATTTCCCCAGAGTAAAGCCAATGATGGGAACGTCTTTTGTATACATATATTATATTTGTGTTCAGTATTATTGTTAAATTCAATATTAATTCTTATAATATTCAATAAGGATATATGTACTGTTTATTAATTTGTTCTAGAACGATTGATTCATTTTTGAGAGGGCGTGTTGGATTATTCTTAACAAAGTAATAATCAATGAGTTCAAAAACGACTCTACGTTCTAGGAATTCCTATTCCAAACAGGAGACTCTCTCTGCAGTGTAGGGGAGAGTAACATAAACAGTTTATATTACTAACAAGGAGAGGACCCCAACTGTCCGACTTCGATTTTAACGAGGCTTTGCAAGATGATAGCATGTAGGTCCCTAATGATATGTGTAAAATATTAGCCGTAGTTATGCAGTAGTTTTAAAAATATAAGCAATTAAAGTTCGTACCTGTTTGTATACTATAAATGTGAATCTGGTTACAATAACTGTGGTGGCGTAGTGACTGCGGTTTAAGGCTCACGAGCCGAACATCTTGCGTTCGAGTCCCCGTGACGGACAATTTTTTTTTCTATTTTAATTTGATGAAATTGCGCACGAAACACATGGTTTCCAGACTTATATTCTACGCTCGCTGCATGGCAATCGCTATTGAAAGTACATCGAAAATACGGAATTAAATCAAACTGCAGGGTAAGGATTCCAGAGACCTAGGCCATTAAAAGTAAAGAAAAGTGGCACCCTCGTGGCTGAAAAAACGGAAACTTTCCGAAACAGATGCTTTCTCGGACTGTGCAGTAAGCCTTGTAAAATTAAGATTGTACGCCTTAAAAAACGCACGACTAATGCTTCCTCCAACGGTTTAAAATGAACTAACTTTTATTTAGCTAGATATACAGTTCGAATTGTCTTCAAGGACTTTGAAGAGTAAATATTTCGAAAAGCTGTAAAAAGACAGTTTGCGAGGTCCGAAACGTACATAATGTAAATGTATACATTGCAAGTGTACGATAATTGTTATTCTGCATTGTGTGCAATTTTATCAAATTAAAATAGAAAAAAAAAATTACCCGTCATGGGGGACTCGAACGTAGGACGTTCGGGTCGTAAGCCTTAAACCGCTGCCACTGACCCAACACAGCTGTTGTAATCCAATTTACATTTATAGTATATCAAGAGGGATGAACTTCAATCGCTTATATCTTTAAAACTACTGCATAACTACGGCTAATATTTTACACATATCATTAGGGACCTACATGCTATCGTCTTGCAAAGCCTCGTTAAAATCGAAGTCGGACAGTTCGGGTCCTCTCCTTATAAGTGGGCCCGAGCTCGTCTTTTGGGCATCCACAGTTCAGTTCGTTCAGTTCGTTCAGTTCAGTTAGTTCATTCTAAACCATAGATATATAAAGACGTTTCTTCCAAGCCTTATAATAAAAGTTAATTTTAATTATAAAGTATATTGAATTATTTAAACACCCATTTCCAATAAAAGTATTGACATTTATTTGTCCTAAACCTAATAACTAACGAGTAATTTCACTTTATTTCCTGAAAATTTTCTTCGCGTAATATCAAGTTAGAAATTCGACCTTATCATAGATTTCCGCAGGACAGCGATGTTTACGTGACAGTGTTTACTAACATGAGTGACCTAGTGGCTTAACGCAACTAATGTAAATATTCAAAGTGATATCCATTGGCATTAATACAGTGATGCAATCTATTAACTAATGAAGAAACTGCATTCTGAATTATATCCGCACTGACAAGGAGAGGACCCGAACTGTCCGACTTCGATTTTAACGAGGCTTTGCAAGATGATAGCATGTAGGTCCCTAATGATATGTGTAAAATATTAGCCGTAGTTATGCAGTAGTTTTAAAGATATAAGCGATTAAAGTTCATCCCTCTTCATATACTATAAATGTGATTTGGGTTACAACGGCTGTGTTGGAGCAGTGACAGCGGTTTAAGGCTCACGACCCGAACGTCGTACGTTCGAGTCCCCCATGACGGGTAATATTTTTTTTCTATTTTAATTTGATAAAATTGCACACAATGCAGAATAACAATTATCGTACACTTGCAATATATACATTTACATTATGTACGTTTCGGACCTCGCAAACTGTCTTTTTACAGCTTTTCGAAATATTCAATCTTCAAAGTCCTCGAAGACAATTCAAACTGTATAGCTAGCTAAATAAAAGTTAGTTAATTTTAAACCGTTGGAGGAAGCATTAGTCGTGCGTTTTTTAAGGCGTACAATCTTAATTTTACAAGGCTTACTGCATAGTCCGAGAAAGCATCTGTTTCGGAAAGTTTCCGTTTTTTCAGCCACGCGAGTGCCACTTTTCTTTACTTTTAATGGCCTAGGTCTCTGGAATCCTTACCCTGCAGTTTGATTTAATTCCGTATTTTCGATGTACTTTCAATAGCGATTGCCATGCAGCGAGCCTAGAATATGAGTCTGGAAACCATGTGTTTCGTGAGCAATTTTATCAAATTAAAATAGAAAAAAAAATTGTCCGTCACGGGGACTCGAACGCAAGATGTTCGGCTCGTGAGCCTCAAACGGCAGTCACTGCGCCACCACAGCTGTTGTAACCAGATTCACATTTATGGTATAAAAACAGGTACGAACTTTAATCGCTTATATTTTTAAAACTACTGCATAACTACGGCTAATATTTTACACATATCATTAGGGACCTGCATGCTATCATCTTGCAAAGCCTCGTTAAAATCGAAGTCGGACAGTTGGGGTCCTCTCCTTGTGAGTGTAATGCATGCTTCACGAATACGATGTTTCATATTCTCAGATGTTGTTGGTGGTTCACGATACACTGTGTCTTTTAATGTGCCCCACAGAAAATAGTCTAAAGGAGTAAGGTCCGGTGAGCGTGGAGGCCACATAAATCGTCCGCCACGACCAATCCATCGATTAGGAAATTTTCTATCCAGTACTTGCCTTTCATTACGCGCGTAATGTGCAGGACAACCATCATGTTGATACCAGATTTGTGTAAGGATATTTAAAGGTACATTTTCCAATAAAGATGGTAAAGTGTCATTCAAAAAGTTAGCATATTTTTGTCCTGTTAGTCGATCATTAATAAAATATGGCCCAATCAATTGGTTGCCCAGTATTCCACACCACACATTAACGCTCCATTGACGTTGGTGGTCGACTTCTCTCATCCAGTGAGGATTTTCTGGTGCCCAATAATGCATATTTTTCAAATTAATCTGCCTGCGATTAGTAAACGTTGCTTCATCAGTGAACAAAACTTTTTGTAAAAAATAATTATCACTGTTCATTTGATGCAGGAACCACTGGCAGAACCGAACGCGGTTTTCATAATCCGTTCCATGGAGCTCCTGATGAAGTGCTAGGTGATAGGGACGATGTTTTTCATTATGAAGAATGCGTAGTACACTTGTTTTGCTAATTCCAGATCCTCGTGAAATCTGTCGTGTACTAATATGGGGGTTTTCTGTTACCGCTGCTAGGACCGCAATAGCATTTGCATCAGAAGTAGCAGTTTTCGTTAAGTTACGTTTAGTAACATTAAGACTTCCGGTTCGTCGAAGCGATTGACACATTCTCTCAAATATGGCTCGAGATGGCTGATTTCGTTCAGGATACCTTTCGGCATAGATGGCTTTGGTTCTTATTGCATTTTTATGGCACTCACCATAAACTAAAAGCATATCAACTTTTTCGCTATTACAAAATTTCATTTTTACTTTTATCTGTCTGGTAAATACACACAACACCGAAGGTAACTTCAATACTGGATTACGAATATGAAGACGATTGCGAATCATGATAGATGTTGTGTTGATAAACACTGTCACGTAAACATCGCTGTCCTGCGGAAATCTGTGATAAGGTCGAATTTCTAACTTGATATTACGCGAAGAAAATTTTCAGGAAATAAAGTGAAATTACTCGTTAGTTATTAGGTTTAGGGCAAATAAATGTCAATACTTTTTTACTCAGAATTCGACATTCTTCCATATTTTGATATAAAAAATATAGCATTCCATTTAAAAAAACAAAGTTGACCTTCAAATCTCCGAAAGGTCTCCACCCATAAAAAAATAACTACACTATATAATGTGCCCCTTCAGACCATGCAACTTCTATATAAAAACTTTTTTGTGCAACGCATATTTTGGTAGTTTTTAACGGTGCACACGTTGTGTGGACCACCCTGTATATACAGTAAACCCTGGATATATGCACAGAATTCGGGACCGAAACTGTGGAGTTACGAAGTGGTGGTTTCTATTTTGTGTTTACGTTCTGGCTCCAGCCGAGCGTGAACTTAGAAAAGAACAGACAGTAGAAGAGACAGAGAGATCTAAGCTATAGGGGGACCGGCCCGATCGTGTCCATGAGCCAATACTAATCGAAGGACTGAACTTTTCCGTTTTTGATTATTTTTCGTTAAAAACTTCGCTATCGTGTTTGTGACAATTTTGTGATTAAAATGATACCAAACACGACATAATTTGAGCAACATTTACTTAATATTTAAATCGCTTATTTGCTATATAGATAATTCAAACATGTCGTGTTTGGTATCATTTTAATCAGGAAAAACTCACAAATACGTTAACGAAGTTTCCAAAACAAAAAAATTGAAAATGGAAAAGTTCAATCCTCCAATTAGTATTAACTCAGCGATAGGTTCGGGCCGGTCCCCCTGTACGTTGGGCCTCTCTGTCTCTTCTACTATCTGTCTTTTTCTAAGCTCGGCACTCGGCTCGAGCCGTGAGATAAACACAGTGTTGACATTTAGCTACGACCAGTGCATATAAGTTTTGCACAGGGACTCTATAGCAGTGCATATATAGAGTTTGGTAACTATTCAATGTTTACGAATTTAGAAAGGGGTAAGCAATGGGATAACGTCCTCCCCCCCCCCCCCCCCCCCTCTAGAAGATGAAGGGGTTGATGGAACCGAGACTCGTCTTCGATGCACACGCGATTGACGGCGATGAGTCCGTTTCTACGAACGTTTTAAGGAGCATTCTTTGCTCCATGCACGAGCTGATGAAATAAATTTTTACGATGCCTAAAGTTTATTAGATGCCTGTGCTATGGAGAGACACGTTCCTCAAAACGTTTGTACATACATACGAACAGAGTCATCGCTGTCACAGTTTTCTTCCTTTATCCTTTGCATCTTCGACGGGGTGGTTTTTCACTGTTTTCCGCTTTTTAAATTCGCGGTCAACTTGAGCTGTATGAAAATACCGAATTGTTATTCACGTCAATAAAAGCACAGCAGTGTCGACAGGTGTGCAATGTTTAAATGCACTGTGCTGTATTTACGTCGCTGCTCCAATTGAGCGCCGAACTTAGAAAAGACAGTAAGTATAATTCAAACCATATCGTGTTGGGTATCATCTTAATCAGAAAAATTTCACAAATACATAATCGAAATTTGCGAAAAAGAAATATCAAAAATGGAAAAGTTTTATCCTCCGGTTTGTGAAATTTTTCTGATTAAGATGATACAAGAAAAAGACAGATAGTAGAAGAGACAGAGAGGCCCAACGTATAGGGGGACCGGCCCGAACCTATCGCTGAGTTAATACTAATTGGAGGATTGAACTTTTCCATTTTCAATTTTTTTGTTTTGGAAACTTCGTTAACATATTTGTGAGTTTTTTCTGATTAAAATGATACCAAACACGACATGTTTGAATTATCTATATAGCAAATAAGCGATTTAAATATTAAGTAAATGTTGCTCAAATTATGTCGTGTTTGGTATCATTTTAATCACAAAATTGTCACAAACACGATAGCGAAGTTTTTAACGAAAAATAATCAAAAACGGAAAACTTCAGTCCTTCGATTAGTATTGGCTCATGGACACGATCCGAAAGTATCATGTTACACTTCCCCGTCGCTGAATGTGGCGGCTCACCGAGGGGGATCCCCCTATGTGGTGGGGATGGTCGCGATGCAGTTATCGAGGGCCCCTCCTTGTGCATATAACCAGGGTATACTGTATGTAGGATTGGAATATTTGAACAAGCGGCGGTAACATTTGTAAATAGAGTCGTGTATAAGAAAAAGAACTACAACTCTATTACAAGAGAGAAAGTACAAATCTATTCGATAATGTTCGTTGTCACGGATAGATGCTTGTCACAGAAGGGCTCCAAACGGAATGCTCTCCTCGTCTCGAGTCGTCCCTTTCGTTCCCGGCAGGACGGTCTCTGGGCCTGAAGTGGTTTACGACTTGGAGGAGAGAGCAGTGTCAAAAGACAAACTCCAGACGTTCATCCTCTCGAATATCCAAGTCTTACACGTGATTGAGCAGTGGTGTGAATAAGCCAATTTTGTATCCGAGTTAATCTGATTTGTATTGTATTTATTGTTCTAATCGTTTAATCGTTTTGTTCTAATAAAATATTCTTCTCACATATATATTTATATTTTAAAATAACACATTTATGTGTTCTAAAAATAACGCATCTACATGCTTCAAAATAGCACACCGGGAAACGTCTAAAAAGTGACTACAAGGAAATAATACGTTTATGTGTTTTAAAATAACACACTTGAATTTGCAGTGCTTTCTATCGAAAAAAACACGTTGTCTTCTTCGTGACATTCTGACGAACGTATGCAATATTTTTTAATAATTATTGTTTATAGTTGAAAAGCATTCTTCCTCGATAAAAAGTCACGTGTCAAACATAAAATTATTGTTTGCAGTTTATTCAAAACTTAATGTTAAATGAATGAAAGGAAATCGTCAAAGTTTTTTATCTTTTGCAGTCATTATCTTAGAAGTCCCAACGAGTCCCAGGCTCTAATTGCCACAGCTTTTTTCTGTAATCCTTCCCCTAAACGATCCTGCAAAAATCTAATCCGGCCGGATCCGGCTTCAATGAATTTTTATTGTTTAAAGAGTCACGCGCACCTCGGCAACGCGCTGCCGCCGGACTTTCTCGTAAACATTCGGCAGGTATAACAATGAAGGGCGCAGGTAAAGGCACGAAATATTTGCAGAAATAACTTCTATATAGTCTAAGGAATATATGTGGAAAGTTTTAGCCGAGTACCTTTCGATGCTTCTAAGTTATTCAATTTTTAAGTGAACCCTACAGCGCGAAGAATAGGGTTACCTTTCGGTTTATCTCTTTGCTCGCAACCTAACAATAAGAGCAATTAAGTAATAAAACTGATGCTTTAGAAGTCTTCGTCCTCGTTAATGCCAATAAGATATTTTTTTTATTGCACGGTATCTTGAAGAAATCCGGGAATTTACTGACTGCGTATCCCACTGGGTCTCGACAGCTGGTCTCTCTTACATAAACTTTAGGAAGGGATAGCGATTTATATATTATATATATTTAAGTTTTTATATATATTTACTAGTATAAATTAATTAGTATATTTGAAATAGCGGAAACTCTGTCCACATAATTCAATGGCGGAATCATTAATTTTCAGACATTCCTGGGCGCCATATTTAATCCGTCATTTTGTTTTCTGAAACTTTGAGTTCAGATTTGTAATCAGGGACCCAAAAAATATTAGAATAACAATTTTTAGCTAAATCGGATGTGTTTTGCGCTCTTGGTGACGATTTGAAAAAGATTGAAAACTGTGCGAGTGAACAGCTAAATTCACGTTCTGGATCACTGTGCGCCACGCCGAAAGTGGGAATATTAACCGTTTTAGTCCCAGGGGTTATTGAAAAAGCACTGTCGAAGAATCGCAAACAGCGCGACGGCGCCTTCTCTAAATGAGTACAAGACCCAAGCAGCATGATCCAAGAAGTATATTGTCATGACCATCAAACTTTGAATTTACACTTACTATGAAGTTTTCGGCAGCATCATTTACATCATTTGATCTTTCACTGTGATGATGGGTAAAGTCGTTTTCCTTGTAACTATATTGTACGCATGTTTATACTTCCATAGCAATTACATTGTTGCTTGAAACTCATATAAGTTAGTGGTCTTCTTTTCGCTCATTGTCCACCGTCTCAAGTCTATGTCATACACGATCTTTGTTCTGTCCCTTGATTCAATAAAATATTACAATGTACTACGTGCAATTGTTTCAAGCATTGAATAGATAATAAATTGTCGCTACTATGTCCCAGCAACAATCAATAATTTGCACGCACCGTGCAACCTATTGAATTATGTCTGTAGTCTATGTAGCACTTATAAGTCCTACTCTTAAGGTACCCTGACGGCACTGGAAATTGAATGATATTATTTTCTCTCAAATAACGAATATTAATAACATTATTTTCGTTCATCATTTTTGTGAGGTATGACACGGTTTTCAAAAGCTGATAGTATGCCGTAAAGAAATCTTTCAAATCACGTTGGGTTATTTCGGGAAAATCAACCCTAGTAGTACAAAATATTGTATACACATTCATATTATAAGAAAAGACTAAAAACTCTATCACATGAGAGAAAATACAAGTCTGGGTTATTCGTTGTCACGGATAGATGCTTGCTACAGAAGGGCTCCAAACGGAATGCTCTCCTCGTCTTAAGTCGTCCCTTTCGTCCGCGGCAGGACGGTCCCTGGGCCTGAAGTGGTTTATGACTTGGAGGAGAGAGCAGTGTCAAAAGACAAACTCCAGACGTTCAGCCTCTCAAATATCCAAGTCTTACAATATAATATTAAAAAGAGATTCAATCTTTTTTTAATATTCAAATATACATACAATATTTATTTCATATTAAGAAACAAATATTTTTTTTTAAATATGCAGAAAATATCTATTTCATGTTACGAGAAAAATATGTTTTTCTGAATATTAAACAAATCTTTATTTAATATTAGAAATAGAATATTTTTCCTAGTATACAGATAATATTTATTTCATATTACGAAGAAAATATTTTTTTCTTATTATAAAATGAATTTGTATTTAATATTAGATGTAGAATCTATTTTTTCCAAATATACGGATAATATTTATTTCATTTTAGGAAAAAAACATTATTTTCTTATTATAAAATGCATCATTATGTAATATTAGAAAGAGAATTTTTTTAAACATGCAGGAAATATTTTGTGTTTATCATGGATGAATATTGGTTCCAGAATATGATATGAAGTAAATTTTTTACTTTTAATTTACTTTGAATTCGTGTTTGTCACGTCATCGACATTTATTTATATTATAAGAACATTAATCTAACAATTTGATTGAAACAGTTGAAAGAATTTAATTGACAAAACAAATGATTGAACTGTCAGATTAAAAAGTTCGTAGCAACAGACTCCCTATAGCATTTCTGGAACCTGTTCGGGTCTAAACAGAGTCTGGAAACTAAACTCGCGGAAAACAGTGGTCGATTTTGCCGAAATCCTGGCCAAAACCCCGAGCAGTTTTTCAATATAGCTCAAAATTGGTATATTAGTATTATTTGGATTGCTGATTAAGAATCCAAACTCATAATTTCGAAAAACAAAATGGCGGATTCAATATGGCGGGTGCGAGTATCGAAAAATTGTTGGATCGGCACGAAAATTAGTATTCTTATATTTTTCTGGCCGCTAATTACGAACCCGAATTCAAAAAATTAAAAAATAAAATGGCGGATTCAATATGGCGGACATCCGTATAAAAAATGTTTGGTTGCGCGCCAAAATTGGTATTCTAATGTTTTTTGAACTACTTCTTACGAACCTGAATCTAAAATTTCCTAAAATATACTGATGGATACAAAATAACAATAAATAATGCACTGCTTCACGGATGGCGGTCAGCGGAAGAGTCGTCCGCAGCAATAGGTATATTGCTGTCTCGAAATAAAACTATCAGACTACCAGTGTCTAGTTAACCCCATTTGAACTTTCAACGCGACGAAATAAATATATTATTTGGTAAATTACCAAAGTGCCTGTAGAGTAAGATTAACAGTATTCATTAAGTAAGGCAAAATAACCGGGCCATATGTCATAAATGCACTTTCTCGAGCATGGCGCGCGCGACAAACAAATAAGAATAACTCGTATAGTCGCAAGAAAGCTCAACGAGGTCGTCTTCGGGAAACTTCAAACTTGAAGTTAAAAAAAAATTACTGTGGCATTTTAGAGCGTTCACAACTATTTCATTAGCAAAAGGGAAAAAATGGATAGATTTTATATTCTGTACCATCACAGTTGTAAAATATTACATAAAATACTGAAACAAGAAAGATATTTATAAATCAAATGTATGATATATAGCTACCAATACTGAAAAAGTGTATGGTACTTTAATTTCACATTGAAAACGTATTCTCAATTTCGACGTGAAAATGTTACCTTCATTATTCAAGTGCCAACTTTGACATTGCATATCTTTAAGAGTATTGTTCGATAAAAATTTTTATGAATGGAAAACGACGCTCTGATGTGTTACAAATCAATACGCAATTGCCAGATTTTGAAAATCGTTACGAAAATATTTGGGGTTTTGGCCAGGATTTCGGCGAAATCGACCACTGCGCGTCGCCACAGCGTTTGTAGTTTGTCTCGATTTCGTGTGGTGTTCTTGAAAGACGACGGGTGTCTCGTCGCCCTGTCGCATTACAAGGAACAGATTATTTAAACTATTGATGGCCTCTGAACTATAAATTAGATCCGTGACTAAGTTGTAGCAAAGTCGCCAATGACCCGCCGTCACGGTGCTGCATAGATTTTAAACGAGACAAACGTATTCTTAAAAAATCTGGCCACAGAGTGGGGAAGATATTGCATCTCCTGGTAAGGTACCTCTGTGAGGGTCTTACCCCATGACTTTAAAAGAATACACATCGCTAATATATAGTTTACAAAAATCTAACATAATATTAATAACATGCTTCATTAAAAAAAGTAGATTTTTAACTAACAAGGAGAGTGCACGATCGTCACGACACGGATTTAGTTCAAACTTTGTAGGATGGTAGATTTTGGTCCCCTGTTGATGAATATATATGGTTATAGGCGCCACCATGGAAAGTAAATATTGATCGTTGTGTCGTAAAGTTAGGAAATATATGTAATTAACGAAAAAAAAAAAACTTAGCCTAAGGGACTTGGAAGTTCGAGGCTCGAACCTACGTTCAAAAAGTTCGCAGCGGCAACTCGACACTCTACCGCTGCGCCACCGACGCCGTTGGAAAATACGGTACATACTTTACAATGTAAGGCGCATAACAGTTTCAAATGATTCGGTTTTTTCAGTTTCTTTAAATCCTGTGATGTTTTGCTGTACGTATAAACATAGAAGATCGCATAAAATACCTATTTCATGAAGCAATTCGACGTATAAGTTACTCTGACACGGAAAAAACGACGAAAAAATCGGTTTTTAATTTTTTTAACTGCGGCGCACCAAATTGAAAAATCTGAAAAAAATTCAGGACAATAGTAACAATGATACGTACTTACAGTAAAAATATAATTATAGTGCCAAGACTGCTTCGATACACAATCGGCATTTTTCATCATTTTTTAGCGTTTTTTATTTTTCACAGCTTGTTTTTTCAATTTAAAAATCTGAAAAAATTCTCTAATATGTGCCCTGATAACAGAAGTGCCTCTGAATTTTTTCAAAATTTTTTATCCGCTGGTATAGGAGAAATTCGGCAAAAACCTGATTTTCTATTTTTACCCTTTACTACCCCCCGGGTCGAGATTCAAAGTTGAAACTTGGCAGAAATCATTCTTTTTTTATAAGCTTTCGAATGACTCATCGCGATTTGAATTCGGTTCAAGGGCACATTTGACCATCTTAACCGGCTATACCCTTTAATCGAAGATTTAGAAAATGGAAATATAGTAACACTACAAAAAATCATGGAAAAAATGCTGAAAAGTCAGGCAAAATGGAATATTGGATACAAATATATTGTAAAAATAATGAAACAAAAAGAAGAAGACGAGAGAAGGATAGAAAAGGACCGGAGGGACGTAAAAACAAGAATCAATAAGGATAGAGAACAATAAAGGATGGGCGAAGTAATGTTTATATAGTACCGCCCATCCTCTAAGTTCCATAGAAAATGGAACATAAGAGAACATACGGCATCTGGATGCCCGGGTGTGCGTAAACGCATTCTCCCCTCCTCTACAAAAAAAAGTAGATACGAGGACTATCTCACTTTTGTGGACTTGAGAGCGGAATGCAAACACATTTCCAAAGATTGTTGGAGAGCATATATACATGGCATTGAAGTATCCATTCTGCAGAACATAAAGTCTTTCTGGAATTTTATGAACTCGATCACAAAATCATATACACGGCCGTCACAGATGTACAGGGTGTTTCAAAAATATTTGTCATAGCTTTCAGGGGTTGTTCTACACCTCTGGATCGATGGAGATTTGCGAAAAAAACTTGCCGCAAAATTCGGGAAAGGATAGCAAATTTTTTTTATTGGCTCATCGTATTCGTCTTGTTACGTAGGCAAAATGTCTGAGTGGAACCATGGGTCAGAATCGAACCGTTCTCTCACAAATTAACTTTTAATTGGGCCTTACAATTAAAATTTCGCCCATACGACAGCCTTCGAGTCGCCGACCTTTAGAAACGAAACACATGAGATACCCTTGCTAGCTCCAATAGTTGAAACAGAGGCAACATAATTGAAGAGAGAGAAAAAGACTAGAAAATGTCAATGATTTGCGTTCGGTGTCGGGTTCACTCAAGGGCCCACCCGGGAAGAAGAGTATAAACACTTACACTTTTCTTCTGGTTCGGTGACACAGTGCCCTATTTTCTAGCTTCGTTTACGTCGCCTCTGCTTTAACTATCGGCGAAATTTTAATCGGAAGGCCCAATTAAAAGTTAATTTGCGAGAGAACGGTTCATTTCTGACCCATGGTTCCTCTCAGACATTTTGCCTACGTAACAAGACGAATACGATGAGCCAATAAAAAAAATTTGCTACCCTTTCCCGAATTTTGCGGCAAGTTTTCTTCGCAAATCTCCATCGATCCAGAGGTGTAGAACAACCCCTGAAAGCCATGACAAATATTTTTGAAACACCCTGTACCTACGCAACAAGAAATTTGAGGACGATGTGTCTATAGTAAATAGATTTGCAGAGTACTTTGAATCGACATTTGAAAGCTAAGAATACAAAGACTCTATTGTTAACTATGAATACGATGTCCATATATCAAACCTAGCTTTTGAACTTAAAGAAATTTTTTAATGTATCGAAAATTAATTGCGGACCAGGAGAAGATAGTATACATCCGTTGTTTATAAAATCATGAACGTTTTTGATGTCCAGAATATTGTGGTTAATTTTTAATAGGTCCTTACAAGAAGGTATATTTCCTGCTAAATGGAAAGTAAGCCTTGTTACACTCATACACAAGGGTGGACACAAATTATCGGTCATGCATTACGGATCTATCAGTATTCAGAATGTTATGTCAAAAATCTTTGAAAACTTAATAGCAAAAAAGCTATCTGCCCTACATAACGGCATCATAATTAACCAGGGATCACACCTTGGACCCCTATTATTCAATTTATTCATTAATGACATTTCGCATGTTTTTCTTAATAGTAAATTCCTTTTATATGCTGATGATCTGAACATTTATTACAAGGTCGACGTTCTGGTGGATGCGCTTCTAGTTCAACATGATCTACTGAGACTAGAGAGGTGGTCTGTGGCAAATAGACTATCTTTTAATCTATTTAAGTGTCAGGTGGTACGGTCCGGACATAGAAAGAAGCCTATTTTACTTGATTATACATTAAATGGAGAAATCTTAACTACCACAGAAAACATAAAGGACCTCGGGGTACGTGTGTCTTCCAATCTATTGTTTGACGAACATTTTCGTTATATAACTAGTCAAACATTTAAATTTCTGGGGCTCATACATAGAGTATCAAAATTATTCGTGGACGTAAACACGCTCAAATTGTTTTATTGTCAGTTGGTGCGCCCTCAATTGGAATATGCTTCTATTGTCTGGTCTCCGTATTATAAAAATCATTGTAATACAATTGAACGCGTGCAACATAGATTTCTAGAAATTATTTCGTATCTTATGGGTAGGGTCATACATACGACAACATATAATTATAATCTCACAGTATCACACCTGAACCTGATGCCCCTCCAAAAAAAGCGCATAATGTGGGATGTGCTATTTTTTTTTATAAGGTCCTACGTAATATTATATCATGTCTGGATATCTTAATGCTTATAAAAACACTGTTCAACACGATTTTTTTTCCCAAATATCCAATGGGTGATCCTCGTAGAGTTAGTCATCCTAAACACGAATCCGTCGGCAGAATTGTTCCATCACCCTCAGTTTTTTAGTAAAATGAGTTTTTGTAAAAACACCAAATTTTGGCAGAAAACGAGGTATTACGCGAAAAGTATAAACGATGCGAAGTTGAAATTGGTCTTAAACGATAGAGGAAATCACGCCGAATATTTTAGTGTATATATTTATTAAAATTGGTTGTTGCAAATAGTAACAAATGGCCGTCAAAGTTTAAAAAAGTGCGGATGCGCGAACTTACTATGCTATACTTTTACATTTTTATGGAAAGTTATTTATCTAGCACGAATTTGCTATACTGGATCGCATTCCTTAGACATTTCTGAAGAGAAAACTGCCCCCAAAAATTTCGGGAACTGTTTTCAATCCCGACGGGTCGAAAAAATATCCGTCGGGAACGTGTAATCGGCGTTCGACGCCATGCTGCTATTCTACGCGGGCCGCCAGTGAGACAGTGCCGTAACTACGCGTTATCGACGCCGATCTGACAGTACCATCTGAAGGGCTCTCAACTCTGATAAATATAAATGATCAATTATTTTTCATTAATTTTTGTTTAAAAATATTATTTATAATTTGGTCACCGCAAATGCTATTAACGGTGATATACTTCGTCGTTGCGATTTTGGTACCACCTCTCCACAAACATAACAGAAAGAGTCTGGCTGCTTTTTGCACTTGCGAAACATTGCAGTAAACGACACACACTTAAGACTTGATACAAAACAATTACCACTTGACACTTAGTATGAACCACTTGCCACTTAAATCTGCCTATACATATACACAACAAGTTTCTCCTATAAAGTTTAAATATAATTTGTTATTAATTTATTATTTTAGAATCAAGTGTATAAATAAAATAAGATGAATATCGATATATAGATATGTCAATACTTATTTTATTGATATGCTTAATATAAATATAAATATACAGGGTATTTCACCTAACTTGACCACCTTTAATATATCGCTTATTTCGTAAGATAGAAAAAAATGTCAGAGGGAGAAAATATTCTGTTCGAAGGCGCCAATACGGTGATGGGCCGAATTTTTTTCTTAAGGTCATTTTTTTCGAGATTTCAAGGTCATCGTATTTTTTTTAAATGGGACCGCATATTTTCACTACAACAGGCTCATAGCTTATAAAAAAACGAATCCAACGAGGTGCAATATGTTGACCTTCACGTGACCTTTAGCGAGAATATTTTGAAATGTTTGTCAGTAACTTCAGTACGCGCTCGGGGATGGTAAATGAAGGAATGTCAATTTCATTGAAACAGTGTACCGTGTAATTGCCCCTGGTGCTTGTAAACAGACATTCGTATTCACCTTTCATCGGTTGAAGTATGTTTACAAGCATTTTTGGCGTGATCGTCGTTGCTATTCGCCGGATCCTCTATCAGGATGTTACAGCGGCGCGCGGCTACAATGTATCATTTACAAAGGCGTTGCTATGGCGCTACACATTATTATCAAAGCGTTAATCTTAGCAGAAGATTATCTCCTTACAATTAGTATCAGCACAACAAGCTACGGTGTCGGTATCAGTGCAATAAGCTTATCCATCATGTACAGTACAGCAGAAAAAGTTGAAATGATTTTAATCTACGGAGAAGCAGGAAGGAACTCAACGCATGCACAACGGTTGTATGAAGAAAGACATCCCGATCGTCGCGTTCCTTGCAGGCGAAATTTTGACCGTATATTAAAATTATTTACTGAAACAGGCAGTGTCGTTTTACCTAAAAGAAATCGTACTAAAACTAAAACAAACGAAGAACCTGAAATCACAGTTTTGGCTGCAGTACAAGCAAATCCTCATGTTAGTTGCTCACAGATTGCATCTGAGTCTGCCTTGTCTTGTACAAGCGTGTGGCGAATTTTGAATCACAACCAATTCCATCCATACCGCGTTTCGTTACATCAAGCACTTGATGATAACGATTTTGAAAAACGACGTGTCTTCTGTAACTGGGCATTGAATCAAGTACAGTACCATAACCAACATTTTTTTAATAATGTGTTATTTACTGACGAGGCCTCATTTACTAATAACGGGCAAATAAATAAGCACAATATGCATTATTGGTCTGTGGAAAATCCACATTGGCTGAGGCAAGTTCAGAATCAGCGTCCATGGAGGGTAAATGTGTGGTGCGGTATCATCAACCACCGAGTTATTGGCCCATTCTGTATCGAAGCAACATTAAATGGTCGAAACTATGCAGATTTTTTAACAAATGAATTATCCATATTGCTAGAAGACGTTCCGTTACAATATCGGTCAAGAATGTGGTTTCAGCATGACGGCTGCCCAGCTCATAATGCACTCGTCGCACGAAATGTACTAGACAGAATTTTTCCCGATCGTTGGATAGGACGTGGCGCACGAATTTGTTGGCCAGCTCGATCGCCGGATCTTACGCCACTTGATTTCTTTCTGTGGGGACATCTAAAAAGTAAAGTTTACAATGACGTTCCCACAACAGCAGAAAACATGCGACAAAGGGTTCTACATGAATGTAGATCAATTACTGTACAACAACTTAAAAATGTACGGCAAGAATTTATTTACCGCCTTCAAAAATGTATCCAGGTTCATGGTGCACATTTTGAACACCTTCTAAAATAAAGTTTTAACTTAAGACTGGTTCAATGAAATTGACATTCCTTCATTTACCATCCCCGAGCGCGTACTGAAGTTACTGACAAACATTTCAAAATATTCTCGCTAAAGGTCACGTGAAGGTCAACATATTGCACCTCGTTGGATTCGTTTTTTTATAAGCTATGAGCCTGTTGTAGTGAAAATATGCGGTCCCATTTAAAAAAAATACGATGACCTTGAAATCTCGAAAAAAATGACCTTAAGAAAAAAATTCGGCCCATCACCGTATTGGCGCCTTCGAACAGAATATTTTCTCCCTCTGACATTTTTTTCTATCTTACGAAATAAGCGATATATTTAAGGTGGTCAAGTTAGGTGAAATACCCTGTATATATATATATATTAACACTTAAAATTAAGTTCGCCTGAAAAAGGTTGTTTTCTTTTTTCAAATGCGAAGATTGTTTTCTATTTCCAGTTATACTGAATCAAGGAAGTGCAGGAAACACAATGTCTCGGGAGAAAAAAAGTTTAGTCTTCAAAATTGGAACTAATTGCTATTGGTGATTTTAAGAATTTGTGAGAGGGAGGTCATTGATTTTTATTTGTTAGGAAAAAGTTGGAGATGGTAAAAGTGAGCGGTTTAGAAGTTGAGGGAATTTAGAAGCGTAGGAGACGAAGAAAGAACGTTAATTTATGGGTGCAAGGAAAAACGGAAAGAAACGGTTACGGTATAAGGAGTTGTTTTGTGGCGTCAAGATCCGACGTGGTATAGATCGACGACCACTACTCTCACTCACGATTTGCGACGATTATGTTTCGCGAGTAAGTCGTTTATCGACGCGATCGTCCTCGACCGACGGAGAACTTGTTCGTTCGCGAGATAGTGCAATACTCCAAAAAAATATATATAGCAAACTATGACGGTTTTCGTCGTCAGCGAGCTCGGTTTCGTTTGCGTTTCGATGTTCTGAAGGCAAGTGACTTCGAGGATTTTTCCTCCGAAGTCCCTCGACGACGCTATGGGCCGGACATCCCCACTTGCTGAATTTTCGCGACGTTTCAGCAGGCGGGTTTTTCGGATTTTCCGGGCAGTGCGCGATGTTGATTGGCCGCACTTTCCTCCGAGAGGAGTGACCACCCCCATGGGACTCTCGGCGAGAAGGGCCCCACGGAGGCGGGAGTTCACCCCCTGCGAATACGTGGTGGAGGAAAGTGCAACCAGATGTGCCCAAAAAATCCTAGTCCGGCCGATAGGCAGAATTTCTCTTCGAAGGCGCGATTTATGACCGATTTGTCATCGCGAGTCAGCGGCGGTCGGTGGGACCGTTCGGGCCGAAGTCCCTGTATACCACCCGCTGACAGAGCACGACGGATTAACGAAAACGTTCATTCAAAACGAAGGCTGCTTAATTCCTCAAGGACCGGAGTTCTAGCTGCCTCGGTGAACGATGGTCGCCAAATGTTGGAAGATAATAAAAAATCTGGCAGCCAGACCCGGGCCTCAAAGAACGGCAAACTTTCGCTTCGTTCCGAACGCGCTTTTGTTTTCGTATGACGGAACAGGAGTCGTGAGAAACGAAATTTTAGTGCAAGTGGGTTCTGGAAAATATCTGCTCTGACAATAAGTCGTTCTCGACACTTGACATATACCATGCAGACGTCCGGCAAAGAGTAGAACATAGTGTCCCGTAGAGCACACATTTTATTCCGAACAAAGGAAAGCATTTTCAATTGCTTAGCATGAAAAACTTAAACAACTGTAAGAACAGATCAGATTTCTAACTAAAACATAAAAAAAAACAATTATTTATTTATATTTGTCAGAGTTGAGAGCCCTTCAGATGGTACTGTCAGATCGGCGTCGATAACGCGTAGTTACGGCACTGTCTCACTGGCGGCCCGCGTAGAATAGCAGCATGGCGTCGAACGCCGATTACACGTTCCCGACGGATATTTTTTCGACCCGTCGGGATTGAAAACAGTTCCCGAAATTTTTGGGGGCAGTTTTCTCTTCAGAAATGTCTAAGGAATGCGATCCAGTATAGCAAATTCGTGCTAGATAAATAACTTTCCATAAAAATGTAAAAGTATAGCATAGTAAGTTCGCGCATCCGCACTTTTTTAAACTTTGACGGCCATTTGTTACTATTTGCAACAACCAATTTTAATAAATATATACACTAAAATATTCGGCGTGATTTCCTCTATCGTTTAAGACCAATTTCAACTTCGCATCGTTTATACTTTTCGCGTAATACCTCATTTTCTGCCAAAATTTGGTGTTTTTACAAAAACTCATTTTAGTAAAAAACTGAGGGTGATGGAGCAATTCTGCCGACGGATTCGTGTTTAGGATGACTAACTCTACGAGCATCACCCATTGGATATTTGAGAAAATAAAAAAAGTTCAAATTTGTTGAACAGTGAAATTGATGTACCTCAGAGATCAGCTCGCCGTCACGCTGCCTTATTATACCAAGAAAAGCACTCCACGAACTATGGGATGTTTAACTGTATAAATCGGATGGTTATTAATTTTGACATATTAAAAGATGAGGTGGACATCTTTAATAACTCCATAATCGACTTTAAAAAGTCTTTAGTTCGTGCACTTCAATGATGCCTCTGTAATTGTAATTTTCATGTCTAATACGGTTTATATTTCGATATTTACGGAATTATATGCGCATGTATGTATTACTCGATCCACTCTGTACCACTGTATGTATAAGGTATCATAATGAAATTCTAAAGGGCATGTCCCGTTAATAAATTAAATTAAATTAAAGAGAGAAGTGAAAACGAAATGAAGAACATCGTAAGTGCAAATAATTTTAAAAATCTTGAATTATAAAAAAATATTTGGTTCGACTACTTCACGAAAAATATAAAATCTATTTTATACGAAGCTTTACTATTGAAGTATCTGTAGCGCCGCACAGGTATCTTGCTAAATGCAAGAAAATACGCGCTAATCGGTTTAGGTGCGAAATTACAATACAATATTATTGTATATAAGTATATTCTTTGAATAAAAATGTTGTGTAGCGGTACCACTAATGCTCGCCGCCAAGGGTCTAACAGAAGGTCTCTCTGCCGGACCGGCCGCAGCCGAGGCACCGAATTCAGCCGGCGTCCCCTCAGCGGGGTGTGGATAGGCCCAGTCAGGAACTGCGACCGGCCCGAGCCACGTTGGTTCCTTCAATGACACCGATAATGATAGTGATCGCCTTTAAAGGATCCGCCCAATTATTTCGTATGTTTTATCTAAAGGGTATAGCAGGATAAGGTGGTCAAAAGTGCCCTTGAACCGATTTAAATGGGGGTGGTCTCATTCGATAGATAACGCTCGGCGATCATTGTGTACCAATTTTTATCCCTGTATCTTGACCGGAAGGGTAGTTATGGGGAAAATTCAAAAAACGGGTTTTTGGCCCATTTTGCCTATTTATTGAGGAGCAAAAAAGTCGAAAAAATTCAGACATATTCTACACAGTACCATACACGTTTGAGATTTTTTCAGATTTTTCCATTGAAGAACATAAGTGTAAGAAATGGGCAAACGCAAAAAAAACGGAAAAAAGTAGATTTCGTATCGAGATCTTCGAGTGACAACTTTTTGAAAATTACAGTAACAATCCAACACTCATGATTGTTATCTCCAATTTTTTCAGATTTTTAAACCGCCTGCGTCATTGTGAAAAAAATCGAAAACCGATCTGCGCGACGCATTTCGATGTGAAACGCCATGATCCAGTTATTATTTTCTCATTCTTCGATTACAGTATGTTCATTTTGTGACTTTCAGTGTTTCTACCACGAAGCAATTACATGTTAATATAGTGAATTGAATTAATTAAATCAATTGTGAACTTTGATGGTTCCTCATCTGCAAGAATTTTGAAGGTTTTTTCAAGTGAACGGTTTGGCGCAGTTGGTAGGGCGTCTGTCTGCGGAAGTGCTGGACACTATCGTGGACACGACTGGGTTCGAATCCCCATGGGGAACTTCATATTTTTTTTTTCATTTAAAAAAATTGTCAACTACATAACAATAATTACTTAGTTGCTATTTTCAAACATTTAAAAGTATTTTTAAAAAACAGAAAAATATAAATTAATACAGAACACACTTTTTGCTTTGTCGGATTTTTCTAGTCATACTCTGTTCTGCGACTACGGGTATTATTAAACACTCTAACATTGAATAGACATCGGTTGTTCTACGGTGTATGAAGGTGTATGTTATTCAGCAAAGGATGTAGGGAACGTTATTATCTTCGGAAAGAAAGAAACTCTGCATTCCTTTAAACAATCATCGTTACGAGTGATCAAAATATTATAATAATATTATGCCCATTTAGTAAGTAACATATGTCTTCAAATATCGTAGTAAATCCAGTGTTACGATATTTGATAATATCCGTAATCGCAGAAGATGGTATGACTAGAAAAACTCGATAAAGCAAAAAGTATGTTCTGTATTAATTTATATTTTTCTGGTCTTTAAAAATACTTTTAAATGTTTGAAAATAGCAACTAATTATTTTTATGTAGTTGACAATTTTTAAAAATGAAAAAAAAGTATCAAGTTCCCCATGGGGATTCGAACCTGCGACAAAATAGTGTCCAGCGCTTCCGCAGACAGACGCCCGACCAACTGCGCCAAACCGTTCACTTGAAAAAACCTTCAAAATTCTTGCAGATGAGGAACCATCAAAGTTCACAATTGATTTAATTAATTCGATTCTCTCTATTAACATGTAATTGCTTCGTGATAGAAACACTGAATGTCACAAAATGAACATACTATAATCGAAGAATGAGAAAATAATAACTGGATCATGGCGTTTCACGTCGAAATGCGTCGCGCAGATCGGTTTTCGATTTTTTTCACAATGACGCAGGCGGTTTAAAGATCTGAAAAAAATTGGAGATAACAATCATGAGTGTTGGATTGTTACTGTAATTTTCAAAAAGTCGTCACTCGAAGATCTCGATACGAAATCTACTTTTTTCCGTTGTTTTTTTGCGTTTGCCCATTTCTTACACTTAGGTTCTTCAATGGAAAAATCTGAAAAAAATCTCAAACGTGTATGGTACTGTGTAGAATATGTCTGAATTTTTTCAAATTTTTTGCTCCTCAATAAATAGGCAAAATGGGCCAAAAACCCGTTTTTTTAATTTTCCCCGTAACTACCCTTCCGGTCAAGATACAGGGATAAAAATTGGTACACAATGATCGCCGAGCATTATCTATCGAATGAGACCACCCCCATTTAAATCGGTTCAAGGGCACTTTTGACCACCTTATCCTGCTATACCCTTTTAAGAAGTTTACACGCCACAGAGAGTGTTAAGGAGTCATAAAATTTACGACCCGGTGGAGCGGCAAACATCTTGTCGACAGCTGTCTTCGGCAATTAACCCGTAGGTACGGTTGGGGCTCCGTCAGGGTGCGCACATCTATGTATTATTTGTAAATAATTAATGTAAGGAATTTTTGTGCGTACCCGCCAAAGTCCTAACGGGACTTTGGGCTTGTTCGGAGGCTGCTGGTAGTTTGAAATCCTCCATCAGGTGTTGAAGGCATGTCGTCGCCTTCCCTCTTTTGAAGTCCTCGAGGGAGTGGAGAAAATTAGTTATCAACCAATAGTTGCTTATTTTTCAAAGACTCCACCCCCATCGAAGCTCAGAGATTTCATACACGACTTCAAGAGAGGGACGCATCACAGCTTACCACTTAACAGTTTCAATTTGTAAATACCAGAACATTTTTAACAGTCAAAGAAAACAGATCTAGAAGACAACCAATACATATCTCAGAGTCCACACACAACAATCCAGAGTTATCCAATTTTGACACAAAACGGGACGGTCCTTCGAGAGCGAGTAATAGAGGCACCTCAGTGCAAAATTCAATCGGGACGTGAATTTTCATAGTTCGATCGAACCTGTAACAGTGAAAGTTGTCTCTAGATGAAAACATTATGCCACGAAGAGGTTGTCTATCCTTCAAAGTGTACACTGCTTCAAAAATCACAGAATACGGAATTCTTATAAGAATGGTCTGTGATGCTAAAATCGGCTACATTTACAATTTTCGCATATGGGGCGTTCTACTTTTCTACCGACAATGACGTGTCTTCTCTTGAAAAAAAATCGGTATTCGTCCAAAATTGCAGTTTCTCAAATTTTATTTTCACAAGATTTTTTTGGACCATACAGAGATTATAATAATACTAAAATACCGTTTTTATTTTTTTTGCTTTTTACAAAATCATTGTGACATAGTATTCGAAATGTGTGACAGAGGTGTTTTACATACAAATAAAATGTGTCTCTTTGCGCCGCCTAATGTTACAACATGATCTCGCTTAAAAAAATCATATAGAACCCTTTAGTATAAAATTATTTATCGAACTTCTGAAATATTATCATTAAATTAATGAGAATATAATAAACGTAAAGGTTCATACTATTAAACAAAAAAATATTTTATCGTTGGGTCCGGCTATGCATGTTTTTTCTTGCTATCTTCCGTCACGCATTTCGCAAAACAAAAAACGCTTCTGAGTTGTTTGATTTTCAACACTAAGCATCAGTACGGTTTCCTCTTCGCCCTTGGCCTCACCCCTTGAGGCCCCACCTGCGAGCGAGCCTAGTTATTCGCTGGCAGAAAGTGAATAGAGGTGCGTGTGTTTATTCGGCGACCGCTCTGTCACGTAAGTTACTACTTTTAAATTTTATTGTAATCCACGTTTATATATGTAATATTATTATTTCTCAGTAAATCTGTCATGTTCACCCATTTTTACGAACAAGTCGTAATTTCGTGAACGCTAAAATCCTCGAACACTGTTATTTTACACTTCTGTCACGAGACACCTCTGTCACAAATATAGGGGAGGGTGGGGCAAAGGGGGCCCCTTCAGCAAAAAATAGTCATATCTTTATTTTTTTTATTCGTTATAGGGGAGAGGGGTGCAAAGTGGGCCCCTTCAGCAAAAAATAGTCATATCTTTATTGTTTTGGGCTCCAAAATTGTAAGGGGCCCACTTTGCCCCCAGGGGCCCACTTTGCCCCACCCTCCCCTATATATATATATATAGATATATACCGTGAAATATATATATATATATATATATATATATATATGTTTTGTGACTGAGGTGTTTATTTTTTCTTACTCTTCCGATAAAACTTAAAATAAATAAAAGCTATAAAATAAAACTTCGATGCATTATACGTTTCGAAAATCTTCAATAACTGGACAATAATTTAAAAATACATTTTATAAAAGAAATACACTTTTATTTTTTTTCAAAATCAAAAAATTTGTCACTCATATTGTCGGTAGAAAAGTAGAACGCCCCATATAATGTGGAGAAGGAAGCCGATCACAGTAAACAATTTTAAATCTTCTGCAGCCATTTTCAAACTTATGATGAGCATCACATATACAGGGTGTCCCGTAACTGGTGGTACAACCGAGCGTGGGGTGATTCTACGTGAAAAACTGAATCAAAAATATAGAATAAAATTTTTTCATATGACGCTTCGTTTTTGAGAAAAATAAGTTTGAAAATTTATCGAGTATTATATATACTCACAGTATTTCGGAAACTAAAGGTCCTCGCTCGATCAGTATAAGGAGATCGTAGAACTGATACAAGAGGTATCATCATCCTGACAATGTTTGTAAACACTGCACGAAATACAGAAATGCTCTTCTACCCGTAAAAGTAAGATATCGAAATCCGTCGAGCTGAAACGTGGATCCAGTGCCCGTGTACCTACTCGATAAATTTTCAAACTTATTTTTCTCAAAAACGAAGCGTCATATGAAAAAATTTTATTCTATATTTTTGATTCAGTTTTTCACGTAGAATCACCCCACGCTCGGTTGTACCACCAGTTACGGGACACCCTGTATATGGACAACTTCTATAATAGTGTTGACACTTGAAAAATACTTTTGCAACTTAGATTCCGGACTTGTGGCACTATACACACAAATAGAGGTCTTCCTCTTTGTTTGAAAAAAGCTTAACTAAAAAAAGGGAAATCTATATTTCGTCGCCGGCAAACCATTTAAGGCAAAACATAAACGAAGTTTTAGATAAACAACGAAACATGTCATAAAACAAGTGAGGTATAGGTTTTAACTGGTTTCGCAGTGCCTAGGTTGCCGGTACCTTAACAGGTAATTAACAGGGACAGTATCACCAATTACCTGCCTTCTGGTCCACAGAGAGAAGGTTTTTATAGGTATTTACCATAGATGATTACGGTAGATAATGAACAAGACATTGCCTCCCCCCTTTCTTCCAACTACCTCTTGAAAATGAAAACCTACTGCAATATAAACACCTATATCTCCAAAAAGAGTAACAGAAGGATTTTAAAAACAGCAGAAATCGCAAATAACGGTTAAATTATTTGGAAATCAGATCATAAAGTTCGTCGATCCAATAATGAAAATTAATCCAATCAATATTATAAATATATTAATTGAGACATACAACTGTGATGGCAATAACGTTGGAACACCCGTAAATGACAAAGAAATGAAACTGACACAAAATATTATAGAATTAACAGATAGAAACAAACAAGCAGCACATGTCGATATTGAAGCGTAACAGGAGTTAACGTCTGTTGATTTAATAGACGAATCATCAACATGTGTTTAAGCACCACAGCATGTAAGTTCAGAATCACCGTCTAGTTCTTCAGACAATACTTCTGAAAATATAGATTCTGAAGCCGTGGATCTCGATTACGAGAGACAGGCAGTCGATTTTTGGAAAAGCGGAAGAAAGAGACCCCTCAGGTGCGAGACTGTACAAAGGAGATATAGGAAACCTATGCATGATTGGGCGATCACAACTTTATGATTGGGACGAGCAAATTAATAAAGGTGGATCCCGGTTCGATGAACTAGAGTCAATTGCAAACGCTACGATACAAAAAGTTATTGAAACATGAAATAAAAATATAATATTGCACGATATGGACTCAAGGCGATGGGTGATCAAAAGGAAAATGAAACTGTAAATTGCAAGGATTTCACGCATCTACTCACTGGTTGTGAGAATTTAAACACACATGTAACATAGTGCCACGAAAAACAACGAAGTTCATCACTGTCAATTACAATGAAAATTTATCAGATATAAATGCAGCAGCTGAAACATTTGTATCAGAATTCAGACAATGGTTTGAAAGTCATGGAAACAATAACATTTTTAATACCGACTAGAGCGGTTTCCAACAGGAAATGCACTCTGGTAGAACACTATCGCACAAGGGTGAAGAACAAACGAAAACTTTGATTCAGTCATTGTCTGCAACAACCCACAGTTACACAATTCAGCCGACTATTTCCGCGTATGGTCAGTCACTGTCAAAACTCTCTATAGTACTTAAAGAACCAAGCGGACAGTTAGGACCACGTCTTCCACGAAATATATTTACAGCATCTTTATCACAACAAGAATTATATAGAGAAATTATATAGAGAAGAATTATAAGAATTATATAGGTCAGACTAAACAACATTTAAAAAATAGAATTGCTAATCATAAAAGTAACATTAAAGCAGATACCAACGCCCATACAGCCTTAACAAAACACGTTATAGAAATGGACCATAATTTCAATTACAAGAATACTAAGATTTTAGACATAGTTCCCAATTATCAAAAAAGACTCATTAAAGAAATGCTTTTTATACAGAAAAGAAATACAGTAAATCTAAAAACAGACACAGACAATTTAAGTAATATCTACCTGCCACTGATCAAGAATTAAAAAATTACACCATACAATGGTATACATAATACATAATACAATAGACTACATAATAGTCTATTAAAAATTTATACATATTCAGCATCTACTTTCAAACTTAATAAAAAGATTAACACATCAGAACAAAAAAAGGTATTGTCAACAATTTTGTTAACGGAAAATTTGCCATTACGATAGAACATAATTGGTGCAGTGGGGAGGTATGGTTTTCAGAAACTTTTTACTAAGTACCAGGAATTTACTTTTTCAATAGACCAGGAAAGCGAAAATATATGGTACACTCCTGTCATATAGGAAATACAGATTCGATCCTCTATAGAATGTCCATACATACACATATACATGCACACACACAAACACACACAAGGAACTACGCGTAAGACCATAAACAGAAAATCAAAAAGGTTGCGAGCAAGGAGACAATAAGACCCCCACTCCTCCAACTAACATCGAAAGAGCTCAGTCTTACTGCGACGTTCAAGATGTAAACGGTCATTATCCGTTACCACTTAAGAACGACTAACGGAATAAAAATAGGTATAAAATTTATATCTCACAAATTATAACATCTAGACCGCATCTGGAAAAAACATATACTCAAACAACCGCATCACACATAATAGGTAATGACATCACGATTTATAGTCTAAATATGCAACACTAAACACATTTATAATCCGAAACTTATCATTATAATCCTAAATTTATCAATATAATGTAACAATACATATTTATTATAATAGACTCCTGAAGAGGGCATTGAAAGGTGCCGAAACATGTAGAGCAAAAAAAGGATAAATAAAGTTCCGTTTTAGTTCACAATTCAACCAAAACTTGGGCTTCCAAAAAGTTTATTGAATAATTATTCGATCTGCACACACAAAACAGTATGTGGGTAATTCTCATGAAATCCCGAAATTCGGTCATTATAAATTGACAAATAATATTGAAATAAATTTGTATTAATTTTCTATGGATTTCCTAGTACTAATATCACTAGATTTTAATTATATAGTGGTCCCCAGAATAAACGTGTTTTATGAGAATTATTATTTCATGTCATGTCTAACAATTTTTTTCGATTCTTACGCACATTCGCTGTTCTTTCTCTATATGTTTGGCTATTTTTCTTCCAATCTTTCTCTTTTGCCTTCTTTCTCTGGAACTCATGGCGGATATACACTCTGTTCAGTAAGAGCGTTGGAACGAATACTTCTTTGTTATGGGAAGGAGAGGGATAAGGACTGTATGTTTAGCTTTGGAAACATGTGGTCTAGATCGCGTTACTTTGTATCCTTCAGTATTGCTTTGCCCTTCTTAGAGAATGAACAGAGTTTGTGATGAGTGCGATATACGCTAAAAGATTTGAGGCAGTGTTCCTTTGTACGCATCCCAAAGGGCCAAAATTAAGTTATTCAGCGGCCGCCCGATATATGAAAAAATCAGTAGAATTTGTGCGAAAGTGGGTAGAACGTTATACCTCTACAAAGAATGTCGATGACTTTGGAGGAAGGGGCAAACGACGAGGCACAACAAGAAAGCAGGATAAAGTCATTTGTAGACTGTTTGAAGCAAATCCCTACCTATCCTTACGACAAGGTCAGAAACTTTTAGAGAAAAAAGGAATAAAGATTAGTCTGGCTACTATAAAAGAAAGATTGAAGGAATCCAGCGTAGAGTATCGAAGTACTTTACTGAAACCTCTATTGTTGGAAAAACATATGCAAAGGCGGCTCAACTGGGCACGGCAGAACATCGACCGAAATTGGGACAACGTTATTTTTTCTGACGAGTCTTCTTTTTGGCTATGGGCTCCGAAAAGGTATGCCTGGACTAAGAAAGGCCATCCAATGGTACAGAGAACTGTTAAACACCCTATTAAAGTACACGTTTGGAGTTGCTTCTCCTCGCTCGGCTTTGGGCCTTTGTACCTATTTACCAACGTCTTAAATGCAGAAAGAATGCTGAAAATATATCAGAAGCACTTGTTAAAGTCTGCGAAGATGTGGTTTGGTGGAGATAATGTATCCTGGGTCCTGCAGGAGGATAACGATCCAAAGCATCGTAGTCAACTGTGCACCGCGTGGAAAGGAGAACATAACATCAATGTCTTAAACTGGTCTTCGCAATCACCCGATGTAAATCCGATTGAAAATGTTTGGTCTGTTATGAAGCTGAAACTTCGTGGGAGACGAATACTTACATTGAAGCACCTGTGTCGTCAAATAAGAACAGTATGGAGATCGCTGCCAATAGATTACGCAGAAAACCTCGTAAGAAGTATGCCAAAACGGTGCGAGGCTCTAATACGAAGCAGAGGAGATTTTATACATTATTAGGTAATTGCGACCAAGTATTTTAAGTGTTCTTTAATTCTATATCAGAATTATTAAAAAATGCGGATTACTTTTTTAGAAATCGTTCCAACGCTCTTCCTGAACAGAGTGTAGGTTTTACTTGCCCTTTTTCTTTTTTTCTTAAGTATTTAAATCTTTCTTCTTCTCGAAATATTTCAATACGTACAGAATCGGATTTAATTTTCTCCCTACGCTTCCTATCATATTCTTTCTTTTTTAATTTTGCTTCTTCTTCGCTTACCTTCTTTTTTCTTGGCATTATTTGACCCTACAACAATATCGCAACAACATATTCAAAGCAAGCTGACCCAGTCAAACACCATTCCCTCATTACTAATTTATATGAGGGAATGACGAAATAATGTATATTATTTTTTGCTTTTTTAGGTTGTGAGGGAATGACGATCAAAAATGTAATGAAATAAAAAAAAATGATATCTATTTGCAACGCAAACTCCAACACGCTCACGTTAAATTCGGCATATTTTTAAATAGATAGTACTAGCAACCTTCAAAAACTAATGGTAGCGTTCATGTTTGATTCAAAATGCGTTCACAAATCGATTGTCAGAAAAATGTGAGGGAATGATTTATTTTTATGGGACGCGTGTATATTTTCTTTTTTTTAAATCCATTTATTACTTTATAAACCAAATTAAGTTCTTTTTGTTAATCTACTATATTTTTAATTAATCGGTCATACTTACAAGACTATTATAAGATTTTTTTTGGTTGTTTGATGATACAAAAGTTATTGAATTGAAGCTTGGGACATAGTGAGGGAATGATTTTAGAGATATTATATAGATGTATCTTTTTATTTTACACATATGGTTCCAAAATTATAAGTGAATCTTTTAGCCACAGTAATGTATGTTCCAAGGAAATATTGGTAACCGTTAAATGTTTGTTAGATTTTTTATAAAACTTTCAGGACAAGAATTTCGGCATTTCGTGAGAATTACCCATGTGTTATTGAGAGTGGTACTGATGACATTGGTAGTTATTCTGAAGAAATAGATGAAGATGATGACAATTGGCAAGATATTACAGAGAGTGATGAAGTTCCAGCAGGCAGAATATATTTTACAGTAGCACCGAATGTGATGAGACTACAAGTTTATTCAAGTGTTGTAGAACCTCTACAGTTTTTCAAATTGTTTTTCACAGACGAGTTAGTTGATGAAATCATAAAAGAAAGCAACAGCTATGCCAAAAAAATTGAATTCGAAAAGAATAACCAAAAATTCTATTTGGCAAACGTAGAAAGATGTGGAACGAGATGAATTCTGGGCATTTATTGGGGTTACTATAAATATGGGAACAATGCCAATTTCAAACATGCAGGAATATTGGTCGACAAATGAAGATAGTAGAATTTCTTTCTTCCCAGCCATTTTTACAAGAAGTAGATTCAACCAAATATTGTGGCGCTGCACCTTAAAACACCTGATCCTGCGAACGAGGACGTAAGAACTCGACTACAAAAAGTAAGCAATTTTATGAAATACATAAATTCGAAATTTTCGGAATATTTTATACCTGGAAAAAACATTTGTGTTGTCGAGTCAGCAGTGAAATTCAAAGGGAGAGTTGCTTTCATCATATACAGGGTGTCCCATTTAAGTTGAGATTGTAAAAAATCTCGAAAACGGGTGATTTAAGAAAAACCAAGCGATGCGTACCCCTTACTATTGCGGGTGGGGAGTCTAATGGCATTACTGATTTTTCAATGCGTGGGCATCTTCAAGGTCATTTCAAGGCCATCTTGTTTTTTTGTGTCATAAACACCTATTTTTTATTTCGGTATCATATTCTACATAAAAAAATGGACCATTTTTGTTTGAAACATCTTGTTATAGATTTAATATTTCTTAAGATATCAGGCGAAACGTCTTTTAAAATTTATGCTGATACCTCATTTGGTAGGCTTACATTTTCAAGTATTATTGGTACCTTGAGAACCACAATGTATCGACATTTCCCTCTATCAAGTGCTTTTTCAACATTTCGCCCTGATTCGCCATAAAGGAGAATCATATTCTACATAAAAAAATTGGGCCGACTGCTTGTGCACGACGAGAAACTGAAAGATTTGGGTTTTCAGCCACATTTTCAGCAACAGCAGCAATATTCTCGGTTGACCGCGCACTTCTGCGTCGTACAGACATTGTTAGATCAGTAACAGAACCGCTTTGCCCGAATTTCTTGATAATTCGATGAATTCATCGCTCGGTTGGACAGCCATTTTGGCCGTAAATATCTCTTAGCTCGCGAAAAGTTCGGCGAACCGAACAGGAATTTTTATAATAAATTTTAATCATTTCGACGCGTTGTTGAACGGTGTGTCGCTCCATGGTGAAATGGCGACTATGGTAGATTACAAGCATCGAAGGATGACAGTGCTGCCACCCGAAACGTAATGGCAATATGCTGTCAAAGTTCGGACATAGCTATTGAAAGACCCTTTACATAGTTCGTGCAAAAACGCTTACTAATAGGAAAGAAACCTTTGTATCTCATAGTGTAACTATAAAAGACAGTAAATTATGGCATCACAGATTCTGCCGCATCAATAGAAAGAGAATTGAAGAAACTGCTAGTCGAGTTCGCGGGCTAGACAATAAATTGATCCTTTATTTTTCAATTAATGTTCACCCAGAGGAACAAGCCCCTACAATCGAAGAAAGCGTATGCGAGGATTGCTACGTCGGGAAGTCAATAAAGTTGCCTTGCCGGAAAATTGGAGGCAGACAGTCCGGTGATGTTTGTGAGCTAATCCATTCGGACATTTGTGGACCCATGCCTACCAAGACGCTAGGAAAAGCGCAATATTTCGCAACATTCGTTGACGATTTTTTGAAACACGTTACTGTCGTATTCCTCAAGACTAAAGATGAGGTTAAGCATTGCATAAAAAATATATAACTCAAGCAGAACTCGAAACTGGAAAGAAAATTAAAAGATTCCGTTCTGATAATGGAAAGGAATACGTTAAACACGAGTTGAAATGTTATTTTGAAGAAAAAGGAATTAAACACGAGAGATCGATCGTAGAAACCCCGCAAATTAATGGGATAGCGGAGAGAGTAAATAGAACATTATTACATCTAGCAAGGTCTATGTTGAAGTCCGCAAAACTGCCTCAGGAATTTTGGGCTGAAGCCGTCAACACGGCAGCATACGTTAAAAATAGAGTAGTTCACAGTTCCAATAAACAACCGTGCTTGTTGGATATGCTACGCAAACGAGAGGCTACCGCTTGTGGTGCCCAAAGAGACAATAAGTGATAATTACCAAACATGTACGTTTCCTGGAAGATAAAATGGGATACGAATGGCTGCACATAACGACGTCTGGTCGGAAGAAGAGGAAACGCAAACTGAAGCAGAAGTTGTGAATGAAAAAGACACAACGCAGCAAAGAAGCGCAGTGCTTAGCGAGACAGTGGGGGTAGAAGATGCACAGCCGAAACGGAAAGTCGGTAGACCAAAGAAAGTAGTTAGAAACCCATTTGGAAGGAAAGGTAAGCCCGTCCTCCAGGAGGAACCAACTAGTGACTCAGAAGAAGAGATCGATGGTATAGAATTAAATCTTATGGAGATAACAGAACCAAACTCTCTAGACGAGGCCTTAGCATCTCCACAAGCAAAACAATGGAAAGAGGCCATGAAGGACGAAATGGATAGTTTGATAGAGAGAGATACTTGGAGGAATATAGACAGTGTACCAGTTGACCGAAAAGTCGTTGGTAGTAAGTGGGTTTATAAATTAAAGAAAGATTGTAATGGTAATATAATTAGATATAAAGCTAGGTTAGTGGCGCAGGGTTTCACCCAACAGAAAGGGATAGACTATGACGAGACCTACGCACCAGTCGCAAGTTTTGTTATAATATGCATACTTTTAGTTCTTGCAGGTATTTTTGGCTGGCATGCTAGACAATTAGATATAAAATGCGCGTATCTTTATGGAAAACTAGAGGAGGAGATATTTATGAGGCTACCTCCGTCTAATGAATACGAAGAAGAGAAAATAGTAAAACTAAACAAGACCATTTACGGACTTAAACAGTCGGACAGAAATTGAAAAGAGGAAATAAACAATTTCTTTTCAGAATTAAAATTTGACAGGTTACGTTCGCCAAATTGTGTATATAAAAAGGGACACTGGACAATAGCAGTAATCTACGTAGATGATATTATTCTTTTCTCAAAACAATTAAAGCCAATAGAAGATTTCGTTAGAATTATTAGCAGAAAGTACGAAATAAAAGATCTTGGCGAAGCCAATCACGTATTAAGCGTAGAAATGAAACGGGACGACAAACTATTAGGTGTACAAATAAGTTCTCGGCCTTTTTTCATGATAATAATGATTTATTTACTTAAAGTCTAGGTACGTTTTAATCAGGAAAGTAATCCCCGTTTGCTTCTACACATTTCTCCCACCTTTCAGGCAGCTTGCGAATTCCTTGCCGGTAAAAAGATGGTGGTTTTGTATTAACAAAGTCGGCAATGGAATTTTTTACTTCGTCGAACGTTTTGAAGTGGCTATCAGCCAAATGGTGTTGCAGTGATCCGTATAAGTGAAAATCTGATGGGGCCAAGTCTGGTGAATACGCCGGGTGTGGCAAAACTTCCCAACCCAACGATTCTAATGTATCTCTGGTCAATTTTGCAGTGTTTGGTCTGGCATTGTCATGCAGTAATATGACCGGCCTAGGTCCTTTGCCTCTGTATGGCCGCTTGCGCTCAATTTCGTCGTTTAAACGCTCTAGTTGGTGTTTATAGCGCTCAGACGAGACGGTCTCACCAGGTTTCAGCAGTTCAAAGTATAGGACACCCTTGAAATCCCACCATATGCACAGAAGGAGCTTCTTACCGTGGATATTGGGTTTAGCGGTCGATTTGGATGGTTCACCCGGGTTAACCCATGATTTACGTTTTTTTAGATTATCATACTGTACCCACTTCTCATCGCCAGTCACTATTTTGTGCAAAAAGTCTTTTCTTTTGTAGCGAGACAGCAAAGACAAAGCTGTGTCGCATCGCCTCGCTTTGTTGCTTTCCGAAAGCATGTACGGAACCCAGCAGCCCATCTTTTGAATTTTACCGAGCTTCCTTAAACGATTAGAAATGTCCTGCTGGGTAACTCCTAATGTCGTAGCAAGCTCTGATTGTGTTTGGCAAGGATCTTCGTCCAGCAACTGTTCCAAATCATCGTCTTTAAATTTGTTTGGGCGACCTTTTCTCTCGCTATCTTCCAGATCGAAATTTCCATTCCGAAACCTCTGAAACCACTTCTTCACGGTACTGATAGATACGGCATTCTCTCCCAATGCCTGAAAAATCATGTCTTTAGCCTCGGAACTATTTTTTTTTAATTGAAACGCGAAAAGCATACAGTGCCTAATATGGACGTTATTGCAACTCATTTTGATCAATGTGCTAATTATGTATATTTTAAGGTTATGTTAATTGCTGCTACGGAAAAGTGGTCTGCTAGTTTAGTATTATATGGTACTAGACTTGGAGGGAAAATTTTTACATTCAAATATTCAGTACAGTTATTTTTACTCTCAGGCCGAGAACTTATTTGTACACCTAATAATTAGTCTCAGTCAGGTGCATTACTTGGAGTCCTTGTTGCATAAATATAATATGTTACAGTGTAGAAGTGCAGCAACTCCTTTAGAACCCGGTCTAAAGATTTCAAACAACACATCATCCAACCAATTAACAGAAAACAAAAAGACAATATATCGAGAAATAATAGGTTCTTTAATGTACTTGATATTGCGAAGCCGGCCCGATATTTTATTTGCAGTTACAAAATTGTCACAATATAATACATGCCCAAACGAGACTCATTGGATTGAAGCTAAACATATATTGCGTTACTTATACAAAACCAAAGATTTCGTTTTAAAATACTTGTCACCATTTTCTTACTGGCCATTAACGAAATTTCAAAAGCAGTATCACCTCCTTCAAAAATTTTATTATTCGCCGACGATATCACTTTACTCTGCAAAGGAAAAAATATAAACACCACACAAGAAATCATTAAAGACAACTTAAACAAAATAAACAATTGGACAAGGAAATCCGGATTCAAAATATCAAGATCAATATCCGAATACATCATTTTCTCTAGGAGAAATCTCCACTACAACTCGAACAAACTTCAGATAAATAACGAAGAACTGACAAAATCAAACGTCGTCGAAGTACTAGGACTCTTCTTTGACGAAAAATTAACCTGGGCTCATCACCTCAAATACCTTAAAAGTGTCTGTTTAAGAAGAATGAATATTCTAAAATCGATTGCCTCGTGCAACTGGGGTGCCAATAAAGATGTCCTCCTAATGACATACAAAGAGTGTATTAGATCCAAATTGCACTATGGATGCACTGTTTACGATTCTGCGCCATATGGCCACCTAAACTCCTTAAACTCCGTGCACAACATGGGATTAAGACTTGCATTTGGCGCCTTTAAATCAAGTCCAACACTGAGCATCCTTGCCGAAGCTATGGAAATGCCTTTAAATTTTCGACGTATCAAACTTGGCCTCTCCTACGCACTAAAAGTTTAAGCGCTCCCAGAAAATCCCGTCTATACAAACACCTGGTCAACCAAATACAGAAACCTTCTACCCGGAAATCCTCGTACAGCAAAACATAATACATACCGACTCACCGACTCAAAAAGTGTAATCGAAAGTTTAAAGCATCGTCAATCAACGAATGAACCCTTAATCTAGGAAATTTTAAACATCTTAGCTCTATTAAAAAATAACAATAAACAAGTCATATTAACATGGATACCTTCACACATAGGTATCCCTGGAAACGAAATTGCTGACAAAATGTCCAAAGACGCTTCAATAATGACTCCCTTAAATACAGAAATCTCACATAGAGACTTTAAACAATTTTTGACTGACAAATTACAAAAAACTGGTATAACTATTGGATAGCCCGCGCACACTTCAAGATTCGAAGGGTTAGAAACAACACCTACGAAAACACTCTACCAAGTACTTTAAGTCGTCGGGACCAAACAATCCTCACTCGCTTAAGAATAGGCCACACAAAACTAACTCATGAACACTTGATGTCGAAGAAAAACCCCAACAAATGCAACAGTTGCAATGTTTGCTTCACAGTTATCCATATCCTCCAAGATTGTTCAGCCAACAACCATATTAAAAATAAATACAAACTTTCAACCGAACTAAGAAACTCACTGAACGATAAAAAACAACAAAAAGCAACTACTTCATATACCATTCACGTAGTTTTGCGTCGATTAAATCAACGTGTACAGCGTCAAACGTACCGATTTCCTTTAGTTGAGGATCAATTAGATAAATTGCATGGTAAGCGATACTTTACTAGTTTAGATTTAAAAGACGGATTTCACTAAATAGGAATTCTTCCTGAATATACCAAATACTTTGTGTCGCGGCGCAAATTCACCGCGAGTGTCTGCTTGCTCGCTGTCCAGGTACGGCCATAAACCGTGCCTCGGCTTGCCACGGTGCGGTTCCTGGAAGTCCAGGCAGCGTACATGCAGCACTCGTTTTCACGTTGCAAGCAAATTTTCCAACCCCTCTCCAAGGGCAAGTCACCCCTCCTTCCGAACTTTTGGGGAATAAAAAGGCCGAGTCCGAAGGCTCGGTCTCGCTCTCGCACAAAAATTGTCATCAACAACGTTACGCTGCCGGTTGATCCACTCGTACCAACGGCCATTCTACATAGTTTTACAATACAGTTTTGTTGTAAATTCCACGAGTCGCGCAAGACTCGCTTGTATATTGTTGATTGAAATAGAATTGAGTTCCCACAACTCCTCCAATTAACTATCTCGACGATTCCTTTCGCGAGTGGTGTCGCCTGAGCTTACAACTCAGAACCGCGCGACGCAACATTGGTCCTTCGAGCCGAATTGGCGTTCTATTGGAGCTACAATCCATCATCTGGAGCAACCTGGGAACCGGCAACTTCCTACCAACAGGATTCAGGAAGACCGGAATTCAATCTACAAGGATCAACAACCACATCACGAGAGGAGCCTGACCAGCATCAGCTGGAGCAGTAGTCAAGTCAAGGTCTTGCTCGACAGAGCCGTTTCTCGAGCTGCTCCGCCTGCTACTCCTTCCTATACACTCCAGAGCTCGCTGATTGACTTTGCCTCCCCTTAACCCTTTGCACTATTTCCACGAGTCTGACTCGTGATGAAAATTTTAGGCCAAACTTGAATATCACGAGTCTGACTCGTGGTATTAATCTGGGGCAAAGTATTCATATCTCGAATAAGATCGTATGTCCCCGTGCAGGATTATTAAATTTAGACTTTGATTCAAATTCATTTGAGTTTCACGGAAGTTCCATTGCGTGAAGTAAATATTACCGCGGTAATCTTTGTTAGTCGCAAGATATCGTATATCGGGCGTTCGGTTGAGGCATGGATTCTTGCGAGTTTACTGATAGTGCAAGGGGTTAATAGTAGCGGACTTATTGGCACGAGCACGGGCGCATTCGGGGCGACATTCGTAGTCAATCAGTCGCGCTGAAAAGACGTGCCTTCCCGGGGAAAAAGGATCATGCATAATCATGTTCAATTATACATGGTTATACATAAAACATTCATGCATGGACATGTATCAAATTTGTCTCTGCATGAACATGTACAATTACGTATAATTATGCATGATAAAGTTACGAAAAAACATCATATATGAGTTCACAACATTGATCATGTATCCTTACGTGTGATCATACGGGATTAATTAGAGTAAAGGATCATCATCCCATGTATGATTCGACATGATTATATGCATTACAAGTTGTGATTATACATAATAAACGTAAACGTTATTTATGTATAATCACTGTCTGTACATAAGGCCGCATAATGCGTTGGTTTTTTCCTGGGAAGCATCAGACTACCCGAAAGCATATCGTACGTTTCGTCCTTATATACTTACGAAATACCAATATTTCTGACAGAAAACTATGTTTCTGTCACGACAAAAGTTATCTCAATACATTATTTATACTTTATTTGTTATAAATTTTAATAGGCCATGTATATATTATGATAAATATTTATATTTATAACAAATTGACGCGTGCACCTTCAATCGCGGTAGCCGCGTAGCGGCCAGAGAAGGAAGTACGCAAAGCGTAGTTTGAAATTCTCCGCCAGTTAGCACTATACTTGTCCTTCGGCGCGAAAATTAGAAGACTCTATTTCACGATACATTATATTCATTTGCTTTAAAATTAGTGTACAGGGTGTTTCAAAAATATTTGTCATGGCTTTCAGGGGTTGTTCTACACCTCTGGATCGATGGAGATTTGCGAAAAAAACTTGCCGCAAAATTCGGGAAAGGGTAGCAAATTTTTTTTATTGGCTCATCGTATTCGTCTTGTTACGTAGGCAAAATGTCTGAGAGGAACCATGGGTCAGAAACGAACCGTTCTCTCGCAAATTAACTTTTAATTGGGCCTTCCGATCAAAATTGCGACCATATGGCAGCCTTCGAGTCACCGACCTTTCGAAAGGAAACACATGAGATACCCTTGCTAGCTCCAATAGTTGAAACAGAGGCAACATAATTGAAGAGAGAGAAAAAGACTAGAAAATGTCAATGACCTGCGTTCGGTGTCGGGTTCACTCAAGGGTCCACCCGGGAAGAAGAGTATGAACACTTACACGTCTCTTCTGGTTCGGTGGCACAGTGCCCTATTTTCTAGCTTCGTTTACGTCGCCTCTGCTTTAACTATCGGCGAAATTTTAATCGGAAGGCCCAATTAAAAGTTAATTTGTGAGAGAACGGTTCGTTTCTGACCCATGGTTCCTCTCAGACATTCAACCTACGTAACAAGACGAATACGATGAGCCAATAAAAGAAATTTGCTACCCTTTCCCGAATTTTGCGGCTGGTTTTTTTCGCAAATCTCCATCGATTCAGAGGTGTAGAACAACCCCTTAAAGCCATGACCATTAATTTTTTTACACCCTGTACATGGAATGTGCAGTAACTAAAATTCTAACAATTGTATTATATGTAAATGTATAATGTATACTGATCATCAATTAACGTACAATGTACATCAGCTTTTACATCTTACTCTATGTGTAAAAAGATGGGGCCCACTGTGGGCCACATCAGCTGTTGGTTTCGAAAATTATAATGGGATTTTAGCTCATAGCATTCATGGCACGAAACATATTGGAGAGGAAATAATTAAAAATTTAAATCTTTTTAACGGTATAAATATACTGAAATGCTGAATAAAGAAAACAAGTTCAGAAGTAGTAAATAATCAAATGAATAGATTAATAGGAAACAATGTAAATATTGATTTAAATGATATTGAGAAGAATTTGTTCATATCAAACATAGAAGATGATTTAAAAAGTATAAACTTCTACAATCGAGCGATAATAAATGAAGAAATTTATACTTCCGAAATATATAAACAAATCAAAACAAATAGCTACACCGTAAGAATTATTCTCACAAATGGTGAAGTTCTCTATTGTGCAATTAAATATTTTTTCAAAACACGACGTCGTCCATCGTTGATTTGTTTAATGTTAAATTTGTTCACTGTTGAGAGTGAACGTATGTTTTGTAACCTATTACAAAAAATTGCGATCGGACATATAATACCTGTTAAAAATAGTACTCAATTTCGAATTCTAAAACAAAATGAGATCAGTTCAATAGAGCATTTAATAACTGTTTATGATTATGTTTGTATAAGACCTAATATAAAGAAAAAAATTATTAAAATAATAGTTAACGTATTAACCCTTATTGATTGAAACAATAAAAATGATAATTCATTAATATATAAGATGTTGGTATTCTCAAAATTATTACTTTCGATTAAACCTTATAGAATATTTGGAATACTTATAAACACGAATATGATCAGGCATAGTCATGCATGGAGTTGTCGATTCAAACATGACACAATGCACAGTCAGACATAACTTTAGATACAATTTTTTTCTAGCGGGAATGATTAGGTATGATCATGCATGATATCTTTGACAAAGGGGTATCATACTATGTATGATTATGCATAACTTTTCACCATATACATGATCAGGTATAATCATGTAGAACGTCTGACAAATCTAGGTATAGTTTAATGTATAGTAAGACATGATGTCATATATACTGTACATGATCAGGCATGATCATGCATGGAGTCGCGACAAAATAAGAATTAATTGTGCATGATCAGGCATGGACATGTATTGAATTATACATGATTATTCATTTTCATACATAAAGGCATACCTGATTTTATCTGATCATGTATAACAAAGCGTAATTATGCATGATCCTTTTTTCCCGGATTGTGCGTCAGTCGCGGAGATCGGAACGTCGTGCGTGGCACGTCGATTAAGGTTATTTGTCGAAATACAATTTCACACCGCACTATATCGCATGTAGGGTAACACAAAAGTATTGTTAGTGAAAAAGTATGCTCGAATATGTGTTAAATAAAGTACAATTAATATATTTTAATATCTTTGGGTTTCTGGCGACGGTTTTATCGAAATTAACCACTACGTTATGCATTACGACTAAATATAGTATTCTGTTCCAGCACCAATAGTTGTAAATCAATTATTAGCGCAAATTGTTAAAGGTAACTACACGATAATAGAACGCTAGGTTTCCCAGCGTAAAAGAACACATTGTTTCCGCCGCGGCTGTCTTGGCTATATGTTTTGCAATACTGCCTATTCCCTCGTAAACTAAGTGATAAGTAATAGGTTTCCACATGACCCATGAGGTACTATTTTCAATGCGTTTTTTTAAAGTGGTATACAATTCATTGTGCCAGTCTTGAAAATGTTTTCAGTAACTTTATTCGTCTCAAAATGCTCGACGCAAAGTTCTAATATACCAATTAAAACATAATTAATTATAAGAAGCTCTTAGTAACAAAGAGTGGTTTTGCCTCGTTTAATTTCAATGTTGTTTTGTAATAAAATGCCAAAGTATTGTCAATTTTACATATAGAGATGCATCTCAACGGTTTCTTTCATCTGTATGATTGTTAAAAAACATTTTCTTCATTTATATTTTAAAGCGATTTCTCGACAACGATTCAGCGGAAAAGGACATTGATACAGTGAAATAGATTTTCAGAAGATAACTTTGTAACAAAGAGTGCATTTGCATATTTCCATGGGTAATGTGGAAACCTATTACCTCTTTACGGGCAAGAGACAACACAACTTTGTACAATGTATCGCCCCAATAACTTCTTACATTATTCTACATTCTTTGAGGCGAACAAGTTTGGCATTTTGCTGTCGCAAAATTTTTAAAATATAAATGTCACCCCAATATGCCGCCACATGCTACCACGCCTGTACCAGTAGGTATGACCGTAACGCCGCCGGAGTGCCTCTGAATCAGTGACATCTCGGCTGTATGTGTAGGTGAAGGAGGCAGTGCAGCTCGAGAAACGGCTCTATCGAGCAAGACCTTGACAAAGCTGACATAGAGTATGTGGAACTGCGGAGTAAGATAGTCGCGTTGTACTCTGCCGTGTCGGGTCTGGTTCGTGACGTGTGTGAAGTTAGCATCTCAGGTATCAGCATCTCACAAATAAACTACATATAAAATGGCATCCCGTCAAACCTTGCAAAAAATGAGGGTTCACTGTTAATAATAAATTAGAGATCGAACATTGCGAATCTTTATCTCTTTATCGCGTCTTCCTCATTTTTAACTCTTTTCACCTGTGAAATTGTACAGAATGAGGTGTGGTTGAATTGTTTTTTTGGCGTTGACACGGTCACGAGTTGGTCCTATGTCATTACATTCGTGCCAAAACATACCGGACTTTGCGAATCCCATGTAATGTCCAGCTGACCAATGTGCGGCACCTGCTAGACAGTAGATTTTGTTCTTTATGGTCACATAATTCGCAATGGATTCTAATGTGTGATTTAGACGTTCATTCCTGTTAGTATATCGATCGTCAGTTACTTCACTTGTATCGATAATTAGGTGTGGTCCATATTCGATGTTTTCTTCGAACAGTCGTTTGCAATTTCGGCACGTTCGCTGTGTTTCGCGCCCGTCATCGACCGCTTGCTGCATGGAACCAAAACCGTGGCACAAGATTACATCGATATTGATTCCGTAAATGATATTTTGATTTTGTACTTCGTATCCACATTGACAGGCAACTTTTGTCTTATAACTCGGTATGTCGCTGAAAACATATTGCGCCAAGTGAGCTACATTCTACTCGCTATCCATGTGTTTTATCGCCCTAGTGAAAGAGTGCAATTTCAAAGAGTCCTGTTTTCGACAATATTTCAGCTCGCTCTCGGTAATCTGATGCCGAGATTTTCTGCTTTCCCACTAATATTTTCCGAGCCAGTTGGACAGTTCGATTGGTACACATCTCCAATGATTTAGAATACACTTGATTCGATGCCATTGCGCTCATTACTAATTGGAAAAGCCTATCGAAAGCGCATGTTCTTTTCAAATTTATCCGGACATCACCCATAATAACAGGCTGGCAGAACAGACTGTTTCTGAACAAAGGAAGTTTTGGAACTTTTGAATTTTTTATGTAATCCTATTCTGGACATGTGTCCAAATACGAGGACTTCTGTATTTTTTTCTTGACCGGAGATTCTTTTGATTCTGTGATCGGTATTGGTTCCTTTTCAGCTTTTCCACCCCAATCTTTACGCGAATTCTAAATGCTGCACTCAATGGTTATATTTGAAAGGGCATTTTTATTGTTTTCGAAGCTATTCTCCGGTGGAATGTCCTCATCATCGGTATTGTCGCCGATATCGCGCGACGAGTTTTGCTTGCACATTTTTTTTTCTTTCAGTTGCCCAGGAGTACTCGAAAAAATGTTCCCAATGTCTTCGCGTTGCTCGTTGATAGGCGTTTGAAATTTGTTTGTGGCATGACCAAGTTCGAATTTTTGTTGCTCGTTGGAGGCGAATTCGTTGGTGGCGTCATCGATTTCGGATTCTTCAGCAGATTGAATACCTTGGTCAGTTGCATTCTCACGAACGGTGCCTTAGTCTTCTGGTTCTTTTTTCAAAATTTGCGGCAGATCACGTGGGTTGGGAGCGAATTTAATTTTGCCATCGAGGTAGTCTAAATGCGGAAGTACAAACTTGTCGATACGCATCGGCAATTTTCCTTTAAAGGCACGACCTTACAAATCTGCAACCTCCGCTTCTACCGACGAAGACGTTGCGACTTTTTCACCTTTGCCGAAATGACGTCGCATAATGTTGGTCCAAAGTGGCAAAAAAGGGAGCAATTGTTTTTTCACACGTTGGGCGAAAGCAGGATTGAATAACGCATTTATCACACTTCCATCTATCGATGGTTTTCCAATGGCTTCTGCCTTCAAATATCTAGAATTCGCCCACGTGTTCCAATCCGTATCGATCGCGTCATTTTCCACATCACTTTCCTCGGTGGTCTCCATATCAATCTTTTCCATATTGTGCTCTATTTCGTTTGAATTGACTCCTTTTATGATGTTGGTCAAGGCTTGCATATGCATTCCAGATGGTACTGCTTTCCCCTCGGCTGTGAAGCCAATCGATTCGCTTAATGCTACAGCGAGCAATGATTCGATGTAAGACGTTACGTTCTCGAAAAAACCATTTGGTAAATTTGGCAAATACAACGCATATAGAAACTGCGTGCTGCAATCACCGTCACGTTTAGGCATTTCCATCGGGCCACCATTGCGACAAAATGGCTCACATCCAGTCTCATATATGTTGCCGGAACTTCAGAAAATCCTCGCACAACACAATTGTAACATTTTTGCAGATATTCTTGCTAATCGTTGCATTTGCCAAATTCTTGAGCAACGGCATTAACCAAAGCTCGTCCGAAATCACACACGACAATAGGCGGCCGGGGCACACCTTTGGTCAGAATAAATTTCAAAAAATGCGCTATTATGAACGACCGTTGATCAGCAGACACCATTTGAAGTACCGGGACACTGCCCTCTTTTTTAACCACCATACACTGATATAAAAACACGTGAGGATCGTGCGTATTTGATCGTTTTGCGATTCCTTCAGTTGCGTGAATCGTTAGAGGACAATCTGGATTGTGTCGGCATCGTACAGTGTACATTTGCTGTTGTTCGGGCAACCAGTAGAAGGAATAGAAGGTCATTAAGCTTATACTGTGTATGGAACCCGCGAATTTGCCATTCTTTGCTTCGTTCAGCAAGTTAAGGGGCGGATTTGCTGACTCCAACCCGTGCAATTTCAATAATTGCTGCTCTTTTGCTTTTCGAAGTGTGGCTGCGTGTGGCACGATAGGGAGATTTTTACCCCCGAATTTTTTCATTTGTTGGGCCGCCTCGCGTTGAAAAGTGTCAGCGTCTTTCCTCTGTTCTATTAATTGATTGGCAACTTTTTCACGGCGTTTACCTCTTAACTGTCGTTTTTTCGTGCCTTCGTGCAGAGCAGGTCGAATGTTTTCAATATCACATAAAAATATGACGTCCATATCCTTTGCTGGTACTTTTTGCAATTGACCGGTTATTTTCGCTTTGCACTCGACGCAGTAACCAACAAATTTCCGCATAACATGCTGGAGTAGCCGATGGAGTTACCAAATTATTTTTAAACGAAAAGACGCAGTCAATCGGTCCATGTTGCTGACATATACGTTCCGCAATGATGTCACCCCACCCTTCTTGAAATTTCCAGTATGTACGCCCACTGGAAATTCTTTTTTTGTGTCATTTCTGACCACTTGTGAGTTGACAAAACTAATTTTATTTGCCTGGAGAATACACTTCCCGACAAAGACGCGTTCGTATCGTTTTGTAGAGTTAAGCTTAAAGCGCTAGTATCAGCATTATCCACATTTCCTGTTTCTATTTTCAAACTTTTGACTATCATTGTTCGGAATCCGTTACGATCCTCGTTGACGATAGTATATACATGGCGCGGCTGTATAAGCGATCCACGTAAAATTTTGCCATAAGCATCTACAGTTATGCAATCTTGTTGTAGCAAAATTTCCTGTAGTATAACCTTGTTGTACGGCATTTTTAGACTGCACGATTAACCCGAGCTCTTTAGCAGTAGAGAATACGTAATCTGTATGAAGAGCTGATGTTGATAAAAAAAATAAATTAATTGTAGAAACTCGTTAATCCAGGAAACACTGGTTGAAACGTATATGAAATCTTAATGTATTTGACTTGAAATTTACAACGGCTGATACATTCGAGCGATGGTAAGGTATATATCCGACTGACTTCGTTGCTGGGCAAAACGGCTCGGCGCGCCGACGATCAAGTTGGTTTACATGTGAGTATCGGCTGATCCGATTTCTCCGAAGCATACAAAGTATACTCCGGATGCGATCTCTAGTTATCATCCAAAACCCTAATTCAACTCATTGTCAGAAACAGCGTTTACGCTACAGCATCTCACTCATATATGGATATTTATTATTAACAGTGAACCATAATTTTTTGCGGGATTTGACGAATAAAACTATTTCGGAACTTGTGTAAGGGACTTCCAGTCATCATTTAAGTCCGTCCTACTAAGCAGGAACCCTAGTTATAACGCAGCATCTCACCCATATATGGATCCTGATTACTTTAACCCGGTAGAACTATGTGCAGAATAAGTTCAGGATGTAGATCTTTTTTAATTTCGCCTCTGGTACCCTCAAAACTGTGAAATCCGATGAGATGCTGCGAAGTCAGCATCTCATTTTTTCAAAATGCGGTTTCGATAATAAAATCGGCGGAACTATTGTTAAAACTGGTCAAGAACTGTAGAACTATGCGGGATGCCATTTTATATGCAGTTTATTTGTGAGATGCTAACTTCACACACGTTGGTTCGTGGACACTGAGGCCACGGCAGTTAAAAATAATCTACCGCCGACATGGTGTTGGATATTGCCGTATAGTTAATCGAGAGTGGCAGTTAGTCGTTTGTCGTAGAGCTAGTTAGAGCTGTAGCCGTGTGTCGGCAGAAAGACCGTGTGTCGGTAGAGATAGAGAAGAAGAAGAAAGGATTGTTCGTGAGTTTTTAACTCCAAGGACAAGGAATGGTACCGCCGTGGAATAACTCATCTCGCTAGTACATGGCTAGAGACCATATAATCAAACGGTCTTTACTTTGAAACTTAATAACAAATAGTTTTTGTACAATTTACATTGAAAGTTTTGACGAAAAAAACGCCCGAACTTTTGATTCGCCCTAATATATCATCAGATCTGATTCGGATACTGGTAAATGCAATCTTACAGGGGAACCTCCCGAGGTGCCAATCAACGATTTTGATGACATTTCAGTATGATGTAGTACTCGTTAGAATATTCGACACGTATTTTTTTTCTCGGCAATCTTCCACGTTAGAGGGGTAAGAACCGCCCCCAAGGTTGGGGTCCTAAAGTATATTTCGTTGAATATCTTGGAAACTACGAAAGATGGAGTAATTACATAAATTGACGAAATTAGCGCCTTTGCATTACGAATTTAACTGTATATTTTTTTTGCAAAATCTCCATTTGTTTAAACAATATGTTGAAAAATAACATATTTCCGGCAGCTTTATCAATTTAATGTGATCCAATTTTCTTGAATATTTTTTGATAAAAACTAAATTTCCTGTACAAAATTACGGATGAATAGGAATTTCGATTTTTTGATCAACAGAAAAGTTATTACATATGAGATTTAACGTTCGGCGCGCGAAATAGAGTCCCTACACGAGTCGTTCCTTGTTCATAACTGCTCGGTAGTTTGTAAATAAATTAATTTTATCGATAACCATTCATTGCTAACAAAAAGAAAGGAATTTCCCGTTACTTTAAAGCGATATAATTTTCGGCTACCGCACTGCGCGCGGTTTATGGTGGGGCATTTCCAGGTCGGCACGATGTGAATAAATTCGATCTGTTTCCGGACTAACAATAGCAGTCGTTAAGAATGGTGAACTAAATTTTTGAAAAGTCTTCGACTCTTAATTGTCATCTACGGTTACTGATCAACCCTCGGCCAGTTCGCTCAGCGAATTCGATGATGTTATATATCACGGATGCTAATTACGGTTTGCTACAAATGCACAAAGCTAAACAAATAATTTTCTTTTATGATGCCTACATATTTTTGGAGTGTAAAATGCTTGTAGAAAAAGTAGTGACCGCATACCAAAAATGGGAAGTAGTTGAAGCGTATGTCTATCGCACTTCACGAATCTACATCTTCAGCTTGCTTATTGTTAACCCCTTGCACTATTTGTACGATTCTGACTCGTGATGAAAATTTTAGCCCAAACTTGGATGTCACGAGTCAGACTCGTTATTCAGTTCCAGACCAAACATGAATATCACGAGCCTGACTCGTACTCGTCATTTCAGGCCGAACATGAATATCACAACTCAGACTCGTGGTCTTAGTTTTACACAAAGTTCTTGGTACAGATAACATCTTCAAGTTAAATAAACATACACACACGGCGAGACCAAGACCGCTTAGTCGATCTTCAGTTTTCTGTTCCGGATCGTCAGTTTCTAGCATTCTTTATACGAGGCGCACACGTTTCGAACAGCTTGCTGCACAAAGTGATCTCTGCATATATGTTTTTAATTCTACCAAGCCCTCCAGCATGTACAAGAAAAGAAGCAACACTTCTAAAAAAGCAAGTACTTCGTGTGGAAGTAAGTGTTGAGGCGTAATTGCAGCGCGGGCCTTGAGGTTGCGAGGGCAAGATTTCTAAATTCTTTATTTTAGTTTTGCAGCTGTGTAGACCCGTCCATCTGCCAAACACCTTCGAATATCGAAGGATGGCACGTGGCTACCAGACTTGCACTCAAGAATTCCTGCCCTATGACATTTGTCATAAATCTAGCAGTTTTCATCTACACATCGGTTACCCTCGCGGCCCAAGGCCCCCCTCTGCCTGGGCCTTCCGTGGGTTTTGGCAAAACCAATGCAAACGCTGCATTTTGGTAACCACCCACGAAGTCCAGGCAGAACCAATAACATTTCACCAAGGCCCAACATTCTCCTCCCTATCAAGCCATCCCTTCCTCCTCGTCGGGGTTGCCGACAGAGGAAGGGGTGCTTCCGAAATTTATAAAAGATCCGAAAAGTGAGCCAAACTTCAGATTCTCTCCGTAACTATATTCTCTGTAACATTCTATTCGCAACAAGTCTTTTTTCCATACACATTTGGCTCGCTCATATTCATATTTGTTAATCTATTTTGTTAATCTTTCTTGTTATTGTTTCCGTGTATTTACTAGTTACTCGTTATAATAAACAAACACGAAAACTATTTCGGGAGTGTCGTGTTTATTAATTCTCCGAGAGAAGAAAACAAACTAGACTCCAACGACTTAACTGTCCGACGAGTCGCAACAGTAAGAGCTGGGGAAAGGCTTCCAATGTTCCAAGCTGTCAATCAATAGATCATAGAAGAATTGCAGACAGTGACGAAAATACTAGTGACAGCAGTGTAATTGCTCCAGTAGTGAATTCTGCAAGAAGATTCATTGTAAGCGACAGTGATGAAAAGGAAAATACCAGACCTGTAGTGAGTCTTGAGTGGAACTGGCAGGAAAGTGATAACACGCCAACAATTTGGGAATACTCGGAGGCTTATGGTGTAAACGATTATCTTTTAGACCAATTAGGCACGAATTACGGACTATTAGATTTATTTTTTATCATATTCGACAATTTGTGGGACGTTGTGGTCACGAAAACAAACCGTTACGCGGAACAAATAATGAGTAATGGGAGAAGAAGGACACTGGATGAAGGTTGGTATCCAGTTACAAAGGATGAAATATTGGCTTATTATGCATTGTGTATTTTGATGGCGCAAATCAAAAAACCAAATATACAGGTGCATTGGTCTAAGCGGGAAGTGATAGAAACACCTATATTTGCAAAACTAATGCCGCTGAAAAGATTTACGCAAATATCACGATGTTTGCATTTCTCAAATAATCTAACGGATTACAACAATAATCGCCTTCACAAAGTAAGACCAATCATTAATTATTGGAATGATAAATTTGATAATATGTACACATCGGATAAAAATATAAGTATTGATGAATCATTAATGTGATATAAAGGTCGCTTAATGTATAAACAATTTAACCCATCAAAACGAGCCAGGTTTGGCATAAAAATATATAAACTATGCGAAGCAAGTACTGGTTTCTGCAGCAAGTCCCAAATATATAGGGGAAGGTAGCCTAATTTGGACCACTTTTGTATATTTCAGTATATAGAGATACATAAGAAGTGTCAATAAAAATTAGCTAGTAGAAAAGAAACTTACTAATTATACCTTCAAAATAATACCGTTTATAAATTTTAAAAAACATTCATAACCGTCAAAAAGGAGTTTATAAAAATCATGCCATCGCGATGGACCGATGCATCGGTTCAAATGAGAAAACCGGTTTCTTAAATTGGACTGCTAGTTTCCTAATTTGGACCATTAGCTTTGGTAACAACAATTCGAACAAAAGAATCTTTTAATTCTAGAACTAACTCCAGCACACTGGGTATGTACCCAAGTGTGGCATTTCATGCATCGTATCATATATTCTTCCTTGGTTTCTTCACACAATCCACAAAACCATGAATCACCAGTTCCTTTTTTATATTTCTGTATTTTGCGAAAGTTTGGTGAATTCATTTTTTTAAATTTTTGTTTTAACTTCGATTTGTAAGGGCTGCTGGTTATTTCGACTGCTTTCTGGGCTATTGGTGCACTGCGAGAAGAAGAAGGGCCATCTGGATTTGGATTTTCTTTTGCGCGCGGTGATTGTTAAAACTGGACCAGTAAAATAGGCAAAATTAAAATATACAAGGAGGATTCTTTATTAAATTCACTCTTACAAAAAACGCTGTCGACTCTCTGAAGCTCGATCTAACACTGCCTTTGGCCCTCACGACCGCCGTTCGGGCCCACTCTTATCTCTCGTCGTGACATTCGATATATATACGCTCGCTTCAATACTTCGAATTCGCAACAGTGATATTTTTTCAAGAATCCTTTTAACCCCTTGCACTATCGGTAAACTCGCAAGAATCCATGCCTAAACCGAATGCCCGATATACGATCTCTCACGACTCACAAGGATTACCGTGCTAGTATTTACTTCACGCAATGGAACTTCTGTGAAACTCAAATGGATTTGAATCAAAGTCTAAAGGGTATAGCAGGATAAGGTGGTCAAAAGTGCCCTTGAACCGATTTCAATGGGGGTAGTCTCATTCGATAGATAATGCTCGGCGATCATTGTGTACCAAATTTTAACCCTTTATCTTGATCGGAAGGGTAGTTATGGGGAAAATTAAAAAAACAGGTTTTTGGCCCTTTTCCCCAATTTATTGAGGTGTAAAAAATCCGAAAAAATTCTGGCATATTCTACACGGTACCCGACATGTTGGAGATTTTTTTTAGATTTTTCCGTCGAAGTACCTAAGCGTGAAAAATGGGCAAAGTCAAAAAAAAACGGAAAAAAGAAGATTTCGTATCGAAATCTTCGACGTACAACTTTTTGTTTTATATAGTAACAATCTAACACCTACGATTGTTAACCCCAATTTTTTCAGATTTTTAAACTACCTGCGTCATTATGAAACAAATCGAAAACCGATTTTCGGGACGTATTTTGATCTAAAACGCACTACAAAAAGAAAGGAACTTTTGTTTTCATTCAACATGACTTCGGCAGGAATTTGTCAAGGTATAAACTCCGTTCCTTTAGTGCCGAATATACATTTTTATATACCATAATAAGTTAACATTTCCGTAATTTAAATGTTTAAAAATATCCGTAACCATGGGATAACATATTGCTAGAGAGAGCCGGCAAAACAACAGATATGCTCTAAAACTATTTTCTATACGATATACATTTTTTATGCATTTAGGATTATTGCAATAGCTGTTAAAAATGATTATTGATTATTTTTATGCATTTACAGATTAAAAAAAAAGAAAAAAAAATATACCTTCCGGGACGCGAACCCGCGACAAAAAAGTTCATAGCGGTTCCAGAGCAGACACTCTAGACGCGTCGCCACTGCTGCTGTTGAAAGAACGTTCAAAATTATGGTACATAATGTAACATACAGTTTACAGATAAGTGAGTTATCTCAATTCATTTTATTGTTATGAAATTATCTGTAATAGTAAAACATTAAAAAACACAAAATGAACATACTCTATGAAAATAATGGAAAAATAACAATTACTTCTTGCGTTTGAGATCAAAATACGTCCCGAAAATCGGTTTTCGATTTTTTTCATAATGACGCAGGTGGTTTAAAAATCTGAAAAAAATTGGGGATAACAATCGTAGGTGTTAGATTGTTACTATATAAAACAAAAAGTTGTACCTCGAAGATTTCGATACGAAATCTTCTTTTTTCCGTTTTTTTTTGACTTTGCCCATTTTTCACGCTTAGGTACTTCGACGGAAAAATCTAAAAAAAATCTCCAACATGTCGGGTACCGTGTAGAATATGCCAGAATTTTTTCGGATTTTTTACACCTCAATAAATTGGGGAAAAGGGCCAAAAACCTGTTTTTTTAATTTTCCCCATAACTACCCTTCCGATCAAGATAAAGGGTTAAAATTTGGTACACAATGATCGCCGAGCATTATCTATCGAATGAGACTACCCCCATTGAAATCGGTTCAAGGGCACTTTTGACCACCTTATCCTGCTATACCCTTTAATAATCCTGCACGGGGACATACGATTTTATTCGAGATATTAATACTTTGCCCGAGATTAATAGCACGAGACAGACTCGTGATATTCAAGTTTGGCCTAAAATTTTCATCACGAGTCCGACTCGTGGAAATAGTGCAAGGGGTTAAATCGTTTGTTCTGTGTCTCGTTACTAGGGAATCAATACAGTAGAACTCCTATAAGTTCGAAGCTACGGGACCAGAATTCTGAGAATTAGAACTTATAGGATACCCCCTCCACTCGATTCTGAGTGAGACAGAAATAGCTGTCTCTCTCTCTTACGCTTCTTACTAGTCGTAGAGGGGATATCACACTACGTGACACTGCGCAGACAGATGGCAAGGAGTAGGGGAAGTAGGGATAGGAGAAGTCGAACTTAAAGTGTTCGAAGATATAGGAGTTCTACTGTACCGGTATACCGGTATACCGAAAACCGCGATACCGTCCAAATTTTCGCCGGTATCAATACCGGTATTCACCTTAAAAATACCGATATTTTCGGTATTGGAACATTAGCGTTAGTTGATACACGTTACACGGAAACTTGATTCGGGGAATCTCGCATTTAAGTATGTACTTAAAGGGAACATCCCGAGGTGTGACTCATCGATTTTGATGAAACTCAGGTATAATGTAGTTTTCATAAAAATATTTGACACGTATTTTTTTTATCGGCAATGATTCATGTTTAGAGGCTGAAAACCACCCTCAAAGTTAGGGCTCAAAAGTATATTTCGGCGAATATCTCGGAAACTATGAGAGTTACAGCATTTCTGTAAATTGACGAAATTTGTGTCTTTTAATAGCGAATTGAATGGTAAAAACTATTTTGCAAAATCTCCATTTGTTTAAACAATATATGAAAAAATCGATTTTTTTGTCGGTTTTTCCACTTTAATGGCAATGAATTTTCTTGATTTTTTATTTTTACAAACTATGTGTCCTTAAAAAAAACGGATAAATCGAAATTTTAACTTTTTCGCCAGAAAAATAGTTATTAAATTTTGAATTGTACCGTTCGGCGCGCGCGATAGAGTGCCCAAATGAGTCGTTCCTTGTTTATGAGTAGTTGGTACTTCTTAAAATAACGAGTTTTATTGATTTATATTCGTTGCTGGTGAAAACAAAAGTATCTTCCCTTATTTTAAAGTAGTACAATTTTCGACTTCCTTCTGACCGGGTGGTTTATGACGGGGTTTATAGCGGTATATTCTCAAGTCGGCACGGTACGGTCAAAACTCAACTTTCTTACCTACGAACTAACAATACGAACCGTAATGAAGGGTAAAATTAATTTTTGAATTTCTTCGATTTGTACCTGTCCTTAAAAGTTACTAATTAAATCTTAACCAGTCCCCATAGCAAGTTGGGTTACGTTGTAAACCACGGGATACTACATATGCATAAAACTGAAGCAATATTTTCCTTTTATAATTCTTAAAAATGGTGCGATGAGCCGATAATAATTGGTACTGCAAAATTGAGCTGTAAAGCGTTTATGGAAAAGGTATTGACCGCTCATGAAGAGTAGTATGGGTACTTATTTGCCATTGTCAGGAATGTATAGTCACCGCTTGTTTAGAAACGTCCAAATTTATGACTCCTCAACAACGGATCATGAAAACAAAATATCTAATCTTAATGAAAAATTTCGGACACTTTTCTGCTTTTTACAATATAATACGAAACATTCCTCTACACAAGGAAAAGTAGGGCGGAGTTTAAATATTATAATAGTAACCAATGATAGACATCATCTTCTAAACTCCAGTTTGTTTGAAGAATATATAATATGGACTGTTTGATATTTGCGGCATTCTATCGTCGACGTTCGCATGAACTTTCATATTCTAACGAAATAGTTTCTGCAATTAGGAAGATTTTAGAAAGCGCTACTCACTTCTTGCAGGAATAGCTTACAGTAAGTATTTTCCTTCGTCATTCTTATAATTTTTGCTCGCTCATAACGAAACTAAAGTAGTTTAGATTTGTAGTCATGGAAGTAAATCCAGCAAATATTATCAATATTTTAATTCAAACATATGATTATAAAATAAAATACCGTTGAGCCGTCGTAGGGGTTAGACGTGTTTACTATCGCGCTGCTACTTTATTCGCATTCTAAATTTCTTCCGTTATACTCTCTGCATAATGGATTATCACGTCTGCAATGGTTGCAATACTAAAGTGGTTAAACCCTTGAAGTGTCCATCTTGTGGATTGTCCGCGCACCCTAAATGCATTCAACGTACTGGTCATCCGTATGGTAACGGTCAACTTCTGGATTGTCGCAATTCCCGTAAAAACTCGACTTCCAGCCATTTGGATGCACGTGACGAAGAGTTATTAAGGCGCTTTCAGTGTATTTTTAACCAATTTGAAAGTACCTTCAAAGAAGAATTTAAAGAATTTCAACGTTGTTTTGACAATAATTTATTCACAATCACAATACAAATTAATCAACACTTAAATGAAAAATGAAAACTTAAATACAATGAAAGAGAGAAAAAAGCTGGTTATACAATCGCGAAGTGCGCGAATTAATGTTCAGACAGGAGAGATTCGCAAGTGACGAAAACGTAATTAAGCGATTAACGTGTCGGATTAAAGCCAAAAGCGAAAATGAGGCCGAGGACGAGGAAGCTATGACTTTTGTTGTTTTGGGATCAAGGAAGTAGGTGGGGATTAGGGAACGGTTTGGAAGGTTCGAGAAGGAAAGAGATCGGTTAGGATGAGATATTTAAAATAAGGTAAATGAACTGGGACAAGGTAAGGAGTGGGAAAGACAGAGAACGAAGCATAATGAATAAGGACAGAAGGCAAGGAGCAATGTACTAGGAGTAAACAAGGGAGCGCGATAGATATAGGGAAAGACAAGGATAGGAGAACAACAACGTCGGTAGAGGAACAGCTGTTAGGAAAGAAAGACGAGGTTTAGGAAAGACAAAGGAATTTAAATGGATTTTGAAGAAGGAAACAGAACAAACGTTCTATTAGAAGCGAGATTCAAACAGTGAAACGTGACCTCCTAGCTGTCACTGCCAAAATGAACGATTTAGAGCTCAGAATGTCTACTCACGCTGTCTCATCACCAGACCTCAATTTCGAGGAGAGTATTATATCAGAGATCCGAGAACGTGAAAAAAAGTCGTGCAATCTACTACTTTTTAATGTCGAAGAGCAAGAGCCCATCATATCTCCCTCTTCCTCCTCATCTATCGTACTTGACCCAATAACAGACAGTGTTCTGGTTCAGGAAATTTTTAACCAGATTGTTCCTACTGGCATCCACATAAAATCCATGTCTCGTGTTGGTAAAAAACGCAATGGAATCATCAGACCAATTAAAGTTACTCTAAACTCCAACCAAGACGTTCTGTCAATTCTTCGACGTAAGAATAATTATACTGGACCTGCAAGACTGAGTGACGATCGCACAATTAATCAACGTAATCACCTCAAGAAACTGAGAGCTGAATTGAAATCGCTTCTTGACTCCGGCGATGCTTCGAAGACGATTAAATATATCAATGGCTCTCCGAAAATTGTGAATATCAACCCATCTCCGAGGCAGGAAAAAAAGCTAATTTCTTCTACTTTGGTTTTTTACCAAAACGTAAGGGGCTTACGTTCTAAGTTAGTCGACTTTAGACGTAATCTTTCCATCTTAACTATAAGGTACCACATTATTATTCTCGTCGAAACATGGCTGTCTGATAGCATTTCTAATACCGAATTAGGTTTCAACTGCTTTAATATCTTCAGATACGATAGAAATAAGAATACCAGCTCCTATAACAGAGGTGGTGGTGTTTTAATTGCTATTCATAAATCTTTATTTAATCGACAAATTGTCTCTTCTAGAAATAACATCGAACATATGTTCGTTGAAATCCGTTCTACTTTAAATTCTGTTATTATTGGATGCGTCTATATACCTCCTGGTAGTGATCTTAATCTATACAACGACCGCTTTCTTGCTGCTGAGGAAATATTATCTTCTGTCACACTTGATACAAACATTGTCCTTGTTCAGTACGCGATGCGAGCTCGTAGCGACAACATCATCTCAGTGCTCGTACGCGACATAAACAAAATTCTTAAGTGCCCATACAGAGAATCATTCGTACTGTGAAAGTGTATCTTGTTAAACTCCACGTCATCGGCTAATTTTTCGTTACTATTATTGGGGCTTGCTTTCGCAAGTCCCAATACAGTTCTTCATTTTTTTCATTTTTGACCGTCCATTTTATAGAACATCATATTGCACGCATAGACGCTAGTAACTCTTCCGCATCTGTGGCGGCCGATGCCTATAATTCGGACGAAAATTTTGCATCCCTTGAGACTATTAGCCACGGATCGCTATCTCTGTCTCTAAAAAGACATAAATCATCCAATCCGTCTTCATCCGAGGACATTCAAATGAAAAAGTCGCGCAAAATTTCCGCTTCACGCACAGCCGCACGGCAATCTGCCGACGCTAAAACGGGTCCAGTTAACACCATGGGCAGTGACACGGGATTGAAATCGCTCGATCGACAATCCAGCGATGCGATGTCCACAGCATCATCCAAACAAGGCGCTGAAGCATCTTGTAACAAACAAACTCTGATACGCGAAAATAAAAGACTCTTAAACGAAATAAAATTGCTCAAAGAGCAAATCCAATCGCTCGCTGGACCCTCTACATCTGCTCGGACCATTGAATCGCCAACATCGGAATGGATCACCATTGGATCCCGTAGACCCGCAGGACGACACGCGCCTTCTCCGATGCCGACGCTGGACAAACCTCCCACCGCCAACCTTTTTCTGGCCTTTGCCGAGCCCAACGCTCTACCGGAGGTGTCAAGGGACCAGCCTCCCACCTTCAGGCATCCGACCCCGCCACAGCAAACTGTCAGACAAGATAAGTCGAACAAACCACCACCGTTGATCGTGCATGTGGCTTCACCGCAATTAATAATAAACATAACTAAGAATGCCCTTCAAAAGGCATCCTTCACCATAAAAAGAAGTGGCTCCAAAAGCCACGTCATATACCCAAATTCTCCCGAAGCTTATTCGAAAATCAAAGACATCATGATGAAAAACCAGCTCAAGTTCTTCACTTATACGCCGAAGAACGAAAAACCAGTGACGATGCTTCTCAAGGGTATCGATCCAAACGCCGACAAGAATGAGCTGTTGTCGGAAATTAATTCCATCACCGCACCTAAAGTCAAAGCCACTCGTATTTCCAATTTTATAACCGCGAAATCGAAACAATCCGGCTTGCCCCTGCCTATGTTCGTAGTGCAATTTGGCGCCAATACAGATATCAAATTTATTCAATCTATCAATGTTTTAAATTATCAACGCGTCAGATGGGAGAAATTGCATAGGCAGGATCTCTTGCAATGTTTTAACTGTCAACGTATAGGCCATGCATCGCAAACTGACATCTAGATTTTAGGTGTGTTAAATGCAATTTATCTCACGAGCGTGGGAAGTGCTCGGTCACGGAAGCAACCAAACACAACGCAATTTACTGCGTCAACTGTGAGAAATTCGGCCACCCCGCGTCATACCGAGGTTGCCCGAAATTTAAGGAGAGAAGAGCCGTTGCCGCCCCTACGAGCAACAGAGCTCCTCAGCCAGCCGCAACCAGAAGACTTCCATTTCCCCTCATCAATCCGATGACGCTATACAGTACCTTGCGAGTGGAGTGGGGGGCCTAGTCGGTAAGGCCGCACATGCTTATTCATCGACTACGTTTAACAGAGGATCAGCCCCTCTCGATGCTACGTCCAACGAGCAACAAGTCGACTTAAAGAACATTCTTTCGGCCATCAAAAGTATAGCCGATCAATTACCAATTATTTTTCAATGCATCGGCGAAAATACCGAAAAAATTAATTTCCTCCTTTAATCTTTTATACATGATAATCATGCTCAATCTGTTGATTACCATGGACGTACCACGAGAGGCGTTCGAAATGATTTCCCGCAATAATGGCCACTACCGATCAAAACAGTATCCCGTTGGTCAATCTTCGAATCATTACTGTCAACGTCAACTCTGTTATAAATCTTCACAAACGTGCATATTTGCAGCAATTTTTAAATTCTCATCGACCCGACGTATGTGGTCTCATTGAAATGAAGCTAAATCCGAGACATAATTTGGAGGTTCCACCACAATTTGTAATAATACGCAAAGACAGAGCGAACAACCGTTTCGGCGGCGGTGTCGCTATGATTATTAATAGAAGATACAAATTCTCTCGCATAGAACTCTCCACTTCTCACGAAAAATCTTTAGAAGCCATTGCGATCCGCTTGGATCTTTCGGCTGGTAGAAGCCTCGTGAACGCGGCGGTGTATAGCCCTTTCAATGATAAAATCGTGTTCCTTCGTGACCTCGATGATCTATGTACTCAGTTGCGAGTTGCAAATGGCTCGAATCACTTTGTGATCGCGGGCGATCTTAACGCCAACTTAACATCATGGCGTAATACAGTCAACAACAGCAAGGGGTTAGCTCTTTTTGACTGGCTACAGTTACAGGGTGCTATCTTCCGCGCTTCCCTTCTATATTCGGAAATACCGACTTATCATCCGGCTAACTCGAATTTGGACATTGCTTTGGTGGACAGCAGGCTGATCGATCGTATTAACGATGGAACGCAAAGGCTGGGTCTGCTGCCCTATGATAGCGATCATTGGGCCATAACGATTAATCTCTCTCTCCTCGGTTGGAATACATACGTAGAACGAGCCCCCAGAGTACTGAGACTAGATTATCGTTTGACCAAATGGAAAGAATACAAACTCAAACTCATTTCCGTAATTCTGACGAGCTGTACACCTACCGTGGAAACTCTGAACTGCCTGAGAGAATATGACGACCGACGCATTAATAAGCTCAAAAAATTTAAATCCAAACTTATCACCAGATTATTTCGTTTATTCCGCTTTCGCGACAATTTAACTCCAATTCAGTCTAACATGATCAAATTTTATAAATCAATAATTCAGCGTACCAATTACAGACTCAAAAAACTCTACTCTGCAGTTGCAAATAAATTCTGGAACGACAGACTGTCCAAACTAGATACTCGTGATCCCATTAAGCTACACCCTTTTATAAACAGAATTATAAATCCAAAAAACATTGACTCAATTCCGCCACTAAGAGGCGAGATAAACGACGATTTTCTTTGGTCTGAATCCGGAATAGATACATCGACACTCCAGTAAATAGATAATAACTTTGTAGTGTCAAGCACTGACGATCGTTTGACCTTACTTGGGGTGCACTTTGCAAGAGTACATACAAAAAATCTGACTCCTACAACCGAGGAAGAGAGGAATCACGAGCACGAGGTAAAGCAGACTTACGATCGAATACGGGATTCGCGTGAAAATATCAATTGGCAATTCGCTTCGCTACACGAACAGATCTGGCCTTCAACTCACACAAACTATCTAATAACTCCCACAATGATCTTACGAGCCATCAAATATCTTAAAAACAAAAAATCCACCTCGTTCGATGGCATACCAAACGTCGCCATCAAACGCCTTCCAGGCTCCGTTATTGAATATCTCACGCTAATTTTTAACGCATGTTTACGTCTATCTTACTTTCCCATTCGTTGGAAAACGGCCAAGCTCGTCCCATTGCACAAAAAAGGGAAAAACCTTTACGACTTAAATAATTACCGGCCGATCAGTCTGCTGCCAAACCTGGGCAAATTGTTCGAGATCATGATTAACATACGTTCGAATCATTTTGTGCGGTCTAATAAATTAATTTCTGATTATCAATTTGGTTTCAAACACTCTCACTCTACGGTTCATGCTATTGCCAAATTGACTCGCGACATTGCCGACTCGCTCAACAGCTCAGCTGTGACTGGGGCTTGTTTAATTGACCTCGAGAAAGCATTTGATACTGTTTGGACTACAGGATTGATAGTTAAATTACACAAAATGAATTTCCCCCCCGAGTTGTTGCTTCTGACTGAGAATATGATCACTGGCCGCGCTTTTAAAACTTTTCACAATAATACTTTGTTCGTTCGTACTTTCAATATTTTAAATGGTCTGCAGCAGGGCGCCGTAAATTCTCCTCTACTATTCAACTTATACTTCTCTGATATTTTAAACAATTTTAACAAAAGTAACGATACTTGCAAAGCTTTGGCCTTTGCTGATGATTTAATCATCTATAAATCCGGCGTTGATCCTCTCGACATTCAGTCCCACTTGCAGAGGGCTTTCGATTTTGTTGTCTCGGCGTGTAACATGAAGAAGGTGAGAGTAAATATGCTCAAATGCGAGACTATTCTATTCATTAGGCCCACGTCCCAAATTAGCAAAAAACAATGCAGGCTCTCAAAAAAAATTTCGATTCACGCGACAGACAGATTTGACCTTTTAATCTCTCGGCTGAAAAAGGTCAAATATTTGGGTGTAATTCTCAATGAACACTTAAACTACAATGAACACGCCAACTACTGTCTCGGGAATGCAAAAGGTATCGCATCTAAATTGGCTCGCCTCTTCTACTCAAAACACCTCGGTGAGAATGTCAAACTACTCCTTTACAAGCCTTATGTCAGGTCAGTACTATCTTATGCGATCCCAATCTGGTTCTCAATTTCGCCTTATGTGATGGAGCGCCTTCGCGCCTTCGAGAGGAAAATGTTCCGGGCGATCACGGGTCTTCTCATGCCCAGACGTATGTCGGATGGTACCAAGCGACACTTCCACAATCAAACAATTTATAGCAGGGTTGACTGTTCGCGGTTTGATATTTTTGCACTTAAAATCACCAGAATGTTTATCCTTAAATCTTTGCACTCAAACTCTGACAATCCTCTCATCACCTCGTTACATACAATGTCGGACGAGGAGGCTAGGAAGGCTCGCGAAAATGGGTTTCTCTCTACTGCTGCCTTTCCCTATCTCGACAGAGAAGGATACATTCAGGATTTTCGCTCCAAAATTCCCATCATATACCATACGCATAGAAAAAAGGCCTCGCTTGCTCTTCGATACGATCCTTTGGTAGTTTCTGCCGATCTATCACAACTGCAACATTCTGTATCTCTTTCTCCACGGGATACTGTCCAAAAGCATTACAATTATCTCGATAAATTACCATGGCTTAAATCTTGGCCGATCGTCATACTCTGAACCGAGCACTTCCATTATAAAAAAAACGCTAATCACTCAGTTTTCTCCCTTCTGACAGTCTTAGTTTAAACTCTGTATATACTCTTTAGCCCATAACATAGTTAGATTAGTATATCTACTTTAAGTTACTTTAAGAATATCGTTGATGTCAACAACATCCTTTACTATCCTCTTGATTCATATGGAACATTATTCAGTATAATTTCATGCCACTTGTAATCGCAAGCACGGTAATTTTTCTTTATCATGGATTTCTTTACTTATTTAATTCTTCCATCGTCTAATTCTTGACCACTAATCCGTGCAATTTTTCTTATCTATTTTGGTCGAGATCTCATTATTGTTCGTTTTGTTTTACTTAGTATATTGGCCATGCCAATATCTCCCCCCCCCCCCCCCCCCCCTCCTTTCTATAATTGTTATGTCAGTCCTGGTACCTCTCTGTAACGAAGATGCCTTTTTTGATGATCATATCAAATCTTTTGGGGCGTAATACTAATTGTTTAACTTTATCATACAGCACAATTTGATTCTTTTCTTGTATTGTATAATTTCCGTTCTCCTGCGAGAAGTCGCTAATGTGCGACCATGCAGGAGTTATATAGTTGTATGTTTATGCTATCTTAGCATCATGTATATACGAGGGTAGTCCCAAAAGACCTGACGTATAAACCGCGGTTGTCGTTTGAAACAAATGACTGTAAAAGAAAGTGCCACCCTTATAAAGCTTAAACGTAAAGTTTGACGACGCTAAGTTGTTCGGCATTTGTTTGGCAGCGATCAATACTGAACGCTCTCAGTGCATTTGTAAACATGGAGAAAATTGGTCATCGTTATGTGATACAATACTTTCATTTGAAAGGCCTCAGCCCAAACAATATCAAAGCGGAGCTAGATTCTACTCTGGGAGAGTCGGCTCTTTCATTTACAACAGTAAAATATTGGGTGGCAGAGTTTAAACGAGGCCGCACGAGCTGCCAAAAGAAATGGTAAAAAAAATCAACAATATCGTATTGGATGACAGTCGATTGAAAGTGCGCGAGAAAGCAAACATAGTAGGCACTTCAAAAAGTGCTGTACCTCACATATTGTCTGAAAATTTAGACATGAAAGAGCTGTGCGCAAGATGGGTGCCGCGATTACTCACAATGGAACAAAAACAGCGTCGTGACGATGTTTCAATCGAGTGTTTGGCGAAGTTTCACAGCAATAAAGCAGAGTTTTGGCGTCGATTCATAACCATGGATGAAACATGGGTCCATCACTTTACACCTGAGACGAAGGAACAGTCAAAACAATGGACTGAAAGGGGAGAATCGGCTCCAAAGAAGGCGAAGACAGTTCCATCTGCAGGTAAGGTCATGGCGTCAGTTTTTTGGGATGCATGTGGGATAGTTTTCATTGATTATCTTCAGAGAGGAAAAACAATCAACGGCGAGTATTATGCGAACTTATTGCAGCGTTTGAGTGATGAAATTAAGAAAACAATGCCGCATTTGGCGAAAAAGAAAGTTTTGTTTCATCATGACAATGCACCAGTTTACACATCCGTTATCGCGATGTCCAAAATCAGTGAATTGAAGTTTGAATTGCTTCCACACGCACCCTATTCACCAGATTTAGCCCCCTCCGATTATTTTTTATTTCCAAATTTTAAAAAATGGCTGGGTGGTAAAAAATTCGCCAACAATAAAGAGGTGGAATCTGCTGTTGATAGCTATTTTGAGGAGCTCGACGGTTCGTACTATCAACAGGGCATCGAAGCTATTGAACATCGCTGGGAAAAGTGTATCGAGCTCAAAGGAGACTTTATAGAGAAATAAAGAATTGTTTTTCCAAATTTGATATGTTTTCTTTGTTAGGTCGGGTACTTCTGGGACTGCCCTCGTATGTATGATTGAATAAAGGAACTGTTCCATGCATTGTCCTTGTTGGTGACTACAACTTACCTCACACTTGTTGGCAATATAATAGCGACTCCTGTCCTTCACTCAATATCTCCTCTTCTCAGAATTGTTCTAAGCAAATTACCATCGTTCGTAACTTTATTAACCCCTTAACTTACGACTTCGACTCGAACAATTTATGTTTAGCCCGATCATCTACTACGGGCTATGCCCGTAATATTTCCTTTTGGCCCGATCACCTACTACGGGCTATGCCCGTAATATTTACGATTGGCCCGATCACCTATTACGGGCTATGCCCGTAGTTGTAGGTTAAGGGATTAATTTGCTTAATCTTAAACAATTTAACTCCGTCCGTAACTCTCATGGAGGTATTCTTGATTTACTTTTTTCCTCTTGCAATAATATTAATATTTCTCCAGCTCCTGAGCCTATTGTCATGCCTGATTCCTATCATCCTGCTCTTTACTTTAATTTTCCTCTTATAGTTAAAAATATCATTACACCTGTTTTTCTAACATCGAGAGATTATAGAAGAGCAAACTACCGACTTATCATCGACTACCTTAATTCGATCAATTGGGATGCTGCGCTCAATGATTTATCTGTTGACGACGCAGTTGATTTTTTATATCACCGCCTAAATTACGCAATCCATACATATGTTCCTTTAAAGCAATTACGCCAATCTACATATCTTTTGACTCTGTCAACCATACTATCCTACTGGATAAACTGCGCGCAGTAGGAATCAATGGTAATTTCTTATCCTGGTTTCATAGTTTTCTATCTCGCAGAACTCAAATAATTAAGTATAACCATACCTTATCAAGAGAAGTTATTGTTACCTCGGGGGTGCCTCAAGGGTCCCACCTTGGACCTCTCTTGTTTAACATTTTTATCAATGATATTGCCTCATCATCCAAATATTGCCGATTCCTCCTGTACGCAGACGATTTGAAAATATTCGTTAAAATTGATAATCTCCATTCACAGTCACTAATTCAAGATGATCTTTACAGACTAGAAGAATGGAATCTCCGAAATCAGTTAAATTTCAATTTAGCAAAATGGTATTCAATTCGTTTTCATAGAAACAATAATCCTTTTATCTATAATTATACTCTATGTAATTCTCAACTTACTTCTATCTCTACTATTCGGGATCTAGGTATCTATTTTGCATCTGTGGCGGCAGCACGATCGAGTGCAACCACCGATCTACGACCGCAATTACTCCTACGCCGCCCCTAGTTCAAGGATCGTCCGCTAGACATTGTGTCCACCGAAAGATCGCTCTCGCAAGTCCTCCAACGACGATCGGTATCTATATATACGATCAACCGGCAGATACCATCGTCCCATCCGGGGCACAGCGTCTAGGGCAGGGCCTGTTCGGTCAGCCCTACTGACGAGTCCACGAGCAGGCCCAGGACGAAACGCAGCGCGCTAACCAACATCTTTACCCTTTCCTAGGAACAGAAGGACACCCGCAGGACCGGCCGCAGCATCATCACCGAGACCAGCCGGTGACCTCCAACCTTTGGGCGCGGATGGGCCCAATCTACAGCCGCGGCCGGCCCGAGCACGCGGGTTCCTTTACATCTAATCTCTCTTTTGATTTCCACATTCGCTTCATTGTTGAAAAAAGTTTTAAATCTCTCGGCCTCATCTTCATATCTTTTAAATTTTCCCCCCAGGGGCCTGTCCAGCTTGCTGGGCAGGTACGGGTTTGGCGAACCCGGGGTGCCTGAGCTGGGAACGGATGAACGCCATCCGTTTCCTAATACCGTAACCTCTCCGTCTGCTTCAACAACCGCTACAGGGCGTAGTAGTGGTACGTTGCAGGCGGAGAGAACGGGGGCCTTGGCTTAATCGCCCGGGCTGCGAGGAGTAAACCTCTATAAAAAATCCCCAATCTTAAGTTATGGTGCGCGACGAAAGGATGGATGACTGACGGGTGAGCCCAGTCTTAAGCGACCAACCCCGAGGAGTCTGGCGTCCCTTGGGAGTATTAGCCTTCCCGGGTCTAGAGGGCGTATGGCCCGGGTGACGTTTTAGATCGCCCGTGCTCGTGGGATCTAGATGATGCCAAAATTTTTAAAACCTAAAGGAGGAGGACGTGGTGTGGAGGAGAGGGAGAGAGGAGGGGATGTGGGAGAGATGGAGTTGGAGGAAGGAGCGGTAGGAGAGGTTAGAGTTAGACGTCCAGGTCACTCCAGGAGTGACTCGGTCAGTAGTCAAACGAGTGTTTTGAGCAACCAGAGTGGTGCCCCGAAGAGAAAGCGTTTGGATATGAGTAGCGAGGTGTTAGGTGAGTCTGCAAGTATGACCGGTTGTACGAATGAGGAGATTGAGAATATGCGTATGATTGGTGATAAACTTAGAAATTTTATTTTTGTAGAATCGAATAAAGTCAGTAAGAATGCATGTGAATTTATTTTAGCTAGGGTGTGAGAATATGAAGAGTGTTTAGTGAAAATGATTGCGAGAAATGAGCGGCTGCAAGGTAGGTTGATTGAGAGAGTGAGTGTCCCGCCCGGAGGTACGTATGCGTCTGCTGTTAAAACTGTGTGTGAATCTGCGAGAGTAGGTAGTGTGACTGTTCCGAGTGAAAGAGAAAAGAGTTATGCTGTAGTGATTAAGCCGGTGGATGATTCTAAGAAGTGTACCAGTGATGAAGTGAAGGAGAAAGTGATGAAGGAAGTGAGTGGTTCTGTGAATGTGAGAGTGCGTGCGATAAGAAAGACTAGAGCTGGTGGTGTAGTAATAGAGACCATGAGTGAGAAAGAGGTTAGGAAATTAAAGAAATGCGAGAAGTTTAAAGATATTGGGTTGAAGGTGGAAATGCCGAGAAAAGTAGGTCCAAAGATAATCGTATATGATGTGCCAAAAGATATGTCTAATGAATGTTTTATGAATGAGTTATATGATAAGAATCTGAAAGAAGAAATTAGTCCTGATGAATTTAAAGAAAGAGTTCGTATTGTTAGTAGGAATAGTAAGAAGGGAATTGATCGTGGAAATGTTATTCTAGAGATGAGTATGAGAGCTAAGCGGAGAATAATGATGCAAGAAAGAATTTATGTAAAGTGGAATTGTTTTAAAGTGAGAGAGTTCGATAGTGTTTTGCGTTGCTTTTCCTGTTTTTCTTTTGGGCATATGTCCCCTGGATGCCCGTTGAAGGATAAGTTATGTAGGAATTGTTGCCAAACAGGGCATGTTTCTAATGTTTGTAAAAAGGAGCCGTCGTGTCGAAATTGTAGTGTGCTTGGGAGTAATGCATGCCATAGTGTAATGTCTATTGAATGTCCGGAGTATAAGAAAGCTGTTGTTCGTATGAAAGAGAGAATAAGTGATGACTAAGTGTGGAATAAATGTTATACAGGTGAATTGTCAGAGATCCTATGGTGTGATGAGTGAGTTGGGTGTGCTTATGTGTGAGAGAAATGTTAGTTTGGCGATTGTGCAGGAGCCGTATGTGTCTGCATCGAGAGTTTGTGGTTTGCCGAGTGGTATGAATGTGTTTTTGAGTGTAGATGAGAAAGCTGCTATTATTGTGAATGATGTGCGATTGGATGCTATTGCGGTGGATGTGTGTGTAGGTGAGTGTGGTGTATGCGTTTGTCTAAATGGTGCTTTTGGTGTAATGTATGTTCTGTCTGTGTATTGTGCGCCTGGTTGTGATTTTGAGCCTTGTATTGCGTGTTTGGATAGTGTGCGTGTGAGACTGTGTGAAAGTGCTCTTTTGATTGGTATGGATGGAAATGCTGTGTCGCCTTTGTGGTATAGTAAAAATGAAAATTGTGGAAGAGAGCGTGATAGACGTGGACAAATGTTAGAAGAATGGATGTTGGAAAATGATATGATTGTTTTAAATGAGCCAAGCGAGTGGTATACTTTCTCTGGTGCCCCTGGCGAAAGTGATATTGATGTGTCGATGATAAATAGTGTGTGTGATAAATTTGCATTCGAATGGAGTATTATGCCTGGATGGAGTGTGAGTGATCATAATGTGATTTATATACAGATGATTTATGATAAGATAGATGAAAGTGAGGAGAATGTATTGAATGGATGGACTACTCTGAATGCTGACTGGTGTGAGTATATGAGGAATATAAGAATGGAAGCTGATGAATGTGGGATGAATAGGTTTATAAGTATGAATGCGGCTGAAATGGTTAAATGTGTGACTGAATGGATTGTTGCGGTGAATGATAGAGTGCTGAAGAGAAAGAAGTGTGTGAGTATTAAGAAACCTGGATGGTGGAACGATGAGCTGAAAAGGATGAGGGGAGATGTTCGTAGGAAGCGAAAAAGATATCAAAGGTCCAGGCATAGAAATAACAATGATATGGAACGGTTGTGGATTGAATTTAGGGATGCATCGAGGGTATATAAGAGGAAAATTGTGAGTATGAAGAGAGATGAATGGCGAAAGTTTGTGAGTGAAAAAGGAAATGCTGATCCGTGGGGTGATGTATATAAGATCTGTAGAGGCAAGAGGAAGCGTGAGTGTTTGTCAAATATGTTGGTGAATGGAGAGCGAACGAGTACTTGGAATGAGAGTGTAAATGTGTTAATGAATGAATTCTTTCCCTGTGCGAGTGTTGAAGTTTCCAGAAACGAGTATTTGTGTGATGAGTATAGTATGAAAGAGATTGACTGGGATGAATTGAATGCTGCAGTGTGCAAAATCAAAAAGAAGAAAGCCCCTGGTTTGGATGGTATAACTGGTGAGATGATTAAGTATGTATGGAAGGCTGTACCTGAATGTATGCGTATGATGTATGATAAGTGTATGAATGAATGTTATTTTCCCCGTGAATGGAAGGTTGCGAGAGTTGTAATTTTATTGAAAGCGAATGATAAAGTGAGATCTGATCCGCGATCATATAGGCCCATCTCTTTGTTGTCGGAGATGGGTAAATTGTTTGAACGAGTGATTGTAAACAGGTTAAATCAGAAGTTATGTGGAAGCATGAGTGACAGGCAGTTTGGGTTTACGAAAGGGAGATCGACTGAGGATGCATGGAACTGTGTGATTGAGTGGGTAAATGCGTGTGAGGAAAAGTATGTGCTGGGTATTTTTGTTGATTTTAAGGGTGCTTTTGATTGTTTGAATTGGAAAGGTGTGCTTGATAAATTGAAATTGATTGGTTGTGATGAATTACAGTTGTGGATGGACTATTTTAATGAGAGAAAGGCATGTGTGGTTGGAGCGAGTGAGTGTGTATGGAGGAATGTAGAGAGAGGCTGCCCACAGGGTTCCATTTGTGGCCCTGTGGTCTGGAATATGATGATAAATGATTTATTATGCTTACTTGTTGAGAAGGGATGTATGGTTGTTGCGTTTGCGGATGATTTGCTAATTCTGGTTGCTGCGAATGCGAGGCGTCGTTTGGAAGAGGATGGAACTGAATGGATGACCTATGTTACGAATTGGGGTGAATCTACGGGAGTTGGTGTGTCTGAGAGAAAAACTGTGTCGATGTTATTAAAAGGCAAGCTTGTGAGAGGTCCGTGTGTTCGTATGGGTGTAAATGTGATTAAGTATGAGCGCTGTGTTCTTGGTGTATGTATGAGTGAACGTATGAATTTTAGAGTTCATTTAGAAAGTGTGCGTGTTAAAATACTGAAGGCTACGGCAGGGCTGAGGCGAGTTCTTAGGAAGGATTGGGGACTTAATAGAAAGACTGTAAGATTATTATATCGGATGCTTTTTCTATCTTGTGCAATGTATGGTGTGAGTGCGTGGTGTGGGTGTCTAAAGTATGCGTATGGTAGGGATGCGATAAATAGAATACAGAGAATCGTGTGTTATGTAAGTATGAATGTGTGCTGCACGGTGTCCACTGAGGCCCTACAGGTCCTCATGGATGGATTACCGTGGGACTTGGAATGTATACGTCGCGTAACTTGTTTTAAATATAAGAGGAAACTATGTATGAATGAAATGGATGTTATGACAAATGACGAAGTTAGTATGAATGATGATAAGGTTTGTATGAGTATGATTAAGGAACGTTTGTATGATAGATGGCAGAGAAGGTGGGATGAGGGTACTAAGGGACGGGTGACGTATGGCTATATAAAGGATGTGAGGTTTTCGGATGAGAGTGTAAATTTTGACCCTAGTTTCTATGTATGTGCATTTTTGACTGGACATGGTGTGTTTAACGCGTATTTGAAAAAATGTATGATAGTTGAATGTGAGATGTGTGATTGTGGAATGTCTGTTGAGGATTGGAAGCATGTGTTGACTGAGTGTGAATATTATCATGATATTCGAGATTTAAATGCTTTAGGTGTGATTATTGGTGTGAATGGTGATGTGGATGTGAGTGATGTGTTAAGTTCGGACGAAAGGTATGAAAGGTTTAGTGTGTTTGCGAGCAGAGTGTTTGGATTGCGGAAGAGTAGAGTTGCGAATGTGTGATTGTGAATTAGTGCAGACTTTTCGGGACGCAGGGGGGTTTGACCTTAGGGGAGAGCCTTGGGGAGTGACGCCCCCACGTTCCCAGTTGGTTCACCAGTGCCGGCTTGCCAACTGGTAGTAGCCATTGGCTACGAAGCCCTCACCAAGGGTTAATTGGTACCCGCGGGGGCTGGGACGCCCCAGAGCATCTTTCGCTCTGCCCAGCCGTGGGAAGGTCCATCGCGGGGGCAGTAGATTCATTAGCCAAATGCAGGCGAGGTTCTCGGCGAACTGCCGGTGCGTGGGTTATCCGCGGGCCGGTAGCCGCGGGAGCCGATGGGTGAGCTGCAGTCTCAGCTCGGGCGCCAGCCTGCATAGCTGGCAGGGGTATGGAAGGGCCCCGCTCCAACCAGAGAGTATCTGGGAGCGTGCGAGAATTCGCACGCGCGCTGATTGGGCGTACCCCAATCCCGCGCTCATGGGAGCCATGTGGGTAGGCCTTGCGGCAGGAATCGCATGTAAAATTGTTCGCGGATTGTTCTTTTAAATTTTTCCGCAATGTTAACACTCTACGTATTCTATATTGTTCTCTAGTCCGCCCCCATCTTGAATTTGGCTCAATTCTTTGGGCTCCCTATTATAATTATTATATTCACTTGATAGAGGGAGTGCAACATAAATTTTTTCGATTTGTCGCGTATTGTATTGGTGTTCCGATGTCACTTATATGCCATAATTACGAACCTATATCGCAAATGCTCAATCTCCTAACTCTTGAAAAAAGGCGCGTGCTATCTGATACTGTATTTACGTTTAAATTGTTTAACAACCTAATTGATTGTCCTGAATTACTTACGTTGTTTAAACTCTATGTACCTAGCAAACACCTCAGATGCGGTGACCTTTTCTTCATTGAAAATCATCGTACATTATATGGTAGATATAACGTTATCAATTGCCTTTGTTTGAATTCTAACGCTTATTGTAAGTCTGCGAATTTCTTTGACAATTGTTTACGCTCCTTTAGACATTCAATTGTATCCAATTTATCCTCTCAATAATTATTGTACCTTGGACCAAAGGATATTTTTTTCCCGTAAATAAATAAATAAATAAATTATAATAATGACGAAAGAGAAACACCGGTAAGTGCTGCAGATATCGAATTGGTAAACAACATTATAGATTTAATCAATAGATATAAGCATTCTTGTTACATAGAAATAGAAACGGAAGAAGAATTGTTATTTAATGATCCAATGGAATATTCAACACCTACAATATGTAATTACGACGATGAAGAAGTAGCTGCATCATGTTCAGCTTTGGAGTTAGACATTACTGAAACAGGATCTGGGAGTCTATCAGAGATTGAAGATGATTTGGTAAGAACTGATCCAATTTAAATAAATTTTGAATATAAAAAAAATGCTGTGAATTACTGGAGAAGTGGAAAAAAGAGAAGGTTATCGGTAGAAACAGTGAAAGGAAGATTCAAACAAGTAAAGCATAAGCAACAATTGTACAGATGGGAGAGACAAGTGACCGCAGGTGGAACACGCAGTGATAAGTTGAAACAAATTGCAGTAAAAACTTTAGAGAAGTTCATAGAGGCACGAAGAAGAAAAATTTTAGTACATGATATAGATATTCGGAGGTGGTCACTGCAAGAGAATCGAATATGCAGTTTAGAAGGAATTCAAGCATCACCTCACTGGCTATACAATTTCAAATTAAAATATGGCATCGTTACGAGAAAAACAACGAAATTCGTAACCCGATGTTATGATGAAAATTTATCTACAATTACAGAATCTGCGAACAATTTTGTTGCTTGTGTCAAAACGTTCGTTGAAAAATATGGACCACAACATATTTTTAATACCGATCAAAGTGGATTCCAGTTAGAAATGCATGCAGGAAGAAGTCTATCATGGAAAGGTGAAAAAGAGACCCAAGGGATAATACAATCGGCATCACCAATTACGCACAGTTATACTATTCAGGCGACAGTGTAAGCAGACGGAAAGTTACTATCTCCATTATTTATTGTATTGAAGGAGCCAAGTGGGTGGTTAGGGCCCCGTGTACAACAAACGATATTCCAAGCGCCTAATATCGTCACTGAAGCAACTACGTCAGGGAAATTGACGAAAGAGCTTCTAAAAAAATGGTTAGAAAATGTTTTTCTTCCTAATATATCGAACGATGCTGTCCTGTTACTCGATTCGTGGACTGGATACGACGAGAAATTAATGAGAAGTGCGATTCGAGAGGGAAGAAAAGTAGAATTTTTAAAAGTACCAAAAGGCACCACAGGACTGATCCAACCTTTGGATGTTTATGGATTCCGTATTTGGAAAAATTTCGCCAGGAAAATTTCAGATTTGACTATGAACTTAAATATCAACATAAATTTGTATACAAGGAACAATATTATAAAATTACAGTCATTGATACATAATCAATTGTCCTCCCCCCGATATGAAGACTTGTTTAAATATACATGGTTTAAATGCGAATATAACGAAAGAAGACCGCAGGAATTTTTAAATCCTGTTACATTTTGTTTTTTGGAATTGGAAATTGATATCATAAACTGTGTCGACTGTGAGGAGGTAATTGCTTTAAAATGCTCGTGGTGTAAACGACATTTATGTTTTAAACACTTCTTTGAAGATTACCATTACTGCGAAAATTATATACCATGAATTCTAGATATTAATTGGGCCTCTACTATTTCTTTGTACCAGTAACAAATTTAAATCGATAAAATCAGCTCTTTTAAGAGCTACCAACTATTCATGAACAAGGAACGACTCATTTAGGCTCTCTATATCTCGCGCGCCGAACGGTACAATTCAAAATTTAATAACTTTTTTTTTCTGGCGAAAAAGTTAAAATTTCGATTTATCCGTTTTTTTTTAAAGGACATATAGTTTGTAAAAACAAAAAATCAAGAAAATTCATTGCCATTAAAGTGGAAAAACCGACAAAAAAAAATCGATTTTTTCATATATTGTTTAAACAAATGGAGATTTTGCAAAATAGTTTTTACCATTCAATTCGCTATTAAAAGACACAAATTTCGTCAATTTACAGAAATGCTCTAATTCTCATAGTTTCCGAGATATTCGCCGAAATATACTTTTGAGCCCTAACTTTGAGGGTGGTTTTCACTCTCTAAACATGAATCATTGCCGATAAAAAAAAATACGTGTCAAATATTTTTATGAAAACTACATTATACCTGAGTTTCATCAAAATCGGTGAGTCACACTTCGAGATGTTCCCTTGTTAGAATCAAATGAGATCCCGTCCACTGCAGCTAAAGGCTGTTAGTTCAGAGCGGAGTGTTTTTTCAGTACGTAGACACAAATTGAAAATGAAAGTTGTTAGTTTTGTGCTTGTGCAATAATTAATATATGTAAGTAAATTTGGTAGTCCTAGAGTTTAAGAACCATGAAATATGTGTATCCTAGATAAGATTAAATAAATATTTGTCTTGTAAATTGAGCAACTAATATGTTGCTCGATTTACAACATTTTGCAATTACGTTTTGTTCTCAAAAATATCTACATGCACTGGTGAACGATATTAGTGTTAATTTTGATTGTAAATTTATGTACAATATCCAATAAATATTGTATACATAAACGTCAGTACTATTAAATATGCTGCAGATAAATAAATTTCCTATTAATAAAACTTATTTTATGGTTCCTTAATAACTTAGATTTACTTTTTTAAAATTATTAATTAATTAAAATAATTGTTTTAGAATCAAAAGTATGAATTCGGAATCCAATATATTTCAAGAACACAAAAACGGGAGCGACGTTAATTCGGTTTGGCATTATTATTTAGTTGCTAATCAAGGGCAAATAGCAAAATGTAAGAAATGCACAAAAGAAATCAAATGTCAGGGAGGATCCACAAGTGGCCTTTACACCCACTTGAAAGCTTGACATAACATAAATTTAAAAACTAAAAGCGACGTAGCAGTAGATAATGAAAATGATGCGTCTTGTTCTAGTCAAAAGCTACCAAAAACATTATATTTACAAAAATATGTAAAACTACAATTTGGAAAAGAATTGAATTTGCAATTGGATGTCATAACACGATGGAATAGTTTACTTATTATGTTGGAAAGGTTTTACCAATTACGGTATTGTGTCCAAAAAGCATTAATTGATTTAAAATCAAACATAGTCTTTTCCGAAGAGGAGTTTCTATTAATTTCTGAAATCGTTGATGTATTGTCACCAATTAAATTAGCAGTCGAAGCACTATGCAGAAGAGATTCTAATCTTCTTGTTGCAGACGCGACGTTTAAATTTATGATTGACACGCTTGTTGCACAAAAAAGTAAAATAAGTATTGAATTGATAAATGCTCTGAAGTATAGAATAATGCAAAGACGAACAAACATATCTCACGTTTTGCAATATTTACACAACGCTTCACAAAACGAAATCGAAACGGATACAGACTTATGTCCTAAACTTAAAAAAGGTTCAATTACAAAATTATTGATTCTTCTTATAAAACGCCTAGAAGTTAAAAGTAATGAACCAGACAGTGAAGATTTTGATCTTGAAGATGAAGGTGCTGTACGATAATGAGTGGGAGTAACTGTATATTTGTACTACCCCTAAATAATAACATAACCTATAGTAAGTAAATTTTAATTTTTTTTACATTTTTTAAAATAATATTGGGTCATATAAAAAGTCTCCGCGGTTTTTTCTATTAGATGGTGTTGATGTCTATATATCGAACAACACTCATTCGATTGTTTCAAACGAACATGTGCTTAAAAGGTGACATTGTAGCTTACATTTTTTGTGGAGATAGTTTCCTAATTCGTTGCTCGTGTAAAAAGTTATATTGATTTGAAAATGAGTGGAATATCTGAAGAAATACGCTATGTAATGCTTTTTTACTATAGAAAAGGTAAAAACGCTGCAAAAACATGCCGAAAAATTTGTGAAGTGTACGGTGAGAATGCTGTGAGTGAACGAAGGACCCAGGAGTGGTTTGCTCGATTCCGTTCCGGAAATTTCGATATCAAAGATACACCTCGCTCTGGTCGACCAGTTACTGAAAAAGTCGATGAAATTTTACAACTGGTGGAGCAAGACCGTCACTCAAGCTGTCAAGAAATAGCGGAGGCACTAGACATCAACCACATGACAGTTTGGAATCATTTGAAAAGAGCAGGCTACAAAAAGAAGCTCGATGTTTGGGTGCCACATGAATTAACGCAAAGAAATTTGATTGATCGCATTACCATCAGTGAAATGTTGCTGAAACGCAACGAAATCAAATCATTTTTGAAGCGAAACATTACAGGCGATGAAAAATGGGTGAAATACGAGAATATCAAACGCAAGCGATCATGGTCAACGGCTGGTGATACTCCACAAACGATTTCAAAACCTGGATTGTCGACAAACAAAGTTATGTTGAGTGTTTGGTGGGATTGAAAGGGTATTGTCCATTATGAGCTGCTGCAACCTGGAGGAACCATCAATTCGGTCCTGTACTGTGCACAACTTGACCGTTTGAACGAAGCAATCCAGAAAAAGCGACCAGAATTGGCCAACAGAAAGGGAGTCGTGTTCCTTCATGATAATGCGCGGCCACACACATCTTTGATGACTCGGAGCAAATTGTGGGAACTTGGTTGGGAGGTATTGATGCATCCACCGTATAGCCCGGACATTGCACCGTGTGACTACCATTTGATTCGGTCTCTGCAAAATTCTCTTGACGGTAAAAAATTGGCCAACCGAAGCGCCACTGAAAATCACTTGGTCAAGTTTTTCGACGATAAACCACCGAAGTTTTACACCGATGGAATTATAAAGCTACCCGAAAAATGGCAAAAGGTCATAGATAATAATGGTCAATATGTACTTGATTAAAATTGATTTGCAATAAAGAACATTTTCGTTCAAAGATGTACTAAAAAAACCGCGGAGACTTTTTATATGACCTATTACTAATACCGGTATTTTACCGGTATTACCGGTTCTAAAAGCGAAAATACCGAAATACCGGTATCGAAATTTTTTAACGGTATTGCATTCCCTACTCGTTACCTCGACTATCTTCATCATCATCACTGCTAGAAGATGTTACAGAAGTGCCAGAAGGTCGCAAAACATCAGCTGCTGCAAATTGGTCATCTGTAAATACATGCCTGTTCACAGGCCAAATTCCGGAAGCACGGAAAGCACTCTCTGCAATTCTCACCGTGGCTGCTCTGCCATATGCCTCATTGAGTAATTTTGATATTTGAGTTTGATATATTTTATCCCCCTTATATAAGCGAAGGAACGTTTCCTGAGCTTGTGTAAAATAAGTCTGCAGAGGACCAAAAAATGCTACGTCCAAAGACTGTAAACGGTGGGTGGTATGGCCAGGCAGTTGCAGTAAGATGATCCCATTCTTCCTAGCAAACTCACAAACCTGCAAATTTTTGCTGTGTGTCGTGTGGCCATCAAGCAGTAGGAGAACTTTTTTATCTATACTGCAGTTAACATGCTTTTGAAAATGTTTCAGCCACTCTACAAAGAGGTCTGACTTTATGTATCCCGTGTCTGAAATCGTAACAATAGTGGCGGGATGTGCTCCAATTTTTAGATCAGGGTGATATTTTTTTCTCTTAAAAATGGTCATTGGTGGAATGTATAAACCAGCAGCACTAACTGCACATACCATGGTTGTATTGACGCCACGTTCACCACTTGTTAGACTTCCAACCTGGTGTTTTCCTTTACGAGCAACTATTCTCGGGATACTTATTTACACCGTGGTAAACCCAGATTCGTCCACGTTAAACATAGTTTCGGCTGTAAGCGCATGCTCATCGACAATCCGGTTTAAAAGATCGAAAAAATGATTCACATTCTCTCTATTAAAGCCTCTGGCTCTTGCCATCGAGGTTCCTTCGGGTTTTCGGGTCGAAAGTTGGGGATTTCGTTTCAAAAATGCGTAGAACCATTTTTTACCAGCAATTTTTTAAATTCTATTGAAACTGTGTGGTAAGTCATACTTTTCTGCAACATCAAATGCCAGTTTTCTGACTTCTGTAATTGTCAAACCAAAAAAACATTCTTCAAGGTTAAGGATATGCTCAGAAATAATTAATCTCGCCTACATCTACGTCTTACGAGACGCCTATCTAAAATCACACATACTTCAACATTCTTCAGATATCATAGTGGTCCAAATTAGGCTAACTTCCCCTACTGGCGAAGATAAAATTGACCTGACTAATAGTGCATCAGAAAGTGTAGTGACGGAATTGGCAGAATCCATTTTAAATAAAGGATACACGTTGTATATTAACAATTGGTATTCCTCACCCGCTCTATGTCTAAAATTGAACAAGCACAAAACAAACGTTATCGGCACCGTGCGTAATAATAGGAAACATATGCCGAAGAATCTGTCAACAAGCAAATTAAAACCAGGAGAACATCTATGAAGATCGTGCAATGGAATATTAGCTGTAAGGTGGAAGGACAAACGTGATGTGTATGTGTTGACAAGAAAACACGCATCTGTAGAAATCACCGAAGTGACGAACAAACGAGATAGGACGAAATTTAAACCGAAATGCATAATTGAATACAACAATGGAATGGGGGGAATTGACCTCAGTGACCAAATGTTGGCATGTTTCCCCATTATGAGGAAATATATTAAGGGTTACAAAAAACTCTTTTTTTATATGAACGATATGGGCCTATATAATACGTATATAATAAAAAAACAACTACAAGATCCAAGAAGAGAATCCTATGTAAATTATAGAATAGATGTAGCCGAGGCAATCTTAAAATATGTACAGCTGCCTGACTATACAAGACGTGGGAAATCCGCAGGAAGTCAAATAACAATGCGCTTACAGGCGTAATTTTGGGCTCATTTCCCGAAACATATTGATGCAACGCCTAGTAAGGAACACCCAACTAGGATGTGTCAAGCGTGTTACAAACACAAAAAAACGTAGCGAAACAAGCTGGAAATGTAGTAAATGTAAGGTGGCTTTGCATGTACCGGAATGCTTTAGAAAATATCGTACCATGCAAGAATATTAAATTTATACTTGTAAGTACTTTTCAATTTAATAATTTGTTGATATTTAATTGTTTATTTATATTGTGTTTTTCAGTTTTAGGATTGATGTTCAAATACTACTGCCGTGGATTTGCTTTTACGTATTTTTATTTTGTTAGTAATTAATTATATTATTATTATTTATTTAGAATTTGTTTTCATCTTATGTAATAATTTAAGCATTAAAAGTTTTTGATTCAAATTCATTTGAATTTCACAAGGGTTCCATCGCGTGAAGTTAATACGGGCACGACTACCTTACGCACGGTCGTCAGAATAGGTCTCAAGTTTCGGCACGCGTGTCCCACTGCTCGCCTTTCACCGCGACAATCGCGTTTGGCCTGGCGCTTCCCAAGGTTCCCAATAGTTTTTGCTATTGCAAAGATTTTAGAGAGCGGTACTAACTTCTTATTGTAATAGTTTAGAGTAAGTATTTTTGTTAAAAACCAAAATTGCAATTTTTCTCTTATTCTTTATAATTTTACATTGTTCATTACAAAATTAAAGCAGCTTCGATTTGCAGTATGGAAGTAAATCCTATGAATATTATCAATATTTTAAGCGAAACTTATAATTGTAGTAATGACCAGACTGCGGATTTTTATGCATTTATGACAAATTAAATACGGCTAAAATATATAAAAAGGACATAATATAAAAATATATCTAAAATATCCAAAGTATGGTATTTGTTGTAATATTTATTGAGTGCAATAAATCCCTAGATAGATTTTCGTGTCTCACCTGCCTTTATGAAACTCGAAATTTGCATAAACATCCGCAGTCTAGTAATGACAAAAGAACATCCCCGGTAAGTGCTATGGACATCGAATTATCGAACACGATTATAGATTTAATTAACAGATATAAGGCTAGTGGATATATAGAAGTAGAAACAGAGAAAGAATTGCTATTCGACGATGAAATGGACGATTCAATGTCTACATCATGTGATGATGAAGATACAGAAGCAATTGCTTCCTGTTCATCCTCCGAAGTTCACACAGCTGATGCAGGATCTGGGAGTTCTCCCGATCTTGAAGATGACGAAAGATCTGATCCTGCCGAAGTGGGTTCAGAGTACAAAGAAAGTGCAATAAATTTCTGGAAGAGTGAAAAAAGGAAAAGATTAAACTGTTCAACAAATTTGAACTTTTTTTATTTTCTCAAATATCCAATGGGTGATCCTCGTAGAGTTAGTCATCCTAAACACGAATCCGTCGGCAGAATTGCTCCATCACCCTCAGTTTTTTAGTAAAATGAGTTTTTGTAAAAACACCAAATTTTGGCAGAAAATGAGGTATTACGCGAAAAGTATAAACGATGCGAAATTGAAATTGGTCTTAAACGATAGAGGAAATCACGCCGAATATTTTAGTGTATATATTTATTAAAATTGGTTATTGCAAATAGTAACAAATGACCGTCAAAATTTAAAAAAGTGCGGATGCGCGAACTTACTATGCTATACTTTTACATTTTTATGAAAAGTTATTTATCTAGCACGAATTTGCTATACTAGATCGCATTCCTTAGACATTTCTAAAGAGAAAACTGCCCCCAAAAGTTTCGGGAACTGTTTTCAATCCCGACGGGTCGAAAAAATATCTGTCGGGAACATGTAATCGGCGTTCGACGTCATGCTGCTATTCTACGCGGGCCGCCAGTGAGACAGTGCCGTAACTACGCGTTATCGACGCCGATCTGACAGTACCACCTAAAGGGCTCTCAACTCTGACAAATATAAATAAATAATTGTTTTTTTTTATGTTTTAGTTAGAACTCTGATCTGTTCTTACAGTTGTTTAAGTTTTTCATGCTAAGCAATTGAAAATGCTTTCCTTTGTTCGGAATAAAATGTGTGCTCTACGGGCCACTATGTTCTACGCAGGCCGACTCTTTGCCGGTCGTCTGCATGGCATATGTCAAGTATTGTTAGAGCAGATATTTTCCAGAACCCACTTTCACTAAAATTTCGCTTCTCACGACTCTTTATACCGTAACCGTTTCTTTCAGTTTTTCCTTGCACCCATAATTTAACGTTCTTTCTTCGTCTCCTACGCTTCTAAATTCCCTCAACTTCTAAACCGCCCACTTTTACCATCTCCAACTTTTTTCTAACAAATAAAAATCAATGACCTCCCTCTCACAAATTCTTAAAATCACCAATAGCAATTAGTTCCAATTTTGAAGACTAAACTTTTTTTCTCCCGAGACATTGTGTTTCCTGCACTTCCTTGATTCAGTATAACTGGAAATAGAAAACAATCTTCGCATTTGAAAAAAGAAAACAACCTTTTTCAGGCGAACTTAATTTTAAGTGTATATATTGTTACGAAGCACCCAGTACATTCGATGTTACTGGGAAACGAGACATGTCAATTGTTTATTAAATAAAAAGAGTAGAGATTCTACGGTCGGTGGTCCTCGTAGACGGACGTGTTCTCTTAAATAAACGTTATCACTTTTTAATTGTGTTCTTTAATTAATTATGTCTGAAAGGACAAGGCGTGCGCGGTCGACTCGTAACAATGGTGTCAGAAGTGGGATGTCCACTTCTGTTTGCGACGGGAGTGTTTCCGCGTCAAGAAATTGTGCAAGACGAGGGCGACCAGCGCGAGAAGATCCTGGACATATTAATTCTTTCATGGCTATCGAGGGAATGTTCCTTAGGATGGAGGAAAGAATGAGAATACGACAAGAAAATTTTATGAGGGAATTGATGGGAAAATTTGAGGAGAACGACCGTCAGAATCGTGAATCATTTGAAGAAAAGCAGGAAATGGATCGCCAATGTCAGGCTAGCTTTACTCTTTTAAAATCGCAACATTCCACGTCGGAAAATAAGTGTTCTGATAATGTTGATAGATTACCTATAGAGCAGGCTTCGGTTAATTTTGATAATTCTAAAACTTTGACTAATCCGAATGAAATTACACCTCACGGTTTCACGAATTTGAAAGTTTCTGTTGCTAAAGGTTTTGATGTTGAAGCCGTGAAGTCAATTTCAGAAAACTCTTGTCCAAATAGGACCCGTATTTGTCTTTCCTCTTTATTCAACAGGCCCAGATTTTTGAGCTTTCAACGGAGCCGGCAAAGCACGGCAGGAAAAAAGAAAGCGAGCAGATTGTCGCTCTGGCACGTCGTTCGTGAATCGAACGCTTCTCGGAGATCGAGGATACTTAGGATGACGACGTGGCGATGGAGAAGCAGAAATGAACTCGGGAGTACCGGAAGGACGAATGCGTCTCCCTCAACTCGAAGCAGCAAGGGGTGCTGCTCTCGCGACTCAGGTAGCGGCTTCCTGGGAAAATCGAAAGCGGACTGTCGCGGTCTGAGACGGACGACGAAGACGTCGGAGCGATCTCGAAGATCGTCGACGTGCTGTTCGCTGAGGCGAGGACGCAGCTTCGTCCAAATACCACCAATCGTGAGGTCATCATCGTCGATCTGGAATCCAGGGATTCTCAAGAGAAAGATCGCAGGCTGTTTGAGGTTCGCAAGAGTTCGCAAGAGTCTGCGACGAAGAAAAATCATCACAGAAGAACTATTTAAGGAAAAGAAGAACAGGAATTTTTGGAAATACAAAAAGACAAAGCCATTCTATAAAATTGCAAGAGTTACCACGGAATAAGTATTGCAGAATACCATCGTTCTTCCCAAGGTTTTTGAAGTGGTTTTCCCTTGGGACGAAGAGTGAATACTAGAACGAAAGAGATTTGAGTTAGACCATATTTTAGTACATCAATACTCCTACTCAAATCACAGGTGAAGAATTCTATCCCCTTTGAATGAATTGCATCCATGAAAGAAGAAAGCTGTTCTATTAAAAATTTTGAAGAGGATGTTGCGATCGGGACGATCGCGTATTCGGAAGGGAGGATAATGTTACGAAGCACCCAGTATATTCAATGTTACTGGGAAACCAGACATGTCAATTGTTTATTAAATAAAAAGAGTAGAGATTCTACGGTCGGTGGTCATCGTAGACGGACGTGTTCTCTTAAATAAACCTTATCACTTTTTAATTGTGTTCTTTAATTAATTATGTCTGAAAGGACAAGGCGTGCGCGGTCGACTCGTAACAATATATATATATATCGATATTCATCTTATTTTATTTATACACTTGATTCTGAAATAATAAATTAATAACAAATTATATTTAAACTTTATAGGAAAAACTTTTTGTGTATATGTATAGGCAGATTTAAGTGGCAAGTGGTTCATACTAAGTGTCAAGTGGTAATTGTTTTGTATCAAGTCTTAAGTGTGTGTCGTTTATTGCAATGTTTCGCAAGTGCAAAAATCAGCCAGATTCTTTCTGTTATGTTTGTGGAAAGGTGGTACCAAAATCGCAACGACGAAGTATATCACCGTTAATAGCATTTGCGGTGACCAAATTATAAATAATATTTTTAAACAAAAATTAATGATGTAGGTAGTAAACCGATAAGGCGTCTGTTCTTTCTCTGCCATCGGGCCCTGCGTCGTTTTAACGTAAACAGCGCCGGATGGGCCCTCTTAAGAACGACGTCCTGGCGAGACAGTTGTATTGCAGCTTTCCTTTAGTAAGGAGCTGCCAGAGTGAAATTGTATCGATTGTAACCCGATTGTTTCATTTTAACGTATTGAATTGTTTTTTTTCTTTCTTTTGTATTTTTTAATTCTAAATATATTATTTTTATCATAGTAAACCCCACAAAATTTCAGAAGTGGGATTGTGCCGCGTATTGAGCCGGTTTTTCCCTGACAATATTGCACTTTTCGAAACGCGAATTGAGTCGGATCGGAAAAGTGAATATTTATTTGAATATTGCGTGGATTTTAATTGTGAAACGTTTATTGTGTATTGAGACTGTGTGAATTGTGGGACTAATTGTTAAGCGTGTTATATATTTTTAATTGATTGGACAGTTTTATTGTATTTAGGACCGTATTTTTGTGTTTAACCATTCGTTTATTGACTGTTTGTGTTTGTGTACTAGTTATATTGATAATTAACAATGACGACGTTAAACGACATCCCTGTAATTAGTGAAAACCTTAAGAGATCGTCGAAAAAACCGATTCAATCATTGTACAAGTTTACTACGCAAGAAGATGGCGACCGCAATAATCGAAAATATTTGCGCAAGTTCAGTGGATTTGGGTTTAATGTGTCGTCGGCAGAATTTGACAAAAAACTTATGTGGGCAGTGTCGTCCTTTAGTTTGGGCGAATTAATAGGAATTTGCAACGTCTTGCATTTGGACTATAATGGTACAGCCGAGGAAGTTGCATTGCAAATTGGCAAACATTTATGTGATCTAAGCTTGTTGACGGTGGCAAATGAAGAAAGGGCTAGTGAATCGGAGGGAGAATCGGACGACGAAGAAGTGAATCAAACTATACGACAATTAAGTATAAATGAAAATGAACAGAGTGCAAGACAAGCGCCAACAGTGATAGAACGTACTGTGAATCATCGAGCTGTGCAGTCTGGTAAAAATGAAAGAGAAATACCAAAGTTTAGTCTAAGTTTCCGCGATATTGAAGACTCTATTAGATCTTTCAACGGATCAGATGGATATCCGATAGAGCGGTGGTTGCAAGATTTTGAAGACAATGCCACATTGCTGGGTTGGACGGATCTGCAAAAAGTTTTGTTTGCCAAAAGATGTTTAACGGGGCTTGCGAAATTGTTTATACAAGGCGAGCGTGCAGTCACGAGCTGGAGAGATTTAAAGTCTCTTTTGTTAGATGAGTTCTCAACACGCATTAACAGTACTGAGTTACACCTTACATCGCGTAACAGGCGTATGCGGCGGGAAGAGTCAACGCAAGAATATTTTTTGGTAATGAAGGAAATTGCAGCACGGGGATATATTGAAACAGAAGCGTTGATCCAATATATAGTGGATGGAATTCCTGACGATCCAAATCGTAAATCGCAATTGTACGAAGCCAAGCAGTTGAGTGAATTGAAAGAGAAATTAAGGATCTACGATCGAATTCGAAGTTTAACTCGTCGATATGCACCAGAGAAGAAGGAGAAAATACCACCAGTGTCTACACGAGGGAACAGGACGGACGATTCGGAACAGGGGCGTACCAACGCAGCGCAACCGCGGCCCCCTCGTTGTTACAACTGTAGTCAGCAGGGGCATATTTCGACCAATTGTCCGCAGCCAAAACGACCGAAAGGAGCTTGCTTCAAGTGTGGAAGTATGACGCACCGGATTGAAAATTGTACGGGAAATCGCCCTACGTCTGCGACAGGAACGCATTTAGTGCAATTGGCACCCAATGCTCCGTACACCGTAAAATTGACGTATATAACTACGGACGATCACGGTAAGGCACATAATCATTCCGTAGACGCGATTATAGATTCCGGTTCCCCGATTAGTTTGATAAGAGAGGATTATGTTCCGCATTGTGTGAGAAAAGTTATTAAAAAACGCGAATTCATTTATCAAGGTGTGAATGGTTCGGGAATAGATATTTTGGCTACTTTTGATTGTAAGGGCGAGGTAAATGGCATAGTCATAAAATTAACTTTCGGTGTTGTTCCGATTAACACCATGCGGTGTGATGCACTTCTCGAGAGAGATTTCATATCCCTACCACATATTAAAGTTTCTTTTGATGACGAATCTATTGTTACAAAAGTTGACGTTGAACCGAATGAAACTTTGTTACAGGATTGGAAAAATGAAGTATTGCAGATTGATTGTGTAAATATTGAAGTCAGCTGTGAAAATAAAATTAAAGTAAATTCGAGTTTAGATCCCAACGTGTCTCAGAACGTAATTGATATATACAAATCGGAGTATGTTTATGCCAGCCAGCCCGAAACTTCCACTGAGAATAAAATTGAAATGACGATCGCATTGAAACACGAGCAACCTATTTCCTTTCGACCACGTAGGCTTGCTTTTGCCGATAAGGAAAAATTAAAAATTATTATTGATCAACTATTGAAGGAAAATGTAATTCGTCCGAGCAATTCACCGTATGCGAGTCCAATAGTATTAGTCCGTAAGAAAACGGGAGACATTCGTTTATGTATTGATTATCGAGCGTTGAATAAGATAACGATTAAAGATAATTTTCCCACTCCACTAATAGATGATCATCTTGATCGATTAAGAAACAAGAGATATTTCAGTAGCATGGATTTACGAAACGGATTTCATCATGTCCGAGTTGCGGAATCATCAATAAAATATACATCGTTTGTGACACCACTTGGACAATTTGAATATTTGAAAATGCCGTTTGGACTGACAAACGCGCCACGTGTTTTTCAACGATACATTAACAGTATTTTTTCGGAATTGAGCAGACAAAATAAAGTTTTACTTTATTTAGACGATATTTTAATTGCTACAACAACTATTGACGAACATATCAGTATTCTTCGCGAAGTATTTAAATTGGCACGACAGAATCAATTAGAGTTCCGTTTAGATAAATGTTCATTCTTGTATGAAGAAATTGATTATTTAGGTTATAAAGTCAACAAATATGGGATTCAACCTAGTAATAATAATATTGAAGCAGTATTAAAATATCCATTGCCGCGTAATACGAAAGAAGTGCATAGCTTTGTTAGTTTAGCTAGCTATTTTAGACGATTTGTACCCCATTTTTCGAGAATTGCTAAGCCGCTGTACGATTTATTGAGGAAGGACGTTCCATTTTCGTTTAATACTGACGAGTTGAAGGCGTTTGAATTGCTGAAAGATCTCCTGTCTCGTAAGCCAATTTTGGCACTCTATTCACCTAATGCAGCTACCGAATTACACTGCGATGCGAGTGCGAGTGGATATGGCGCAATTTTGATTCAAAAACAGAGTGATGGAAAATGTCGACCGGTGTCCTATTTTAGTAAGCGTACTACAGTTGTAGAATCGAAATACCATAGTTTTGAGTTGGAATGCTTAGCTGCTGTATATGCAATTAAACGTTTTCACATTTATCTCTTCGGGATACCTTTTAAAATTGTAACCGATTGTGATAGTTTTCGTTTGACGCTATCAAAACAAAGTATAAATCCTCGTATCTCGCGTTGGGCTATGTTCTTACAACAGTACGATTATGAAATTGAACACCGCCCTGGCTCAAAGATGAGCCACGTGGATGCACTCAGTCGATGCCATAGTATATTGGTGTTAGAATCGAACACATTTGAACAAGTATTGTCAATTAAGCAGGATAAAGATCCAGAAATTAGAACAATTCGTGAAAGACTGGAAGTGTGTGAGGATAAGTTTTTTGAATTGCGAGATGGACTAGTAGTCTAAGAGCTGGCCGCCACCTCGACTAAGGTACTCGTCACAAAGCTGAAATTTTTAGCATAGTTTATTCAATAATATTAATGTATGAAAAGCTACTTCTGCCGGGGTTGCCGCGGTTGCAAAAATACCCCCTCTATTTTTAAAGTTGTTAATTTTTTTTTTTTTAAATATACTTTCACACGTCTGCCGTTTATATATGTTATAATTTATACTATTTCAAGTATAAAAAAAAATTGGCAGACGATTCTCTGGGTTACAAATACCTGGCAGACGGGTCTAAAGTTGTTATAGTCTAAGGGCTGGCCGCCACCTCGACTAACAAGGAAGCTATTCGAAGTGCAACTCACGGATTCGAATAAAATTTTGTGGGTTTGTAGAGTGATCCAAGACAAGAAAAATGGTATACTCCATTCGTGCCCAATCGCCCTTTAAGGGCATGAAATTTAACCTCAAAGTGAAATCGACACTTACACTTCCTCGCTTATATCTCCTAAAGTACAAAAGATAGAAAAAAATGTTTTAGGTAAAAGTTTAACGGTAAAAGGAGCGCTATAAAATTGCATTAACAAATTTTTAAAAACAACTTTCCTTCTTGAAAAAAAAATTTTTTATTGCGTTATTTTAAACAATTTTGAAATCTTTTTGGTAATGAAAAATGTGGCATTTTTTATTCTGAATTCAACCATAACAATATTTTTATTATACACCGCTAGCGTTACAGAGATACACGACAAAACGTACTCCCTAGCGCGCGGTACCGCGCAATAGCGCGCTAACACATATAAAGTTACATATTAAGAATGCTCATTTACATTGCAGGACATAACTATGTAACGAAGATGGGTGTGGTAACATAAAAATCGCAAAGTATGAAATATTACGTAAAGATTAATGACTTATGATATAGATCGTACTATATCGCATATATACACAAATAAACATTTTTTAAATATGACAAATTACAAATATACTACAAATATGACAAATTTAAAAGTACCCTTCGTGTCAGAAAGCCAAATTACAACGAGCACCTTTAAGCGCCTTCAGTATCAGAAAGCCAGCCAGCGTCAAGTGCCTATAGGCGTTCCTGGATATCACTAGCGCAAAATTTCTAAGCGCCTACAGGCGCTCACAGTAGTGAAATGGTTAAAAAGATGATATACGCATAGCCACTTTTTGCACCAAGCACATCTTATAATAGCAGGCTTACCACCGTTACGTAATATTTCATAATTTGCGATTTTTATGTTACCACACCCATCTTCGTCACATAGTTATGTCCTGCAACGAAAATGAGCATTCTTAATATGTAACTTTATATGTTGTTAGCGAGCTATTGCGCGGTACCGCGCGCTAGGGAGTACGTTTTGTCGTGTATCTCTGTAAGCCTAGCGGTGTATAATAAAAATATGGTTATGGTTGAATTCAGAATAAAAAATGCCACATTTTTCATTACCAAAAGGATTTAAAAATTGTTTAAAATAACGCAATAAAAAATTTTTTTTTCAAGAAGGAAAGTTGTTTTTAAAAATTTGTTAATGCAATTTTATAGCGCTCCTTTTACCGTTAAACTTTTACCTAAAACATTTTTTTCTATCTTTTGTACTTTAGGAGATATAAGCGAGGAAGTGTAAGTGTCGATTTCACTTTGAGGTTAAATTTCATGCCCTTAAAGGGCGATTGGGCACGAATGGAGTATACCATTTTTCTTGTCTTGGATCACTCTACAAACCCACAAAATTTTATTCGAATCCGTGAGTTGCACTTCGAATAGCTTCCTTGTTAGTCGAGGTGGCGGCCAGCCCTTAGACTATAACAACTTTAGACCCGTCTGCCAGGTATTTGTAACCCAGAGAATCGTCTGCCAATTTTTTTTTATACTTGAAATAGTATAAATTATAACATATATAAACGGCAGACGTGTGAAAGTATATTTAAAAAAAAAAAATTAACAACTTTAAAAATAAAGGGGGTATTTTTGCAACCGCGGCAACCCCGGCAGAAGTAGCTTTTCATACATTAATATTATTGAATAAACTATGCTAAAAATTTCAGCTTTGTGACGAGTACCTTAGTCGAGGTGGCGGCCAGCTCTCCGACTATAGTATATCGAAAGTTTAAGACCAAGCGATTGTTATTTTATGTGCCATCAACAATGGAAAACAATGTAATACGAACATGCCATGATGACATTGGTCACGTAGGTATTACAAAAGTCATTGAAAATCTGAATAGAGTTTATTGGTTTCCGCAGATGCACGAAAAAGTAAAAATGTATATTGCAAATTGTCTGAAGTGCATTGAATTCTCACCCGTTAGTGGTCGACGAGAGGGATTTTTGCATTGTCCTCCAAAGGGAAATAAACCTTTTCATACGATTCACATAGATCATTACGGTCCACTTGAACGCGCCGGACGAGGATATAAGTATATCTTCTCTATTGTTGACGCGTTTACTAAGTTTATTCGCTTATATCCGTGTAAGTCAACTACTACCGAAGAGGTCGTGAAGCACTTAAACGATTATTTTAGAGCATACAGTAAACCGGTGCGAGTGATAAGTGATCGTGTAACGTGCTTTACGTCTGCTCAGTTTGAACAGTTTATGCGTGAAAAGTCTGTTGAGCATATTTTAATTGCAGTTGGAACTCCGCGAGCCAATGGACAAGTGGAGCGTTTCAATAGAACAATCACTCCAATGTTGTCAAAAATTGCAGAGTCTCCTAATAAGTGGGACCGAGTTCTCGATTTAGTAGAATTCGCGTTAAATAACACCGTTTGCCGACCCGTCGGGAATACGCCTAGTACGTTACTATTCGGTATAAATCAGTCGGGCGAAGAGAACGATAGAATTCGAATTGTATTAGAGGCTCAAATTGACGAAACTCGGAATATGGACGATATTAGAAATACTGCCGCGAAAAATATTGAAGAAAATCAGCGTACAAATAAAGATAGTTACGATAAGAAGCGAAAACCTGCTTGCACTTATAAGGAAGGTGATTATGTGATGATATTGAACTACGACACCACAGCAGGTGTAAATAAAAAGTTAATTCCAAAATATAAAGGCCCTTATAGTGTAAAAAAGGTGTTAGATTTTGACAGATACGTTGTGTCGGACATTGAAGGATTTCAAGTGACAAGAATGCCGTATTCAAGTGTCGTGAGTGCCGACCATATGAAACCCTGGTCGAACGAGTGTCCTTCCACCCCGACGTAGTTTTAGTCACCATTGTATGTTTAAGTTTCTGTTTTATTGTAGGTTAAGGTATTGAATGTAAGTAGGTATACGTGTGTGTGTGCATTTGTGTTTGTATGTATGGCCGGGACGGTCCATACCGTCAGTCTGGCCGAGTTGTAGGTAGTAAACCGATAAGGCGTCTGTTCTTTCTCTGCCATCGGGCCCTGCGTCGTTTTAACGTAACCAGCGCCGGATGGGCCCTCTTAAGAACGACGTCCTGGCGAGACAGTTGTATTGCAGCTTTCCTTTAGTAAGGAGCTGCCAGAGTGAAATTGTATCGATTGTAACCCGATTGTTTCATTTTAACGTATTGAATTGTTTTTTTTCTTTCTTTTGTATTTTTTAATTCTAAATATATTATTTTTATCATAGTAAACCCCACAATGAAAAATAATTGATCATTTATATTTATCAGAGTTGAGAGCCCTCAGATGGTACTGTCAGATCGGTGTCGATAATGCGTAGTTACGGCACTGTCTCACTGGCGGCCCGCGTAGAATAGCAGTATGGCGTCGAACGCCGATTACACCGGCGGGATTGAAAACAGTTCCCGAAACTTTTGGGGGCAGTTTTCTCTTCAGAAATGTCTGAGGAATGCGATCCAGTATAGCAAATTCGTGCTAAATAAATAACTTTTCACAAAAATGTAAAAGTATAGCATAGTAAGATCGCGCATCCGCACTTTTTTAAACTTTGACGGTCATTTGTTACTATTTGCAACAACCAATTTTAATAAATATATACACTAAAATATTCGGCATGATTTCCTCTATCTTTTGAGACCAATTTCAACTTCGCATCGTTTATACTTTTCGCGTAATACCTCATTTTCTGCCAAAATTTGGTGTTTTTACAAAAACTCATTTTACTAAAAAACTGAGGGTGATGGAGCAATTCTGCCGACGGATTCGTGTTTAGGATGACTAACTCTACGAGGATCACCCATTGGATATTTGAGAAAAAAAATCGTGTTGAACAGTGTTATAGATGAGAGTAGTGAAGAGGAAAGGAAGACACGACGAATCATGGATTTGGCAAAAAGTAGAAAACACACCAATAGTTTGGAAGTATTCTGAACCTCACGGAATAAAAACGTCTGTCTTAAATAATTTAAGCGACAATCCAAACATATTCGACCTATTCTTTATTACATGTGACAAGTTTTGGGAAATCCTAGTTACGGAAACAAATCACTTCGCAGATCAAACAATTTACGACGAGCATAAAAGACGATATGTGGACGATACTTGATATCCTGTTACCGGATACATATAGCAGAGGCAATTTTACAAATTGTTAAATTACCGGAGTACAAAATGCGTAGGAAATCATCAGTTGAAACACCTCTTCGACTCCAAGCTCAATATTGGGCTCATTTCCCAAAAAATATCGATCCGACATCTCGGAATAAGCATACAACAAGGACGTGCAAAGTTTGTTATAAACATAAAATTCGAAGCGCAACGAAGTGCGGGAATGCGCGAAATGTAAAGTAGCTTTACATCTGCCAGAATGTTTTAAGAGGTATCATACAATGGAGGATTTGTAGAGTTGTACGTATTTTCTTTTTACATATTCATTTAGTTTTATGATTAATTTTTTTTTTCAAATAAAATGCTATTTAATTTTAGGCGTAGTATTATTACATTTCTGAGAGGACCAAACTATATTTGAAGACGCTTCTTGACACATTGTTTATTCATGAAATGCAATTTTGAAACTGATATATATTTTCTACAATACTATATAGACAACTATTATATACTACACTATTATATACAAAATAAAATAAAGGGTCTAGCCGAATAAGGGGGTCAAAAGTGCCCTTGAGCCGATTTTATTCGACGATGGGTCATTCGATAGGTGATGATGAAAAACCATTGCACACAAATTTTTAATCCGATACCTTCACCGGGAGGGTAGTTATAGGGTAAAATCGAAAAACCAGTTTTTGCCTCATTTTCCCCAATTAATGTGGAGCAAAAATTCACAAAAAATTCTAACACATTCTAAACATGAATGTACACATTAGGAATTTTTTTCAGATTTTTCCTTTACAAGTTACACTCACGAAAAATGAAAAACCGAAAAAAAAATTTTTAAACATCGATTTTGTATTGAAATCTTCCGAGCACAACTTTTTCCTTTTTACAGTAGTTGCATAATGTTATCATTGTTATACCCTAATTTTTTCAGATTTTTTGAGTACGGTGCATCACGGTCGGAAAAATCAAAAACCGATTTCTGGGACACATTTTGGGCTGAAACTCGCCCATTATCTGCCATTCTTGCATGATTTTAATACAGTATGTTCATATTGTGACCTTCAATGTTTCTGCATAGAAATATGTAGATGTTAAAGAACAATATCGGGATAATTAAATAAATTGCTGATTGTATGGTCTTTATAACCTAGAATTTTAACCGTTCTTTCAAAAGCATCAATGGCGCAGTGGCTATGGTGTCTGCCTGTGGAATCGCTGGACACTTTTTTGTCGCGGGTTCGAATCTCCATGTGGAACTTAAGTTTTTTTTCTGTAATTTTTTTTTTAGAGCCTTTAGACCTAGCCTTAGACCCCTCTAGACCCTTTATAATATCTATTAAAATAAAAGCATTAGAGTTTACTTCCTCAACAACAGTATCGCGTAAAATTGACTATACCACAGGTATCGCGGGCATCTACATTTCGGTTCGCATTGCGACTGTTTACAAGCATCAGTCTGGTCTCTTTAGCGCGCGTCGATGCCTACCGCTTGGGCCCGCGTTTCGTCGAGCAAAATGGCACGGGAAGGGGTTAATAAAGAATATTTTTCTGTTAAAATTATTAGGTGGTGTATCCGAAGTACGACACAAGAGAATAGAGTATGGAATGTAGAGGGATTTAGAGCATCACCTCATTGGTTACATAATTTTAAAATAAAGCATGGTATTGTTTCGAGGAAAACTACAAAATTAATACCTCGAAACTATACTGAAAACGTATCAGGAATAACAGAAGCAGCAAACAATTTTATTGAACATAACGCAAAAACATTCTTTGAAGAATATGGACAACAAAATATTATTAATACCGTCCAAAGCGGATTTCAGTTAGAGATGCATTCGGGAAGGAGTTCATCACGGAGAGGTGGAAAAGAGTCTCAAAGCATTATTCAATCGTCATCTGCAATCACGCATAGTTAACGATGCAACCCACAGTGTCTGCAGACGGAAAACTTCTGTCTCCGTTGTTCATTTTTTAAAGGAACAAAGTGGACGATTAGGACCCCGGGCACAGCAGACCGTGTTTAAAGTCATCGGAGCAACTACGTCAGGAAAATTAAATAAAGAACATTTAAAGACATGGTTTGAAAGCGTGTTTCTTCCCCAAGTCTCAAACGATGTTGTTCTTTTATTTGATTCATGGATTGGATACGACGAGAAGTTAATGAAAAATGCAGTTCCATAAGGAAAAACAATAAAGTTGCTAAAGATACCAAAAGGTATAACAGGGCAGATCCAGCCTTTGGATGTGATTGGATTCCGTGTCTGGAAGAATTTGGCACGAAAAATATCAGATATAACCATAAATTTGAATATTAACATTTTGTACACCTTATTCACAATCAGTTGTTCTCACCGAGATACGAAGACATGTTTAGATATGCACGGTTTCGCTACTGCTACATAGAGAGCAGACCAAACGAATTTGCAAATCCCGTTGCATTTTGTTTCACAGATTTGCAATTTGAAATTAACAACTGTTTCGACTGCGACGATGTACCTGTTTTGAAGTGCTCATGGTGTAAAAATCACTTATGTTTTAAACATTTTTTTGGAGAATATCGTTACTGTAGTATGTGAAGTATGAGTATGGGGGTGGGTGTGATGTAAGGTGGGTGACCCAAATAAGGCCTACCTTAATTTTTTTATTATCTAACTAGCGGGTTTATAATAACAATGCACTGGTAATTTGAAATACTTATATTTATTTATTAAACTTTGTAATAAATGAAACAGAATTGCTTTAGAAACAAAAATCACACTTTTGTGAACACAAATAACTAAAATGTCACTTTGGCCTTATTGGGAACCCTGTGTCTTAATAAAGCCTTAATAAAAACAAGTAAACATTCAACTTCTTCATGAATACAAAACGTTGGCAATACTTATATTAAATCTAATGAGATCCCATTAATTACTTTTGGTCATTTTAGATCAGATTTAACGAGTTTCTCATCATGTAAAAGTACTATATTAATCAGCCTTTTTCATCTGTTGCGAAGTCCATTGAGCCCTTTTTTTCCTTGTGGTAGAAGTTGGTGATTCGTTTTCCATGATGTTACTGAAAACAAGGGTTTACTAATTTACTGTGATACTTTTCTAACTGACATAAAACATTGTCCTAATAAGGCCTGTACCTGTGCCGTTATAAGGCCTATACATTTTTTTATAGGCTTTATTAGGGCATGGCACATGGGTAAACAAAGCAACAAGTATATAGAATACACCGATATTACAGCTTTTTCATTTATGTGAGGAGATGGCTACACGTATAATTATCCTATAGACAAAACACAGCACACCGTGTACAAATAAAAATAAAAATACTTACTGCTTACTCAGCCAGAATTTTATAAAAACAAGCGTGCGCTCCGCGTCGTTGTTGTTTTCGACTGCAGGTTCCAACACGCTCGCGGCACGGGCCACTTGCTGTGCTTGTGTGCGTTAGTTAATATACACGCACACATCTACAAACATTGGCGGCCATTTGAAATCGTGAAACGGGAAATTTTAAAAAAAGGCCTTATTAGGATATAGGCTTTATTTGGGTCACCCACCTTATATGAGCGTGGGAGGATGATGAGTGAGATAATAGACTGTTTGAATGATGCGATGAAAGAATGACGATGAGTGACGGTAGAGTTGCGGACGGCAACGGAGAAATCAGTTTCCGATCTGCTACGAAGAAGCTAAGAAGTACGACGCGCGTTGAATTGTTAAAAGTTATTGTTTTATTTCTTCTTTAGTTTGATATCTTATTGTTATTTTATTATTCTATTTTTTTATTCCTATTGTAATAAATTACCTATATTATTCTAACTTTAACAAAATCCTACATTTTTGGGGGCTCGTTCGAAATTACCTACAGACTAAATACGAATAAATAGTAACATTAGTGAAGTTAACAGTGCCACGATGTCTGAAGTGGATAAAGTGAATGAAACGCTAGAAGATCTATCTGTCACCATCGTGAAAAACTTGAAACAAAAAGACGTAGATAAAATGAAAAAGGAGGAAATTAAAGCTGAGCTAACTAAACGTAAATTAAGAATAGATGGGAAGAAATACGACTTAGCTACGCGACTGAAGGCTGCCCTAGTGGTGGAGGAAGCAAGAGAAGAATATGACGATGAAGAAGACGAAAGTGTAAACGAAATAGACAGCCAAGACGAAGCCGGTTCAGCAAGGGGACAATTTCCAAGAAGAGGAAGGGAAAAGCATCATCTCAATTTCAAGGACCTCGAAGAATCCATGCGAACGTTTAGTGGCGATAACACATAAACGTGAATCATTGGCTCGAGGAATTCCAGGAAATGGGTGAATTGTGCGAATGGACTGATACGCAAAAAATTGTTTATTGCAAACGACTGCTGCGCGTTTCAGCCAAACTGTTTGTACAGTTCGAAAAATGTTGCAAATCGTAGAAACAACTCGCAAGCGCTCTTAAAAGCGAATTCTCCACGACAGTTAATACGTTTGAGGTGCATAAACAATTGACGGAACGGAAGAAAAATGCATCCGAATCCCATCAGGAATACATCTATAAAATGTGCGAGATCGGGGTTCAAACAAACTTAGAGAAAATCGCTATAATAAATTATATTATAGAGGGAATTCCAGATGAAGTGGTAAACAAAACAATTCTCTATGGGGCTACCACAATTCAAGGATTAAAGAAGAAGTTTACGTTGTACGAGGTGATGAAGGAGAGCATGCGGGGGAAGCCGAAAATTCACGGCGCGCCGCGGCTGCAAGGAGACGAGGGAACGTTCGCTTGGATCTCCAGGAGAAACCAGTAGCGGGCGCTGTTATAACTGTGCGACGCGGAATCATCGGAGCCAGGAGTCTTCGTCAAGAACGAAGGGCACGCGATGTTTTCGGTGCAATGAATTCGGCCACATCTCAAAGTATTGCCAGAAGAATTTCAAGCAACAAGACTCGCCGAAGGAAAGTTGTGGTGTGATTTCCGAAATTAGTGGGAAGTGCTCCAAGGAAGTGAAATTAGGTGACAGTAAGGTAACAGCTTTGATTGATACAGGCAGTGATCTTAGTTTAGTCGGGTCGGATTATTGTTTTAAAATTGGCGCACCTATGTTAGGAAAGAGAGTCTTGAAATTTCATGGTATAGGTTCTAACGAAAACAGTACTCATGGCGAAATAGAAACAAATATCACTGTAGACAATAATTCATATCCGATTAAATTACACGTACTTTCCGACTCTTTGTTAAGGCACGGTCTCCTAATCAGCAATGATTTCTTGAAAAATGTGAACGTGAATATCAGCAACGGTATGGTTTCCATTTCTAAAGTGAGGGATGGTAAAGAGAAACGCGATGATTTGCCGGAGATAGTCAAAATTGACGCGATACAGGAATCTAACGAAATTGAACAAATCGATCTGTCTCATGTAACAAATCTGGAAAGCAAATGAAAAGTAGACAGCATTGTAACAAGCTATAGACCAAATAAGGTACGCGATGTTGGTTTAGAGATGAATATTGTATTAAAAGACGAGGAACCCATGTACGCGCGCCCCAGACGGTTGTCGCCGATAGAAAAGGACGAAGTCCATACGGTGATACGAACGTGGTTAACAGACAGGGTAGTACAGGGTGTACAAAAATTAATGGTCATGGCTTTAAGGGGTTGTTCTACACCTCTGGATCGATGGAGATTTGCGAAAAAAAACAGCCGCAAAATTCGGGAAAGGGTAGCAAATTTTTTTTATTGGCGCATCGTATTCGTCAATCGTAAATTAACTTTTAATTCGGCCTCCCGATTAAAATTTCGCCATTAGTTAAAGCAGAGGCGACGTAAACGAAGTTAGAAAATGGGGCACTGTGTCACCGTACCAGAAGAGAAGTGCATGTGTTTATGCTCTTCCCCCCGGGTGGGCCCTTGTGCGAACCCAACACCGAACGCAGGTCAATGACATTTTTCTAGTCATTTTCTATCTTCGTTTATGTTGCCTCTGCTTCAACTATTGGAGCTAGCAAGGGTATTTCATGTGTTTCCTTCCGAAAGGTCGGTGACTCGGAGGCTGCCATATGGGCGAAATTTTAATCGGAAGGCCGAATTAAAAGTTAATTTGCGAGAGAACGGTTCCTTTCTGACCCATGGTTCCTCTCAGACATTTTACCTACGTAACAAGACGAATACGATGAGCCAATAAAAAAAATTTGCTACCCTTTCCCGAATTTTGCGGCCGTTTATTTTTGCAAATCTCCATCGATCCAGAGGTGTAGAACAACCCCTTAAAGCCATGACCATTAATTTGTTTACACCCTGTACAGCCTTCGTTCTCGGACTACGCGAGTCCGGTTGTGTTAGTTAAGAAGAAGGACGGTTCGAGCAGAGTTTGCATCAGGGGGGTGAAACTCTTATCCAAAAACTTCGAGCCGTTTTAATTGTCGTTTACGGGTTCTTGTTCAGACGGCGCCACGTATGCTAAACTAATCCACGTACAATTGTAGAATCCATGAGAAACCTACACATTCACTCCTTACACTATCCGTGAGGCGCGCTACCCCCACTATTCAAAGCAACATTTGACTGCATCGGCATCGGATGCACTTAAAACACGTGAAAGTACTTGAAAACATGTGGCTGCAAGATGATCTTAAGAAGAGAAAGATTTGGAAGGATGGCAGGATTTCAGAAAATCAGGAAAACTTCAGTACTGCATGTGCATTCGAACGAGATATATCTCTGACGAAAGAAAAAATTTGAATTCAAATTCAAATAACATACAATAATTTAATTCATTTTATCTTAATTTATATTGTTGTATTAGCGCTTTCAGCTGGAATTTGTGCAATTGTTTAAGCGCTAATTCTACAATTACTTGCAGTTTTATTTATTATTTCATAAATTTTCGTAATTTATTTTACTGTTTTGTAGTATATCCGGATGCGGAAGGTATGCTGCGTTCCTGGCTGTGGTTCAGGCCAAGAAGCGCCTAGCCACTAATTTCCTAAGGTGGCTGCAATATCGGAGGAGTGGGTCAAGGCAATAGGGAATCTGGACCTGTTAAATGTTTCTACCTCAGCGAGGCAACAGTACAAAGTGTGCTACAAACATTTTCCTGGCAGTGCCTATAGGGTAGGGGCATATAGAAAATTATTTACCGACGTGATTCCTTCTCTGAATCTACCTACTCAAATGGTGGTGGAAAATCTTGAGGAGAGTAATAGTGAAAGAATAATTGAAAGATGTGGCACACTTTGAAATTGCAGAAGAAGTACAAGGTAAGAATTAAAAATGTGTTTGAGAAATGTAATATAAAGTATATAATTTATATACATAGAACACATTTTTGTTTTTTTAGAAACAGAAGTACACATAGATAGAAGCTCCAGTCGAAAATATTGAAAATGAACAAGGCACATCATCAAGTGGTCCATACATCATACCAGAGGATGTACCACGCCTTTCAAGTAATTCTTGGTCTATTTATTACAAATGTAATACAACTACTAATATCAAACATTGATAATTGTTATTTTTAACTTTGTCTTATAGACAGTCCATTGGGTTTGTGCACTGCATGCAGTTCTTCGAACGTAACGAGAAAAAGGAATCACAATATCATTACAAAATGTACTGCGTTTACACCTAAAGGTCTAAAGGTGTTCACAAATATAAAAAAGTTAATGGCACGGCAAAAATATGCCGAAAAAGAAAATAAAACTCTGAGGCAAAATCTCAGAACCCTCCAGAAAAGGTCACGACAGCAGCTCTTAAATCAGTATGATGCATTGTCTGCAACTCAAAGAACATTAATCGACATGCAGTTACGGACTTCAGAATATGCACCATAGGTAGGAAAGTTAAACATTTAATAATAACAAAGTATTTTTTACAATAACATTGTTATATAACTGTACAAAATATATAATAATTTTCAAGATATGTTAAGCTAATAATTAATTTGATTTCAGGGAAGACGTTATACAGAAGATGAAAAAGTATTGTCATTAACCATTTTCAAACAGTCGCCAAGGACATACAAATTGTTACAGAAATTATGTAACATGCCGAGTACATATACATTAAAAACTATGTTGCAAAGCATGAAGCTAAATACTGGCACGTGCAACATAATGCTAACGCATTTGGCAGAAGAAGCTACCAAGTTGTCAGGAAGACAAAAATATTGCGTAGGTACTTATGTGGGATGAAATGGCCCTACAGCCTCACTTATGTTATGATAAGGTTCAAAACCGAATCACTGGAGTAGAAGACTGGGGTAAAAGAAGAACTGGCAATTTTGCGGTATCATGCGTTTTTTTATGTTAAGAGGATTAGAAGCCGGATAGAAAGTACCCGTCGCATACCATTTCTGTGAAAATCAAACCACCACACCACAGCTGCTTTATTGTATTAAATATATCATACAAAATATAACAGCAACAGGATTCAAAGTGGTTGCTACAGTGTGCGATCAAGGCACAAGTAATGTAGCAGCCATCAATCGCCTCGTAGATGAAACAACGAGAACAAAATGGAAACGAGGCGAAGAGCATCGTAAGTATAACTTTTAAAAACTTATAAGACGCTATATATTCGTCAATGTTTTACTGTTTGTTAATACTTTACGAAAACTTAACTATTACTATTACTTTACTAAAACTTTACTACTTACTAAAACCAAAAACTATGCTTTTTAGGAACCTACACCTTCGAGTTGGACGATGAGAAAATAATCTCGTTTTACGATCCGCCACATTTATTGAAAACCGTCCGAAACAATTTACTGACCAAAGACTTGGAAGTAAATGTTAACAATACGGACGGAAAACGGGAGTTTGGATCCTGGAAACATATAGAATTAGCATATCAAATGGAATCACACATATGTAGCTTGTCCCGAATGATGAAAAAACTAACAGATGAGCATGTCATCCCACAAAAGATTAAAAAAATGAAAGTGAAGTACGCCACTTAAGTTTTTAGCGATACGGTCTTTGTAACATTACAGTATCTTGCACGAGCTGGTAAATTAATATTGATAACTTTTTACTATATATTTCCATATTCTTTTCAATATACATATATATTTATTATAACTAAAATTTATAAATACTTATCGTACGGACATTGGACCACTAGCAATACCGAATGAAGCAGAGACAACTGCTAAACTTTTAAATTTTTTTGACAACCAATTGAAAAACATGCGATTCGTGAATTCGGTGACTAAGGAAGCATCTGGAGGGTCAGCATGTCTAAAGAACTGGATTAAGACAATACCAAATTTTGAAGAACTATGGAAGGATCTAAATTCTCACGGGTTTCGTAAATTAAAATCCCGTTATATAAATCAAGATGCACTGGAAAATTTTTTTCGCAGCATAAGTGCTACAGGTTGCAGAAACATCAATTCCACTTGCACTGGATTTAATGGCGCTTACAAGACATTATTAATTAATAATCTATCATATGGACGCAGCAATAAAGGGAACTGCGAAAATGTATGCAACGAGGAATTATTGTTCACTTTGAAGTCATATCTGGAACAATGTGGGTTCGAAAACATGGAAAATGAAGATGAAATCGCAGATGTGTTAAATATAACAATATCAACTACAACCGGTACCAGTGCATCTTATATACACGTCACGAAGAACTATATTATATAAGAAGTATATTATAACAAATTCTTCAAAAATATGTTAACAGAGAATGCAACATTTGCATGTTGAGTTGTAGACATGCATCATTTAGAAAAGCTGTTTTAAAAATGAATAAGATATTATACCGAACAATAAAGGACGTGTATTTCAAATTTAAAATATCATAACTATTAAAAGAAGTTGCAAAGAAAAGGATCACATTCGATTTTATTCAATGTAGTGATCATTTTGAATCATTGAAAGATGCAATCCTGAATGCTGCCATCAATAATTTTCTTGCCAGCTGGTGCGAACGAATCAACAAAATGTTGAATGGAAAAAATTCAATTAAGACGCAAAATGTAATAATGAAAAAAGCTCAACAGAAATACCATCTGCGATTAAAGAAAAATTACGACAGTAAGAAGAGAGGAGATAAACCTCTTAAAAAAACCTGGGCTCGGCTGGCCCGGCCGTCAGTACTCGGCAAAGGGCCCCTGGCTGGGTAACAGCCATAACTCCGCCATAGACGGTCCCAAGCCCGTTTGAGAAAGGAGGAGGGATAGTCGAATAGTTAATGTAATAATAAATATTACAATTTAAGATAAGTAGTTATAAGTAAATATGTAATAAAAAGATTGTATGTTTCCGAATTTAATAAATTTAATTAAGTAGACTTAAGTTTACCTCTTCCTTCAAAATATTATATAAGTATATTGAGCTCAGTTTTACCATTGTGAAATTGATTAAAATTTATGAAATTTAACAATGGTAAACCTGAGCTCAATATGCTTCTTCATTATTTCAAAGTTTAAAAACAATAATGCAAAAATATATATGGCATAGTATGCTATATATATAATTATTAGTTTCAAATCACGGGTTCCTCGCTAGACGGCAGCACATTTGTGGCAGAATTAGTCCAAATTTTTTAACATGGGAGTTTCCTCCCTCTGCTTTGCATCGATTACCGACGGTTGAACGAAAAGATCATAAGAGACCGATATCCGTTACCGCTGATCGAAGATCAGCTGGATGCACTGCAGGAGGCGCGGGTATTTAGTATGTTAGATCTCAAGAACGGTTTCTTTCATGTGACAATAAATGAAAAAAGTCGTAAGTACACGTTATTCGTGGTACCTAACGGGCATTGCGAGTTTCGAAAAGTTCCATTTGGGCTATGCAATGCGCCAGTTACATTTCAAAAATTCATTAATTTGATATTTGAAAAGTTAATCGGGGCGAAAAAAGTATTAATCTCTATGTATAATATTATTATTCCTTCCAACGACATTGAGAGCGGAATTGAGATTTTGGAAACGGTTTTGAAAACGGCGGCTGAAGTCGGCTTGATCATTAATTGAAAGAAATGTCAATTTTTAAAAGCACGTGTGGAATATCTTGGGCACATAATCGAGAACGGTCAAATTCCTGTTAATTACAAGGGAGGTTCGAAACCTGTTAATTACAAGGGAGGTCAAAGTTTTCTCGGGTTAACTGGCTATTTTCGTAAATTTGGTCCGCAGTGCTCGATTATTGCAAGACCGCTGTATAACCTACTTAACACTATGCCGTCTGGCGACACCACAGTGGTGACGTTCGCAAATTATTGCCTGACGGCCGGCGATACCACTCTGATGACGCGTGTAAAGTATCGCTCGGCGGCCGGCAACACTGCAGTGTGTCGTACGCACGGTATCGCCCAGTGGCACACGACACACTTTAGTATCCTGTGCAATCTTGTGCATTCTCTTGATGATCTGTAGGGTTCTGTTTTTTTGTAAGTACTTGTACCCATTTATCATGGCACGCGAAGGAGAAGACACTGTTATTTACGAGGAATGCGCGGACGACTAATCCGACGTTCCAATCGACATTGCGGATTGGGAGGTAGACGTTGCAGATCTGACAAAGGAAAGTGAAGCAGAGTCTTCAGACAGTGAAGTTCTTACAAGAAGAATTCGGCGAACGTTACGGTTGCCAAGTGATTCGGATGAATGAGAAGAAGGTAATAGTGTACCGTGGTCAGATGCCGATTTACCGAGGACCAATGAGGAATTTGAAGGGTTTCCGGGCCCAAAAGTATTTCCCAAAGAAACACAGTGCGTCGAGGACATCGTCGAATTATTTATTGAGAAGGACTTATTCGAATATATCAGCAGCGGAACAAACAAGTATTATGATCAATATTGCCACAGAAGGAAAATAGGTAAAAAAAGTGCCAAAATTGTCAGCTTTACGGCAACCGAACCTAGGAAATGGTTTGGGCTTGCTATCCTTATGGGAATTGTAAGAAAAGCAAAAATATATGATTATTGGTCAACGAATCCGATGATAGAAACGCCCCTATTTCGCAAAACGATGACCCGCAATAGATTTAGATTAATATTATCAAATCTGCATTTTTCTAATAATAATGATAAACCGGAGAATGCCGGCAGACTTTTTAAAGTGCAACCAATAATTGATTACTTTTCGAAAAAATTTTAAGAAAATTTTGGCCTTGGTCAAAACATCTCTATTGACGAAGGAATGATTCCATGGCGTGGACGACTGAATTTTAAAGTTTACAACCCATCAAAAATTATAAAATATGACATACTTATTCGAATGTTATGCGATTCCAATACGGGATACATTTCCTCATTTCAAATATATTCCAGCACTGGACAGCCTCTAGCCAAAAACGGTGATGGAATTATTGAAATCTTCTGATAGAAAGTGGCATCACCTGTACATGGACAATTACTACAACAGCGTAGAACTTGTAAAAATTTTACTTCAAAAGAAAGTTCGAGTTTGTGGAACGATACGAAAAAATAGAGGATTTCCAGAAAAATTAAATAGCGCAAAACTCGACATGTTTGAAGCCTGCCATCGACGAGAAGGTGATGTACTGGCACAGTTATGGAGAGCGTCGAAAACCAAAATGATACGGATGATATCTACAATACATAATGCCACATTGATTGATAGTAAAAAATGCAGGAAAACCAATTGCCCAATAAAAAAACCTGAATACATATTAGACTACAATAAATACATGAAGGGAGTGGATCGAGCAGACCAATATCTCAGTTACAATCCCATATATAGAAAAACGGTAAAATGGTCAAAAAAGGTTTGCATGTACCTGTTTAATTGCGCACTCTTTAATGTATTGAGGACATTTCAACATTTCCAAACAGAACACAAACGTCTCCAATTTTATGATTTTCTCTTGAAAGTGTCTGAATCCTGGGTAAAAGATGACGTAACTGCTCCTGACAAGGAGAGGACCCCAACTGTCCGACTTCGATTTTAACGAGGCTTTGCAAGTCGATAGCATGTAGGTCCCTAATGATATGTGTAAAATATTAGCCGTAGTTATGCAGTAGTTTTAAAAATATAAGCGATTAAAGTTCGTACCTGTTTGTATACTATAAATGTAAATTGGGTTACAACAACTGTGTTGGAGCAGTGGCAGCGGTTAAGGCTCATCACCCGAACGTCGTACGTTCGAGTCCCCCATGACGGGTAATTTTTTTTCTATTTTAATTTGATAAAATTGCACACAGTGCAGAATAACAATTATCGTACACTTGCAATATATACATTTACATTATGTACGTTTCGGACCTCGCAAACTGTCTTTTTACAGCTTTTCGAAATATTTAACCTTCAAAGTCCTCGAAGACAATTCAAACTGTCTAGCTAGCTAAATAAAAGTTAGTTAATTTTAAACCGTTGGAGGAAGCATTAGCCGTGTGTTTTTTAAGGCGTACAATCTTAATTTTACAAGGCTTACTGCACAGTCCGAGAAAGCATCTGTTTCGGAAAGTTTACGTTTTTTCAGCAATGCGGGTGCCACTTTTCTTTACTTTTAATGGCCTACGTCTCTGGAAATCCTTACCCTGCAGTTTGATTTATTTCCGTATTTTCGATGTACTTTCAATAGCGATTGCCATGCAGCGAGCCTAGAATATAAGTCTGGAATGCATGTGTTTCGTGCGCAATTTCATCAAATTAAAATAGAAAAAAAAAAATGTTCGTTACGGGGACTCGAACGCAAGATGTTTGGCTCGTGAGCCTTAAGGAAGTTCGAGCGTAACTAATGACTCAAAATAGTAATTGAATTTTTCTGTATTTTCAATTCTTGTAATAGTAATAAAAATTCATTATTTCAATTTATAATAACATATCTAATCCAAAAATTGTAAAATATTATTTATTTAATTAACAAAAGTAACGAAATGACTACGTGACTTTTGACTCATCCGTTTGAATAAGAAGATCTGGCAACAGCGTATTGTTATTCCTATGTAGGTACTATAGTTAGAGAGCACGGAGAGAGCATTATCAAATTTAAGTGTTTTAGTCCATGAGTGAATGGAAATAATTTGCAAAAATGCACAGATTTAACGGTCGATTTAAAAAAAAAATATTGTGAAATGGAGACAAAATGTTATCAAGAGTAACAAATCTCGGATTAATTGCAGGAACAATAATTTCAAAATCAAAAATTGCAATTATTGTAAAAGAAAAGAAAAAAAATGTATAGGTAATTATTTACATTTTTATTTAATTTGAGGTTATACTCCCGTTTTCATACTGACATCGAATATTTTAGTTTTTAAAAACATAAACACAGTTGATTTTCTTTATAATATAATTATTGTGATATTATTTTCATTAATTTATAACTTTATATATTTTATTCATTCATTTATTCAAGAACTAAAATTATTCTAATTTGCTTCAAACTACCATTTTTGAACTAAGGTGACAAAATAAATTTTCTATCTTCTCTCTTTCTCTCTATCTCTTTTTCTATCCTTATAATTTTCTCAGCTGTTCTCGCAACGTTGCCAAACGTTCAGTAACGTGTACGGCTACCAATAAGCATGACTAACAAATAAAGTTTATGTTAAATTATCAACGAAACTACATCGGTAAGGTTATATTATTGAAATCTAATCTTATTCTACAATTATTCAAGTTTATTACACATAGTTTTGTTTTCCTTAAAGTTGGGAGGTTAATATCGAAAAAAATCGATAAAAGACGCGAGTACAGCTTGTCAGCCATAAGAGCCTGTGTATAAGGACTTAAAAAATGTAATTTTTAACATTTTTTTTCAAAGAAACTAGACGGAGGATCGTTTCAAAATTTTTAGGATATATCAATCGAGTATTTAATTACATGTATACAGAGTTTCAAAGCTTAAAGTTGGAAAAAGTTTTTTTTCATTAGATTCGCTCGAACTTCCTTAAACCGCAGTCACTGCGCCACCAGAGCTGTTGTAACCAGATTCACACTTATAGTATGCAAACAGGTACGAACTTTAATCGCTTATATTTTTAAAACTACTGCATAACTACGGCTAATATTTTACACATATCATTAGGGACCTACATGCTATCATCTTACAAAGCCTCGTTAAAATCGAAGTCGGACAGTTGAAGTCCTCTCCTTGTGAGTAAAACTTGAATGTCGCTACTACATCGCGAGCGTCCCATCATAAAGCAATCGACAGACTTTCGTGTGACCTGAGGCAACACCAGCTAGTATAACGCGCCAACCTCAAGAAGTCTCCTCGGAGGTAGGCCTGTTTCGGCAGGATCTGATTCGCCAGGCGTCATAAAGATATTTCAATGTTACGACTTTGTCAAGTGCCTCCTTCAGGAGGCTGAGCAGGGTGGATTAAATAAAAAAAACGGTGCGAATAGGCGGTATTTAGCGAGAAGCTCCGCCGCTCAGGAGACTTCTTGAGGTTGTCGAACGATACTCATTTCCGAAATCAATAAACGAAAACGAAGAATGTGCCATGTATGTACCAAGCAAAAAAAAGAAAACCAACAAATTTGATGTGCAAGTCGTGCGGAGTTCCATTACATTTTAGAGATTGTTTTGCTTCGTATCATTTAAAAGAGAAATACTAACAATAAGTAAGTACCAAATGAAATGTAATTAAAGAATTATATAAAACAAACAGATTTTACATTTATTTATTTACATATGTACATTTTCGAATTTTCCGCTCCCTTTCATCTCCCTACATTTTCGAAATTTACCATCTCCCAATAACTTCAAAAACAGCCGGCGACAAGCGAAGTAACAGAGTTAGTGGTGCCGACACCACGCGAAGAAATTTTAACAAACAGTGCGGCCGCCAAAGTGTTCAGAAAGATACCAAATTTAGTTTCGGTAGCGAGGAAGAACAGTCGTGCGAGCGACTTAAGATGATTTTGTGTAGTAAACCAATATTGAGATTAATTAGGACGAATGCGGAAACAGAACTGTATACAGACGCATCGGGTATAGGGTACGGAGCGATATTGATGCAGCGAGATAATGTAGACGGAATATTTGACCCAGTTTATTATGCGAGTGGTAAGGCCACCCCGGCCGAAGAGAAATATCCTAGTTCGGAGCTGGAGGTACTCGCGATAATAATGTCTTTGCGTAAATTTGAAATGTATTTATTAGGAATTGAGTTTAAAATAGTTACCGATTGTCGCGTTTTACGTTAACTATGCACAAGAAGGATTTGTGGGTGCGAGTGGCAAGGTGGGCGCTCCTTCTCGAAGAATTTAAATACACGATCGAACATCGACCGAATAAAAGTATCGCGCACGCGGACGCGTTAAGTCGTAAGCCTTTGCCGGTGGTAATGGCGGTTTGCGAAGATGAAGATGGCATTATTGCGAAATTGAAAAGGGCGCAACACGAGGACGCTCAGGTGCGTACGATTATAGATAGAGTTAAGGAGGAAGGGTTAGACGGTTATGTAGGGAGAAATGATGTTTTGTACAAAGAAATGAGTGGTGATATATTGTTCGTAGGTCCTAAGGCGTTATAAGCGCAGGTGGTGCGTCGAGTGCATGAGAGGGGACACTTGCGATAGACAAAACCGTAATGTTAGCGAAAAGAGACTATTGGTTTGAAGGAATGAGAAACGTCGCGGAGAAAGTAATACGAAACTGTGTCAGTTGCATTTTGGCGGAGAGGAAAGGCGGTAAATCGGAAGGTTGCCTGCACACGATTGACAAAGGAGATGTTCCTCTCCATACCCTCCACATCGACCATTTAGGGCCTCTCCCATCAACAAGGAAGAACTACCGTTTTATTTTTGTGGTGGTAGACGGCTTCACGAAATTTGTACGGCTGTACGCGACGGAATCTACAGATGTAGTCGAGGTCTTACGTCATCTGCGGAAGCAGGCAAGTGTGTTTGGAAATTCGCGGAGAATAACATCGGATAGGGGATCGGCGTTTACTTCTTGCTACTTCAGCGAATACTGTGAAGAGGAAAATATTAGGCATGTTGCGATTACCACTAGAATGCCTCAGCAATGGGCAAGTGGAGCGTGTTAATCGAACACTTATACTACTTCTAACGAAGATGGCATCGCCTAAACCCGAGGAGTGGTATCGGGACTTGGATGTGGCGCAACAATATCTTAATGCTACCCCAAGCAGAAGTACCGGCACAACACCCTTTGTTAAGATATCTAATACATTTATATTTTAGTTACTGATGCGCTAATGTATGTGAGTGTGAGACGCGCACCTATAAGTTTTTTTTTATTTCATATGTGTGTGTTTGGGTGAGTGTGCGAAACGGCGTTGTTCTCGGCTTTACCGATCGCTGTCCCTCTTCATCTTTGTAACAGCGTCGAGTAAACACGTGTTTCTAAATAATAAAGTTCCTTTGTTCTATCACCCTTTAATCTGTTGTTTGGTACACGTATGCGACTGAAAGAAGATCAATCTATACGAGAAGTGATAGAAGAAGAACGGTGGCGTATGTTCCAAGAAGACCGAGACGAATGTAGGAGACGTGCAAAGGAATCTATATAAAAAATTCAGGCAGAGAATCAAATTCGTTCAATAAAAAAAGGGTTGATGCGAAACAGTACCAGGAAGGTGATCTGGTAGCAATTCGTCGAACACAGTTTGGGCCCGGACTGAAATTTTATCCTAAATTTTTGGGTTCATATGAGGTAACAAAGGTGCTGAGGAATGAGTGTTATCTAGTGCGAAATGTGGGCGAACATGAAGGTCCATTTACAACGTCTACGGTGGCGGATTCCATGAAATCATGGGCGAAAGACAGTTCCGATGATTTTAAAGAAAGTGAAGAAGTGAATAGTGATACATACCTGAGGACAGATATTTTTTGTCAGGACGGCCGAGTGTAGTATGTGAAGAATGAGTATGGGTGTGGGTGTGATGTGTGTGAGCGTGCGAGGATGTATGAGTGAAATAAGACTGTTTGAATGATGCGATGAAAGAATGACGACGGGTGACGGTAGAGATGCGGATGGCAACGGAGAAATCAGTTTCCGATCTGCTACGAAGAAGCTAAGAAATACGATGCGCGTTGAATTGTTAAAAGTTATTGTTTTATTTCTTCTTTAGTTTGATATCTTATTGTTATTTTATTATTCTATTTTTTTATTCTTATTGTAATAAATTACCTATATTATTCTAACTTTAATAAAATTCTACATTACTGTCAAAATTATATAGAATAACATACATTAATTACAGATAAAAAATTTTACATTAAGATAAAAGTTTAAACAGTTAGGGAAATTACTTTAAAAATTATTAAATTAATTTTTTTCAATAATTTGTAGGAAATTAGCGCAGTCTTTTGTCCTTACGCCGCCATATCGTAACGCAGTTCGGCGGGATGGCATCGATAATGGGGATGAATGCGAAGAGAAGTGAGTTAGTCAGTCAACGGCATGCGTCATTGATGTATCGCCTTAACCTAAAAAATATATCTGTGTCCTTATAAGAAAAGATCTGCAGGATATGGTAGTGAAATAAAAAGATGATGTTTGTTGATTAATAATAAAAATAAAACAAAATGTATTTAATGGTTATTAATAATGTAGAATAATAAAGAAATACTGATAACAAGCACACTGTACAAGGGATCGAGGAGAACTGCTCTTCGTTTCTTTCTGCAGCCACACCCGCTCGAGAAACAATCGACGATCGCATTCACACATGCATACACATCCCTACACACTTGACAGTCATACACTCACGCGATACTATAGATCTATCCTGTCAAACCCATCTCCCATAGTTTTCTCAGAAGTGGGCTCGTCTCGCGAATTGTATCGAACCGCGGATTGAACTGTATCATGTGGGAACGTATTGCGAATTGATGGGTTTATTGTCGACTGGACCGAGTGAACACGGACAAAATTCATTGTGTAATTGATAAGCAGTAGTGCTACGACTGTTGTGACTGACTCAAGGTTAAATTGATTAACAATCGTATCGACAATTGAAGATATTGTGAAGCCGGCTATCGATATGGCATCAAGACAGAATTTGCCCGCAAGTATTCCGATTGAAGGGGATTTTAGTCGTTTTACAATGGCCCAATTGAAGGATTTATTGAGGCACTTGCAATTGCCTAGCAGCGGCACGAAAGCAGATTTGATAACCCGCGTACGTTCTGCGAAACCGAAAGCATGGTCTACGGTACCAGTGGAATTGTTGCAGACTTTGTTGCAACGCGAAAGTACCGGCGATGCGAGTACCGTCGCTAAAGAACAAGAGGAAAATGCATTCGCATGGCAATTTCCTCCTTTTGTAGATAATGTGGGCGACAATACGAATATGTGTACCGAGACATTGATTCAGCGGGAAAATGAATTGATTCGACTGGAACGAGACCTACTACGAAGAGAATTGCAATTGTTGCATCCAAACCCATCTCCCACAAATTATTTTTAACCCTTTGCGGTCGGCAGATTCCGTTCTTGGGAGTACCAGCAGGTCGGAGCATATTTAGCATGACATCCAAACTTATTTGTATGACTATAGCATTAAAACCAACACAAATATTCAACCATTTATAATTTTGTTAGATTTAAACCTTCCCACCAAATACGTCGCGTCACGTCAGTCAAAGTAATGACTGCACATTTTTATTTTTGTATCAATTATAGTTCCTATAGAGGACTTCCGGTTACTCACACATCCTGTTTTATATTTGTCATTATGTAATACGCAATATTTTCTCTTTTCTTTTTCAAAGTATTTTAAATATATTTCCCCATTTATATTTAATAATCCTTAACAGGTTATGGGCCCAGGTGAGATTTAAAAGCACATATTAGTAGTACAGAATTTGAGGTTACATTAACACGTGCCGTCAATTAATTAAATGTATAAAAATGAGTGTGATCAAGATTTGTGAGTTGAGAAAGGATAATTATGATTCCTGGAAAATTCACGCTCAGGCCATGCTAATGAAGAACGGCGTCTGGGGCTATGTTAATGGAAGTAATGTAATGCTCTCATGCTTGAGTGGAGCTGATGCCGTTACTAGAGAAGTTGATCGCAGAAATTGGCTTGAGGAAGATCAGATAGCTAAAGCTGATCTAATATTGTCTATTGGAGCTGATGAGCTACATCATATTAGCGACTGTGTTACATCCAGGGATGTATGGCTTAGATTAGAATCAGTTTTTGCTCCTCAAGGACTCTTGAAGAAGGTACAATTGTTGACATTGTTATTTACAAAACTTCAAAAAGGAGGTGATACTAAAGACCGTATTCGACGATTTTTTGGTGCGTTAGATAAGCTAGCTACCATGAAGATTACTTTTCACCCAGATGTAGTGTCAATTACATTACTATATAGTTTGCCTGCTAGTTTTGAGCAGTTTAGGCTCGCTATTGAAGCTCGCGATGAGTTGCCATCTGCAGATATGTTAAAGGCAAAAATATTGGAGCAAGCTGAAACTCAAAGTAATGATGAAATGGTTCAAGCTCCAGGAGCAATGGCTATTAGAAACAATTCCAAGGGGTCAAAATATAAGAAGTTTAGTCAGAATAATTACAAATCTGCTAAACAAAGTAATATTCGCTGCTATACTTGTGGAGAACCTGGTCATAAATCTTCAGAGTGCAAAGGATTCAGCAAAACTATTTACTCAAATAAACGTTATCCAAAGAAACAAGCTGCAAATAAGGCAGATGAATCATTTGACATATGCTGTGGTGCTAGAGCTCATAATATTGATGAGTGTAATTTGCTGTCTGGTGAACCTTGGATATTAGATAGTGGATGCATTAGTCATTTGTGTAATAGTAAAGAAAAATTTGACATTTTGAGAGAGTCAAGTTGTGGTACTCTAAATTTAGCCAGTAATTCGTCTACACTTGTTCGAGGAACTAAAAATTTTATGATTCCTATGGATAGTGAAGGACATCGAGGAGAATGTTTTGCACGCCAGAGCCGTCCTTTGAGAAACACGGCCTCCTTCACCCATACATACAGCCGAGATGTCACTGATTCACAGCAGTCTGTAGGCGTCACGGCCGTCCCTATTGGTACCGAGGAGATTTCCCTAGTGGCTGTTTGCGGAACTAACGTATGACAGATACTTTCACCTAGCTGTGTAATAAAAAGAGCCGGTTTATTGTTGTTTTAAATTATTTATACAAAATTTTGCTATGATTTCACTGTTAGACATCTACGAAGTGGTAAAAAATACCAAAAGACCACTCCGTGAGGGTGAACAGTATTTTAAAAGTGAAATGTTAATGTGTGTTGGTGTCAAAGAACGAAAATCTGAAAAAGTTAAGTGTCTGGGCTTAGCTGCACAAACTTCTGGTGTACTTGATTATCCACATGAAGTGGAATGTAATTTGGACACATCAAAACCGGAAGGTCAACCTATAATCGATGTAAAATGTAAATGTCCAGCTGGAAACTCTGGTCAATGTAAACATAGTGTTGCATTGCTTCTGTTTTTAAACAGGTTAGTATCAGCCTTTGATTTGTAACAGTATTATTTTATTTTGTTGAATATCTAAGCAAAAAATAAGATTAATATGTGCATATATATATATATTATATTATATATAATATAATTTAAGTTTGACAAATGTCAAGACAACTCTGTCTTTTAAGTCTAAAATCTTTTTATTTGTCATAGATTCTGGTTCTAGATCTGACACACATTTAACAATTCCGTCCAGCAATTCAAAAGTGTGAATTCCAGTATAAGTGTATAAATTAGCCTTCGAAGTAATTATAAGATGAATAGGACTAACAAGGGAACATACCGAGGTGTCCCCCTCCGATTTTGATGAAATTTGGCACAGTTGTTCAGTACGCGAGAATAATCGATACGTATTTTTTTATATCTGCTAAGTCGCACGTTTAGGGGGTGAAACCACCCTTCAAAGTTTCGGATTTTTTTCTTTTTTTTGCTTATAACTTTGAAACGGTTAATGATAGACATTTTTGATAAATGTACGAAATATTTGTTTTTTCGTCTAGTAAAGGCCTGCGGAACTTAAAATTTGATTTAACGATTTTTTGTTAATTTTTTATTAAAAAATAACGCGTTTTTCGTTATATCTTTAAAGTTTACGATCCGATTTTAACCAAACTTTTTTTAAATGGTAGAGAAATCAAAAATAAAAGTTACGTGTTTTTGCGTTTTTCCATAATCTACTCTGGAGTCGTGAAATTAACCCTTTTCTTTTTTAGGGTTTTGGCACTTTACGTTACTATATCTGATCAACGAATGATGATGGGAAAAATGTATTATGCAACAAATACTTCCTTTCTCATCTACTATATTATTGTTTTTGTAAAAAATCAAAATTTGAAATTTTTTTGTTTTGCTTTATAATATTTAGGCTGCGCACATCCGCCAGGACGCGTCAATCACAAACTATCGTAGATATCATAAAATTTCATAAGGGAAAGTTTCATGGATTTTTACATATAAAAAGAATATATTTATAATTTATTTAAATCACAATTTATTTATAATAAAAAATTAATTGCGTAATTAATTGCGTGACATATGGTGAGCTGCAGAGTTGCCATAAACATGTTATTGTTTTATAAATATACATGTTATCGTAACATATCGAACAACATACATGATTAATCTTATTTACTCAAGCCACTTTGAAAAGGACAATTTCTGAAGCAACACCAGAAGGTAAAGAAGTAAAGCATTTCATGATACCAAAAGGCACAACAGGAAATATTCAACCTTTGGACGTAGGGGAGAGCGGGGCTAAAAGTTACCGAGGTAAGTTGTTCCGATTGAAATAACTCCTCGAGGAGAAGAGATAAGAATATTGTGTAAATTCGTAATGAAATGGAACGCCACATTGCACCGACAATAGCCATTTTAAATAAACGAGTGGGACCCGGAACAACGGAACGACAGCACGTGCCTCGCTGGTCCACGTAAGAAAATATTTTCGCATTTGGTATTTGTGGTCTATCTCACGACTGATTCGTACGATATTGTTGAGTAGTAGTTATATAAACAGACTTGGTTTAATCATTTATTGTTTTTTATTTCACAAATAATAGCTTTAACAGATATGGTAACAACTTATCCCGGCTTGTTAACAACTTGCCCCCAGTCGGGGTTATGGTATGAAACTTTCCCTTATGAAATTTTATGATATCTACGATAGTTTGTGATTGACGCGTCCTGGTGGATGTGCGCAGCCTAAATATTATAAAGCAAAACAAAAAATTTTCAAATTTTGATTTTTTACAAAAACAATAATATAGTAGATGAGAAAAGAAGTATTTGTTGCATAATACATTTTTCCCATCATCATTCGTTGATCAGATATAGTAACGTAAAGTGCCAAAACCCTAAAAAAGAAAAGGGTTAATTTCACGACTCCAGAGTAGATTATGGAAAAACGCAAAAACACGTAACTTTTATTTTTGATTTCTCTACAATTTAAAAAAAGTTTGGTTAAAATCGGATCGCAAACTTTAAAGATATAACGAAAAACACGTTATTTTTTAATAAAAAATTAACAAAAAATCGTTAAATCAAATTTTAAGTTCCGTAGGCCTTTAGTAGACGAAAAAACAAATATTTCGTACATTTATCAAAAATGTTTATCATTAACCGTTTCAAAGTTATAAGCAAAAATAGAAAAAAATCCGAAACTTTGAAGGGTGGTTTCACCCCCTAAACGTGCGACTTAGCAGATATAAAAAAATACGTATCGATTATTCTCGCGTACTGAACAACTGTGCCAAATTTCATCAAAATCGGAGGGGGACACCTCGGTATGTTCCCTTGTAAGATAAGTCTGAGTTACAGCATCTGTTTTGACAGCATTTTCAGATAATGCTATTTTAGTACAATCAGTAGAAGTAATAGGTTCAGAAAAATTAAATTCCTCCTCTTGAATAGGATTTTTAACTTCAAATTCATTTTTTTGGATATCATTGCTGAAATCATAAATTTCTCTATCAGTATAAAAGTATAAAGTGCGAGTATTCTATGGATTGGAGTGTAAATGTAACTTACTTTACTGAAACTGAAGAATTATGCCTTCTTTGTGCACGTTTAGAACGCTGATCAATACATAACTGTTTTTCAACAGTCAGCTGTTTGTCATGCTGTCTTACAGGCAATTTTTTACTTGGAATAACATCCCTTTTTAATTTTCGTCTACTTTTCGCAGTACCTAAACATTGAAATTAGAAACATATTATCATAATAGTGTTGATAACTTCTGATGTGAATAACAGTAAGGTTAATGATTATTAGATCGTACCTGGAAAGTAATCTAATTCGGTAAAATGTTCTGAGCAAACTCGCATATAATTTGATGAAGGTTTTCCTAATCTAAGAACACTTTCCCAACGTTTTCTCAACTTGTCATCAGTAGGAAAAATATGAAAACTTAAACCCTCTTTATTATAATTATTACATTGAGGAACACAACAGTAAGTATTTCCTTTTTTTTTATTATTCTTTGTATTCATCTTAACACTTAAATTATCGTAATCGATCGCACAATTTTTTTGAAATTCTTAAAAAATTATGAAACGATTATGAACAAAACGGTATATTCTACGTATATTCGTATTTCTATCTGTCATACATTAGTTCTGCGACTTGCCACTAGGAAATCTGCTCATCGCCAATTGTCGTTGTTATACCCCGCAGTTAACAAAGATTTACCGCATGATGTAAATGGAACGTTTTATAAATTATTCGAAGAAGCGTATGTAAAACCAATCCAACCTGAGCAGCCGGAAACAGAAAACATTTTCAAGTTAAAGCTGGCCGAATATAAGCCGTTCCACTTCTCGCCGCGCAGGTTATCATTTTCGAAGAAAGAAAAATTGAAGGTGATCCTAGACGACTTGTTGGCAAAGGGTGCGATTAGAGAGAGTACGTCCGAATACGCATCACCCATAGTGTTAACTAAGAAAAAAACGGAGAGATTCGACTTTGTATTGATTTTAGGATATTAAACAAGAATACCGTACGCGACAATTTTCCTCTGCCTCTGATAGAACACCAATTGTATCTTTTACAAGGAAAAAAATATTTTTCCTCTTTAGACTTACGGGACGGGTTTTTCCATATTCGAATGCACGAGGATTCGATTAAGTACACTTCGTTCGATACGCCATTGGGACAATATGAGTGTGTGAAAATGCCATTCGGTTTGAAGGGAGGCCCGTTAAAATTTCAGAGGTACGTTACGGAAATATTTAGAAAACTAATAAATAGTGGCGATGTATCCGTATACCTAGATGATTTCCTTGTCGCGTCAGTCACCATCGAAAATCATATGAAAATCTTGTACGAAGTTTTTCGTTTGTGCGTATCTAATAAATTAGAACTACGCTTAGATAAATGTAAATTCCTGGAAACCAGTTTGGAGTATTTGGGGTATAGGGTTACAGGTGACGGAATTAGGCCCGCTGAGCGCGGAATAGAGAATGTGCAGAATTTCCCGATTCCACGTAATACACGCGAAGTACAAAGCTTTTTAGGCCTTTGTTCATATTTTAGAAAATTCACCGAAAATTTCTTGTTAATAGCTAAGCCTCTTTACGATTTAACAAACCAGTCATGTGAGTTCAAGTTCGGTTTACAGGAAATCGAAGCTTTCGTAACGCTAAAAGAATCTCTGACTCAAGCAACCACTTTAAGTATATATTGCCCACGCGACGTAACAGAGCTATACTGCGATGCGAGCGCAGTAGGCTTTGGAGAGATTCTGTTACAAAAGAAGGCCGACCAGAAATTTCGTCCGATCTTTTATTTCTCTGAACGTACCACGGCAACAGAGTCTAAATATCACAGCTTCGAGCTCGAAGCGTTAGCTATTGTTTACGCGTTGCGCCGATTTCGTCCTTATTTAAGTGGAATTCCTTTTAAAATAGTTACAAATTGCCAGGCACTTAGTATTACATTAAATAAAAGAGACACGAATCCTAGGATAGCACGTTGGGCATTAGAGTTACAGGACTATGATTATACGCTCGAGCACAGGGCAGGTACAAGAATGAAAAATGTCGACACTCTTAGTAGACAAATATTAACGATAGAAAACAATTCACTGGAGCGAAACTTAGCATTGTGTCAACAGCAGGATGAACGAGTAAACGCTATTCGTACAAAATTAGAGGGTTCGGAAGATAAATTTTTTTAAATAATAAATGGGTTAGTCTATAGGAAAGCAAAGGATCATGTTCTGTTCTACGTACCAGGGGCATTAGAAAATAGTGTTATACGAAAGTATCACGATGAGTTAGGGCATATGGGTTTAGAGAAGACGATAGGGAATATTTTGACAACCTATTCGTTTCCCAATATGAAAGACAAAGTGAAAGCTCTGGAATGTACCGACCCTCCGCTCAGTTAGTTCATAACATAACTCTAAGGAATATTGTGTAAACACAAATATTTTGTACGCGGCTCACTCATCACCATCATTAGTCATACTAGAATCACCACCTTAGGTCCAAAATCCTATTCCTTGTTTTGATCCTTACTCATCCACGAGTCATCATCCATATCCAAGGTCCAACTTCCTATTCCTACTCCTAGATTCCCAAATACCATCATCCTACCCCCCTCTCCTCTTCTAAACCTTTAAAAACGCTACGTTCTCAGCTCAACTCCTCAATACAAAGTGACCAGTTCTCAATTCAAATTCATAAGTTCTAATTCATACTTCAAGTTCATCATTTCTCCAATTCCAACTAATTGTGAGAGTCGTCTTCAAATTCGAAATCAAACTCTTAACTCTAACTCAAGACTCTCACAAGTCCTCATCATCAATAATTCATTTTTCACACAACAAACTGCATTGCTATTGGAACGAGCCTAGTTATTTTAATATAAAGGGTGTCCAGCGGAAAATTTTCGATTTTAAAATGGAATTAAAAATAAACAACTATTTCTAGAATATTTAGTTTATTTTTTACATGGAACAGGGGACTGCGGATTTTACTTTTTAAAAATTATGTCTTCCAAGTGACGTCCATTCCCTTCAATACACTCTTGCAAGCGAACTCTCATATTGGCAAATACGCGCGAACAAAACGTCGGGCTGATTGGAGCGATTTCACGCCGAATGTTTTCTTGTAGGGCAGATATGGTACGAGAATTATTAGAGTACACTTTAGACTTGAGGTAACCCCACAAGAAAAAATCACACGGCGTCATATCCGGTGATCGAGGTGGCCATGGAATGACTCCGTACTTGCTAATTAATTTTCCAGGGAAAATCTCCCTTATCTTCGACATTGAGATTCTGGCTGTATGTGGAGTTGCCCCATCTTGTTGAAAGTGAGTCCTATTGTTGCGCCCACGATGCACTTGCAATTGCGGTATCAAAAACTCATCAATCATACGGCAGTACATCGAAGAAGTGACAGTTTCTCTCTGATTGAAAAAATATGGGCCGATTATTCCTTAAGCCGAAATTGCGCACCATACCGTCGTTTTAGGGCAGTGCAAACTCTTCTGATGTCGTTCCCTTGGATTGACTGGACTCCAGTAGCGCATATTTTGTTTATTGACGTAGCCGTCGATGTGGAAATTAGCTTCATCAGTAAAAAATATGTTACCAAGCGTTCTGGGAGTACGAAATCGTTCCAACATTGTTCTAGCGTACGCCTCTCTTAAAACATAATCGCTTTCATTCAATTTTTGAGCGATTCGCATTTTGTAGGGATGAAGTTTTAGTTTTTTTTTCATCATTACATGAACGGATGACTTTTTGATGCCTGTCGAGGCGGCAATCTTTCTCACCGATTTTCTTGGATATCGAATTATTTCTTGTCGCACCTGTTCTATACGTTCTGGTGTTGCTACTGAAGTGGACGGTCCTGGTGATGGCCTATTAATCATTGTCCCTTCTTGCCGAAATCTTTGCACCCATGACCAGATGAGCTGCGTGCTCGGAGCATCGTTTAATCGCCGAATATCAAAGTGAGAACAGAAAGCACGACGCGCTCGAACCAACGATTCACTAGACTTTAGATATTGTTCCACCGCAAATGCGCGGTGCATTCCCGACCAATGACTCATGGTGACTGACAAATCCGCAAAAATGGCGCAACAAACGCTACCCCTCCAGCGCGTCTAGCCCCGCTAAAAAAGGTATAGCGATAATTTAAAATTGAAAATTTTCCGCCGAATACCCTTTATAAAAGTCCGAAACTTTAAGTTCTTTTATTTGGCGGATCCTGATCGCGAATCGCATCATTCGCCCATTACAGCTCATGTTTAGGCGTGGTTTCACTTACTTAGATGAATTCGCCTTTGATTTTGGTTTTTAAGATTTAAATTTTAATGGACTGTGTGACTAACAAATATTTACAAACGTGAAGACTGATTGATAACCGAGGTGTTAATGCGCTCTAAGTATAAATGAGTAGTCATTTTATGCGTTACGGGTTGTCACTGCATTCTCCCACTCTTTTCTAACAATAAGAGTCAATCAGAAGACCCTGATATTTTGGTGGAATGCAGTGACATCGTCGTTCAAGGGGGTGTGAGGGCATCGGCAATGCTGCAATACCTCCAGGTTGAAACTCTTCACCCTTGACCTCCGCGGGGATCGGAAAGTTGAGGTAGGGTTTGCCTGCCCTGAAGAAGAAGACTGGTAACTTCACGGATAATGATGAGGAAATACTGGAACTACTGCTAAAGGAACATTTCCCTGGATGCAATAGAATCTCAAACGATCAAGGCAACAAACAAGAGGAAAATGAAAAGATAAAACCAAACTGGGAATTGGCGATTAAAGTTGTTACGAAGCCAACCAACCTCAGCGCGGTCTCCTTTGCGGACCCCTTACCGAGGGTCAGCCCGTGCAAGGAGTTTCTGGTCGCCCCCTTGAGCGGAGGGGTCGATGCCTCCCCCTCCCCCGAATTTCTCCTGCGACGTGATTGGAGAATGGAGTTCGGGTGGGGGGAATCGGCTCCTCAAACTTAGTATAAAGCACCGTAATTTTTAACTAGTCTTTAGTGATTAGAGTAGTCACCGACGTCATCGCATCAACGAGAAGCCTATCCAGCTTGTTGTTAAAACTCTCAAAGTTTAATAAAACGTTACCAGAACAACTCCGGTCTACTAATACACACAAGAACAACTCTCTCTCTCTCTTAAATTACTTGGCGACGATTAATTTCTACGTCAAGACGACGCAACTACCTCACGGTTGCGCCGAACAAAAGTAGTCAGCCAACAGAGGGTAAGATGGGCGATAATGTCGTTCGACCCATACAAGGCTCCAGGAACGGATGGAATCTATCCGCAGCTTCTGAAAAAGGCCCTGCCATGGATCGAGGACTTCGTAGTGAAAATAATCAGAGCATCCATAGCGACTGGATGTTACCCCTCAAAATGGGGGGAAACAAGAGTCGTCTTCCTACCAAAACCTGGAAAACCAGACTACACGACGCCTAAAGCATATAGGCCAATCAGCCTCACACCGTTTCTACTGAAGACGGCGGAAAGACTTATCGACAGACACCTAAAAGAAGTCACCCTGAAGAGGAAACCTTTGAACCCAAAGCAACACGCTTTTAGAGCAGGAAGATCTGTGGAGACGGCGCTACACGATCTGGTGGGCAGCGTAGAGGATACTATGATGAGGATAATATGACTTCAACGGAGCTAATCGAACAATCTCTGATGGACTTCGAAGTGGAAGAGGAAATCAGAATATGGAGTATGAAGATGCTCAGGAAAAGAACTCTGCAAGTCAAGAAAGGAACGACGGAACTGAAGGCAGCGGTGAACAGAGGATGCCCGCAAGGAGGAATATTATCTCCACTACTATGGTGTATCGCAGTGGATGGCCTGATAGGAGCACTACAGGAATGCGGAGTAGAAGCAGCAGCATACGCGGATGACGTGAATTTCCTCGCGAAAGGGAAGACTATAGAAGAAGCAAAGGACAAAGCAAGGACGGCTCTACAGATACTGGAAGTATGGTGCGAAGCGACGGGATTATCAGTGAATCCGGCCAAGATGGAGATGATGATGTTCTCCAGGAGCTTTGTATCCAACGCACAACGACCGGTAATAGAAGATTTACTGTACAAAGGGGAACCCCTGATCTTCGTGAGAAAGGTCAAATATGTAGGGGTACATATCACGGATAAACTGATATGGTCGACACATGTGAGACTTCAACTCGAAAGAGCGAAAAAGAATCTGAATGTGATGTACAGGATGGTAGGAGCAAAATGGGGATTAGACCCCGCAAGGAGCAAGTGGATCTATGAAGCAATAATAGTACCAAGGATAACTTTTGGAGCACTAATTTGGTGGAGAGCGACATCACTGGTCACCATAAAAGCAAAAATGGACAGCATTCAAGGAATGGCGCTGAGACGCATCACTGGAGCATTCAAGACCACCCCGACGAGAGCACTGAAAGTAATGTGCGACGTCACTCCATTGGATGTCAAGGTTAGGGAATTGGCATTAAAAACGGCCTACAGGCTGAACTACTGGAATCTCTGGAGTGGAGAAAAGAAGACCAGGGAAGGAATGAACCGTCACACCGACATAGTCTACAAGGAAGCACCACGGGAGGTAGTGGATATCTTCCACATGCCGGCGGACAAGACCGTTATGGAATATGACTTCAGGAGAAGATACACGATTTACATCGGACTGAGAAAGGACTGGGAAGGAGGGAAGAAACCATATGACTCAAATAGCAGGGTATACTACACCGATGGATCTAGAAAAAACGATCTCACGGGAGCAGCTTGGATTAGAGAGGGTATCCCGAGCGAGAAAAGAATCTTGAGGCTTGGGAATCTGCCCACAGTATTTCAAGCGGAAGTCACGGCGATCAGGGACTGCATCGGGCACCTGATGGAAAAGAGGACGAGAAACGAGAGCATAACGATATGCTCGGACAGCCAGGCGGCACTTCTGGCGCTGAACAATGGAGCATCACGCTCAAGAACGGTGATCGACTGCAGGAAAGCCCTCAACGAACTGGCAACAATGGGGAATAAGATAACCCTGATATGGGTACCGGGTCACCAAGGAATCTAAGGAAACGAGCTAGCGAATAGATTAGCGAACGAGGGATCGGACGAACCACCAACTGGACCGGAACTCATGCTACCGGTCTCGGAGGCAACAGCGAAGCAAGTCATTAAGGGATGGAGAATGACAGAGAGGAAAAGGAAATGGACGAATACAGGCGGATGCATGCATGCGAAAGAACTCTTGGGAGACGAAGTTCCATATAAGCAAAGGAAGGTCTTAAAGGATATGGAGAGAAAAGATCTCTCGAAGATGATTGGCATCATGACCAATTACGCAGCATTAGGAAATCACCTAAAGAGGATAGGGAAAGAAGTGAGTGAGAACTGCAGTGCCTGCGACGAAACCCCGGAGACAGGGAAACATATCCTATGCCACTGCCCGGCGATAATGGGGAAAAGAAAGAGAATCATGGGAAAGGAACTCCTTACCGAGGAGGAGACCAGAGAGATACCACCAGAAAAGATAATCAAATTCCTAGAAGAAGTAAATCCATGGAGGAAGAATGAATGACGAATGCCTGGAACCAACCAAGGCGACTACACGATTATGGGGAAACGAAGCCCATGGACTCCTAATACACGCCCTAAGCGAACATTGCAGAATCCGCAAAAGTTCCCGATCTCCCTGGCCGCTTGAGGATCCGGGTGAATCAGGCAACTGATGAACACGTTGATCCGAGGCGGGGGAGACGGGGATGATAGCGAACCCTCAAAGCTCAGCCCGAGGGGGGTGAACGGGGATGGGATGAGAGTTGAGGAGTCGGGGCCGTCGACTTACGAAATGGAAGTAACCGGCCTTGGACCTCAGATCAAGGTCGGCGAAAGCCATCCCTTTGGCTGCTGGCAGCGGCGACACCGCTCCCTCCTCTCTCTCTCTCCTTCCTTTACCGGCCTCCAAGGACTGGGCGCTTCACCGAACAAAATCTCCCCTCCAAAAGGGAAAAAGGAACCAAAGGAACCTCCGATCCGTTCTGCAGTGCGCAGGAAGGTGAGGGAGCTGTAGCAGTCAGGGACTTCAACATCATCATGGGGGTGGACGGCGGGCAGGGTACGAGGAGAAGCCATCAACGAAGGAAGAAGTGTAGTCGGTTCAAGGCTTCGCGTCTGAACCGGGGAAACTCTGACATGGCTTATGGTAAGCAGTGATGACTGCTTCCCTCCACTCCCTCTCACTGATCCACGTACCATCCGGAGCCGATAAGGCGGCCTGAACCATAAGGTTGCGAGAGGTGGACGGCTGTAGGAGACCAAAGAAGGATGGAATCCCCCCGTCCTCTCGAGCGCTGGGTCCGGGCTGCCCGATCGGACAAACTTTTCCCCTCACAAGGGAAAATGGAACCAAAGGAACCTCCAATCCGTCCTGCAGTGCGCAGGAAGGTGAGGGAGCCTGTAGCAGCCAGCGACTTCACCATCATCATCGGGGAGTGAACGTTGAGCAGGGTACGAGGAGAAGCCATCGACGAAGGAGGAAGAGTAGTCGGTTTAAGGCTTCGCGTCTGAACCGGGGAAATTCTGACATGGCTTATGGTGAGCAGCGATGACTGCTTCCCTCTACTCTCTCTCACTGACTCGCTCTCCACCCGGGGCCGATCAAGCAACCCGAACCATAAGACTGCGAAGGGTAGACGGCTGTAGGAGACCAAGGAAGGATGGAATCCCCCCGTCTACTCAAGCGCAGCACCATGGACGAGTTTCAACTGTGGAGAAGGAGGAACGGCTGTAGGAGACCCAGGGAGGATGGAATCCCCCCGTTCCTCCGTACCACGAACAACCTGGTCTAGATGGGAAAGCCCATGGACTCCTGGAAGATACGCCTCAGGCGAACCTTACAAAACTGACTTTTCTCCCGCAAGGGAAACAGAACTATAGGTACCTCCGACTCGGCCTGCAATGCGCAGGGAGGGAAGGAAGATTGCAGCAAACAGCGTCTTCATCATCATGGGGGAGCGGACGGCGGACAGGGTACGAGGAGAAGCCATCGAACGAGGAAGAAGAGTAACCGGTTTAAGGCTTCGCGTCTGAACCGGGGAAATTCCGATATGGCTTTTGGTAAGCAGCGATGACCGCTTCCCTCTACTCCCTCCCACTGGTCCGCCCGCCATCCGGGACTGATCAAGGATCCCGAACTTCGTGGCTGCGAGGGGCAAGCGGATGCAGGAGTTCAGGGAAAATTGGACTCCCTCCGTACCTCCAAGTGCGGCACCATGGACTAATATAACGGTGGAGAAGGAGGAGCGGAAGTAGGAGTCCCCGGAAGGATGGACTTCCCCCGTTCCAGTTCCACGAACGAGCTAGGCCAGCTGGAAAAGAAGCCCACGAACTCCTTTGAACACGCCCTGGGCGAACTATTAAAAAACCCGCAAAAATCCCCTTATTCCCCTGTCGCTTGAGGATTCGAACAAACCAGGCAACTGGCTAGCACGTTGATCCGAGACAGGGGTAAAAGGGGATGAAAGCGAACTTTAAAATCCAGACTAGATCTGGATAACCCGCAATACACCTGACCCCCTGTCGTTTGAGGATTCGAACAAACCAGATAACTGGCTAGCACGTTGATCCGAGACAAGGGTGAGGGGGTTATAAGCGAACTTTCTAAAGCCTAGACTAGGTCTGGGCTGCCCGTGAGACCAGGTCTGAGCTACCAAGCTTAGACTAGGTCTGGGCTTACTTGCGATACCAGTTCTAGGCTACCCGCAATATCTCCAACTCCCCTGATCGTTGAGGATTCGAACAAACCAGATATCTGGCTAGCACGTTGATCCGAGACAGGGGTGAAAAGGTTATAAGCGAACTTTCTAAAGCCTAGACTAAGTCTGGGTGGCCCGTGATACCAGGTGTGAGCTACCAAGCTTAGACTAGGTCTGGGCTTACCCGCGACACCAGGTCTGGGCTACCCGCAATATCTCCAACTCCCCTGATCGTTGAGGATTCGAACAAACCAGATATCTGGCTAGCACGTTGATCCGAGACAGGGGTGAAGGGGATGAAAGCGAACTCATCCCAATAACCAGCTCTCTCCTTCCACGAAGGGAAGAGAACTATAGGAACCTCCGATCCACCCTGCAGTGCGCAGAGAGGCAATGGAACTCGAAGTAATCAACTCCATCACCATCACAAGGGAATGGATGATGGACAGGGCACGAGGAGAAGCCACCAATAGAAGGAGAAGAAGAAAAATGGCCAGCCGGTCCATGAACAGCAAATCGTATACTTGCGGAGCAAGTGAACGAGAAAGGGGCTCTTGGAATCGGAGAATCAGCGGGCGAAGGATGGTCGGGATTCAGGCACGATATGAAAGATGCATAGAGTCCCGGTCCCCTTCGTCGGCCTTCGTGAACAAGAATCCCTCTCTCTGCGAGAAAACCGTCTCAGGAAGCCTCCCGGGAGGACCACCCTGAGCGACCTGCTCGCCCAACTAACCGCGAAGATCCGATGCTTCCCAAACTTAGAATCAGCATAGAGACCGAACTTAAAAAGCCGGGTACGCGAGTAGCTTAGTGAAAACTTAATCAGACTAACTCAGCCTTTCGCCAGACCTCGTTGGGTGGGGGGTTGGGACTTAACCGCGGGAGGGACCCAGCCGCCTGGTTCAACCCATTATGGAATCGATGTCACAACTGTAAGGAGACTTCGATGAAGTTGAAAGGGGCCCTCCATCAGGGACTTTGAGTAGGCAAAGGGTGGGGGGTACCAGCTCCTAGAGTCCAGCTAGACTCACCTATCTGATTGGATAAGGGAGTCAAACCCGAAACGTTTGTTGAAATTAGAGTCACGTGGCAGGATTGTGTATAGATAACAGCAACAGTAGGCAGCCTAGTTAGCTTGTTAGTCCAACATAGCATAACTGTTACACCTGCATCGCATATGCATATAGATAATGATGATAATAGTAATAATGAATTTGGCATTAGGCATCGGTATCATTATTATTATTATTAACACATACACATATGTAGGCATGGCAGCTCATGCATGATACGAACATGTTTGCCCATGGAAGCATCGGATACCCAATCCTGTTCCAAGCCTATTATTGTCACTTGTCGATGACGGTGGCTGTCGTTGTTGATGGCTGCTTCATGTGGCGCTCGAACGAGTTACTGGCAATAGGCTGGTGACACCTCTTCAACATTCGATATGCTATCTTATCGACGTCGAACGAATTTGGTGGCAGTGATGGGGCGAGGGACAGGAGGAAATGAGACCGAGCCGGGCAGCCCAACGTAATATCACGCTCCTCCTGGGGCAACAGCTAACAATAGGGAGGGATGGCTGCACCGGCGATGAAGTCTCACCCTGCAATGCGGGAGCACCCTTGGCAAGTGGCCCGGGCTAATCCAGATAAAGCCAGGGGTCCTAGCACCAGGTTAAAACCGGGCGGGTAATGCGATCCTTGCTCCGCAGGTGGGGTCCAGCGGCCGAGCCGGGGAGTATTGTGTAGGCACGGGAGTCAACGCTGCTCCAGCTAATCGCCTTGGGGTGGCACCGGTCACCCTCCCGCTGAGGGCTTTCCTAACGTTTCTAACGTTCCTAGGGTTTGCCTGGAGGCGCAGCTGTTACGGCCTGCTGGCCCAAGGGGTGGCCATACGATACATTTGGGCCGCCTTGCCAGCGCCTCACAAGTTTATTACACGGCAATAACTATTGAGCCTATGTTAAAATATGGAAACAATCAAACTTTAAGGCGAGGACGTCTTGCACGATTAGGTACGCAGATGTGTCCAAGAGTGCACATCTGCGTCCTTTAAAACTAATTAGTACTCAAAAATAGTCGACTAGTCGTCCGTATAATAAACCCGGTACATTAAGCCAGGTTCTTAACAGCTGATATTAAAAGCTGTTTGACATGCATTGCATTTTTACCTAAGTCGGGACGGCAGGAAGGATTATTAAATGAAATACCGAAGGACAACAAACCCATATAGACCATTTGGGTCCCATATCAAAGAGGCATTCCGCGAAGTATCGACACATATTTTTGGTAGTTGATGGGTTCACAAAGCATATAAAATTATATCCAACAAAAAGTACCAGCACAGCCGAAGCGCTGAAATGTCTACAACATTATTTCGCGACGTATAGCAGACCGTTACGCATCGGTAGCTGTTTTACTGCGCATGATTTTGAACGTTTCCTAGACAATCACGATATACGCCATATAAAGATTGCGACGGCTACAACCGCAAGCAAACGGGCAGGCAGAAAGAATGAATCGCACGATTATTCCGATTATTGCAAAGTTAGCTGATGAAAGAAATACTCTCTGGTATAATGTACTAGAAGATGTGGAATTCTCCTTGAACAACTCTGTCAATAAGTCGACTGGTGAGGCGCCAAGTATACTGTTATATGGTATGCGACAACGTGGTAATGCAATTGATTGCGTGAAAAACGCGCTTGAGAAGATAGAACCCCTAACTGACAAAAGGGATTTAGAAAAAATACGCGACCGGGCAGCTGCTCAGATACGGAAAAGTTTCGAGGCCAATAAGAAAATATTTGACAGTAAGGGAAAGACAGCTGAAAATTACTAAGTAGGAGATAGAGTAGTAATTCGTAATTTTGTAAATGTCAGCGACTGCCCAAAATTGACACCTCAGTTTAAAGGGCCATACGAAGTAGCCAAGGTACTGCGGAACGACAGATACGTCATCAAAGATATTGATGGGTTTCAGGCCACCCAAGTTCCTTACCAAGGAACATGGGCTGCGTCCAATATGCGCCCTTGGTTACCAACCTAATTTTAATGTTAAAAAAAATGTATATCCTATTATTTTATTTTAATTGTGTATTTAGGCTAAAGTGTGTATTCATATCTAATTGTTTTATTGTATCAAGAATTAGTTGAGTGTATGTTGGCATACATGTAAATAGCGAGAGTATTGTGTGAAACTGTCGGTAGAATAATATAATCGGGGCGATTATAGCCAGGATGGCCGATTTGTAAGCGATCCGGTGTAAACGATCGAGAGGAAGGGATTCTCCGAAGTCTGGAGGAATGTTCAAAACCCTTAGAGATTGTACACTCAGATGTGTGTGGACCTATGAGCAAAGATTCATTGGGATTTTTTCAAGATATATGGTCACATTTATCTACGATTATACCCGATGGTGTGAAGTATATTTTTTAAAACATAAGTATGAAGTATTTGAAGCTTTTACAAGCTTTAAGAATCGAGCTGAAAGGCAGACAGGGTGTAAAATAAATTGTTTACAAACCGATAACGGCGGAGAATATTGTAATAAAAGATTCCACGAATTTCTCAACAGTGACGGCATCCAAAGGCGTTTATCAGCTCCATACAGGCCGCAACAGAACGAAACGGCTGAGCGTAAAAACAGAACGTTGATCGAAATGGCGAGATGCATGCTTATTGAAGCCACATTATTGCATAACTTTTGGGCGGAGGCTGTCTCCATAGCGAATTTCATAAGGAATAGGTGCATAACAAAAAGTTTGGGAGGAAAATTCCGTTCGAAACGTGGTGTGGAAAGCAGCCTAATCTTCATTATTTACGTACCTTCGGAAGAAAAGCATATGTGTTAAATAAGGACCCACAGAGGAAGAAACTTGATCTTAGAACGAAGGTAGGAATTTTTGTCGGATACTCCGAGAAATCGAGAGCTTACCGAGTATTTGTACCAAAGGAAAGAAGAATAGTCACGTCACAAAAAGTACACAACCAAAGTAAGAAGGAAGACATGGATATCAAAACGGATAAGACACAGCAAGAAATAATTGTTTGGGATCAAGACAAAAACATAGTAAGAGAAGAATCGGAAGTAAAAGAAAGGACACCGGAGGGTAATGATGAAAGAAGACAAGTTATCATTCATCGAACGAGAGCGCCAGGAAGATCTAAAGTTATACACACAGGAAAGAGGGGAAGCCCCCGAAAGTTATATAAATATATGGATAGACCGAGTTCGTCCGTCGAAGCTAATGAGCAGGGAGCAGATGCTGACAAAGATGATCCAGAAGATGACTTAAATCAAGAATCGGCGCAAGAAGAAGTAGGCCTTGCAGAGATAAAAATTGATGAAGCCTTGTCAGGAGATTCTAAATATGAATGGATGAGAGCAATCGAAGAAGAAACAAAGAGTTTATTGAAAAATGGAACATTTGAGTTGGTAGACAGGCCGAGAAATAAGCCCGTAGTTGGGTGCAGAACAGTGCTAACCAACAAGGTACATCCACGCGGATCCTTCAGAGAGAGAAAAGCTAGAATCGTAGCCAAAGGGTATAATCAACTCCCAGGAGTTGATTTCGTAGAAACATTTTCACCCGTCGCGAGATTTTTCTCCATTAGATTGTTAGGGTAGGAAGAGGGAATGGCGCTCACTGGGTAACGGCGCTCACTGGGTAATGGCGCTCACCTCTGTAACTCTGTCAAAATGGAACGTAGCAACGCGCCACGTCGCGTGAAGCGCGAGGGGATATGTTCGAGATTTGTTTTACGTGAAGCACCTGCCTTGCGGCTTATCCCAAGGTCGACAAGATGTAATGGGCTCAGCGAATTGAAGAATTTCAACTGCACTAGCAAGAGAGAATCGGTGTGATTCTGTTACCGCGAGTAAATCGCTCAAGACGAAAACGTGTAGCCAAAAGAATTCTAGACATAATTATCATTTATTTAATAGTTCTTATACTTATTATAATTATTAAAATACTGTTATAATTTAAGTTGTTTCCCGTTTTAAGTATGAAACAAAGGAAGAAACGTTCGGTTATTTTCTGTAAAGAAAACAGAGGTTAGAAAGTGTATGTGTTCCTATGTAAACCTATGTATATTATAATTCTTTTTTATTGTGAATGTTAATAAAAAATAGTTAATTGAAACATAACGTTGTTATTTCAATTTAAAAATAAAATTGTAAAGAAAACAAGGCCAACTTTAGAATATAATCACTGTATATACATTGATATAGATAGGTATGCTATACATAAATTTATACCTTTAGTTCGCCGCTCAGCTAAAAGCGGCGCTGTTTGCGGACCTTTTTCATACACGGCAGCTTGCCTACCCTGGCTTATCCTCACGGCCCCCATGGGCGCGGGATCGAGATACGCTCGATCAACGCGTACGAACGGCGTACTACCAGTTTTAGCACGAAGATTGTGCGTCACACTGGTGGGAGCGGAGACTTTCTTAACTCCTACCGGCTATGCAGGTCGGTACCCGAGGTGGAAGAAGCGCGAGGGGAGGGGGCCTCTAACAGACAGCGATGCAAACGGACAGTCAGCTCGCGTCATGTGACCGTGAAGTGCGTTTCTTCGTTTGCGGCCGCGCTGATCTAATTTTTGGTTAGATGTTTTTTGTCGGTAAGTCCAAAACTTTAATTCTCATTTAATTATTAATTTTACTTTTCCGACAATACATCTATTCTACGAGGGACATTTCATAAATATTGCGCAGGTTGGTACCACTGCAGGATAGATGACGCTGCAACAATGAGCAACACGTCAGTGTAGTTCAAAGCTTGAGGGAGAAGTGTGTTATTTTGTTTCATTTGTATTGTATTCCATTTTTAAGTTACGCGACTTTGAAATGGAGCCGGCACGTGTCTCGGGTACTGTGACTGTTAAAGAACAACGGGCATACATTAAGATTGAAACTTTACGTGGAAAAAAACCGACAGAAATCCACAGTGCTTTAAGTGACGTTTGTGGTGAGTTAACAGTGGACCGTAATACAGTTTCTCGTTAGTCTAATCGTTTTCGTGGTGGTCTTGTTAGCATAAACGATGATCCAACACTAGGAAGGCCGAAAACATCAACCGATGAACGAAGTGTGAAACGTGTGGCTGATGCTCTCGAACAAGATCGTTGTGCGACTTGTGAGGAACTTTCTGAAGTTACAGGTATTCCACCAACATCAGTTTACCGAATTTTGACAAATGATTTAAAGAAAAGAAAAATTTCGGCACGATGGGTCCCGCACTTGAATGGTGAACAGAAGCAAAAACGACTGGACATTGCAACCTTGCTGAAACAAAGATTCAATATTGAAGGTCAAACATTCTTGAATCGAATTGTTGCGATTGATGAAACATGGATTAGAGACTTCGAACCGGAGTTGAAATCACAGTCTAATGAGTGGAAAGGTCCATCTTCCCTACGACCAATAAAATGTCGACGAGCACAATCAAAGGTCAAACAAATGATGATCTTTGCATACGATAGCCAAGGAATCATCATGACAGACAGAGTTCCGTGTGGAAAAAGTGTCACAGCAGTTTACTATCGTAATTTCCTGCAGAATCTGCGTAGAAAAATGCACAAGAACCGACCTTAGTTGCTCAACGCTAGACCACTCATTTTCTATGACAATGCTCGTCCGCACATTGGACATATCGTAACCGTAAAGCTATGCGAATACGATTGGGAGGTGTTGCCTCCTCCTCCCTACAGCCCGGACATGAGTCCACCAGACTACGACCTATTCACAAAGTTGAAACAACCTATGCGTGGACGTCGTTTTCGATCTCTGGAAGAGCTTTCTACCGCCGTTACCCGAGCCATCCGACAGATGAACAAAGATGGTATCCTCGATGGTATAGTAAGGCTTCCAACTCGTTCGGATTCGGTCATTGAGAAGCAGGGAGACTATATTGAAGGAATGTGAAGAGATATTTTATTAAAAATGAAAAATGTAAGTAAAAAACAATTTTGTGCATTATTTATGAAATCACCCTCGTATTTTGTGATAACGCAATTCATTTTCAACAATTGTGTATGATTTTTTTAAAATTTCAAATTAATTACAAAACGACCGTTTGGGGTTATACCGTTCATCTGAGCGCCATTACCCCTTATTGTTAGTGACTTATTTTTTTATTGTTGTAGATATGCCAAGAAATCGTCAAAGGACCACCGCTAAAGCGGCTTGGACCGAAGAAATCCTTCAAGCTGCTAAAATTGCGATTGAAGGAGGTTTGTCCAAAAGATAAGCCGCAAAACAATATAACATACCATTTACTACTTTGAGAGATCGGCTAAAAAATGAAAACATGAGCAACCCAAGACTACGTCGCAAGCCCGTTTTCACCCAACAGCAAGAAACTGACATTGCTGAACAAGTTAACCAGTTAACTGTGGCGAAAATTCTTTTGAACTTTGGGTCACGAAAATTGACAGATGAGCATAAATCTATTTCAAATTATTTATACCCTTCAGTTATTCGTTTTATTTCGGCATGGCCGCAAAATATTCCAAACATCTTGAAATTTACGAATATATTTTACTTTTCGTCAAAATTACAATTTAAATAACCAGTGGTAGTTTTTACGCATGACGAGTATACTCGTCAAACATAGCCAACTGGTTAACTTGCTGGGTTCGGTATACTTTGGACTCAATGTCGCAGATTTGCGTAAACTTGTTTATAAATATGCTGAGCTTAACAATATCAAAAACAATTTTGATCAAAGCTGCAAAACAGCTGGATTAGATTGGGTACACGCTTTTATGAGACGCAATCCTTCAGTTTCTATACGCAAAGCTGAAGCGACAAGTTTAAATAGAATTTCTGCTTTCAACAAAGAAGAAATAACACATTTCTATGATAAACTTGGCGACTGAATGGAAAAACATAAATTTATTCCGAACAACATTTACAATGCTGACGAAACTGGTATCACCACGACGACAGACCCAGGAGTGCTCGCCGAAAAAGGACAAAGAAGAGTCGGATCTGTTACAAGCGACGAACGAGGAAGCAACATAACAGTTATGTGTGCGGTGAGTGCAGCCGGAAACTTCATACCGCCCATGTTTATTTTTGCCAGACAGAATGACGCCTTAATTAGAAACAGATGGACCAGCTGGTGCATTATACATCAACTCTAAAAATGGCGGGATAAACGAAGACTTATTTGTCACTTGGCTCAAACATTTCGCAGCATTTGCTAAGCCTACTCAAGAATCACCTGTGTTGTTAAGTCTGGACAATCACAGCAGTCATATTTCCCTTCAAGCTCTTAATTTTTGCAAGGAAAACCACATCACAATGCTCTCCATTCCACGACACAGTTTTCACAGAACACAGCCGCTGGATGTGTCTTTTTATGGGCCATTGAAAGCTGCATATAGGCATGAATGCAACAGGCACATGAAGACACATTTAATATCTAAAATAACTCCATACGATGTTGCAGGTCTTTTCAATAAAGCATACGTACAAGTTGCAAATATAAGTAAAGCAGAATCTGGATTTCGAGCCGCGGGAATTAACCCATTGAACTCAAATGTTTTCACTGATCAAGATTTTCTGGCAGCGTCGCTGATGGCACAAGAATCGGAACAAATCGCTGAAAACCAAGACCCAAATGTCCAGAATTTTGAAGATGCGTAGTCTGATGGTATGGCCATAATTTCAAGACATACATCTCCTTTAGCAGGTCTATCAAATAAGGATCAATGCTCTGAATCTGTTTTGGCAGTTGCTGTAACCAAGAACTTGTTGATGAGCAAAGAACTCCGGTATCCTTTGCTGCTACAGCAACGACATCAACTATTGCACCATCTTCTAAGCCAGGTCAAAGAAAGCGAAAACAACATGCTACCATATTAACTGCGACTCCTATGAAAATTATTTTAGAGGATAATGAAAAGAAAAAAATAGCTAAACTGAGTAAGACTGGAAAAGATGATAAATCGAGACCAAAAAAAGTTGTCAAAGAAAAGAAGAACAAACATATGAAACAAAAATCTTACAAGAGTAAAATTTTACAAGATAGTTCTTCAGAGAGTGAAGATGAAGAGCACCTTTGCGACGATGACAGTGATGACGAAAAGAATGTGGATGATGAAAATTATAACAAATGTATTATTTGCGAAGACTTTGGAAAAAATAACGAGTTATGGCATCGCTGCACCATCTGCGGACTGTGGGCTCATGCTATATGTTCAGGATGGGATTCGTCAGATAGATACATCTGTGATTTATGTGTCCAAAAATAAAATATTACTATTTCTAATTTGTCTTACCTCGAATAATAATTATTATTTTGTATTATATTATAATAATTGAAGTTGATTTGACATCGAAGACTTTAATATATTTGTTAAATTGAAAAAGGCTAATCATATGTACGTACAAATGGGGATAATTGATGCTAATTTGTGATTGTAGACTTTACTTTTATTATATAAGGTCATTACTCCGTACCCTGAGCGGCATTACCCAAAGTCAGAGGCAATGCCGCTCAAACATGTTTTTTTTATGTTTTCCTACTACTAGTAGGTCAAAGATATATGATTTTGTTGTTAAATTGTTGATTACTCGATAATTAAAGACTTTGTTATTTTTCTTAATTCTCATTTAAAATAAATAATTTAAAGAATACACCATGTTTTCCTTAAGTAAACGCCATCCCCCTCCCTAACCTACTAGCAGTAGCTGCAGAGAAGGACATATTGGTAGAACACTTGGATATAACTGGTGCATATTTGAATGGAAAGTTAAACGAGGAAGTTGTTGAAGATTGCAAACCCCGACCGTCGCACAGTGGTCCAGAGCGTGAATTTAGCTGTTCACGCACCTCGCGCAGTTTTCAATCTTATTCAAATCGTCACCACGGGCTCAAAACACATCGGATTTAGTTAAAAATTGGTATTCTGTTACTTTTTGGGTTGCTGATTACGAATCTGAACTCAAAAATTTTAAACACAAAATGGCGGTTGATATACAAAGGGTAGCTATGTACATTAGCTTATTCAGCTTACATTGCTAACTTCAAAATGGAAAAACTAAAAAGTACCACAAAGTACCCTCTGAGAACTTTGAAGATGTTTAGTTTAAACTATATAGAAATAGTTCCTGCTAAAATTGGCTTTATCTATCTGGACCTTTTGTTGATATCCCTTCCTAAAGTTTATGTAACTGAGACCAGCTGCATAGACCCAGTGGGACACGCGGTCAGTAAATTCCCGGGTTTCTTAATGATACCGTGCAATGAAAACAAAATCTTATTGGCACTAACGAGGACGAAGACTTTTAAAGCATCACTTTTATTACTTAATTGCTTTATTGTTAGCATGCGAGCAAAGAGGAATGAGCTAGGTTATCCGATTGAAAGGAAATCCTAGTCTTCGCCGTGCAGGGTTCTCTTAAAAATTTAATAACTTAGAAGTATCGAAAGGTACTCGGTTAAAACTTTCCACGCATATTCCTTAGACTATATAGAAGTTATTTCTGCAAATATTTCGTGCGTTTACCTGCCCCCTTCATTGTTATATCTGCCGAAAGTTTACGAGACAGTCCGGCGGCAGCGCGTTGCCGAGGTGCGCGCGACTCTTTAAACAATAAAAACTCATTGAAGCCGGATCCGGCCGGATATGATTTTTGCAGGATCCTTTAGGGGAAGGATTATAGAAAACAACTGTGGCAATTAGAGCCTGGGACTCGTTGGGACTTGGAAGATCTTGACTGCAAAAGATAAAAAAACTTTGACGATTTTCTTTCATTCATTTAACTTTAGTTTTTGAATAAACTACAAAAATAATTTTATATTCCGCACGTGAATTTTTATCGTCGAAGAATGCTTTTCAAATAGGAACAATCATTATTAAAAAATATTGCATACTTTCGCCAGAATGTCACGAAGAAGACAACGTGTTTTTTCGATAGAAAGTGGTCTTCAGAAAAAGTTTCAACTTTAAGCGTTTGTTGTAACTACAATTTTTATCCAATTTCAATAATTTTTTATATCTGAGGTCCATGGACATCTAAGAATCGATATCACAAAAAAAAAGTCGAAATTCCAAAATTGACTTTTTGTATTTTGCGCGGCTAAATGCACATTCTGGACCACTGTGCGTCGTGCCCACAGCGTTTTTCCTGGGGTAGAGGAACTGGTCGTGACCAGGAAATTAAATTCTCCTTTGTTTTAGAAAATTATTTATTGTAAATCAAATTATGAAAGCGGTCGCCTCAGCGGTCTTTTTATATCGGTTGTCTTGCTGTCGACTGTCCGGCTGTTTCTTCTGACGAGCCGAGCTTCGCCGACTCGTGGCGAACATTCACGAGTCCGCACGTACGCACAGTGGAACGAAACGACAATCTAGCTGGAAAAAAATAATAACTCGAGAACCGTTCATTTTAGAGAAAAATGTTTTATACAAAAGTTTCATAATATTGTGAAAAGAATGTCACTGCATCGTTAATTTTTTTTAAATATTTTTTAATTGTTATTTAAAGGTTAACATAATTTTTTATGCGAAGGTCTATAAATTTCTTTACGGACTTTTATTCTACGAAAGAAATAAAGAAACTTTTGTATAAGTCATTTTCTCATTGTACTTTATGTTAAAAAGATATTTAATGCAAAATATCCTACTGACGTCTTTCTCTTCCTACTGCAGAGGATGCGAAGTCAACTGATACTGTTTAAGTTGGTCTATTACTTATTCAAACGCATTCCTACTGCAACGAAGCGCTGCTTCGTTACTCCTCCGCCAGGTGGCGCGCCGCTTTCTCGCAAGAGATCGCGGCCGCCGTCACCTATAAAACCGGCGCCGCGGCATGGCAGCGGAGAGATTCACTCTCACACCAGAGGCGTGCTATTGGCTGTGTAGAAATACCCACTCAATACCGCTCAAACACACATTTTGCAACTCTCGCCCGCTGCCATCCCGACGGACTAACTCTCCGTACGTCGACGGTGCTTTCCCGCTGGTTCGGGACCGACAAGCATCGAACACAGCGTGGTTCTTAACCCTTCCTTCCATTCATCCGACCGGCTACTGCCACAAGTGACCGATCGCGAGATCGGTTACAAATTTGGCGCCCGAACAGGGACGTTCTCTCGGGAGAAGGGAGGACCCCCATGGCAGAGCCGACCAGCTGGGTGTACTCGCTGAGGAAGACCGAGCTGACCGAGGAGCTACGACGGAGAGGGATGGCGACCGAAGGCACGGTGGACGACCTACGGAAGAGGCTAGCAGAGGATGTCCGGCGCACCAACCAAGGCGAGGTCAAGGCCCCCACCACACCGACGACGCTCACACCAGAGCCTCAACCGCCAGTGGAGCCGACCTGGCCACGCGAACTCCACACGATGGACAGAGTGCGCAAATGGGGTTGCCACTTTGACGGAGTCAAAGAACCCCAGGCCTTCCTGGAACGGCTGGAGGACCTTAGGGCGGCCTACCGGGTACCAGCAGACGAGCTCCTAACCTGCCTGCCGGAGTTGCTGCGCGGCCAGGCTCTACTCTGGTACCGCAACCAGAAAGACCAGTGGGCCACCTGGACAGACTTCCTGGAGGATTTCCGGCTGTTCTACCTCCCGCCCATCAACCGGGCGAGCATCGAGGAAGACATCGTCCACCGAACGCAGCAACCGGCCGAGAGCGTCCAGGAGTTCGTCACAGCCATTAGGACCCTCATGCGCCGGCACGGTGGGATGGACGAGCAGGCCTGCCTCGACCGTATTTACCGGAACCTGCGGCCGCACTACCGACTTTACATCCGCCGGTCGCAGTTCGCCACACTGGCGGAGCTCCTTCAGCTGGCCAAGGAGCACGAGGTCGCCATGGCCGAGGACCAGAAGGGAAACACCAGGCGACCCACGCCGGTGGCGCCACGGGTCAACATCGCCAATGACACCGCGGCGACCCTCGTGACGGAGAACTATGACCCGGGCCAAAACTGCTGGCGATGTGGACAACGGGGACATCAACGGACGGAGTGCCGGCGACCAGCACAGCGCTTCTGCTCCCGGTGCGGACGGCTGGGCCGGCTGTCGCGAGACTGCCCATGCCCGGCGGGAAACGGGCATCGCGGCGGGCCTCGTGCCGCGGCCCGGTCCACCGCATCATGAGCGGCGCAACACCGGACGGAGACGACCCAAGGATCTTCGTGAACTGCCGGACAATGGGGAGGAGCGTCAGGGCCCTGATAGACAGCGGAGCAGCCCGTTCGTTCGTAAGCGCCGAGATCGCCGAATGGGGCGAACGTCAAGGCGCCCGGATGACGCCGAAACTCGGCTATGCCCGAACAGCCGACGGGCGAAGGATCCGCCTCGCTGGCCACATCCGACTCCATCTCCGGGTAGAGGGGCAGCCCCTGCGGCAAGACTTCCTGGTCCTTCCGGAACTAGCCCACCACATCGTGCTGGGGGTGGACGCACTTCGGAACATCGGGTACACCTTCGCCTTCCGAAAACCCGAACGGTCCAACGGGACGCTCCAGCAACCTGCCGTTGAGAACGTCATGGCCACACGGTCACTCCGGCAATCTGCCGTCGAGGACGTCATGACCGAACGCTCACTCCGGCGATCTGCCGTCGAGGACGTTACAGCCGAAAGGCCACTCCGGCAACTCGCCGTCGAGAACGTCATGACCAAACGCTCACTCCGGCAATCTGCCGTCCAGGACGTTGCTACCGAAAGGCCACTCCGGCAACCCGCCGTCGAGAACGTCATGACTAAACGCTCACTCCGGCAACCTGCCGTCGAGGACGTTGCAGCCGAAAGGCCACTCCGGCAATCTGCCGTCGAGAACATCATGACCAAACGCTCACTCCGGCGATCTGCCGTCGAGGACGTTATAGCCAAACGGCCACTCCGGCAACTTACCGTCGAGAACTCCACGGCCGACCGACCACTTCGACAACCTACCATCGAGACGCTGGCCACCGAGCCGACAGCCGGGTTGGGAACATGCACGGCTCGACAACAGGCCGAGCTACGGCGACTCCTCGACGAGGAGCTGCCCCAGTTCGACCACATCCACGGTCCGACGCCACTGCTACAGCACCATATCAGGGTGCGGCCAGGAGAGCCGATCAAACACCGGTATTCACCCCGGAATCCGGCCATGCAGAAGGTAATCGACGAGGAGGTGGAAGCGATGTTACGCGACGACGTCATCGAGCCTTCGTGTAGCCCGTGGAGCTCACCAGTCGTCATTGTGAGGAAGAAGGACGGCAGGCACCGCTTCTGCATCGACTTCCGAAGGGTCAACGAGGTATCCGAGCGGGATGCCTACCCGCTACCCCAAGTCCACGCCACCTTGGACAAGCTCCGGGAAGCTCGTTACCTCTCCACGTTGGACCTTCGGAATGGCTACTGGCAGGTCCCGCTGACCCCCGAGAGCCGCCCGGTCACCGCTTTCACCGTCCCGGGACGCGGCCTGTACCAGTTCAAGGTGATGCCTTTCGGCCTCCACTCCGCGCCGGCCACATTCCAACGACTGCTTGACCGAGTTATCGGCCCGGAAATGGAACCCTGGGCGTTCGCCTACCTCGACGATATTATCGTCTTGAGCCGAACATTCGAGGAACACCTAGGCCGTCTCCGCACGGTCTTCCGGCGACTCCGGCGGGCCAATCTCCGGATCAACCCGGAGAAATGCAAATTCTGCGTGCCGGAGCTGAGGTACCTGGGCCACCTCATCAACGCCCAGGGTATCCAAACCGACCCCGAGAAGGTGCAAGCCATTATGGCGATGAACGCACCGACCAACGTAAAGCAGCTCCGACGGTTCCTGGGCGTACTCTCATGGTATCGCCGGTTTATCACCAGGTTCGCCGAGCTAGCCCACCCGCTGCATCGGCTACTAAAGAAAAAGGAGAGATGGCGCTGGACCCAGGTAGAGGAGGGAGCCTTCCAGGCACTACGGCAACAACTCACCGCGGCTCCGGTCCTAGCCTGCCCGGACTTCGCCCGACCGTTCGTCCTGCAGACCGATGCGAGCCACTACGGCCTCGGGGCCATTCTCACCCAGGACCACGAGGATGGCGAGCGCGTGATCGCCTATGCGAGCCGAACGCTCAACCCGGCCGAACAAAACTATTCGGTAACGGAGAAGGAGTGCTTGGCGGTCGTATGGGGAATCCGGAAAATGAGGCCGTACCTGGAGGGCTACCCGTTCACGGTACTCACGGATCATCAAGCTCTCAAGTGGCTCAACAAGCTGGAGGGACCAACCGGCCGCCTTGCCCGCTGGAACGTCGAGCTCCAACAGTACGACGTCCAGATCAAGTATCGGAAGGGGAGCGCCAATACCGTGGCGGACGCACTGTCCCGGCAACCTACCGAGATCGCTGGACTAAACCACGGACCGGACGAATGGTACGAACGGATCAAAGGCGCGGTTGAGGAGCAACCAACTCGGTACCCGGAATACCGCATCCAGGATGGGCGGCTCTATCGGAACTGCCTAGACCGACTCCAGGTGACCGACGACCAACAGCTGTCGCCGTGGAAAGCCTGTGTTCCTCGTGGCGAGCGAGCAACGGTCCTCGCCAAGATACACGACTCTCCGGAGGCCGGACACCTGGGCATCGCCAAGACCGCCGCACGAGCCGCACACCGCTTTTTCTGGCCAGGAATGTTCCGCGATGTGGCTCGGTATGTCCGACGGTGTGACATCTGCCTCCGCTACAAGGCACCAACGGAAGCTCCAGCGGGGAAGATGAGCACCACCCTGGCGCAGCGACCATGGGACGTGGTCGCCTTCGACTTTGTCGGACCGATGCCACGCACCAGCAAGGGCAACACCACCCTCCTGGTCATCCAGGATAAATTCACAAAGTGGGTGGAACTTCAGCCCCTCCACCAGGCCACCTCTTCCGCTCTCATCCGGGCACTGAAAGAACGAGTGGTCTACCGATACGGGTGCCCACGAACCTTGATCTCGGACAATGGACGGCAGTTCGAGAGCCGCGAGTTCGCACGGACACTGAAGGAGCTCGGGATCCGACACCAGAAGACGCCTCCTTACTCACCGCAGTGCAACCCGGTGGAACGGGCCAATAGGAGCATCAAAACTATGATCGCCCAGTACGCGGAGGACGACCACCGGACGTGGGACCGCTGGCTCCCGGAGCTGGCCTTTGCCTTCAACACGGCAAGGCACGACTCCACCGGGTACTCGCCAGCCTTCCTCAACTTCGGAAGAGAACCGGAGCCACCGAACACCACGGAACCTACCGAGAATCACCGACCGCACCCGGAGGAGAATGCACGGCGTCTACAGGAGGCATACGAGCTGGTGAAGGCGAATCTGGCCAGGGCCTTCGACCGGCAACGCGGACCGTACGATCGCCGTCGCCGAGACTGGACCCCGAAGATCGGCGACTGGGTCCTCAAGAAGGAGCATCCGCTGTCTAGCGCCTCCAAGGCGTTCAGCGCAAAACTGGCTCCACGGTATGCGGGTCCCTTCCGAATAATCGGAAGGGTCTCACCCGCCATCTACCGGCTCGGAGAAACCGCTAGCCGTCGTCACCGCGGGAGGGCGCACATCAAGGATCTGCGCCCCCACCCCGGGCATCAGGGTGGGGAGACGGCCCCCAAAAATGGGATATATAAGGCCGACCAGTCGCTCCGGGACGACACTGAAGATGAGCCAGCCAGCCGAGCCGAGCAGCCAACCAGCCAAGCCGAGCAGCCAGCCAGCCGAGCCGAGCAGCCAGCCAGCCAAGCCGAGCAGCCAGCCAGCCAGCCAAGCCGAGCAGCCAGCCAGCCAAGCCGAGCAGCCAGCCAGCCATGTCGAGCAGCCAGAAAATAGAACGGAAGGCCAGCGTACGCCGCAGAGCGACGCTCCCCGCAGGCGGCACATATCTGCCGCTAGGGCGAGCCCGCCTGCCATCCGCGACCAGAAAGCCGACGGGGCCGCGGCCTCGGCGGGCACCAAGCGTCCGCCGGTCCGAGACGCCACGACCCGAGCGGCGCAAGAAGACACGGCCGGTTCGGCCGGGGAGCACCCCGTCCGGCGCAGGCCACGCCGACCCCGCCGGGATCCGCCTCCCGGAGGGACCACCGCCTGCCACACCGACTCCCTCGGCCGGACCCACCAAGGTCCAACGCACGACACTGGCCACGGCCGAGCCGATGACTCCGCCAGCGCCAGCCGAGCCAGCGACTCCACCAGCGCCAGCCGAGCCGGCGACTCCGCCAGTGCCGGCCAAAACACCGCCAGCTCCAGCAGGACCATCCGGCGAGGCCAAGCCGACGGTCCCTGGACACGAGCCAGATCCAGGGCCAACCTCGCCAAAACCACCGAGGGACCCAGCGTCGAGGAAGATCGGCCTAGGCGAACGCGCTGCGGCCGCATTAAAACTGCTACTACCGCCACCGCCACCGCCGCCACCGCCACCACCGCCGGCGACGATGCCGTTAAGGGCAAAGACGCCGCCACCGACGGCACCACCGTCTCCCACCGGGTGGCCAGCCACACCGGCACCTCCACGTCCGGCCTCCGCCCCCGGCCACTACGGACCAGTAGGACGAGCTCACGCTCCTCGTCCAGGACGACCCCCCAAGATTAGGTTAAGTTAGACTTAAGCATAGGATAAGTTAGGTTAAGTTGTAAATATAGATAAGTTAGGCTAAGTTGTACATTTTTTTTAGGATAAGTTAGGTTAAGAACTACCATGTACCGACCCACCGTTGAGGGATACCGCCCTCTCACCGAAAACCCCCGACAAACAAACGATGTAAATATTTTAAAATGACCGAATAAAGACCGAGTCAAGGAACCGCGGAAAAGCGCCGGAGGGCACGTTTGAGGCGCAGGAAGAGGGGGGAGGATGTAACGAAGCGCTGCTTCGTTACTCCTCCGCCAGGTGGCGCGCCGCTTTCTCGCAAGAGATCGCGGCCGCCGTCACCTATAAAACCGGCGCCGCGGCATGGCAGCGGAGAGATTCACTCTCACACCAGAGGCGTGCTATTGGCTGTGTAGAAATACCCACTCAATACCGCTCAAACACACATTTTGCAACTCTCGCCCGCTGCCATCCCGACGGACTAACTCTCCGTACGTCGACGGTGCTTTCCCGCTGGTTCGGGACCGACAAGCATCGAACACAGCGTGGTTCTTAACCCTTCCTTCCATTCATCCGACCGGCTACTGCCACAAGTGACCGATCGCGAGATCGGTTACACTACCTTCAAACAGGTAAAACTAAAAACGGCGCAAGTGGATCCTTGAAATTTTTCCACTAATTACTTCTACACAATCTAAAGAATATATACACGGAGTTTCAAAGATATACATTTCCTTGTTTGTCAGTTATTCATTGTTTAATGGGACCGCGCGCCGCGGTGAAATTAGACTGCCGAATCGCATCCCTACCTTTAAGCAGGTAAAACTAAAAATGACGCAAGTGGATCCTTGAAATTTTTCCACTAATTACTTCTACACAATCTAAAGAATATATAGACGGAGTTCCAAAGATATACATTTAGTTATTTGTTAGTTATAGACATCTGGTCCTTTTGTGACCGCGTGCTCCGCAGGGAGTCGGCAGCCGTACTATGTCATAAACTTTAGAAAGGAATAACAACAAAAGGCGGCAGAAAGCGCAGACTTTTTTTGCAGGAGCTGCTTCTACAAGGTTTAAACTAAATACCCTCAAAATTTCGAGGTAATATTTTGATATACATTATAAGTTTTTCTCTGCTAAAGTTTGCTAATTTCTGCGAAAAACATGTGTCTAAAGAAAGTTCCATAAATTGTTTAAAAATTAATTTTTCGAAAAATCGTTTATGGGCATTCCAAGGTTAACTAACAGTGATAAACTGTACAAAAAATAAAAAGTCTCGCAAAATTCTTAATGCCCCTAACAGTATCTTCTTTTCAGAGAAGTATTTGTACGTTTTCGCGCTGTTGAAATTTGTTGTTTTTAAGCGCTGTTTTTTACATTTAGATGATTGCAAAATCAATTAATATTGCTATCACTGGTCTCAGCAAACATTGTAGATTAAGATAAGATTATTAAAATTCAAATCCCAGACTTGATTTTTTTCCACCTAGATTACCAATTTCGTTCCACTGTGGTACGTCGTGCCCGATGGGCCTAAGGCGCCTCTTACAATTTCGAACAGAACTATATATGGAGATTCCGGAATTATTTCATGAAAGAACACGGAGAATTGAAAGAAAAATGTCAGGAAAATGATAAATCAGTTAAGGAACAAAGGAAATAATGTCTATCGTTTACATAAACCTCTCTACGGATTAAAACAGGCCGCAAGACAATGGAATGAAGAATTGAACAAGGTGCTAAGGAAGATTGGACTCGTACCTACGATATCGAACCCATGCATATACTGGGGAAGGGTAAGCAATAGATGCACGTACTTGGCTGTATACGTAAAAAGAATATTAAGGAAACACTTCCGGAACACACCGAGGAAACTTTAAGGAAACACACCGAGAGCCAGGACGGATGTGTTGCTGTTGCAAAAGAAATATATACGTGACCTCCTGGAACGTTTGGAATGGAAAATTGCAATGGAGTAGGAACTCCAATGGATAAAAGTATTGTGATGGGCGAAGAGAATTCACCTCAAGGGAGTACGAGGAGGCCTTATAGGGAACTAATAGAAGCTCTAACATACCTGGCTGTAGCGACAAGGCCAACTATATCGCGTGCAGTGAGCGTACTAGCTCAATTTAATGAGTCCAATGGAGAGGCACATTGGAGCGGTACAAAGAGAGTTCTGAGGTATTTAAAGTCCACCATAAATTACAGTATTTGTTATAGCTGGGGAGACAATCGGATCAAAGGATATGTAGATGCCGACTGGGGGAAATGTACAGGGTGTAAAAAAATGAATGGTCATGGCTTTAAGGGGTTGTTCTACACCTCTGGATCGATGGAGATTTACAAAAAAAACCGGCCGCAAAATTCGGGAAAGGGTAGCAAATTTTTTTAATTTGCTCATCGTATTCGTCTTGTTACGCAGGTAAAATGTCTGAGAGGAACCATGGGTCAGAAACGAACCGTTCTCTCACAAATTAACTTTTAATTCGGCCTTCCGATCAAAATTTCGCCCATATGGCAGCCTTCGAGTCACCGACCTTTCGAAAGGAAACACATGAAATAGCCCTGCTAGCTCCAATAGTTGAAGCAGAGGCAACATAAACGAAGATAGAAAATGACTAGAAAAATGTCATTGACCTGCGTTCGGTGTTGGGTTCGCTCAAGGGCCCACCCGGGGAGAAGAGCATAAACACATGCACTTCTCTTCTGGTACGGTGACACAGTGCCCCATTTTCTAACTTCGTTTACATCGCCTCTGCTTTAACTAATGGCGAAATTTTTATCAGAAGACCCAATTAAAAGTTAATTTGTGAGAGAACGGTTCGTTTCTGACCCATGGTTCCTCTCAGACATTTTACCTACGTAACAAGACGAATACGATGAGCCAATAAAAAAAATTTGCTACCCTTTCCCGAATTTTGCGGCCGTTTTTTTTCGCAAATCTCCATCGATCCAGAGGTGTAGAACAACCCCTTAAAGCCATGACCATTAATTTTTTTACACCCTGTACACTACATCGGCGGCGATACACTGGATTTGTATTCACATGTGGAGGTGGACCAATTTCGTGGAAATCACAAAAACAAAGAACCGTGGCCCTCTCTACGACCGAAGCGGAGTATATGGCACTGGACGAAGCCGTCAAGAATGTGGTATACTTAACACAGTTCCTAACAGAATTAGATCTAAGTCATTTGGATAAAATAGTTATTTTTAATGATAATTTGGGTGCTCTATTACTATCTAAGAATGCAATAGTACATGCTAGTAGTAAGCATATAGATATAACGTATCATTTTATAAGAGATAAATTGAAGGATGAAATTATAAGCCTAGAACATGTAACTACAGAACAAATGTTAGCAGATATATTGGCAAAGCCTCTCACCAAAGAAAAACACTGTTATTGTATGAAAAATTTAGGTCTAAGAGACAACTGCGTCTAAGAAATGTAAGCGCTTGTCTTGAGACGAGGTGTTAGAGTTTGCCGGGAAAGTTGTGCAACCCAATCTCCTGTAATATTCTAGATAGCTAGGGAAATTATGTTCTCTTATGGTTATGTCACGCTGGGTGGCTCTGCGCTAATTTTGAGTTTTTGTTTCTTCTCTTCTTTTTTCGTTATCCCGAGTAGAACATGCACGGTCAAGGAGATAGATTTTATATAGCAAAGTGAGTGTAATGTACGTGCCGCCCAAGATTTATTTTCTTTCCTCCGCAAAGTTTTCCAATGAAATAGACTATACTTATTTGTCATGAGAGTTCTCGGATTAGGGTTGAAAAGCGCAGCAAAATTTTGTGGACTAATGGACATGTCAGCTTTTATATCGGATTATCATTTATTTCGAAGTTTACAAAACTTCTTAAATGGTAAAAATTTCAGTAATAACGATGACCTAAAATCCCATTTGGTCGAGTTTTTCGCTGTTAAGGACCAGAAATTCTATGAGCGCTGGATCATGAAGTCACCAGAAAGGTGGCAAAAGGTCATCGAACAGAATGGAAGATATTTGACTGATTAAAGTTCATTTTTTGTATGGAAACAATTGAATTTTACTTCACACTAAAAACCCGAAATTACTTTCTTGCCAACCCGATATTATATGAATGCAATAGGGATTTCACTTGGTCCCAATGCGCATTCATATGCCGAAAAGGAGGATAAACAGCGCGTGAAGATCTCCGGCCACAGAGCGCATGAGAGCACACGAGAGGAAAGAATGGTCCGCCGACAACACCAACTCTAGTTATTAGAAGCTGCCGAAGGGGCGGAGGGTGTATTATATCGCCCTGGAATAGACGACTCGGTGTAAGATGAAAAAAAAATTTTTACGGAAAGTGGTTCGTCTTCTTCACAGCAACTCGACATTAAGACCGAGTATGTAGAAGACAAATTTTCAAATTAACATCTTGACTCAGAATAAAACCCGAAAAACTATGGAAACACATAAGTTTCGCGATAAAACAAACCACACATAACACAGAAACTCCTGAAGAGGACATCGTAAGATGTCGAAACATGTTGAGTGAATAAAAATTTAAAAATTTAACCATATTTTGTCAACCTAAATACTGGGAACAATTTGATTTTATTTATAGAACATTTATTACAAAGTATATACTTTGCATTTCCGATATTATTATATCTACGATTCTTATTACTACTAACCTATTCTTATGCTAACTTATATCTACGATTCTTATTACTTGTTACGAGGCTCGGTTACGGCGCCACTTCCTGTGTCGCCAACGCTCGGTTGCGGTCGGTTGCGTTCGGTACGGTCGCGTTCGGTCGCGTTCGGTCGCGCTCGGTACTGCTCGGCCGTCGGTTCGGGTGACTTCGGGAGCGGTATCTCCTGAAGTCGGATACGGCCGGCTTATTTCGGTCAGCGGTCTCTGGCCGAAATCGCTTCGGGTGCGTTCGGATTTCGTCGGCGAGACACCGCTCGCCGGTACGGCCGAGACCGGTACGGTGGGTGCCGGTTGGCTGGGCGCACCAAGATGGCCACCTGCGAGTCGCACCTCGCGGTTGCCTCCTGGCTCGCAGAGAACGGGACGGGACGGTGGGAGATTACGGATGAACGGCGAGTTGCGCCTCGCCGATGGTGGGAAATGAGCGGGTAGGATTGCTGGGTTTCGGAGGCCGTGCCTAGGCCGTCAGCTAGCGAGTTGCTCCTCGATTCGGCTGCCGACTGGCACGGGGGGAGCGGATCGGTACGGGCTGAGTAGCTCCTCGGCCCGGAGAGCGGAGGTCGAGCGCAGGGTTGCAAGTTGCACCTTGCCGGTGGTTTTCACGAGTTGCGCCTCTACTGAGCTCGTATTTCAGTTGCGCCTGAGTACTGCTCGCTCTCGCCCTGTTGCGTATTCGCTTGCTCGACTCGGTCTCCCGATTGCGTTCCGGCCGCGGCTTTTATACCCGGTCGGGCTTCCCCCACCGCGGCGGTCGCGTCGGGATTGGAGGGGAGGGAAACGGACGAACACCGGTTGGGTTCAAATTTACCGTTTTTATTTCGCTTCGTTACATTTGTAACAAGATAAATAATATTACATAACAAACATAAAAAACAACTCGAAGGTACATGGTAAGCGCCGGACGGATTATCTCTATCTATCGAAATTCGTAATTGTTATAGATAATATAACATTGCTAAAACAAAATTATGTTGTCATAAATGTATTTGTGATATAATTTTGCATAATACTTCACTATAATAACGTAAATATTTATATTTATATATTGTAAATGTGTAAAATTTTGTTATTATGACTCACCAAAATAATTTGTTTAGCATTCGTGGCTACTACATAACGCCACGACGATTCACGCCGCAGATCGGATGTCGCGTGAGCAGCGATCATCGGTGTTTATGTTAGATTTCGTTAGCTCCAGGCGATAGGAAAAAGTCGTCCACAAAGAGTTAAAACGAAACACTATTTTTTTTAAATCTCTCGTAATGAAATTAGACCATTTATGACGTATTATAAATTTATTTTGAGATAGAGTTCTCCCGCAATGCGAATAGTAAAGCGCTATAAGGCGCGGGCCGATATATCGGCTCTGGCACTTCTCGCCAGTGCAGCAAGAGCCGATATATCGGTCTCCGGCACTATAAGGGTTAAAGTTAAGGTATCTTGCTAGCTCAATTTATATCCTTCGAGACGGCAGTATGTCGATTTCGTTTTCGCGTATTTTGGCTTTAATCTTTTATAATATTTTGTTTTTTTAGTGTTGTTTAACCGTTTGAGTGCGGTGAAGCGATATCGCGCTTCGCTTGTCCTATGCCAAAAATGCGGAGAAGTGACCACGCTGCTGTTCGTTAGTATAATTTTCGAATTAATTGAGAACAGTTGTATTTATATCCATTGCAGTTTATTACTAATTTCGTTTGATTTTGGTTTTTAATAATATAGAAATTAAAATAAAACGCAGTGGTAAAATATAGTAGAGCCATGGATCATGGTACGGTAGAAGAAATGAGCCAATGTAAAAAGATAGATAGATTTCGACTTTAGAAAAATTGCCTGGACGAAACTTGCGACAGTGTGAGGTTTGCAGTAAAAAAATGGAAATGGAATTAAACGATCCAACTTAATTTGCGCTGTATGTAAAAAAGGAATCCATGGAATTTGTGCAGCAAAACACTCATGTAGTAAGTGAGAATAAAAAACATTTTTGTTAGTAAAAATTACTTTTTTTTATAATAATTAGAGTTAATTATAACCATTTTTATTATTTTCCAAAAAAAAACGCATTTCATTCCGCAATTTTAGCATATACAGTGCGACCTGGGAATAAGAACGGAAAAGCCGCCGCGGGGAAGCGTTTTTCTGGGAAGCCGTGCGCTTATCTGCTTCTTTGTCTCTCTCTATTTACAGCGCGCGCCTTAAAGTAAGAACATAGCGGCTAACGGCCATTCAAATGAGTGTTGCCATTCTCACCCAATAAATAAAAGCGTTGTATGTTTCCATGTACCGTGCGGCTCGTCAGACGTGTCACCTAGGAGGTAAGCCTGTTTCGGCAGAGTCTGATTCGCCAGGCGTCAAGCGTCATGCCTCTTGGCACACGTACACGAAGGCACTTGACGTTCTACCACGCGATTCGTTAAAAGAGCTACACATACAAATCGAACTAAAAGACGAAGAGAGAGAACGTTGCAGATCGAAGCAAGGGAGACAACGCGATTTGGGTGGCGACAGTGAGGACATCGGCGTAGGCACCAGATTTCTAACATCTCTATAGTGAAAACAGAATAAACTCCGGCAGAATTACCCCCACCACATGGGGAGATTCTCCTTGATGAAACGAAGCGCGCGACGAGACAATGTAATACAATGTCTCACTCCTCCAGACAAACTAATAAGAATATTTGAATGCCACGACTTTGTCGGGTGCTTCCTTTAAGAGGCTGAGCGAGTGGACTCCAAGAAACAAAATGGTACGAATAGGCGGTTGAAAACGAGAAGCTCCGCCGCCCAGGTGACAAGCTTGACGAGCCGCACGGTAGTTATGCGTTTGTGGCAACTCCTTAAAGTCACCACCGCGCCATCTGCCGAGAAGAAAAAAATATAACCGGACACGGAGACGAGTCGATTCATTCTTTTCTTTTTCTTCGGTTGTAACGGTTTCTGATTTGGTGGTGTACTTAATACAGAGTGTTAAATATACGTCGTTAAAAATACAATACAATAAATATAGTCATCTGTTGGAAGAACCTAGTTTTCCTAAAACACCAAACGTCCTACCGAGAAAATTAAAACCACGTGCTTGTGGGTGCAAAGAGATTACTCCCCACAGCGTTTTTATGTAAGGCGCACTCGCAAGTTAAGTCGGAGTGGGGGACCGTGAGCGAACGCCAGACTGGGAAGTGTTCTTATTCCCAGGTCGCACTGTACATAAGAAAATTCTGCCGCACTCAACGTTTAAGCTTAATATGGATTATACATGTGGACAGTGAAGAATGAATGTGGCTATGTGTGAGTATGTGTGTGAGGGATGTGTAGTACAGCCTTGTCAAGGTCTTGCTCGACAGAGCCGTTTCTCGAGATGCTCCGCCTGCTACTCCTACCTATACACTCGAGGGCTCGCTGATTGACTTTGCCTCCCCTTAATAATAGCGGACCTATTGGCATGAGCACGGGCGCATTCGGGGCGACATTCGTAGTTAATCAGACGCGCTGAAAAGACGTGCCTTGCGCGGCAGTCGCGGAGATCAGAACGTCGTGCGTGGCACGTCGATTAAGGTTATTTGTCGAAATACAATTTCACACCGCACTATATCGCATGTAGGGTAACACAAAAGTATTGTTAGTGAAAAAGTATGCTCGAATATGTGTTAAATAAAATACAATTAATATATTTTAATATTTTTGGGCTTCTGGTGACAGTTTTACCGAAATTAACCACTACGTTATGCATTACGTCTAAATATAGTATTGTGTTCCAGCATCAATAGTTGTAAATCAATTATTAGCGCAAATTGTTAAAAGTAACTATATCATAATAGAACGCTAGGTTTCCCAGCGTAAAAGAACACATTGTTGCCGCCGCGGTTGTCTTGGCTATATGTTTTGCAATACTGCCTATTCTCTCGTAAACTAAGTGATAAGTAGACTCCGGATGTTTATGCAAATTTCAAATTCAACAAATGCAGTTAAGACAAGAGAACCTATTTAGGGATTTGTTGCACTCGATAAATGTTACAACGAATACCATACTTTGGATATTTCGAATATATTTTTATATTATGTTCGTTTTGTGTATTTTAGCCGTATTCATTTTGTCATAAATGCATAAACATCCGGAGTCTAGTGATAAGTAATAGGTTTCCATATTACCCGTGAGGTACTATTTTCAATGCGTTTTTTTTAAATGGTATACAATTCATTGTGCCAGCCTTGAAAATGTTTTCAGTAACTTTATTCGTCTCAAAATGCTCGACGCAAAGTTCTAATATACCAATTAAAACATAATTAATTATAAGAAGCTCGTAGTAACAAAGAGTGCATTTGCATATTTCCATGGGTAATGTGGAAACCTATTACCTCTTTACTGGCAAGAGACTACACAACATTGTACAATGTATCGCCCCAATAAATTCTTACATTATTCTACATTCTTTGAGGCGAACAAGTTTGGCATTTTGCTGTCGCAAAATTTTTAAAATATAAATGTCGCCCCAATATGCCGCCACATGCTACTACGCTTGTACCAGTAAGTACGACCGTAACGCCGCCGGAGTGCCTGTGAATCAGTGACATCTCGGGTGTATGTGTAGGTGAAGGAGGCGGTGTAGCTCGAAAAACGGCTCTGTCGAGCAAGACCTTGACAAGGCTGGTTTAGTATATCGAGTGTGAGTCAAGTGTGAACGAGCGAAGCGATAAGAAGTACGACGTGTGGTTCCTCGCGACAATTGTTTCTTACGATTAGTTTCTTTAACTCTGTGTACTTGTATTTTTATTCTTTATTCCTTATTCTATATTCTTATTATAATAAACTATATATTTTTACCATAATCTATATAAAATCCTACATACATGTCGATAGTTTTATAAATATTACTTGTCATATTGCATTATTTAAAGAAATAATTTAGCACGATTTTTTGTATACTTAACCCTTTCGCGCCGAGCGCCGCATATATGCGGCATCCACTCGATGACCTGTGGGTACGGGCGCCGCATATACGCGGCATCCATGCCACGACTTCTGGGTACGAGCGCCGCATGTATGCGGCATCGAAATGATCTGTACAAGTGCCATCTATAGTCGATGGCAACATTTTTCGTTATCGGCAGAGCATCGTCCGTTGATTTTAATGACGTATTGGATTACTTAATCATTTCTTACAACTTTTTAAAACTGCTCTTTGTTGAAACCACGTCCAAACGTATTACGCAATATACTACAAACATCAAGGCGATCGTTTACTGTTTTATACCGAATATTCTATCGAATCCATTAGGCAGTAAACGATTTTACATATTTGGTTTTACAGGAATTAGGAATAGATCGGCTTAAGGTATAATTCTTAACTCTTAAAAATTAGACTTTTCAGGTTAGGGTTTTGTTTGAAAATGTATTTACAAAAATAGTTTAGGCCCTTTCAGAATGAGTACAAGGCATACAAATAGTATTATGTTTGAAACTGAAGTAACCGATTCTGAAAATGAAACTAATGTCCACCGGTGTAAAAGACGACGGAGAAATAATATGTGCAGTACTTCAGAAGCAGAGTTAATTGACGATAATACAAAGGACACCCAGTGCAACACAACATGGACATCGAACAATTTCGCACCAAAGGTTCATAAATTTTCCTCAAAAAATTCAGGACTGAAGAAGGAAATAGGAAGATCGTCAAAAATTATCGATTACTTCGAACTATTTTTTTATCAAGAGCTCGTAGAATATATTGTAGATGAGACTAATTATTACTCGGCTCAAAAGAGCAATAACAACACGGACACTTAAAAAAAACACGACACTAGAGGAAATGTACTGTTTCTTTGCGTTGTCACTACTCACGACATGTAATAAAAAACTAACGTTACACGAATATTGGAGTACGGATAAATATGTAAGGAAAATATCCTCGACCGCACTGAACATAACGCAAGAAAATAAGATCGGTAAGACAGGGCTAAAAGGAAAGAGTGCAGAGCGTAAAACGTGGCAAGAAGTGCAAACCGACCCACAAAAGAATATCCAAAAACGGCTAGTGAATAATAACATTGAATGTTGTTTCTTTGTTATTACAGGTGGGGTTTGCTATTAGGATAAGTAATATATAATTATTTTGTTGACTTTTGCGAAAAATAATAGAATATCTTTGTCATTACAGAGAAACCATTCTGTTATTTATTCCGAACCAATGGTGTAATAAGACACACACATTACAAATATTTACGCAGTAGTATTTTTAGTGAAATAATGACCAGAGATCGGTATCTTCGGATACTACAGATGATACATTTTACCCGTCAACAAGGGTCCGCTGATAATCGTCTATATAAAACACATAAGTGACCTAATATACATGCTACGAAAATCGTTCTGCGACACATTCTATCCATATGAAAAAGTTTGCATTGATGAAAGGTTGATGTTATACAAAGGTCGGCTGTCCTTCAAGCAATACATTCCCTCGAAACGGAATCGATTTGAAATAAAGTCATACATACTCTGTGATTGTAAAACAGGCTATGTCTAAGATCTTATAGTTTACGAAGGAAAGTCAACTGTTACAGAAAGTGACATCAGCGGAATTGAAAAATCAGGTGCAATTGTTTTATCACTCTTGCAACCATATTTAGGTCAAGGTCACACACTATACACTGATAACTTTTATTCAAGCCCAGAATTATTTAACTTTTTACACAATAACTGTACGAATGCATGCGGCACTGTGAAGAAAATACGTCAAGGAATGCCGAAGATGGAAGAGCGACCGAAAAAAGGAGAAGCATGTTTTCGTGCAGCAAAAAACTTGCTAGCGATGAAGTGGATGGATACAAAAGAAGTCTATATGATTTCCACTATACATACTGTATAGTGCACACACATAGGCTTTATACATCATTTTGAAGCAGTATCCTTTAGTTAGTATCATTTAGAAACCTCTTTGCATCATAGATTATAAATAATTGTAAATACAACGCGGAAATCACTAAAATGGCATAGGAAATTTTTCTTCCGCCTCATGGACATCTGTGTCTGGAACGCATATTGTATGTTCAAGCACAATCGGAGAGAAACAATATCGATGGCAAAATTTCATCCGACGCTGATAAAACAGATAGTAGAAAAGTATCGTCACAATGCAACGAGACGTCAAGGAAGACCCGCTGATAATCCGATGAGATTAACCGACAGGCATTTACCCACATTTTGTAAGCCGGAAAACAGAAGACGGAGATGTGTAATTTGTAGCAAAAATTGTAAAAAAACGGATTCGCGGTATGAGTGCAAAGATTGCAATGTTGGCCTTTGTATAGATCCTTGCTTTCAAATATATCACACAGAATTAAATTCTTAGTTTTTACATATTTTTTACGTATTATATTTACACATTATATTTTAATAATTTTCGCCTAGTTATTAATTATATTAAACATTTAATCGTTAACCTTTGTAATTATATAAATACCTATGTTACCTATAATTTTGTATTTTGTATTTTAATAATTTTGTAAGTTTTTTCATACTAAAAATGTAAATATACTTATTACATTAGAGCAATGATTGTTTTATTCAGCACAGTTCCTATTTAAGACTTATAACAACATATATACAGCAACCACGTGCACTGTGCAGATTTCCGGCGCGAGTTTCCGTTCAGTGGCGGTACTTCGGCGGACGGGGCTGACGTAGCGAAAGGGTTAAAAAGTTTAGTAACGCGTACAAAAACAGCTCCACTATCCTCCGCTTTGAATTCTATTTTTTTTATATCTGAAACATGTCTTGAAGCAAATGAAGTAAGAACGATATCCGTATCGATCTATAGAAAACTTGTACAGAATTTTTTAGCGACCACCTACATAGACGGTACTTCACCGTCGAGCATATGGTGCATGTGGCTTATGTCATTTGTACCAATATGTTAGGTCTGGAGTTTTTTTTTTGTAGCGCATGAAAAATACTGTAGTCCCTAGATGAGGGTTGGTAAGCGTGCATCAGAGCGGGCAGCGAGTAGTATGAGAATGGATACGAATGAGAACAGACGAGTTTGACTCTTTTCGTTATATCCTTATCAAAGGGTATAGCATGATAAGGTGGTCAAAAGTGCCCTTGAACCGATTTCAATGGGGGTAGTCTCATTCGATAGATAATGCTCGGCGATCATTGTGTACCAAATTTTAACCCTTTATCTTGATCGGAAGGGTAGTTATGGGGAAAATTTAAAAAAAAACAGGTTTTTGGCCCTTTCCCCCATTTATTGAGGTGTAAAAAATCCGAAAAAATTCTGGCATATTCTACACGGTACCGGACATGTTGGAGAATTTTTTCAGATTTTTCCGTCGAAGTACCTAAGCGTGAAAAATGGGCAAAGTCAAAAAAAAACGGAAAAAAGAAGATTTCGTATCGAAATCTTCGAGGTACAACTTTTTGTTTTATATAGTAACAATCTAACACCTACGATTGTTATCCCCAAATTTTTCAGATTTTTAAACCACCTGCGTCATTATGAAAAAAATCGAAAACCGATTTTCGGGACGTATTTTGATCTAAAACGCAAGAAGTAATTGTTATTTTTCCATTATTTTTATAGAGTATGTTCATATACCATAATAAGTTAACATTTCCGTAATTTAAATGTTTAAAAATATCCGTAACCATGGGATAACATATTGCTATAGAGAGCCGGCAAAACAACAGATATGCTCTAAAACTATTTTCTATACTATATACATTTTTTATGCATTTAGGATTATCGCAATAGCTGTTAAAAATGATTATTGATTATTTTTATGCATTTACAGATTAAAAAAAAAGAAAAAAAAATATACCTTCCGGGACGCGAACCCGCGACAAAAAAGTTCATAGCGGTTCCAGAGCAGACACTCTAGACGCGTCGCCACTGCTGCTGTTGAAAAAACGTCCAAAATTATGGTACATAATGTAACACACAGTTTACAGATAAGTGAGTTATCTCAATTCCTTTTATTGTTATGAAATTATCTGTAATGGTGAAACATTAAAAACCACAAAATGAACATACTCTATTATAATAATGGAAAAATAACAATTACTTCTTGCGTTTTAGATCAAAATACGTCCCGGAAATCGGTTTTCGATTTTTTTCATAATGACGCAGGTGGTTTAAAAATCTGAAAAAAATTGGGGATAACAATCGTAGGTGTTAGATTGTTACTATATAAAACAAAAAGTTGTACCTCGGAGATTTCGATACGAAATCTTCTTTTTTCCGTTTTTTTTGACTTTGCCCATTTTTCACGCTTAGGTACTTCGACGGAAAAATCTGAAAAAATTCTCCAACATGTCCGGTACCGTGTAGAATATGCCAGAATTTTTTCGGATTTTTTACACCTCAATAAATGGGGGAAAAGGGCCAAAAACCTCTCTTTTTAATTTTCCCCATAACTACCCTTCCGATCAAGATAAAGGGTTAAAATTTGATACACAATGATCGCCGACCATTATCCATCGAATGAGACTACCCCCATTGAAATCGGTTCAAGGGCACTTTTGACCACCTTATCCTGCTATACCCTTTCATATTAATAAAGTTTACTTTCATTTGCTTTGAATAAATCTTATGATTTCTTACTATTTTCCCTTCATGTGTATAGGAATTTGAGCTATCTTTGAGTAAAAGATAAACGACCATCCTAACAAATATAGCTATTTTTAAGGAAAAGGTGAGAGGGGTGAGATTCTGTGTGCGGTGTGTCCGTCTAGAGGCGTTGGTCAGTTCTTGGTGGTGGAGAGCGTACGCAGCGTTTTCAACACTAGGAGCGACGCATTATTTTATGAGATGCGACCCATAAACATTGATAGTAGTTATAATTTCATCCGAGCGAGCGGCTGTAAAGGCGTGCCGGGAATGAGCGGATGTCCTATTTCCAATAGCAAAGGACAAATAGTATAGCAAAATAGAATCTCGGAGCATAATGAGCACTCGTCATATCGGACCGGACAACGATCCGGCTGCGATTAATACTGTGTTGGCTCCCGACAACTCCATTGATGTGGTGCCAGAAAATTTTTTTAAAACGGCAGTAGTTGCCTTGATCGGCAATGATTTGAAGCCAGAGAACTTATACTATCTGTTGGAAGCGGCCACTGGATTTGGGAAGACCATGCTGTTTACGGTAAACCTGATGTTGCAAGTTAGAGGGGACTCAAACGTGTTTTTACTGCAGCCCACGGTGGCCGCAGTTAAGGCCGCTTATCTGAGGATTTGTCAGCTCTTGGAAATGGACAGTGCCGGCGCAAGCCTGTATACTGTATCTTCTATCGTTGGATAGCAACACGAAGATGCAACCGACTTGGTTGGTTATGGCAGTAGAAAGTTGACTGTAATGTCATATGGGACGGCCATAAGGAAAGTGCAAAACATTGAGAATAGTGCAGATTTTGTTTTGCTAGACGAAATACATTGCCGCTCTGACCCTACTGTCATAGCCGGTGGCTTGCAATTCACTAGGCGAGGTGTACGTTAAGGATGATTTGTTGGTATATTAAGAGCGATGAGAATTCTATGAAAAAATTATATATTATTCTTATAAGTCTTCTGAAACGCCTAAAAAAATTAGAAATTTCTTCACAAGCTCGTTCAAAAGTTATAACATTTTTTAATTATAACAAATTTACACGTACTTAAATTGAAAACATATTATCAGGACAAGTTAAAGTAAAAAAAATCATTGAAAATACGATTAGAAAAATCCACAAAATTGTAAACTAGTAGATTAAATATCCACGAAGCACATAAGCAATTAACATTTAGTGGTTTCAATATTATTTATAGAGAAAAATAATAAAAATGAGTGATATTTATAGTATAATTGAATGCAGAGCGTAATTCACAGTGAAAACATGGCAACCTCGCAAACAGCTACGGGAAATAAAATTAAACTCGACTATACCAAATTAAAAGTATGCTATAGGCTATGTTACAGCGTGAATTTAAATGTTACTAAAATGAGTCGAAAAGTTGGAGCGATCAAAATCGAATCACTCACGACTACCAACTATTAAAATGTTGCGATGTTGTCACATTTAATCAGATAAAAATTTAACTTATTTTATTTAATGTATTTAAATAAAATCAAATTTATGATTTTCTGTGGTATATATCTGTCTTCTAATTTTTATTTAAATACATTGAGAAAATTTGTGTTAGTGTTTTTTGATGTAAAAAATTTACGTATTTTTTTTTTAATAGTTAAATTCAGAGTACAGCCACTATCAAAAGTTTTTTTATGATTGTGACAAATATCAAAAATTTCATTGAAAAATTAATTAAAATCAAATGAATTTCCATTTTATTACAAATTTGATATTAAAAATAAGCTTGAGAACAAAAGACATTTTGTTAAAATGCCATATTTTAAAAGATATTGAGAGATATTGGTGGAATCAAAATTTCACCTACTCATGTCTCCGATTGTACCTACAAATCATCCTTAAATGCGTACATCTCACCGCCACGGTGTTGACCAGGCATAAGGCGCACACCCTAGCAGAGGGTTTTGACGTATGTATCAACTACACGATTTGAAATTCGAGAGAATGTTTTAACCCTTTTGCGACGGGTGCCGTGTATATACGGCATTCACTTGGTGCATCACCGCGGCTGACGCCGTCTAGATACGGCAAAAACTTGTTAGTTCACAGAGGCTGTCGCCAACAATATACGGTACAGAGTTTATTGTTAGAAAAATAAAGAATTTTTGTCTCTAAGAGTTTTGTATGTGAATAAGGGCAATAAAGAATTATTTTGCTAAAAATTCCTTGATACGAAAAAAAGTGCATTCATTTTCTGTAAGTTTATAGTGTATCAGATTCAAATAACTTATAATAACCTATAAGAAATAAAGTGAGCCGAATCGCTAATTACATCGGTAAGACCTCTAATTTCACTTTTTTGTTCTTAATGTTAATAAATCTTTTAGGTTTTATCCTTCTTAAAATGAAACATAACGGGAGGAAACAACGGTAACAGGTGAGCGAATCTGTTTCGGATAGCTATGATGGAAACGAATCTTACATAAATGCACCACTTCGTAAAAAAAAAGCGATTAAAGGGTATAGCAGGATAAGGTGGTCAAAAGTGCCCTTGAACCGATTTCAATGGGGGTAGTCTCATTCGATAGATAATGCTCGGCGATCATTGTGTACCAAATTTTAACCCTTTGTCTTGATCGGAAGGGTAGTTATGGGGAAAATTAAAAAAACAGGTTTTTGGCCCTTTTCCCCCATTTATTGAGGTGTAAAAAATCCGAAAAAATTCTGGCATATTCTACACGGTACCGGACATGTTGGAGAATTTTTTCAGATTTTTCCGTCGAAGTACCTAAGCGTGAAAAATGGGCAAAGTAAAAAAAAACGGAAAAAAGAAGATTTCGTATCGAAATCTTCGAGGTACAACTTTTTGTTTTATATAGTAACAATCTAACACCTACGATTGTTATCCCCAATTTTTTTCAGATTTTTAAACCACCTGCGTCATTATGAAAAAAATCGAAAACCGATTTTCGGGACGTATTTTGATCTAAAACGCAAGAAGTAATTGTTATTTTTCCATTATTTTCATAGAGTATGTTCATTTTGTGGTTTTTAATGTTTTACCATTACAGATAATTTCATAACAATAAACGGAATTGAGATAACTCACTTATCTGTAAACTATGTGTTACATTATGTACCATAATTTTGAACGTTCTTTCAACAGCAGCAGTGGCCGCGCGTCTAGAGTGTCTGCTCTGGAACCGCTATGAACTTTTTGTCGCGGGTTCGCGTCCCGGAAGGTATATTTTTTTTTCTTTTTTTTTTAATCTGTAAATGCATAAAAATAATCAATAATCATTTTTAACAGCTATTGCGATAATCCTAAATGCATAAAAAATGTATATCGTATCGAAAATAGTTTTAGAGCATATCTGTTGTTTTGCCGGCTCTCTCTAGCAATATGTTATCCCATGGTTACGGATATTTTTAAACATTTAAATTACGGAAATGTTAACTTATTATGGTGTATAAAAATGTATATTCGGCACTAAAGGAACGGAGTTTATACCTTGACAAATTCCTGCCGAAGTCATGTTGAATGAAAACAAAAGTTCCTTTCTTTTGGTAGATTATTATTTTTCGCCATAAGTACTAGTTTGTTATTTGTTCCGAAATCATATAGAATAAATAATACGTTTGAGGGCCATAACTGTACAATAGATACATTCGTTAAAATTGCTTTATTGTTATATACGAATTTACTTCTTAAGCTTTTAGATATCTTACTGATGAGAATTTGTATCGCTTTCAAAATACCTTTAAGAAATAGAGGCATATAATTTAGTTTGCAGGATTTTATTATTTTATTGCGCCTGCTCCAATATCACACAAACCCTTCCTGTCCGTAAGCCTTCACCAATGACCTGGTGGCATTGAAGGTTTGGCGCAGATACTAAGCTAATCCCCTATAGGTATTTATGTTATATTGGTCAATTCACTGTTAAATGGTTTCTGTCTCTACCTAGTCACATGGAACTGTACATACTTAAAAAAGTACAAATATTCATAAATGGTAACATACCCAGCATTAAATCGGTTTGACACATTCGAGACAATAGCGGAGACCCAACCATAAACTGTCTTCCCTACGCTCATTTCAGAATTAACAAATTAAAAATGGCAATATAATACAAACCAATAGAAATTAATATTTTCCAAGTTTCGAGCATATCCCCTCCATGTCAACGATTCTTCTTTGAATATAAGGGAAAGAAACATGCAAGTAAAGTAATCATTACGTGCATATACTCTGTTAGTGCAAGTGTTGTGATCTTTGGTGCCAAATATACATTTTTATATACCATAATAAGTTAACATTTCCGTAATTTAAATGTTTAAAAATATCCGTAACCATGGGATAACATATTGCTAGAGAGAGCCGGCAAAACAACAGATATGCTCTAAAACTATTTTCGATACGATATACATTTTTTATGCATTTAGGATTATCGCAATAGCTGTTAAAAATGATTATTGATTATTTTTATGCATTTACAGATTTAAAAAAAAAGAAAAAAAAAATATACCTTCCGGGACGCGAACCCGCGACAAAAAGTTCATAGCGGTTCCAGAGCAGACACTCTAGACGCGCGGCCACTGCTGCTGTTGAAAGAACGTTCAAAATTATGGTACATAATGTAACACATAGTTTACAGATAAGTGAGTTATCTCAATTCCGTTTATTGTTATGAAATTATCTGTAATGGTAAAACATTAAAAACCACAAAATGAACATACTCTATGAAAATAATGGAAAAATAACAATTACTTCTTGCGTTTTAGATCAAAATACGTCCCGAAAATCGGTTTTCGATTTTTTTCATAATGACGCAGGTGGTTTAAAAATCTGAAAAAAATTGGGGATAACAATCGTAGGTGTTAGATTGTTACTATATAAAACAAAAAGTTGTACCTCGAAGATTTCGATACGAAATCTTCTTTTTTCCGTTTTTTTTTGACTTTGCCCATTTTTCACGCTTAGGTACTTCGACGGAAAAATCTGAAAAAATTCTCCAACATGTCCGGTACCGTGTAGAATATGCCAGAATTTTTTCGGATTTTTTACACCTCAATAAATGGGGGAAAAGGGCCAAAAACCTGTTTTTTTAATTTTCCCCATAACTACCCTTCCGATCAAGATAAAGGGTTAAAATTTGGTACACAATGATCGCCGAGCATTATCTATCGAATGAGACTACCCCCATTGAAATCGGTTCAAGGGCACTTTTGACCACCTTATCCTGCTATACCCTTTACTTACAATTAGTACATCGAAATCTGATGAAACTGAAGATGTTCATTTACAAAGCATCAATCCAGAAGATATCAGATGGACCTCTCAAAATTGTGGGCTCATCATTCATGATTTTACAAGACAACAATCGGGAGTTCTAACAGACATATCTGATTCTTGGAAAATTTTGCAATTTTTCGAATTCTTCGTATCTGAAGAATTAATAAATTTCATTGTTGATAAGATAAATAATCAATGGAGGCGAAGAAATAATAGTGATCATGAAGCTGGGACAGAGACGGGCGAACTGTACTGTTTTATCGCTGTTTGCTTACTAATATCTAGGAATAAGAAATTATCAATTGATAAATATTGGAGCAAAAATGAATTATTGCGAAGCGACATTTTTTGCAAGATAATGAGTAGAGATCGCTACAAACTGTTATTGAGAACGTTGTATTTTGCTGATGATCATGAATGTAATTCCGATCGTTTATGGGAAATACGTGAAAGAATCAACAGATTACGAAAATCATTTGCCAATGCGTTCTATCCTTATCAAAATTTATGTATAGATGAAACTATGCTGTTATATAAAGGCAGGCTATCTTTTAAGCAATTTATTCCTGCAAAAGGAGTAGATTCGGAATAAAATCTTTTGTCTTTTGTGATTGTAAAACGGGATATATACAAGATTTTATTGCCCACAACGGATCTAATACAATACACTCACAATATGCAAACATTGTAATGGCTCTTTTAGAACCCTATTTGAACAAAGGACACACATTATTTGTGGATAACTGGTACACGAGTCCTACGCTATTTAAACTTTTGCATATGAAGACAACAAATGCATGTGGTACTGTTAACAAAAGAAGAAAGGGTATGCCAAGAATGATGGAAAAACTAAAAAAAGGACAGGTGTGTTGTCGGTACTCCCGCAACTTACTGGCGATGAAATGGATGGATAAAAAGGAGGTTTTCATATTATCCACTATGCACTCATTGTCAGATGAATTTGTAAGTGTACCAAAACGTTCTAGAAAAAAGGAAATAGTACGAAAACCAGCTTGTGTACATGATTATAATAGTTTCATGGAAGCAGTTGATAATACCGACATGGTACTAATTGTAAGCACAATTAATTCAACACGTAAAAGTACAAAATGGTACAAAAAATATTTCATGCATATAACAGATATGTGTATATGGAACGCCTATTGCTTATACAAGTTGAAGACTGGTGTAACTATATATATATATATATATATTAAATTTCGCCATATATTATATATATATATAATATATGGCGAAATTTAATTTAAAATTAATTGAGCTATTACTTGCAAAATATCAAAAATCAACACAGCGTCATTCTTTTAATACAAGTTTTAACTCTACTGATGATAATCCTGCAAGACTCATAGAAAGACACTTTTCTGCTTCATATACATCGGAAGAAAAAAATAAAGTACGCAGATGCGCTGTTTGCAGTAAAAATAATAGGAGGCGCGAATCACGTTATGTGTGCAAAGAATGCAATGCTGCAATTTTTTTAATAAAAGATTATTAAAAAATAATATGGAATAAATACTATTAAAATCATATTTATATTATTATTTTATTTCAACCGCGAACTCAAAATAAAGCTATTAACCTCTTGCGCTATCAATTAATTAGCAGAAATGTGTGCCCATCCCACCCAAAGAAATTCCAAATGCACTTTTACTTGGAATAATTTCTGTTAAAGCTTCAAAATATATATACATATATATTAATATTTTATATATTGTATATATATGCAACAAAAATTTCATTTCATTTTTATATATGTAAAAGATTAACGGTTGGTTTCCGTTATTATAATTTTTCAAAAATCTTCTTGCATTTTGTCCTATAACTACAAGTGTTGATTTCTCTATATTGAGAATTCTCGAGAAATGCCATACTTTATTATTGTTTGGTTCATTTTTACACACCCAATCAGTTCCATCTTCTTCATCTACCATTCTACATTTTTTTCGAAATGGAAAAACAATATTGCTAGACTCGCTACCAGCCTCCTCATCAGCTCTTATGATGGCTCGCCTTTTTTTGAAAGTAGTCGAATTATATTACTATCTTCACTCTCACTTTCCATTTTAGGAATCAGAATAAACATAATGCTTACTAAAAATAACAATAAAACTATTATTATACTATAAAAACTTCATACAATTTCATTGAAAAATACAGTTCTGTGTAATTGCACTAATTTCACGATTGAATATCGCTGTTCTGTTCTTGTCCTAATCTAACAGTAAAAAGCTATTAGCAATGTGAAAAAAAATAGAATGTGTTAAGCAAGGAGTACAGCAGCGCAGAAAATTCAGAAGACGTACGCTGTACGTCAGTCTCAGTATAGACAAAAATTACCAATGACGTATATTGTACGTCGAAATAGCGCAAGAGGTTAATATATTGGTGGTGAAGTATGGTTCACTTGTGCTTTCGCGAACGATGACAAAGTATGGTCAGTCGCGCCGTCGCAAAAAGGGACAAAAAAGAGGACAAACTCTTGAGCCCTTTAATGTACGAAGTAAGATTTTACTGCAAGATGTCTGGCGGAGTAACATCGACTGGAATGACGAGTTGGAAGACAGAGAGTTCGAGGTATGGCGAACGTGGATTGAAGATTTGCATCTTATGGAACAGTATACTATACCACAGTGCTATCTAATATGTAATCAACATACGGTCAAAATCGAATTACATACCTTTTGTGATGCTAGCGAAGAGACCTATTTCGCTGTATCATATTGGAGAAACCTATATAATGACGGCACTGTGGATGTAGCTTTAATTGCTGAAAAATACCGAGTTACGCCATTAAAACCTCAATCTATCCCCAGAATGGAACTTCAAGCAGCACTCTCAGTAAGTAGACTAAGTCGAACCATCTGCGAAGAACATGATCTCGAGGATCCGCGGAAGTACAAGGCTTTTGTATGTCATTGCCTAGGCGAAATCGACGAACTGACAAACGGCGAAGAATGGAGATGGGTTCCATCAGGTGAAAATCAGGTGAAAGTGGACCTCTGAACCATAGTTTCTTCGTAAAGAAGAAACAGATTGGCCAAAACAGTCGCAACACCGTATCAAAAGCGTGGACGAAGCCAACAAGAACCGTTAAAAATTCCGAGAACGTTGACTCAGTTTTTCATAGTAATCACTCTTCTTGTAAGGTGCACAACGTAATTTTTTATAGTTTTCGGAAGATAGCAAAAGTGTTAGTGAAAGTGCAAGGAGTAATAACATTTACGATGGCAGGTGCTAATTATGGTATGTACATTTAATTTTTCACAATATATATTTAATAATTCACAGAGTCAGAATAACAGTTCAAGCGAAGCTTTAGAGATTGCTTTTAACTAGTCAACTTTAAGTTAAGATATAAAAAAAGTGGCGCAAAATATCCTAGGGTTTTAATACTTTTTGATTCGTTGAATAGTCTATTCTGGAAATTTCATGATTTTGTTTGCTACAAACTGCTACATGTAATGTTATATGCATTTTTGCACTTATGACCATGAAGAGGCGTAATTGACAACGTGGGTCTTGAGGTTGCAAGGGCAAAATTTCTAGATTGTTATTTTCGTTCCGCAGCTGTGTAGATCTGTCCATCTGACAACCACCTTCGAATATCGAAGGGTGGCACGTGGCTACCAGGTTTGCACAGAAGAATCCTTGTGCTAGATTTATGACACCTGTCATAAGTTTCGTCTACACCTGGGTCACCCTCGCGGCCCAAGGCCCCCCTCTGTGTGGGCCTTCGGTGGGTTTTGGCAATACCAATGCAATGGCAATACTCTGCATTTTGGTAACCACCCACGAAGCCCAGGCAGAACCAATAACAATTCACCAGGACCCAACATTCTCCTCCATATCGAACCACCATTTCCTCCTCGTAGGGGTTGCCGACAGAGGAAGGTGTGCTTCGAGAATCGATAAAGGGACCGAAAAGCGACCCAATCTTTAGATTCTCTCCCGTAACACAAGTTCTTAACACGCGCCCGCTCACATTTTGTTATTCTCTAGTTAATCTTTCTTTGTTATTGTTTTCCGTTGTATATACTCGCGTCTTCGTTTCTAATAAACAAATACGAAAATCAAAATCGGGAGTGTCTACTTTATGAACTCCGAGAGAAGATAAAAATTCAACTCCGACGACTTAACTGTCCGACGAGTTAAGACACTGTGTCTAACCTGAAACGAGGAAAAAGGCAGACGAGTCAACAGACCATACAATCATCTATTTAAGATTTGAATTCAGAATTCTAAATTCTGATCTACTTGATATATGGCTATCTACCGAACAACCAAAGAAAATATCAAATTTTCTGATCAAATTGAAGACCATATTAAAGATCAACGAGGATAATACTTCTTTCGACGAGCAGCTCGATAACATTTGTAAAGCTTACAACTTGGCTTTAAGCAAAAAAAGGAGAAGCTGTTCACGAAGCAGAGAGTACCTTTTGCGACGTCACGGTACGTAGCTGAATAAAGAAGTACAGATACCAGAAGGTATATTACTTCAGAAGTTGCATTTTGATGAACCGCAACCGTCCACGAGTCGGGGAAGGCCTATGGTGCCTTTTAAGGAAGCATCATTAAAAACGCAAAGGTGTCGTGCAAAGGACTTTTTGTCTTCAAAAGAACCAGAAGAAATTCAACTTGCTTCAGAATTATTGAAGACACCCTCCTCAACTCAAGCACACGATGGTGTAGCAGCTCTTGAAATAATCGCCGTATATTTAGCTTTAGATTTACAGGAAAGAAAATATGATATCCTTCGTTTTTTTGTAATTGTTTTACATAAGAAATGTTTCCCTTTAGTTAAAACATTGAGAGAAATGAAAAAATCATTTTTGCCATCGACAATAATAGTGACGGAGACATTTGCAAGAATAAGTATTCAAAGTTTATTAAATTTAACAACAAATAGTATTTTAAAAGTGATCAATATCGGATGTAGTAGTAATTTAAAGCTGATATGCAAGTATGGCTTCGATGGAAGGACATACCACTTATAAACAGAAAGGGTCTAGCCGAATAAGGGGGTCAAAAGTGCCCTTGAGCCGATTTTATTCGACGATGGGTCATTCGATAGGTGATGATGAAAAACCATTGCACACAAATTTTTAATCCGATACCTTCACCGGGAGGGTAGTTATAGGGTAAAATCGAAAAACCAGTTTTTGCCTCATTTTCCCCAATTAATGTGGAGCAAAAATTCCAAAAAAATTCTAACACATTCTAAACATGAATGTACACGTTAGGGAATTTTTCCAGATTTTCCCTTTGCAAGTTACACTCACGAAAAATGAAAAACCGAAAAAAAAATTTTTAAACATCGATTTCGTATTGAAATGTTCCGAGCACAACTTTTTCCTTTTTACAGTAGTTGCATAATGTTATCATTGTTATACCCTAATTTTTTCAGATTTTTTGAGTACGGTGCATCACGGTCGGAAAAATCAAAAACCGATTTCTGGGACACATTTTGGGCTGAAACTCGCCCATTATTTGCCATTCTTGCATGATTTTAATACAGTATGTTCATATTGTGACCTTCAATGTTTCTGCATAGAAATATGTAGATGTTAAAGAACAATATCGGGATAATTAAATAAATTGCTGATTGTATGGTCTTTATAACCTAGAATTTTAACCGTTCTTTCAATAGCATCAATGGCGCAGTGGCTATGGTGTCTGCCTGTGGAATCGCTGGACACTTTTTTGTCGCGGGTTCGAATCTCCATGTGGGACTTAAGTTTTTTTTCTGTCATTTTTTTTTTTTTTATAAAAGACATAACAATATTCAGTAGTAGCTTTAAAATGTTTTACAGATATTTTTATGCCTTTCAACAATATAAAACCTATAGAAAAATAATCGTAAAACATGCTTTTCTTACAATTAGACATGCAACGTTTTGCAATTATAAGTATTCTCAAACATTTTATACTGTTCATAGATATTGGTTTATTGCAATGTATGAAAATATATTTTAAATATGAAAGAAATATAAAATTCAATGTACAGAATGTAAAAAAGTACTTGTAATTGTAAATCGTGACATGACTGGAAAGAGTCGATGAAGAAAAAAGTATACTGTATAATTATTTTTAGAAGTATGTGTGAAACATGTTAAAGCTACTACTGAATATTGTTATGTCTTTTATAAAAAAAAAAAATGGCAGAAAAAAAACTTAAGTCTCACATGGAGATTCGAACCCGCGACAAAAAAGTGTCCACCGATTCCACAGGCAGACACCATAGCCACTGCGCCATTGATGCTATTGAAAGAACGGTTAAAATTCTAGGTTATAAAGACCATTCAATCAGCAATTTATTTAATTATCCCGATATTGTTCTTTAACATCTACATATTTCTATGCAGAAACATTGAAGGTCACAATATGAACATACTGTATTAAAATCATGCAAGAATAGCAAATAATGGGCGAGTTTCAGCCCAAAATGTGTCCCAGAAATCGGTTTTTGATTTTTCCGATCGTGATGCACCGTACTCAAAAAATCTGAAAAAATTAGGGTATAACAATGATAACATTATGCAACTACTGTAAAAAGGAAAAAGTTGTGCTCGGAAGATTTCAATACGAAATCGATGTTTAAAAATTTTTTTTTCGGTTTTTCATTTTTCGTGAGTGTAACTTGCAAAGGAAAAATCTGGAAAAAATCCCTAACGTGTACATTCATGTTTAGAATGTGTTAGAATTTTTTTGGAATTTTTGCTCCACATTAATTGGGGAAAATGAGGCAAAAACTGGTTTTTCGATTTTACCCTATAACTACCCTCCCGGTGAAGGTATCGGATTAAAAATTTGTGTGCAATGGTTTTTCATCATCACCTATCGAATGACCCATCGTCGAATAAAATCGGCTCAAGGGCACTTTTGACCCCCTTATTCGGCTAGACCCTTTACACAGCACTCATCTGACAATGAGACAGATGAATTTCTATTCGTAGCAGCTTTGGTACCACTGAAGTTTATAGATCTGGATAACGATGGCAATACACTATGGATTAATCCTCGTCCTTCATCGACATTTTTCTATCGCCCGATCAAATTTATATTTATGAAGGAAAATGAATCTCTTGTTAGACAAGACGAATCATTAATAAATGAGGAAATAACAAACGTTTCTCCCTATTTATATGATTTTGACGGAAAGAATATAAAAGTTAATTTTAAGTTGCATTTTACAATGGTAGATGGCAGTATTAGCAACATTTTATCGAATACTAATTTAAGTGCTAAATGTTATATTTTCGGGGCATCTCCAAAAGAGATGAATTTGATAAGAGTTGCTGAAAAACCTACCAAACCTGAACATTACCGTTTTGGCTTGCTCACTTTGCACTGCTGGATATGATTTTTTGAATGTCTCCTGAATGTCGGATGCGAATGTGTGAAGATTTATTTTATACATATTCGCTCCGAGTGTGACTGCAGCGCCAGACCAAATATGAACTACGGGAGGCTGTCAGAGTATGTTTTTATATGTTTGTCAATAGTCAGAGATATGTGAGTAAGTCAAAACACGATTGTCGACACTTGTAGGAATATCTATTCGAAATTCAGTGAAATCGATTATGACCCTGGTGTTATTATAATCAGGTAGGAAACAATCAGGCATAGTTTCTTGTACTGTATCGATATCTGGCCAAAATACTAAATTTCTTGTCGCACTAGCAAGATGTTGCAGAATTTCATAAAAAATTGTTGAAATTGTTGTTCTGTGAACACTAAATAATACACCGAGTCCCGAAAATGTTAATCCAGTTTTAATTATCATTAAAAAAATTAGTAGTCGGTCTTTTTTCGTAAATTGAAGGAAATATTGTTGGAATGTAGCTAGGACTCAACTTCTCTTCTGATTTTTTACCCCCAATAAAATGATCACTACAAATACAATCATATGGCTTGAGAACCCACGGTGATCCATCAACACTATAAAATTATATTTTTAATAAATTTTAGCACAGTATTAATAAAACTGTTTGCGAGATAAAAATTTTCTCACTGATAATTTTTCTTTTTCTTTTAATCATAAAATTTTTATAATATTAAAATTTATTCATTTATAAATTTTATTTTTGCTTTTTCGTTACAGAATTTCAAAAAAATTATTTACATTTACTGAACTTAACAATTTTACAAAGATTTACAATACTCCGAATTATTATTTTTAATAACAATAAGGTTATGGTACTACTTACTTTAGCCTTTTAACTGCAGCTATCCACTGATTCCGTTGATTTATTTTCCATGTAGCGGTCGGAAATTTATAAAATTTGCACTTACTTTTTCTGCTAGTATTTTTACAATTCACTACACAACAACTCTGGTGACTCATTTTTATTTTATTTATTAAAATCAAAACAAAAAAATATTTTAACGTGTTTTTGTTTACAATTTCGGTTATAATAGCCTCCCGTAATGCTCAAAGTGACCACTGCGAACGCTTCGGTCGATTTAACTTCCCCTACCATGCCTTCCCTCAGAGCGAATAAGTTGTATGAATGTCAGCGCCAATCGAACTTTGTTTTTCGAGAGGCTAACGAGGCACTCCGTGCATCGAGGCACTCTATGGTTAAAATCCTTCGTGGATACACTGTTCGTCGTTCTTTGTGTTTAAACCCTCTGTGTGTTCGCTACAAATCAGGAACGGGTAAAAAAAAGGAATATTCGAAAATAACTCAACTGCGAGGATAATTAATATCACGACTTTAATATTGGCACGCCGTGGAAGAACACACTCTCTCCACGTTCTCGCAAAAAAACTTCTTCTGTTTCGTCCCGCCTGCCCAACTCTCCTTCGCGGATGCCGAGAGAGGACAGCACGTTCGCGCGCACACATAATGTAACATCCTCCCACCAATTGAGATGAGAAAACCGTCATCATCTCAATTCCACGAAAATCCAAATCGGTTACAAAATAAGAACATATGCACATAGCTTTAAAACATAATAAACTTAATTATGACTTATTAATAACTTTGAAAACTTAAGTATAACGCAACCTTTCCGGTTTCTTACTTTCTCGTCCAGTACGCGTTCTGTAGGTTTTATCGTTTAGACCCTTATTGCTAGTTTCCCTGGTCTTCAGACGCTCCTTATAAACATTATCGAGATTGCTTACATGCTTATATCTATCGGTTACAATCTCATCTGACTTTGATACATTCTTATCACACTTTAGCTCTAAAGGATAGATCCGTTGAATCGGTCTAATCAACTCACCGTTTTTACTAACTAACCGGACAACTCTTACATGATTGTCTTTTCCATGAATTAATTCTTTTAGGCGAGCTAAAGGCTAATCTATCCTTTTCGAGTTTTCGCTACCTATTAAAACGATATCACCTTCATTTACTCTTTTGACATCTCTATTAGCGCCTTTCCTAGCGACTAGCGCACCTAACTATTCTGTACGAAATCTACGTCTTAGATCTTCTTTAATTTTCTGGCGATATAAATATCTTTTAGAAAAGTCATATTTCTCAACTTTATCAAGATCTAAAACTCCTACTTCTTTTATATCCTGTAAGAACATAGAAGGCGTGAGAGGCGCAAATTCTTGGTCGCTCTCTGAAAGAAACGTAATCGGGCGCGAATTAATAACAGCTTCACAATCAAGCAACACAGTCAACATTTCTTCGTAATTTAAACAAGACTTCTTCAGCGTTCGACGCAATAATCGTTTCAATATTCCTATGAGACGCTCCCAAAAGCCACCCCACCAAGCCGCTGTCGGAGGGTTAAACTTCCATTCGATTTGTTCAAGGGCTAGCGTTTTGTTTAATCTGTCAAAATCTACATTTTTAAGCAAATTATTTAGGCCAACAAAATTAGTTCCGTTGTCACTATAGATAATGCTTGGTCGTCCTCTACGTGCAATAAAACGTTTAATTGTCATTAGAAAAGATGCAGTGGATAAGGAGGTGACAAGCTCACAATGTACGGCCCTAAATACAGCGCAAGTGTAAAGGCAAATCCAAGCTTTCTGTCCTCCCCTGAGATACACCGGTCCCGCGAAATCTACCCCTACAACCTCAAAAATTGCCGCGTCTCTGACTCTATCAAGGGGCAATGGAACATTAATCGACTCGAAAGCTACCGAATCATGTCTACGACAACTTACACATCTTTTAATAATCGAGCGTATTGCCTTTCGACCCCCTAAAATCCAAAATTCCTCACGCATGGCATTAATTGTAATCCCGACACCGGCATGTTTTAAGTCTTCATGTTTCTCTTTGTATAATCAAATCGACAAGGTGATGCTTACCGGGTAAAATAAGCGGATACCTGAAGCTATATACATCAGGCTGTTGAATTAGTTACACGCCGCGAGCCTTTTCTGAGTCGCTCCGCCTGCTTCTCCCTCCGAACTATTTTACCCAACCAGGAATGACTTGCCAGACTCGGCGTATTACACGAGTATAGTGGCGCTTTAGGGCGCCATTCGCCTCTGTTCGCTCGCGCTGGAAAGACGCCGCGCTGGAAGGACGCCGCGCTGGAAGGACGCCGCGCACGCCGATTACGGAAAAAAAAATCGATGCGCGTATCCCGTCGACTGACGTTATCTGTCAACGAACAGTTTCAGATCGCGTCACATGGCGTTTAGGTTAAAACAAAAGTATTACTAGTAAAAAAGTATGCTCAGATATGTCTTGAATTAAATGTGATTAACAGATTGTTAGCAGAAAAACATTGAAATTTTACTTTGTTGCAGTCTTCGATACAAAATGAAAGAAGCGCGTTTTCGCTGCTTGACACTCAACCGGTTAAAATCTCTTGCTAAGTCGACCGTGGCGGCAACAATGTATTCTTTGACGCGAGAGCTAACGTTTTGCTGTCGCAGTATTTTTAAATTATTTGCATTGGAAATTAATTTATACGTGCGCGTGCTAGATCGTAACACAACTGTTTCTTTAGTATACATATGAATTAAAGAAACAAGAGGTAACAAATTCAAGATTATTGGATATAATTTTAATACTCTATCGTTATGATTGTTGTATGTATGGTTGTGTGTATAAATGTATGCACAGTAGAACCATTTATTTTAGAAGAAAATGTTATATGTATATATAAAAGTTTCATAATATTGTGGAGATAATATCGATGCAATACTAATTTTTTTATTTATTTATTTCTTCAACTTTACTTGAAGGAAAACTTTATTGTTTGTACAGAAATGTATATCTACATTGAATGAAAACATATATTCACAAAAAGAAATATATGTTTACGTTGTTTAAATTAGATACCCTCAATGTTTCCATTGGTATTTTGAGATACAATATAAGTTTTTCAATGTTATTCCTGTCACTATTCTCTGCCGAATTTGCCAAACCACCGCCGGAAGTCCAAAAACATTAAAATCTCTTAATCGCATTTAATTCGAGACATATCTGAGCATACTTTTTTACTAGTAATACTTTTGTTTTAACCTAAACGCCATGTGACGCGATCTGAACTGTTCGTTGACAGATAACGTCAGTCGACGGGATACGCGCATCGATTTTTTTTCCCGTAATCGGCGTGCGCGGCGTCTTTCCAGCGCGAGCGAACAGAGGCGAATGGCGCCCTAAAGCGCCACTATACTCGTGTAATACGCCGAGTCTGGCAAGTCATTCCTGGTTGGGTAAAATAGTTGGGAAGGAGAAGCAGGCGGAGCGACTCAGAAAAGGCTCGCGGCGTGTAACTAATTCAACAGCCTGATATACATCGTCTCTCAAGGCTATTTTGGAATTTAAACGTATCATTCCATCGTCATCTACAAAAGGATTCAAATGTTTTATCTGGGGATCAGACACATCGAGAGAAGATTCCACCTGAATAAACCTTAACAACAAAGCTCTCGATTTTTTGAATGTAGGGACAAAGGTTTATGGTCCGCCCTCCGTACTTTCCGTCTCGGACGGCCGACTCTGCGATGGGCTTAATATATATTTTTAACTTGCAATTTACATGTACATCTGGCCCCGCAAGTCTAGGACCCTCCGCGGTAGACGGGGAACGGGTCATAAACCATCCGAGAGAGAAAACCATTGTCTAGGTGGGACTTCGCCTCGAGGCGGCTGGGCATTGGAGAGTGTTAGCCAGATGTGGGATTTTCCATGGCAAAACGCCTCCATTGTTTACAGACGTCTCGAGGCAACTTCGACAATTTTGCGAATTCTCCTGGACAAGGTAAGAAGACAACTCTCCCTTACTCTCGGATCACCGAGAGGAAGGGATGAAAAATTCTTCGAGAGAAGGGGGAGGACCGAGAGGTCATAAGGGCCGACACGCGGTCTCCCGAGACAGATTAGAGAGATTACGCCTCGAATTACAAGCTAGAGCGTTCACTGTAAAATTAGATGTAAATACTGTTGCCGGATCTAATAAAGAAAAAAAGAACTCTGACAAGTCGCGAATAAATATAACTCGAATACCTATATTGAATTTCTTCAAACCCTAAATTTCCGGAAACACGTAACTCTTTCTTGTTCTTAATATTATAAATAAACCTCTGTACCCAGGCAAAAACACGCAAGACTTTCTTAAAACTGGAAAATCTTGAATAAAAGAATTCGTCACTCTTTATGGTCACATGAGCACAAACAAACTCCTTACCTTTCATAGACTTTCGCAATTCTCCGTTAATCTCATTTTTATCGCACATAACTTTACTGATAGGCCAATCGGCGGGTACATCATATAACCATGACGGACACTGCCACCATTCTGATGACAATAATTGTTTCACCGTACATCCTCTAGACGGTAAGTCTGCGGGATTCAAAGGACCTTGAACATGGCGCCAATCCTCAGGATCTGATAGTTTACGTATTTCTTCTACCCGATTATATACAAACGTAGCCCAATTGCCCCTTCGTTTTATCCAGGCTAACACCGTAGACGAATCTGTCCAGTAAAAAACGTTCTTTATTTCAAAATCAAGTGATACTATTACCCCTTTTGTCAGTCTAGCACCTATCGTGGCCGCTAACAACTCTAAACGTGGTATACTTGTGCGTGCATCTTTATCAACCCCTTTCATCGGCGCCACTCGTGTCTTGGCTTGTACGAAGTTGACCTTCACACCGTTACTATTTTCTACGCGAAGAAACACTGCCGTAGCGTAAGCGTACTTACTCGCATCACAAAAGGTATGTAAAGTTACATCATCATTTTCCGAAACCTGTCCTACGAAACATCTAGGCACCTTCACATCTCGTAAATTCGCAAAGTCTTTAGCCCACTTCAAAAATTTGTCTCTAAGATCTTCAGTAAGCTCATCATCCCACTTCAAATTCTCGTTCCATGTTTCCTGCAATAACATTCGCGGACCAAGCATTATTGGACAAACAAAACCCAGCGGATCAAAAACACGATGCGCATAAGAAAGAACTTTTCTCTTCGTAATCTTTTCCTCGGTTAACACTGAAAAATCAGGCACATTCAACGATAACGTATCAGCTCGCTTATCCCACTTCAACCCCAAGACAGCAACTTGATGGTCGTGGAGATCGTCGCCGGTAAACTCCCACCCTCGAAGGTCAAAACCGGCAAGAGACATTACACCTCTCGCATCCATGATAAATTCATCTAACTCCTGTTTCGTATTCATGCTTGTTACACAATTGTCCACATAGAAACTTTAGAATAATTTCATAATATTATGTAACGAAAAGTCGGGACTTTCAGCGCACTTCAGATTCTCTGCAATCTTACTTAAATGCATATTAATGACCGAGCTTAAGATAAACGGGCTAGAAGATACACCAAATACTACTCTGCAGTGCCTCAAAATTATCACATTACCTGCCTCGTCGTACCATAAAAAGCGTAAAAACTCCCTATCATTCTTAGCTAAACTAATCTGTAAGAACGCTTTCTTAATGTCTGAGATAACACCAAATTTACCCTCTCTGAAACGCAATAGAACAGTCGTTATCAATTCAATCAAATTCGGACCTACGTGTAGACATTCATTTAACGACGGCGACAGTTGTCCTTTGGCTGACGCATCAAATACAGGTCGGACTCTCGTCGTACTGCCATCTTTTACAACAGGTCTGTGAGGTAATAATATCCCCAATTGTCGTGCTCGTTTTCGTCAACGTACTCTATAATGCCCTCATCAAGCCATTCCTGAAAAACATTATTATATTCTACGAACAGATTATCAGTATTTAATTTCCTCACGACAGACTGCAATCGCCGAAAAGCCAACTCCTTATTGTCCGTCAAAGCCGGATGACTTTGGAGCCACGGTAACTTCACTTCATAGCGGCCCAGTTCGTCGATCTTCACCGTCTTCAAGAATGATGCTAGCATTTCATCTTCTCGTTCCCTCTTGGACTTTCTTTCAATTGGATCGCCGATCCCCAAAATGTCTAACGACCATAATTGTGAGATATCGTCTTCTTTTACAAACATTGATATAGCCATCATAGCAGCATCTTCTCTTTTCTCTGTACGAGGAACTTTCCCCATAACGACCCAGCCTAAAAACGTCTCAAATGCTACTAATCCATTGCTCAAAATATGACGACGTCCCGTATACAATTTGCCAGTTACATCGGCTCCAATCAGCATCGCTATTGAGCTTCGTTTGCTGTTTATGTCATTAATTTTTATATTGAATCTCTTCAATTCCTTAATATTGACTCCATCTCTTATTAGCGGCACATTCTCACAGATAACATCTTGATCTAATGCGACAAAATTGCAGTGATACGAATCATCCAAGCTGCTCAAACGAACCCGATACTTTTTATGTCGTACCATATTAGACTTTTGTCCTCCGAAAAGTACATGCGTCAGGGATTGTTCCTCAATCGGAGTGTAGCCCATTTCTTCAGCTGCCCATTTAGCAATATAAGATTTCTGCGATCCACTATCAATAATAGCGCGGATAATTATCCTTTTGTTTTCACTTCGCAATTTCATGTTTAACGTCTGCATAAGGACTTCTGGATCGCTTGAGAAATTCGCTAATAATAAGTTACAATCATTCTTGTTAGAATCGTTATCCTTAGGCTCGACTTTATGCTCCGCTTTACTCTCTGTCTTATTATCCTTTTTCTCAATATCTGGACACATTAAAAGCAAATGTCGTTTCGTACACCAACTACAACTCAATTTAACGCGACATTGTTTACATTGGTGTCCTATTTTTAGACAATTGAAACAAGCACGTTTCTTTCTGGCACATTCTTGTCTTTCCAAAAGACTCATTCTTTTCGCCATTTCACAACGGGCACTTTCATGACTGTCCGAGTTACAAAAAAGACACGAATTAACTTTCGCTTTTACTGTCAATAAACCAGTTGCACTGGGAAGGTCCTTATTTTCCGCGCGAAACTTTGATTTCTTCGGTTTCTCACCATCTGTATCATCCGTCTTCAGATTAAAACCTTTCACCGCCATCGAGATGCGCAGTTCATTTTGCACTTCCCCTTCTAAAAATTTAATAAGTTGGGTCAGTCGATTCTTAGATTCCATCGACGAATCGTTGTTATTCTGCATTGCAGCTTGATGTACAGAACTTTGTTGCCATGCTCGTAGAATGTCTTCCGGGAGGGACGACTCAACAAGAGGAAAGAGCATCGCCGCACATTTATCCGTGGTGACTCCGAGAGAATCTAGAGCTCTTAAATGTGATTCAATCTGATCGTACAAACTGACAATAGGAAGGCATTTGTTCGGTTTAACAGCATTCTGCAAAACTAATTGCAATAGCTCTCTAACATATACTTCTATTTGTAAATCTTCCCGACCAAAACGACCTTTTAAACTAGCAATGACTTTATCGTAATTTTCTGCGGTCGGTGGATAACTTCTTACCAATTCAGCCGCGCGAGAACCAGCAACCCTAGCTTCAATCAAATATTGGAACTTATCCTCTTTTGTTATACTTCCGTCTTCATGTATTTTCTTAACACTAGGTTTACGGGACCCGTCAATTTGACGGAATTCAAACTTTGCAATGAAATATCTCCAAAACCGCTTGATCGATTTCAACCGTTTTGTATCGTAAATTAATCATTTCTTCCAAAGAATTTATACACACAGTTTTTTTTCCCTAAGCCTTCTACTTTTTGAGATTCATATGTGGTATACCTATCTCTACGGGACCAGTCAAATTGACGGATTAGCTAATTTCATGAGTAATCTTTATATATTTACTTTGTTCGTATAATCATTACTTCAGTTTACTTACTACTACATTTTTTCAAGAACAGCGTCCAAAAGATTCTATATTTATTGTTATTTTAGACAGTCTCTGCTTATGGTAAGTATCTTCAATAGGGTAATCGAATTGGGTCACAATATTTGTTTATTTTGACCAATCCGCCTTTTCTAGCAATCATAAGTAAGTCCAGGAGATATAATATAATAATAAAGATTGTTCAGAGGGTACCTCCGAAGGTGGCTAATAGAAATTACTCTAAAGCGAAGATGAGAGTGAAAGCTCCTAATGCATTGAAAGTGAAAAAGATATAAGAATTTTCGGATAGTGAAGAGGAAAATTTATTAAAAGTGTATCGTAGCAAGAAAAGAATACGAATTCTTTCTAGTTTTGATTCCGAGAATGAGAAAACGAGCATTCCAAGCACATTCTAAAATGTAATGGGTGAACTTGAAAGTATATTTGACTGGACACGGTGGATAAAACTGAAAGCAAGGGTATCTGTGGGTAGGCCGCCCATTGATATGATATTGAAGGGTCTCACAGGACGTACTGGCTACGATAAGAGAAATATTATGTCGAGTTATGTAACTAGTGCTTTCGGATTGATAATTGATAGACGCATAATGGAAGACATAAAGGACTGCACACACACAGAGGCACGAAAAACCTCAAGAAAAACTGAATCAGTAATTCTTGTATACAGGGTGGGGCAATAACTATTAGCACCTCAGATATCTTCGAAACTACAAGTTTCACAGAAATATTTGCTGAAATAAAATTGCACAGTACGAAGGGGGCGATCCGGTAGCGATAATAGTTTTTTTGCAGGTGGAAGTACTTCGGGCATTTGAAGGTCACCTTTATTTTTTTAAATGGATCGGTATGTTTTTGCTTCTGTATCATGATAGAGGATCTTAAAACGAGTTCAACGACCTATTATACAAGGTCATTCACGGTTATAGAAAGTAGAGAAAGGCGATAATACTTAGGTTTTTGTATTAAATGGAACATATACGTTTATAGTAGGTGTTCGAAATGATGACCATCACTGTCAATGCAACATTGGATTCTTTTTACGATTGATTGACTTGTAAGTCTTACAGCGTCAGAACTTATTGACGCACAGGCTGCAATAATTCGCTGTTGCATGTCGTAAGGTGTAGTTGGTACTTCTTTGTACACTTTCTCTTTCAGTGTTCCCCAAAGAAAGAAATCTAGTGGTGTTAAGTCTGGTGAACGAGCTGGCCACGATATTGGACCGCCGCGTCCAATCCAAACATTTCGAAATTTTTCATCGAGTTCCCCTAGCGTAATCAATGAATAATGTGCTGGACATCCATCATGTTGATACCACATGGTTTGTCGTGTAAGTAAAGGTAACTCTTCTAGCAAAAGACCCAATGTATCCTTTATAAAATTAGCATAGATGTGGCCATTCAAATTTCCATTGATGAAATAAGGACCAATAATTTTATCACCTATGATACCGCACCATACATTCACAGACCATTGTTTTTGATGTTCAACCTGTCGCAGCCAATGTGGATTTTCCGCTGCCCATAATTGCATGTTATGCAAATTAACATTCCCGTGATTTGTGAATGTTGCTTCATCAGTAAATAAGACGGTATAAAAAAAAAACTGATTGTTTTGAATCTGACGTTTAGCCCATCGACAAAACTCAAAGCGATTCATGAAGTCGTTCCTATGCAATTCTTGGTGAAGACTAACATGGTACGGATGAAATTTGAAACGGTGCAAAATGCGAAGTACACTCCTCCTACTAATGCCAGATTCGCGTTCAATTTGTCGCGAACTAATATGAGGATTTCTAGACACAATTGCGAGCACACCGATTTCCATTTCTGCGTTAATTACTCGTTTCTGGCGTTCACTTTCACGAACACTTAAACTACCGGTTTGCCTAAGTTTAGGAATCACACACATTTTTAAATGTTTGACGCGAAGGCTGAGACCGATGTGGATATCGTTCAGCATACAAGGTTTCGCCCTTACAAAATTTTGTTGGCATTCGCCATAAATAAGAAGCATATCGACTTGCTCTTCAAACGGATACATCGTGCCGGGTTGGCCGATTTATCGATACTAATGTGGGATGCGAGAAAGACAGAGAGAAAGACAGAAACAAAGAATGATCTATATCAGAGTGCGTAGAATAAATTTAACAATGAGTGCAAGCGTTTGTTTATTTTGTAACGGCGAAGAGCCTAGCGCCAGTCGAGAATAAGCGATCAACGAAGTAAGGCGAAAGGAGAAAATTACTTTTAATTACGTTTTATAAATATTTTAATTTAAATAAAATATATAATATTACTTAAATATACCTTTTATTTATCCTGGATTTTAATAAAACTTAGTGTTTAAAATGAAACCCTACACTAATCTTATCATGTTTATCTTATCCTGCAAACTTAATAAAGTGTCCTTCAAGCAGTGTATACTCCCAGTGAAGTAAACGGTAAGCATTACGCCTTTCTCTACTGTTTACAATACGTATGTTTCATTTACTACCAAAACCTAAGTATTATCGCCGTTCTCTACTTTCTATGAACGTGAATGACCTTGTATAATAGGTCGTTGAACTCGTTTTAAGATCCGCTATCATGATACGGAAGCAAAAACATACCGATCCATTTAAAAAAATAAAGGTGACCTTCAAATGCCCGAAGTACTTCCACCTGCAAAAAAACTATTATCGCTACCGGATCGCCCCCTTCGTACTGTGCAATTTTATTTCAGCAAATATTTCTGTGAAACTTATAGTTTCGAAGATATCTGAGGTGCTAATAGTTATTGCCCCACCCTGTATATAGCAAAGAGATCGTGTGCGGAAAATGCACAAACAAAATTCAGTACGCCTGTAAAAAATGCGCAATGAATGTGATTGCCGTATACCATTAACACCATTGCTAACATTTACGTGGTAATTTTAAAAAATAGACATTTTACATCATTAATAATGTATCTAAATGTGAACCCTAGTGTTGTTTAATTGATTCTTAATTTGAAACAATCGATTTTTGAAAGAAAATGCGTATTTTTACCTACCCGTCAATTTGACGGGTGCTCGTAGAGATAGGTATATAAGAAACGTCCAACTCTATCTTAGGTAACATGTACGATTTACAGTTATTCATTTGCGCGATCGGTGCGACACCGGACGATACTTGATTTACCGTCGAATTAGTATAATTCATTGCTCTCATCTTAACGGCAAGAAACTTACTTTTGTATTCGTCCCTCTCATCATATTCCTTTTGAATTTCCACTTCCGGAGTGGCGGCATCATCAAAGAGAAGATTCACGAACTCTCCCGAACTAAGATCTAACGCTTGCATTTTCTCTTCCAGCATTTGTAATGCCACCGATACTTCCGTTCTGTTAGCCTCCGTACCTGCACCAATTAAAGCAGTCGAGTCAAGGTCTTGCTCGACAGAGCCGTTTCTCGAGCTGCTCCGCCTACTACTCCTTCGTATACACTCGAGAGCTCGCTGATTGACTTTGCCTCCCCTTAATAATAGCGGACCTATTGGCATGAGCACGGGCGCATTCGGGGCGACATTCGTAGTCAATCAGTCGCGCTGAAAAGACGTGCCTTGCGCGTCAGTCGCGGAGATCAGAACGTCGTGCGTGAGACGTCGATTAAGGTTATTTGTCGAAATACAATTTCACACCGCACTATATCGCATGTAGGGTAACATAAAAGTATTGTTAGTGAAAAAGTATGCTCGAATATGTGTTAAATAAAGTACAATTAATATATTTTAATGTTTTTGGGCTTCTGGCAACGGTTTTACCGAAATTAACCACTACGTTATGCATTACGACTAAATATAATAATAATAATCTATTTTATTCCCTTTGCGGGGTACATACTGTGGACCTCCGCTCCACTCACAAATCCCTTTCTTTTTTTCTTTATAAATCCACATCATCGTTATACAAACACAATTATCCCCTTAACACACTTCCTCACACTTATTCTACAATTACTTAATCCGCTTAATTGAAAGAATATCATCGCTTATGCTTACGAGAGAGAGAGAGATCGGTCACCATCCATCCTTCCATTCCACTCACATTCATTCCCTTGACCTCCGCTTCCGCTGCTCGCTCTTTCTCTCATCTCTTCTATTCTTCTCATCCATACTTCCCCTCCCCCCTCTTCGTCCAACACCTCTTCCACCATTTCCTGCCAACCTCTACTCGTTCCCCAATCGGTACACTCTTCCCATATATGTTTCCACGTTTCTACCCCCCTCCTGCATACTCTGCATCTCTTATTCTCTATTTTATCCCAATACCGTCCTCCTCTCATTTTACTGCCTAACCTATAACCCGCCACCAATTGCCATCTCCTTTCCTCCCATGCGTTCATCAAGTACCTCGGCACTCCCTCTCCTTTTACTCTCTTATACCACTCATTATATCTTGACCATTATGTTTCTCCACCTCTCCTCCCTTTGTAATTCTTTCTCTTTCCTTACTATCACCTCCCCCCTGAGCCTCCCCTTCTCCCTCATCTCTTCTACCTCCTCCAAACTCCATCCCTTTCCTTCATAAAACCCCTTCCTCTCTTCTTCCCATCCCCCCAATACCTTTCCTTTCTTCGCTCTTTCCCTCATTTCCAACCAACACTGAATTGCTAAATAACCCCCCTTCCCTTCACTCAACCTCCTTTCATAACTCCATGCCCTCATACCGGCCCTTCCTTTAAGTAAATCCCTCTTCATCTCCTCCCTTATCATGTACCCCGGGACATTCCTTTCTACTCCCAACACCCATCTCAAAAAACTATCCTGTATTCTTTCCAACTTTATCCTTTCCTTCCATCCCCAGATTTCTACTCCGTACCCCATCACCGCCCACACTAATCTGTCAAATAACCATACCCTCCTGCCCCAATCTTTCCCAAATTTCCTTTTCCCTAACCCCCATACCTTCCTCATTGTCACCATCCCTTTTCTCGCTCTCTCTGACACATGTTCCTCTTGACTACCGTTCGCCGTCACTATATATCCCAAATACTTCCACCTCTTCACTTCTTCTATCCTTTCTCCCTTCCACCACCACTTACTCTTTCTCTTTCCCCCTCCGCCCCTCTTACACCTCATTAGCTTCGTCTTCCCTACATTAACTTCTAATTTCTTCTCTCCCAAGTACCTCTCCAACCTTGCTATCATCCCTCTCATTCCTTCTTTATCTTCTGTCATTAACACTATATCATCGGCGTATGCCAATGTATAAATCCTCTCTGACCCTACTTTCACTCCTCCCCATCTACCCTTCTTCATTTCTTCTTCCAAATCCGCTAGTACCAACGTGAAAAGTGTCGGACTCAGAGGGCACCCCTGTCTCACCCCTTTGACTGTCCAAAAACACTCTCCTTCCTCTTTTCCAATCCTTACCTTACCCTTCGTCTCTTTCATTACCTCCAGGCATCTCTCCACCAACCCTTGTCTTATCCCCCCCTTCCTCATCGACTCCGCCAAAACTTCTCTGTCCACCGAATCAAACGCAGCCTTCATGTCTATAAATAGGCATAGCATTTTTCCCCCCTTCCTTGCCACCTGTCTATTTATTAAATAGTTCAGAACGTAAATGTTGTCGATCGTCCCCATTTCTTTCCTAAACCCTGTTTGATTCGGTGGCAGTATCCCTTTCTCCTCTATATCCTTTTTCACTCTTTCCGCTAGCATTGATGCATATATTTTATACGCCGATTGCGTTAATGTGACACCCCTGTACTCTTCCACTCTGTTTCCCCGACCTTTCTTCACTATCGGTATTACCACCCCCTCCGACCACTCCTCTGGCCATCCCTCCCCTCTCCATATCCTTCTACATATGTTCCATATCCTTTCCTTCACCTCACCTCCCCCGTATTTCCAAACCTCGTTTGGAATCCCGTCCCCTCCCGTCGCTTTTCTCTCTTTCAACTTGCTGATCACCTTTTCAATTTCCTCTATCCTCAACTCTTCCTCTGCATCTTCCCCCCTGAACCCTCTTTCTCACTCTCCTCTTACCCTCCAGTTAACTCCTCCTAACACCCCTCTAAAGAAACTTTCCCATTCGTCCATCTCTATCCCTTCATTTACCCTCTTTCTGTCCTTCCTTCCCCTATTCACTACCCTCCAAGCGTCTCTTTCTGTCCTCACACCTGCTATCTCCCTTTCCCATTTCTCTTTTTCTTTTCTCTTTTTCTCTTTACATATTCTACCCAGCTCGTCTCTTTCCTTCCTGTAACTCTCTCCACTTCCCACTCCTACCCTCCATCTCCCTAGCTCTTCTTCTACTTCTCTCTTTTTCGTTCTACATTCCTCGTCCCACCAGCCTGTTTTGTAATCTTTCCTCCCCCCCCACCATCGTCCTTTCCATCACCTCTACCACATCTCTTCTTAACAATTTCCAATCCTCCTCCACCCCCCTTCCTTCGCCCCTCTATTCCCCATTTCCCTTATAAATTCCTCCCTCCTATCCATCACCCATCTACCTTTTTTCCTTTTCCCCTCTCTCCCCCCCACTCTCATACATACCTCTTCCACTTTCTCCCCTCTTATCCAAACCACCACTGGCTGGTGATCTGACTCCACTCTTGCTTCTACCACCATCCTTACTATTTTTTCCCTCATCTCCCCCGCCCCTAATATATAATCAATTACTGATTGTCCATTTCCTACATACGTAAATTCCCCTTCTTCATCCCCTTCAATTCCCCCATTTAGTATTTCCCACCCCACTACTCCTAAGAACTCGCATAATCTTCTTCCCTCTCTATTCACTCTTATGTCCTTCGATCTTCTGCTTTCTTCCTCTTCTTCTTCCCCCTCCTCATTCACTCTCCCCCCTAACCTGCCTGTCCTCGCATTGAAATCACCCCCTATTACTACCCTTACTCCAGTTTCCCTTTCTTCCATCAATTCTTTCAATATTTCCAACTTCCTATCCAAATCATTATTAACATATATTCCTATTATTCTCCACCAATCCTTCCCCAGCCTAAGTTTTTTAACCATCAAACCCTCTTTCTCCTTTTCTCTTTTTTCGTCTGTTATTTTTATCCCCTTCCTCACTCCAAATACCATCCCTCCTATTGCCCTTCCTCTTTTTCCTCTCTTCTCTGCGAACTGAATATCCCATACATATCCTTCCGTCATCTTCCTCTTCACTCCCTCCCATTCTTTCTTTCCCACCCACGTCTCGCACATAACCACCACATCCCATTCTTTCACACCTTCCCAAAACCCTCTATCTTTATTTTTCAACCCCGCTACATTCCAAAAAGCTACCTTGTAAATCTTCCTTTCTTCCCTCCACCCCCTCTTTTCCACTCTCTCTACTCTCCTCTCACCCTTTCCCTCTTCTGTACCCCTGATCAGTTTCCCTGCTCTTCTACCCACCTCTCCCCTATTTCATCCCACCTTTTTATTTGATTGTTTACCCACAATTTCATATACCCAATATGCACTCTTTTTCCCTCCCTTCTCTCCTTAGCTGCTTCTTCTTCTGTTCTCCACCTTGCCCTTCTTTCCTCTACCGTTAAATCGTCCTCAATTCTTTCCTGCCTCCCTCTCAACCCTTTTTTCGCGATCATTATCTTCCCTTTCCCTTCCATATCCCCCATCCTAACTAGGATCCTGCTTCTACCTTCCCCATCTACCTTCCCCACTCTTCTCACCTCCTCTACCTTCTCCTTCACTCCTATTTTTTCCCATATTTCTTCCACTGCTTTAATCACTTCATTACCATCTACTTTCACTCTTTTTATAATTATATTTCTTCTTCTCTCTTCTCTTTCTTTTCTATCCATTTTTATCTCTATTTCTCTCATCTTCCTCTCCACTAACTTCCTCCTCTCCTCCGTCTCACCCCCTCCTTTACTATCCTCCTCTTTTAACTCCAATCTCTCTACTTTTTTCTCCAATACTTCAATCTTTTCCAGCAACTCCAATCTCTCCCTTTCCCAACTATCTCTCATTTCGCTTAATTGCCTAACCACTTCCTCTCTCCCTTCTTCCATCTTCCACCCTATCTTTTTTATCTCCTCTCCGATCTCATTCCTTAATTCTGTAAACATCCCTCTCATCATTTTCTCTACCTCTGTCCTCCCCATTACGATTTTCTCCGGCGTCCTCTCGATTTTCCTGCTCTTTTTAAAAATTTCTTCCTTATCCTCTCCCTCCTCTTCCCCCTCTGTCACCCTTTCCTTCCTTTTTCCTTTCCCTAATAACTCCTCTATACTTCCACAACTCCCCCTCCGCTCTCTAGCGAACTGCTCTGCCTTTGTCGGTCTCCCCCTTTTCTTCCCCTCTTCTACCTCCACGTCGCTGCTCTCACCACCATACTGACTCTTCTCTCTATCCATCCTATTCTATCTATTCTCTCTGTCCCCCTTGCCTTTTTCAACTCTTCGCGCGTCCTACCTACTTTCTCACTTGCTCACTGCGCGTCACCACCTGTTTTCCCTGTTGCTACCTACTTGCGCTTTCCCGCCACCTAACCTTAACCACTACTTGCTGAACACTCACTCTTCCCACAACTCTCCCAACCTTGTTCCTCTAACACTCTTGCACATTCTTTTTTCCTCCTACGCTATCTTATCTCCTCTACCTCCCTCTATATTTTCTTCTCTCACTACCCGCCTTTTTCACCAAAAAATTCAGCAATCTAATCCTCACACCTTTCACACCTTTCTCTCACTCTGTCACCGGAAACGGAAGTCATTACGACTAAATATAGTATTGTGTTCCAGCATCAATAGTTGTAAATCAATTATTAGCGCAAATTGTTAAAAGTAGTTATACGATAATAGAACGCTAGGTTTCCCAGCGTAAAAGAAAACATTGTTGTCGCCGCGGTTGTCTTGACTATATGTTTTGTGATAAGTAATAGGTTTCCACATTACCCATGAGGTCCTATTTTCAATGCGTTTTTTTTTAAGTGGTATACAATTCATTGTGCCAGTCTTGAAAATGTTTTCAGTAACTTTATTCGTCTCAAAATGCTCGACGCAAAGTTCTAATATACCAATTGAAACATAATTAATTATAAGAAGCTCTTAGTAACAAAGAGTGGTTTTGCCTCGTTTAATTTCAATGTTGTTTTGTAATAAAATGTCAAAGTATTGTCAATTTTACATATAGAGATGTATCTCAACGGTTTCTTTCATTTGTATGATTGTGAAAAAACATTTTCTTCATTTATATTTTAATGCGATTTCTGGACAACGATTCAGCGGAAAAGGACATTGATACAGTGGAATAGATTTTCAGAAGATAACTTTGTAACAAAGAGTGCATTTGCATATTTCCATGGGTAATGTGGAAACCTATATTACCTCTTTACTGTTAAAAGACAACACAACATTGTACAATGTATCGCCCCAATAACTTCTTACATTATTCTACATTCTTTGAGGCGAACAAGTTTGGCATTTTGCTGTCGCAAAATTTTTAAAATATAAATGTCGCCCCAATATACCGCCACATGCTACCACGTTGTACCAGTAGGTACGACCGTAACGCCGCCGGTGCGCCTGTGAATCAGTGACATCTCGGCTGTATGTGTAGGTGAAGGAGGTGGCGCAGCTCGAGAAACGGCTCTGTCGAGCAAGACCTTGACTGGACTGAATTAAAGCATTCAATGCGTTCAGTGCCTTCGTAAACGAAGTACGATTAGCCGTTCTTATTCTCTTTCGCCTTATTCATCGCCACGTGTTAACGTAACCTCAAACGTAACTTCAATTTCTCGAATCTTCCTCAATACACGCGACCCCGTCCTGTCACGGTCACCAAAATGTTCGCTACAAATCAGGAACGGGTAAAAAAAAAGGAAAATTCGAAAATAACTCAACTGCGAGGATAATTAATATCACGACTTTAATATTGACACGCCGCACAGTGGTCGATTTCGCCGAAATCCTGGCCAAAACCCCAAAATTTTTTTTTAGAATTTTCAAAATTTAGCAATTGCGTTTGATTTGTAACACATCAGAGCATTGTTTTCTATTAATAAAAATTTTTATTGAACAATACTCTTAGAGATATGCAATGTCAAAGTTGGCACTTAAATAATGTAACGTTTTCACGTCGAAATTGAGAATACGTTTTCAATGTGAAATTAAAGTTTGATCCACTTTTTCAGTATTGGTAGCTATTTATTATACTTTTAATTTATAAATATCTTGGTTTCATTTTTTTATTTAATATTTTACAACTGTGATGGCACAGAATGTAAATCCTATATATTTTTTTCCTTCTGCTAGTGAAATAGTTGTGAATTCCAAAACCATCCAAGCTAATTTTTTTTTTAAATTAAACTTTGAAGCTTCCCGAAGAAGACCTCGTTGAGTTTTTTTGCGACTTTTTGCGATTCTTCGAGTAATTGTTATTTGTTTGTCGCGCGCGCCATGCTCGGGGAAGTGCATTTATGACATAGAGCCGGGCTATCATAAGACTACTGATTTTCGTGCCGATCCGACAATTTTTCGATACTCGCACCTGCCATATTAGAGCCGCCATTTTGTTTTTGAAAATTCTGAGTTCGGATTCTTAATCAGCGACCGAAAAAACATAAGACTACTGATTTTCGTGCCGATCCGACAATTTTTCGATACTCGCACCCGCCATATTAGAGCCGCCATTTTGTTTTTGGAAATTCTGAGTTCGGATTCTTAATCAGCGACCGAAATAATACTAATATACCAATTTTCAGCTAAATTGAAAAGCTCCTTGGGGTTTTGGCCAGGATTTCGGCGAAATCGACCACTGTGCGCCGTGGAAGAACACACTCTCTCCACGTTCTCGCAAAAAAACTTCTTCTGTTTCTTCCCGCCTGCCCAACTCTCCTTCGCGGATACCGAGAGAGGACAGCACGTTCGCGCGCACAGATAATGTAACACTGTGGATATATTTATTGTTCTTAGTGTTTCAAATCCTGTGTGGACAAATAGTGTTTATATAATACGGGACATATCATAATCTCTCTTTTTATTTTTAATTATAATCTACTTTATATTCTTTTTCATATTTTTAGTTGTAATTTTTATATTAGGTCTGTAAATAAGTTCCTTTCCCTTTGTTTTCTAAGGTCACAACTTTTGTCTGTATTATTCGAATTATTTGATTGTGGTGCCATCTGACAGAGTATTCTTTTGTTTTTGAGATGAGCGATAATGACCGCTATAACAGTTATCGTTTGACAACCTCAAGAAGTCTCCTGAGCGGCGGAGCTTCTCGCTAAATAGCGCCTATTCGCACCGTTTTTCTTATTTAATCCACCCTGCTTAGTCGTAACATTGAAATATCTTTATGACGCCTGGCGAATCAGATCCTGCCGAAACAGGCCTACCTCCGAGGAGACTTCTTGAGGTTGTCGCGTTATACCAGTGCTAAGCAACAATTTCTAGCAACATGGCGTGCGAGAAGCATCATTTGCGTCACTATTTACTCTCTCCTTTCCAGCTTAAGAAATCAGCTGTTGAAGCTATTGAAATTATTTGTGCGGCACTGGGAGAGAACGCTATATCTTACAGAACATATAAAAAATGGTACCAAAGGTTTAAAGCTGGAAATTTTTGTTTGGAAGACGACAATCGTTCAGGTGCCCCGAAAAAGTTCCATGACGGTGAGATAGAGGATTTGCTCAAAAAAAATCCGACCCAGACGCAACAAGAATTGGGAGAAAAATTGGGAGTCACCAGGCAAGCAATATCTATCCGCTTGAAACACTTAGGTAAGATTCAGAAATTAGGGCGATGGGTTCCTCATGAATTGAGCGAAATGAACAAAAAAACAGGCTCGATATTTCTGTTGCCGTGCTTTCACGGCAAAAAACGAAAAGTTTTTTACACAAAATTGTTACTGGCGACGAAAAATGGGTTCTGTATCACAATCCCAAGCGTCGAAAATCATGGGTTTATCCCGGGGAACCGTCGGCTTCCGTGACAAAACCGAATTTGCATTACAAAAAAGTTTTACTGTCTGTGTGGTGGGATTTCCGTGGAACCATTCACTATGAATTGCTGCCACCTGGAAGGACAATAACTGCGGAGTACAACCAAAATCAATTAATGAATTTATACGACCAGCTCGAGCAGAAACGACCGTTTACTGGCCAAGGGACAAGACAAGTGATTTTGCAGTACGACAATGCTCGTCCACATGTAGCCAAAGGAACGATGGACATTATTAACGCATTGGGATGGGAAGTCCTGCGGCATACTCTCCAGACTTGGCCCCATCAGATTATGATCTTTTTCAGAGTTTGCAATATCAATTGTTAGGGCAGCACTTCAGAACAGAAGAAGACGTCAGAAAATGTATTGAGGACTTTATAACCACCAAGCAGCCGGCATTTTTCAGGGATGGGATTTATAATTTACCCGCCAGGTGGGAAAAGGTTATAGAACATGGGGGTGAATACTTTGAGACGTAATCTTGTAACGAAATTATATAATAAAATCTTGAGTTTGAAAGAAAAGGGGAAAGAACTTATTTGCACACCTAATAATAAACATGAAATGTATTATTAAGAAATCCAACAATAGTATATAGACTTCCATTTAAAAAATGGCAAGTTAGAAGTGAAGAGAATAAAAAAATATTTCAAAATAATAAAAAACGCATTCAAGACATTTTTTCGTCGAAATTAGAACTAATTGTGGACAAGCCAAAACCAGGATATGGAATTAGTAATGACGGCAATACCGCCAGGAGGTTTCTCAGCAACTCGATCATCAGATCGCAAATAACAAAAATTAATGTAAGTTTAATCGATAATTTTTATAAAATTTTAAGAATTCTGTCGTGTGGACAAAATATAAATATGAATTCTTTCAATATATTGTTGAAAGATACTTTTCAATTATATATTGATAGATATAATTGGTATTATAGTCGTCTCGTTCTCAGAATTACAAACGTAGTATCGCCTTCGTACTACAACACAACCACACATTCAGAGATAGAAAAGAGAGTCATCTATGACTCTCTACCAGCTTCCAGGTAACTCTCATAACGTTTTTTGTGCACGGCACGGTCACACGTTCAGAGATTATAAGTAGGAAATTTAAGTCAAAGAAGAGGAAAAATGGGAAAGAATAAAAGAAAACGTGAGCGAAAAGAAGAAAAAGAAGAACGGGAAAAGATTTGGAAGAAATTAAAAGGCCTGGAATCGCTATTACATAAAATAACATTGGAAAAAAGGACGCTAGTAAGCGAGCATAATCACTCTGCTAACGAAAGTCCTTCGAATTCAGGTGAGTGTTAAAAGAAGAGTGGTTGCATAATGACGATGTGCCCACACGAGTGGTGGGACAGGTCGTTCAATAATTTCAATAGAAAATTCAAAACAATGGGCCCACACAAGTGGTGGGACAGATTGTTCATTTTGATTAATGGGTGGCAAGGTGTAAATTGGGATCTACATGGCTTGTTGCAAAGAGTGCAAGCGTGGGAAATGGTGCTGGAGATCAGCTAGTCAATAATCCAGTCGATAGCTTATCGACCCACTCTGAATTGCAAGATAATTCAAATCTCACGCAACAGGGTATGCTAATTGAGAGTGACGAAAGAAATATGGCAGAAGCAGAGAATGTAGATTCATCAACTGAGGTAGATGAGGAGACACAATATATTTTTGGAAAGGACCCAAGACTCAAAAATACAAATGTAGCTTCAATACACCCAGAAGTCGCAGCGAGATGGTCGTCATGGATTCCAGAGGGCCTCGAAAAAGAGATCAAGAAGAATCTCATTGCGGCCTATCCACGGGCTGAAAATGTTCCGCTAGGACCTCAGATTCCAAATGAAGAAGTCGCCGTAATAATGCAACCAGCGGCAAAGAAGCGAGATGAACATGCTGTCGAAACACAGAAATCATTAGGTTCAGCTATGATAGCCCTAAGTCTGGGTATTTCCCTAATATTAAAGGAAAAGGTCATTAAAGATGATCACAGGAATCTGTTGTTAGCATATGTTAGTGACGCAGGGATGCTAATGGCTGAAACTCATCATCAAATGGCTATTAATAGGAGAGCATTTATTCTGTCAGGATTAGAAAAATCCAGAAAAGAGGCTCTCGAAAGATGTCAACTCGACAAATATCTGTTTAGGGAAAAATTAGCGGACAAAATCCAAATAACGACAACAATTGAAAAGGCGGCTTCCGAACTTAAGCCTAAGCAAATAATGAAATAATTTCTCTCGAAGTCACCAAATCATTTAAACTGGAAGAACCCATCTTCGAAGAATCAGGGATATTCGAGGATGGGACAGAAGATGTACAATTCCCAAACTCGGAGAATGACATCCAAGAGAGACTCGAGATATGCGAGCTCTCACAGCAGAACCTAAACAACTCGCCGGTCATCGGATCGTCGTCACAAATAGAGGTAACCCACCATGCTGTGAGGTTAGGATTCTCTTTGGAGTCGTGGAAACTGGTCACTGCCAATGAAACTATCATAGGTTATATAGAGGGTCATAAGATTGAGTTTAAAGAAACTCCTTATGTCCAGTCTGAGGAACCTGTGAGTCCTAACCTTATTAAGTTGGGTAACTTGACAAATTATAGAATAGCAATAAATAAGTTATTGGAAGTAGGAGCTGTCAGACTTTGTTCTGACACTCAAGGACAGTTTATATCTTCTTATTTTCTAGTGGATAAACCAGATGGAACAAAGAGATTTATAATAAACTTAAAAAATCTTAATGAATTCATAGATACTACTCATTTTAAGCTAGAAGATATAAAAGTAGCTTCAAAACTTATATCACAGGGAGACTACTTGGCTGTAATTGATTTAAAGGATGCATACTTCCTTATACCAATGCATCAGGGGAGTAGAAAATATCTTAGATTTAGGTTTGAAAATAAACTGTACGAATTTGTTTGTTTACCATTTGGCTTATCCACAGCCCCATTCATTTTTACTAAGGTTTTAAGAACTGCACTTAATGTTGCACGAAAAAATGGTTCACTATTAATTGCATATCTAGATGATATTTTGTGTGTAGGAAACAATTATGAAGAATGTACAAAGAATGTAGAGTCAACAGTGCAGCTTCTTGAGTCCTTAGGATTCGTCGTAAATAGAGAAAAAAGTCAATTAATACCTGATAGAGAGTGTAAGTTTTTAGGGTTTCTGAAAAACTCAAACAGTATGACGTTAGAATTGCCAGAGTCAAAGAAACATAATTTATTAGAAAAGATTCAAAAAATAATGTATAAGGAAAATGTAAAAATCAGCTCAACTTATTGGAAGTTTAGTGGCTGCTTGTCCAGCAATAAAATATGGCTGGCTCTATACAAAGAAGTTAGAGAGAGAAAAATTCCTGTCGCTGTTGAAGAATGACGGTAACTATGACTGCGTCATGAGATTGCCAGAGCATTTAAAAGAGGATTTTAAATGGTGGAAAATAAATGTTATGAACTCTAGAAACTCCTTTAAGTTGCCTAGTTATCAAAGGGTTATTTTTTCTGACGCTTCTCTATCAGGTTGGGGAGCTTATTGTGAAGGTACTGGTACTCACGGGTCATGGTCTGTAGAAGAGAAAAAACATCATATAAATTATTTAGAGTTGCTTGCAATATTTTTCGCGTTAAAATCATTTGCTTCGGATCTTTGCAATTGTAACATTCTCTTGAGAGTTGATAATACGACCGCAATCTCTTACATAAATCGAATGGGTGGTATTCAACATCAGAATTTAAATATTCTTGCTAGAGAAATTTGTCAATGGTGTTAACAGAAAAACAATTGGATTTTTGCATCGTATATCTCCTCTCAAGAAAATGAAGATGCCGATCGAGAATCAAGAAGAAACAATGTTGACACTGAGTGGGAGATTGGAAACGAATATTTTCGTAAAATAATTAGAAGATATGGTAAACCGGAGATAGATCTTTTCGCGAACAGAATTAATAAAAAATGCGATGTTTTTTGTTCTTGGTTGCAAGACCCAGAACGTTTCATCATAGATGCGTTTACAATCAACTGGCATAACTGGTTTTTCTATGCGTTCCCTCCATTTGCTATGATTCCTAGGGTCATTCAGAAAATTGTAACTGATAGAGCACTGGGTATATTAGTAGTTCCTTATTGGACCACTCAGGCTTAGTTTCCAGTTTTCGAGACTCTTTTAGTAGAAAAACCTATTGTTTTCAAACCATCTAAAAAAAAATTTTGGTTATCACCTTGCAGATCATTAAACCATCCCTTGCATCAAACAATGTTTTCGATTGTCGGCAAGCTATCCGGGCAGCGTTCGAAAAAAGAGGACTTTCATCATCAGCCGTAAAGGTTGTAATATTATCGCTTGCAGAAGGAACAATAAAACAATATACTGGTCCAATAAAGGAATGGTTTGGGTTTTGCGAGGAAAAGAAGCAAGATACATATAATATTACAGAAAATAATTTATTAGAATTTGTATCTCACAAGTTTGAAACAGGAGCACCGTATGATTCCCTAAATTCAATGAAAGCAGCAATATCCCTATTATCAGAAAAAAGCTTATCATCTAGTCTGTTGTTAAATAGATTTTTCAAAGGAGTCTATCGAAATCGTCCTCCAAGGTCGAAATACGATAAAACCTGGGATCCAAAGATAGTTTTAGATGTGTTAGAAACTTGGTTTCCCTTGGATAGTTTAAAGTTGTCAAGGTTAACATTAAAAGTAGCAACATTATTAGCATTAGGCACTGCTCACAGAATACAAACGTTGGCACTAATTAAAGTAAGTAAAATCAAAAAAGTAGAAGGAGGATTAGAAATAGAAATTGAAGATTTTACAAAAACATCTAAAAAAGGTGTAAATCAACCATTACTGTTTCTACCCTATTTTAAAGACAAACCTCAACTATGAATTGCAAGCACAGTAGAAAAATATATTGAGGCTAATAATTCACTAACAAATAATGTTGACAAACTGCTAATCACCTGTAAGAAACCTTACAAAGAAGCGTCTACTCAAACAATCAGTCGTTGGGTTAAGTCAGTGTTAACAGAAAGTGGTGTTCCTGAGGAATTTACCGCATATTCAACGCGACATGCATTCACACCAACTGCATATAAAAAAGGAACTGACATAAACACAATTAAATCAACGGCTGGTTGGACGAAATCGTCAGAGGTTTTCGCAAGATTTTATAATAGGCCAATTAAAGTATCAAAAAGCATATTTGCTGAAACAGTCTGTCTCTAAGTTAATATGACAAAGTTGTTAAGTTGAAATACTTTGTACCTCAGTTATAATCTAAGTGAAGTAAGGTTGTAAGAAAATATGTAATTGGAAAAGTAATAAATAAAAAATTTTTTGGGTAAAAAAGTTTGGTTTAATGTTTAATTATATAAAAAATAATGGAACTTCCTTGGTATTTTTATTAAATGCCCAATATTTAGTTTTAGTTGTAAATAATGTGTTATCAATCGACCATTTGTTTTTGTTTTCAAGAGCATTAGGGAAGGGACATGGTTGACAAAATTTATGTTGTTGGATTCAACTTTTCATTATTTTAAAATTTTTAAGTGCCTGTTTTTTTTTCATTCTCAAATTTTCTTTTTCTTTTAAGAAATCAGGATATCTTTCACCATGGCACCGAACAAAAAGAGTGTTGTTTGGAAATACTTTGAGAAAAATGGCGAGAAAACTGCCAAGTGCAAACTCTGTCAAAAAAATATCAAATCTGCTGGCAATACGTCCAATTTAATGACACATATTAAAAATATCCATAAAGCTGCCTACTTGGATATTTTCCCGAATAAAAATACTGCTACAGTTGCGTGGAACAAAGATTTAAATTCAGATTTATCAATGCCTGGTACTTCAGAAGAAGATATCACGAATCCAGAAAATACCGTAAACGATTGTCATTCGTCTTCTTCAACGTCGACAATGGATAATCGCAAGAGAAATGCTGACTCTTCTAAAATTATTACTGACATTGATGATGATAGGGTATTACCTTTGAAACGTCAGAAGTCAATTGAAAGTAGTTTCGGAGAAATATATGCGTATTCATCTACTGGTGATAAAACTAAAAAAATAAATAATGCAATAATGTTTATGATTTGTAAAGACAACCAACCTTTTTCGTTAGTTGAAAATGAAGGTTTCAAGAACTCGTTGAAAGTTACAGCACCTCACTATAAAATTCCCAGCAGAGCCTCTGTGACACGCTGGTTAGATGAAAAGTATGACGCATTATTAACAGTTACGAAAAATAGATTATACTCTGTAGAATATGTTACTTTAACATGTGACATTTGGTCAGATCTGCAGATGAGAAGTTATTTAGGTGTGACAGCTCATTTCGGCGTCGGAATTAAAGGGTATAGCCGGATAAGGATGGCAAAAGTGCCCCCAAAGGTAATTAACTTTGAGGCATACCATTCGATAGGACTCTTTGGAAAAACCCTTCCTGCAAAGTATAAACCCGGTACCCCTACCGTAGGGGTAGTTATAGGGTGAAACGTACTTTACGGTTTTTGCACGATTTCTCCCGTTTGGCTTGATAGAAAATTCTGAAAAAAATCACACATATTATACCGAATGGTGTGCATAGTCTGGAATTTTTTCAGATTTTTTGGTTGGTAAATCGATTTTTAAAAAATTAAAGAAGTTTATAAACATTAATTTTTTATTGAAAATATGAAGTGACCACTTTTATATTTTTACAGTACCTGCAAAGTACCTTAATTATTAATGTGTAATTTTTTCAGATTTTTACGAGTAGTGAACGGCAGTTAAAAAAATTAAAACCCAACAATTGTTTATATTTTTTGCTAAATTATTGATGTGACCACGTTTATATTTTCACAGTTTCTCAAGTTTGCTATAAACAATTGACTGTAATTTTTTCAGATTTTTTGCAACTTTTAAATGTTTGAAAATAGCAACTAATTATTGTTATGTAGTTAACAATTTTTAAAAATGAAAAAAAAATCAAGTTCCCCATGGGGATTCGAACCTGCGACAAAATAGTGTCCAGCGCTTCCGCAGGCAGACGCCCTACCAACTGCGCCAAATCGTTCACTTGAAAAAATCTTAAAAATTCTTGCAGATCAGGAACCATCAAAGTTCACAATTGATTTAATTAATTCGATTCACTATATTAACATGTAATTGCTTCGTGACAGAAACACTGAAAGTCACAAAATGAACATACTGTAATCGAAGAATAAGGAAATAATAACTGGATCATGGCGTTTCACATCGAAATGCGTCGCGTAAATCGGTTTTTGATTTTTTTCACAATGACGCAGGCGGTTCAAAAATCTGAAAAAAATTGGAGATAACAATCATGAGTGTTGGATTGTTACTGTAATTTGCAAAAAGTTGTCACTCGAAGATCTCGATACGAAATCTACTTTCTTCCGTTTTTTTTTGCGTTTGCTCATTTTTTACACTTAGGTTCTTCAATGGAAAAATCTGAAAAAAATCTCAAACATGTATGGTACTGAGAGAATAACTGTCGAAAATCTGTGCAAATCCCCCTAGTAGGAGGGGATAAGCCGAGTCCCGCGTAGAGGGGAGCGAGTCAGTTCGCTTAGAGACACCAAAGAGAAAAACACGTGCGCAAATTTGTGATATTATTAATAAGAAATTAGTTTAATTGTGTAAGAATAAAAACGGGTATTAATACCAAAAACAGCTTTCCGATCATTGAATCCTGAAAGTAAAAATCCCAACAGGTTATGGGCCCAGGGGAACGCGAGTGCGCGATAAAGAAAAATTGAAAAGTAAGCTACGTGCGAAACAAGAGCAAAAGAATGGCGTGGTACGCAAATCATCCTACAGAGAAGCTAAACGACTCAAATTACGAGTCATGGAAAATAAAAATGAGAAGCGTCCTAGTCATCAATGATCTGTGGCCATACGTGAGTGCAATTGAACCAAAAACCGAAGAAAATGCACAAATATGGAGAAACAAAGATGAAAAAGCGTTGGCATTAATAATACTCAGCGTATCTACTTCCCAGTTAAATCACGTAAAGAAAGCAAAAACCTCACAAGAGGCATGGCTAAGCCTAGAAAACGTGCATGAGTCGAAAGGACCGATAAGAAAAACGGTGTTATACAGGCAGTTATACAAACTGAGGAAGGAAGAACATCAAACAATGGCGGAATTTGTAACGGCTTTTCAAACAAAAGCCGAACAGCTTGAAGCCGCAAATATCAAGATACCGGAAGAGCTACTGTCGATAATGCTGCTCAACGCATTACCGACGCAATACGACAATTTTAGAGTAGCCATTGAAACAAGAGACGAGATACCTCCGCTTGACACTTTGAAAGTAAAATTAATAGAACAGGAAGCACACGAAGGAGAAGGAGCATCAGATGAAGGATCAACAAAAGAAGATGCATTAGTGTCTCGTCAGAAAGTACACAAAAATAATGCGACTCGCAAATATACGCAGAAGCGAAACATAAATCAACCCACACGCTTCTCAGGCACGTGTTACATATGCAGTAAAAAAGGCCACAAATCTACGGATTGTTGGTATAATAAGGACAGAAACAAGTATCCGAGACAAAATAGACGAGATGCGCTGTATGCGGAAGCAGTACTCAACGCGGAATCAGACGCATCCGATGCGTGGTATCTGGACAGTGGTGCTACGAAGCATATGTGTAATAACAAGGATAAATTCGAAAATATTAAAAAGAGTGCGGGAAAAGTTTATACCGCCACAAAACAAGGTGTCGATACAAAAGGTGTGGGAGACGTTTGTATGAAAGTGAAAGCTCACGGAAATCACACAAATGAGGTTAGATTGCAAGAAGCAATATATGTGCCGGAATTCAGAAATAACCTAATGTCCGTATCAAAAATCACTAATAATGGTTACAGTGTAAAGTTCTATAAAAACAATGCAACAGTGCGGCGAAAGGACGGAAGTATAGTGCTTATTGCAAAAAGAGAGGGTGATTTATATAAAATAAGCGAAAATGACAGTGATGTAGCCCAAATAGCTGCAAGTGCAAAAGCTAATAACATTCGATTGTGGCACAAGAGACTTGGACACTTAAATTACAGGGATTTAAAAAGGCTACAAAGTTTAGGCATGGTTCGCGGCTTAAATAGTGAATTCACAGAAGCATCTCAAGACTGTGAAATATGTGCACAAGGAAAGATTCAGCAATCATCGCATCCATCATCCTCCACAAGAGCAACAGAGAAACTGGGTCTAATTCATTCAGACATATGTGGTCCGATGAAGACAAACTCCCTAGGTGGTGCAAGATACTTCATCACATTCATAGATGACTACTCAAGGTATTGCGAAACTACCATTCTAAGGAATAAATCAGATGCTTTGCAGGCTTTTAAAGATTATAAGGCCAAAGCGGAGAGATACAGTGGACAAAAGATCAAGGTACTCAGAACTGACAACGGCAGAGAATACCTATCAACAGAATTTAATAATTATTTAAAAGCACTAGGTATAAAAAGACAATTAACAGCGGACTATACGCCTCAACAAAATGGTGTGGCAGAAAGAGCCAACAGAACCCTAGTTGAAATGGCAAGATGCTTATTAGTAGAATCGGAACTCCCTCCGAGCTTATGGGCAGAAGCTATAAACACTGCAACATTTTTGAGAAACAGATGTCCCACTAAGGCATTACAAGATATGACACCCTTCGAAGCATGGACAGGAAGAAAACCACACATAGGTTTCCTAAGAACATTTGGGTGTAATGCAATCAGCTTAATGAAAAATAGGAATACTGGAAAATTTAGTGCAAAAGGCCAAAAATGCGTTATGGTCGGATATTCTACAGAATCAAAAGCCTATAGGTTATGGTGCAGAGGGACAAAAACAATAATAAAAAGCTGCGACGTAAGATTCTTTGAAGGAAATACGAGAGAATCGAAATTTCCTGAAGAAGAAGAAATTCCTCTAGACACACTGATGTCAACGAAAAAGAAAGAAGATGGAAAACAGAAAGAAACATCCCCCAACATATTAAAAGAAGAAAGTGAAGAAGAAGAAGAGGAAGTTAAGGAAGAAGAGGAAGAAGAGGAAGAAGAAACATATCAAGACGCAGCAGACAACATAGACGATGTACCAAAAAGAGGTCCAGGAAGACCAAGACAAATTAAAACAGGGAAACGTGGAAGACCACAAAAGTTGTATCATGAGGCAAATATTACTGAATACACGGAACCGGAAACAATAGAAGAAATAATGACTCGCCCGGATAAGAAATTCTGACTAGATGCAATAGAGAAAGAAATGCAAGCATTAAAAGAAAATAAAACATGGATATTAGTAAAACGACCAAATAATAAGAAAGTCCTTACAAATAGATGGGTGTTCCGAATCAAGCGAGACAAGGAAGGAAAAATAGAAACCTATAAAGCAAGGTTAGTTGCAAGAGGTCATGAACAAAGAAAGGGCATTGATTACACAGAAGTCTTCGCACCGGTGGCAAAATACGACGTGATAAGAACCTTGTTCGCAGTAGCAGTACAACTGGAAATGCACGTACATCAAATGGACGTTATTACAGCATACATACAAGGTGACCTTGAAGAAGAAATATACATGGAGCAGCCCAGAAATTTGGAAGAAGATAGTGCGGAAATAGTGTGTAAATTAAAAAGGCCGTTGTACGGGTTAAAACAGTCAGGTCGAGCCTGGTACAAGAGGTTAAGTGAATTCTTATCGTCAATAGGGTATAAAAATTCGACTGTGAATCCATGTGTTTATGTGAAAAATGAAAAAACTCTAGTGGTAATAGTTATTTATGTAGATGACTTATTAATAGCAAGCGCGGATTTAAATAGTGTGAATAGAGTAAAGAAAGAACTAAGTGCCGAATTCAAAATGAAAGACTTAGGTTCGGTAAAACAAATTTTAGGTATTAATGTGGAACGAGAAAATCCCACGGGAAAAATAACGTTAAAACAAGGACAATATATCAAAGACTTACTCGATAGATTCAATATGAAAAATGCAAACTCAGTAAATACTCCGTTAGAAATAGGTGTAAAAATTACCAAAGAAATGGAACCAAAGACCAGCAAAGAAATAGCAGATATGAAAAATAAGCCTTATAGAGAGTTAGTAGGCTGCTTAATATATCTGTCAAATAGCACACGTCCGGACATAGCATACGCAAGCAATGTTTTAAGTAGATTTTGTACGAATCCAGGCCCTCAACATTGGAACGCAGCTAAAAGAGTATTAAGATATTTGATAGGAACTATAGAATTAAATATAGTATACAAAAAATCAGAAAAGGGGTTACATGCATATGTAGATTCAGACTGGGCAGGGGATTTAGACGATAGAAAGTCATGCTCCGGAAGCGTAATTATTTTAGCTAATGGTCCAATAAGCTGGCACTCAAAGAAACAAAAATCAGTAGCGCTATCCACAATGGAAGCGGAATTCATGGCTTTATCTGAGGTTGTCAAAGAAATAATTTATATCAAAAATCTATTAAGGCATATGAAAATGGAAATTTTATGTAATAAAGCGACTACAATATGGTGTGACAATCAAAGTGCGATAGAATTAACTAAGAATAGCGTATTTCAAAATAGAAGTAAACATATAGATATTAGATATTTCTTTTCTAGAGAAGCTTGCGAGAAAGGTGAAGTAAGTGTGCAATATGTAAGAACAAATTTAATGTTAGCAGATATTCTAACAAAATCTTTAAGTATGCCAAAACATGTGAATTGCTTAAAGCTTATGAATTTAAGTTAATACTGTTTCCTTTTGTTTGTTTTTCTTTTTTTTGGAGATTGCACAGATAGGGGGAGTGAGAGAATAACTGTCGAAAATCTGTGCAAATCCCCCTAGTAGGAGGGGATAAGCCGAGTCCCGCGTAGAGGGGAGCGAGTCAGTTCGCTTAGAGACACCAAAGAGAAAAACACGTGCGCAAATTTGTGATATTATTAATAAGAAATTAGTTTAATTGTGTAAGAATAAAAACGGGTATTAATACCAAAAACAGCTTTCCGATCATTGAATCCTGAAAGTAAAAATCCCAACAGGTACCTTGTAGAATAAGTCAGAATTTTTTCGAATTTTTTGCACCTCAATAACTAGGCAAAATGAGGCAAAAACCCGTTTTTTGAATTTTCCCCATAACTACCCTTCCGGTCAAGATATAGGGTTAAAAATTGGTACGCAATGATCGCCGAGCATTATCTATCGAATGAGACCACCCCCATTGAAATCGGTTCAAGGGCACTTTCGACCACCTTATCCTGCTATACCCTTTGCAATGAAAGGAACGCAGTATGTCCTGGTAGGATATTTAAATGAAACGAAGGCGTATAGATTATGGGAGAAAGGGACCCGAAGAGTAATCAACAGACGAGACGTACGATTCATAGAAAATTGGAAAAAAGCTCTGAGCAAAGACGGAATGCAACTGTTCGAGGCCCCGATGGGACCCATGTCCAGAGAAGAGATGGAAATGATGTTGAAAGAGCAGAAGAGTCTGGAGAAGAAGAACCCGAGGAGGAACCCAGGCAAAAGAATATAGTGATTACCCCTAAGAAAGGGCCTGGGCATCCTAGATTGGAAAGAACGGGAAGAAGAGGCAGGCCCCGGAAATTATTTTCTAATAAGGAAACCGAAAATCAAGATAGAGTCGAGCCGGCAACCATGAAGCAAGCGATGGAGGGTCCAGATCAAAATTACTGATTAGAGGCGATGGCAGCTGAATTCAACGCGCTGCAGGAAAACAATACGTGGGCCTGGGTAAATAGGGCAACAGGTAAAAATGTATTAAAATGTAAATGGGTCTTTAAGGTCAAGCGACACCAGGATGGATCCATTGACAAGCATAAGGCCAGGTTGGTGGCTAGAGGGGATCAGCAGCTCAGAGGAGTAGATTTGGATGAAGTCTTTGCCCCTGTCGCCAGATTGAATGGAATACGTACTCTGTTAGCATCTAGTGTGGTAAGGGGAATGCAAGTTCACGAAATGGATGTGGCGACTGCGTATATACAAGGGGACTTGAAGGACGAATTATATATGGAGCAGCCCCCCATGTTTGTAGAGACTGATAAAAAGGAAAAGGTCTGCAAGTTGCGTAAGCCCCTGTATGAACTCAAACAAGCGTGACGTGAGTGGTACCACAAGTTAAATAATTATCTGTTAACATTAAATTTTAAGAGAACAGCAGATAACCCGTGTGTGTACGTAGATACAAAAGAAAACAGTGACTCTATAAATATATTGGGAGTACAAATAAGTTTCCGCCGTTTGACGAAAGATGGCCTATCATTAAGTTATGATTGATATTTTCATGTGTAAACCGTCATATCGTACGTTCGGACATCTCGCAACAAACATAACCTTGCGATATTAGCGACTTTGTATCAGCACAACATAATTTTATTCGTGCGAAAATGTCAAGTTTTGAGCCGAATAAGCGTCATTTGCGGGAAGTTTTGATTTACTTCTTTAATTTGAAGAAATCTGCAGCTGAGGCGCATCGATTGCTTGTAGAAGCATATGGTGAGGCTGCTTTAAGTGAGAGAAGTTGTCGTGAGTGGTTTGCGAAGTTTAAGAACGGTGAGTTTGACGTCGAAGACAAAGAACGTAGCGGAAGGCCGAAAGTGTACGAAGATGCGGAATTGGAAGCATTATTGGAAGAAGATTCGTGCCAAACGCAAGAAGAACTTGCAGTTACCTTAGGAGTGACTCAACAAGCAATTTCACACCGTTTAAAATCATTAGGAATGATTCAAAAGCAAGGGAATTGGGTTCCATACGAACTGAAACCGAGAAACATTGAACGTCGACTTTGCATATGTGAAAATCTGCTTGCTAGGCATGAACGAAAGAGTTTTTTGCATCGTATAGTCACTGGAGATGAGAAATGGATCCAATACGATAATCCAAAGAGGAAGAAATCATGGGGACCACGTGGCCATGCTTCAACGTCGACAGCCAAGCCGAATATTCATGGAAAAAAACTGATGTTGTGTATTTGGTGGGATCAGCTTGGTGTCGTGTATTATGAGTTGCTGAAAACGAATGAAACCATTACTGGAGATCTCTACCGAACACAATTGATGCGATTGAGCCGAGCACTCAAGGAAAAACGCGCCCACTATTACTCCAGACACGACAAAATTATTCTTCTGCATGATAATGCTCGTCCACATGTTGCGGCACCGGTCAAAACGTACCTGAAAACTGTCAATTGGGAAGTCCTACCTCACCCGCCGTATTCACCGGATATTGCCCCTTCCGATTATCATTTATTCCGGTCGATGGTACATGGCCTGTCTCAACAGCACTTCACATCATATGAAGATACCAGAAATTGGGTCGAATCATGGATAGCCTCAAGAGACGAAGAGTTCTTCCGACGCGGTATCCGTATGCTGCCAGAAAGATGGGCAAAAGTTATAGCTAACGATGGACAATACTTTGAATAAAACATAACGTACCGTTCTTTCGCAATAAATGCCCAATTCTTGATAAAAAACGGCGGAAACTTATTTGTACTCCCAATAGTATATGTAGATGATTCATTAATTGCGTCCGCTAGCTTAACAAATATCAGTAATATAAAGAACGCGTTAAAGGAAAAGTTTAAAATAAGATATTTAGGTTGCGTTAAAGATATTTTAGGTATGCATGTAGACAGAGACGGAAGTGGAGACATCAAAATAAGCTAAAAAATGTACAGTATTGTATGTACAGGGTGTTTCAAAAATATTTGTCATGGCTTTCAGGGGTTGTTCTACACCTCTGGATCGATGGAGATTTGTAAAAAAAACTTGCCGCAAAATTCGGGAAAGGGTAGCAAATTTTTTTTATTGGCTCATCGTATTCGTCTTGTTACGTAGGCAAAATGTCTGAGAGGAACCATGGGTCAGAAACGAACCGTTCTCTTACAAATTAACTTTTAATTGGGCCTTACGATTAAAATTTCGCCCATACGACAGCCTTCGAGTCACCGACCTTTCGAAAGGAAACACATGAGATACCCTTGCTAGCTCCAATAGTTGATCAGAGGCAACATAATTGAAGAGAGAGAAAAAGACTAGAAAATGCCAATGACCTGCGTTCGGTGTCGGGTTCACTCAAGGGCCCACCCGGGAAGAAGAGTATAAACACTTACACTTCTCTTCTGGTTCGGTGACACAGTGCCCTATTTTCTAGCTTCGTTTACGTCGCCTCTACTCTAACTATCGGCGAAATTTTAATCGGAAGGTCCAATTAAAAGTTAATTTGCGAGAGAACGGTTCATTTCTGACCCATGGTTCCTCTCAGACATTTTACCTACGTAACAAGACGAATAGGATGAGCCAATAAAAAAAATTTGCTACCCTTTCCCGAATTTTGCGGCAGGTTTTTTTCGCAAATCTCCATCGATCCAGAGGTGTAGAACAACCCCTGAAAGCCATGACAAATATTTTTGAAACACCCTGTACATACAGGATGTATTAGAGAGATTTCGTATGATACACTGTAACCCCATAAGCACACCAATGGATCATACTCTGGACATTGCCAAACTCGAAGAAAAGACAAAAGTATACGAAGGTGAAATATTAAATGAGCAATATAGGGAATTAATAGGATGTCTAAATTATTTGTCAAACGTGACGCGACCTGACATTGCGTTCGCAACAAATCTACTGAGTTGCTTTTGCGTAAATCGTAAGCCAACTCATTGGAAGATGGCGAAACGTGTGCTACGGTATTTAAAGGGTACTATAGATTATGGCGTTAATTATTCTAAATCAGAAAAGTCATTTCTAGGTTATGTAGATGCCGATTGGGCCGGCGACAATAGCGATAGACAATCCTGTACCGGTTACGTAGTATGTATTGCAGGAGGTCCAGTCAGTGGCGGCGTTAGGGTAGGGCGCGGTAGGGCGACCGCCCAGGGCGCCGGACATAAAGGGGCGCCGCCGCAGGCGCCCCTTGATGTACTCTCGTCCATTGAACGAGGCCTACTTACTCGTAAATTCCCAAAGTTTTGCGAAAAATATGTTGTGTTGGCACTGCATGCAGTTCATTTTAACGGGAATGCCCGACCATAGATAAACACATTATCAATGATAGTGTTTTCATCTATGGTCGGGAATTATCTTTAAAAAATATTTTAGACGAAGCGGAACACAGTCAGCTCATTCTCATTCATTACATCGTACAGTGGTGCAAAATGTGAATTTAGCAGTTCAGGCACCTCGCACAGATTTCGATCTTTTTCAAATCGTCACCAAGAGCGCAAAACACATCCGACTTAGCTAAAAATTGGTATTCTAATATTTTTTGGGTCGCTGATCGCAAATCTGATCTCAAAATTTCAAGAAACAAAATGGCGGTTTCAATATGGCGGGTAAGAGTGTCCAAAAATTAATGGTTCCGCTATTGAATTATGTGGGCACAGCTTCCGCTATTTCAAATATACTAATTAATTTATACTAGTAAATATATATAAAAAGTTAAATATATATAATATATAAATCACTATCCCTTCCAAAAGATTTTGTAACAGAGAGCAGCTGTCGAGACCCAGTGGGACACGCGGTCAGTAAATTCCCGGATTTCTTCAAGATACTGTACAATAAAAAGAAAACCTTGTTGGCATTAACGAGGACGAAGACTTCTAAAGCATCACCTTTATTACTTAAGGATGTTTGGGAGGTACAATCGGAGACAAAAGTACATGAAATTAGAAATTAGCGATAAATTAGGCTTTACAGCATATCATGAGGGAAATAAACACTATTTATACTAAATAAAAAGTATATGGTTTGAGAGAAAATTTGAAATTTTATCAAAAACTTTGAAAAAAGTGAGAAATAACAAATAATGTGGAAAATTTGTAAGTAACTTTTGGCAGTGAATATGCTTCGATTTCAACTTAGAAACAAAAAAATATTAAGTTTCAATCTTTATTAATAATGAGCGTATAACTTTTTAATATGTTTAAATAATAATTAAAACTTTAAATTCGTATTTATTTAATACAATTATAAATTAAAAAAAATTAAAAAATGAATAATTGCACTCTATACAGAACGAAGTAAACGTGACAACACTGTAGCATTTTTACGTTGGCAGCGCTGGTATGTCTTACTCTTACATGATAAAGAGAGAAAAATCCTACACTTACAATTAGTATAGGTTATCCTTTGCAATCGCGCACACTACAATATATAGACAGACACGTTTTTGGAAAAACATTTTTAGTATTGAAGAAAAAAATTCATTAATATATGAAATGACCTAACCTAGACAGACTTATGCTTCTCCGTTACCTAACTGTTTTACCACTGATGATACAATAGATAAAACTATATGTAGCTCTCAGCTGACTACAGTGTTGCCGCACTTCCTCATACACTTATTAAGATATCGAGTAAAAGGCAGATTTTCAGCTAATTTTTTATTTTTTACTCGATAACCGTTTAGTGAATTTGAATAAATTTATGCTTAATTGATTCTCCAGAGTTCAAGTTACTTATTATAAAAGTTTGAAATTTCTGGTAGCTTTTTTCTGTTAATAAAAATAAATTTAATCTGTTCGGTTAACGAATCTCCATAAGATTACGTGTAAAATTTCAGTTTTTTAAAATTGTAATAACTTTTTAACGGTTTAGTGAATCGATTTGTAATTTTAACAAGAGCTTTAGAATTGAATGAGGAACGTTCTCCTAAATTTTCATTTGACTGGTAGCATTTTGACATACCTCCCAAACATCCTTAATTGCTCTTATTGTCAGGTTGCAAGAAAAGAGATAATCCGAAAAGTAATCCTACTCTTCGCGGTGCAGAATTCACTTAAAAATTAAATTACTTAAAAGTAATGCAAAGTACTCGGCTAAAACTTTCCACATATATTCCTTAGACTATATAGAAGTTATTTCTGCAAATATTTCGTGCGTCTACCTGCGCCCTTCATTGTTATACCTGCCGAAAGTTTACGAGACAGTCCGGCGGCAGCGTGTTGCCGAGGTGCGCGCGACACTTTAAACAATAAAAATTCATTGATGACGGGTCCGGCCGGGTTAGATTTTTGCGGGATCGTTTAGGGAAACGATTACAGAAAACAGTTATGCCAATTAGAACTTGGGACTCGTTGGAACTTTTAAGATATTGATTGCAAAGGTAAAAAACTTTGACGACTTTCTTTCATTCATTGAACATTAATTTTTGAATAAACTACAAACAATAATTTTCTATTCGGCACGTGAATTTTTATCGTGGAAGAATGCTCTTTAAGTAGAAACAATAATTATTAAAAAATATTGCATAGTTTCGTCAGAATGTCACGACGAAGACAACATGTTTTTTAGATAGAAAGTGGTCTTCAGAAAAAGTTTCAACTTTAAGCTTTTGTTGTAACTACAATTTTTGTCGAATTTCATTAATTTTTCCATTTCTGCGGTCGATGAACATTTAAGAATCGATGTCACAAGAAAAAAAATCGAAATGGCAAAATTGACTTTTTGAATTTTGCGCGGTTAATCGCACATTCTGGACCACCGTGCATCAGCGTACGTACTTATTCCAATTTTTTAAAAGAAACAGACGCAGTAATAAGACGGTTCGCGCTACGGTGCGATGCTAATGTTTGTCATTCTTCGTTCCGACTACCGAATGTTAAGAACTTGGCTTAATGTACCGGGTTTATTATACGGACGACTAGGCGACTATTTTTGAGTACTAATTAATTTTAAAGGACGCAGAAGTGCACCCTTGGACACATCTGCGGACCTAATCGTGCAAGACGTCCTCGCCTTTGAGTTTGATTGTTTCCATACTTTGACGTAGGCTCAATAGTCATTGCCGTGTAATAAACTGGTGAGGCGCTGGCAAGGCGACCCAAATTTATCGCATAGCCACCCCTGGGCCAGCAGGCCGTAAGAGCTGCGCTTCCAGGCAAACCCGACCTCGCCTTTACCAACCTCTCGGAGGTCAAGGGTGAAGAGTTTCAACCTGGAGGTATTGCAGCGTTGCCGATGCCCTCACACCCTCTTGAATAACGATGTCACTGCAATCCATCAAAATATCAGAGTTTTCTGATTCGCTCTCGGAAAAGAGTGGGAGAGTGCAGTGACAACCCGTAACACATAAAAGGAATACTCATTTACACTTAGAGGCACATTAACACCTTCACAGTCACGACTAGTTTTTCATGTTTGTAAATATTTGTTAAAGTTCTACAGTCCATTAAAATCTAAACAAAAAAACAAAATCAAAGGGCGAATTCAACTTATTGAAACCTCGCGTAAACACCGAGTGAGATTAGTTTAATCTAAAAAGTTGAATTATAAATAGTGTAGAAGAAAGTGTTTGTTTATTTGACGGATTATTCAATTAGGTAAGTACAAATTTATTTTAACTATCTATACTTATTGTAAAATAGAGGTAACATTTATTGTTTGTTTGTATATATTTGTGGCCGTATATAACGCTGTCCCGAATATAACGCGTTTTTGGTCGTCCACACTCAATAGCGTTATAATGAAGTTTTATTGTAATTTATTTATTTTTAGAAACGTTGGGACTTACAGAGATTTATGTTGTTGCAGATTTTATTGATTCCTACTTAATTGAATAGTACAAATAAAATGTCTGAACACATTGATCTTAAAAAAAGAAAACCATCTGAGTCAGAATATAGAAAACGGAAAGCAGAAAAAGAAAAGGAATTTCAAAAAACAAAAAAGTTTATGAGTATGGATAAATATATCACAACAAAAAATCAAGACCTGAACGTGGCATCTACATCTGGAATACAAACAAATGCATCGACAATGGAGCCTCTGTCTGACGTGGCAGATCAGATTGCTGTTGAAGAGATTGTGGATGAAGTTTCCCAAACTGAGGAGACAAGTTGCGCTACAATTATAGATGCTGCTCAGGATGACCCCATTCGTGATGTACAACAAATACAAATTCTAGAAGACGTTAGTACTGTTGTCTCGAATATATCGGATCCAGCCACTTGGCCACTCACTCGAAATAGAAAATTTATTGATCATATAATAACTTGTGGCCTGGTGCAAGCTCACCTTGATAATTATCCGAAGAATGATAAGGGGCGACTTTTCTCAAATTCTCATTTCACAAAAAAACTTACAAACAATGAAATAATTCAGCGACGATGGTTAACATACTCCGTTTCTAAGGATCGAGTTTACTGTTTTTGTTGCCAGCTGTTCGATAGTAGCTCAACATCGAGTTTAGTATCTGAAGGATATAACAACTGAAAACACTTGTCTGAAATGTTAAAAATTCATGAGAATAGCACTTCTCATAAGAAGTTTTACCTTTTATGGATTGATGCTGAACTACGATTAAAAACAGGAAAGACAATAGATTGTCTAGATTGATGCATATTACACTTTATTTAGCTGAAAACGATATGGCGTTCAGAGGTACTTCCGACAAACTATATACGCCAAATAATGGAAAGTTTTTGGGCTTATTGTTAGTACAACTACTAGCACAATTTGATCCAGTTATGCAGGAGCATTTGCGATTAGCTATGAAGGGTGATGTTTCAGACCACTACTGCGGAAAAGACATTCAAAATGAATTAATAGAGCTGATGGGTGAAAAAGTGAAGTCAGAAATCATATCACGCGCAAAGAAATCGAAGTACAGTAGAGTTCCGTTAAGAGCGCCGCCTAGGGGCTGTAGGGGAAATAATTCCGAGAAATCTCTGTCCCCACTACCGCACTAGCTCGAATTGTTAACCGAGTGTCTCTTAAGAGCACATAAGGTTTGTACTTTTAAATGGTTGAGAGTGGGGGACACTCTTCGCACGCATTGAGGGGAAGGCGCTCTTAGCGGATACACTCTTAGCGGAACTCTACTGTATTGGCTCATCGAGACGATCGGGCCGGTCCCCCTATAGCTTAGATCTCTCTGTCTCTTCTACTGTCTGTTCTTTTCTAACAATAAGTTCACGCTTGGCTGGAGCCAGAACGTAAACACAAAATAGAAACCACCTCTTCGTAACTCCACAGTTTCGGTCCCGAATTCTGTGCATATGTCCAGGGTTTACTATATTAGGAAAAGAGGGATATCTGGGCTTGAACATACCCTTGAAAACGAAGAGAATGATAGCACAGGTAAGACTTGCAGGGAGACAAGAATGGGTAATCAGGACAGGAAATGGAATGATATACAAAACGAACGAAAGAGGGACGTATCGCATGTGCAATAGAAACGAGCCAGAAACAACCCGAGTCGAAAAGTCCAGCCTAAAAAGAAACTTCAAATCCTAGATTCTTTTGATCTCTCATTTGCCGCTTAATTATGTATACCATTTTGAACCTCAAAATCCTCAACTAGTGTGTCTACGCGCCTCAACGTCCTGTAAATATGATTTTTAGGAGTTATATGGACTGATCAGGTAAAATTTGTATTCCAATTTAATCTGACATCCCCTAAAAATATTTCAGAAATTCCAAATCTGTCGACTCATATTCTAAAAATAGGGCTTTCAGGAGCAAGTTGGAATTAAATTATCATTTTATTCCATATAAATTCTAAATCTCCTAAACCAAATTAATTTTTAGTATTACGAGAATTTTTTTGGACCTCGATCATTTCACTCCAATTCCAATCCAATTCTAAAGCTCCTCATTATAGAATGCTGAGGATTATTTTGGGCTGTATGAAGCCTAAATTGCTCCTAAACTAGGTAAAAGTGGCAGAAAGTAACAAGTGTAGGGCGATTGTGGAATTAAAATTTGCATTCTTTTATATGTAACATATTTTTCCATATTCAGCCTAAATATCCTAAGTTATTTGGTAATTTAGGAGGTTTTGGGGCTGAAATTTTCGACTCGGGAAGGCATCATATAATTAAAGATTGCCCCCAATACGAAGTATTTAGAAAGGATTTCCCAAAGAGCAACGATTGGACCAACATACTGCAAGCAAAACAGGAGAAGCACATATGGGAAATCACCAATTTCATAGTAAACAGCATGAAGCTGCGAGCTTTTTGCCTGGAGGAATAAGAAAAAGGGGAACGGGGGTAGATACGCAAACTCAGTAGGATACAACGTACTTAACATGTAACTAGTTGACGCGTAGAAAAATAGGTTGAAAATACATGTACATACACTCCCAGACAAAAAGATAGCACGACTGAATTATCTTTAATTTCTCACCTTGTAATTACGGTAGCACGAAAATTGCGACCACTATATAGAGCAGCGTCAAGAATATTTTGCACGCCAGAGCCGTCCTTCGAGAAACACCGCCTCCTTCACTCAAACATACAGCCGAGATGTCACTGATTCACAACCACTCTGTAGGCGTCACGGTCGTGCCTATTGACACAGGCGTGGTGCCGCATTTGGGGCGACATTCGTAGTTAATCGCTCGCGCTGGAAAGACGTGCCTCGCGCGTCAGTTGCGGAGATCAGAACGACGTGCGTGGCACGTCGACTCAGAATATTTGTTGAGGAACCTTTTCAGATAACACTACGTCGCATGGGCCGCAGCGACCGCGACGGCAACAATGTATTCTTTAATACGAAGAAGCCTAGCGCTCTAGTATCGGATAGTTATTTTTAACAATTTGCGCTAGTAATTAATTTACAAATGTGCGTACTGGAACGCAATACTATATTTATGCCGTAAGACTTAATGAAGTGATCCATTTCGGCAAAACCATCGCCAGAAGTTCAAAAACATTAAAATATATTAATTGTATTTGATTTAAAATATATCTGAGGATACTTTTTCACTAACAATACTTTTGTCTTATCCTACATGCGACGTAGTGCCATCTGAAACTGTTCCTCAACAAATATTCTGAGTCGACGTGCCACGCACGTCGTTCTGATCTTCGCGACTGACGCGCGAGGCACGTCTTTCCAGCGCGAGCGATTAACTACGAATGTCGCCCCAAATGCGCCACCACGCCAGTGCCAATAGGCACGAGCGTGACGCCTACAGAGTGGTTGTGAATCAGTGACATCTCGGCTGTATGTTTGAGTGAAGGAGGCGGTGTTTCTCGAAAGACGGCTCTGGCGTGCAAAAAATTCTTGACGCTGATATAGAGCATACCTTCTCCGAATATGTAAACATGACATAGATTGACCTTTCATCAACTACTTTTACTAGTAGATGTAAGAACGTACAAACGGGCCCAGACAGAATGATAGCACACTCGGGCTATATTGACATATTCTTCAGTATTTCGTGAACATTTACGAAGTCATTACTTTCAACCGGTTTCTAATTGATATCTTCGGAGTGGGTCGTGGCAAGAGGTTTAGTGAGAGCGAGATTAGCACAATTTTGGCTTTAAAAAAGCAAAAATTAAGTATTTTTCAAATAGCAAGAGAAATTAATCGTAGCCGCAAGGTGATATAAAATTTGTTAAAAGATACCAGTGCGTATGGTACAAAGAAAAATACAGGAAGACCAGCAGGTTTATCGGATCGTGATACACGCGTTATAATACGTGCTGCTTCAAACTCTTGTGCCACTGCATGGGAAATTGCCACGAAAGCTGGAGTAGAAACGAACATTCAAAACGTTTGCCGTGAACTTCGGGCCAGTAATATTATAAATCGGACCAAACTAATGGCAAAACCTCAATTGAATGCAAAACATAAAGAGTCACGCTTGTCATTTGCACGAGAACATATATATTGGCAAAAGAGTTGGTGAAAAGTTATTTTCACTGATGAAAAACGCTTCAATCTTGATGGACCACACGGATGTACACATTACTACCACGATATTCGAAAACCACCACTAACAAAAATTAGACGCCAGATGCATGGAGGTGGAGTTAATCATCTGGGGTGGCATTGGATACAATAGAAGAACCGAAATTAACTTCGTCGAGGACAGAATGAACAGCGTCAACTACATAAAATTAATAAAACATCAAATTAATAAGTATGCGCAATCCATTGCGAATGCACCATATATTTTTCAACACGATAATGCTGCAGTACATACCGCAAAAGCTGTAAAACAGTATTTTTTAACGGAGAAAATTACGACTCTTCAATGGCCAGCATACTCTCCCAACCTTAACATCATCGCGAATTCAAAAGTACAGTGCGACCTGGGAATAAGAACGCTGAGAATAAGAACACTTCCCCAGTCTGGTGTTCGCGCACGGACCCCCACTCCGACATAACTTCCGAGCGCGCCTTACATAAAAACGCATAACTACATGGAAACATACAACACTTTTATTTATATGGGTGAGAATGGCAACACTTATTTTCGGGCGCGCGCTGTAAACAGAGACAGACAAAGAGCAGATAAGCGCACGCATGGTGGGGGTACTCGGCTTCCGAGAAAAACACTTCCCCGCGGCGGCTTTTCCGTTCTTATTGATAGGTCGCACTGTATAATATTTCCTGACCAAGAAACTTTCAAACACGGCTGTGCGAACATTGTTTCTTTCAGGTACTTATATTGTGACCGTCAGACTCCGTCAGATAAGCTCCAGACACATAATCTTTATCTGTAAACAAAGGACTTATTCATCATGACCAATATAAAAGAGCAGCTAACGAAGGAGCAGCAATCCATTTACTCTCAGTCAGGCCCAAGGAGCAGATCAACGTTAAAGCTTCAGTTCACTTTCTGTATTCTCCGAGTATTTTAGTAGTGTAGTAAGATTTATTCGATAAGTTGTAAAAGTAGAGTTTAAGAAGTCGAAATAAAATTCATTTTTAAAAACTCGAATTCCTGGACCTCGCCGGTAACGATATAAACTGTATCTTTTTTAATATTGTTACGCCAACTTCATATAGGCGTATAGAACGAAGCTGTTCCCTCGAATCCGCTGGATTCGAGTATCGAATCGATTCATCGATCGGCCGGTCGCGTTGCGTTAGCGACCGGAAGTGTTATTGACAGGAAGTCGCTACCGAGCAGTCAAAGAGAACAGACGTTCGATTTAGTGTTGTAATAGTTAATTGTATAATAAAGTATGCCGAAACGCGGTAGATCCTCCGCGAGGTGTAACAATATATTATTTATAAGTATCTAACTAACAATAAGTATAAAACTCCGGAAACCAGACTAACCTATAGGATTACTATAGAGTTGCTGGTTGTCCGTTAATAACGAAAAACCTTTCGGTAATTCGCGTTAGTATAGCAGATCGGGATGTACCAAATAGTACAAGGCTACTGCCACTAACTATTGTAAGATTGTTGCAAACTCTAGAATTACCCGTAACTTTCAATAATCTTATTCACTCCGAGCGGCTTGAGTGAATAAAGGGGAACGTTGCTCAGTTACAAGAAGATAAAAGGAAGTTAATTGAAAATAACTTTATCTTTGAATTTCGTATATTAAGTTATTTACAAAGAATTAAATTCAAAATGCAATTACAATTTGATCCTTAAACAATATAGGTATATTGAAGTTAACTATGTATTATAATGTATATTAACCGAATGTCACGCGTCGGATCGCGGGGGTTTCCAGGTCCCGTAGACTTTGGAAATTCAGCTGTCTGACTGACAGCGTGACGTTCTATGAAAGAAATGACCCGCAGAGGCAGAAAAGTGTCTCGCTTATATAGGGCTCCGTTTCGGGAAGGATTTGGAAGAATGAGTGGAGGTGGTAGGACTCTGGCAGGGATGTAAGGGTACCAAGGACATATGGAAGGCATCTGGCCAAAGTGTAAAGTGCCATGGTTTGTATAAGTTTAGATAAGTGGAAAGCAGCCTTGTAAAGCGAGGAACACTTGCTTTTAAACCTTTCGTTTTCGAAAGCGGCTGACTGGCATGGAATGAAGAATTTTTAAAATTCTCAGGGTCGAATGTAACATTATCATAGTACATTAAGAATTTGGGAATTGGTGTCACTGTATAATTTGGACATGTAATAAGTAGGTAATCATAGAAGTCTGGTTTAGGTGATTTGTATAAAAATGTCATATTTCTATGGTATTTCTCTTAAACTATATTTTTAATGTAGTTTAAACTTTTCATATATACATGTGCTCTATATAATTTTCAAATTAAAGAATTAATTTTGTAACAAATAACAGTTGATTTAATGATCATGCAGAAAAGTGGAGTTACCTATTTCTTTGGTGATGGTATGCTTTTCACTTTCAATGTTCATGAATCTTAATTGCTTTTACCCTCTCTAATTCTATTATTTCTTATATTAAATTCATTCTTTTTTATTATTTCTTTCACTCTTATTCTCTACTAAGAAGTAACTTCACTTTCTTAGCATTACTGTCAAATTAATTGAATTGCTACAAAACTAAAAGCATAAACTTACTTCTTTTGGTTTATTTGAGCATGGTTTGTGTTGGAGATACAAACGCGCCATCTCATGGCGTATCATGCTCTTCCGGTCAAGATCTGTTTTAATGAACTGCGTGTAAAATCTGAGTGTAATAAGCTTACGTATTTTATATCCAATAAAATCTTTATAATCTGTCTAACAGGTTATGGGCCCAGGACCCATAATTGCGCAAAAAGTGTAAAATAAAAAGAGAAAGGTGCAATTAAAGGATAAAGGTAAGCTGTATCGGCAAAAATCTAGGACAACGTAACCTCTTGTCTGTAAGACCACGCCGCTGTAAAAAGATGACTAGTCCGAGCACGCAAATCGAAAAACTGAATAGCGAGAATTACGACTTTTGGAAAATCCAAATGGAAGCTATCCTAACTAAAAACGACCTATGGGAATACGTTGTTGGCGAGAAGACAAAACCGGACCAAGACGATGTCGCAATCGCAAACTGGACGAAAAATGATAGGAAAGCCAAAGCTGACATCATTCTCGCGCTAAACTCTAGTGAGTATTGCCACGTAAAGAATGCAAAGACCTCCGAAGAAGTATGGAGAAAATTGGCCGACGTCTACGAATCAAAAGGACCAGCTAAAACGGCAAGTTTGTTAGAAACACTACTATTTACAAAAATGTGTGAAGGTGACGATATGGCTGCGCATTTAAATAAGTATTTTAGCATAGTAGACAAGTTGAAAGCTCTAGATGTAAATATCCATGGGAGCCTTCTTACAGTCTTGTTGCTGCATAGTATTCCTGGAAGTTACGAAAATTTCAGATGTGCAATAAAAACACGTGATGAACTTCCAACACCAGAGGTACTAAAAGTCAAGCTGCTTGAAGAAGCAAATTCACGGAAATCGAGTAACCCAGACACTAAAGCAACCGATGCGTACCATGTTCAGGAAGAAAGACGTCAAAAGCCAATGTGCAATAAACAAACGAAAACTGAAAAGTACCAAAGACAAGATACTGAAAAGTTTCAAAGTGCATATAAGAAAAGAACTAATTACAAATGCAATTATTGTCAGAAAATAGGTCACAAGGCTGCTGATTGTTTTAAGAAAGCAGCAGATAGGCAACAAGAGACGGGACAACGACGCATAGCAATGACATGTGCGAATGAAAAGGCTCTAACGTCTCTGCTCTCATGTTCAAGTGGATTCACTGAAGCAGCGTTTGCCAAATCAAGTGGATGCACACGTAGTCAAGGAAACTGGTGCATTGACAGTGGTGCAACAAGCCATATATGCAATAACAAACTTCACTTCGTGGATTTGAAGCCATTGTCGAACCAATCTGTGAAGGTGGCAAATGATCAAACTGCAGCAGTACTAGGAATAGGAACAGTTTATATGGCAACTGAAAAATTTATATTAAGGTTAGAAAATACACTGTATGTACCTGACATAAAAATGAATCTTCTTTCAGTAGCAAGGGTCACACAAAGTGGGCGTAGCGTGATATTTAAGGGAACTACAGCCAAGATTATGGAATCTGATGGCGTTATAATAGCAATAGCAAATCAGGACGAAAATTTGTTTGTGATAACACCAAACAGAAGCACAGTTGCACTTGGAGGCTGTTGGGCCGATGAAATCATCAAATGGCATCGTTGCCTTGGCCACCTCAACGAAGCTGACTTGCGAAAAATGATTAAAGAAAACATGGTGATAGGACTGTCCTTGAAATCACAACATCCAATGCCTGACTGTGAAATCTGCATCGAGAATAAACAAACGTCAACACCTTTTCCAAAGTTATCGATGACGAGAAGCAACAACGTTCTTGATTGCATACACTCTGACGTTTGTGGCCCAGTAAAAATAAAATCTATCGGCGGAGCTGTATACTTCGCAACCTTCATAGACGATAAGTCACGGTGGGTTGAAGTGCGATTTTTGAGATCCAAGGATGAGGTTAAGAGTGCTTTCATGGAATATAAGGCACTGGTCGAAAATCAAACCGAAAGAAAAATTAAAACACTTCGCACAGACAATGGGCTGGAATATTGCGGGAAAGAATTCACTGAATATCTAACGCAGTGTGGAATTAAAAGAGAGAAAACAGTGGCTTACTCCCCTCAGCAAAATGGCATTGCCGAGCGTATGAACCGTACGTTATTGGAAATGGCTAGGTGCATGCTATCTGATGCAAAATTGCCAGCTAGATTCTGGGCCGAAGCAATAGCAACGGCCGCATACATCAGAAACAGATGCCCTTCAAAAAGCTTAAGTAATGTAACTCCTTTCGAATCTTGGACCGGACGGAAACCAAGCGTTCGACATTTGAAACCTTTCGGATGTACCGGGTACGTTATGGATAAGAAGCCTGGAAAGGGAAAGTTTGAACCGAGATCCGAAAAATGCATATGCCTCGGATATTCCAGTGAATCGAAAGCATATCGTATGTGGAGTACTAGGACTGGAAGAATAATTAAAAGCAGAGATATAAGGTTTGTCAACGATTTTTGCAATCTTCAAAATAGAAAAATCGAACCTGAATTTTTTGATGTCGAGTTGCTGTCGAAAACACATGAAACAACTCAGAATGAGGAAGTTGAAGACGATCCTCAGGAGCAGGAAGCCTCAGTACAGGATGACGACAATGAGGTTGCGCAGCAACAAATGCAAACCCAACGAGGACGTGGCAGGCCAAAACTGATACGAACTGGACAAAGAGGCAGACCTAAGAAGGTTTACTCTGAATGCCAAGTGGAAATGCATCGAGCGCAATTGGTATACCAGGAAAGCCCTGCACCAACTCTTGAGATTGCCTTATCGGGGCCTTTCGCTTCCGAATGGAAGGAAGCAATGTCAGCAGAGTTCAACGCGCTTACCAAAAATGAAGCATGGAAGTTAACAGAGCGTCCACCTAATGGCAACGTGATTGGATGCAGATGGGTGTTGCGTACAAAGTACAATGCTGATGGAACAATTGAAAGGCGCAAAGCCAGGTTGGTCGCGAAAGGATACGCTCAACAATTTGATGAAAACTTTACTGAGACATTTGCTCCCGTGGTAAGACTAAGCTCCATACGACTCATCATCGCTATCGCTGCACAGCTCCGGTTAAAATTATACCAATTGGATGTGGTAATGGCATATATAAACGGCGATTTGAAAGAGGACGTATTCATGGAGCAGCCAGAAGGTTTTGAAGAACCTGGAAAGGAACATTTAGTTTGCAAGTTGCAAAGATCATTGTATGGTCTAAAACAATCGGGCAGACAGTGGTATGAGAAACTTGACTCAAAGCTAAAAGAAATGGGTTTGAGACCAATGAATGCAGATAAGTGCGTGTACTACAATAGCAACCAAGATGACATTATAATAGTTGCAATTTATGTTGACGACATCATTATCGCAACGAACCGTCAGGAATTATTTAACAATATAAAATCCATTATGGAGTCAAATTTCAAAATAAAAGATTTAGGAGCATTACATTACTGCTTGGGAATTGAGTTTCATCAGGATGAGCGATCGGGATCTATAACGATTTCACAAAGGAAATATGTAGAAGATATCCTAAAAAGGTTCCACATGGAAGAAGCAAATTCGGTTTCGACGCCTTTGGAAAGTAAAATAAAATTGATCAAAGAGACATCTCTGATGACGGATGACGAAATAGCTGAGACAAAGAAGATGCCCTACAGATCTCTGGTGGGAGCACTCATGTACTTGGCGGTCGCAACAAGACCGGACATCGCTCATAGCGTTAGCGTATTGAGTCGATTTAACGAAAATTACCGCAAAAGGCACTGGAACGCTGCAAAAAGGGTTTTGCGATATTTAAAGGGGACGACTAATTTTGGTTTAGTTTTTACAGGTACTTCGGATACGTTAACGGGATATACCGACTCTGATTGGGCGAATGACGTCGAGGACAGAGTATCATACACCGGATACGTGTTTAAATTTGCAAACAGTGCGGTCACTTGGGAATCGAGGAAGCAACGTACTGTCGCCCTATCAAGTACAGAGGCCGAGTATATGGCGCTAAGTGAAGCGGCAAAAGAGGCGACGTATTTGAGAAATTTCTTAACGGAGATTGGATATGCGGACACAGGCGCAAAAGCCACCGTAATTTATTGCGACAATCAAGGTGCTCAAAAATTGGCAAAAAACCCTGTTTTTCATTCCAGAACCAAACATATAGACATACGTCACCACTATGTAAGACAGGCTCATGAGGATGGCAAAATAGACGTCAAATACATCCATACAAGCGAAATGATCGCGGACGTCTTGACAAAATCATTAAATGGGCCAAGTCATCGCAACCTAACATCTCGTCTGGGGCTAACTGAAATAGAACCTGAACATGAGGAGATCAAGGGAATGACTGAGTCGCGTTTGAGAGGGGGTGTTGGAGATACAAACGCGCCATCTCATGGCGTATCATGCTCTTCCGGTCAAGATCTGTTTTAATGAACTGCGTGTAAAATCTGAGTGTAATAAGCTTACGTATTTTATATCCAATAAAATCTTTATAATCTGTCTAACAGTTTGATTTTGCGTTTGCTTCTAGCATTACTTGCAGCGTTGGATTTGTCACGCCGCACAGTGGTTCATTTGGCCGAAAACCTGGCCAAAAAGCCAACAATTTTTTTCGCGATTTTCAAAATTTAGCAATTGCGTTTGATTTGTAACATATCAGAGCATCGGTTTCCATTAATAAAAGTTTTTATTGAACCACGCTCTTAGAGATATGCAATGTCAAAGTTGGCACTTGAATAATGTAACGAATTCACGTCGAAATTCAGAATACGTTTTCAATGTGAAAAAATAGTACAATCAACTTTGTAAGTATTTGTAGCTATTCGTCATATTTTTAAATTATAAGTACCTTGGTTTCATTTTTTTATTTAATATTTTACAACTGCGATGGCACAGATTGCAAAACCCATACATTTGTTTCCTTTTGCAGAGGAAATAGTTGTGAAGTACGCAAAAGTACAACGCGACTTTTTTTTTAAATTAAACTTTGAAGCTTCCCGAAGAAGTCCCCGTTGTAAAATTTTGCGACTTTTTGCGATTCTACGAGATATTCTTATTTGTTTGTCGCACGCGCCATGCTCGGGGAAATACGTTTATGACATACTGCCAGGCTATCGTGCCTTGGACAAACGAATAATGCTAATCCTTCACTAAGGTTAGCCTTGTAATTAACGAAACGCTATATTTATTTCGTTCGGGTTAAAAATCAAAATAACTTTAAGCAACCGGGTGGCCTTTTGTTCCAAAGCAACAATAGATAGCCGTGATCACCTCGACCGCTTACCGTTATAAACCGAAAGATGTTTGACGTTTCGGCTGAAAATATGTCTAGTTGCAGGTATGAGGGCTATATTTGTTTCTCACAATGTTTTATCAATCTCTTTCAGTCGAGATTTTTATTAAACAATGGAAAATTCTATGGAATAGCTGTGATATGCTGATATTAAGATACAGTGACTCTTGCTATAAATATCATTATAACTTTTGAAGGAAAAGGAATATCAGAATATATATTTTTTTTAAATTAAACTTTAAAGCTTCCCGAAGAAGTCCCCGTTGTAAAATTTTGCGACTTTTTGCAATTGTACGCGATATTCTTATTTGTTTGTCGCACGCGCCATGCTCGGGGAAGTGCATTTATGACATAGAGCCGGGCTATCGTGCTTTACCTAATGAATACTGCTAATCCTTCTCTAAGATCAACCTGGCAATTAACGAAATAATATGTTTATTTCATGGGTTTAAAAATCGGAATGAGTTTAAACAAGCTGGTGGCCTATTGTTTCGAGGCAACTATAGATAGCCGCAGCTACCTCGACCGCTTACCGTCATAAACCGAAAGATCTTTGACAATTCTAATGAAAATTTGGCTAATTGCAGGTATGAGGGAAATATTTGTTCCTTACAATGTTTCATCTTTCTCTTTCGACCGAAATTTTTATTAAACAAAGGGAAATTCGGAGATGGAACAGCAATGACATGCTTGTATTAAGATACAGCGGCTGCTGCAGTAAATATCATAAAAACTGCAGAAGTCCATGGAATAACATAATATATTTTTTTTAAATTAAACTATGAAGCTTCCCGAAGAAGACCTCGTTGAGTTTTCTTGCGACTTTTTGCGATTCTTCGAGTTATTGTTATTTGTTTGTCGCGCGCACCATGCTTCGGGAAGTGCATTTATGACATAGGGCCAGGCTATCATAAGACTACTTATTTTCGTGCCGATCCGACAATTTTTCGATACTCGCACCTGCCATATTAGAGCCGCCATTTTGTTTTTGGAAATTCTGAGTTCGGATTCTTAATCAGCGACCGGAAAAACATAAGACTACTGATTTTTATGCCGATCCGACAATTTTTCAATACTCGCATCCGCCATATTGAAGCCGCCATTTTGTTTTTCGAAATTTTGAGTTCAGATTCTTAATCAGCGACCCAAATAATACTAATACACCAATTTTCAGCTAAATTGAAAAAGTCCTTGGGGTTTTGGCCAGGTTTTTGGCCAAATGAACCACTGTGCGCCGCAAACATTTGCAGCCGGATCAGAAGAAATTGTACAATATCATCGCATCTCTAAAGAAGACAACACGCAAATTGCGAAGAAGGAACATTAACATCCAGGGACGCCTCCAGGAATATAAAAAAATGGTGAGTACTGGTGACATAAAGATATTAAAATCTGTGAGAACCAAAGCTCAGGGATTTATTATCACTAATTTTAGAAACGTAAATTGCAATAAGTTTAAGTGTATTTTTACATTGAAAGACAAAGCATTTGCTGTAGGCAATGTTCAAAAAAAGTCCTAAAACTTATAAATTTGTGAATAAAGTATTTTGTCATCCAAGTAAAGAAACGCTTAGGAAGGTTATACAACATATATCTATAAGGCCAGGTATTTGTGACTTCATGTTCGATGATCTGGAAAAACGCGTAATCAATTTTCACGACAGCAAATCGAAGTATTGTGGGATTTTTGGCTAAAGTAGACTTTGTATTTTTTAAAAATCGTATATATTTAATAATATAATGATAATATATTCGCATCACTACATCATCACATCGCAGATCATCACTTCGCATCGTCTCGACTCATACTGCGTTTTTTCGCCACTCATCTCTCCTGCTTTCATTCGATCTCCTTTCATCCACAGCTAATCATGCGTCATTTTCTCATACTCTCATCTCACATTTATTTCATTCCATCATTCGCACAATCACAATCCTACAATTCGGCCATCCTGCTATTCATCCGTCTCGGATGAATGTGGTAATACTGGCCATGATTTTAAATATTCCGCACAAGTTGTTGTCGTAATGGGTCCTTCGAATGACCCTAATTTTTGTACATCATACGTATCATTCAATTTTACTTTAACAATGCGATAAGGTCCTAAATACTTCGCTCTTAATTTGTTTGGGCCATAAAGAATATGACTCCGTGTAATTGTACAACACTTAATTTATTTTTCTTTGTCGCGTATAACAACGTGTACAATGTGCCTGCTTCGGGATCTGGTCGTCAAGTGTTCAGCGTCTAGCCAGCATTGATGCCAGTGATGCCAGGACGTGGGATTTTCTCCCACGTGGGAGTCATCGTGCGCAAGCGCATGCTGACGTCACAGCTCGACAGCGGTTGTTTCCATGGACGTATCTAGTAAAATGGTCTCTTCCTGTAATTTCTACCGTATTTCAATTGTCACAGGGGTCTGACGATACAGTCGAATCTCTCATAATGTAACCTCTCAAAGTGAAACCTCTCTCAAAATGTAACATGGTCATCTCTCATAATGAAACTTCTCCTATCCCCACCAGTTAAATGCTACTAACCAATCAAATTTGAGATGTATGACGCGACATATTATTTGAAAAGATTTAAACGTTTGTATGGAAAGGTTATGTTCACTTTTTACTTCTGCGCATTTCTTTGCGCCGACGAAGATAGGTACTATATGAGAAAGATAGACTATATAATCAAGAAGTGGGGATGAATATGACTGTAGGGGAATGTTGCATTTTGAGAGAGCGTCCGGTCCCGAAGTGTTCCATTATGAGAGATTCGACTGTACCCCATATTTGAGTGAAGTATATACGTTACTGAGAATTGGGTAACGCGCACTGGTGGGAAAAATCCCACGTCCTGGCATCACTGCTAGCCAGTAGCGCGGCGTTTCGCCTCTGAAATTCTTATCGTGTTTCTGTCCTTGTTCGTCTTCGTCGTCGTCTTGGTCGGTACTGTCCTCGGTCATCGGTAAAGTCACAGTTTTGTGCGGTAATACGATACCCTTCGCTAAATCCATAGGCCCGCTGGCACTGTACATAATTTTCGTTCAGGACCTAATTGCGTACGCTTAATAGCCACAAGATTTCCGGGCTTGTACTGTTTTGCTTTTTTACGCTTACGATTAAACGATTTTTTATTCTCTTCTTGAACTTTTAAAATTTGTAGTTTCGCACGCTTACGCAATTCATCACGACCATCTTCAAACTGTTTTACCGATTCATTCTCAATTAACTCTTTCAAACGCAAATCACTCTTATCACGCATTTTCACACCGAACAACAACTGAAATGGAGTAGTATCTATACTTCGCTGATACGTTGAATTTAACACTCGTTGTAAGTCATTTACGTATTTATACCATTTTGTTGGATCATCTACGGAAAGTTTTGTTAAAACAGAAATAATGGTTCTGTTTAATCGTTCTATTTGTCCGTTAGCTCTCGGAAGTCCGATCGTCACAGTTATATGCTTTATATTTTCGTCGTTACAATAATCGGCGAATTCCTTCGAAGTGAAAGCTGTCCCTCTATCCCAGCGGTCGGGGAACCGGGGTAAATTACCCCAAATGGGGTAAAAATGAAACTTTTGTGAGTAAAAAGTATATATTTTTAATTTGCTATTTTATAAACCTGTTAGTATTTTTTTCAACTTAAACAATTTAGCGACATATGCAGGCCACGCCATCTCACTCCCCACCACTAGAGTGTTCTCGAGTTATATCTTTGCGCAGTAAAGCACAGCCCCGGCTACCTGCTCTGTCCGTGCCATGCCGTCAAGATACATTGTATCTGATACAAATACCTACATTGACGAGTCAGAGAGCGAGTTTTTACTAGTTAGTTGCTGACAAGACCACCATTTTATCATTAATATCGATATATCGATCAAGGTAAGCCGCAATTTAGAAATTTAATTTAAGTATTTTACAAATAATATTTTCTGTCTCCCTTCAGATGGCAGCAAGTAGAAAAAGAACATACCAAGACGAATTCCTTAATTACGGTTTTACACAAATAGAAGACAATGGTACAATGAAACCACAGTGTGTTGTATGTAGGAAGGTATTGACTTCAGAATCTTTCAAAAAAAGTCAATTGAAGAAACATTTAGATAATTTGCATTCACACCTGTCTTCCAAACGGCGAGAATACTTTGCAAATTTAGAAATATCTGTTAAAAGACAAAGATTGAATAGCAACTTGTTTGGTACATTCGATCAGCGTTCAGCATCAAGGGCTAGCTTTGAAGTAGCCTGGTTGATTGCTCGAAATAAGAAACCATACACTATTGGTGAAGATTTGGTTAAACCAGCTGCTGTAAAAATGGCAGAGATTATGTGTGGTCAAAAAGAAGCGAAGAAACTGAATTCAGTGCCCTTGTCTGCGAGAATTATGAAAGAACTAATTTCTATATTAGCAGAAAATGTGAAGGAACAGGTTATTTTCGCATTAAAACAGGCTAAATATTTTGATATTCAGCTTGATGAGACAATTGATTTTAGTAGCAATTCACAGCTAATGGTATATGTTCGCTACAAAGGTGCAGATAATTTTGAAGAGGAATTGCTGTTTTGTTCTCCTCTCGAGTTGAGATCTCGTGGAATTGATGTCTACAATAAAGTAAATGAATACTTTAATGCGCAAAGTTTAAAATGGGAAAACTGTATTTCTGTATCTTTGGATGGAGCTCCAGCTATGCTGGGTCATATTAATGGTTTTTCGGCTTTCGTAAAAAAAAAATAACCCAAATATTGAAGTTACTCACTGTATGATCCATCGCCAAGCCCTTATGGTCAAATATTTAGAACCTACACTGGAAGCCGTCATGCATGATGTCATCAAGATTGTAAATTTTATCAAGGGACATGCACTTAACACGCGGCTATTTCGTGAATTATGTCAGGACGGTGAAGCTGAATATACGGACCTACTTTATTATACAGAAGTAAGGTGGCTCTCTCGCGGAAATGTACTAAATCGAGTATGGACTCTCAAAACTGAAGTCGAAATTTTTATGGTTGATCAAAAAAATATTCTCGCAGATAAGTTTAAAAACTCTTCCTGGGTTGCATATCTCGCATATTTAGCGGACATTTTTGAGAGTATAAATATATTAAACAAAGAATTGCAAGGAAAGAATATTAATATCATTTCAGCGAGAGAAATAGTGTCAGCGTTTAGATTAAAGCTGCAATATTGGAGACAGAAAGTAGAACAGAACAAGATAGCTTCTTTTTCAAGGTTAGCTTTGTTTTTGGAAGATTGCGAAAATATTACTTTTGCTGACATCAAGGATACAATTGTAAGACATCTTATCAAACTCAGAAAGCGGTTTTCAGATTACTTTCCAGATCTTGATACACGTACTATCAATTGGATTGTAGATCCTTTTAACCCTTCGCGCTCCGTAGGCTCCGCTGCGGAGCCATCAGTCATTTGTTCCGTAACTCCGTAGGCTCCGCAGCGGAGCCCAATGTTTTTATAATGTTTACGCTTGCAATGTTGCGCAATCGTCGGCTTTGGCAATTGTTATCTGTAGTTAAACTGTGCTCAGTCTCTCTACTGTTACGATTAAACCATTTTGTGACCCATTTTATGATTAACAACATGGAGAAAAATAATTATTATGATGAGAATTTAGAGTTGAGTGATAGTGAAGATGTATTTGATTTTCAAGTGGTAAAAGATATTGTGAACGACAATGTTGATTATAATTCTGACACTTCAAGTAGTGGTTCCGAAATTATACTACCAAAGAGACGACGAATGAGACGTATTGAAAGTGAAAGCGAAGATTCGCTGGAAGACTTAGATGAGTGGCGCGATGTCACGGAAGAATTAGATATTCCGGATAGAATACAGTTTAGTGTATCGCCAAAGGTCATTGGACCACAAGTTCCTACAAATATTGTACAGCCGATTCAATATTTTAAATTATTTTTCACAAACGAAGTAGTAAATGAAATTATAAAAGAAACCAACAATTACGCAGAAAATGTTCTAAAGGATAAAGAAATATCTAGTAATTCTATTTGGCAAACGTGGCGTGCGGTGGAAAAGGAGGAGTTTTGGGCTTTTATTGGAGTTATTATCAATATGGGTACGATACCGCTGACGAATATGCAGGAATACTGGTCAGTTAAGGAGAATAGTCGCATTCCTTTCTTTAGTAAAATATTTACAAGAAATAGATTTCTGCAAATATTCTGGATGTTGCATTTAAAAACACCGGATCCTGCGAAAAATGATATTAGAACACGTATACAACGAGCATCTAATTTTTTGGAATATATAAATTCGAGATTTTCAGACTATTTTATACCTGGAGAAAATATATGCGTTGACGAATCTGTAGTTAAATTTAAAGGAAAAATAAGCTTCATCACATACAATCCTAATAAACCTACCAAGTGGGGCATTCGAATATATGTTTTAGCAGATTCAGAAACTGGATATGTGTATAGCATCCTTCCATATTATGGAAGTATTACTTCCGAAAATCTGCCAAGGCCAGATTTATTGGTCAGCACCAGAATAACCCTGCATCTGTACCAACAATTATTAGATCGGGTACCTACCGCACAAGGATATCATATGCATACCGACAGGTATTACACTAGTATACCCTTGGCTGAAGAACTACGAAAAATGAAATGCCACTTGACCGGTACCATACAAACAAACAGAAAAGGTGTTCCAACAAGTCTGAAGAAGCCAAAATTAAATGGAAAAAAAACTGTCGCATACAAACGAGGAAATACAATGCTCTCAGCTTGGAGGGATAAGAGAATAGTGTCGTTATTGAGTAACTGGCATAATGCTGGAATGATAACCACTAATAGATTTATACGAGGTGGTACAAACGAAGTAATCGAAAAACCAAATGTAGTTGTCGGGTACACAAAGTCGATGGGTGGTGTCGATCGGGCTGACCAATACGCCTCTAGTTATTGCTTTTTGAGGGTATCACTTAAGTGGTGGCGGAAACTATTCTTTTGGGGAATGGAGATGTCAATAATTAATTCATACATCTTGTACAAAACTGTACAGAACAATAAAAATGAGATAGCACTGACGCATTTAAAGTACAGAAAACTTTTAGTCGATAACTCGTAGGAGATTTTCGCCAGGAGAGAACAAGAGTTTCAACATCAATTTCTGAAATCAGACTAAACGGAAAACTCCACATAATGAGGAAAGGTCCAAAGAGGGACTGTGTTGTGTGCTCTACAAGGAAACAAAGGGATGGCAGACGTCAAACAAGTGATTACTGCGATACTTGCCCAAGTAAACCCAGAATGCACATGGGAGATTGTTTTCAAAGATATCACACCATGGTGAATTATAAAATTTAAAATTTATCTTTCATTTATAAGAAGAAAGTGCATTTGTATGAAATAAATAAAATCATAAACATTCACAAGCACGTGTAATTCTTTTCACTTAAAATAAGACTCCTTCTTCTCACTCGTTTCGCTGCGAAAATGTGCCGGAGTTGTTGGTAGGCAGTGGTACAAAAACGTGCGGAGCGCGAAGGGTTAAATGTGAAATTGCTATGATACCAGAAGAACCTTCAGGTTTGGCAGAAGCAATTCTTGAACTTTGATCTAATACTGAAGCACGTATTCAATTTGAGAGTAAACCAAATCTGACGTCTTTTTGGATTTCAAAAGCTGCAAAGGCTTTCAAAATTGCACATGAAGAGGCGATTAAAAAATTGCTGCCGTTTGGAACAACATATTTGTGCGAACAAGGCTTTTCCACTCTAATGAACATAAAAACGAAGAACAGAAATCGATTAAACGGCGAAGACTGTATTCAAATCGCTCTTACATCAAAAAGTCCTAATTTTGAAGCAATTATATCGAACATGAAACAACATCATTTCTCCAAAACGTGAAGGAAGAATGTTTTCAATTATTCTTTTTTTTCTCATTTTTTCAATTCTAATTTTTGTTTGTACCACCATTATTGTTGTTGTTGTTGTTGTTGTTATTATTATAATTTGTTACAGTACCCCAAATTGTCAACCCTCAATTGTACCCCAATGGGTTTCAATTTGTTATATATATTACTTATATTACTATTATTACCGTTATGTATTACTAGGTATTACATTGATAAATTGAATAAATGATGTTTAAATTATATTTTTAGCTATTGTTTTCTTTTCAAAATTATCATGGGGGGCTATAATATGAAAGATGTAAAAAAGAGGCGATTTCGTTTTTTTTTGCTCTTCGCCATGGGGTAATATCAACTTACACAAAAATATTTTGGGGTAATGATTAAAAAAGTTCCCCGACCGCTGCTCTATCCGATATAATCTGTTGTGGGCTTCCAAAAATGTGTTTTTGCATCTTGAATTTACTTAGAACTTCGCGTGTCGTAGTCTTTGTCGGATACAACCATACGAATTTACTAAACCTACCTATTATAGCAAAAATGTAATTATATTTTTTACTGGTAGTTTCAAGAGGCCCTAAATGGTCTATATCAGTGAGGCACGGTACTTGATCATTTCGGCGTCCTTCGAGCAATCCCGCCTGCTTCTCCCAACCGTTCTGTTTCGGCCAACCAAGCTTGACTTGCTTTTCACCTCGCAGGCTCGAGTCTATTGGCGCGAGCGTGACAGCATACTGGGACGTCATTCGCAACTAAACGCTCGCGCTGGAAAGATGTGCCGCGCTCGCCGACGACTGTAAACAGATCGATGCGCGTAACCCATCGATTCAGATTATACGTCGAGAAACAGTTTCAGATTGCACTACGTCGCGTGTAGGATAAAATAACAGTGTTATTCGTAAAAAAGTATGCTCAGATATGTCTTAAAGATCTAAGTCTCAGGCGATATAATTTAATTTCCACCGCAAATAAATGGAAAATTCAGCGTTGTAAAAACGTTTGCCCTCGCATCAAACAATACATTGTTGCCGTCGTGATTGTCTTGCTGATAGATTTTAAGATTTCAGGCAGGTACAACAAAGAAGAGCAGGTAGACGAACGATTAGTACGAAATTACTGAATACATATGAGAAATTCCAATCCGGTACCTTTCGGTACTTCTTAGTTATTCAGTTTTTAAATGAACCGTGTATAATGGGAACATGATTACCGCGGCACATCTTTCCAGCGCGAGCGTTTAGTTGCGAATGACGTCCCAGTATGCTGTAGGAGTGGACGATATACATCGATGTTTTAAAAATACTCGATGTATAGTAACGATGCATCGAATCAAACCGATGTATTGTTAAGTTTTAAACATCGAGTATACATCGATGTTTTTTTTTCGATGCATCGAAAAGGCAAACAATCAAACCTTCCCCTCTCTCTCTCTCTCTCTACGGTTAATAACTATTTTTTTGTCTTTTTCAATTACATTATTTAGCACTCGCAAGGTGTTACACGTTATATGTAATGTTAATATCATAATAAGTCTGTGAACACGTTGGACAAGTAAACAAAGGTAAGTGCGTGCATCTAAATAATATATAAGTAACAATTTTCGAGATTTCCGTAAAAGCATGATTGTAAATTAAACAAAAATTCCGTAACTAATACTTTAATTGTATTTCATGCTTAATGTCGTACCTATTTTAGTAAAACATTACATCGCGTTTTAGTCTTCTAGGTTAGAAATATAAAAATATTTTTCATATTAATCTGTCTAATCTAAGTAATCATGTAATTGTCCAATTATTTACTTTAAAGGGAGTAATTATTTATCATAACAAATGATAATTACGGTAATCGATACATTTTTATTAGATAAACCGAAGTTAATAACGAATCATATCACTAGTGATTCCATGTTATCGATATTTTTTTTAATTGAAAATACATTCCTTTTTAATCTATTTCAGAATATAATGGCGCCTAAAAAGAAAAGTTTAGTCTGGAAGTTTTACGACAGAATTGATGACAATAAATCTAAATGTAAGTTATGTCAAAAAGTTATCAAGTGTACTGGAAATACAACAAACTTATTTGGGCATATTCGTAATGTCCACAAGGCTGCTTACATTGAAATTGTTCCGTTTCAAAGGACTACATCGGAGAAAGAAAGTATCACGCAATCAGTTCTAGAGCCAGCTGCTTCAAGTTCCAATGAGACACCTTGCATTGGTATTGTTGATGAACTTAAATCAGTTCAATCTGATTCCGAAACCGTTATTCCTTCGACGAGTAGTTCTCAAAGTACGTCAAAACCGTTGGATAAAGCTTTAGATTCTGACTCGGAAGTAATCCCTATAAAACGTCAAAAATCTATCAAGACCAGTTTTCAAGAAATCTCCTCTTATTCAGAATCCGGCATGAAAACAAGAAAACTTAACAATTGTTTGTTATATATGATTTGTAAAGATCACCAGCCTTTCTCAATAGTCGAGAATGAAGGTTTCAAAAATCTTATGAAAGCAGTTGCTCCTCAATATAAAATACCAAGTAGAACAAGTCTAAGACGATGGTTGGATAATAAATATGAGGTTGTTTCAGAAACTTTTAAAAAGAAATTGTCTTCGATAGAAGACTTAACCTTGACGACAGATATTTGGTCTGATACATTAAATATGAAAAGTTTTATAGGCGTAACTGTTCATTTTGGAATAGAAATTGAACTCATTTCAGTTACTCTCGGCGTGTATGAACTCGATGAAAGACATACGTCACAATATATTTCTGAAATGCTTTTAAAAACTTGTGCAGAATGGGGTATTAAAAAAGATAATGTGACGGCTGTTGTAACCGATAATGCTGCCAATATGGTGAAAGCTGTAGAATCGACGTTTGGTAAGAAGAAACACATTCCATGTTTGGCTCATAAGTTAAATTTGGTGGCTGAGGGCACAATGGCATGTACTGAGTGGCAAAAAATTGTTACTAAAATTAAAGCAATTGTGACCTGGTTCAAACAAAGTTGCGTTGCTAGTGACGAATTGCGCAAAGCTACTTCTACTGAGACTAAACTTATACAAAGCGTACCGACGCGCTGGAATAGTACTTACTACATGGTACAAAGATTTTTAGAACTGCGGAGTGTCATAAATGATATTCTTTTTCGACACGCCACCGCACTCCCAATGCTCAGCAGTTCAGAAATATCCATTGCCTCATCCGTCCTCCTGATATTGCGGCCTTTGGAGGTAGCCACAAAAGAAATTTCTGCAGATAAATATTGCACAACCAGCAAAATTATACCTTTAGTCCGCTGCATATTTTCCAAAATTACTTCAGCAGGTGTCGCAGGAGAACCTGTGGCACGAGAAGTGCAAAAACTGGCTCTGCAAGAAATTACGAAAAGAATGGGTTCCATTGAACATGTAACTCCTCTTGCTATAGCAAACATTTTAGACCCACGTTTTAAAAAAATTCACTTTAACGATGCAATAGCTTGTAGCAATGCTGTATCGAAAATCAAAGATTTAATGAAGATTCATTTGTGTCAAATTGAAGAAATCGAGTCAGACTCGGATAAGTCTGATAAAAGTGAAGAGACATTTTCATTATGGAGTGATCATTACAAACTGGTACATCACAATTGGAAGAGTAATAAATCTGAAGATAGCTTGTCGGATGAACTTTCAGTTTATCTGACAAGTCCTGTTGGAAGACTTAACGACAATCCTCTAGAAATTTGGAAAGATTACAAAATACAGTTTCCAATATTGCATAAAATTGCCTGTAAATATCTAACAATGGTGGGCACATCAGTGCCATCAGAGAGACTGTTTTCGCAAGCGGCGCAGGTAATGACTCAACAAAGGAATAGATTAAAGGGTAAAAGATTGGGTAAAATTTTGTTTTTACAAAGTATAGATAAAAATTATTGGGATATATATTAAAAATAAATGTAAAGGTAATAAAGTTATTTTAATAGATGCTTGCTTTTTATTTCTAAACCACATACATATTTAACTTATAGAAAAACAATCGATGTATAGAAAACATCGATGTATTTTTTGATACATCGATATTACATCGATGCAACAATCCGATGCATTCAATCGAAAAAAAACATCGATGTTTTTTTTTAATGTCCATCACTAGTATGCTGCCACGCTCGCGCCAATAGATCCGAGCCCGCGAGGTGAAAGGCAAGACAAGCTTGGTTGGTCGAAACAGAACGGTTGGGAGAAGCAGGCGGGATTGCTCGAAGGACGCCGAAATGATCAAGTACCGTGCCTCACTGGTCTATATGAAACGTATGTAGCGGAACATCTATTTTCAAAAGTGGGTGTAGGAATCCCTCTTGTTTTCCTGTTTTTCGATTCGACACAATGCAGGGAATACAACTGGAAATACATCGATCAATTTTGCCGCTAAGTTCTGGAATAAAATATTCTTGTTCAATTATTTCTTTCATTCTTTTTACTCCAAAATGACCTTTTTGATGAGCCGTCTGTATGATTTCCGATTGTAAAATTTTGGCACAACTAATAATTCTCTACCGTCCATGAACTTATACAATAAATTTCCACGCATACAATAATTTTGGTAAGCTCCATGTTTTAATAATTCCGTTGTTGCTCTAATTTCACTATCCTCTTTTTGCAATTCCTAAATTTTCAAAATTATGTTGTTTTTATCTTTATTTATTACTATCACAGGATGTCTACTAAGAGCATCTACGTGTTTCATTTGCGTTCCCGATCTATGCTCTATTTTATACTTAAAATGTTCGAGGAAAAGAGCCCATCTTGCAATTCTAGTAATTAAATCTTTTTTGCTCATAGTCCGCTGGAATGCGGCACAGTCTGTAATAATTGTAAGTTCAATTCCCAATAAATAAGTTCGAAATTTTTCAAGCGCTCTTACTATTGCAAGTGTCTCCAGTTCATAACTACAATACTTTTGCTCTTCTGGTTTTGTTTTACGGCTCATGTAATAAATTAGATAAAACCGTCCATCTTCAGGAGATTTTTGCATCAGTACGGCACCGAACCCGTCTTTGGATAATTTGGGTTGTATATACGCAACACTGGATCACGCGTCAATATCTGTTTTAACATCTCAAATGCTCGCATCTCGTTATCACCAAAAACAAATGCTCTATCTTTCCGAATCAAATCACTGAGGGGTTTCGCCACAATTGAGTAATGAGGAATAAATTTTCGGAAGTATCCGGACAATCCCAGAAAACTTTGGATATTCTTAATTGATTTTGGTTTTGGGAACTTCACAACAGCTTTTATTTTATCGTCGGACGGGAATATTTTACCCATTTCTATCACATGACCCAGAAATTCAATGCCTCTATGCATAAACTTACATTTCTTAAAATTTATTTGCAATCCATACTCGCTGGCTGTTTCAAACACAATTTTCAAACGCGAAAGGTTTTCTTTTTCTGTAGCCGCTGGAATAATTATGTCGTCTAAATACAGTAATGCTACACCTTTAGTAATCAGATCGCGGAAAACATGATTTATAAATCGTTGGAATACAGATGGAGCGTTACATAGGCCAAACGGCATTCTGAGGAATTGATACTGGCCACGCTGTGTAACAAATGCAGTATATTTTCTGCTTTGTTCTTCAACCATCACATGAAAAAATCCGTTTTTTAAAGCTATTGTGCTAAATACGCGAGCGTCTTGCAACTGATCTAATATTTCTTCAATTAGCGGAAGTGGATATTTATCTTTCTCGAGAATGCGATTCAAACGGCGAAAATCTATATACACACGAGAGCTACCATCTTTTTTCTTTACAACAACCACGGGGCTTGCATACTCGGATGCGCTATGGTCGACTATGCCATCTCGTAACCATTCTTCGACTTGATTTTCCATGATATCTTTTTCAGGAGCTGGTAATCGGCGCGGTCTCTGACTCATGGGCTTCTCACACTTAACCCTTTCGCTTCGGATGTCCAGTCCGCCGAAGTACTGTCTCTGTACGGGCGCGCGCGCCGCGAATATGCACAATATGCGTTGTTGCTCTATATACGTTTTCCTAGGTCTTAAGTTACAATTTTGCAAAATAAAACAATCTTTGTTACTATATAATGAGTATTATTTACATTTTTAATATGAAAAGGCTTAAAAAATTACTGATGGCACTTGTAAATTCATCATTTGGATGCCGTACATATGGGGTGACGACGTCGCGTAGTCGCCGCTTATAAGCGGCGCTCGTACCCACAGGTCATCTTGTGGATGCCGCCTATAAGCGGCGCTCGTACCCATAGGCCATCTTGCGGGCGCCGCTTATAAGCGGCGCTCGAAGCGAAAGGGTTAACAGTTAGTCGCATTTGTATATCGGTGGTACTACGTTTGTCTGGTTTATACGCAAGAACCAAGTTCTGCACATCGTCTCGTATATGAATGTTACAAGTATCACCTATATCAAAATTCGGTTCTTCATCTGTATTTATTTGAGTCAAAAATGCAATTGGAGGAATTTTTTAAATTGTAATTCCGTTACCATCAATTTTAGTTTCAGCTAAGTTTAATACATCCGTACCAATCACGGCCTCAAAATTCATTGCATGACACGGGACAACATACATGGTAGTCGGAAATTCATCTTCATCTATTTTTATGATTGTATGAAAATACCCTAAAGTTTTTGTTTCGTATTTTCCGAATCCTGTCAAAGATAACGAACAGACGTGTAATGGACTAATTTGAATCTTTCAAATGAATGACTTGAATCTAGACAAATGTCCTTTGTCTCCGCAACTATAACAACGAAAATCCGGTCTTGTTTCCTCTTCTTTTGCTCTCGATGTTATCGTCTTTCTGCCAATCTCTCCTCTTCGTGAACCGTCTTTCCATTTTCCGCTGCCATCTTTCTCACGAGTTGTCTTCTTTACCTTCTCGTAGATTTTTAATCGCTCTTTGAATTCTTGCAGGGTTTTTGCGCCAAATAAAATAATCTTATCCCGTATGTCGTCTTGAATCCCATCAATTACGTATTTTATAAGTGCACTATTTTCGATATTACCCCTGGATGCCAGTTCCCTCATGGCAAGGAAATACTGTTGAACCGTTTCGTCCTTTTTCATTTTTCGTCTTGAAAGATTCTCATGTAGTTCTGCACTATTAATTGCCGTTGAGAACTCGTTTCGCAATATTTTTTTGATTTTCTTCCAAGATTTGATAACACCTCCGCTTTGAATGTATAACTTGGCCAAGCCAGTTAGTGACTTTTTTGCGAATACTAATTTTTCCAACTCGGACCAACCAAATAATGCTGCAATACCTTCAAAATTGTCGATCCATCGTTCTACGGATTGCGAATCACTACCATCGAACGATCTGACGAAATCTTCTATATCGCGGTAGTTCATTGCAAAAGTTGCCCGCTTTTTCCCAACATTTTTCCTTGTTTCAAAGCTTTCAGGTGAACGTCCTCTCCGTTCACTCGAACATCTGATACTCTCGTTGTCTTCGTCTTCTTCGATGTTGTCATCTCTCTCACTTTCGTCATCATTTCGTGCTGTATGGCCATCTTTCTCGCTCTCGTCATCGCCTCGTACTGTATGGCCATCTTTCTTACACCCGTCATGTGCGTCGTGCACTTTTACCAGAGAATTCAAATCCATCAATGCTGCGCATATTCTGTGTATAATTTCTTCTTTCGCACCTTCGTAATCTAATCCTAATAAGTTGCAGCAAGACACTACGTCGCCAAATGTTAAACCGCGTGCAAACGTCAATTTTGCAATATGTTCTGGCGAGCCATCATTAAATGCAAATCCTTTAAATTCTCTCAAGCGCTTTCGATTTTGTCTGTCTCCCTCATTTTCGAATATAAACTTATGCAAGGCTTTTACCGACGCCGCCATTGCAGTTTTAATTTTATATTCTATGTTTTTAATATTTGCGAGATTTCCATCTTTGTAAGCGGCACTATTTACCAGTTTACGGTTTCCAACTATTATTACGTTACGTCGCGATTAGTATTTTCGGCACTTTTCGTCTTTTCTCAATCTTTCTCACCACACGATTCCACCACTTTTTTCGTCACATACGATTTAAAAGTCAAGTTTACTGTTTAATGTCAACATCCCGGATTGAGCCCCCAAAATTTATGTAGGATTTTTGGCTGAAGTAGACTTTGTATTTTTTAAAAATCGTATATATTTAATAATATAATGATAATATATTCGCATCACTACATCATCACATCGCAGATCATCACTTCGCATCGTCTCGACTCATACTGCGTTTTTCGCCACTCATCTCTCCTGCTTTCATTCGATCTCCTTTCATCCACAGCTAATCATGCGTCATTTTCTCATACTCTCATCTCACATTTATTTCATTCCATCATTCGCACAATCACAATCCTACAGTATTGTATTTTAATTTTTGACGAAATGAAACTATGTTCTTCGTTTCATTATAATTCAATGTTAGATATAGTTTACGGGTTTGTGAGTGAAGGACATAGTCGACAAAATCAAATCGCGGATCATGTTTTAGTTTGGTTTTTGAGGGGAATTCACGGTGAACGACCATGGAAACTGTTGGACCCTAGAATGAAATAAAGTTAATTAAGAATTAAAGGTTGGCAGCTACGGCAATCTCGAGTTGATCGTCAACTGTTTGTCACTATTTCTTCTCTTCTGAGCCTCCGAGGCGATAACATCTAATAAAGATTATATTACGTGTGCTTGCTTTAATACAGGCTGTTGAATTAGTTACACGCCGCGAGCCTTTTCTGAGTCGCTCCGCCTGCTTCTCCCTCCCATCTATTTTACCCAACCAGGAATGACTCCAGACTCGGCGTATTACACGAGTATAGTGGCGCTTTAGGGCGCCATTCGCCTCTATTCGCTCGCGCTGGAAAGACGCCGCGCACGCCGATTACGGGAAAAAAAATCGGTGCGCGTATCCCGTCGACTGACGTTATCTGTCAACGAACAGTTTCAGATCGCGTCACATGGCGTTTAGGTTAAAACAAAAGTATTACTAGTAAAAAAGTATGCTCAGATATGTCTTGAATTAAATGCGATTAAGAGATTTTAATGTTTTTGGACTTCCGGCGGTGGTTTGGCAAATTCGGCAGAGAATAGTGACAGGAATAACATTGAAAAACTTATATTGTATCTCAAAATACCAATGGAAACATTGAGGGTATCTAATTTAAACAACGTAAACATATATTTCTATTTGTGAATATATGTTTTCATTCAATGTAGATATATATTTCTGTACAAACAATGAAGTTTTCCTTCAAGTAAAGTTGAATAAATAAATAAATAAAAAAATTAGTATTGCATCGATATTATCTCCACAATATTATGAAACTTTTATATATACATATAGCATTTTCTTCTAAAATAAATGGTTCTACTGTGCAGACATTTATACACACAACCATACATACAACAATCATAACGACAGTTTATTAAAATTATATCCAGTAATCTTTAATTTTTTACCTCTTGTTTCTTTAATTCATATGTATACTAAAGAAACAGTTGTGTTACGATCTAGCACGCGCACGTATAAATTAATTTCCAACGCAAATAATTTAAAAATACGGCGACAGCAAAACGTTAGCTCTCGCGTCAAAGAATACATTGTTGCCGTCACGGTCGACTTAGCAAGAGATTTTAACCGGTTGAGTGTCAAGCAGCGAAAACGCGCTTCTTTCATTTTGTATCGAAGAATGCAACAAAGTAAAATTTCAATGTTTTTCTGCTAACAATCTGTTAATCACATTTAATTCAAGACATATCTGAGCATACTTTTTTACTAGTAATACTTTTGTTTTAACCTAAACGCCATGTAACGCGATCTGAAACTGTTCGTTGACAGATAACGTCAGTCGACGGGATACGCGCATCGATTATTTTTCCCGTAATCGGCGTGCGCGGCGTCTTTCCAGCGCGAGCGAACAGAGGCGAATGGCGCCCTAAAGCGCCACTATACTCGTGTAATACGTCTGGCAAGTCATTCCTAGTTGGGTAAAATAGTTGGGAGGGAGAAGCAGGCGGAGCGACTCAGAAAAGGCTCGCGGCGTGTAACTAATTCAACAGCCTGTAATAGGTTATGGGCCCAGGCCACGTGTTAAAGCTAAAGTTAAAGTAAAGTTTTAAAGTTAAAGTTAAAGTAAAGTTTTTGTTAAAAATAAGGTATTAAAATTAAAGTTAGATTTAGGATAGATATAAAGTTAAAAAGTAAAGAAAATCAAGGACAATGGCGAGTGCGCAGTTACCCGTTGCTAAGTTGAATAGTAGTAATTATCAAATACAGTAGAACCCCGCTGTAATCAACTCAGAAAATCTTGACTCTTTCGCTGTATTCAACTTTTTCCTCCAACGCTTTTCATCCCCTCTCTGCATTGCTAATGTATCTATCTTCTTTTATCAGAATGTTTCCCTCTGTGCATCGACAGGCGCAGAAGTCCAAAATAGGTTGACACTGAGCATAATACTGGTTGGTATATGTTTTGGTGGGGGGGGGGGGGGGGGGGGGGGAGTTGACTACGGTGAAAGCGTTGAGTTGACTACAGTGAAATGTTGCCTACAGCGGGGTTGATTACAGCGGGGTTCTACTGTATGGAAGTGCAAGGTCGAACTCTTATTAATACTCCAGCACACGCGTGGGCGGGGATTCCCCGCTCTTGAAGTTTTTGTTTTGTTACGTTGCAGCCCTGAGTCCCAGACAGTTGCCCATCAGCGACATCTCCCGCCACCCCTCCCTGAACGGTAGCCTGTGCTTGTCAGTTGTTTTTGAGCAGTCAGGGCGGAGTGATTTACGGATTTCTTTGCGTCGGCGGGGATTCCCCGCCCTTGCGTGTTGTGGTGACACAGGTTTGGTGTTATATTTTTCTGTACTTTTTATTTATGTCATTGTGTTTGTAAATTGCTTAAATGGATTTCGAGAAGGAAGAACAGAGGATTCGAGACCTGATTTCAGATTTGGAGAATGAAAGTTCAGAAGAGACTGATAACGAGTTTGATTCAGTTGCCTGAAGGTACTGATTCTGAATACAGTGATATTGATGAGGCACAAATTCAAAACCTAAACAATTTGCTGACAAATAGCGATTCTGAAGAAAGCGAGGATGAGGAAATTGTAGACCCTCACGAACCTAATGCACCATTTCATTTAGGAAAAAATGGGACTACTCATTGGAGTTATCAACCAGTACAAAAACAATCACAAACGAGAGCTTGCAACATAGTAACCAAACTTCCAGGTCCAATTAGAGCTGCTAAAACTGCTAAGTCTGTTTTGGATTGTTGTTTATTGTTTTTTCCAAAAGAATGGATTGATAAAGTTATTAATTACACGAACATAAAAATCCGATCAGTCAAAGATCAATACAACCGGGACAGGGACTGTAGAGAGACAGACTTTACTGAATTGTGTGCTTTTTTGGCATTCTTTACATGCTTGGTGTGACAAAATCTAATAAAAATAACTTGCTTGAAGTATGGCGAAATTATGGGCTTGGGATTGAAATTTTTCGTCTGATTATGGATGTAAATCGATTCAAATTCCTACAGCAAATGATAAGACTTGATGACGTTACTGATCAGAATAGAAGAGACAGAAAAAAGATTGACAAGTTGTACTGTGTAAGACAGCTTTTTGAAGCTTTTGTGAAGAACTGTAAAAATAACTATAGTCATAGTGCATATGTTACTGTGGATGAAATGCTACCAAACTTCAAAGGACGATGCAGTTTTCGAGTATTTATGTCCCAAAAACCAGGAAAATTTGGGATAAAGGTATGGGCCTGTAGTGACGACAAGACGTTCTATACATCTAATATGGAAATATTTGTTGGTAACCAGGAACCGGGGTCTTACCGTGTAAACAACTCAGCTACAGCTGTTGTTCAACGTATGGTCAGCCACCTTGAAAACAGTGGAAGAAACATAACTTGTGACAACTTCTTCACTTCTGTGCCTTTAGCAGAAAGCCTTTTGCAAAAAAGACTAACCATTGTTGGGACTATGCGAAAAAATAAAACGGATATCCCTCCACTATTTGTTGCCAAAGATAAGCAGAGGCCTGTGCCGAGTTCACTTTTTGGATTTTCTACAACGGCAACTCTTGTGTCTTACAAGCCCCGTCCAGGAAAAGTTGTGGTGCTTCTTTCGACTCTCCACAATAATGATGCGATTGACGAAGACAGTGGTGACGCTCAAAAACCTGAGATTGTTACCTTTTATAACAAGACGAAAATTGGTGTTGACACAAGTGATGCTCTGCAAAAGAAGTATTCTGTGTCAAGAATCGCGACACGTTGGCCACTGGTGATCTTCTACTTTATGTTGAATATCGGGGGCACAAACTCCTTCATCACATATCGACATAATTCCCAAAATAACCTAAAGAGAAGCCAGTTTCTGTATTTACTGGGAAAGTCACTGGTCCTTGACCACTGTAAACGTCGCTTGTATGAGACAAAAATTTCAACCACCATGAAGCTGAGAATAAGTGAAATATTCTCACTAGCAAGAAAAAGGAAACATGATGAAATTGCCCAGGAAACGGAAACAGTTGAAGTCCGATGCAACTACTGTCCTAAAAAGAAAAGTCGGAAAACAAAAACCAAATGCAAGATTTGTGAGCGGGCCATCTGTCGAGAGCATACGATAACAATTTGCACCAGTTGCATTGAAAACCCTGAAGAAGAAGAAGAAGAAGACTAACTATAAACAAGTGTTAGTGTTGTCATGTATATGTTTGTAATATCTTACATTTATATTCCTAAGAAATTTGTTATATATTTTCAAATGGTGTAATAAATGTATTATGTTCAGTAACATGTTGCGTCGTTCTGACCATTGAGGGATTCCCCGCCTTGCGTGTGCTCATGAAATTATTTTATGCGTGTGCTGGAGTGTTAATAAAAGAAGATTAGTGGCATACGGTGAAGGAAGATAGGCCGGCGCAACCCGATCAGAAATGGATAAGGGCGGACATGCAGGCACGGGCCACGATAGGTGTTCCATTATGTGTGCGCGCCAACGTGCTGTGCTCTCTCGGTATCAGCGAAGGAGAGTTGGGCAGGCGGGAAGAGACAGAAGAAGGTTTTGCGAGAACGTGGAGAGAGTGTGTTCTTCCACGGCGTGCCGATATTAAAGTCGTGATATTAATTATCCTCGCATTTGAGTTATTTTCGGATATTACTTTTTTTTTACCCGTTCCTGATTTGTAGCGAACAATAGGACTCTTATTAGAGGGCGACCAGATAAGGCACATTAAGGACACAGCGACAGCGAGAGAAGCATGGGAATCCTTAAGAAGGTATCATGAAAATCTTCACTGTCTAATCAAGTTTATTTGCTGAGGAAATTGTGCAACACGAGGTTAATGGAAAATAGTAATATGGAAGCGCACGTGAACACTATGTTATCAATTGTGGACCAATTAGCAGCACAGGGCGAAGAACTAAGAGAAAAACTTGTCATAGCAATGATTTTAAATAGTTTGCCCGAGTCATACGGAACGCTGATAACAGCATTGGAAACCAGATCTGAGAATGAGTTGACGTTGGAATTGGTAAAGGGGAAGTTGATCGACGAGGACTTCACAAGAAGAAGCTTACAAGTGCAGCCTGTGGAAAAGGACAATATGGCCCTCAAGGCTCAATATCAAAAGAGTAACAAGTAAACTACGGCTCAAGCAAAACTTCAGGTAACAACTTGTTATTTCTGTGATAAACAGGGACATTTGAAAAGGGACTGTTACAAATTCCAAAAGTGGAAAGCAAATAAAGAAAGCACAAATAAGGTTAGCGAAACTAGGGCTAAAAAGAAGGCAGAATTTTGTTTTAGTACTACATCAGGAATGGTCGAGGATAACATGAGAGGAACTTGGTTCGTTGACTCCGGGGCAACAAACCATATGAATAACGACAAAGGGTTCTTCGAAGTACTTGAAGAACAGGAATTGGCAGATGTACGAGTGGCTAATCGACAGTGTGCCAAGGTAAAAGGCATAGGTGAAGGTACACTGCTGTGTGAAGACATAAATGGACGCGTAACTCCAGTACGAGTCAAAGATGTACAGTCTGTCCCACAAGAGCATGTCAGCGAGTTCTTTGAAACCTCACACCGAATGAGGCGCAGATGACGAAAATGTAAACAAACGCAGATTTCTTTACTACGCCTTAACTGAAAATTTGTTAGTTTCGTTTGCGACAATGAAAAGAATTGACCTTTACGAGATGAGTACCGCGTACGTGAAACGATTCGAGGCGGTATTTTTATGCTATCACCCAAAAGGGCCAAAAATGAGTTTTACAAGTGCCGCTAAATACATGCACAAGTCGACACAGTTTGTCAAGAAGTGGGTAGAGCGATACAAGAAGACAAAAAGTGTCGATGATCTTCCAGGTCGAGGTTTAAAGCAAAACACTGATACCCGAGAAAATAAAATGATTCTCCGACTTTTTGAGAAAAAGCCTACTTTTTCACTGCGAAAAGGACAAGTATTTTTAGCCAAAAAAGGTATACATGTCAGTATAATGACAATAAAACGACGTTTGGACGAACATGGTGTCAAGTGGCGGAGTACACTGTCCAAGCCGTTACTTTCAAAAAAGCATGTGACAAATCGTCTCGCGTGGGCTCATCAAAACAGTGATCGTGACTGGAGTAATGTAGTGTTCACTGATGAAGCTTCGTTTTGGGCCTGGTGTCCTATAAAGCATGCTTGGTCTGTCCATGGAAAAAGAATGCTACAAAGAACTGTAAAACACCCAATAAAGGTGCATGTTTGGGGTTGTTTTAACGCACAGGGTTTCGGGACATTGTGCATTTTCACAGACAATCTAAATGCACAAAAAATGGTGAAACTGTACCAAAAGGGGCTTCTTACGTCAGTGAAACGTTGGTTCAATCAAACTGAGGAACAATGGATTTTGCAAGAAGACAACGACCCTAAACATCGAAGTCGCATCTGTACCAAATGGAAAGCAGAAAACACCATCACCGTACTACCTTGGCCATCCCAATCCCCTGATGCGAATCCAATAGAAAGTGTGTGGTCCATAATGAAGTGCAAGCTGAGAGGGAAACGTATTACAAAAATAAGAACATTTGTACATCATATTCGGAAGAGATGGAGGTCATTACCCATAGCATACGCCGAAAAATTAGTCGAAAGTATGCCGAGACGGTGCCAGGCTATAATTGCTAATGGAGGAGATTGGACCCCTTACGAAGTAAGAGCGTATTAATGTTTTCTGTATAGATTCGACTCATATAAAGTTTCGTACAAATATGTGAATATTTACAGAAATATCGCCGACACGCTCTTGTGGGACAGACTGTAATATCAATGAAAAAATCAAACACGTAGAGACGTAGAGAATGAACCCAGCATTAAAATGATATAAATTTTATTAAGGTTTAAATAAAAATGTTAAGGTAAAAACAGTATGCTTTGATACGAAGAAAAATCAGGGAGAAAAAAGTATTCATACAGGTGTCATCTATCGGAGTATTGTTAACTAAAAGCTTAAAATAAAGGAAATCCCGACCTATATCTGTTTCAATTTATAATACTTTATCTTATGTCACTTTTTATAGGCGTTCTTTTATCATTGAGTTGTTGATAGTTACCAAAATGAGTCCAAAGAGCAAAGAAACTACGATAGAGGAACGAAATATTATTATTGAGTTTTGGAAAAGCGGAAAGTCGCTTCGCCAAATTGGAATAATATTGGGTTGTCGGAAAAGTCATGACGCATATTTTGTATGTATTTCAAAGTCATTTATTTATATAGAGAACAAAGATCAATCAATGATATATTGTCCGTCTTGTTCGACGACCTTTTGCTATCTTTCAGGTAGTTCCATAATTCCTCGTTCATAGAAGGACCTATCTTTATAAGCGAAAAACTGAACAAGGTGCTGATTTACCGCCTCATCGGAATGAAAAGATACACCACGCAAGGAGTTTTGTAGAGCACGAAACAAATGGAAGTCTGATGGTGCAAGGTCGGGAGAGTATTCTGGATGTGACAGTACATCCCATCCAAACTCCACCAATTTTTTACGTGTGATTAAACTTGTATGTGGCCTCACGTTGTCGTGATGAAATACCACTCCTTTACGATTAACAAGCTCTGGACGTTTTGGGATGATCGACTCGTTCAAATTGTCCAATTGCCGACAGTACACAGTCGAATTAATAGTTTGGTTCCTTGGTAGGAGCTCGAAAAATACGACACCTTTCAAATCACACCACACTGAGAGCAATGCTTTTCTCTGACGCATGTCTGCTTTCGATGTCGTTCCAAGCGGACTACCATGTCGGGACCAAGACCGTTTTCGGGCCACATTTTGTGAACCATCGTTGGCGCTTACGTTCCTGCAGAGCATCATCACCGTAAACTTTACGCAATTTTTCACAAGCTTGACACGCGTTTTTCCCTTTACGGAAGTAAAACAGCAAAATATGGCGAAAATGCGCACTTTGATCTTCCATCTTACTCTTACTGTAAAATGTCTAAAAGTCAACGATATAACTCACTTGTTTTTTTTTAATGACGCTGAAACCGCCAGCGATGATATAGTGATAATATAGATGTGGATGACTCTAGTGCATTAAAAAATGATCGACCGCTACCTGTTCGCAAAATGCGTCTCGACTTTTCCGACAACCCAATATTTTGGATGTAGCATTTGATGAAAGCCATGTAAAGGAATGCGACGATTAGTATATTGAGGGTATAATCACACTCTACTTTATCGTATGTAGTATGAATACATGAGTGTGTGCTATGTGAGAGGACGGAAGGAGAGAAGAAATCGGCAGTAGACCGAGAGAAGCGCTTTAAGCAACAGAGAACTGTGTCATATTGTGAAATTTTTGCGCGATGCATTGTGAGAGCAAAAGAATTTTGTTATTTAATTGTTTTCTTAATAAAATAATAATTACAGTTTTTACGGCTAAACAAATTAAGCAACATAGAATTCGTATCCAATAGGTCAGCAATTATTTAGAATATATAAATTCCAAGTATAGACAATACTTCATACCGGATAAAGCAGTTGCTGTTGATGAATCTGTTGTTAAATTCAAAGGCAGAATATCATTTATCACGTATAATCCGAACAAGCCCACGAAATGGGGTATACGTATATACGAGGTGTGGCTATTAAATAACGAGACTGCACGCGCAGACGGCCTCCAGGAGGGGATAGGCGGGAACCTAATGCACCGTTGTACAGCTGGAAGGGTCTACTATTCCAGTACGAGAACACATGTCTGGCGGTGAAGCAGTTTTTTTTCTGTAGCGGTTTAAAATAAACGTGTTTTTGTTCCTACGCCGAAAACGATGTGTGACGAAAAACACGAACAACGTATCAATGTGAAATTCCTCGTGAAACTGAAAAAAACCCCGACCGAGTGCTATAAATTATTACAAGAGGCTTACGGTGAGAGTTCTCTATCACGTGCGCGTGTTTTTGAGTGGCACAAAAGATTTTCTGAGGGTCGAGAGAGCACCAAAGATGACCAGCGTCCGGGCCGTCCTGTTCCCATTTCAACGTCAAGCGTTATTTGGCCGCTAGGGGTACTCCAGTGCTGGAACACCCTCCTTACTCCCCTGATCTAGCACCCTGCGACTTCTACCTGTTTCCGAAAATCAAGTCCGCACTAAAGGGAAGCCGATTCGAGTCGATGGAAGAGGTGAAAAGGAAAACGGCGGAGCTTCTGAAAGGCCTAACAAAAAACGACTTCGAACACTGCTTTGAGCAGTGGAAAAAAAGGATGGAGCGGTGTGTGGCGAGGGGAGGGGAGTATATTGAGGGGGAAAGTTCGATTGTACCATAATTTTTTTAATTAAACCATTTTTTGTAAGCAGTCTTGTTATTTAATAGCCACACCTCGTAATTTTAGTCGAGTCCTGTATCCAGAAAAATATAAAAGCACAGATCCTCAGTACGAAGCTGCATTTGAAAAAGTATACCAGTATATAATTGATGAAAATAAAAGGAAGTACACTCTTCACGAACTAAAAAATGTTATGGGCGATAAATTTCGCAACCCCAATGCTTTATATAGGTACTGGATTAAAAAAACACTTTAATAATGACATCCATATAGTTCCAATATAAGATGAATCACCTGTATTTACTTATACGCCAAAGTATATAGCATCGATTTGTGTCGATTGGCAATAGGATAAAAAAAACATCAGCACTGCAGCACAACATACTATTTTAAAAGTCCCAGCCGGTATTTTACAGTCTCAAATAAAAAATACTAAGTATGAACTGTCTTCATACCCTCCAGCTAATCAATTTTTAGATAATGTCACCGCAGATGTACCATCACTGTTGACATATTTTTTGGATGCGTTACTTCCTTACGACAACAAAAATAATAATGAAGGACATACGCTGAAAAAGAATTCAATTGCACATTCAATTATAAGTGCTTCTAGACCACTGTTAAGGACTTTGGTTGGAGGTTTATGGCACGGATGTTTCAATCAACACCATTTTTCGGCACCCTATATTGTGTTACCAAATATTCTTTTTCAAGAATCGAGGCTGGAGAGATGATGCAGAACTAGAATTCTGTGAACTCTGTTATCTCGCCAGTTCTCAATAATCCGACGTGCCATAAACTATTCCAACCATAACAGATCTCCACCCCTCTTCCGGGTAAAAATTCAGTCACCATCGAAGATCGTGGAAAAGGGGTGGTTCAACCAATTACCCCCACCATGGAGGGGACATATATAAAATCGTGCCTCGGGACCGAGGATCAGAGACGTTCGAGACATTAGAAACATTCGAGACACGAGACATTAGAGATTTTCAAAACGAAAGACACTAGACACTTGAAACGAAAGACACGAAAGAAACGATATAGAGACTTCTTAATTGTATTACAAGACCCAACTTTCATTTCTATTCACGACTTCTATTTTAAATTATAGTGCCAAATAAAACTAAGCAAATATTCGAGTGGAAGTGGAAGTTGAACCAGCCATTTTCGTTAACCTTCCTACCAACCACGATCATTTATTCAACTCTCCAATTAGCTGTTGGAACATATATCTATAGAAAAAGTGGATCTAAATTAATAATCGGCTTGCTGGCCAAACTAGGAGTCAGCGCATCTTATAAAGCACTTCAACACTACGAAGCATCAACCATCATGAATCCTGCCACATTTAATCCTCAAAATGCTTTCGTTCAATTCGTTTTTGATAACACAGATCACAACGTAGAAACCTTGGATGGCAAAGAAACTTTTCATTGCCTTGGTGGTATTGGTGTGTACACTCCATATCATGAGATATGTTATCAGGGCAGTACAAAAAGATTAAAAAAGATGCCAACTGCATCAACACTAGCACATCAAAAACAAATACAAACGATTCCATATGCGTTCAGTAATAAACCAAGTTTATGCAGCATTGAAAAACGTCTCACTCAATTCCACATTTGTCTCTTTCCTCACCACCATTACTACCACGGCACTATGGCGCCTATTTATGATCTAAATTTTTGCAAATCCCAAAAATACCATCCTGAAGAGGATTTATGGAGATTATAACAAGTCATATGGATTACAATGTGTCCCATATACTTTGCTTGCCATTTATTAATGAACCACCATCGAATTTAACAACTCTTAATACATCTCTTCATTATGCACTTGAAGAATGTTCTAAGCAAACCCAAAAAAACGTGTTTTATGACTTTCGATCAACCACTGTATTTAAAGCCTCGTTCAATACTAGCAGAATCGACTGACGAAAAATATCAGAAAATAGTGGTTCGATTAGGTGGTTTTCACATTCTAATGTCCTATCTTGGAGCAATAAGACACATCATGGCAGGAAGTGGTTTGAAAGATTTATGGTCAAGGATTTATGCAGAACAATCGACAAAAAAAATGATGTCTGGTCGTGCCTGCAGTCGAGCGATAAGAGCTCATATCCTAACGTTTACAGCTGTTGGTATGCTGGTTTGTGCGGCAATCCATTCTACAAAAGAATCAGCGAAAGAAAAAGAACAAGAATCTCGCTACAAATTCAAAGAATACACACAATGGACGGATGGAGTAAAATCACTTTTTGCTAGTTTTGATACCCAGCCACCAATTTTAGAAGACATACGAAGTGATGAAAACGTAAAAAGATTAACTGAAGAATTCACTACATATTTGACCGAAACATCCGTAGAAAATCCAACAGCTAAATTGTGGCATCAGTATTTAGAGGCAGTTTCTACAGCTCGTCAATTCATTGAGGCAGAGAGATTAGGCAATTAGCAGTTGCACTTAAAAAGTGTGAAAAAAATTCTACCATTATTTCACGCATCTGGGCACTTTGCATATAAAAAAGTGTGCAAATTTATTTACAAGACATGCTCAACTTGGACCAAAAAATGGACCGTGATTAATATCAAAAATTTGCAGAGCAAGGTTATTTTACGATTCGACGAAATCATAAAGCTTGGTCAGGTGTTTGGTCTGACATGACCATAGAACAAACCTTGAATCGTTTCTTCGGAACCGATCTAAAACATGGACGAGGAGTTACTGCAAGTGTCGTCGCACGTTACCTATCAGGAATGCTAGCAGCTTATCAAATCTATTATATAAAGCTAAAATACCACTGACTGACTGACTGACTGACTGACTGACTCATTCATCCACTCGTCACGAAACCTCAAAAACCACAGAACGGATTACAATGAAATTTGGAACATACTCTTGCCTTGGGTCGTAGGTGCTCACTAAGAAAGGGTTTTGAAAAATTCGAGATTTTAGGGGTGGTTTTGGGGGGTTAAAGTATGGGCCAAACTCATCAACGCAGATCCGAAACTATTTGACCTGGAAACTTGAAATTTTACATGAGCATTCCTTTTAGGGTATAAGCATCCACTAAGAAAGGATTTTTCAAAATTCGAAATTTTAAGGTTTGTTTTTGCATGAGCGTTCTTTCTAGGGTATCAACGTTAAACTTAACTTTTATTAATTTAAGTAGTCCTTAATCCTAATGATATTAAACCGTAGCGAAGCACGGGTACTTCAGCTAGTTATGGATAATTTAGAAACATATTTACACATCACATCGGCAAATAGTGAACAACATACAGACTTATCACACAATAAAATGGTAACAGATGCAGAACATATTACAATATTAGGACAATGGTTACATGAGCATAATCCTTTCAAGCCCTGTTTGAAATTACTCTCATTATCTACTAGTGTTATAGGCAATACATTAACAAATTGTCACAAAGCCTATGAAGTTGGCGAAGAAGGTAGGAAAACAATGGTTGAAAAAACTCCTGAATTTTCGTTAACAAAAATATAAAAAGTGAAGAACTTACTTGAAGCAAAAACTCTTCATATTAAAGATGACTGCATTTCTATTGATCCAATGATGTTATTTCAGAGAATTTCATTAATCATTCAGAGTAAAAAAAATAAAATGTTTGAAGCCTTTAGATATGAATTATCACCACACCCACTGAGTCTGTTTGACGAACAAGGTTTCATGAGAAAATCCGCCAAGTCTCAATTGTACAGCATTTTTAAACCCTATGTTATACCTGACGTCATGGACAAGGAATTGCCCATCGTGATAGATGGTGGGTGGTTGTTACGTCACGTTGTATGGCCACATTCTCGGACCTTTGGCGAAATTTTTTGTTCAATATTACACATTCATAACAAACCATTATGGAAGCGATAACGTGACTGTTGTTTTCGATGGATACTATAGTAATGAACTGGGAGTAAAATCGTATGAGAGGTATAGACGAAAGCAAATAAATGTACCTGCTGATATTGCTCTTAGTGCAGAAAACATCAACGCGTTATCTCAAACAAAATTTCTCTCCAACATTGGAAATAAAATAAAACTAGTCGATGCACTCCTGTCTTATCTAAGAGAAAAAGGAATAAAAGCTGAAGTAGCAGCAGAAGATGCTGATAGTCGAATTGTCTGAGAAGCCGTGCAGTTATCACAAGCAACAAACACACCAATAACGATCGTAGGAAGTGATGTTGACTTGTTAATTCTCTTAATTGGACTAGCTCCAGAAGATAAACAATTTTATTTACAGAAAGTACAGTTCATATTATTCGCACATGCATTCGCCGGATGTGACACTACTAGCGCTTTCTATAAGAAAGGAAAAAAACAAATAATTAAAGTGTAGCAGTCACATCTTGCCCTTCAACAAAAAACAAAATTTATTATGGAAAAAATCAAACCATAGATCTATATCCAGTGGCAGAAGAAATCGTGCGTCATTTATACCAACCTAATAAAAAGAAGTTATCCCCCATGAAAGATTTGCGGTATGAATGTTTTAAAAAAGCCGTTGCTTCATCAAAAAAGGACATCTCAATTGCAACGTTGCCACCAACAAAAGAAGCATTGATGGAACATACAAAACGCGTGTACTATCAAATCCTCATAGATTTGAAAGAACAATTCCTAGAACGAAAGTGTTAACTTTTGCAAATGCCGTGCGTAAGAAGAAATTAGCCATTCAGGTAAATTAGTAGAAGTACAAATGCAACGCAATTTATTCGCGCAGCTATTGATACTTTCATTAGAAAAAACCTTAAATATTGACGCAGTACTAACTTACCCATTAACACCAGTTCCACCGGCAATGTGTCATTTAGATGGAGCAATTTGTAAAACGGACAAATCAGCATTATTAAAAATCGCGGAAAAAAATGTAGTCAGTAGTCCTCCAGCATGGTGTAATGTAATGATTTACGACGGATTCTTTGTTTTACATTCAATGACAGAAGTTCCATTATCATTTGGAAATATTTCAGAGAAATTAATCACAATCATCGAATCCACGCAAAATTATTATCGCATTTAATCGCTACTTTACCCCATCAACTAAAGACTACGAGCCCACCTTAAGAGGCGGAATAGAGGGTCAGAATTTTCACAGTTCTGATCAATTACGACCGGTTAATTTCTCCAATGAATTAAAAAATATTAATTTTAAAGAGGCTTTAATTGAATTTATTTGCCAAGATTGGGAAACTGATTACATGGCGCCATTTATACGAGAAAGAACAATATATATTAATCACGACGTATGCTACAAATATGAAAAACATAATGAAAAAATAGAAAGAAGCGTAGAGCGGGATTTATATTGTACAGCTCATGAATAAGCGGATACAAAGATAGTTTTCCACATTTGTCAATTAAATACCGATTATAACGTGGTAATAAGATGTTCTTATACACATATTTTAATGATTCTATTGGGGAATATGAATCATATTCAGAGCAACCTAAAAATTCATTTGTTACTCACAAGGAACGTATTCGAAGTGCAACTCACGGATTCGAATAAAATTTTGTGGGTTTGTAGAGTGATCCAAGACAAGAAAAATGGTATACTCCATTCGTGCCCAATCGCCCTTTAAGGGCTTGAAATTTACCCTCAAAGTGAAATCGACACTTGCACTTCCTCGCTTATATCTCCTAAAGTACAAAAGATAGAAAAAAATGTTTTAGGTAAAAGTTTAACGGTAAAAGGAGCGCTATAAATTGGCATTAACAAATTTTTAAAAACAACTTTCCTTCTTGAAGAAATAATTTTTTTTGCGTTATTTTAAACAATTTGTAAATCTTTGTGGTAATGAAAAATGTGGCATTTTTTATTCTGAATTCAACCATAACCATATTTTTATTATACACCGCTAGAGTTACAGAGATACACGACAAAACGTGCCCCCAGCGCGCGGTACCGCGCAATAGCGCGCTAACAACACATAGAGTTACATATTAAGAATGTTCATTTTCGTTGCAGGACATAACTATGTGACGAAGATGGGTGCGGTAACATAAAAATCGCAAATTATGAAATATTACGTAAAGATTAATGACTTATAATACAAATCGTATTATATCCCATATATACATACATAAATATTTTTTAAACGCTTATTTAACATTTTACTACATTGTAAGCACACGTCAATAAATATTCTTCACTCGACATAGTTTTCGCAAAGTGAAAAAGACGAAATACTATCTTCATTAAAAAAGTGATGTACACACAGATACTTTTTACACCAAGCACATCTTATAATAGCAGGCTTATCACATAATTCACAACATGGCAGTTTATCTGCTTCAGGAAATTTAAAACAGAAATCTACCGGATTTTCAAACTGTTGTTGTAACCTTTCCTCTAGGTATCCACTTTTATACCAAGAGTTCTTAAATAATTCGCGGACTCTCGGAGATGACAAGCGGTTCAATGTGAGAGATTGCAATTTGATGATATTATTTCGTATATGCAAATTTGTAAAAAGATTATATGGTAAAACTCGATTGGAACAAGTTCGCACAAATTTTTTTCATACCCAAGAATCAAAAAAAGCAACGATTAACGGTGATAAGCCTACTATTATAAGATGTATTTGGTGCAAAAAGTGCCTATGCGTATATCATCTTTTTAACCATTTCACTACTCTGAGCGCCTATAGGCGCTTAGAAATTTTGCGCTAGTGACACCCAGGAGCGCCTATAGGCGATTGACGCTAGCTGGCTTTCTGATACTGAAGGCGCTTAAAGGTGTTCATTGTAATTTGGCTTTCTGACACGAAGGGTACTTTTAAATTTGTCATATTTGTAGTATATTTGTAATTTGTCATATTTAAAAAATGTTTATTTGTGTATATATGCGATATAGTACGATCTATATCATAAGTCGTTAATCTTTATGTAATATTTCATAATTTGCGATTTTTATGTTACCACACTGTTACGTCCCGAAACCGAATCTTTTTCTTGAATTCTTCTTTAAATTTAATTTCTTTTTCATTTCTTCCTTCTACTCTATATTTGCAAATACCATCGGTATTTTGGGATTTTCCCCTAAGCAAATGTGCGTAGAAGAAAGACAATTCGAATTCCGCTAATGTAAGAATGCTCCTGCATTCTGAGAATTCCGACAATAATACAAAAGACTACGGCGTTACAGCCGGCTGGAAATTAGCGATCTGAACAAAACACCTTAACTCAGCGGATATGGTTTCGATTCGTGGTCATACAGACCATCCGGTTCCGCGAATTGCGATTTGCGACTTGCGAATTAACGGCGATTGACCTGTGAGCCCGGATGGAAAGAAGGATGGAAAGATTTTGAAACATCTCCAAGAATCGAACTCTGCAAAACGTGATCATGGGTAAGGTCTATCACCTCCGACCACCCAAAGTTAATAAAAGTCAAAAGACGAGCTCGACTCGCTACTATTGTCTGATCAGTCACGAGGTGTGTAGACGGTAGTCCGTGAAAACGTATATAGTGAATCTTAGATTCTCTATTTAACACTAAACGTACCGGCATTTTGCACCTACCTAATCTTACCATAAGGGGTCATTTGACCCCTTATGAAATAAATGTTAATTTTCAGAAAGAAATACACAATTTATTAAAGGAAATAATTTGCAACACAATTTCTCATTTCTACTAAAATAATAAAACACAAATTTTTATTTCTATAAACGAAATAATCAACTGATTACACAAGGCCAATTGAATGTAACGGAAACTGTCGTGTATTATCACTCCTTGTCGAACTTGATTTCTTGTAGGCTCTGATCTTTACTCTCTGACTCTCAATATAAAACTGCATTTCTACTTCGTTTAGATATAGAGAACTAATTGAAGGGAGTATTTCCTGTCCATCTCCGAAAACAATCTTTTCTGTTTATGCGTTACTTTGCACAGTGGTCGATTTCGCTGAAATCCTGGCCAAAACCCCCAAAATTTTTTTTGCGGTTATCAAAATCTAGCAATTGTGTTTGATTTATAACACATCAGAGCATTCTTTTCCACTAATTAAAATTTTTATTGCACAAAATTCTTAGAGATATGTAATCTCAAAGTTGGGACTTGAATAACGCGTCGTATGGATCCGATCGGGTCGTCCAAGTGTTCACGCCGAAAACAAACCCACATATCAGGTTCAAATAAATGAAATCTTCACTTGAGAAGCGTATCTGAGTTTAGAACTAAGGTTCCAGTTGAGGAAAAATGCCGAAAAATGCCGAAAAATGCGTAAACTTCGTATGGGGTCAAATGACCCCTCGTGGTACCTATTGGTAGGAAGAAAATTTTTGTCGGTAAAAAATAAGCTACGAGAAAAACGAAAAGCGAGAAGTTGAATAATCAGATGATATAAGACTTTACAAAAAGTCAAATGCGTGAAAGAAATAACAATGAAAGTATGATTTTAAAGTAAAGTTTGAAAAGGGTCATTTGACCCCGCTTGGTACGTTTAGTGTTAAGCATAGTTCGGTTAACATATTGTGATCCGAAGGACTTAGTTTTTCACGTTAAATTAATATTCCTTTCATTTCTTTGTTTCTTTTATTATAGTACCACGCGTAATAATTGTAGCTAAAACTCAATCTAATTTATCATTAAATATAGTTTAAATCTAAATTCGTGCTATAACATTTGCGAGTTCGCAACAGTGTAAGAAGAAATCTAACTTTCCAACCTTCTCTCAGCATCCGGTTCACAGCCAGATTAGGACAACGAAAAAGGACGGAACGATCTACATACTTGTAATCAAAACTATCAGGGTGAGTTCCATATACATGAAACATTTTATTTTGGTAGTCGCATTCTGATTGATCCATTGGGTCGTGGGATTTTCCCTAAATCGAATACGACTTTTTTTGGTAATTCTGTTACACTGACGAGCCCTGATTTCGGAAGTATATAATAATTTCTGTAAATGGGAAATTCTCTCCTCCCTGTTAAGGGCGGGTTTTAACGAGTCTCTCGTTTTGGGACAATACCCTAAAAACCCAACCGATACTGCAAGGAGACAGTTTCACCACCCAAAAATTTGTAGTATTGCGCACCCCTGTTCATTATCCAAATGTTTGTACAGAAACCTCCAACTCAAACTGAACTGCACACATTTTGAATATATATATTTTTCTGTTGTCATACCTAATTAAAGAAAGTCTAAATTCAATTCATTAAACCTAGACATCCATATCCTAAACATCAAGTTTCGATTCACATAGACCTGTACTGGTCTCGACAGATCGACCCATCCATCCTGTCCTCTCCTCGCCTTAGGCTGGGGAGAGTAACAAAATTTTATTAGAGTTAAACGCGGAAACCCGCGTGCGATTCGTTTCGTATTAGCTAGAACGCGCGGAGTCTACCGTCCGTCGGCACCCGCTCGACGGCGGACGGCACGCGGAAAATACAGCGCCGCACGTAACAACACCCATCTTCGTCACATAGTTATGTCCCGCAACAAAAACGAGCGTGTAACTCTATGTGTTGTTAGCGCGCTATTGCGCGGTACCGCGCGCTGCGGGTACGTTTTGTTGTGCATCTCTGTAACCCTAGCGGTGTATAATAAAAATATGGTTATGGTTGAATTCAGAATAAAAAATGCCACATTTTTCATTACCACAAAGATTTAAAAATTGTGTAAAATAACGCAAAAAAAATTTTTTTCTTCAAGAAGGAAAGTTGTTTTTAAAAATTTGTTAATGCCAATTTATAACGCTCCTTTTACCGTTAAACTTTTAACTAAAACATTTTTTCTATCTTTTGTACTTTAGGAGATATAAGCGAGGAAGTGCAAGTGTCGATTTCACTTTGAGGTTAAATTTCATGCCCTTAAAGGGCGATTGGGCACGAATGGAGTATACCATTTTTCTTGTCTTGGATCACTCTACAAACCCACAAAATTTTATTCGAATCCGTGAGTTGCACTTCGAATACCTTCCTTGTCAGAACTGGAAATGCACAACGTTACATCGATGTCACTCAATTGTACGAAATATTTTGACCTAGCTTGTGCGCATCGTTGCTAGGATTTCATGCATTCATAGGATCGGATTTTAATCCCGCTTTCTATAGAAGAGGGGGAAAAAAACCGTTCGAAATTTTAAGACAATCAGAATCATTCATAAAAGCATTTACAGATATAGCAAATATAGGCAACTCTAATGTTTCGTGGCGTCAAGGTCTGACGTGGATGACCTAACGCCCACTAACTCTCACTCGCGGTTCGCGTCGATTATACTTCGCGAATGAGTGATTTTTTCGCGCGTAATTCTCGACCGCCGGAGAATATCCGTTCGTGAGATGATTGTAACTCCAAAAATATAAAATAGCAAACTATGACGGTTTTCGTCGTCAGCGAGCTCGATATCGTTTGCGTTCGGTGTTCGTAAGGTAAGTGACTTCGACGATTTTTCCTCCGAAGTCCCTCGACGACGCTATGGGCCGGACATCCCCACTTGCTGAATTTTCGCGACGTTTCAGCAGGCGGGTTTTTCGGATTTTCCGGGCAGTGCGTGATGTTGATTGGCCGCACTTTCCTCCGAGAGGAGTGACCACCCCCATGGGACTCTCGACGTGAAGGGCCCCAAGGAGGCGGGAGTTCACCCCCTGCGAATACGTGGTGGAGGAAAGTGCAACCAGATGTGCCCGAAAAATCCTAGTCCGGCCGATCGGCAGAATGTCTCTTCGAAGGCGCGATTTATGACCGATTTGTCATCGCGAGTCAGCGGCGGTCGATGGGACCGTTCGGGCCGAAGTCCCTGTTTACCACCCGCTGACAGAGCACGACGGATTAACGAAAACGTTCATTCAAAACGAAGGCTGCTTAATTCCTCAAGGACCGGAGTTCTAGCTGTCTTGGCGCACGATGGTCGCCAAATGTTGGATGGTAATAAAAAATCTGGCAGCCAGACCCGGGCCTCAAAGAACGGCAAACTTTCGCTTCGTTCCGAACGCGCTTTTGTTTCCGTACGACGGAACATCTAATATACATCACTTCAAAAAAAGATCGAAGAATTTGTATGCCGAATGTATGGTCTAAAAGCAATCGATAATGTGAATACAGCACGAGTAGCAACATTCATCAAAGCATACAAAATGAATGACCAAAAAGACAAATTCACACTTAAAAGTACAATTGACGGTGCAATATTCCCTCCATGTCAATCAGAATTATACCAGTATGTACTACGTACATCCTATACACATATCGCATCTTTGGAGTCATGCTCATCGGTCAGTTTCATCAGTATTATCACCGTTACTACAGATGGAAGGAAGAAAATAATAAATACACTTTCAAGTGGTTCGACAGTGACCAAGTTCCAACATTAGTAACTGGAATTACAATCATCAATGAGAATCCTGCAGGTATTTATCTATGGTTTTTATAACACATTGAAGTTAAATAAAAGTCATGTGGATAAACATATAAAATTTACACTTTCTTTACAGAAAACGTCGAAAGTGATGTTGTTGAAACATCAGATAATATCGAAGAAGATGATGCAGAAGAATTAGAAGAAGAACGGAATCTCATCATCGACAGCTCCGATGATAGTTGTGAGGAAAGTGATGGATATGACACAGACAGAGCAGAAGATGTATATGAAGAAGTAGAATAATAATTTATGTATCAATAGAGATCTATGCTTTTTTGTCTTATTTATGTTCATTAACAACAAAATTTTTTAAATACTTAGTATTTTGTTTCTAATAAATAAATATTTCTGTATATAATTTGAAACCGACACAAAATTAATAAATATAACGTGGTGTTATTTATATTAAATTGATATTATACTTATTTAATTCAAAGTACAAGATAATTTGAATGTTAAAAAAACAAAAAATCATCGTCAGCTGATTGTTTGCGGGTGTAAAAATCGTCAGTTTATTTTCCAAAAAGACTATGCAACGCTCAAATGTTATGAGCGCGCAAAATGTTTATCACGCTGACTGACGGTCTAACCCCCGTCAAAAATACAACTGACGATTTTCTTTATTATTTTGAAAGTATAAAAATTTAGATGTATAAATTTCATAAGGTATAAAATTAATTTATTTGTCAAATTTTCAATGGGGTTCATGCACGTGACTGACATATAACCCCCCCTCGTCAATACAGCTGACGACTATTTTTTTTAAAAATGTGATTGAAACAATAATATAATACATTTTTGCTCGGTATAAAAATCATCGGAGCATATAGTTTTCCAATGACTTTTTCATGCTGTCTCCTTTAGCTCCACCGCTATCGGAGCAGCTGACGTTCGGAGCTGTTATGTGTTAGGGGACAACTATTATTGTTATGATTTTCAGCCGGCATAAAATGACTCGCTCAACTATAGAGCTACCTCCCGGACTATATAAAAGTCCAAGAAGTCAAGGCAGGCTTGATTGGGTGAAACAGATAGTTGGGAGAAGCAAGCGGAGCTGCTCCAAGATCGCACAGAATGATCAACTAGCTAAACACCCTGATTTAAATACTTAACGCCATCTTATAAACATTGTGTAAACATCGTATAATTGTGTTTTATATAACATTAATGTATTGTCGTAAACATCCGCCTAGAAAAAGCCTCTCATTAAAACACATTCCAATGCTAAGAGGCCCTTTTCCGGTCCCAACCGAATTTTCCAGGGACCACTGCACAATAATAAATCGATCCACGTTGTTCTTAATCTTTATCTTCCAAATTCCATCTATCCTATTATTCTAATTCGATTTCCATGCTCTAAACCGGATGGACCTCTTTTCCTATCAGTGATCACCAAACGCTGAACAACTATCGAAAGGGTCCTAGCTAATTTCCCTCTCCAACTGCCCGCCTCTAGCTCTTCCACCCCTAAAACCATCCCTACTCCCACTGCTAAACACAAATATAAAAAGAAGACTTTTTGGAGGAACGATACAGTCCTAATACGATTCGTTCTGCCGTCACCCTGGCCGTTTACAATTTGTATCAGCATATTGTTGTAAAACTTTATTGTTCTTAAATAAAATATATAAACTTAAATCGTCTTTGCGGTTCGACGACAGTATAACTTTCGCATAATACTATTGTAATTTCGTATTTTAAATAATCGAACTCTGTAATTAATAATTTTATAATATCGTCGTTGTATTACATTCCTGATTCACAACTTATATTTCCATTTAAAAGTTAAATCCAAAAACACTAATTCAGTTAATTTTAGGTCATAGATTGCTCAAAAGATTGTCATCGCAGTGATTCTACTAACGTACTCATGTTTTCTGCCCATGCAGCAAATTCATCATAGCCAGACTCACCATTCTGTTAATCGGAATCAAGAAGCGTAATTATAGTTTTCTTTTGATTTTTCTGGTTAGTGGTATTACACAGTGAGAAATAATTCTGAGGATGCCAAATGTGTAATGCTACCTATGTACAGGGTGTTTCAAAAATATTTGTCATGGCTTTCAGGGGTTGTTCTACACCTCTGGATCGATGGAGATTTGCGAAAAAAACCTGCCGCAAAATTCGGGAAAGGGTAGCAAATTTTTTTATTGGCTCATCCTATTCGTCTTGTGACGTAGGTAAAATGTCTGACACCCTGTACAGGGTGTTTCAAAAATATTTGTCATGGCTTTCAGGGGTTGTTCTACACCTCTGGATCGATGGAGATTTGCGAAAAAAACCTGCCGCAAAATTCGGGAAAGGGTAGCAAATTTTTTTTATTAGCTCATCGTATTCCTCTTGTTGCGTAGGCAAAATGTCTGAGAGGAACCATGGGTCAGAAATGCACCGTTCTCTCGCAAATTAACTTTTAATTGGGCCTTCCGATTAAAATTTCGCCGATAGTTAAAGCAGAGGCGACGTAAACGAAGCTAGAAAATAGGGCACTGTGTCACCGAACTAGAAGAGAAGTGTAAGTGTTTATACTCTTCTTCCCGGGTGGGCCCTTGAGTGAACCTGGACACCGAACGCAGGTCATTGACATTTTCTAGTCTTTTTCTCTCTCTTCAATTATGTTGCCTCTGTTTCAACTATTGGAGCTAGCAAGGGTATCTCATGTGTTTCCTTTCGAAAGGTCGGTGACTCGAAGGCTGCCGTACGACCGAAATTTTAATCGGAAGGCCCAATTAAAAGTTAATTTGCGAGAGAACAGTTCATTTCTGACCCATGGTTCCTCTCAGACATTTTGCCTACGCAACAAGACGAATACGATGAGTCAATAAAAAAAATTTGCTACCCTTTCCCGAATTTTGCGGCAGGTTTTTTTCGCAAATCTCCATCGATCCAGAGGTGTAGAACAACCCCTGAAAGCCATGACAAATATTTTTGAAACACCCTGTACATATTTTTGTATTTTCAATTAGTTCATTAATATTGCTATTTCCATATATAATCTTTATCAATTACATATCAGATTAAGCAGAAACACATGTAAAACAAAGTTAAAAATTGTAATCAAAGTTTTCATTCACGTTTCATTTCAGAAATTCATTTCATAATCATTGATTCAAAATAATTGTAAATTCTAACATTTTGAGTACAATATAAAATCTGATTTTTGTTCAATGCAATCGATTGAATTCTTTGACACCCCTAAAAATCGTTCTATTAGGTCATTAAGTATGAAATGTCCGATTACCTAAAGCATCAAGTTTGATGCTGGATATCTCCGATATTTCACATCATCCGTCCTTTGTTTTATTTTTTGAGAAGGTACGCCATCTGGCTTTCAGACGCACTCTTTTGTTTTTAATAATCTATTGTATTGTCGTGTGGAGGTTAAATATTGTAAGCTATGGATAGGACAAAAATTGGCGTTATTTTCGAGTTTGAATTCCGTCGTGGAACTAATGCAGTTAAAATTAAGTTCCAGTTCAAAATTTAAGTTAGAATAAAGTTCCGGTCTGGAGATATTGATCTTCAAAATGAACCACGCGGTCGGCCTGAAAGTAAGGTGGCTGACGATCAACTGAAAGCTGTAGTGGAAGCAAAGCCATCTGAAGCGACGCGGGAATTAGCAGCAAGGTTTGGCGTTACCATTCCCACAATATTATGCCATTTAAAAGCAATTGGAAAAGTTAAAAAGCTTTATAGGTGGGTTCCACATGAGTTGTGCGAGCGTCAGCACAGGAACCGCTTCGACGCTTGCTACTCCTTAGTGTCACGAGAAAAAGTCGAACCATTTTTGCGCCGGATAGTTACGTGTGATGAGTAGTGGATACTTTTCAATAATCGCAAACGTTCGGCACAATGGTCGGACAAAAATGAAGCGCTAAAACACATCCCAAAGCCGAGTATGTATACACCAAAAGAAATTAATGGTGTCTTCTTGGTGGTCCAGCGCGGATGTTATTCACTAGAACTTTATGAAACCTGGGAATCGATAACGGCGGACCTCTACTGCAATCAGTTAGAAGAAATGATGAGGAAGCTGCAGATTAAACAGCCGAGATTGGTGAAGTGGGATAGACCAATCCTCCTACAGGAGAACGCTCGACCACACGTTGCAAGATCTACGTTACTGATACTACAGGAGCTGAATCTAGAAACACTTTGTCACCCACAGTATTCGCCAGATCTCGCTTCAACTAACTGTCATTTTTTCCGAGCTTTGGATAACTTTTTACAAGGAAAAATATTTAATTCCCAATAAGCGGTGGAAAACGCCTTTCGCGATTTTATCACAAACTGCTCTCCAAATTTGTTCGTTAGCGGTATTAATAAACTATCGTCAAAATGGCAATGCTGTATTGATAATTTAGGTGCATACTTTGATCAATTATGTTACTTTTTGCCCAAGATATAATAAACCAAACTTTTAGTTTCAAATCGGACGTTTCATACTTAATGACCTAATATTTCAAAGCCTTACGAAACTGATAATCCTATAGAGGATTTATAGCACAGCAGATCCCTCGAAAATATATTAATCGTTCAGTATCAAACATCGAACGATGTAACGGATCGTGACGGAAGACGAGCTTGAGTCGTTGCGTCACACAGTGGTCCAGAATGTGCATTTAGCCGCGCAAAATGCAAAAAGTCGATTTTGGAATATCGACTTTTTTTCTTGTGATATCGATTCTTAAATGTCCATGGACCTGAGATATAAAAACTTATTGAAATTGGATAAAAATTGTAGTTACAACAAACGCTTAAAGTTTAAACTTTTTCTGAAGACCACTTTCTATCGAAAAAACATGTTGTCTTCTTCGTGATATTCTGGCTAAAGTATGCAATATTTTTTAATAATGATTGTTTCTACTTGAAAAGCATTCCTCGACGATAAAAATTCACGTGCGGAATATAAAATTATTGTTTGTAGTTTATTCAAACATTAATGTTAAATGAATGAAAGAAAATTATCAAAGATTTTTATTTTTTGCAGTCAAGATCTTCGAAGTCCCAACGAGTCCCAGGCTCTAATTGCCACAGTTGTTTTCTATAATCCTTCCCCTAAACGATCCTGCAAAAATCATATCCGGCCGGATCCGGCTTCAATGAGTTTTTATTGTTTAAACAGTCGCGCGCACCTCGGCAACGCGCTGCCACCGGACTGTCTCGTAAACTTTCGGCAGATATAACAATGAAGGGGGCAGGTAAACGCACGAAATATTTGCAGAAATACCTTCTATATAGGCTAAGCAATATATGTGGAAAGTTTTAGCTGAGTACCTTTCGACACTTCTAAGTTATTAAATTTTTAAGAGAACCCTGCACGGCGAAGACTAGGATTTCCTTTCAATCGGATAACCTAGCTCATTTCTCTTTGCTCGCATCCTAACAATAAAGCAATTAAGTAATAAAAGTGATGCTTTAGAAGTCTTCGCCCTCGTTAGTGACAATAAGATTTTGTTTTTATTGCACGATATCTTTAAGGAAGTTCGAGCGAATCTAATGCAAAAAAACTTTTTCCAACTTTAAGCTTTGAAACTCTGTATACATGTCATGAAATACTCGATTGATACATCCTAAAAATTTTGAAACGATCCTCCGTCTAGTTTCTTTGAAAAAAAATGTTAAAAATTACATTTTTTAAGTCCTTATACACAGGCTCTTATGGCTGACAAGCTGTACTCGCGTCTTTTTCGATTTTTTTCGATATTAACCTCCCAACTTTAAGGAAAACAAAACTATGTGTAATAAACTTGAATAATTGTAGAATAAGATTAGATTTCAATAATATAACCTTACCGATGTAGTTTCGTTGATAATTTAACATAAACTTTATTTGTTACTCATGCTTATTGGTAGCCGTACACGTTACTGAACGTTTGGCAACGTTGCGAGAACAGCTGAGAAAAGTATAAGGATAGAAAAAGAGATAGAGAGAAAGAGAGAAGATAGAAAATTTATTTTGTCACCTTAGTTCAAAAATTGTAGTTTGAAGCAAATTAGAATAATTTTAGTTCTTGAATAAATGAATGAATAAAATATATAAAGTTATAAATTAATGAAAATAATATCACAATAATTATATTATAAAGAAAATCAACTGTGTTCATGTTTTTAAAAACTAAAATATTCGATGTCAGTATGAAAACGGGAGTATAACCTCAAATTAAATAAAAATGTAAATAATTACCTATACATTTTTTTTCTTTTCTTTTACAATAATTGCAATTTTTGATTTTGAAATTATTGTTCCTGCAATCAATCCGAGCTTTGTTACTCTTGATAACATTTTGTCTCCATTTCACAATATTTTTTTTAAAAATCGACCGTTAAATCTGTGCATTTTTGCAAATTATTTCCATTCACTCATGGACTAAAACACTTAAATTTGATAATGCTCTCTCCGTGCTCTCTAACTATAGTACATAGGAATAACAATACGCTGTTGCCAGATCTTCTTATTCAAGCGGATGAGTCAAAAGTCACGTAGTCATTTCGTTACTTTTGTTAATTAAATAAATAATATTTAACAATTTTTGGATTAGATATGTTATTATAAATTGAAATAATGAATTTTTATTACTATTACAAGAATTGAAAATACAGAAAATTTCAATTACTATTTTAAGTCATTAGTTACGCTCGAACTTCCTTAAGAGACACGGGAATTTACTGACCGCGTGTCCCACTGGGTCTATGCAGCAGGTCTGGGTTATATAAACTTTAGGAAGGAATATCAAGAAAAGGTGCAGATAGATAAAGCCAATTTTAGCAGGAACTATTTCTATATAGTTTAAACTAAACATCTTCAAAGTTCTCAGAGGCTACTTTGTGGTACTTTTTAGTTTTTCCATTTTGAAGTTAGCAATGTAAGCTGAATAAGCTAATGTACATACCTACCCTCTATATATCAACCGCACTTTTGTTTTTAAAATTTTTGAGTTCAGATTCGTAATCAGCGACTCAAAAAACATTAGAATACTACTTTTTGTGCAAAACAATTAATTTTTAAACAAATCTGTCCGCCATATTTAATCCGCCATTTTGTTTTTAAAATTTTTGAGTTCAGATTCGTAATTAGCAACCCAAAAAATAATAGAATACCAATTTTTAACTAAATCTGATGTGTTTTGAGCCCGTGGTAACGATTTGAAAAAGATTGAAAACTGCGCGAGGTGCGTGAACAGCTAAATTCACGCTCTGGACCACTGTGCGTCATCTAGAACGCTCGCTCATACGCTGGACTACTATATCCCTATCATAATTATTTATATCTAAATTCCTTAGAGCCCCCGCACGTAACGCAACAGTTGCGTCAAATTCTAGGAGAGAAAGTTTATTCCTCGTGATTTAGTTGTAACTAAACCTCTTACCGCCTTAACTCGAAAGTGTAAAGCATTTCTCTTTTGCGATAACGACATCTGTAAGATAAGCCTCAGACTTGACCGTCGACCGCTAGGCAACCTTACGCCTCTGCCTCTTATTTACTATTAGGAGCCGGTGCATTTCCGAAATATAATAGAACTTTTGTCCCGTAGATAGGCACGTACGCCTATCTCGAGAAAAAGGAACACTAACAAGGAGACTGTCCGCGAGTCGAGTCTCAGAATTTCTTCAAACTTGGCAGAGGGGGAGGCCACCCCTCGAATATTAAACGTGTAAAGCCATTCGACTAGATGGCCAGGCATTTTCGAAAAAAACGACTTTTTCTAAATTCCAAGCGCGGTAAATACAAGGGACGCTATGCCGTATACAAGTGAGTTCGTAGCTCATTCGGCAGCGTGCTGGTCTGATAACCGCTAGGTCGCTGGATCGAGTCTCGCAGCATGCAATATTTTTCCCCTCTTTTTTTTGCTTTCTACGCATATTTCAAATAAAATTGTTAGAATAAAATTATTAAAATGAGAATTTTATTTTACTTTAGATAATAAAATAAATACACAGTTTTACGTACTCGTATACTTTGTAGCGACTGTCGTTGCAACTTTATTAAAATTACATTTTATAAAATACGTTTTATAAAAAACGTTAATGAAGTTTGTTTTTCTACAGAAAGTTTAAAGAAAGCGTGTATTTGTAAGAATTCTGCGTTTATACAATGTGCACGATGTAGAGCCAGTCGCTACAAAGTATACGAGTACGTAAAACTGTGTATTTATTTTATTATCTAAAGTAAAATAAAATTCCCATTTTAATAATTTTATTCCAACAATTTTATTTGAAATAATATGCGTAGAAAGCAAAAAAAAAGAGGGGAAAAAAAATTGCATGCTGCGAGACTCGATCCAGCGACCTAGCGGTTATCAGACCAGCACGCTGCCGAACGACCTACGAACTCACTTGTATACGGCATAGCGTCCCTTGTATTTACCGCGCTTGGAATTTAGAAAAAGTCGTTTTTTTCGAAAATGCCTGGCCATCTAGTCGAATGGCTTTACACGTTTAATATTCGAGGGGTGGCCTCCCCCTCTGCCAAGTTTGAAGAAATTCTGAGACCCGACTCGCGGACAGTCTCCTTGTAAGTATTTAAGACCACCGAAAAACCGCAAAAACAGTCATTCTATTTGAAAACCTGCTGTAAGTCGTTACTCTGTCCGTCGTCAATAAAACTAAAAAGGATCCACCTGAATCACTTCTTACACATCCAAGCGTTTGAGCTATTAAAACAAATACCGACGCATTTAAAGTCGAACACCTTGCCATACTAATGCAATAATCTCCTGACGATGGACGGTTTTATCGAGTTTATTACATAAGACGTAAAACAAAAAAAGAGCAACAGAACTATTGAAGTTGGGAATTTGAGACTACAAGAAAATTTGTTGTCTAACAAGGGAACATCCCGAGGTGTAAATCACCGACTTTGATGAAATTTTAGTATGATATAGTCCTCGCGAAAATATTTGCCCCGTATTTTTTTTATCGGCAACCGTCCACGTTAAGGGTGTGAAAACCACCCTCAAAGTTGGGGTCCCGAAACTTCTTTATCGAATATCTCGAAAACTATTAGAGATACGAAAATTTCGTAGAGAGTGAAAATTAATGCCTTCGGATTTTGAATCCAATGGTATAATCATTTTTTTAAACATTTTGTCAGTTAAATTTAAATCAATTGTTTTGAATATTTGTTTGTGTATACTATGTATCGAAACACAAAATACGGATAAATTGAAAATTTGATATTTGTATTACAGAAAAAGTTATTCATTTTCAATTTTTACGCTTGCGTACTGTCAAGTTATTCTTTCGTATATACATGTATGACTGCTCTAAAAGGTCAGATTTTATTGTCAGTCACCCATATTGCTTTTATATAAATTTAAAAAATGCGATTGTTTAATAAATAATTTTTAATGATCATTGCAATAGTGGTATTCATTGTTATAGGCATAATAAATATTTTCTACCACCACGAAAATTCAAAAGCAGCTACATATCAGTTAAAGCAGTTTATGTTTGAAAATTGTAAATATATAAAGCACACCTCCCCAGAATTGTTCAATTTTTGAGATCTGTCGGCTGTAGAGTCACATCAATACCATGTATGACTATCCCCAACTGTAAATCACCAATTCTTATGAAACTATAGTAAAAGGTGGATTTTGTATAGATATTTGAAACCTAATTTGTTTTATCGGCAACCGTCCACGTTAAGGGGGTGAAAACCGCCCCCAAAGTTGGGGTAACGAAAACTATTTTATCGAATATCTCCGAAACTACAGTGCCCGAAATTACCATCAAGCCACCTCTATTTTGACGTATTTTTTTAAAAATATGATCAAATTTACTACTTTTTCTCATCAACAATTATATCTAGTTGATACTAATAATAGACCTACGAATATCTGTTCGGAAATGTATACATTTTGCGTGTGTTTACATTGTTGCTGGACGAAGCGAAGTGTAAATGCGAAATTTCTATAAAGCCACTCAGTTTGTGCTTCGATTCTGACAAGGGAACATACCGAGGTGTCCCCCTCCGATTTTGATGAAATTTGGCACAGTTGTTCAGTACGCGAGAATAATCGATACGTATTTTTTTATATCTGCTAAGTCGCACGTTTAGGGGGTGAAACCACCCTTCAAAGTTTCGGATTTTTTTCTTTTTTTGCTTATAACTTTGAAACGGTTAATGATAGACATTTTTGATAAATGTACGAAATATTTGTTTTTTCGTCTACTAAAGGCCTACGGAACTTAAAATTTGATTTAACGATTTTTTGTTAATTTTTTATTAAAAAATAACGTGTTTTTCGTTATATCTTTAAAGTTTACGATCCAATTTTAACCAAACTTTTTTAAATGGTAGAGAAATCAAAAATAAAAGTTACGTGTTTTTGCGTTTTTCCATAATCTTGCAACAAATACTTCCTTTCTCATCTACTATATTATTGTTTTTGTAAAAAATCAAAATTTGAAAATTTTTTGTTTTGCTTTATAATATTTAGGCTGCGCACATCCGCCAGGACGCGTCAATTACAAACTATCGTAGATAGTTTAATTTAAATTTATTTAAATCACAATTTATTTATAACAAAAAAAATAGTTTAATTTATTAATTTAATATACATAAACTATTATGGTTTCTATGGAACATATAGTCCACAAAAATGGTACTCCACGAAGAAATGTTCAAAACAAAGTGATTTTTTACACCACGCACATGTTATAATGGCAGGTTTACCACATATACTACATGTAGGTTTTGCGTTTGTTTGGAAACAGAATTGCACAGGATTTTCAAATTCCGATGGCCTCTCTTCTATATACCCGCTCTTAAACCAAGCATATTTAAAAAGATTTATAAATCTCGGCGATGAAAACTGATTATGTGCGAGCGATTGTAACTTTATGATGTTATCTCTCAAATGGAGATTAACATCATAATCCATAAGCAAAATCATGTCCGAGAAACGTTTTATGAAATTTTTCCATACACGAAATCCATATAGGGGAGAGCGGGGCTAAAAGTTCCGATTTTTAGTTAACTTCAAAATTTGTTAAAATACTTGCTTTTAGTATTCATACGATGCGATCAAAATCAACTTACATATGTAACTTTGATATTAAGACAGTTATTTGGGTCATTTTTTGAGAGATTCTTTTACTATTAATTTTTTAATGCCTAAAGTCGGAAGGTAACAACTAACCCCGACTGGGGGCAAGTTGTTAACAAGCCGGGATAAGTTGTTACCATATCTGTTAAAGCTATTATTTGTGAAATAAAAAACAATAAATGATTAAACCAAGTCTGTTTATATAACTACTACTCAACAATATCGTACGAATCAGTCGTGAGATAGACCACAAATACCAAATGCGAAAATATTTTCTTACGTGGACCAGCGAGGCACGTGCTGTCGTTCCGTTGTTCCGGGTCCCACTCGTTTATTTAAAATGGCTATTGTCGGTGCAATGTGGCGTTCCATTTCATTACGAATTTACACAATATTCTTATCTCTTCTCCTCGAGGAGTTATTTCAATCGGAACAACTTACCTCGGTAACTTTTAGCCCCGCTCTCCCCTACGTCCAAAGGTTGAATATTTCCTGTTGTGCCTTTTGGTATCATGAAATGCTTTACTTCTTTACCTTCTGGTGTTGCTTCAGAAATTGTCCTTTTCAAAGTGGCTTGAGTAAATAAGATTAATCATGTATGTTGTTCGATATGTTACGATAACATGTATATTTATAAAACAATAACATGTTTATGGCAACTCTGCAGCTCACCATATGTCACGCAATTAATTACGCAATTAATTTTTTATTATAAATAAATTGTGATTTAAATAAATTATAAATATATTCTTTTTATATGTAAAAATCCATGAAACTTTCCCTTATGAAATTTTATGATATCTACGATAGTTTGTGATTGACGCGTCCTGGCGGATGTGCGCAGCCTAAATATTATAAAGCAAAACAAAAAAATTTCAAATTTTGATTTTTTACAAAAACAATAATATAGTAGATGAGAAAGGAAGTATTTGTTGCATAATACATTTTTCCCATCATCATTCGTTGATCAGATATAGTAACGTAAAGTGCCAAAAGCCTAAAAAAGAAAAGGGTTAATTTCACGACTCCAGAGTAGATTATGGAAAAACGCAAAAACACGTAACTTTTATTTTTGATTTCTCTACCATTTAAAAAAAGTTTGGTAAAATCGGATCGTAAACTTTAAAGATATAATGAAAAACACGTTATTTTTTAATAAAAAATTAACAAAAAATCGTTAAATCAAATTTTAAGTTCCGTAGGCCTTTAGTAGACGAAAAAACAAATATTTCGTACATTTATCAAAAATGTTTATCATTAACCGTTTCAAAGTTATAAGCAAAAATAGAAAAAAATCCGAAACTTTGAAGGGTGGTTTCACCCCCTAAACGTGCGACTTAGCAGATATAAAAAAATACGTATCGATTATTCTCGCGTACTGAACAACTGTGCCAAATTTCATCAAAATCGGAGGGGGACACCTCGGTATGTTCCCTTGTGAGTGGATAAGTTCAGCTAAGCAAAATAAAAGAAGTGTAACTGCTATTGAGAGGTAAGTATTTGTGTAAAAATAGATCTGTATATTTATTGACATCGTAATATGTTATATTTTAATTTCTTATTAGTAAAATGCCACGAGGACAATTGTTGACCAACGAAGAAAAGGCATCCATTGATCCTTATAGGGATATGGGCTGTTCTAATCGCATAATTGCAAAAAAAATTAATCGATCACGTACCGTTGGAAATAATTACATTAATTTAGGAAAAGATTATGGCAAAAACCACGCTAAAGGGGGAAATCAAAAGCTGACCAGGAAACAGCGTTCATTGTTAATTCGATCTGCATCGAAGGAATTAAGAAGTGCATCACAACTTTGCGCTGAATTAGATCTACCAGTAACTACGAGACGCGTACAACAAATTTTAAAAAGTTCTAAACGATTTCAATGGACAAAAATGGTGCAGAAACCAGCACCCAAAGCACAACACAAACAGGCTCGTCTTGATTTTGCAAAAACACACATGTCTTGGTCCAAAGAATGGGAATCTGTGATTTTTAGTGATGAAAAGAAATTCAATTTAGACGGACCAGATGGTTTTAAATATTATTGGCACGATTTAAAAAAAGAAAAAGACATAACAATGAGTCGTAACTTTGGTGGTGGTACATTAATGATCTGGGCTGCATTTAGAGCAGATGCCAAGACACCGATCTGTCGCATTACCCCTAAAATGAATTCTGAAAAATACACACAATTATTAGACACAAGTTTAATACCATTTACTGAAGATATTGGGCACGATAACTTAAATTATCAACACGATAACACTGCCATCCATGCATCAAATTACACGAAGCAGTGGTTATATCAAAAGAGAATCAGGGTTTTGACATGGCCAGTGTTACGTGCGGCGCTTTATTTCCGCGTGCCGTCCGCCGTCGAGCGGGTGCCAACGGACGGTAGACTCCGCGCGTTCTAGCTAATACGAAACGAATCGCACGCGGGTTTCCGCGTTTAATTCTAATAAGATTTTGCTACTCTCCCCAGCCTAAGGCGAGGAGAGGACAGGATGGATGGGTCGATCTGTCGAGACCAGTACAGGTCTATGTGAATCGAAACTTGATGTTTAGGATATGGATGTCTAGGTTAAATGAATTGAATTTAGACTTTCTTTAATTAGATATGACAACAGAAAAATATATATATTCACAATGTGTGCAGTTTAGTTTGAGTTTGAGGTTTCTGTACAAATGTTTGTATAATGAACAGGGGTGCGCAATACTACAAAGTTTTGGGTGGTGAAACTGTCTCCTTGCAGTATCGGTTGGGGTTTTTAGAGTATTGTCCCAAAACGAGAGACTCGTTAAAACCCGCCCTCAACAGGGAGGAGAGAATTTCCCATTTACAGAAAATACAATATAAAATGTTATATACTTCCGGAATCAGAGCTCGTCAGTGTAACAGAATTACCAAAAAGTCGTATTCGATTTAGGGAAAATCCCACGACCCAATGGATCAATCAGAATGCGACTAGTGAAATGATTTGTTTCATGTATGTGGAACTCACCCTGATAGATTTTATTTTAAATAGGTAGGCCGTTCCGTCCTAATCCGCTGTCCTAATCTGCCTGCGAACCGGATGCTGAGGGAAGGTTGGAAAGTTAGATTTCTTCTTACACCGTCGCGAACTCGCAAATGTTATATTATGAATTAAATTTAAATTGTATTTAATGGTAAACTAAATTAAGTTTAGCTACAATTATAACGCGTGGTACAATAATAAGAGAAACAAAGAAATGAAAGAACTACTATTTTACGTGAAAAACTAAGTCCTTCGGATCACAATATGTCAACCGAACTATGCTTAAATAGAGAATCTAAGATTCACTATATACGTCTTCACGGACTAACGCCTACACACCTCGTGATTACTCGAACGATAGTGGCGAGTCGAGCTCGTCTTTTGGTTTTTATTAACACGGGGTGTTTGGAGGTGGTAGACCCTGCCCATGATCACGTTTTGCAGAGTTCGGCAACTGTAATTGTTTTCAAATTTTTCCATCCTTCCTTCCATCCAGGTCCACAGGTCAATCGGTATCAATTCGTGAGTCGCGATTCGCAGTTTGCGGAACCGGATAGTCTGAATAATAATCTCGATTCGAAACCCTATCCGCTGAGCTAATGCATTTTGTTTTAGATCGCTAATTTCCAGCCAGCTGTAACGCTGTAGTTTTGTATTATTATCGGAGAAATTAAATTTAAAGAAAAATTTAGGAAAGAGATTCGGTTTCGGGACGTAACACCAGCTTGTTCCCCGGATTTAAACCCAATAGAAAATCTTTGGGGGATACTCGCAAGGAAAGTTTACGGCAATTGTAAGCAATACAGTAATGTTAATGAATTATGGAAAGCGGTGAACGAAGCATAGGCATCTATTCAAGAAAACACACTGCGAAGTTTGATTTCGTCAATGCCTCATCGTATTTCCGAAGTTATTCGAAGAAATGGCAGTTCTACTAATTACTAGTGAAGAAATGAACACTAATTAATTGTTAATTTTGAAGCTACTTATCCAAAAAATGTATGGCTTTATAGAAATTTCGGGCACCGTATTAGAGATTCGAAAATTTCGTAAGGACTGAAAATTAACGTATTTCGACCACAAATCCAATGATATAAATATTTTGTTTAAAAACCCATTTGTTTAAACAATGTGATAAAAAATACTTTTTTTTCAACTTTGAGGATGGTTTTCACCCCTTTAACGTGGACGGTTGCCGATTAAAAAATACGGGTCAAATATTTTCGCGAGAACTATATCATACTAAAAGGGTATAGCAGGATAAGGTGGTCAAAAGTGCCCTTGAACCGATTTCAATGGGGGTGGTCTCATTCGATAGATAATGCTTGGCGATCATTGTGTACCAATTTTTAACCCTGTATCTTGACCGGAAGGGTAGTTATGGGGAAAATTCAAAAAAACGGGTTTTTGGCCCATTTTGCCTAGTTATTGAGGTGCAAAAAATTCGGAAAATTCTGACATATTCTACACAGTACCATACACGTTTGAGATTTTTTTTCAGATTTTTCCATTGAAGAACCTAAGTGTAAGAAATGGGAAAACGGAAAAAAGTAGATTTCGTATCGAGATCTTCGAGTGACAACTTTTTGAAAATTACAGTAACAATCCAACACTCGTGATTGTTATCTCTTGAGAGATACATTGGGACCATTAACATCGAACCTAATAATCCTGGTACTAGTCTTTGTATTGCTGGTGATGAACCCATCTTTAGCTGGGGTGGTTATTGTTTTCTGGATGATGTGGCTGATAGGGCAAGCCAGTGCGCTTTGCGACACATCGAATATAGTGTCAGCGGACGCGGTACTTGATAGGACTATGGCGGCTAGTGGCTACAAAGCGACATTTAAGGTGCAAGAGAGGCAATGTATAGGAGTTGCTGGAGCCATGTTGGAGGTGCAAAGTATAGAGAGAAGATATTTACATCGTTTTGATAAAGCAATCCCTTTCAAAGCTAAATTAACATGTGCAAACATAAATGCTTCTGACACATTGGAACTGAGTAATCACCGAGGCAAGAAGACATTGGTGATTCAAGAAGTGGACAAAAATTGGGTGCCCTTGAGCACAAGCATGACCAATGTGGTTGTTGTGAGTGTTTTGCACGCTGAGCCAAAAAGACTGTTTAACGACTTTGCTGCCTGGATGGGAGCTATACGCCTGGGAAGTTTCTTCCAAAAAGTGTTTGACTTTTTGAAGTTGAACTGGCGTAAATACATGTTAACGGCAATAATGGTGATCGTGGCATACGATGGGTTACTCAGGGGTAATCTTATCGATGTCATAGTGTCGGTGTTGATCACCTACACAACATTGTTCACCACTCTAATCATTGCAACTGGTGTGAACTTGGCAATAGTTCCGGCAGTAATGGTAAAAACCATGAGGTCCAATGCCATGTGGTTCATCTCCTATGATATAGTTGATGAATATGTGATGGCTGACGTTTTGGGTGTCTTACTGCTTATGATCATATCAGTTGTAATGTCATGCGCTTCTGGAGTGTTCATAGGAATGATGGTGTCTATTTCCATTAAGTTTCTAGTGCAGTATGTAGATTGGGGTGGTCCTTAGCTATAGGAGTAAAATAATTTTTCTCAGTTTTGTTTTGTCTTACCCTCTCAAATTTTAACTTGTGATAAGAAAACTATGTTCCCAAAATTTCAACGAGATCGGATATCAGGAACACGTGCCGCATTTAAGGAGAAGTTTTACAATTTTTATTATATACACCGATTTCAATATAAATGTCATTTGCAGTTTTAAAGTAGTCCTTAAAATATTCAAAGAAAATATTTTTTACATCTACATCGTATTATTTAAGCTAAATCTATAACTATTTCATAAAATTATAAATAATAAAACTTATAAATTAATGGGCACAAGTCAATAGATGCCGACTTTCATTACGGTTGATTTATTCGCATCGGGGTAATACCGACGATAATCTTCTATTACTTGAAAAATAAATTGTTTGTCATCTTCATTTTTCGTAAGCAAGCTATTGTAATTCGTAATCAGCAAATTTTCTATGCCAATATTAATATAGTCTTTTACGTCTTTCAAAATAATTCTTTTACAGGGAGTTTCAATTTTATTAGAATTCAAATTCTGCAGCATACGCCTCTATATCATATGATAATTGTGTACTAAATAAGGCTAAAATTGCACATTCTGGATAAACTACCACAAATGCCAAATAAATTTGTGTATTGCTACTTTGCACATTGCTTCTTCTAACACAGTATCTTTAAATTCAAATTGTGATGAAATATCCTGTTCACCATCAGATGAAGTTGACTCCAATTGTATAAACTCTGTAATGTACATTAAATTCAGACAATTTCAAGAACACATTCAGAATTAGAAATGTATTTAACCAATATTTACCTTCTGTTTTTGCTATTGCACCATGTCGTTTCTTCCGTGACTCTTCTTTTTCTATTCTAATTGCACTCCGAAGCTCCCTTTTCATTATACTCATATCGGTTCCTATCATTGAGCCTTCTCTTCCCTTTTTCCTTTGATTTAAAACGAAAAGTCTGTCTTCTTCGATGTTCATACTATTTAATGCATCTTTATGAGCGATGTCAAAAAAATCATCCATCGATTAAAGAAATTCTTGTTCTCTCTTTTTTTGCAACTCACTTCGACGTTTGTTAGAGCGTTGCAACTTTCGCCAATTCTGATATAATCTTATTAGTTTTTTAATACTATTGTGTGTATGTCTTTCGGGAATACGTGCCTTATTCCAAAAGACTTCCACCTCCTTTATTACAATCGCGGCACTCGATCGAAGGTCTAAATTTATTTTACGTAAGTTGTAAAAGAGTACACGTAAAGCTTGACCATTACCAGGAAGCTTCGTTCCAATAATTTGACTTTCACTATGGCCTAATAGATATATTTCATCAGCACTTCTAGTTTCCATATTCTTACTATTTCAATTGATGTTGCTCTTCGAAACACAAAGTTTCAGCTCTCTGTAAGAACTAAAGGAGAAGCACTAGCGTTTGTGTTGACTCGTGTGCTTCAAGATGACAATGAAGATTTAACAAAAAATAACAAGTAAAAAGATATAACAAGCGCGAAGTACGTAGTGTATGGTATGAAAAAATGTAATGCTCCTCCGGCCTGGTGTCCGTTCCCTTTATCAGTTTTTTCAAAAACCTCTTCCTCCGTCGACATACCGTGGGAGGAGGACTTATTGTTAGTAACGTGCTAGGAGGAAGGAAATTGGACCTGCGATTAAATGTTACTGATTCTCCCTGGGCTTTGTGGGTGGTAATCAAAAAATGCAAGGCTTCCATTGGTACTTGCCAAAACCCGACAAAGGCCCAGGCAGAGGGTGGGGGCCTTGAACTACGATATTGACGTGAATTTAGGAAACGCTAAATTTATGACATATGTCATAAATATAGCTTGCAAGAACGTGCCGTGAAAATCTGGTGGCCACGTGCAACCGTGCGGTCATCAATGGGTTTTTGCCAAATAGGCCCGTTCTGCACGGCTGCGTAAATACATAAAAATGATGACACGCTATGACTCTCGTAACCTTAACACTAGGTTTACGGGACGCGTCAATTTGACGCATTTCAAACTTCGAAATGAAATATCTCAAAAACTATAGTATTAATTGCAACCACTTTTTGTCGTAAATTAATCATTTCAACCAAAGAATTTATACACTCAATTATTTTTATCCTAAGCCTTCTAATTTTTAAAATCTGTATGTAGTATACCTATCTCTACGAAACGCGTCAAATTGACGAATTAGCTAATTTCACGAGTAGTTTTTATATATTTGCTTTGTTCGTAAAATCATTATTTCAGTTTACTTACTACTACAGTTTTTAAAACATAATGTGCAAAAGATTCTACAGTTATTGTTATTTCAGACAGTCTTCGCTAATTGTAACTTTCTGCGATAGGGTAATCGAATTGGAGCACAATATTTTTTTTTATTTTGGTCAATCCGCCTTTTCTAGCAATATGACGTAAATCCAGGTGATATAGTAAAATAAGATGTTGAGCAAAATTGTCAAAATCAATGAAGATTGTTGTGGGGATACCTCCGAAGATGACCAATATGAATTACTCTAAAGCGAAGATGAGAGTGAAAGCTCCGAATGCATTGAAAGTGGAAAGATAGAAGGATTTTCGGGTAGTAAAGAGGAAAATTTCTTGAAAGTATATCATAGTAAGAAAAGGATGAGTATGTTTTCTTGTTTTGATTCCGAGGATGAGAGGACGAGCATTCCAAGCACATCCCAACATATAATGGGATGTAACATAAAATTGAAATTACAGTTGACAGAACACGGTGGATAAAATTGAAGGCAGACGAATCTGTGAGTAGGCCGCCCATTCATTTGATATTCAAGGATATCACAGGACCTACTGGCTATGATAAGAGAAATATTATGTCAGGTTATGTAACTAGTGCTTTCGGATTGATAATTGACAGACACGTAATAGAACACATAAAAGACTGCACTCAAACGGAGGCACGAAAAACCTCCAGAAAAATGAAAACAGTAATTTTTGTATATATTGCAAACAGATCATGTGCGGAAAATGCACAAACAAAATTCAGTATGTCTATAAAAAATGTGCTCAATAAATGTGATTGCCATATACCGTTAATACCATTGCTAACATTTCCGTGGCAATTTAAAAAAATTGACTTTTTACTTGTTAATAATGAATCTAACTGTGAACCCTAGTGTTGTTTAATTTATATTTAATTTGAAAAAACTGATTTTTTAAAGGAAATGCGCATTTTTGCTTACGCGTCAATTTGACGCGTGATCGTAGAGATAGGTATATAAGAAACGCCCGTAAACCTAGTGTTAAGGTTATAAATTACACTTAAACAACAACTTTCTTTCCAAACAACCTGGAACCGACGTGTACCGTCGTTGGCGATTTTGAGACAAAAGCATTACGACGTGTGCTGCGCGTCTTTCAAGCGCAAGCGGTTAAATGCTAATACTTTGTCACAGATGCGGCACGGGTTCCCGTTGTCCGATTTCGCTGAAATTTGGCACATATCATTTTTTCATTAGGTGTCATAATTTAAAAGGGTAAGACCAGAAAAAATCAAAAGTGGAAAAATAAGGACCACCCTAATGTAGATGAAACTGGGTTTATGGATGCAATCGTTCCTATTGGTAGGGAATTAGGATACCCAGGAGTGTTGTATTTGAGCTCTTTTATGCCCAAGAAGAGGGGTATTGCTTACCACTATGGATATTACTCATATCCGCATGAAGACACAAGAGTTCCTTTTATGAATTGGGCTCATTTGATAAACGAAGCGAGGAGGATTCCTTTGGGAAGTGCAAACGGAGAGGTAGGAAAAGTTACGATGGATCAAGTTTATGATGTTATTAAATGCAAGAGGCATAGTAGTGAGGGAATCAACAATGTTAAACTCGGAGATGGGTATATTGCCTACGAGTGGATTGAGGATAAACTCAACTTGTACTTGTGTGGGCATGTTGTCGAGGTGGATAAGACAGTAGTGAGAAGAGTATACTCGGATGTATACGTGCACACGATTAGACAAGCTTCTAGAGAACCGATAGATGGAGAAACACCTAAAGGGTTAATAGTCGGCGGCATGATGGAGGGTCGCATACCTGAGGATGTTCAAGGATTATCAGGATATACTTGTGTGGATGAGAAAGGACAATTTTACGTTATACATGAAGCACAATTGAGCGGGGGTTCCGCAAAATTGAGTCCGGTCAGAAAGCTGATGTCACCTACTGCTGTTGGCAAACTCAATTTTAATTGTAAAGCCTGTCCTTTAGTGACAATCGCTACGGGGGAAGTGCAAGCTGGCACATCTGGATCAAGTCAGGTCTCACCAACAAGTGAGGTGGACATGATTAAGAGAGAACCTACAGAACCAGTGTTCCCAAACCCAACCATAGAAGTTCAGGAGGATGTGTGGGGCATTAGATATGAAAAATTGACCAGTGGAGAGATGATTGGATTAAGGTGTGTTGAGATAGAGCTGTGGGCTGGACACGTAGCAGATGGTAAAGGTGTCCAAATAATGCCAGATGTTAGGACACTAGGACATGCATTTAGACCTTACGCCCCCGCTGAGGATTACTGTTTAATCTACACCAGTGTTAAGGGTAACAAGGACTGCTTCAAAATGAGAAGTAGGCAGATCTTTGTTAAAATTGAGGGTCCCAAGGCATATTTAATGATAGCCCCAGTGATAAGGAGTGAAAATAAGATTACTTCTGGGCAGGTGTTTTACATCTGGCGTAAAGGCATATATCCATGTAAAGAGAATTTTAAAGCCACAGGAGTTGCAACAATCGCCAGAAAGATATCACATCATCTTTATTATCCAATCATTAATGACGCTAGTACAGTTTTAGAGATACCAATCAGACATAGTCAAGATAAGGGATATATTGAAAAAGTAAGATACGTCAAGGAGAGAGTGATGGCTGAGATTGTTACTAAGGCATATTTTTACGAGATCAATAATTTTGGAAACAAGAAAATGATAAGATTCCTAAATTCTGATAGTGAGGTGATGTACAGCTTGGAGGTGCCGATTGAGTTGGAGTATGATCCCTTTGATTGGCAGTTCCAGTTTGATCGGGTCTCTGAAGCCACTGAAGCCTCAGATGAAATGATGCCATTGGTAACCTCCAACCATAGAAACATACATGGAGTCGGAAATTTACTCACGTCAGAGATTGACAGATATGACAGCTTTATGGAGCTGATGATGAGTATAATGAGAAGGGATTTGGAAGCTGATGAAGTTAGTAGGGTGCCTATAGTTGTGGTGCATGAGTATCATAAATTGGATAAGAAGACGCGAGTTGTCGTCAACGTTAGAAGAGGCGACATTGATGAAGTACAGTTCGGAGCAGGAAAGATTAACTTATACTCAACCCTTTTGAATATGGCCTCGCTTATTAGGACTACGTTTGCGAAACTGTGGCATGCAGGTGTGGAAGTTATATCTGTGGTGGGGGATGTAGCAGATGTTATAACCAATCATGACATCTCGCCTTATGACTTCTTCTTGAAGTGCAATACTAGAGAGACACCGACCTTACTTTTCTTAACGATGAATGAGAGCGAAACCAAAGACGTTAAGGAGTGGCTTGAGGCCGAATTGGATCCTAGTCACAGATCATCGATCATATCTTTTGATGAATTAGTGATTCATCCCGATTGGATGTGGGGGTCTCAAGCTTTTGTTCCAAGCTCTAAGCACTCGGTAACGCAAAGAAGTTTGGCTGAGTGGCGAGCTCACGCAGCTTTCCCTGTGGAAGAGATTGAATTTCATGGTGGCAATTGGGCTCGTATGAGTGCCACAGATGTCGCTAGCGTATTGGAAGTCAGACCGGATGACCACTGGATAGGGGAATTACAAAGCTTCACGAGCAGAGGGTCATGTGTCGGAATGGGCAACAATTTGTTTACTAGTATGCATGTGACTCGTGGAAGTAAGGTGATGCTATACCGAAACGGATATGAGTATACGTGGGAAAAGCCACATTACAGTAACAAAGAAGAGGACATCTGCCTATATGGCGACAAAATGATTGAGTTGGAGAAAGCACAAATTGGGGAGATATTATGTGTTGTGTGTCCTATGCGCAGAATAGCGCAGTTTCTGATAGTTACTAAGTCTGAAGCAGAGTTTCTTGGTAGATCAGGTGCCTTATTTTACGATTTACGACCTGTGATAGTGGATAAACATTATACTAAAGCATCCACAGTCGCATGGAAAGGAGTTTGTGGGTGTTACATACGGCCCTGAGTCTAAGAAATTTAGACTCTCCAACTCGGGGCCGGAAATCTACCACTTGTGCAGCCGGACCCCTCGATCAGTCTCAAAGTCGCTCTGTTTGCTTAGAATAATTACGTTAGGAAATAGGAACTCGAACAGGCGAATGACCTCTTAACAGTAAGACACCTTTTCTATTACATCCCTCGGGAAATTCTTGGAAATAGAAGCACCCCACCACTTTTTCGACCTATAAAAGATCGACTGCAGTTCATGCCATGGGCTTAGTTCACTGTAAGATCGTCACGTTGTTACACCGATTAAACTACGCGTATAAATCTAATCGTTAGACGAAACTTAGAGTTCTCGCTACGATATAACCATATAGAATACGCGTAAAGTCCGCGATATCTATTAGGCATTTCTGTTCTAATACCCCGCATTTCCTCAGTGCGTCAAAATAGAGAGTAGTGCAACTAGGTGCGTGCGAACATATTACACGACTCCACGTAACACCTTTGTACCACACACATACAGTACACTTAAACTGTAACCAGCCATTTATACGAAAATATAACTTGTTCGAGTTTTGATCACTTCGGGTTTAAATCCTTTACGACTACCTATTAGAAATCTCCAGCCTGCGATCCCACAGCAATACATCTTTACCGCTCGAGGTGTATTGCAACAATTATAAAGTTACGTCAGCCTTACTAACATTCCTGTGGCATCTTGTGTTAATCACACGAGAAAGTCCATAAGTGTTCCAACCTCCTGTGGCATCTTGTGTTAATCGCACGAGAAAGTCCATAAGTGTTCCAACCTCCCGTAGCACCTCGTGTTAATCGCACGAGATAGTCTGCAAGTGTTCCAACCTCCCGTGGCATCTAGTGTTAACCATACACCGGAAAGTCCACAAGTGATTCAACTTCCTACGGCTATCTCGTGTCTCCTATACACGAGATTGTTCGGTACTAACAACTTCTAAAAACCAACATCCAAACGAACACTCTACCTTATTCTTTTACCTCGGCCACTCGCAACGCTCCTGGCCCTGGCACGTAACATGGGATGTCGGGTTGTCCGATTTATAATTCTAGCGGAAGACTTGTGTCTGTGTACGGACTTGGAAAGATAGAGAAGATAGTAGTTGGAATCCCAGGGCTAGGATCTGGTGAAGAGATGAGAGCATTAACGGTGATGGCACCTACTATTAGGCTTGAAATAGTGCCAGATGTGTTTTTTCGAGCGGCTGCCAACGAAGTGATTAGCACCAGTTACTCAAGCCCTAATAGTTATTTCCTTTGTTGTGCACCAACAGGGACAGGGAAAACTATATATTTCACAAAGCATTTGATTGAGGCGTGCGCACGGGGTTCTCGCATCTTGTTGCTGCAACCTACTGTTGCAGCCGTTACGAGCGCTTACGCAAGGCTATGCAATCTTTTAGAAGTGGGAAGTGTCCACGGATCTACGTACACGATTAAATATGTAATAGGTCAGCGTCATGACGCAAGCAGTAAGACACTAGGTTGCGGCAGCAAGCAGTTGACTCTCATGACTTATGGAAAGGCTTTGAGTGAGCTGGTTGCTATGGAGAATTCATATGATTATGTATTATTGGATGAGATACATAATCTAAATGACGCCACGGTGCTTGCTTGCGACTTGAAGGTAACAAAGCCTAATACACGATATAAGTGTGTACACTTGAGTGCCACTGTCAGCCATATGGAAAGAGCTCACAAGTTGGTGCCGCATATGGATATATCCGGAACAAGGTATAAAATTGACGAATCTATACGTATAGAGCCTATGGTAAATGCAAAGGAAGAGGAATTCCTCAATATACCAGCGAAGGTGATGGGAATCAAGATAGACGGTTACGCTAAAGGATATAGGATTCCGTTAGAACCCATTCGGAAAGGAAGGGTGATATTTTTTGTCTCATCTAAAAGGGATTGTGAAGAACTGTCTAATTTTTGTTACCGAACCATCGGTGGATCTAGGCAATATCTGCCGATTCACTCGGGCACGAAATTGGACATAGCAAGCTTGAGAGAGGATTGTTGGTTAATATGTACGGATATCGTTGGGCAGTCGATAACGATCCCAGGTTGTAAGGCTGTCGTGGATTTCCTGGAGGAAATTAAGCCACCGACTAGGATGTATTTCAACGACCGTGGGATAACCTACACTCGGAGTTTAGTTAGGAGGAGGATAGACATATTCGTTTCTAAACAACGTAAAGGGAGAACGGGTAGAACCAACTCGGGTTGGTACATAACTCCTTATGGGATAAATCCAATTTCAAGGAACGGAGTGGACGTAGGGACGGTCGCTGAGGCCATGTTGCGCCTTCGAGCCACGGTTGGATTTAGCAGGACAGATGTAGCTAACTACTATGTAGGAGATGTGTTGGAGGCTATTGACGATTTATCTTGGATAAAATTGAAAGTTTTATTAAAAAGATCAACATTTGGAAAAGTAGGGACGAAAAAAATTCGTTCGAAATGTTTTCCAGTGTCGACAATTTTGTAATCGAGAAAATTCATTGTAAAACTTTTATTGCAAAAATTATTGTATATCACTTAAAAGCGCTAGAAATACAGTTCCGGACATATTTTATATTAAATATTGATTTCCAAAAAATAGTTTGGATTCAAAAGCCGTTTTGGATTGGCTTAAGTGAGATTGATCACCTGCCACTTAAAGCTCAAGAGGAATTTGCTGAGCTTTCGAGTGACTCAAACTTAAAACTACAATTTCAAAAAAAGCCCTTGACTGAATTCTGGATCGGAACTAGAACTGAATTTCCCACAATCGCTGATATGGCGTTAAATGTACTTCTGCCATTCAACACCACATATTTATGTGAAGTTACTTTCTCAGCTTTAACACATATTAAATCCCAATATCGTTCAGCGTTAAAAAATGTTGAAGAGGTCTTACGTCCAGCAGTTTCAAACATTCCTCCAAGATTTGATTTGTTATGCAATAAAAAACAGGCACATCCATCTCATTAAATTTTTTACTTATACTTTAATTTAAGACTTACCCCGCAACTACTTGAATATATTCGAGAGAATTAAGACGGTCAGAATCCACTTTTATTTTTGAAACTATAATAAATACAATTTTATAATTTTTTGTGCAATTTTTAATTTTAGATTTTTGTATGTTTCAAAACGAATTCCAAACTTATATATTTTCATATGTATATGTATATTGTTACCTAATAAATAAATCATCACAAAATATTAATTTATTTTTCTTTTATATTTGTATGGGGTCGTCAAGAAACTCGCAATCATAAATGGGGTCGTGAATGACAAAAGTTTAAGAAGCCCTGGGCTAGACCCTTTGATAATTCATTACTCCAAAGTTTCTTTCTCTCATTCTTTGATCTGTATAATTTCCTAAACACAGTTTGAATTGTAGTATATTTCATCGCCGGACGATTATTGCACGATCGAGCCGTCCTTCGAGAAACACCGCCTCATTTACCCATCCATACAGCCGAGATATCACTGATTCACAACCGCTCTGTAGGCGTCACGCTCGTGCCTATAGGCACTGACGTTGTGCCGTATTTGGGGCGACATTCGTAGTTAATCGCTCGCGCTGGAAAGATGTGCCTCGCGCGTCAGTCGCGGAGATAAGAACGACGTGCGTGGCACATCGACTCACAATATTTGTTGAGGAACAGTTTCAGATGCCACTATGTCGCATGTAGGATAAGACAAAAGTATTGTTAGTGAAAAAGTATCCTCAGATATGTTTTAAATCAAATGCAATTAATATATTTTAATGTTTTTGAACTTCTGGCGATGGTTTTGCCGAAATCGACCACTTTATTAAGTCTTACGGCATAAATATAGTATTGCGTTCCAGTACGCACATTTGTAAATTAATTGCTAGCGTAAATTGTTAAAAATAACTATCCGATACTAGAACGCTAGGCTTCCTCGTATTAAAGAATACATTGTTGCCGTCGCGGCCGCTGCGATCCATGCGACGTAGTGGCATCTGAAACTGTTCCTCAACAAATATTGTGAGTCGATGTGCCACGCACGTCGTTCTTATCTCCGCGACTGACGCGCGAGGCACATCTTTCCAGCGCGAGCGATTAACTACGAATGTCGCCCCAAATACGGCACAACGTCAGTGCCTATAGGCACGAGCGTGACGCCTACAGAGTGGTTGTGAATCAGTGATATCTCGGCTGTATGTATGGGTAAATGAGGCGGTGGTTCTCGAAGGACGGCTCGATCGTGCAATAATCGCCCGGCGCTGGTATATTTTATAAACTTATGCCGTCGTAGCGAGAGACGTCTCTATGTTATGGTGTTTAGATTAGTGACGTCACGACGTGCAGCGTGCGGTCGCGGATGGGCCTAACAATAAGAGCAGAACGTGCTCTGCGACGATCGAGTGCGGACGTTTTACGGGTTTATGTTTTTTCTTATGTATTTCTTATGGTTTATGTTTATTATGTTATTTATGTTCAATTCGTTTTGTTAAGAGCTATTGAGTTAATTAGTGTTGTTTAATTATATATATTTCTATTCTTTTACTCAATTTAATAAATATATCAGTGTTAATTATATTACGCCCTCTAATAATTATCGAACTGCCATCACCAACCTCCTGCTACAGAATATACTTCATTTTACCAGTTCAATCTTTGTTCAAAACCAATATTTTTATTTTAAGTCCTTATTCCTTCAAGTTTCGATTCGAATAGATCTGTACGGGTCTCAACAGATCGGCCCATCCATCCGTCCTCTACTAGCCTTAAGCTAGGTAGAGTAAAATTTCAATTATATATTCTTTTACCTCTTTCACATCCCCAATCCAATAACCTTTCAAAATCTTGTAATTTTCCGCTGTAACGAGCGTCTCCTCACCGGCCGTCGGTTAACCGCTCGACGACGGACGGCTAGTTATATATACCTAATATAGCGCCGCATGAAACAATTGTTTTTAAATTTTGCACACACAATTAAATTATTAATTTCTGTTGTAAATATCAAATTAAGTTTTTTAGTTGATTGTAAAATTTAATGTTTCAAATTTTTATGTTTATAATAAATAATTTTAATACTCAAAAATAACAGTTTTTCATTATTTAGTGAAGGTGACGTTGTGCCACCACATTTCTTTAAAAGGGGGGAAACCATTAATAAGGAAGTGTACCTCCGGATAATAAGTACGATAGTGAAGCCATGCATGGAAACCATAGCATCTGGGAGGTCCTACATTTTTCAACAGGATGGCGCACCAGCTCATACGAGCCATTTAGTACAAAACTGGCTTTCCGATAATGTCGACATGTTTTGGTCCAAAGAATTCTGGCCTCCAAATAGTCCCGATTTGAACCCCCTGGATTACTACGTTTGGAGCGTCATTGAAGGGGTGTTTAATAAGACCAGGCACATCAACACGGCATCTCTACAGGCCGCTATAGAGGCATCATTCGCGAACATGGACAAGGAACAATTAAAAAGAGCATGTTCTCGCTTTAGACCAAGAATCGAAGCAGTGATCGCAGCGGAAGGAAGTTATATCGCATAATATACATACTTTGTAAGGATCCCCTAATTAATGTACACAAAATTTTTTTTCGTCAATACATGTTATTTTTAAGTAAACAAGTGTTTCATTGAACTAATAATTTTGTCCGAATTTTGCTGACGGACCCTATATAAACAGTGCAAAAGTGAAGAACGGGCTTTAGCCCCGAGTAATGGAACTGTTGTGAAGAAAACAACAGATGATTTAACAAAAATCATAAAATAAGAAAATCTGTTAGAGAAGAGGGACGCCTCGTTACGAGTATATGTCACAAAAGCTTTGCAAAGCAAACAAATAGTGAAAAGGCTTAACCCAAAGCCAAATATTACATCGAAAAGAAGTTCTCAAGAACAAAACAACGATAAAATGAAAACTGCGAAGTCAAAGACTACTCCAACTCAACGAGGCACGGAGAATGCAAACAAGCCCTCATACAAGGATCTTTTGGAGATTATTAGACTGCGGATGTTTATGCAAATGCATATTTTTATAGAAAATAGGTAGACCAATGGGACCTGAACTGAAATTTATGTCATGATTAGATGATTCCAAAAATATATTTTTTATTTTGCATATTCAGCATAAACATATGTTGTGCATATTTTTTGCATATTGTGCATATTTTCTGCATATTGTGCATATGGTGAATATTGTACATATTTAAATTTCTCTACTGGTCGCCGCTTTCTATATCACTGCGGCCTAAGAAACGAGTAATAATAATGTTGCGTGATAATATTCTAAATTATGTCAACATAGGATCGTTTGTTCCATTGAACGTAATCAACACATCCCCATTGACATTCGTTTATAAATCGTGATCATAAACATAAATTGTAAACGGATATTTATATTGAAGTGTTATACCGTATTCTGTTGCCTTGTAACGCATTGGTAGTAAGGAGAAATTCAACATTCCGAAATTTTCATTCCAAGATTTACTTCACGATGCCGAAAACGAGCAAACAGTGTGTGATGGTAAAGAAATGGATATCTGAAGTTGGAGATATTCATTTACGTGAAAATGGTGATACAGCTACTTGTGATGCTTGTAATAAAGAGGTATATGATCTAGTGATAAATACTACATTGACTATTAGTTTAAATTATCAGTGTTATTTCAATTATATGTCATCGTTTCTCATTAATCTGTTGATTTAGATTAAATGTGATCGAAAGTCACAATTAAAACAGCATATAAATACTGTTATGCATAGAAGAAATGTTCAGTCAAATTCCGAATATTTAAGTGACAATACACAATCTAGCAGTAGTGCTTCAAAGAAAAATATTTTTTACGCTGATTTGTGTAAAGCAATGGTGGCTGCTAATATTCCATGGCGGTGCTTAGATAATCCTGTACGGATTAAATTTTTAACAAAATATACAAACCAAAATATTCCGAACGAATCAACACTCAGGAAAAATTATTTACTAGATTGTTATAAAACGACGATTCAAGATATACGAGATGAAATTGGAGAAAGAAGTATTTGGGTATCTTTCGATGAAACAACTGATACAATGGGTCGTTACATAGCAAACGTGGTTGTTGGTAAATTATGTGAAAGGGAAGCGTCAACACCACATTTGCTTGCATGTAAAGAATTAGAGAAAGTAAATCATGCTACCATTGCACGGCTTGTAAATTCAACTATAAGAATTTTGTTGCCGCACGATGGTGAGAAAAAAGTGTTACTGTTTGTAACGGATTCAGCAAGTTACATGTTAAAAGCTGGCAGAGGTTTGAAATTATTTTATCCCAACATGGTACATATAACATGCGTAGCACATGGATTGCACCGAATAGCGGAAGAAATAAGAATGCAATTTCCTTTGGTTAATAAATTAATAGCTTCTGTAAAACAAGTATTCGTGAAAGCTCCAAGTAGAATAGAAATTTACAAAGAAAAGCTGCCGAATGTCCCATTACCGCCAGAACCGGTCCTAACACGATGGGGAACGTGGATAGAAGCGGCGATATTTTACGCAAAACATGTGCATGCTGTTAAGGAAGTAAGTAAATATATTTGGTACTATTTAAGTTCATTAAGACTAACTGTATTATTAATTTTATGCAAAATAATCAATATCTCCTTTATTTTCAGATTATTAAATCATTTAAAGAAGAAAGTGCAGCATGTATTAAGACAGCCCAAGAAATTTTAAAGCATGAAGATCTTACTGACGATTTGGCATTTATTAACGCTAATTTTGTCACTTTGCCAATTACGATTACAAAATTAGAATCGAATAAGTTATCATTAAAAGATTCAATTAAATTAGTTAGAGATTTCGCTCAAAATTTAGATAATATACCACCTACTGCCTGTGGAGAAAAAGTGCGAGCGAAATATGTTTTCCAGAAAAATGTAGGATTTGAAATATTGTCTAAATTGAATAATGCTTTAGATGATTCCAATAACAACGGACCGAAGGAAATAAAAACAAGATACTGGAAAAAGTATAAATATGCCCCCATCACATCTTGTGATGTTGAAAGAACGTTTTCGGCCTATAAATTAATTTTATCTGACAAAAGGCGCCATATGACAGTAGAAAATATAGAAAAAATCATTGTGACATACTGTAATGCCAATTACAAACAGTAATAAATGATATATTACTATGCTATATCATATTATGCTATATCCGACTGATTCATACGTTAACAATACAATTATTCAGAGCGACTATTTTGCATATTTTTTGCATATATTTTACATACATTCTGCATAAAAATTGCATATATTTTGCATATTTTGACATATCAAAATTGCATAAAGTTCCGCAGTCTAGAGATTATACAAAATCTAAAACAAACGATTGAGAAACTCCAGAGCCCAGAGAAAGGAGTAACCGTAGCAAAATCTATGGTAGAAACTCCGATGGATTCGACAGAACCTACCAACCCTGGAACGTCGAAAAATTCACCGGAAGGAGGAAACCATCAAGGACTCAACGAACAATGGACGCCGGTGGGATCCACGAAGAGGAAGAGCAACCGAAATACGAGTCAACCAGCCAGTCAAATCCCTGCAACCATTACAACCATGGACGATGGGAAGGCGAAGAAACTCCCAACGACGCAAATAACACATCAAAAAGAATAAAAATCGGGAACGAAGTAAATGTTTCAGATTCCATTCAGAAATCCAACAATGGTCTTACACGCAGGGACATCAGATCTATGGCTTACCAGCTAGGAGAAAAAAATAACATAAAGCACTCGTTTTCACAAGATAATGAATCTGCGGGAAGATCACGGTTGAGATTATTTCTCAAGCGCCATCCTAACTTATCCTTTCGCCGTCCTACGAGCACATCAATCGCAAGAATGAAAGGCTTTAACAAAGAAAATGTAAACGCAATTTTTGTTAGAGTTTGATTGAAAAGATATGCAACCCAAGCTCTCATAATTTTCTAGGTGGCTAGGGAAATTATATGTTTGTATGTTTATATCACGCTGGGAGGCTCTACGCCAATTTTCTTTTGCCACTTCCGTTTTGCTTATCTATACGAGTTGAAGTGTATCGTTTAGTCAAGATATGGTATATAATAAAAGTGTGTAAAGATACGTGCCGGCCAAGTTTTATTTTCCTCCGCACCTTTTTCCAATATTTTTTGACTTGTTGGAGAGCTTTTTGACTGAAATCCAGTATCCTGCGGCCAATGTATATAACGTGGACGAAACTGATATTTCAGCCGTGCCATAAAAAATGCCGGAGATACTGGCACTCAAGGCCAAAAAACAAATAGGAAGTGTAACGTCAGCAGAACGTGGATCAACGATCACTTGTGTGATATGTATGAGTGCAGGTGGCACATTTGTCCCACCGATGATGATATTCCCGAGGAAACGGTACAATCCGCTACTGATGAAAGGTACTCCATCTGGTGCCATTCACGCCTGTCATTGATCAGGGTGGATACATCTTGAACTATTTACTCGATGGTTCGAGCACTTGTTACAGCACGTGAAAACAAGTCGGGGGGGGGGGGGGGTCAACTCTTATGGGAAAACTTCGTATGCATTTAGTTCTACTTGACGGGTTCCGCTCTAGTTGGCGCCACATACAAAAACAAAACACGTACAGCTTTTAAATCGATGAGAACCAACACACAGAATCGTTTCAAACAATTCGTGAGACGTCATGAGCGCGCGACTTACTGCGCGATGCGCTTAGACAAGAGGTATTATAAAAACATGTGTTTATCAAATGTTGCTAAAAAGAGAAAGTTTTGGAAAAATTCGAGGGATGGAAAAGCAGGAAAAGGTCAGTACAATTTGTACACCCAAACGTTGTAGAACAAACAGGAATACTACACGAAATTTTACATTTCAAATATATTTCTAAATTTTTATTTATTTTAAAATCTTAATTTAGTTTTATATTTACTTTCAATTTCAGTTTTATATTTCATTTAAATTTTAGTTCTATATTTACCTTTAAATTTAGTTTTATATTTAATTCTAAATTTAATTTTAACTTTAATTTTAAGATTAGAGTTATTTCTTATATTAATAGAGTTAAAGTTATTCCTTATATTATATTAAGTAATTGTAGAAATTTATTTTTATTATTATTTTTGTTTTTAACATATAAATTTAAGCTTATTATTACTTCAATTTACTATTTTAATTCTTTTTAAAATGAGAAAGGTGTGTGCCGTGCCTGGTTGCTGCTCTGGAGTGGAAGCACCTGGCCATAAATTCCCAAAGAATGCAGGAACGTCGGAGTTGTGGGTGAAAGCTATAAAAGCTTACCACCTTCTAGAAATTTCAACGTTGGAGAGGCAAAAATACAAAGTGTGCCATAAACATTTTCCCGAGAGTGCCTATATGCTAGGCAGATATAGAAGATTGTGGCCCACAATCGTTCCATCCCTAAATCTTCCGGATGAAGAAAATGTAGGGACTGGGGAAGAAATAGAACAGGATGTAGTGGCCAATGTGGCACCCGCTCAGATCCCGGCTGAAGATATAATAGGTAAGAATTAAAAACCTACCTAAACAAAATATAGTATAACACAATAATGAACCAAGTATATGTGTTTTTCTTTTTTTTGTAGAAGAAGAAATGCCTCAAGAGATACATGGTGTGCAATATATGGAAACAGACTTTATAGATGCTCCAAGCAGTAGCAAAACAATTACCATAAGGACAAGGTTCACACCGAAAGGCCTGTAAACTTTCCAGGCAATTAAAAACGTTATAAGGAGGCAGAAATATTCGGAGAAACAAAAGAAAAATTTGCGATTACGATTAAAAGCATTGAAGACGCTGTCAAGAACTCAACTTCTACAACATTATACACAATTGACGGAAAGTCAGAGGACATTAATTGATATGCAACTGCGGTCTTCAGAAAATTTACCACAGGTAAAAGAAGTAACAAAACATTTAACAACAGTAATATAGTCATTATAATGTCCTTGTAATATATATTTAATTTCAAATATATACACAACAACGTTTCTTTTGAGGGAAAGGGAGGAGGAAGGGGAGGGAATAAGTATGGAGGAAATAGAGAGTATGATAAAGAAGCTACAGGATGGTAAAGCTGCAGGAGAAAGTGGGTTGAATAATGAGGTGTGGAAGTATGGAGGAAAGAGAGTGAATGAATTAGTATGGGAAGAATGTAACAGAGTGTGGAAGGGTGAAGGTTGGCCGGAGGAATGGAAGGTGGGGATGATTGTGTCAGTGAAAAAGAGTGGGAGTGGAAAAAGTGTGAGTGAATATAGAGGAGTGACATTAATGGAGACAATGTGTAAAGTGTATGTATCGATTTTAGAAAAAAGACTGAATGTGGAAGTGAATGAGAAGAAGATGTTACCGGAATGCCAGACGGGGTTTAGCGCGGGTATGAGTGCGATAGATAATGTGTATGTATTGAATTATATAGTGAGTAGAGAAATTGGAATGAAGGGTTCAAGAGTGGTAGTGCGTTTTATAGATTTGAAAGCAGCATTTGATATGGTTGACAGAGGAAAGATGTGGGGTATGTTAGAGAAAAAAGGAGTGAGTGTGGGACTGCTAGAGAGAATTAAAGAAATATATGGAGAGACGGTATGCAAGGTCAGAGCGAATGGGGAAGTGAGTGAATCTTTCTGGACAGCAAGGGGTGTGAGACAAGGATGTCCGCTGAGTGCAAGGCTATTCACCTTGTACTTAGCGGATATGGAGGAGAGAATGGAAAGGAGAGCGAAAGGAGGGGTGATAGTAAGAGGGAAGAAATTGTATTGTTTGATGTATGCAGATGACATAGTGATCGCAAGAGATGAGAGGGGATTAAGCATGATGATGGAGGAAATGAGGATGTATGTGAGGGAGAAAGGATTAAGTATAAATGTAAATAAAACTAAGGTTATGAGATTTGGAAAGAGGGTGAGTGGCAGAATAGTATGGAAGTGGGGGGAGGACGAGGTTGAGGAAGTGAAGGAATATAAATACTTGGGATATGTGTTCAGAAGAAATGGTATTCAAGAAGGGCAAGTGGATGAGAGAGTGAGGAAAGCGGGAGTAGCGATGAGGGAAGTGTGGGGGATGGGAAAGAGAATGTTTGGAAAGGATGGAGGGAGAAGATTATGGATGTATGACGTGATGGTATGGCCGGTGGCAGCGTATGGTGCGGAAATTTGGGGCTGGAGTGAGAGGAAAAAGATCGAAAGAATGCATGAAAGATATATAAGGTGGGTGCTGGGGGTGGATTGGGTCACGCCTGGGTATATGGTGAGGGATGAATTGGATAGAGAGAAAATGAGAATGAGGTATGTGAAAAGGGCATGGAAGTATGAAATGAGGCTGAGAGAAGGAAAAGGGAACTGGTGGGCAAGAGAGTGTGCGAAAGAGATGGATGAAAGAAGCGGAAGAAAGAATGAGTGGTCGAAATGGGAGAAAGGAAGAGCGGAATGGTTAGTGAGCATGGGAGTGAGTGTGAGAGAGGTGAAAGAGGGATCAGCAGATGAAAGGAATGAGCTATGGGAGAGAATGGAGAAAAGAGAGAGAATGAAGCAAAGGAGGGAAATGGAGAAAAAAATAGAAGAGGCAAGGTACAATAAATGGTACAAGTTTGTAAGAGTAAATGGAGTGCCTAAGTATATGAAAGAAGGATGGAAGGAGGATAAGTGGAGGATGATAGCGAGGTTTAGGCTGGGTAACGAGGTAAGGGAGGGGAGATATTGGGAGAGTGAAGACAGGAGAAAATGTAGGATGTGTGGATGGAAGGTGGAAAGTTGGGAGCATGTGTTAGAGGAATGTAGGATGGGGATGGATGAGGAGGGTGGAAGGAGTGTGAGAGAGAGGGTGTGCGAGATAATGGGAGAGAATGGAGAGGGATGGATGTGGATGAAGGAATTGAATAAATGGAGAAATGAAGGGGGAGGGTAGGAAGGAAGAAGGGGCGAGAAAGAAAGATGGGGAGGGAGAGGGAGAGGGGATAAAGAAAGAGCGGCGGAAGCGGAGGCGAAGCAGAGCGGACATAGGAGCGTACTTGCGAATATATATTCATGTATGTAAGTGTGGGTGTGATATACAGCTCTCTCTCTCACTCTCGGGTTTATGCGTTAGGATAGAGTATTTGTAGGTAGATTAAGTTAGAAAATAAGTGTATTAAGATTGTAAGCGGAGCGGGGCCCGCTTTGTACCCCGAAAGGGAGCAAATATATATATATACATACATACATACATACACAACAACGTTTCTTTTGGAGTACATTAAACTAATAATAATTTTTACTTCAGGGAAGACGCTACACTCTCGATGAGAAAATTTTATCTCTGACCATATATAAACAGTCACCGAAGGCATATAGATTGCTGCGACAACTGTCTAGCATGCCGAGTGTTGGAACTATTAAGAGCATGTTGCGCAGCATCATATTAAAGCCTGGTGTATGTGAATTATTATTAAAATTCTTGCATGAATAAGCACAAAAGCTACCTGAAAAAGAGAAATATTGCATATTAATGTGGGACGAAATGGCGTTACAGCCTCATTTATATTACAATAAAAATGAAGACCAAAACATTGGTGTTGAAGATTGGAGCAATAGAAGGACCAGAAAATTTGCAGGCCATGCATTGGTATTCATGTTAAGAGGATTGAGAAATGGATGGAAGATTCCGATATCCTACAATTTCTGTGAACACCAAACAAGTAGCACGCAATTAATATGTTGTATAAAAAATGTAATTCAGAGTGTAGCGGCAAGTAGATTTAAAGTAGTGGCAACAGTATGCGACCAGTGCGCATGAAACGTTGCAGCGTTAAATAGTCTTGTCGATGATACCAGAGGAGAGAAGTGGAAACGATATGAAGAACATCGTAAGTACAAACGTCTTTGAAAATGTTGAATTATCGAAAAATATTTTGTTTGACAACTTTACGAAAAATATAAAATCTATTTTTTAGGAAGCTGTAGGGGAGACCGGGGATGGTTGGCTATAGGGGCAGGTAGACTAGGCAACAATAACGCGCCACCATCACGTGTTTTTTATTAACCAATCATGAGCGACGATGCCTCCCCACGACCCGCTAACTTGTGCGAAGTGAGGCGCCGCAGTCGCGTGGCGTTTGTGAGTGGCATCACATATTGTGTTTTTGGTCTCGGTAAGTAATTTTTTTGTTCGTATTTTTTTTTGTTACTGTGCCCATAGACCAGTTTGAAACACTTTTTTTGTTATACCGAATGTATATATGACAGTTTTATTCTATATTACACAGTATTGCTTCCATGTTAGTGTCCCAGTTTGCATACATTATCGAAGTAAAATTCAAAATGGCGTCAGGGGTTGGTTGACAATTTTTCTTCGGGGTAGGTAGACTAATTAGTCAACCAACCCCTTTAAAATAATTATAATGTAAATTTTATACTTATTTTAAAGAATTGTGTGGGCTACCTAACTGTTTATGTGCATCATCAATGTAAACACTATTATGGTTTTCTTTCACATACTAAATAATAGTTTTGTATTTTTTCAGAAAATGAGGACATACAAAAGAAAATCCGAAAGGGGTGATGTACCAAAAGATATCCTAGAAAGAGCTTGTCACGCAGTAATCTTCGATAATAACAGCATAAACGCCACATCAATGAAATATCAAATTCCATACAAAACGTTGCATCGATATGTTACTAAACTTAAACAAAAGTTAGAAAGTAATCCCAACCTCAGGAGAGCTGATTTGACTCTGGACACGGCGAGATACATAAAAAATAGGCAGATATTTAGCGATGATGAAGAAAATATGCTGGAAACTTATTTGAAGACGGCTGCTGACATTTATTATGGATTAACTCCGTATGAGACACGCAAGTTTGCATTCGAATACGCGAAAAAGAATAACAAAACTGTGCCTAAGTCCTGGGATACAAAATTAATGGCTGGCGAAGATTGGCTTGGAAATTTTTTGAAACGTCATCCCTCGTTGTCAATTAGATCACCTCAAGCTACAAGTCTGTCTAGAGCTACGTCGTTCAACAAAAAAAATGTAAGTGAGTTCTTTGTTAACTTGAAAACTGTTTACGAACGATTAAAACTGAGACCAGGTGATATCTGGAATGTCGATGAGACGGGACTTACAACAGTTCATGTACCTAATAGAGTTATAGCTCGTCGGGGTATTAAAAATTTGGGAAAAATGACTTCGGCTGAAAGAGGCACTTTAGTGACAATTGCAGTAGCAATTTCTGCTCTTGGCAACATGGTTCCCCCGTTTTTTGTATTCCCAAGAGTTCACTTCAAGGACCATTTTCTGAAAGCGGGTCCTGTGGGTTCAGAAGGTGACGCCAACCCATCTGGGTGGATGAAAGAAAAAAATTTCATAAAATATGCTAAGCATTTTGTGAAACACGTTAAACCCAGTAATGAGAAGCCTATTCTTCTGCTCTTGGACAACCACGACTCACATCTATCCATCGAGGTACTTGATTATTTCAAAAACAATGGCGTAACAGTTTTGTCATTTCCCCCTCATTGTAGCCACAAACTACAACCACTTGACAGAAGTGTTTACGGCCCGCTCAAAAAATATTTCAATAAAGCCAGCGACAACTGGCTAGCTAGTCATCCAGGAAAAACAATCACAATATACGATATTCCGGAATTATTAAAAACATCTTTACCAATGGCGGCTACAATCGACAATATACAGTCTGGATTCAGAGTCACCGGAATTTCACCGTTTAATGAAAATATATTTCCTGAGTCTGAATTTAGTGGAGCCTTTGTGACTGATAGGCCATTACCTGACGCAGAAGATGATGCCACATCCTTAACTGCTGATAGTGCGGTAGCAGGTCCATCAAAGGGTCTCGCCGGGTTTCCATATGAAATCTGCACTGGCGTCTTTTTTGACATTGGTGCCTTTAATATGTTGCTAGTAGTTTAAAATAATTTTTGGCCAATTATCAAACCCCTAACTCCATTCGTTTTTGGAAAATGAGGGTTGCAACCTCTAACTTGAAAATTATTTTTCTACGAAACTATGATAGATATTCGCATGAAACCAACGCGACATGAAAGCTCTTAATTAGCTTTACATTACATATTTTTTTATAATTTTTTAAATAACTATAGGGCTGCAAAAAAAATATTAAAAAAATAGGGGTGGTTTTTAGTAGCTACTTCTTGAGGTACACCGACCAAATAAAAACCGTATAATCAGTACGTATACAACTATAATATGTAATAATTACAAAGATGTGAGATAGGTGGAACACATTCAAAAAAATAAAAATCTCATTTTATTACTTAAACTTGATCTAACCTGACGTCTGTTTAGATTTTTTCAATGTCGTATCATGATTAATAAACGCTTTTACAATCTTTTATAATAAATTCTGATGTGGTTATTCAAATATGTTACAACATGTTACCGTGTGGCCACGGAAACGTGCGGCGCACAGTGGTTCATTTGGCCGAAAACCTGGCCAAAACTCAAGGAGTTTTTCAATTTAGCTGAAAATTGGTGTATTAGTATTATTTGGGTCGCTGATTAAGAATCTGAACTCAAAATTTCCAAAAACAAAATGGCGGCTCTAATATGGCAAGTGCGAGTATCGAAAAATTGTCGGATCGGCACGAAAATCAGTAGTCTTATGTTTTTCCGGTCGCTGATTAAGAATCTGAACTCAGAATTTCCAAAAACAAAATGGCGGCTTCAATATGGCGGATGCGAGTATTGAAAAATTGTCGGATCGGCACGAAAATCAGTAGTCTTATGTTTTTCCGGTCGCTGATTAAGAATCTGAACTCAGAATTTCCATAAACAAAATGGCGGCTTCAATATGGCGGATGCGAGTATTGAAAAATTGTCGGATCGGCACGAAAATCAGTAGTCTTATGTTTTTCCGGTCGCTGATTAAGAATCTGAACTCAGAATTTCCATAAACAAAATGGCGGCTTCAATATGGCGGATGCGAGTATTGAAAAATTGTCGGATCGGCACGAAAATTAGTATTCTTATGTTTCTCCGGTCGCTGATTAAGAATCTGAACTCAGAATTTCCAAAAACAAATTGGCGAACAAACATAATTAAAAAATTAAGAATTTATTTAGATATTATGATACATTTATTGATCACAGTGAATTATATTCATCTTATAAGCTTTTAATATTACAGAGAATCTTAACAATTACCTTATAACGAACGTATTATAGTTAACTGACTAATTATTTTGAAATTAAATATATTTTTCTTTTATTATCTTCTTTATCTAGTCCTTCGTAACCTTCGAGCAATTCGGTTATGTCCTCTTGTCCTCCGCAGTATCGGCCACCGAGAATCATATTTTCAAATAATAGTTAGTTTCGGTACATTGAAATCAATATAGAAATTAAATTGAGCATATAGTACTAAATATTTATCATACCTTCTTAATTAAAAGAATAAATGTAATCTTGTCCGCAAACAATCAACGAGGTGATCCCTCCGCAGTGAAGTCGATGGTGCTTCAGAAGATGATGATTCCATAGCACTACACAATACACACTGAACTCTACTCTTTGCGAAATTGCTGTCACAACTAAGTAAGTAAATATCACAAAGTACAAGTGATATCTACCGTGTCAGAAAACGTAGCACGGTATAAATAGTTTACGGTGTTTCCACCTCCAATTTTTCATTCCAGTATTTAAAATTACGGTGGAAGGAAAAAAACTAAACTTTGCGAGAAACAAATATAGCTCTCATACCTGCAACTAGCCAGATTTTCAGCCGAATCGTCAAACATCTTACGGTTTATGACGGTAAGCGGTCGAGGTGATCGCGGCTATCTATTGTTGCTTTGGAACAAAAGGCCACCAGCTTGCTTAAAATTATTTTGATTTTTAACCTGAACGAAATAAATATAGCGTTTCGTTAATTACAAGGGTAACCTTAGTGAAGGATTAGCATTATTCGTTTGTCCAAGGCACGATAGCCTGGCCGTATGTCATAAACGTATTTCCCCGAGCATGGCGCGTGCGACAAACAAATAAGAATATCTCGTAGAATCGCAAAAAGTCGCAAAATTTTACAACGGGGACTTCTTCGGGAAGCTTCAAAGTTTAATTTAAAAAAAAATTCGCGTTGTACTTTTGCGTACTTCACAACTATTTCCTCTGCAAAAGGAAAAAAATGTATGGGTTTTGCAATCTGTGCCATCGGAGTTGTAAAATATTAAATAAAAAAATGAAACCAAGGTGCTTATAATTTAAAAGTATGACGAATAGCAACAAATACTTGCAAAGTTGATTGTACCATTATTTCACATTGAAAACGTATTCTGAATTTCGACGTGAATACGTTACATTATTCAAGTGCCAACTTTGACATTGCATATCTCTAAGAGCGTTGTTCAATAAAAACTTTTATTAATGGAAACCGATGCTCTGATATGTTACAAATCAAACGCAATTGCTAAATTTTGAAAATCGCGAAAAAAATTTTTGGCTTTTTGGCCAGGTTTTCGGCCAAATGAACCACTGTGCGGCGGCGGCAGCGGCAAGCGATTCGCGCATCCATTGTTGCGTGACGTAAATAAACCTTGCAATTCTGAACTTGTGAGCGCGCACCAAGCGCGCGAAACGCTTGCCGCTGCCACCGCCGCACAGTGGTCCCAAATCGCTAAAACGTGGCCAAAACCTCAAAAATGAACTTTTCGTTAGGGGAATTTTTATTGGTAAGTTGCATACTCTAAGGATGTACCCATTGGAAAATCGAAGTGCGAAGGTTTTATGATTTATACCTGCAAAATGGTTAATGTCCAAATATCGCCTTCATTCGTTAAGCAGTTCTCGTGTAGCGAAGTACGGTGGCAGAGTGCAAAGTGTAACGTGTATAACTTTAAGAAAAGTGTATTAATTTTAATTCTGCAAAATGGATGCTGTTCCTGGAAGTAAGTAGAACGTGTATTAGTAATTGGATATCTAAAAAAATTAAAGATTACATTGTACTATTACAAAACGTATTCTAAAGAATGAAAGGTGAAACGTTGAGCATAAATATTAAAGACGTAAACGAAAAGTTGTGTATACCGCAATATCCCGCTGAAATTTTTTTTAGGCTTGTAGGTGATACATTTATCTAACAGAATCTGCAAAAATCGGCTGCGGATTTTTGCAGATTTGGTCGTTATGGCGTTTTTAATAGTCCGCGGACGGGCAACACCAGACAAGCCTTTGGCTTCCTCTTTCATTCTTGCCTAGATAGTGTGTTTTAAATGTAATTCATGTATAATTTTCTGATTTTATGTACTTCCAGGATCGACTGATAATGAAATACGTTTCACTCGAAAAGAAATTTATATCATGGTAAAAACTCAATTGAATAGCAGCTACAATGTCATTATCGAGCATTTACAACTGCAGATATTTGAGGAGACTGGATATTCTATCCAGATAGTTGAAAAGAAAATGAAGTCTGCTTTGGCTAAATTATTTTCGAATATGAGAAGCAAATGGGGAAATGTTAGCCGAAAAGAGCAAACTTTCTTTACAAAGTTCGAGAAATGGCTTGCAGAATACGTAGCGTTCCGTATACCTGAGGTGCCATCGGAGACACCGAAACACAAAGGGGGCCGTCCTTCTTCGGAGTTTATGACTTTGACCGAAAGGTCGAAACGAAGAAGGACTGAGGATATCCGTTCATCCTTTTCTGCAGAAGAACTGTCGTATGCTAGTCATATGAATTTTCGTGCCGCGGGAAAAATAGAGGCCTCTAAAATTATTAAGGATGTTGCATCTACGAGCCCGTCCGTCAAGGGCAAAAGCATACCGACAGTCTGTAGAATTAGTTACCGAAACACCTCTGTCCGATGATGCGGCGCTATCATTGTTGATAGAAAATAAGTTGTCCAAGAGACAATATTTAGGACTGCGTACTGTAAGCCGGGAAAATAATTGCAATTTATATCCGCAATACAAAGCAATATTGAAGGCAAAAAAAAAATGTTATCCACCAGCATCGGACATTGCTATCACCGAGCATAGTGCGGAAACAAAATTGCAACCTCTACTGAACCATACAGTAGAACGAATTTTGTTAATACAAAATGAAGAGATGGAAAAGTTGACTTCAGTAGATGTGCACAATTTCCATTTGATTTGCAAGTGGGGCTGCGATGGAAGTTCCGGCCAAAAAATGTACAAGCAAACATTTGCCGATGACAGAAACACAGATTCGGATATGTTTCTGACATCATTTGTGCCGTTGCGACTTGTATCTGCAGAAGATGTATCGATTATTGTTTGGAAAAATCCAAAGCCATCATCTCCTCGATTTTGTAGGCCTATCAAGATTCAATTTTTGCACGAAAATACGCAAGGTACAATAAATGAAATTACAGGTGTTGAGGAAGAAATAAAGGAACTTGTGCCCTTTCATACTATTGCAAGTGGGAAACGAATTTCTGTAGCATTTAAACTTGCAATAACTATGGTCGATGGCAAAGTCTGCAACGCAATGTCGTCTACGCCATCCACTCAACGCTGTTATTTGTGCGGAGCAACAACAAAACAATTTAACAACGTTGATGAAATGTTAAAAAAAAAAATTAACGAAGATCATCTGCGTTTTGGTTTGTCTACGTTACATGCGTGGATACGCTTCTTTGAATGCTGTTTGCACTTGTCGTACAAACTAACAATTCGCAAGTGGCAAGCACGCAGCAAAGAAGAAAAAGAAGCCGTACAAAATCGAAAGGAAATTATACAGAGGGATTTTCGTACGCAGTTAGGCCTGTTAGTCGATCGTCCCAAACAAGGTGTGGGAAGTACAAACGACGGAAACACGGCCCGTCGTTTTTTTGAAAATTTTAAAAAAACGGCAGTGATAACGGGTGTTGACGAAAATTTGATAGTACGCTTTTACGTCATTTTACAGAGTATTTCGAGTGGGTACGATGTACATTTAGAAGAATTTCGGGTATATGCTGTTGATACTGCAAAAAGATTCGTACAGTTGTATCCATGGTACTATATGCCAACTTCTGTACATAAAATTCTTATCCACAGTCCAACAGTAATTAGATCCGCTTTATTACCGATTGGGCAAATGTCTGAAGATGCTCAAGAGCATTTACACAAATTTATTAAAAGGTTTCGGGAAGATTTTTCGCGGAAATGTTCCCGCGTAAACAGTATGGAAGATGTATTCCTGCGGCTCTTGGTGGCATCGGACCCGTACATCTCTACTTTCAGAAAACTGCCACCAAAAAAAATAAAAACTTTATTGCCAGATGCAGTTAAACTATTAGTAATTAACAGTGCCACCGAAACAGACACGGATTCTGAAACGTGTACCACCGATGATGACGCCGACGATATGTCGGAAGAATCATTTTTATGCGTCTCAATTGGTTATATTTGTTAAACATTTTATTATACTTGTTATATGTGTTAAATACGTTGTTACACTTGTTATATTTTTTAATTATTTTGTTATACTTGTTATTTTTATTAAATATGTTGTTACACTTGTTATATTTGTTAAATATTTTGTTATATTTTTTTTATTTGTAAAATATTTTGTTACACTTGTTACATTTGCTAAACATTTTGTTATATTTATTATATTTTTTGTATATTTTGTTACTTTTGTTCTTTTTATCGTATATGCCATTATATTTCTTATTTTTATTGTCTAATTTGTTATATTTCTTATATATTTGTAAATCTAATAAACTTAACACCTAAACCTAGTGACTTATGCATTCATATTTGTAAATGCTTTAAAATTTTTATATCGATTACAGTTAAAATTGCAACCGCCATTTTGTTTTCGAAAAAGCAAGTTCAGATTCGTGATCAGCGACCCCAAAAACCCTTAAATACTGATTTTTATACAAATCGAAGGACATCTAGAGGTTTTGACCACGTTTTAGCGTTTTGGGACCACTGTGCGCCGCCCGTTAAAGTGATACTAGTTGACACTCGTAATATACCGCGCTATCGACAAGTTATGACAAGTTCACGAAACTGCGTTATTTTTATCAGTTAAAGTATCGTATTATACTACTCTCGAATTTTATTATTCCACTCATCGAGTGATCATTTCGTTTTCTTTAGAAAAAAACAGTATTGTGTATTTATTGACTTTCAAATAAATAACGTGTTGTGTTTAGCAGAAAATAGTGTTTATTCGTTTGTATATAAGAATATTTGTTATTATAGTTGAAACCTGCAAAATGGAAGACAACGATGACAGACCAAGATGCATTAATTGTAATCGAAGTAAAAAAAAAATCTGTGAAAGATATAAACAAATTCGAACAGACGAAGAAATTCTAAAATACCAAGCTGTTTGCAAAAATACCGTTCAAATAGGCTCTTTATTTTGTAACAAGTGCAGATTATTAGTGTATAAACAGAGACAAGCATATGAATCGAGCAGTGATGATAATAAAGATGATCCTAGTTTTTACATACAAGAAAAAAATAAAACTGAAATAGAATACGTGGAACTTCCATTGAAGAGAGTGAAAATAACGCATACTCATTGTACTTTATGTGATTCAACGAAAAATCTTATTGTCGTGCCATTAGAAGCTCGTATTCAAGCATTTAGAAAACGTGGAATTTTTATACCGAAGGACAATCGTTGTTGTCAAACACATTTGATAAAGAAACGTTTTTTTTATGATGAACTTCGACTGCTCCGAGAATATTCCAATCACAGATTTGTAGATACAAGAGAAATACTTCAGTTTTTGGCTTCTAAAGTTGATGTTTCTCTTCACTCTCAAATTGGCGATTATTCTTTATCTGAAGAAAACCTCAAAACATTCACAGGCCTTAAGTGGGAAAACATTACTATGTTACGGGAAATGTTGACTAGCATGAAAAATAGTGAAGCTCGCACTGTTACAGAAGTATTAGTAGTGTTTTTATTTAAATTAAGAAGCGGCAATTCGAATGATATGATACAAAAAATATTTGGTTTAGAAAGAGAGCAGCAGGTGTCAAATTATTTCCATCAAATAATAGAAGCTTTCGAGAAAGATATATTACCGAATCATTTTGGGATTAATGCAAAGTCCAGAAAAGATCTAATAATAAACGAGACCGCTTACGTAGCAAAAACTTTTTTCAAATTAAAAGAGACCACATTGGCTTTGATATTTAACGGTACGTATGTTAGACATGAAAAAAGTAACAATAATGCTTATCAAAGAAAATCATTTTCCGGCCAAAAGAAAGTTCCGTTATGCAAACCGTTTACCATATGTACAAATGGCTACATAATTGATATAGCAGGTCCGTTTAATGCTAATGTGAACGATGCTGCAATAATAAAAATATTACTAGAAGATTCGAATGGATTAAGATCGATTATGAAACAAGGTGACTTGTGCTTTGTCGATAGGGGCTTTCGAGATGTCGTGGAAAATATGGAAAACCTGGGATATAATGTTTTAATGCCAGCATGTAAGGGAAATCGCAAACAGCTGACTACCGAAGAAGCAAATCATTCAAGGCGCGTCACAAAAGTACGATAGATTGTCGAGGCGATACACGGAGATATCGGTCAGTAATATCATTTGCTGCATCACAAATTAAATAACAAGTTATTGCCTGTAGTTAGGTCGCAGTGTCGTATTGCTGGATTTTTACACAATATGTTTGGGAAAAGGTTAAACTCGGATTTGGAGCTTGCTGACACGATAATTGATTATATGAGAGAACGTGAAACACAACAAAATACACTACAAAATCTAATAGAAGCAAAAAAATTAAATCGTCGCAAAAAACCTTTTACAACACTGTCTTCTACTTGCCTCATAGATTTTCCAGAATTAACCGAAAAAGACCTCAAAATACTCTTTACAGGAACACATCAAATGTCACAAGCGGTATGTTACCTCGCTGAGCTGCTGGATAGTGACAGCAATATTAATATTGAATATGATAGAACAAAGGAACTTTATTATTTAAAACACGTGTTTACTCGACGCTGTTACAAAGACGAAGAAAGACGGCGATCGGTAAAGCCGAGAACAACGCCGTTTCGCACACTCACCCAAACCCACACATATGAAATGAAAAAAAACTTATAGGTGCGCGTCTCACACTCACATACATTAGCGCATCAGTAACCAAAAATATAAATGTATTAGATATCTTAACACGCCTCCTTACATTTATATTGTACACCTTCATTTTACAATATAGCATTTAACATACATTCAATAACTCTCTACATTTTACGAATTTTTCTTTGCATAGTGCTTTTGTCAATATATCAGCAACGTTCTCATTCGAGTCAACTTTGCACACCTCAACAAGTTTATCTTTTACGCTTTCATGGACGTAATGGTATTGTATCTCAATGTGTTTTGAGTTTTTTGTAAAGTTTCCATATTTTGCAATACTTATTGCTCCATTATTATCTTCAAAGATCTTCACAGAATTATTTAGTTTTATATGGAAACTTTTCACTAACTCGATTACAAATTTTATTTCACTGACTGCTTCGGACAACGCAACATATTCTGCATGAGTGGAAGCTTTTGTGACACTTTTTTGCTTTCGTGATTTCCACTCAATTATGTTTCCAAATAGGCGAATCAAAAAACCTGTTGTAGATTTCCTATCTGTACTGTCGCCAGCCCAATCTGCATCGACATAACAATCTAAAATATCGCAACTTTCATTTCTCTTATAATGTAAGCTTAACCCTTTTGTTAAATACAGGTATTTTAATATCCGCAGGGCATATTTCCAATGCATCTCATTATAACAATTTTGATACCTACTAAGATAGTTAACGCTATAACTTACATCAGGTCTAGTACTTGAGCTTATATATAGTAGAGCACCTATCAGGTTTCTATACTTAATATTTGGTTCACAGATTTCAGACTTTTCGATTTTTAAATTAGTTTCCATTGGTGTATTATGCAACTTACTATTAAGTAATTGGTATTTGTTAGCTAATTCCTCTATGTACTTAGATTGATTCAATTTCATTTCACCATTTTTATAATTATACTCTATATTTATACCAAGATATTCCTTAATTTCTCCCATATCTTTCATCTCAAATTTCTCTGTTAAGTCCCTTTTGATTGCTTGAATTTTTTCCTTATTTTTACCACATATCAGTAAATCGTCTACATATAATAATAAATATATAATATTATCTCCATTTCCATGCGTGTATAAACAAGAATCGACGTTATTTCTTTTGAATTTTAGTTTAATTAAATATTCGTCAAAACATTTATACCATGCCCTTGGACTTTCTCGTAAGCCATACAAAGCCTTCAGCAATTTATACACTTTATCTGTACCATCATTGTAGCCTTCAGGTTGACTGACATATACTTCTGAGCTTATTTCACCATTAAGAAATGCTGATACTACATCCATTTGTTCTATAACTAAGCCAAACTGAGAACAGAAGGACAACAAAAATTTCAATGTTTGGGTTTTTGCTACAGGCGCGTATATGTCGTCAATCACATCAGTCTGCTGAAATCCTCTTACTACTAATCGGGCTTTATATGTATTATCAGATTTCCTTGTATATACCCATTTTACATCTATGACCTTTTTTTCTTTGTTTTCAATTAACTCCCATGTTTTATTTTTAATTAGGCTAGCAATTTCTGTATCCATAGCTTTTATCCAGTTTTTACAGTCTTTACTTCCCATCGCCTCCTCAAATGTATGTGGGATATCTACTCGACAATAATTTACATAAACATTATTAATATTATTTGGATACCTAACTGGGCTTCTTCTCTCACGTGTAGACCTTCGTGGAGTTTTTAGTTCTACGTTTTCACAATCACCTTTGTTAGAACTGCTGTGTACCTGGTCATCTTCTTCTTCACTCTCAAAAACAATATCTATATTATTATTGTCGTGATCGCTTTCATCAAGGCTATCAATACCGATACATTTTACGTCCTTTTCAACAATATCTACATGTCGAGCAACTATTATTTTATTATTTACAAGTACTCTATAACCTACATCACTATATCCTAACAAAATCCCCATATCTGCCTTTTTTTCCCATTTAGACAATCTTTTTTGTTCCGGTTTCTTCACAAAGACTTTACTCCCATACAATCGCAAATGTGCAACATTTGGTCTTTTGTTGAAGAATATTTCATAAGGTGTTTTCCTCTCTATTGTGTTTGCTAAGGTGCGATTTTTTAAATAGGTAGCTGCACATATTATTTCAGGCCAATATTTCTTATGTACATTTGCTTCGGCTAATAAACAACGCGCAATATTCATTATAGTTCGATTAAATCTTTCAGCAGTACCATTCAATTCATGCACATACGGTGGGCACTTGTTTATGATAATTCCTTTCTCTTTCGCGAATTTATAAAAACGATTGTTTAAATATTCCCTGCCATTATCACACCTCAGTATTTTCACCTTTTTTTCTGTTAAATTTTCAGCTTCATTTGTAAATTTAACTAAACATTCAAATACCTCATCCTTCGACTTTATACAATAAACTCTGGCTATTTTACTGTAGTCATCAATAAATGAAACAAAATATTTTTCTCCATTTGTACCAACGGTTTTGAAGCTACCACATACATCCGTATGGACAATTTCCAATAAATCCTTAGCTTTTGTTCTATTATTATTAAATGATAAATTATGCATTTTATTTTCAATACACGTTTTGCATTTCATAAATTCTGTCTCTAGGTCATTTGGAAGTCCTATCAATAGTTGTTGCTTACTCAATATATTCAAATAGCCAAAATTTATATGTCCAAGTGTTCTATGCAATTTTTCTTTCAAACTCATACCACTATTACATTCAGCACTGTTTACAGAATTTTCATTAATTGTTAATCTACTTTTCAATTTGTACGTTTTATTTTCTTTATATGCAACGGCTATTAACATATTGTTTTTATCCACAATTCTTGCAATGTTTCCTTTTGAAATAATCGTATTATTATCTGTTAATTTTCCAAAACTAACTAAATTTATATTCATATCTTTTGCATAAAAAACATTTCTCATGTTTACTTCAGTTTGTTTGCCAAACGCATCAAAGTAACTTTTAACATTTCCAATTTTTGTGGCTTTTACAGACCTATTATCGCCTAAGTAAATATCTACTGGATTTTTTAAGTCAATATAATTTTCAAAATAACTATCATCATTAATTATGTGATCGGTACAACCGCTATCTAGTAACCACTGAATTTCACAACTCAACTTATCCTTCCTATAGGTGCCCATTGCCGCATGCGTCGTTGCTATCCATGCGTTCGCACCGGAGCTCCGCTCGTGTAGGTTGTTACCACCTTGCCGCTGTTGCCGGAAGTTTCCGCGTCCTCTCATGTAGCTTCCTCTTCCACCTCTGCCATGGACTCTACCACGTGTTGAACCTCGCCATTTTTCACCACTGGAACCGGCTTGACCGCCATATTGACACTCTTGAGCGAAATGCCCGATTTTACCACATTTAAAACAGCTTCCTTTCTTGCAATTAGTGACGAACACGTTCGACCTTTTTTCTTCGTGATCGTTTTGATTTTTCATTTCAGCCAATTTTAACTTATTTTTCACATAATCTGCTGTTTGATCTTCCTCTTTCAATGTATCTATTAAATCACCTATATAACTGTACGACTCCGGCAACGTGTTAAGCATATAATTTAACTTTTCTTTCTCGCTTACTTTTGCACCCGCACCTTTCAATTCATTTATATTTTTTTCAAAGTCACTAAAAAATAACGTTATATCACTATAATTATTTAGTCTTATTTTCTCGAGTCTGTTTCTACACACGATTTGCAATGCCGTTGATTGCTTCATATACATGTTATCTAGCTTTTCCATAATGCCATAAGCTGTTTCTTCTTCACATACAAACTCCAATTGTCTATTCGATATGGCACTATAAATCAGATTTACCGCTTTCAAATCTTGATCGTCCCACTCTGCACCATCGGCTGTAGTTTTTCTTCTAGATATAACTTTATCACATTTTTTTAACTTCAAATACATCGTGATTCTTTTTTTCCACATACTATAATCCTCTCCATCAAACACCGGTATTGCTATATCATTTCTTTCCATTTTATTCTCTTCGTTCTCAAACGTTCCTTCGTGTTTGAAACCTTTCTCTTGTTTTATCTTCGGTGTTACAGCTTCGTCCATAAACGTCTCAACTTTTTCTTTATTCACTTGAACCTTTTTACTCCACTAACCACGCTCTGCTACCATGATAGAACAAAGGAACTTTATTATTTAAAATACGTGTTTACTCGACGCTGTTACAAAGACGAAGAAAGACGGCGATCGGTAAAGCCGAGAACAACGCCGTTTCGCACACTCACCCAAACCCACACATATGAAATGAAAAAAAACTTATAGGTGCGCGTCTCACACTCACATACATTAGCGCATCAGTAACCAAAAATATAAATGTATTAGATATCTTAACAGAATACTTAAAAGAAAATGATTATATAATAAGGATGAAAGTTCGTTCTCGACACATCAATAGCAAGACATATCAATGTTTTATTGAATACGAACCAAATATGAACAACTATAAGGGCATAAAGAGATACACCTGTGATTGTGCTAATGGAAATAGGACTATAGGTTGTTGCTCACATGTAGCATCAATAATTTATTATTTGTCACATGGCCGTTACAAATCGAAGATCATCAAGCCCGCTGAAATATTAACACATATATTTGATGTTACAAATATAACTACAACTATAGAAGAAAATAGTGACGAAGATTAAATTATTTCAATATTTTTATATGGAAAATAAAAGATTAATATTTCATGGAAAATGCTGTTTTAATCTTAATTTAAGTGACTTTTATTGAATTAGCTAGAATTCAATAAAATCCACTTACATAAAATTTTTATTTTTTTAAATATGTTCCACCTATCTCACATCTATGTAATTATTACATATTATAGTTGGATACGTACTGATTATAGCCTCAATCTGTGAATGAATCATCACCCTAGAGCAGGCTGTTGAATTAGTTACACGCCGCGAGCCTTTTCTGAGTCGCTCCGCCTGCTTCTCCCTCCCAACTATTTTACCCAACCAGGAATGACTTGCCAGACTCGGCGTATTACACGAGTATAGTGGCGCTTTAGGGCGCCATTCGCCTCTATTCGCTCGCGCTGGAAAGACGCCGCGCACGCCGATTACGGGAAAAAAAATCGGTGCGCGTATCCCGTCGACTGACGTTATCTGTCAACGAACAGTTTCAGATCGCGTCACATGGCGTTTAGGTTAAAATAAAAGTATTACTAGTAAAAAAGTATGCTCAGATATGTCTTGAATTAAATGCGATTAAGAGATTTTAATGTTTCTGGACTTCCGGCGGTGGTTTGGCAAATTCGGCAGAGAATAGTGAAAATTTGCTGTCGCCGTATTTTTAAATTATTTGCGTTGGAAATTAATTTATACGTGCGCGTGCTAGATCGTAACACAACTGTTTCTTTAGTATACATATGAATTAAAGAAACAAGAGGTAACAAATTCAAGATTACTGGATATAATTTTAATAAACTATCGTTATGATTGTTGTATGTATGGTTGTGTGTATAAATGTATGCACAGTAGAACCATTTATTTTAGAAGAAAATGTTATATGTATATATACAAGTTTCGTAATATTGTGGAGATAATATCGATGCAATGCTAATTTTTTTATTTATTTATTTCTTCAACTTTACTTGAAGGAAAACTTCATTGTTTGTACAGAAATATATATCTACATTGAATGAAAACATATATTCACAAATAGAAATATATGTTTACGTTGTTTAAATTAGATACCCTCAATGTTTCCATTGGTATTTTGAGATACAATATAAGTTTTTCAATGTTATTCCTGTCACTATTCTCTGCCGAATTTGCCAAACCACCGCCGGAAGTCCAGAAACATTAAAATCTCTTAATCGCATTTAATTCAAGACATATCTGAGCATACTTTTTTACTAGTAATACTTTTGTTTTAACCTAAACGCCATGTGACGCGATCTAAAACTGTTCGTTGACAGATAACGTCAGTCGACGGGATACGCGCATCGATTTTTTTTCCCGTAATCGGCGTGCGCGGCGTCTTTCCAGCGCGAGCGAACAGAGGCGAATGGCGCCCTAAAGCGCCACTATACTCGTGTAATACGCCGAGTGTGGCAAGTCATTCCTGGTTGGGTAAAATAGTTGGGAGGGAGAAGCAGGCGGAGCGACTCAGAAGAGGCTCGCGGCGTGTAACTAATTCAACAGCCTGCCCTAGAGCGTTGATAGACATCACCAAGCAAACTCGCAAACCTAAGTGCCAACGACGACCATGGATGATTCAATGGCTGGTGCCTCTACATCATTTAGAACGTATTTGACGCCAAAGGTGTTGAGCCTATACCGCGTTTAACACTAGATTTGCGGATGTTTATATACCTATTTTTCTGAAGTGAGACAATTTAACTCATACAAGAAAATAGAAGTTTTTTGCAAAGATAATAGTTTGAAAATCAATTTAATTGAAAGATTTATTTATCAAAAATTAATTAACTAATACATTATAGATATAGTAATCAAATTTTTATTGAGCCAAATTGACTCCGTAAGTCTACTCTCTTAAATCGAACCAATGGAATTTCACTGGTTCGCCAGTGGAAACTCACTTGTTTACCAATGATACTCACTGGTTCCGCCAGTGATCTCGGCGGCCATCAAAGTTCACTGGTTTGCCAGTGAATCTCACTCGTAAGCATATTCAAAAATAAAACACGGCGCATGACGCAGCGGCAGCGGGCACAAATTTCACTGGTTCGCCAGTGAGATTTGTGTTCACTGGTTGAACCAGTGAAATCTCACTGGTTCGATCTAATAGAGTAGTGTTAAAGAAGATTGTCAGCAACAGAAGCAGAAAAGCCACCAGGCCTACGATTTTTACATCTTCACCTTATAAACAAGATTTAGAAACGTCGATACAAAGGAACACAATATAGGAACCAAAGAAAACAGCCCAAAAGTAAAAGAAAGATCCCAAAAGATAAAAAATCATCGTCTGAAAGTTTCGATATGAGTGATTATTCAGTCAACGATAGGACCGATGAAAGTCCTGATCGTTCCCAAAATCAAAATTGTAAATGCTTTTATTGTAGTGGGTTTTTTTTCTGAAGATGTTCATGGAGAAAAATGGATCCAATGTGCATCTTGTAGGCAATGGGCTCATGAAGAGTGTGCTGGCATAGAAGATACGGTTGATTTCTATGTGTGCGAATTGTGTACCAATAGTTAGTTTAAGCCTAATAATTAACTGATTCAATTTTAGGCAATACGACTAGTTTTTTTGAATAATTTTGAACCCAATTAACTATGGTCGATATTTGAAACCATGTGGTCCATATTATGTACACTTTTTTCAAATTCACAATAATGACATACTTTAGAAAATGTTGATTATTTCTAAGATGTTTATGTTTCTTAAGAATTTTATTAATCGTTTTCGATACCAAATAATTATCGAACTGTTCAAAATATATAAAGCTGATTATACTTTAAAACTCTCCGCTTTATTTGACAAAATCTTTATGGTGGTCCATAATTGGCGGACTTGCTCTACCCCCTGTCTATATTTATTTATTGGCACAATAAACATACTGTTACAAAAAAAGTGACAACGAGCAGAGTTTGCGCAGAAAAAACTGGGGTTCGTGGTCCTGTCATGGAAAATTAAAACATTTTTTTTTTCCGATCCATTTACATGTCAGTATTACTTGTATTTTGATGTAAATATGCATATTGAATTTTCAAGCGACGATATATATAATATTTTCACTTATTGGAAACTCATAACTTTGTCTATCTGTCAAATAAACGCAGCACTGTTACGCAAGCACTTGCATTTGCAATTTTATGTATTTTGAACAGTAGACTTGATTTATTATTTTCGAAAAGTTCTCTTTCCGTAAATAGCCCTCTTGCAAACTGTGTGTATTTTAACATAGGTATGAAAATATGTGTGTTCACTTGATGACGAATGGCGGAATAAAATTGTTTTCAAATTTTTCTTCCATTTCCAACCAAATAAATTCAGATAATATAACAATTTCAATGTGTAGATATTGAATTGAATTTTAAAGATATAAACCGAAAAAAAAATTTGACAAATTTTTCACGACAAGAAACGAACCCTAGTTTTGTCCATGCAAACTCAGGACGTAGTCACTGTGCCACATCAGCTTTTGGAGTTTCGTTCTACAGATTTTTATAAGACGGCCAATAAAACTTTAATTATAAATGTCTTAAAAACTATTGACCGTCAGCCCCTATAATAGGATATATTCTTAAACAGGACCCGAAGGCATTGCGTTCTCCTTGTAAATATACGCATCATCCTTAATTAACTTTAACATTGTTTAATAATGTGTAAAATTAGTAGCGACTAAATAACCTTTCGTCCGCTGGACAAAATGACGATTTTAATTCATGCTTTTTATATTAAAAAATATAAATATCACAAACATAATATTTACCAATAATGGTCCAGGAATGTCGTTCTTGCATACTTCTTCCAAGGATACACCGAATTTAACTCTGGAAACAAATATTAATTAGATAGTTAATACAGGATCAATATTTACTGAATGTCATAAAGTTACTCACATTACTATTCGTACACTATACTATCTTTATAATTATTGCTATGTGTAAAAGGGAATGATTTAGATGTTACATTGTTCATTTTGCAAAAAGAAAAACCATTTATTATAAATTGAAATATTAGGGGGAAGTAAACATGGGTGTAAGTGAGAATAGAAGTAGTAAAAAATCTTTGCAATTTTGTTTCTGCTGGTTGTTAATTTGCATTACAGATTTTACTGGCAAAGAAGAAGAATTGTTTGCTAAAAAGTGGACATTTTTCTGAGACCATTACTAACACGGGAACATCCCGAGGTGCCACACACCGATTTTGATGAAATTTTAGTATGATGTAGTACTCATTAGAATATTCGACACCTATTTTTTTTTATCGGCAATCGTCGATGTTAAAGGGGTGAAAACTACCCCCAAAGTTAGGGCCCTAAAGTATATTTCGTCGATTATCTCGGAAACTATGAGAGATAGAGCATTTGCGTACATTGACGAAATTTGCGTCTATTAATAATCAATATAATGATAAAAATTGTTTTGCAAAATCTCAATTTGTTTAAACAATATATGAAAAATTCGAATTTTTTTTTTTGTTAGTTTTCCCCCCTTAATGCCAATGGATTTTCTTGAGTTTTTGTTTATAGAAACTATATGTCCTTTACAAAAATACGGATAAATCGAAATTTTGATTTTTTCACCAGAAAAAAAGTTATTGAACTTGTAATTGTACCGTTCGACGCGCGAAATAGAGTGTCTAGTTCGGTTTGAACCGTTGAAGCGAGCGGACGGGTCTCGGAGTGTTGGTAAACATATCGAAGACGTGTACGAGCGGCTCTTGATTTTCCTTGTGTAGTGCTAATCTAAGTGAAATCCTAGAAATCTCGTTTTATCGTTCTAGAAAATTCGTGTTTTCCAAGCCTGCAACTGTTTTGCAGTGTGCAAGGCGTGGAAAAAAAATCTTCTTTGCCATGACGACGCCCAGCGACATCAATGGCTCTCAACCTCAACAAGTGTTAAACCATTCTAATCCAGTCAATCGTCAAATAAAAAGCTACGCTAATGCTACCCAACCGAAAAGAGATCAGGCAATCATCGTTGATTCTATGGAGGGATTTACCAACGACGATTACATTGACGGTCTCGAATCTATTGTTAATGTTAACAGTACCCTATCTATTTCTAAAATATCTGGTGCATGAGTATGCGTCTTCTTGTCAAGTAAAGCTTTAGTGGAAAAAATATCTGGCCAAACAATTCGTGTTAAAAACAAGGACCTCAAAATTAGGCCTTTACTAGAAAAAAATAAACGAGTCGTAATTTCAAATATTTCAATAGATATTCCAAATGATGTAGTAGTCAACGTACTCAAGACCAAAGGCATTACCCTTGTTTCCTCTATTTACAACATCAAAGCAAGCTTAAGTAAGCCTGGGCGCTCACACATACAGTCTCATCGAAGACAGGTATATATCAAAGACGGAGATGAAATGCTCTTACCCGAATCGGCCCAAATCAACTACGATGGAACAAATTATTGGTTATACTTCAGCACTGACGCCACTGAATGCTTTATTTGCAAACAAAAAGGTCATATAGCAAAGCTATGCCCGTCAAGTTCCATACAAGCAACTGAAGAATTTGATTCTTCTCCAGCTACTGTTATAAATAAAGACGTTGCAAACAGTGATATGTGCCCACAGAGTGATGCTAATAAACAAGGCATCAAGCGTCCACCCCCTTCGTCAACCACCTCAGAAAATGCATCAAATCCACCTAATATCGTTATTCCTTAACCTGCAGCAAAAAATATAGTTTGTTTAGACTCTCTGGACGACAGTACGACCACCGATAATGAAAAAGAATTTACTAAACCGAAAATTCGTAAAAAGAAAAGGCTTCGCAGCCAAATAAATGATGACACAGATTTGTCAAAAAAAGGTATAGAGACTGACTTTGGAAACTTACCAGCGCATTTAAAGGAAGTTATAAGTGATACAGCTACTAAATACTCTTTAGATTTTAACAAAATTAAATCTTTCTTTGAAACTACCTCAGGTGAACCCGGTGTAGGTGACATTCACACTCAATATTCTGCAAATTTAACTAAGTTTATTGACGAAATTTATCCCCATTTGAATAATCGTTCCCTTAAAATAAAGCTCACTAAAATTAAAAATAAGCTGTCGACACCTAGCACTCTAAATGCCTTCAACAACGACTTGAAAAACGCCAACGCAACGGAGCAGCACGAATCCTCTCAATAATCATCATACAATGGATTGTTATTACCACAAAAACCTTAACCCTTTGCACTCTAATGTCCCACCTGAGGGGACATCGCAAGTTTAGTATATCACTCTGTTGCACCCTCTAAGAGGACCTTCGAATTTGTTAGTAATTGCAGAGGATGAACATATTGCACCGCAAGGTTTTAAGAAATATATGTTTACCTGAATTTTTCTATTAAAATAGCACAAAATAGCAATTAATAAAGTGCCGACAAATTGCTAATAAATAACGTCAGAGATGGCTCAGAGTGCAAAAGGTTAAAATAGTATTTTGGAATTCTAGAAGCATCTTAAACAAGGATGATGAACTACCGATTATATTAGCTGATACAGACATCTTTATTTGTGTCGAGTCTTGGATATCCGAAAGTAACAATCAGGCTAATAAGAAGAAGAAAAAAATTTTGGACTCCTTAGTTGGTTTTAAAATTCTCACAAAAGGCAGATCTCATTCAAGAGGAGGCGGAATATTATTACTAATCCGGAACCATTTAGCATATTACGAACTGATAAGTGACCTTAATCTAGACCAATCGATAGAAATGACAGGTATAAGAATTACTAATGTTAAACCAAATATTGAATTGTTTGCTTGTTACAGAACCCCCGGCCCCTTGTCTCAAGCTCAATGGGACGACATTTTTAATCGTATCGATAAAAAAGATCATATGATCTTACAATTAGTGGGAGATTTTAATGCACACCACCATGCTTGGAACTGTGATAAAATCGATTCTAATGGCGAAAAACTTCTTGAATGTGTTAATAATTCTAATTTACTTCTACATAATAATAACACCTCTACTTATATTAAATCCAATGGTTACACTTCGAATTTAGATCTAATTTTTTCTTCTGCTAATATTGCAGATAAAATTAATGTAACGGCTCATGACGAGACCTGGGGTTCTGATCATTTCCCACTATTTATAGATCTTTCTCTTGCAAAAAATGTTTATGAAAAGAAGTCATACAAACTTACGTCCATCAGAACTGATTGGGAAAATGTCAATACCGAATTAACTAATAATTACGATCAATTTATGTCTCCCACATATGATCGAAGTCCAGCAAGTACTAAATATGCGATTTTTATGAGTATTTTGACTACGGCCCTAATTTCCAATACTCCTCATAAAAAACCCGTAAATAAAAAATTCCATTGCAACCCTGTAGCTTGGTGGAATTCCGAGTGTGATAAAGTCAAAAGGCTTCGTCGTGATGCTTTTCAAAAATGGAGATTTTCAAAAAGGTTTGATGATTATTTAATCTACAACAAAAATGCTGCTGAAGCAAGGAGATTGTTTAAATGTAAAAAAAGATAAAGGTTTATTAATTTTTCTCAAAGTATCAATTTTCAAACAAGTCCAACCTATGTGTGGAATACTGCCAAAATCTTGAAAAATAAATGGTCAAAAGTCACGAATTATCACACTTCTGAAAATCACCAAGACCAACAAAGGATAAACACAGCATTGAATAAAATCAGCCCTCCCTGGTGTTCGGTAGACCCGGAGTGGCTGCCATTCTGTGAAACTAATGAATTCTTGAGCTCAACTTTCGACTTTTTTGAGTTTAATACTACTTTTGATAGCAAAAACTGTAAATCTGCTTGTGGCATAGATGGAATTGACTATAATGTCTTACAAAAACTTCCGATTGCATATAAACTTATTCTTCTTGACATATTCAACGAAATGTATTCTACCGACTCCTATCCTCTAGACTGGCACAAATCCCATGTTCATTTCATAAAGAAATCTGATGGAGTAAATGTTAGACCCATTAGCCTCACTTCCTGCGTCTGTAAACTTTTTGAAACCCTAATTAAAAACAAATTACAATGGCGGCTTGAACACAATAAATTACTCCCACCCTCTCAGTCAGGATTTCGTAAAGGTCGGTCCACCCTTGATAATTTAAGTGGTTTAACCCTTAATGTAGCGGAATCTTTTAGTAAAAGAAAAGATGTTTTAGCTGCTTTTCTAGATGTAAACGGTGCATTTGACAATGTTGATATACAAATCCTTTTGCAACAATTGGCAACACTTGGGTGCCCAATAAACCTTGTAAAATTTATTAAATCCATCACATTTCAAAGATACATATATACTAATCAGTCTGGAAAATTACACAGATGCACATACAAAGGAGTACCTCAAGGAAGTGTTCTTAGCCCCTTATTGTATAACATATATGTTTCAAAAATCTGCAATAATTTACCCAAAAGTGCTATCGTATCTCAGTTCGCTGATGATATCGCTGTCTACTGTAAAAGAGGTCCATTGGAATCATGTACTAAATTATTAGAAAAATCGATTAACATAATCAATACCAATCTCTCCTCTTAAATGTTCCCTTATGCACTTTAATAAACGCAATATTAAACCGGGTCAAACAGAAATTAAGATTAATGACGTAACAATTAAATCTAGCGCAACTGTACGCTTTCTTGGCATTATTTTTTATTACAAGCTTACTTTTAATGCTCCGGTTAACAATATTCAATGTAAATGTCTGAGAGCCTTGAATGTGATTAAATTCTTTAGAGGTACATGGTGGGGTGCCAACCCTGAAACTTTAATAATGTTGTATAAATCCTTTGTTGGATCAATACTAGACTATGGCTGCTTTGTTTACTACCCGACTCAACGTAATCAAATTCAAAAATTAGAAAAAATTCAGTTCTCAGCCGTCAGACTCGCTCTCGGTTTCCGTTGCAGTACACCTATCAATATTCTTTTGTCCGAATCAAAATTACCATTTATTCAAGAACGCTCCAAGTTTTTGTGCAAATCCTATTATAACAAAATATAATCTAATGTTAGTCTACCTATCCATAAAACCATATCTACGATAAACCAAACCATAAACAAGCTTAAAAATCGACACAACTTTAAAAATAGAATGCTAATCCATTGTCTTGAAAACCCAAGTTTTCCGAGTCGTTATATTTTCTCAATTTTCTCAACTGACGCCCAAAGAGATTATGATCTGAACCTAAAAATTAATGAATTGTTAGCAGCTGAAAATGCCTTTGCTCTTTATACTGACGGCAGCAAGTCCTCTACTTCCAAAGCTGTCGGTTGCGCTTGTTATTATGAAGGGTCCAACGCCAGTGTTTTAAAAAGTTTAAATAAATGTGCTTCGATTTATACGGCTGAATGTTATGCGTTAATACTAGCTATAAACGTTGCTCTCAAAAACCCAAATCAAAATTATCTTATATTTTCTGATTCCAAAAGTGTTCTAGTATCCTTAAAAAATCTAAATACTAATATTCGAACAAATCCATATCTTTTTAAATTACTGCAAAAAATAGACGAATTTATAGCCAAATCAAATAACAACAGTAAAATTAAATTTTTTTGGATACCCGGACACAAAGGCATCAAAGGTAATGTTGAAGCTGATACAATAGCGAAAAAAGCTTCAAACCACGCCCCGTTATACTATACAGGGTGGTCCACACAACGTGTGCACCGTTAAAAACTACCAAAATATGCGTTGCACAAAAAAGTTTTTATATAGAAGTTGCATGGTCTGAAGGGGCACATTATATAGTGTTGTTATTTTTTTTATAGGTGGAGGCGTTTCGGAGATTTGAAGGTCAACTTTGTTTTTTTAAATGGAGTGCTATATTTTTTATATCAAAATATGGAAGAATGTCGAATTCTGAGTAAAAAAGTATTGACATTTATTTGCCCTAAACCTAATAACTAACGAGTAATTTCACTTTATTTCCTGAAAATTTTCTTCGCGTAATATCAAGTTAGAAATTCGACCTTATCACAGATTTCCGCAGGACAGCGATGTTTACGTGACAGTGTTTATCAACACAACATCTATCATGATTCGCAATCGTCTTCATATTCGTAATCCAGTATTGAAGTTACCTTCGGTGTTGTGTGTATTTACCAGACAGATAAAAGTAAAAATGAAATTTTGTAATAGCGAAAAAGTTGATATGCTTTTAGTTTATGGTGAGTGCCATAAAAATGCAATAAGAGCCAAAGCCATCTATGCCGAAAGGTATCCTGAACGAAATCAGCCATCTCGAGCCATATTTGAGAGAATGTGTCAATCGCTTCGACGAACCGGAAGTCTTAATGTTACTAAACGTAACTTAACGAAAACTGCTACTTCTGATGCAAATGCTATTGCGGTCCTAGCAGCGGTAACAGAAAACCCCCATATTAGTACACGACAGATTTCACGAGGATCTGGAATTAGCAAAACAAGTGTACTACGCATTCTTCATAATGAAAAACATCGTCCCTATCACCTAGCACTTCATCAGGAGCTCCATGGAATGGATTATGAAAACCGCGTTCGGTTCTGCCAGTGGTTCCTGCATGAAATGAACAGTGATAATTATTTTTTACAAAAAGTTTTGTTCACTGATGAAGCAACGTTTACTAATCGCAGGCAGATTAATTTGAAAAATATGCATTATTGGGCACCAGAAAATCCTCACTGGATGAGAGAAATCGACCACCAACGTCAATGGAGCGTTAATGTGTGGTGTGGAATACTGGGCAACCAATTGATTGGGCCATATTTTATTAATGATCGACTAACAGGACAAAAATATGCTAACTTTTTGAATGACACTTTACCATCTTTATTGGAAAATGTACCTTTAAATATCCTTACACAAATCTGGTATCAACATGATGGTTGTCCTGCACATTACGCGCGTAATGTAAGGCAAGTACTGGATAGAAAATTTCCTAATCGATGGATTGGTCGTGGCGGACGATTTATGTGGCCTCCACGCTCACCGGACCTTACTCCTTTAGACTATTTTCTGTGGGGCACATTAAAAGACACAGTGTATCGTGAACCACTAACAACATCTGAGAATATGAAACATCGTATTCGTGAAGCATGCATTACACTCAGTGCGGATATGATTCAGAATGCAGTTTCTTCATTAGTTAATAGATTGCATCACTGTATTAATGCCAATGGATATCACTTTGAACATTTACATTAGTTGCGTTAAGCCACTAGGTCACTCATATTAGTAAACACTGTCAGGTAAACATCGCTGTCCTGCGGAAATCTGTGATAAGGTCGAATTTCTAACTTGATATTACGCGAAGAAAATTTTCAGGAAATAAAGTGAAATTACTCGTTAGTTATTAGGTTTAGGGCAAATAAATGTCAATACTTTTTTACTCAGAATTCGACATTCTTCCATATTTTGATATAAAAAATATAGCATTCCATTTAAAAAAACAAAGTTGACCTTCAAATCTCCGAAACGCCTCCACCTATAAAAAAAATAACTACACTATATAATGTGCCCCTTCAGACCATGCAACTTCTATATAAAAACTTTTTTGTGCAACGCATATTTTGGTAGTTTTTAACGGTGCACACGTTGTGTGGACCACCCTGTATTAAGATTCCATTTACCGACTTACGGGAGTATGAAAAAAAGAAAGCCCTTGCGACTACCACAGATATCATTGTAAATGAAGGAAAAGTGAAAGGTATTCATTTTTTTTAACAATAATCATCGTAATAATAATAAGCCTTGGTTTCGTAAACTTAGTCTTCCGAGAGAAGCCATCGTTACTATTAACAGATGTCGTTCAGGTCACTGTAACGTAGCCTCTTCTCTAGTTCGAGTGGGGCTAACAATAAGTTCAAGCTCTCATTGCCAATGTGGACATGAATATCAGGATTTGAATCATATATTTTGGCAATGCCCGATATATAACAATCAGCGTTTAATATTTGTTAAAAAACACAGAAAAGTTAGCTTTCCCCTACCACTCAATTGCTCTATCCTACTTGCGAACCTCACAGCATCAATATGTTCAATAATATATTCGTACCTTAAAAGTTGTAATTTACAGTTGTAACTATTTTTATATTATCTTATTATAATTTGTATATTGTAATTTTGTTTTCTGGCAAATAATCTCAGTCGAGATTAAATTGCTTAATAAAAAAAAAAAAAAAATAGAGTGTCTACAAGAGTCGTTCCTCGTCCTAAACCTTTTACACCGTAACCGAATTTGTTAAGTGGACTGGTCGAGATTTAATTGGTAACCTTCAACGAAAGATACAAATCGAGAACTTTTCAAAAATTAATTTTACCCTTCATAACGGTTCTTATTATTAGTCCGCGAGTAGATCGAGCTTGTCCGTATCGTTCAGATTTGGGAATATCCAGCAATAAACCCCGTCATAAACCGCCCGTCGCAAGGGAACCGAAAATTTCTCACTTCAACATTTTGACAACTGTTGACACCTGTTGGCGTCTGAAACATGTTGGCTTCTTGGTACTGTTGACGCCAATAGGCGTCCGGATCAAAGGGTATAGCAGAATAAGGTGGTCAAAAGTGCCCTTCAACCGATTTCAATGGGGGTGGTCTCATTCGATAGATAATGCTCGGCGATCATTGTGTACCAAATTTTAACCCTTTATCTTGATTGGAAGGGTACTTATGGGAAAAATTAAAAAAACAGGTTTTTGGCCCTTTTCCCTATTTATTGAGGTGTAAAAAATCCGAAAAAATTCTGGCATATTCTACAAGGTACTGGACATGTTGGAGAATTTTTTCAGATTTTTCCGTCGAAGTACCTAAGCGTGAAAAATGGGCAAAGTAAAAAAAAAAACGGAAAAATAGTATATTACGACCCAAGGCCAGAAAGTTGGATTTCCTGGCGTGTGTGTCGTATACTATTTTTCTTTATCTCCAGCCGAAAGTACGTTAAATAATCAATTTTAATTGTTAAAAGAACGCTGACAGCTATTAGGTTTGATTTTTGTGGCCGGCATCAGCGCGCCCTTTCGGCATCCTTGCGAAGCGTAGTGCAGTGTGCCCGGCTTCTGCTATTCTCGATCAGCTGATAATTTCGAATCGCCCGCCGACTTTTGCAAAACCGAGGCGAAGCCGAGGTTTTTGCTGGTCGGGGCGGGCGTTAAAATCGTATATAATAGATGTACAAAAGAAAAAAAATGGAAAAAGCGAAATTGTTTGAATGTAAAACTTAGTGGCCTAATTCCAGTTGTCAATTATTCTCCGACTGCCATGAATATATGTACAACTTTATGTAATTTATTAGTAAAGCATTTCAGGTTGATTATATTCCAATCAAATACGATAATTCGGGACAAAACGTTGGCGCTGTGACTGCGAGCCAGAAAATTCTTGTAGCCAATCAGAGCACGCGTTAGCTCGAGCTGACTACAAAAGCCGTTGTTCCCGGAGTGAAAAGCGGCAAGGAAGATCGTACTTTCGGCTAGAGGATCAAGAAATAAATAATTTTGGTTTAATGTAATAGAATTCAGTATTTTGAATATTTTAATATACTTCGTCAGAAATGCATGCCTAACGAAAAACTTCGCTGTTCTCGGTGTACGTCGCAACTGAATGCCTACCGTACGATACGGCCGTGGCCGGCCGATGCGTGTCAAAGTCTGCTGTAATAAAAGGTTTAAAATAAGCGAAGATTCTTTCATTTTCACCAGTAACGAATATAAATCAATAGTATTCGTTCTTTTAAGAGCTATCAACTACTCATGAACAAGGAACGACCCATGTAGACACTCTATTTCGCGCGTCGACCGGTACAATTTCAAGCTTAACACATTCGCGTCGGATGACGCCTAATGTCGTCATTTAAGATTTTCACTTGGGAGCGGATGACGCTTTAAGTCGTCATTTAAGTTATCGCTTAAGGTAAAAGCAGGAGTAGTTGACCATGTGCCAGTAGTTGACCATTTTTTAGAAAACATAAAAAACTAAGATTTGCATAAGTTGTGCACTTTCGATGAAAGTGAATTTCAAATACCACAGCATCTGTCGATTATATTTTGAAACAATTACATCTAAAGCGAAGTATACCTATTAACAGCGAACGTTTGAATTCAATAAGGTAAGTAATATGCCGTTATATCTTTATTTCCTTAACGTTTCTGTTAAGAATGGCTGTACGGTTCAGGTAAAAAATTCATAGATTGCGAAGATTTCGCAAATGAATTATTTACTGTTTAAGACCTGGCAACGTTTTATAAGTAATATATACATCGTTTTTATTATTTTAGCCACAAAATGCAATAATTTTTTAATGGTCAACTTCTGGATATTGGTACTCTACAATTTTCAGAAGTTGACAGGCATGGTTAATTACCGACATTTCTCATTTAAAGGGTCTAGCCGAATAAGGGGGTCAAAAGTGCCCTTGAGCCGATTTTATTCGACGATGGGTCATTCGATAGGTGATGATGAAAAACCATTGCACACAAATTTTTAATCCGACACCTTCACCGGGAGGGTAGTTATAGGGTAAAATCGAAAAACCAGTTTTTGCCTCATTTTCCCCAATTAATGTGGAGCAAAAATTCCCCAAAAATTCTAACACATTCTAAACATGAATGTACACATTAGGGATTTTTTTCAGATTTTTCCTTTGCAAGTTACACTCACGAAAAAAGAAAAACCGAAAAAAAAATTTTTAAACATCGATTTCGTATTGAAATCTTCCGAGCACAACTTTTTCCTTTTTACAGTAGTTGCATAATGTTATCATTGTTATACCCTAATTTTTTCAGATTTTTTGAGTACGGTGCATCACGGTCGGAAAAATCAAAAACCGATTTCTGGGACACATTTTGGGCTGAAACTCGCCCATTATCTGCCATTCTTGCATGATTTTAATACAGTATGTTCATATTGTGACCTTCAATGTTTGTGCATAGAAATATGTAGATGTTACAGAACAATATCGGGATAATTAAATAAATTGCTGATTGTATGGTCTTTATAACCTAGAATTTTAACCGTTCTTTCAAAAGCATTAATGGCGCAGTGGCTATAGTGTCTGCCTGTGGAATCGCTGAACACTTTTTTGTCGCGGGTTGGAATCTCCATGTGGGACTTAAGTTTTTTTCTGTCATTTTTTTTTTTTTTTTATTAAAAACAACAATATTCAGTAGTAGCTTTAAAATGTTTCACAGATATTTTTATGCCTTTCAACAATATGAAACCTATAGAAAAATAATTGTAAAACATGCTTTTCTTACAATTAGACATACAACGTTTTGCAATTATGAGTATTCTCAAACATTTTATATTGTTCATAGATATTGGTTTATTGCAATGTATGAAAATATATTTTAAATATGAAAGAAATATAAAATTCAATGTACAGAATGTAAAAAAGTAGTTGTAATTGTAAATCGTGACATGACCGGAAAGAGTCGATGAAGAAAAATGTATACTGTATAATTATTTTTAGAAGTATCTGTGAAACATTTTAAAGCTACTACTGAATATTGTTATGTTTTTAATAAAAAAAAAAAAAAGAATGACAGAAAAAAACTTAAGTCCCACATGGAGATTCCATCCCGCGACAAAAAAGTATCCAGCGATTCCACAGGCAGACACCATAGCCACTGCGCCATTAATGCTTTTGAAAGAACGGTTAAAATTCTAGGTTACAAAGACCATACAATCAGCAATTTGTTTAATTATCCCGATATTGTTCTTTAACATCTACATATTTCTATGCACAAACATTGAAGGTCACAATATGAATATACTGTATTAAAATCATGCAAGAATGGCAGATATTGGGCGAATTTCAGCCCAAAATGTGTCCCAGAAATCGGTTTTTGATTTTTCCGACCGTGATGCACCGTACTCAAAAAATCTGAAAAAATTAGGGTATAACAATGATAACATTATGCAACTACTGTAAAAAGGAAAAAGTTGTGCTCGGAAGCTTTCAATACGAAATCGATGTTTAAAAAATTTTTTTTCGGTTTTTCATTTTTCGTAAATGTAACTTGCAAAGAAACAATCTGAAAAAAAATCCCTAACGTGTACATTCATGTTTAGAATGTGTTAGAATTTTTTTGGAATTTTTGCTCCACATTAATTGTGGAAAATGAGGCAAAAACTGGTTTTTCGATTTTACCCAATAACTACCCTCCCGGTGAAGGTATCGGATTAAAAATTTGTGTGCAATGGTTTTTCATCATCACCTATCGAATGACCCATCGTCGAATAAAATCGGCTCAAGGGCACTTTTGACCCCCTTATTCGGCTAGACCCTTTGTTTACGATTTATAATGTGTCCGTTTTACATCTCACTTTATTAGAAATACAAAATGTAAATCGATATATTGTAGTATACTGAGTTTTAGTCGATGACACGGTCAACTATTAACTGCATTCGCGGTCAATTATTGATCAGTATCCAATGTCTACTCTGTTCTTCTTCTTCTTTTATTATTTAATTATTAATGATAATTTGTACTTGTTGGAGGCAGTGAATCAGGGCGAACACCTATGATATAAAATATGTTTATTTAGGAAGGTTCCCTTACAGTGTTGTGGATACACGCGGTACAAAACGGAATAGGTTAGGAGAACAGTAGACAATAGCGTCCTCTGACGCCTCAGACTGTAATTTCTTATGTCTTCAACACCCCCCCCCCCCCCCCCCCCCATAAGAATTACACTTCATCCTCTTTATGTTAAAAACTGTTAACATTTTTCAGTCCAATAGATTTAAGTAGAACTTGATGTTTCTGCCCACTTAAGCCTTTCGTTAGGATGTCAGCTGGCATCTCAGTCGTTGGGAGATAGTTGACGTTGACTTCATTTCTTTGAACCATGTCACGGACGAAATGATATCTCATGTCTATATGCTTTGTGCGTTCATGATGGACCGTATTTTTCGCCATTTGTCCAGCACTCTGATTATCGCAAAATATTATAGTGGTGTTTACTTTGCCAATAATCTCCTTAAGGAAACGTCGAAGGTAAATTGCCTCCTTTGTTGCTTCGGACAGCGCCATGTACTCTGCCTCTGCACTAGACATCGCAACAGTCCGTTGCTTCCTTGATGACCAGCTTACTGCACCACCAGCATATTTAAACACGTATCCTGTATAAGACCTACGGTCATCAATGCTTGCACCTCAGTCAGCATCTGAGAAGCCGGTTAGGCATTCTTTCTCCTTCTTAAAAGTTAGGGTGTAGTCTATCGTGTTTTTCAGATAGCGCAAAACACGCTTCCCTGCCTTCCAATGTTCTTCTCCGAAATTTTCATTAAATTGGCTGAGAGCGCTTACAGCATAGGCTATGTCTGGCCTTGTGGAAGTAGCAGCGTACATAAGTGATCCTATAAGACGCCTAAAAGGTATTTTCTCCATTTGTGCTCTCTCTTCTGCAGTTTTCGGCTGCATTTCTTTTGATAATTTTAATCCTGTGTTCATTGGTGTAGCAGCAGGTTTACAATCTTCCATTTTGAAACGTGTCAAAAGATCTTGAACGTATTTCTTTTGTGACATACGAATTGTATTCGTCTCTTCTTCTTGTTCGAATTCAATGCCTAAACAGTAACGAAGTTTACCCAAATCTTTCATTTCGAAGAGTTTTGAAAGTTCTTTTCTTATTTCTTGTACTTTTCGTTCATTATTTGAGGCTAATATTAAGTCATCAACGTATATTGCAATTATAGTGAGTTTTCCTCCTTCCTTGTGTGTGTATACGCATGGATCAGAATCTAATGGTTTCATTAGCAATTCTCGCAATTTCAGGTCTAATTTTTGATACCAGAGTCTGCCTGACTGTTTCAAGCCGTATAATGCTTTCTTTAGTAAACAAACTTTATTATTGTGTATTTCGTTCAATTCCTTTGAATTTAAAATCGACGACAATTCTTCGGGTAGTTCCATGAGGATTTCTTCTTCCAAATCTCCGTTTAGGTATGCGTTCGCGAAGTCGTATTGTTGGATTTTTAAATCATGTTGGACAGCAAGTCCCATTATCATCCTGATGGATGACATCCTGGCTACAGGAGAGAATGTCTCATTAAAATCTACCCCAGGTACCTGAGAGAAACCTCTCGCTACCAATCGGGCTTTTCGCCTTTCCACATTCCCGTCTGATCTATATTTTGTTTTGAAAACCCATTTGCAACTTACTACCTTTTTGTTCTGAGGTCTATTCACCAGAATCCATGTGTTCTTTTTAATTAAAGCAAAATATTCGTGACGCATTGCTTCCTTCCATTCCTTAGAATGCATCGACGTTAACGCCTCATTTACTGATAAAGGATCTCCTGCCTGAATTGATCCGGCAAATCCTTCAGTGATGGAACATTCTTGTCCCTCGCAGTCGGCAGATTCAGGTTCTTCCTCTTCATTAAATTGCACCGGTACTGTGTTATATTGTTTTCTGGGTCTTCCCCTTTTTCCCGTGCAAATTTTCTTTGGACGTCCTGGAGCTCTTCTAGTTTCCTGTTCTTCAGGTTCCTCTCTTGACTCTTCTTCGGTATCGCCCTGAGAATCGACTTCGCTCCGGCTGTCGCTCGGATCACTTGCAACAATTTTCCGATAGTCTTGCGCTTTGTTTGTAAGTCGATTATCCAACTCAATCAATATATCTTCAGTGATGATGTCCTGATGAACCTCGGGCATCTTGGAGTTATCAACGAACTTTACATTCCGGCTACGACGTATCTTCTGCGCATCTGGGTCCCACAGTCGATATGCTTTTGATTCCGTCGAATAGCCAACGAAAATGCACTTAATTGACCTTTGGTCAAATTTTCCTTTAGCTGTCTTGTTTAGCATGTATGCCGTCGCACCGAAAACTTGGAAGTATACTGCAGTTGGCACCTTTCCTGTCCATTTCAGGTGGGGAGTTTCACCATTCAGGCTTTTGGATGGACATCGATTCCGGAGGTAGGCTGCAGTTAAAATCGCTTCCGCCCAAAATTTTGGTGGGAGGCCAGAATGCAGCAACATGCATCTGGCCATGTCCAAAAGCGTTCGGTTTTGTCGTTCTGCGATTCCATTCTGTTGAGGAGTGTATTCGACAGATAGCTGGTGCTGAATACCTTCCTTCTTCAGGAATTCTTCAAATCTGCGGCTACAATACTCTTTTCCATTGTCAGATCGTAACACTTTTATCTTTCTCTCCGTCTGCTTTTCGACTTTGGATTTGAATTCTAAAAATCTTTCAAAAACTTCACTTCTTTCCTTTAGGAAGTAAACCTCGCACCATTTTGACTTATTGTCAATGAAGGTGACAAAATACTTTGATCCTCCAATCGATTCACATCTCATTGGCCCACAAATATCGGTATGAACTAAATCTAGAAGTTCCAGTGATTCAGTGCTTGAAGTGGAGAAAGGCATTTGTGACTGTTTTCCTTTTATGCAGATTTCACATATTGGAAATTTTTCATCACTTTGGCAATTAACACCATAAACCTTTTCATGACGTATTAGGTTTCTCAAGTCACGTTCATTCAAATGTCCAAACCTGTAATGCCATTCTTGTAATGTTAACATTTTTTCTTGGATGGTTGCAGCGTCTTCTGTACTTTCTTTTATGAAATACAGATTTTTGTCCCTTTTTGCGGTCATTATTTTAGTACCAGTCAGCGGATCTAAAATAACTGCTTCAGCTTTCCGAAAAGTAACCTCCAATCCATGGTCAGTCATTCTTGAAACTGATAATAGGTTTGAACGGAGTTCCGGTACCAGCAACGTTTCTTGAAGTCTGGCTGTGACGTCTTTATTTGGAATAATTTTGACAACACCCATTCCTTCAATTGACGCTAAGTCATTGTTTGCCAGTCTTAAGCTTTCAACTGTGCATTTACCGATGTCGCAAAATCTTCTTTTGTCGGAGCACATGTGTGATGATGCACCTGAGTCTAAGCACCATGTGTCTTTACATTCCACTCCCACATTCATCGCTATTTCAGCTCTCTTCGAATTTTCAGATCTGCTTTCAGGTCTGTTTACAGGTAGTTTTGACCTGCATTTCCTTGCAACGTGTCCAGGCTTCCCACAACGATGGCACTCAAATCTGGCTGTACTTGGAGTTGGCTTCTCCTTTTTCTTTTCTATATTGCCTTGTCTTTGTTTCCAAGCTAGCATTGCTTCTGACTTCTCACCGCCAGTTGAACGTTTTCTTGCCTGAAATTCGTCCAATAATTTTATCTTGAGTTCTTCTGGCGTTGGCAATTCCTTCCTTGTTTTTATGGCAACTCTTAAGGACTCATATGACTTCGGAATGCTTGATAGTAGGAGAACTACTATCATCTCTTGCGGAATATTTATATCCATCGATTCTAGTTTATTTACCGTGTCAAAAAATTTTGATACATGGTCCCGCATGTCCTGGCTTTCTTCCATTTTGTGGTGAATCAACTCTTCCAGTAACATCACGTTTCGCGTTGGGCCCTCCGATTCGTACATATTCTTTAATTTATCCCACATTTCAGAAGATGTACTGCATCCACTTATATGTTTCAGTTGGTCAGCGCCCATGGTAAGTATGATGTCAGACATTGCCATCTCATCCGCTTCCAACCATGCAGCATTCTGTGCCTCATCAGTGGGCTGCTTTTTCCTTCCACTGACGTACATCCATGCACCGTTCTTCACGAGCAGGGCTTTCGCGTGAATTTTCCACGTATCATAATTGTCTTTTGATAGCGGCGGAATCTTTACAGTTGTTTGACTCATTTTCACTACGTAGGTACACTCGAGAAAGTCTCACAAGCACAATGGACGCGCTCGACAATGTTCCACGTGTTCGCGTTTCTTCAACGCGGTCTTAATATTGATTCCTGTGCGCTAAATCACTATTTTTAGACTATACTCGGTGTTCACGTACCTGGGCCCATAACCTGTTGGAGGCAGTGAATCAGGGCGAACACCTATGATATAAAATATGTTTATTTAGGAAGGTTCCCTTACAGTGTCGTGGATACACGCGGTACAAAACGGAATAGGTTAGGAGAACAGTAGACAATAGCGTCCTCTGACGCCTCAGACTGTAATTTCTTATGTCTTCAACAGTACTGGTAACTGTTAAAATTAAACGATAATAAAGTGATTTTCAGCGTTAATGCTGTAACCCTGCTTCGAATATAAGCGGTCAACTACTAACGAAAAAAGGTGGTCAATTACTAGTTTTATCGATCTCAAAAGTGGTCAACTACTGAAGCATTTGCCGAATTTTTAAATATATTTCTCAAAATTTTATAACTTATGTTTTTTTAAAAATTGGTCTTGGTGCATAATCTGGAATGTTCAATGAACGTCTACAAGCATCGACTCTCGCCAAGTATTGACAGAGTAAATAGTTACCATTGTTTCTATGGAAAATTTCTCTTAACTGGTCAACTACCGGTACCTTTACCTTAACTATTCTTCAAAAATATCATTTTTTCTCCACTTATTACTAGATTTTTTTCCTTGTGTAGACATTAGTAATAGAATAAGGAATGTTTTCCCCATAATGTGTGTGGCGACACGATCATTCGTCGCCATTTAACGAGTACCTACGTCGTTCTTCGGAGTTTAGTCTCGCATTCTCGGGCAGAGCGACGATCATCTAAATACGAAATTTATTCAATAATTTTCTATTTGTGGATAATAAAAATTGTTTCATATTTTTTTAAAAATCCCTCAAAATGGAGGAAGAATTTCTTTCGGAGACATATGAAGATTCATTAGCAGATCTCGCTGAAAATGAAAGTGACAGTGAGGATTCTAATATTCAACCTATACGAAAAAGAGTGAGTGCATTACGTGTGCTTTCATCATCATGTGAAGAAGAAGTAGAAGTTGAACCAAGTGATACGGATTGGTTGGAATTTGATCCAGAAAGATGTAATGAACTATTTGCGATTGTAACGATTGACTAAAAACGGCCCCGTACCTACGGTAAGCGCAGCCAGCAACGCCCCGACGCACAGTGGTTTAAAATGCGATTCTAGCTGTGCAAAAGTCTTTTACGTATGTAATTACGTAATTAATAGTTATTAATAGTTTTACGTGATTAATAGTGTTTCTTTATTTGTTATTTTTAATGTTATTCCTACTTATTTATAATTATTTTTTATTTGTTTGTTATGTAAATAAAAAAATAGCATTTCTCGGGGAAACTATGTATTAACTGATTATATCCATATTATATACAATAGAAGAAAATATTATTACAAATGTATATGTATAAATACAGGCATATATCAATATGCAAGAAGGAAAGGAAATTAAGAGACCTTCAGCTATCTGGTGCTATTCGTGCAATTAGAAAGAAGTGATTTTTCCTTTAAAAAGTGCTAAATATTTAAAACAAAATATGGATCATATATTAGAAGGTAAGTACAATACAGATATTACACTGCATAATTAATTAATAATTAATTCTAATTACTTATTTAGAATAAATAGGCACATATTCCAGTCATGATCAATTAATACTAGTATTTATATATGAGAAATGTAGTGTGAAGCATTAGGAAGTACGGTTCTGTTTAGATTTCCTGGTAGTTTAACATGTACATTAACAGTATTTCATTAAAATTTTTGCTGGTTTTTGCCGGTTATTGAAATATTAATGTATTTTTCAGAACATAACGTAATATCAAGAAGAGAGTTATTAGATCAATGGAGAAACGTAAATGATGTGGCAAAAGAAACAGTTTTATTAGCTTATATTTCAAACAAATTTAAGCGTGAAAATTGCTGTGAAGATGAAAGAAAACAAATAAAAACAATTGTGATGATATTTTGTGGAGCAATTGCCAAAAAATGGAAGGCGAAACATCGAGTTTTAAGTGACTTTCTTCTAATACTTCCTGGCTGGATGTCAATTTGAAATTGCCGTTTTTGAAAGATACTGTTTCTGAAACTGAATGCCAACCTGGTCCATCAAGTTCACATTTTGGAAGACCTGAATTTGTCAGCATTAACACCGGATGTTATTGCTCTTTTAGAAAATACTGATCCCCCGAATATGGAATGTCATGAGCAAGAAGAGTTAGTAGAAGTTGAAAGCGGCGATTGCGAATCAGATTCTGATTGAAATAAGATTATTTTGTGTGTGTGTGCGCGCGCGCGCGGGTATTTGTGTGTGTGTGTGTATGCCTCTGTAGGATCGTGAAAAAGAAAGGAGAGGCGCGCGGTCACCCATCCAAGACAGGTACTCGGCCAGAGTAGCTGAACGTCGACGATCGCCTGGGTCGGCGCGGAACCACTGCGCCAGCGACCTCTCGCTGATGATAATTTCTTTTCACGTCCTTTTCTCTTTAGTTCTTTATAGGAGGGCTTCTCCGCCCCGATCCCACACCTCTGTGCGTGCGTCACTACATTTATATGTTTGTAATATTTTCTTCTATTGTACATAATATAGATAGAATCAGTTAATACAAAGTTTCACCGAGAAATGCTATTTTTTTATTTACATTACAAACAAATAAAAAATAATTATAAATAAGTAGAAATAACATTAAAAATAACAAATAAAGAAACACTATTAATCACGTAAACACTATTAATAACTATTAATTACGTAATTACATACGTAAAAGACTTTTGCACAGCTAGAATCGCATTTTAAACCACTGTGCGACGCGAATGTGTTAATAACTTTTTTTCTGGTGAAAAAATCAAAATTCCGATTTATCCGTATTTTTGTAAAGGACATATAGTTTCTATAAACAAAAACTCAAGAAAATTCATTGGCATTAAGGGAGGAGAACTAACAAAAAAATTCGAATTTTTCATATATTGTTTAAACAAATTGAGATTTTGCAAAATAATTTCCAGGAGCAGAGCTCGGCTCAGAGTGAACACCAAGTTAGTTTTTGGTTAGAGAGACTCCACAATAGTTGCTCGTTTCTCTTCTAATCAAAGGTCGAGAAGATAGAGAAGCGAAGAGGTATATAAGTTTCAGAAGCCATCAATTATGTTTAACGATTAATTGCAACTAAAATTTTCTTTAAAGGGGGGAGCAGTGTTACTTATCATTGAAACAAAATTGTCTCCCCTGTATTTAATATCGATTATCAGAACGATAACAACAAGCTGCAAATTTTAACATTGATTTGATGTAACGAGAGTTGTCTTTGAGCTAGAAGTTTGAACCTGTTAAAATAGAGTCATTATTTTGTAATCTTTGAGTTGTTTGATTATGAAGCACTGTAACAATACACAAGTAATTTCATTCCAACATTAACTTTTAATTGTATAATGCATTGCAAACAAAAATTTGTTGCATTTTAACATCACACTATGACATGTTCTGTAATCTAATGGTTTTGTATACAAATTGTTACATTGTCATTCTGTCTCAGTACAAAGTTATAATTTGAAGTGCTAATATCCACAATATTTATAACATGCCACAAAAATGATGGAATACGACTTTTTGATAAAAGAAAACTTGTTATTTAATATAGAGAAAAAGGTAAAAGTTATCGTGAAATTGCAGCTATTAATGCTAGCGAAGACCACAGTTCCTGCTATTATTAAAAATATAAAGAAGATAGCATTGAATTTAAGAACCAAAAAGGACAACCTTGAAGTTTAATGAAAGAGAAGAAAGAATAATAATGCGGGAAGTTGCAGAAAATCTGCATTGTAATACTCCACAGTTGACCATGGAAATTTGCCATGAAATTAGGAAAATAATGCTGAAACAATACACAGAATAATGAGACGCAATGGGTTTAGCTTGGTTAAGTAACAAAAAGTAAGCCATAAATAAATGAAATCAATAGGAGTAAAAAATTGCCTTTCGCTAAAGAGTTTATGAAAAAACCACAAAATTGGTGGATTGAAGCGATATTCACCAACGAGAGCAAATATTGCATTTTTGGTTCAGATAAAAGAAGTAGAGTATGGCGGAGAGCAAAGGAATCCAAAAAGGGTATAGCCGGTTAAGATGGTCAAATGTGTCCTTGAACCGAATTCAAATCGCAATGAGTCATTCGAAAGCTTATAAAAAAAAAATAATTTCTGCCAAGTTTCAACTTTGTATCTCGACCCGGGGGGTAGTAAAGGGTAAAAATAGAAAATCAGGTTTTTGCCGAATTTCTCCTATACCAGCGGATGAAAAATTTTGAAAAAATTCAGAGGCATTTCTGTTATCAGGGCACATATTAGAGAATTGTTCCAGATTTTTAAATTGAAAAACCAAGCTGTGAAAAATAAAAAACGTCAAAAAATTCTGAAAAATGCCGATTGTGTATCGAAGCAGTCTTGGCACTATAATTATATTTTTACTGTAAGTACGTATCATTGTTACTATTGTCCTGAATTTTTTTCAGATTTTTCAATTTGGTGCGCCGCAGTTAAAAAAATTAAAAACCGATTTTTTCGTCGTTTTTTCCGTGTCAGAGTAACTTATACGTCGAATTGCTTAATGAAATAGGTATTTTATGTGATCTTCTATGTTTATACGTACAGCAAAACATCACAGGAATTAAAGAAACTGAAAAAACCGAATCATTTGAAACTGTTATGCGCCTTATATTGTAAAGTATCTACCGTATTTTCCAACGGCGCACAGTGGTCCCAAATCGTTAAAACGTGGCCAAAACCTCAAAAATGAACTTTTCGTTAGGGGAATTTTTATTGGTAAGTTGCATACTCTAAGGATGTACCCATTGGAAAATCGAAGTGCGAAGGTTTTATGATTTATACCTGCAAAATGGTTAATGTCCAAATATCGCCTTCATTCGTTAAGCAGTTCTCGTGTAGCGAAGTACGGTGGCAGAGTGCAAAGTGTAACGTGTATAACTTTAAGAAAAGTGTATTAATTTTAATTCTGCAAAATGGATGCTGTTCCTGGAAGTAAGTAGAACGTGTATTAGTAATTGGATATCTAAAAAAATTAAAGATTACATTGTACTATTACAAAACGTATTCTAAAGAATGAAAGGTGAAACGTTGGGCATAAATATTAAAGACGTAAACGAAAAGTTGTGTATACCGCAATATCCCGCTGAAATTTTTTTTTAGGCTTGTAGGTGATACATTTATCTAACAGAATCTGCAAAAATCGGCTGCGGATTTTTGCAGATTTGGTCGTTATGGCGTTTTTAATAGTCCGCGGACGGGCAACACCAGACAAGCCTTTGGCTTCCTCTTTCATTCTTGCCTAGATAGTGTGTTTTAAATGTAATTCATGTATAATTTTCTGATTTTATGTACTTCCAGGATCGACTGCTAATGAAATACGTTTCACTCGAAAAGAAATTTATATCATGGTAAAAACTCAATTGAATAGCAGCTTCAATGTCATTATCGAGCATTTACAACTGCAGATATTTGAGAAGACTGGATATTCTATCCAGATAGTTGAAAAGAAAATGAAGTCTGCTTTGGCTAAATTATTTTCGAATATGAGAAGCAAATGGGGAAATGTTAGCCGAAAAGAGCAAACTTTCTTTACAAAGTTCGAGAAATGGCTTGCAGAATACGTAGCGTTCCGTATACCTGAGGTGCCATCGGAGACACCGAAACACAAAGGGGGCCGTCCTTCTTCGGAGTTTATGACTTTGACCGAAAGGTCGAAACGAAGAAGGACTGAGGATATCCGTTCATCCTTTTCTGCAGAAGAACTGTCGTATGCTAGTCATATGAATTTTCGTGCCGCGGGAAAAATAGAGGCCTCTAAAATTATTAAGGATGTTGCATCTACGAGCCCGTCCGTCAAGGGCAAAAGCATACCGACAGTCTGTAGAATTAGTTACCGAAACACCTCTGTCCGATGATGCGGCGCTATCATTGTTGATAGAAAATAAGTTGTCCAAGAGACAATATTTAGGACTGCGTACTGTAAGCCGGGAAAATAATTGCAATTTATATCCGCAATACAAAGCAATATTGAAGGCAAAAAGAAAATGTTATCCACCAGCATCGGACATTGCTATCACCGAGCATAGTGCGGAAACAAAATTGCAACCTCTACTGAACCATACAGTAGAACGAATTTTGTTAATACAAAATGAAGAGATGGAAAAGTTGGCTTCAGCAGATGTGCACAATTTCCATTTGATTTGCAAGTGGGGCTGCGATGGAAGTTCCGGCCAAAAAATGTACAAGCAAACATTTGCCGATGACAGAAACACAGATTCGGATATGTTTCTGACATCATTTGTGCCGTTGCGACTTGTATCTGCAGAAGATGTATCGATTATTGTTTGGAAAAATCCAAGGCCATCATCTCCTCGATTTTGTAGGCCTATCAAGATTCAATTTTTGCACGAAAATACGCAAGGTACAATAAATGAAATTACAGGTGTTGAGGAAGAAATAAAGGAACTTGTGCCCTTTCATACTATTGCAAGTGGGAAACGAATTTCTGTAGCATTTAAACTTGCAATAACTATGGTCGATGGCAAAGTCTGCAACGCAATGTCGTCTACGCCATCCACTCAACGCTGTTATTTGTGCGGAGCAACAACAAAACAATTTAACAACGTTGATGAAATGTTAAAAAAAAAAATTAACGAAGATCATCTGCGTTTTGGTTTGTCTACGTTACATGCGTGGATACGCTTCTTTGAATGCTGTTTGCACTTGTCGTACAAACTAACAATTCGCAAGTGGCAAGCACGCAGCAAAGAAGAAAAAGAAGCCGTACAAAATCGAAAGGAAATTATACAGAGGGATTTTCGTACGCAGTTAGGCCTGTTAGTCGATCGTCCCAAACAAGGTGTGGGAAGTACAAACGACGGAAACACGGCCCGTCGTTTTTTCGAAAATTTTAAAAAAACGGCAGTGATAACGGGTGTTGACGAAAATTTGATAGTACGCTTTTACGTCATTTTACAGAGTATTTCGAGTGGGTACGATGTACATTTAGAAGAATTTCGGGTATATGCTGTTGATACTGCAAAAAGATTCGTACAGTTGTATCCATGGTACTATATGCCAACTTCTGTACATAAAATTCTTATCCACAGTCCAACAGTAATTAGATCCGCTTTATTACCGATTGGGCAAATGTCTGAAGATGCTCAAGAGCATTTACACAAAGGCTATAGGAGGATAAGTATGATCCAGCGGCCTTAGCTCCGATCATGCTCGCTTTTTTTTGTTAAAAAGGTTCCTATGTGAGTACTTATCACAGCAATTTTCAACCCTTAAAAATTCATCCCCAGGGAGTAATCGTTAAATAAACAAATTTTTTCAAAAATTCATAACTTGAGAACAACTATTTTGATTTTATTGAAATTTATTCAGGACGTACATATAACTAAGGTCTCTGATTTAAAAAAATTCCAGACTTGATGAATTGACATAACCTCAAAAAAAAAATTAAAACATTTTTCAATGACTACTATTGGTAGGTTATGTTTGAGGCACAACTACCAAACTTTTCTTATAGCTTTCTAACACCATTTTGCACCATATATAATTTTGGTATAATTTATTTCTTGGTGCGTCATATCCAAAAAAAATAAAAAGTCTAATTGTAATCATATTTAATTTTTTTTAAATATGTTATAATTATGGCACACCCATCCTAATTTTTTTCTAGTTTTCTAACGTCATTTTGCACCATATATAATTTTGGTATAATTTATTTCTTGGTGCGTCATATGCAAAAAAAATAAAAAGTATAATTTTAATCATTTTCAATTGTTTTCATTATGTTATCATTATAGCACAATCATCTTAATTTTTTTTAGCTTCCTAACATTATTTTGCACCATGTATAATTTCGGTAGAATTTATTTTTCGGTGCGTCATATGCAAAATAAATGAAAAGTCTAATTTGAATCATCCTCAATTTTTTCCAATATATTACCGTTATAGCACAATCATGTTATTTTTTTTGGTTTTCTAACATTGTTTTACTCTATCTATAATAATTTCTGAATTCATAATTCTCAGCGTGTTACATTGGAATCAATAAAAGTATACAGTTTTTCTATATTTCGGCAACTTCCAAAAAAAAACAACAAAAAGTCCATTTACTACAATGACGATGATAGCGAATATTTAATTTTGATTCGGCAGATCGACCTAACGTTCTAATGCAATTTTCGTCCGTTGCTAGTGTTGTTGTGGATAGATGTAGCGGGGATATGCATTTTAGTGGTGGGTATAATGAGTTAGGTATCAAGTCTGTCGTTCGCGCGGGCCCGCATGAGCGGGCAAGAGCTACAGACGTATGGAGCTAATCTTGCCATTGTCTTTATTACTTTTATAACTATTATAATCACTGTTTCTGTTGTTGTTGTTGTTGTTGTTATTATTATTATGAATTATGAATTCAGAAATTATTATAGATAAAGTAAAACCATGTGAGGAAACCAAAAAAAGTAACATGATTGTGCTATAACGGTAACATATTGAAAAAAATTGAGGATGATTCAAATTAGACTTTTCATTTATTTTGCATATGACGCACCGAAAAATAAATTCTACCGAAATTATACATGGTGCAAAATAATGTTAGGAAGCTAACAAAAAATTAAGATGATTGTGCTATAATGATAACATAATGAAAAAAATTGAAAATGATTAAAATTATACGTTTCATTTTTTTTGCATTGACGCACCAAGAAATAAATTATACCAAAATTATATATGGTGCAAAATGATGTTAGAAAACCAGAAAAAAATTAGGATGGGTGTGCCATAATTATAACATATTTAAAAAAAATTAAATATGATTAAAATTAGACTTTTTATTTTTTTTGGATATGACGCACCAAGAAATAAATTATACCAAAATTATATATGGTGCAAAATGGTGTTAGAAAGCTATAAAAAAAGTTTGGTAGTTGTGCCTCAAACATAACCTACCAATAGTAGTCATTGAAAAATGTTTTAATTTTTTTTCTAAGGTTATGTCAATTCATCAAGTCTGAAATTTTTTTTAATCAGAGACCTTAGTTATATGTACGTCCTGAATAAATTTCAATAAAATCAAAGTAGTCGTTCTCAAGTTATGAATTTTTGAAAAAATTTGTTTATTTAACGATTACTCCCTGGGGATGAATTTTTAAGGGTTGAAAATTACTGTGATAAGTACTCACATAGGTACTAATTTAACAAAAAAAAGCGAGCATGATCGGAGGTAAGGCCGCTGGATCATACTTATCCTCCTACAGCCTTTATTAAAAGGTTTCGGGAAGATTTTTCGCGGAAATGTTCCCGCGTAAACAGTATGGAAGATGTATTCCTGCGGCTCTTGGTGGCATCGGACCCGTACATCTCTACTTTCAGAAAACTGCCACCAAAAACAATAAAAACTTTATTGCCAGATGCAGTTAAACTATTAGTAATTAACAGTGCCACCGAAATAGACACGGATTCTGAAACGTGTACCACCGATGATGACGCCGACGATATGTCGGAAGAATCATTTTGATGCGTCTCAATTGGTTATATTTGTTAAACATTTTATTATACTTGTTATATGTGTTAAATACGTTGTTACACTTGTTATATTTTTTAATTATTTTGTTATACTTGTTATTTTTATTAAATATGTTGTTACACTTGTTATATTTGTTAAATATTTTGTTATATTTTTTTTATTTGTAAAATATTTTGTTACACTTGTTACATTTGCTAAACATTTTGTTATATTTATTATATTTTTTGTATATTTTGTTACTTTTGTTCTTTTTATCGTATATGCCATTATATTTCTTATTTCTATTGTCTAATTTGTTATATTTCTTATATATTTGTAAATCTAATAAACTTAACACCTAAACCTAGTGACTTATGCATTCATATTTGTAAATGCTTTAAAATTTTTATATCGTTTACAGTTAAAATTGCATCCGCCATTTTGTTTTCGAAAAAGCAAGTTCAGATTCGTGATCAGCGACCCCAAAAACCCTTAAATACTGATTTTTATACAAATCGAAGGACATCTAGAGGTTTTGACCACGTTTTAGCGTTTTGGGACCACTGTGCGGCGTCGTTGGCGCAGCGGTAGAGTGTCGAGCTGCTATACCGCTGCGAACTTTTTGAACGTAGGTTCGAGCCTCGAACTTCCAAGTCCCTTAGGCTGTTTTTTTTTTTTTTGTTAATTATATATATTTCCGAACTTTACGACACAACGATCAATATTTATTATCAAATGTTTTAAGAATATTTGAAAAACATATTAACCTGAAATATACGTAAATATGAGTTTGGACTGCTTGTTATGCCGCCGTTTATCCTGCCAATTAACGCATTGTTTGAAATTGGTTTTCAAATCTCTTACCTTCAACAATTATGGATGGATGGCAACAAAAATCGTGTTGTTGTTTTTCTACTTGTTACGAGCCGGGCGAGTGGCAGAAAAAACGCGACCGTGATGCGTAATTAAATATTTTACCCGTGAATCCAAGAATTGCAACAATACAATTAAGGCTGTTCCGAGAAACGGACTAACTTATAGCAGAACTATAAGGTTGCCGTTTACCCGTTAATAACGAAAAACCTTTCGGTATTTCGCGTTAGTATAGCGGATAGGCTTGTATCAAACAATACAAGGTTACCGCCACTAACTATTATAAGATTGTTGCAAACCCTAGAATTCTGGTTCTAGAATTACCCGTAACTTTCAATAATTTTATTCACTCCGAGCGGCTTGAGTGAATAAAGGGGAACGTTGCTCAGTTACAAGAAGATGAAAGGAAGTTAATAGAAAATAACTTTATCCTTGAATTTTGTATATTAAGTTATTTACTAAGAATTAAATTCAGAATGCAATTACAATTTTATGATTTAATTCTATATGTTGTAATGTATTTTAACCGAATGTCACGCGTCGGAACGCGGGGGTTTCCAAGTCCCGTAGACTTTGGAAATTCACCTGTCTGACTGACAGCGTGACGTTCTATGAAAGAAATGACCCGCAGAGGCAGAAAAGTGTCTCGCTTATATAGGGCTCCGTTTCGGGAAGGATTTGGAAAAATGAGTGGAGGTGGTAGGACTCTGGCAGGGATGTAAGGGTACCAAGGACATATGGAATGCATCTGGCCATAGTGTAAAGTGCCATGGTTTGTATAAGTTTAGATAAGTGAGAAGGAGCCCTGTAGAGCGAGGAACTTGTGTTTAAACCTTTCGTTTTCAAGAGCGGCTGACTGGCATCGAATGAAGAATTTTTAAAATTCTCAGGGTCGGATGTAACATCTCCCCCCTTAAAATGAAACGTGACACATCGTGTTGCGCTTTCGTCTTACGATGCCAATCAGTCGCTCAGCTTGCTAAATATTTTTCTTGATATAAATTGTTGTACGGCATATAAAATCGGTACGAAAACAAAACTACGCAACTTAACTTAAGATACAAAGATATTTACGATTATAATGTTGTAGAAGAAACGCCGGAGATTATTGACAAAGTACTTAGCTTTTATCGTTAACGGTTGCCTACCAGATAGTTCAATGAATCTACTCTCAAACAATTTCTAGGTTCTAACAAGGGCAAGCTCTCACAATGCATAAGCATTGCAACAATCTTTGAATTGTGGACCTTTTGTTTTTCTTACAACAAGAAAAAGAAAAGAAAGCTTTTCTATCTGGGAGGCTAACACTAGTCCCGAAGATATTATTTCTAGAATTATTAATGTCGAAAGGCGGAATACGCGGCGATTTGTGTTTGTGAATTAATCAATTTCCGCTAACGCTGTGGCTGAATTTCAGTTGTCTCAAAACTTAGAAGAACAATGTTATCCTCTGGTATTATCGCACTACAGCATGTGTGGGTCCGTATACTGCGAAAGGCCTTGAAAATAATCCTCATATTTGTATAGGATGCCAGTCTCGTCAGATACAGTCCTTGTGATCAGGTGTCGAAACCCAGTAACTCTTGGTAGCAGATGGTTCGTCGGAGTCAGTAGTAGAAAAATAATCGGCATAAGCGTCAAGAAAATAAGTTTGTGTGTTATCTGCATCTGTAATCTCGGTATATGCGTCAGAATCGGAGTCAGAAGATAGGTCAGAATGAATAATTTGAGGGCAGTTCGGTCCATTGTGTCCGTCTGTAATCTTAGTACAATAATTACGTAAGTGTGCGTGTTTCAGTTTGTCCTGATGTCTAACAATTATTCTACCGTCTGGTGTACTTAAAACTATGTTGTCTAAGTCGATTACTTCTATGATTTTACAAGGTTTAGTATAATGTGGACTTAATTTACCTACTTGTGGTTCTGATTGCAAATATACAAGATCGCCTACCTGAAAACTTACTGGTTTTGCTTTTGGATCGTAATAATGTTTTGAATGATATTTAGAAATTTTCAAAATATTTGCTGCTATTATTTGAATCTCATTAACTCGTGTGATTAACTCTTCTAAATATGAATCTAAAGTCTTACCCTCCGAAAAGGTAGTTGGAAAATTAGCTAGCTTTTCAAATAACATTTCATGTGAAGTTAAATTGGTTGATTTTTTGGGTTTAGCCGGTTCTGAAGGTCGGTAATAGACAGTTACATTTTCTTCTTCTTCCTCTTCCATGCTGGTTGAACTGTCTGTTGACTGGAGATACTGATACGATAGGTTAGGCATTAGATTCTTAAGAACCACTGGAGATGTACCTGCTGCACCTTGTATGATAGCTGGTGGATCGTTATTCCTTATCGTCGTCGGTTGTAAATATGATGTGTTCAAATGTGTAAGTGATGCGACATTTTCGGAAATATTTCTTCTTACTAATATTTTGGTTGGAGTTTGTTTCGTTTCTATCGAATTTCCTTTTGATTGATTTGTACTGTTCCTATTCAATTCACTTTCTAAGGGGTTTTCCGATTGCTCTTCTGATCCTGAAATTGAAATGTGGCGGCTACCTGTTCGTGTACAATTGTATTTTGGGATGGTTGATTCATCCGATGAGCTAGATTCCCATTCTTTGTAAAACGGTTGATATCTTGACTTTCTTCTTGTTTCGTGAACTCTCTTTCCCACAGTAGTTCCTTCTTGCTTGTTACTGTACGAGTACCTTTTGTAAGATCGGTCATCATCCTTAGGAATGATAGGTAAGCAAACTGTTGTTGAATTTCTTAAAAAGACGTCTGCATTTTTGTTGGTTTTATCTGACTTATGAATTACTTCGTAGTCGTAATCCATAAGTTTTGATTTCCAATTTTTTAGTCTGGATGTTGGATCCTTAACGGAGTATAACCAAACTAGAGGTCGGTTATCTGCTATCAAAGTGAATTTTTTACCGTAAGTATAACGTCTGAAATGTTGTATTGCATAAACCATAGCGAGACATTCTTTTTCAGTGGCGGAATAATTCTTCTCTGTTTCATTTAATACTCTAGAAGCATATGCGACGGGTAAATCTTTTCCAATTTTTCTCTGACTGAGGACTGCTCCAATTGCGAATTCAGATGCATTTGTTGTAACTATGAAAGGTTTGCTGAAATCAGGAAATTGCAGAATTGGTCGTTCACAAAGGTCATCACGCAATTTTTCGAAACTATTTTGTTGTTCTTCGGTCCATACGAATCGAACTCCTTTTCTTAATAAATTTGATAGAGGTTTTGCCTTTTTGGAGAAATCCTTAATAAATCGTTGGTAATAACCTGCGAGTCCCAAAAATTGTTGAACGTTTTTCTGCGATTGCGGAACTGGAAAATTTCTTACCGCTTCCAGTTTCTTTGGGTCGGGTTTAACTCCGGTTGCTGAGATTATATGGCCCAGGTATGCTACCTCTTTGCGAAGAAATTTACACCTATTTGTTTGCAGCCTGAGTCCATGTTCTTGTAATCGATTTAGTAATTTCTTAACTTTGATAGTATGCTCTTGAAGTGATGAGGAATAAATTACAATGTCATCCATATAAACAAATAATTCTGTTCCTTGAAGACCGGATAAAACTTGATCCATAAGTCGTTGAAATGTAGACGGTGCATTTTTTAAACCAAAAGACATTCTTACAAATTCATAATGCCCGTGTGTTGTTGTAAAAGCTGTTTTTTGTCGATCTTTAGGATTCATCTCAACCTGATGAAATCCATTAGCAAGGTTGAAAACTGAAAAGTACTGAGCTCCTCCTAAGCGATCTAAGATTTCAGTTATTTGTGGAAGCGGATACCTGTCCTTTATGGTTTTATTATTTAGTGCCTTAAAGTCGAAGACCATGCGCCAACGCTGGGCGCCGTCCGCACCGGGTTTCTTCGGTTTCATCCACAACGGAGAATTATACGGTGAAGTAGATTTTTTAATTATACCTGCTGACATCATAGCGTTTACTTGTTGCTGAATTTCTTTTTGATGTACAACTGAATATCTATTTTGCTGAGTATTAACTGGAATATCGTCCGTAGTGTGTATTGAATGTTGAAAATTTGGTACCTTTCCTAATTTATCACCTTGTAAGAAAAAACTATCTGGAAATTCTTCTATTAATTTTAATACATGTTGCTGTTCTTCATAGTTTAAATGTTTCAACTGTAGAGAGTTCTTGATTTTTGAAATTCTTTCTTGATTTCCTCTGATCGGTTGAACGGTAGAAAAATAGTATTCTTCGTCGGACGAACTATTTTGCATGTAAGGGAAAATTACCTGAGAGTTAAGTTCCATTTCAGTGTCTTCTGTGTCGGTATCAGACGTAAACACTTGACATTTTGCTCCTCGATTCGTTATTGCGGCTTCTCTGATATAACGGCTATCAGGAGTCCTAAGACGAGGTTGACATCCTTTCCTTAACTTAGGGTTAGCTATCGATACTTCTATTTGTTGCATAGTACGAGCCGGAATAGTGTGTTTTATTTCCGAAGTCGTTGTTTGAACGCAGTCGTATTCCTTAAAATTTGAAAATTTCCAGGGCCTCGTCGGTCTGTCTCGTAGCACTAAGGTCCTGTGAAAATACGAAATTTCGGCGTCCTCTTGCAAAAGAAAAGAGCTCCCTATGAGACCTTCCGAAGAAATAGATAATTTTTCGACAACGTAAAATACTGCCGGTACTCCATTGAGATGCAGTATCGTTGTACCCAAAGTAACGATCGGTTTAGTGTTTAGGCCGGTTATCTCGACTTCTTCCCTAGAGTTTACGAGAGCCTTTTCACCTAATACCTTTCTTAAAACTAAATTTACCGATGCTCCTCCATCGATGATAAATTCTCCTACTCCTTCTTCAAATTCCGGGACCTCGATCCTGATTCTCGGAGTGGGAATTTCCTTAATGAGGAGTCGTTGGTGTTCCTGTCTTGAAATATGACAATTTATTGACGAGTTTGATTTTATTCGTTCCCCGACTCGTCCATACGGTGAACGCGATCTAAGTTTAAATGACCGGTAAATCTTGGTGAGGTTGCGCGAGACGATATGGCAATCTTTTTACAGATTTCTCCGCCATGACCTTTTTCTCCGCAATTCCAACAGAACAGATGTCTTGGATCCTTAGGTTTCCTTTTTCGTTCTCTGAAATTTTCGTCACTTTGAGAAGAATACCTGAAGGGAGAAGGGGTCCTCGATGCAGTTCTTCGACGAAGGGTAAAAGCATCCGTCCTTGGCCTCCTATCTTTTTCCTCATCTTCTGATTCTGATGACCATCGATCTCGATATCGATGATAATTAACCGGGCTTGTCGCCGACGGGTAAGAATCATACCTGTCCTTCCGTTGACGATCTTTCCTGTAACTTTCGTAGCTATTTTTTGAAGAATACCTGACAGGCGATTTTTCGTCGCGTATATGTCTTCTATTCCGCAAACTTCTTTCAACCCGTAGTACGGCATCGAAAGCGTCTTCCAATGTTCTGAGGTTGGGATTCCTCGATTCCACTCTCCATGCTATCCTTTCTGGTAATCCTTCCAAGAAGTTTTCCAGAAGGTCCTCGTTGATTTGCCGAAGGATGTCTTCGTTGTTGGCAGGATAGCGATCGCGGGCAGCCAATCGCGCAGATTGTAATAACTGAGTCGTACGATCCATGTACCTGCTTAAACTTTCGTTATCCTTTATCCTTAGCCTAGCTATGTCCATTTGAAAAGAAACCAAGTCTTTCTCAGGAGAATACCGTTTTTTCAAATATTTTAAAAATGATTCGATACTTTCGAATGGAATTTCTGTAATACTCAACCTAGCAGCACCAGTAAGTTTTGTTAATACAATACCTAAATATTGTGACTCTGCACCACTAGGAATAAAATATAGCCCATTTTGTACGGCTTGCGCAAACACTACAAAAGGTGGGTTTTCACCATCAAAAATGGGAATATTCGAAGCTGCATTCTGAACACAATTTTGTCTCGTCGTAAGAGCTATGGACGCAGATAAATCTTCCAAGCCTAATTTAGACGAAGACTCGTTTGAATGAGCCATATTTTAAATAAGAAATTGCTTCCTTTCTTCGATTGTAACACTGAGCTATCCCACCGCTGTCACCAATTTGTTACGAGCCGGGCGAGTGGCAGAAAAAACGCGACCGTGATGCGTAATTAAATATTTTACCCGTGAATCCAAGAATTGCAACAATACAATTAAGGCTGTTCCGAGAAACGGACTAACTTATAGCAGAACTATAAGGTTGCCGTTTACCCGTTAATAACGAAAAACCTTTCGGTATTTCGCGTTAGTATAGCGGATAGGCTTGTATCAAACAATACAAGGTTACCGCCACTAACTATTATAAGATTGTTGCAAACCCTAGAATTCTGGTTCTAGAATTACCCGTAACTTTCAATAATTTTATTCACTCCGAGCGGCTTGAGTGAATAAAGGGGAACGTTGCTCAGTTACAAGAAGATGAAAGGAAGTTAATAGAAAATAACTTTATCCTTGAATTTTGTATATTAAGTTATTTACTAAGAATTAAATTCAGAATGCAATTACAATTTTATGATTTAATTCTATATGTTGTAATGTATTTTAACCGAATGTCACGCGTCGGAACGCGGGGGTTTCCAAGTCCCGTAGACTTTGGAAATTCACCTGTCTGACTGACAGCGTGACGTTCTATGAAAGAAATGACCCGCAGAGGCAGAAAAGTGTCTCGCTTATATAGGGCTCCGTTTCGGGAAGGATTTGGAAAAATGAGTGGAGGTGGTAGGACTCTGGCAGGGATGTAAGGGTACCAAGGACATATGGAATGCATCTGGCCATAGTGTAAAGTGCCATGGTTTGTATAAGTTTAGATAAGTGAGAAGGAGCCCTGTAGAGCGAGGAACTTGTGTTTAAACCTTTCGTTTTCAAGAGCGGCTGACTGGCATCGAATGAAGAATTTTTAAAATTCTCAGGGTCGGATGTAACATACTATTTAGCCTTTTCGTGTATTCGAATTAGATCATACAATTCTATTCTCTCTTTTATTCAAAATGTATGTTAGAATTTCTGTCACGGGTTCGATGCATGAAAGGTAAGAGATTTGAAAACCAATTTCAACCAATTTCAAACAATGCCGTAATTGACAGGATAAACGGCGGCATAACAAGCAGTCCAAACTCATATTTACGTATATTTCAGGTTAATATGTTTTTCAAATATTCTTAAAACATTTGATAATAAATATTGATCGTTGTGTCGTAAAGTTCGGAAATATATATAATTAACAAAAAAAAAAAAAAAAAAAACAGCCTAAGGGACTTGGAAGTTCGAGGCTCGAACCTACGTTCAAAAAGTTCGCAGCGGTATAGCAGCTCGACACTCTACCGTTGCGCCACCGACGCCGTTGGAAAATACGGTAGATACTTTACAATATAAGGCGCATAACAGTTTCAAATGATTCGGTTTTTTCAGTTTCTTTAATTCCTATGATGTTTTGCTGTACGTATAAACATAGAAGATCGCATAAAATACCTATTTCATGAAGCAATTCGACGTATAAGTTACTCTGACACGGAAAAAACGACGAAAAAATCGGGTTTTAATTTTTTTAACTGCGACGCACCAAATTGAAAAATCTGAAAAAAATTCAGGACAATAGTAACAATGATACGTACTTACAGTAAAAATATAATTATAGTGCCAAGACTGCTTCGATACACAATCGGAATTTTTCAGCATTTTTTGGCGTTTTTTATTTTTCACAGCTTGGTTTTTCAATTTAAAAATCTGAAACAATTCTCTAATATGTGCCCTGACAACAGAAATGCCTCTGAATTTTTTCAAAATTTTTCATCCGCTGGTATAGGAGAAATTCGGCAAAAACCTGATTTTCCATTTTTACCCTTTACTACCCCCCGGGTCGAGATACAAAGTTGAAACTTGGCAGAAATCATTCTTTTTTTATAAGCTTTCGAATGACTCATCGCGATTTGAATTCGGTTCAAGGGCACATTTGACCATCTTAACCGGCTATACCCTTTAAAACACGGATGAGGTTCTGTGGTTTTATAGGGATGCATTGGAAGTGTCGGTCTGAATAAATTGGTATGTATTACCTCTTAAAGAACAATCTACCAAAAAGTGCCAGTAATATGGGAATACAAAATACTTTCAAATTTCATCAGGACAACGTTCCGAAATATTAAGGCAAGAATAGTATAGGGATATTTATTATATAATTATCCTGAAGCGTCACACCCACCTCCATAATCTCCAGACTTAAATCTCATAGAGAATCTATGGGATCATTTAGACCAAGGAATTAGAAAAACACCAATAAATTCAAAAATTGAATTGCAAACGAGATTAAAAGAAAAATGAACAATCATTTCTTCAAAATATCTAAAAAACAATATGGTAATTATATAGATTATAATCCGTCTCATTGATTTCGATGATTTTTGGATATGTTGTGAGAATCATGATTCTAAGCAACTTTTCCCTAAACATGTAACGCCCGCTCGGCTTTCGTTTTCGACATATTGGTAAAAAACTTTTGGTACTGCTACATTAAATTTGGTCCATACATACTCATTCGTGGCAACGTATGCATCTTCACGATTTCTGCAACTCCGCACTGAAAAAATTTATACCAGGTGAACTCGTCGACAAACTACCTCATAAGCTTTTTTAAAACTACATGCAACCAGGGAGACCAAGGTTATAAGGGAGTAGAGCGCACAATGGTCTAAGAAATAGTTCGGGCTGTTGGAGAAAATGGCAGTAGTTTTGGCAGAGTCAGTGCCATCTATAATGCATTCGAGATGCCGAATATCTTGTGGCCGTTCATATTATTCTATACGTTTTTGCAACTGGACTGAATTACGCTTTTATATATTATTTTTTAGCATTGTCTAATAAACTGTTTTTTATATAACAATGTGCTTCAAAACTTTCTGCGTTATATTCTGCTCCATAACATCAGAAGTAAGAAGATTGAGAAAAGGACATTCACATATAAGAACTGAATATTAGATGCTGAAAGGTGTTGAAACAACAGTTTATGTGCCACGTTTGAGAATTTATCAAAGATGATGTAGCAACTTACAGCATCTAATATACATAAGATAAATAAAATTGAATATTTGCGAGACTTTACAATAGGCGATGCGAATATTATGTATATATATTACAGACAATAAATATATTTTATACAGTATTACTTATCATAATATACAAATAAATATTTATAATTAATAATTTCAATTTTGTTCTCTTATTTTTCCTTGGAAAAAATAGAAATAAATATTAATTACAAGAGAGGATATGTCCCCGTGTGCTCGCATATATGTATGTACGCGCCTAGTATATGCTATACATATACAGTAGAGCCTCTCGTATCCGAACTAATAGGGATACAAAAGCGGCCGGATAGTGGAATTTTCGGATAATAGAACAATTACTTTCTTTTGCATTAAACATCATTTATTTAAGTAGAAATGCACAAAATTGTTTTTTTTTTAACATCTAAGGATCCCATATCTTTTTAGCCGCTAAGTCACACAAATTTTTTTTTATAAGCAACTGTGTAGAATTACATTCCCGTTGCGCTTCAAACCATCGACGTCCTTTTTCAAATGACTCAAATGCTTCGACATGAGAAGGCACGTCCTCAAATTTACTTTCGTTTGCTATTTGTGTAAAATTTATGTTCTCTTCATCGCTACTTTCAGCGTTATCATCATTGTCTTTGTCGCACTGAAACCATTGCAATACATCATCGCTATTACAGTCACATCCCGGTATTCTACGCAATTTACTGACAGCTTCTTCAATATCTGCTTCTACTGTTCTTTCTTGAACACTAATTTCTTCAATTTCATGCACTAAAAGTTTTCTCCATGCTCTTTTCAATGTTGTAATTTTAATGTTACTCCATGCATTTGCCACCATGTAAAAGCAATCTTTTAAATTTAGTTTTTTATATTGCTCGATCACACCCTCTTCATTTAAGTGAAACGTAAACAGAAGTTTTTTAAGCAATTCTATTCTGTATAGTCGTTTGAAGCACTCGATGACTCCTTAATCTAGTGGCTGTATGAGTGAAGTTACATTAGGTGGCAAAAACATAACTTTTATGAATTCATCCTTCTGGTTAAGAATGTCACACGTAGAATGCGATCTAGCATTGTCTATCAGCAAAACAGTTCTTTCTCTGCGACCATTTTTTAATTGATGTTCTTCAACCGTTGATATAAAAATATTTTCAAACCATTCATAAAAAATGTTGCTGTCCATCCAAGCATTTGTCTGATTTTTATAAACAACTGGCATTGCACTCATATTGGTATGTTTAAAGCAGCGTGGGTGTTTAGTTTTTCCAATGGTCAGAATAGGAAGTTGATGACATCCGGTAGCATTCGCACAAAGAAGTACAGTAATGCGTTCTTTACTAACTTTGCGACCGGGAGCTGATCTTTCACGCCGAGTAACTAACGTTTTCTGTGGTAGTGCCTTCCAAATTAAACCAGTTTCATCAACATTGTACACCAATACCTCGCTTTGCATCGTTTCGTTTTGCATTTTTTCGAAGTTGCGTCGCTGCTTAATTAGTACTAATTTTCACTGTGCGTCGTTAGATTTACGAGGTTGCGTTGTTTTGGGTTCGAGTCTTTAATTTTTTTTTGAAAGTTTCTTTTTTTTCTAAAAGATGGCACCACTTTTGTTTCTAATTGCGCCATGCCATCAAAACTCGGGACTTCCCTGTTTAACTGAAAATCAACACAATTTTAATACAGTTTCATTTTCACTTTGTTTTGCTAATTTTAGAGTTCAGTTTCAATTATGTAGTGTGTTGTGCTTTTTGTAACGTTTCAATTAGTGTGTTGTGCTTTTTTTAAAAGCGAATAATAAATTTTTATAAAATTGTACGGGTTGTTTCTGGTTACAAAAAAGGTAAATATTTTTCCAATTTATTTATTGGCAGAGTTATATTTGTTTTTTACATAAAATTGTAATTTTTTTAGCCAAATGAGTGGAAAGGGCGCTGCTGGTAGAATTACCATAAATTTAGAAAAACTATCAGCTTGGAGACAAAATTAGATATTCTGTGACGATTTGATAAGGGAGAGAAGGCTGTGGAGATAGCAAAGGTTGTTGGTCTGGCTGCAACAACTGTCAGAACTATTACAGATCGAGATGGGGATAAAGTAAGACAGACTGCAAAATCTGCAACATCATTAGATGCTAAAACGATGACCCGTACAAGGAGTGCTTTGATGATCAAAATGGAGTCCTTGCTTTCTATTTGGATTGAAAATCAAGTTGCGCAGAGAATACCATTAAGTAAAATGGTAATTCAGATGAAAGCAAAAAGCTTATTTGATGACATAAAAAGTAAAGCAGTATCCGACGATAATGCCAGTGGTAGTAATACAGACAAGAATGAAACATTTGAAGCTAGTCAGGGCTGGTTTGAGAGATTCAAGGTTCAAGCAAATCTGCACAGCATTGCTCTTAAAGGCGAAGCAGCTAGCTACCCGACAGAGTTAAAAGCATTAATTCATGAAGGTGGCTATGATCCGAAACAAGTCTTTAACCCTTTCGCTACGGACACCGACTATAGTCGGCGGCCGCACGACGTGCCGTGTGTACGGATCAGTGATGCCAGGACGTGGGATTTTTCCCACCCATGCGGACTACTTAATCCTCAGTAACGTATATACTTCACTCAAATATGGGGTATCGTTAGACCCCTGTGACAATTGAAATACGGTAGAAATTACAGGAAGAGGACATTTTACTAGATACGTACGGGTGCCGACTATAATCGGCGTCCGCGAAGCCATCTACGTTGACCATTAGAAAACACAATCTACTATACCGGTAGAATATCTTTTGAATCTAATAGCTCGTACTGAACTAAATCCTGCATATTTTACATACGAAATAAGAATCTTCAATTTTTTTCTATTGGATTGTAAAGTATCTGTAAGGCAAAAAACTATTTTAGAAAATAAGGATTATAATACAGTAGGACTCCTCGGCAATCTACGGCATCGGGGCGAAAATTCCCGGAAAAAGATTGTAGGTTCCCAGCCCCTCCACTGAGTGACGCTCAGTGGAGGGGAGCTTTAAGAAAGGACAGAAAACTCTTAACATATCTTTGTTCCGCTCACTCTCTAGTTGAAAAAAGCGGGGAAGTAAAAAGAGTGGTGGTAGCTAATTCTCCGCCCAAAGAGGGGAATGAGATTCTAGGTTTCTCGATTGCCAAGGAGTCCTACTGTATAAAGTATCTCTTGAACCGATATTAACCTCTTGCGCTATTTCGACGTACAATATACGTCATTGGTAATTTTTTTCTATACTGATTGTGAGACTGACGTACAGCGTACGTCTTCTGAATTTTCTGCGCTACTGTACTCCTTGCTTAACACATTTTATTGCTTTTCACGTTGGTAATAGCTCTTTACTGTTAGATTAGGACAAGAACAGAACAGCGATATTCAATCGTGAAATTAGTGCAATTACACAGAACTGCATTTTTCAATGAAATTATATGAAGTTTTTATTTAGTTTTATAGCGATATATTAAATTAAAACCTAGTCACTATAATAATAGTTTTATTGTTATTTTTAGTAAGCATTATCTTTATTCTGATTCCTAAAATGGAAAGTTAAGGTAGTAATATCATTCGACTACTTTCAAAAAAAGGCGAGCCATCATAAGAGCTGATGAGGAGGCTGGTAGCGAGTCTAGCAATATTGTTTTCCATTTCGAAAAAATGTAGAATGCTAGATGAAGAAGATGGAATTGATTGGGTGTGGAAAAGTGAACCAAACAATAATAAAGTAGTGTAGCATTCGGAGCGAGATGCTATATTAGCAGTCCTTTGTTTTCCGGCAAATTGTAAACGGAGCGTCGTTGCTTGACGACGCTCGGCAGTTCTTCACCGGCGGTCGTACAGGAATGTGCTCGTTATATATTTTTTTTTCAATAAAACCTTTCTTTTTCTATAAAACGCCTAATTCGATCATCCAGAGAATTCCACAGTATGGCATTTCTCGAGAATTCTCGATATAGAAAAATCAACACTTGAAGTTATAGGACAAAATGCAAGATTTTTTAAAAGTTATAATAACGGAAACTAACCGTTAATCTTTTACATATATAAAAATGAAATGAAATTGTTGTTGTATATATATACAATATATAAAATATTTATATATATATATATTGAAGCTTTAACAGAAATTATTCCAAGTAAAAGTTCCTTTGGAATTTCTTTGGGTGGGATGGGCACACATTTTTGCCAATTAATTGATAGCGCAAGAGGTTAAGTCGGACAAGATATAGATTAAAAATATTATTGTCTGCTTTTACAGTTAAGATCGATGTTGAGGTTAGTAACGTTTATCGGAAAATTTTAATTGTAGGTTTGCGTAAAATTTGCTTTTTAATTTTTATTTTCACCCTTGTTAGAATGCCAGGACGGAGTTCAAAAAGCATACTATTTTTGAATGGATTAACCAACTCCGAAAATGGTTCCGAGAGTGAAAACGTAAATAATTTCACTCTAAACAAAAATAGAAGATATATACAGTCGGTGTGGAAAGTATTCGTACAGCGACCAATTTCAAATAAAACTTTGTGCGTAAATGTCAGTTATAAATTTTCAGCGAAAAAGATGATTAATAAATATTCTTGAGTATTTGTAGAAAATATTTCGTGAAAACTAAATTTTATTTTCTTCAAGATTAACAAAAATATACATCTAGCATAGATAAACGTAAGAAATAGGCGCACAGAAAGTATTCGTACATCTCTCATTTCTTCCGCTTACTTGAGATGTAAACATAATATGACCTTCTGAATCTGACGAATAACAACAAAGACGATTAGTTTGTACTGAGTACCAATAGAAGCAAGTTCGAAATTTGCAATATACTACAACATGGGTCGTAAAAGTTGCGAAACGACGGAAGAAGAGAGAAAAATTATTATTCGATTACACAATCAGTGTAAATCACTTAGTGAAATTTCTTCTATAGTGAATAGAGCAAGGTCTACTATTCAAAGTATTATTAACAGATTCGGAGAACGAAAAACTGTTTCAAATAAAAGAAGAAGTGGGCGTCCGCGTAAGATAAACGAGTATGATCGACGACTAATCATTCGTAAAGTGAAACAGAATCCACGTATATCTGCCGAACAAATTGCAGCAGAACTTAAAAACAACAATGGCATAAATGTGTCAGCTAGTACTGTGCGTGACTATTTAAGAAGTAGCGAATATCATGGTCGAGTAGCACGAAAAAAGTATTTTGTAAACGAAACTAATCGTAAGAAAAGATTAGAATTCGCGAAGCAACATATTAATACACCCATCGAATATTGGAATAAAGGAATTTTTACTGACGAAAGCAAATTCGACATATTCGGCTCTAAAAAAAAATTTACAGTGTGGAGAAAAAAATGTACACAATTCAGAAAAGAAAATTTGCAACCGACGGTAAAACACGGCGGTGGATCTGTATTAGTTTGGGGTTGTATGAGTGCAAATGGAGTGGGATCTCTACATTTTATTGACGGTATTATGAACCATACGGTTTATATTGATGTTTTGAAAAACTATCTCCATGCTAGTGCAAATAAAATGGGTCTTAAGGACAATTTTATATTCACCCACGACAATGATCCAAAGCACTCTGCATATAATACAAGGCAATGGGTACTATACAATACACCAAAATATTTGCAAACGCCGCCTCAATCACCAGATATCAATCCCATTGAACATCTATGGGATTATCTTGAAAAAAAAATACGTAATCATAATATTACATCAAAAGAAAGTCTAAAAATCGCTTTATTAGAGGAGTGGAACAAAATAACACCGGCTGTAACATCTAATTTAGTGAATTCCATGCCAAGAAGACTCGAAGCTATTATAAAATCCAAAGGAAATCCTACAAATTATTAAAATATGTTGGGTTTTATATATATTTATTGATAGCCCTTGTTTTAGGGTACAAACAGTTATAACGTAAGGTATAATGAACAACTTTGTTAACGAAAATAAACTGCAAACTTTGGTAGCTTAATATCGCGCTGGAGCCACATGGCTAGCAAGGAAGAGAATACGAAAGTGAAGAAATACTTCAGGCGGTGCTGTGCGAATGCCATTTTTAAACGTTTTGTGGCAATCCCTATCAAAATATAACAAATATATTGTATTTTTATAGTTTATTTTTCATTATCTATAACTGTACGAATACTTTCTGTGCGTCTATTTCTTACGTTTAGCCATGTTGGATGTATATTTTTGTCAATTTTGAAGAAAGTAAAATTTAGTTTTCACGAAATCTTTTCTACAAATACCCAAGAATATTTATTAATCATTTTTTTCGCTTAAAATTTATAACTGATGTTTATGCACAACATTTTATTTGGAATAGGTCGCTGTACGAATACTTTCCACACCGACTGTATGTAATACAGTGCGACCGGTGAATATGAACGGAAAAGCCGCCGCGGGGAAGTGTTTTTCTCGGAAGCCGAGTACCCCCACCATGCGTGCGCTTATCTGCTCTTTGTCTCTCTCTGTTTACAGCGCGCGCCTAAAAATAAGAACATCGCGGCTAACGGCCATTCAAATGAGTGTTGCCATTCTCACCCAACAAATAAAAGTGTTGTATGTTTCCATGTAGTTATGCGTTTTTATGTAAGGCGCGCTCGGAAGTTAAGTCGGAGTGGGGGACCGTGAGCGAACACCAGACTGGGGAAGTGTTCTTATTCTCAGCGTTCTTATTCCCAGGTCGCACTGTACCTCAGACTCACAAGGGGAGGACCAGACCCGGGGGTCACCGATTTTGATAAAATTTGGTACACGTGTTCTACTTGGAAAATCATTCGACCCATGTTTTGCCAAAAGTGTAGATAAGTCAAAATTTTTGAAAAAATTAAGGTCAAAAAAAAATTTTTTCCGATCGACTTGAAAGTTTGTAGACATGTTCTACGAGCAAAATTAAGGTATACGTATTGTTTTATTTCGCTGTAAAAACATTTTGAAAATTACTAGGTACGATTAGTACCTTAGAGATAAAACTGTTCTCAACAAAGCGGCGTAGCTGAGCGAATGAGGTAGCGTACTGTGGGTACTATGGACGCAGGATCGATTCCCGCATGGTGTTTTTTGTATTTTTTTTTTTTTTTAATTTTTTATCTCAATCATCGTTTTCCATACGTCACATGTTTTATTTATTTTAATATGGTCTAGTATTTAATTTATACATTTTAAATTGCGCGTTATGTTCTATTTTATTTATGGATTTCTTGTTATGATTACTATGAAGTTCACAATTTTGTATTTTAATAAAAATAATTTATTTCTCATTAAAAACTACACACTTGTGCGGGTGGTACTCGTCGTAGAAACATTGAAAACATAAACGATATTCACACCAAGAACTGTGATAAAGGATACAGCGTTGCAAGTACATTTCTTATTAACATCCGACTTTGGAAAACAAACTTGGTTAACGTTAAGAAATATGGTACGTGTATGTGTTAATTTCGATGCGTACCACGCATATTGTATCATGTTTGTAAATATCGGAGCAGATAGTTGGTTATGGATTATTGCATGTATTTTAATTGCATCAGCTCTTTTATGCAAGGACCTTTTTTCTTGTATCACTGACGGGGCGTTCTGTATTTGCTTCAGTAAAATTTTTACCTGCCGATAAAAATAGACATCGCACGGTTGACAGGTGGATGTGCATTGCGGTTGTACAATTTTTAGCTGAAAAGTGCACTCCATACGGTCATTATGAAATCTTTCGTCGTACATGCTACCATCAGTTTGGCCGGTCCAGGAGTCAGTTAGTAAACAGAACTTGTTCTTTTGTACATACGGTTTTAAAATATTGTCTAGAAATAATTTACATGTATTTGTAGAGAGATAAAAAATAAAAAAAAAAAAATACAAAAAACACCATGCGGGAATCGATCCTACGTCCATAGTACCCACAGTACGCTACCTCATCCGCTCAGCTACGCCGCTTTGTTGAGAACAGTTTTATCTCTAAGGTACTAATCGTACCTAGTAATTTTCAAAATGTTTTTACAGCGAAATAAAACAATACGTATACCTTAATTTTGCTCGTAGAACATGTCTACAAAGTTTCAAGTCGATCGGAAAAAATTTTTTTTTTGACCTTGATTTTTTCAAAAATTTGGACTTATCTACACTTTTGGCAAAACATGGGTCGAATGATTTTCCAAGTAGAACACGTGTACCAAATTTCATCAAAATCGGTGACCCCCGGGTCTGGTCCTCCCCTTGTCAGAAGTAGAAAATAATGAGAGAGACAATAACGACTATTGCGATTCGTGGACCACAAACACATTCATCCCCAAGATACATCCATTTACAGCTGACAATACAGGAATTATAGCAAACATTACAGGAATTATAGCAGATTAGCGAAAATAATTGATTACTTTTTGCTCTTTACTTCAGAAGAGTTCGTGCAATACATTGTAAATGAAACAAATGACTATTGGTTAAAAAAAATAACAAGAATATGGAAGATGGTGAAGGAACGACACTATCCGAAATATACCGCTTTTTTGTACTGTCATTTCTAATGACACGCAATAAGAAACTATCCTTAGGGGAATACTGGAGTGTAGACAAACTTCTACGTAGTGATATTTTTGGAGAGATTATGCCTAGAGACCGCTATTTTAAATTGCTATCGATGCTACATTTCAGCCAAAATATCATATCTCCCAATGATAAATTATATAAAATAAGGAACGTGGTCGATATGCTCCGAAATAATTTCAGCCAATCATTTTATCCTTACCGAGACTTGTGCATCGATGAAAGTTTACTTCTCTATAATGGGAGACTTTCCTTCAAACAATATATTCTTTCAAAGAGAAGTAGATTTGGCATCAAGTCATTCATTATTTGTGATTGCCGAACTGGTTTTGTACAAGACCTTATTATTTATGCCGGGTCATCGACTATGAGCAACAGCCAAAATAAGGAAATCGGCAAATCGGGAGCGATAGTAGAAACACTAATGGCGCCCTATCTAGGAAACGGACACACTGTTTTTGTAGATAACTGGTATTCAAGCCCATCCTTGTTTAATTTATTGTACGATAATTATACAAATGCGTGTGGGACGGTAAAAAAAAGGCGACGAGGAATGCTAAAGATTACTGATACACTGAGAAAAGGAGAGGCATCTTCCCGTTCATCTAAAAATTTATTAGCTGTAAAATGGATGGATAAAAAAGAAGTTTATATGTTATCCACCATGCATACTTCAGAGTTTGCAACGGTTGTTAGGCGTGGAGGAAAGAAAATTCAAAAACCAGTATACGTCTTAGATTAAAATAATTGTATGGTTTCCGTTGACAAAGTAGACATGGTGATTAGCACTATAAATTCGACACGTAAATCTATGAAATGGTATCGTAAATATTTTTTCCATTTGCTGGACATATGCGTGTGGAATGCATACTGTCTATACAAACATAACGCGCAACAACCGATATCTATAGCCAAATTTCACTTGGAATTAATCCGACAAATATTGCAAAAATATCATATGAATAATACTTATCCTCATCAAAAAGGCAATAACAATCCATTACGGCTAATAGAACGGCATTTTCCCTCACTGTATAAACCAGGGTGTTGAATTAGTTACACGCCGCGAGCCTTTTCTGAGTCGCTCCGCCTGCTTCTCCCTCCCGACTATTTTACCCACCCAAGCTTTTCTTTCCAATCATCTGCCAGGCTCGGCGTATTGCACGAGTATAGTGGCGCTTTAGGGCGCCATTCGCCTCTGATCGCTCGCGCTGGAAAGACGCAGCGCACGCCGATTACGGGAAAAAAAATCGATGCGCGTATCCCGTCGACTGACGTTATTTGTCAACGAACAGTTTCAGATCGCGTCACATGGCGTTTAGGTTAAAACAAAAGTATTACTAGTAAACAATTATGCTCAGATATGGCTTGAATTAAATGCAATTAAGAGATTTTTATGTTTTTGGACTTCCGGCGGTGGTTTTGGCAAATTCGGCAGAGAATAGTGACAGGAATAACATTGAAAAACTTATATTGTATCTCAAAATACCAATGGAAACATTGAGGGTATCTAATTTAAACAATGTAAACATATATCTCTATTTGTGAATATATGTCTACATTCAATGTAGATATATATTTCTGTACAAACAATGAAGTTTTCCTTCAAGTAAAGTTGAAGAAATAAATTGTAACGTACCGACCCTCCGCTTGTTTAGTATATAAGATAACTATAGGAATATTTTGTAAACGCAAATATTTGTACGCCGTAAAACTAACTTCCATCGTCACCTCTGACTCACTACTCCAAATCCAAACCTCCTAGTTTTCCATCCCGGCCTTTCAACTCCCTAGTATCGTCACCGCTCCTTACTCATCTCCGAAATCACCGTTCTAAGTCCGAAAGCCTACTTCTTACTTTGACCTTCGCCTTGCATCCATCATTATCACTACTCCCACTCCTTCTCCAAAAGTCCCTTAAAAACCCCGTATTCTCAATTTCAGGAGTTCATTCAGTTCACTCAGATCATATCATTCTTTTGACTAACTCTATTATACGCCGAATCGCTGTCCGAATGCTGTCCGAACGAGTCAAGTTATTTTAATACACATAAACGTCCAAAAGTTATAATTTCTCTTATTTGGCGGACCTTAAGTGCGGATCCCTCAATCCGCCATTACAAAATAAATAAAAAAATTAGTATTGCATCGATATTATCTCCACAATATTATGAAACTTCTATATATACATATAACATTTTCTTCTAAAATAAATGGTTCTACTGTGCATACATTTATACACACAACCATATAAACAACAATCATAACGACAGTTTATTAAAATTATATCCAGTAATCTTTAATTTTTTACCTCTTGTTTCTTTAATTCATATGTATACTAAAGAAGCAGATGTGTTACGATCTAGCACGCGCACGTATAAATTAATTTCCAACGCAAATAATTTAAAAATTCGGCGACAGCAAAACGTTAGCTCTTGCGTCAAAGAATACATTGTTGCCGCCACGGTCAACTTAGCAATAGATTTTAACCGTTTGAGTGTCAAGCAGCGAAAATGCGCTTCTTTCGTTTTGTACCGAGGAATGCAACAAAGTAAAATTTCAATGTTTTTCTGCTATCAATCTATTAATCGCATTTAATTCAAGACATATCTGAGCATACTTTTTTACTAGTAATATTTTTGCTTTAACCTATACGCGATGTGACGCGATCTGAAACTGTTCGTTGACAGATAACGTCAGTCGACGGGACACGCGCATCGATTTTTTTTCCCGTAATCGGCGTGCGTGGCGTCTTTCCAGCGCAAGCGATCAGAGGCGAATGGCGCCCTAAAGCGCCACTATACTCGTGTAATACGCCGAGTCTGGCAAGTCATTCCTGGTTGGGTAAAATAGTTGGGAGGGAGAAGCAGGCGGAGCGACTCAGAAACGGCTTGCGGTGTGTAACTAATTCAACAGCCTGTATTAGGGTATTCGGATAATGGGGGTACGGATACGGGAGTCTCTACTGTACAGGGTGTAAAAAAATTAATGGTCATGGCTTTAAGGGGTTATTCTACACCTCTGGATCGATGGAGATTTGCAAAAAAAACCGGCCGCAAAATTCGGGAAAGGGTAGCAAATTTTTTTTATTGGCTCATCCTATTCGTCTTGTTACGTAGGTAAAATGTCTGAGAGGAACCATGGGTCAGAAACGAACCGTTCTCTCACAAATTAACTTTTAATTCGGCCTTCCGATCAAAATTTCGCCCATATGGCAGCCTTCGAGTCACCGACCTTTCGAAAGGAAACACATGAAATACCCTTGCTAGCTCCAATAGTTGAAGCAGAGGCAACATAAACGAAGATAGAAAATGACTAGAAAAATGTCATTGACCTGCGTTCGGTGTTGGGTTCGCTCAAGGGCCCACCCGGGGAGAAGAGCATAAACACATGCACTTCTCTTCTAGTACGGTGACACAGTGCCCCATTTTCTAACTTCGTTTAGGTCGCCTCTGCTTTAACTAATGGCGAAATTTTTATCGGAAGGCCCAATTAAAAGTTAATTTGTGAGAGAACGGTACGTTTCTGACTCATGGTTCCTCTCAGACATTTTACCTACGTAACAAGACGAATACGATGAGCCAATAAAAAAAATTTGCTACCCTTTCCCGAATTTTGCGGCAGGTTTTTTTCGCAAATCTCCATCGATCCAGAGGTGTAGAACAACCCCTTAAAGCCATGACCATTAATTTTTTTACACCCTGTACAGGGTGTTTCAAAAATATTTGTCATGGCTTTCAGGGGTTGTTCTATACCTCTGGATCGATGGAGATTTGCGAAAAAAAATTGCCGCAATTTCGGGAAAGGCTAGCAAATTTTTTTTATTGGTTCATCGTATTCGTCTTGTTACGTAGGTAAAATGTCTGAGAGGAACCATGGGTCAGAAACGAACCGTTTTCTCGCAAACTAACTTTTAATTGGGCCTTTCGATTAAACTTTCCGTAAGACATTTCCGTAATTTAAATGTTTAAAAATACCGTAACCATGGGATAACATATTGCTAAAGAGAGCCGGCAAAACAACAGATATGCTCCAAAACTATTTTCTATACGATATACATTTTTTATGCATTTACAGATTAAAAAAAAAAAAGAAAAAAATATACCTTCCGGGACGCGAACCCGCGACAAAAAAGTTCATAGCAGTTCCAGAGCAGACACTCTAGACGCGTCGCCACTGCTGCTGTTGAAAGAACGTCCAATATTACAGTACATAATGAAACACACAGTTTACAGATAAGTGAGTTATCTCAATTCCTTTTATTGTTATGAAATTATCTGTAATGGTAAAACATTAAAAACCACAAAATGAACATACTCTATCAAAATAATGGAAAAATAACAATTACTTCTTGCGTTTTAGATCTAAATACGTCCCGAAAATCGGTTTTCGATTTTTTTCATAATGACGCAGGTGATTTAAAAATCTGAAAAAAAATTGGGGATAACAATCGTAGGTGTTAGATTGTTACTATATAAAACAAAAAGTTGTACCTCGAAGATTTCGATACGAAATCTTCTTCGTTCCGTTTTTTTTTACTTTGCCCATTTTTCACGCTTAGGTACTTCGACGGAAAAATCTGAAAAAATTCTCCAACATGTCCAGTACCGTGTAGAATATGCCAGAATTTTTTCGGATTTTTTACACCTCAATAAATGGGGAAAAAGGGCCAAAAACCTGTTTTTTTAATTTTCCCCATAACTACCCTTCCGATCAAGATAAAGGGTTAAAATTTGGTACACAATGATCGCCGAGCATTATCTATCGAATGAGACCACCCCCATTGAAATCGGTTGAAGGGCACTTTTGACTACCTTATCCTGCTATACCCTTTACAGAAAGGTATGACGTTGGGTTAACGTTTCAATATAAAAAGCCCAGATTTAATTAGGCCAGCAAATTTCGTCAATGAATTGAAGAATGTTAACTTTAGGGATGCTTAGTTGAGTTCCTTTGTGACGACTGGGTAAATGATTATATGGTGCCTTTCATTGGTGAAAAAACAATATACATAAATTACAAATCCTGTTATAAATTTAAAAAAGAAAATGACAAAATAATAAAAACAGTAATTCCCGATTTGGACTGTTATATGCACGAGGAATCAAATGCAAAATTAATTATGATGCTTATGTAACGATTAAATGATTAGATACAGATGTTCTAATTATACTCTTAGGGAATATGCATCATATTAAAAATGATTTAAAAATTAGCATTTTACTTGGAACGGGAAATCATGAACGATATATCAATGTTAATCATTTATATGAAACTTTGGGGCGTGATTTGTGCTCTTCTTTACCAGGGTTTCACCCTTTTACAGGTTGCGATTTCAACCCGTCATTTTATCGACGAGGTAAAAAAATGCCATATAAAATATTAAAAAGCTCACCAGCTTTCATAGAAGCCTTTACAAAAATTGGACAAATGAATGATAATAATGAAAATGCAGTGAGAATGTTAGAAAAATTTGTGTATAGAATGTACGGATTTAAAAGTATAAATGATGTCAACATGGCACGAGTGGCGACATTTACAAAAGTGTACGAGCAAAACCTCAAAACTAGTGTTCTTATATTCAAAAATAAAATTGATGGAGCAACTTTTCCACCGAGTAAATCTGAGCTATACCAACATATTTTGCGGACATCATACATAGCTCACTTTTGGAGTAACGCTCACCTGGCAGTCCCTACTCAGTTCTCACCGACAACTTTTGGATGGGAAGGAAAAGATGAAAAATATCCTTTTAAATGGTTTGATGGTGACCAACTTCCACCGACTATCGCTAGTATAACGTGTAGTATGCTAGCGAATGAATTTGAAACATCACTGCATATAGCTGGTAACACAGGCAAGAGGTTGGTACGCCTGCCATGTCAGGCGACCGAAAAACAAAAGAAGATACCATGCGGTCGCGGCCAGTCGCCAGTGATGCCAACTTGGGGGTTTTCCCCCTAAATTGAGGGGAAATAATTTGAAAAAGGGGATTTTTTCGCGGGGAAAATTTTTTAGGGTATTTTTTAGGGAGAAAATAAACAACTTTCTTTTAGTCAGAAATTTTTCGTCTAAACGAACTAAACAGTAAAGTCATAAGAAAAATAAAATTTTTAACTAATCCTAATGAAAAGTATTTTGGTGCCCTCTGTAGTTTGATTGATTAACTTGTTGGTGTTATTTGTAAAATCTCAAAATGAATCTAAACAACTGTTTTATGAGAAATTCTTTTGGGCGAATTTGCTGTTCATATGTTTAAACTACTCTTCTATTATTTATTATTAATTTTGATTAAAATTGTTAAAAAATGCCACAAGCTAATAAAAGTTCAACAGGCTATACCCAAAAGTATACCAAAAAGTGGGAAAAAGAAAATGAACTGAAAGGTTTGTATTGTGTATATTGTAATTTTATTGTCATTTGAGTATTTTAATTTTCATTAAATGCCTTATCTTGTACATTTTATTGTATAAAATAAAATAATCGGTTCGTTATGATATAAAATATAAGTTTATTAATTCAAAAGAGATAGAGGTATATATAAGGTTAAGTATACTCAATGAAAATATTTTTCAATTAAATATTTTATACTGTCTAGGATTTTCAACAAAATCCACAGGAACGCTGTCACGAAAACTTTCAATCAAAATATATCATATAGGTAATATTCATTTCATTTTGAAATGTGAAATATGTTCAATGTTAGCATGAAATCTATTTGGTGTAGGACTAAAATGCCTGTGCATGAGGTCTATATTTCTACTGTGTAATCTTATTGCCATGTAGTATCCTCGATTTATTTATTTCAATGAACATGTCATGCCTTACTTGATACTACTTGTTATTTTTTTGCAAATGATTTAGTTTAGAAAACTCAATAATAAATTGAATTTTTATCTGATTTTAAAAATTGTATATTTTATCACTAATCAATTTCAATAAAATTGGTGTATAATTAATCTTATATTGCTATTGCTGTTGACAGATTGGATTGCGCCCGATTCCGCCGGACATACAGCCATGGCTTATTGTAAATATTGTCGTACAACGTTATCAGCGCACAAAAAAAGATTACTGGATCATTCGAGCACATCTAAACATTTGAATTCGGTTCTCAAAGACAAAGCAGCTCATGAGACTAAAAAATTAGATTCAACATTCAAACCTATTCTGACTGAAACCGTCAAGATAGCTGAGTTAAAAATTGCTGCATTCACAGTTGAGCATTGTTCATTAAAAACGGTAGATCATATGGTTAGCCTCTTACCTCAACTTGATCCTTCATCGAATACGCTATCTAAATTAAAACTTCACCGAACTAAATGCACTATGTTAATAAAAAATGTACTAGGACCTTGTGTGCTTGATCAGCTTATCAACGAGCTAGGAGATTCACCCATATTCAATTATAGTTGATGAAAGCACTGATACTTCTACACAGAAAACTTTATGTATTATGCTAAGATTTTTCTCTGAGAAAAAAAAGAAATTGTTACATTTTATCGGTTAATTAAAATAATAGACTGTGATGCAAAATCTATATATGAAGCAATAAAGTCACAGTTAGAAAAAGATAAGTTGAAGATTGATAATTTGGTAGGAATTGGCGTCGATGGAGCTGTTAGAATGAGGCGTAATTTGTGTATGTATATGTAGTATCTAAGAGGACCCTGCGTGGGGATAAGCCAGTCGGCAGTCGACAGTTGATCGCAGATAGAACGAGTAACATGTATGAATTATGTATGCTCAACTGTTATATTAATAATAGCGAGACTATTTCTTCGTTTTTTCCTTGCGATTAACTTGTCTTTATTTAAAACCTTTTATGAGCGAATGCACGTGTTAATGGTACAGAGGTTGAGAAGAGAGTGCGTAAAATGGTGAATTTCGAGAGTGCGTAAAATGATGACTAGTGGATGACAATGACGCGAGATGGAGGCAGGCTGCAGATAGACATTTGATGTCTTGTGGTTTGCGCCGCAACATGCCGCCGCCTCTTGAACGATTGAGTTCAAACAAAAGAGATATGATTGACAGTATTGACAAGCATTGGTTGATATACAATAATAATATATGATGATTAACAATGTTCCTTATGAATTTCCAAGATCTTGATTAACAATTACGTCTCGTCTGTAGGAAGCGGTGAGAGTTTTTTGACACTGCGTTTGTATTCACCGCTCGCAGTTTTTACTGTCACGACACGCACGATGCCGTCCTTTCCTGGATGTACAGATATAATTCGCGCCAATGGCCAACACATTGGTGGTAGGTGCTCTTCCTTCATGATGACAAGAGTGCCAACTTTGATCGGTGGTAATTGCTGAAGATGCCATTTTTTCCGCACGACCAATTCATGGAGATATTCCAAATGCCACCGTTTCCAGAAGTGTTGGCGAATTTGTTGTAGTTGCTGCCATTGCGATAATCGCCCGGATGGTGTTTCTGTAAAGTCTCGTTCCGGTATGCTCGTTAATGGGTCACCAATGAGAAAATGACCAGGAGTGAGTGCGGATAAATCTTGTGGATCGGATGAGAGTGGTGTGATCGGTCGGGAGTTCAAAATAGCTTCTATCTCCGCAACGCAAGTAAGAAAGGCCTCAAAAGTCAAAGGAGCCGAATTCCCAACGATTCTAATGAAATGATATTTGAATGCCTTCACGGCAGCCTCCCACAAACCACCAAAGTGGGGGGATCGCGGAGGAATGCAATGCCAAGCGATATTTAACGAAGTTGTGTATTTTGTAATTATTTCGTTGCGTTGTTCCGAAATTAATGTATCAAAAATGCTTCTGAGTTCTCGTTGTGCGCCTACGAAGTTTGTGGCATTGTCTGTATAGATGTCAGTTGGTAGTCCACGTCTAGCAATGAATCGTTTTAGTGTTGTTAAAAATGATTCTGCGGTAAGATCAGTCACAGGCTCCCAATGAATCGCCTTGGTTGCAAAACACACGAATACCGATACATATACTTTTATAAATTTTGTATTTCTGAATTTCTTTTCTTTTATTAGAAACGGACCACAGTAGTCTATTCCTGTTATCAGAAATGGTCGTTTAAAAGTTACCCTCGATTTTGGCAAATCTCCCATTAAGTATTCAGGAAATTTCGGTTTCGCTCTGTGACACGTTATGCATTGTTTGATTACACGTTTTATAGAATCCTTCGCATGCGTGGGCCAATATGTTTCCCGGATAGCATTGAGTGTTGCTTGTATACCCGCATGCCCCTGTGAGACGTGGTAATGCCGAATGATTAGGTTTGTGATGTGGTGATTTCGAGGAAGTAACAAGGGATGTTTCTGATCATAAGTGATAGTAGCGTGCCGTATTCGACCACCTACCCTTATAAGACCCATCGCGTCTAAAAAAGGGTTCAACGGCGCGAATTTGCCTTTGCGAAAACGTGTTTGAGTTGTCGACGCTGGTGCAGATGAAGACAAGACTCGTAATTCGTTCGCAAATTCTTCGTGTTGGACCTGTTTTATGATTGTGTGCAGAGCATTTTTTAATTCATTTGCTGTTAGAATTCCGGTGGTTTTGATTGTGCCTTTTACGTTAGAATAAAATCTTAGACAATACGCGATGATACGTTGAAGTTTCGTGAAAGATGAAAATTTCTGAAAAACATCTGATTTTACGATATTGAGTAGTGCAACGGTTGGACGTAATTCCGGTATTTCTGAAGCAGCCCTCAAGTCATTCCTTGGCCATGCATCTTCGGAACTGCACAACCAAGATGGTCCCGATTGCCACATTCTTGATTGTACCAATTCTACAGGAGTAGCGCCTCGAGATAAAATATCAGCCGGATTGTCACGGCTTGGCACATGACGCCACTGGTTGTAATTTGAATATGTTTGGATTTTACTGATTCGATTGGCTACGAAGGTTTTTAGGTTACGGGGAGTTGTTTTCAGCCAATGCAAAACAATTGTTGAGTCGGTCCAAAAAATAATGGCGTGGAAATCTATTTTTAGTGCGGATAGAATTGATTGCATTAATTTACTTAGCAGCGCGGCTGAACACAATTCCAACCTTGGTAAGGACTGTGTTTTCAGCGGCGCTACCTTTGACTTTGAACAGACTAGAATAGATGAATGTGTATTATCGTGCGTCGAACGGATATAAATGCAAGCGCCGTACGCAGACTCGCTGGCGTCGCAGAATCCGTGAATTTGTAATTCAGTCGGATTATTTACAATGATTCTCCGCAGCACCTCGATATTATGGAGTGAAGGTAGTTGCGATTCGATGTCTGTCCAAGCGGTATGTATTTGAAATGGAACTGATTCATCCCATGATAAATTCAACTGCCATAAGGATTGCAAAATTAGTTTGGCTCGCACGATAACAGGTCCCACTAGACCTAATGGATCGAATAGTTCCGCGATCCGTGATAATATTGATCGTTTAGTGAAGGCAGATAGTTGCTTTGGTGGTTTCACGGTATAAATGATCGTATCTTTTATCGGATTCCAACAAATACCCAAGGTCTTTCGCACGTCCGAGATGGGCAAAGGTTGTTTGGAGGCATCGTTGCGGTTTAACATTTCGACTAGACGAACCTCATTGGAAGCCCACTTACACAAAGGAAATCCGCCCTTATCGCATAATGAAATTATTTCGTTTCTTATCGACTCCGCGTCTGCAAACGTATTAGCTCCGGTTAACAAATCATCGACATAGAAATCCGTTTGCGCTATAGATGACGCCCGTGGATGGGAATCACGATTATCGCTAGCCAATTGAAATAGAGTCCGTATTGCTAAGAACGGTGCTGATGACGTGCCATAAGTGACAGTGTTCAGCTGGTAAGTTTTAATAGGTTCCTGTGACGATTTGCGCCAAAGAATTTTCTGAAATATTCGATCATCTGGATGAATCAATACCTGACGGTACATCTTTGTGATGTCAGCAGTCAAGACGTATTTATGTACCCGAAAGCGCGATATGATGTTGAATAAATCCTCTTGTATAGTCGGGCCTACCAATAACACGTCGTTCAAAGATACGCCGGTCGACGTTCGCGCGGACCCGTCAAAGACAACCCGCAATTTCGTAGTAACGTTGTCGCATTTGAAAACACCGTGATGGGGAAGATAATATCCCTCATTTCTATCGTCGTTTTTTACTTCCGTCATATGACCGAGATTTTCGTATTCTTTGATGAATTTTGTGTATTGCTCTTTGTATAGTGGATTTTTCCTGAAGTTATTCTCTAAAGATTTGAAACGTTTAAAGGCAGTCGTGAAAGAGTTTCCCAATGTAGACGAGTCTGATTTAAATGGCAATCTAGTTACGTATTTATTTGACTGAGAATCGTGATACGAGTGTTTGACGTAATGGGCTTCACATGCCTCTTCATCTTCAGAGTAAAATCGAGTGCATGGGCCCTCTTCGATTTCCCAAAATTTTGTTAATTGTTTGTCTAATGGGTTGACGTTAAGGTTGCACGTTATTGCTCGTTGAGTCTGTGTTGTATTTACCTCGCCTGCCGCTACCCAGCCGAATTTAGTTTTTTGCAAAACTCCGCCGGTCGGATGCAACGCGATTTGTCCTATACAAAGCAAATCCCAGAATAGTTGTGCGCCAATTAACCCATCAATTTTGTTCGGTTGATGAAATTTGGGATCGGCAAGACGAATGTTTTTAGGAATTTTCAATTTTGTTCGATTTATGAGTTCTCTCGGTAATGGTTGCGATATATTGGATACTATTAAAAAGGTTACTTCTCTAGAATAGCTGTTGGTTCGCGATTGAATAGTTGCTTTAGCGTAATATTTTATGCGAGAGGACATGAGATTCATTCCCGATATGGGTATGTGGATACGTTTTTGTTTTAATTTAAGAGTTTCCGCAAGGTCCTGTGTAAGAAAATGTGACTGTGCGCCGGAGTCTAACAGAACACGGCACGAGTGTGCCTTACCGTCGTCGGCAAAGATATTTATCACCGCAGTGCCTAATATTACTTCAGACGGCAAATGTGTGTTCAAGGATGTCACTTCGCTTTGTTTATGTGATGTATTGGATTGACTAGTTTTGTGCAAAATCGTATGGTGTTTATTGCCACAAATTTTACACGATGAAGCCTTGCAATCGTGCACCGAATGATTCTGCCTCAGACAGTTTGTGCACAGTTTAAAATCGTTAATAATCTTCAAACGCTCATCTACGGTAGCTTTGGTCAATTTTTCGCATTTTGAAGTATAGTGCATTTCGTTACACACTTGACATACTATGTTGCTTTGTGTTATAGTATACGTGGGTTGCGCTTGAGTACGTAATTCGCGATTGTAATGATTCGATTTCGTCTGAGATCGTAGTACGCGAGAATTAGATGAAGAATTGATCTGACTGGTTTGCTGCGCTTTTGACAATGCGGCCGGTTCGAGTACTTCACACCGTTCACGCAAATAGTCAAATAATTCATCGACTGTGGGAAACTGATTTGTACGGGTGTATTCCTTCCATTTCATGACTATGTCGTTGTCAAGCTTTGAAGTAAGTAAATGTATCAGTAATACATGAATTGTAGGCTGATTCATGGCCTGCAACGCCCGATAGTGAGCTTCAGACTTGCTGAGAAAAGAACGCAGGTCGCGATAAGAAAGTTTAGCTGGAGATGGTAGCTGAAATAGATCCCGAATGTGGTTTGCAACAATCACTTCCGGCTTATTGTACGCTTTTTCGAGAATTGATAACGCAACCGCGTAATTAGTGGCATTGTTTCCGAACGATTCGACCATAAGAGCTGCCTCTCCCCTCAAGCAAGATCGAAGGTACGTCAACTTCTTACAATCATTTATTTTTTGGTTCTCATGAACAGACGTTTTAAACTGATCCATAAAACCAGGCCACTCCTCGTATGATCCACCAAAAGTTGGCAAATTCATCTTCGGTAGATGGATTTCGTGATCGCTTTCGGTAATTGTCTGAGGTGAACTCGTCGTAATAGTCCGTTCAACGGTTGACACACCAGGTTGCGACGCAGCATTATAAACCTCCGCGACCGACACCCCGGATGGTACTAATGTATTCGAATGTTTGAATGTTTCTAGGAGCTCGCGTGCTCGGCTATGTTGTTTTACGTATGCGTTTTTAATATCGATGCGTTCCAACATGAATGTACCATCATCATCTAAACCATCTAAATCAATTTGGGCTTTCATGAATGACGGGTATTCTATCTCGATATCTTTAAGCCGTTCTTCCAATTCCAACAGGTTCGAATTAGCATCAAATTCGCTAAGGAACCCAGCAAATCGATCTAACTCCAACCGAAATTCCGTGCGGCGCAATTTTAGACCTTTTAACCTCTCTTCCGCGTTAGGAGCCATGACTTTAGGTTAGGAAAAGGTAGGAAGCAAGAAATTGGTGACCACGCGAGACAAATGAAACGGACTTACAGATCGATGCAGCAGGTGAATCCGTGATGTTGTATGCGATTATACGAATGTGATTCTCTTCTGCTCTTCGCCCAGTCAAAGTCTCGATTAGCTTTGTGTTCTGTATGTTGGATCCTGACTCCACTGGATCCGGCTCGAAGGACCAATGAATTATGTATGCTCAACTGTTATATTAATAATAGCGAGACTATTTCTTCGTTTTTTCCTTGCGATTAACTTGTCTTTATTTAAAACCTTTTATGAGCGAATGCACGTGTTAATGGTACAGAGGTTGAGAAGAGAGTGCGTAAAATGGTGAATTTCGAGAGTGCGTAAAATGATGACTAGTGGATGACAATGACGCGAGATGGAGGCAGGCTGCAGATAGACATTTGGTGTCTTGTGGTTTGCGCCGCAACAATGTAGAAAGAAGGAAATCAAAATTCAGTTTAGTTTATATTAAGTTAAATAATATATATTAGTATGTTAACAGTATTATAAAAGTGTGTTATTATTTTCTTCTATCAAAAGCCTCACCACTATATCTATATTTCTTAACATGGTAGCAGCACGTGGTTAAGCCTTACTAGATTATATAAAAATGAAAAATATTACAAGGTGGAGAAAGATGTTGATGAAAGTTTTAAAGTTCAAAAGGAATGATGATGCTGCTGGATATAAGTTTGGAATAATTCAAAGACCATTCTGGGTGTAAGTACAGAGCACGTGGTTTTGAGGTTAGACGCAAAGCCGTATATACAGATTCAGAGGTCAAGATGTCTAATGATAACGATATTAAAGTCCAAGTTTTTGAGGGTCGAGATTATAGTCTATGGAAAAGAAGGATTTTGTTATTTCTAAGGTGGAAAAAGTGTGATGAAGTTGCCATACGAAGAAAGATTGAGTCAGATGTACAGAAAGAATGGGAAGAAAAAAATTTAAAGGCAATGAACTATATATATTCGAGCATTTCTAATGAGCAATTAGAATTTGTTTGTGATAAAAATACGGCTTTGGAAATAATGGAGAAGTTCGATCAATTATATTTAAAAGAATCAACAGCTTTACAGATTTGTATTAGAAATAGACTGGATAGAATGAAACTGAAAGACTTTGAAGACGCAAATACATTTTTCTATGAATTTGAAAAGTTGGTCAATGAGTTGAAAAATGCAGGTGCGACTGTCAGCGAAAATGAAAAATTGGACTATCTTTTGAAAATGTTACCTGATTCTCTAAGTCATATTGGAGATATTGTAGACACGTTAAAAGAAGAAGATAAAAATTGTAGCTATCTGAAAAATAAAATTCAAATGTGGGAAATTCAGAATAAAGAGGGAGAGAGTAAGAAAAAGTCAAGTATCTTTAATGTAGAAAAGAAAGACGTGGAATGCTATGGTTGCCATCAAAAGGGACACTTTACAAGAGAATGTACAAATCAGTGGAGAGGAAATGTAAATAGACCAGCTTCATGGCGTGGAGGTGCTTTTGGACGAGCCACAGGGTCAGGAGTTGGTTATGGAGGTCAAGGTGGAAGGAACTTTGGACAAAGAGGCAGAGGATTTAATTACAATCGCAGAGGCGATGGTCAACGAGGCAGAGGTAGAGGATGTCAACAGGGCCACCATGGAGCCAGTCAACACGATGCTAGGTTTAGTTTTAGAGATAAGTACATTGATAGTTCTAATACAATTTTTTATACTAGAGTAGAATATGATAACAATTATATGAGTGGTGCTACGCACGACACTTGCAATAATTACAGAACTGAGACCAAAGCTTATATGTGTGATACGAGTAAGATTGATTGGTTGTTGGATAGCGGATGTTCAGATCATATAGTTAATGATGATTCATATTTTTATGATTATAGAATTTTAGAAAAAACCTTTGTGTGTAACAGTTGCAGATGGTAGAAGTTTGAAGTGCTCTAAGGTAGGAACAATTCTAACATATTTCTTGGTAAATAATATTAAAACAGCAGTGACAATAGCCAATGTATTCTATGTACCTGACATGGATCAAAACTTGATGAGTTATGCTAAGTTAACAGATAAGTGTAAGGTAATTTCTATTGGTAACACATCTAAAATTTATGACAGAAATGGAAAAGTAATTGGTATCGCATATAAAAATAATGGGTTATATAAGATAGTTAGTTATGTAGAGAAAGGGAATGTCCATGCAAACTATATTGGAAGAATGACAAAAAAGGAAAGATTTCATAAGATACTGGGTCATGTAAATTTCAATTATCTAGATAAAATGTGTAAAGCGAAATTAGCAGATGGCTTACCCGAACAGTTAGAGAGTGAATATTTAAGATGTGGAACTTGCATACAGAATAAGATGCACAATTTAACTTTTAAAAATTGTCGAGGTAAAGCAAGTGAAATTTTAGAATTAATACATACAGATTTAAATGGACCACATAAAAATGTTGGTTATGATGGGTCAAATTATTTCTTAACATTCATAGATGACTTTAGTAAATGTACATTAGTATATACTTTGAGAACTAAAGGCGAAGTCCACAATTGCTTTATTGAATATATCAATTTAGTAGAGAATTTCACTGGCAAAAAGATAAAAAGACTGCGATGTGACAATGGACGTGAATACATAAACAAAGATATACTTAATACGGTAAGAGCTAAAGGTATTTTCTTGGAGCCATGTCCTCCTTATGTACATGAGTTGAATGGAACTGCTGAGCGTTATAACAGAACCATAATGGATTCTGCCAGGTGCTTATTAACTGATGCAAAAATAAATGTTAGATTTTGGCCGGAAGCAATAAAAACAGCAACTTATCTGAAAAATAGAACGATTGCTAATACAGTTGAGAACAAAACTCCATTTGAAATATTTTTTGGTAAAAAGCCTAATTTGGGAAATTTAAGGATCTACGGTAGTAAAGTTTTTGTTAGAGTACCGGAAGTCAAAAGACATTCAAAATGGGATCGTAAAGCAGATGTAGGAATATTAGTTGGCTATGATAAAGTTGGTTATAGAGTTTTGCTGAATAATAGAGTAATAGTTGAACGACATGTTGATATCATTGATGAAAGTGTAAAATTGATTGGGTTTAGTGGCGATGAAATAGATAATGATTCTGTGAAAGATAGTGATGAGACGTTTGAGGAGGAAATTAATAATGTTAAAAATGAAAATGAAATTAAAAAACAACAAAAACAGAGTAAGGAGTTTGAAAAAAATTTGAGCAATGATGGAACTAGTCAGGGACTGAGAAAGTCATGTCGAGAGAAAAGGAAAGTAGAAAGATATGGTCAGGTTGAGTCATATTGTATATATGTAAATTTTGTAAGTGCAGATAATCCTAAAACGTTTGAAGAAGCATTGAATAGTAAAGATTCTGATTTGTGGAAAGAAGCGATGGATAAAGAAATTCAATGTATAAATAAGAATAAAACATGGAGACTAGTAGATAAACCAAAGAATAAGAAAGTTATAGACTTGAGATGGGTTTTTACGACTAACAAGGAAGGTATTCGAAGTGCAACTCACGGATTCGAATAAAATTTTGTGGGTTTGTAGAGTGATCCAAGACAAGAAAAATGGTATACTCCATTCGTGCCCAATCGCCCTTTAAGGGCATGAAATTTAACCTCAAAGTGAAATCGACACTTGCACTTCCCCGCTTATATCTCCTAAAGTACAAAAGATAGAAAAAAATGTTTTAGGTAAAAGTTTAACGGTAAAAGGAGCGCTATAAATTTGCATTGACGAATTTTTAAAAACAACTTTCAATCTTTAAAAAAAATTGTTTTTTTGCGTTATTTTAAACAATTTTGAAATCTTTTTGGTAATGAAAAATGTGGCATTTTTTATTCTGAATTCAACGATAACAATATTTTTATTATACATCGCTAGGGTTACAGAAATACACGTCAAAACGTGCTCCTTAGCGCGCTAACAACATATAAAGTTACATATTAAGAATGCTCATTTTCGTTGCAGGACATAACTATGTGACGGAGATGGGTGTGGTAACATAAAAATCGCAAATTATGAAATATTACATAAAGATTAATGACTTAAGATATAGATCGTACTGTATCGCATATATACACAAATAAACATTTTTTAAATATGACAAATTACAAATATACTACAAATATGACAAATTTAAAAGTATCCTTCGTGTCAGAAAGCCAAATTACAATGGGCACCTTTAAGCGCCGTCAGTATCAGAAAGCCAGCCAGCGTCAAGCGCCTATAGACGCTCCTGGGTATCACCAGCGCAAAATTTCCAAGCGCCTATAGGCGCTCACAGTAGTGAAATGGTTAAAAAGATGATATACACATAGGCACTTTTTGCACCAAGCACATCTTATAATAGCAGGTTTATCACCGTTAATCGTTGCTTTTTTGATTTTTGGGTATGAAAAAATTTTGTGAGAACTTGTTCCAATCGAGTTTTACCATATAATCTTTTTACAAATTTGCATCTGCGAAATAATATGATCAAATTGCAATCTCTCACATCGAACAAGTTGTCATCTCCGAGAGTCTGCGAATTATTTAAGAACTCTTGGTATGAAAGTGGATACGTAGAGGAACGGTTACAACAGTTTGAAAATCCGGTAGATTTCTGTTTTAAATTTCCTGAAGCAGATAAACTGCTACGTTGTGAATTATGTGATAAGCCTGCTATTATAAGATGTGCTTGGTGTAAAAAGTATCTGTGTGTAGATCACTTTTTTGATGAAGATAGTATTTCGACTTTTTCACTTTGCAAAAACTATGTCGAGTGAAGAACATGTATTGGCGTGTGCTTACAATGTAGTAAAATGTTAAATAAGCGTTTAAAAAATATTTGTGTATGTATATATGGGATATAATACGATCTGTATTATAAGTCATTAATCTTTACGTAATATTTCATAATTTGCGATTTTTATGTTACCACAACCATCTGCGTCACATAGTTATGTCCTCCTGCAACGAAAATGAGCATTCTTAATATGTAACTTTATATGTGTTAGCGCGCTATTGCGCGGTACCGCGCGCTAAGGAGCACGTTTTGTCGTGTATTTCTGTAACCCTAGCGGTGTATAATAAAAATATTGTTATGGTTGAATTCAGAATAAAAAATGCCACATTTTTCATTACCAAAAAGATTTCAAAATTGTTTCAAATAACGCAAAAAAAAAATTTTTTTTAAAGAAGGAAAGTTGTTTTTAAAAATTCGTCAATGCAAATTTATAGCGCTCCTTTTACCGTTAAACTTTTACCTAAAACATTTTTTTCTATCTTTTGTACTTCAGGAGATATAAGCGGGGAAGTGCAAGTGTCGATTTCACTTTGAGGTTAAATTTCATGCCCTTAAAGGGCGATTGGGCACGAATGGAGTATACCATTTTTCTTGTCTTGGATCACTCTACAAACCCACAAAATTTTATTCAATTCCGTGAGTTGCACTTCGAATACCTTCCTTGTAAGTCAGACAATAGAAAAAAGGCGAGACTTGTTGTACGAGGATACCAACAGGATGAGATGCTTGAAGATGTTTATTCCCCGGTTGCGCGAGTTCAAACGTTGAAATTGTTATTAGCGTATTGTTGTCAAAATGGTTATAAAATTGATCAAATGGACATTGAAACAGCCTTCCTGAATGGAAAAGTGCGTTCTGAAGTTTATGTGAAACAACCTATTGGCTATAATGATAAATCTGACAGAGTGTTAAAATTAGAAAAGGCGTTATATGGTTTGAGAGAAAGTCCGCGAGTTTGGTATGAGTGCTTCGACGAATTTATAATAAGTTTAGGTTTTAAGAAGAGTGAGAACGATTATTGTTTATATACTAACAAGGGAGGTTTCCCAAGTGTTAATTTCCGATTGTAATGAAATTTACAGGGTAGGTACAATTCGTTAAAATATTTGACACGTATTTTTTTTTATCGGCCATCGTTCATATCTAGAGGGTGAAAATAGCCCCCCAAAGTTGGGGTCAAAAAGCTATTTTTTTAAATATCACGGAAACTATTTGGTGTAGATCAAAAATTAAAAATGCAAATTGTTCGTTTTTCCATGACGGATTTAATGGGAAAAGTAAGATTTCTTCAAAATTGTTTATTTAAAAAATATTTAAAAAATTCACATATTTTTGTATTTTTTTTGGTAAAACGTTGAGTTATTTTTGTCATATATTGCAAGAAGATACTATATACCAAACCCAAGAATACGGATAAATCAGAATTTTTAGTTTCATCGTCATTATGGATATTTTTGTTTTTTGAATTACATTGCCATTTCGCAGTGAGAACTCCCTTCTGGTATATGATCACTTCTACGTGGAATGGCATGATACTTCAGTAATTATATTATATTATGTATAAGAATTATCCCTTGAAAATTGTATAAAAAATAAAAATGTTTTCGCGATAATCCCTGCTACTCCATGGGTATTGGAGGAATATGGCTCCGTCCGTTATCGGCACGCAAGGCGCGTTCGTTGCGCGACTTGTATCAAAAGTCTGGCCGAATAAGAAACGGTTGTTTCTACGATATTTTCCAACCTTTATAAAAGCATGGTAGCCATTTAAAAAATAGTGTGAATTACGTCTGGGTTACCTGAATTCTATTAAAAATTTCATCAGCTTACATAAACATTAATACAACTGCAAAGAAGTCAAATTTTAGATCACTTTGTAGTAAGGGGTATTAAATAGTCCATAAATTCACTGCACAAATTAACAAAAAAAACAAAACGAGAGTATATATATTTGGATAAATGGAAAATATTGAACAGTATAATATAACAATGATAATAATAGTAATAATAATAATGGTATTAATAATAGTGAATAAAGGTATTAATAAGTGTTTCGTATCCGACTCGCATAGATGCTCAAAACGAACATCAACGGCAGTCGCTGGCAGAGTTGCTTATATTAAATGTAAACTTAAGATATGTATCACGCTGGAGCCTGCTTCATACCTTCGACTCGTAAGAATTTTTTTCTCTTAAAGGGGCACTACAAATTATTATCATATTGCCTGGTCAATATAAGATAGAACAATATATAAAAAAAATATTTTTCCGCTTGCTGAACATAAATGCCGTGTGGTTGTCGAATGCGTCCAATCTAGTGAGTTACAAGCGGATTTATGGTGAGGACAATATGTATTTCTTACAATACATAATATAAAATTAATGAATGTCCGTTCTAACAAGCGTTTCTTATTCGACCAGATTTCTGTTACAAGTCGCGCAGCAGTCGCGCCTTGCATGCCCCTAACGGCCCGAGTCATATATATATGTACCTGCAACGCCCATGGAGTAGCAGGGTTTATCGTGAAAACATTTTTACTTTTTATCTAATTTTAAAGGGATAATTCTTATACATAATATAATATAATTACTCAAGTATCATGCCATTCCACGTAGAAGTGATCATATACCAGAAGGGAGTTCTCACTGCGAAATGGCAATGTAATTCAAAAAACAAAAATATCCATAATGACGATGAAACTAAAAATTCTGATTTATCCGTATTCTTGGGTTTGGTATATAGTATCTTCTTGCAATATATGACAAAAATAACTCAACGTTTTACCAAAAAAAAATACAAAAATATGTGAATTTTTTAAATATTTTTTAAATAAACAATTTTGAAGAAATCTTACTTTTCCCATTAAATCCGTCATGGAAAAACGAACAATTTCCATTTTTAATTTTTGATCTACACCAAATAGTTTCCGAGATATTTAAAAAAATAGCTTTTTGACCCCAACTTTGGGGGGCTGTTTTCACCCTCTAGATATGAACGATGGCCGATAAAAAAAAATACGTGTCAAATATTTTAACGAATTGTACCTTCCCTGTAAATTTCGTTACAATCGGAAATTAACAATTGGGAAACCTACCTTGTAAGTTAGAAAATAATGAGATGATATATATAATTTTGTTTGTAGATGATTTATTAATTTGCAGTAAGAGCCAAGTAGAGATTAACGATATTAAAGAGAGATTGTCAAGTAAGTTCTCTATGAAAGATTTAGGAGAGATTAAAACCTATTTAGGCATAAGCATTGAATATGACTGTAATAACCATGTAATGACTCTAGACCAAAGTGCGTATATTGAATCGTTGGCTAGAGCATATAATTTAGAAAATAGTAAACTATACGGTACACCTATGGAACAAAACTTAAGTTTGGAATATGCTAAAGACATATCGACTGATATTAAATATAGGAATTTAATGGGAGCTCTTTTATATATTAGTACTTGTACGCGATTAGATGTAAGTTTCTGTGTGAACTATCTGAGCAGATTTCAGAATAGTTATAATAAGACTCATTATAAGTATGCTCTAAGAGTTTTGAAATATTTATATCTAACTAAAGATTTAAAGTTAACTTTTAAAAGGAACACAAATATGGATACTTTAGACTGTTTTGTTGACTCAGACTGGGCAGGTGATAAAAATGATAGACAGTCAACTACAGGATTTGTAATAAGATATTGCGGTAATGTCATTTATTGGAAAACAAAGAAACAAGGCAGTGTGACAAAATCGTCAACGGCTGCAGAATATGTTGCACTATCTGATGCGGTCAGCGAAGTTAAATTTATAAAGAATTTGCTAAGCGATTTTAGAATCACGTTGGAAAAGCCTATTAAAATAATGGAAGACAATTCTGGCGTAATTGCAATTGCGAAATTTGGTAACATGACTAAGAAATCTAAATACATTGAGGTACATTATCATTTTATAAATGAGTGCTATGAAAGAAAAGAGATTGATATTGTAAAGGTGGATTCAGAAAATAATCTAGCAGATATATTAACAAAGGCGCTCGGAAGAATTAAGTTTGAAAAGTTTAGAGAACTTCTAAATGTTATTCCATTAGACATACAAAATTATGGAGGTGTGTTAGAATGAGGCGTAATTTGTGTATGTATATGTAGAATCTAAGAGGACCCTGCGTGGGGATAAGCCAGTCGGCAGTCGACAGTTGATCGCAGATAGAACGAGTAACATGTAGAAAGAAGGAAATCAAAATTCAGTTTAGTTTATATTAAGTTAAATAATATATAGGTAGGGGAGGGACGGGCAGTCGGGAGACATAGGCACCCCCCTTTTATTCTTATCCAGTCACAGATTTTATTTTTTTCCTAATTTGGTAGTTTACTTCACCGACTGGCAACACTGTTCATCCATAGACTTTCTGTCATTTCTGTCAGTTGTTAAACACAGACACGTTTGAAAGTTATGCGCTCGTAAAAGTGAATATTTTGTTGTGGTTTCGGATCGTAATAAAGAGAAAACTAACGAAAGGAGTGCCTATTTTTTATTATATATCTCTTGTATATTTACTAACTTATAAATTAAACTGAAATTCACGCTTAAATACCTAAATAAAAAAAATACTGGTAACTTATGACGAAAATGTATACAGAGGGAGTAATGGGCATTCTGATGTGAGGGCGGTTTGGGCATGCCATTTTTTAAAATTCTAATTACCTGCTTTAATTAAACTATTTGAACTATTTAGAGTTAGATGAATATGACGTGATAATGATTAACAGAAATTTTCAAATAAATGATTTTGTGCTCGTTAAATTTAATATAAAAAAGACTGTTGTGCACTATGTCGGTCGAATCGAAGACATAAGTCATACCATGGCTACAATAAAATTTATGAGGCTACCTAAGTAAAATAAGAAACACCTTTTTTTTCCTGAAGTAGATGACATAGCTAATGTCCCACTAGACGACATCAAAACTAAATTGCCAGGACCAAAGACATGCAATAAAACCAAACGTGGTAGCTCTAAGTACACATTTGATAAACCTTTATGGGTTATACCTAATCTTAGATAAGCTAAGATACTATTTAAGATGTTTTTCATTTGTTGTTAACTTTTATTTTTGGATTCTATTATGGATATAAAGTGTTTTATAGGCCATGCCCAAGCCTCCCACAGGGTGTGTCCAAACCTCCCTGCCATAGGGAGCATTGGGCACTTTTGACTTAATTTCTAAATTATCTCGTAATGTTGAGACTGTTTATAATTTTAAGAAAGTTCTTTCTAAGATATCTACCCAAATGTGTGGTGCAATAAGAATTGGCAATAAATGTTGATTATTTATAAAATCTGATTTTCTATGCATTAAATTGTGAAAAAGTGCCCAACCCTCCCCTACCTCCCCTATTAGTATGTTAACAGTATTATAAAAGTGTGTTATTATTTTCTTCTATCAAAAGCCTCACCACTATATCTATATTTCTTAACAGGAGCAAGCGTCATGGTTGGCAAACACAAATCAGTAACTGCTCTTTTTAAAAAAGAGTTGACTGATTTAATTGTCATGCGATGCGTATGTCATTCTCTCCATTTGTGTGCTGAAAAGGCAGCAGGCAAACTACCAAGTCGGCTTGATCATTTTGTGAAAGAGATGCACAATTTTTTTTCAAACAGCCCGAAGCGCTGGGAAGAGTACAAGAAATTATATGAAGATATGAATGAAAAGCGAACTTGCAAGAAAATTCAAGGTCTCAGTGGTACTCGGTGGTTGACGCGATTTAATGCTATTCAAACTATCCTCGATCAATGGAGTGTTTTGGAAAAATATTTTTCTTCACACAAAGATGACAGTTTTGCTGCTTCCTTACTGTATGATACAATGTCACGAGTGCTTTATAAAGCGTCCTTAGTTTTTTTGAAATCTGAACTAAAAAATGTTGTTCAACTAAATATACTGTTTCAGAGCGATAATGTTGAGCCAACAAAGCTGTTTGAAGATTTGTTTTTGTTGTGTAAAAATTTTCTCAACAAAATAGTTGTGCCAGGGCGTTTGCAAAAAGTAAGTGATAATGATTTAGTGAGTTTTGATTTTAAATCTCACGTAATGCATACGGCAGCAATACATTTTGGGTACGATTTCGAGTGTATTGCTAAAAATATTAATCAGGCTGATTTAGAAGATGTACGAGAAAGGTGCAAATCTTTTTTGATCGAAATAGCAGAAAATATACAAATACGACTACCTGACGACTTATCAGTTCTTAAAACAATGGCTGATCTTCACCCAAAAGTGGCAACATCACCGCTAAAACCTAGTCTCAATAATATTCTCACTCAATTTCACAGGACAAGCTTATATGGAAATAAAAATGATATTGAATCTGACAAGGGAACATACCGAGGTGTCCCCCTCCGATTTTGATGAAATTTGGCACAGTTGTTCAGTACGCGAGAATAATCGATACGTATTTTTTTATATCTGCTAAGTCGCACGTTTAGGGCGACAATAAATAAATTGTGATTTAAATAAATTATAAATATATTATTTTATATGTAAAAATCCATGAAACTTTCCCTTATGAAATTTTATGATATCTACGATAGTTTGTGATTGACGCGTCCTGGCGGATGTGCGCAGCCTAAATATTATAAAGCAAAACAAAAAATTTTCAAATTTTGATTTTTTACAAAAACAATAATATAGTAGATGAGAAAGGAAGTATTTGTTGCATAATACATTTTTCCCATCATCATTCGTTGATCAGATATAGTAACGTAAAGTGCCAAAACCCTAAAAAAGAAAAGGGTTAATTTCACGACTCCAGAGTAGATTATGGAAAAACGCAAAAACACGTAACTTTTATTTTTGATTTCTCTACCATTTAAAAAAAGTTTGGTTAAAATCGGATCGTAAACTTTAAAGATATAACGAAAAACACGTTATTTTTTAATAAAAAATTGACAAAAAATCGTTAAATCAAATTTTAAGTTCCACAGGCCTTTAGTAGACGAAAAAACAAATATTTCGTACATTTATCAAAAATGTCTATCATTAACCGTTTCAAAGTTATAAGCAAAAAAAGAAAAAAATCCGAAACTTTGAAGGGTGGTTTCACCCCCTACACGTGCGACTTAGCAGATATAAAAAAATACGTATCGATTATTCTCGCGTACTGAACAACTGTGCCAAATTACATCAAAATCGGAGGGGGACACCTCGGTATGTTCCCTTGTGAGTAGAATAACCTACATAATAAGTCGTGGCCTGCTTTAAATAATTCAGTTGATTTGTATGCTCAAGTATATGATGATTGTGATGCTGCAAAACATAAACGATTTAAAAACATTGCAAAGTTTGCTATTGCTTTATTGTCGATTCCAATTTCTAATGCGAGTGTAGAACGTGCATTTTCGATTTACAGTGTCTTTAAAAACAAACTAAGAAATAAATTATCACTAGAATTGCTGCAAAGTTTAATGATGGTTAGATTTAGCATCCAAAGAAACTTCGGTTCATGTGTGAATTTTACTCCATGTCCTAGCATGTTGAAAATGTTCAATGTTAAAATGTATGACTTTAAAAATACTGACACAAACGAAGAACAGGAAGCTAATGAATTCTTTGAAATCATTCACGAGTTGGGAATTAATATAATATAAATATTTATGCTCATTTAATGTATTTATTTATTTATTAGTTGATTTTACGAACTGACACAAAGGCAATAAATAAGTTATCGTTTTTTGAAAATCTAATATAATATTTTCATGTAACCTTTTTACTTTATTATAATAAGAGTATGGAGGTGAGTTAATCGATTAGATGTTATAGAAATTGTGAATATTTAATTAGACTTTTCATTTACTAAAAAAAATATAGGGTCTCTTGGTTTGAATTTAGGGGGTTTTAAAATGGGCTTAGGGGAAAAGATTTTGAGCAGTTGGCATCACTGCCAGTCGCGGCTAGTCAGTTATGTTATGTGAGCTAGAGCGAACTGGAGCGGACAAAGGTTCCGAAGTGCGTGATTGACTGTCTTATGTATTTCTTTCTTTTTATGTACTATTCTTTCCACCATTTGTTAAAATAAAGACTATTTTCTAAGGGTGTGCAGGCTGTGCCATGTGCCGGGTACCCGACGCCTCGGGTCGGGCCTAAGAAAGTCGGTCGGGCTCGGGCGGGTACCCGACACACTCGGGCCTATGGAAACCCGACCTATTTCGGGCGGCCCGACTGGTCTTGGGCCGCCCGACTAGTCTCGGGCCGCCCGACTGATCTCGGATATTTCGTCTGCTTCGGGCCAACATGACGGACTAGAGGCTGTTCGGTGTAACTCTTACGCTCCATGAGCGTGTCTCGCACTGAATCGCCGGTATCATGGAGCGTGAGAGTTAGATCGAACAGCCTCGAGTCCGCCATCTTGACCTCTTGATTTGTAAAAGAATATAAAATAACAGATTTTCGGCTGTTAGCATATCGGTGAAATTAATTGCTTTTTTCAGTATTGTTACTTTCCCTTGTTCTTTATTCAGGCTGTTAGTGATACATTTTACCATCGTTTTTCTCGTAAATGGCAAGCATTACATAGAAACCAAAGGGATGAAAATCCAACAAAATTTTTTCTTTATTCTTAACAATATATAATCTTATGACTATAAAATACTCGTAAATACTATATTATAACATGTTCCACATATTTCTTTCATTTCAAATCTTCTAAATAGAGAAAATTTCGCTATCGTATTCCTACCAAATATACTACGACATTCTCCTCTTTGATTTTTTTCTTTTGTTTAATATTTATGAAAATAATGATGATAAGATTTATCGCGCACATATAAAATAATTCTTATTTATTGAATAACAAGCCGTATTATTATATCATTGAATAATACCCCTTATAAAATAATTCTTATTCATTGTTTGAAGCGAGTATTGTTTGATTAATTAAATTAAAGAGCAAAGCAGACTGAAGCAGAGAGGGGTTTTGGTGGGTATACAAAAACAATATGCCTACGGAGTCCCACACAATCCGCAAACTAAGACATTTTGCGGGTGTAACTAAAGCATTTCCCCTCTATAAAAAAAAATAAATAAATAAGTAATGCCTTACACTCTAGTAAAGAGGTAGAGAATTCTACCTCAACGGAATGTATCGATGCGCGGGACCCGTGGAAGTATTACGCGTAGCTACGGCGCTCACAGGGAGCGATGGCGTCGCAGCGGCAAAACGGTCGGAACACGCTCTCGATGTATATTTTCTTAAATTGTGCCGAAACGAAAACAGTTATGTCATTTTCCGCTGATTGTTTTTTATTCAGAAATGTACGTAGAATCCAATGGTATACAGTAAATTTGTGCTAGCAGCAGTCCTCTACGTGAAAATGCAAAGTGAATGCGTAAAAAGTTCGCGAATCCGCTCGTTTTTGAACTTTGACAGTGATTTACTGCTATTAATCAATACGCAATATTATAATATGCTTATATATACATACTCGGGAAACACTCCTCTATTTTTTGAGACCAAGAACAACAACCTACGTTTCATAGTTTTCACGTAAGACCAGCTTCTTTACCTAAAACGACCGTTTTTACAAATGCTGATTTTTTTCGAAAACAGAGGGTGATCCAGAAATTTGGTTGCCGGATTCGTGTTCAGGACGACGAACTCTATAAGAATTATATAGTGGCTATAGGAAAACAGAAAACAGCTTCAAAGGGTCTAGCCGAATAAGGGGGTCAAAAGTGCCCTTGAGTCGATTTTATTCGACAATGGGTCATTCGATAGGTGATGATGAAAAACCATTGCACACAAATTTTTAATCCGATACCTTCACCGGGAGGGTAGTTATAGGGTAAAATCGAAAAATCAGTTTTTGCCTCATTTTCCCCAATTAATGTAGTGCAAAAATTCCCAAAAAATTCTAACACATTCTAAACATGAATGTACACGTTAGGGATTTTTTTCAGATTTTTCCTTTGCAAGTGCCACTCACGAAAAATGAAAAAACAAAAAAAAATTTATATTCCCAAAGGAAATCGGTGCTGTCTTGATCATTTATTGAACAAAAGATTGTATGAAAATGACATAACGAATTTACACGTACAGTTATCTTCTACTGAAATTGATGTCGCAGAAATAAAAACTTCTTTTAAATATATGTCAAGTAATTGTAATTCGAATATAACAGACAAAATAGGAGATTTTACGCTGTCAGAAGAACGTCTTCAGGTTTTCACTGGGTTAACTTGGGAAAATCTGATACAACTTCGAGAAATGATGTTGTCTATGAGAAATAGTAAAACACAGAACATAACACAAGCAATAGTTACGTTTTTGTTTAAATTTCGTACCGGTAATTCAAATGAAACAGTTGCTGCTATTCTTGGTTTGGAACGTGAGCAACAAGTTTTTGACTTTTGCGCTTCAGTTCTTAAATCTTTCGAAAAAGATATGTTACCACAACATTTTGTACTAGCTGCCTTTTCCCGACAACATCTAGTAGAATCAAAAACATCACATATTGCAAAAAAACTATTTAATATCACTGATCAATTGGCACTGATTTTTGATGGGACATATATTCGCCATGAAAAAAGCTCAAATAATGAATATCAAAGAAAATCATATTCAGGCCAAAAAAACTTCCATTATACAAACCATTTACAATCTGTACAACAACGGGTTATATTGTTGGCATGCAGGGGCCATTTTATGCAACACAAAATGACGCGGAAATTATGAAGATAGTAATGGAAGATCCAAACGGTTTACGAAAGATAATGAAAAAGGGAGACATGTGCATTGTAGACCGTGGCTTCCAAGATGTGAAGACATATCTCGAAGACAAGGGATATAATGTATTAATGCCTGCTTTTAAAGGGAAAGGTCAGCAATTAATCACCATTGAAGCGAATAATTCACGACTGATAACAAAATTCCGTTGGGTCATTGAAGCCGTGCACGGTATAATAGGACAAAAATATCGACTGTTACATAATCAATTGCATAACAAATTGCTGCCAACAGTCGGTTTATATTGTTGAATTGCTTGTGGCGGCCGTGTCATGAAGTTCAGAAAATCATAACAACTATTTTTAATAATTATTAATGAATGTATTTAGTACAGTAAACTCACAGCCGCGGATAATAAGCAAATGAGGAACTTAATGACACGAGGTTCCTAATATAGACGTACCTGCTTAGGGCCTTACCCCCGCATTACCTCCTTGACCAATTGCAAGCGTCGGAGGGACTCGTCTAGCGAGACATAGGTAGACGCCCCCCACTCCGACGCACACAACTGAACCATATATATAATAAGGCAAATAAGTGTAGAGACCAGTGTGTAATCAGAATTCAAGGAACAACTCTCGCATTTCAATAAACCTCGGTTCTGAACACTCTCGCCTACACATTACTTCATGCTTGTTTTTTGCAAAATAATTTTGGTGAACCTTTAAATTCAGATGTAGAGTTCCGCGAAGAAATAATATCTAGCATCGTACATGAAAAAGACAAACAAAATACATAGTTAAAGCGTAGAAGCTGATATTTATCATTGGAATAGGCGTAGAACATTATTTTAAAAAATAACAGCTGTTGATTTGACTGATTTTGCTGAAATGACCCAACGGGACTTACAAATTTTATTCACGGGATCGTATCAACTTTCGCAAGCGGTATCGTACCTCGCAGAAATGATAAATAAAACTAATGATATTAACATTTCCTATTTGAGGAAAAGCAACAATATAATTCAATTCCTTGTGCCATCTAGACACGTTAAAAGCAAGACGTATAAATGCTACATAGATTATTCACCCAACTCAATAGGTTGCTCTGGAATTAAAAGTTATTTCTGCGAGTGTGCAAATGCCAACCGAACTATTGGTTGCTGCTCGCACGTAGCAGCGTGTAGCAACCCGCATAAAGCGGTGGACGAATAGGTACCAGGAAGGGAGGAGGGTGCGAGTCGACCGTACGCACCCTACCCCCACTACCGGAAGCCGACCAATGAGGAGCGAGGCCCCTCGGATAAAAAGGGCCTCGATTAACCAAAAGGTCGGAGTTGTAAGCAGGTGGTCAAGGGCTTCGGACTCGGCAGTCGGAGATCCACTGGTATCCAGTCGAAGCCTTGACCTCCACTCACTTGAGACACTCCGAAGTATTGGTGGACGGACGTAAACCCTCATCTCCAGTCTAGCAACGGATGTGGTATCTCGGAGATCCAGAACCACCGATCCTAGCTGACTTGCGGAGGGTTGTTATCCTCCCCGATATCAGGAGCTGTTCTCCAACTCCCCAGTAACGGCGTACCCAACGACGGAGCGAACTCCGGGGACTCTTGGCGATCCAGATTCCGGACGACGCGAAGAGAACGTCGCGGGGGAAGTGCGTTACAAGCGATAATTTATTATTTATCCAATGCTCAATACATTGCGAAAGTTGTTCAACCTGCGCAAATATTAAGCAAAATCTTTAATGTTGAACGTGTAAATCCGGTAATTAACAACGACAGTGATGAAGACTGAAATACGCGCTAAACAGTTCTGCATGCAAAACCCATTTCATACTTAAGGTAAGACTGATTCACTAAAATTCAGAATTAGTGGGCCTTCTGAACTCAAATGAAATACGTGCTGCTCCGTTTCAATAAAAGCGAAGATCAACATTGCCCCTAAACAACCTAATAATAAACACCACCTATGAGAAATAAGAAAAATCAAAATCAAGCACAATCAAATATTTCTTGTAAAATAGTGGATATTGCGTATAATGATCGTGCAAGAAATGAAATACTTCAGCCATGCAAGTGCATGTACCCATTTTGCGTACAGGACGTAAGTAAACATCGGTTTTTTATTTTTTTTACTATGATAAACTTTTGCAAAAAATCTGAAAAAATTACAGTTGATTACTTATAGCGAACTTGAGAAGCTGTGAAAATTTCAACGTGGTCACACCAATAATTTAGCAAAAAATATAAACAATTGTTGGGTTAAAAAAGTCCTGGGTGGCGTATCCGCGTCCTCGAATAAGTCACTCGATCAGTGGTGCAGCACAGATTCTTTGTCCGCTTCGGTCATGGAACTCGGAGGGGAAGTGCGAATGTTCATAACCGGCACGATAGTGCCGGTAACAATGATAGTGGCGCCGGCTCGACCTGCCGTTGCGCATGTCGAACTACCAGCCAAAGAGCAACTTTTAGCAAACGTGTCTCCTAAACATTATCCCCGGTGTCCGTTCTTGGACTATTCCGAGAATGGATCGCTTGGACGATACTTCCTACGGCCGGAAATGCGTCCTCGCGACAGGGAACGGCTTGCCACATTGGCGGTCGATGTTGACGGAAATCATGAAGTGGAAAATATTACAGTTTTATCGGATGGCGATAACAGTCGAATGAACTTTTTTGTAAATAAAAACGGATCTGTTGATAACATTGTGGTGACTGATGGTGAAGATGAATCGGTTGAAACAAGCGCTTTGAAATATTCATTAGTCGGAAGACACTTACGAAAGGCGTGGAATGAAAGGGGCGAGGGGAACGGTAAGCTGTTAAGGCGTATCTTCCCCCGCATGTATGTGTCATCCGCCGATGAGCTCGTTGCTGTGAGTAATGATATAAGTCGTGCTCTCTCTTTACGATTGACCAACGAACAGCAAGAACTCTGTCCTCAGTACATTTTTGATAGACATGGCGTGTCGACGATGGGTCAGCTGCTTTACGCATTGCTTACCGAGTACGAAGTAAGAAAAGAAATAAGTTGTGGCGGCAGCACGATCGAGTGCCACCACCGATCTACGACCGCCATTACTCCTACGCCACCCCTAGTTCAAGGATCGTCCGCTAGACATCGTGTCCACCGAAGGATCGCTCTCGCGAGTCCTCCAACGACGATCGGTATCTATATATATGATCAACCGGCAGATACCATCGTCCCATCCGGGGCACAGCGTCTAGGGCAGGGCCTGTTCGGTCAGCCCTACTGACGAGTCCACGAGCAGGCCCAGGACGAAACGCAGCGCGCTAACCAACATCTTTACCTTTTACTAGGAACAGCAGGACACCCGCCGGACCGGCCGCAGCAGTGTCACCGAAACCAGCCGGTGACCTTCAACCTTGGGCGCGGATGGGCTCAATCAACAGCCGCGGCCAGCCCGAGCACGCGGGTTCCTTTAAAGTAAACCAATTAAGCTGGTGATTTTTGCTTTGTGCTGCTTGGCTCGTAGTGATGGGGCCATGACTCAGCACTACCTAAGTCCTATAGTGACATGGTTGACCTTGGATACCTGCGATAGCTGCCTTGAAAAGGTGCTATTCGGGGGTAGTGGTATTAGATACCAGTATAGTTTGGTCAATTTCGAGCGAAATGAGGATCGTGCAATAGGGCTAGTTGATGATGCGAGTCTGACCTATCGCATATACGATCATGATGATAACGTAATACAATGGCTTCCGGTGACGTGGAGAACTTATGAACATAGTTCGATTAGTTTGCAGAATAAATATTCAACAGTGAAGTTTGTAATCGCACATAGCACGAGTCATTGCGAGGAGATATCAATGAGTATACATCGTGGAATGAGTCTAATCAAGGCGTTAGACGGTGTAGTCCGAGGGGCTCGTGGACGTGTCTTCGGGCACGGCTTCGACGCCTTCCATGGATGGGCAGTGAGACAGAAGTTACTGGATTATGGTTTCAGAGGTCTAAAAAATACCATTTTGGATCTTGCAATGATCGCTTATTATTATCCCACCTTAAGGCGGGCGTGTGTGATGTTGGTTTTCTACTTGCAGTTCTGTGTGGTGCCAGACTGCCTGCTGTCAGATAACGACGCGGATACAGACATGTACAAAACCGTGTCTGGAAGAATTGTTAGTGGTAGAAGCAATTACATGTAAACAATTGTTGGTTTTTAATTTTTCTAACTGATTTGTGACCGGCAAAAAAATCTGAAAAAATTACAGAATTATTAACCTTTTGCGGTCGTATTAAATTTGGACATGGGTATCGTACTGGTTGGAATTAATTTCCGTCGAAAGAGCAGGGATACATAACAAGCAAGATTACGAAGTATAAACAAGATTTAGTAGTTCTTTTGTGAACTTTAGATATATGTTTACTCAATAAAGTGATCTAATGTCACGTTTTTGTATAAAAATTATATTTTATAGTCTTCCATCGTGTGGTATTTGTCGAAGCAATCTCCAACATGCAGACCTGGTTTTCGATTGCATGTATCGCAAAAATAATTGGTTTGGCGCCTTCCGCCCTTAACATTTCTGTTTGAACATACTGCGCAATCTTTACTTTTTACGTCTTCACAATGCTGCAATATGTGCAGTTTTCCATTCAGTCTTTCCTCCTTATCTGAGGTCGATGGTTTTCCTAGTTTTGATTGTGCTCCATCACGATAATCACCAACCAGTTGTCCCACCAATTTTCGAACAAACATAAAATGTGTCGTAGGCGTCCTGTCCTCTCTTCTAGCTGACGCCTTATATACAGAGTCTGTATTGAAGGGGTCAAAATAAAACTCTTCATCGCTATTTTTAGTTTCACAGAACACTTCTTGCGGTAACTTTCTTTTTGCCATTTTGGAGTATTATTTTGAAATATTGTAACAAGCGAGAATGTCTTATTACTGTTAAACACAATTTATACAATATTCTTTGGAATTCTACAAGGTATCGCCGAACGTTGTCGATTTTTTTACGCTCGAAAGCCGACTCACTCGCCACAGCGTCTTGCATGGCGAGTGCGGGGTGACAGCTTTTGTTCAGATTGGATTTCGTTATCTCCAATTGATAGAAGTACCGAATTGGTTCGTGAATAGGTTCCTTAGGCATTTAGGTTCATTTAGAGAAAGTGTAAACCGATACATGAATGAATACAGTATAGGATTTGTTGGTTCCTTGTTGTGGTGGCTAAGAGAAGACATACGACCGCAAAGGGTTAATTGGGGTACTGTGCAACTATATATAAAAATATCAAAGTGGTCACTTCATATTTTCAATAAAAAATTAATGTTCAAAAACTTTTTTGATTTTTTAAAAATCGATTTTCTAGCCAAAAAGCTGAAAAAATTCCGATGTATGCACACCATTGGGTATAACATCTGTGATTTTTTTCAGAATTTTTTATCAAGCCAAACGGGAGAAATCGAGCAAAAACCGAAAAACACGTTTTACCCCATAACTACCCCTACGGTAGGTGTACCGGGTTAAAACTTTGCAGGAAGGGTTTTTCCAAAGAGCCCTATCGAACGGTATGCTTCAAGGTTAATTATCTTTTTGGGGGCACTTTTGCCTACTTACCCGTCTGTACCCTTTGGCGTCGATATGGTTGACGAAATAGCGCGAAAATGTAGCGTCAAATCCAAATGCAGTAGATGCCCTGTACAAGTATTTCTTAATATCTAATATCTGCAGGAATTAATACTTGGATACTCTATTAGGAAACAACTTGGTTAGAGATATCAACTTGGTTAAAGAAATCATACTCCTACTGCCCGTACAATCAACCCATTACTACTACATCATTGACTAAGCCCACTCGGGCCTCCTCCGAGAGGTGAAGTTGCGACACTCTTCAACGCAGAATTGCAAGTGTAATGGAAATTCCCTTACATCCCTTTTTTCCTTCGCCTACTGCACCCTAAGACACGCGCAATCACTTTTGCGATCGCTATAAATAACGAATGACAGGGAACCTTTGTGCCTTTCGCACGGTCGCAATTTTCCTATTGGGAGTTTTTTTTAAATCTAAGAAAATGATAAATCAGTCAATCTGGTAGACAGGGATTACAAGCATAAAATTGGTAGAGACGTGAATAATAAATGTTAGTACGATTGCAACGTACCCGATACGCCCGAACATACTATTATTTACCGTAGACGCTGGAAAACAAGAAGGGAAATGTTAAAACTTGAGTTCGATTGAAACACCGAATTTTGCGCGGAAGAAATTGGAAAAAGGATGATAAAAAGTAAAGAATCCTGGAATATCGTAAATCGTTTTATTATAGAAGTTATGCGCGGCAAGGAAGAAATGGAGAGGAAGCAGGACGTCAGCAACGTAATGCTGACTTGTAAGAAGAGTGGATAACAACAGGACTTTTTCTCATACCGCTATTTCTCTATACCAGGGTGTTGAATTAGTTACACGCCGCGAGCCTTTTCTGAGTCGCTCCGCCTGCTTCTCCCTACCAACTGTTTTACCCAACCAAGTTTCTCTTTCCAATCATCTGCCAGGCTCGGCTTATTGCACGAGTATAGTGGCGCTTTAGGGCGCCATTCGCCTCTGACCGCTCGCGCTGGAAAGACGCCGCGCACGCCGATTACGGGAAAAAAAATCGATGAGCGTATCCCGTCGACTGACGTTATCTGTCAACGAACAGTTTCAGATCGCGTCACATGGCGTTTAGGTTAAAACAAAAGTATTACTAGTAAAAAAGTATGCTCAGATATGTCTTGAATTTGTAACCGATAGACATCCTGTTATCTACTGTAACCGATAGACGTCCTACTATCTATATGTGCTGTTTATTACGAAGATGCGACGCATGTCCACGCACCAGTTTGCGCATCAAATAAGCAATGTAACTGATAGACACGAAGATGCGACGTATGTCTACGCACCACCTACAAATCAAAGACGCATCGAATACGCATCACGCCAATATAAAAGCGCGAACGACGATGAAGAGCAAGCATTACCAATCCTCATCAGTACGAGTTAACATCGATCAACGTATTAGCTTATAAGCCTTTCTGTATTCTTTGAGTATTCTAGTAGTGTAGTAAGATTTGTAGTTTGTTAAAAGTAGAGTTTAAGAGGACGAATAAATTCCCTTTTTAAAAACTCGAATAACTGGACCTCGCCGGTAACAAATTAAATGTAATATTTTTGCTTTAACCTATACGCGATGTGACGCGATCTGAAACTGTTCGTTGACAGATAACGTCAGTCGACGGGACACGCGCATCGATTTTTTTTCCCGTAATCGGCGTGCGCGGCGTCTTTCCAGCGCGAGCGATCAGAGGCGAATGGCGCCCTAAAGCGCCACTATACTCTTGCAATACGCCGAGCCTGACAAGTCATTCCTGGTTGGGTAAATTAGTTGGGAGGGAGAAGCAGGCGGAGCGACTCAGAGAAGGCTCGCGGCGTGTAACTAATTCAACACCCTGCTCTATACTATAGAGTTTATAGTCACTCGTGTAAGCTAAACCTAGTGTAAGTCAGTTACGGATTTATAATAAATCATTCGAAGTAGTTGCTAGATTTCGAATGTAATTATTCACTACCGATCACTTATTTTACGTATCTCAAAGTACAAGAATTAGTACCAAAAGGCCGACACAACACAAGGTACGTGTCGGGCTAGACCGTGGAGTGGTCGGAGACAAAGTCGTTAAGTAGTGAAAATCGCAAATTAAGAGAAAGACTCTACCTTCATGGCTATCTATTATAATAGTGTATATGCTTCTGTTAGATAAGCCTCGATTTCAACTGTTGACCGCTAGACAACCTTAGTCCTCTGTCTCTTATTCTACGATTAATCGTCGGTGCCTCCTAAAAATAGGGTACGACGTTTGACCCTTACAAGGAGAACGCAAGGCATTCGGGTCACCGATTTGGTTGAAACTTTATATACTTGTAGAGAAAGTTGTCCTGACTATGAATATGTATACCCTATTATAGGGGCAGAAGGTCAATAGTTTTTAAGATATTTACAATTAAAGTTTTGTCGCCATACTTACAGAGAAGTGTAGTCCGCAATATCATAAGTAGCCGTGGCGCAGCGGCAAACTTCCGGGTTTCCACAGAAAAGACCGGAGTTCGAATGTCGTAGCGAGTAAATAATTTTTGTTTAATCAATTACACCTTTCATCTACTTATATTTTACAGGTAGAAATTCATATTGAATTCTAATGCACTTTTAAATAAAATACAACACTTAAAAATTCTCACTACACACAAACGCAGTAATCGTCGCAAAACATAACAATTTTATTTATGAACATTATCACCCACAATTATAGTATCTGTTATAAAAACATGGAAGAGACAGTACCTTTGAACACTTTGCACATCGAATAAAAGCAACACTTTTTCACAAACTCTCGAACTTTTGTATTTCTTTTGGAAAGCATACTTCATTGACATTTTCAAAAAGTTCTCTCTCCGTGCATGTTAATCCCGCTGCAAACCACGCGTATTTTAACATTGGTATAAATATCGGCGCACTTAATTGATGATGAATGAGGGAATGCACTTTAATTATGTCTTCCCTCTTATTTTGAATCAGGAAAGAGCAGTTCTGTATACGTTTCAATAAATTCTTTACTTATTTATAAAAATACACATCACATTGGTGAACCAGTGGTGTGCATTTTGGAGGAATAATTTGAATTGTGCAAGTTGAATTACCTTCACTTGTGCCAAACATATTAAACTAGAAGAAGGAAATTTCGATTATTTACATATGGATGTATGACCGATTTTAAGAATCCCTTGTATATTTCAGATGTTAATTTACCGGACTTTGAGCAACCGATATGTACATTTTGGTATTTGTCTGCCATTTCGGAAATTTTCGTTTTAACTATGTGGCCGAAGTTCCCGGTGGGCTCTTGCAGATATAATAATACACGAGGTAATAGATGTCCTGACATTGCCCAGTTGTTTTCGAAGTATTTCGTCTATTTACAAGAATAGATTTCTGACCTTTTACACCCAGTGTTCTTTCAAATGTACGCTGGTAATGACATCCTGTCTGTTTCTACTCGTGGTCGGCGATCGTCGGACGAGTTGTCGAAACTTGGTTTGTGTTTACTTAAACTATTGTTTCGAAGGACCATCCTCGAATCGAGGGAGAGTTCTATATTATTTATGATAAATAACATTAACTTAATTTATTAACCGTGTGAGTGTACACTAACTCCGCGGTTCTCGGTGGTTACTAATTTGCAATATTTAACAATGGGAGTGTGTTATCCCATGGAGAATGTAATATCCCCGTGTTGACTATGATAACTCGCGAGAATGTAATACCTCCGCTGAGTATTTAAAATCTATGTTTGTGACAATGTACTATCTCACTTTGAAAATGTAATATTTAATCGAGAATGTAGTATCTCGGGTTGAGAATGTATTATCTTTTAAGTTGAGAATTCACTACCTAACTCGTCGCACATTGCGACGCTTAATTTATAAATTTGGTTTGGAGGTGTTTTCGTCTTCCCCCAACTCCCTTCTCCAAGGCCCAGAGCACTGGGACTTGTAGATGGGAGACGTCAACGCTCCTGTCCAAGGGTGGAAGAGACATTGGCAACATCGCAGACTTCCGAGGCACGGTCTTTCCGTTGACCCTTAAGGCTTTCCAGGAAAGCCGGACATTTTTCCCGGAAGCACATCTGCGACGCACGTGCAAATGGCACGGGCAGGCACCAAGCGCCTAAACCCTTTGCCAATGTCCCTGGTTTACTATACCACCATATTTTTAAGAAATGTGAAAATATGAAAAAATCTCAAACTCGCGGCCGAGGAGAATCTTAACGGTCTGCATAATAAACCTTGCAGATGTCCAAGGCCTGTGCCTGAACACTGTTTGATCCGTATTAATAATAAGATTTTCAGGAAATTGTGGACTAATTGATTTTATAATTACTCGAATGTTTTCAGCGGTCTCTGTTGTTTGATCTAAAGTTTCAACTTCTTTCAATGCAATATACTTCGTAATTTTCCTTTTCCGGATGTTATATTTTCTTTTAAAATAGTTCACCCACCGAGAAGCAGTATTAAATTGAAAATTGTTTGATTGGAATTGACGGGCTCTTGCTAGAGCCCATTCCTGTAATTAGCGCGTAGTAGCTTGTTAAAAATATGAACGAGCTTCTTGAAATCGATCGTACGTCCACTGATTAATAAAATTATATTTGTCAAAAATATTCCCCCATTCGACAATATGCTTTGCCCAACGTAACTACTCCACGACAGATAATGGCGGGCACGAGTTACAGTTTTTATTTTTTGATCTAATGAAACATTATTTACCTTTTTTCTTTTTTCTTGCGATTCCGTCCATTCATCATCAATACGATTTTTAAATAAGGTCTCTTCATCCACGTTTTCCTCGTTCAGTTCTTCATATTTAAACAAACAATCGCTTTGTATTAACTTATATTCACTAATTATGTCCACAATCATTTCACAGATTTTTTCACCTACTGACATTGCTGCATCAGAAATCACTGCAGACACTTCATCAGTAATTAAATTTTTTTCTTTATGCACTGCAATTACATACACTAACGCGTACGCCAGTAATTGTTCATCATGTTCGACAACCGCATTGTCTTCGAACTAATAATAACTCGCAGAAGATTTTGCGGGTACAGCTTACAAAGTCATGGTGAATTTTCACTTTGGCTGTGGAAAGAAATGCGACGAACAGAAGAAACATTTCTTTTTGAATGCGCAACATCGTTCAGATGTTCAGTGAAACTGCTACTAGTTCACAATACTATCACATATAACGCCTTTCAATTCAATGCAATTTATCAGCATTATTTTATTTCAGTTTAGTTCAATTTTGCTTTTCTTTGTTAGTGTAAAGAATTTTATGGTTATTTTAATATAAGATTTCCAGCAGACAGTAAGTGATAGTGGCATTTTTCTAAAATTACAACTAATTACGGAAAAAAAATTAGTAATATGCCTAAACGTTTAAGAGAAGTTATTGGTAACAAAGAATATCCAACAAAGTATTAATTGATTTCAAAATATAATTTCTTTCTGTTTAAACTACTAATCAAAGACGAAAAGAAAACTCCTCTGTCAAATTTTAATTAATCCCGATTACTGAGATAGAAACTAGAAAGTTGTGGCAAATGCCTCCATCGGGTTTCGAAAAGTAAAAAATAGAAATATAGACATTAATCCAATTTTTATTTATTTAAAATTATTTCACATGGAAATTTTTAGAGGTCCCTAACACTTTCCACATTGAATTTTTGAGCGCCCAACGCAAGTTTCAAGTTTGCAATGCTGTTCGTGTCCTACTGTATATGAACCGTTTATTTTGAAAGTGGTACAAGTCCATTTTCTGTTGTTTCGAGAAAATTAATGGTTAGCATTGTAATGGCGGATTGAGGGATCCGCACTTAAGGTCCGCCAAATAAGAGAACTTTATAACTTTTTGGATTTTTGTATATTAAAATAACTTTACTCGTTCAGACAGCGTTCGGACAGCGATTTTGCGTATGACAAAGTTAGTGAAAAGAAATGTCGTGAATGATCTGTGTGAACTGAATGAACTCCTAAAATGAACTTTTTGAAAGAACTTTTTAAATTGAGAATACGGGGTTTTTAAGGGACTTTTGGAGAAGGAGTGGGAGTAGTGATAATGATAGATGCAAGGCGAAGGTCAAAGTAAGAAGTAGGATTTCGGACTTAGAACGGTGATTTCGGAGATGAGTAAGGAGCGGTGACGATGCTAGGGAGTTGAAAGGTCGGAATGGAAAACTAGGAGGTTTGGATTTGGAGTAGTGAGTCAGAGGTGATGACGGAAGTTAGTTTAGCTGCGTACAAATGTTTGCGTTTACAAAATATTCCTATACCTATCTTATATACTAACTGATCAGAGGGTCGGTACATTACAGCATATCTGTCAATTAAAAAATATTGGTTAATTATAACAAGTCTGATAATGTTTCTATCAATTTATCAATATGTAATTTGACTATAGAAATTTCTTTTAGGCGAGTTTAACTAAAATAATGTATATTTACAGACTGCAAATGGACTTGCACCACTTTCATAATTAATCAATTGTAAGAATCGTTTATTTCAATTTTGAAAACTCAACTATCACTTAAAATATATTTCATATTAATCCAATTTAGTTTATAGATAATAACAAGAAATAAAATAGAAATAGTATTTCTTATTTTGAACGTTCATTATATTTATATATTCTTAAACCCAGCGTAAGATATTGGTATTATTTATTTATGCTCTTCTTGTAACAGTGTTTTGAAATTCTCAGTAACAATATCCTCAACTGATGAAGATTCTACCTCTATAATTCTTCTTTCCTTTCTACGTTTCATTAATTTGTTTTTCGTAGTGGAATTATATTCATCCTCCCACACTTGAGATTATTCTTTTGTTTATATCCATGAGTTTTACTTCTACGTGTATTTATTTAAAATTAAACAGAAATAAATATTTTTAATTGTCATAAAATAATATTATTATAATATAATATTAATTTTGTTGAGGAATTCTTTATTGATTTAGAAGTGGACTGTATATTTTTGGTAGTATCTATGGTAGGTTACTGGTTATGAATTCCTCTGAATATGATTGTAATGAGTGTCTTATTACTCTCTGGGTTCTGAATAAATAACCGAATAGTTTCTCTGTAATAACAAAGATATTTTATTATTTTTTGTGAAACTCAACAAAGTACTTATATATTACTTATCCTAATCGCAGACCCTACCTGTAATAACAAAGAAACAACATTCAATGTTATTATTCACTTTCTGCTTTCGATTATTCTAGTGTAAGACGGTTAGCACTTCTTGCCACGTTTTGTGTTCCGCACTCTTTTCTTTTAGGAGCCCTGTCTTACCGATCTTATTTCTAATTGCTATGTTCAGTGCGGTAGAGGATATTTTCCTTACATGATTATAAAATAATTTATTGTATAATTTAAATAGTTGCACTTATATTTACACTGTTACGATAAACTAAAAAACTTATATTAAATTGCGTCGAACGTGTGACATGAGATTCCGGTAAATATGTTTGATTGAATAAAATGAATCTTTGAAGTGAGTAACTGAGTGAATCGGAATGAATCCTTGAATGAGTAACTGAGTGAATCCGAGAATAAATCCTAAAATGACCAAGTTGTGTGGCCTTATATCTCCTCGGTACGAACTGAAAATCCAGTCAGCAATGTCGTGCGAGGAGATGGAAAATGCCCTGATTGGGCCTTGAATTTGTTTAAGGCGGCCCTTCCAAGGTGGTGGGTTGTCTCTCTTCCCTACCTCCTTCGGGGTTAAAAAGTTATAAACTTTCCCTCTCCTGCGAAGATAAGGAGAGGGATCCTTGAGAGGCATGAGAAGAAGGACACTGACTTTGAGGTTTTACAGACGCCACCCTGGCGAAAGTCCCAAAGTTCTTGGAACACTTTTGTGCATGAATTATTCCAGGGTGGTCTAGAAAACCCTGCCGAGACATAAGGCACGTCGTGCACCAGTGAGGGCTGAAGAGGCAATAAATATCCCAAAGAAGGTTACAATTCAATGCCTCTCCAGCCTGGTAAGAAAGAACAAAATGTGTTTGTAATAAACTACCATTTTCAAAGCTAGTGCCTTTTGAAGCGTACGTGACTTAAATCTCGACCTCACTTGTGAAAATATGTAGGAACATATGCATCCATTGAAAAATGCAAATGCCCCTCCTAAGGTTCGTAATAAATTTATTACTTCTTCTTACCTATATCACTATTTGTTTTTAATATGAAATTATTCATTTTTAGATGATAATCAAATAAGTAACCTTAAATTGTAACTTTCGAAATTTTAAATGAAACAAATGTAGCCACCAGTGGTTACTAATCCCGCAACCTGTCTACGGAAATTGGACTTACACCACTTTCATAATCAATGTCTATGCAATTTCTTTTAGCGTTAAATTTTAAATTGAACAAAACGATAACATTTTTTAAGATATTAAATATTAACTTGAAATAAATAAAAAGTTTACACTAAATTAAGCATAAACTACGTGATACCTAATTTTTTTTTAAATGGACTTACACCACTTTCAAAATAAACGGTCCATCTGTTCCGGCAAGTGACCAAGATTGAAAAGTGAAGAAAAAAAATAAAAAACTCCACTGTCTTTTGTTTTGAGAATGTTTCATATCCGTAACGTTTAATAATCTTAAATAAAAACTTATCCCCTATTTTGAACCAAAACATAGTAAATGTGTTGGTGGCAAATGCTATCATGAAGGTCGAAAGGGTTAAGTTAAAAAATTGTTAATTTCTAGAAGTAAGAGTATTAAAGTAATAGAGATATCGAACATTGTTTTATTTCAATTCTATTGTTTAATAACTATCATTAGTTTTTCAAATAAAATGTGTTCTATTGCCTACTAACCATATAATGATATGTCAAAGTCCCAAGAGTCTCTTTCGCTGTCAGCCCGCAACTACTTTAACTGGTAATATTTATATAAACGTAAAACTTAATGAGTCAAATGTTGTGGTTTCTAACTTCAGTTGCTCGCAAGTTATCTGATGATAAGTTTCATTTGCCTCAAAGTTTTATATATGCTCTTTCATGCGTCTTAAAATGCAGAAAATTGAAAAAAGCATTTTCGATGTTTATGTATTACTTGAAAAAGCACCTGTGCTATAGATACCTTAATGTTCGATTCGACAGCTCGAAGTTGGTTCAAAAGGTTTAGAGCAGGCAATTTTGACATTTGAAAGATGAAGAACGTAACGGGAAAACGTATAAAGAAACGAATACGTAAACAAATAAGGAAAAATCGAGGTCATAGTTAATGAAAACTTGTATTGAGTTGCAAACTAAGTGATTGCGGATTTTAAATGAGAAGGAAAATTCAAAATTTTTGCTTATAAATATAACGTTATTCAATTAGGTGTCCGTTTTTGTCGACGACCTTTTGCCATCTTTCAGGCAGTTTCATAATTCTATGTTCTTAAAACTTCTGGTTGTTGTCAGCAAAAAAATGAATTAAATGTTATTTTACATGATCAGCGTCATTAAAAATTTTACCGTTTAACGAGTTCTACATAAAACGAAATAAATGGTAATATGAAGGCGCAAGGTCAGGGCTATATGGTGGATGTGACAATACATCCCAACCTAGTTCCAATAACTTTTGACGAGAGACCAAAGATGTGTGGGGCTTTTTACTATCATGATGGAAAACAACACCCTTACGATTTGCCAATTCTGGCCGCTTTTCTTGAATTGCATCGCTCAGTTTGGCGAGTTGTTGAACGTACACGTTTGGTTTCTTGGTAAAAGTTCAAAGTGTAAAATCTCTTTATAATCCCACCAAACTGACAGCATAATCTTTTTTTGATGAATCTCAGATTTTGGTGTCGTTTCGGCTGGTTCATTTTGCATCACCCACGACCTTTTTCGATTAGCGTTGTTATAAACTATCCACTTTTCGTCGCCAGTAATCAATCGTTCCAGAAATGGATCAATTTCCTTACATTTCAGAAGCGAATCGCAGATGCCAGTGCGTTGCGTCAAATGAATTTCCTTCAGCTGATGAGGGACCCATAAATCGAGATTCTTGACATAGTCAAGCTGTTTTAATTTTTTTGAATGCATGTATGCGATACTTTGAGCTTGTGTGCAATTTCACGTGTTGCGCTATGACGATCTGAATCGATAATAGCCTTGATATGAGTCTTATCAACTTCAACTGGACGACCAGATCCTTGCGCATTTTTCAGTGAAAAATCGCCAGAACGGAAGTTGGAGAACCGATTTTGACACTGCCTTTCTTTCAAGGCTTCATTCCCAGATACGGCACATAACTTCTTGCGTGCTTGCGATGCATTCTTGCCTTTTCGGAAATAATATAATAAAATATGTCTGAAATACCCGTCTTGTTTTTGGGATAAAAACGAAACTAAACAACTAATAGATACAATTTTTTTATTAAATTAAAGGTGGAAGTCTAAACAATCAGAAAACAATATAGGTTAGGTGCTTTCAACAAGTTGACAAACCAAAAGAATGCGCTAAAACTATCTATTGACGAAATCCGCAATCCCTTAGTTGCCAACCCAATAATATACTGTTCGTGAATTTTTAGATACCTTGAACTTTTTACGTACAACTGCACAGTAGAATAAATCAACAATTTAGGTAGAAAAGATAGTGATTCGAGAACCATTCATTTTAGATAAAAATATTATATTCCAAAGATTCATAATATCGTGGAGAGCATCGATGCAATACTAATTTTTTATTTGTTATAGTTCTTTATTGCTATTTAACCCTCGCGTTCCTATAGCGGGGTCTCTGGAGATGCAGCGTTTAGCGCACGATGACACACATTGACAAACATGTAATTTGAGTATCACTCGCCGACTTCGGAGCGATAACACACACATTTACGAAGTTGTATTCGATACAATCCAACAGTGTGTAAGTGACTCGGCAGCCAGCAGTTCTTTTCGAGTGGCGTTAGTTCTTTGCAGGGACTGATACAAGTAGGACGTGTGTAGCGCACAAAATTTTACCATAGAAGAATATATTTCATTACATACTTAACACATAATGTACGAAAGAGACAGTATTCACTCTCCGCAACCACCTATTATTACATGTAATAATTGTCCCGTAATAAACACCGAATGTAAATATCCTTTACTTTTGCTTGATACAAGTTTATATTTTTCCTGCACATCTTGTGTAAAAACCTTTTTGAATGTTGATATCGGAATTATTACAGAATGTTGTATAACTTATTGATTGCTGATTTCATTCTAATTTTTTTATTGAATTTATTAGTCAAATAGTTGTAGAAAACACAAGTAGAAAATATTCCTTCTCATGCTCAGGAACACAATGCGGTTGTACAGTAAATCCTGGATAAATGCACTGAATTCGGGACCGAAACAGTGCAGTTACGAAGTGGTGGTTTCTATTTTGTGTTTACGTTCGGGCTCCAGCCGAGCGTGAACTTAGAAAAGAACAGACAGTAGAAGAGACAGAGAGGTCCAAGCTACAGGGGGACCGGCCCGAACGTGTCGGTGTCGCAATACTAATCGGAGGATGGAATTTTTCCATTTTTGATTTTTTTGTTTTGAAAACTTCGCTAACGTATTCGTGACAATTTTGTGATTAAAATGATACCAAACACGACATAGTTTGGGCAATATTTACTTAATATTTAATTCGTTTACTTGCTATTTAGATAACTCAAACATATCGTGTTTGGTATCATTTTAATCAGAAAATTGTCACAAATACGTTAGCGAAGGTTTCAAAACAAAAAAATCAAAAATGGAAAAATTCCATCCTCCGATTAGTATTGCGACACCGATACGTTAGGGCCGGTCCCCCTGTGCGTTGGGCCTCTCTGTCTTTTCTACCGTCTGTCCTTTTCTAAGCTCGGCGCTCGCCTGGAGCCTCAACGTAAACACAGTCCGGAGGTTCAGCTATGACCTGTGCATTTAAGTCTTGCACTGGGAACCATTTAGCAGTGGAGCTATCGAATAAGGTAACTATTCTATGTTTTCATCCGACTCCAGCTGACCACGAATCTAGAAAAGGGTAAGCAATGGGAAATCGCCCCCTCGAAGATGATAGGGTTAAACGAACCGGGACTCGTTCGCGATGCACACGCGATTGACGGCGATGCGTCCATCTTTGCTCCATTCACGAGCTAATGGAGTAGATTTTGACGATGCTCAAAGTTTTTTAGATATCTATGCTGTTGAGAGAAACGTTCCTCAAAACGTTCGTACGAACGGTCTCCTCGCTGTCAATCGCGTGTGCATCACAAACGAGTCACAGTAGCTTTAACCTTTTAGACTAAGAGCCAGCGCCTGCCAGACCTACGTTAAAGTATAAAAGCTGAAAATTTGTTTGCGTGTTCTTACTGGTGTAGGGAACAATGTTTAGGGGCTAATAACCTTGACTAACGGTGCCTTCGGCAGGTAACAGGTAATTTAGGGTGCAGTACATGACCTCTGGCACGTTATAGTATAAAAGCTGAAATTTACACAGAGTCTTCAAATGACCATTCTTAGTCAATATTTAAAATGACAGACCTATCCGAAGGGTCTAACACTCCCCCAGACGCGATAGAAGGGCAAATGCACTGACAATGAGAGAGCATTGCTCAGGTATATGAATGCATTTAAGAGAGTATTCGTGCAGTTTAAATTTTATAATTAATGAAAATTATATGTGAATATTACTTAAAAATTATCATACAATAATTTTCAAATAACCAGACATATTCGAAGGGTTAAACACTCCCTTAGACTGAATAAAGGCCAGCTAGAACTATATATGAGAGAGCATCAGAAAACTGTTAAGTTAAGTGAACTTGATGCGAAGAAAATTATTTATTCAGTACATAGACATTAAATTTAGATTGTTTATTTATTAATATAAGTAAATAAATTAAATTTAGCTTAATATTAATTAGCGGTATAAAGTCAAATGCATCGATAGATCGTACCTTATGTATATGAATAAATGGAAAAAAATATTCGTTTGGAATTAATTAGTAGCGTTTCAAAATAATATAAAATATTATTATATTATAAAATATTACTATATAAAATATTATTGTATATTAGCGGTATAAAGTCAAATGCATCGATAGAGCGTTACTTATGTATATGAATAAATGGAAAATAATATTAGTCAGTATTTTGGAATTAATTTGTAGAGTTTTAAAATAATATAAAATATATATAAGTAGATATGTACTATTCAATAATCATGACATAACTAAAAAAATTTAGAATAATTTAATAATATTTAACGAAATATGAATATAATATTTTAATATATTATTGTATTTTATATATTTTCTTGAGAATTATTTTGCAATAATATTCGAACACTTAGGTCTATTTGAATAAGATATATATATGTGTATTTACTACTTAACATTAAGATAATTTAATTTATTTACTTATATTAATAAATAAACAATCTAAATTTAATGTCTATGTACTGAATAAATAATTTTCTTCGCATCAAGTTCACTTAACTTAACAGTTTTCTGATGCTCTCTCATATATAGTTCTAGCTGGCCTTTATTCAGTGTAAGGGGGTGTTTAACCCTTCGAATATGTCTGGTTATTTGAAAATTATTGTGTGATAATTTTTAAGTAATATTCACATATAATTTTCATTAATTATAAAATTTAAACTGCACGAATACTCTCTTAAATGCATTCATATACCTGAGCAATGCTCTCTCATTGTCAGTGCATTTGCCCTTCTATCGCGTCTGGGAGAGTGTTAGACCCTTCGGATAGGTCTGTCATTTTAAATATTGACTAAGAATGGTCATTTGAAGACTCTGTGTAAATTTCAGCTTTTATACTATAACGTGCCAGAGGTCATGTACTGCACCCTAAATTACCTGTTACCTGCCGAAGGCACCGTTAGTCAAGGTTTTTAGCCCCTAAACATTGTTCCCTACACCAGTAAGAACACGCAAACAAATTTTCAGCTTTTATACTTTAACGTAGGTCTGGCAGGCGCTGGCTCTTAGTCTATTTGCATCTCCGAGAGGGTGGTTTCCCACTGTTTTCCACTTTCTAAATTCGCGGTCAGCTAGAGCCGTATGAAACCGCTGAATTGTTACGCAACTCAATAAATGCACAGCAATATCGACAGCTGTGCAATGTTTAAATGCACAGTGATGCACAGTTGCTGCTCCAATTGAGCGCCGAACTTAGAAAAGGCATTAAATATAATTCAAACCATATCGTGCTGGGTATCATTTTAATCAGAAAAATCTCGCAAATGCGTTAGCGAAGATTTCAAGAAAGGAAAACAAAAATGGAAATGTTTTATCCTCCGATTAGTATAGTATAGTCCAGGAAAAGACGTTACGACGCACGGACACATGACATAATTAAGACGTGAATTTAAGGCCAACGGTTAATTCTAAGTAATTTTAACATATTATTTAAAAAAAAATACATAAAATGAGAAAACTTTAGGGGTGGGAAACAAGGGGCAATAATAGCTGAGGACGAGCTATTTGAGAAGGAAGATGCTTCTTTTAGTAATAACAAATTATAATATTAAATCTTATTAAATAACAATCATAACAATCATAACAACAACAAACTCGGCTAGAGCCGTAAACACAGTCCTGCCATTGAACCGAAACCTGTGCATTTAAACCTTGCACAGGTTTCAATATAGCTGTGCATTTACTGAGTTGCGTAACAATTCAGCGGTTTCATACGGCTCTAGCTGACCGCGAATTTAGAAAGTGGAAAACAGTGGGAAACCACCCCCTTGGAGATGCAAAGGTTAAAGCTACTGTGACTCGTTTGTGATGCACACGCGATTGACAGTGAGGAGACCGTTCGTACGAACGTTTTGAGGAACGTTTCTCTCAACAGCATAGATATCTAAAAAACTTTGAGCATCGTCAAAATCTACTCCATGAGCTCGTGAATGGAGCAAAGATGGACGCATCGCCGTCAATCGCGTGTGCATCGCGAACGAGTCCCGGTTCGTTTAACCCTATCATCTTCGAGGGGGCGATTTCCCATTGCTTACCCTTTTCTAGATTCGTGGTCAGCTGGAGTCGGATGAAAACATAGAATAGTTACCTTATTCGATAGCTCCACTGCTAAATGGTTCCCAGTGCAAGACTTAAATGCACAGGTCATAGCTGAACCTCCGGACTGTGTTTACGTTGAGGCTCCAGGCGAGCGCCGAGCTTAGAAAAGGACAGACGGTAGAAAAGACAGAGAGGCCCAACGCACAGGGGGACCGGCCCTAACGTATCGGTGTCGCAATACTAATCGGAGGATGGAATTTTTCCATTTTTGATTTTTTTGTTTTGAAACCTTCGCTAACGTATTTGTGACAATTTTCTGATTAAAATGATACCAAACACGATATGTTTGAGTTATCTAAATAGCAAGTAAACGAATTAAATATTAAGTAAATATTGCCCAAACTATGTCGTGTTTGGTATCATTTTAATCACAAAATTATCACGAATACGTTAGCGAAGTTTTCAAAACAAAAAAATCAAAAATGGAAAAATTCCATCCTCCGATTAGTATTGCGACACCGACACGTTCCGATGATATCATATTACACTGCCTCGTCGCCGAACGTCGAGGTTCGACCGAGGGGGATCCCCCTATGTGGAGGGGATGGCCGCGATGCATTTATCCAGGGAAATTTCTTGTGCATTTATCCAGGGATTACTGTATTAGTAGCATGCTTATCTCATGTTTCGACTCGAGCGAACGCGTAAATGTATTAGTGAGAATTGGTGTGTGTCTCAAGGGACCCCGTCACCGGGCGCGGTTCTTCAAAGTCCGTAGTCCGAGGGTTAAAGGTAAACTTCATTTTTTATACAAAAGTCGATATCGTTCTTTGCAAATTTTCATTCTACAGAAGAAATAAAAAAAACTTTGGATAAGTCATTTTCTTGTTGGATTTTATGTTAAGAAGACACTTTTTTGTGGATTTTATGTAAAAAAGATTCTAGTAAAACATTTTTTCGACAGGGCAAATTGTCTCGCAAACTTTCGGCAAATATAACCCTTTTAGTGCCGACCGGAAAAATTTATTGAATTAATGAAAAATATAGTTGCGAATAAAAAGAATTGTCATTTGGCGATAGTTTCATATACAGGGTGAGCCAGTGAAACGGGCAGATTTGAATAAGCAACTAATTGTTTAAGAAATTTTATTTTTTGAATTTAATGGTTATAAATAGAAAGTACAAAGGTAGCCATTTCATGTAGAATAAGGGAAAAATTATTTTTCGCCATTTAGTTACGATTAGGGATTGCAATACCGGTATACCGGAATACCGAATACCGGTATTTTGAGCCATTTGTACAATTTTGTAATACCGGTATTCACAAGTTTAAATACCGTTTTTTCGGTATTTACTAGAAATTTTTTAAATCATAAAATTTGATCAAGTTTATAGTAAATTTTCTTAAAATTTTGTACCCACAAACCTATCCTCATTCAGAAGAATTCGATACAGTTATTGAAAATGATGATGACACTAATGTCGATAGTGAAAAGGAATTGTCTCTTGAACAAAAATTAGAATTAGTGATAACTAAAAAAATTTCAACAAACTAAAATATAATACAGAAATCAGTTATATCCAACACCATTCGACGAGAAATCGATTTATTTGAAGATGAGGGATATAGAGGTAAATACTTCGAAAAAGATTGCTAACAATACCACCAACTAGCGTAGATGCTGAAAGAGCGTTTTCGACAGCTGGTAATTTTTGCACAAAATTACGTTCCAGGCTTAATGACAGTACAATTGATGCATTATGTTTTTTAAGATCACATTTTAAAAATTTGTAATAGTACCACAGACTGAATAGTGATATTTACATTTTTTTGTGATTTAAATACATAAGATGTTCCTTGTTCCTTATTATTTTATAATTCTTGATATACTGTTATAATTTATAAGTTTCAAATGATTTTTTGTGATATTTACTCTCTCTAATAAAACTAGCAAGTAAAACAAAGAAACACTTGTGTTTTCTTTCTGTTTCTAAAATTCCTACTACCGGTATTAAAACCGGTATTCCGGTATTAAGATCTAAAAAATACCGGATACCGGTATTGAATTTTTGGTCCGATATTGCAATCCCTAGTTACGATGGATCGTTGGACGGGTGAACATCGTGGCTACGTGGTTAAAGCGTATTATACGAATGGTGAGAGTTTGGTGAAAACGCGACGTGCTTTTCGACGCCATTTCAACATACCGCGCAACAAGCCTGTTCCCTCGGATAACGCTATTCGTTCGTGGATAAACAACCTTGAACAAACTGGATCAACGTCTAAAAAACGAGGTGGGAGTGCAAAAACCGTTCGAACCCCTCAAAACATCGCTGCTGTTCAACAGGCAATGCTCAGAAGTCCACGCCGATCGGCCAGACAACATGCTCTACGTCTTGGAATAAGTAACACATCGTGGAGAAGGATTCTCCATCAAGATTTACATTTGCACCCATACAAAATACAGATTGTGCAATCTCTCAATCCAACTGACTATCAAAAAAGATTACAATTTTGTGAGGAAATGGCCAGGAGACTTTTTTCTATGGGGTTACTTAAAAACAAGAGTTTTTCAGAACGATCCACCCAGAACTATCCCAGCCCTAAAACAACGAATTCGGGACGAGATTGAAGGAATACCAGTCAATATGCTGCAAAATGTCATGGGAAACTTCAAGGCCCGGCTGCAGAAGTGCATAGATTCCAATGGAGGATATTTAGCAGATGTTATATTCAAAAAATAATTTTTCCCTTATTCTACACGAAATGGCTACCTTTGTACTTTCTATTTATAACCATTAAATTCAAAAAATAAAATTTCTTAAACAATTAGTTGCTTATTCAAATCTGCCCGTTTCACTGGCTCACCCTGTAGAATACGCAATATAGAGCATAAACCGTGTATTTACAAGTATCTGTCACAAAATTACTGATATCGTATTGGAAAAATGAATATTAACCCTCCGATACCCAGTGTTAGTACTATTGTTAACGACGATATATCGTCGTCCGGCACTAAAAGGGATAACAAAGAAGAAAACGGGTAGACGCATGAAATATTTGCGGTAATTGCACCTATATAGTTTAAGGAATATATGTAAGAGGTTTCAACTCGGTACTTTCAGGTACTTTTTAGTTATTCAACTTTTAAGTGAACCGTATACCGCGGAGTGAATAATTTTCTTCCAGCCAAATTACCAAGATTGTACTTCTTTGCTCGCAAACTAGCAATAAGACCAATTAAACAATAAAAGAGATGTTTAAGAAGACTTCACTCTTATTAATGCCAATGAGATTTTTTAATTATTACATTGTCTCTTGATGAAATCTAGGTACATATTCACTGACCGCGCTGCTCACTTACTGCTTGTAACAGCATAAAAGCAAAAAGCAAAAATTAAACAGTTCAAATTAGACATCTTCAAAGTTTCCAGGTGGTACTACGGTCGATTAAATATAAATGAGCCTTTTGTATAAACAAAATTGATTTTACAAGCAACAGCTACATTTCTAAAAATTATTTTTCTATATCGTTTCCTTCTTTTATTGTACATTTTTTCCAAAGTTGTGGTCATTTTTTCATTTCGTTCTCGTAGAATGAAGTTGAACGTGTATCTACCTAGTTGCTCAAAAATGTTTCCACTTGATCGTTTGAGAGGTGCAAACATGTGAAAATCACTTGGCGATAAGTCTGGGCTGTAATGTTGATGATCAAGTATTTTCCAGTGCATTTTCACCAGCTTCGGCTGGGTTGCAGATGTTGTACGTGGCCTGGCGTTCTCCTGGAGGAGTTACACCTCACGGATGGAACAATCTCGTCTATTGCATCGATATTGAAGCTGAACTTGATTCAAAAGACCACAGTAGTAGGCTGCGTTGGTGGTCTGAAATCCGTCTATGAAATTTACCTATCAGTCCCAAAAAACCGTGGCCAACACTTCCCCGCAAACAATCGATGTTTGGCTTTCACGGGATTTCTTTGCCTTTCTTTTTTTCGCAACACGTTCACGGCCTTGCTTGAATTTGTTCCACTAAGACTTAACTCTCAAAAATGACAGGGCAGCATCCCCTAACTGTGCATGCAGTCTGCGGTAAATTTCGGCTGGTTTCACGTTTTCACCGCCGAGGAACTTCATAATTATGCGTTGCTCAAATGCGACGGGCACAATCCTTTCACTCATCATAATTGCTACTAACTTAAGCCCTGGCCAAACCGGCTCATGTTGTTTCCCTACTCTAGGTATCCCCAGTTAACGACTACAAATACCCTTCCCCGCTCTCAACCACTAAAGGCTCGTTTATATTTGATCCACCCATGTATTATGGGGTACAATATAAGGTTTTAATTTTGAAGTGGACAATTTGAACCGAAAAACATATGTTGAAAAAAACTGCCATAACTTGTTCAAAAAATAATTTTTCGAAAAATCGATTATGGATACTTCAAATTTAACTGACGGTGACATAACTTTACAAAAGATGAAAATCTCACAAAGTTATTAATGCATCTAGCAATATCTTCTTTTCAATGAAATATTTGTATGTTTTAGCACTTTTGGAATTTGTTGTCTTTAAGCGCTGATTTTTGCATTTAGATGATTGCAGAAACAATTATTATTGCTGTCACTGGTCTCAGCGAACGTTCTAGATCTTGATGGAATTATTAAAAATCAATTCCCCGACTCGATATTTTTTTCCACCTAGATTACCCATTTCGTTCCACTTCAAACTGTCCGTAATAATCTTACAAAGATCAACAATGTCAGTAGCACCGAATTATAGATTCCCCATCAGTTGATAGGGCACAATCTCCTTAAGCGTATTTCGACATGTGTTTTGCTTCTTCAGCGAAACGAGAATGATCCATTTCTCAAGAAGTTAATTGCAAGGGATGAGACGTAGATTTTTAACAAGAATATTACACTTAAACGACTTAAGCAAGGGATACCTAGCCTTTAACGATACAAAGATTCTAATTGTCACTTGACGAAAGTTTCGATGTCAATTTGTTAGGGTTAAGTCGGTATCATTCATTACGAGTCGCTTCAAAAGGTACAATAATCAAATCAGTGAAATGATGTTTTCAATTGACCAAAATTGAAGGAAATAATCGTCACAAAACTGCCGGAATTAATGAATAGAGAAGGCGTCATTCTCTGACACGATAACGCCGGGTCTCATGTGTCTTTAATCGTCAGGAACAAATTGATACCGTTTAATTGGGATATTCTGCTTCATCCTACGTACTCCCCAGATACTGCTCCGCGTGATTCCCATTTATTTCGTTCGATAGAATACTCCCTTTCCAAAAAACATTTAATGCGTCAAATGACATATGATCCATCTATAACTATATCTTTGTTTAGAACTCCAGAGCTTCTGAAAATATGGGATTATGCGTCTTCCAGAGGGGTGGAAAAAGAAAATAGAACAAAATCGTCACATAAAATTCAAAAATAATAATATATAACAGAACGTATGTATTGCGCAATTCTTATTTTATTCTCATATGAGAGAAATTTTTTAGGCAACCTAATACTTCAATGTAATACCTAATTGTATATATCTTTTTCCGTTATGAATAAAAATATAATGTGACAAAGTAAAAATTTTATAGTGTCTGAATTTTAAAGTTTCTCGCTATATATGGACCACAATTTTCGATTATATGTAATCTGCAATTTAAGCTAAAATAAAGTTACCGATAGAGTTTTTCATTTTTTCAAACTTCTTTTATATCGAGATGATAATGCACGGTTGGAAATCCTTATAATTCTTTACATTTCGCTATAGACCTTGTTACGAGTCACTATTCCTACACTCTGCTCACAGTCCTTCTCCTGTCATATTTCTTTCTTAAATCTTTTCCAGACTTCCCATCTGCCTACTTTCACCCTGTAAATCATCTTCCAGATTCGTCACTTGGCCTTCTCAAAAATTCACTACTTCTGCTTAATCCTTGTCTATATTTTTTAGTCACGTACCTCAACTTTTCATTACCTTCCTTGACTTTCCTATCGTAAATCATTCTCTTCCGACCGTTCTTCGAATATCCGAACCTGACACGTGCACTTCTTGACCGTTTCCCTCTCTTCCTTAACTTCTGAATTTCCTTCTTCCAATCTTTGCCTTCTAATAGGTCGAAAATTCGCCAATTTAATGCAAAATTCTCCAATTCGTCAATTCCCTTCCTTGCCGAATTTCCGACTCGTCGTCCTCCCGATCTCTTGCCCGGGAACTCATTCGAACCACAACCGCGACAGTACACACTTCATACAACATTACCGCCATTCCTATACACACCGATCATTATTAGTTTTTTCTAACAAGTGTATATAAGATTGTTAATATAGTAGGAAATATCTAGTCAACATCAACGTGTTTTAACTTACTACCCAGCAACTAACGAAATCAATTCTGTTACGAGAAATCGTATGCAGAATCGCGTTTGGCCATCAACGACGAATAACGTATCGCGCATTTACGACCCGCGTGGATCAGGTATCCTTATACCGCGTCCCGCTGAAAGGTCGCGCGCAGTTCGCGACAGTTAACATTGTTACGTCCCGTACACAAATCTTACAATTTTTATTCTACCTTTTTCTAACGAACCACCCGGTATAGTATTTTTACCATTGGTTTATGACATTGTAACAAAAGCCTACCCTTGAGCTAAGACGTAGAAACGCTTAACGGGACACAAAACAGACCTACGTAGCACATACCTCCTTGGAAGCATCGCAACCGTACAGTCACACATGTTGACCATATTTGCTACAACTTTCTCTAGCAAACTATTATTATTTTTCACAATGCAACATACTTTATAGTAAGGAATCATTGGTTGCAATTTATTTAATTCATTTATTCAACTCATTTATTCAATTTATCTATTCAATAGAAGTTGTAACGCTGTCAATTTTGGCTACGCATTAGTCTGGAATAAGCAGATGGTTCATTCGAATAAGTCCCTGGACTTATTGATTTTTAGCGTTATCTTATTCTTGAAACATTCTCAGACGATGAATCCGAATTGTAACGTCGTTTCGAGGACGATATTCGTCGTCGCAGCGACGGCCGTCAGAAAATTCTAGGAAATAGACCCCCTGTAAAAATCAGAGTAAGGAGGGTGCGAGCATCGTGCCCCTCCAAAGAAACAGAGAGCGGCACTCGCGTTGACGAATCCTGTGACAACCTTTAAATTTCAATAGTGCTAATTGGTCATTTTTGCGCGCGCTTTAAACGTCACGCATCGGTCGAGCGTCTTCACATCCCCGAAAAATTCAAACTTGCGAATCACTAGCGTCTCGGAAAGCACCGTGAACACATCACTTAGCGTCTTGGAAGCACCGTGAACACATCGACTTGCGTCTTGGAAGGCATCGAGAACAGTTCGATAAACGTTTAGCAAATACAAAGTATTCAAAGTTCAGTACAGTGCTATTATTAAAAATCGTGAGGTACGTAAGACGCTGGTCCGAGGATCTTGATGTTAAGCTAATTTATCCGCGAATATCTCTCAAAAGTGACGCGATAATAGACTTGATCCCTCGTTAAACAACGGTGGTTGAAGAGTGACATTGTTCGTGAAAATCTTCAATAGTGACGCGACAATACATACCAAAAGCCATCGAGAAATATTTAATATAATTCTATTCAAACCAATGTTAATAATTATTTTCGTTATATTTATATCTTCGTTGTATTACATTCCGAATTCAATTTATTATTTTCATTTAAAGATAAACCGACCAAATATTAACATATTTTATTTTAAGTCATAGATTACAAAAAGGTTGTCATCGCAGCGATTCTGATAACGAGATTTGTGTTTTCTGCCCGTACAGAGAAATCAGCGAAAACCCAGCCGAATTGTTGTGTCTGGAATCGACTAAGCGTAAATATAATTTTCTTTATGTTTTTGAAAAGTAGTATTGCACAGTGAGCAATCACTCTGAGGATACCAAATGTGTAATGCTATCATTGAATGTTCTTTTTGTTGTTCACTATTGTTTTATCATCATAATTATTATAAAACTATCATATCAACATTGTTATTTCTATATATATGTGGAGAGTGTGAGTGAGAGTTTGATTGTGAATGAATGGAGAGTGCTTGCGTGGAGAAAAACAAAAGACAGTGGCCTGAAGAAAAAGCGAGCGAAGGGCCGTTAGTCGTCGTCCAGCTTTGGCAGAAGCCTCACTGTATCAAATATACTACATATCGTTATTTTTAAATTGTCCCCTGTGTTTATTACTTTCATACAATCCTACAATTGGGGGCTCAGCCGCGATCATCAGGAGGATAAATAAAGATTGGCGAGTGCAGTGAAAAGTCGAAGTTGATAAAAGTGGCGCGTGAGGAAAGTTGACCGCACGCGGAAAAGTTAAGAAGGCTTATTAAAAGTTAAAAGTTAAGTTAACAGTGAGAATAAGTGAAAAGCTGAGAAGATGGCTCAAATGGAGGCACAAAGTGAAGTAAATCACGGAAATCACGAAAGTGAACAGGAAGAACTCGACGAAACGATCGTCGAAAATACGTTGCAAAGACGGCGGCGCACGGTGGTCCAGAATGTGCATTTAGCTGCGCAAAAGTCAAAAAGTCGATTTTGGAATTTCGATTTCTTTTTTGGATATATCGATTCCTAAATGTCGACTGACCTCAGAAATAAAATTTTTTTGAAATTGGATAAAAATTGTAGTTGCAACAAACGTTTAAAGTTGAAACTTTTTCTGGAGGCCTTTTTCTGTCGAAAAACCACGTTGTCTTCTTTATAACATTCTGACGAAACTATGCAATATTTTGTAATAATTATTGTTTCTATTTGAAGAGCATTCTTCCACGATAAAAATTCATGTGTCGAACATAAAATTATTGTTTGTAGTTTATTCAAAAATTAATGTTGAAAACATGAAAGAAAATCGTCGAAGTTTTTTATCTTTTGCAGAGAAAAACTAAAATGTGCTACATACTTACACTATCTAATTAACACCATTGTTTTCTGTAATCCTTCTCCTAAACGATCCTGCAAAAATATCATCCGCCCGGATCCGCCTCAGATGGTTTTTTATTGTTTAAAGACTCGCGCGCACCTCGACAAGGCGCTGTCGCCAGACTGTCTCGTAAACTTCCGACAGGTATAACAATGAAGGGCCCAGGTAGACGCACGAAATATTTGCAGAAATAACTTCTATATAGTCTAAGGCAGTCAAGTCAAGGTTTGGCTCGACAGAGCCGTTTCTCGAGCTGCTCCGCCTGCTACTCCTTCCTATACACTCGAGAGCTCGCTGATTGACTTTGCCTCCCCTTCATAGTAGCGGACCTATTGGCATGAGCACGGGCGTATTCGGGGCGACATTCGTAGTCAATCAGTCGCGCTGAAAAAGTCGTGCCTTGCGCGTCAGTCGCGGAGATCAGAACGTCGTGCGTGGCACGTCGATAAAGGTTATTTGTCGAAATAGAATTTCACACCGCACTATATCGCATGTAGGGTAATACAAAAGTATTGTTAGTGAAAAAGTATGCTCGAATATGTGTTAAATAAAGTACAATTAATATATTTTAATATTTTTGGGCTTCTGGCGACGATTTTACCGAAATTAACCACTACGTTATGCATTACGACTAAATATAGTATTGTGTTCCAGCACCAATAGTTGTAAATCAATTATTAGCGCAAATTGTTAAAAGTAACTACACGATAATAGAACGCTAGGTTTCCCAGCGTAAAAGAACACATTGTTGCCGCCGCAGTTGTCTTAAATATTTTCAGTAACTTTATTCGTCTCAAAATGCTCGACGCAAAGTTCTAATATACCAATTAAAACATAATTAATTATAAGAAGCTCTTAGTAACAAAGAGTGGTTCTGCCTCGTTTAATTTCAATGTGGTTTTGTAATAAAATGCCAAAGTATTGTCAATTTTACATATAGAGATGTATCTCAACGGTTTCTTTCATCTGTATGATTGTTAAAAAACATTTTCTTCATTTATATTTTAATGCGATTTCTCGACAACGATTCAGCGGAAAAGGACATTGATACAGTGGAATAGATTTTCAGAAGATAACTTTGTAACAAAGAGTGCATTTGCATATTTCCATGGGTAATGTGGAAACCTATATTACCTCTTTACTGTTAAAAGACAACACAACATTGTACAATGTATCGCCCCAATAACTTCTTACATTATTCTACATTCTTTGAGGCGAACAAGTTTGCATTTTGCTGTCGCAAAATTTTTAAAATATAAATGTCGCCCCAATATACCGCCACATGCTACCACGCTTGTACCAGTAGGTACGACCGTAACGCCGCCGGTGCGCCTGTGAATCAGTGACATCTCGGCTGTATGTGTAGGTGAAGGAGGCGGCGCAGCTCGAGAAACGGCTCTGTCGAGCCAAACCTTGACTTGACTGGTCTAAGGAATATATGTGGAAAGTTTTAGCCGAATATCTTTTGATACTTATAAGTTATTTAATTTTTAAGTGAACCCTGCACGGCGAAGACAAGGATTTCCTTTCAATCGGATAACCTAGCTCATTCCTCTTTGCTCGCATCCTAACAATAAAGCAATTAAGTAATAAAAGTGATGGTTTAGAAGTCTTCGTCCTCGTTAGTGCCAATAAGATTTTGTTTTTATTGCACGATATCTTTAAGAAACCCGGGAATTTACTGACCGCGTGTCCCACTGGGTCTATGCAGCTGGTCTGGGTTACATCAACTTTAGGAAGGAATATCAACAAAAGGTGCAGATAGATAAAGCCAATTTTAGCAGGAACTATTTCTATATAGTTTAAACTAAACATCTTCAAAGTTCTCAGAGACTACTTTGTGGTACTTTTTAATTTTTCCATTTTGAAGTTAGCAATGTAAGCTGAATAAGCTAATGTACATAGCCACCCTCTATATATCAACCGCCATCTTGTTTTTAAAATTTTTGAGTTCAGATTCGTAATCAGCGACCCAAAAAATATTAGAATACTAATTTTTGTGCAAAACAATTAATTTTTAAACAAACCTGTCCGCCATATTTAATCCGCCATTTTGTTTTTAAAATTTTTGAGTTCAGATTCGTAATCGGCAACCCAAAAAATAATAGAATACCAATTTTGAACTAAATCCGTTGTGTTTTGAGCCCGTGGTGACGATTTGAAAAAGATTGAAAACTGCGCGAGGTGCGTGAACAGCTAAATTCACGCTCTGGACCACTGTGCGGCGTACAGAACGACAAGAAGGGGCAAGCGAAACAGATGAAGCTCTAAGTTACACGTATGAGCAGATCGACGCCATGAAGTTAACGGAATTGAAAGAAGCAGCGAAGAGATTAAGGTTACCGACCAAAGGTAACAAGCAGGATTTAAGAGATCGTTTAAAAGACGCGATGGACGCAGAAGACGAAGATAGCGAAGGAGAAGAATCCGAACAGGAGAATGCCGCGCCGCGAAGACAATGGCGACAAACTAATAGAAGAGAACAGATTGACACAATCACACGACAGACTGCGTCGTTTACGATAAAAGACGTCGAAGACAGCATAGCCCATTTCAGCGGAGACGACAAGCTCCAGATCGATCATTGGATCAATGATTTCGAAGATACAAGTGAACTTTTGGGGTGGAACCAGTTGCAGAAATTCATATACGGCAAGCGTATGCTGAAGGGATCGGCAAGGCAGTTTATCACCTTCGAGAGAGATGTCAAGTCATGGGATTGTTTAAAGCGTAAGCTACTCACAGAATTCAAGGTCGAAGTAAACCCAGCGACGATCCATTCGCAATTGTTTAAGCGCAGGCAGCAACCGAACGAAAGTACTCGTAAGTACAGTGCTGTGCAAAAGTCTTAGGCCACCTACGTTATATTACCAATTTACGTTTATGACGTTAAAAATCGGACAAAAATTCAGATTCGGCGTACATATTTTATTAGACTAATATTATTTTTCAATGTAACTTTACAAAGTATATAAAAATTATACAAATTTGGTGGAAACTTCAATATTTTGTATGGCCTCCTTTTGCTTTGATTACAGCGTTGACTCTTCTTGTACAGCTTTCATATAATTTTTCAATAATTTCCGAGGGAATTTTTTGCCATTCTGCTCGTAATATTTCAAATAGTTCATCTGCATTTTTTGGTTGGCTTTTTCTTCGTGCTCTGTCCAAATAATCCCAAACATGTTCGATAATATTTAAGTCAGGACTTTGAGGTGGCCAGTTCATAACTTTTAATGTTCCACTGTCCTCTAAATCTTTCAAATAATTTTTTATAATTCGGGCAGTGTGTTTGGGGTCGTTGTCATGTTGAAAGACAAATTTATTGCCAATTAGCCGTTGCCCAGACGGTACTGCATGCTGCTGCATAATCATTAAGTATTGAGCGGCTGTCAATTTTCCATCAATCCTGATCAAATCTCCTACTCCATTTGCAGAAATACAGCCCCAAACCATTACCGATCCACCACCATGTTTAATTGTTGGTTTTAAACATGATTCTTGGTACGCTTCTCCTTTTCGCCTCCGTACATACTGACGCCTCTTGTTACCAAAGATCTCAAATTTTGATTCGTCCGTCCATAAGACCGTTTTCCAATCTTCTATTTGCCAACTACTGTGTTCCCGAGCATATTGTAGTCTTTTCTGCTTGTTTCCTTTTCGAAACAATGGTTTCTTAACTGCAACACATCCTCTTAGTCCGTTTTTTAAAAGAGCTCGACGAACTGTTGACGCGTCAACTGATACTCCGGTAGAATGCTGCAGATCTTCTGCCAGTTCTACTGAAGATCTTGTCCGATTACGTAATGATTGCAGTCTTAAATACTTTTCATGGCATTCCTTCAACTTCTTAGGCCGTCCACATCGTTCCTTGTCCTCAACAGATCCAGTTTCATTGAATTTCTTTATCGTGTTTTGAATTGCCGTCCTTGAAAATTTACATTTTCTGACAATTTCTCTTTGACTAAGTCCTTCTTGATAATAAATAATGATGCGGTGTCTATCTGCTATGGATATTTTTGCCATCGCACTGATCCAATATTATGATCCAATATTTAATATAGCAATAATGTTGTGCCACACACACGCACCACACGTAAACTAAGAAACGTCAATAATTGTTTGTATTGAAATCGTAGGAAGATGTTTGCGAGTCGAAAGTTGAAACAGAAATGAAATATTAATAGTAAAGAGGTATTCAGTTAGAATTTCTACCTGAAACGGTTTAAGAAGCGACTTTGAGTGCATGTCATAAAGAGCAATAAATCCCTACCGACATTACATTTCTCAATAACCACCAGAAAACATCTGTTTTTCATTCGTGGGTCTGACATATTAAACTGTTAGAATATATAACATAATAATAAATTAGCATCATGTTCCCATATATCATTAACATAGATTTATTCAAGAATAAAACAAATTTCACATAGTGGCCTAAGACTTTTGCACAGCACTGTATATCTATAGTATGCAGGAAATCACGAATCAGGGGAACATCGAAGATATAGCTCTCATTCAATATATTGCCGACGGTTTGCAAGGCGAGCGCCGCGATAAAGCGATATTATACGGATCTCGAACATTAACGGAATTAAAAAAGAACATTGAAATATTTGATAAAATAAAAGAGAGCACTGGACACGGTACGCGTAACAGACGAGACGAACAAAAGAAGGCAGCATCATTGCGTAATTCGACAAACAAAAGTAATTGTTACGGGTGTGGATCGACCGAACACGATTATACGATATGTCCAGATAAAGATAAGGGTCTTAAATGTTTTAATTGTAATTGCTTTGGTCATATAGCGCCTAATTGTAATAACGCGAAACAGCCAGTCAAAAAAATATCGAATGTTAATTCTGTGCATACTTCTCCCGATAAAATCGCGCTTAAGATTAACGGCTTACCGGCGTATGCATTATTAGATACGGGTAGCGAAGTAAGTATTGTAAACTCTGACGTTTATAAAGCTATAGGAAAACCACCGTTGTGCGGGACCACGCGACAGTTTACAGGATTTGGTAACGCGATAACGAAGCCGGCGGGAAAATTTCAAGCGAAGATTGAAATTGGAAACGACGCGTATGAGACCGAAATGTTTGTAGTGAATCGAACGGATATGTGTGACGAAGTACTTTTAGGAAGGGAAGCGTTAAAAAATTTGGATGTTCGTATAAAGAAAGGGCGTGTAGAGATACGGCGAGCGAACGAAGAATCGACTAGAGCGGCGAAAAAAGAATCGGTAAAGGTGAGCGGCGAAAGCGCGCGGCGGAACGCTAACATGTCGATAGAAACAATCGATAAAGAATCAGCAGAAAGCGCATACAATGTTAGTAAGATGATGCGAATAAATTATATCGAGACGGACGAGATCGACGTGAGACAGCCATATGACACACGCATAAGAAGACCAATACACGATTACGAACCGAACGCCACAGCAAACGCACGAACCGAGACAAGAATAACATTGACGGACGATATACCGGTTTCTTCAAAACCAAGACGCCTAGCTCCCAAAGAAAAACAGATAGTTTCACAGCAAGTAGATGAGTGGTTAAAAGAAGGGATAATCAAACCAAGTACGAGTGAATACAGTAGTCCAGTAGTAGTAGTACCGAAGAAAGACGGGACGTATAGAGTTTGTATAGGCTATCGCAGACTAAATGCGAAGATAGTAAGAGACCGATTCCCGATGCCTTTGATTGACGACTGCCTCGACGCGTTAACTCAGGCAAAGGTGTTTTCCGTAATCGACCTTAAGAATGGATTTTTCCATGTTAAAATCGCGGACGATAGTACAAGGTTTACGTCCTTTGTTACCCCAGACGGGCAGTTTGAATTTCTCAAAACCCCTTTCGGGTTATGCAACAGCCCTACTAGTTTTTTACGGTTTATCGACGAAGTCTTCGGCGATCTAGTAAGAAGAAAGGTAGTGTTGACGTACATGGACGATCTTATCATTCCGGGTATCAATAGCGAAGACGCATGTAGAAAATTAGAAGAAACATTGAAGGTAGCAGCAAAGAATGGGTTGATTATTAATTGGAAAAAATGTAAATTTCTCCAAGAAAGTATTGAGTTTTTAGGGCACCTAATACAGGATGGGAATATTCGACCATCACCGGCGAAGGTAAGGGCAGTGCAGGGATTTTCGGAACCAAAGAATAGGAAGCATGTTCAAAGTTTTTTAGGCCTAACGGGATATTTTCGGAAATTTATTCAAAATTATACCAAGATAGCTAGACCTTTATCAGATTGGCTAAAGTCAAATAGAGCTTTTATTTTCGGTACAGCTGAGAGGAAATCGTTTTCTGAATTAAAGCACCTTTTATCTAAAGAACCAGTACTCCGTATTTACGATCCCGAAGCGATGACTGAACTGCATACAGATGCCAGCATGGAAGGTTTAGGCGCTGTGTTGCTCCAACGTTACGATCATGAGAAACGGTATCACCTGGTGTACTATATGAGCCGCAAAACATCCGAAGCCGAAAGAAAGTACCATTCGTATGAATTGGAGATTTTAGCGATAATAAAGGCGGTTCAGAAATTCAGAGTTTATTTGCTAGGAGTTAAATTCAAATTAGTCACGGATTGTCAAGCGTTCCAAAAAACGCTTAAAAAGAAAGATTTGTCTCCAAAGGTCGCGCGATGGGCGTTGTCGTTAGAGGAGTTTGATTTTGAAGTCGAGCATCGCGCGGGGGAAAAACTAAAGCATGCGGATGCACTGATTGTGAGTCGCTTTCCAGTTATGTGCATCGAAGACGCTTTGTGTCAGACTATCCGGAAAAGACAGAAGGAGGAGGAAAGGTTACGAGTTATATGTCATGTTTTAGAATCGGAACCGTACGATGATTATTTAATGGAAAACGATATTTTAATGAAACGCGTAGATAATAAAAATGTAATAGTCTTACCTACTTGTATGCAAGCTAATATAATTCGAAAAGTTCACGAAAACTGGCATTTTGCAGTACGTAAAGTGGCGGAAATGATAAAAGAGGAATACTATATACCAAATTTAAATGAAAAAATAGAAAAAGTGATCAGTTGTTGCATTCCATGCTTACTGGCGGAGCGTAAGCACGGAAAAAAGGAAGGAAAGTTACAACCGATACCGAAAGGCGACAGACCTCTTGAAACATACCACATGGACTATATAGGACCGATGACAGCGACAGGTAAAATGTACAAGCATATTTTGACCATAGTAGACGGATTTTCCAAGTTTGTGTGGTTATATCCCACAAAATCAACGACAGCAAAAGAAGCCATAGACAGACTGACGATACAACAAAAGACGTTTGGTAATCCGATCCGGATAATTACAGATCGAGGAACAGCGTTTACGTCAGTAGATTTTAAAAGTTTTTGCGCGAACGAAGATATTCAACATATTTTAACGACTACCGGTGTTCCGAGAGGAAACGGCCAAGTCGAACGTATTAATCGTATCATTATTGCGGTTTTAACTAAACTATCAATGGAAGCGCCGGACAAATGGTACAAAAAGGTAGATGCGGTTCAAAGGGGAATTAATAGTACCTATCAGCGTAGTATTGACACGTCACCCTTCGAAGTTATGTTTGGAGTAAAAATGAGACAACGCGAAGAAGCCTCCGTTCTAGAGTCGATACAGAAAGAGGCGATTGTGCTATTTACCGACGACCGCGTAGAATTAAGAAGAACAGCGAAAGAAAACTTGTTAAGAACCCAGGAGGAAAATCGACGTAATTATAATCGTAATTGTAAGAAAGCGAAAGTGTACAAAGAAGGCGATTTAGCATTAATAAAACGTACTCAGTTCGGTACGGGATTGAAAATTCATAGGAAGTTCTTAGGGCCGTATAAAGTGACCAAATGTAACGGACGGAACAGATACGAAGTGATTCGTGTTGGCGGAAGTGAAGGACCGAACATTACCACGACCGCAGCAGATTATATGAAACCTTATAGCGAGTACTCTTCGGGGTCCGAAGAATTTGCAGGTATGGCCGAATGTGGAGAGTGTGAGTGAGAGTTTGATTGTGAATGAATGGAGAGTGCTTGCGTGGAGAAAAACAAAAGACAGTGGCCTGAAGAAAAAGCGAGCGAAGGGCCGTTAGTCGTCGTCCAGCTTTGGAAGAAGCCTCACTGTATCAAATATACTACATATCGTTATTTTTAAATTGTCCCCTGTGTTTATTACTTTCATACAATCCTACATATATATTCTTTACCAATTATATATCTATTATATGTCGAACAAACAGAAACATATATAAACCAAAGTCAATAATTGTAAACAAGTTTTCATATAAAAATTCAGTTGTAAACATAGATTCAGATTAATTGTAAAACCTAAATACTTGAGTTTAATATAAAACTAATCTTTGTTCAAATCTAATCATTGGATTCTTTGAATCACCTTTGTTAGCGTATCCATTCCCACTGTAAACAAAATTGGTGGATCCTGTAGAGGATTTCCAGCCCAGCACTACCCACATAAATAATTAATCGTTCGACAATAAAACATCGAACGAGTTTTCCTTTTGACGCGACGGAAGAGTTCCCTTAAGCTCGACTACCTAACCGCTACCGAAATTTATCATTATTAAAATCATTAGAGCCTATTCTATAACTCGTCCTTTCCTATTTCAAAACCCTTTATCCACCTCCGCCGCCCGTCACGCAACAACATCGTCGTGAACAGACCTTATGACTTACGCTCATAACAAATCAAAATGACATATTATGATCCATAGAAACTGAAAAATGCTGAAACAATTATGCAGCTTGACAATGTAACGGTTATACTAACAATAAGTGGCAGGACACTACAGTTAATATTAAAAAGTGGTTGCATAAACGAGCAAAGTCGATTTAAATATCAAGTAAAATGTTTGGGTGATGAAATGACATGCACAGATTTTATACCAGAAATTACTCTGACATCTTGTATGGCCACTGTCTGACTTTTGCAAAATATAAATAAAAAGCATAATAATGGTATGTACTATAAGTACCACTAATATAATATTGAGAGTAATGGATGGACACTCTGTTTAAAAGAAATTCTTTCTGTGCAGTGTATAGGATAACTGTACATGCAATACATAAATATTATATGTATAATGTAGAAAGAAAGATACAATTTTTTTCTTCTCATTCAGATACTAGATTTTATTCGGACAAACATTTCAAAAATTAGTTAGATCACATTATATTATTTAAGAAGAAAATATTGCCAGCCACTATCACTTCCTAAAATTAAAAGTGACTAGCTATAGATGGTGTTAAAACAATCTCAATACAAAATTCTGTTGGTAATTTTAATCTCTTAGATGTTATCGGTTGAAGGAAGTAAAGAGTCAGGTGTATCTCTGATAATGAATTAATGGGGAAAATACTATAATGGTTTTAAATTTGTATTATATAAAATAATACATGATGTGGATTTTCGTAAAAAGATCATACTTATGAAAAACTAGACATTGACCATAAAAATTGTTACTTACATTTGCAGTAGTGTTACTTATCCAGACGATAATAGAGTTCATGAAATATATGAATTAAAAGAAGGAATATTTTATTATCTTTGATTAGAAAATAAATTGAAATATCTACAGTTGATAAAATCTGAGTCACTTTTATTAAAAATTAACTTACTTATAGGATATGTACTAAACTTTAAAATAAATGAAAATAGCATATTTATACATAAGTATATTTATATATAAATAGTATATTTTCATTTATTCTTTATTTTTATTTTCTATTCCTATTCTAATTGAATAGAATTTGTACATTGTAAGAGAAAATATAAGTCTGGAACCAAAAAGGTTGAAAATATTGACAATATGTTTCTAAAAGGAGATGAGGGCATTAGAAGAGGGCAAATTGATAGACCTAAAATTAATGGCACCAAGAATAAAAAAATTAATAATACCAAGTTTACGATTATACATTTTTGGTTTCACATTAAAAGCAGCTTTCACAGTTAGAAAAGGAAACGCTTTGAATTTTCTATAACTTTCAATGAAATATAATTCTATTCAATTATTTTTGCCTATAACAAACATGAAACATTTGAAATACAAAGAAAAGAAGATGAACGTATATGATCTATATGAAACTAATACCCTCATAATATTTTGTGAAATTAATTATTATAATACTATACATTGTTAAGAACATTTTGCAACTAAACATTACCAGGAAACTATTATTAAAATATATATATATATATATCTTTTGCTTCTTTCAGGAGTCACAAATCTTTTACATGCATTAAGCGAGTACGAAAACGACAGGCTAAGGAATCATTGCTTTACAATGATAAATGTGTTACATAAAATATATGTAGTTGTAACACCTATATTGTATCAGTTCCATGAAATAAAATTTTGTATTTATGAGGAAAATGTTGTCAAGTCAAAGGAAATTTTGCAAACATTCATAGAGCATTTTCAGTTTATGATACAGTACCAATTTCTTAAACCAATGGTTATGATGGTTTTTCTATTGTACAGTACATAATACCATTAAATAGATATTATAGTCAATAAGTCATACAATATTGTACATTGATATGATTGAGAAACCATTTTTGACGAAAAGTAAAATAACAGAAAATAAAAGACAGAAACATAATAAACAACATAAAGATATAACAATTATTGCTTTATGCTATACATAAATATGATGATTTGTAACCATTCAATATTACACGTAACAGCAAATATATTTAAGTGAAATTCTTTATCTGTTATTTAATTTTTCCTTTAACACGGTTTTTCTACATGGATCATGCTGATACAAACCTTTTAAAATTAACAACTAAAGATAGAGCTTCTGGCATAGTAAATATATACTGACTTTTCTAGACGTCTTGGATACGGCGATATGAAGGAAGGATGACCACAACTTGTTACGACACTTCCTAATGTGGTTGCTCGTCTATGCATTTTCTCAGTCCAAGTGCTCATTGTGCCCTATCCAAATGTTACTGTCTAGGCACTAATGCGATAAACACTACACACATATATTCTAATATGTATTATAATTTAAAACGTAACTACACTTCAAATCACAATTAAAATAACAAATGAAAAAACATTATTTCTGGTTTACGTTTTCAGTTCGCGGTGATACGTTTAATAAATATAATATATGTAAATTCAAAATTTGCTTTCATTAACGTGTACGTATATTTTAGATATGTAGCCATAACCTCACTGTTTGTATTTCACGAGAGTAAGTAGTTATTAGTTGCACAATATAACATGAACACAGTGAATAAATTTCATTTTTAAAATTACTACATTTTGACACAGTTATTTTATACTTGTTGCACTTATACACACAGAAAAACAGACATTTTAAATGAAATAACCACACCTGTACTTGTTTCGTTTTGAGAAATCAATATAATGGTAGCTGTTACTACAGTTATACTTGAATTTGCAGTCAAATGAAAAGCTGTCAATTTCAGAAATCACGTATTTTTTAGCACATGAAAAGCAGTTAATTAATTAACACCTGACTCTAATATAAATAATATGTTTAATAATATATATTTGTTTTAATATTCGAAACCGCTTATTCTTGAAATGAAAAAAACAAGTTATAGCACTATTTTAAACGGTAATCCTAGATCCAATATTGTATTTGGTATTCGTTTTATGCAATACAATACCAATGTACTGTACCTCATTTTCAATACAGTAATAAAACACATAAGATGCAATTGAACAAATAAATAATTACATTTAAACTACCATTAAACTTTTGATGAATATAAATATTTCTATATGTTGTATGTTTACATTCTATCATGACAGTTAACGGACGGACTACGTCGATATTATGTTTTTGCTTAAATTATAATTACATTGTATTATTAATCTTTATTATGTGCACTGTTTTTTTTTCCTACTACCATAAGTTATGGTACTATCTGCTAAAATAAAACTGTGCAGATAAATTATCTGATGTAGGAAGAAGAAGAAAGAAGTACAGATTGAAGTGTAGATACAGTAACTCATGAAAGTGATCAAGTACTTTTCATTTTTATACTTTTCATTCAACTAAAATGTAGTAACTAACTATATGATGTGAGAAAACGTATTTGACCAATGAGCTACATAAGGTGTTCTCACAACAACAAAGTAAAGAACATATCTAAAATATTATTTATGACAACAATAATTACACAATAAACAAAATACTGAATTTGATCCATAACGTGACTTTGTATCAAATAGTCTTAATATTTTGTATATCCACCTTTGGCATCAATTTGTTGGTTTACAATGGCGGGAAAATGTTAACAAAAACCACAAAAAAAGTTATTACACTTTAAATATGTAATCTCACAAAATTGATCAAGTGCGCTAAGTAACAGTTAGAACAATAATAGCTAAATCTACAAGACATGATCAACTAAGCTTGTATTTCGGTGTCAAGGGGAGATGTAAACAAATAACTTGTATGACTTTGATCAGTCGTTAAATGTTCTAAAAAATCTATATTTGGCGAAAACAAGAAATAAGGCTACAATGTGATCAAATTCGTGAGTCCCTATATGTGCCGTTTATCAAGAAAGCGGCTTCGTTTTTAAATCAAGATATTTATGGGGTTGAGTGTCAACGTGTTTAAAAATATTGATGTCAATTTTCGAGAAGATTCATTTGTACATTGTATCTTGGATACTTATCTTTTTCTTACAAGGGAACATCCCGAGATGTTAATCACCGATTTTTATGAAATTTTAGTATGATATAGTCCTCGCGAAGATATTTGACCCGCATTTTTTTTATCGGCAAGGGGTGAAAACCACTCTCAAAGTTAAAAAAAAGTATTTTTTATCATAATGTTTAAACAAATGGATCGTTTAAAAAAATGTTTATACCGTTGGATTCGTGGTCAAAATACGTTAATTTTCAGTCCTTACGAAATTTTCATATCTTTAATAGTTTCGGAGATTTTCGATAAAATAATTTTCGTTACCCCAACTTTGGGGGCGGTTTTCACCCCTTTCACGTGGACGATTGTCGATAAAACAAAGTAGGTGTCAAATATTTACACAAAATCCACCTTATACTATAGTTTCATAAGAATTGGTGATTAACCAATTAAAATTTACCGATTAACCGATTAAAAAGTTGGGGATAATCATACATGGTATAGTTGTGATTCTACAGCCGACAGACCTGAAAAATTGAACAATTCTGGGGAGGTGTGCTTTATATATTTACAATTTTCAAACATAAACTGCTTTAGCTGATTATATAGCTGCTTTAGAATGCTCGTGGTGGTAAAAAATATTTGTTATACCAATAACAATGAATACCACTATTGCGATAATTATTAAAAATTATTTATTACGCAATCGCATTTTTTAAATTTATATAAAAGCAATATGAATGACTGACAATAAAATCTGACCTTTCAGAGCAGTCATACATGTAATACGAAAGAATAACTTGGCAAGTACGCAAGCGTAAAAATTGAAACTGCAATAACTTTTTTGTAATACAAATATCAAAGGGTCTAGCAGGATAAGGGGGTCAAAAGTGCCCTTGAGCCGATTTTATTCGACGATGGGTCATTCGATAGGTGATCATGAAAAACTATTGTACACAAATTTTTAATCCGATACCTTCACCGGGAGGGTAGTTATAGGGTAAAAACGAAAAATCAGTTTTTGCCTCATTTTCCCCAATTAATGTGGTGCAAAGATTTTTAAAAAATTCTGACACATTCTAAACATGATTGTACACGTTAAGGATTTTTTTCAGATTTCTCCTTTGCAAGTTCCACTCACGAAAAATGAATAACAAAAACAGAAATTTTTAAACATCGATTTCGTATTGAAATCTTCCGAGCGCAACTTTTTCCTTTTTATAGTAGTTACATAATGTTATCATTGTTATACCCTAATTTTTTCACATTTTTTGAGTACGGTGCATCACGGTCGGAAAAATCAAAAACCGATTTCTTGGACACATTTTTGGGCTGAAACTCTCCCATTATCTGCCATTCTTGCATGATTTTAATACAGTATGTTCATATTGTGACCTTCAATGTTTCTGCATAGAAATATGTAGATGTTAAAGAACAGAATCGGGATAATTTAATAAATTGCTGATTGTATGGTCTTTATAACCTAGAATTTTAACCGTTTTTTCAAAAGTACTAATGGCGCAGTGGCTATGGTGTCAGTCAGCTTTGAGCCCTCGAGGAGTAAGGACGTACCCTCACACCCTCGAACTCGTACCTGATCTAACAATAAGACACAGTGGGCAAAACTCGCCATAATCGGCAACAGTGTGGAATACCCATGCGCACGATAGCATTGCAAAAAACTCTAATCAAGTGACACAAGTGACAATTGAAAAACATTATGTGAAGAAAGGGACCATCCCGAATAGGGATTGCCGGCCAAGGTCGGGCAAAACGTTAATCAAAAGCACACAGTCAGAAGATGGAAAACATCAAAATACCAGCGCTGAAAATCTGAGAAATATGTTTAAATCAGATTCCACACCGCCCCAAAGTACAGAAAAACCTCAATCAATAATAACAATTAGAGAGGAGGTAACGAATCAAAACTTCAAAGTCGAAATAACTGAAATACAAGCAGTGCAAAAACAAGGTAACACCAAAAAAATAAATCCTACACCCAATTTCATAAAAAGGAAAATCTCGGACTGAGACCAAAACCTTAATGTGCAAAATAAAACAAAAATAATTGAAGACCGAAACAATTCGCCAAATGAAAACAAAGATTTAACCAATGTTACGGTAGAAAAAGAACTGAAAATGGACAGCACCGAAGCGGAAAATCTGGAAGCACCATCGTATAAGGAACTCCTAATAACAATAAAAAATTTAAATGAAACAATAGCTGCCTTATCAAAACAAATTGAACAGCTTAAAGCAGAAAAAACGAAAGCTACATCAATGCACAGCGAAAAAATAGAATCGTCAAAACAACTCGGGCCTCGCAAGGAAGCGGATATACCTGCGTTCACCTGAACAGAAGAAAAATGGCAGAAAGTCGGACCAGCAAACAAAAGGAGGCACCCTCAAGAACACAAGGAAGCCTCAACATCGATAACACGTGCAGTCCAGCAGTGTCAAGGAGATAGGACAAAGGCAACCGAAAAAAAGGGTCTACAATCAAATCGGTCAACCCCCCTGGAAAAGTGCGTCGCAACAGCACCACCAACAGATACATCAACGGTAAAAAGTATAAAAAACACCAAACCCCCACCAATAATAATCCACAACACATCCTCCAAAACCACAATACAGCTAACCTCCAAAATCACAGAGAACTTTTATATAAAAAAAATAAACAATACTAAACACCTGTTATTCATGGATAACACTCAAAACTTCTTAGAGACACAACACAATCTAAAATCACATGACGTCCAATATTTTACATACACCTCAAAAACAGAAAAAGCAAAAACTATATTATTAAAAAACCTGGAAGGAGATTTTGAAACAGAAAAGGTTTTAGAAGAACTCAATAGCAAAAATATCGAAAACATCAAATTCCTCAGTGTGAAAAAATTCCACACGCAAAAGTCATTGAAAGAAGGAAGATCACTCCCAATCTTTCTGGTCCAAATATCTCCCGAAAGCAAGATAGAAAATTAAAAAAACATTAAAGTGCTTTTATACTCGGTCATAGCTTGGGAAAAAATTAATAAAACCACCAGAATCCAATGCAAAAGGTGTCAACGCATTGGCCACGCAGCCGCAAACTGCAATCTAGAATACCGTTGTGTAAAATACGATAACAAAACACAATCCAGGAGAATGCTCTCTTCAAATTAACGAGAACACTGACACCTTGCCCTATTGCATCAACTGCAAAAACTTCGGTCATCCAGTTTCCTACAGAGGCTGCCCTAAACTAAAAGAAAAAAAGAAAAAAGTAGAAGAAAAGAAATACCAAAATCAAAGTACAAAAGGCAAAAAAAGAAAAAAGCTACAATAATTTAATAAAGCCAGACATATCGTTTAGCTTGTTACACACGGCCCTGAGTCTAAGAAATTTAGACTTCCAGCTCGGGGCCGGAAATCTACCACATGTGCAGCCGGACCCCTCGATCAGACCCGAAGTCGCTCTGTTTACTTACAATTAGAACAATTACGCTAGGAAATAGGAACTCGAACAGGCGAATGACCTCTTAACAATAAGACACCTTTTCTATTACATCCCTCGGGAAATTCCTGGAAATAGAAGCACCCCACCAATTTTTCGACCTATAAAAGATCGACTGCAGACCATGTCACGGGCTTAGTTCACTGTAAGATCGTCACGTTGTTAGACCGATTAGACTACGCGGATAGATCTTATCGTTAGACGAAACTTAGAGTTCTCGCAACGAAATAACCGTATACAGGGTGGTCCACACAACGTGTGCACCGTTAAGAACTACCAAAATATGCCTTGCACAAAAAAGTTTTTATATAGAAGTTGCATGGTCTGAAGGGGCACATTATATAGTGTAGTTATTTTTTTTATAGGTGGAGGCGTTTCGGAGATTTGAAGGTCAACTTTGTTTTTTTAAATGGAATGCTATATTTTTTATATCAAAATATGGAAGAATGTCGAATTCTGAGTAAAAAAGTATTGACATTTATTTGCCCTAAACCTAATAACTAACGAGTAATTTCACTTTATTTCCTGAAAATTTTCTTCGCGTAATATCAAGTTAGAAATCCGACCTTATCACAGATTTCCGCAGGACAGCGATGATGACGTGATGACACTGACGTGACAGTGTTTACTAATATGAGTGACCTAGTGGCTTAACGCAACTAATGTAAATGTTCAAAGTGATATCCATTGGCATTAATACAGTGATGCAATCTATTAACTAATGAAGAAACTGCATTCTGAATCATATCCGCACTGAGTGTAATGCATGCTTCACGAATACGATGTTTCATATTCTCAGATGTTGTTGGTGGTTCACGATACACTGTGTCTTTTAATGTGCCCCACAGAAAATAGTCTAAAGGAGTAAGGTCCGGTGAGCGTGGAGGCCACATAAATCGTCCGCCACGACCAATCCATCGATTAGGAAATTTTCTATCCAGTACTTGCCTTACATTACGCGCGTAATGTGCAGGACAACCATCATGTTGATACCAGCTTTGTGTAAGGATATTTAAAGGTACATTTTCCAATAAAGATGGTAAAGTGTCATTCAAAAAGTTAGCATATTTTTGTCCCGTTAGTCGATCATTAATAAAATATGGCCCAATCAATTGGTTGCCCAGTATTCCACACCACACATTAACGCTCCATTGACGTTGGTGGTCGACTTCTCTCATCCAGTGAGGATTTTCTGGTGCCCAATAATGCATATTTTTCAAATTAATCTGCCTACGATTAGTAAACGTTGCTTCATCAGTGAACAAAACTTTTTGTAAAAAATAATTATCACTGTTCATTTGATGCAGGAACCACTGGCAGAACCGAACGCGGTTTTCATAATCCGTTCCATGGAGCTCCTGATGAAGTGCTAGGTGATAGGGACGATGTTTTTCATTATGAAGAATGCGTAGTACACTTGTTTTGCTAATTCCAGATCCTCGTGAAATCTGTCGTGTACTAATATGGGGGTTTTCTGTTACCGCTGCTAGGACCGCAATAGCATTTGCATCAGAAGTAGCAGTTTTCGTTAAGTTACGTTTAGTAACATTAAGACTTCCGGTTCGTCGAAGCGATTGACACATTCTCTCAAATATGGCTCGAGATGGCTGATTTCGTTCAGGATACCTTTCGGCATAGATGGCTTTGGCTCTTATTGCATTTTTATGGCACTCACCATAAACTAAAAGCATATCAACTTTTTCGCTATTACAAAATTTCATTTTTACTTTTATCTGTCTGGTAAATACACACAACACCGAAGGTAACTTCAATACTGGATTACGAATATGAAGACGATTGCGAATCATGATAGATGTTGTGTTGATAAACACTGTCACGTAAACATCGCTGTCCTGCGGAAATTTGTGATAAGGTCGAATTTCTAACTTGATATTACGCGAAGAAAATTTTCAGGAAATAAAGTGAAATTACTCGTTAGTTATTAGGTTTAGGGCAAATAAATGTCAATACTTTTTTACTCAGAATTCGACATTTTTCCATATTTTGATATAAAAAATATAGCATTCCATTTAAAAAAACAAAGTTGACCTTCAAATCTCCGAAACGCCTCCACCTATAAAAAAAATAACTACACTATATAATGTGCCCCTTCAGACCATGCAACTTCTATATAAAAACTTTTTTGTGCAACGCATATTTTGGTAGTTTTTAACGGTGCACACGTTGTGTGGACCACCCTGTATAAGCGGAAATAAGAAACAGTACTTTTTTCAAATCAACAATTGCGGAAAAATTTTTAACTGTAATACCATGTTAAATATCCATACAAATTAAGCACGTTAAGTCACTGTTTTCTCTAGTACAATTTGAAATGTATTAAATCTGTCCACTACCTTTGAAAAGCACGCATGTCGTGCTATGATAGAAAATTATGCCGTTAGACTTACATCATAAGACCGGGGGTTTATTGCCGACCAACAAATTTCGATTTACTACATGTTGGACTCAATAAACAATATATTTAAAAAAGTGGAGTGACAAGAGTATCTGCCTGGGGAACCGCTGAACCCTTTTTGGTCGGGAGATCCAATCCCCATGGGTAATTAACATTTTTTTCTGTCACTTTTAAAAATTGTCAACTACATAACAATAATCAGTTGATATTTTAAAATATTTAAAAATATTTTTAAGGACTAGAAAAATATAAATTAACTACAAAACATACTTTTTGCTGTATCGACTTTTTCTAGTAATGCCATGTGTTACGAACCTTAGGAGGGGCATTTGCATTTCTCAATGGATGCAGATGTTCCTTCTTATTTTCACAAATGAGGTCGAGATTTAAGTCACGTACGTTTCAAAAGGCACTAGCTTTGAGAATGGTATTTATTGCAAACAGATTTTGTCCTTTCTTACCAGGCTGGAGAGGCATTGGATTGTACCCTTCTTTGGGATATTTATTGCCTCTTCAGCCCTCACTAGTGCACGACGTGCCTTATGTCTCGGCAGGGTTTTCTAGACCACCCTGGTATCATTCATGCACAAAGGAGTTCTAAGAACTTTGGGACTTTCGCCAGGGTTGCGTCCGGAAAACCTCAAAGTCAGTGTCCTTCTTCTCATGCCTCTCAAGGATCCCTCTCCTTATCTTCGCAGGAGAGGGAAAGTTTATAACTTTTTAACCCCGAAGGAGGTAGGGAAGAGGGACAACCCACCACCTTGGAAGGGCCGCCTTAAACAAATTCAAGGCCCAATCAGGGCATTTTCCATCTCCTCGCATGACACTGGTGATTGGATTTTCAGTTCGTGCCGAGGAGATATAAGGCCAGACAACATGGCCATTTTCAGATTTATTCTCAATACTCACTCATTCAGATTTACTCTGAGATTCACTCAGGATTTACTCATTCAACATTCAGTCAAACATCTTTACCGGAATCTAATTTCACAAGTTCGACGCAAAATTAGTATAAGTTCTTAGTTTTATCGTCACAGTGTAAATATAAGTGAAAGTATTAAAATTATACAATAAATTATTTTTCAATCATATTCAGAGGAATTCCTAACCAGCCTATCATAGACACTTAAAAATACAGTCCACTTTAAATCAATAAAGAATTCCTCAACACCATGTTTTGCGATTAGGATTAGGGAGAACAAGGAGAGAACAGTACGCAACAAGCATAGTGAGAAAAGAGTAATGTGCCAAAACATAAACAAGCAGCGCGGTAGAGATAGGATTAACCCTTTGCGGTCCTATGTCGAGCAGTACTCGATATAGTTTTTCACTTGATTTTATTTTCTGATAATTTAATATCGACTTTCCAATTTCACAGTGATTTTGCAATATACACCTAAATATCCATCAATACCTATAGTTATTGTTATCATTTTAAAAACGGAATAACCAATGATAGAAAATATTGCGACATTAATTTTATTTACCTCGCTACCAAAATTAACGAAATAATTCGGACCACAAAGGGTTAAAGAAGAAAGGAGTGATAACATCAAACAGGTGAGTTTAAGTCGACTGTTCGATGGTACAAAGACGAGGATTAAAGGTAAATCAGAAATAAAGAATTGGGGAGCGGCGAAAAATTCAGGAAGAGGATAGGAAAGAAGAGTAATCGGGAATTCGACCAATTAGTATAGAGATAGTTTCACCATCTGAAATTTGCTTAATTCGAGAGTAACGATCTAGAAAAACTTGTTTCAATCTTAACAAAACCACCTTTGCAAAATTAGCAGTTAAATTTATTTTAATACAAATCTATTTTACCTTCCATTGTAACGCGCTTCCCCCGCGACGTTCTCCTCGCGTCGTCCGGACTCTGGATCGCCAAGAGTCACCGGAGTTCGCTCCGTCGCGACGGAGTACGACGCGTCGTAGGGTACGCCGGTACTTGGGAGTTAGAGAACAGCTCCTGATATCGGGGAGGACAACAACCCTCTGCAAGTCAGTTAGGATCGGTGGTTCTGGATCTCCGAGATACCACATCCGTCGCTAGACTGGAGTTGAGGATTTACGTCTGTCCACCAATACTTCGGAGTGTCTCCAACGGGTGGAGGTCAAGGCTTCGACTGGATACCAGTGGATCTCCGATTGCCGAGTCCGAAGCTCTTGACCACCCGCTTACAACTCGACTTTTCGGTTAATCGAGGCCCTTTTTATGCGAGGGACCTCGCTCCTGATTGGTCGACTTCCGGGAGTGGGGGTAGGGTGCGTACGGTCGACTCGCACCCCCCTCCCTTGCCGGTACCTATCCGTCTATCATTACATACGAGTCGCTACACCATTCATAATCAGTTCAATGACCTTTGATATTCAGACATCCATAATTAAATTTCGATTCCCAAAGACCTGTATGGGTCTTAACGGATCGACCGATCAATCCTGTCCTCTCCTCGCCTTAGGTTGAGGAAAGATAAAAAATTTTACCAGTAGAGTTGAAAATGGAACCCACGTATGGTCGATACCACTCGGCGACGGAAATCCCCATCCAAAGCAACGCCACACATAACAAGTGTGATATCATACCACCCGAACGTATTAGAGAGGCAATACTAATTGAAGGATTAGCCGTTTTCATTTTTTTTTTTAACCATTGTTAACTTATTGATGAGATTTTCCTTATTAAAATGACACCAAACACGATATAATTTGAATTATATTTATTTATAATACGTATTTATAATATGTGCATATATATAATATGTAATATACGTACTTGCTATTCACATAATTCAAACATGTCGTATTTAGTATCACTTTAATCTGAAAAATCTTAAAAACATATTTGGAGAAGTTACATTCAAAAAAATTAATAAACAAAAAAGTTTATTGCTGTATTGGCACTACCTCGCCCATATTTTCGAGTCTCTCACTTTGTTCGCTTCGTCTCTCTCTGTTTCTTCTGTCTGTCTTTTTCTGATTGTGACTACTCGGCTGGAGCGACCTTCGGGCGCAACGTGTGCATTTAAACATTGGGAAGGACATTTTGTTGCACTTATCTAGCTGGGTGTCGACTCAGTGTCTTCATGCGGGCCCAGCTGACAGCTGACCCTTGACGATGCAGGAATCAAAGATAGCGATACTCATTAGTGATACACACGCTATCGACGGCGATGATTCTTGCGATCGATTTGTGGAACGTTCTTTATTCTATGCACGAATATATTAGAGGGACCGGAAAGTAATGTCGTTTTTTTAGATTAAATTCAAACAGATAACGTCTTAACAAGTTTTTATTTTTAATCAATTATGTAACCACCCTCGTTATCAACAACCTTTTGCCGTTTGGTGCGCAAATTTTTAATGCCAGATCGATAAAAATCAATTCGCTTTTGTGCAAAATATCTGGAGATGGCATTTTGCAAAATCATCCAAATTTTCAAATTTTTTGCCATTTCGAAAATGTTGTAGCGATCGGAATAAATGGAAATCCGATGGTGCAATACTGGGCAAGTATGGTGGATGAGGCAATACCTCCCACCACAATTCGTTAATTTTTTCCAGTGTTCGTCTTTCGTAGTGTGGTCTTTTCAATTAAAGATTGATTTACTCGATCCAATTGTTCACAGTAAAGGTCTGCATTCACAGTTTGTCCAGGTTTCAACACTTCAAAATGAACGAGCCCGCGAATACTCCACTAAACACACAAAAATGCCTTCTTGGGATATAAACTTGGCTTAGCTGTAATTCATGGCGTTTCATTTCCAGAGAGCCACTGCCTTTTCCGTTTTGGATTATCATAAAGTGCTCATTTTTAATCTCCAGTGATCAAGCGATCAAAAAATGCTTCTGTATTGTGCCGCTGAAGCAATAAGTTGCATGTGGTGGATCGGTCAGCTTTGTTTTCTTCGGACAGATTATGTGGGACCCAAACACCTGCTCTGCATACTTTCTCAATTTGCTGCAAATGTTCTTGGATGGTCGACCAAGGTTGATTAAGAGTGTTTAACAGCTCCTCGATAGTCTGACATGGATTTGCTTCCACTTCCGCCCTTAACATGTCATTGTCTAAAGTTGTTGGTCTTTCTGATCGATACGAGTCGGAAAGATAAAAATTACCGGATTTGAACTTAGAAAACCATCTTTGACATTTACGAACGTCTAATACATTTGGATAAACATAGCAAATGTTTTTGGTAGTAACTGTCGCGTTACAACCCTTACGAAACTCAAAAAGCATACAATGCTGGATAAGTACCTCTTCTGACATTTAGCCTGCCATTTCACAATAAATTGTAAAAAAAAAAATTTTTTTAATTATTTACGAGTAAACAAGCTACTCTTTCCTTAAGGAAGTTTATCTGGTAAGGTAGATGTCAAAAACAATCGTCATTGTAGGTATTTTTTTAAATGTAAAAGTAGAGTGTTTTATAAAAAAATGTTGGCTCAACGTGTACTACCGTTAACCAATCCCAAGTAGTCTTACACAATCTGGCAACGTTGCATTATTTTCTAGATACTAAAAGAGAAGAACGACGTCTTTCTTCTCTGTCTGGAACTAGTGCGACAATATGTAGAAATCTAACTTCTTAGTTTTGATAATTTGAAAAATTATAAATTCAGATTAATAAAATGTCAGAAATAATAAGATATAAGGGAAAATTCACGAAAAAAAAAGTAGTAGCGAAAAGGTTAAAAGCATTAGCAGCAATGTCTGCAGCAAAAAAGCCGTCTTACATACGAGACATAGCTAACGGTAGACGTGATGTTAAAATCCCTGAACTGGCTGAAAATTTAACGTGTACTTCTTGTAAGAAAGATATTCATTTAAAAAATCTCATAAGTGTTGTAAATTTTGCTGCAAATGGAATTTGAATAAATAAAAACTTGTAGTAACCTCATTTTTTTCATTATTTTAATATATATTTTCCGATTCATGAAGCTAATTGCATTCATATTATAAGGACATAATTCAAATAATAAATAATTAAAATTGATAATATTGAAACATAATTGGGTTTTTAAAAATTAATTATTATAAAATGTCTAGCACAATATGATAATATTTAAATAACTCGCGCGTACATATTACATCCTTCTTTACTGCTTCATGGCTATGCAGCGTTGCCAGCTTTTTTTTCAATATTTTCTCCGATGTCATATCAGATCCAATTTTCCAATATTTATTTAATAACAGCGATCAAACTGTGCAGTCAAAATATTTAAAATTTGGCCAGCTGTATTATAACATCACTACATCATATACCAGTATTTCATATAGATGTTACATCCGACCCTGAGAATTTTAAAAATTCTTCATTCGATGCCAGTCAGCCGCTCTTGAAAACGCAAAGGTTTAAACACAAGTGTTCCTCGCTCTACAGGGTTCCTTCCCACTTATCTAAACTTATACAAACCATGGCACTTTACACTCTGGCCAGATGCATTCCATATGTCCTTGGTACCCTTACATCCCTGCCAGAGTCCTACCACCTCCACTCATTTTTCCAAATCCTTCCCGAAACGGAGCCCTATATAAGCGAGACACTTTTCTGCCTCTGCGGGTCATTTCTTTCATAGAACGCCACGCTGTCAGTCAGACAGGTGAATTTCCAAGTCGACGGGACTTGGAAACCCCCGCGATCCGACGCGTGACATTCGGTTAAAATACATTATAAAATATATATTGTTAAAGGATCAAATTGTAATTGCATTTTAAATTTAATTCTTTGTTAATAACTTAATATACGAATTTCAAAGATAAAGTTATTTTCAATTAACTTCCTTTATCTTCTTGTAACTCAGCAACGTTCCCTTTTCTTCACTCAAGCCGCTCGGAGTGAATAAAATTATTGAAAGTTACGGGTAATTCTAGACTCAGAATTCTAGAGTCTGCAACAACCTTACAATAGTTAGTGGCAGTAGCCTTGTACTATTTGGTACATCCCGATCTGCTATACTAACGCGAATTACCGAAAGGTTTTTCGTTATTAACGGACTACCAGCAACTCTATAGTATTCCTATAGGTTAGTCTGGTTTCCGGAGTTTTATACTTAGTTAGTGGCAGTAACCTTGTATTATTTAATACATCCCTATCTGCTATACTAACGCGAAAGAACTGCAAGGTTCCTTTCGTTATTAACGGGCGATCAGCAACTCTATAGTATTTCCTATAGGTTAGTCTGGTTCCCGGAGTTATTACCAGTTAGTGGCGGTAACCTTGTATTGTTTGATACATCCCAATCCGCTATACTAACGCGAAATACCGAAAGGTTTTTCGTTATTAACGGGTAAACGGCAACTTTATAGCTCTGCTATAAGCTAGTCCGTTTCTCCGAACAGTCTTCTTTGTATTGTTGCAACTCTCGAATTCACGGGTAAAATATTCTAATTACGCATCACGGTCGCGTTTTCTGCCACTCGCCCGGCTCGTAACATAGATATATAGTAAGAACTGTTCTATTTTTATTTTCGAAAATATATTTTTTTGATGAATTGACATAGACCTTACAATGTATAAGAGACTATAAAACATCAAATTCAAAGCTTAATATCTTTGGTTTTAGACGATCGAAAAAAAATTTTCGGGTACCGTTGTACGCAGAAATTTTCAAATTTTAAGTGTGCAAAGTTTAAATCATTTCGTAAGAAAACCTCTCATTCGAGAAAACTACCTTAAAATGTCTTTGGCACTACTTTGAAGTACACTGCTGATAAATGTAGGATCGTGAAAAAGAAAGGAGAGGCGCGCGGTCACCCATCCAATGCAGGAACTCGGCCAGAGTAGCTGAACGTCGACGATCGCCTGGGTCGGCGCGGAATCACTGCGCCAGCGACCTCTCGCTGATGATAATTTCTTTTCACGTCCTTTTCTCTTTAGTTCTTTATAGGAGGGCTCCTCCGCCCCGATCCCACACTCGGCCATCCTGAAATTGACATTTGCCCTCAAATGTCGGTAACGTCACTCCCTCTTTATCGGCGGCGCATCATCGTCGTCACTTGTTCTGAACGTCCACACACACCTAGGCCGACTTCACAACAACGTATCAACACAACTTCGCTTTGTGCCTAGTGTGTGACCCGTTCATTTCCTCAGCTTCGCTATTTGCGCACGCCGATTTTTTTTCTCGTCTCCAAACGTCTTCCAGCTTCATGGGGATCGTTGCGGTAGCTGTTCCTCCTATCCCGGACGAGCCCCCAATTTGTAGGATCGTGAAAAAGAAAGGAGAGAGGCGCGCGGCAACCCCATCCAATGCAGGAACTCGGCCAGAGTAGCTGAACGTCGACGATCGCCTGGGTCGGCGCGGAATCACTGCGCCAGCGACCTCTCGCTGATGATAATTTCTTTTCACGTCCTTTTCTCTTTAGTTCTTTATAGGAGGGCTCCTCCGCCCCGATCCCACATAAATGACAATTGAATATCGATATGCGTTGAAACGACATTACTTTTCGCTCCCCCTAATATATGTAGGAAAATCAGGGACAAGCGTTCTAAACATTAAAAAGGAAACTGTCCGCGAAATCTGTATTTACGATCCGCAGGCAATCGCCGAGTTGCATACAGACGCGTTTAGATGTGTCTAGACGCGAGCAAAGACGGCTATGGAGCGACTTAGTAGAAAAAGACAGAAGGCGAAAACAAATTTCAAGCAGTCCTCTACTAAGGTAAAACTACCAGTAGTTGACCATGTGCCAGTAGTTGACCATTTTTTAGAAAACATAAAAAAATAAGGTTTGCATAAGTTCTGCACTTTCGATGAAAGTGAATTTCAAATACCACAGCATCTGTCGATTATATTTCGAAACAATTACATGTAAAGTGAAGTATACCTATTAACAGCGAACGTTTGCATTCAATAAGGTAAGTAATATGCCGTTATATCTCTATTTCCTTAACGTTTCTGTTAAGAATGGCTGTATGATTCAGGTAAAAAATTCATAGATTGTGAAGACTTCGCAAATGAATTATTTACTGTTTAAGACCTTGCAATGTTTTATAAGTAATATATACATCGTTTTTATTATTTTAACCACAAAATGCAATAATTTTTTAATGGTCAACTTCTGGATATTGGTACTCTACAATTTTCAAAAGTTGACAGGCATGGTTAATTACCGACATTACTCATTTAAATTTGTTTACGATTTATAATGTATTCGTTTTACATCTCACTTTATTAGAAATACAAAATGTAAATCGGTATATTTTAGTATACTGAGTTTTAGTCGATGACACGGTCAACTATTAACTGCATTCGCGGTCAATTACACTGTTCAACACGATTTTTTTTCTCAAATATTCAATGGGTGATCCTCCTAGAGTTAGTCATCCTAAACACGAATCCGTCGGCAGAATTGCTCTATCACCCTCAGTTTTTTAGTAAAATGAGTTTTTGTAAAAACACCAAATTTTGGCAGAAAATGAGATAATACGCGAAAAGTATAAATGCTACGAAGGTGAAATTGGTCTTAAACGATAGAGGAAATCATGCCGAATATTTTAGTGTATATATTTATTAAAATTGGTTGTTGCAAATAGTAACAAATGACCGTCAAAGTTTAAAAAAGTGCGGATGCGCGATCTTACTATGCTATACTTTTACATTTTTATGAAAAGTTATTTATCTAGCACGAATTTTCTATACTGGATCGCATTCCTTAGACATTTCTGAAGAGAAAACTGCCCCCAAAAGTTTCGGGAACAGTTTTCAATCCCGACGGGTCGAAAAAATATCCGTCGAGAACGTGTAATCGGCGTTCGACGCCATGCTGCTATTCTACGCGGGTCGCCAGTGAGACAATGTCGTAACTACGCGTTATCGACGCCGATCTGACAGTACCATCCGAAGGGCGCTCAACTCTGACAAATATAAAGAAATGATTGTTTTTTTTTTTATGTTTTAGTTAAAACTCTGCTTTGTTCTTACAGTTGTTTAAGTTTTTCATGCTATGCAATTGAATATAAATATAATAATAATATAAATAACATAAAAAATAAGCATATAAATAAAATAAGTATCGACATATCTATATATATATATATATCGATATTCATCTTATTTTATTTATACACTTGATTCTAAAATAATAAATTAATAACAAATTATATTTAAACTTTATAGGCGAAACTTTTTGTGTATATGTATAGGCAGATTTAAGTAGCAAGTGGTTCATACTAAGTGTGAAATGGTAATCGTTTTGCATCAAGTCTTAAGTGTGTGTCGTTTACTGCAATGTTTCGCAAGTGCAAAAATCAGCCAGACTCGTTTTGTTATGTCTGTGGAGAAGTGGTACCAAAATCGCAACGACGAAGTATATCACCGTTAATAGCATTTGCGGTGACCAAATTATAAATAATATTTTTAAACAAAAATTAATGAAAAATAATTAATCATTTATATTTATCAGTGTTGAGCGCCCTTCAGAAGGTACTGTCAGATCGGCGTCGATAACGCGTAGTTACAGCATTGTCTCACTGGCGGCCCGCGTAGAATAGCAGCATGGCGTCGAACGCCGATTATACGTTCTCGACGGATATTTTTTCGACCCGTCGGGATTGAAAACTGTTCCCGAAACTTTTGGGGCAGTTTTCTCTTCAGAAATGTCTAAGGAATGCGATCCAGTATAGAAAATTCGTGCTAGATAAATAACTTTTCATAAAAATGTAAAAGTATAGCATAGTAAGATCGCGCATCCGCACTTTTTTAAACTTTGACGGTCATTTGTTACTATTTGCAACAACCAATTTTAATAAATATATACACTAAAATATTCGGCATGTTTTCCTCTATCTTTTGAGACCAATTTCACCTTCGTAGCGTTTATACTTTTCGCGTAATACCTCATTTTCTGCAAAAATTTTGTGTTTTTACAAAAACTCATTTTACTAAAAAAATGAGGGTGATGGAGCAATTCTGCCGACGGGTTCGTGTTTAGGATGACTAACTCTACGAGGATCACCCATTGGATATTGGAGAAAATAAAAAAAGTTAAAATTTGTTGAACAGTGTTATTAATCAGTGTCCAATGTTTACCATGTTCTTCTTCTTTTATTATCTAATTATTAATGATAATTTTTTCTGGTAACTGTTAAAATTAAACGATAATAAAGTGATTTTCAGCATTAATGCTGTAACCCTGCTTCAAAAAAGGTGGTCAATTACTAGTTTTATCGATCTCAAAAGTGGTCAACTACTGAAGCATTTGCCGAATGTTTAAATATATTTCTCAAATTTTTATAACTCATGTTTTTTTAAAAATTGGTCTTGGTACATAATCCAGAATGTTTAAAGAACGTCTCCATGCATCGACTCTCGCCAGTTATTGACAGAGTAAACAGTTACCATTGTTTCTATCGAAAATTTCTCTTAACTGGTCAACTACTGGTACCTTTACCTTACGGATTGCGAGGCGTTCAAAAAGACATTGGTGGAAAAGGATTTGTCACCAAAAGTAGCACGTTGGACGTTAATACTAAAAGAAATGGATTACGTCATAGAACATCGCAACGAAGTGCGATTAAAACGTGATCGCACTTGCACGAGCATCTCTCGAGATGTCAATCACCGATTTTGATGATATTTAAGTATGATGTAGTACTCGTTAAAATATTCCACAAGTATTTTGGTATCGGCAATCGTTCACGTGAAAAGGGTGGTCTTTACAAAACAATTGTCGAAATTGTCTAGGTCATCACACGAGCGTGTAAAAGCATTGTACGGAAAGTACAACTTTAAAGCCTGTTAATTAACTATTACAGATTATTTTTTCAAACGATTTTTACATTTTCCGTTTCTATGGACATTCTACTATCGATTTTGAATAAAATTTTATTCACCTGGACCATTGCGAAAATTGACTTTTGCCCAGCTAGAACAGCGAAATGCTGACTGTCAGCGATGCTAGACAATTCTTTGATTTAAAAACAATACTTTTAAGGTTTCAAAAGGGCGATCGATTTTCCGATGATTTTTATTAAGACTAAAAGTCTTTAAAACATATTTTGAAAGAAAATCGATAAAACAATCGGAGATAAGTATATAAGTGTATAACAGCTCCCGCCTGGACCCTGAATCACGTTTTGTAATACTTGGCTGTATTATCTTAAATTATGTCAATTTTTATGAAATTTTAGTGATATAATTTTTCGCGAAAATATTTGACACACATTTGTTTTATCGGCAATGGTCCACCTCAAAGGGATGAAAGCCGCCTACAAACTTGAGGTTTCCAATACTATTTGTCGAATAACTTTGAAACTATTAGGGGTGCACAATCCGATGGCGTAAACATTTCGTAAAAAAATTCGTTCGTTTAAATAGTATGTTGTAAGATACAATTTTTTAAATAATTTTTTCAGTAAAACTTCAATCCATTTTCTCGAATATTTGTTTGCAAAAACTACATAATTAAACACAAAATGCGGATAAATTATAAACTTTATGTGTCTATTACAACAAAAGGTATTGTATTTACTGGACAGTTTTCTCTTCAGAAATGTTTGCAGAATGTGGTTCTGTATAACAAATTTGTGTTAAATAAATAACGTTTTGTAAAATCGAAAAGTTTTTTAAAGTTTGACGGTAACTTGCAACTATTTAAAACAACCAAATTTAGTATTTATGTACACTAAAATATTCGACATGTTTTCCTTTATCTTGTCAGACAAATTTTAGCATTCGAACGTATATAGTTTTTGTGTAACACCTCATTTTTTACCACAACTAAGTGTTTTTACTAAACCTAATTTTTTTAAAAACTGCGGTTGACAGACTCTTCTGACGACAAATTCGTATTTAGGATAAGCAACTCTGCGAGGATCATCCAGTGGATATTGGTAGAAGAAAATCTTGTTGAACAGTGTTGTAAGATGTAAGTACTTAATGCTAAATGTAACTATGTGTAGATCATTTTTTTAATGAACTCTGTTTTGTTCACTGTGTAAAAGCTTTATCGAATAAAGTACATGTACACGCATGCTCAAAGTACACTAAAATGTTAAATAAATATTTTAAAACTGTTTAGGCATGTAGGGACGCGCGCGCGAGCACGAAAGAGATCTAGTGTGAGAATTGTGTGAGATAAATTGTGACAGAAAAAGCGTTTTGTTATTTGATTGTTCTTCTTAATTAACCTTTGTTAACGTTTTATTTTAATTCTGTTCTATCGTATCCAAGTCCCACAAGTATGTATACATGGTGTCCCATTTAAGTTAACATTGTAAAAAATCTTGAAAACGGGTGATTTAAGAAAAACCAAGCGATGCGTGCCCCTTACTATTGCGGGTGGGTAGTCTAATGGCATTACTGATTTTTCAATGCGTGGGCGTCTTCAAGGTAATTTCAAGGTCATCTTGTTTTTTTGTGTCATAAACACCTATTTTTTATTTCGGAATCATATTTGTTCCGTCGTACGGAGACAAAGGCGCGTTCGGAACGAAGCGAAAGTTTGCCGTTCTTTGAGGCCCGGGTCTGGGTGCCACATTTTTTATTATCATCCAACATTTGGCGACCATCATGCGCCAAGGCGGCTAGAACTCCGGTCCTTGAGGAATTAAGCAGCCTTCGTTTTGAATGAACGTTTTCGTTAATCCGTCGTGCTCTGTCAGCGGGTGGTTAATAGGGACTTCGGCCCGAAAGGTCCCATCGACCGCCACTGACTCGCGATGACAAATCGGTCATAAATCGCGCCTTCGAAGAGAAATTCTGCCGATCGGACAGACTAGGATTTTTTGGGCACATCTGGTTGCACTTTCCTCCACCACGTATTCGCAGGGGGCGAGCTTCCGCCTCCGTGGGTCCCTTTTCGTCGGGGGTCCCATGGGAGTGGTCACTCCTCTCGGAGGAAGGTGCGGCCAATCAACATCGCGCAATGCCCGGAAAATCCGAAAAACCCGCCTGCTGAAACGTTGCGAAAATTCAGCAGGTGGGGATGTCCGGCCCATAGCGTCGTCGAGGGACTTCGAAGGAAAAATCCTCGAAGTCACTTGCCTTCCGAACACCGAAACGAAAACGGTACCGAGCTCGCTGACGACGATAACCGTCATAGTTTGCTATTTAATATTTTGGAGTTACAATCATCTTCACGAACGAACAATTCTCCGTCGGTCGAGGACGATCGCGTCGATAAACTACTTACTCGCGAAGCATAATCGTCCCAAATCGTGAGTGAGAGTGGTGGTCGTCGAACCTATCCACGTCAGATCGTGACGCCACAAAACAATATTCTACATAAAAAAATGGATCACTTTTGTTTGAAACATTTTGTTGTAGATTTAATATTTCTTAAGATATCAGGCGAAACGTCTTTTAAAATTTATGCTGATACCTCATCTGGTAGGCTTACATCTTCAAGTATTTGTTGCGAGCCGGGCGAGTGGCAGAAAAATGCGACCGTGATGCGTAGTTAAATATTTTACTCGTGAATCCGAGAGTTGCAACAATACAAAGAAGACTGTTCCGTGAAACGGACTAGCTTATAGCAGAGCTATAAGGTTGCCATTTTACCCGTTAATAACGAAAAACCTTTCGGTATTTCGCGTTAGTATAGCGGATAGGGATGTATCAAACAATACAAGGTTACTGCCACTAACTAAGTATAAAACTCCGGAAACCAGACTAATCTATAGGAATACTATAGAGTTGCTGGTAGTCCGTTAATAACGAAAAACCTTTCGGTAATTCGCGTTAGTATAGCAGATCGGGATGTACCAAATAGTACAAGGCTACTGCCACTAACTATTGTAAGATTGTTGCAAACTCTAGAATTACCCGTAACTTTCAATAATTTTATTCACTCCGAGCGGCTTGAGTGAAGAAAAGGGAACGTTGCTCAGTTACAAGAAGATAAAAGGAAGTTAATTAAAAATAACTTTATCTTTGAATTTCGTATATTAAGTTATTTACAAAGAATTAAATTCAAAATGCAATTACAATTTTGTCATTTAACAATATATATTTTATAATGTATTTTAACCGAATGTCACGCGTCGGAACGCGGGGGTTTCCAAGTCCCGTAGACTTTGGAAATTCACCTGTCTGACTGACAGCGTGACGTTCTATGAAAGAAATGACCCGCAGAGGCAGAAAAGTGTCTCGCTTATATAGGGCTCCGTTTTGGGAAGGATTTGGAAAAATGAGTGGAGGTGGTAGGACTCTGGCAGGGATGTAAGGGTACCAAGGACATATGGAATGCATCTGGCCAAAGTGTTAAGTGCCATGGTTTGTATAAGTTTAGATAAGTGGAAAGGAGCCCTGTAGAGCGAGGAACACTTGTGTTTAAACCTTTCGTTTTCAAGAGCGGCTGACTGGCATCGAATAAAGAATTTTTTAAATTCTCAGGGTCGGATGTAACATCTCCCCCCTTAAAATGAAACGTGACACATCGTGTTGCGCTTTCGTCTTACGATGCCAATCAGTCGCTCAGCTTGCTAAATATTTTTCTTGATATAAATTGTTGTACGGCATATAAAATCGGTACGAAAACAAAACTACGCAACTTAACTTAGAATACAAAGAGGTTTACAATTATAATGTTATAGAAGAGACGGCGGCGATTTTTGACAAGGTACTTAGCTTCTATCGTTAAGGGTTGCCTACCAGATAGTTCAATGAATCGACTCTCAAACAATTTCTAGGTTCTAACAAGGGAAAGCTCTCACAATGCATAAGCATTGCAATCATCTTTGAATGGTGGACCTTTTGTTTTTCTTACAACAAGAAAAAGAAAAGAAAACTTTTCTATCTGGGAGGCTAACACTAGTCCCGAAGATATTATCTCTAGAATTATTAATGTCGAAAGGCGGAATACGCAGCGATTTGTGTTTGTGAATTAATCAATTTTCGCTAACGCTGTGGCTGAATTTCAGTTGTCTCAAAACTTACAAGAACATTGTTAGAAGAACAATGTTATCCTCTGGTATTATCGCACTACAGCATGTGTGGGTCCGTATACTGCGAAAGGCTATGAAAATAATCGTCATATTTGTATATATAGGATGCCAGTCTCGTCAGATACAGTCCTTGTGATCAGGTGTCGAAACCCAGTAACTCTTGGTAGCAGATGCCCGAGTCGAAATATTTGGTATTACTTTGACATTGATTACATTGCTAAGAAGCAATGTAACCAATGTCAAAATAAGACCAAATACTTCGACTCAGGAAATGTAAAACATCAACTTAATTTCACATTGCTGATACGTGAAATTTCCCTTTTCACTATGAGAATGTCATTTTAATGTGACATTAAGTTGATCTTTCTCACATTGCTGCTAATGTAGGAAATGTGAAAGAAATGTAATAGTAATATGGATTTCTTTTGGTTATTTGTGGACAATTATAATAAAATTAATTTTATACGTTAAACTTTGTTACTGTTAATTATAGTTCATTTTAATTGATTAACTAATTAACAGTAACAAAGTTTAACGTATAAAATTAATTTTATTATAATTGTCCACAAATAACCAAAAGAAATCCATATTACTATTACATTCCTTTCACATTTCCTACATTAGCAGCAATGTCAGAAAGATCAACTTAATGTCACATTAAAATGACATTCTCATAGTGAAAAGGGAAATTTCACGTATCAGCAATGTGAAATTAAGTTGATGTTTTACATTTCCTGAGTCGAAGTATTTGGTCTTATTTTGACATTGGTTACATTGCTTCTTAGCAATGTAATCAATGTCAAAGTAATACCAAATATTTCGACTCGGGCAAGGCCAAACTAATGTATTTAATGTGAAAAAAAGGCCAAACTAATGTATTCAATGTGAAAAAAAGATGATAGCAATGTAATCAATGTCAAAGTAATACCAAATATTTCGACTCGGGTGGTTCGTCGGAGTCAGTAGTAGAAAAATAATCGGCATAAGCGTCAAGAAAATAAGTTTGTGTGTTATCTGCATCTGTAATTTCGGTATATGCGTCAGAATCGGAGTCAGAAGATAGGTCAGAATGAATAATTTGAGGGCAGTTCGGCCCATTGTGTCCGTCTGTAATCTTAGTACAATAATTAGGTAAGTGTGCGTGTTTCAGTTTGTCCTGATGTCTAACAATTATTTTACCGTCTGGTGTACTGAAAACTATGTTATCTAAGTCGATTACTTCTATGATTTTACAAGGTTTAGTATAACGTGGACTGAATTTACTTACTCGGGGTTCTGATTGCAAATATACAAGATCGCCTACCTGAAAACTTACTGCTTTTGCTTTTGGATCGTAATAATGTTTTGAATGGTATTTAGAAATTTTCAAAATATTTGCTGCTATTATTTGAATCTCATTAACTCGTGTGATTAACTCTTCTAAATATGAATCTAAAGTCTTACCCTCCGAAAAGGTAGTCGGAAAATTAGCTAGCTTTGCAAATAACATTTCATGTGAAGTTAAATTGGTTGATTTTTTGGGTTTAGCCGGTTCTGAAGGTCGGTAATAGATAGTTACATTTTCTTCTTCTTCCTCTTCCATGCTGGTTGAACTGTCTGTTGACTGGAGATGTACCTGCTGCACCTTGTATGATAGCTGGTGGATCGTTATTCCTTATCGTCATCGGTTGTAAATATGATGTGTTCAAATGTATAAGTGATGCGACATTTTCGGAAATATTTCTTCTTACTAATATTTTGGTTGGAGTTTGTTTTGTTTCTATCGAATTTCCTTTTGATTGATTTGTACTGTTCCTATTCAATTCACTTTCTAAGGGGTTTTCCGATTGCTCTTCTGATCCTGAAATTGAAATGGGCTGACTAGCTGTTCGTGTAGAGTTATATTTTGGGATGGTTGATTCATCCAATGAGCTAGATTCCCATTCTTTGTAAAACGGTTGATATCTTGACTTTCTTCTTGTTTCGTGAACTCTCTTTCCCACAATAGTTCCTTCTTGCTTGTTACTGTATGAATACCTTTTGTAAGATCGGTCATCATCGTTAGGAACAATGGGTAAACAAACTGTTGTAGGATTCCTTGAAAGTGCATCCGCATTTTTATTAATTTTACCTGCTTTATGAATTACTTCGTATTCATATTCCATCAGTTTTAATTTCCATTTTACTAATCTAGAAGTAGGATCTTTTACAGAGTGTAACCAAACTAACGGTCGATGATCCGTTACCAATGTGAATTTTTTTCCGTAAATATATGGTCTGAAATGCTGTACTGCATAGACCATAGCAAGACATTCTTTTTCTGTAGCAGAATAATTTTTCTCGGCTCCATTCAAAACTCTAGAGGTGTAAGCAACGGGTAGATCCTTTCCAATTTCTCCTTGGCTGAGAACTGCTCCAATTGCAAATTCAGATGCATCCGCCGTAACTATAAAAGGTTTACTAAAATCAGGAAACTGTAAAATTGGACGTTCACAAAGTTCATCATGCAGTTGTTCAAAGCTATTTTGTTGTTCCTCAGTCCATACGAATCGAACTCCTTTTCCTAATAGATTTGCCAAGGGTTTCGCCTTTTTGGAGAAATCCTTAATAAATCTTCGGTAGTAACCTGCCAGTCCCAAAAATTGCTGAATGTTCTTCTGTGACCGTGGGACTGGAAAACTTTTTACTGCATCCAACTTCTTAGGGTCTGGTTTAACTCCGTTCGCAGAAATTATATGGCCCAGGTATGCTACTTCTTTGCGAAGGAATTGGCACTTATTCGTTTGTAAACTGAGTCCGTGTTCCCGCAATCGATGCAGTAATTTCCTAACTTTAACTCCATGTTCTTGAAGCGATGAGGAAAAAATTACAATATCGTCCATATAGACAAACAATTCCGTTCCTTGAAGTCCAGTTAATACTTGATCCATAAGTCGCTGAAACGTTGGTGGCGCATTTTTCAGACCAAAAGGCATTCTTGCAAATTCATAATGCCCATGAGGTGTTGTAAAAGCTGTTTTCTGACAGTCCTTTGGATTCATCTCAATTTGATGAAATCCGTTTGCCAGATCAAAGACTGAAAAGTATTTAGCTCCACCTAAACGATCTAATATTTCGGTTATTTGTGGGAGAGGATATCTATCTCCTACAGTTTTATCGTTTAACGCTCTAAAGTCAATAACCATACGCCAACGCTTCACACCGTCCGCGCCTGGTTTCTTCGGTACGATCCATAACGGAGAATTATATGGTGAAACAGATTTTTTAATTATTCCCTCTGATAACATGCGGCACCCCTTTATGTCCGGCGCCCTGGGCGGTCGCCCCACCGCGCCTTACCCTAACGCCGCTACTGATTGTGAGAACAGAATCAGTTTGTGACTGAATTCTTACAAGGGGAGGACCAGACCCGGGGGTCACCGATTTTGATGAAATTTGGTACACGTGTTCTACTTGGAAAATCATTCGACCCATGTTTTGCCAAAAGTGTAGATAAGTCCAAATTTTTGAAAAAATCAAGGTCAAAAAAAAAAATTTTTCCGATCGACTTGAAACTTTGTAGACATGTTCTACGAGCAAAATTAAGGTATACGTATTGTTTTATTTCGCTGTAAAAACATTTTGAAAATTACTAGGTACGATTAGTACCTTAGAGATAAAACTGTTCTCAACAAAGCGGCGTAGCTGAGCGGATGAGGTAGCGTACTTGTGGGTACTATGGACGCAGGATCGATTCCCGCATGGTGTTTTTTGTATTTTTTTTTTTTTAATTTTTTATCTCAATCATCGTTTTCCATACGTCACATGTTTTATTTATTTTAATATGGTCTAGTATTTAATTTATACATTTTAAATTGCGCGTTATGTTCTATTTTATTTATGGATTTCTTGTTATGATTACTATGAAGTTCACAATTTTGTATTTTAATAAAAATAATTTATTTCTCATTAAAAACTACACACTTGTGCGGGTGGTACTCGTCGTAGAAACATTGAAAACATAAATGATATTCACACCAAGAACTGTGATAAAGGATACGGCGTTGCAAGTACATTTCTTATTAACATCCGACTTTGGAAAACAAACTTGGTTAACGTTAACAAATATGGTACGTGTATGTGTTAATTTCGATGCATACCACGCATATTGTATCATGTTTGTAAATATCGGAGCAGATAGTTGGTTATGGATTATTGCATGTATTTTAATTGGATCAGCTCTTTTATGCAAGGACCTTTTTTCTTGTATCACTGACGGGGCGTTCTGTCTTTGCTTCAACAAAATTTTTACCTGCCGACAAAAATAGACATCGCACGGTTGACAGATGGATGTGCATTGCGGTAGTACAATTTTTAGCTGAAAAGTGCACTCCATACGGTCATTATGAAATCTTTCGTCGTACATGCTACCATCAGTTTAGCCGGTCCAGGAGTCAGTTAGTAAACAAAACTTGTTATTTTGTACATACGGTTTTAAAATATTGTCTAGAAATAATTTATATGTATTTGTAGAGAGATAAAAAATTTAAAAAAAAAAATACAAAAAACCATGCGGGAATCGATCCTGCGTCCATAGTACCCGCAGTACGCTACCTCATCCGCTCAGCTACGCCGCTTTGTTGAGAACAGTTTTATCTCTAAGGTACTAATCGTTCCTAGTAATTTTCAAAATGTTTTTACAGCGAAATAAAACAATACGTATACCTTAATTTTGCTCGTAGAACATGTCTACAAAGTTTCAAGTCGATCGGAAAAAATTTTTTTTTGACCTTGATTTTTTCAAAAATTTGGACTTATCTACACTTTTGGCAAAACATGGGTCGAATGATTTTCCAAGTAGAACACGTGTACCAAATTTCATCAAAATCGGTGACCCCCGGGTCTGATCCTCCCCTTGTTAGACATAATTCTCGGTCACGAGATAGTGTATCGCCAGTTCAGTTTACGTAGTGAGCGAAATGGAATGTTTAACAGTCGCAGTAAAAATCGAAGTGATTCTTCTTTATGGCGAATCAGGGCGAAATGTTGAAGAAGGTGTAAATTTGTATGCTTCGCGGTATCCAGAAAAAAAGTGTCGATCGCGTAGTACATTTTACCGTACTGTTCAGCAATTTCTACGAGAGGGAAGTGTACAGAAGAAAACACGCGTTCGTCAAAAAACATGCACAAGTGGAGATAATGTCAATCGAGTATTGGATGCAGCTGCTCACAATCCAAATGTGAGTATTCGTTCACTTTCGATAACTTCTGGAATCTCTCGAATGAGCGTTCATCGAATTTTAAAGCAACAGCAGTTTCATCCATACAAACTGTGCTTACACCAACAAGGAGAGGACCCCAACTGTCCGACTTCGATTTTAACGAGGCTTTGCAATATGATAGCTTGTAGGTTCCTAATGATACGTGTAAAACATTAGCCGTAGTTATGCAGTAGTTTTAAAAATATAAGTGATTAAAGTTCGTACCTGTTTGTATACTATGAATGTGAATGTGGTTACAACAGCTCTGGTGGCGCAGTGACTGCGGTTTAAGGCTCACGAGCCGAACATCTTGCGTTCGAATCCCCGTGACGGACAATTTTTTTTTCTATTTTAATTTCATGAAATTGCGCACGAAACACATGGTTTCCAGACTTTTATTCTAGGCTCGCTGCATGGCAATCGCTATTGAAAGTACATCGAAAATACGGAAATAAAACAAACTACAGGGTAAAGATTTCCAGAGACCTAGGCCATTAAAAGTAAAGAAAAGTGGCACCCGCGTGGCTGAAAAAACGTAAACTTTCCGAAACAGATTCTTTCTCGGACTGTGCCGTAAGCCTTGTAAAATTGATTGTACGCCTTAAAAAACGCACGGCTAATGCTTCCTCCAACGGTTTAAAATTAACTAACTTTTATTTAGCTAGCTATACAGTTTGAATTGTCTTCGAGGACTTTGAAGATTAAATATTTCGAAAAGCTGTAAGAAGACAGTTTGCGAGGTCCGAAACGTACATAATGTAAATGTATATATTGCAAGTGTACGATAATTGTTATTCTGCATTGTGTGCAATTTTATCTAATTAAAATAGAAAAAAAAAGTTACCAGTCATGGGGGAGTCGAACGTACGACGTTCGGGTCGTGAGCCTTAAACCGCTGCCACTGCTCCAACACAGCTGTTATAACCCAAATTACATTTATAGTATATGAACAGGGATGAACTTTAATCGCTTATATCTTTAAAACTACTGCATAACTACAGCTAATATTTTACACATAATTAGGGACCTACATGCTATCGTCTTGCAAAGCCTCGTTAAAATCGAAGTCGGACAGTTGGGGTCCTCTCCTTGCAAGAGCTTCAAGAAAATGATTTTCAAGCACGAATAGCATTCTGTGAATGGGCCAAAGATCAGATAAACATCAACCAGAATTTCTTTTCCCGTGTTTTGTTTTCTGATGAATCTACGTTTACAAATATGTAATGGCCAAGTAAATAGGCATAATATGCATTATTGGCATATCCTTCACACCTTTACATAAGGGATCACATCCTTGACATAAATATGAAAGGTCAATAGATATCTTAAGAAATATTAAATCTACAGCAAAATGTTTCAAACAAAAGTGATCCATTTGTTTATGTAGAATATGATTCCGAAATAAAAAATAGGTGTTCATGACATAAAAAAACAAGATGACCTTGAAGTTACCTTGAAGACGTCCACGCATTGAAAAATCAGTAATGCCATTAGACTCCCCACCCACAATAGTAAGGGGCACGCATCGCTTGGTTTTTCTTAAATCACCGGTTTTCGAGAGTTTTTACAATCTCAACTTAAATCCGTATTACAAGTCATTAATCTTGATGTAATAATTCATAATTTGCTATTTTTATGTTACCATACTCATCTAAGATGAGTCATCTCCGCTATGTATTATATCTAGCAAGAAAAAATGTAATCTGAATATGTAATTGATTATTGTATATGCTTTCAGCACACTTTTTCGCAGAATCGCGCACACGATGTGTATTTTGTCGTGTATCTCCGTAACCCAGTGGTATATAATAATATTTTAATGGTTCAATTCAGAATAAAAAACGTCGATTTTTAGTTATTATAAAATTTTTTAAATGTATAAAAATAACGTAAAAGAAATTTGTTTTCCATAAAAAAAGTTGTTTTGAAAATTTATTAATGCAAATGTATAGCGCACATTTCATCGTCAAACTTTTTCCCAATATATATACTTCTGAAGCAGTTTTATTATAAAGAAGTAAAGAGAGCGAACAGAAATAAAAGAATAAATTTCGAGGAATTTCGAAGAAAACGATTAACGTAATAAATCGTGTCGCAATTTCGTCCGTCTTGCACGGGCTCCTAATTAAGACTCTCTCTCGCGTTCTCCCTCTCCCGCACACTCGCACACGCGTTTCCATACATTTCTCTATAGAGGTAGCCGCGAGTACGAATTTTTCGTAGCTTTGCATACAACACTTTTAGTCCAGGATCCCAGTATGCAATTTCATCATTTATTACTAACAAGCTAATTTTTTGTAAGTAGCTTCATTTTTATGAGACGCCCAACTTTGTCCATTACATCAAATATCCATCGTGGTAGCTAACAGAGATAGCAGGGATTGAATATGTCGATTTGACGAGTCTCAAAAATTTATTACTAACAGTGGGTTTTTTATGAAATCCTAAGAAAATAATTTACATTATTGAAAAAAATATTTGTCCTACAAAATTTATGGTTTCATCAAAGAGTCCCCTCCTTCCAACATATATCGATTACGAGGTCATCGAAAATGTTTACTAACTAGCTGTTTTTTTTACTGTTGCTTAGTTACAATTTATATAATTTAACAGCCACATTGTCCTACAGATTGCGTGGTATGTTATTCCCGGTCCTACGCTCCAAAGTTGTAGTACAAATCCCTGATGTAAAAATGATTACTATCAAGCTGAATCTTTGTGAATAGCTTCGTTTCGATGAGACGCCCAACTATTTCCTATACGAAAATTTTTGTTTAAGGTAGCTAACAGAGATAGCAGGGATTGAATATGTCGAATGGACGAGTCTCAAAAATTTATTACTAACAGTGGGTTTTTTATGAAATCCTAAGAAAATAATTTACATTATTGAAAAAAATATTTGTCCTACAAAATTTATGGTTTCATCAAAGAGTCCCCTCCTTCGAACATGTATCGATTACGAGGTCATCGAAAATGTTTACTAACTAGCTGTTTTTTTTACTGTTGCTTAGTTACAATTTATATAATTTAACAGCCACATTGTCCTACAGATTGCGTGGTATGTTATTCCCGGTCCTACGCTCAAAAGATGTAGTACAGATCCCTGATGTAAAAATGATTAAGTACTATCAAGCTGAATCTTCGTGAATAGCTTCGTTTCGATGAGACGCTTTGACGATTCTTATAAATTTATTAATAACTGTTGGTTTTTTATCAAATCTTAGGAAAATAATTACATTATTGAAAAAAATATGTGTCCTACAAAATGTATGGTTTCATCAACGAGTCCCCCTTCCATCATGTACACATACGCAGAGGATTGCTTACTATAATACACAGTTTTACGTAGGTACTCGTATACTTTGTAGCGACTGTCGCGTCGCACTGGTTGTTAAATCTCCTTATTGTTATATACCGTAAGGATTTTATCGCGTGCCAAACGTTTTGTTCCCTGCGCATACCTACGAACTTTTCAGTAATGAAAATTAAACGTTTTCCCGGCAATAAAACGTGTGGTAAGGAGATTTATAAAATGTGCGCGATGTCGAATAACATATTGTTTTCCCTGTTTTTATGATAAATATCATCCAAGCACTTGTAAAGTTGAAAATTAGTAAAATGTAGTTTTGTTAAATGTTTTATAAAATGTAATTTTAATAAAGTTGTAACGACAGTCGCTACGAAGTATACGAGTACGTAAAACTGTGTATTTATTTTATTATCTAAAGTAAAATAAAATTCCCATTCCAATAATTTTATTGGAAATACATATAGAAAGCAAAGAACAAAGGGGGGAGAAAAAAAGTTGCACGCAGTGAGATTCGGACCCAGCGACCTATCAGTTACCAGACCAGCACGCTACCAAATGAGCTATGAACTCTTTTGAATATACGATAGCGTTATCGTTACAAATCGAAAAATAAAAATGACAATTCTTGTCGGACTAGTGATACAAGCCTGTTTTCTTGTAGGACATTGTTTCATTTGTACAGAGAATGCACTAACCTAATTATGTCACATTTTGTCCTACAGTTAGTAATAAGAAAAATAGTCTTGTAGTATTAACAACTTTGGAGCGTAGGACAGGGATAACATACCACGCAATCTGTAGGACAATGTGGCTGTTAAATTATATAAATTGTAACTAAGCAACAGTAAAAAAAACAGCTAGTTAGTAAACATTTTCGATGACCTCGTAATCGATACATGTTGGAAGGAGGGGACTCTTTGATGAAACCATAAATTTTGTAGGACAAATATTTTTTTCAATAATGTAAAATATTTTCTTAGGATTTCATAAAAAACCCACTGTTAGTAATAAATTTTTGAGACTCGTCAAATCGACATATTCAATCCCTGCTATCTCTGTTAGCTACCACGATGGATACTTAATGTAATGGACAAAGTTGGGCGTCTCATCAAAATGAAGCTACTTACAAAAAATTAGCTTGTTAGTAATAAATGATAAAATTGCATACTGGGATCCTGGACTATTTTATCTCTTGTACTTTAAAAGATATATGCGAAAAGTGGGAGAGTCGATTTTACTTTGAGGTTATATTTCATGATCTTAACCGTTTGAGTCCCTGGGGGTATTGAAAAAACGCTGTCGAAGTGTCCCAAACAGCGCAACCGCGCTTTCTCTAAATGAGTACGAGAAGATCCAAGCAGCGTGATAGCGCTTCTTTTATTTTATACCGAAAAATACGAAACGTTGCGATAGCACTTCTTCTGTTTTATGTTCTGCACATATGTATAACATGTGTTCGATCCGTGATCGCTCAGTCGCATAAATGTGAGTTTATAAATATTTCAAGTTTTGTTCGATAAAAATTATTGAGAAAATAACAATGAAATACAAAATGTTTTATTTTGTAATGTATTATTGTACTATTATAATATTATTTTCCCTGTTGTAAAATGTATTATTTACATTAAAAGAAGGAGCTGTGTGATGTACTTGTGTCAGTAAATCTGAGCGAGTGACTTCGACAGTTGGTGACGCACCGTCAGTTGCCCATACGCTCGAAATGTACCGTGCGGCTCGTCAGACGTGTCACCTAGGAGGTAAGCCTGTTTCGGCAGAGTCTGATTCGCCAGGCGTCAAGCGTCATGCCTCTTGGCACACGTACACGAAGGCACTTGAAGTTCTACCACGCGATTCGTTAAAAGAGCTACACATACAAATCGAACTAAAAGACGAAGAGAGAGAACGTTGCAGATCGAAGCAAGGGAGACAACGCGATTTGGGTGGCGACAGTGAGGACATCGGCGTAGGCACCAGATTTCTAACATCTCTATAGTGAAAACAGAATAAACTCCGGCAGAATTACCCCCACCACATGGGGAGATTCTCCTTGATGAAACGAAGCGCGCGACGAGACAACAATGTAATACAATGTCTCACTCCTCCAGACAAACTAATAAGAATATTTGAATGCCACGACTTTCTCGGGTGCTTCCTTTAAGAGGCTGAGCGAGTGGACTCCAAGAAACAAAATGGTACGAATAGGCGGTTGAAAACGAGAAGCTCCGCCACCCAGGTGACAAGCTTGACGAGCCGCACGGTACTGGGTTTTCTTTACGTAAAACGTGAACAGCGCGATCGCGCTGCTTGGGACTCAAACAGTTAAATAGACAGCACTAGATCCACTGTTGTATACCGTATATAAAGCTATTTGAACACTGAGACTCACACAGATACTACAATACTATAAACCAAAAATAGTTTGTATAAGTAGTATGTTCAACAGACATTTGGCACTGAAGATTAGAGATGAAATAACACTGTTCAACAAATTTGAACTTTTTTTATTTTCTCAAATATCCAATGGGTGATCCTCGTAGAGTTAGTCATCCTAAACACGAATCCGTCGGCAGAATTGGTCCATCACCCTTATTTTTTTAGTAAAATGAGTTTTTGTAAAAACACCAAATTTTGGCAGAAAATGAGATAATACGCGAAAAGTATAAATGCTACGAAGGTGAAATTGGTCTTAAACGATAGAGGAAATCATGCCGAATATTTTATTGTATATATTTATTAAAATTTATTGTTGCAAATAGTAACAAATGACCGTCAAAGTTTAAAAAAGTGCGGATGCGCGAACTTACTATGCTATACTTTTACATTTTTATGAAAAGTTATTTATCTAGCACGAATTTGCTATACTGGATCGCATTCCTTAGACATTTCTGAAGAGAAAACTGCCCCCAAAAGTTTCGGGAACTGTTTTCAATCCCGACGGGTCGAAAAAATATCCGTCGGGAACGTGTAATCGGCGTTCGACGCCATGCTGCTATTCTACGTGGACCGCCAGTGAGACAGTGCCGTAACTACGCGTCATCGACGCCGATCTGACAGTACCATCTGAAGGGCTCTCAACTCTGACAAATATAAATAAATAATTGTTTTTTTTTATGTTTTAGTTAGAACTCTGATCTGTTCTTACAGTTGTTTAAGTTTTTCATGCTAAGCAATTGAAAATGCTTTCCTTTGTTCGGAATAAAATGTGTGCTCTACGGGACACTATGTTCTACGCAGGCCGACTCTTTGCCGGACGTCTGCATGGCATATGTCAAGTGTCGAGAACGATTTATTGTTAGAGCAGATATTTTCCAGAACCCACTTTCACTAAAATTTCGTTTCTCACGACTCTTTATACCGTAATCGTTTCTTTCCGTTTTTCCTTGCACCCATAAATTAACGTTCTTTCTTCGTCTCCTACGCTTCTAAATTCCCTCAACTTCTAAACCGCCCACTTTTACCATCTCCAACTTTTTTCTAACGAGTAAAAATCAATGACCTCCCTCTCACAAATTCTTAAAACCACCAATAGCAATTAGTTCCAATTTTGAAGACTAAACTTTTTTCCTCCCGAGACATTGTGTTTCCTGCACTTCCTTGATTCAGTATAACTGGAAATAGAAAACAATCTTCGCATTTGAAAAAAGAAAACAACCTTTTTCAGGCGAACTTAATTTTAAGTGTATATATATATATATATATATATATATATATATCGATATTCATCTTATTTTATTTATACACTTGATTCTAAAATAATAAATTAATCACAAATCATATTTAAACTTTATAGGAGAAGCTTTTTGTGTATATGTATAGGCAGATTTAAGTGGCAAGTGGTTCATACTAATTGTAAGTGTCAAGTGGTAATTGTTTTGTAACAAGTCTTACGTGTGTGTCGTTTACTGCAATGTTTCACAAGTGCAAAAATCAGCCAGACTCTTTCTGTTATGTTTGTGGAGAGGTGGTACCAAAATCGCAACGACGACGTATATCACCGTTAATAGCATTTGCGGTGACCAAATTACTTATAAATAATATTTTTAAACAAAAATTAATGAAAAATAATTGATCATTTATATTTATCAGAGTTGAGAGCCCTTCAGATGGTACTGTCAGATCGGCGTCGATAACGCGTAGTTACGGCACTGTCTCACTGGCGGCCCGCGTAGAATAGCAGCATGGCGTCGAACGCCGATTATACGTTCTCGACGGATATTTTTTCGACCCGTCGGGATTGAAAACTGTTCCCGAAACTTTTGGGGCAGTTTTCTCTTCAGAAATGTCTAAGGAATGCGATCCAGTATAGAAAATTCGTGCTAGATAAATAACTTTTCATAAAAATGTAAAAGTATAGCATAGTAAGTTCGCGCATCCGCACTTTTTTAAACTTTGACGGTCATTTGTTACTATTTGCAACAATAAATTTTAATAAATATATACAATAAAATATTCGGCATGATTTCCTCTATCGTTTAAGACCAATTTCACCTTCGTAGCATTTATACTTTTCGCGTATTATCTCATTTTCTGCCAAAATTTGGTGTTTTTACAAAAACTCATTTTACTAAAAAACTGAGGGTGATGGAGCAATTCTGCCGACGGATTCGTGTTTAGGATGACTAACTCTACGAGGATCACCCATTGAATATTTGAGAAAAAAAATCGTGTTGAACAGTGTAATTATCAGCTCCTTAGCATTTGGTCATTTATACAGGGTGTCCCGTAACTGGTGGTACAACCGAGCGTGGGGTGATTCTACGTGAAAAACTGAATCAAAAATATAGAATAAAATTTTTTCATATGACGCTTCGTTTTTGAGAAAAATAAGTTTGAAAATTTATCGAGTATTATATATACTCACAGTATTTCGGAAACTAAAGGTCCTCGCTCGATCAGTATAAGGAGATCGTAGAACTGATACAAGAGGTATCATCATCCTGACAATGTTTGTAAACACTGCACGAAATACAGAAATGCTCTTCTACTCGTAAAAGTAAGATAGCGAAATCCGTCGAGCTGAAACGTGGATCCAGTGCCCGTGTACTCGATAAATTTTCAAACTTATTTTTCTCAAAAACGAAGCGTCATATGAAAAAATTTTATTCTATATTTTTGATTCAGTTTTTCACGTAGAATCACCCCAGGCTCGGTTGTACCACCAGTTACGGGACACCCTGTATATAATACTCGATAAATTTTCAAACTTATTTTTCTCAAAAACGAAGCGTCATATGAAAAAATTTTATTCTATATTTTTGATTCAGTTTTTCACGTAGAATCACCCCACGCTCGGTTGTACCACCAGTTACGGGACACCCTGTATATGTCAGCGCTAGCGCGTTTTATGAGGGTAAAATACCCCGCAGTGCACATGGGTTCGGTCCGTAGTGGGACCGTCGCCAATGTACAGGGTGTAAAAAAATTAATGGCCATGGCTTTAAGGGGTTGTTCTACACCTCTGGATCGATGGAGATTTGCGAAAAAAACCGGCCGCAAAATTCGGGAAAGGGTACCAAATTTTTTTTATTGGCTCATCGTATTCGTCTTGTTACGTAGGTAAAATGTCTGAGAGGAACCATGGGTCAGAAACGAACCGTTCTCTCACAAATTAACTTTTAATTGGGCCTTCCGATTAAAATTTCGCCGATAGTTAGAGCAGAGGCGACGTAAACGAAGCTAGAAAATAGGGCACTGTGTCACCGAATGAGAAGAGAAGTGTAAGTGTTTGTTAGCGCTAGCGCGTTTTATGAGGGTAATATACTCCGCAGTGCGCATAGGTTCGGTCCGTAGTGGGACCGTCGCCAGTGTACTTGGGGTTTGTCTCGGTTTTGAGTGGAGTTCTTGGAAGGCGATGGGTGTTTGGCAAATGTCTCGTCACCCTGTCGCATTCCAAGGAACAGATTATTTAGAGTATTGATGGGCCCGGGGCTATAAATTAGACTCGTGGCTGAACTATGGAAAAGTGGCGTGTGACTCGAGGTCATGGTGCCACATAGTCTGTTTAAAAGTTGGGGTTGTTTTACGGGATCTGGCCACGGAGTGGGAGAGTTAGAAATGACTCTTGGTAAGCGGACTGTGAGGAACCGCACGGCACTTACCCCAGAACCTTCGAGCAAGCTTAGCTAAAAAATAATTCTAGATATCGGCCGTGGTTGAAAACGGTTAATATCTAACATCAGAAGTGGGATAACGATTCTAACACCCGAAAATTTATTTCACGAAATGGCCAGTGATAAAGTGAATCAGCCTAGTGTCGAGGATTTACTTCGACGTGTGTTAGAATCAATCGGTAGTAGTGTTACTGCATGTGCTACAAATGCATCGACTACCGGTTCAAATAATTTTGTGAATGCTCTGCCAGAATTTAGTGGTACAGATCTTGGTGAAGACGCGAATCAGTGGTGTAATATTGTTGAAAAAAATTACCGAAAAGCTTCCTGTTTCGCAAAGACTGAGTTTGGCTACCCATGCTTTGACGGGTGCTGCGAAAAAGTGGTATAAAAGATGGGAAGACAATCCGAGAACGTGGACAACGTTTCGGGAAGGTTTGTGTTCCGTGTTTGTGTCCGAGGATAGACTGTGCGAAAGACTGTCACGTGTTGTGAATTGTACCAGCGATAACGCAAATTAGAGGTTTTGCGGAACGATGCAGTTAAAAAATCGAATGTGCCGACCTGTAGTATTTGCTCGAAGAGAGGGCATAAGGCAGCGGCGGGCGAATATTGCACGACCGAGCCGTCCTTCGAGAAACACCGCCTCATTCACCCAAACATACAGCAGAGATGTCACTGATTCACAACCACTATGTAGGCGTCACGCTCGTGCCTATTGGCACTGGCGTGGTGCCGCATTTGGGGCGACATTCGTAGTTAATCGCTCGCGCTGGAAAGACGTGCCTCGCGCGTCAGTCGCGGAGATCAGAACGACGTGCGTGGTACGTCGACTCAGAATATTTGTTGAGGAACAGTTTCAGATGGCACTACGTCGCATGGATCGCAGCGGCCGCGACGGCAACAATGTATTCTTTAATACGAGTGTAGTATCGGGCGGAAAATACAGCGACACCCCGTCGTGCGAGTTCGGCGCCGATCGTCTAAGTCGTTTAGACTACGGTGCCATAAGACCATTTAGTTTTAAGAAAACGGAATGCATGTGTGAGTGAATGGGACAGCACTTGAGAAGCGCATGGGTCTGACGCCCTTTTTCCTAAAGACGGCAGTCGGAAAATAGGACTCAGAGGAAAGAGAAGTTCGATCTGCGAGTTGCGATCGAGTGGTGAACAATTTAACAATTGAGCCTGCGAGGTGCGGTGAATTGTGTGTTGCGTGCGTGTATAACTTTGATATTTTCGTGTATTCATTTTTATTGTGTTATATTTTTGATTCCTGTTAATACATTGTTTTATTTGAATTTCCTTGCGTGGAGTCTCTTGCAATTATTTTATCCCACACGAGGAAGCCTAGCGTTCTAGTATCGGATAGGTATTTTTAACAACTTGCGCTAGTAATTAATTTACAAATGTGCGTACTGGAACGCAATACTATATTTATGCCGTAAGACTTAATGAAGTAGTCGATTTCGGCAAAACCATCGCCAAAAGTTCAGAAACATTAAAATATATTAATCGTATTTGATTTAAAACATATCTGAGGATACTTTTTCACTAACAATACTTTTGTCTTATCCTACATGCGACGTAGTGCCATCTGAAACTGTTCCTCAACAAATATTCTGAGTCGACGTGCCACGCACGTCGTTCTTATCTCCGCGACTGACGCGCGAGGAACGTCTTTCCAGCGCGAGCGATTAACTACGAATTTCGCCCCAAATGCGGCACCACGCCAGTGCCAATAGGCACGAGCGTGACGCCTACAAAGTGGTTGTGAATCAGTGACATCTCGGCTGTATGTATCGGTAAATGAGGCGGTGTTTCTCGAATGACGGCTCGGGCGTGCAATAATCGCCCGCCGCTGGCATAAGGTATCCGAATGCTGGGTAAAACGGAAAACATCTCGCGAAGACAAGGATGCGAGGAGGTCAGGTAGCCGTCGTGGAAATCCGGAGGACAATGCCTGGTTAACAGTGGACTGCTTGGACTTCTGTCGTCTTATGGGATAAGATTGTTCGACTTTTGTTATGGAGATGGAACGAACAAACTATGGTTCGTGAGTAAAAACAAAATAAAAGTCAAGCTTGAGGAAAACAAGGTAATGAAGTTATTTTTCCTAAGATTCTGAAATGCCTGTGGCTGTGTGGGACCGTTTGAACGGTCAAAGGCAGTTGATAACATTTTTCAGTTATCGTAAATGTTTTTTTTTTGCAAAATATGTGCAATCATTGTTAGTTACGGAAATGTTTCAAAAATTTAGAGGGTATTAACATTGTCCAGTACATCGAGAATCGTGGTAATGGTTCAAAGAAATTATTTTACATTGAAATTGTCAGCTTAATTTGGCTTGAAAAACGGGATTGCATTGTATTTTGTTGTAACAGTAGCGTGTCGTTCTAACAGGCAGATCGAACGCATATTTTGACAAAAGTAAGTTTACTCATTACGGAAAATAAAGAATATTTCAGAATGGCCGAGCAAATTGGTTTAATTAATGTTCTCTTTGAATAGAATTGTAAAAAAAACAAAATCTTCAGAGTTTTCTTATTGTTTATTGTTCGACGTGGAGCGAAGCTCGAGCACCGTCGATTTTGATGAATGTAAAATTCGGAATATGGATGATAAAATTCATATCATTAAAGATAGAGAGTTAGCAACGAAAAGGTTGTTTGAAAACATTTAAAAGCAGTATAGTCGATTTGATAAGAAACGTAGATCGAATGTCGAATTCAAACAGGGTGACACAGTTTTTGTAAAACCAGCTGATACTAGGAGAGCGAAACTAGATCGTAAATATGTTGAACCTTTCGTTATAAAAGAATTGTTACCGAACGATTGCTTTGAAATCATCGGTAAATCGGGTAAGCCACAGATTGTGCCTCAGGACCGTCTATGTCCTTGGAAAGGCGGGTGGTCAGGTGATATTTATATCAACGATGATGCAATGAGTGTTGCTGATGAGATCGAAGACGCGGATGAACCGTGTTAGCGATAAAATATTAGTATGTTAGTTCTTTGATTTTATTCCTTCTTATATTTTCTTTTTCTCTTATTTCATTATTTAGTATATAACGTTTGTATTTCCTTTCGTACAATTTCAATTATTGTAACATTATATTTGATTTAATACGATAACAAGCATTAGTTCGTGTATAACTTAATTGCAAATCCATTGTAGAAGGATGATAGATCGACAGTTTTGAATTTCCGGCTGTACTTAATAGTATTTGGTAGCAATGACCAAATAAAAATTTGAAATTGAATGTTTGAGACATTGTTTAAATGTGTAATCAGATTGTGATTTGTATGGAAATGTTATACATCATTTGACTGAAGAGTAATGTTAGAAAGATACCTGGAGAGTATGGAATAAAAACGTTACTTGTATTTTGTGTCGTGACATTTGAGAGATGTTAGTTAAGAGCATAGAATTGTGATGTCATTGATTGTCTGTAATGTTTTGATTGTTCACGTGGAAATTGTGACGTGACTGAACAGCTGATTGTGGTTGAGAGTGGTGGCAGAAGGGTACAAGTGTTGGTACGGATCTGTCTGAGCCGCTTGTAAGTGGAATGGTTGTGTGCAGTGTGTGAGAGTAACGTTTGAAAAGTATACGGTGTGGTATACGGAATGGATAACGTTACGATGCTGCATGTTGAGTGCTGTTATGCACTGGTTTTTAGTGTTCGAGAGTAACAAATTGAAAAGCGTAAGAGGTTGTATGCAGAATAGATATCGTCTCTCTTTGGATGGAGATTAGGGTGGTCCTTATTTTTCCACTTTTGATTTTTTCTGGTCTTACCCTTTTAAATTATGACACCTAATGAAAAAATGATATGTGCCAAATTTCAGCGAAATCGGACAACGGGAACCCGTGCCGCATCTGTGACAAAGTATTAGCATTTAACCGCTTGCGCTTGAAAGACGCGCAGCACACGTCGTAATGCTTTTGTCTCAAAATCGCCAACGACGGTACACGTCGGTTCCAGGTTGTTTGGAAAGAAAGTTGTTGTTTAACCCTTTGCACTCCGCTGTCCCCTCTCAGGGGACATCGTAATTCTAGCATATCACTCAGCTGTCCCCTCTCAGGGGACATTCAAGTTTATTAGTGATTACGGGGAATTGAGTTATTTCAGCGCAACTTTTTGAGACATGCATGTTTCCCTGAAGCTTTCTCTTGAAATGGCACAAGAAATCAAATCAAAATATCGTAAAATTACTAAGATATATAAAAAAAATGTCGCGACGGTCCGAGCACTTCTCGGCTCCATGGCGCGCCACTTGAAAAGAGCGATAAGGAGAGTTTGTAAATAGAAGAAAGTTCGGTATGCGAGCATACCTCGCACTGTATAGTGAGATTTATAAATATTCTTTCGATGCCACCGTGATTTCAAAAAGGCGAAATTCCTTTCCTCGTCGCGATGGTTACTCAGTGGTGGGTGAGGAGTAATAAAAAACAAATGAGGCGATGTGAATTGATTTCAAGAACAATTTAATAAGTTATATATCGTCAGTGGTCAACAGTGTCTTATGGTGGTCTCAGAGCTTCTGATCGTTAAGCTCCAAAAACTTAGTCCCCCCCTCAAGCATGAGGGGCAGACGGGTGTCGCGGACATTGACTTCGCAGCCCAAGAGGTGGCAAAATAAGGAGAACATCTACAGGAGATGGGGGAAGGGGGCCCAGCTGGCCGACTCGCAGCTAAACTCGGTGACCGAGTATCGGGTAGCCGGGTTCCAGGAAAATGGTAATAAATTACCGCAATTCCCCATCTCCTAAAGAGCCTGTCAGTGTATGGCAAACAAAAAAAAATTCTTAGAAGAAAACTGCGCCCATTCGCGACATAACAAATCTAAAACTGGAGGAAAAGATATTCAAAGCTGAGCTCATGTCAGGCTGGTTTGAAGCGTCGAGCGGTACACATAGAACTACGAGTGGAAAAATCGGAATAGTGATTCTTTTCTTAGTGAATAAATTGTTTGGTGAAAGCTATTTTGGTAAATGTCATCTTGTGAGTTAGTAATAACAATTAGAAATTTTCAACCCATGTATTTATTCATATTTTTTATTAGAACAATGGCAAAGCGTCCAACCACGAATGTGCCTCATGGCACAAATAGTAGTGAAGATGAGCTCCAAATAGACATCTACACAGACATGTTAGAGAGGCTAATTATACAACAAAACGACAGCAGTGATAGTGATATCGTTCCAGCAAGAAGGCGACGAAGAGTTCGCATAGATAGCGACAGCGATAAAAGTAGTACGGAAGAAAATACACAGCAACATGACAACGTATCGTCAAGTGAAGAGTGGGAAGATGTCACTGAATCAAGCGTTCCTCCAGCCACGATAAATTTTGATTTACATGAAGAAATAGCCGGACCACAAGTACCAAGTAACATAAAAGAGCCCATAGACTATTTTACACTATATTTTACTGAAGAATTAGTAGATAGCATAATAAAAGAAACAAACAATAATGCCAAAGAAGAAATTGGAAAGAAACAGCTTTCACGAAAGTCAACTTGGCACAAGTGGTACGATATCACTAAAGAAGAATTTTTAGCATTCATCGCTGTCATCCTGAATATGGGATTGATTCAGCTCCCCAACATGCAAGAATACTGGTCTACTGCTGACAATAGCAGAATCCCATTTTTTCCGGAAACATTTACCAGGTCCAGATTTATGCAGATATTTTGGATGTTACATTTGAAGAAACCCACGCAAGGAAATACAACGATAAGAACGCGTATTCAAAAAGTCAGCAACTATTTAGAATATATAGATGGAAAATTTAGACAATATTTCATACCATATAAAGCAGTCGCTGTGGATGAATCGATTGTAAAATTCAAAGGCAGAATAGCATTCATCACCTATAATCCGAACAAGCCAACAAAGTGGGGTATACGCATATATGCGCTGGCGGACTCAAGAACAGGATATTTATTCACAATACTTCCATACTATGGCAGCATAACTTCTGACAATATATCCCGGCCGGATCTTCCAGTAAGCACAAGGATTCCGCTACATTTATATAAGAAATTATTAGACAGAGTTCCTAATGCAAAAGGATACCACATGTTCACCGACAGGTACTATACCAGCATCCTTTTAGCGGAAGAATTGCGAAAAATGAATTGTCATCTTACTGGTACTATAAAAATTAATCGAAAAGGCATACCGACACAAATAAAAAAAGCAAAATTATCAGCAAATAAAACAGTTGCATACAGGAAAAATAATACTACGCTTCTTGCGTGGAAAGATAAAAGAATTGTTACCATGCTCACGAATTATTACAACACTCAACTACAATCTACCCACAGAACATTACGTGGTGGAAATGTCGTAACAGTGAAGAAGCCTGAAATGGTGTTAGAATATACGGCAAACATGGGTGGTGTGGATCGTGCGGATCAATACGCTTCGACGTATTGTTTCCTCCGTAAATCGTTGAAATGGTGGAGAAAGTTATTTTTTTGGGGGTTGGAAATGTGTGTGATAAACTCATACATAATATATCGCATCTCAAAACAAACAAATGATGAAACGCCAATGACACACCACAAGTTTGTCAAAACACTAATTGACCAATTGAGGGGCGATTTTCGTGTATCGAGAGCGCGTCCATCCACACCTTCTGCGGACAAAAGATTAGACAACAAATTGCATATTCCAGATGTGGGACGAAGAAAACGAGACTGTATTGTGTGTTCTAACAGAAATACCCCTGGTGGCAGGCGTCAAACAAATTATTATTGTCTGACATGCACCAATCAGCCTGCAATGCATATTGGGCAGTGTTTCAAAATGTATCATACCGTACAAAATTATAAACAATAAAATATTGATTTTTTTGCAAATATATATTCCTTGATCTCAACCAATTCATATAAGTCCAATATCATTGTAATACGTTACTTAGTTCCAAAATTATAAGAAATAATACGAGGGTCTGTAAATGTTCGTTTCTGCCGTAAAGTGGCGCTGAGTAGCTGGTAGCCAACGTCCAAAGTCGTTCGGAGTGCAAAGGGTTAAGTGTAATTTATAACCTTAAGGTTACGAGAGTCATAGCGTGTCATCATTTTTATGTATTTACGCAGCCGTGCAGAACGGGCCTATTTGGCAAAAACCCATTGATGACCGCACGGTTGCACGTGGCCACCAGATTTTCACGGCACGTTCTTGCAAGCTATATTTATGACATATGTCATAAATTTAGCGTTTCCTAAATTCACGTCAATATCGTAGTTCAAGGCCCCCACCCTCTGCCTGGGCCTTCGTCGGGTTTTGGCAAGTACCAATGGAAGCCTTGCATTTTTTGATTACCACCCACAAAGCCCAGGGAGAATCAGTAACATTTAATCGCAGGTCCAATTTCCTTCCTCCTAGCACGTTACTAACAATAAGTCCTCCTCCCACGGTATGTCGACGGAGGAAGAGGTTTTTGAAAAAACTGATAAAGGGAACGGAGACCAGGCCGGAGGAGCATTACATTTTTTCATACCATACACTACATACTTCGCGCTTGTTATATCTTTTTACTTGTTATTTTTTGTTAAATCTTCATTGTCATCTTGAAGCACACGAGTCAACATAAACGCTAGTGCTTCTCCTTTAGTTCTTACAGAGAGCTGAAACTTTGTGTTTCGAAGAGCAACATCAATTGAAATAGTAAGAATATGGAAACTAGAAGTGCTGATGAAATATATCTATTAGGCCATAGTGAAAGTCAAATTATTGGAACGAAGCTTCCTGGTAATGGTCAAGCTTTACGTGTACTCTTTTACAACTTACGTAAAATAAATTTAGACCTTCGATCGAGTGCCGCGATTGTAATAAAGGAGGTGGAAGTCTTTTGGAATAAGGCACGTATTCCCGAAAGACATACACACAATAGTATTAAAAAACTAATAAGATTATATCAGAATTGGCGAAAGTTGCAACGCTCTAACAAACGTCGAAGTGAGTTGCAAAAAAAGAGAGAACAAGAATTTCTTTAATCGATGGATGATTTTTTTGACATCGCTCATAAAGATGCATTAAATAGTATGAACATCGAAGAAGACAGACTTTTCCTTTTAAATCAAAGGAAAAAGGGAAGAGAAGGCTCAATGATAGGAACCGATATGAGTATAATGAAAAGGGAGTTTCGGAGAGCAATTAGAATAGAAAAAGAAGAGTCACGGAAGAAACGACATGGTGCAATAGCAAAAACAGAAGGTAAATATTGGTTAAATACATTTCTAATTCTGAATGTGTTCTTGAAATTGTCTGAATTTAATGTACATTACAGAGTTTATACAATTGGAGTCAACTTCATCTGATGGTGAACAGGATATTTCATCACAATTTGAATTTAAAGATACTGTGTGTTAGAAGAAGCAATGTGCAAAGTAGCAATACACAAATTTATTTGGCATTTGTGGTACTTTATCCAGAATGTGCAATTTTAGCCTTATTTAGTACACAATTATCATATGATATAAAGAGGCGTATGCTGCAGAATTTGAATTCTAATAAAACTGAAACTCCCTATAAAAGGATTATTTTAAAAGACGTAAAAGACTATATTAATATTGGCATAGAAAATTTGCTGATTACGGATTACAATAGCGTGATTACGAAAAATGAAGGTGACAAACAATTCATTTTTCAAGTATTAGAAGATTATCGTCGGTGTTACCCCGACGCGAATAAATCAACCGTAATGAAAGTCGGCATCTATTGACTTGTGTCCATTAATTTAGAAGTTTGAATTATTTATAATTTTATTAAATAGTTATAGATTTAGCTTAAATAATAATATGATGTAGATGTAAAAAATATTTTCTTTGAATATTTTAAGGACTACTTTAAAACTGCAAATGACATTTATATTGAAATCGGTGTATATAATAAAAATTGTAAAACTTCTCCTTAAATGCGGCACGTGTTCCTGATATCCGATCTCGTTGAAATTTTGGGAACATAGTTTTCTTATCACAAGTTAAAATTTGAGAGGGTAAGACAAAACAAAACTGAGAAAAATTATTTTACTCCTATAGCTAAGGACCACCCTAATGGAGATCCATGACTGCCGTAGTACGGACTTGATTGAAAAATCGAGATTGACGGTTGAAAAGCATATGACGTACGTGGAATAGATACTGTTACGGTCTTGATGTAACACTATGTTTTGAGTGCCGCTGTGCACTGTACGGAAGTGACGTCAGGCAGATGCACTGTATGTGCGTGAGACTGTAGGCGTACTGTCCGGTGTTTTGAGTGCTGCTATGCACTGTGCGGAAGTGACGTCAGGCAGATGCACTGTATGTGCGTGAGACTGTAGGCGTACTGTCTGGTGTTTTGAGTGCCGCTGTGCACTGTGCGGAAGCGACATCAGGCAGATGCACTGTATGTGCGTGAGACTGTAGGCGTACTGTCCGGTGTTTTGAGTGCTGCTATGCACTGTGCGAATGAGATGTCAGGCAGGTGAATGAGACTGTAGACATTGCTGTTTATGTTTTGACTGTTTGAAATACAGTGGTGTTTGATACTTTATGTTTTATGGTTTGATTGCGAATCTGAGACCATGGAGTTGAATTGTGTTTTGAAAGAAAGAATGTATGGTACATTGTTCTAGATGCTTCTCGAGAGCGCGAAGCATGTCAGGCTGGCCGTGTTAGCGCTAGCGCGTTTTATGAGGGTAATATACCCTGCAGTGCGCATGGGTTCGGTCCGTAGTGGGACCGTCGTCGGTGTACTTGGGGTTTGTCTCGGTTTCGAGTGGAGTTCTTGGAAGGCGATGGGTGTTTGGCAAATGTCTCGTCACCCTGTCGCATTCCAAGGAACAGATTATTTAGAGTATTGATGGGCCCGGGGCTATAAATTAGACTCGTGGCTGAACTATGGAAAAGTGGCGTGTGACTCGAGGTCATGGTGCCACATAGTCTGTTTAAAAGTTGGGGTTGTTTTACGGGATCTGGCCACAGAGTGGGAGAGTTAGAAATGACTCTTGGTAAGCGGACTGTGAGGAACCGCACGGCACTTACCCCAGAACCTTCGAGCAAGCTTAACTAAAAAATAATTCTAGATATCGGCCGTGGTAGAAAACGGTTAATATCTAACATGTTTATACTCTTCTTCCCGCGTGGGCCCTTGAGTGAACCCGACACCGAACGCAGGTCATTGAAATTTTCTAGTCTTTTTCTCTCTCTTCAATTATGTTGCCTCTGTTTCAACTATTGGAGCTAGCAAGGGTATCTCATGTGTTTCCTTTCGAAAGGTCGGCGACTCGAAGGCTGTCGTATGGGCGAAATTTTAATCGTGAGGCCCAATTAAAAGTTAATTTGCGAGAGAACGGTTCATTTCTGACCCATGGTTCCTCTCAGACATTTTGCCTACGTAACAAGACGAATACGATGAGCCAATAAAAAAAATTTGCTACCCTTTCCCGAATTTTGCGGCAAGTTTTTTTCGTAAATCTCCATCGATCCAGAGGTGTAGAACAACCCCTGAAAGCCATGACAAATATTTTTGAAACACCCTGTACATTGTATGACTTTTCGTATCACTCTACACGAGGAAACTACGTTTAATTGTGAGAATACAGTTAATTCAATCAATTTTAAATTATATGTTCTTGATGTACTTGAAATTTAAGTGTTTCTTCAATAGAGGGAATGGTAGAGTGATTAAATTGTCTTCCCGCGGAAACGCTGGGCACTTTATAGTCCGGGAGGTAGCGTTGCAAATCACCTATTCATTTCAGTTCAATTGATTTTTAAATTAAATGATTCCTCCAGGGTAGTTGTTCAACGATTTCAACGTCAGTCGTCTAAACATTGGTGGATGCGGTAAGGAGAAAATTTCTGTGGCGTTAAAAAAAAACTATCTAAAAACTATTTCAGGTCATTTGAAACTTTCTATAATGAATGTTTATATAATAAAAAAAATATGAGAAACGTCAGCTATGTGGATACCGGGGGAATAAAAGTCAGACAGATATATAAACATGTTTAAATAATAATTAATTAAAAACTATTTCAGATTCAATGAAAGTTACATACCCGATTCTTTATATTATTAAAAATATAAAAATAATTGTCAGCTACTTTTTTAACCGGGATTAGATCGTCAGCTGAGGGATTATAAGTGCTGACTGAGCATTTAACACGAGTAGATTATCATATAATTGATGATCTAACTGACGATCTCTCCCCTCCCATCTTTATAACAGACGTATATTTTTATTTGATTTAATGTTTAAATAAATTATTGTAGCAATTTCAAGTGACTTGAAATTAATTCTCGCCTTCTTTCATTATTTTTTAATTATTTTCAATCGTAATTATGATACGCTTCCCGATTACAACTCAAGTGACGATCTTTCCCCTTCTAAATTTTTAACTGACGTTTCATTTAATATCATGTTTAACCCTCGGAGTACTGACGGTAGAAGCAGCGGCACGGCCGTCGCTCGGGGTCGCTCGGACCCATAGCGCGTTCTCATTGGAGATTTCAAAGGAGAAGCCGCCACTATGCCTATCACTGTGTTTGTAAATATGATCGAGCTACTACAAGCAATATTATTTGGCAGCTTCTCCTTCTCCAGCAGCAAAATCCAGTATTGCATTTATTCTATTTTCAATTTCTCATCTGTTTTTATCATAGAAATAGTGTAATTGAAAAATGCAAATATTACACACAAATGAAAATCTTTGGCATGTCTATGTGTCTTCTAATTAGAAGGAAGTCATAAATATTCTATCCCTTGGCCTTAACATCTAAAGCTATTTCACAGCAAACTTCTAAAAAGACCCAAAGTTTGCGATACTACATAGAGTATTTTCTAATCTCAAGCATTTATTTGGAACGTTCTGTTTCCAGTGGAATACAAATTTTAATTCGGGAATGACTATCTATTACAATTCAAGATCAGGTGCGTTTAATACTTTATATTAAAAATTAAAAATGGATAATAAATAGACCGAAATAATGGACGGAATTAGTGTTCCGCAAAGAGTCAGTCCTTCCACCGCAAAGTCACTTTGGACACTGCTGAAAATAAAATGATGAAGGCGCGTCTAGAGGGATACCCTCCTTGCCCCTGCACTGCTTCGGTAGGCTTCCATTCCTATATACAGTCGAATCTCTCATAATGTAACCTCTCAAAGTGAAACCTCTCTCAAAATGTAACAAGGTCATCTCTCATAATGAAACTTCTCCTATCCCCACCAGTTAAATGCTACTAACCAATCAAATTTGAGATGTATAACGCGACATATTATTTGAAAAGATTTAAATGTTTGTATGGAAAGGTTATGTTCACTTTTTACTTCTGCGCATTTCTTTGCGCCGACGAAGATAGGTACTATATGAGAAAGATAGACTATATAATCAAGAAGTGGGGATGAATATGACTGTAGGGGAATGTTGCATTTTGAGAGAGCGTCCGGTCCCGAAGTGTTCCATTATGAGAGATTCGACTGTACATTGTATGCTACGAGAGATATTCGTCTCTTATCTCTACAAAATAAACAAATGATGCCGCGAGGAACAGAATGCTAGCGATCAAAACGAACGCCGCAAGTCGAAAGATATATTGATCGAAGTTGCATCTTACATCGGGGTCCGAGCGAACCCGGGCGGAGTACTGCGAGGGTTAAATAGGGTGTAACAAAAATTTAAAGTGTCATTATAAACTATGACTCCTAAACTATTAGCTTTTCGACATACAGTCAAAGCTCTCTATAATCAAGTCCTCGGTGCCGGAAACGACCGCTATAAGACAATTCCCACTACTCGCCTTCATTTTCCCCTCATTTCCTCGTTTATATGCCCGGTAGGATGTGTGTGTGGATGCGCGCTATCTGCGCGGGTGGGGAAGTTGTGTAGATCGTAATACTCACGCATAACGATGGCGCGTGCACTCTTTCCGGTTCAGTCAGAGTGGGGATACTTTTCTTGACTACAGGGGACTTGTCAACTTGATTATAGCGAGCACTTGATTATAGCGGAGTTGACTATAGAGGGCTTTGACTGTACATAGATCAGTACATATATAGGTATTAAGGTTCTTCCTAGTTAAGGTTTTATTAAAGAGTACATGTTACATCTGCGATCTCGAACAATCTGCTGGAGACTGCTCGCCTGCGCGTCCGAGCTCGCGCTTTCTTATCTACGTTTTCGTAAACAACTGCCGACAAAGGGCCTGCCGCCCAACACACGCACTCGGGTGTTGACCTTCATATGTCCTTGACGCGTCCACCTGCGGAAGAACTAATGACACCGGATTATGCCCCACTCGATACCATTTAAGTTTCCTATGATACATTCTTTGCTACATACCACAATACCGAAGTTATCAAGATGTCAAAATCGGCTGTGAAAACCTGTATTTGAGAACCCAGCTCATCGGTTCCAGAGGATACGACTGCAAAAAAAGCATTGGTACCAATTAGTATAGTACCCCATAGGGTAATATGGAAATCTGTTAACACTTTGCTAGCGAGACACTAGATAGGATTTTAAAATGTATCGCCGCGATAGAATATAAAGAATATAAGAATATGTAAATAATAAAAAGAATATATAATATTCTTTGACACAAGAAAGTCTGGCGTTCTGTTGTTGTGAAGTCTTTTAAATATAAATGTCGGCATAACGCGCCACCGCGTCTGTGCCAGTAGATTCGGCCGTGACACCGAGAGAGTGCCTATAAACCGATAAATCTCGTTTTTTGCATGAGTGAAGTAAGCGGCGCGTCTCAAAGAACGACTCTGGCGCGCAAAATTTCTGTACCTCTACATTATACTATTGAACAGTTCTGTTATTCACTTATCTCCTTTTCTTAATCGAATTCAACTACACTGTTAATAACAACTGTTGTATCGATAGCTTTTAAATCATACATATTTTCTTTTTTCAGATAATTGGAGTAGACTTCGTATATTTTATTCAAAAGAATGTTTTGGACAGATGCAACAGTGTATTAGAGATTGAAGCGTACAATGAAAGTTTCTCATCCAGAGTCACTGTTATTGAGAAGTGTAGATATTTTGTAAGTATGAAACATTTAATCCTATAAATTTGATATTATATATTGCAGTGTGAAATAACTTGTTATAAGTTTTACAAATGAAATTCACATTTTTGCAAACTGAATTCACTCTATGTGTTTAATAGTTTAACACTTTGCCGGCCGTTTATTTGTCTCATCAGCCTTACGCTGCCGCCGGCGAGTTTCTCGCAGGTTCTAAAAAGTCACGCATATGTGATAGTGGCCGATAACAGTTGAAGAAGAGATGTCACGCATACGTGACAGCGGTCGGCAAAGTTTTAAAAACAAAGAAAGCGACAGAAAAAAGTGAGTTTTTTCGGAGACTCGAAGACTAGTCACTGCACAATTTCTTTCAGTGAAAGAACGTTCAAAATCTCAGCTCATACGGAGCACACAATTAACAATTAATTATCTCGATTCTGTTCCTTAACATGTGTTTTCGTGTGTAGAACCATTGAAGGTCACAAAATGGACATGCTCTATTAAAGTAACGCCAAAATGATAAATGGTGTTCGTGTTTCAGCCCGAAATGCGTCGCAAAAATCAAATTTTGATTTTTTCGGTAGTGGTGCACCGTATTAAAAAATCTGAAAAAATTTGGGCTTAAAAATGATAACATTGGGCGGAAACTGTAACAATGAAAAAGTTGTACTTTGAACATTTTAATACGAATTCTACATTTTTGAATTTGATTTTTGATTTCTCATTTCTTGCTAGTAGAACTTGCAACGGAAAAATCTGAAGAAAACCTTAACATGTGCATTCACGTTTCAAATGTGTCAGAATTTTTACACCTCATTAAGTAGGGAAAATGAGGCAAAAACTGATTTATTGAATTTACCGCACGACTACTCTCCTAGTAAAGGTATCGGATAAAAAATTGGTGTACAATAATTTCTTATGGTTACCTATCGAATGACCCATCGTCGAATAAAAACTGTTGGAGAACACTTTTGATTCCTTATCCTGCTAAACCCTTTGTTCTTCAGAAAAAAGTAAGACTTGTCGAAGCAGTTCGATAATCTCGAACGCGGATGTTTTATGTGGTTACCTTCGCGCGTCGTGCCTTGTGAGCGACTTGTCGCATAAGAAACAAGCGCGTATCGTCCTTTGAGATTGTTTATTGCGATCCATGTCGATCGTTCTTCTTGGCTTGACCCTTGGAACATGTGGATATTGGCGGGTGCATTGCATTTAGGTTCTTATTATTAGTTATTGTATTGCTCTTCGTTCATACTAATATTAAGACCACATAAGTTATTTATTTTTACATATTTATTTTTGTTCCTTTTTTTTTAATTAATAGAAACTATGAAGAAATATGTGTTCTCTTTAATACACATACCATTATCTAATAAGTAGATGTCTGATTTTGAGGGAAAAAGTATAAGCTCGTTACATTTACAGCTCCCGTAGCTTAAATCTTGATTAAAAACTGTGCTGTTGAAAATCTGTCGATACTACATATTTGATTTATTTATATTTACGTTGGGTCAGATCGCGTAGATGATGTTATGTTCCTAGATCATACCGTGTTCGGACTTCTAACCGATAAACGTAATGGGAATTTTTGCAGATTCACCCTGAAAATTCGGAATGGACGTGCTTCGAACAGAGTGCAAGTTTAGATATCAGAAACTTTTTTGGTTTTGAAAATTCTATGGAAAAGTTAGCAATGAAGCAATACGCTCAGAATATCGCAAAGGTATTTTCATGTTTCTGCTTGTTGACTCTTATGCCCTTTGCCTTGTCTCGGTTAGGCACAGTGTCGTAACTCGTCGGATAGTTAAATCGTCAGAGTCTAGTTTGTTTTTCTTTCGGAGATAATAAACACTCGACAGCTTCCGAATGTTGGATTTTGTGTTGTTTATTACACGAGGAAACAAGTATGTACAAAAATAATAACAAAAAAACTTAAACTCAACCAACAAATAACAAGATATAAAATACGAGCAAGCTAGACGTTTAGATGTAGGATGTTACAAGCAGAATCAGTCTTTTTGGGCGCTTTTTGTCCCTTTATTAATTCTTGAAGTACCCCTTCCTCCGTCAGCCACCTCTCCAAGGCGGAAAGGGTGGCTTGATAGGGAGGAGTGTATTGGGCCTTGAAGAAATGTTATTGGTTCTGCCTGGACTTCGTGGGTGGTTACAAAAATGCGAAGTTTCGCGTTGGTTTTTCTGCCAACACCCACCGAAGGCCCAGGCAGAAAGAGAAAAACAAGGGGGGGGGGGGGGGGGAGGGGGCCTTAGGCTGCGAAAGTGACCCAGGCGTTCGAAGCTACTAGATTTATGACGGGTGTCATAAATCTAGCGCAAGGTTTTCAGCGCAAAGCTGGTAGCCACGTGCCATTCCTCAATATTTCGAAGGTGTTTGCCAGATGGACGGGTCTACACAGCTGCGAAATAAAATAACTAATTTAGAGGTCTTGCCTTCGCAACCTTAAGGCCCACGTTGCAAATTATGCCTCAACATGCCGCACCCCTTGAACGGTTCGCGTTCAAAATGACTTTAATCTAAATTAACTTAACATTGAATCGAACATATAGGTCTTGTGATGCATTGTGGATTTTACGTGTGTGTTACAATCTTGTTCAAAACGCAAATTATAATGTATTATAATGTAATTATTATGATGGCAAGCATAGTTACGATTTACGTCTAATAAGTTTATATGCTAAATTTAACGTAATTTTAGTTATCATCTAACAAAAGTGGTGATAATGATTTAATACTACGTTTGTACATGCCATCCTTTGTTCGCACTGTCACGACTCGAATAATTCCATCGTCACCTGGATGCAGTTTTATCACTCTTGCTAATTTCCAGTGCATAGGTGATAAATTCTCATCGCGCATGGTTACCAATGTCCCGATTTGAACATTTGCGCTGTTGGAGTCATGCCACTTTTTGCGCACAGTCAATTCGTGTAGGTAATCCTTGTACCAACGCGCCCAAAAGTGTTGTTTGATTTGTTGGATGTGTTGCCACGTCGACAGTCGTGCAAATTTCGCAGATCGTACTCCGGTGTACTGGTCAACGTATCACCGATAAGGAAATGGGCGGGGGTCAAGGCAGTGAGGTCATTTGGATCGGTGGATATTGGGATTAGGGGTCGCGAATTCAAGATTCCTTCGATCTCTATCACGCATGTTAACATCGCTTCATAACTAAGAACGCTTTCTCCTATTACGCGTTTAAAATGTTTCTTGAACGCCTTTACGGCTGCTTCCCACAAACCACCGAAATGTGGAGAGCGAGGTGGTATGAAATGCCATTTTATTCCCTCGTTAGCTAACCTACCGGCTATAATATCTTGTTGCTTCGCGTCACTTAAAAAATTCCGAATTTCATTCATCTCGCGCTGTGCACCTATGAATGTAGAGCCATTGTCCGAATAAACGTCTGAGGCTTTACCCCGTCTAGCGAAGAATCGTTTTAACGCGGCTAGAAAAGCTTCGGATGTCAAGTCTTCCACTAATTCCATATGCGTCGCTTTTGTTGCGAAGCAGACGAAAATAGCGATGTACACTTTTACTTTACTGCGATTTCGATGTCGACGTTCCTTGATAAAAAACGGTCCGCAATAATCGACTCCGCAAACTAAAAACGGTCTCTGAAGCTGTAAACGATTAGACGGCAAGTTTCCCATTGCATACCGCTCGACGGCTGGTTGTGCCCTTTGACACGTGACGCAATTTCGAATAATTCTTTTCACGACGGTTCTTCCGTGCAGTGGCCAGTACATCTGACGCAAAGCATTTAATGTCGCGGAGGCTCCTGCGTGATAATGCTTGACGTGCGTTTCACGAATTATGATATCAGTGATATGATGATGCATCGGTAACAATATAGGATGTTTTTGATCGTAGGATATGTCGGCGTGTTTCAAACGACCTCCTACTCTGATAATGCGTTGATCATCTATAAACACTGCCAAGGGTAATAAATTGCTACGTTTCGGCAAGTTTTTGGACGCGGTCAAGGCATGCAATTCTTGCGCGAAGGTTTCCTCCTGTGTCCTGCGTATTATTATCCTTAAAGCGTCCTGCAGCTCTTCTACGGTCAGGTGACCCGTGCGCCTACTGTCTTTATTCCTTACATTGTCTCTAAACCGCAGGCAGTAGGCAATTATTCGTTTTGCCCTTGTTATGGTTGAAAATCTCGTTAGTAAATCGTTCGGCTCTTTTATTGCTGTTAATAGATTAGTGGTGGCACGTTTTTCAGGTATTTCCCGTAGCTGTATTTCAGTATGGGGCCAATAGGTTTCCGTTAGTTGTAACCACGATGGCCCGCGTTGCCATTGATCTTGTACGTCGAGGAATTGCTTAGGGTTCAAACCTCGGGAAATAATGTCGGCAGGATTATCCTTTGTGGGCACATGACGCCACTGAGACGCTCTACTATTCTCTTGAATTTCCGTTACGCGATTGGCTACAAACGTTTTTAAAATGTGCGGCGATGAATTTATCCATTGTAGCGTGATTGTCGAGTCGGACCAGAAAAAAGTTTTATCGATATTGATTTTTAACGCGCGAACTGTAGATTTGTATAATCTGATTAAGAGTTGTGCCGCACAAAGCTCAAGTCGCGGAAGCGTTTGCGTCTTCAGGGGGGCTACGCGTGATTTTGAGCAAGCTAGCTGTGATATCACATTTCCGTCGCGATTTATTGACCGTAGGTAGATGCATGCGCCATAGGCACGCTCGCTCGCATCACAAAATCCGTGCAATTGTATTGAAATTGCACCGTTCACAACTATTCTGCGCGGAAATCGAAGAGAATCAAAATTGCGTAGCTGCCGTTGATAGTCATTCCAAGACGTAAATATACCTGGTGGGACCGACTCATCCCAGTCAATTTTTTCCTGCCACAATTGTTGCATTAATATTTTTGCCTTCACGATGACAGGTCCCACTAATCCAAGTGGATCGTATAATTTTGCAATTTGAGACAATATTGCTCTTTTCGTCACGCGATCTATGGGCTCTATCGATAATACGGAATATTCGATGTTATCGCGTTTTGCGTTCCACGTTATCCCCAGAGTTTTCGTATTCTCTTCAGTATCGAGACACAAGTGCAATTTACTTGTTTGAGATGTTGCGTCTGGTAATAGTGATGCGTCGTTTGATGCCCATTGTCTTAGTTCAAAACCTCCCCTTTTAGTAATAGCTAATAAATCATCGCGTAATTTCCTAGCTGTTTCATAATTATCTGTCCCGGTCAAAAGGTCGTCAACGTAAAAGTCGTTTCGTAGTGTTTCCGCAGCGTCTGGGTATGCGTGTTGTTCGTCGTCAGCTAATTGTTTAAGCGTTCGCGTAGCTAAGAAAGGAGCAGCAGCTGTCCCGTATGTGACGGTATTTAATTCGTAGATTTCTACCGGATCGTGAACATTTTCGCGCCATAGGATGCATTGATACTTACGATCGTCCGGATGCACGACTATCTGACGATACATTTTTGCAATATCAGCCGTGAGCACGTATTTATGACGACGGAATCTGAGTAATAATGCGAAAATATCATCCTGAATTGTGGGCCCAGTCATCATGGCTTCGTTTAGAGATACACCGCCGAGTGGGCGAGCAGAGGCATCAAACACTACCCGCAGTTTTGTCGTATGACTAGTGGTTTTTAATACAGCATGGTGGGGCAAAAAATATGTCTGAGATATATCCGTGGCTTGACGCGCCGACATGTGAGAGAGCTCCCGATACTCGCGAATAAAAGCGGAATATTGCTTCTTGATTTCTGGTTTTCTTTCCAGTGATCGCTCTAATGCATAAAATCTCTTTAACGCTATTGAATAAGATTCTCCAATATCACCTACTGATTTTTTAAAAGGTATTCGAACTACATATCGACCTGTTGCAATATCGCGTTTCGTGTTCGCCTTATAATGAGCTTCGCATTCTGACTCTTCGGGAGATAATATCCGCTGCTCGTTTATTTCTTCGATTTCCCAAAATTTCGAGAGATCTACTTCTAATTCATTGTTTACTGTTAAATGGCATCGGGTGCTATGACTGCGGGAGGATGAATTTGGAGCGCCGGACACAATCCAACCTAATCGCGTTTTCTGTAAAATTACGGACCCTTCTTCTAGCGAAATCTGCCCGACGCAAAGCAGTTTATAAAACAATTCCGCGCCTATCAATCCATCGATGTTAGCAGGTTTGTTAAAGTTTGGATCTGCTAATTTTATGTTACCCGGAATCTTTAATTTTGCTTTATCTATAAATTGCGATGGCAACGCGTTACCTATTGACGGTATTATCAAAAATGTCAATTCATCTTCGAATGCGTTATTTTTTGACGCGATCCGTGCTCTCATGGCCTGTTTCACGCGTGACTCCATTTTGTTGATGCCATTAAGAGGAATGTCAACAGCCATCCGCGGTATGTTCAATAAATTTGCTAATTGATTAGTTATAAAATTGGACTGAGCGCACGAGTCGAGGAGAACTCTACAAAAATGCGTTTTTCCAGCGTGATCAAAAATCTTTATTACTGCGGTACACAAAAGAACTTCGGAAGGAAGTGTAGGATTTGCGCAGGTCATCGTTCGTATTGCATGTGCCTGTGTTTCACCCGATGAAGACGGAGGGAGAGTTCCCCCTTGTGACGAATGTCCCTTTGTATCGAGCTCCCAATGTAACATTGTATGATGCCGCCGATGGCATCGCTTACAGGACGTCGCGTGACATTCATTGATCATATGACCCGGACGAAGACAATTAATGCATAGTTTTGCTTTTTTCACTATGTCCGTTCTATCGCGGGGCTTAGCTAATTTTAATTGCTCGCAATACTGCGTGGCATGGTCCTTATGACAGAGATGGCAATAAAGTTTTATCTGAGTCGCGTATGCACTGCGCTGTGGATCGCGTGGATGGGCGATTTGACGCGAGGGTTTTGTATACGTTCGACCTTGATTGCGCAATTTTTTAGCTGTTTCGGAAGCGGTAGGAGTAAGGATTTTAACCCGTTCATGCATGAATTCAAAAAACTCGTCTACCTTAGGGAAGTCTTTTCCCTTTGCTTCCTTCCACCTCGTGACTGTGGCCTCATCCAAGTTCGATGTTAATATAAAAAGCCAAATAGTATCGGTATCTAAATGTCCTAGTTTTTCTAATGCCCGATAGTGGTATTCAGTTTGTGATAGGAATTTATGCAACTCCGGCCTTGCACGCCCTTCGGTCAAACATATGTCTAGTATTGCGCCTATATGATTATCCACGATGATCGATGGTTCATCATATTTCTTTTGTAAAAGATTCCAAGCAATCGTATAGTCTTTGGCCGAATTCCCAAAAGCTTCTAACTGTTTCGCGGCATCGCCCGTCAAGCATGATCGCAGGTACGTGAGTTTTTTACTCTCAATGATGGTAGAGTTTTCATGCACCGCGGAATTGAATTGTTCCGCGAATCCCGGCCAGTCTTCGTATTGACCACTGAACGTCGGAAGCTTTATTCGCGGTAATTCCACGTCGCGGTCGCCTTCGGAGCCGGTCACGCTAGTACCCCGATGTGAATTCGCGGCTTCAGACGGAATGGCATTGATCGTTGCGGGGTTTAATAATCGTTGCGCACGAGAAACTTGCAAATCAAACTCGTCTTCTAATGTACTGTGTTCCGTCGAATAATCTGTTTCTTCGTCGAGACATTCTAATCTTAAATGTACCGTAGAGTACTTCGTGAATATTTCAGAGATTCGGTCAAGTTTGGTTTTGATTATATTACGATTAGACTGTTCATTGCATTCGTCGAGAAAGTTCCTAAATATGGTTAGCTTACGTTTGAAAACAGTGCGTGATTTGCGCATTTCGCTCACGGTTTCTTCAATCGACATGTCGTGATAGAGATTCTGAATGCGTGACGTAACGACGTAGTTAGGGATAGTATGCGAGGTATCTAAAGGATTATGATACGTATGACCATGCACTCTGACCTGATCGTTGTCGAATACGTGGTGGCTAAACCGCTGTTGGTTGATGTAGCTGCGACAATCGATGTACGAGTAGTCTGGATTCTGCAGTCGTTGGACCTTCGTTGATCCCTGCGACGTTTCGTTGTTGCTTGGAGCGACCTGTAGGCAGGTTCCTTGGGTCGCTGCTTATCTCGCTGCTTGGCTCGCTGCTTGGTTTCCGGGTTGACCGGTGTTGGACTTCGCTCCTTGGTTGGCTTGTAGGTGACACAGGTTTGCCTCGTCTCTTGCCACTTGGTTGAGAGCAAGGTACTGTGTGCTTCAATCACTCGTCCTCGTTTTCCGAAAGAAGTTTTGAAGGATCCGATAGGCTGGATCCGGCTCGAAGGACCAAATTTATGTTGACTCTTATGCCCTTTGCCTTGTCTCGGTTAGGCACAGTGTCGTAACTCGTCGGATAGTTAAATCGTCAGAGTCTAGTTTGTTTTTCTTTCGGAGATAATAAACACTCGACAGCTTCCGAATGTTGGATTTTGTGTTGTTTATTACACGAGGAAACAAGTATGTACAAAAATAATAACAAAAAAACTTAAACTCAACCAACAAATAACAAGATATAAAATACGAGCAAGCTAGACGTTTAGATGTAGGATGTTACAAGCAGAATCAGTCTTTTTGGGCGCTTTTTGTCCCTTTATTAATTCTTGAAGTACCCCTTCCTCCGTCAGCCACCTCTCCAAGGCGGAAAGGGTGGCTTGATAGGGAGGAGTGTATTGGGCCTTGAAGAAATGTTATTGGTTCTGCCTGGACTTCGTGGGTGGTTACAAAAATGCGAAGTTTCGCGTTGGTTTTTCTGCCAACACCCACCGAAGGCCCAGGCAGAAAGAGAAAAACAAGGGGGGGGGGGGGAGGGTGCCTTAGGCTGCGAAAGTGACCCAGGCGTTCGAAGCTACTAGATTTATGACGGGTGTCATAAATCTAGCGCAAGGTTTTCAGCGCAAAGCTGGTAGCCACGTGCCATTCCTCAATATTTCGAAGGTGTTTGCCAGATGGACGGGTCTACACAGCTGCGAAATAAAATAACTAATTTAGAGGTCTTGCCTTCGCAACCTTAAGGCCCACGTTGCAAATTATGCCTCAACACTGCTAATAAATACAATACATTTTACTATTCTTGCCAATTATGATTATGAGATTTAAGAAACATAACATTGTTTCATGTTTCTGCTTTCTAAAATATAATCAATTTTATTAAAAAATGACAGGGTAAGGAAATTATCGAGTACTTTGTAAATCAACTGAAAGAAGAAGGAATTACTCACGTAGCTCCTTGGAAAGACCCGGCGGAAATATCTACAAAGTGTGAAAAGTAAGCCAGTGACATTGTATACTTTAGAAGATGCGTTTAATTCACTAAATGCGTACTATTGCACCATATCTTTTCAAAGGATGATTCCTTCTTAAAGTGGAATGTCCAAGTGATACGTAGCCCAGTTTGAGCGCTATACACTAGTGTATCTCAGTATTACACGTATTTCCATTTTTACTGTTAAACAATGGATACTTGTCAGGACAAGCAGGCCTTTCCGTGAATGCTTTTCTAAATATGCTTCTACGTTATTTATTATTACCATTATTTTCATTTAACTTCATCCATCTGTAACCTTGTAAATCAACATTTCTACTATGCTCACTCGTGGTATTATTACAAAGAGGAACGATTAATATTAACTGTCTGAGTGTCAAGCAGTGCAATCGCGTTTTTTCTGTTCAGTACTGGAAAGTGCCAAGCCGATCGATCGATAAGAATGAATGATACTTTTTCCACAAATAATAAAAATAGTTCAATAACATATTGTCGCGGCGCATCGTCGCGAAATAACTTTTTACATTGACTGTCAAACGCGGAAACTTTCTGCAGGATCTGTCCCTAGGTACGATCATAAAACCATACCTGGGCGCAGACCGACAGAATGAAAAATCGGCAACGTTCGTCAAGTGGCGACCAAATGTTTCCGCGTTTGGCAGAAAGGTTGTTCCCCTTCTCCAAGCATAAGCATACCGCCCCTTGGAAAACACGTCTATATAAGAACCGAGCGCATCGGCTCGGCCTCTCTCTCACACAAGCAAGCTCAGCAGAAACGTCACGTTATACATCACATTCACACAACCATTGAAACCAAGTTGTACAGTCGTAGTTTAAGTCTTGTAAATATATCAAGTTAACCTCAGTGGACTTTAATTCAACTACCGATCGAGCATCCGCGATCGGAACGCCAAGAAACACCTTCTACGGCGTAACATTTGGTCCTTCGAGCCGGATTCAGCGGTCTACTGGAACTGCAGCCCACTGATCCGAGTCTACTGAGAAGCAACAGCATCCGTGCATCAACGGAAACATCAACGCAACTACAAGAAACTACGTACTCGAAACAACCCAGACAAGCTGAGCAACGAGACAGAGAGCAGCATCGCCGAGACCAGCAACATCCAGTCATCGGTCACGTGAGTCGTATTATCGTCTTCCTAGATCATTTCCAAATCGTTCAAGATGGCTATCGATCTCAAAACCCTCGAGCGTCAACGCGCCGTAGTTAAGGGCAAGCTAACGCGATTAATCAAAACGGTCGACGATACAAATGACTCCGTCGGACTCAAGAGTCGTCTCGACACACTAAAACAATTAGAAACACAATTTGACTCGGTACAATTCGAAATTGAGGGTTTGGATCAATCGTCCGACCACGAATCAACACGTGCAGAATTCGAAACAAAAATGCATGAGACCACGGTTAATATCCACCGAAAACTCACCGAGTACGATCCAACCGCAGCAGGGGTTCGAACGGCTTCGCGAAGCGAAACTCCAAAGGGGGCAACACACAGTTTACTGTCGCGAGTAAAGATACCGATGTTCTCCGGAGAATACGACAAGTGGGCCAAGTTCCACGACATTTTCAAATCAGTCATACACGACGACGAATCTACACCCGCGGTACACAAATTTCACGTATTAAAATCACACTTGTGCGGGCCGATAGCCTCGGTGATGAACGATCTACCAGCCACCGAGGAAAATTATTACGTCGCGTGGGAAATATTAAACGAAGAATGCAGCAAACCCCGACTCGAGATACACGCCCATTTAAAGGCTCTAGTAGATTTAAAAGAATTAACGCAAGATTGCCCGATCGCTCTAGGAAAACTAACCCGCGTAGTCGATGCACGAGTAAGAGCATTAAAAGGTCTCAACGTCCCAGTCGAACAATGGGATGACATACTGGTCTTTTTGATAGCTCGAAAATTAGATCGAGGCACGCGCAGAGTTTGGGACCGCGGCCTAGAAGACACAGACCGTCCATCGTTCCCGCAACTCATGACATTTTTAAAACAACATTCGCGAACCGATGACGTAGAGCCGGGTAAATCAGGTAAAGCATCGTCGGCAGGCGACAAGGGTAATTACAGGGATTACAGTCCAGGTACGCGTGAGGCGCAAACGTACGTAGCAGTCGCACCAAACGCAGCCTGCGTTGTTTGCAACAACGAACATAAAATTTGGAAGTGCGCACAGTTTTTAAAAATGACCGTCGGGAAGCGTTACGAAGCAGTACAGCAGGCACGGATCTGCATCAACTGCTTAAAACCGGGTCATTCAGCAAGCGAGTGCCTTAGTTCTGGCTGCAAGAAATGCGGGAACGGGCATAGTACGTTATTGCATACGCAAGAAAGGAATGAAGAAAAAGCAATACATACGTCACGGGAAAGTCACGATGAGATGGTCGGTCATTGTTTTCTGGCTCAGACGAGCGTGGAACAAGAGCCGTGGAAATTCGGGAAGGGCAAGGAAACGGTCAATTCATTTTCTAAGCCCGACCAAAAAGCGAAGACCGAAGTCCAATACCTGCTAAACACGTGCCGCGAACCTCCGAAGCAGGTACCGAAAACACGGGTAGCTACAACGCGAGGTAGCATTGAAACGAAACCGCATAATGTCGAGGGGTCTTACAATATTTCGCAACGTCCAAGCCGTCATTCGCGTTCAAGAAGAGGCCATCTTGAATTCCCTACCAATTTTTGTCGATCCCAACGTCCGCATTACCCTCTCTCCAAACATTACCTCATAGGCGATAATATGAGGAACGTATACGACTACACTGCAAATCCAATGTACAATCTCAGAAACGTGCCTATTAATCAATCATCTCAGCGGCAACAGATCCTGAAGGCGCAACAACACTTTTGGACCCGCTGGAAACAGGACTACTGTACGTACTGCACTCTTGCAGTAAATAGTACATGGGGAAACCGAGGAACGCACTAGACAATATTCACAACGGTACTGATCAAGGAGGACAGCACATCTACGGTCCAACGGAGGCTTGGAAGGATTGCCGAACCACATCCATGGCATCAGACGAGAGGCCATCGTCAAACCCTGCTCGAGCATCTGCGAGCCCATCAAGACCTGCGCCCCTTCCTCCTGAAGCCGAGACTGTCCCTTAACAGTACCACATACACACACACACACACACACACACACACAGAGACCCATCCGTACCGGGATGGAAATAGTTTAAGCATCATCAACATAATCAATTCTACACACACGAACATAATTAATCTCAATGTAATTCATACAATCTTACATTAGCGTACATATCATGTTATTGAACATAACCGTTCAAGGGCGGCGGTATGTCGCGGCGCATCGTCGCGAAATAACTTTTTACATTGACTGTCAAACGCGGAAACTTTCTGCAGGATCTGTCCCTAGGTACGATCATAAAACCATACCTGGGCGCAGACCGACAGAATGAAAAATCGGCAACGTTCGTCAAGTGGCGACCAAATGTTTCCGCGTTTGGCAGAAAGGTTGTTCCCCTTCTCCAAGCATAAGCATACCGCCCCTTGGAAAACACGTATATATAAGAACCGAGCGCATCGGCTCGGCCTCTCTCTCACACAAGCAAGCTCAGCAGAAACGTCACGTTATACATCACATTCACACAACCATTGAAACCAAGTTGTACAGTCGTAGTTTAAGTCTTGTAAATATATCAAGTTAACCTCAGTGGACTTTAATTCAACTACCGATCGAGCATCCGCGATCGGAACGCCAAGAAACACCTTCTACGGCGTAACACATATACTAATTATGACAGTACAGCTACAACATAGAAAATATCTTTAACTGACAAACAAAACAAGAATATTTACCATTTATAAGCAGAAAAACAAGAAGCGCGATTTCGTTGTTTGGCACTTCTCAACCAGATTTTCGCAAAGAGCTCTGGCACTCAAACGTCTGGCACTCACTAAAGTTATTAGGTTTTAAATCCTTAGCGTTCAATAACGTGATTCCATAACGTGATACGTAAGTATTAAACCGAAAATATCAGTCAGTCACGAAATGGCCAAATTTTTTCTATAATATTAATATTGCAATCAGTTATATCAAATGTTACAAACTACAGAGAAATTTTTATTACTGAAAATAATTTCGAGTTGTTACGCATAATGTCAAAATAGCAATCGTAAGGGAAGGGGCTAAGTTTAGCGATCGTGTTTCTTACAAGGAGACATTACACCCGTGGACATGCGAATTTTAATGAGCTTCATATTAGGTGAAAGTACATCGAAAAATATTTGTGTCATGTCCGGGCGTTTTTGTGAATGGGCCTTCAATTTTGAGAAATCGCATTTTGAAAAACGCAATTTTTCTGTAGTAAGTGATATACTCTTAAAGAGAATAGATCTATCGAATAAGTGCGATGGCTCACAAGGAGACATTACGACCGTGGACATGGGGATTTTAATGAGCTTCATATTAGGTGAAAGTACATCGAAAAATATTTGTGTCATGTCCGGGCGTTTTTGTGAATGGGCCCTCAATTTTGAGAAATCGCATTTTGAAAAACGCAATTTTTCTGTAGTATGTGATATACTCTTAAAGAGAACGGGACTATCGAATAAGTGCGATGGCTCGGCGGATGCGTGCTTGGCTCATACTTTTGCACTCCGCCGCGCTTCAGGTTCGAATCCTGCCTGATGAGTAATTTTTTTTTTTGTAAGTAGATAACGCTTTAAAAAACTGATTTCAGAAAAGATTAAAACTAATATATTTATCTATCTATTTAAATTACTGATTTCGCAAGTGTTAGGGTGAAATGATTCATAAAAACACACAAAACATTTAAATTTCCGGCACCAGGTGTTGAATACTCGTGTACCCAACAGTGCAAGAAATAATTTTCTCCACTAAACTTTCTCGTACAATCAATATATTTAGGTGTAATCTCTTAAGCGGTTCGACGACGACTGACTGCACTGCGCTCGCCGATTCTGTCGTCACGCGTCGCTCGCCATATCGTCAAAAACAAAACAAAAGGCGACGATAACGTTCGGCAGCACGTACCCTTGATGCCCTCCGAACAGGGCCGAAAAAGGCCGACAACGGTCGGAACATATCGCCCCCCTTGGAAGGTCCAACCTTCCAACGTAAATACTAATTACTGCTAGAAGATTACATAATTGGATGATTATATGAATACATAAAACATTTAAGTATGAGATAGATGGATTACAATGATTGCGACTACTTAAGTAGTAGTGACGAGCATAGAATACAAACAATTCTTAAATAAAGCTCTAAATTTAAAGTAAAGTCCTCAGTTATCGATAGGCAAAACACAAAGTTTGACCGCTGGTCGTGAGATGATGCCCTTCGTAGTCCGAACGGTGGCTGCGCGGATTTCGCCGTCAGCGCCTGGTATGGTTGATTCAATTCTGCCCAACAGCCATTGGAGGGGTGGCAGATTGTCCTCCCGGACTAGCACCATGTCACCCGGTCGGAGTGACCGCTCGCATTTCTTGGTCCACTTAGGCCTTTGGATAAGGTGTTGCAGGTATTCTTTGGACCATCTCTTCCAAAAATGTTGCCTTAGCTGCTCCACATACTGCCAGCGCGATAGCCGGTTCACGGGCATCTCCGTCAGGTCTGGATCGGCGGTCGCCAGCATCGAGTCTCCGATAAGGAAATGAGAAGGTGTGAGAAAGCGAAGGTCTGATGGATCCGAGGAAAGAGGAGTTAAAGGCCTAGCATTGAGCACGGCTTCTATTTGAACTAATAGCGTATACAATTCTTCGAAAAGAAGAGATGCGTTTCCAGCAACGCGTTTAAGGTGGTGTTTTGCCGATTTCACGGCCGCCTCCCACAAACCGCCAAAGTGCGGAGCCTTAGGAGGAATAAAATGCCAAGTGATTCCCTCGAAAGATAAATAATCAGATATCCTCGCCCGACCGTCGCTACGAAAAACCGCTGCCGTCAATTCTCGCAATTCGCGATTGGCTCCAACAAAATTCGAGCCATTATCGGAGTAAATATGAGAAGGTCTACCCCTTCTGGAAATAAATCGCTTTAAGCTTCCCAGAAATGACTCAGTGGTCATGTCGGATACTAATTCTATATGTACAGCCTTCGTAGCCATACACACAAAGATAGCTGCGTAACACTTTGATAACCTGGCGTTCCGTCGCCTTCCCTCCTTCACGAGGAAAGGGCCACAATAGTCTACCCCCGTATTCGCAAATACTCGAGACGGTGTGACGCGATGCATTGGCAGATCACCCATAATCGGTTGCGAACCGATAGGTAAAACCTTAAAACAAGTGACGCACTTGCGCAACTCCTTTCTCACCGTACTACGCCCGGAAAGCGGCCAATATTCCGATCGAACGGCGGCCAGAGTGGCCTGACAACCCGTGTGAAGGTTTCTTTTATGTTCGTATCTGATAATTAATGTAGTGAGTGGATGAGATTTGGGCAGCAAAATCGGATGTTTTGTTGTATACGGTAATTGTGAATGCCGGAGCCTACCGCCAACGCGAATAATGCCCTCATCGTCTAAGAAGGGACTTAAATTGAGAAACGGTGCCATCACGTGCGTTTCTCGTTTGTGAAGTGCCCTTAACAAATCTCGAAATGCGTTTGCCTGACATAATTTTACAAGATATAATTTTGACCGCGCGATTTCAGAACTAGTTAATGTATTTGCACGACGTTCGTGCTTTCCTCGCGCAGCGTTATATATAAACCGAAAGCAATAGGCCATAACTCGTACTAAGCGATTGTAAGACGAGAATTTTTTGAAAATCTCCTCGTGAAAAAGGTCATTGTCATCGTTGACAGCCGTAGCAGCAACAATCGCTACCTTTCGTCTCTCCGGTAAACTATCAGGGGGAATGGTAGTCGTTCTATAATCTACGCCCTTATCTCCGTTGAAGAATTCAGTTGGACCCTCCCACCATATGGAGAGGTTCAACAACTCAGAGGCCGTCGCCCCCCTTGAAATAATATCCGCGGGATTCTGCTTAGTAGGTACGTGTCCCCATTGAGCTGAAGGCAATAGCTCCTGGATTTCTCCGATACGATTCGCTACGAATGTATTCCAGTTACGGGACGGTGAATTGATCCACGCCAATACGATGGATGAATCGGTCCAGCAAAAAATATTCTTAAAGGAAACGTTCAAAATTTGTATCAATTTGAAAATCAATTTTGTCAGCAAAACGGCTCCACAAAGCTCTAATCTCGGAAGTGACAAATTCTTTAGCGGAGCCACTCTTGACTTCGCGCATAACAAACGACCGCATTGACGTCCGTCCTTGTAACTGGATACTACATATACACAGGCTCCGTAGGCCTCCTCACTCGCGTCGGAAAATCCGTGTAGATCCACACAATTCGGCTGTGCAACGATAACGCGGCGCGGAATCTTTAATTTGTTTAGTTCTGCTAATTGTGATTCATGCCTTAACCACTTGGTGTGCAAATCAACCGGGATGGACTCATCCCAGCCGATAGCGAGCTGCCATAGCCGCTGTATAATTATTTTGGCAGGCACCAAGACCGGCCCGATAAGGCCCAGGGGATCAAAGACGCGCGCGACGCTTGAAACGATCGACCGTTTCGTAACGCGATCAGCTGTTGCTATCGGAATAGAATACTGTAACACGTCGCTTGCCGTGTTCCACTGCACGCCGAGGGTCTTGATATCGGCGTCCTTGTCAAGACTTAAGACCGTAGTTTGAGAATGATCGCAAGGAATGTCCTCTAATAATTGTAACGAATTAGATGCCCATTTGCGCAAAACGAATCCAGCCCTAGACAAGATTTCAATAACTTGATCGCGAATAGTTATAGCTTCTGTTAGAGTGTTAGCACCTGTTAGCAAATCGTCTACGTAGAAATCACGGTTCACGATTGCCGCGCCTAACGGAAACGATTCCTCCTGCAATTTCGCTATTTCTTTAAGGCATCTGGTAGCTAAAAACGATGCAGAGGCAGTACCGTATGTGACTGTTAATAGTTCGTATGTTTGAACTTCCTCATCCTTGCCTTTCCTCCACAAAATTCTCTGTAATCCTGTATCAGCTTGATCAACAAGAACCTGCCTATACATCTTTTCAATGTCTCCTGTTATAGCGTATACGAAAGTCCGAAATCGCGCCAAAATCGATACTAAATCCTGCTGTACGGTTGGTCCTACCTTAAGCGTATCATTTAACGAAATACCTGATGACGATTTGCATGAGGCATCGAACACCACCCTCAATTTGGTAGTTAAACTAGATTGTTTAAAAACCGCATGATGGGGCATATAGTAAGTTTTTGTAGGCGAGCACAGATCGTTGCCAGGAACCAACCTCATATGATTTAAGGCCCTATATTCGTCTATGAAATTTGAATATTCATCTTTTAGCGACGGCCGTTTGTCTAATTTCCTCTCGAGATTGTAAAACCGCTTCAATGCAGTTTCTCTGCTTTCGCCGAGGCGAATGAAATTGTCCGACTTTAACGGGAGTCGAACAATAAATCTACCCTGCTCATCGCGTTTGTACGTGGTTTGAAAGAATGTTTCGCATTCGGCCTCTTCCTTTGTATACGAAATACTACTCACGCCCTGCTCGAGTTCCCAGAACTTAGATAGCTTCGCGTTCAGCTCTTGTGTAGCAAGGTTACAAGAGACTGCGTCAGCCGGTCTCCCTTTTCCAAGTATAGATCCCGACACGATCCAACCTAGTTGTGATTTCTATAGGCACGGATGCGATCGCGACGCCTTGATCTGACCGACGCATAGCATATCAAAGAAAACTTCCGCGCCTAGCAACATGTCCACGCGTGATCCCTGATAAAAGTTCGGATCCGCCAACTTAATATTTGCCGGAATCTGATAGCTGCCCTTGCGAAGAGATACAAGCGGCAAATTCTGAGTAATATTTTCTAACACTATGCAATCAACCGTTCTGTTAAAGTTATTAAATCTTGATTTAAATTTTATCGAGGCCACGCGATGCGCGAGTGTGATTGCTTGGTTTATTCCTGCGATAGGTGTATCGTGTCGGCGCGTCTTACATCCTAATCGCCTTGTTAGTTCTTCTGTTATGAAGCATGATTGCGAACCCGAGTCTAACAATGCCCTGGCCGAAATCAGATGCTCTTGCTTATCGTAAACGTCGACCACCGCGGTCGAAAGGAAAACTTGGTTGATTACGTTTGCTTGCGCGTCGCGACTGATATTTGACACCACTTGATTCGGCTCGTGAGCCGCTGTCTCGCTTGCTTCAATGTTGACGTTAGACGAACGGTTGGCCGGCGTATCGGACACTATATGCAACAATGTGTTGTGTTTTTTGTGGCATTTACGGCAATTACTTGAAGTACATGCACTAGCTTGATGCGCTGTGGACCTGAGACAATTTAGGCATAGCCTTTTTTCTTTAGCTTCCTTAATTCGCTGATAGATAGACATCTGGATGAATCTGTGACATTGATGAATATAGTGTTCACCGCCGCAGATTTGGCATACAATCGACCTCGAAACTACATGGGAGGATGTCCCCTGCCGTTGCGGGCCTCGCCCTGTACTCGCGGCCGCGGAAGCCGAAGAATTATGCGACAGTGCCTCTAAAACTTGACACCTGTGTGCCAGAAACTCGGTAAACTGCGAAAACGAGGGCAGACTTGATTGTGATAACCTACCCTCCCACTCTTTGCATGTTATCGGGTCTAGTTTCCCTGATATCGTATGGACTAGCCAATCGTCCCAATGGTCAACCGGCCGACCCATAGCCCTAAGCGCTCTGGTATGCTTAAGCACCCCGTCTAACAAATGTCGAAGCGCGGCACGATTCTCCTTTGACATTGAAGGTAAGTCTGTTATCGCCTTCAAGTGCGTGTGCACGATCAATCTTTTGTTCTCGTACCGCGCTTTGAGCATCTGCCACGCCTCGAGGTAACAAACGTCCGACAATTCCAGTGATTGAATAACCTTCGCGGCATCGCCTTTGAGAGATGATTTTAGATACTGGAATTTTTGTATAGGCGCCAAAGAATCATTACTGTGTATCATACTATTGAAAGTGTCATGGAAGGGATACCAATCCTCATATTCCCCACTGAATTGCGGCAAGTCTATTTTTGGCAAACGTATTGCCCTGCTAGCGGTATTCGCATCGGTCTGTTGCACCGACGGCGAGCGAAAGGACTGATCACCCACGCTCAATAATCGGTCAAAATCTGCTAATAAGCCATAGTACGCGTTTTCAAAGGCCTCGCGCTCTGCCTCGTGATCGACCGAGTCCTCGATCATTTCAATTTTATTCTGAATCTCGTCGAACTCGCGTAGTTTCCCAGTTAAATTATCGCGACGGCTCTTGATTTGGAAAGCATCAGCTCCTCCAGGCCCGACACCCTGAACATATTTCTCTGCCCGCGTGATGGCAGCCTTCACTTGACCCCTCGCGTTTTTCAGATCTTTCAATTCTGCGGCCATGCTCAATGCCGAAATGGTGGGAAATAGGAACAAAAGAAAGGAACGGAGACTGACCTGACCTTTGGACGATTAGCCGTTGCCGTTGCCCTGGCGCGAAGACCCTTCGTTGGTGAATGAGCTTCTCGTCGTCGTCTGATATTGCTATCGCCCGATAGCCTGATTCTGGTCGTAAATCGACTAGATGCGTTCGTCCTGTTAGCGATTTCTTCCTGTTATGCCGCAATACTTGTCTGTATCCGGCTCGAAGGACCAATAATTATGTTGAATACTCGTGTACCCAACAGTGCAAGAAATAATTTTCTCCACTAAACTTTCTCGTACAATCAATATATTTAGGTGTAATCTCTTAAGCGGTTCGACGACGACTGACTGCACTGCGCTCGCCGATTCTGTCGTCACGCGTCGCTCGCCATATCGTCAAAAACAAAACAAAAGGCGACGATAACGTTCGGCAGCACGTACCCTTGATGCCCTCCGAACAGGGCCGAAAAAGGCCGACAACGGTCGGAACACCAGGAACATTTTATAAACGCTGCTTTCGAACAAGAACATTTGGATCTAGAAATTTCAGACGGAAAACATGCTTGGTTTACGTTCATAAAAACTTTTCTAGTTGAAAGTAATTTTGAAGCAAACCAAGCATATTTCAACATGTCTTCAAAAACAGGTGCACATAATTGATTATGTGCCAATGCATTTTTACAGAAAGATTAAATAATGTTCAATATAAATATCACTATGAAAGCCAAAAGAAAACTTTTTGACTGGATAACACTTCCTTTCACTTCGGCAGTTGCAAGGAAACTAATGATCACGTTGAAAATGTAAAAGAATGCTTTTCAAATATTTACCGAACACTTGAAAAGTTACACAAAGTCTACGGTAAAGTAATAAAACACAGGTACCCTAACGGTAAATATATTCGTTGTGATGAATAGTGAACCAGGTAATAAAACAATTGCCCTTTATATTTGCTTGCATCCAAGAAATGTAATTTTGTAGTAAACATTTTTTAAAAGTTATAATATGTTGCCCGTATACAAATTTTCAATTAAATGATATTTACGAGGATTAAAATATTTTAGAAAAGAAATAAAAAAAAAATTTACTCATCAAGGCGGATTCGAACCTGAAGCCGTGGCGGAGTGCAAAAGTATAAGCCAAGCACGCATCCGCCGAGCCATCGCACTTATTCGATAGACCCGTTCTCTTTAAGAGTATATTACTTACTACAGAAAAATAGCGTTTTTCAAAATGCGATTTCTCAAAATTGAGGGCCCATTCACAAAAACGCCCGGACATGACACAAATATTTTTCGACGTACTTTCACCTAATATGAAGCTCATTAAAATCCCCATGTCCACGGGTGTAATGTCTCCTTGTTAGATGCCGCTGTAGCGCGAACGTTGCACAAAAAATAAACTGCATCGTTTACGAAACGTGGGCAACAAATTAACATCAGGTACGGTTATTTACATTATGTTTTTCGATTTATGTGACGAGTTCCGCGTGACATCTTTTTCTTGAATTTGTATATCCATTCTCGTTAACCCTTTCGCTACAGGCGACTTTTCCGGCGTGACAGTCTTGCTGAACTAGCCGCTGTCCCAAAAGTGTACACGGTGCGCGATAAAGATCGTCATTGATCGCATTTAGGGTATTTGCAACATTGCAAAAGTCTTTTTTTTAATCGTTCCTTCTAACACTACATGTCCAGAGTATGATATTCAATGGCAACTAAAAAATGGCTAGGAAGCAGCTCTTGTTTTCAACTGCCTATTTCTATCTATATTATAGATGATGGTCCGTCCCACTGATTTCAATAACTTTTGGATATGTTATCACGATCACGATTTTTAGCAACTTTTTCCTATAAATATAATCCCTGCTCAGCTTTTGTTTTTGAGATATTGGCAAAAAACTTTTCCTACTACTATTAGGTTCGTAAGAAATTAATGTCGGTTTTCAAGCTTCATCGTTAAATACGCAGGTTTCGATTGGGAATAAGTTTTTTTAATCAAAATAAGTGCCATTACAATCTACACATTTTTCCCAACGAGAGACAAGTTCTCGAATTCCAGCATTGTAAAATGCTGATGTTCTGGAATTGATAAATTTTTTGAGCGCATTTTCTGCAGCCTCTTGGTTCTTAAAGATTTTCCCCCGTAAATAGTGGTCCAGGTGCTTAAAAATATGGTAATCGGTTGGTGACGGGTCCAATGAATATCCTAGATGAGACAAAGTTTCATAGCCCAATTTATTCAACTTTCGTAGCGTTGATCATGCAATGCGTCGCAACGTCGCGACTAGCGGGCAAACATTATCATGGAGAAGATTTGGGCTCCGCCGATTGACCAATGCCGGATTTAATCGTTGCAATTTCTGGTGAATTTGATCAATTTCTTGTTAATACTTCTCTGCTGTGATAATTTCTCCCAGCTTTAAGAAATTATAATGTATAATTCCCACAACTGACCATCAAACCGCCACCATGATCTTTTGATGCACTTTCGGCTTGGGAAAGTTTTTTTGGCCGTTCATTATGATCCAATCATTGGGCAGATCGCCGACAGTTATCGTATAGCATCCACTTCGCGTTGTATATTACGATACGATGCAGAAATGGTTCATTTTTATTGTGTGGAAGCAACGCAGAGCAAATTTCATAATGATGATTGGTTTGATCTTCCGTTAATTCGTGCGGCACCCATTTATCGAGTTTCTTCGACTTTCCCAAATGTTTTAGGTTGTCAATAATAGTTGAATGACTTACACCTACCTCCTGTGCAAGTTGTCGAACTGTCGTATATGGATTAGCTTCGACCAAAGCCTTCAAGTGATCGTTGTCAACAACCGAAGGGCGTCCACGGCCATCTTCATCTTCAAGACTCTCATCCCCATTACGAAATTTTTGGACCCAACGTTATACTAATCTTTCATTTACAGTATTTTCCCCAAATGCAGCGTTGATATTACGGGTTGCTTTTGCAGCTAGTTTATACTCGTATAAGAATATTTCGCGAATTTGCTTCCTGTCCATCTTAAACGCAGTAACGAGAAAAGAGCACAAATTAACAATAAAAATAAAAACATACCTATCACCGTGTAGAGCAACATCTGCACTATAAAACTATATTACAAAATAAACAATTGAAGTAAAAGGATATCTTAAGATCAAGCGCCAAAGTTTGAAAGCACGAAAACCGACATTAATTTCTTACCAACCTAATACATTGAATTTGGCCTATAATACGTCACCTATATAATAACCAATACAGTACATTAAGTAAATAGTATCAAAGACGAGGAAAAATTTTTATTTCATGTATTTTCTATAGTTTAATAATATTACTTTACTTACTTTTGAGGGTCATTGCAAAATAAATATATAAATACAATATTTAAAATGATATAAAAAATTGTAAGCAATGAAATAATAATAGGATTATTGCACTCTACTATATCTATCACTATTTGAAATATTAAGCCGGCTGTATCAAGAACCATGTACTGCAAGTTCTGTAGTATCATTAAATTTCTTTTCTTCTTGTATTTAATGAGAATCACTTGCATCAAAGGAAACATATAATTCTGTGGTTCTCAGGAAGATATAGTTTCTCATTACTTCATGCATTAGGATTGGAAGAAGTTGAAGCATTGGTAAGTTTATATTGCTATGAGGAGTATTCAATAACTGTCAAACAAATGTCCTTTTATCTTTTGGGCATTTTGTATTAGAATTTGTATGTATTTTAAAAACATAGTGTATATTCCAAATAGTCATATCCGATAAGTTAAAAATCACTTTCTTTATTCAAGCACATAGTTTTTTAATGACAAGAACAATATCCAATCTTCTGATATGTACAACCTATACATTTTTAGTACAATTTATATTAATTAAATGAATAGATTGATAGGTACATTCTAATTTCACAATCAGTTAAAACATATAACAGCCAAAACCGATACATCCAAACATTTGATACCTCGGATAACAGCTATGCAGTAAGGTTATAGCGGATAAACCACTATATCTATTGAGATATTGAAAATACAATGTTAATGGTAGCTAAGTATATGAAATTAGATGTAAAGACAAGTTAACTTGATGCTGAGAAAGACTTCTATTTACGAAAAATGTGTGCTGTACATTGCAGTTTAACACTTTTCGGACCGCAGTCGACAGAAAATAGCTTGAATGTTATTTTAACTTATCGAAAGTACACAACGTGTTGAACAATGCGCATTTAGTTGATCTTACGTGACCACCAGTCACTATGGATCGTCTGCAATCGGCTGTCTCGTATTTGATATACAACGTCGCACAGTGGAACGAAATGGGTAATCTAGGTGGAAAAAAATCAAGTCTGGGATTTGAATTTTAATAATCTTATCTTAATCTAGAATGTTTGCTGAGACCAGTGATAGCAATAATAATTGATTTTGCAATCATCTAAATGTAAAAATCAGCACTTAAAAACAACAAACTTCAACAGCGCGAAAACGTCCACATACAAACAAACAACAATTTATGGAACTTTCTTTAGACATGTTTTTCGTCGAAATTAGCAAACTTTAGCAGAGAAAAACTTACAATGTATATCAAAATACTGCCTGGAAGTTTTGAGGGTATTTAGTTTAAACCTTGTAGAAACAGCTCCTGCAAAAAAAGGCTGCGCTTTCTGCCGCCTTTTTTTGTTATTCCTTCCTAAAGTTTATGACATAGTACGGCTGCCGACTCCCTGCGGAGCACGCGGTCACAAAAGGACCAGATGTCTACAACTAACAAATAACGAAATGTATATCTTCGAAACTCCGTCTATATATTCTTTAGATTATGTAGAAGTAATTAGTGGAAAAATTTCATGGATCCACTTGCGCCATTTTTAGTTTTACCTGATTGAAGGTAGGGATGCGACTCGGCAGTCTAATTTCATCGCAGCGCGCGGTCCCATTAAACAATGAATAACTAACAAACAACGAAATGTACCTATGCATCATGCGCAGGTGTGCGTGAAGCACTTCCCCTCTATAAAAAAAATAGTCTCGCAAAGTTAGTTTGGTATTGAATAAGTAATAGACCAACTTAAACAGTATCAGTTGACTTCGTATCCTCTGCAGTAGGAAGAGAAAGACGTCAGTAGGATATTTTGCATTAAATATCTTTTTAACATAAAGTGCAATGAGAAAATGACTTATGCAAAAGTTTCTTTATTTCTTTCGTAGAATAAAAGTCCGTAAAGAAATTTATAGACTTTCGCATAAAAAATGATGTTAACCATTAAATAACAATTAAAAAACATAAAAAATAAATCATTAACGATGCAGTGACATTCTTTTCACGATATTATGAAACTTTTATATTGTTGCGTGGCCGTTCAGGGATTTTCCGATAAACGATGTGGGTTGCCTCCAGTGGAAGAGGTGTTACTCTCCACAGGAGATGAAGGATTTTTAAAATGAATAATTTACAATGTATGTTAAGAACTTTAAATATATATTAAACTAAACAGAATGATAACTTTAATAACTTCAAATATAATAACTGAACAAACAATAAATTATAACAATATTTAATAATTATGAATAGGAAAAGTAATTATAATAGCTTAGTATAACGTTATACGTCTGAACGCTTCGATATCTTGCGCAAGAGTGCCGATGCAACCGTTTAACAAAAGAAGCTCGCATGCAATATTTCACGATCGCTCCGCTCCGCGAATCAGAAGGTACTTTACATTCAATCTTTAATTCTATTGGTTCCCTACGTATGCAAGACGAGGTTTTTACGCGGGAAGCAATGACTTGATATGGCAACGTTGATAAAACAAATGAAATCGAGTGATCAGACTTCCTGTGGCGTGATGTCGATTTTGCCGCCTTTAATTACACACGTCTTGCATTTACAATGTCGATAACCTAGGTTCCTACCTTAACCGTACAATACTTCTTACCGAATTTCCACATTGCGAATAACTAACGTAACCACGTTCGCATGAATTTATAGATGTGAATTGGTGTGGCACACAACAATATAAAACATTTTTCTCTAAAATGAACGGTTCTCGAGTTATTATTTTTTTCCAGCTACATTGTCGATTCGTACCACTGTGCGTCGGTTGCGCCAACTGCTTAAAACTTAAAATCGAATGTTATTTCATTCTCACCATAAAACAAATGTTCTTGAACTACGGCGGGATTATGTCTACAATACACAAAATGTGAAAAAATTCTTAACAAGTACATAATGTAATAAATTGTATAGTAATGTTGCGTGGCCGTTCAGGGATTTTCGATAGACGATGTGGGTTGCATCCAGTGGAAGAGGTGTGACTCTCCACAGGAGATGAAGGAGTTTAAAATGAATAATTTACAATATATGTTTAAGAAACTTTAAATATATTAAACTAAATAGAACGATTACTTTAATTACTCTAAATATAATAACTGAACAAAACAACAACTTTGAACAATATTTAATAATTATGAACAGAAAATAATAGCTTCGTATAACGTTATACGTCCGAACGCTTCGAGATCTTGCGCAAGAGTGCCGATGCAACCGTTTAACAAAAGAAGCTCGCATGCAATATTTCACGATCGCTCCGCTCCGCGAATCAGAAGGTACTTTACATTCAATCTTTAATTCTATTGGTTCCCTACGTATGCAAGACGAGGTTTTTACGCGGGAAGCAATGAGTTGATATGGCAACGTTGATAAAACAAATGAAATCGAATGATCAGACTTCCTGTGGCGTGATGTCGATTTTGCCGCCTTTAATTACACACGTCTTGCATTTACAATGTCGATAACCTAGGTTCCTACCTTAACCGTACAATACTTCTTACCGAATTTCCACATTGCGAATGACTAACGTAACCACGTTCGCATGAACCTATAGATGTGAATTGGTGTGGCACACAACAGTAATATAATGTATATAAATATATTTAGACTTTACTTGGAACAATAATTTCATTCAAAACAAAAAATGAATTATTAGAGACATGTTTCATTTATTTCATTTCACAAATTTTTCAAATATTTTAAATATTTAAGGTAGTTCTATGCAAATATTTTTTTCGACCAATTTTTTTTAAATTTTGGGTATCCATGCAGTATTATATTCCAAAACAATTAGCGAAAGATCAATAAAATTAACCACATAGTTTATGAGAAAATTATTTTCAAAATAAATTATTTTTACACGAATCTTATAGGGACAGCCATTTTTACATGCCTTGGAACGCAGGTTTTTATTTTTTTTAACCGGAACGAGTCGACAAAAATCTTTATAAAAATAGTAGTGGCCTAATCAATTCATTTAGAACCCGATGTAATTTTTCTATCATTATTTACCAGGTACTTATGAAGAAAACTTCTATTAAAAGTTGAAAAAAATCTATGAAACGCATGCCTTCACACAAACCATACTTCATGCTACTTGCGATTACTTTTGGATGTTCGGCTTCTCCACTAGAATGAGTTAAATTTCTGATTTGTGTTTTTAGTTTCCCTTTATTGAGAATCTCCATTGCTTTCAAATTTCTTTCGAGAGTTTTTTTTCACAAATTTGTAATTTGTCGTTTTCAAAAAAACGTCTCAACTCTAATAACTGTCAAATTCTCATTTGTATTTATAGGTTACAGTAGGTTGAATGATGTGATGATGCCACGATGCATTTGTCATAGTGTACGTCAGAAAATTCTCTCTATGTACACACCTTTTTATGTGTAGTGGGTACCGTATCGACAAAAGTTTGATTTAAAATACATAAATTAGAATTATTTCGCATATTTAAACAAGTATTTTTCTCTTTATAAACATTTACTATGATGATTATAATAGAATAGTAGAAGTATTTTTACCAATTTTTGTGAAAAAATGATATAAAAAGAATTAAAATCTGAAAACATAAAAATAAATTTTTTGTTCTGAATATGCATAGAACTACCTTAAGTCATTTATGATATCTTTTAAAAGAAAAATATGCGATATAATGGGAAAATAGTATTTTCAAAATACGTAATATGAATTAAGGCACGAAGACTAGATTCTGAATAATCCGTACAAAGTAAAGTTCAAATAATTATCATTAGAAAAAACAAAGTACACTTAAAAAATACATTTAGCATCTCTAAATGCATGTAATATTGTTAAATGTTTAAGGCTTTGACACAAATGTCAAGTGCGTAAAAGTAGTAATGTACACGTACGCTCTCTTTCTCAGCTCCCTCCCTCCAATCGCTCACTCTCTCTCTCTCTTTGCATGCGCGCGTGCAATACGCACTAACTATACAGAATGTATGCACGTACGCACGCGCGCTTGTCTACTTTTTCTGGAATACACATCTTTGCGTACATCACTCTTAAATTTGTATTTAACAAATCATATAAAGTAGTCAGGGCGCACCAAGCGCACTCGCGGACGGTGTGACATTGTTGCTAGTATACAAAACTTCTGCCTGTTTTAAGTTTCCTTTCGAAATGCTATTCACATGTTAAAAGTGATTTATTTTAATGTTTTGAAAGTGTTCCTATAATTATTGGTGCAGTGTTAACTATAATAAGTACAAGAAAAAAAAGTTCACCAAAAACCAATTTGTGGTAACCTATAAATTTTACCTATTAGTCGATTCACATGCATTTTTCTGCTTCCCGTTAATTAAGTTAGTCAAATTATTCTAGTTCTTGGAAGTATTTTGCGACGTGATCTGTAAGAAGAATTCGCAGCTAACATGGTTCAACAATATCAATCGCCTGTTCGAGTTTATAAACATCCTTTTTCCCTTGTGATGATGGTGCGTTTATTATCTTACATATTTTTATTTAAATAATAGTAATTAATGATTTATAATGCTAAGTTTGTTTTACAATCCTTTGATGATAATTTTCTTCTGCTTATTTTAATTGTTCTAATGTAAAGTATTACATAGAAATGATATTTACAAGTGATTTCAACTGAATAACTTGCGGTTTTATATGTACCTACTAATAACACATAGCCTATTCTTAAAGCCATAACAACTTACATACTGTCAGAGGCAATTATAACATATTCCTTGTTCGTTACTTCAATTTTAAATTAACTTTACCATTATGTTTCAAAAAGTAATACTTATTAAATTTAATGATTTACCCTCAGAATATAGTCATTCTTCATTTATTTATCTACAAACAGACATTTTTGAATATAGAACAAAGTTCCGATTTATGTATTTAAAATGCTATAGCTTTAATTTTTATGGTTCTAGCCGTTAGGTATTAAGTAGTATTTGTGGTAAGTAAAGTGAAAAAAAATTAGCACATAATATTTATATGATTTGTTCAATCTGAAAAATGTGCGTGTACATTTTTGGGACAATTGTTTCCTTGAAGTATACAATGATAACATAACTTTCTTTATACAATTCTTTTATTTATAGAATATATCCTTTTGAATTAGGGAATAATTAGAGAAAAGTAATGAATTTATATATAATTGTTACAATGTATTTGTGCAACTCTAACTTCACTTTAAAATACTATTGTTCTTCGTTTTATCTATTATTTTTTGTATATAATTTCTCATATTATAATTGCTTTATGCCATGTTTCGAAGTTGGTTAGATGTGACTTTTTCCAAATTTTATCATATGTTTTCTTTGTAAGTGTGCTTATCATCTATATCAAATAAATTGACTTTTGTTCCGTCAGACAAAAGCAAAGTATTTCACAAATTTTTTTGGTAATTTCCATATTGTATGGACAAACTTTTAATGCTTTTGCATGTTAGACGTGCATGCGTAGTTATGTTTACAAGATACTCAACCGTAGTATCTCCTCGTAATATGCTTTTCGCACAGAAGTCAGTGAAATTTGTGCTTTGATACAGGTTTACCAAGTCTTGCAGAAACATCTATCGCTAATTATGGCACATATAATACTCGGTTTCATTTAAAATTTTTGCACTTCACTTCATCGATTATACCCGAAAAGAAAGATATTTTTCATAGATTCCCGTCATTTTGGAGTATAGCTTTGTTTCAGATGTTGTACTACCAAAAACTGCACTAATAATTTCCAAAAGAGATTTTTCCTTACCACTACAAATTTACAGTAATTTCTCAAGTAGAAATACCTGTTTCCTTTCTTTTGACTGCCATTCTTAAAAACCATGCAACGTAACAAATGAAAACTGTGGAGAATACTTTTTACACTCTGGTATAACGATTTATTTTTAATAAAATTGTAAAAGAAATACTTTGTTTCTGTGTATATATAATATAAAGAGACATCCAATTTGTATTTTCCATTTTATGTTGACAAAACAGTTGCACACTCAAAGACATTATTGAAAAACTAAATTAATTAACAATTAGTTTCGTAACTTTTACAATAATAATAACGGGCCAGACTCATACTTTCATTTTTTTACCATTTTGTGCTTTAACAAGTCAGATTTGTATTAATAGAAAGTGGCATTCCATCGATTAAATACAATTTCTCCAAAAAGTGTACAAAATAAGTATCGCACAAACGGGCTATTAGAATATTTTGCAACTAGCTGTGTTTGTTAAATTGCTATTTTTATTAATAATCTTTATGAATGTAATCGCTGTCTGTATAAATGCTTATATTACAGAGTAATATAGATACAAATATAATATATGTATCAACTTATTAATTACATACTTCCAGAAATAGTGAATAAATGTACAGAATAACCAAAAATATTGTAACAAAAAATTATTATCTTTGTAATCATTATGAATTATACAAATTCTAAAATAAAAAATAACAAATTTCATTTTCTTTTTTGCATTTTCATATATAGGAATAGAATATCTTGATTTACTTAAGATAAATGAATTAGTCTCATTGCATTATTTATTGTTGAAATTACATACCGTATTAACGTAGTAAAGTATAATTACAGTTAAGAAGGATTGAAAAAAATATACGGCAATTATTTTACAATAATTTGGTACATTTCATCCATTTAAAGTTGAATAACTGAATTGAATTTGTAAGTAACATATCACAGTAAAGTAGCATAGTTGTAATTATGTTGAAATAAATATTCCCTGTTGTATTAGTCATGAAATTTTTCATAATCATATACTTTTAACATGTAATCTTTTGTACCAGTTCCTAGGGACCAGCACTAGATCTTTTTATAATATACCACTATACCCTGCATACTGCTGGTTGAAATTTGTTCTGTACTGCGTCACAGAATTAGTCTTAGACTTAACTGAAGCTATTAATTACAGCAAAAAAGAGAAAACTATTTGAGAACCTGTTTATATCCGTCTTTTCTTGTAATACAGAATACAGTATCTTATTAAAAATCTATTTCAGCAAAAGTGTTTAATAAAACAGTTTAAATGGAGTTTCCTTTTGAATATGTTACAAAATTTTACAATCTTTTTGATCAAAGTTTTTTATGGTCATATTTTATTTACTAAATTTTTTACAAATATGTCTGAACTAGTATTCTATAACATTCTGACAGTGAGATAGAATGATTTTGTTTACCACCTTTGCATGCCTGAAGTTGTATTTCTCAGTTATCTGTCTTCTAACTGACATTTTAAGTATATGCTATCACTTCAGGCTGCTGTATAAAGCCAAAACAAAGCCGAAACAGTATAGTAATTAACATGTCAACCTCTTGCACCGGAATGGTGTGCTATGCACATTCATTGTTATCCACTTCTAAACTGGGAATAATTTGCTATGTATATTGATTGTCATTAGTATCTGAAATAAGTAAGTAGTGCAATAATTACTGTTGATGTATCATTTACAGGATGAGCCTTTTGGTTATAATAAAAATTATATGTGGACATGAGAACTTGCAATCACATATATTTTGACACTCTTTGCTGTTCCTATAAAACTCGTCTGAAGATCATACTCACATGTTTAAAAACTTTATTAATGTTTAAGAAATTTTTAATTTTAATAGTATAACTATTACCACCCACATAACAACCAGTTACAAGTTGCTTTGAACGAATTTGTGGTGAGCGTATTCCAATTAATTTACAGCACAAGGGATTAAGGATGAATAATATTTCTTCCTTGATGGTACAAATGAAAATCTAAAGATGTCAAACAGAAGGAGCATCATAACAAATCTTTATAATGCTTCATACAACATGTAATAGATAAGTGAATATAACAATTAGAGGATATGATAAGTTATGCTGTTTCCCAATCCCAAAATAAAAATTACAGCTAATTCCAGCTCCTGAAGGATATCTATAATTACCACTTAATAAAAATCCCTATTACAAATACTGCATTCAGGTTGCTTTGAAATTATGCATCACGAACTATCAGGCTTTGTTCTACACCTTTTGATCGGTGAAGATTTGCAAATGAAAGCAGCCATAAAATATGCGAAATTATTGCAAATTGGGGTCCAATTTTTTATTGGACCACCGCATTCGTCTTATTGCGTGGGTAAAGCATCTGAAAGAAGTGATAGGTTTAAAACAAACTGTTCTCCTAACAAATTAATGTTAGTTGTGGCCAAAGCTGATTCCATAAGTGCTTTTGGCTCAGTAAGTTAGGCCCTAGGGTCATCCACACAAAGGAAAGAAATACACAGACTATCCTTATTGGCTTCAATATTACATCTACCAGTTTAAAACAGAGGCCTGCTACAGCAACTTCCAAAATGGAGGACTAGGTCATTCAGTCAGTAAGAAATGTGCATATGTTTATGTTCTCTCCATAAGAGAATTATGGAAAGCACCCGACAACACAGTTCGAATAGAAAATGAAAATAAAAGGTAAAACCAGATGTCTAATTCATCAATAGCTGTGTTTTAGTCAATTGACAGACTTTCGCTTTCTTTAAAATTTTTCTTTATTCTCAGATATCCAGTCTTTTTCTTCGTTTATCATCTGACAATGAATTATATTGATCCCGTAGACCAGAGATGAAAAATTTTTGCACACCAGAGCCATCCTTGGAGAAACACTGCCTCTTTCACTCATACATACAACCAAGACGAATGATGCATACAGCTGAAAACTGATTCACAAACACTCTATTGGCGTCACGGCCGAGCCTACTGGCACAGGCGTGGTGGCGCGACAGTTTTGGGGCGACATTTATACTTAAAAAATTTCGCAACAGCAGAATGCCAAGATTTCTCGCGTCAAAGAATATTGTTACCAGGGTGATACCATTTTACAATGTTGTCTAGTCTCTTGCCAGTAATGATGTATTCTTTAACGCGAGGGAGTCTGGCGTTCTACTATTGTATAGTTTTTTTAACAATTTACGCTAGTAATTTTATAAATGCGCGTGTTAGAACGCAGTATTATATTTAGTCATAAGGCGTAAGGTAGTGGTCGATTTCGGCGAAAACATCGCCAGAAGTTCAAAAAAATTAAAATCTATTAATTGTATTTGATTCAAGACATATCTGAGCATATTTTTTCACTAACAATACTTTTGTTTTACCCTACATACGATGTAGTGCGATCTGAAACTGTTCTTCAAAAAATAACATTAGTCGACGTACCACGTATGACGTTCTGATCTCCGCGACCGACCCGTGAGTCACGTCTTTGTAGTGCGAATGATTAACTACGAATGTTGCCCTAGTGCGCCATCACGCTCATGCCAATAGGTCCGCTCCTTGCAAGTGGAAGGCTAGAGTCAATTAGCGAACTCTCGAGGGCACGGGAAGGAGTAGCAGGCGGAGCTGCTCCAAGGACGTCTCTGGCGTGCAAAAATTTTCCACTTCTGCCGTAGACACACATTTTTAACACGTACTCCTCTAGAACCCCTAAACCGAAATCTTATGACTTAATTTTTGGAGGACAGGAAAATGTCAATGACTTGCGATCATTGTCGGAGTAGCTCAAGGGTCCTCCTGAGGTGAACAGTATAAACACATGCGCTTTTCTTACTGGCTGAAGGACCTAATACCAAATTTTGGAAGTGCCTTTTTTATTTATTGCATTATCAAAGCAATGAGACAAATTCAATAAACTAATAAAATCTGCGACCTTAATTTTTAATGCTTTCTCGGATTTTACGGTACGGATCATTCACAAATGCTCAGATTTGAAAAGGTAGAACACCGCCTGGTATATAGATACACTTAATTTTGAATCACTCACAATACACATCACGATTTTCAATATATTCAGTAATTTCGATTAGTGAAGGGAATTGAGTTCATTATATAAATTATAAATTGTATGCTACTTATCTGCTGGAATTTTGATCATTCCTCCAAGGAAGGAAATGAGGGAGCGGTTACAGTGTCTACCACCAGCGGAATCACTGGAAAGGCTATAGGAGGATAAGTATGATCCAGCGGCCTTAGCTCCGATCATGTTCGCTTTTTTTTGTTAAAAAGGTTCCTATGTGAGTACTTATCACAGCAATTTTCAACCCTTAAAAATTCATCCCCAGGGAGTAATCGTTAAATAAACAAATTTTTTCAAAAATTCATAACTTGAGAACAATTATTTTGATTTTATTGAAATTTATTCAGGACGTACATATAACTAAGGTCTCTGATTTAAAAAAATTCCAGACTTGATGAATTGACATAACCTTAAAAAAAAAATTAAAACATTTTTCAATGAATTCAAAATAAAATTCAAATTAGACTTTTCATTTATTTTGAATATGACGCACCGAAAAATAAATTCTACCGAAATTATACATGGTGCAAAATAATGTTAGGAAGCTAAAAAAAAATTAAGATGATTGTGCTATAATGATAACATAATGAAAAAATTGAAAATTATTAAAATTATACTTCTTATTTTTTTTGCATATGACGCACCAAGAAATAAATTATACGAAAATTATATATGATGCAAAATGACGTTAGAAAACTAGAAAAAAATTAGGATGGGTGTGCCATAATTATAACATATTTAAAAAAATTAAATATGATTCAAATTAGACTTTTTATTTTTTTTTGGATATGACGCACCAAGAAATAAATTATACCAAAATTATATATGGTGAAAAATGGTGTTAGAAAGCTATAAAAAAAGTTTGGTAGTTGTGCCTCAAACATAACTTACCAATAGTAGTCATTGAAAAATGTTTTAATTTTTTTTCTAAGGTTATGTCAATTCATCAAGTCTCAAATTTTTTTTAATCAGAGACCTTAGTTATATGTACGTCCTGAATAAATTTCAATAAAATCAAAGTAGTCGTTCTCAAGTTATAAATTTTTGAAAAAATTTGTTTATTTAACGATTACTCCCTGGGGATGAATTTTTAAGGGTTGAAAATTGCTGTGATAAGTACTCACATAGGTACTAATTTAACAAAAAAAAAACGAGCATGATCGGAGCTAAGGCCGCTGGATCATACTTATCCTCCTACAGCCTTTATTTGCAATGAGTTTCTTTCCCCAAGAGAGAAATGTTTTTTTTTTATTTTTTCAAACAAATCATAATTTTATATCTCGATAACATATAACGCAGATTGTAGTTATATATAATATTTATTGCTTGGTACTAGCATTTACTTTACCGGTACGTAAAAACTTATCAAGATGTAACAATAATATTATAGTATGTTCCTTCAATATGTAACATACAATTTCATATTATCGTAATAAATTTATATTTATCGAACGTGAAAAATACTTGAAGATACCTACAATCACAGAACACAGCATGATTAGGAAGAGCAGACAAAACGAAAAGCATGCTGTATACTTATTTTTATTTTGATATTATATTATTTGTGAAGTTAAAAATATCATCCAAAAATTCGAAAATGATTATAACATATTGTTTTGTATATTATAATAATATTTGAAAAGCGACAAAAAAATTGAGAGCTATTACGTGCTAATCTTATCTTAACACATTGAGCAATCAGTTCGAACAGTTCAACGCAGCAGCAAATCGTCGCCGTTACGAACGGACAATTGTAAATGTTGCCACCATTATCGAATATTGCCGATGAGCTGTGATTCGGTTTGAAATATTATTTCATTGCAGACGGACTATTAGTGTTATATGTAACTAATTTGTTTCAAATAAGGTTTCTTTTAATAAAAAATTCCAAACAGATGGCACAGTTTGAACTTATTTGTTGATACTTCCGGTAGTAAATAAATGTTAAACATTGCACTGCATAATTTTATTTTTATTAAAAGTTGAATTTTATTTATCTGTGTATCTTTGCATGTGTATCCATATGTATTATAATTTTTTAATGACAGGTAATAATAAACACCAGATGAGTGTGCACATTTGATTTTCTAAACAAAAAATCGGGAACTATGTGAAAATGTTAAAATTGTCTTACACATTATACCGGGGCTATTTATTGCTTTGTATGCGAACTAATCGCAGTTTTCGGACCGTTATACGAATTCGATATTGCTTCGAAACTATAAATAAGTTTCGGTATCCCAAATTTAAGGGTGGTTTTCAACCCTTTAAAGTGGATGATTGCCGATAAAAAAATACGTGTCAAATATTTTCACGAAAACTATATCATACTAAAATTTCATAAGCACCAGTGATTTACACTTCGGGATGTACCTTTGTAAGTGGAAAGAACGAAAAACCGAAAAAAATCGGAGAAATGTCGATTTTGTATCGAATACTTCCGGCAATGACTTTTTTCTTTTTACAGTAACAATTTGATGTGTTATGCTCAAATTTTTCGGTGTTGTGCGCCGTAGCGTGACAAGTCAATAAATATTGTAGGATATGGTAGTGAAATAAAAAGATGATGTTTGTTGATTAATAATAAGAATAAAACAAAAAGTATTTAATGGTTATTAATAGACTCCGGATGTTTATGCATTTATGACAAAATGAATACGGCTAAAATACACAAAACGAACATAATATAAAAATATATCCGAAATATCCAAAGTATGGTATTCGTTGTAACATTTATCGAGTGCAACAAATCCCTAAATAGGTTCTCTTGTCTTAACTGCATTTGTTGAATTTGAAATTTGCATAAACATCCGGAGTCTAGTTATTAATAATGTAGAATAATAAAGAAATACTGATAACAATCACACTGTACAAGGGATCGAGGAGAACTGCTCTTCGTTTCTTTCTGCAGCCACACGAGCTCGAGAAACAATCGACGATCGCATTCACACATGCATACACATCTATACACACTTGATAGTCATACACTCACGCGATACTACATTATTTACAACACATTTACGGCTGAAACGCGGCCAGTATTTGCTGTTTTACATTTTATTGTTACAGAATTCTCATGTTACGATTTTCAATGTTTCTACATACGAAGAAGTTATGGTTAATGAAGGGAATTGAGTTAACTAAATGAATTACGATATTCCTTATGCCCTATGTAAAATGTTAGTTTTTTTTTAAATGAAAATATTATTGCGCCTTCCGTGAACATTTGTGCCAGAGCCGCACTTAAAGAGCCAAAGAGCCACATGCGGCTCTGGAGCCGCACTTTGCCGACCACTGTGCTAGACCCTTTATTATGAATATGAAATTTTGCGTGAATTTCATACGGAAATGTTTTTAAAGTTTGAATTAACTTAGACCATTTTCAAAATTAACTAAATGTCCTATAAATAACTTAAAGTAATAAAAAACTACAAGTTTTATTAGAAACAATAATTTTAATGAAATAATTCATTAACATTTATTAATTATTTTTAAAAAGTAATCCGGTTTTATAATTTTAGGCTTTTATTATTGAGGTTTTAAGATTCTTAAAATGTTCTTGGCAAACTGGAGGGATGTATGGTATTATAGTAAACACATAATATCTTTATGTTTTCCTTCCGTTACTGGTCCAGTGGTGTATAATGGAAGTAATTTAATATTTCCGTATATTTTTGGGCTTCCTCTTTTAGGTGAAAGATCCAAAACGTGGAATTTAGAATCATCTAAAGAAGTTTTATAGAACATCTTATAACGTTCATTTTGCAAGAATCTCATCCATTGAATTAGCAGCGAGGAGACAGATTCGCCCGCGGTATTTTTGACTCTTCTTGTCGTTGACTCTTCCGGTGGTTTCGGTGAAATAAAATCCAGTTACGTCATTCGTTTTACCGAAAATGTATTTCTTCTTCTACACTTTGCTATCAATTCATAATAAGGCTTAGGGTTGTATAAGTAATTTATTTTTCTTATTTTCATTTCTATCAACCCAAAATCAAGGTCATCCGGTAGAAAGGAATGACCAGAAACCAAAAATTTAAGGGTATGTTTATATAATTTTTAAAAATTTTTGACTTAGATCACTTTCATAGTTAACACTAAATGAATTCCATATAATATTGAAACTACAACCACTACCTAATGGTTAATTTTTGATAATATCATAAAAATTACATTGAATTAATTTAGTTTATAATAATGTGGTGTGAAATAACTAATAAACTAATTTTTTTTTACTTTTGACTTAGACCACTTTCATAATTATGGGCACAAATGTATTTTTGCATGCAAAATGTGTCTGAATGTATTCAAATTTTTTATGCTTTAATAAACCGGGAAAATAGGGCAAAATCGGCTTTTAGAATTTAATATACTGCTATACCCTTTGACTGGAAAAATAATTGATTATATGTTATTTTTTAATGTATTATTTAAGCAAAGGGATATTTTAAGTAAATGTTTCCATCGTTAGACTTGCGTTAAAAGACGCTAATTTTCACCTTTTAACAAATTTAAAAATGGTTTTCACCCCTTTAACGCAGATTATTGCCAATTAAAAAAAATAGATGTCAAGTATTTTCATGAAAACTGTATCATACTAAAACTTCATCAATGTCGGTTATTAACACTTTCGGATTGTCTCTTCTGAGTAAAGATGTAGGTATTTAGCTACACTGTTTATGTAAATTTAATGTTGCGTAGTTTTGCTCTTTCTTGGTTTTCTTGTTGCGCAGTTCTTCTCCAATAGCATTTATTTGGTGTTGAAGTATTGTCTTACAATTAGTTGCTTGCGTGGATCTTTGATTACAAATGTTAAGGTTTCGTTGTTTTCTTTCTTTGGTATGTCTATCCTGTACAGAGTACCTATATAAAACTGGTTCCAGTAGAACTCTAATACATGCTTCATTGTGGTACTCTATCTTTGATCAATCTGATATTTGAGTGAACGTTCTAGATTTTGGCATGGAACATTTGACTAGTAATATAAGATTCTACATAATTGCAAGAGATTATAGTACGGAAGTAGAAAATGAGTTTTAAGTTTTGACTTGTGCTTCCGCTTTTTAGTTTTTGCTCATGTCTTGTTTAGTATTCTGATAGCTGTTTAGTGTCATTGGTTTTTTTAATTTTCTTGTTGTTTTCCAAAGAGAGTATTTTAAGTACGATAAGTGATTCGAACTGCAACACCGTTGGATATCACAGTTGCTGCGATCCCCAATTTATTTAACATTATCAGGACTCACCAGTAATCGTCATATATAATATATTTATTCAGTTACAACGAATATGATGAAGTATAATTATAATAAATGTGAAGATTAGTATACATAAAAATGCGTGCACATTCTTGCACCGGAGGAACTGAACTCTATTGTCTTAACCCTTTGGCCTATAACCATGAGTGAGACTCGTGGTAAGAAATTTGTGCCATAAGCGAAAACCACGAGTCTGACTCGTGGTAAAGAATTTGTGCCATAAGCGAAAACCACGAGTCTGACTCGTGGTAGAGAATATGTGTTATAAGCGAAAACCACGATTCTGAACAACTGAATGCCACGGCGCGCGACCGACTTTCTTGTTTACTATGGCTCGCGCAATTGGCAGATATCGTGTAGGACAAAGGGTTAAAGAAACAAAAGAAAGCTTAATCACTAATGACGGCGCGACCGATTATAGCCCTTGTCGATCAATGGGCACATCGATATCTGTCGTATCGACATATCTGACAAACATCTTTGGTTAGCTGATTTAGTTCCCTTTTGTTACTTCATGTTTTACATATCTGTCACCTAGCCTTGACATATCTTTCTTCTTTTTTTTTACTAAAATATAGTCTGAATATTTTTATGCTACAGTAAGCATACTTTTTGGATAGATGATGCCCAGACTGCGTTCTGAATAATGTCAGTTATGTTGTTAATTGCGTCTTTTATTTGGCTTTAACTATTGAAGTTAACAAGGTTATCTTATGGGTTTCCTTTCGAAAGATCAGCGACCAGAAGGCTGCCTTATAGCTATGGCCATTAATTTTTTACACCCTTTATGTGTTACGTACGTTATCTGTTAAGGAAATTATGAGAATTACATGTTGTATGTTTTACGTTAGAACAGATAAATACGTATTGTCAGTCTCATAAGTAAATTTATTGAAATCAAACGATGCATGCAAGATTTTTCGTTAAGTCTTTTGTCACGAACAAACACAAGTGTAAACTTTATGTCCACAAAAGTTTATCTCAACTAAGGTATTGATAGCAAAAATATATTAATTTTAAATTGCACAGTATGTAAAAACAGTCCAAAAAATCATTCGTACCGATGTACGCCTTATAAGAAAACTCGCATATTTCAATAACTTTATTATTTCGTAGACATTTTTTTAGTATTGGGTTGGCAACTAAGTGATTGCGGATTTTAAATGAGAAGGAAAATTCAAAATTTTTGCTTGTAAATATAACTTTATTCAATTAGTTATTGTCCCTTTCTGTCGATGACCTTTTGCCATCTTTCAGGCAGTTTCATATGTTACGTGCGGCGTTTTATTTTTCACGTGCCATCCGTCGTCGAGCGGGTGCAGAGGGACGGTGAACTCCGCGCGTTCTAGCTAATACGAAAACGAATCGCACGCGGGTTTCCGCGTTTAACTCTATTAAAATTTTGTTGCTGTCCCCAGCCTAAGGCGAGGAGAGGACAGGATGGATGGGTCGATCTGTTGAGACCAGTACAGGTCTATGTGAATCAAAATTTGACGTTTAGGATATGGATGTTTAGGTCGAATGACAATGAATTGAGATTTCTTTATTTAGGCAGAACAAAATATATATATATATCACAAGTAATATAATATAATAATATCATAACAAATATATGTGGGATCGGGGCGGAGAAGCCCTCCTATAAAAAGAACTTAAGAGAAAAGGACGTGAAGAAGGAATTGTCAGCAGCGAGAGGTCGCTGGCGCAGTGGTTCCGCGCCGACCCAGGCGATCGTCGACGTTCAGCTACTCTGACCGAGTTCCTGCCTTGGATGGGTTGCCGCGCGCGCCTCTCCTTTCTTTTTCACGATCCTACATATATATATATATATACAACAATCACAAGATATGCTGTGGTGGGGGTCCAAAAGAGAGGAGCCGACAAAGAGGCGACTGGCTCTCTCCCGTCAAATCCTTTGTTCTGCTGGGGGTCAGTCAACTTTGTCAGTCTTATGCAAGCTTTGATGATCCGAGCAACATTTTCTTAATTTTTTTTCCGATACCGTAATTTATACTGAATGGATACTGCAGTAAATCGTGATCTTTTTCTTGAAAAGTTAAATGCATTAATTGCGGGTATACGAGAAGACAATTGTTTTTATTTTTCTCAAGAAAAGTACAGGTAACCCTCCTATAACACGGTAGATAAGTTCCTAGAAAATGCCGTGTTGTGTGAAACCGTGTTATATGAGACCCAGAGCAAGTACAAAAAGAGGGGTTACGTTCCGAAAACTTATTGAAAACAGATATTATTTTCTTTGAAATTCTACATAAACAACTTAATTTTTATCAAAAATATTAATGTATGAACTACACAAAACAAAAAATATTATTTTAATTTAATGCAACTATAATTTACTAAATTTCTTCATCGTCACTGCTCAGTATAATCAATCGAGAACGTTTTTTTGGTGGAATGATATCGCCTTCAATTTCAGAACTCTTTTCTTCATTTAAAATAATTTTACTTTGCTTTCTGGTTCTAGCCGGGTCAATGGTAGTTTCTCCTTAATATCTTAAAGATGAAAAAGTTATTCTTTGACACACCGTGGCTCGACGCAGACTGCCGATCAGCAGCGTGAGATGCTTACTTTTGTTTTCAAGCCACGGAGATTAAATCAAACTAGTTTACTCCACACTGTATCTTTAAGACGGCAAGTCTCGCCGCGGCTATAGAAGTTCAGTGTCGTATAAGGGTTTTGTAGAAGGGTTTCCACAATTCATAAATCGTGTTATAGCGGAACCGTGTAATAGGATGCCGTGTTGTAGGAGGGCTACCTGTACTCTAAAATACTTTATGAAGTGGTTCCTGCTGAAACTAACAATAAGTGTAACATACCTTTGGATTACAGACGATTAAAACGTTCTGACGTTTTAAAAATTAATTTATAATAAATAAATCCACAAGTAAATGCAGTTGTAAAAGCAGGGGACTCTTGTGCAATTCAAAGAGTCATAATAGTTTAAGTTGTTGCAATAAATATGATTTGAATCACATAATTAAGTAATTTTTTTATTACTATTATTTTCTTTCCTCATTTAGAATGTACTGTGTGTTTTAAATTCTTGGTCACTCCTCTCAGAAAGAGAGGCGAGAAGTCACATCACCCTTGTAACGTTTTATAGTGACTGAATTACGGGGAAGAAAATATAAATCTCCGACATGTTCAACATTCACCACTAGTGCATGGTGAATGTCGACATTTATCGGTGTAAGTCAGAAATAAGGGTATTTAGCAAATATTCCGGACATACACCAAGCGACTGTGTGAATGTTGACATTCACCGATGAAAGTCGACATTCTCCAGATTTCGGTGTTTCACCGTAACATATATATTCAAAGTGTATTCAGTTGAAAATGAATTGGAGATTTCTGTACAAACGTTTAGATCATGAACAGGGATACGCAATATTACAAATTTGGGTGATGAAACTGTCTCCGTGCCGTATCGGTTGGGTTTCTAGCGTACTGTCCCACAACGAGAAACTCGTTAAAACCCGCACTCAACAGGAAGGAGAGAATTTCCCATTTACAGATATTACGATATAAAATATTATATACTTCCGAAGTCAGGGCTCGCCAGTGTAGTAATATTAACAAAAAGTCGTATTCGATTAAGGGAAAATCCCACAACACAATGTGTCAATCTGAACACCGACATATTTTCATAGATATGGAACTCACCCTGATCAATTTGATTATAAAAGAATAATCCGTTATGTCCTATTCTGCTGGTTCCTGTATTCGTCTATGAACTGGACGCTGGAGAGAAGGATGGAGAAGTTAGATTTCTTTTTACACTGTCGTGAACTCGCGGATGTTATTTCGCGAATTAGATTTAAATTACATTTAGTGATAAATTAGATTGGAGTCGAACTAACAATCAGAACATGTACAACAATAAAAAGAAACAAAGAAGTGAAAGAAATATTATTTTAACGTGAAAAACTAAGTCCTTCGGATCATAATATCTTCACCGAACTATGCTTAAATAGAGAATCTGGGATTCACTATATACGTTTTCACGGACCAACGTCTACACACCTCGTGATTATTCAGACGATAGCGGCGAGTCGAGCTCGTCTTTTGGCTTTTATTAATTTTAGGGTGTTTGGAGGTGGTAGGCCCGGCCCGTGATCACGTTTTGCAGAGTTCGATTCCTGGAGTTGTTTCGGAATTTTTCCATCCAGGCCCACAGGTCAACCGCTGTCAATTCGCAATTCGCGAAACCGGATGGTCTGCACGACCACGAATCGACACCCTATCCGCTCAGATAATGTGTTTTATCTAGATCGCTAATTTCCAGCTGGATGTATCGCCGTAGTCTTTTGTAATATTTTCGGACTTCTCAGAATGCGGGAGCATTCCTGCATTAGCGGAATTTGAATATTCTTTGTTCTACACACATTCGCTTAGGGGTAAATCCCAAAATACCGATGGTATTTGCAAATGTAGTGTAGAAGAAAGAAAAAAAAGAGAAAGTAAAATTTAAAGAAATATTAAGGAAAAAATTCGGTTTCGGGACGTAACATCCCTCCCTCCTTAGAGTAAGCATCGTCCTCGATGCTCAACGAAACGGTTCCGAGGTATATTAAATTTTTTTTGTATTGGTACTAGGTTCAATACTATTCTAAATCTTCAACATTTTTTTAGCATTTGTTCTTTGTGAATTTCATGTTTGCATAGTCCTTTCTCTATTTCTGTCCACAAATTTTCTATAGGATTTATATCTGAACTCTATTTGATGATCTGATTCGATCCTAAAGCGCGGCGGACTGTACTGCGAAAGTATAATCCGACTACGCATCCGCCGAGCCATCCCACTTCTTCGATAGATGCTTATTCTTTAAAAGTATATATATCACGTACAGGGTGTTTCAAAAATATTTGTCATGGCTTTCAGGGGTTGTTCTACACCTCTGGATCGATGGAGATTTGCGAAAAAAACCTGCCGCTAAATTGGGGAAAGGGTAGCAAATTTTTTTTATTGGCTCATCGTATTCGTCTTGTTACGTAGGTAAAATGTCTGAGAGGAACCATGGGTCAGAAACGAACCGTTCCCTCACAAATTAATTTTTAATTGGGCCTCCCGATTAAAATTTCGCCGATAATTAAAGCAGGAGCGACGTAAACGAAGCTAGTAAATAGGGCACTGTGTCACCGAACCAGAAGAGAAGTGCAAGTGTTTATATTCTTCTTCCCGGGTGGGCCCTTCAGGGAACCCGACACTGAACGCAGGTCATTGACATTTTCTAGTCATTTTCTCTCTCTTCAATTATGTTGCCTCTGTTTCAACTATTGGAGCCAGCAACGGTATCTCATGTGTTTCCTTTCGAAAGGTCGGTGACTCGAAGGAAATGGGCGAAATTTTAATCGGAAGGCCCAATTAAAAGTTAATTTGCGAGAGAACGGTTCATTTCTGACCATGGTTCCTCCCAGACATTTTACCTATGTAACAAGACGAATAGGATGAGCTAATAAAAAAAATTTGCTACCCTTTCCCGAATTTTGCGGCAGGTTTTTTTCGCAAATCTCCATCGATCCAGAGGTGTAGAACAACCCCTGAAAGCCATGACAAATATTTTTGAAACACCCTGTACAATGCAAAAATTGTATTTTTTCAAAATGCGATTTCTCAAAATTAAGGGCCCATTCACAAAAACGCCCGGACATGATACAAATATTTTTCAGCATACTTTCACCTAATATGAAGCTCATTAAAGTCCCCATGTCCACGAGTGTAAGTTCTCCTTGTAAGTTTACGCTTCCGATTATATCCGCGCCTATCTTCTAACTGTATTTTCCCGATTTGCTGTTACGTTCTTTCACGCAATTCTTGTCGCTCTTTTTGTACTAAACGACAAGTTTCCGCTTCAATTATTTCCCGTAGTACGACATCTTTTAATCGCATTGTTTTCGTTGTTAGTAACTCAGACGGAGTAGTACCTGTTCTTCGAGACACAGTGGAATTTACGCATTTAAACGAATTTTCATTTTTCAACAATGTTTTACATTCTTTACCGCAAAATGTTCTCGCTCACGTGTGTCTCTAATTATTTTTCTTTGCATTGCTCTAGGAACAACGTTCTTTAATGCATTTCCTATTCCGTAATCTACCGTTGTTTTCCGATTCGCGTAATAATTTGGGTCAAACAATTGATCGCGATCGTCCTGCTGACACAGTTTCGAACCGTATCCACACTTTGACGCATTCGCATGCAATTCTGTGTCTTTCGGTAAAGCAGTCATTTTAACGTTTGTTTACTGGGTTTCTAGCGGTTCACAGTTCAGTATCATACTTTCTTCATATTTCTTTACGTCACGGTTCTCTACATCGTTACATACTATGTATTTGTTTCTCTTCGTACGAATCACTCACAGTCGCGCACGCGTTAATTTGTAATATCTCCGGGATTCTTAACGTTTCAGTCTCTGTTCCAGAAGGGTTTATTTTCGAAATTATCACGATGTTATTTGTTAATTTAATGTCTGCTTCATCTAGTAAATCTGATCCCAATAAAATCTCATATTCTAAAAATCTATCAGATACCACGTGTAGTGTCAAATAAAAACTTTGTTCTTCTACAATAAGTCTCGTTTGGAAGCTACCTAACGTTTTTACACGATCACTGCTCAGACCTTTGCACAATATACCTGAAACAGTAAACGGCGGAGCACCCAATTGAATATACCACTCAGGTCGAATATTATGGGATCACTGGACAGTATTATGCGTCGTTGTTAGGTCGGCTGAGTGAGAAAATAAAAGAAAACCGTCCTCATTTGAAGAAAAATTTTTCTCTTTCTTCAAGACAATGCACGTGTGCACAAATGCGCAGTTTTAGTGGCTAAAACAGGGTGTTGAATTAGTTAAACGTCGCGAGCCTTTTCTGAGTCGCTCCGCCTGCTTTTCCCTCCCAACTATTTTACCCAACCAGGAATGACTTGCCAGGCTCGGCGTATTGCACGAGTATAGTGGCGCTTTAGGGCGCCATTCGCCTCTGATCGCTCGCGCTGGAAAGACACCGCGCACGCCGATTACGGGAAAAAGAATCGATGCGCGTGTCCCGTCGACTGACGTTATCGGTCAACGAACAGTTTCAGATCGCGTCACATCGCGTATAGGTTAAAGCAAAAATATTACTAGTAAAAAAGTATGCTCAGATATGTCTTGAATTAAATGCGATTAACAGATTGTTAGCAGAAAAACATTGAAATTTTACTTTCTTGCGTTCCTCGATACAAAACGAAAGAAGCGCGTTTTCGCTGCTTGACACTCAAACGGTTAAAATCTATTGCTAAGTTGACCGTGGCGGCAACAATGTATTCTTTGACGCAAGAGCTAACGTTTTGCTGTCGCCGAATTTTTAAATTATTTGCACTGGAAATTAATTTATACGTGCGCGTGCTAGATCGTAACACAACTATTTCTTTAGTATACATATGAATTAAAGAAACAAGAGGTAAAAAATTAAAGATTACTGGATATAATTTTAATAAACTGTCGTTATGATTGTTGTTTATATGGTTGTGTGTATAAATGTATGCACAGTAGAACCATTTATTTTAGAAGAAAATGTTATATGTATATATAAAAGTTTCATAATATTGTGGAGATAATATCGATGCAATACTAATGTTTTTATTTATTTATTTCTTCAACTTTACTTGAAGGAATACTTCATTGTTTGTACAGAAATATATATCTACATTGAATGTAGACATATATTCACAAATAGAAATATATGTTTACATTGTTTAAATTAGATACCCTCAATGTTTCCATTGGTATTTTGAGATTTAATGTAAGTTTTTCAATGTTATTCCTGTCACTATTCTCTGCCGAATTTGCCAAAACCACCGCCGGAAGTCCAAAAACATTAAAATCTCTTAATCGCATTTAATTCAAGACATATCTGAGCATACTTTTTTACTAGTAATACTTTTGTTTTAACCTAAACGCCATGTGACACGATCAGAAACTGTTCGTTGACAGATAACATCAGTCGACGGGATACGCGCATCGATTTTTTTTCCCGTAATCGGCGTGCGCGGCGTCTTTCCAGCGCGACCGATCAGAGGCGAATGGCGCCCTAAAGCGCCACTATACTCGTGCAATACGCCGAGCCTGGCAGATGATTGGAAAGAGAAGCTTGGTTGGGTAAAACAGTTGGAAGGGAGAAGCAGGCGGAGCGACTCAGAAAAGGCTCGCGGCGCACAGTGGTTCATTTGGCCGAAAACCTGGCCAAAAAGCCAAAAATTTTCTTCGCGATTTTCAAAATTTAGCAATTGCGTTTTATTTGTAACATATCAGAGCATCGGTTTTCATTAATAAAAGTTTTTATTGAACAACGCTCTTAGAGATATGCAATGTCAAAGTTGGCACTTGAATAATGTAACGTATTCACGTCGAAATTCAGAATACGTTTTCAATGTGAAATAATAGTACAGTCAACTTTGTAAGTATTTGTAGCTATTCGTCATACTTTTAAATTATAAGTACCTTGGTTTCATTTTTTTATTTAATATTTTACAACTGCGATGGCACAGATTGCAAAACCCATACATTTTTTTCCTTTTGCAGAGGAAATAGTTGTGAAGTACGCAAAAGTACAACGCGAATTTTTTTTTAAATTAAACTTTGAAGCTTCCCGAAGAAGTCCCCGTTGTAAAATTTTGCGACTTTTTGCGATTCTACGAGATATTCTTATTTGTTTGTCCCACGCGCCATGCTCGGGGAAATACGTTTATGACATACTGCCAGGCTATCGTGCCTTGGACAAACGAATAATGCTAATCCTTCACTAAGGTTACCCTTGTAATTAACGAAACGCTATATTTATTTCGTTCGGGTTAAAAATCAAAATAATTTTAAGCAAGCTGGTGGTCTTTTGTTCCAAAGCAACAATAGATAGCCGCGATCACCTCGACCGCTTACCGTTATAAACCGAAAGTTCTTTGACGTTTCGGCTGAAAATCTGTCTAGTTGCAGGTATGAGGGCTATATTTGTTTCTCACAATGTTCTATCAATCTCTTTCAGTCGAGATTTTTATTAAACAATGGTAAATTCGAAGATGGAATAGCTGTGATATGCTGGTATTAAGATACAGTGACTGTTGCAATAAATATCATTATAACTTTTGAAGGAAAAGGAATATCAGAATATATATTTTTTTAAATTAAACTTTAAAGCTTCCCGAAGAAGTCCCCGTTGTAAAATTTTGCGACTTTTTGCAATTGTACGCGATATTCTTATTTGTTTGTCGCACGCGCCATGCCCGGAGAAGTGCATTTATGACATAGAGCTGGGCTATCGTGCTTTACCTAATGAATACTGCTAATCCTTCTCTAAGATCAACCTGGCAATTAACGAAATAATATGTTTATTTCATGGGGTTAAAAATCGGAATGAGTTTAAACAAGCTGGTGGCCTATTGTTTCGAGGCAACTATAAATAGCCGCGGCTACCTCGACCGCTTACCGTCATAAACTGAAAGATCTTTGACGATTCTAATGAAAATCTGGCTAGTTGCAGGTATGAGGGAAATATTTGTTCCTTACAATGTTTCATCTTTCTCCTTCGACCGAAATTTTTATTAAACAAAGGGGAATTCGGAGATGGAACAGCAATGACATGCTTGTATTAAGATACAGCGGCTGCTGCAGTAAATATCATTAAAACTGCAGAAGTCCATGGAATAACATAATATATTTTTTTTTAAATTAAACTTTGAAGCTTCCCGAAGAAGACCTCGTTGAGTTTTCTTGCGACTTTTTGCGATTCTTCGAGTTATTGTTATTTGTTTGTCGCGCGCGCCATGCTTCGGGAAGTGCATTTATGACATAGGGCCGGGCTATCATAAGACTATTGATTTTCGTGCTGATCCGACAATTTTTCGATACTCGCACCTGCCATATTAGAGCCGCCATTTTGTTTTTGGAAATTCTGAGTTCGGATTCTTAATCAGCGACCGGAAAATCATAAGACTACCGATTTTCATGCCGATCCGACAATTTTTCGATACTCGCACCCGCCATATTAGAGCCGCCATTTTGTTTTTGGAAATTCTGAGTTCGGATTCTTAATCAGCGACCGGAAAAACATAAGACTACTGATTTTCATGCCGGTCCGACAATTTTTCAATACTCGCATCCGCCATATTGAAGCCGCCATTTTGTTTTTCGAAATTTTGAGTTCAGATTCTTAATCAGCGACCCAAGTAATACTAATACACCAATTTTCAGCTAAATTGAAAAACTCCTTGAGTTTTGGCCAGGTTTTCGGCCAAATGAACCACTGTGCGGCGGGTAACTAATTCAACACCCTGGGCTAAAATGAAGGAATTGAAGTTTGAATTAATAGATTATCCACCGTATTCACCAGATTTGGCTCCGAGCGACTTCTTTTTATTTCTAAATTTTAAAAAATGACTTAGTGGACAACGGGTCACGTCAAACGAGAAAGTTATGGCACAAACAAACGCGTATTTTGAGCAACTTCCACAGTCATACTTTTTTGAAGGCTTAAAAAAATTAGAGGGATATCTGGTAAAGTGTATCGAACTAGAAGGAGATTATACTGAAAAGTAAAAAGAAATTGTTTTTCTATCTTTTCCTAACAACTTATTGAACCCCCCCCCCCCCCCCCCCCCCCCCAGTATATACGTATTCATTGTACGATTCATCTCGTTTCTTCTTCGTTTGTGGTAGCTCTGTGAATAATTTTGCCACTGACTGTCTTCGAAAACTCCGCAATTAACGGTCTTTTTAATACTCTCTTTTTTGCAAAGATTATTTTATGCATTTCTGTCCATCTGCACACGTCTGCCGTTTCTTCAAAATCTTCTATCCATTTCCGCACGGTTTGCTTGCTATTACCGCTAAACGTCTGCAACGAATCTTCAACATTCTCGAATGTTAGAATTTGAGTCTTCGCCGAACACGTTTCTTTCCAACTGTTTGATCTTCGTTTTTCAACGTTACTCTTACTGTCAAAATCTGTCGCCATTCTTCATCGCGATTAACTTTATTTTCCACATTTTCGTCTACCTTTTCTTCCGTAGAAGCAGAAAATCGCAGGGCCATTTGCACCCTCTCGCGAAGGACTTATCTGCTGCCCTCGACTCCCAAGTTTATTTTTTGTAAAACACCTCTCAATTCATCAACGGAAAGCGCGCCGAAATTAATCTTTATTATTCTTCTTTAGCTGCACACATTTTCGATTCACAGTTTCTTCACGTTACATTTCTCGTACAGGGTGTAAAAAAATTAATGGTCATGGCTTTAAGGGGTTGTTCTACACCTCTGGATCGATGGAGATTTTTGAAAAAAACCGGCCGCAAAATTCGGGAAAGGGTAGCTAATTTTTTTTATTGGCTCATCGTATTCGTCTTGTTACGTGGGTAAAATGTCTGAGAGGAACCATGAGTCAGAAACGTACCGTTCTCTCACAAATTAACTTTTAATTCGGCCTTCCGATCAAAATTTCGCCCATTTCCTTCGAGTCACCGACCTTTCGAAAGGAAACACATGAGATACCGTTGCTGGCTCCAATAGTTGAAACAGAGGCAACATAATTGAAGAGAGAGAAAATGACTAGAAAATGTCAATGACCTGCGTTCAGTGTCGGGTTCCCTGAAGGGCCCACCCGGGAAGAAGAATATAAACACTTGCACTTCTCTTCTAGTACGGTGACACAGTGCCCCATTTTCTAACTTCGTTTACGTCGCCTCTGCTTTAACTAATGGCGAAATTTTAATCGGAAGGCCCAATTAAAAGTTAATTTGTGAGAGAACGGTACGTTTCTGACCCATGGTTCCTCTCACACATTTTACCAAAGTAACAAGACGAATACGATGAGCCAATAAAAAAAATTTGCTACCCTTTCCCAGATTTTGCGGCCGGTTTTTTTCGTAAATCTCCATCGATCCAGAGGTATAGAACAACCCCTTAAAGCCATGACCATTAATTTTTTTACACCCTGTACAACTCAAAATTCTAGCCGTTTCGATCCAAATACCGGACGACGCCTCCACGATTTGTGGGACTTTGGTACTATTTACTAGAATTTTATTACAAAAATGACAATGAAGTAATAAAACGGTTGATTTTCACAATTTTCACACGAGTTTTCTCACAATTCTCGCACGATTTTTCTTACAATTCTCAGACGGTTTCTCTCACGCTTTTTTTCACCTTTCTCACTTTTATAAAAATCGGCGATCGCGTCGCTGCCGCGATCCGCTCGATTTTTGCTTGCGTGCGGCCCTACATACATAAAGACCCCGCGCGGATTTCGTTTTCGAGATATTGGCAAAAAACTTATGCTACTACATTGAATTTGACATATGCATGCACGTTCGTGGCAACGTATGCGTTAGCGCGATTCGGTCGCTTATATATTGTTTCTGCGGCTCCCCACTAATTACAAGTGTATTTTTCTGAACTGTTATTATGTGTTATGTAGATTAAAATTAATATTATTTTGTTATTAATAAGTCAATTTTGTTAAAATTTTGTTTAAATACAGTTTGTACATGTGTTTATCTATAACAAAAAACTTCTTGTAAAATCTTAGATCACTAGATAAATAGAAGATATTATATGTGTTTATTACGAAAATAGCAAGTTAACCCCTTAACTTGCGCGCTCGAGTTAATTCAAGCGCGCTAAACAGGCCAAACTGTGCACACTGGAGATAAATCGAGCGGCGTTGTATTTTATGCTGTTATAATTTTTCACACTCGAATATAATTTAGAATTGAAAATAACAATGTGAAAGCTAAGAAAAAAAATCGTTTTATTGATATTTATCATTTACTTGCATAGGATTGTCAGCTATAACATTTATTTATTCAAGAATAAAATATAGCCTTCTTCCATGGAACAAAAACGCAGTATATCAAAATTGTCCGCCAAAAGAAAAGTTGAAACAGGAGCGGTAACAAATGAAAACCTTTGAGAATGTGGATTTGGTTGGACATTGCTCATCTCCTTCCAATCAACGGCTATATCTTATTCTGAACTACCTTCAGAATCACTACTATACTTATCGTTTTCTTCTGACAATGAGCTGCTTTCCGACAGCGTATTACTATTATTTCTGTTGTAAAAGTATAAATAAATATTTTTACTGATAAAAATATGTTTTTTTCGAAATAGCAATTCGCAAAGAAAGATAGAAAAGTCGATGTACGTGTAGCATTGCAATATTCGGCTCTTTTCTGCAATGTGGATCAAAATCCAAAATTAAAATAAAGACTTTGATTAATTTTTTTTTTTTTGCCAAGACAATGTTCTAAAATGTGTTTTTACATAAAAAAAAATTGATTTTTTTGGCCGTTTTTTTTTCAAGAAATCTATGCGTGAAGGGATTAACAAAAAGAATTACACAAAGAATATACTCTCACGCTAGACGGTCGTATGCCAACTGCCTCTTCTTGGTTCCGTTTCCATTTCCCATCCTCGTTCAGTCTCGTATTCATGTGTTTCGGGACATCCCCAAGTCCACATATTCACTCACACTCTCATTCTTTCATAAGTATATATATGCACATATGTGGGTTCGGGGCGGAGGAACGCTCCTATAAAAGAACTTACAAGGGAACATACCGAAGCCGTACACGCCGATTTTGATGAAATTTATGTGGTAAGTAAATCTCGAAGAAATATTTGACACGTATTTTTTTATATCTGCTCTTATCCACATTAAAGGGGTGAAAATAGCCCTCAAAGTTGGGGGTTGTAAACTGTTTTTTCGGAATATCTCCCCAATGGAAGGTCGCAGACAAAAAATTTTTTTTTTAAATTGTGCGTCTTTGAATTCCGGATCGACTGATATAAATAATAATTGCAAAAAATTATTTGTTTAAACTATATATAAAAAATTCAAAATTTTTTGTTAATTTTTCATACTATATGTTGTTGTATTCTCGTGTAATTTCATATGTGTAAAATATAGGTAAAATTAGTGGATACGTCTTTTTGGAATTCTTTGTTTTCGAACATTTAACGGCTATTATGTAACGTATATGGAATAACGCATATGGAAGAATTTTGCACGAAAAATTTCTGATATTTCAATTTCTCTAAATGCAGATATAAACTTCCATTCTAGAAACAATATATTGAAAATGCAATCACTAATATACAATCAATTATCAGCTCCTCGTTATAAAGCACTCTTCCGGTATGCTTGGTTTCGTAGTGGTTACACGGATGGAAGACCTGAACAATTTGAGAACCCAGTCGATTTTTGTTTCAGAGATATACATAATCTTATATGTACTAATTGTAATAATGTGACAATCCTTAAATGTTCTTGGTGCAGGATGCATTTATGCTTATCGCATTTTTTTATGCAATTTCATTTTTGTAATAATTATGTAGAATAATTCTACTTTTTTGTATACATTTTCATTTTATAATAAAAACAACTTTTTATATAAAAGTATTCTTCATATGGTTTATTACAATTAAGATTGTGTGAAAATTATTTATCATGACCTACCAAGCTAGATCTATATCACGGAATGGCCCTTGAGAGACCCCATAGTCGATTGCACAACTTTGATATTCTAGTTCGTGAAAATTTGGGCAAAACAAGACAGTCATAAGCCCCGACATTAACAAAGAAATAAATTTTCGCACTCTAGGAAAATGTCAATTACTTGAGAAAGGCTTCTAGTTCTTCCAAGGGCGCTCTTACATGTAAAGCTATAAACACATGCACCTTTCATACCGACTGTATGACCTCTTTGTGTTCGAAGCCCATATATCGTACCAAAATAATTAGCTTTATGAAATAGCAGAGCAGACACTTTTAGGACAATAAAACTAATTCGTTAATTATCCACCAGAATTACCCATGGTAAACACCTATAAAAACTTTATCTTTGTGGCCCACAAGGTAGGCAATCGGAGACACTATCCCTATTAATTACCGGCTAATTACCTGGTAAGGTACCGGCAACCTAGGCACTATGAAACCAGTTGAAACCTGTGGCCCACATGTTTTATTACACGTTTCGTTCTTTACCTGAAACTTCGTTTATGTCTGTAAAATGGAATTGAAACCCGCTAAAACTTTAAGCCGGCGATATAGGTTCAAGTATATTGGGTACTGGTGGTACTTACGATTTTGCGTTCTTGCAAATTATTGTTATTGCTGTACCAAAGGTTCTACAGGTATTAAATTCAAACAATAGGCATTATAAACAGAAATATAACATTCAAAGTGCGATAATTAAATGAGAAAAGTAATGCCATTGGCTATCTTATTCTATTATTGTACTAATAACTGTTTTAGCTAACTGTTCCAGCTGGCCATGGCAGTCAATTTTTAAATATGTTACATCTTGTAACACTTCAAACAGATTAATTCTAATAATTGAAAGAAGGTTTTGTTAGAAAGAAATATTTTCCTCGGCTTACCGCAGTACTATGCGGGCGAAAATTAAACGTTACATAATAGCCGTTAAATGTTCGAAAACAAAGAATTCAAAAAACACGTATCCACTAATTTTACCTATATTTTACACATATGAAATTACACGAGAATACAACAACATATAGTATGAAAAATTAACAAAAAATTTTGAATTTTTTATATATAGTTTAAACAAATAATTTTTTGCAATTATTATTTATATCAGTCGATCCGGAATTCAAAGACGCACAATTTTAAAAAAAAATTTTTTGTCTGCGACCTTCCATTGGGGAGATATTCCGAAAAAACAGTTTACAACCCCCAACTTTGTGGGCTATTTTCACCCCTTTAATGTGGATAAGAGCAGATATAAAAAAATACGTGTCAAATATTTCTTCGAGATTTACTTACCACATAAATTTCATCAAAATCGGCGTGTACGGCTTCGGTATGTTCCCTTGTTAGGAAGAAAAGGACGTGAAGAGAAAGAATCAGAAGAGAGATGTCGCCGGCGCAGTGGCTCAGCGCCGACGTTAAGTTACTCAGGCCGAGTTGCTGCGTTGGATGGGTTTCCGCGTGCCTCTCTTTATTTTTCACGATCCTACATACATATTTATACACCCACCCCTTAATTTGCACGGTAGAATACAGTCGCCAAATATCGCCCCCTTTTTTTAAAAAAATTATAGAAAAAAAATATTAAGGAAAAAATAATAAATGAAACGTCAAAGATTAGGGAGAACACGTCTTTATTATTTAGAATAATCAACAACTCGTTATCTTTGTTACTATTTTTACAAGAAAAGATTTTACAATAAAGTGGAAATTCTAGGAATATATTTTTGGGCACGTAATCACTTGAACTTAAATTACATTTTTAACGATTTAACAATAATGTAATCATTATAATTATTGTAACTAATCAGTCATTAATCATTGGTATAGTTCAAGAAATTTCAATTCTCCCAGCAAATTGCACAAATAACGTCGTCCCCTGGACGATATTAGGCACACTTGGGGGGACAATATTACGAATTTGCTACTTTTATGAATAACATCCATTCAACCAGAAACACATGTCACAACCAAAATGTTTTTGTACCAATTTGAATCTATGCAATAACAATTTACTTTGTCCAAAAAATCATTTCAGTAAATCAAGGCTATCAATAATTAAACCATTCCGACAATAGATTAATCAAAATCTCACCTTAACACGTTGACGCCGGCGCGGTTTTTCAGTGGCTGCTACGTGGGGCGGCGCGGTATCAGGTTCCATCATTCAGCACAATGTATACGCGGTAATACCCATTAGGCAATTCTTACAGATCTCGACGTGCCGAAACCAAATCTAAAACCAGTTTTTGTCCTTCTCCCTCGATTTTTGAGAAAATCGATTTTATTCGCAATTTGCAATTCTTTTACCATTTTTTTTTTACGAAAACTCGCGATTTTTCAAGATTGACCTCAATGTATAACAAAACTACATAAGATAGGCCAGGCTGTTGAATTAGTTACACGCCGCGAGCCTTTTCTGAGTCGCTCCGCCTGCTTCTCCTTCCCCACTTTTTCACCCAACCAGGAACGACTTGCCAGACTCGGCGTATTACACGAGTATAGTGGCGCTTTAGGGCGCTATTCGCCTCTGTTCGCTCGCGCTGGAAAGGCGCCGCGCACGCCGATTACGGGAACAAAAATCGATGCGCGGATCCCGTCGACTGACGTTATCTGTCAACGAACAGTTTCAGATCGCGTCACATGGCGTTTAGGTTAAAACAAAAGTATTACTGGTAAAAAAGTATGCTCAGATATGTCTTGAATTAAATGCGATTAAGAGATTTTAATGTTTTTGGACTTCCGGCGGTGGTTTGGCAAATTCGGCAGAGAATAGTGACAGGAATAACATTGAAAAACTTATATCGTATCTCAAAATACCAATGGAAACATTGAGGGTATCTAATTTAAACAACATAAACATATATTTCTATTTGTGAATATATGTTTTCATTCAATGTAGATATATATTTCTGTACAAAGAATGAAGTTTTCCTTCAAGTAAAGTTGAAGAAATAAATAAAGAAAAGAATTAGTATTGCATCGATATTATCTCCACAATATTATGAAACTTTTATATATACATATAACATTTTCTTCTAAAATAAATGGTTCTACTGTGCATACATTTATACACACAACCATACATACAACAATCGTAACGATAGTTTATTAAAATTATATCCAGTAATCTTGAATTTGTTACCTCTTGTTTAATTAAATTCATATGTATACTAAAGAAACAGTTGTGTTACGATCTGCACGCGCTCGTATAAATTAATTTCCAACGCAAATAATTTAAAAATACGGCGACAGCAAAACGTTAGCTCTCGCGTCAAAGAATACATTGTTGCCGCCACGGTCGACTTAGCAAGAGATTTTAAATAGGTTTATTAATTAAAAATAGGTTTCCACATCACCCATGAGGTACTATTGTCAATGCGTTTTTTTTTACAGTGGTGTCCCCTGTAGGCCTATTCCACTCTTTCGATACCCTTTATTATTGAAAAATTTCGCAAAAGAAATTGTGAATGAAAAATTGCATTAAAAGTAAACTACAAAGATATTATAAAGAAAAATTTTATAATTCTCTACGAAATAAACTAATTGTACCAATGCTTGTATAGACTGCTTTAAATATGATCAATGTTACTTGGGAAAAGTAGATTTTCGGGCGCGTTTAGGCGTCGGTACATCCGATACGTCAACGGGAAGCGTGGACGTTCCTAATCGTAGTACCGATGAAAGCGAGGAATCATGCAGTTGTGAACGATGTTCGGATTTAATTCGGCGCATTTTTGAAAACGAGCACTCGCAAAGGTAGGTCGTGCCGAATATTGATAATACACGGAGTGCAAAATCCCTAAGATTGGGGTACGTCGATTCATCTAAAATTTTGAAGAATTCGGCACCTTTTTCTTCCCTCGATTTCAAAGAAATATCGCGCTGAAGACTGCGCAATTCGTCTTGATATTGGAGGGCCTGTTCTTCAATTTTTACGGTGAAGGGATTTTCATAGAGAGTTAAGTCATTTCGGAGCAAATCGAATTCAGTGAAGCGCTTTTGGAACTCATCTATCACCGATTGAAGAATGTGAAAATGATTAACAAAATTGCACTCATTGCCGAATTCTTCTAACATAATTTTGCAAGACGGAAATAAGAAAAAACTGTTTTCTTTTAAATGACGTTGGAAAAATACCAGCTTCCTACGGAAATGATCGACGTAACTACATAATTTAGAAATAGTTAGGCTGGATTTTTGAAGTTTCAAATTTAATACTTGTAAATGGTTACAAAGATCTACTATGAAGGCGAGTTCGCAAAGGAAACTTACATCAGTTAAATGGGAAATATGGTTTTCTGAATTAGAAGTTGGGTGCTCTTGCAAGAAAAGGACGATCTCTTTTCTTATGGCAAAGAACTTCGATAAACATTCGGCTGCACTAAGCCAGCGCACTTCGCAATGTAAGGGAATGTCGGAATAGGAAGCGTGATGCGTTTTAAGAAATTCTCTGAATTTCCTATGGGATAGAAATTTATTTCCGCCTCTGATAGAATTTATTACCTCAGTAACTTTCTTCATGACGGAAGATAATTTTATATCCCTTCCGCACAACGCTTCCTGATGGATGATACAATGTATCATTGGAAATTTGAGGCCGCGACTTTTAAATTGCCCATACAGTCCTGTTTTGGTACCTGTCATTGATTTTGCACCATCGGTAACCACTGCAGAGCATTTAGAAAAATTTGTATGGAATTTTCGAAGAGTGTTCTCTACTGCATCGAAGATATGCGCACCTGTCACCGCATTATGCAATGGAACTAAATCTAACAGCTCCTCGACATACGAAAAATCATTTTGTACAATTCGAACAAAGATGCTCAATTGACTCGTATGTCGTATATCGGTGCTTTCGTCTAAACATAATGAAAAATAGCGACAGGTGCTTAAGCGTGCAGCTAACACCTCTTCTAAAGATGCGTCTATGTCTGAAATTCGGGAGCTTACTATGGCTGCACTCAATGGAATACTCGCAGCTTCTTCCATTGTAATCGAATTGCCGAAAGATTTAATTGCTTCTATGATGCATTCCTTCACGTACTCGCCATCTCTAAATGGTTTGCCTCGCTTTGCTATGACACGCGATATATGTAGCATATGAGGCTAAACGGGATTTTTCCGAGACCGAAGCCTCGGAATAAACTGCACGACCCTCTTGTTGTATTAATTTCAGCCCTTCTATTAAATCTATCTTTTCCCTTTCTTCATATGATCCATATTTTTCAGCATGACGCGTACGAAAATGACGTTTAATACTATATGCGCTAATAGCAGTCGGTTGAAACCCGCAAATAAGGCAAATTTTTAAGCTACCGATTTTTGCAAAAAAATAATTTTCCCATACCTTATTGAAATATTGAAGATAAACTTGGCCCGACATTATGTGATATTCCTGCCGTTCTGTTTCGAAAAGAGGCCGAGCCGATGAACTCGGCCTTTAAATAGGCCTTTTAAACAAAACACTATCGATAAAGCCTGAAGAGCACAAGTGTATACAATGTAGTTACGTCGATCATTTCCGTAGGAAGCTGGTATTTTTCCAACGTCATTTAAAAGAAAACAGTTTTTTCTTATTTCCGTCTTGTAAAATTATGTTTGAAGAATTCGGCAATGAGTGCAATTTTGTTAATCATTTTCACACTCTTCAATCGGTGATAGATGAGTTCCAAAAGCGCTTTACTGACTTCGATTCGCACCGAAGTGACTTAACTCTCTATGGAAATCCCTTCGCCGTAAAAATATACAAACAGGCCCTCCAGTATCAAGACGAATTGCGCAGTCTTCATGCAATGCAATTTTTCATTCGCGATTTCTTTCGCAAAATTTTTCACTAATGAAAAAGGGTATCGAAAAAGTGGAATAGGCTTACAGGGGATACCGCTGTAAAAAAACGCATTGACAATAGTACCTCATGGGTGATGTGGAAACCTATTTTTAATTAATAAACCTATTTAAAATCTCTTGCTAAGTCGACCGTGGCGGCAACAATGTATTCTTTGACGCGAGAGCTAACGTTTTGCTGTCGCCGTATTTTTAAATTATTTGCGTTGGAAATTAATTTATACGAGCGCGTGCAGATCGTAACACAACTGTTTCTTTAGTATACATATGAATTTAATTAAACAAGAGGTAACAAATTCAAGATTACTGGATATAATTTTAATAAACTATCGTTACGATTGTTGTATGTATGGTTGTGTGTATAAATGTATGCACAGTAGAACCATTTATTTTAGAAGAAAATGTTATATGTATATATAAAAGTTTCATAATATTGTGGAGATAATATCGATGCAATACTAATTCTTTTCTTTATTTATTTCTTCAACTTTACTTGAAGGAAAACTTCATTCTTTGTACAGAAATATATATCTACATTGAATGAAAACATATATTCACAAATAGAAATATATGTTTATGTTGTTTAAATTAGATACCCTCAATGTTTCCATTGGTATTTTGAGATACGATATAAGTTTTTCAATGTTATTCCTGTCACTATTCTCTGCCGAATTTGCCAAACCACCGCCGGAAGTCCAAAAACATTAAAATCTCTTAATCGCATTTAATTCAAGACATATCTGAGCATACTTTTTTACCAGTAATACTTTTGTTTTAACCTAAACGCCATGTGACGCGATCTGAAACTGTTCGTTGACAGATAACGTCAGTCGTAGGGATGGTGAAGTCGACTTCGATTTTAATCGAAAATCGACTTTTACTAAAAAAAAGTCGACTTTTTAAAATCGAACTGTAATTACTAAAATCGATTCATAATCGATTTTAGGCTTTCGACTTTGGTACAATTGAGGTCGCACCAACTGTAGTGATAAGACACAGAAACTATTAAGTGCGCATGCGTGAACAGCAGAAGAGCTGTGAATGTATCTAACTAACTTCACAACGAATAATTTCTAAGCTGTTTTCACTACTATTTACATTTCAGTATTAATGGTTACTTTTAACCGCTGTTAAGAGTTTAAATTACGAATGTATAGAAAGTGTCTGTGAATAATAGTAAATCTAAACATTATTAGTGTGAAAATAAGAATTATTATTATTGTATGAACTAAATTGATTATCTATTAAAATAATGGCTCCTAGCGTGGTTTGGACCTATTTTAAGAAGACTGGAAATGGTGATAAGGTTATTTGCATTATATGTGATAAAGAATTCAAATTTAAGAATAGTACATCGACTCTAAGAAATCATTTAGAATCGGTACATAAATTACAGATATCGCAAAAAGATTCTGATCGCAAAAGATCTCTCAGTAACAGTAGTATTGAAAATAACCTATGTGAAGACTCAATTCCACGTAAAAAGCAGGTTAATAATATGATTATTATTATTTTTAAAATTGTTTGCTGTAAAAAAATCTAAACCAAATTTAATCTTTAAAATTAATTATTTACGGAAGTTTTAAGTGTATAATATTAAAAATTTAATTTTTTTAACTATTGTATCTAGACGGCACTATCTACTTCAGGTGAACTGATACCGGTGAATGCATCGATACCGGTAATTTCAAAATCAACGTCAACGTGTTCTATTAGTACGATTCGACAATCATCTTTCAATGGTCCTCTTGATAAGTGTTTTACCAACACAGCATCCTTCTCAGCCGGTGGTTATAGGCATAACGAAGCAACATCAGCACTTCTCTATATGATAGTTCAAGATAATTTATCACTTTCTACGCCTGAAAAAAAAGGATTTAGATTATTTGTTCAAAAAATACAACCACTATATCGTCCACCCTGTGAGCCAACACTTACTAAAGCTCTTCAATTTAAATATAATGAACTAAAAATAAAGATAAAAAGTGAACTTGCAAATGTTGACTCTGTATGCTTAACAAGCGACATTTGGACACACAACTACACTATGCAAGGTTATATTGGTGTTACAGCTCATTATTTGAAAGGTTCTCAAATGGTCTCAGTCGAACTTGGCGCTTATTTAATGGAAAATCGAAAGAATATAACTAATATTAGAACTGAATTACGCAATATTTGTAATGATTGGGGTATCTCTAATGAAAAAATATCTGCCATCGTGACTGATAGTGGAGCAAATATTAAAGGTGCAGTAAAACAAGAGTTTGGTGACGATAAACATATTTCTTGCTTTGGACATAAATTTAATAACATTGGTCAACGTCTTATTGAAATGAACATCACAGTTCCACCTTCAGAATCTACTACTCATACATCGACTGAATTACCTGAAAATGAAGATGATATGGACGACTTTGATGCTGATAATTTTAATGAAAATTCTTTATTACGCGAACTTCTGTTAAAAGTTAAGCGTATTGTTCGATTCTTTCGTACAAGTGAAGTTGCGTCGACTGAGTTAAAAAAAATTCAACTGCAAGATAAGCCTGAAGCGCCTGCATTAAAGCTTATCAATGAAGTTAAGACTCGATGGAATTCGTGTTATGATATGCTTGAGCGATTTCTCAAACTTGCCGATCCAGTATCGAGAGTACTTTTTCAGGTTCAAAGAGACAAAAGCTCGCGTGCTAAACCTCCAAGTATGCTGAGTAGCGAGGACCTTGAAGCTTTAAGTGAAGTAAGAGATCTCTTAAAAATTTTAAATCGCGTTACACATGAAGTTGGTGCTGAAAAATGTGTCACGATAAGTAAATGCATTCCTATCGTTAAGGGCATCCTAAATTTAGCTGAAAATTTTAATGCTAGTAATCCTATTAGTTATAATCTCAAAGAAAAATTGATTGCAGAGATAAATAAACAATTTTCAAATATTGAAGACATTGAAGCTTATGCTTTGGCGACTCTACTGGACCCGAGGTACAAGAAAAAAGCTTTTCAATGTATACGAGGTAGTGCTCGTGCAGTAACCCATGCTGGTAAATTGATACGACAAGAAATCCAACTTTCAAAGAGTCCCAATAATGACTTGGCAATATGTAATAATGAAACCAATATAGTTGCTACAACGGAAGATGATATCTGGAATTACTTGGATACTGAAGTTCGACTCGAGAATCAACACAGTGATACTGATGAAGCTGGTGGTCTACCGATTCAATTACGACAGTACCTAACTCGTCCAAGTGTTGATCGTAAAACGAATCCAAATCCATTTGTAATTTGGGAAAGTATGAAATCTGAATACCCGCACACTTACAATGTTGCTAAAAGATATTTATCCATCATGGCCACATCAGTTCCTTGCGAACGATTGTTTTCGCATGCTGGAATTATTGCATCTCAAAAAAGAAGTCGTTTATCACCAATCCATCTGAATATGTTAGTATTTTTGAGATCTGTGAGTGATCAAGTATGGTTTTCATAAGTTTTGTTGCAATATGTTTTTAAATGTTGTAATATTTAATATATATAAATATGTTGAAATTAAAGATAATTTAAAATTATAAGTGTTTCATTTTCATGAATTATTGTAATGTACACAGTAAAAACAATTGAGTAAAATTTAACATAAAATTTTGTGTAAAAAAATCATCTACACAAAATTTTATGTAAAATTTTACGAAAATTTTTTTAGTGTGTAGGATATAAAATATGATAGTTCGATTAAATTTAAATTGACAGAAAAATCGATTAAAATCGATTTTTGATAACGATTATTCGATCTTCATAATCGTGAGTAGTACGGTTAATCGATTAATCGATAATCGATTTTTTGAATTTTGTTTCCATCCCTAGTCAGTCGACGGGATCCGCGCATCGATTTTTGTTCCCGTAATCGGCGTGCGCGGCGCCTTTCCAGCGCGAGCGAACAGAGGCGAATAGCGCCCTAAAGCGCCACTATACTCGTGTAATACGCCGAGTCTGGCAAGTCGTTCCTGGTTGGGTGAAAAAGTGGGGAAGGAGAAGCAGGCGGAGCGACTCAGAAAAGGCTCGCGGCGTGTAACTAATTCAACAGCCTGAGATAGACGATTACCTTTATGTAAGATACATCGATGATTTCTCTTTTTTTCACTTAACATGTTCACGCCGGCGTTGCAATTTGTGTTTTTCTCCTACGGGCGGCTATTTTAACTCTCTATGGGCCGAATTTTCTGTGGCATCTGAAGGTTAGTTGCACGATAGCACATTAGAAAATAATAAAAGGATTATTATAAATAATAACTTTTACTTGATTTCGAAACGTTGGATTGTAAAGAATTCAAAGTTACAAGGAGCCATACAGGGTTAAGACCATCTGAACGACACTGAAGCGCGAGCCACCGGTGGTACGCGCCGCCCGATGGGACACCCAAGCGCGGGCCACCGCACAGTGGAACGAAATGGGTAATCTAGGTGGAAAAAAATCAAGTCTGGGATTTGAATTTTAATATAGGTATACTGGTTATATTCACTCGCGACTTGTCGAGTTTTTTTTTTTCTTTATTTGATCCGGCAACTGTATATAATTTACAATGAACTCTGGTTTTCTATTCGGGCGTAATTTCTAATTTCTGTCACGGGAGACCGCGTGTCGGCCCTTAAGACCTCTCGGTCTTCCCCCTTCTCTCGAAGACTTTTTTTCATCCCTTCCTCTCGGTGACCCGAGAGTAAGGGAGAGTTGTCTTCTTACCTTGTCTAGGTGAATTCGCAAAATTGTCGAAGTTGCCTCGAGACGTCTGTAAACAATGGAGGCGTTTTGCCATGGAAAATTCCACATCTGGCTAACACTCTCCAATGCCCAGCCGCCTCGAGGCGAAGTCTCACCTAGACAATGGTTTTCTCTCTCTGGTGGTTTATGACCCGGTCCCCGTCTACCGCGGACGGTCCTAGACTTGCGGGGCCAGATGTGTATGAAAATTTCAAGTTAAAAATATATATTGAGCCCATCGCAAAGTCGGCCGTCCGAGACGGAAAGTACGGAGGACGGACCATAAACCTTTGTCCCTACATTTAATAATCTTATCTTAATCTAGAATGTTTGCTGAGACCAGTGATAGCAATAATAATCGATTTTGCAATTAACTAAATGCAAAAATCAGCGCTTAAAAACAACAAATTTCAACAGCGCGAGAACGTACAAATACTTCTCTGAAATTAAGATACTGTTAGAGGCATTAATAATTATGCGAGACTTTTTATTTTTTGCACAGTTTATCATCATTGGTTAATCTTGGAGTACCCAAAACGATTTTTCGAAAAATTATTTTTTAAAGAAGTTATGTAAGTTTTTTTAGACACATGTTTTACGGAGGAATTTGTAAACTTTAGCAGAGAAAAATTTATATTGTTCCTCCTAGTTCCACCTTGAAATTTTGAGGGTAATTAGTTTGAACCTTGTAGTAACAGCTTCTGCAAAAATCGGCTGCGCCTACCTGCGCCTTTTGTTGTTATAACTTTCTAAAGTTTATGTGACACAGCACGGCTGGCGACTTCCCGTGGAGCACGCGGTCACAAAATGCCCAGATGTCGTCGACGTAAATATCGTTCAGCAATTATAACATCTTATTGGCAACATTAAGAATGGAGACTTCTGAAATATCACTTTTATTGATTAATTGCTCTTATTGTTAGTTTGCCATTAGAGACTAACAAGCTAGGTAGTTAGGGTGAAAATCACGGTACACGGATCACTTAAACATTGAATAACTAAAAAGTACCGAAAAGAACCGGGCTGAAACTTTACATATATATTCCTTAGACTATGTAGAAGTATTTAACGCAAAAATTTCATGCGCGTACCTGCGCCCTTTTATGTTATACCTGTCGAAATTGAGGGATACGGTTTGGCTGTTGAATTTCACCGTGGCGCGCGATCCACTTAAACAATGAATAACTAAAAAGTACCGAAAAGAACCGAGCTGAAACTTTACATATATATTCCTTAGACTATGTAGAAGTATTTAACGCAAAAATTTCATGCGCGTACCTGCGCCCTTTTATGTTATACCTGTCGAAATTGAGGGATACGGTTCGGCTGTTGAATTTCACCGTGGCGCGCGATCCACTTAAACAATGAATAACTAAAAAGTACCGAAAAGAACCGGGCTGAAACTTTACATATATATTCCTTAGACTATGTAGAAGTATTTAACGCAAAAATTTCATGCGCGTACCTGCGCCCTTTTATGTTATACCTGTCGAAATTGAGGGATACGGTTCGGCTGTTGAATTTCACCGTGGCGCGCGATCCACTTAAACAATGAATAACTAAAAAGTACCGAAAAGAACCGGGCTGAAACTTTACATATATATTCCTTAGACTATGTAGAAATATTTAACGCAAAAATTTCATGCGCGTACCTGCGCCCTTTTATGTTATACCTGTCGAAATTGAGGGATACGGTTCGGCTGTTGAATTTCACCGTGGCGCGCGATCCACTTAAACAATGAATAACTAAAAAGTACCGAAAAGAACCGGGCTGAAACTTTACATATATATTCCTTAGACTATGTAGAAGTATTTAACGCAAAAATTTCATGCGCGTACCTGCGCCCTTTTATGTTATACCTGTCGAAATTGAGGGATACGGTTCGGCTGTTGAATTTCACCGTGGCGCGCGATCCACTTAAACAATGAATAACTAAAAAGTACCGAAAAGAACCGGGCTGAAACTTTACATATATATTCCTTAGACTATGTAGAAGTATTTAACGCAAAAATTTCATGCGCGTACCTGCGCCCTTTTATGTTATACCTGTCGAAAGTGAGGGATACGGTAAAGAAAGACTTTAGTAGGATATTTTTCATTAATTATCTTTTTAACATAAAGTTCAACAAAAAAATGACTTATGCAAAAGTTTCTATATTTTTTCCGTAGAATGAAAATCCGCAAAGAAAGTTATAGGTTTTCGCATAAAAAATGGAGTTGACCTTTAAATAACATTTAAAAAATATAATAAATAAAAAATTAATGATACACCGATATTCTTTCCACGATATTATGAAACTTTTGTATAAAACATTTTTCTCTAAAATGAACGGTTCTCGAGTTATTATTTTTTTCCACCTAGATGGTCGATTCGTTCCACTGTGCACCGGTGGTACGCACCGGCGTGAATGTGTTAAACAATTTTTTCTTTTTTTAAATATCTTGTCACTGAAGCGACACTTCACCGCGAATTGTTTACAATAGCCGACTGAGGTCACTAACTTAAGATTCGGGCTGTGAAGACTAAATGGCGCTAGTTAGAAAAGAAGAACCGGATGGGGACGAAATTTGGCGACTGTACCTTACTCAGTTTACACGGTTTTTAAATGAAAAGGAAGAAAACATTTCTCAAAATATTAATTTGATTGTTTTACATAATGCCATTTGTAAATTAAACAAGTATCGTTTTAATGATTGCACTCTTTTAAAAATTCGATGAAAAGTCACCCTTCTTTGCAAAAATTGAATTGGATACGTGAAAGGCGTATGTTTCATGTTTCACTTCTAATGCATTCAAGGAAAGAAAGAAAGACAACGTCTAATTGTAAGTTAGAGTCGCTAGAGCAATGAATATCGTCGATACTTCGCGATAAAACAAAAGTACACGTTAATTTTTGTTTTTTAATCAAGTTTGGAGTTTCCTCAAGTAAGACAGGTTCTTTTTTATTGTGAAAGGGTATAGCAGGATAAGGTGGTCAAAAGTGCCCTTGAACCGATTTCAATGGGGGTAGTCTCATTCGATAGATAATGCTCGGCGATCATTGTGTACCAAATTTTAACCCTTTATCTTGATCGGAAGGGTAGTTATGGGGAAAATTAAAAAAACAGGTTTTTGGCCCTTTTCCCCCATTTATTGAGGTGTAAAAAATCCGAAAAAATTCTGGCATATTCTACACGGTACCGGACATGTTGGAGAATTTTTTCAGATTTTTCCGTCGAAGTACCTAAGCGTGAAAAATGGGCAAAGTCAAAAAAAACGGAAAAAAGAAGATTTCGTATCGAAATCTTCGAGGTACAACTTTTTGTTTTATATAGTAACAATCTAACACCTACGATTGTTATCCCCAATTTTTTTCAGATTTTTAAACCACCTGCGTCATTATGAAAAAAATCGAAAACCGATTTTCGGGACGTATTTTGATCTAAAACGCAAGAAGTAATTGTTATTTTTCCATTATTTTCATAGAGTATGTTCATTTTGTGGTTTTTAATGTTTTACCATTACAGATAATTTCATAACAATAAAAGGAATTGAGATAACTCACTTATCTGTAAACTATGTGTTACATTATGTACCATAATTTTGAACGTTCTTTCAACAGCAACAGTGGCGACGCGTCTAGAGTGCCTGCTCTGGAACCGCTATGAACTTTTTGTCGCGGGTTCGCGTCCCGGAAGGTATATTTTTTTTTCTTTTTTTTTAATCTGTAAATGCATAAAAATAATCAATAATCATTTTTAACAGCTATTGCGATAATCCTAAATGCATAAAAAATGTATATCGTATAGAAAATAGTTTTAGAGCATATCTGTTGTTTTGCCCGCTCTCTCTAGCAATATGTTATCCCATGGTTACGGATATTTTTAAACATTTAAATTACGGAAATGTTAACTTATTATGGTATATAAAAATGTATATTCGGCACTAAAGGAACGGAGTTTATACCTTGACAAATTCCTGCCGAAGTCATGTTGAATGAAAACAAAAGTTCCTTACTTTTGGTAGATTATTATTTTTCGCCATAAGTACTAGTTTGTTATTTGTTCCGAAATCATATAGAATAAATAATACGTTTGAGGGCCATAACTGTACAATAGATACATTCGTTAAAATTGCTTTATTGTTATATACGAATTTACTTCTTAAGCTTTTAGATATCTTACTGATGAGCATTTGTATCGCTTTCAAAATACCTTTAAGAAATAGAGGCATATAATTTAGTTTGCAGGACTTTATTATTTTATTGCGCCTGCTCCAATATCACACGAACCCTTCCTGTCCGTAAGCCTTCACCAATGACTTGCTGGCATTGAAGGTTTGGCGCAGGTATTAAGCTAATCCCCTATAGGTATTTATGTTATATTGGTCAATTCACTGTTAAATGGTTTCTGTCTCTACCTAGTCACATGGAACTGTACATACTTAAAAAAGTACAAATATTCATAAATGGTAACATACCCAGCATTAAATCGGTTTGACACATTCGAGACAATAGCGGAGACCCAACCATAAACTGTCTTCCCTACGCTCATTTCAGAATTAACAAATTAAAAATGGCAATATAATACAAACCAATAGAAATTAATATTTTCCAAGTTTCGAGTATATCCCCTCCATGTCAACGATTCTTCTTTGAATATAAGGGAAAGAAACATGCAAGTAAAGTAATCATTACGTGCATATACTCTGTTAGTGCAAGTGTTGTGATCTTTAGTGCCGAATATACATTTTTATATACCATAATAAGTTAACATTTCCGTAATTTAAATGTTTAAAAATATCCGTAACCATGGGATAACATATTGCTAGAGAGAGCGGGCAAAACAACAGATATGCTCTAAAACTATTTTCTATACGATATACATTTTTTATGCATTTAGGATTATCGCAATAGCTGTTAAAAATGATTATTGATTATTTTTATGCATTTATAGATTAAAAAAAAAGAAAAAAAAATATACCTTCCGGGACGCGAACCCGCGACAAAAAGTTCATAGCGGTTCCAGAGCAGGCACTCTAGACGCGTCGCCACTGTTGCTGTTGAAAGAACGTTCAAAATTATGGTACATAATGTAACACATAGTTTACAGATAAGTGAGTTATCTCAATTCCTTTTATTGTTATGAAATTATCTGTAATGGTAAAACATTAAAAACCACAAAATGAACATACTCTATGAAAATAATGGAAAAATAACAATTACTTCTTGCGTTTTAGATCAAAATACGTCCCGAAAATCGGTTTTCGATTTTTTTCATAATGACGCAGGTGGTTTAAAAATCTGAAAAAAATTGGGGATAACAATCGTAGGTGTTAGATTGTTACTATATAAAACAAAAAGTTGTACCTCGAAGATTTCGATACGAAATCTTCTTTTTTCCGTTTTTTTTGACTTTGCCCATTTTTCACGCTTAGGTACTTCGACGGAAAAATCTGAAAAAATTCTCCAACATGTCCGGTACCGTGTAGAATATGCCAGAATTTTTTCGGATTTTTTACACCTCAATAAATGGGGGAAAAGGGCCAAAAACCTGTTTTTTTAATTTTCCCCATAACTACCCTTCCGATCAAGATAAAGGGTTAAAATTTGGTACACAATGATCGCCGAGCATTATCTATCGAATGAGACTACCCCCATTGAAATCGGTTCAAGGGCACTTTTGACCACCTTATCCTGCTATACCCTTTTGCTACTTCCGAACGTATTGTTATTTATTTGACATACGCGCCGTTTGTGAGGAAGTGTATGTATGGCTTCAGACCGGGATATCGTGTTTTTGATTTGCGATTCGTAATGACAGGCTCTAAAAACATTAGAACACTAACTATGGCGCCTAATCAACAACTTTTTGATACAGATGTCAGCCTTATTGAACCCGCCATTTTATTTTTGAATACTTTGAGCTCGGATTCTGAATCAGCGACCGGAGAAATATAAGAATACTAGTTTTCGTGCTGAACCAACAATTTTTCGATACACACGCCCGCCATATTGAAGTCGCCATTCGTTTCTGATAATTGTTACTGATTAATACCACGTCACCCACATCGATGTTTGATGCTGATGTTGCCTTCTTGTGCCCGTACGATAGCTGTCCTAGGTACTCCGACCTGAATCGTCGACGCAGGTCATCACGAAGCCTTTGCATATGTCGCAGCCATTTATTCAAGTCGCATCGGTTCAAATTATCGCAGTCCGATACTCCAATCTCGCGAACTCCTTGCAAAAACATAATAGGAGTTAATGGACTTAAATCTGTCGGATCGTTAGAGACATAAGTAATAGGATGCGAATTAATAGTTGCTTCGCAATCGCATAGCATCGTTACCATCTCTTCGTATGACAAACCCGCCCTCCCTAACGTCAGTCTCGGAAGTTGTTTCAACAATCTTATCAATCGCTCCCAGAAACCGCCTCATCCGGTGAAACTAGGCGGGTTAAAACGCCAATCAATACCCTGTGCAGAGCTATACTCGAAGACCCTCTTCGAATCTATCTTTTGAAGCAACCTTGCAGCACCTACAAAGTTGGTACCGTTGTCGCTAAAAATAATATTAGGTCTCCCACGCCTGGCTAGGAATCTACGGAGCTCATCGAGAGAAGCAGAAGTAGACAAGGACGTCAACAATTTCAGATGCACTGCTCTATAAACCGCACACGTCAGGAGACATATGCATGGCTTTTGGCCTCCTTTAAGGAATACCGGTCCCGCTAGGTCTACACCGATTACTTCAACTGCAGAGGCATCCCTTACTCTATCAATCGGTAGTGCTATCGGTAGCGCTTCAAGATGCCGACCTCTTTGTCTCTTGCAGACTACGCACTTATCTATCACCGACCTAACAGCTCGCCTGGCTGAAAGTATCCAATACCGCTCTCTAATATTGCTTAATACCGTTTGCACACCTGCATGGCACAACCTTTCATGAAACTTAACAATTCTATCCTTAGGGTCTAAAATGATTGGATACCGAAAAATAAACGCATCCCAGCGACTGGCAATTCTAGTCTTCGTGCGAATAAGCCTGTCTTTATCTATGCAAGCATTTAACCCGCTAAGCCTAGATTCGTAAATATTTTCAAAACATCGTCGCTGCACTGATTGTAACAATTTTATTTCAGCGACTCTAATCTCTTGCACGGATAACTCCCCTCTCTTTCGCATAGAGCAGTGGTCGGCAAAGTGCGGCTCCAGAGCCGCATGTGGCTCTTTGGCTCTTTAAGTGCGGCTCTGGCACAAATATCCACAGAAGACGCGATAATATTTTCATTTAAAAAAAAACTTGGTAAGAAAAAAATTAGATCTTATTTTGATAAATTAAAATTTTTCTATAAATCGAGAACATGTATAATTGTTTGTTTAAGTTAAAAGATAGATAGGTAATTAAAATTTTATATTGTTGTAAAAATATGTAACGAACATCGAGTTTAATTTTATTAGTTTTCGTAAACGTAAACACAAAACATGTACAAGCTACCGGCTGAAATTGTTCGTATGTTTTCGGCGTAGGGGAGATCGGGGCTAAAAGTTCCGATTTTTAGTTAACTTCAAAATTTCTTAATATAATTGCTTTTAGTATTCATACGATGCGATCAAAATCAACTTACATATGTAACTTTGATATTAAGACAGTTATTTGGGTCATTTTTTGAGAGATTCTTTTATTATTAATTTTTTAATCCCTAAAGTCGGATAGTACCAACTTACCCCGACTTGGGGTAAGTTGTTAGTGTCATAAAAGTTTACTAAACAAGCAGATTTGGCTCCCAATTTTTTTTTAAATTGTTGTAATGTTCATATTTGGCTCTTTGGCTAATAAGTTTGCCGACCACTGGCATAGAGGATGGATTTTTGCAATTACATACAAATCGACTTACCCAACCTATCAGTCGCACTAGTGATGGGACTCGAGTGATTTTTTTTCACTCGAGTCACTCGGTACTGGTAACTTTCTCACTCGAATGCCACTCGAGTGATTTTTATTGACTCGAGTCACTCGGAATATAAAACTCGAGTGACCAAAATTTTAAAACGAATAAAACAATATTAATTTTACATAGAAAATGTGTATTCATTTTCGCATTAATGTAAAAGCTACTCAAAAAAATCTAAACAAAATGTAAACAAATAGAATTTTCCTTCAAACTAAACCTGTCATACATAATCAAGAAACCTCTTATATCATCTATCAGTCAAATTGAAATATTATAATCTACTACTAATAAGTTTTAATCCAATTTAATTTATTCTAACAAGGAACTTTCATGAGATCCAAATATGAACAATTTTATTATGTTCTTACACAATTTAGGTAATAATAAACATGCTTTAAAATTAACTTAAATGAAACTTAAATAAACTCAACAAAAGAACAGAAATAATGTATTTTTAATGAGATAACAAATTTAACTGAAATTGCTGTAATAACTACTTAAAAAAATGATTTGATAAATTTTTTTCCCTTCCAAACGGTTTCTTCTTTGATTACATATCAGCGCGGCTTTAGAAAAAACTCGTTCTGAAGGAACAGAAGTCGCTGGGATGCATAATTATTTCATAGCTAATTTATACAGCACTGGCATAATCAGTTTCCTTTTCTCCCAGTAAACAATAGGATCACCTTTTCTATCTAACATGGAAGGTATTCGAAGTGGGGACTCACGGATTCGAATGAACTTTCGTGGTTTTGTAGAGTGATCCAAGACAAGAATAATGGTATACTCCATTCGTGCCCAATCGCCCTTTAAGGGCATGAAAGGGTATAGCAGGATAAGGTGGTCAAAAGTGCCCTTGAACCGATTTCAATGGGTGCGGTCTCATTCCATAGACAAAAAGTATGTTCTGTACTAATTTATATTTTTCTGGACCTTAAAAATACTTTTAAATGTTTGAAAATAGAAACTAAGTATTGTTATGTAGTTGACAATTTTTAAAAGTGAGAAAAAAATATCAAGTTCCCCATGGGGATTCGAACCTGCGACAAAATAGTGTCCAACGCTTCCGCAGGCAGACGTCCTACCAACTGCGCCAAATCGTTCACTTAAAAAAAACCTTAAAAATTCTTGCAGATCAGGATCCATCAAAGTTCACAATTGATTTAATTAATTCGATTCTCTATATTAACATGTAATTGCTTCGTGGCAGAAACACTGAAAGTCACCAAATGAATATACTGTAATCGAAGAATAAGGAAATAATAGCTGGATCGTGGTGTTTCACATCGAAATGCGTCGCGCAAATCGGTTTTTGATTTTTTTCACAATGACGCAGGCGGTTTAAAAATCTGAAAAAAATTGGAGATAACAATCATGAGTGTTGGATTGTTACTGTAATTTGCAAAAAGTTGTCACTCGAAGATCTTGATACGAAATCTACTTTTTTCCGTTTTTTTTTACTTTGCTCATTTTTTACACTTAGGTTCTTCAATGGAAAAATCTGAAAAAAATCTCAAACATGTATAGTACCGCGTAGAATATGTCAGAATTTTTTCGAATTTTTTGCACCTCAATAACTGGGCAAAATGGGGCAAAAACCCGTTTCTTGAATTTTCCCCATAACTGCCCTTCCGGTCAAGATACAGGGTTAAAAATTGGTACGCAATGATCGCCGAGCATTATCTATCGAATGAGACCACCCCCATTGAAATCGGTTCAAGGGCACTTTTGACCACCTCATCCTGCTATACCCTTTGTAAAAAGATTACAGTAAACCCTGGATATATGCACAGAATTCGGGACCGAAACTGTGGAGTTACGAAGTGGTGGTTTCTATTTTGTGTTTACGTTCTGGCTCCAGCCGAGCGTGAACTTAGAAAAGAACAGACAGTAGAAGTGACAGAGAGATCTAAGCTATAGGGGGACCGGCCCGATCGTGTCCATGAGCCAATACTAATCGAAGGACTGAACTTTTCCGTTTTTGATTATTTTTCGTTAAAAACTTCGCTATCGTGTTTGTGACAATTTTGTGATTAAAATGATACCAAACACGACATAATTTGAGCAACATTTACTTAATATTTAAATCGCTTATTTGCTATATAGATAATTCAAACATGTCGTGTTTGGTATCATTTTAATCAGAAAAAACTCACAAATACGTTAACGAAGTTTCCAAAACAAAATAATTGAAAATGGAAAAGTTCAATCCTCCAATTAGTATTGAGTCAGCGATAGGTTCGGGCCGGTCCCCCTGTACGTTGGGCCTCTCTGTCTCTTCTACTATCTGTCTTTTTCTAAGCTCGGCACTCGGCTCGAGCCGTGAGATAAACACAGTGTTGACATTCAGCTACGACCAGTGCATATAAGTTTTGCACAGGGACTCTATAGCAGTGCATATATAGAGTTTGGTAACTATTCGTCATTAAAAGCACAGCAGTGTCGACAGGTGTGCAATGTTTAAATGCACTGTGCTGTGTTTACGTCGCTGCTCCAATTGAGCGCCGAACTTAGAAAAGACAGTAAGTATAATTCAAAGCGTATCGTATTGGGTATCATCTTAATCAGAAAAATTTCACAAATACGTAATCGAAATTTGCGAAAAAGAAATATCAAAAATGGAAAAGTTTTATCCTCCGGTTTGTGAAATTTTTCTGATTAAGATGATACCCAATACGATATGCTTTGAATTATACTTACTGTCTTTTCTAAGTTCGGCGCTCAATTGGAGCAGCGACGTAAACACAGCACAGTGCATTTAAACATTGCACACCTGTCGACACTGCTGTGCTTTTAATGACGTGAATAACAATTCGGTATTTTCATACAGCTCAAGTTGACCGCGAATTTAAAAAGCGGAAAACAGTGAAAAACTACCCCGTCGAAGATGCAAAGGATAAAGGATGAAAACTGTGGCAGCGATGACTCTGTTCGTATGTATGTACAAACGTTTTGAGGAACGTGTCTCTCCATAGCACAGACATCTAACAAACTTTAGGCATCGTAAAAATTTATTTCATCAGCTCGTGCATGGAGCAAAGAATGCTCCTTAAAACGTTCGTAGAAACGGACTCATCGCCGTCAATCGCGTGTGCATCGAAGACGAGTCTCGGTTCCATCAATCCCTTCATCATCATATAGGGGGGGGGGGGGGGAGGAGGAGGAGGAGGAGGACTTTCTAAATTCGTAAACATTGAATAGTTACCAAACTCTATATATGCACTGCTATAGAGTCCCTGTGCAAAACTTATATGCACTGGTCGTAGGTGAATGTCTGGGTTAGGTCTGAATGTCAACACTGTGTTTATCTCACGGCTCGAGCCGAGTGCCGAGCTTAGAAAAAGACAGATAGTAAGAAGAGACAGAGAGGCCCAACGTACAGGGGGACCGGCCCGAACCTATCGCTGACTCAATACTAATTGGAGGATTGAACTTTTCCATTTTCAATTATTTTGTTTTGGAAACTTCGTTAACGTATTTGTGAGTTTTTTCTGATTAAAATGATACCAAACACGACATGTTTGAATTATCTATATAGCAAATAAGCGATTTAAATATTAAGTAAATGTTGCTCAAATTATGTCGTGTTTGGTATCATTTTAATCACAAAATTGTCACAAACACGATAGCGAAGTTTTTAACGAAAAATAATCAAAAACGGAAAAGTTCAGTCCTTCGATTAGTATTGGCTCATGGACACGATCCGAAAGTATCATATTACACTTCCCCGTCGCTGAATGTGGCGGCTCGCCGAGGGGGATCCCCCTATGTGGTGGGGATGGTCGCGATGCAGTTATCGAGGGCCCCTCCTTGTGCATATAACCAGGGAATACTGTATATGGTAAAACTCGATTGGAACCAGTTCTCACAAAATTTTTTCATACCCAAAAATATAAAAAAAAAGCAGCGATTAACGGTGATAAGCATGGTATTATAAGATGTTCTTGGTGGAAAAATTGCCTATGCGTATATCATCTTTTTAACCATTTCACTACTGTGAGCGCCTATAGGCGCTTAGAAATTTTGCGCTAGTGATACCCAGGAGCGTCCTTAGGCGCTTGACGCTGGCTGGCTTTCTGACACTGAAGGTGCTTTAACGTGCTCATTGTAATTTGGCTTCCTTACACGAAGGGTACTTTTAAATTTGTCATATTTGTAGTATATTTGTAATTTGCCATATTTAAAAAATGTTTTTTTGTGTATATATGCGATATAGTACGATCTATATCATAAGTCATTAATCTTTATGTAATATTTCATAATTTGCGATTTTTATGTTACCACACCCATCTTCGTCACATAGTTATGTCCTGCAACGAAAATGAGCATTCTTAACCTGTTAATCGGGGAATTAAATTTTGTTCAACTTGTTTCAAATTGGAATATTTTTTTTACAGTGAGAAGTAATATCATTACATCTAAAGTACTACGTCAGGATTAAACGGATACGAACGACATAAAATGTAATGCGTTCAACATATTACGTTTAAAAATTTTAAGGAAGAAAAAATCGACAAGCTTACTGGAGTTTTCTTTCAGATATGACGGAATTATGCGTCACGCCCGGTTAACAGGTTAATATATAACTTTATATGCGTTAGCGCGCTATTGTGCGATACCGCGCGCTAGGGAGCACGTTTTGTCGTGTATCTCTGTAACCCTAGCGGCGTACAATAAAAATATTGTTATGGTTGAATTCAGAATAAAAAATGCCACATTTTTCATTACCAAAAGTAATTCCAATGAAAAGGATTTAAAAATTGGTTAAAATAGCGCAAAAGACATTTTTTTTCAAGAAAGAAAGTTGTTTTTAAAAATTTGTTAATGCAAATTTATAGCGCTCCTTTTACCATTAAACTTTTACCTAAAACATTTTTTTCTATCTTTTGTACTTTATGAGATATAAGCGAGGAAGTGCAAGTGTCGATTTCACTTTGAGGTTAAATTTCATGCCCTTAAAGGGCGATTGGGCACGAATGAAATATACCATTATTCTTGTCTTGGATCACTCTACAAACCCACAAAATTTCATTCGAATCCGTGAGTCCCCACTTCGAATACCTTCCTTGTAAGTATTCTTCGTCATTGTATTGTTTCACCATGATAATAGCCGAGGCTAATGATGTTTGATTTGTAGTACGTTCCGAAAGTTTTGCATCAAAATGTTCCCATAAATCATTCACGTCCTTATTTTCTGGTTGCGGTTGACTTGACGATGAAGACTCCGATTCTGTTCTGATATTATCTGAATTTGTGGATATAGAGGTAGATTCAATTTCATCAATAACGGATTGCATAGCCCTATCAGCATTAGATTCTACGCCAAAACCAATTTTCTTAAATCTCGGATCCAAGTAGGTAGGTAGATTTAGCTGCAGTTTTGTTTGATTCTAAAATACCTAACCGTTTATCAACAGCATCTAATAAAGATTTTTTTAGTTCTTGACCAATGTCTGTATTTACGATCTTTTTTACCAGTGCTGCTTGAACATTTCTAATCAAAGGAATCACTGAAGACAATGTTGGATATTTCTCTCCGGATAAGGCTGCAGTTTTTCAAGAGGTCTTAAAAGATCTACGCATTCTTGAACCACTTCCCATTCAAAGTTTTGTGAATTATTTGGTGAACCAGGCATATCGGACATAGTTGCTGATAAAGCAGTTTTAATTTTGAGCATTCTATCTAGCATTAAATATGTAGAATTGCAGCGCGTTGGGACATCTTGCTTTAATTTGATACATTCCATATCCATTGTACGTTGCATTTCCATAAGTTTGGAAGACGCTTTGGTGCTTTGTTTGAAATATGTGACTATGGATTGGCATTTATTTATAATTTCCATAAATTCAGGGTTAGCTTTCTTACAGTCAATGATCGCCAAGTTCAAAGTGTGAGCTACACAGTAGTGGTTCCTCTTACTTAAATATTCAGAAATAGCTTTCTTTATATTCGGAGCATTATCGGATACTATTGTCACAATTTTTTCTGTAATTTGCCACTCATCAAATATCGACTTCAGCACACTTGCTAAAATAATAGAAGAATGGTCCTCCGTAACCTCTCAAGTACTAATAGTTTGCGACAAACGTTTTGAATTGTAAATGAAATGTATTGTAACAGTTAGGTATGCTTTGTTACTGTCAGAAGTCCATAAATCTGTTGTAGCAGCCATATATTCTACTAAATGTAGAATATCTACAATTACAGTGCGTGCGGCATGATAAGCAACAGGGAGAATTTTCTCTCTTAAAGATTTCCTGCTGGGTAAAACATAGTCAGGATTCATTTCATGGCAAAAATTAATAAAGCCCTTATTTTCCACTATTTGTAGAGGTTGCAAGTCTTGACAAATCATATTAGTAAGAGCTAAAGAAATTCTTTTTTCTTTTTGCTTAGTAAGTGAAGCATTTGGCTTTGCAAGCTGTAATTGCTGATAATGCTGTTTCTTTGAAATAGAATTGTTAGTGGCAGACGTGGAAGCAGAACTCTCACCTTCACTCGAAGAACATGCTTGTGACGAACTACATTCACCACTGCTATCCTTGTACTGAACTGGATGTTTATTTTTCATGTGAGAAAACAAGTTAGTTGTATTACCAAAATCTTTGTAACTTTTTTTGCAAAACTTACAAATAACGGTTTTTTGTTCTAAATTTTTGTCAAAAAATGACCACACAATTGCTTTTTTTACACTTTTACTCATTTTCACCACTTACTAATAACATACAGTCATAAATAACCAAAACATTAAACAGTAACAACTCACACAAACAGATTTCTACGTAATTTCAAAGAGAACCTACAGCAGGTAAACTTGTCACAACTTGAATTTCTCACTCGGCTCAGTATAAACCACTCGAGTGGTACGAGTCAACTCGAGTTACTCGAAACTCGAGTTGTCAAAAATTTAACTCGAGTGCGAGTAATATAAAAACTACTCGAGTCACTCGAGTGAAAAGCAACTCGAATCCCATCACTAAGTCGCACAATCTTGGGATAAACAGAGAAATAGCGCTCATACCACTCTAACCCTTCAATTTGTCGGTCTCCCGCTTCATGCACCGCCAGTCCGATCACCAAACCATTACGTTCGTCAGCACTCCGGAGTGATGCTGTGGACTTCTCGGCATCAACTTCTTCTTCGATGGTCTCATATACAGTAGGCGGCCATCCTTTCGGGTGACGGCGCAACACTCTCTCCCCCCCCCCCCCCCCCACACACACACACACACACACACACACCATTTTGCAGCTATCAGCTGTTTCGCTGCACACCCCCGTGAAGGTAGATCCGCTGGGTTCATTTCTCCAGGAACGTGTCTCCAAACTTCCAGCTTCGTAAGCCTTCGTATCTCCTGGACTCGATTCCAAACAAAAGTGTTTTATTGTAACTCTCGTTGAATCCAGGAAAGAGCCATTGTGGAATCCGTCCACATGTGTACGGGCAATCCTTCACGTCCGAGCGTCTTCATGACAAAGTCTGTCAACCGTGCTCCCACCGTTGCCACTAGCAATTCCAGACGTGGAATTGTCACCTTTTTCACGATGGAAACTCTCGTCTTGGTTGCCACTAACTGCGCCTTGACGTCAAAATGTGTGGTTACTAAAACAATCATTATCCAGTGAATCGCTGAATAATTTTCTAGGGATTTTAACGTTCCTCAACAGTGGTAGCTCCTGGACCCAACGCAGGAATTCAATTTTCACCTCTTTGATCACTTCTGTGTCCCAGTTGTCGCGAGACATCCATGCTCTCTGCAATAACAATTTGGAACCCAACATCACCGGGAAAACAAAGGCTATAGGAGGATAAGTATGATCCAGCGGCCTTAGCTTCGATCATGCTCGATTTTTTTTGTTAAATCAGTTCCTATGTGAGTAATTATCACAGCAATTTTCAACCCTTAAAAATTCATCCCCAGGGAGTAATCGTTAAATAACAAAATTTTTTCAAAAATTCATAACTTGAGAACGACTACTTTGATTTTATTGAAATTTAGCATTTTTTCCTTTGTCTCTTTTTTCAACACCACACTCCCCGTCTCCCTGTCCACTATCCCCTCCAATAGCCAATCCTTGTTTACGTCCGGTCCATCGTCAAATCATCCGTTGTCCTCTTTTCGTATTTTCGTACGTCCGTCTCGTAATTATGTAAAATACTTTTTTTTTTAACGAAAGTCTAACCGTCCTCACACCTTCTTCAAGCCATTCCTTGAAAATTCGGTCATAACCTTCATAGTAACCGTCTCCCTTTATTCGTCTTGTAACAGTTTCAAGCCTCTGCAGCGCTACATTTTTGTTGTTTTGAAGAAGCTGTACTTCGTAACGTCCATCAGATCTCAGGTTAACCGTTTGCCGTAAATTATTCTTCACTACAACATTTTTTTCTTCTTGGGTCTTCTTCTGTGCCGGATCCGTAATGCCAAGTACAACCAACCTCCAGAGGTCGGGAATATCAGCTTCTTGCACAAACATCGACGTAATCATCAGCGTTGCGTCCGTCCGTGTTCCCGCTCGCGGAATTTTGCCCATGATCCTCCACCCTAAAGATGTCTCGACCGCCACTAATCCATTTCTTAAATCACGACGATACCCTGTGAACAGCTTTGCTGTCACATCGGCTCCGACCAGTACAGAAATCTGCTCACCACAAATATGTACCGACATCCGTAAGCTCAATGTTCATCGCGCTTAATTCATCTAACCACGGTCCGTGGCCGACACTACAAACGTTCTAACAAATTTTCACTTCGTCTGTAGCTCTAAAATTACACGCATACTGTCCGTTAAGACAACTCATCCGAATGAGAAACACAGCATGTTGTTGAGGTTCCGACTTTACATCACCGAACAGAGAATGGATAATTGTTTCTTTAGCTACTGATCGATAACCTAATTCGTTCGCAACAGCTTTTAATACGATTTTTGCGATCCCCTATCAACGACAACTCGCACTTCGCGTTCTACTGTGCCGTTTCTCAGCTTTGCGCATAACGTCATTAAGTACTCTGCAGGACTGCTCGATGAATTGGCAAGATTTGGTTCGCACGTGGGTACTGTTGACTCAGCCCTTTCTTTGGCGGGTTCTTACTTATCCCCTGACAATTCTGAGCACATCAACACCGAATGTCTTCTACTGCACCATGCACATTTTATGGATACTCTACAGCTCTTAGATATATGTCCTATATTTAAATAATTAAAACAGGCTTTCTTTCGTTTCAACAGATCTTGTCTTTCAGAAAACGACATTCTGCGTGCTTTTCCACATTCGGTATTTACATGACCGTCACTACAAAATATACACTTTGCTTTCTCGGCGTCTGTCACAAAGAGTTCAATGACAGACGGTATATTCTTATTCACATCTATTCTGGGTTTAATTATCTTTGCCCGTACAGTTTCGCTGGTTAGTCCGAAACCTGTAACGGCCATTGTTATTCTTTCTTCATTCTCGACTTCGGCTTGCAAAAACTCCATTAACTTGGTTAAACGATTCTTCGACTCGTACTTTGCTTCCACATTTCCGGAAATCGTCGATCTTTGCCATACAGTTCTTCCGGCAATGAAGATTCGACCAATGGGTTGTTACGTGCCAGGGCCAGGAGCGTTGCGAGTGGCCGAGATAAAAGAATAAGGTGAAGTGTTCGTTTGAATGTTAGGTTTTTTAGACGTTGTTAGTAACGAACGATCCCGTGTATAGCTGACACGAAATTGCCGCAGGAAGTTGGAACACTAGTGGACAATCCTGTGTATGGTTAACACTAGATGTCACAGGAGGTTGGAACACTTGTGGACTATCTCGTTTGATTGATATGAGATGCCACGGGAATGTTAGTAAGGCTGACGTAACTTTATAATTGTTGCAATACACCTCGAACAGTAAATATGTATTACTGTGGGATCGCAGGCTGGTGATTTCTAATAGATGGTTGTAAAGAATTCTAATCCGCAGTGATTAAAGACTCGAACAAGTTATATTTTCATACAAATGGGTTATTACAGTTAAAGCATACTGTATATGTTGTACAAAGGTGTTACGTGGAGTTGTGTAATGTAATCATACGCACCTACTTGTACAGGGTGTTTCAAAAATATTTGTCATGGCTTTCAGGGGTTGTTCTACACCTCTGGATTGATGGAGATTTGCGAAAAAAACTTGCCGCAAAATTGGGGAAAGGGTAGCAAATTTTTTTTATTGGCTCATCGTATTCGTCTTGTTACGTAGGCAAAATGTCTGAGAGGAACCATGGGTCAGAAATGAACCGTTCTCTCGCAAATTAACTTTTAATTGGGCCTTCCGATTAAAATTTCGCCCATTTCCTTCGAGTCACCGACCTTTCGAAAGGAAACACATGAGATACCGTTGCTGGCTCCAATAGTTGAAACAGAGGCAACATAATTGAAGAGAGAGAAAATGACTAGAAAATGTCAATGACCTGCGTTCAGTGTCGGGTTCCCTGACGGGCCCACCCGGGAAGAAGAGTATAAACACTTGCACTTCTCTTCTGGTTCGGTGACACAGTGCCCTATTTACTAGCTTCGTTTACGTCGCTCCTGCTTTAACTATCGGCGAAATTTTAATCGGGAGGCCCAATTAAAAATTAATTTGCGAGGGAACGGTTCGTTTCTGACCCATGGTTCCTCTCAGACATTTTACCTACGTAACAAGACGAATACGATGAGCCAATAAAAAAAATTTGCTACCCTTTCCCCAATTTTGCGGCAAGCTTTTTTCGCAAATCTCCATCGATCCAGAGGTGTAGAACAACCCCTGAAAGCCATGACAAATATTTCTGAAACACCCTGTACATTTATTGAGTTGGGTAACAACTCAGCGATTTCATGCGACTCTAACTGACCGCGAATTTAGAAAGTAGCAAACAGTGGGAAACCACCTCCTCGAAGACGCAGAGGTTAAAGGTACTGAGGCGCGATTATGATGCACACGCGATTGACAGCGAGGAGTCCGTTCGTACGAACGTTTTGAGGAACGTTTCTCTCAATAGCACATATATCTAACAAACTTTGAGCATTCTTAAAATCTACTCCATTAACTCGTGAATGGAGGAAACACGGATGCATCGCCGTCAATCGCGTGTGCATCGCAAACGGTATGCTTATTAGAAAGAGATGCTTTCCTGGTGTTACCACAGTATCAAGCAGGTAGAAATTAATTGTTACATGAAAACAAAAAATTCCAAAAACACGTATTCTCTAATTTTGTCTATACTTTGCACATATAAATTTACACGAGAAAAGAACAACATTTAGCTAGAAAAACTAAGGAAAATTTAACAAATATTTCGAAATTTTAGTATATTGTTTAAACTTTGGAAGTAAAGTTCTTTTCTTAACGATTCGGTGACTTTATTTAACTATACAGAGGTACGTTTTACACTTCGAGGGCGCTTCCGAAATTTCTCTCGATGGACCGCGAGTCACCCTTTTTGTGACCTCGGTCCTCCCTACTCTCGCTGTTCGAGGATAGGGGAACGTAAACTTTTATCCTTGTGTAGGTGGGTCCCAAAATAGTTGTTAAGATTGCCTCGAAACGTCCGTAGGCCATGGGGGTGCTCCTTGTATGGAATATTCCACATCTGGTGAACACCCCTCAAGGCCCGGCCGCCTCGAGGCGAAGTACCTACCTAGACAATAGAATTTGTCATTTTGACGGCCCACGATCCGGTCCCCGTCCACCGCGGACGGCCGTAGACCCGTGGGACCCGAAGCTTGAGAACTTCGTTAAATTTCTAATAACTAACACACCCCGCGCATGGCCAACCATCCGAAGTTGAACTATGACGGAGACCGGATCGTAAACCGTCGTCCCTACCAAACAAATAATTTTTTACAATCATTATATACAATCCACCCTTGGTAATCCGATAAACGTTTTGCAAGGCGGTGTCGGATTATCAAATTTGTCGGACTATAGAGTACTGTCACAGCCCCCTGTAGTCCGGAACTTTTTGGATGGTATAGGCATGTCGGATTACAGGGGGTGACGGATTAGACAGGGGCCGTATTACCGGGGGTAGACTGTATATCGGTTGATTCGGAATTTCGAAACGCACAATTTGAAAGAAAATGTTTTTGCCTACGCCCTTTAATTGCGAAGATATTTCGAAAAAACCATTTTCGCCTCCAACGTTTGAGGGCTATTATCACCTGTGCGAAATGGTAAGCGAATTTTGCGCTTTCCGTGCGTCGATCGGGTTTCCAGAGACGGGCACGGTCGTGAGAAAAAAGTGTCTCACTGTCTTACTTTATCTTGATTTATTTACAAGAGAAAAAAGGAAATTATAATGTTCGCCTTGCGCGGCGCCAATCTATGAGTGATTATAACAAATATGATGCGCTCAGAGAAGCGGTCAGAATCGTTCTGTTGGTGAAAACGTGGAAGAAAGATGAATATCGTACAAAACAAAAGGCGATCGCCGCCAACGCGATAATAGGCGAAGACCACCGAGCTCGAACGATCACTCGCAGACGCGATCGTCAACAATTGTATCAGACCGCGAAATACAAATCGCGTACATCACCCCTTCAATGTACACGAGAGCAGTTATAAAAAAACAAGTATCAAATATTTCTTCGAGAACTATCTACATAATTTTCATAAAAATCGGCATGTACGGGTTCGTTATGTTCCCACGTCAAATTTTCACGTTACCCGTAACTCTAAATAATCTTCTTCACTCCGAGCGGCTTGAGTGAATAAGGGAGATAGTTGCTCAGTTACACGAAGATAAAGGAAGTAAATTGAGAATAACTAGAACGTTGAAATCACGAGTATTAAGTTATTAACAATGAATTGCGTTCAAGATACAAGATTCAAATTACAAGAACTGATTCTTAAATTAACTATTAAAGTTAACCCATTTGCATCATGCGCCTACTTCAGGCGCCGTGCTCAGGCATCAGCGACGTTCAACTGACGACTGACCAGTATCACCGCGCGTGGTCGGTCGTATGTGCAGACAGTCGCGTGTTCGCGGAATATTCTGCGCTCGGTGATAGCTGACAGTCGCGGCTCGCGGATTAATCCGCTCAATGATGGAAATGGGTTAATGTGTTAACCGAATATCACGCATTGGTTCGCGGTGGTTTCCGAATTTCGTAGACTTCGAAAATTCGCTTACCGGACTGACAGCGTAACGTTCTATGGAAGAAATGACCCGAAGAGGCAGAAAAGAGTCTCGCTTATATAGGTCTCGTTTTCGGAATGAATTGGGAAAAATGAGTGGAGGTGGTAGGATTCTGATTGTGAGATAAGGGTACCTAGGAGGTGTGGGAGACATCTGGCCAAAATGCAAAGGGTCATGGTTTGTTTAAGTCTAGATAAAAGGAAAGTAACCCTGTAGAACGAAGAATATTTGTTTTTAAGCCTTTTGTTTTTCGTGAGCGGCTCTCAGGGCCGATGTAACATTAACAAGTGTTGTATGTACAGGTACGAAAATTCGTACTCGCGGCTACCTCTATAGGCAAAAGTATGGAAACGCGTGTGCGAGTGTGCGTGAGAGGGAGAACGCGAGAGAGAGTCTTAATTAGGAGCCCGTGCAAGAGGGACGAAATTGCGACACGATTTGTTACGTTAATCGTTTTTCTTCGAAATTCCTCGAAATTTATTCTTTTATTTCTGTTCGCTCTCTTTACTTCTTTATAATAAAACTGCTTCACAAGGACTATCGTTTTTATAAAAAATGATGTTTTTCGAAAACAAAAAGTGGTAAAGAAATTTTATTGTCCGAGTCGTGACCATGACAAAGAACTCTATAAGAATCAATCAGTGACTATTAAAAATCAAAGAAAAGTTTAAAAGGATATAGTCGTATAGTCGCTACCCCTACCGTAGGGGTAGTTACAGGCTGAAACGTGTTTACAGTTTTTGTCCGATTTCTTCTGTTTGGCTTGATAAAAAATTCTGAAAAAATCACAGATATTATACCCAATGGTGTGCATACTTTGGAATTTTTTCAGATTTGTTGGTTAGCAAATCGATTTTTAAAAAATTAAAAATGTTTAGAAACATTAATTTTTTATTGAAAATGTGAAATGTGAAACTCTAATTATTAACGTGTTATATTTTCAAATTTTTACAAGTAGTTAAACCAGTTAAAAAAAATTAAAAACCATAAATTCTTTATATTTGTAGCCAATTTATTAATGTGACCACGTTTATGTTTAGTTTCTCAAGACTGCTATCCATAATTAACTGTAATTTTTCCAGATTTTTTTATAAAAGTGAATCATATAAAACAAACCGATATTTTTTGAATTAATGTATCTTATGTTATTTTGTTTATAACAATCTGCTGCGTCGGAGCAGTTCGATAGACTCGAACGTGGATATGCTTTTTATCCGTATACATTCGTGCGTTCTCGCGACTTGTTCGGGAATGAAATGCGTATCGTCGCTCGGCAATTGTTTTCGGGAGATCCATGCGGATTCTTCCTTCTTGGTTCGGCGAGCGGAACGAGTGGACGCGCGAGGCACTATTTCTTAATATTAACCTTATTCGGACCTCGGGACTCTGTGTCATATACCGTGTATTTGATTACATTCAGTTTTCCTAATCAAAAGGTTATGAGCCCAGAGTTTTTGCGATACGGGCAAAAATTTTGAGACGATTTTAAGTGCGAAAAAGTTTGTCACGTGTGTTCCGATATGGCGTCGTCGAACGTGCCACTTGTCGAGGTGTTAACCCGAGACACTTATGACATGTGGAAGATGCAAATGGAAGAAATATTAGAAAATAACAATGCGTGGAATCACGTGCGTGGTGCGAGTGTGAAGCCGGAGGTCGTGGAAGGCGAAGATCAATCCATGCTTGCCGCCAAAAGATGGGAGAAAGAAAACGAGAATGCAAAATCGAACATTATCCTGTTCATCGCCTTAACGGTGTTAAAACAAGTCAGAGATTGTATTACGGCTCACGAAGTATGGTCGCGACCAGAAAATATTTATCAGTTACGAGGTCACGCGAGAATAACCGCGTTATTAAAAAGATTAACGCAACACAAAATGGCGGACGGTAAAGATATGCGCGACCACGTGCAAAATTTTTTTGACACCGTTGATATACTCGCGGATACGGACATCGATTTGCATTCCAGTTTGCCGTCAACCCTTTTGCTTCATAGTCTCCTTCAGCGATTTGAAACATTTTGTTGTGCAATAGAGTCGCGGGACGCGTTTCTCTCGTCGGAAATTTTACGCGTCAAGAAAATCGTGGAAGAAAGCGGTGCGCGAGAAATCGGAATATCGTGTGGGACGACGAGAGCATTGATTGCGCGAAGACAAACAGACAACCGAACTTTTCCGCGAAAAGAGAACTATACCGTGCCGAAAAACGTCGAAACATTCGACGGAAAGTGCTATTGTAAAAAGACAGGCCATAAGACATCCGAATGTCGATATCGTTTTTCAAAACAAAAGCACAGCGCAAGAATAGCCGATAATGTTAGTTTGTATGCACCGGTTGTTAAATCAAAAGAACAGTGGACTTTCCACGTGGAAAAAGCGAATTCGGCAATAGATTCAAGTGCGAATTCAAGTGTTTAAACAGCGGTTGTACGAGTCATTTGTGCATCGATTCGAACCGTTTCATTACTCTGAAAACAGCGATGGCGGAAAAATTTAATCTCACGAATAATTCGTCTACCGAGATAACGGTATATGGGAACGTCTCGATCGCCGCGGACGTCGAAGGACAAAAGAAGAGCGTGAACTTGGATGGTGCGCCGTTCGTCTCTGACCCACGCTCGATTCTTTTATCCATCGGTAAAATTACCAACAAAGGTTACAAAGTTATATTCGACGATAAATCTGCGAGAGTGATCGACAAACGAAATGTGACTATACTGCTGGTCATTCGCCGAGACGAACTATATTTTTTACGCGAGCATAGGTACGAAAATAACCGGATAGAAGGCACTAACGTTGCAGCAGAAGCAACAAGCATCGACACGACAGCAGCGTAGCATCGCAGGATGGGTCATCTTAATTTTCGGGACTTGTTGTAAGGGGATCACAGCGGAGCCATCAAGGGGATGAAGCTCGAAAAAACGCGCAATTTCAATTGCGAAATCTGCCTGCGAGGGAAGATAATTCGTACCCCCTTTCCTGCAGTAAGCGATCATGATTCCAAGGTACTGGAAATCGTGCATACAGATGTGTGCGGTCCTATGCGAATCGAATCAAACGGTAAGGCCCGATATTTTGTGACTTTTATCGATGACCAGTCGATGTGGTGCAAAATCCGATTTATTCACAAAAAGTCAGGCATTCGAAGTTTTCCAGGAGTATTAAGCGTACGTGGAAAGAATAAACTTGAGAAACTTTACATATATAAACGTGGTTACATTAATAGTTTAGCAAAAATATAAACAAGTTTTGGTTTTTAATTTATTTAATTGCGTAAAAATATAAAAGTGATGATTTTATATTTTCAATAAAAAATTAATGTTTATAAACTTTTTAATTTCTTAAAAATTGATTTTCTAACGAAAAAAATCTAAAAAAATACTAAAGTATGTACACTATTAGGTATAATATTTGTGATTTTTTTCAGAATTTTCTATAAAGCTGAACGGGAGAAATTGGGCAAAAACTGTAAAGTACGTTTCACCCTGTAAATACTCCTAGGATAGGGATAGCGGATTTATACTTTGCATGAAGGGTTTTTTCAAAATGCCCTATTGAATGGTATTCCTCAAGGTTAACCCCTTTGGGGGCACTTTTATCATCCTTATTCGGCTATACCCTTTGTAGGACAATGTTATTGCGTGAAGTTGATTTCCACGTTATTCCCAAGTTGTTTTTTCATTTTTGACTTTTAATACGTAGAAGTAGTAAATTTAATTTTGCTCTAAGGGTCCAAAATGCCATTAAGAATGATTTTCTCAAGTTGTAGATTTCATCTGGGTTATATTCATTAAGTTTTATACATTCAAATTGACTTCACGATACGTATTTTAGTACTAATAAAATAAAGATATGTGACAGAACACAATTCTTCATAATATTAATGTTGGTATATTTTGTTTATAGGCATATGAAAGGAGATTTCCGACATGTCCACAGATACCTGTGTTTGTTGGCTGTGAAATAGTGTCTGACGAAGAAACTAAAAATGGTGCGGTTAGGACAACAGAGCGTAGGTGTAAGCTAAATGTTGATGCACCATATATTTTAAAAAAGGTTAGTATCTTTTGTCGTACAATAAACTCTAGTTTTATCTAATCCAGGCAGTTCTTCTACAAAACGACATCCTATAACACGGTTTCTGGAATAACACCATTCAAAAATTGCGTGAACCTTCCAATAACACTGTACTTTTATAGCACTGAATAACATGATTGTTGTTTAATATATTTAAAAACTAAATAGCATTAAAGTAATAACGAGAAGGAATAATGAAGTACATATAGTGCCTTTACATGAATAGATATAAATAAATTACACTTTACTCATTTATACCGCTATTCTGATGTTATATCGAAAAGCGGCATGCAGCTTTCGCGTTTTCCGCTGCGAGACTTGTTATTTTAGAGTATGGAATTAAAAAGAAATATTTGCTTACATTTAGTTTTTGGAATGTAACGCCCCTTTTTGTACTAGTTCTAGGTGCTCGTATAACACGGTTTCCCACAACACGTTACTTTCTAGGAACCTATCAACCGTATTATAGGAGGGACAATCGTACGTATCACTACCTTGCAATGCAAAAACCTTAAAAGAATACAGAGAATTATACATTTGTTATAACAGATGTAGCAGAATACGGGTAGTTAAAAGTGGCTTTGTACCAATTGCAGTCAGTAAGTTATTATTTGGTAGCTAATGAAAGAGAAAAATCATTGGTTTCTTAAACCCTGAACCTACGATTTCTTTTCTGATGGGGCGTGCTAAAGCCAAAATTAATTCCTGAAATCAAAAGGTTTTTTTGATTTTTGATATTTCGTATAACTGTACGTGATATTAATAGTACAGAAACGAGACCATTTCGTGATCGGCTGATATTGTCAATTTAATAGTTTTTGAAAGACTTCAAAATTTCCTATTCCATTTTCCGCACTCAAATGTAGTTGTGGACTAACAATAAGTAAGGAGTTAATTTAGACTCTGTATCTTCACTGACAGGGTCGTTATGGAGTAGTTATAAAAAAATATATAAAAAAAAGGTTGTTTCCCTATTTTCCTTGTTTAGTGAAAACATCGAAAAGAAGCTGACACATTTTAAATTGGAAAATACATGTTGCAGGTTTTTGTCAGGTTTTTAACCCTTTGCGATCGGCAGATTTCGCTTTTGGGTGTACCAGCAGTTCGGAGCAAATCTATCGTTTCGCAATTACTTTTCCGTACAGGATTCAAAGTCAATATATGGATATTAAAACACAGAGGATTTGTTGAAACTGATTTGTTGTATTTAGTACTACTTATAATACGTAAGAATATAAAATTTTTAATCTCTGTAATGTTCTAAAGAATCGTATTTTGCGAAACAATCTCCGATATGAAGTCCTGGCTTTCGAGTACAAGTATGACAGTACGTGTGTGTTTTTCTTCTTTTTCCTGGAGTCTTTCTGTCGGAACATACTGCACAGTCTTTCTTGCCTTTTGAACGAATTATATGTAACTGATTATTTAATCTATTGTCTACGAATGACGTTAAAGGTTGGGGTGTAGACGGTGTTTGGTGCTGGAAATTTCCTACTAACTGATCGACTAAATATTTAACAAAATTTAAGTGTGTTATTGGCTTTTCATTGTTTTGTTATTTTGTTATTTTATACATTATGTATGAGTTGATGACGCACATTTCCATGCCCTAAAAAATAATTTTCTCCACCATTTGAGAGATGTTTCTCGAGAGCTCATTCGAAACTGACTGCCCGGAAATTTCTCTGAACAATCATACATTGTTATCTAGTTAATCGACCGAAACATTTGAATCGCGAGGCATAGGGGACGATAGTATTTTGTCATTTTTGCGATTTTTGAAGGTTCCTGCTGCGGATCATCGACTTCTACGACGATTTAAAAATGTCCCCGCCACGGGGACGCCGACCGCAAAGGGTTAAATTGTAAAGTAAAAAAAAGTATAAAAAATGAAAAACGTTAAAGAAATCGGAAGAGTATCGATTTCGTATCGAAATCTTTCAACCATCATTTTTCCATTTTTTACAGCAACAATTCGACATCATGATTATTGTATGAACTTTTTCAAATTTTTCTATTTGGTGTGCAATAGTAAGAGAAATCAAATACCACTTGTGCTGTGCCTTGCAGGCAGAAATACGGATGCATATTTTATATCCAAATTTTTGCTTTTTTTCTTATACTACACATATGTACAGGGTGTTTCAAAAATATTTGTCATGGCTTTCAGAGGTTGTTCTACACCTCTGGATCAATGGAGATTTGCGAAAAAAACTTGCCGCAAAATTCGGGAAAGGGTAGCAAATTTTTTTTATTGGCTCATCGTATTCGTCTTGTTACGTAGGCAAAATGTCTGAGAGGAACCATGGGTCAGAAATGAACCGTTCTCTCGCAAATTAACTTTTAATTGGGCCTTCCGATTAAAATTTCGCCGATAGTTAACGCAGAGGCGACGTAAACGAAGCTAGAAAATAGGGCACTGTGTCACCGAACCAGAAGAGAAGTGTAAGTGTTTATACTCTTCGTCCTGGATGGGCCCTTGAGTGAACCCGACACCGAACGCAGGTCATTGACATTTTCTAGTCTTTTTCTCTCTCTTCAATTATGTTGCCTCTGTTTCAACTATTGGAGCTAGCAAGGGTATCTCATGTGTTTCCTTTCGAAAGGTCGGCGACTCGAAGGCTGTCGTATGGGCGAAATTTTAATCGTGAGGCCCAATTAAAAGTTAATTTGCGAGAGAACGGTTCATTTCTGACCCATGGTTCCTCTCACAAGGAGACATTACGACCGTGGACATGAGGATTTTAATGAGCTTCATATTAGGTGAAAGTACATCGAGAAATATTTGTGTCATGTCCGGGCGTTTTTGTGAATGGGCCCTCAATTTTGAAAAACGCAATTTTTCTGTAATAAGTAATATACTCTTAAAGAGAACGGGTCTATTGAATAAGTGCGATGGCTCGGCGGATGCGTGCTTGGCTTATACTTTTGCACTCCGCCGCGCTTCAGGTTCGAATCCTGCCTGATGAATAATTTTTTTTTTTCTTTTCTGTAATATTTCAATCCTCCTAAATATCATTTAATTGAAAATTTGTATATCGATAATATATTATAACTTTTAAGAAATGTTTACTACAAAATTACATTTCTTGGATGCAAGCAAATAAAAGGGCAACTGTTTTATTACCTGGTTCGCTATTCGTCACAACGAATATATTTACCGTTACGGCACCTGTGTTTTATTACTTTACCGTAAACTTTTTGTAACTTTTCAAGTGTTCGGTAAATATTTCAAAAACATTCTTTCACAATTTTAACGTGATCATTAGTTTCCTTGCAACTACCGAAGTGAAAGGAAGCGTTATCCAGTCAAAGAATTTCTTTTGACTATCATAGTGTTATTTACATTGAACATTATTTAATCTTTCTGTAAAAATGCATTGGCACATAATCAATTATGTGTACCTGTTTTTGAAGACATGTTGAAATATGCTTGGTTTGCTTCAAAATTACTTTCAACTAGAAAAGTTTTTATGAACGTAAACCAAGCATGTTTTCCGTCTGAAATTTCTAGATCCAAATGTTCTTGTTCGGAAGCAGCGTTTATAAAATATTCCTGGTGCCGAAAATTTATATGTTTTGCCTGTTTTTATGAATCATTTCATCCGAACACTTGTGAAATCAGTAATTTGAATAGATAGATAAATATGTAAAGAAATGTGATTTCTTCAAACTTATATTTGCCGCGCTTTAACGCGCGAGCGAAACGTAGACATCACCTGTGTGGTGGGAGAGACGACGGTTAAAGAGTCGAGACAGAAGCAGACAGAAGTAAATAAACACGAGCACGAGACAGAAGTCCAGCTGATCGAAACCAGGTGATCGAAACCACAATATAAAATAAGCTACAAATAGCTAAATAGACGAATAGACTTGAATTGTCGTTTCTCTTCCTCACAGGTAAGGAAATAGTGTAAATAGTGTAAATAGTGTAAATAGTGTACAGTCTAATTATAAGAACAAAAGTCTAATAAAAGAAAAAACCTCTTCCTCACAGAGCAACAAAACATTCATTCTGTTCGTTTATCAAGTGAGGTAGTCTCCTGCCCATAGACAAATCCACCTTATAAATATATTAGTTTTAATCCATTTTGAAATCAGTTATTTAAAACGTTATCTACTAACAAAAAAAAAAAAAAAAAATTATTCATCGGGCAGGATTCGAACCTGAAGCGCGGCGGAGTGCAAAAGTATAATCCAAGCACGCATCCGCCGAGCCATCGCACTTATTCGATAGACCCGTTCTCTTTAAGAGTATATCACGTATTACAGAAAAATTGCGTTTTTCAAAATGCGATTTCTCAAAATTGAGGGCCCATTCACAAAAACGCCCGGACATGACACAAATATTTTTCGATGTACTTTCACCTAATATGAAGCTCATTAAAATCCCCATGTCCACGGTCGTAATGTCTCCTTGTCAGACATTTTGCCTACGTAACAAGACGAATACGATGAGTCAATAAAAAAAATTTGCTACCCTTTCCCGAATTTTGCGGCAAGTTTTTTTCGTAAATCTCCATCGATCCAGAGGTGTAGAACAACCCCTGAAAGCCATGACAAATATTTTTGAAACACCCTGTACATTGTATGACTTTTCGTATCACTCTTCACGAGGAAACTACGTTTAATTGTGAGAATACAGTTAATTCAATCAATTTTAAATTATATGTTCTTGATGTACTTGAAATTTAAGTGTTTCTTCAATAGAGGGAATGGTAGAGTGATTAAATTGTCTTCCCGCGGAAACGCTGGGCACTTTATAGTCCGGGAGGTAGCGTTGCAAATCACCTATTCATTTCAGTTCAATTGATTTTTAAATTAAATGATTCCTCCAGGTTAGTTGTTCAACGATTTCAACGTCAGTCGTCTAAACATTGGTGGATGCGGTAAGGAGAAAATTTCTGTGGCGTTAAAAAAAAACTATCTAAAAACTATTTCAGGTCATTTGAAACTTTCTATAATGAATGTTTATATAATAAAAAAAATATGAGAAACGTCAGCTATGTGGATACCGGGGGAATAAAAGTCAGACAGATATATAAACATGTTTAAATAATAATTAATTAAAAACTATTTCAGATTCAATGAAACTTACATCCCCGATTCTTTATATTATTAAAAATATAAAAATAATTGTCAGCTACTTTTTTAACCGGGGTTAGATCGTCAGCTGAGGGATTATAAGTGCTGACTGAGCATTTAACACGAGTAGATTATCATATAATTGATGATCTAACTGACGATCTCTCCCCTCCCATCTTTATAACAGACGTATATTTTTATTTGATTTAATGTTTAAATAAATTATTGTAGCAATTTCAAGTGACTTGAAATTAATTCTCGCCTTCTTTCATTATTTTTTAATTATTTTCAATCGTAATTATGATACGCTTCCCGATTACAACTCAAGTGACGATCTTTCCCCTTCTAAATTTTTAACTGACGTTTCATTTAATATCATGTTTAACCCTCGGAGTACTGACGGTAGAAGCAGCGGCACGGCCATCGCTCGGGGTCGCTCGGACCCATAGCGCGTTCTCATTGGAGATTTCAAAGGAGAAGCCGCCACTATGCCTATCACTGTGTTTGTAAATATGATCGAGCTACTACAAGCAATATTATTTGGCAGCTTCTCCTTCTCCAGCAGCAAAATCCAGTATTGCATTTATTCTATTTTCAATTTCTCATCTGTTTTTATCATAGAAATAGTGTAATTGAAAAATGCAAATATTACACACAAATGAAAATCTTTGGCATGTCTATGTGTCTTCTAATTAGAAGGAAGTCATAAATATTCTATCCCTTGGCCTTAACATCTAAAGCTATTTCACAGCAAACTTCTAAAAAGACCCAAAGTTTGCGATACTACATAGAGTATTTTCTAATCTCAAGCATTTATTTGGAACGTTCTGTTTCCAGTGGAATAAAAATTTTAATTCGGGAATGACTATCTATTACAATTCAAGATCAGGTGCGTTTAATACTTTATATTAACCCTTTGCGGTCGTATTAAATTTGGACATGGGTATCGTACTGGTCGGAATTAATTTCCGTCGAAAGAGCAGGGATACATAACATGCAAGATTACGAAGTATAAACAAGATTTAGTAGTTCTTTTGTGAACTTTAGATGTATGTTTACTCAATAAAGTGATCTAATGTCACGTTTTTGTATAAAAATTATATTTTATAGTTTTCCATCGTGTGATATTTTTCGAAGCAATCTCCAACATGCAGGCCTGGTTTTCGATTGCATGTATCGCAAAAATAATTGGTTTGGCGCCTTCCGCCCTTAATCTTTCTATTTGAACATACTGCGTAATCTTTAATTTTTACGTTTTCACAATGCCACAATATGTGCAGTTTTCCATTCAGTCTTTCCTCCTTATCTGAGCTCGATGGTTTTCCTAGTTTTGATTGTGCTCCACCAACCAGTTGTCCCACCAATTTTTGGAAAAAACATAAAATGTGTCATAAGCGTCCTGTTCTCTCTTCTAGCTGAGGCTTTTTATGCAGAGTCTGTATTGAAGAGGTCAAAATAAAACTCTTCATCGCTATTTTCAGTTTCACAGAACACTTCTTGCGGTAACTTTCTTTTTGCCATTTTGGAGTATTATTTTGAAATATTTTAACAAGCGAGAATGTCTTATTATTGTTAAACACAATTTATACAATATTCTTTGGAATTCTACAAGGTATCGCCGAACGTTGTCGATTTCCTTACGCTCAAAAGGCGACTGACTCGCCACAGCGCAGCATCTTGTATGGCGAGTACGGGGTGACAGCTTTTGTTTAGATTGGATTTCGTTATCTCCAATTGATAGGAGTACCAAATTGGTTCGTGAATAGGTTCCTTAGGCATTTAGGTTCGTTTAGAGAAAGTGTAAACTGATAAATGAATGAATACAGTATAGGATTTGCATGGTTCCTTACTGTGGTGGCTGAGAGAAGACATACGACCGGAACGGTAAAAAAGCTTTGGTGGCTGAGAGAAGACATACGACCGCAAAGGGTTAAAAATTAAAAATGGACAATAAATAGACCGAAATAATGGACGGAATTAGTGTTCCGCAAAGAGTCAGTCCTTCCACCGCAAAGTCACTTTGGACACTGCTGAAAATAAAATGATGAAGGCGCGTCTAGAGGGATACCCTCCTTGCCCCTGCACTGCTTCGGTAGGCTTCCATTCCTATATACATTGTATGCTACTAGTCCAGTCAAATAAGACTGAAGGTTACAAAAATTCCCATAGAACTGAAAACTGGTATGAATGTTCAGAATACTATTATAAATGAATTGTGAAAAGTCCCCATCAATCCCCCTTGTGCAAAAAATTTTATTGATGGGGAAAGTTTGCAAAAATAGGTTTTTCGCGTTTTTCTGCTAAACGGTGAGTTTTACAGCAAAAATAGTTTAGACAAAAATTGTAGATCATCCGATTCTCTACAAAAAATGTATCCACACTTTTTTTCATAAGTATTGCCATTTCCGTGATACAGCGGTTCAAAGAACTGAAAAAATTATTTTATTCGTAAATATGCACACGTTTCCACACCACCTATGAGGTAGTGTGCTTGGCACTTTTTTTTTAACGTGGTTTCCCCGGTAGGCCTATTCCACGATCTATTGTGATCCTATTGAATTCAAATTGAGTATTGAAAATGATGAAAGCTGTGTATTTATGTAATATATAAATTAAAATAAATATAATATATTAATATAAAAATTATTCGTCGGATTCATAATAATCCAATGGAACTTCTAGTGTACTGTCTTCGTTTTCTTCATCTTCCTGCTGGATACAAATATGTTCTAAAAGTGATACATCATATGTCTCATCACTGATATCGTAATTATCCTCATCTAGTATCGATTCAACATTGGAGCACGACTGTCCTTGACAATTGGTACATGCTAAAGAACAAAACAGTCCAACCTTTTTACAGCCGCATTTAGCATTGCAACCTTTTTTGCAATTGCAAAAGATGGTGTTAAGGAGTTTTTCTGGTGCAGGTGGGAGTAACGTATGAATTGGTTCCAATGCATTGTCAACCAACTTCCAACCCCAGTCTTCTGGATCCATTTTATTACCAAGCCACACTTGAACTTGATAATATACCCGGAATAGATGTTGTTGAGCAGCAGCAGAGGTTGGGGGAAGACAAGCTAATTGCACTTGTTTTTTATTATAAGTTTATTTTTTGCAAAAGATAAGTATCGGAGTTTATCCAAGCAGGTAACTTTTTTTGGAGCTCCGTACATAGAAAGAAGAAAGTGAATTCCATTAGTGATTATAACTGCACATGAATTTTTACAGATGTCTGGTCTTTCAGGTACTCCGAAAACTCATCACCTCTTTCAATACTTGCATCAATTAATGCTTTCATGCCGTGATCAACAGTAACAACTCCACTTTCAGTCAAAGGTTGACTACAAATAAAGCAGAATTGCGACATTTTTTTTTTAAAACAGTAAAATGCACAAACTTTGTTACAAAATATAAGCGATAGCCACGAGTTGTCACTACGAAGGAATGCTTACGACTAACAGTATTTTGTTGAGTATGAAACCTTTGAAACGGAGCAGGTATACGAGCATCGCCACGCTGACAATTGAATGGAAGACAAATGTTACTCAAGGCCATGCGACTAAATGAAAATAGGGGCGGAGTTTTTGACGTTCATTTATATTCTAAGAATTTTATAATTTGTATGTATAAGACATAGGGACTCATATTTGTACTCGTATAACGGTTCAAAAATGTATATAAAAGTACATTAACGTGCATATTACGAATAAAATAATTTTTTCAGTTCTTTGAACCGCTGTATCACGGAAATGGCAATACTTATGAAAAAAAGTGTGGATACATTTTTTGTAGAGAATCGGATGATCTACAATTTTTGTCTGAACTATTTTTGCTGTAAAACTCACCGTTTAGCAGAAAAACGCGAAAAACCTATTTTTGCAAACATTCACCATCAATAAAATTTTTTGCACAAGGGGGATTGATGGGGACTTTTCACAATTCATTTATAATAGTATTCTGAACATTCATACCAATTTTTAGCTCTATGGGAATTTTTGTAACCTAACTTCTATTTTAATGATTAATTTGACTGGACTATACGAGAGATATTCGTCTCTTATCTCTACAAAATAAACAAATGATGCCGCGAGGAACAGAATGCTAGCGATCAAAACGAACGCCGCAAGTCGAAAGATATATTGGTCGAAGTTGCATCTTACATCGGGGTCCGAGCGAACCCGGGCGGAGTACTGCGAGGGTTAAATAGGGTGTAACAAAAATTTAAAGTGTCATTATAAACTATGACTCCTAAACTATTAGCTTTTCGACATACATAGATCAGTACATATATAGGTTTTAAGGTTCTTCCTAGTTAAGGTTTTATTAAAGAGTACATGTTACATCTGCGATCTCGAACAATCTGCTGCAGACTGCTCGCCTGCGCGTCCGAGCTCGCGCTTTCTTATCTACGTTTTCGTAAACAACTGCCGACAAAGGGCCTGCCGCCCAACACACGCACTCGGGTGTTGACCTTCATATGTCCTTGACGCGTCCACCTGCGGAAGAACTAATGACACCGGATTATGCCCCAATCGATACCATTTAAGTTTCCTATGATACATTCTTTGCTACATACCACAATACCGAAGTTATCAAGATGTCAAAATCGGCTGTGAAAACCTGTATATGAGAACCCAGCTCATCGGTTCCAGAGGATACGACTGCAAAAAAAGCATTGGTACCAATTAGTATAGTACCCCATAGGATAATATGGAAATCTGTTAACACTTTGCTAGCGAGACACTAGATAGGATTTTAAAATGTATCGCCGCGATAGAATATAAAGAATATAAGAATATGTAAATAATAAAAATAATATATAATATTCTTTGACACAAGAAAGTCTGGCGTTCTGTTGTTGTGAAGTCTTTTAAATATAAATGTCGGCATAACGCGCCACCAAGTCTGTGCCAGTAGATTCGGCCGTGACACCGAGAGAGTGCCTATAAACCGATAAATCTCGTTTTTTGCATGAGTGAAGTAAGCGGCGCGTCTCAAAGAACGACTCTGGCGCGCAAAATTTCTGTACCTCTACATTATACTGTAATGTACCTACCCCCCGATCAGTTAGTTCATAAGATATCTTTAAGGAATATTGTATAAACACAAATATTTTGTACGCGGCTCACTCATCACCATCATTAGTCACACTAGAATCACCACCTCAAGTCCAAAATCCTATTCCTTGTTTTGATCCTTACTCATCCACGAGTCATCATCCATATCCAAAGTTCAACTTCCTATTCCTACTCCTGGATTCCCAAATACCGTCATCCTACCCCCTCTCCTATTCTAAAACCTTTAAAAACCCTACGCCTCATTAGTGCACTACTACAATTCAAAGTCACAACTAGTTCTCTATTCAAAGTCTCTGACTCTTACGCTAATTCAAGTTCATAATTACTAACTCCAACGCATTGTGAGAGGCATCTTCTAATTCTAATTCCAAATCCTAAATCTAATACAAGACTCTCACAAGCCCTCATCTAATCATTCGACACACTAAAAATCTCTTGAATCAAATCGAGTATTTTAATACATAAAAAGTCCAAAAGTTAAAGTTCTCTTTTGTTTGGTGGATCCTGAGTGCGAATCACACAATTCGCCATTACATATTTGGTGTCAGAAGTGGGATTCCTTCTGTGAACGTAAGGAAATTCGAACGAATTTTACTCCTTACGGTGACTTCTAAGTCTTTAAACAACGGACGGATCCAAATTGGAAAAACAACGATCTCCGAGCAACACCGAGCTGCTTATCGTCGAATTCCAATCCTCGAAGGCGCATAATTTCTTGCCGAAATTCATTTTCGTCTTTGGGAGAAAAAGGACCACCGAAGAGAACGACTATTCACGGACTATCATCGCAGTAGAGGGAAACGCAGGACGGAAGACTTCACTGCTCTCAACCGGATCTTCAAAAGCAGCATCAACGCCACGTCCAGAGGACAGCAGCAGATTTCAGGAAGATTTGCCACATCGAAACACGTCTTCTCAACCTCAACAGAACATGACTGTTTCAACTGCTGTTCCAAATATGCAATCAAGTATTGTAATCCTACTGTAAGTACGGAAAAGAAGCATCTTCAGAACAATCTATCTCGATTTACATTCAATCGTTTATATCTTGTACAACGTAATGGCGAGTGCATTCAGAATTGAATTAGCCGAAAGATTACTCACTCGTTTCGATGGATCAAGAAGCGTAGTTTACGAATTTATTGATAATTGCGACAAAGCCATGTCTTTTGTAAACACTGAAGAAAAGCCGCTATTACTCGCGATAATCGAGACAAAGATCACCGGAAAAGCACGATCTTTTATTCTAAATCGTAATTTCAGTGACTGGCCAGCTTTAAAATCATATTTATTAGATGCGTACTCCGATAGGCGTTCACAAGGCCAGTGGCAATTGCAATTAGCTTCATGTAGACAAGCTCAAAACGAAACAGTTTTTTCTTACGCGCAGAAAATTGAAAATTGTTTAATAAACTTAACTGATAGCTTAGATGTCTCCTTATCTCAAATAGAGCGCCAAGCTTGTATCAACTTGCTACGGAAACAAGCTCTTAATATTTTTATCGCCGGTTTACATAGAGAAATAGCTATCATAGTAAAATCTCAAAGGCCAGACTCTCTTGAAGACGCTATACAAATCGCACATGCAGAAGAAATAGAACTAATATCACAACGGGAAATTAACAAATTCCAAAATTTAAGTTTTAAAGAAACAAGGTATTGCAATAATTGTAATCGTACTGGACATTCAACTCTAAATTGCTATAATAATATTAATCCAATCTATTTACCGTCTCAAACATATGTCAAAGCTGAAAGTAATTTAAGACATTTCTACTCAAATAATGAAATTCCAATCACTTCTCGATCAAACACGAATAAATTTTGTAACTGTTGTAGAAAGTTCGGTCACCTAATCAATGAATGCAGAAAACGTGAATATAATAATTCTAGGAAATTTTATAGCGCAAACACGCAAAGTACCACAAACACAAGTGTTTCCACAACATCTCATAATTCTTATTGTCAAATTCCTGTAAATCAAGTAACTGTCGAAAATGAAAATAGTTCAAACTCCAATCGTGCTCCGATTACTGCTGTACCGACAGCCATTCACAGTATTCAGGCACAAAATTTAAATTTAATCGCAGGCACTACTACGTGCCTAAATGTTAATTTAAAAGAAGGAAAAACAAATTCCCTTAAATTACTTCTCGATACAGGCGCAAATATCTCAATAATCAAAATCTCTAATCTTCATCCAGAAGCGCTTTGCTACGAAGACGTTAAATTAAAGATTACTGGCTTAACCTCCGATACCTTCGACTCACTTGGATATTGTCACTTAAATATTCAAACGGATCAAAGAAATTCGTACAATTGCATTTTTCACGTAGTAAGAGATGATTTCCCAATATCTTATCCTGGAATCTTAGGAAACGATATCATTACGAATTTAAGGCTACAAATTGACTATGCTAATAATTTATTGCATTTTCCTAATCGTGCATCTATACCGTTAGTTCACACCAAAATTTCGCTAACTCCTAATGTAAATTTAGACAAAAAATTAATTTCAATCCCAGGCGACTTATCAAATCGTATTTCGAATACCGAATTTGACATAATTTCAAAGCAGTGCCAAAGTAAAGTACAATATAACGCCAGAAAGATTATTTCTAACGATGCAACCTTCAGTAGATTACGAGTCGGTGATTCAAAATCTGAAACAATCAAAACCGTAAAAATAAATATCATCAAACCAACTTACTCTCACTCTCGTCTGAATTCTTTAAATAAAATACAAACTCGCGTAATAACCAATAATAAACCTGAAGAATGTCAAAGATCGCGATCTTCGTCAAACAATAATTATACAATTTGCACTCCTAAAAATTTAAAAACAAACGACAAAGACTTTTTAAAATCAAAAACGGCTTCTAATCGTATTAACTTAATAAGAAATAAAAATAAAACAAACCGTGAAGTAATGCCAAGAAAAGAAAATCACGATTCTCCACCTGCAGGTGACTTACGTTATCGGCGAGAATATAGAAGAATCAAACGAAATTATAAACGGCCTACTGTGACAAAGAATATTTCGACACACATAAATCATTGCTTATCTAACCAAAAGAGTAAAATCGTATTGATGAAAAATTATACACCAATGCGAATCGCAATGACTACAAAGTTTCCTGAACGTAATACATTAGATATAGTTGAACCGTTATCATTAACAAAACATGGCACACGATATAAGAGAACATCAATGAATAACTATTATCAATATAACGAACATAGTAATAAGTTCATGCGATACTACATTTAAATCACGTTATAAACTCGAATTTACAATTAAATCACTTATTATTAGAAGTAGTTAATCATAAGGTAAAAACAATTTCATATATACATGTAATCACAGCGAAGTCCTTCAATCTATATGTATCTTGTAATCGGATTCTTATTTATATTGTATTTAGTATGTAAGATTTAAAAAAAAAAAAAAATGTTATTTTCAAACAACGCGGAAAATCGTATAATCGCGCCGATAGCAACAAAAGCGAACACTCGTATTAATCAAAAACAATTTCGACCTACCGAAGGTACCATGAAGATGAATATTAAGTCTTCATCTTCAATCTAAAGGGGGAGGTGTAATGTACCTACCCCCCGATCAGTTAGTTCATAAGATATCTTTAACACTAGATTGCCCAAGGCAGTCATTTTGACTGTTTTTTATTTTCAATTAGAAAAACAATTATGTATATAATGACACAATTTCTTAGAATTTGGTGACTTTTTCTACAACATATAAATGCGTTTATGAATAATTGTAGTTACTTCCGCCCTCCTTTACTTCCGTATATATATATGTGTTATACCTATATTGCCCAGAAGCAGTCATTTTGACTGCTTGGGAAATTTTAAATAATTAAAAGATTCTTATTATTGAATTGAGTAAATTTCTTATATGACCAGTTCGGCTTTGTATTGAAATAACATTTTTTATTTTTTTTTCGATTACGGTAACATACCGATGCATGATAAATTGTCGATTTGGGCGTATACTTGATAAGTTGCAGTTGCTCAATAAGCTAAAGTAGTACTTGTTATTCGAGTCTTTATGAAGTGTTGTTCTAACAAGTTTATTTTATTTCTTTTGCGCCCTAACTTCATGAAGAAAATGTCGAACAGAAATGAGTTATTGGAAAACCTAACGAACATAAGTGAAGAGTGCTCTGATATAGAATCAAATGCAACAAATTCTGAACTATCATCTGAAGATGAAGCGGATTATATTCAAAGTGAAACATCTGACGCTGAAGACAGCGATGAAGAGTCGATCACCAATGATGAAAATGAAAGTGTCATCAATATGCCCAGGAAAAGGTGTAGGGTGCTAACTAGTTCAGATTCTGATGAAGAAACTGAAAATACGTTTCAAGAGGTCGAAACAGCTGCCGATGGTACTGTGTGGACAAAAATTGACGAAGTTGGTAATCCTGGAAGATTACCATCTACTTGTATTTTCAAGGGTGTGAAAGGGCCAACAGGCTACGCTAAAAGGAACATTATAGCAGATAACCTTATCAGTGCATTCTCGTTGATAATAGATAACTATATTATCAAACATATAAGAAAGTGCACAGAAGAAGAAGGCCGCCGAATTTTGAGGAACGATTGGACAACAACATTACCGGAAATACATGCATTTATTGGGATTTTATATGCTCGTGGAGCCTACGAGGCAAAAAATTTAAAACTGAGTTATTTATGGTCAGCAAAGTGGGGTCCCAAATTTTTTAGAGAAACTATGAGCAGAGAAAGGTTCAAGCAAATCCTACGATTTATTCGTTTTGACAAAAGAACCGAAAGAAGTAGGCGCCTACAAACAAATAAATTTGCCTTGGTTTCGAAAATATGGGATAAGTTCATTGAAAACAGTCAAGCTTGCTATCAACCAGGGCAAAATATAACAGTTGACGAGCAATTATTTCCGTCAAAAGCCAGGTGTAGGTTTACACAGTATATGCCTAATAAACCCAACAAATTTGGCATCAAATTTTGGCTTGCATCAGATGTTAGTAGCAAATATATTTTGAATGGTTTTCCTTATTTAGGGAAAGATGAACAACGACCATCGTCAATGCTTCTCAGTGAACACGTTGTTCTGAAACTTGTCGAGCCATATACAAACCGTGGAAGAAATATCACGACCGATAACTTTTTCACTAGCGTGTCACTCGCGACAAAATTATTGGCCAAAAAAACAACTCTAGTTGGAACTATTAGAGGAAACAAAAGAGAACTACCCAAAGCAGCCAAACAAACGAAGGATAACATGCCTCGTTTTTCCACTTTGCTATATAAATCAGAGAATTGTGTTCTTACAATATATAAAAGCAAACCAAATAAAAGAGTAGCTGTTCTAAGTTCTAAGCATAAATTTGTTAAAATTGATAAAAGTAATAAAAAAATGTTACCGGAATCAATTCAATTTTATAACAGTACAAAATTTGGAGTTGATATGGCGGATCAAATGGCCAGAAAATATACAGTAAAAGCTAGTTCTCGTAGATGGCCCCTCCAAATATTTTTCAATATTTTAGATTTGGCTGCCATAAATGCTTGGATCATTTACAAAGAAACGACATGAATACAAATAGAACGAAAAGAGTTCTTATTTCAATTAGCAGAACAGCTTTCCAACGAATATAGAGTTGCAAGGCAGAAAAATTTATCAGAACATGAAGACCCACAAAGATCAACTGCAACATCATCAAATGCAACCCATTCTCACAAACGCAAATTTTGTCAAGTACGACTTTGCCATGACAACAAAACAAATAATATATGTGAAAAATGTCAAAAATATGTTTGCGGAAGATGTACACATAAAAAGATTTCCACTTTCATTTGCATAAGATGTACAAATAATAATGCATAAATTATTTTTTTCCAATTAAAGTAAATTTTTTTATTGTTAATATTTACTAATAACTTGTTGTATAACTGTAAATAATATAAGAAATATTAAAAATTAATTTTAAACAAATTTGTTTACACATTAGTTATTTTTTCACAATGCAGTCATTTTGACTGTTTTTGGGCAATATAGGTATACAAGAAATCTCGGGCAATCTAGTGTTAAGGAATATTGTATAAACACAAATATTTTGTACGCGGCTCACTCATCACCATCATTAGTCACACTAGAATCACCACCTCAAGTCCAAAATCCTATTCCTTGTTTTGATCCTTACTCATCCACGAGTCATCATCCATATCCAAAGTTCAACTTCCTATTCCTACTCCTGGATTCCCAAATACCGTCATCCTACCCCCTCTCCTATTCTAAAACCTTTAAAAACCCTACGCCTCATTAGTGCACTACTACAATTCAAAGTCACAACTAGTTCTCTATTCAAAGTCTCTGACTCTTACGCTAATTCAAGTTCATAATTACTAACTCCAACGCATTGTGAGAGGCATCTTCTAATTCTAATTCCAAATCCTAAATCTAATACAAGACTCTCACAAGCCCTCATCTAATCATTCGACACACTAAAAATCTCTTGAATCAAATCGAGTATTTTAATACATAAAAAGTCCAAAAGTTAAAGTTCTCTTTTGTTTGGTGGATCCTGAGTGCGAATCACACAATTCGCCATTACAATACTATTGAACAGTTCTGTTATTCACTTATCTCCTTTTCTTAATCGAATTCAACTACACTGTTAATAACAACTGTTGTATCGATAGCTTTTAAATCATACATATTTTCTTTTTTCAGATAATTGGAGTAGACTTCGTATATTTTATTCAAAGGAATGTTTTGGACAGATGCAACAGTGTATTAGAGATTGAAGCGTACAATGAAAGTTTCTCATCCAGAGTCACTGTTATTGAGAAGTGTAGATATTTTGTAAGTATGAAACATTTAATCCTATAAATTTGATATTATATATTGCAGTGTGAAATAACTTGTTATAAGTTTTACAAATGAAATTCACATTTTTGCAAACTGAATTCACTCTATGTGTTTAATAGTTTAACACTTTGCCGGCCGTTTATTTGTCTCATCAGCCTTACGCTGCCGCCGGCGAGTTTCTCGCAGGTTCTAAAAAGTCACGCATATGTGATAGTGGCCGATAACAGTTGAAGAAGAGATGTCACGCATACGTGACAGCGGTCGGCAAAGTTTTAAAAACAAAGAAAGCGACAGAAAAAAGTGAGTTTTTTCGGAGACTCGAAGACTAGTCACTGCACAATTTCTTTCAGTGAAAGAACGTTCAAAATCTCAGCTCATACGGAGCACACAATTAACAATTAATTATCTCGATTCTGTTCCTTAACATGTGTTTTCGTGTGTAGAACCATTGAAGGTCACAAAATGGACATGCTCTATTAAAGTAACGCCAAAATGATAAATGGTGTTCGTGTTTCAGCCCGAAATGCGTCGCAAAAATCAAATTTTGATTTTTTCGGTAGTGGTGCACCGTATTAAAAAATCTGAAAAAATTTGGGCTTAAAAATGATAACATTGGGCGGAAACTGTAACAATGAAAAAGTTGTACTTTGAACATTTTAATACGAATTCTACATTTTTGAATTTGATTTTTGATTTCTCATTTCTTGCTAGTAGAACTTGCAACGGAAAAATCTGAAGAAAACCTTAACATGTGCATTCACGTTTCAAATGTGTCAGAATTTTTACACCTCATTAAGTAGGGAAAATGAGGCAAAAACTGATTTATTGAATTTACCGCACGACTACTCTCCTAGTAAAGGTATCGGATAAAAAATTGGTGTACAATAATTTCTTATGGTTACCTATCGAATGACCCATCGTCGAATAAAAACTGTTGGAGAACACTTTTGATTCCTTATCCTGCTAAACCCTTTGTTCTTCAGAAAAATGTAAGACTTGTCGAAGCAGTTCGATAATCTCGAACGCGGATGTTTTATGTGGTTACCTTCGCGCGTCGTGCCTTGTGAGCGACTTGTCGCATAAGAAACAAGCGCGTATCGTCCTTTGAGATTGTTTATTGCGATCCATGTCGATCGTTCTTCTTGGCTTGACCCTTGGAACATGTGGATATTGGCGGGTGCATTGCATTTAGGTTCTTATTATTAGTTATTGTATTGCTCTTCGTTCATACTAATATTAAGACCACATAAGTTATTTATTTTTACATATTTATTTTTGTTCCTTTTTTTTTAATTAATAGAAACTATGAAGAAATATGTGTTCTCTTTAATACACATACCATTATCTAATAAGTAGATGTCTGATTTTGAGGGAAAAAGTATAAGCTCGTTACATTTACAGCTCCCGTAGCTTAAATCTTGATTAAAAACTGTGCTGTTGAAAATCTGTCGATACTACATATTTGATTTATTTATATTTACGTTGGGTCAGATCGCGTAGATGATGTTATGTTCCTAGATCATACCGTGTTCGGACTTCTAACCGATAAACGTAATGGGAATTTTTGCAGATTCACCCTGAAAATTCGGAATGGACGTGCTTCGAACAGAGTGCAAGTTTAGATATCAGAAACTTTTTTGGTTTTGAAAATTCTATGGAAAAGTTAGCAATGAAGCAATACGCTCAGAATATCGCAAAGGTATTTTCATGTTTCTGCTAATAAATACAATACATTTTACTATTCTTGCCAATTATGATTATGAGATTTAAGAAACATAACATTGTTTCATGTTTCTGCTTTCTAAAATATAATCAATTTTATTAAAAAATGACAGGGTAAGGAAATTATCGAGTACTTTGTAAATCAACTGAAAGAAGAAGGAATTACTCACGTAGCTCCTTGGAAAGACCCGGCGGAAATATCTACAAAGTGTGAAAAGTAAGCCAGTGACATTGTATACTTTAGAAGATGCGTTTAATTCACTAAATGCGTACTATTGCACCATATCTTTTCAAAGGATGATTCCTTCTTAAAGTGGAATGTCCAAGTGATACGTAGCCCAGTTTGAGCGCTATACACTAGTGTATCTCAGTATTACACGTATTTCCATTTTTACTGTTAAACAATGGATACTTGTCAGGACAAGCAGGCCTTTCCGTGAATGCTTTTCTAAATATGCTTCTACGTTATTTATTATTACCATTATTTTCATTTAACTTCATCCATCTGTAACCTTGTAAATCAACATTTCTACTATGCTCACTCGTGGTATTATTACAAAGAGGAACGATTAATATTAACTGTCTGAGTGTCAAGCAGTGCAATCGCGTTTTTTCTGTTCAGTACTGGAAAGTGCCAAGCCGATCGATCGATAAGAATGAATGATACTTTTTCCACAAATAATAAAAATAGTTCAATAACATATACTAATTATGACAGTACAGCTACAACATAGAAAATATCTTTAACTGACAAACAAAACAAGAATATTTACCATTTATAAGCAGAAAAACAAGAAGCGCGATTTCGTTGTTTGGCACTTCTCAACCAGATTTTCGCAAAGAGCTCTGGCACTCAAACGTCTGGCACTCACTAAAGTTATTAGGTTTTAAATCCTTAGCGTTCAATAACGTGATTCCATAACGTGATACGTAAGTATTAAACCGAAAATATCAGTCAGTCACGAAATGGCCAAATTTTTTCTATAATATTAATATTGCAATCAGTTATATCAAATGTTACAAACTACAGAGAAATTTTTATTACTGAAAATAATTTCGAGTTGTTACGCATAATGTCAAAATAGCAATCGTAAGGGAAGGGGCTAAGTTTAGCGATCGTGTTTCTTACAAGGAGACATTACACCCGTGGACATGCGAATTTTAATGAGCTTCATATTAGGTGAAAGTACATCGAAAAATATTTGTGTCATGTCCGGGCGTTTTTGTGAATGGGCCTTCAATTTTGAGAAATCGCATTTTGAAAAACGCAATTTTTCTGTAGTAAGTGATATACTCTTAAAGAGAATAGATCTATCGAATAAGTGCGATGGCTCACAAGGAGACATTACGACCGTGGACATGGGGATTTTAATGAGCTTCATATTAGGTGAAAGTACATCGAAAAATATTTGTGTCATGTCCGGGCGTTTTTGTGAATGGGCCCTCAATTTTGAGAAATCGCATTTTGAAAAACGCAATTTTTCTGTAGTATGTGATATACTCTTAAAGAGAACGGGACTATCGAATAAGTGCGATGGCTCGGCGGATGCGTGCTTGGCTCATACTTTTGCACTCCGCCGCGCTTCAGGTTCGAATCCTGCCTGATGAGTAATTTTTTTTTTTGTAAGTAGATAACGCTTTAAAAAACTGATTTCAGAAAAGATTAAAACTAATATATTTATCTATCTATTTAAATTACTGATTTCGCAAGTGTTAGGGTGAAATGATTCATAAAAACACACAAAACATTTAAATTTCCGGCACCAGGTGTTGAATACTCGTATACCCAACAGTGCAAGAAATAATTTTCTCCACTAAACTTTCTCGTACAATCAATATATTTAGGTGTAATCTCTTAAGCGGTTCGACGACGACTGACTGCACTGCGCTCGCCGATTCTGTCGTCACGCGTCGCTCGCCATATCGTCAAAAACAAAACAAAAGGCAACGATAACGTTCGGCAGCACGTACCCTTGATGCCCTCCGAACAGGGCCGAAAAAGGCCGACAACGGTCGGAACATATCGCCCCCCTTGGAAGGTCCAACCTTCCAACGTAAATACTAATTACTGCTAGAAGATTACATAATTGGATGATTATATGAATACATAAAACATTTAAGTATGAGATAGATGGATTACAATGATTGCGACTACTTAAGTAGTAGTGACGAGCATAGAATACAAACAATTCTTAAATAAAGCTCTAAATTTAAAGTAAAGTCCTCAGTTATCGATAGGCAAAACACAAAGTTTGACCGCTGGTCGTGAGATGATGCCCTTCGTAGTCCGAACGGTGGCTGCGCGGATTTCGCCGTCAGCGCCTGGTATGGTTGATTCAATTCTGCCCAACAGCCATTGGAGGGGTGGCAGATTGTCCTCCCGGACTAGCACCATGTCACCCGGTCGGAGTGACCGCTCGCATTTCTTGGTCCACTTAGGCCTTTGGATAAGGTGTTGCAGGTATTCTTTGGACCATCTCTTCCAAAAATGTTGCCTTAGCTGCTCCACATACTGCCAGCGCGATAGCCGGTTCACGGGCATCTCCGTCAGGTCTGGATCGGCGGTCGCCAGCATCGAGTCTCCGATAAGGAAATGAGAAGGTGTGAGAAAGCGAAGGTCTGATGGATCCGAGGAAAGAGGAGTTAAAGGCCTAGCATTGAGCACGGCTTCTATTTGAACTAATAGCGTATACAATTCTTCGAAAAGAAGAGATGCGTTTCCAGCAACGCGTTTAAGGTGGTGTTTTGCCGATTTCACGGCCGCCTCCCACAAACCGCCAAAGTGCGGGGCCTTAGGAGGAATAAAATGCCAAGTGATTCCCTCGAAAGATAAATAATCAGATATCCTCGCCCGACCGTCGCTACGAAAAACCGCTGCCGTCAATTCTCGCAATTCGCGATTGGCTCCAACAAAATTCGAGCCATTATCGGAGTAAATATGAGAAGGTCTACCCCTTCTGGAAATAAATCGCTTTAAGCTTCCCAGAAATGACTCAGTGGTCATGTCGGATACTAATTCTATATGTACAGCCTTCGTAGCCATACACACAAAGATAGCTGCGTAACACTTTGATAACCTGGCGTTCCGTCGCCTTCCCTCCTTCACGAGGAAAGGGCCACAATAGTCTACCCCCGTATTCGCAAATACTCGAGACGGTGTGACGCGATGCATTGGCAGATCACCCATAATCGGTTGCGAACCGATAGGTAAAACCTTAAAACAAGTGATGCACTTGCGCAACTCCTTTCTCACCGTACTACGCCCGGAAAGCGGCCAATATTCCGATCGAACGGCGGCCAGAGTGGCCTGACAACCCGTGTGAAGGTTTCTTTTATGTTCGTATCTGATAATTAATGTAGTGAGTGGATGAGATTTGGGCAGCAAAATCGGATGTTTTGTTGTATACGGTAATTGTGAATGCCGGAGCCTACCGCCAACGCGAATAATGCCCTCATCGTCTAAGAAGGGACTTAAATTGAGAAACGGTGCCATCACGTGCGTTTCTCGTTTGTGAAGTGCCCTTAACAAATCTCGAAATGCGTTTGCCTGACATAATTTTAAAAGATATAATTTTGACCGCGCGATTTCAGAACTAGTTAATGTATTTGCACGACGTTCGTGCTTTCCTCGCGCAGCGTTATATATAAACCGAAAGCAATAGGCCATAACTCGTACTAAGCGATTGTAAGACGAGAATTTTTTGAAAATCTCCTCGTGAAAAAGGTCATTGTCATCGTTGACAGCCGTAGCAGCAACAATCGCTACCTTTCGTCTCTCCGGTAAACTATCAGGGGGAATGGTAGTCGTTCTATAATCTACGCCCTTATCTCCGTTGAAGAATTCAGTTGGACCCTCCCACCATATGGAGAGGTTCAACAACTCAGAGGCCGTCGCCCCCCTTGAAATAATATCCGCGGGATTCTGCTTAGTAGGTACGTGTCCCCATTGAGCTGAAGGCAATAGCTCCTGGATTTCTCCGATACGATTCGCTACGAATGTATTCCAGTTACGGGACGGTGAATTGATCCACGCCAATACGATGGATGAATCGGTCCAGCAAAAAATATTCTTAAAGGAAACGTTCAAAATTTGTATCAATTTGAAAATCAATTTTGTCAGCAAAACGGCTCCACAAAGCTCTAATCTCGGAAGTGACAAATTCTTTAGCGGAGCCACTCTTGACTTCGCGCATAACAAACGACCGCATTGACGTCCGTCCTTGTAACTGGATACTACATATACACAGGCTCCGTAGGCCTCCTCACTCGCGTCGGAAAATCCGTGTAGATCCACACAATTCGGCTGTGCAACGATAACGCGGCGCGGAATCTTTAATTTGTTTAGTTCTGCTAATTGTGATTCATGCCTTAACCACTTGGTGTGCAAATCAACCGGGATGGACTCATCCCAGCCGATAGCGAGCTGCCATAGCCGCTGTATAATTATTTTGGCAGGCACCAAGACCGGCCCGATAAGGCCCAGGGGATCAAAGACGCGCGCGACGCTTGAAACGATCGACCGTTTCGTAACGCGATCAGCTGTTGCTATCGGAATAGAATACTGTAACACGTCGCTTGCCGTGTTCCACTGCACGCCGAGGGTCTTGATATCGGCGTCCTTGTCAAGACTTAAGACCGTAGTTTGAGAATGATCGCAAGGAATGTCCTCTAATAATTGTAACGAATTAGATGCCCATTTGCGCAAAACGAATCCAGCCCTAGACAAGATTTCAATAACTTGATCGCGAATAGTTATAGCTTCTGTTAGAGTGTTAGCACCTGTTAGCAAATCGTCTACGTAGAAATCACGGTTCACGATTGCCGCGCCTAACGGAAACGATTCCTCCTGCAATTTCGCTATTTCTTTAAGGCATCTGGTAGCTAAAAACGATGCAGAGGCAGTACCGTATGTGACTGTTAATAGTTCGTATGTTTGAACTTCCTCATCCTTGCCTTTCCTCCACAAAATTCTCTGTAATCCTGTATCAGCTTGATCAACAAGAACCTGCCTATACATCTTTTCAATGTCTCCTGTTATAGCGTATACGAAAGTCCGAAATCGCGCCAAAATCGATACTAAATCCTGCTGTACGGTTGGTCCTACCTTAAGCGTATCATTTAACGAAATACCTGATGACGATTTGCATGAGGCATCGAACACCACCCTCAATTTGGTAGTTAAACTAGATTGTTTAAAAACCGCATGATGGGGCATATAGTAAGTTTTTGTAGGCGAGCACAGATCGTTGCCAGGAACCAACCTCATATGATTTAAGGCCCTATATTCGTCTATGAAATTTGAATATTCATCTTTTAGCGACGGCCGTTTGTCTAATTTCCTCTCGAGATTGTAAAACCGCTTCAATGCAGTTTCTCTGCTTTCGCCGAGGCGAATGAAATTGTCCGACTTTAACGGGAGTCGAACAATAAATCTACCCTGCTCATCGCGTTTGTACGTGGTTTGAAAGAATGTTTCGCATTCGGCCTCTTCCTTTGTATACGAAATACTACTCACGCCCTGCTCGAGTTCCCAGAACTTAGATAGCTTCGCGTTCAGCTCTTGTGTAGCAAGGTTACAAGAGACTGCGTCAGCCGGTCTCCCTTTTCCAAGTATAGATCCCGACACGATCCAACCTAGTTGTGATTTCTGTAGGCACGGATGCGATCGCGACGCCTTGATCTGACCGACGCATAGCATATCAAAGAAAACTTCCGCGCCTAGCAACATGTCCACGCGTGATCCCTGATAAAAGTTCGGATCCGCCAACTTAATATTTGCCGGAATCTGATAGCTGCCCTTGCGAAGAGATACAAGCGGCAAATTCTGAGTAATATTTTCTAACACTATGCAATCAACCGTTCTGTTAAAGTTATTAAATCTTGATTTAAATTTTATCGAGGCCACGCGATGCGCGAGTGTGATTGCTTGGTTTATTCCTGCGATAGGTGTATCGTGTCGGCGCGTCTTACATCCTAATCGCCTTGTTAGTTCTTCTGTTATGAAGCATGATTGCGAACCCGAGTCTAACAATGCCCTGGCCGAAATCAGATGCCCTTGCTTATCGTAAACGTCGACCACCGCGGTCGAAAGGAAAACTTGGTTGATTACGTTTGCTTGCGCGTCGCGACTGATATTTGACACCACTTGATTCGGCTCGTGAGCCGCTGTCTCGCTTGCTTCAATGTTGACGTTAGACGAACGGTTGGCCGGCGTATCGGACACTATATGCAACAATGTGTTGTGTTTTTTGTGGCATTTACGGCAATTACTTGAAGTACATGCACTAGCTTGATGCGCTGTGGACCTGAGACAATTTAGGCATAGCCTTTTTTCTTTAGCTTCCTTAATTCGCTGATAGATAGACATCTGCATGAATCTGTGACATTGATGAATATAGTGTTCACCGCCGCAGATTTGGCATACAATCGACCTCGAAACTACATGGGAGGATGTCCCCTGCCGTTGCGGGCCTCGCCCTGTACTCGCGGCCGCGGAAGCCGAAGAATTATGCGACAGTGCCTCTAAAACTTGACACCTGTGTGCCAGAAACTCGGTAAACTGCGAAAACGAGGGCAGACTTGATTGTGATAACCTACCCTCCCACTCTTTGCATGTTATCGGGTCTAGTTTCCCTGATATCGTATGGACTAGCCAGTCGTCCCAATGGTCAACCGGCCGACCCATAGCCCTAAGCGCTCTGGTATGCTTAAGCACCCCGTCTAACAAATGTCGAAGCGCGGCACGATTCTCCTTTGACATTGAAGGTAAGTCTGTTATCGCCTTCAAGTGCGTGTGCACGATCAATCTTTTGTTCTCGTACCGCGCTTTGAGCATCTGCCACGCCTCGAGGTAACAAACGTCCGACAATTCCAGTGATTGAATAACCTTCGCGGCATCGCCTTTGAGAGATGATTTTAGATACTGGCATTTTTGTATAGGCGCCAAAGAATCATTACTGTGTATCATACTATTGAAAGTGTCATGGAAGGGATACCAATCCTCATATTCCCCACTGAATTGCGGCAAGTCTATTTTTGGCAAACGTATTGCCCTGCTAGCGGTATTCGCATCGGTCTGTTGCACCGACGGCGAGCGAAAGGACTGATCACCCACGCTCAATAATCGGTCAAAATCTGCTAATAAGCCATAGTACGCGTTTTCAAAGGCCTCGCGCTCTGCCTCGTGATCGACCGAGTCCTCGATCATTTCAATTTTATTCTGAATCTCGTCGAACTCGCGTAGTTTCCCAGTTAAATTATCGCGACGGCTCTTGATTTGGAAAGCATCAGCTCCTCCAGGCCCGACACCCTGAACATATTTCTCTGCCCGCGTGATGGCAGCCTTCACTTGACCCCTCGCGTTTTTCAGATCTTTCAATTCTGCGGCCATGCTCAATGCCGAAATGGTGGGAAATAGGAACAAAAGAAAGGAACGGAGACTGACCTGACCTTTGGACGATTAGCCGTTGCCGTTGCCCTGGCGCGAAGACCCTTCGTTGGTGAATGAGCTTCTCGTCGTCGTCTGATATTGCTATCGCCCGATAGCCTGATTCTGGTCGTAAATCGACTAGATGCGTTCGTCCTGTTAGCGATTTCTTCCTGTTATGCCGCAATACTTGTCTGTATCCGGCTCGAAGGACCAATAATTATGTTGAATACTCGTGTACCCAACAGTGCAAGAAATAATTTTCTCCACTAAACTTTCTCGTACAATCAATATATTTAGGTGTAATCTCTTAAGCGGTTCGACGACGACTGACTGCACTGCGCTCGCCGATTCTGTCGTCACGCGTCGCTCGCCATATCGTCAAAAACAAAACAAAAGGCGACGATAACGTTCGGCAGCACGTACCCTTGATGCCCTCCGAACAGGGCCGAAAAAGGCCGACAACGGTCGGAACACCAGGAACATTTTATAAACGCTGCTTTCGAACAAGAACATTTGGATCTAGAAATTTCAGACGGAAAACATGCTTGGTTTACGTTCATAAAAACTTTTCTAGTTGAAAGTAATTTTGAAGCAAACCAAGCATATTTCAACATGTCTTCAAAAACAGGTGCACATAATTGATTATGTGCCAATGCATTTTTACAGAAAGATTAAATAATGTTCAATATAAATATCACTATGAAAGCCAAAAGAAAACTTTTTGACTGGATAACACTTCCTTTCACTTCGGCAGTTGCAAGGAAACTAATGATCACGTTGAAAATGTAAAAGAATGCTTTTCAAATATTTACCGAACACTTGAAAAGTTACACAAAGTCTACGGTAAAGTAATAAAACACAGGTACCCTAACGGTAAATATATTCGTTGTGATGAATAGTGAACCAGGTAATAAAACAATTGCCCTTTATATTTGCTTGCATCCAAGAAATGTAATTTTGTAGTAAACATTTTTTAAAAGTTATAATATGTTGCCCGTATACAAATTTTCAATTAAATGATATTTACGAGGATTAAAATATTTTAGAAAAGAAATAAAAAAAAAAATTTACTCATCAAGGCGGATTCGAACCTGAAGCCGTGGCGGAGTGCAAAAGTATAAGCCAAGCACGCATCCGCCGAGCCATCGCACTTATTCGATAGACCCGTTCTCTTTAAGAGTATATTACTTACTACAGAAAAATAGCGTTTTTCAAAATGCGATTTCTCAAAATTGAGGGCCCATTCACAAAAACGCCCGGACATGACACAAATATTTTTCGACGTACTTTCACCTAATATGAAGCTCATTAAAATCCCCATGTCCACGGGTGTAATGTCTCCTTGTTAGATGCCGCTGTAGCGCGAACGTTGCACAAAAAATAAACTGCATCGTTTACGAAACGTGGGCAACAAATTAACATCAGGTACGGTTATTTACATTATGTTTTTCGATTTATGTGACGAGTTCCGCGTGACATCTTTTTCTTGAATTTGTATATCCATTCTCCTTAACCCTTTCGCTACAGGCGACTTTTCCGGCGTGACAGTCTTGCTGAACTAGCCGCTGTCCCAAAAGTGTACACGGTGCGCGATAAAGATCGTCATTGATCGCATTTAGGGTATTTGCAACATTGCAAAAGTCTTTTTTTTAATCGTTCCTTCTAACACTACATGTCCAGAGTATGATATTCAATGGCAACTAAAAAACGGCTAAGAAGCAGCTCTTGTTTTCAACTGCCTATTTCTGCAAATTTCGTTTTTGGAATCCTTAAACCCAATCTCCTAAAGTAAACTATTATATCGAGTGTATATTTTAGAAGATTTAGGTTTAGCAATGCTAAAAACGAAATGGCGGGAATAAGAGTTTGAAAACAACAGATTCCATTGCTTTCTAGCCATCTTTCATTTGGCTGACTGTACATTAACTTCAATCTTTCGTCGTATGTACAATACACAATACATATCTCATGTGAAGTAACTGTAGTCGACCATTGTAGCGAGAGGTTTAAGTGGTTGCCGGCTACAATATGTATAATGTAAAGACGTTGATCTATTTAACATACCCGTTTCCAATAATTAAGACATGTCTTGATGCATGGAAACACGCACAACCTAACATTACAGTCTTCGCATTGGTAACACGATTCTCGTCTCTTATCTCTGTGATTAGTTTTCTAGGGACCAGATAAATCCGGCGTTCGTCTTTGGGGCTGGTTTGACGTGCGCCGGATATATCCGGCGTTAGGAGTGAAAGAGTTAACGAACATAATACATCCTTCACCGTCTTCGATATTTATTCATTTATATACATATATTCTATATTTTGACATACATGCAAATGTATATCAGCCTGTCTCCTTCCTTTTTATTCGTTTCTACCTTTATGCATAATATAGTTCAGGACTTTTAATTATTTGATCTCTCCATGCATCCGTGGATGAGTTCCACCTGATTCCTCAAATCGAAAGGTGGAAAAAAGTAATAACCCTGAAATCATTTATGTTACAGAAAAATTTTAATGCAAAAGTTATATAGTATGGGGGAAGAATGTAAGTGCAATATTTATTCTTTATTTGTTGCATTCCTTCAAGATCATTTAAAATGTATTTTATATATGAATGTTTGTAATTCTTCTTTACGGATTTTTATTCTAAAATATATAATATCAGTTCGTTAATCTTGGTTGTATGAAGCAGCAGGCGGAGCTCCTTTGAGGATAAATGCGGCACACTGTGGTCACTTTCGCCGAAATCCTTGCCAAAAATCTAAAAAGTTTTTTCGCGGTATCGAAAAATCGATACTAATCTAGCTATTGTATTTGATTTGACACACAAGGGTATCCTTTTCCACTAACAATAATTTTTATTGCACTACACTGTGAGACATATACGATCTCAAAGTTAGCACTTGAATAATGTAACTTTTTCATGCCATATTCAATTCGTCATTTTGTTATTTGGAAATTTGAATACATATTCGTAATTAGCAACCCAAACAATCCTGATGTGTCTATTTTCGTCAAGATTAAAGTATGTTTTCCAAGATCGTGATCAAAAGCTCTAAGCAGCTCCGATTTAGCCGACAATTGGGGTATTATCTTTTTTGGGATTACGGATTATGAATCGGAACTAAAAATTTCCAAAAATAAAATAGCAGGTACAGTACAACAACAAAAAGGATTCGATACTCCTGTCTTATGCATATAAATACACTGCCATACGAAAGGCGCTCGCGAAAAATAATTGTTAACAACTCAAAAGATAGCAGAAAGTAACAATAGAAACCAACCGGTTTTTGTTCAGGAATTTTCAAACTTTATTTAAAGAAGAAAACATAAGCCCCAACTGTTTAGCTATTGCGTTAGGAAAGGAGAAGAAATTTGTGGGGCTCATATTTTCGTCATAACATCTGGAAAGTGTTAAATAAAAAAAAGAACTTTCATGTTCTGAAAATCAATGCACGTAAGATAACTGCTAATAGAGAAATAATTTTACTTCTGGCGTTCAAACATCACGTATTGTATCTCAATGTATTAACGTTGAGATCGTGTACGTCCAAGAATATTGTGTAAGAAAAGTTTTATTAGTGGAACCATGTGCTGTGACATCTCATAAATCAAATGAAATTGTTAGAGTTCGATCGTTAAGAAAAAGGTTTTTGGACTTTTTTCAAGGATTTCAGTGAAACCGACTGCTGTGCGTCAGCTCAGTCTTCCGGTAAATTTACGCATGGTTAATAAAATCTGATATTCTGACAAAGTCATATATTATTTGCTGCCGTTTCCCTACATAATAGTAAGCAACATGAATATTACTAAATAATATTTGATACATTATATTTTACTATTAAAGACAGAAACCAGCAAGTACTATAAACACAAGAGTCAATAGTATTGCAGGTCATTTCAGCTGTGCCAGATTTATTTCGTATTGATACTGTTCCTCCATGCTACAAGTAATACGCTTGCGATTTTTAGTCTTACGAATCACAGAACCAGAGAGTATTCGATTAATACATCCTTCTATAAGGTGTGTCAGCCATATTTTCCAAACTTTTTTGGGATATAGCGGACTTTTTCAAACAGTGTTTTGAAATCGCTCCCGTAGATAAAGTATACTACAACATATTGTTGTGCCGCGCCATAAAAAAATAGTGTACTTATTTGAACATTATTAATTGCATTAATCATTCGTGTCTCGTTGCTATCGTTCTAGCAATCGATTACATAAAGAGGGGAGATTGTTTTGTAACTTATAATTATTCTTAACCACATTATGTATTGATAATCAGCGAAAGGTTTTTAAATTTGAACAAGTATGTCGGTGCCTTGTATAGGCTGTTTCAAAAATATTTTTCATGACCTAGTAGACGTTCTACATCTTTGGATCGATGGGTGTTTGAAAAAAGAATACGAATACGGAAAAAGAATACATATACAGTCAATCCCATAAGTATTCATACCCTTATTGCTTATAAAAAAAATATGTTGAAATCAAATGATGCATACAAGATTTTGCGATAAGTCTTTTGTTATGAGCGAACACACGTATAAACTTTATTTCCATAAAAGGTAACTCAACTAAGTTATTGATAACAAAAGTATATTAATTTTAAGTTGCATTGTACATAAAAACAGTCCAGAAAATTATTCGTACCGATGTACGCCTTATAAGACAACTCATATATTTGAATAGCGTTATTATTTTGTCGCAATTTTTTTAGTATTTCCTCAGTTCACCAAGTTACTTAATCGTTTCATTTAATCGAGATTGCATACTTTCTATTATTTTTGTATTTGTACTAGGTTTAATACTATTCCGAATCTTCAAATTTTTTTTTAGCATTTGTTCTTTGTGAATTTCATGTTTGCATAGTCCTTTCCTTATTTCTGTCCACAAATTTTTTATAGGAATTATATCTGAACTCTGGGGAGTTGTACGTAAAAAATGAGGACTCTGATAAGGTATTCACGCGCGAATCATTTGAGCACTATGTTTCGGGTTATTATTCAAGAATACTTTTATATTTAATTTTATTCATAAATCCATCGATGAACAAAAGCATACCAGCTGCGGATGCAACCATGCAGTCCCGAACCATCATTGAGCCTCCACCGTGCTTTAAAGCTCAGCGTAATTTCTATACTCTTCGTGTGATTTGAAAATTATTTAACTGCTTCTACTGTAGCCTCTGACTTTTTTCGATTCATTTTCGATTATTGATAATATTTCGACAAAGTTTTGACTCAGAACGAATGAACAGAAATTCACTTACTCAATTGTAACCTCTAGGACTCTTAGAGGTAAAGTTCTTTACTTCACAGTTCGGTGATTTTATTTTCTTAAAACTATACAAAGTTATTTTTCTGACACTCTTCAGGCACTTCCAAAATTCCGTGAGGAGGACTGCGTGTCACCCTTTTTGTCACCTCAGTCCTCCCTACTCCTTTTGCTAGATTCGCCTCCCTACTCTCGTTGTTCAAGGATAGGGGAACGTTAACTTTTATCCTTGACTAGGTGGGTCCCTAATAATAATTAAGATTGCCTCGAGGCATCCGTAGGCCATGGGGGTGCTCCTGGTATGGAATATTCCACGTCTGGTGAACACTCCTCAAGACTTAGCCGCCTCGAGGCGAAGTACCCACTTAGACAATACGACTTATGGTTTTGACGGCCCACGACCCAGCCCCTGTCCACCGCGGACGGTCGCAGACCCGCGGGACCCAAAGTTTGAGAATTTCGTTAAATTCCTAATAGCTAACTGACCCCGCACATGGTCAACCATTCGAAGTTTAACAATGGCGGAGACTGGATCGTAAACTGTCGTTCCTACAAAATCATTTGCAAAGCGAAAAAGTGTATCGAAACAAAAAAAAATTTGACTCTGTCAAGCATGGTACGAATAGTTTTGTGGACTGTTATTATGTGCTATGTAGATTAAAATTAATATAATTTTATTATTAACAATTAAATTTTGTTTAAATATAATTTATACATGTGTTTATTCGTAACAAAAAATTTACTGCAAAATCTTACATGCATCATTTGATTTCAACAAATTCCTTTTGTAAGCAATAAAAGTACGAATACTTATGGGACTGACGGTATATTCGCCAGCTGGCATTCGATTCCGTAGTTCGGCGGGATGCAAAATATAAGCCAACTGCACTTTGGTCGGGCAACCGCATTTCTTCGACAGATGCTTAATCTTTAAAGGGCTGTCACACAGCATAAAAAATGGCATTTTTAAAAATGCGATTTCTCCAAAGCGAGCCCCTTCATGCCACGTCACACACATTTTTCGATACACTTTCACCTAATATGAAGGTCATCAAAATTCCGATGTCTATGAGTATAATTTGTTGTGAGTAACGTTTCCATTGTTATGTCTACGTATCGTAAGTTTGAAGTTAAGCACCACGCAACTCTTTCTTTCTATCTTTTGGCGAGAAGCAATTTCAATTGCTCATTATCCTGGAGGTACATTTGCCTCGCAATTTGAAATTGCCTCTCCCAATCATCGAATTCTTATGTAACATCTTGGCAATAATTTAATAGGTTTGCTACATGTGCAACGTTATTCCTTGATTTCGGTTTATTACGTTCTTTCGTCGATGGACTCGCGCTTGTTTACGCAAAGCGTTTAATTTGTGCAAAAGTCCGATTTTTTGTTTTTCATTAGCAACTGCTTTTCCACCACTTCTTTTTTACGTTTAGGAAGCGTCATTTCATTCTCATTGTCATTGTACTTTGGTTCCTCAACTAAACTATCAATCTTGAGCGATGGAACCTCAATCATTGCTGATATCGTCGTGTAAGTCCTTATATTACTGTTCTGTGTTCCTACAGTACTCATTTCATCACTGTCTTCGCACAATTCACAATACCTGTGTGATTATCCCACTAATGACACCAAGTTGTATGACATATTAAAGAGGTACTCATATATAATATAGTTTATCAATAGCAATTATACAGGCGATGGTCCAACAACTTCAATGATTTTTGAATATGTTGCTCGAATCATGGGTAATTATATAGATCAGTGATTTTATTTATTTGATCGCCGCGAGTCTTTTCAGAGTCGCTCCGCCTGTTTCCCCCAATTATCTGTTTTACCCAACCAGGAATGACTTGCCAGGCTCGGGTCAATCGCACGAGTATGGTGACACTTTAGGGCGCAATTCGCCTCTGATCGCTTGCGTTGGAAAGATGTACCGCGCACGCCGACTACGCGAAAAAATCGATGCGCGTGTCGCGTCGACTGACGTTATCTCTGAACGAACAGTTTCAGATCGCGTAACATCGCGTATAGGTTAAAACAGGGAGTCCAGCTAGTTGATCATTTCTGGGTCCTTCTAGCAACTCCGCCTGCTCGAGCTGGACTCCCTGGGTTAAAACAAAAGTATTACTAGTAAAAAAGTATTGCTCAGATATGTCTTGAATTAATTGTTATCTATTAAATGTTATTCCTATCACTATTCTCGGCCGAATTAGCGAAAACCGCCGCCGGAAGTCCAAAAACATTAAAATCTGTATCTGTTATTCGCATTTAATTCAAGACATATCTGAGCATACTTTTTTTACTAGTAATACTTTTGTTTTAACCTATACGTATGTCACGCGATCTGAAACTGTTCGTTGACACATAATGTCAGTCGACGGAACACTCGCATCTCTATTTTTTTCCCGTAATTGAGGTGCGCGGCACGACTTTCCAGCGCGAGAGATCAGAGGCGAATGGCGCCCCAACGCGCCACCATACTCGTGCGATACGCCCGAGCCTGGCAAGTGATTGGAAAGTGAAGCTTGGTTGGTTAAAACAGATGGTTGGGAGAAGCAGGCGGAGCAACTCGAAAAAGGCTCGCGGCGATGAAATAAATAAAATCGCTGATATAGGTGATGGTCCGTCCCAACGATTTCGATGATTTTTGGATGTGTTGTGAGAATCATGATTCTAATCAACTGTTTCCTATACATGTAACCCCCGTTCGGCTTTCGTTTTCGAGATATTTGTAATAAACTTTTGCTACTGCTACATTGAATTTTTCCTGTACATGCACACCCGTGAGAACATATGCGCTTGTGCAGGATGCGGACGTTTATTTACTGCTTCTACAGAGGCAGATAAAGAGCGCTTATAAGGGATGAACTTGTGGGATAATATGCCCAATATATGCCGACTCGAACTTATCTGCTCAGTGTAAGCACCTACATTAACACGTTCACGCCGGCGCGCCGGCGGCGTTGCAATTTGCGTTTTTCTCCTAGGGGCGGCTATTTTAACCCTCTATGAGCCGCATTTTCTGTGACATCTGAAGATTAGTTGCACGATAGCACATTAGAAAATAATAAAAGGACTATTATAAATAATAACTTTTACTTGATTTCGAAACGTTTGGATTGTAAAGAATTCAAAGTTACAAGGAGCCATAGAGGGTTAACCATCTGAACGACACTGAAGCGCGAGCCACCGGTGGTACGCGCCGACATGAATGTGTTAAATGAAACTCTTCGGGGATATGCTTCCTGTTATACACAATTCATCCCAGGTCTCTGTCCTCGAAGAGTCTAGCTTAAGTTAGGTGACTGTACCAAAAAGATGAATTAGCTTTGATCGGGTATCGTTTTTCCTAAGTTTTACTTGTAATCAATCTCAGCATTCCTACAAATACCGTATAATGGCTCACATTAGGCGACAAGCGGCAAGTGTTGCGAGACTATCTGTTTTGCTTTTTTACCTTTGATCGCTCATCTCGGTTTCGATTGTTCGACGTACACGTTACAATCAAATCAATTATAGCGTATTGTAGGATCATGAAAAAGAAAGAGAGGTGCGCGATAACCCATTCCCACGTAGCGTATTCCGGCCGGAGTAGCTTAACCCTTTTAGTGCCGGGCGAAAAAGAGATGCCTATGCGAAGATAATCGGCCGAATTTTACGATTTTACTAGGGTTTGTAAAAAGGCTCATAGAAACCAAACAAAATACAATATTTACATAATTAAAAAAGCAGTGTACTAACACTAGAACGACCGACGTTAAATCTGTTACATTTAAATATAATAAATAACAACTTTGGAAGGAAAGGAATCGAGGGGTGGAAAATGTGATCGGTTTGGTAATCTGTGTTTTATAAGATCAACTTAAAATCTCTAGTTTAGAACTCTCCTGCAAACTTAGGGAATTTTTGGAAAGAAATGTGAACAAGTCATTTTGACTTGCTTGGTCGTTCTAGTGTTAAGGACGAAGTAGAAAATGAAACAATGGCACTAATTTTTCTATATTCATTGAAAATTATATAAATAACAAAGGTATAAATGATCATAAAAAAAATGAAAATTGAGTTCTCTCTTACAAAACGTATTTGCAAATACGAAAAGTTATCTTTTCTTCATAACTTTATATAGACCATTTATTACAAAGTATATACTTTAGATTTCCAATATATTTTGCGCTATAAAGCGCTACAAGGTGCGGGACGATATATTGGCGCTGACACTTTTCGCCAGTGCAGCAAATGCCGATATATCGGCCTCCAGCACTAAAAGGGTTAACATCGACGATCGTCTGGGTCGACGCGGAAACACTGCGCCAGCGACCTTTCTGTGCTGACACTTTCTTATCGCGCCCTTTTCTTCTAAGTTCTTTATAGGAGAGTACCACCCCGATTCCACAATACTCTTTCAACGATTTCACCCGTTATGGAGACTCGAGATAACGCATACCTGTTAGATTCCTGTAAGTTATATAAGGGAACGATGTATATTTTTTTAAAGATCTGGGGTAAGTGCCGTGATGTTCCTCACAGTCCTTTTACCAGAAGATGCAATACCTTCCCCACTCCGTAGCCAGATTCTTTAACCCTAGATCACTAATCTTATTTTTCGACACTTAACACTAACCTTCGTTTCTTCGACTACGGTGTTTACAAAAGGGATTAAAGGGTATTATTTAAATAAAATTTAAACATGTTTTTTTCTATTATCAAAGATAGGTATTTATTTATTACGATAATGTTAACTAATATGGCATACTTATTAAATCCGCGTCGTCGAATCGACGAAGGTTAGTGATCTAGGGTTAAGAATACGTTTGTCTCTTTTTAAATTTATGCAGCACCATGACGTCGGGTCATCGGCCACTTTACTAAATACATAATCTGTTTCTTGGAATGCGACAGGGTGTCTAGACATATCCCAAACACCCGATGCCCTCCAAGAACACCACTCGAAATCGAGACAAACTCCAAACGCAGTGGCGACAGTCCCAATGCGGACCGACCCCATCTGCTCTACAGGGTGTCTTACCTCATAAAATGCGCTGGCGCTAACATATCCGTTAGTTGCCATAGACGTGCACACATCAGATAAAATTCAATGAAGAAGTAGCGAAAAGTTTTTGCTAATATGTCGAAAACTAAGACATGTACAGGAAACAGTTGTTCAGAATCACAATCCTGATGACATATTACAAAGTCATTTAAATTGGTGGGTCAAACCCTCATCTGTTCATACAGATTAGCACAACTTATAGCTCACAAATGATCGATAACACGTTTTATTGCCAGGCAATAGATATAATTTATATAAATTTATTATTTCTTTCGGATAATTAAGTAATGATAAGGAAAAAAACATAAGAATAAGTTTATTATACAAATGGCTGTGTAACTAAAGTAACAATAAGTAAAATATGAAACAAATGAAATGTAAGTAATATACGTTAGAATATATATATTTTCAACAAGTATGTTTAATATGCCATTCACCACTTTAATTAATTCTACACGGTAGCTACTTATTTTATCGTAATACATTAATTATAGTGAGATAATTGTTATAATCTGTTATTACGTTTACCAATGTGTCCTTAAATGGTTATAATTCATTCTTAATTGAATTACTGTGGTAACTGAGTAATTTATTAATTAACAATAGATTTTGTTATATATTAGTAAAAAAGGTTGTTATTACATCTCCTTTTTAGTTTTTTTCAGCAGACAGAAAGCGTTATATGTAAAAGAGTGTCTTAAATGATAAATATGAGTTTTGGCCAGAATTTACCTGAAATCGTCCACTTTGCGTCTTTTTGCGAGTTACTTCTTTAACAACGCCCACAGAAAAACTTCATTTTCGCTTCAAAGTTATATGTACTGCCTGTAAGGGATGGCTTGGGCGGAGGCAGGGATAAGGCAGAAATGCTAAAACGTTGGTCTTCGGGATTACTTTTAATGCGTCCACCTCCTATGACGGGCTTGACGAGACTGCTGCTCGTTCGATGAGCAGCGATGTTCATTCTTTTCGCCGCCGATATTCGGAGAAAAGAGACTCTGCGAACCGGGCGGCGCGATATCAGACGCGATACCATGCAAGCGCAACGGCTCGCGGCACGGCGTTTGATGGCTCACTACTTACATGCCTAGCAGTAAAATGTCGTAATGATCATTTATAAGTAGACTCCGGATGTTTATGCATTTATGACAAAATGAATATGGCTAAAACACACAAAACGAACATAATATAAAAATATATCCGAAATATCCAAAGTATGGTATTCGTTGTAACATTTATCGAGTGCAACAAACCCCTAAATAGGTTCTCTTGTCTTAACTGCATTTGTTGAATTTGAAATTTGCATAAACATCCGGAGTCTATTTATAAGTTATAAATTGTTTATGCGCTAAACTGATTAAATTTTCCTAGACCCATCTAAAATGCACCTTTTTTGGAGTAAATATGTGTCGAGGGTAATCATTATATATTTCGGTACAACGGGCAATGTTACAATCTTGTTAGAATATACAAAGTGATTATTAAATAGTATAATATATTTTTCTTATCGTCATAGTACTTTAACCCTCGGAGTACTGACGGTAGAAGCAGCGGCACGGCCGTCGCTCGGGGTCGCTCGGACCCATAGCGCCTTCTCATTGGAGGTTTCAAAGGAGAAGCCGCCACTATGCCTATCACTGTGTTTGTAAATATGATCGAGCTACTACAAGCAATATTATTTGGCAGCTTCTCCTTCTCCAGCAACAAAATCCAGTATTGCATTTATTCTATTTTCAATTTCTCATCTGTTTTTATCATAGAAATAGTGTAATTGAAAAATGCAAATGTTACACATAAATGAAAATCTTTGGCATGTCTATGTGTCTTCTAATTAGAAGGAAGTCATAAATATTCCATCCCTTGCTCTTAACAACTAAAGCTATTTCACAGCAAACTTCTAAAAAGACCCAAAGTTTGCGATACTACATAGAGTATTTTCTAATCTCAAGCATTTATTTGGAACGTTCTGTTTCCAGTGGAATAAAAATTTTAATTCGGCAATGACTATCTATTACAATTCAACATCAGGTGCGTTTGATACTTTATATTAAAAATTAAAAATGGATAATAAATGGACCGAAATAATGGACGGAATTAGTGTTCCGCAAAGAGTCAGTCCTTCCACCGCAAAGTCACTTTGGACACTGCTGAAAGTAAAATGATGAAGGCGCGTCTAGAGGGATACCCTCCTTGCCCCTCTATTGCTTCGTTAGGCTTCCACTCCTATATACATTGTATGCTACGAGAGATATTCGTCTCTTATCTCTACAAAATAAACAAATGATGCCGCGAGGAACAGAATGCTAGCGATCAAAACGAACGCCGCAAGTCGAAAGATATATTGGTCGAAGTTGCATCTTACATCGGGGTCCGAGCGAACCCGGGCGGAGTACTGCGAGGGTTAATCGATAATTAAACAAATATTCTATGCTATCCGCTGTGACGTTACTTTTCGTTGGGAAAATTTTAAGGGAATTCTAAGTTCTCGATAATTGTTCGCCATCATATGTTACCTTGACAATATAATACATCGTTATCATGTTGCCGAACATTATAGATTTTCATGCATGATGATATTTAAAATGCATTGACAATGAAAAACTTCGCATTTTTTTCTGATAGTGTAGAACATCTATGACATATTAATCAACGCAGAGATATGCCGTGTCAATCCGAATATAATACGATACTGAAATATTTCGTAAAGACACTTAGAAAAAAAAATTGGAATTTAATGCAATCCCTTCATTTTTCATGAGAATTCAAAGGAAACCAAATTCAATTAGATAAGTATTTATTTAATAATAAGTAATAACGCGGATTACATTTATGTCAGTAGAGTTAACTTCTTGCGCTATCAATTAATTAGCAGAAATGTGTGCCCATCCCACCCAAAGAAATTCCAAATGAACTTTTACTTGGAATAATTTCTGTTAAAGCTTCAAAATATATATATTAATATTTTATATATTGTATATATATATATACAACAAAAATTTCATTTCATTTTTATATAGGTATGTAAATAGTCCAGTCAAATTAATCATTAAAATAGAAGTTAGGTTACAAAAATTCCCATAGAGCTAAAAATTGGTATGAATGTTCAGAATACTATTATAAATGAATTGTGAAAAGTCCCCATCAATCCCCCTTGTGCAAAAAATTTTATTGATGGTGAAAGTTTGCAAAAATAGGTTTTTCGCGTTTTTCTGCTAAACAGTGAGTTTTACAGCAAAAATAGTTCAGACAAAAATTGTAGATCATCCCATTCTCTACAAAAAATGTATCCACACTTTTTTTCATAAGTATTGCCATTTCCGTGATACAGCGGTTCAAAGAACTGAAAAAATTATTTTATTCGTAATATGCACGTTAATGTACTTTTATATACATTTTTGAACCGTTATACGAGTACAAATATGAGTCCCTATGTCTTATACATACAAATTATAAAATTCTTAGAATATAAATGAACGTCAAAAACTCCGCCCCTATTTTCATTTAGTCGCATGGCCTTGAGTAACATTTGTCTTCCATTCAATTGTCAGCGTGGCGATGCTCGTATACCTGCTCCGTTTCAAAGGTTTCATACTCAACAAAATACTGTTAGTCGTAAGCATTCCTTCGTAGTGACAACTCGTGGCTATCGCTTATATTTTGTAACAAAGTTTGTGCATTTTACTGTTTTTAAAAAAAAATGTCGCAATTCTGCTTTATTTGTAGTCAACCTTTGACTGAAAGTGGAGTTGTTACTGTTGATCACGGCATGAAAGCATTAATTGATGCAAGTATTGAAAGAGGTGATGAGTTTTCGGAGTACCTGAAAGACCAGACATCTGTAAAAATTCATGTGCAGTTATAATCACTAATGGAATTCACTTTCTTCTTTCTATGTACGGAGCTCCAAAAAAAGTTACCTGCTTGGATAAAATCCGATACTTATCTTTTGCAAAAAAAAAACTTATAATAAAAAACAAGTGCAATTAGCTTGTCTTCCCCCAACCTCTGCTGCTGCTCAACAACATCTATTCCGGGTATATTATCAAGTTCAAGTGTGGCTTGGTAATAAAATGGATCCAGAAGACTGGGGTTGGAAGTTGGTTGACAATGCATTGGAACCAATTCATACGTTACTCCCACCTGCACCAGAGAAACTCCTTAACACCATCTTTTGCAATTGCAAAAAAGGTTGCAATTCTAAATGCGGCTGTAAAAAGGTTGGACTGTTTTGTTCTTTAGCATGTACCAATTGTCAAGGACAGTCGTGCTCCAATGTTGAATCGATACTAGATGAGGATAATTACGATATCAGTGATGAGACATATGATGTATCACTTTTAGAACATATTTGTATCCAGCAGGAAGATGAAGAAAACGAAGACAGTACACTAGAAGTTCCATTGGATTATTATGAATCCGACGAATAATTTTTCCAAATTATTTTTTCATTTATATATTACATAAATACACAGCTTTCATCATTTTCAATACTCAATTTGAATTCAATAGGATCACAATAGATCGTGGAATAGGCCTACCGGGGAAACCACGTTAAAAAAAAAGTGCCAAGCACACTACCTCATAGGTGGTGTGGAAACGTGTGCATATTACGAATAAAATAATTTTTTCAATTCTTTGAACCGCTGTATCACGAAAATGGCAATACTTATGAAAAAAAGTGTGGATACATTTTTTGTAGAGAATCGGATGATCTACAATTTTTGTCTAAACTATTTTTGCTGTAAAACTCACCGTTTAGCAGAAAAACGCGAAAAACCTATTTTTGCAAACTTTCCCCATCAATAAAATTTTTTGCACAAGGGGGATTGATGGGGACTTTTCACAATTCATTTATAATAGTATTCTGAACATTCATACCAATTTTTAGCTCTATGGGAATTTTTGTAACCTTCAAAGTCTTATTTGACTGGACTAAAACGATTAACGGTTGGTTTCCGTTATTATAATTTTTCAAAAATCTTCTTGCATTTTGTCCTATAACTTCAAGTGTTGATTTCTCTATATTGAGAATTCTCGAGAAATGCCATACTTTATTATTGTTTAGTTCATTTTTACACACTCAATCAGTTCCATCTTCTTCATATAGCATTCTACATTTTTTTCGAAATGGAAAAACAATATTGCTAGACTCGCTACCAGCCTCCTCATCACCTCTTATGATGGCTCGCCTTTTTTTGAAAGTAGTCGAATGATATTACTATCTTCACTCTCACTTTCCATTTTAGGACTCATAATAAAGATAATGCTTACTAAAAATAACAATAAAACTATTATTATACTGACTAGGTTTTAATTTAATATATCGCTATAAAACTAAATAAAAACTTCATACAATTTCATTGAAAATTGCAATTCTGTGTAATTGCATTAATTTCACGATTGAATATCGCTGTTCTGCTCTTGTACTAATCTAACAGTAAAAAGCTATTACCAATGTGAAAAGCAATAAAATGTGTTAAACAAGGAGTACAGTAGCGCAGAAAATTCAGAAGACGTACGCTGTACGTCAGTCTCAGTATAGAAAAAAATTACCAATGACGTATATTGTACGTCGAAATAGCGCAAGAGGTTAAGTAATGTAAGAGAAAATTAGGTAATAAGACTAGTTATTACATTCTTAGACCTCGCATCCATGACTTACACCTCGCATTTAGCACAAGTTTAGAGAATTTTTTAACGGTAAATAATTAGTAAAAAAAATATCTTGTTATATTCGAAGTAATACGGTTAAAGTGTACAAAATTATATCCTAGTTCAGGCTTTCACTATTACTTTATTAAGTTCACAATTTATTGCAAGCAGCAGTAAAATTTTCAATAATTCTTATAGAGTGCAAAGAAATTGGATTGTTCGTTCTGTATAATATTATTTTGATTACGGTATATATAAATAAGACAGTATTACACTAATAAATTTTGTTGACATTCGTCTTATTTTTAATATCACGTACACATGTAGACATTAATACTATAACGAAGTAGAAGAAAACATTTTAAAAGCGAATAGTGTATATACATCAGGGTTTAGAATTAAATGATCGCCTCTCCTATCCTTGGCGGAATTCGCTCCGCAGAGAATAGCTCTGAAGGAATTTACAGAAAACGAAGAATGACCAGCGGCAGCGCGAAATATCGTCGTTTCCCCGCAAGTCTTCTGCATATTCGTAAATTTTGAAGGTAAATTCTTTTGTTGAAGAGTTTCGACTAAGACACTCAATAGGGCCAAATGGGTGTCTCGCGTGACACCGGGACGGGGCCGCCGGGGAGATTTCTCGTATGTGCGATCTCAGTGGGCAGTGAATACACTTCCCGATGGGATCACAACTAAATCCGTCCCCCTGTGATAAACGGCGAACAGGCAGGTGGGATTTTTCCATGTACGAGTCCCTGATAGCATAACTGCTGGAAGTAAATCGTTAGATTTTGTAGCGTATGCCTATTAAGACGACTTCGCATGATCTGAGCCGTCTCGAGCGGCCAGATCTTATATTACTTCTGATGGATAGAGACATCTGAGGCGACGGTTGCCGAATGATGTAAAACAACTTGCCTTGCGTAGACTATACAGTTTATTTTTACGCGAAGTTCATACAAATATCCACAGTCGATGTCGGTAGTACGTAGCACATAGTCTCGTGGCGTTAATATTTCTCACGACAACACTTTCGTCTTTATATCTGTGTTTTCCGTCAAGCGTCGCTTGAATTCGTTCAGAATAGGAAAAATGTCCAAGACGGGGAAATAGGTTTTCCTAGTTACGCTGGGTGGAAGGACTCCGAAACTCACGCTTGCCTCATAGTTTTATTACTCAATCGGGCTCGAGCGATCGAGCGGCCCTGAACCCTCGACCATGTCCATGTGTGGGACACCTTTCTCCCTCGCTCTGGGACTCACGGAAAACACCGGTGATTGACTCGACACAAATCCCCCTTTGCATGTCAATTTCGATTCTAACGCGCTACAAGCCGAATAAGGTCTACAGTCGTTATGCTGTCATGTGAATGACGTTAGGAGTTTTTCCTTTTCAATTGTTGTTGGATGAGCTTTAGGTTTTTAGGAACAATATGGTGGAGATATACGGGCTGCCGTATATCGTGCGCTATCAGTAGTGCTGCCTATGATAATTCCAAACCCTGGGTTACATAGTAAATAAGCAATAGGTGATCATTTTTGTATCAATGTCAATTGCAACACTATAAAAGCATACAAACATATTGCACTTTTAAGAATCTCATGGTGATCACTTTAACTATACAAAATGTTTCTTCTATTCCAAAATTGTTTTCTTTCAATTATTGGAAATGTTTGAAAAATAAGTAGAAACCGTTTCTTGTTGTGACACTGTACATTACTGTTATATTTTAAATATTTCTACAAATTGAGCCATGAAAAAAATGTAACTGATCATTTTTACATTTAGGGAAAGTGTGAAAACAAATGAAGATTTAGATAACAGTAAGGAGCACTATAATTTGGAAAGCAAATTGCAAAACAGAGGTACGGTATTCATTTTTATACTTTTCCCTTTATCTCGTGTTACGCAAAAAGGTCGGCATAATTGATAAAAATTTATGTTATATTTTAGAAATAGAACTTTCTTCGGATTACATAGAAAGATATCTAGGAAAACTTGACATGATGCAAGAGAGTAAACTCGTGCAACTTCGGCACAGTATAAAAGAATTAAGAGGAAGTTCGATGCCTGGCGATGCAACACTTCTACGATTCTTAAGGGCCACTGAATTTTCTGTTGAAAAAGCTCGAGAAACGTTGACACAGTCCTTGCATTGGCGAAAGAAGCACCAGATTGATAAACTTCTTGACGAATACGAAGTTCCTCAAGTAATTAAGGATTATTTCCCTGGCGGCTGGCATCATTTCGATAAAGGTACTAATTGTTTAGATTTAAATGCAAATGTAAATGTGAAAGAATCATTACACTTTCGGCTTTGGATTATGTAAGTACCTTTCGCTGTGTTGTCAAAATGATATACAGTAAAACTCCGATAAATGCCGAAGAAGTTTGTACCGATAAATGCATCGCGACTATCCCCTCCACATAGGGGGATCCCCCTCGGTCGAACCTCGACGTTCGGCGACGAGGCAGTGTAACACGATACTATCGGAACCATCGGAACGTATCCATGTGATAATACTAATCCGAGACTTGAACTTTTCCATTTTTGATTTTTTTTGGTTGAAAACTTCGCTAACGTATTTGTGACAAGTTTCTGATTACAATGATACCAAACACGACATAGTTTGAGCCATATTTACTTAATATTTAATTCGTTTACTTGCTATTTAGATAACTCAAACATATCGTGTTTGGTATCATTTTAATGATAAAAATGTCACAAATACGTTAGCGAAGTTTTCAAAACAAAAAAATCAAAAATGGAAAAGTTCCATCCTCCGCTTAGTATTGCGTCATCCATGCGTTAGGGCCGGTCCTCCTGTGCGTTGGGCCTCTCTGTCTTTTCTACTGTCTGTCCTTTTCTAAGCTCGGCGCTCGCTGGAGCCTCAACGTAAACAGTCCTGACATACAGCAGCGTCCTATGCATTTGAGTTTCGCACAGGGAACCATTTAGCAGTGCAGTTAACGGTACAGGTAACTATTCTATGTTTTCATCTGACTCCAGCTGACCACGAATCTAGAAAGGGGTAAGCAATGGGAAACCGCCCCCTCGAAGATGATAGGGTTAAAGGAACCGGGACTCGGTTGCGGTGCACACGCGATTGACGGCGATGCGTTCATCTTTGCTCCATTCACGAGCTAATGGACTACATTTTGACGATGCTCAAAGTTTGTTAGATATCTATGCTATTGAGAGAAACGTTCCTCAAAACGTTCGTACGAACGGACTCCTCGCTGTCAATCACGTGTCCATCACATGGCGACTTCCGTTATTTTTAACTGTTGCATCTTCGAGGGGGTGGTTTTCCATGGTCTGTTCCTTTCTGAATTTACGGTCAGCTGGAGCCGCATGAAAACACTGAATAGTTACGCAACTCGACAAATTAACAGCTATATGCAACCTGTGCAAGGTTTAAATGCACAGGTTGCGGCTGAATGGCAGGACTGTGTTTACGTTACGGCTCCAGCCGAGTTTGTTGTTGTTATTATGTTTGCTGTTTACTAAAATTTAATATGAAAACTTGTTGTTAATAAAAGAAACATCATCCTTCTCAACCAGGTCGTCTTCACCTATTATGGCCTCCTGTTTGCCACCCTCAACGTCTCCTCATTTTATGTATTTTCCATAATACTATATTAAAATTAATTAGAACTCAGTGTCGGCCTTAAACTCACGCCTTAATTATGTAATACTTCCGCCACGTCGTAACGTCTTCTATTGCATTACGCTCTACTAATCGGAGTATGGAACTTTTCCATTTTTGGTTCTTATTTTTTGAAAACTCGTTAACGTATTTGTGAGATTTTTTTTTATTAAAATGATACCGAACGCGATACGGTTTGAATTATATTTAATGCATTTTCTAAGTTCGGCGCTCAATTGGAGCCGTAACGTAGACACAGCCCTGTGCATTTAGACATTGCACAGCTGTCGATTTGCTGTACATTTATTGAGTTGGTAACAATTCAGCGTTTTCATGCGAGTCTAACTGACCTCGAATTTAGAAAGTGGCAAACAATGGGGGGACCCCTCACCCCCGAAGATGCAGGGGTTAAAGGTACTAAGGCACGATTATGATGAACACGCGATTGACAGCGAGGAGTACGTTCGTACGAACGTTTTGAGGAACGTTTCTCTCAATAGCATAGATATCTAACAAACTTTGAGCATCGTCAAAATGTAGTCCATTAGCTCGTGAATGGAGCAAAGATGAACGCATCGCCGTCAATCGCGTGTGCACCGCAACCGAGTCCCGGTTCCTTTAACCCTATCATCTTCGAGGCGGCGGTTTCCCATTGCTTACCCCTTTCTAGATTCGTGGTCAGCTGGAGTCAGATGAAAACATAGAATAGTTACCTGTACCGTTAACTGCACTGCTAAATGGTTCCCTGTGCGAAACTCAAATGCATAGGACGCTGCTGTATGTCAGGACTGTTTACGTTGAGGCTCCAGCGAGCGCCGAGCTTAGAAAAGGACAGACAGTAGAAAAGACAGAGAGGCCCAACGCACAGGGGGACCGGCCCTAACGCATGGATGACGCAATACTAAGCGGAGGATGGAACTTTTCCATTTTTGATTTTTTTGTTTTGAAAACTTCGCTAACGTATTTGTGACATTTTTATGATTAAAATGATACCAAACACGATATGTTTGAGTTATCTAAATAGCAAGTAAACGAATTAAATATTAAGTAAATATTGCTCAAACTATGTCGTGTTTGGTATCATTTTAATCAGAAACTTGTCACAAATACGTTAGCGAAGTTTTCAACCAAAAAAAATCAAAAATGGAAAAGTTCAAGTCTCGGATTAGTATTATCACATGGATACGTTCGGGCCGGTCCCCCTATAGGTTGGACCTCTTTGTCTCTTCTACTGTCTGTTCTTTTCTAAGCTCACGCTCGGTTGGAGCCTGAACGTAAACACAAAATAGAAACCACTGCTTCGTAACTGCACTGATTCGGTCCCGAATTCTCTGCATTTATCGAGGTTTTACTGTAAATGAAAAATGTTCAGAAGGAATAATAATATCTTTAAACTTTAAACTTTTAAGGTCGCGTGTAGCTTTACTACGCCTGGACAAATGTCAATTTTCGTAATGGTTCATATCTATAAAATTTTATTGTTAATCAATACTAAAATGCCCATATCAGTAGCAAATATACAAATTATTCTGTAAAATAATCTATAATAATTAATTGATAAGCCTCACAATTGTATTTTCCATACACTATTTTTACACGTTTGTATCATGTCCTAGTGTAGGGAGTCCATTTAGTTGTTTGTCGCATGCGTCCTTGAAGGAATGTCGCTGCTCCTCTTTCTCATTCACTCAAGAGCTAGCTGGTTGACTTTCTTGTCACTTGCCTGACACTGAATTGTTGGCAGCAAGCATGGTGGTGCATTTGGACGATTTTGCTGTTTAACACATTGTTGACCGGTTACGAGATAACTAGTGTTTGCATTTGTCATTTCAATTTTATCACATCAAAACAATTTCTAAAATATATAATATGTAAAAATTATATCTTGCAAATAAGTACAGGGTATAAAAAAATGAATGCTCATGGCCGTTAAGGGTTGTTCTGCACCTTTAGATCGATGGAGACCTACAAAAAAGAACCGACCGCAATATGAGTGAAAGGTTGGCAATTTTTTTTTGTTGGCTCATTGCATTCGTCTTATTACATACGCGAAATCTCTGAGAAAAATCAGCATTCAGATGGTCAAGGAAAACGAAGGTGATATCTAGGAAGAAAGAGGAATTTGGAAGGATATGAAGTGATGAATCCATGTTTCCTCTCAAATATTTCCCCTACGTAATACAACGAATACAATGAATCAAAAAAAAATTTGCTAGCCTTTCAGGAATTTTGCGGCTGATGTTTTCGGCAAATTTTCTGTAAAAAACGGATTTTATCTTTATATAACAATAACATATTAAAGGCGTATATAATTATGTTGTTCAGAATACAATATACACTCTAATCTCGTCCCGATATAAAGATACTGATATTTCTTACTTGCGATGGCACTCCTTTAAGAATATGACTTGTTCTTCTCTCGATGAGTGCAAAACGTCGTCTCCGTGACAACTGTCTGCTAACACTTGTCTGCTATTATCGGGTCTTTTGTGGACCACTTCCGCGAAAAGGCCCCGTAGGGGTGAGAGTCGTCTTCCTCCCTCACTGGAGGACTTGTCCTCTCGACAAAAGTCAGGCGTGAGAACGTCTAGCTCGGCGCCTGGCTGACGCGAGATCTTACACTCCATTGATCCAAAGGTGTAGAACAACTCCTGGAAATCATAACCATGAATTTTGGTGTACTTTGTACAAAGTTTCTATTGTAATAGTGTATATGCTTCCGTCTACACTGTACGGCGGTACGGCACATATTCAAGGAAGCGATTGTGTATCGCACCTCTATTACCCAATTAAAGTCATTAGCAACAGTTTCATTGAAATATATTATGCATGAACAAAGTATACTGATTGGTTATTTCGATTTTTTCAATTGCATACTCAATTACGGAAAAAATAACCGGTTATATGGGTTAGCTTCTATATAAAATTGCCGGTCAACAATGTGTTAATCACTCAAACTGACGTATGTAGCACGACGACAAAGGCTATTTGACGAAGAACAATTTCCGATCGCACCACGTCGCGTGTAGGGTAAAACAAAAGTATTATTAGTAAAAAAGTATGCTGAGATATTTCTCAAACTAAACACGATTAATAGATTTTAATGTTTTTGGACTTCTAGCGGTTGATTTCACGAATTCGACTATCACGTGGCGCTTTGCGGAGAAATATAGTATCGCGTTCTAGCAAGCGCATTTATAAATCAATTTTCAGCGCGAGTAGATAAAAAACTTCGACACCAAAGCGCCAAGCTTTCTCGCGCGGAAAAATTTATAGTTTGCGCTGCGAATCTTAATAAGTTTAAACGTCACCCATAGCATGCTGTTGTAGTATCGTAATTTTTTAAAAATAGGAGATAGCTTTTAGTTAGTGAGTGTGGATGGATTTTGTGTATGTGAGAGTGAATGTTTAGAATATGTGATTTGAAAGACGACGAATTTGAGAGTTAAAGTGAATGTTTAGTCCGGGGACAAGGAGAAAATGAGTGAGTGCAATAGAGAATGCAAGCTGTGAAAAAGATGAAAAATGCATGCTGTGAGAAAGAGTATCGAGGGTGATTGAGACTAGTTGAGACTTGGAGTTCGTTGCGAAGAGAGATATAGTGGAGAACATTACGAATAAGAATTATTGGAGTTATTTATTTTAGTGAGAGTTTCTATTTTATTATTTTAATGTTTAGGCTATGATATTGTTAATTAGTTTAAGATGTACATACAATTATTAGAGAAAATTATGTAGAATATATATATGTATATATATATATAGAGAGAGAGAGGCTTATCCACTTAAATATTACACTGTTTTCTCGTCGAGAGTCGTGTTTCATCAAGGAGGATCCTTCATGTGGAAGAGCTAGTCTAGGGGTCGGCAACCTATGACCCGCGGGTCACCCAGTGACCCATTTGATAATTTCAAGTGACCCACTTTAGTTCCAAAAATAAAGTATAATATATAAAAATACATTTCCTTGTATCCCCAAGGGGAATCAATAAATCAATCATTCGTATAAAAATAAATTATAAAACATAAACATGAAAACTCTGACCCAAACGTCTTTTTAATACTCACATTTTGGTTGATTTTGACTCGCGGCCAAAAAAGGTTGCTGACCCCTGAAATAGTCATTCCTCATTTCTTCCAGTCAAACAAGTAAAGATTCGGGAATGCCACGATTATGTGGAGTATTTACTTGGAACTTCCAAAAGCAAATAATAGGCGCTAATAGGTTGAAAGCGAAAGACTCCGCTGTTCGCTAGACAAGTTACTTTTCGTCGGACTATAACTGAATTTGCCAAAAGTTCAAAAACATACAAATTATTTAATCGTATTTGATTGAAGACGTACCTGAGCATACTATTTTAGTAATAATACTTTTGTTTTATTTTACACGCGCCGTGGTGCGATCTGAAACTGTTCTACGACAAGCAACCTTAGTCGCATGACCTGTACGTGCTTTTGATTTTCGTAGCCGATGTGCGTGAGAACGCCTTTCCTGCCCCAGTGGTTATACAGGTATGTCGATCCAATGCACCAGCATGGTCGTGTCAATTGGTTCTCGCCCGGTACAAGAAAAGTTTGTCTATCAACGATGTGTCGAATACACGGATAAAAAAAGCAGGCGGAGCTCTCTTCTAAGGAAGGCTCTGGCGTGAAAAATTTCTGTACCTTTCATTTATATAATATGTCGAACTCTTTGAAAATTATCCCCCAAGATAGAAAGAACATACAACTTTTTTAATTTAAATAATTGAAATAAACTTAAAATCTAATGTTCTTAAGTTCTTATTGAAAAGGGAAAGTATGGAACTCAACCATACCGATTTTAATAAAACTTACTTTTTTCATCGACTAATATCTATTTTGTAGGGGTGAAAATAGCACTCAAAATTGAAGGGTGAAAACTCACTTCTTGGAAAGTCTCCGGAATCAATTGACTCTTTTTGATTGATTTGATTGTTTTCAAAATTGCGTGTTCCTTATCAAATAATTTAACTGCATAGGAAACGTTATGTAAAAGTTACTCGTTTAAAAAATATAGCAAAATTATTTTTGATATTTCTCGGCAAATATTTTTTCGCTATGGGATGAACTTAACTACGCAAGCTATGGTCTAAATTAATAGATTCATGTATTTGGTATTTTATGAGCGTCAACCAGTCCAGATAATGGATGCATGTAGAATATCGCATAATGATCATGAAATTTATTATTGTAATATCCTGTATCTATATCAGTTCAGCTTATATTATTGTAAATACATTCTGTGCTGTTTAATTTGGAGTTTGGTCAAATATGTATTGTTTGATTTGCTTAGATGGAAGACCATTATACATTTTGCGATTAGGACAGATGGATGTTAAAGGATTGTTAAAGTCTGTTGGGGAAGATGAATTGTTATTATTGGTAAGTAAGTTAATAATATTACAAAACAACATAAATTTTTATTTGTAGTCTACTTGAACAAGTAGACAGCATTTTTATGCCAGGTATATATATTACATGTAGACCTCCTGCAACGCGGTACTCTTACGGGCAGATTAAGAAATGTAGAAGTTTTTCTACAATACAATAATTTTATAGTGCAATAAATACATATTCTCAAATACGTCTTTTTAGCCCTTCTCCGTTTGTACTATATGTTCACGTTTTGGGTAATATTACTGTAGAATTACAATAAAAACTCAAAAAAATCTCGTACAAAAAGAAACGCACAAAATATAATTGCAACTACACACCGTAAAATTCCATGGTCGGAAAAGAAGGCCGCGTCCCGATGGCGTACGCCTTTTATAATCTTTTAAAATACATCTCTTGCTGTACAGCTACATCGAAAACATTCTCTAATTAGTAGCAATGCTAGAAAATTCTAGTTAGTCATCATCGCTACTGCGCTCGGGCCGCTCACATTAGCCCTAGCAACGTCTAGAACAGTGATTCCCAAAGTGGTCTATATCGACCCCCAGGGGTCGATGAAGACCTGCAAGTGGTCTACGTGGGCGAAAAAAAAAATTGGGGGTCTATGAAATGAAAATGGGGGTCAATGGCAAGAAATTTCAAAAATTGCAGAAAACAGTATAATTGATATAACTTTGACATTAAAAAAATTACAAAAATATAATATTATTAATATAATTAATATCGTCGGTCTAAAACTATTTTCACTTGATCTCGGAGCATTTTATACGCGTTTCACTCTCTCCATAGTATGCGCCTAACTTAGCGTCTCACTCACTCCACAGTGTGCGTTTTACTCACTCCACAGAGCTGTGAGTCTTCTAAAAGAGAAACAACGATCGGTGCTTTCACTAAGGCCGCGTGAAAATATCCACGCATCGCATCGACTCCTAAATTTTGTGCATTTTTGTGTATTACAGTGTAACCCCTGTAATCCGTATATCTTATTCTCAGGCCTCATTCAGATTGTTCGAGTTGTTTGGATTAACGAAGACACAGAAATTGTATGTTATATGATTATATGTTAGGAAATATACTTCAATATAGTTAGATAGACCCACAGCGGGGGGTCTATCTAAAATTGAAAAACATGACAAGGGGTCTACGAGAGAAAAAAGTTTGGGAACCTCTGGTCTAGAATCTTCCAGCATTGCTGCCGTGCCCGGGCCGCTCGCGTCAATGGCCCTGCGTTCCACTCATAAGATTTACAACCACAGATTTTGATGAAAATCAAGTATGACGTAGTTCTCATAAAAATATATAATATAATTCTAAGTGTGTTTCCAATAAAGAAATTAAAAGCATAGAAGTATGTTTGAAGATGGCAAGACCGATTGAACCTTACTTTTTAGAGAACACTACTCTGTCAGAGAGGTTGAAAATAGTTGAAAGATTTAAAAGAAATTTTAGAAATTGTTTCTCTACAAATTCACAAAAGTAAGGGCAAGCAATCTTTAGTGAAAGAATTTTTAAAACTTAAAATTAGCAGAATTATTGTTGAATGCATCTATGAATCAAACTCATGTTTTAACACTTCGCGGTCCGCCGACGGCACGATGCCGTCGCGCTTCTTTTGTCGTAGCGGTCCATCGACGGCACGATGCCGTCGCGCTTATTTCGACGTTGCGGTCCGCCGACGGCGCTGTGCCGTCGCGATCCGGCAGCACCGGATTTTATCGATGAATTGAAACATATATGGTTTTAAGCTGTTAGCAACAACAAAACAAATGAGTAACGCTTGGTAAGTATGTAGAAACATATGAAGAACGGTCTCTGTTAAGATTGCTATTCAGAAGCCAGTCGATCGACAGATTTCATGCGTGGTGAATGTTACGGTCAGAGTTGAGAAAAGTGAAATATATTATAACGTAGAGGTTTCTTTAGATAAAGAAATGGAAGACTTAAAAGGTAAATAAGCATCCTATAATTAATCATTAGTTTACTATTGAGCCAGTGTACACGATTTGCTTTTATTATTAATTTTTCTGGTTGATTTCGTATGTCGTATTTTATATAATTTTGTTTGCTATTATACGGCCATAGATGATGTATTACCGATATTTCGTCGACGTGTTGTGAGACGAATTTCCTCAGAATCAGACGATGATGATAACGATTTATATTCGCCACCACATGTAAATCAAAGGAGAAGTACGTTTCATATTGTATATATTTTTTGTTATAATCGATAAATCATTAGAACGCTTACTGATTTTATTATATTTTGTTGAAAAAGAGAGTATCGCCTATGGTCCTAAAGGAATGTTCACTGGAAACAGAAAGAAACATATCGAATCTACAGCGTTACAAAAGAAAGAAAATAGAGAAACTGTAGAAGGAACCGTCAATGTAAATGAGTGGCTATATAATGAAGAAGGAGAAAAGCCACCTGCACCAAAATTTGAGGGAATACCTGGAATACGGGCACCATTAGATAGTGTTTCAAGTGAATTGGATTGTTTCTTACACTTTTTTGAACACAAGCAGATCAAAAATCGTAAAAAGGAAACAAATCGATATGCAGCTGTAAAAATTGCTAAACTGCGGAGAAAACAGCAACTTACACCACACTCCATCCATAATAAATGGACACCTGTTTCTCTCCAAGAAATCCGATCATTTCTTGCAATTTTTTTACATATGTCTCTATATCCAAAACCCGAATTGCAAGACTATTGGAGTACAAAGTTATTTACCGCAAGTGCCTTCCCAGCGTCAATCATGTCACGAAACAGATTCAAAAGTATTTTGTCAATGTTACATCTGAATGATAATTCAAAGTATATTCCTCCCGGTCATGCAAACCACGATCCATTATTTAAGATACGGCCATTTTATGACTTTTTAGTAGGACGATGTCGTTCATCTTTTTATCCAGAAGAAAATTTAACTGTAGATGAAGGTATATGTGCTTTTCGAGGCAGGTTGCGATTTCGAGTTTACATAAAAAATAAGCCAGAACGATATGGAATAAAACTATACATTTTGTGCGATGCTAAATCAGGCTATGTTTCAAATTTCGAAATTTATTCGGGTAAAGGAGACAATGATAATTCTGTCATGTCTGTTCTTCAACGTTTGCTCCACGGATATTTGGATAAAGGCCACACAATATACATGGACAGATTTTATTCTAGCCCAAGAATTTTTCAATATCTTTGGGAACGGAATACCGTAGCTGTTGGTACAGTACAACCAAATCGGCGAGAAATGCCCGTAGGCTTAAAAATGGCAAAATTAGAAAAATCGGGAATGGCTTTTGCGCGAAATGGTGCGCTATTAGCAATTCGTTGGAAAGACAGTAGAGATGTCTATGTTTTGAGTACGAAACATGATGCTACTTTAGAAGTAACCAATGTTCGGTCAAAAAATGGATTACAGGAAAAGCTGAAACCGTCTGCTATTGCGGATGATAATAAAAATAAAATAGGGGTTGATAGAGCAGACCAACTTTTAGCCCACTATCCTTTTAAAAGAAAATCATTGAAATGGTGGAAGAAGTTGTTTTTTCATTTAATTATTCGCGCTGTTGTAAATGCGTATATTTTATATAAAAAATGTCGAAATCAAAACCAAAACTATAGATTAAAAGATTTCATCGCAGCAGTAGGAACACAACTAGTGGAGAACGTTGTGAGCGAAGAGACCGTCGCAGGTTCGTCAGTTATAAAACGCCTCACAGAAAGGCATTTTATAAGAAAAATTCCACCCACGGAAACTAATAAGTACCCTGCTAGAAGGTGCAAAGTTTGTGCTGACAAAGGGAAGGCACAAACGGGAATGGCATTACGAAAGGAAATATCGTATTACTGTCCTCAATGTAATATAGCCTTATGCCTTGATACTTGTTTCGAACTGTATCATACAAAAAAAATATATATTTAATTTTTCTAAAAAAAAATCATTTCAGATTCCTTTATTATACATATTTATATTACTTTTGTGCCGAAACAATTTGATTACATCAATGTTTGACTTTTTTTAGCTCAAAATAGACCGTAATTTTAACTTTCGTTCGTAGTACAACTCTCATAGAAAAGTTACTTTTTATTATGTTTAATAGTACAGAAAATAACGAACTTTACAATAAAAAAATTCTCGAGCTGCTATGTTTAATAGGTTTTTAGATATGAGTATTTGAATAAGAAGAAAAGTAGTCAAATACGCGTGGCTGCTTGCGGACTGCGCTTCCCCTAGACCAGTGATTCCCAAAGTGGTCTATATCGACCCCCAGGGGTCGATGAAGACCTGCAAGTGGTCTACGTGGGCGAAAAAAAAAAATTGGGGGTCTATGAAATGAAAAGGGGGGTCAATGACAAGAAATTTCAAAAATTGCAAAAAACAGTATAATTGATATAACTTTGACATTTTAAAAAATTACAAAAATATAATATTATTAATATAATTAATATCGTCGGTCTAAAACAACTTTTACTTGATCTCGGAGCATTTTATACGCGTCTCACTCTCTTCATAGTACGCGCCTAACTTAGCGTCTCACTCACTCCACAGTGTGCGTTTCACTAACACCACAGAGCTGTGAGTCTTTTAAAAGAGAAACAACGATCGGTGCTTTCACTAAGGCCGCGCGAAAATCGCATCGACTCATAAATTTTGTGTATTTTTATGTATTACAGTGTAACCCCTGTAATCCGTATATCTTATTCTCAGGCCTCATTCAGATTGTTCGAGTTGTTTGGATTAACGAAGACACAGAAATTGTATGTTATATGATTGTATGTCAGGAAATATACTTCAATATAGTTAGATAGACCCACAACAGGGGGTCTATCTAAAATTGAAAAACATGACAAGGGGTCTACGAGAGGAAAAAGTTTGGGAACCTCTGCCCTAGACTGAAAGGCGTTCGGCAAATGTCTTCGAGCGAGTCGCGGACCGCAAAGTGTTAAAGCAAGGCCTATAACCGTTCTCAACTAACTATAATAAGCGATGATGAGAAATAAATTTGTTAGCATAATATTCTGTTTCTTTTTTATTTCTACCTTTAATTTTGATTATTAAAACTGGATGATGACTTTTTTAGTTTTCATATGACGATGACTTTTATTTAAGTCTGTTATGAAACGTTTTTCTGTTCATATACTTATATAATAAAAAAAAATTGTTCAAAATGTTACACCATAACACAATGTTTTTATCTTTTTAGATTCAAATTCCAGTTTTTATATTAAGTTAGTGTCTTTTATAATGTGATTTTCTATTTAATGGTAGCTTTCAAGGAGCGTATTTACCGCCTTATACGAGGTTTACCAGCACTATAATAATTCACCATGATATTTTTGAACATTACACTGTATATTTATACCGCATTGTTATTTTTAGGCTTTGCATATTTGCGAAGAAGGCTTACTTCTAATGGAAGAAGCTACAACTGCTTGTGGGCATCCAGTATCACAGTGGTCTTTATTAATAGACTTGGAAGGTCTAAATATGCGTCACTTGTGGAGGCCTGGAATAAAAGTAAGAGCTATTTTACAGTAACTCATTAGACCTAAAGTATTATATATCTAAGGCGAATATTTTATTAAAACAAAAAGATTAAACGATTAGAACAATAAATACAATACAAATTAGATCAACTCGGACACAAAATCAACTTCTTCATACCACTGCTCAATCACGATTCTTATTTACAAATGTTACCACGGCTTGTTCAAATTGCCACGCAACGCAAAGGCACTGCTGCAAATATCCCAATCCTACATTCGGCCATCCTGCGCATCTTCAGTCTCTGAAGATGAAATTATCCTATCCCTTCGTCTAATAGCTGATAGGGCTTCATATTATCACCTGCCGTACTTGTAATTCGCGAGCCGTCTCCGTCTCCATTCACTATATGTTTTACACTATATGTACCTATAATTCCGCTTTACATTTATTATCTCATAAGGTCCAAAATATTTCGCTGTTATTTTAACACGGGGACGAAATTGTTGTGTATTTCACATACACCAAATCACCAACACAATACTTTTTCGCGGCTCTGTACTTTTTATCATGTCTTTTCTTATTATATTCCGATACATAGTTATCATACGGCTCTTTTAAACTACTTGTCGCAACGCTCGTAATCTTTCGTCCGTAAATTGTTCCGCTTTTACCGCAGCACACAATGAATCTTGAATAACTAGTACTGGGAAACGATTTAAATCGTCCGCATCTTTCAATCTCTCACCCGCACGATGTTCAACCGAAAAATCATACTCTTCCAATGACAACGCCCAACGTGCAACCTTCGGCGCTAAATCCTTTTTGGAAAGAGTTTTCGTAAATGCATTACAATCGGTAATTAATTTAAACTTTACACCTAACAGATATACTCCCAACTTTTTGATCGCGTCATTTATAATTGCCACAATTTCTAATTCGTAAGAATAATATTTTTTCTCCGCATCTGTAGTTTTGCGACTATAATAATATACTGGGTAAAGGTTGCGTCTGTCTGTCTTTGAAATAATATCGTCCCATAACCGTCTTTACTTGCATCTGTATGAAGCTCAATATACGCTTCTGGATTATAAATTCTTAGTACTGGTTTCGTCGCCAACCATCGTTTCAAATTCTCGAACGCAGATTCCTGATCGCTTTTCCAAACAATGTCTCGTTATTCTTTAGGAGATTCGACAAGGGTCCGGCTAACTTCGCGTAATCTTTGATTAATTTTCGAACAAATCCCTTAAGACCCAGAAAGCTCTGTACCTCTTTCCGATTTTTTGACCTTGGGAAATGCACTACCGCCTGAATTTTGTGTTGTCCTGGATACACCTGACCTTCCTCGATCTCATGGCCCAGAAATTCGATTCGACATTTAAGAAATTGACATTTTGCCCAATTTATCTGTAAACCATTTTCCGCTGCAACTGATAAAGTTTCCTTTAGTTTCTGAAAAGCATCTGCATCACTCTTTCCTGGAATTATTATATCATCAGCATATGTCAACAATACATTGCGTCGTATTAAATCTCTAAAAACTTCTGCCACAAATCGCAAAAAATTAGACGGACTATTACACAAACCAAACGGCGTTCTATTAAATTCATATTGCCCATCAGGCGTCACAAACGATGTATATTTTTTACTATTTTCTGCAACGGGTACGTGAAAGAATCCATTCTTAAGATCAATTACTGAAAATACTTTTGCTCCGCACAACCGATCGATCGTATCCTCTATCAGAGGCATAGGAAAACGATCTCTAATAATTTTTTTATTCAATTGCCGATAATCGATACAAATTCGATATGTACCATTTTTTTTTGGAACAATAACCGTAGGAGTAGACCACTCACTCATGCTTGGTCGAATAATACCTTGTTGCAACCATTCCGTTATTTGTTTACCTAATATTTCTTTTTCCCGTGGTGCAAGTCGTCGTGGTCTCAGATTAATTGGGCTATCGTCGGACAATCGAATCTCTGTTTCCATTATTGTGCGAGCTTTTCCTGTAGGATTATAATTTTTAACTATATTAATTAATTCAGTTTTATACGATTCCTTAATATCTAATTCATTCTGATTCACACATGCAATATTCATTAATTCGGCTACTTCACTACATTCATCAATTTGTACTGTTCCATTGTTTTTGCATCGTTCCTCAACACGTGTATCGTCTACAAAGTTGCACCCAGCTGTTTCCCGCAATTGTGTCATTGGTTCATCCATACTGTCAACTTGACGCACACTTACAATCTTACCTTTATTCATACGTATATCTACACGCTTTAAGAAGTCCTTTCCAAGAATAAAGCCATACGGTATCTCTTCCGCCGGTACCACAAAAATTTTCAGTTTATAAGCAACTTTACCTACACCTACATATTCTTCAAATGATTCGACCACACGCACAGACGCATTTCCCGCACCTATAATGTTTCTAATACTTGCGCTTAATTCAGGACTTCCGATTTCTTTGTGTTTGTTGTCACGCATGAGCGTAACATCGCTGCCCGAATCGATTAACGCCCGATATTTCCGATTTCTAATTTCCACTTCATTCCAGTCTGTACTTGTTAAACAGTTCACTTCCGTCGGCTTCCTTCGTATCTTCTTACAAGTCGTGGAGATATGACCGAACTCATTGCAACTAAAACACTTAGGTCCCCGTTCTTTTTCGGTACAATTCTTCACGTCATGATCCTTCGATCCGCACGAATAACAATAATTCTTCCGGCTAAGTTCGTATCTTGTTAAACTCTTGCGGCGTTCCCCGAATTTCTCTCTTTTTTCTGAACTCGTCTGTTGTCGGTTCTTGCTTTTCATGCGATCGTACGTTTCCAAATTTTCCTTCAGTTCCTTTAACGTCCGCGACCGATACAAAAGAATTTTGTTCGCCTCAGTATCAACGACCCCATCGATGACATAATCAATTATCGCCTTCTCTTCAACTTTTCCAACAGCTGCTATCTCCTGCATGGCATATACGTACTGGCGACCTGACTGCCCCGCTCGTCGTTTTCATTCTGTTAATTGCCGGTGTATCATTGCACTATTAACTTCTACCTGGATTTCGTTTTTTAATCTACTTTTCGAACTATTCCACGTATTTACTTCTTTCTCGGCACTAATGAATTGTTTCGCGGAACCTTACAGTATTCGTTTCACGTAAATAAATTTTTGTAGAGCATTCCATGACAATAACTCACTCATTTCTTCAAAATCAGCAATCCCTTTTGAGATTTGTAGCTTATCATTTCCCGAGAAGTATTGCAAACTTTCTTCCACATCTTTCAAAGTAAACACTGCCGTATTCGCCTTCGTTTTTCTAACGGATTCTACTACTGGTACGTCTTCGCTTTCTTCGTCTTCTTCGTCTGTTTCTGATTCTGCTTCTTCATTATGCAGATATTGTAAAAGTCGGCTCCTCAAATCCACTTTTTTTCTTATATTGGCAGATTCAATTCTTGTAACTTCTGTCTCAACCCTTTTACTTTCATTTTCTGTATACTTTCGCTCACCAACGTTTGATTTTTGTCCATGTTTGCTCTTACCCGCATCTCACTATAGCAATTGTAAGAGTATTTTGCATGCTTCCTTCCATTGATACTTCTTCCTCGATGTATTCTTGACACGACTTCTGTGGTGTACGTGACAAAGGCATCTTCAACTTACAACTTAGAATTAATAGTTCCACTGGATGATCTGACAACTTGACAACTTTTGAGAACACACCCGTTCCACTATTATACCGTATTTTAAACTTCTTGCCTTCTTTACCAACTGCTCCTTTCTGTATCGATCTGTTCAAATCATTTTCTCTGTTCTATCCTCTATCTTTCCTCTATTTTTCTCTATTCCGGACGAGCCCCCAAATGTAAGAGGAATATTTTATTAGAACAAAAAGATTAAACGATTAGAACAATAAATACAATACAAATTATATCAATTCGGACACAAAATCAACGTCGTCATACCACTGCTCAATCACGACTCTTATTTACAAATGTTACCACCGCTTATTCAAATTACCACGCAACGCAAAGGTACTGCTTACTGCGAATCGATGCAAATATCCCAATCCTACATATATTGCGTTAGGTAGTATTGATAACGTTACATATTACATATTTATTTACTTTTATATTATTTCATAATAACTTGTTAATTGCAATGATTTTTTGTCATGAAATTATACATTTTTGTAACAACCACTCGATTTTATTGGCAGATAAAAATGAGAATATAATTTTTTTTACTTTTTTTTTACTGTCAAAAGATTACTGAGTGTTTAGCTTTAATAGCATTAGTGGTTAGAGACAACTACAAAACAGAGAATGTTTTAAAAATTTGTTTATTTAATGTTGTATCAGCCATTGGTACATCCCGATAACGCTATTGTTCATTAGTAAAACTCTACATATAATAATATTGATATAAATATTACGTGTATAGTATCAATAGTATATTATAATATGGTAATATATCAAAGCAGGGAATCAATTTAGTTGCGTTCTTTGCCTCATGCACGAAACGATGAAGTTAGCTTTGACGCTCCACAAATTTTTGTTGCATGGCTATACAATTGAGAGAAATGTTTCTTAAAACGCTTGCAGGAACGGACTCATAGCGGTCAATCGCGTGTGCATCAGGAACGAAGCCGGTTCCTATAACCCCTGCACCTTCGAGGGGGCGGATTTCCATTGTTTGCCCCTTTGTAAATTCGCGGTCAGCTGGAGCTGTATGAAAACATTGAATAAGCATCCAGCTCGACAAGTGCGCAGCAACATCGGCACCTTTGCAACTTTTTATTTCTTGATTTTTCTGAATGTAGCTTTTGCTAATGTATTTGTGAGCTTTTTCTGATTACAATGATATCAAGCAAGTAGATATATCAAATATTAAGTAACTATAATTGAAACTACATCATATTTGGTATAATTTTAATCAGAAAAATGTTATAAATACGTTAGCGAAGATTTCAACACAAAAAATCAAAGAAGGAAATGTTCAATCCTCTGATTAGTATTTCCTTACCGACACGTTCGAGCTATTCCCCCGGTAGGTTGGGTCCCTCTGTCTCTTCTACTGTCTGTTCTTTTCAAAGTTCATGCTCGGCTGGAGCCAGAACGTAAACACAAGATAGAAATCGCTACTAGTATAACGGGTAGGCTTGTAACAGAGAATACAGGAGGGGTATCGCCACTAGCTGGTATATGGAAATGGATTTATGTTGCAATTTGTGAACTCTAATTTTTAACGTTACCCATAACTCTAATATAGTCGACCCCCGGTAATCCGGCCCCTGTCTAATCCGACATGCCTATAACATGTAGGTACAGTCGAGTTGTGTTATGAAAAAATATGGTAAATCGTTCGCGAACGCCAGGACATTAACATAAATGTTTAGTTATTATTTTTTTGTGAGTTCTAGAAGAATAATTATGTTAATTTTATAATAAACCCTAAGCTGTTTATTTTGTTGTTTAATTTACTAAATTCCACATCGTATGAGTTAGGTATAGTAGATATAGAATCTTACCACTTTGATGTTTTATTTGTCGGATTACAAGGTACGCTTTTCCAAAAAGTTCCCGACTACAGGGGGCTGTGACAGTACTCTATAGTCCGACAAATTTGATAATCCGACACCGCCTTGCAAAACGTTTGTCGGATTACCAAGGTTCGACTGTAATCTTATTCACTCCGAGCGTCTCGAATGAATAAGGGAGTTCGTTGCTCCGTTATACGAAGATGAAGGAAATAAATTGAAAATAACTAAAACTGTTACGGGTTCGATTGTATTTTAAAAATTCTTGTCCCGTTTGAATTTTGTCACGGAGGAACCTCTATTACTTGCTGTCAAAGGACCACACCGTTTTGTATTAAAAATAGAGAAAAATGAATAACTATGAATTGCGGCGTGGACTCTGACGGTATTGAATTTTTCGTTTGAGTGTTGGAAGTTGTTCTGGTTGACTGTTACAAAGATTCTGATTTTCCAATTGAATACTCTTCCGTGGTAAGTTGTGATGCGCCCCTCTCTTGAAGTCGTGTATGAAATCTCTGACTTCGATGGGGGTGGAGTCTTTGAAAAATAAGTAACTACTGGTTGATGACTAATTTTCTCCACCTCCTCGAGGACTTCAAGAGAGAGAAGGCGACAACATGCCCTCAACACTTGATGGACGATTTCAAACCTACCAGCTGCCTCCGAGCAAGCCCAAAGTCCCGTTAGGGTCATCGGCGGGTACGCACAAAAATTCCTGGCATTAATTATTTACAATAATACACAGATGTGTGTACCCTGACCGAGCCCCAATCGTACCTATAGTTTTATTGCCGAAGACAGCTGTCGACAAGACGTTTGCCGCTCCACCAGGTCCTAAGGTTTATGACTCCTTAACAAAATCGTTGAATTTCACGTATATTACATTATCGACATAACTTGCGTTCAAGATATAATTATAGGGATTGATACTCAAACTATTTAAACTAAAATGTACTGATTGTTAGCCGAATATTACGCGTCGATTAGCGAGGGTTTCCACTTCTTGTAGACTCGACTCGCCTGACTGACAGCGTAATGTTCTATGGAAGAAATGACCCAAAGAGGCTGAAAAGTGCTTTGCTTATATAGAGCTCCCTTTCGAAAAGGGCTGGGAAAAGTGAGTGGAGGTGGTCGGATTCTGACTGTGAGATAAGGTTACCAAGGAGGCATGGGATACATTTGGCCAAAATGTAAAATACTATGGTTTGTTTAAGTCTAGATGTGTGGAAAGTAGCCCCGTAGAGCGAAGAACCCTTGTTTTTAAGCCTTTAGTTTTTCGTGAGTGGCTGGCATCAGATGAAGAGTTCTTTAAAAATTCTCAGGTCCAGATGTAACAAGGCAATCATTTTAAAACAGTCAAAAAGTAGCTAATAAATGAAAGCTGTTTCATGAAACATTTTGTAACGAAGTATGTGGGTTTGTTACTCGGCCGCCAGGTCGCATACAATCGGTCTTGCAAGTGAAACTGTCACTACCGATAAACCAGCACTGCGACATAGTAACTAGACGTGAAATAATATTATACGTGCACGCCTCACTGTTATCCGACAGACTCTTACTTTTGAGAGCAATTATTCAAACCTTGCATATCCACAGTGTTGGCTATCGTTTATCTTCTCTCTCCGACTGACATTTGCCGAGAGTAGTCGATCCGAGATCGGGCTGCAATGAGGCGTCCGAACAGAGACTCTTCTCTTATCGCCGACCAGAATCTGTTGAGTGTAAGTCAATTCTAGACCGGCTGACTTATCCGACTAAATGAGGAGATCACTCCATTTCAAAGAAAGACAGTTGATTATTGAACTGCAAGATCTCACATTATTACCTTATGTAAGGACACCTTTAAAAAGCAATTTCAATATTTGTGAAAGGTCAGGACTGCACTAACAAAGAGTTACACAGTGTATTGTATTAAAATAATAGTGCGTACATATATATATATCAATGGATGCTACCGCTGCTTAATTAGGATTGACTCGTGCCGCGATCACCATGGGTTAGCTACCGAAAAACGAACGTCAACGGCAATCGACGCCTTAGCGACGTGATCAGTCGTCATGGAATGAATGCGTTGGTACTTTTAGAATTTTATACTTACGAGTGCGCGTTGCTACTGAAATGTGTGCAGTATATAGCGTACATTTGACTTTTTCGTCACGGTCGATTAATTGCAAGTGTTAAGAAGAAATAGGAGCCATTTAATATGTGGCAATTTGTCTTCGACTTTACTTTGTGCTTCATGAACGTAAGAATTTTAAGAAAATTAATTTTTACGCTGTTTCTAATATATTCAACAGCCACGAATAGCAAAGAATGCGCAGATAAGCAACATTTTTAAAATTGAGTGTTATTCGCGTTTTTAAAGTCTATTTTTCTTTTCATTGTTCATCACTTTATGATTAAAACATCGTACATATGATCTCCATGCGTGCCATTTTTAAACTTTTAATACCGAAATTGTAGCACTTTCGGTGCAATTCGAAAAAAACACGCAAGTCAGCTCACTTTCCCTACGATTACTCTGTTGACGGTTGCTATGTTGCCAACATTTCGCTCACAAAGATGAATCCCTGAGACTCTTATTTCTATCAGATCCTCTTTGTATTAAAATACAAGTAAATTGCAGTTTTGCTTTCTTCACAAAATTAAGTAGATAAAACAAATGATTTGATAATGCATTGTTACAGGCTTTACTGCGTATCATTGAAATCGCCGAGACAAATTATCCAGAAACAATGGGAAGAGTTTTAATCATGCGGGCGCCCAGATGTTTTCCTATTTTGTGGACATTAATTAGCACCTTTATCAGTAAGTTAAAATTGATATATTTTATTATTTTAAACGTGTGATTATTTGTGTTTCAAGATATACGTATTATTTGCTTTATGAGTTTGTAATGGACTTGGCTGCCAGGTTGCAGTCGCATTGTTGTTTAGAGTAAATCTGATGTTTTGCTAGCATTACAGTTAGCTCCATCCCGCGTTTCACAGGAACTATGATTCTGAAGAATGTACCTACAAGTTGAATGCCCTAACTTTTACCACCGCTGATCGTTACGCATAGCTGAGCAACGATATACGCTAGGGTTCCCTCTGATGCACTCTTCAATATCACAATTCTTGTTAAACCCTCATGAAGGCAACTGCAGTGCTCACGAAACGTTGAACTTACTCTAAATTTTAAAGCGAGCCCAACCCAAAGGGAAACACCATCATAAATAATTTGGCCACGAAAGCCCCAAAAGTTTTGCAATTTCTAATCTGTTGGTATGCTTAAGTATTCTATACCGGTTAGAAGTGAAATATTATCGAATTATTAACACATGCATATGCAGAAACTGCTACACATCTTTCTTGTTTCTTGACCTACATTTTTTAGATGAATAATATGGTGATAAACTTACAAGCAGTTGCAGTGATATAGATACATATTACTGTTAAGAACTTTATGGAGAGCATTTGTGTCCTTTGCTGGACTTGCCAAAAAATTGATTCTTAACAAAATATTTCAGTGTTTCTAAGAAAATCAAATTATAATTATACTACACAAGATAATCATATCTTGATGTGATTCGAAGTCACACTTGAACTTAATTCTATGGTTCCACGATGTGGCCCTGACAATGAGCTACATTTAAATTTAGCATGGACTGTGTAGAATATTTTATGTTTATATATAACTTATTTGGATTAACAAACGAATTTATATACAGGGTGTCCCGTAACTGGTGGTACAGCCGAGCAGGGGATGATTCTACATGAAAAACTGAGTTGAAAATATAGAATAAAATTTTTTGATGCAAGGCTTTGTTTTTGAGAAAAATTGGTTTGAATTACTTCATGATATTCTGACAATGAGTTACCTACTCTGAGTTCTGAGATACCCTATTCTGATTGTGAGTTACCTCAACCTTTGTTCGAGGTTTGTATACATCGAATAAATCGAAGGTCGAGGTTACAATGTTAGAATTACCTTTGACGAATTCGTTTAATTCGTAAATTGCTTGAAGTGCTGTCCACGTTGTTTTAGACATAATTGTGAACTTCGTACTAAATTCCTTCGAACCTCTTGTAATGTATCATAATAATTGTATTTTGTAATACAATTATTATGTTTTGCTTTAAGTGTTCAAACGCTATCACAATTATTCCTTATGCTGGTGCTTGGATCGTCGTTTATGTTTTCCGGAATTCTCTCTTCCACTCCCCTGTCAATTCTTCGGGCACGTCCTCCATTCCTGCGAAGTTTTTCAAAAGACCCGTATTCTGCGAGGTTCTGTTCGGGTCTTTGAATGACCCTTCGATCAGGATGTTGTCGATTAGGGTACCGATCTCTGTAATAAGTAGTCGCTGCTAAAGCACTACCATTACACGCACCCAACGCAAGAATCATATCGGTATACTCTCGATTGCTATAAGTTGCCATTTCGACGATATAATGAGAACTGGAGGCGTAATTTCATAAGGATGGGAAAAGAATAGGAGCGATAGAAGTGGTATCATTATACGGACAGTGCCTGTAAACATATCTAGAAATACGAAGGCAATTTCCAAGATACCCAGACGCGAGGCAGTGGAATTCGTTGAGCCGCAAGTAAGCCGTGTGCACGCGCACTAGACAAATTTTCAAACTTATTTTTCTCGAAAACAAAGTCTTGTATAAAAAAATTTGATTCTATATTTTCGACTCAGTTTTTCATGTAGAATCTTCCCCTGCTCGGTTGTACCATCAACTACGGGACACCCTGTATATTTATATATCTTTATTTTACTTGTGTTGGCTTTTCAGCCCTTATCCAAGTTACAATAAATAACACAAAACAAATAAAATATAACAATAACAACTTATTACATACTAGCTGAGGTACCCGGCTTCGCTCAGGGAGTTGATATGAGATTGTGTGGTTGCTGGAATAAAAGGATAAACTTTGAAATATAAGAGGTATATTTATAATGGGATATTTATTAGGGAAATATAATATAATGTTCCACAATGATCTAGGATGTTCCCGAACATTCCACAATATTCCAGAACGTTCTGTAATGGTGTGGGATGCTCTCGAATACTCTCGAATATTCTGGACTGTTCTGGAAACTTCTAGAGCGCGAAACTTCCAGCCCTTATATCTTCAAAATCGCGCCCTTTAGGTAAAAACGGGAACCTTCTTTATGGGCGGTAGATAGAGGGCTACCACACCATATAACTCCCTTGATCGTACCGGGACTCATTTCTGAGTTTTTGCGGCACGCAGATAACGTACACTTTGCTTTATTATATATATTGATATGATTACAACATACAGCCCCTATTTTATCGCCCTGTCGATTTGGGGGATACCCTCCTCTTCTTTAAACACTTTCTCCACCCCCTTGAGGTATTTACATAATTCTATGTTCTCCGCTCCTCTCAGACTCTCCTCCAGCTACACTATTCTCTCCTCGACAGTATTAATTTCCGGTAGTTCGATCTTCCTCGTCAACCCCCTTACTCTTTCTCTCACCTTCTCACAAAATATTACGTGCTCCAAAGTTTCCTCCTCCCACTTACATACTCTACACCCCCATTCTTCCCATCCTTTCTTTCCCGCCCTCTCTATGTTCCCACATCTTGCCCTCGCCCATACTTCTTTAAAGTCACCTCCCCCTCTTCTTTTCCTCCAGTAATTATCTTCTCCCATCCCTATTTTTATTCTTCTATACCTTGGGCAGTATGTTGATTCCACAACACCATTTTCTAGCTCTCTCCCCAATTTCTCTCTATACTTTTTAAGCCCATCTCTTAACTCCCGTGAGATAACTTCTCTATCCCTTCCTTCATAGATCCCCCTTATCACCCCAGCACATTCGTTGTTCACACAAAATTCTTTGACTATCTTCCCCCATTTCGTTTCTTGCCCATTGAGAATCATCCTCATTTCTTCTCTTAAAGAGAGACTACTATCCGCCATTCCTAATATATCTCCTCCACATATCTTATTGCCCCCTCCTTTATTTCTATCCTTACATCTTGTATTTCGTACTCGTTCATCCACAGATATTTCGGCGTGTTTCTTGCCACCCTCATAATTATCTTGCAGAATTTATTATGCACCTTCTCAATCCTTCCCGCTTTCGCCCATCTCCACACTTCGATACCATACATCACACTCGCCTTAATTGTTACGTTCATGAGATACAATCTATCTCTCATTCTGTCTCTTCCACTCCTTTTCATCACTCCCCATGTGACATTCATTGCCCTTTGACCCTCCTTTCCATTTCCCTTTTATGTTTTTCGTAACTGTTTTTTGACGTAAACCAAAAACCCAGGTATTTAAAACTTTTTACCACTTCAATGACCTCTCCATTTACTTTCCAATCATTTGTCGCATCCTTTTTTCCCTACCTCCATTCCTAAAAATTACAATTTTTATCTTTTTTGGATTTATTTCCATTTCATTCTTTTTCGCAAAGGCTATAGGAGGATAAGTATGATCCAGCGGCCTTAGCTCCGATCATGCTCGCTTTTTTTTGTTAAAAAGGTTCCTATGTGAGTACTTATCACAGCAATTTTCAACCCTTAAAAATTCATCCCCAGGGAATAATCGTTAAATAAACAAATTTTTTCAAAAATTCATAACTTGAGAACGACTACTTTGATTTTATTGAAATTTATTCAGGACGTACATAAAACTAAGGTCTCTGATTAAAAAAAATTACAGACTTGATGAATTGACATAACCTTAGAAAAAAAATTAAAACATTTTTCAATGACTACTATTGGTAGGTTATGTTTGAGGCACAACTACCAAACTTTTTTTTTAGCTTTCTAACACCATTTTGCACCATATATAATTTTGGTATAATTTATTTCTTGGTGCGTCATATGCAAAAAAAATAAAAAGGCTAATTTTAATCATATTTAATTTTTTTTAATATGTTATAATTATGGCACACCCATCCTAATTTTTTTCTAGTTTTCTAACGTCATTTTGCACTATATATAATTTTGGTGTAATTTATTTCTTGGTGCGTCATATGCAAAAAAAAATAAAAAGTCTAATTTTAATCATTTTCATTTTTTTTCATTATGTTATCATTATAGCACAATCATCTTCATTTTTTTAGCTTACTAACATTATTTTGCACCATGTATAATTTCGGTAGAATTTATTTTTCGGCGCGTCATATGCAAAATAAATGAAAAGTCTAATTTTAATCATCTTCAATTTTTTTCAATATGTTACCATTATAGCACCATCATGTTTTTTTTGGTTTTCTAACATCGTTTTATTCTATCTATAATCATTTTTGAATTCATAATTCTCATCGTGTAACATTGGAATCAAAAAAAGTATACAGTTTTTCTATATTTCGGCAACTTCCAAAAAAAAAAAACAAACGAAAAGTCCATTTACTACAATGACGATGATAGCGGATATTTAATTTTGATTCGGCAGATCGACCTAACGTTCTAATGCAATTAGCGTCTGTTGCTAGTGCTGTGGTAGATACATGTAGCGGGGATATGCGTGTTAGTGGTGGAGATAATGAGTTAGGTATCAAGTCTGTCGTTCGCGCGGGCACGCATGAACGGGCAAGAGCTACAGACATTTCGAGCTAATCTTGCCATTGTCTTTATTACTTTTCTTACTTTTATAACTATTATAATCACTGTTTTTGTTATTATTATTATTATTATGAATAACGAATGCAGAAATTATTATAGATAGAGTAAAACGAAGTTAGAAAACGAAAAAAAATGACATGATTGTGCTATAATGGTAACATATTGAAAAAAATTGAAGATGATTAAAATTAGACTTTTCATTTATTTTGCCTATGACGCACCGAAAAATAAATTCTACCGAAATTATACATGGTGCAAAATAATGATAGGAAGCTAAAAAAAATTAAGATGATTGTGCTATAATGATAGCATAATGAAAAAAATTGAAAATTATTAAAATTAGACTTTTTTATTTTTTTTGCATATGACGCACCAAGAAATAAATTATACCAAAATTATATATAGTGCAAAATAACGTTAGAAAACTATGGGTGTGCCATAATTATAACATATTTAAAAAAAATTAAATATGATTAAAATTAGACTTTTTATTTTTTTTGCATATGACGCACCAAGAAATAAATTATACCAAAATTATATATGGTGCAAAATGGTGTTAGAAAGCTAAAGAAAAAGTTTGGTAGTTGTGCCTCAAACATAACCTACCAATAGTAGTCATTGAAAAATGTTTTAATTTTTTTTCTAAGGTTATGTCAATTCATCAAGTCTGGAATTTTTTTTTAATCAGAGACCTTAGATACATGTACGTCCTGACTAAATTTCAATAAAATCAAAATAGTCGTTCTCAAGTTATGAATTTTTAAAAAAATTTTGTTATTTAACGATTACTCCCTGGGGATGAATTTTTAAGGGTTGAAAATTGCTGTGATAATTACTCACATAGGAACTGATTTAACAAAAAAAATCGAACATGATCGGAGCTAAGGCCGCTGGATCATACTTATCCTCCTATAGCCTTTGTTCTAAAATGATGCATTATTTTCGAAGGTGTTTTTATAAACATGAAACTAATCCTTATCCGAATAAATATGTTATTCATCATAAGTATTTAACCCTAGATCACTAACCTTCGTCGATTCGACGGCACGGATTTAATAAGTATGCCATATTAGTTAACGTTATCGTAATAAATAAATACCTATCTTTAATAATAGAAAAAAACATGTTTAAATGTTATTTAAGTAATACCCTTTAACTCCTTTTGTAAACACCGTAGTCGAAGAGACGAAGGTTAATGTTAAGCGTCGAAAAATAAGGTTAGTGATCTAGGGTTAATATTGAACGAAATTACCCTTGACATCATTTGATTTCAACGAATATCTTAGGAGATATCATCGTTTTAAGATAATCAAGTACCACGCGCACATTCATGATGTGCAAGGCAGGCGATCATGAGTGGTGCGCATGCGTTGGCCGGCTGCTGCCGGTAGCTCTGCGAGGTACCACGCCGCGCGCGGCTATTTATTGAGGAAGGTTATAGACTTTATAACAAACACGCTACGCCACACTCATCATAAACGCGGGTGAAACCGCGGGCTCAGCTAGCCTATTATATAAAGCTCAAATACCACTGACTGACTGACTCATTCATCCACTCATCACGAAATCTCAAAAACCACAGAACGGATTACAATGAAATTTGGAACATACCTTCCCCTTGGGTCATAGGTGCTCACTAAGAAAGGGTTTTGAAAAATTCGAAATTTTAGGGGGGGTTTTGGGGGGTTGAAGTATGAGCCAAACTCACCAACGCAGAGCCGAAACTACTTGACCTAGAAACTTGAAATTTTGCATGAGCGTTCCTTCTAGGGTATAAACACCCACTAAGAAAGGATTTTTCAAAATTCGAAATTTTAAGGTTTTTTTTAGTTTCGATTCCGTAGCGAAGCACGGGAACTTTCAGCTAGTAAGCTATAAGACTGTGTAGTGAAAATATGCAGTTTCATTTGACAAAAATATGGTGACCTTGAAATCTCGAAAAAAAATGATCTTGAGAAAAAAATGTTGGCACATCACCATATTGGCTCCTTCAAACAGAATATTTTCTCCCTCTGACACTTTTCTATCATACAAAAAAAGCGATGTATTTAACACTTTGCGGTCTGCGGTTCACTCGAAGACATTTGCGTAACGCCTTTCAGTCTCGCGAAGGCGCAATTCGCAACTGGCCACGCTTATTTGACTGATTTCTAATAAATTCTGATATCTAAAAAAACTACTGAACCTAACAACTCGGGGAATTTTTTGTCGCGAAGTTCATTTCTTTTTGTATTATTAAACACGATAAATATTAACTTTTATTGTAAAAGTTGTGCTATGAAAAACAATTAAAGTCGCGGTCTAGTTTTAGCTGGAAAAGAGTCAAACATTGATATAATCGAGTTTTTTCTGCGTATAAATGATATAAAAATGTACAATAAAAGAATATGAGACATTTTTTTATAGAATTTATATACTTATATATATTTGTTCAGTATGGTATTTTTCAAACCAAATATCAAGGCATAATCCTACATTCCACTGTGGACAATAGTACGAAGTTTCTTTTCTTAATACAATACCTTTTTATCCAGTCCCTTTATCAGCACAAACTTTGCATCTTCTTGCATGGTGCTTGTTAGTATCCTTCTGTGGTATTTTTCTTATAAAATGTCTTTCGGTTAGATGTGACAACTGGCAAACATACCACGTTCTTTTCGTGTACAACGTTTCCCACTAGTTGCGTTCCAACTGCTGCTATAAAATCTTTCAATCTATAGTTTGGATCTTCGTCTCTAGTTTCTTTGTATAAAATGTACGCGTTTACAATAGCGCTAATAACACCGGCACACAAAAAAAATTAAGTAGAATGTGCATTTGACCGGATCTACCTACGGGTACGTATTTTGGTCCGCTGAATCCGAATTCGAGGTCAGTTTGACCCCTACACCCTCGAAATTTCGAGAAAACTTCAAAAAACCGTAAAAATGATGAAAATTGGCAGTTTTAATGATAAAAAAATTTTTTGGAACTAAACTAACAAGGGAACATATCGAACTCGAACACACCGATTTTGATGAAATTTATGTCAGAGGTAGTCCTCATAAGAATATTAGACACGTATTTTTTTTTATCGGCAACCATCCACTCTGAAGGGGTGAAAACACCCCTCAAAGTTGAGGGCAGAAAACACATTTTTGGGAATATCTCGGTAACCAGCGGTCAAAAAAATTTGAATTTTTTTTCAAATTGTTTGTTTTTCAACCAGGAATTTAACTGTGTAAGAAAAGACGCCTAAAAGTTATTTGTTTAAAAAATATATTAAAAAATTATTGTTTTTTGTTAATATCTCCCAGAAAACATTCGCAATAAATTAAATAAATTTATGTACATAGACTATGGTCCAAATTAGCGGATACGTGTTTTTGGATTTTTTCGATTTTTGACGATAAGGGTCATTATTTCGCGATTCACTTTTCTCGCTCCGTGCGGGACTGGCCGGCCGAAATGGACTTTTTTCATAACAAAGCTGATATTATTGCAGACTTGTTTTCCATGTAGTTCTACATCGTAACAATCCGGAAGTATATAAATGAAATCATAAAAATTAGTCTACATAGTCCCCGTTACTGAAAAACTTATTTCGATATGCGTGGTTCAGTTGTGGCTATATAGATGAACGACCTGAAGAATTCGAACATCCTGTGGACTTTTCTTTCATGCAATTAGAAAATATGAAATGTTTCCAGTACAATTGTGTGATCACTAGACTGCGGATTTTCATGCATTTATGACAAATTAAATACGGCTAACATATACAAAACGAACATAATATAAAAATATATCTAAAATATCCAAAGTACGGTATTTGTTGTAATATTTATTAAGTGCAATAAATCCCTAGATAGGTTTTCCTGTCTCACCTGCATTTGTGAAACTCGAAATTTGCATAAACATCCGCAGTCTAGTGATCACACTTAAATGTTCTTGGTGCAAAGAACATTTATGTTTAACGCACTTCTTCGTACAATACGATTACTGTGAACGCTACAGAATAAAGTTTTTTATTTTTTTTTTTATACTTTCTCGATTTTTCCTTTTGTCATATACGTAGAATCTTAGTCCTTACAAGTAGACCAGTTTTGTTTTGAAAGGAGTACATTTTCGTTTGATTGCTCCGTGCGGAACTGCCCAGTCGAAGTGGACTTCCTTCAGGACATAGATGTTCTTATGGCAAAGACCAGAATTTTAATAATCTTGTTAAAACATCAAATAATAACGATTAGCGTCAAAACCCAAAAACTTCAAAAATCACGTATCCACTGATTTAGGTCATAGTTTTTGTACATGTTATACGATAGCAGAATAACACTTATCAGGAAAAATTAACGAAAAAATTCAAATTTAATTATATCATTTAAGCAAATCGTGTATTAAAAAATTGAATTTTTTCGTTAATTTTATCTTATCAGATATCAGCCTTATTCCGCTATCGAATAGTATGTACGTTAACTATGATCTAAATCAGTGGATACGTGAGATTGGAATTTTTTGGTTTTTAACACTAGCTGTTCTTATTTTATGTTTAACATTCTTTCACATAAATTATTAGAATACTATTCTTGGCAATCAAATTAGCTTTGTTATGAAAAAAGTCCATTTCGGCCGGCCAGTCCCGCACGGAGCGAGAAAAGTTAATCGCGAAATAATGACCCTTATCGTCAAAAATCGAAAAAATCCAAAAACACGTATCCGCTAATTTGGACCATAGTCTATGTACATAAATTTATTTAATTTATTGCGAATGTTTTCTGGGAGATATTAACAAAAAACAATAATTTTTTAATATATTTTTTAAACAAATAACTTTTAGGCGTCTTTTCTTACACAGTTAAATTCCTGGTTGAAAAACAAACAATTTGAAAAAAAATTCAAATTTTTTTGACCGCTCGTTACCGAGATATTCCCAAAAATGTGTTTTCTGCCCTCAACTTTGAGGGGTGTTTTCACCCCTTCAGAGTGGATGGTTGCCGATAAAAAAAAATACGTGTCTAATATTCTTATGAGGACTACCTCTGACATAAATTTCATCAAAATCGGTGTGTTCGAGTTCGATATGTTCCCTTGTTAGTTTAGTTCCAAAAAATTTTTTTATCATTAAAACTGCCGATTTTCATCATTTTTACGGTTTTTCGAAGTTTTCTCGAAATTTCGAGGGTGTAGGGGTCAAACTGACCTCGAATTCGGATTCAGCGGACCAAAATACGTACCCGTAGGTAGGTCCGGTCAAATGCACATTCTACTTAATTTTTTTTGTGTGTCGGTGTAATTAAATAGAAAAACAACTTCTTCCACCATTTTAATGACTTCCTTTTAAAAGGATAATAGACTGAAAATTGGTCTGCTCTATCGACCCCTGTTTTATTTTTATTATAATCCATAATAACAGAGGGTTTTAGTTTTTGCTGTAATCCGTTCTTTGATCTGCTGCTAGTTATTTCTAAAGTTGCATTATGTTTCGTACTCGGAACGTAAACATCTCTAGTGTCTTTCCATCGAATTGCTAATAGTGGACCATTTCGCGCAAAAACCATTTTAGATTTTTCTAATATTGCCATTTTTAAATCAACCGGCATATTTTGCCGATTGGGTTGTACTGTACCAACAGCTACAGTATTCCGTTCGCAAAGATATCGAAAAACTGGTGGGCTAGAATAAAATCTGGCCATATATATTGTGCGATCTTTATCTAAATAACGTTCACAACAAAATCTGTCGATCGACTAGCTCCGAAAGAACAATCCTAACAGTTAGAGCATTCGTCGTATGTTTCTACATATGTACCAACCGCTAATCATTTGTTTCGTTGTTGCTGACTGTTTAAAACCGCATATGCTTGGATTTATCGATAAAAACCAATGCTGCCAGATCGCGATGGCACGATGCCGTCGGTGGACCGCAACGTCAGAATAAGTGAGATGGCACCATGCCGTCGACGGACCGCAAATTGTTAAGGTGGTCAAGTTAGGTGAAATACCCTGTATACAGTGGAGATCCTCTTATTTCGAATAGTCTAATTCGATTTCCCCTTGTTTTTTGGGCGGAGTTATCTCCCCGCTCTTAAGGACGTTCCCAAAAAAAATATTTTCTTACGAACACCTTTAAAATTTATTTCTAAATTCTTGACAGTATTCTGAACGCATACGAAAAATTTCCATCCATTTTGCGGTACTACAATTGAAAATATTAGCATTTTTAATTTCTATCTGAACGCATGTTAATTTATAGTCCAGGATCCCAGTATGCAATTTTATCATTTATTAGTAACAAGCTAATTTTTTGTAAGTAGCTTCATTTTGATGAGACGCCCAACTTTGTCCATTACATTAAATATCCATCTTGGTAGCTAACAGAGATAGCAGGGATTGAATATGTCGATTTGACGAGTCTCAAAAATTTATTACTAACAGTGGGTTTTTTATGAAATCCTAAGAAAATAATTTACATTATTGAAAAAAATATTTGTCCTACAAGATTTATGGTTTCATCAAAGAGTCCCCTCCTTCCAACATGTATCGATTACGAGGTCATCGAAAATGTTTACTAACTAGCTGTTTTTTTTACTGTTGCTTAGTTACAATTTATATAATTTAACAGCCACATTGTCCTACAGATTGCGTGGTATGTTATCCCTGTCCTACGCTCCAAAGTTGTTAATACTACAAGACTATTTTTCTTATTACTAACTGTAGGACAAAATGTGACATAATTAGGTTAGTGCATTCTCTGTACAAATGAAACAATGTCCTACAAGAAAACAGGCGTGTATCACTAGTCCGACAAGAATTGTCATTTTTATTTTTCGATTTGTAACGATAACGCTATCGTATATTCAAAAGAGTTCATAGCTCATTTGGTAGCGTGCTGGTCTGGTAACTGATAGGTCGCTTGGTCGAATCTCACTGCGTGCAACTTTTTTTCTCCCCCCTTTGTTCTTTGCTTTCTATATGTATTTCCAATAAAATTATTGGAATGGGAATTTTATTTTACTTTAGATAATAAAATAAATACACAGTTTTACGTACTCGTATACTTCGTAGCGACTGTCGTTACAACTTTATTAAAATTACATTTTATAAAACATTTAACAAAACTACATTTTACTAATTTTCAACTTTACAAGTGCTTGGATGATATTTATCATAAAAACAGGGAAAACAATATGTTATTCGACATCGCGCACATTTTATAAATCTCCTTACCACACGTTTTATTGCCGGGAAAACGTTTAATTTTCATTACTGAAAAGTTCGTAGGTATGCGCAGGGAACAAAACGTTTGGCACGCGATAAAATCCTTACGGTATATAACAATAAGGAGATTTAACAACCAGTGCGACGCGACAGTCGCTACAAAGTATACGAGTACCTACGTAAAACTGTGTATTATAGTAAGCAATCCTCTGCGTATGTGTACATGATGGAAGGGGGACTCGTTGATGAAACCATACATTTTGTAGGACACATATTTTTTTCAATAATGTAATTATTTTCCTAAGATTTGATAAAAAACCAACAGTTATTAATAAATTTATAAGAATCGTCAAAGCGTCTCATCGAAACGAAGCTATTCACGAAGATTCAGCTTGATAGTACTTAACCCTCGGACTACGGACTTTGAAGAACCGCGCTCGGTGGCGGGGTCCCTTGAGACACACACCAATTCTCACTAATACATTTACGCGTTCGCTCGAGTCGAAACATGAGATAAGCATGCTACTAATACAACCGCATTGTGTTCCTGAGCATGAGAAGGAATATTTTCTACTTGTGTTTTCTACAACTATTTGACTAATAAATTCAATAAAAAAATTAGAATGAAATCAGCAATCAATAAGTTATACAACGTTCTGTAATAATTCCGATGTCAACATTCAAAAAGGTTTTTACACAAGATGTGCAGGAAAAATATAAACTTGTATCAAGCAAAAGTAAAGGATATTTACATTCGGTGTTTATTACGGGACAATTATTACATGTAATAATAGGTGGTTGCGGAGAGTGAATACTGTCTCTTTCGTACATTATGTGTTAAGTATGTAATGAAATATATTCTTCTATGGTAAAATTTTGTGCGCCACACACGTCCTACTTGTATCAGTCCCTGCAAAGAACTAACGCGACTCGAAAAGAACTGCTGGCTGCAGAGTCACTTACACACTGTTGTATTGTATCGAATACAACTTCGTAAATGTGTGTGTTATCGCTCCGAAGTCGGCGAGTGATACTCAAATTACATGTTTGTCAGTGTGTGTCATCGTGCGCTAAACGCTGCAACTCCAGAGACCCCGCTATAGGAACGCGAGGGTTAATCATTTTTACATCAGGGATCTGTACTACATCTTTTGAGCGTAGGACCGGGAATAACATACCACGCAATCTGTAGGACAATGTGGCTGTTAAATTATATAAATTGTAACTAACAAGGAGACATTACGACCGTGGACATGGGGATTTTAATGAGCTTCATATTAGGTGAAAGTACATCGAAAAATATTTGTGTCATGTCCAGGCGTTTTTGTGAATGGGCCCTCAATTTTGAGAAATCGCATTTTGAAAAACGCAATTTTTCTGTAGTATGTGATATACTCTTAAAGAGAACGGGTCTATCGAATAAGTGCGATGGCTCGGCGGATGCGTGCTTGGCTTATACTTTTGCACTCCGCCGCGTTTCAGGTTCGAATCCTGCCTGATGAATAATTTTTTTTTTTCCCTTTTCTGTAATATTTCAATCCTCCTAAATATCATTTAATTGAAAATTTGTATATCGATAATATATTATAACTTTTAAAAAATGTTTACTACAAAATTACATTTCTTGGATGCAAGCAAATAAAAGGGCAACTGTTTTATTACCTGGTTCGCAATTCGTCACAACGAATATATTTACCGTTACGGTACCTGTGTTTTATTACTTTACCGTAAACTTTTTGTAACTTTTCAAGTGTTCGGTAAATCTTTCAAAAGCATTCTTTCACAATTTTAACGTGATCGTTAGTTTCCTTGCAACTACCGAAGTGAAAGGAAGCGTTATCCAGTCAAAGAATTTCTTTTGACTATCATAGTGTTGTTTACATTGAACATTATTTAATCTTTCTGTAAAAATGCATTGGCACATAATCAATTATGTGCACCTGTTTTTGAAGACATGTTGAAATATGCTTGGTTTGCTTCAAAATTACTTTCAACTAGACAAGTTTTTATGAACGTAAACCAAGCATGTTTTCCGTCTGAAATTTCTAGATCCAAATGTTCTTGTTCGGAAGCAGCGTTTATAAAATGTTCCTGGTGCCGGAAATTTATATGCTTTGCCTGTTTTTATGAATCATTTCATCCGAACACTTGTGAAATCAGTAATTTGAATAGATAGATAAATATATTAGTTTTAATCCGTTTTGAAATCAGTTATTCAAAACGTTATCTACTAACAAAAAAAAAAAAAATTATTCATCGGGCAGGATTCGAACCTGAAGCGCGGCGGAGTACAAAAGTATAAGCCAAGCACACATCCGCCGAGCCATCGCACTTATTCGATATACTCGTTCTCTTTAAGAGTATATCACGTACTACAGAAAAATTGCGTTTTTCAAAATGCGATTTCTCAAAATTGAGGGCCCATTCACAAAAACGCCCGGACATGACACAAATATTTTTCGATGTACTTTCACCTAATATGAAGCTCATTAAAATCCCCATGTCCACGGTCGTAATGTCTCCTTGTAAGCAACAGTAAAAAAAACAGCTAGTTAGTAAACATTTTCGATGACCTCGTAATCGATACATGTTCGAAGGAGGGGACTCTTTGATGAAACCATAAATTTTGTAGGACAAATATTTTTTTCAATAATGTAAATTATTTTCTTAGGATTTCATAAAAAACCCACTGTTAGTAATAAATTTTTGAGACTCGTCCATTCGACATATTCAATCCCTGCTATCTCTGTTAGCTACCTTAAACAAAAATTTTCGTATAGGAAATAGTTGGGCGTCTCATCGAAACGAAGCTATTCACAAAGATTCAGCTTGATAGTAATCATTTTTACATCAGGGATTTGTACTACAACTTTGGAGCGTAGGACCGGGAATAACATACCACGCAATCTGTAGGACAATGTGGCTGTTAAATTATATAAATTGTAACTAAGCAACAGTAAAAAAAACAGCTAGTTAGTAAACATTTTCGATGACCTCGTAATCGATATATGTTGGAAGGAGGGGACTCTTTGATGAAACCATAAATTTTGCAGGACAAAAATTTTTTTCAATAATGTAAATTATTTTCTTAGGATTTCATAAAAAACCCACTGTTAGTAATAAATTTTTGAGACTCGTCAAATCGACATATTCAATCCCTGCTATCTCTGTTAGCTACCACGATGGATATTTGATGTAATGGACAAAGTTGGGCGTCTCATAAAAATGAAGCTACTTACAAAAAATTAGCTTGTTAGTAATAAATGATGAAATTGCATACTGGGATCCTGGACTATTATACATTTCATACTAATTCATGTAGGTTTTAGTGTCTAACAATTTTAATTTTCTTACCATTTTTTTTAAATTTCGAGAATTGGCAGATAATATTCACATAAATAATTTCCATACAAAATCGGTACAAGAAGCGGCATTTATTTTGTTGTAAAAATGTTTAAAGTAAATCTGAGACTAAGACTCTCCTGCATAGGCTGATCAGGAGTGTGCGACTTGGTAACGCTGCAACAGCGCGGGACGTTTAAGATGGTTATCCTATATCAGGGTGTTGAATTAGTTACACGCCGCGAGCTTTTTCTGAGTTGCTCCGCCTGCTTCTCCCTCCCAACTATTTCACCCAACTATTTCACCCAACCAAGCTTCTCTTTCCTATCATCTGCCAGGCTCGCCGTATTGCACGAGTATAGTGGCGCTTTAGGGCGTCATTCGCCTCTGATTGCTCGCGCTGGAAAGACGCCGCGCACGCCGATTACAGGAAAAAAAATCGATGCGCGTGTCCCGTCGACTGACGTTATCTGTCAACGAACAGTTTCAGATCGTGGCACATCGCGTATAGGTTAATGCAAAAATATTACTAGTAAAAAAGTGTGCTCAGATATGTCTTAAATTAAATGCGTTTAACAGATTGTTAGCAGAAAAACATTGAAATTTTACTTTGTTGCATTCCTCGATACAAAACGCAAGAAGCGCGTTTTCGCTGCTTGACATTCAAACGGTTAAAATCTATTGCTAAGTTGACCGTGGCGGCAACAATGTATTCTTTGATGCAAGAGCTAACGTTTTGCTGTCGCCGAATTTTTAAATTATTTGCGCTGGAAATTAATTTATACGTTCGCGTGCTAGATCGTAACACAACTGTTTCTTTAGTATACATATGAATTAAAGAAACAAGAGGTAAAAAATTAAAGATTACTGGATATAATTTTAATAAACTGTCGTTATGATTGTTGTTTATATGGTTGTGTGTATAAATGTATGCACAGTAGAACCATTTATTTTAGAAGAAAATGTTATATGTATACAGGGTGGTCCACACAACGTGTGCACCGTTAACACTAAAACTACCGACGTTATATCTACTAAAATTTAAATTTATTGAACAAGCACTTCGAAAAAAGATAAATCAAGAAGTGAAAGGATTAGTTAATTAACTAATTTAGGCTTTATATGGTTGAAGTCGAGCCTGGCAGATGATTGGAAAGAGAAGCTTGGTTGGGTAAAACAGGTGGTAGGGAGAAGCAGGCGGAGCGACTCAGAAAAGGCTCGCGGCGTGTAACTAATTCAACACCCTGTCCTATATAGTAGAACCTGTGTGTTTTCATTTATTGCAGTCTGATTTCTTTTAACAATATTAAAATTACTATTAATATTTACTCGATTATTATTAATATTGCAATTACTAATAATATTGATTATAATTCAGTTCATTATTATTTTGGTTAAAAATGTTTAGTTGAAAAAACATCAGTTCTACTTCTTGATCAATTCACAGGCTTAAAAAATATAATAAATAATAAAATACACTTTTTATATTGATAATGAATTAAATATCTATTGACTGATAATAATAAAAATGAACAAACAATTATATAAAATGATAAAAAATTTATAACTTTCATAATGTTATCTTACCTCTCTATAACAATATTAACTAACTTATATAAATTTTCAAAGTTAAACATATTTTTTGGTATATTACCGAAACGAATAAATAAATTATTTGGCAGTATTTTTTTTTTTTAAATTATATCACTTTAGTAATGATATCTTTTCTTTTGTTATTCTAACACTCTTATCGTCTACTTTCTCAGTAAATAATTTAATAATAGCTCCTTTACCTTCTTTGTTATAAAGTTTAATTAAATTATTAAATGTAACATTATGTAAAGCCAATTTTTGCACATATTCATCGATATTATAGTGAAGACGATTCCAGTGCCCAGAGCTCCCAATGGATGGAGCAGCGTGGGCATAGGCGATTGGCCCATTCCGATCGCGTATAGTTTATGGTGGACCTAACGCACCGGCACTTGTTCTCTTTTGTTCACCGCATGGGTATAGACGTGACTTTGAAATGTATTTAATCTTTACGTTACCGAAATATATAATATCGTTTTCTCCTATTAATTAACTCGCAACTTATTTATAACCACAACATATAGTATGTAATTCACTTACAAATTTAAGGTTTGATTCAATTTTATTCGACGCAGACAATCTTTCTAAATAGTCATTGCTACTTTTATAAAATTGAGCTAACTTACTCTCTAATTGTAGTTTTTTGGTCAATGTTTGTGATATTATCACATCATCAACAGCATTATGAAATGATTGTTGATTATCTCTAGATTGTAAAAATTCTTTGGCTAAAGCTTCCAGTTTAAACTGACCAGGACCTTTTCTGTCGGGCATATTTTTTCTAAATAATTCTAATGTATCCGCAAAACCAGCAATTTTTTTTAAACCTCTGGAACATCAACATTTATGATAGCTTGCAGAAAGCGAGGAACATCAAATTGGGCATTGTGCGCGACTAACATACATTTTTCTTTGCCTTCTGATGAATTCCATAAAAAGTGTTCAAATGACTTCAGTGCATCGTTAATACGTAGAGTCTCAACTTCTTTATTTTTATAAAATAATTGCCCACATTTATGAGAAAGCTTCGTTACTTTACTTGCTGCTGAAGAAATATTTTGTTTAGTATGTATGTAAACATTAAAAATTTTCTCACCACAAACAGCTCCAATTTGTAAAATGTGAGCATTAGCTGAAAGTTCAGTGGTTTCAATATCAAAATAAACGATTTTTGTTAGAAATTCATTTGGATCAATGGTTTCATTTACTTTTATCGCGAAAGTATTCATGCCATAATTACTTTCGTATGTAACACCTACTTTTTCTCTCTTTTTTCGGAAAAGTTTTCTTTTCTTTTTTAATTCAATTCGTCTTATTTTTTTTGCTTTCGTCTGACTTTGTTCCACTCTTTTCAGTCGTTTCGAATCAGTTCATTCCACATACTCGAGTGTACAGGATCCAATTGGAATGTTCATTTTTTTTCTAATATTTAAAATACTGGCCTTACCATCATTTTTAGAACAAACATCATCAGCTACTCTAATATCACAAGCAGCACTTGTGCTCAAGCACTTATTCTTGTGTGCTTTATTTGCAATAATGTTGTTGAAATTTTCATTTGCTTGACTCGAAGCTGCAATTGAAAATTTATGCGCGTTTGATGAATATTTAGCAAACAATTTGACTAATTCTTCATATAAAGCTTCGTCTTTTAATTGAAATGCGTGCTTCTTACTGAATTTGAACCAAGCGCCACAATTTTCATGTCGGCTGAACACATGATCAGGAATTTTATTTAAATTATCAGCAAACTCGGCAGGCCTACCCTTGTTATGGGATACTGCGTACGTGAAACATTTTTGGATGTGAGGAATTGCTGCTTTTTTATTTAATTCACTAAAAGCAGTTCGCATTTTATACAGCTCGTTAGAAAAGTTTTTTGCTAAATGATTTTTATCTGCCAATTTATGAAATTTTTTATCTGGTTCATCTGCTCGTACAGCAGCAATCATTGAGCTATCCTCGTCTCCAATAATTACTCGTACTTGTAGCCCAGTTTCTTTTAAAATTTTGCTATGATTGATGAGCTGGACTCCTGCATCGCGTTCCATTGCCTTGGCGCTCCCATAGAAGTTCAGCCGACAGTCATGATCCTTCTTATCATAACCTAAATCACATTTTCTGCACTTGCGGTTTCGTGTAGCGTAATCTAAAATTTTTCCTGATAAAAAACCGATAACCGTGCTATATCCACTCAGGTTATCATAGCTACGCCCGTTTCCGCGTTTAGACCAACCCATGTCAAATGAAACTATTATATTAATTATTTCGCCTAGAGCCGTATCGAAAGAAGGATTTTCTGTGTTGAAAGAGTTAGTAAGGATATCTAATTGAAGGAAAATGTCCTGAGCAATATCTGGAGATCTGGAATGAAAATATAAATATATCTGAATAAGAAACTTATTCACAATTAATCGCAATTGAATCAGTATGAATATATCTGTATGTACAATTCAATATCATCAATATATGTACAATTCAATATTAATCATAAAATAATAATTATAAATAGCCTAATTATACATTGTAAAATTTCAGAATAAAATAGAAGCATACATTGTGTAGTAGCAAATCGTTTTTTAAATCTATTTACTAAAGTATAACATGTCTATCGATAATTATTATTTTACGTAGTGTCAATTGATTGATGTAGATGCTTATAGAGTGTCACACAGCTTTTTGACATTTTCAATCACTAGTTTTTTCTCTCCCTCAGCTGCTCGTTTGCAGCTATCTTTGGCTTCTGATCCTATTGCTTGTCCAACAATATTTTCATACTGTTTGTACATATAATCACTTATACGTGGTAAATTAGCTCAAGCTAGAATCTTATTTAAACCAGTGTTTCCAACACCTGCATGTACAGCACTTAGGAAATTCAAAGAATAGTTTCAACAACATTCGTAATCATATTATTTGGATAGGTATAACCATAAACTATATCATCAGTTTCAAAACTTACCTAATATTACGGATGTGTTAATATCAGAAACATTATTGTTCATAGCTCCTGTATTAACTATATTCGATTTATCACAACTATCACATTGCACTGTAAACTTCACATGAAGTCCTTGTCTATTGAACTCAGTCAATTTTTCCATGTCTAAAAGGCTTCTGCAGTTGGTGCATTTTAAATTTGTCGCCAATTGTCGGAATGAAATAATACCATTTTCATCTGAAATGTTTGACTGACAATGAGTATCTTCAACAACATTTACAGCACTAACAACACTTTTTTGATTAGGAGTTTGGGTTGGAGCTTTCTGATGCAATATTGTTCTGACTCCTTTTTTTTAGCATTCGCCATAGTTGCTAATGCTTTATTTATTTTATTGACATTTTTTTTCTTGGCGAACCTACCATTTTTAACTTGCGATAACATTTTTTTTCAATCAAAAATATTTTTCTAACCTCAAGAAATCTACTCTAAAACACCAAATTGCACCTTGATCAGTTCGAGACGATATAAATATGAGATGTTGCCAAGTCGAGTGAAACGACGCAGTAGGTCAATTTTTACGCTTATGCGCATGGGAGGCGGGGCAAAAGAGTGTACTGCTGGTCAACTAATTTTACAGTACAAATGGGCAATTTATATAGGGAAAATGTATTCGTAGGTTGAGAACGACTGGTCTTTGGGAACGTCCTTAAAGATTCCACTCATTTCGTTTCCCCGTAACGTGATACAGGTTGTGTATTCGTGTTAGAGGTTATGTTTGTCAAAACCAAACCACACACGAGGAAAGGAGAAAGAATGTCATTTATCTGTCTCTTTTTATTCTCCCTCTCTCATGGCGGAGGACCATTGGATGGGATCGAAATAAGAGGAACTTCGGAGAAACGAAATTGGAAATGAGAGGATCTCCACCAATCTCCACTGTACTAGGGTTCTCGCAATTTATGCTATCGTGTTAGAGCGAAAGCGTGTTGTAAGATGCTGTGCTACACGAGGTGTCCCTGTAAATATATTGTTTTTTATTGTATTAGAACGAAACCGTGTTATAGGATGTGTTATAGGAGGGTTTCCGCAATTTATGAATTGTGTTATAGCGAAACCATGTTACAGAGTTCCGTGTTGTAGGAGGGATATCTGTACTTGGTTTAGTGTCATTGGAAGTTGAAAGAAAGGGTATAGCCGGTTAAGATGGTCAAATGTGCCCTTGAACCGAATTCAAATCGCGACGAGTCTTTCGAAAGCTTATAAAAAAAGAATGATTTCTGCCAAGTTTCAACTTTGAATCTCGACCCGGGGGGTAGTAAAGGGTAAAAATATAAAATCAGGTTTTTGCCGAATTTCTCCTATACCAGCGGATAAAAAATTTTGAAAAAATTCAGAGGCACTTCTGTTATCAGGGCACATATTAGAGAATTTTTTCAGATTTTTAAATTGAAAAAACAAGCTGTGAAAAATAAAAAACGCTAAAAAATTATGAAAAATGCCGATTGTGTATCGAAGCAGTCTTGGCACTATAATTATATTTTTACTGTAACTACGTATCATTGTTACTATTGTCCTGAATTTTTTTCAGATTTTTCAATTTGGTGCGCCGCAGTTAAAAAAATTAAAAACCGATTTTTTCGTCGTTTTTTCCGTGTCAGAGTAACTTATACGTCGAATTGCTTCATGAAATAGGTATTTTATGCGATCTTCTATGTTTATACGTACAGCAAAACATCGCAGGAATTAAAGAAACTGAAAAAACCGAATCATTTGAAACTGTTATGCTCTACCGTATTTTCCAACGGCGTCGGTGGCGAAGCGGTAGAGTGTCGAGCTGCTATACCGCTGCGAACTTTTTGAACGTAGGTTCGAGCCTCGAACTTCCAAGTCCCTTAGGCTGTTTTTCTTTCTTTTTTTGTTAATTAAGTATATATATTTCCGAACTTTACGACACAACGATCAATATTTACTTTCAAATGTTTTAAGAATATTTGAAAAACATATTAACCTGAAATATACGTAAATATATAAGTTTGGACTGCTTGTTATGCCGCCGTTTATCCTGTCAATTACGGCATTGTTTGGAATTGGTTTTCAAATCTCTTACCTTTAACAGTTATGGATGGATGGCAACAAAAATCGTGTTGTTGTTTTTCTACTATTTAGCCTTTTCGTCTATTCGAATTAGATCATACAATTCTATTCTCTCTTTTATTCAAAATGTATGTTAGAATTTCTGTCACGGGTTCAATGCATGAAAGGTAAGAGATTTGAAAACCAATTTCAAACAATGCCGTAATTGACAGGATAAACGGCGGCATAACAAGCAGTCCAAACTTATATATTTACGTATATTTCAGGTTAATATGTTTTTCAAATATTCTTAAAACATTTGAAAGTAAATATTGATCGTTGTGTCGTAAAGTTCGGAAATATATATACTTAATTAACAAAAAAAGAAAGAAAAACAGCCTAAGGGACTTGGAAGTTCGAGGCTCGAACCTACGTTCAAAAAGTTCGCAGCGGTATAGCAGCTCGACACTCTACCGCTTCGCCACCGACGCCGTTGGAAAATACGGTAGAGCATAACAGTTTCAAATGATTCGGTTTTTTCAGTTTCTTTAATTCCTCTGATGTTTTGCTGTACGTATAAACATAGAAGAACGCATAAAATACCTATTTCATGAAGCAATTCGACGTATAAGTTACTCTGACACGGAAAAAACGACGAAAAAATCGGTTTTTAATTTTTTTAACTGCGGCGCACCAAATTGAAAAATCTGAAAAAAATTCAGGACAATAGTAACAATGATACGTAGTTACAGTAAAAATATAATTATAGTGCCAAGACTGCTTCGATACACAATCGGCATTTTTCATAATTTTTTAGCGTTTTTTATTTTTCACAGCTTGTTTTTCAATTTAAAAATCTGAAAAAATTCTCTAATATGTGCCCTGATAACAGAAGTGCCTCTGAATTTTTTCAAAATTTTTTATCCGCTGGTATAGGAGAAATTCGGCAAAAACCTGATTTTCTATTTTTACCCTTTACTACCCCCCGGGTCGAGATTCAAAGTTGAAACTTGGCAGAAATCATTCTTTTTTTATAAGCTTTCGAATGACTCATCGCGATTTGAATTCGGTTCAAGGGCACATTAGACCATCTTAACCGGCTATACCCTCTCTTCGTAACCATTTTCGACGAATTTAATTTTGAGTGTTAATATTGTTACGCCTCGCGGAGGGCCGTTTCGGTTTTGGCATTCTTCCAAGAACAATAGCTACTTCTTTGTGTATTTGAACGTTCGTCTCGTGTGAAGGTCTAGTAGCGTGTCCCGGTTATAATGTTAAGTCAAGGAAAAAGTTCGTAGCATTTTTTCACCAAAATTCAAACACATTTTTTTATATTTCAAATTAACTTTAAACTAAATATGTGCCGTTTTGATGGATAACCTTTTGCCATTTTTCTGGTAAAACCATTCTGCCATTACTGTAGAACTTCTGTGATTTCCGGGCGCAAAATTGAATCAAGTGATTTTGGCAGGCCTCTTTTGAAGCAAGCTTTACCCCATTTAGAGAATTTTGGAGAGAGTGAAATAGGTGATAATCGAAAGGAGCAAGGTCTGGATTATACGGCGGATGCATTAAAATTTCCCAGCCGAACTCTCCCAATTTTTTCCTAGTCATTAAAGAGGTGTGTGGTCTAGCATTGTCATCATGGAAGACAACGCTGTTCATATTGATGAGTTCTGGCCGTTTTATCTCTATTGTGTGTTTTAATCGCAATAATTGCTGACAGTAGATATTTAAATCAATTGTCTGGCCGAGTTGGAGCAGCTAGTAATACACAGGTCCCTTTCAGTCCCACCAAACGCAAAGCATTACCTTATGACGGGTCAATCCGGGCTTTGCCACCGTTTGTGCAGCTTCACCAATCTTGGACCACGATCTTTTTCGTAAATTATTGTCATACGTGATCCACTTTCATCTCCCGTTATCAGTATCTTCAAAAATGGCTCGATTTCATTTCGTTTCATCAGCGATTCGTAGATGGAAACTCGGCGTATTAAATATTTCGCTGTTAAGTCCCAAACGCTGTTACGTTAAACCCAAACATCGAGCTTTTTTTGTACTCAGCCTTATTTAAGTGGTTCAGAACGGTTTTTTGGTCGCTTTTCAGTTCCGACGCGGTGTCATAGGTTGATGCATGCTGTTCTTCGTCAATTTTTTCGAAAATTTCATTCACTTTTTCAATAATCGGTCGACCAGAGCGAGGCAAGTCTTTAATGTCGAAATTTCCAGAACGGAAACAAACAAACCATTTACGTGCTGGTGATTTTGATAAAGTATTTTCAGTTATCGCCTTGGTCAAAGTGGTACTGCAAAATATAGCTAATTTTTTCAGAAGGTTGGCTCATTTTTAGAACGCAATAACTTTTGATTGAATAAACAAATGTCAAATGTGTTTTTTTTTTGTAACCCATTAACAGTTTATCTCGTGACAGTCACGGGCAGAGCGTCAAGTACTAAACGGTTTATCCCGTAACAGTCACGGGCATAGCGTCAAATACCATTCAGCTTTTCGCGTGCAACGCCCGGACAGGGTAAGGCGTTCGAACTGTTTATTTTACCAAAGATATCTAAAACTATGGCTAGATTCTTTGCTTCCTCTGTTTTCTAAGATTATTTTACCTGAAGAAGATACAAGATACTACTACCCGGATTGTGACGTCGGCTTATGTATCCCGTGTTTGAAAATCTATCATACACGAACTAATTACTAACAAGATACATATGTAGGATCGTGAAAAAGAAAGAGAGTCGCTCGGTCACCCATCCTTCCGGCGGTCCTCGGCTGAGTCGCTTAACCCGCAGATCTTCCGGGTTGCGCCCATACCACAGCGCTAGCGGCCTCTCCCTGACGACACTTTCTTCTCACGTCCTTTTCTTCCAAGTTCTTTTCTAGGAGCGGTAACCGCCCCGATTCCACACATATAAAACATGTTTTTTTATATTTTTTATTACATGCCGAAGTATTTCCGAACATAAAAAAACTAGACATTTTTTGGACCAGAATTCGTAATTTTACCAAACTGTGAAAGGGTTAAATAATCAATGTACTGTCACCTTACAAACGCGCTATGATATGTATTGATAATGTTTATGTTACTATAGTTATGCAACTCTAACACAGTCTGTTGCATAAAACACCACGAACTTTTTCCTTAACCTATTACTTCCGGTCGAAACGCGATGGACCGATTGATATCTCGATTCAATCCCCGAATCCAACGTGTTTGAGAGAGCAGCTCCACTTGCTACGACGACTTCGTGTCGGTGTAACTACATACAAACAAAGATACTATTCATTTGTTTTAATTTATTCAATTTATTCTAGAATAATCAGTTCATACCGAATTATGTTTCAACTTTATAGCAGGCATTTTTTTACATATAAATTTAACATTAAATATTAAGTAGAAAGTGTTTGGAATTAAGTGTTATGTGTTAAGTGATAATTGGTTTTCGTGAGTGTTAAGTGATTAGTATTAAGAGCTAGGTGGTAAGTGTTGAAGGGTAAGATTCTGGCAGTTGTAGTTTGTAGCATGGAGTCCGACAGTCGTTTAATACGTTAAAGAAAGGGTCTAGCCGAATAAGGGGGTCAAAAGTGCCCATGAGCCGATTTTATTCGACGATGGGTCATTCGATAGGTGATGATGAAAAACCATTGCACACAAATTTTTAATCCGATACCTTCACCGGGAGGGTAGTTATAGGGTAAAATCGAAAAATCAGTTTTTGCCTCATTTTTCCCAATTAATGTCAGGGTGTTTCAAAAATATTTGTCATGGCTTTCAGGGGTTGTTCTACACCTCTGGATCGATGGAGATTTGCGAAAAAAACTTGCCGCAAAATTCGGGAAAGGGTAGCAAATTTTTTTTATTGGCTCGTCGTATTCGTCTTGTTACGTAGGCAAAATGTCTGAGAGGAACCATGGGTCAGAAATGAACCGTTCTCTCGCAAATTAACTTTTAATTGGGCCTTCCGATTAAAATTTCGCCGATAGTTAAAGCAGAGGCGACGTAAACGAAGCTAGAAAATAGGGCACTGTGTCATCGAACCAGAACAGAAGTGTAAGTGTTTATACTCTTCTTCCCGGGTGGGCCCTTGAATGAACCCGACACCGAACGCACATTTTCTAGTCTTTTTCTCTCTCTTCAATTATGTTGCCTCTGTTTCATCTATTGGAGCTAGCAAGGGTATCTCATGTGTCTCCTTTCGAAAGGTCGGCGACTCGAAGGCTGTCGTATGGGCGACATTTTAATCGTAAGGCCCAATTAAAAGTTAATTTATGAGAGAACGGTTCGTTTCTGACCCATGGTTCCTCTCAGACATTTTGCCTACGTAACAAGACGAATACGATGAGCCAATAAAAAAAATTTGCTACCCTTTCCCGAATTTTGCGGCAAGTTTTTTTCGCAAATCTCCATCGATCCAGAGGTGTAGAACAACCCCTGAAAGCCATGACAAATATTTTTGAAACACCCGGTACATGATTTTGCTCGTCATCTCGCATGTATCTTACTCGTTTTCCATTAGCTGCGTGGCCTCTTGACTCAAATATTCTTTTAATGTAAATAGCAACTTTTTAGTGTTCGTTTCGCCACTGCCTGAAATATTTATACAGGCAGTTTCCATATGTTGCACAGTATGTACTTATTAGAATAAATGTTTTTTTTGTTAGGTTTATTGTTTGTATGTTAAATGATGCGCCGTCTGCGTTATTTGTATTCTGTAGTATCGACTGCTCTTCGGTGCACTTTTGTTTTCTGTTTCACTTTTTTGTTTTTCTTAGCTTCCTCTCCGTTTTTCCAAAAGGTCTCTCGTGGTTGTCCGGTACGGTGTGTGTGTGTTTTTTTGCTTAATCGGCAATTTATATTATATTTTTCGTGTGGGCATATATGTGAGTGTGCATATATTTTTTGTGTGCATTCAAGATAATAAATAACTCTTTATTAAAACAGGGACCGTCCATACCCTCTATCCCAATAGTACTTCTTCAGGCATTTCTGCTTTTACAAAAAAAAATACATATACTTGATTGATTATTGTGTTATACCATATTTTCCTTAGATAGGTTTTTAATTCCTATTATCTCTTCAGCTGGGATCTGAATGTGTGCCATATTTGTCACTAAATCTTGTTCCATTTCTTTCCCAGTCGCTTCATTTTCTTTATTCGGAAGATTTAGGGATAGAATCAGTGTGGGAGGCAATCTTCTATATCTGCTTAGCTTATGGGCACTGTTGGGAAAATATTTAGGCCCCATTTGGATTGTTACCTTTCCAATGTTAATATCTCTAGAAGACGGTAAGCTTTTGTTGCTTGCACCCACAATTACGATGTTCCTGCATTCTTTGGGAATTTGTGTCCAGGAGGTTCTCTTCCAGAGTAGCAACTAGGCACAGCACACACCCTTCTCATTTTAACAAGAATTAAAATAGTAAGCTGAAGTAATAATAAGCTTAAATTAATGTGTTACAAACAAGTATAAAAATAAAAATAAGTTTCCACAAACACTTAATATAAGGTGTAACTCTAAATTTAAAATTAAAACTGGAATGAAATTAAAATAAAAAATGTTTTATAATAATTAAAAATTCATATTCCTCATTTTCATCTTCCAGATATACGTTTAAGCGGAATCTCAGTTCGTCTCTTTAGCCATGCGCAGACACATTAAGCCGTTCAAGGTGTTTCCGTAATTCGAACACTTTTATCGAACCTAGCGTATCGCTATTAATGCGTTTTGGATTCTGTTTTTCTTTACTATACTTTTTCGATTTCTCAGCGTCTCTCTTCAAATTCTGCATTGAGTTCCTCTTTTCAACTTCTTTCTCCCTTACCGTGCCCGTCTTTTTCGTCCTCGCAATATAATCCTGGGCTTCAACGATTGTTCTATCAAGATTTGTATCACCTTGGCTACTGATGCAGTCTGTACCAGCGTGATGTTCGTCCAATTACCCTTTTGCAACTTTTTGAGCCGGCATTTTAGATAGTGACAATTTTTCGAAGGTAGTTAGGCAGTGATAGTGACAATTGTTTCAAGATAGTTAGCGATAGTGACAATTCTTCGAAGACAATACTGAAAGTGTTTCTAATAAACACATAGAAAACATAATGACTGCTTAATACATTCAAATGCCTGGAGGAAAAAAAGCATCAGCATATTTTTGTGAAACGTGTAATAGACCTTATGAATTATTATTGGAAACTCACTTTTTAATACCCATTAAATAATTAAATAATTCCTAATCAAAATGGTGTTTTTAAAATCCTGAGAAACTTTCCCGTATTTATTGAAAACAATTACAACCTAGTGCGAATCATGTACAGGGTGTAAAACAACTAAGGAAATGAAAAAACCGGCTGCAAAATTCGGGAAAGGGTAGCATATTTTTTTACTAGCTCATCGTATTTGCCTTGTTACGTAGTCAACATGTCTGACAATGAGAGGAACCATGGGTTAGAAACGAATAGTTTTCTCTCAAATTAACTTTTAATTCGGCCTCCTCGATTAAAATTTAATTGCCGGTTAGTGTAATACAAGGTTAATATAAAGACCGTGATTTATTTAGAACAACCATTTCCAATAAATATGATACGTTTTAAAACGTGGAAACAGGCACAACCTAATATCACATTCTGCACATTGATAATGCGGTTCTCGTCTTTTATCTCTGACAAGAGAACATCCCGAGGTGGAAATCACCGATTTTGATAAAATTTTAGTATGATATAGCTTTCGTGAATATATTTGACCCGTATTTTTTTGATCGGCAACCGTCCACGATAAAGTGGTGGAAACCACCCTGAAAGCTCGGGCCCTGAAACTTATTTATCGAATATCGCGAAAACTATTGAGATACGAAAATTTCGTACAGAGTGAAAATTAATGTTGTCGGACTTTGAATCCAATCGTATATCATTTTTTTAAAAAAATCCATTTGTTTAAATATTATGTTAAAAAATATAATTTTTTCAGTTAAATTTCAATCCGCTTTCTTGAATATTTGTGTGTAGAAACTATATAGCCAAACACAAAATACGGATAAATTGGAAATTTAATATTTGTGTTACAAAAGAAGTTACTAGTTTAAAAATGCAATAACTTCTTTTGTAACGCAAATATCAAATTTCTAATTTATCCGTATTTTACGTATATATATTTATATTTAACTTAAAAAATAATGAATAAAATTATGTTTTTTAACACATTATTTAAACAAATGAATTTAAAAAAAAATGATTATACGATTGGATTCTGTGAGAGATATGCGACATTAGCCGCGCTCGTGTTTTGTCGTTCGTCTTCCTCGGCAATTGTTTTTCAAAAGCGTGCAGTTGGCAAGAAGAAACCGTTCCATTAACATGTGTTTTTATATATATATATATAATATATAAGTATATCTTCATTTGTAACACAAATATTAAATTTCCAATTTATCCGTATTTTGTGTTTGGCTATATAGTTTCTACACACAAATATTCAAGAAAGCGGATTGAAATTTAACTGAAAAAATTATATTTTTATATATATATATTAATTATCCTTTTTATATCTAATAAAGTGTGATATTCAGAAAGTCAATCCTCTTTCCGAATGACCCTTTTATTTCAATAAAAACCCTGTCAGGTTCTAAGTCCGAAGACATGAATTTTCACTTTCTTCGAAATTTTCGTATCTGTAATAGTTTTCGAGATATTCGATAAATAAGTTTGAGGATCCCAACTTTGAGGGTGGTTTTCACCTCTTTAACTTGGACGGTTGCCGATAAAAAAATTTCGGGTCAAATATGTTCACGAAAGCTATATCATACTAAAATTTTAACAAAATCAGTGATTTACACCTCGGGATGTTCCCTTGTGAGACTGGTTTTCTGACGGCTGGTTATATCCGGCATTCGAAGCGAAAGGGTCAAACGACTGCTTTAATAGGTAAAGTTGCCAGCCTTAGTGCAAAGGTCAACATCATTCATCAATGTCGCGAAAATGCATCCACTTATTTTGTGCGGCATGAAAAATATGTTGCATGGAAATTAACTATACAATTTTACATTACAGATGAGAATACACGAAAGAAATTTGTATTTTACTGTGGTACCGACTATCAGCAGCAAGGTCCAGGAAGCCTGACGGAATACATTGATCCAGAATTTATTCCTGATTTTCTTGGCGGGACATCTGAGGTAAGAGGAAAACTGTCGTATGTTAGAAAATTGATATAAAAACGGATGATTATTGAAATACATTTTATTCTGATGAAATACCTTTCACCTTTCTTCCACAGTTTAAATTTACATGTTACTTTGGAGAGAAAAATATTAATTCATATTTAGTTCCTATAAATCAAGTAAATTATTATTGGAAATTTTATGTTGAACATTGAAATTAGTTATAGTATCAGCAACGTAATAATTATTTAAAGTAAAAGACGTATATTATTTTGTTGAGAATAATGCATGAAACCTTAACTATTAGGAAAATATGTGCGAGGTTTATGGTACAGTACCTCGAAGGTATTACATTTTCGACACAGCGGCTAATAATGTAAGAATTTTTACAAATGTTTATGTGTCGTACTCGTATTTTGTTCAGGGAAGGTTGTAAGTGCGATTAATGATACATTTCTTTACAATTTCTTTTGCCTATTGCTATTGTTTCAGTATTACTATATCACATATCGTAACTGAAGTTTATTCCTTGTTATAAGATTTATTGTGGATATACGTACGCGTTCACGTCCGAATACACACACACACACACACACACACCCACACACACTTCTTTTCAAGTTTGGAGCGAATATTTGGGTCAAGAGTCGATCGCGCGCCTCAACCTCTACTCATATTTTACTTTATAACTCAAAAACGAATAATTTTCCCAAGGTTTGGGAAACGCCATTCGAAAGAGCATAAAACGTACTGTTAATGCAGAGTTTTTGGTTCAGATCGGATTATACTTTTTTAGGAATTGCCATTTTTCTACATTTTTTCCACATTCAAAAACGCGAAAAATGTGAAAAAGTATGTGTGCAATAAATAAATTACATAAACCTATACACCGTTGGAAAGCTTGATTTTTTTACGATTTTTTGGTGCGTGTCTCGGACCGATATCTTGTTTTTTGAAAAAGTTACAGCACATAACAGATTTGACCAAATACGTACTTTGACCCGTTGCCCTCCTTAACCGTGAAGTTTAACGAAAAAGTTTTTGCGCGGAATCAATACTAGACCCATAGAGCTACTAATACGCAAAGTTTCAAAAAAATTGGTCTCTGGTAATTTTGGTCGATTTTGAATCAACGCCTTTTCTCTGTCTCTTGCCCGTCTCTCACAGTGTAGAAGTATATGTTCGGCTGTATCAGGAACTGCACATTCATATCAACTTCTGTCGTCATTAGCTTCGCCTATCCTCTTCTTATATGCTCTAAAACTTCCAGTGCTAGTAGTCATTCGGACCAATCTATAATTTGGTACGCCATGCTTTGTATTTTTTTAAACTTTTAAGTCAGGGGTCCATCTATGCGTCCAGTCTTACAAACCTCTACTATCCCATAGTTCTTGCCAGTTTTCTTCACATTTACTGATAATTAGATTCATACACTTCTGATATATGAAAACAACCGAAACTGCGCGATAAGAATCCCACCTAAAATAGCGCGCCAAATACATAAACTGCGCTACCGCGCTCTCACATCACCAATAATATTTTCATTTTACGTTTACGTTTTGATATTCATGTTCGACGTATGTGACACGTCTTTTTCATGGGAGTGATTAAATACGAATATCGCCCCAATGTGTCACCATGTTCCTGCCAATATAGGTTCGCGCCTGTCAAGAGAAAGGTTCGTGAAACTTGATTGGTTGAGCAGGTAGTTAAGAGCAGCAGATGGTGCTCTCTCAAGGACGCATGCAGCGATCAAATAAATATCTTCGCCGATTTAAGATACACATACACAGTATACACACATATATCCAAAACTTTAACAAAGTAATATCCCGTGATGTCAATCACCGATTTTGACAAAATTCATATATAATGTAGTTTTTGTAATTGCGTAAACTGACGAAGTTTGTGCATTTTAATAACGAAATAAAAAGAAAAAATTATTTTGCAAAATCTCAATTTGTTTAAACAATACATGAAAAAATAGATTCTTTAGTATTTCTTGCACTTTAATGTCAATACTTTTTTTTGAACATATGCTTATAAAAAATTGTTGAGAATTCAGATACAATTATCAGCGAGAAGATTCTGCCATTACCACTCATGGTGGCAGCACTTCTCGGATGAGATAGGCAATGCATACTCCTGCCGAAATCTCGTCTCCCCAGCGCATGCCCGGTGGAGAAATCGGCGCGGAGGAAGACGGACATGGGTTTATTCGCCATTATTGCTGAAATACGCGTCCACGATCTGAACGCTTCATACTTTTCGCATTCTCTTTCTGTTCAATTATTTCAGTGTTACCGCTGCAGTGTTCGTGGTGCACTTAATTAATAAAATTTGGTGTATTTTGTAGATCAATCGGTACCGTTCAATTGTCGCCTATCCAGAATAATATATTCTGAAAAGCGGGTGAATTTTCGCCGCGTGGTGATTCTTATACTCGAGCGATATAACTGTATTGGCGATCTTGGACACTCTGTGCATGTTTTACTTGACTCTACTATAAATGATGGGTGTCGTAATAAAGATTGAAACACCTCCGGCATTCAATTAATCTACACGAGCCCTTCGTAAATTCATTAACAAAACTATATATTCATTATAAAATTATAGATATATTAAATTTTTATTTTTTCATCACAAAAGTTATTACAGTCGAAATTGTATCGTTCGACTCACAAAGCAGAGTACTTACACGAGGTTGTACCCCGTTAATGATTAGTTGATAGCTTTTCAAAGAGTGGATTTTATTGAAATATACTCGTTGGTGGTGAACATGAAAGACTTCACTTATTTTAAAGTCAAACAATTTTTGCCTTCCTTTTGTCGAGTGATTAGTGACAGAACATTCCGAGGTAGGCACAGTAAGGGCAAGCTCGACGTGGTCATGGACTAGCAACACGAACTGTGATAGATAGAGAAATTAATTTTTGAAAAGTCTTCGACTTGTAATTGCACTTGAAGGTTATTAATTAAATTTTGGCCAGTGCCCTCAGTGAATTCAGTTATGTTATATATTGCGGGGTACTACAAATGCATAAAACTTAAACAGATAATGTTTTTTTATCATTCTTAAAAATGGTACGATGAGTCTACAACAAATAACACAGCAAAACTGGTGCGTAAAGTGTTTGTAGAACGCATATTGACTGTTCATAGAGAGTGCGAGTTAGCTTAGGTATTTGTCGTTTCCCACCAATCTACAGCCTCTGCTTGTTTAGAAATGTAAAAATTCATGATTCCTCATCAATGGATTATGAAAATGAATGAATCATATTAAACAATTGTGGACACCCTCATCTTTTTTACAGCATAATTTTAAACATTCCTCTCCATGAGGAATAATAAGGAGGTCTTTTACTATTATATTGTGGGATCGGGGCGGTTACCGCTCCTAGAAAAGAACTTGGAAGAAAAGGACGTGAGAAGAAAGTGTCGTCAGGGAGAGGCCGCTAGCGCTGTGGTATGGGCGCAACCCGGAAGATCTGCGGGTTAAGCGACTCGGCCGAGGACCGCCGGAAGGATGGGTGACCGAGCGACTCTCTTTCTTTTTCACGATCCTACAATAGTAACACTAGATTTACCGAGCCAGTCAAAATAACTGGTACACAATTTTTTCCAAAACGGTCTAGCCGAATAAGGGGGTCAAAAGTGCCCTTGAGCCGATTTTATTCGACGATGGGTCATTCGATAGGTGATGATGAAAAACCATTGCACACAAATTTTTAATCCGATACCTTCACCGGGAGGGTAGTTATAGGGTAAAATCGAAAAATTAGTTTTTGCCTAATTTTCCCCAATTAATGTTGTGCAAAAATCCCCAAAAAATTCTGACACATTCTAAACATTAATGTACACGTTAGGGATTTTTTTCAGATTTTTCCTTTGCAAGTTCCACTCACGAAAAATGAAGAACCAAAAAAAAATTTTTAAACATCGATTTCATATTGAAATCTTCCGAGCACAACTTTTTCCTTTTTACAGTAGTTGCACAATGTTATCAGCGTTATACCTACCCTAATTTTTTCAGATTTGTTGAGTACGGTGCATCACGGTCGGAAAAATCAAAAACCGATTTCTGGGACATATTTTGGGCTGAAACTCGCCCATTATCTGCCATTCTTACATGATTTTAATACAGTATGTTCATATTGTGATCTTCAATGTTTCTGCATAGAAATATATAGATGTTAAAGAATAAGATCGGGATAATTAAATAAATTGCTGATTGTATGATCTTTATAACCTAGAATTGTAACCGTTCTTTCAAAAGCATTAATGGCGCAGTGGCTATGGTGTCTGTCTGTGGAATCGCTGGGCACTTTTTTGTCGCGGGTTCGAATCTCCATGTGGGACTTAAGTTTTTTTCTGCCATTTTTTTTTTTTTATTAAAGAAATAACAATATTCAATAGCAGCTTTAAAATGTTTCACAGATATTTTTATGCCTTTCAACAATATAAAACGTATAGAAAAATAATCGTAATACATGCTTTTCTTACAATTAGACATGCAACGTTTCGCAATTATGAGTATTCTCAAACATTGTTTATTGTTCATAGATATTGGTTTACTGCAATGTACGAAAACATATTTTAAGCACTTGCGGTGGAAAGACGTGCCACGCAGGTCGACATGCTTTTGTTACCGGAACGCCAGCGACACACAGTGGTCGATTTTGCCGAAATCCTGGCCAAAACCCCAAAATTTTTTTCTAGAATTTTCAAAATTTAGCAATTGCGTTTGATTTGTAACACATCAGAGCATCGTTTTCCATTAATAAAAATTTTTATTGAACAATACTCTTAGTGGTATGCAATGTCAAAGTTGGCACTTAAATAATGTAACGTTTTCACGTCGAAATTGAGAATACGTTTTCAATATGAAATTAAAGTTTGATCCGCTTTTTCAGTATTGGTAGCTATTTATCATACTTTTAATTTATAAATATCTTGGTTTCATTTTTTTATTTAATATTTTACAACTCTGTTGGTACTGAACGTAAAACCTAAACATTTTTTTCCTTTTGCTAATGAAATAGTTGTGAATGCTGCAAATTGCTGCCGTGATTTTTTTTTTAAATTAAACTTTGAAGCTTCCCGAAGAAGACCTCGTTGAGTTTTCTTGCGACTTTTTGCGATTCTTCGAGTAATTGTTATTTATTTCTCGCGCGCGCCATGCTCGGGGAAGAGCATTTATGACATAGAGCCGGGCTATCGTGCTTTACCTAATGAATACTGCTAATCCTTCTCTAAGATCAACCTGGCAATTAACGAAATGATATGTTTATTTCATGGGGTTAAAAATCGGAGTGAGTTTAAACAAGCTGGTGGCCTATTGTTCCGAGGCAACAATAGATAGCCGCGGCTACCTCGACCGCTTACCGTCATAAACCGAAAGATCTTTGACGATTCTAATGAAAATCTGGCTAGTTGCAGGTATGAGGGAAATATTTGTTCCTTATAATGTTTCATCTTTCTCCTTCGACCGAAATTTTTATTAAGCAAAGGGAAATTCTGAGATGGAACAGCAATGACATGCTTGTATTAGGATACAGGGACTGCTGCAATAAATATCATTAAAACTGCAGAAGTCCGTGGAATAACATAATATATTTTTTTTTAAATTAAACTTTGAAGCTTCCCGAAGAAGACCTCGTTGAGTTTTCTTGCGACTTTTTGCGATTCTTCGAGTTATTGTTATTTGTTTGTCGCGCGCGCCATGCTTGGGGAAGAGCATTTATGACATAGGGCCGGGCTATCATAAGACTACTGATTTTCGAGCCGATCCGACAATTTTTCGATACTCGCACCCACCATATTAAAGCCGCCATTTTGTTTTTGAAAATTCTGAGTTTGGATTCTTAATCAGCGACCGGAAAAACATAAGACTACTGATTTTCGTGCCGATCCGACAATTTTTCGTTACTCGCACCCGCCATATTAGAGCCGCCATTTTGTTTTTGGAAATTCTGAGTTCGGATTCTTAATCAGCGACCAAAATAATACTAATATACCAATTTTCAGCTAAATTGAAAAACTCCTTATAGTTTTGGCCAGGATTTCGGCGAAATCGACCACTGTGCGACATGTCATGCACGTCGTTGGGCGATTGTTACAGAAAGATAAATGACGTGCGTGGCACGTCCACTGCTTAATGAAATTCTTTACCGAGGCACAGTTTCTGCTTGCTCTTCACCGTGTAAAGTTATCAGTATTGACCCCAGACTGTAAAATGGAAAGTGATAGCGAAGCCAGTGCCTGAACGCGCCGCGAAGTGATTTCCACTCGACTGTTCTGGCACGCGCAACCGAGAATTTCTTTGCACCGAAAGTGGTTAAGTATGAAAGAAATATAAAATTCAATGTACAGAATGTAAAAAAAGTACTTGTAATTGTAAATCGTGACATGACTGGAAAGAGTCGATGAAGAAAAAAGTATACTGTATAATTATTTTTAGAAGTATCTGTGAAACATTTTAAAGCTACTACTGAATATTGTTGTCATTAATAAAAAAAAAAAAAAAAAAAAAAAAAAAAAATGGCAGAAAAAACTTAAGTCTCACATGGAGATTCGAACCCGCGACAAAAAAGTGCCCAGCGATTCCACAGACAGACACCATAGCCACTGCGCCATTAATGCTTTTGAAAGAACGGTTAAAATTCTAGGTTATAACGACCATACAATCAGCAATTTATTTAATTATTCCGATATTGTTCTTTAACATCTACATATTTCTATGCAGAAACATTGGAGGTCACAATATGAACATACTGTATTAAAATCATGCAAGAATGGCATATAATGGGTGAGTTTCAGCCCAAAATGTATCCCAGAAATCGGTTTTTGATTTTTCCGACCGTGATGCACCGTACTGAACAAATCTGAAAAAATTAGGGTATAATACTGATAACATTGTGCAACTACTGTAAAAAGGAAAAAGTTGTGCTCGAAAGATTTCAATATGAAATCGATGTTTAAAAATTTTCTTTTTGGTTTTTCATTTTTCGTGAGTGGAACTTGCAAAGGAAGAATCTGAAAAAAATCCCTAACGTGTACATTAATGTTTAGAATGTGTCAGAATTTTTTTTGGAATTTTTGCACAACATTAATTGGGGAAAATGAGGCAAAAACTGATTTTTCGATTTTACCCTATAACTACCCTCCCGGTGAAAGTATCGGATTAAAAATTTGTGTGCAATGGGTTTTCATCATGACCTATCGAATAACCCATCGTCGAATAAAATCGGCTGAAGGGCACTTTTGACCCCCTTATTCGGCTAGAGCCTTTAGGGAAAAGAGCGGACGTCTCTCGACTTGCTAGAGGTGGACATTTGCCCGAAATCATATTCCATTATTAATTCCCATATTGCTACTCTACGTTGGTATCAATAAAACTGAATTTGTGAAAAAAAGTGTGTCTTTAAGCCAATTTACTTCCTAATCTCAAATTTGCCCACCCTTTATAATCATAGAAAGGCTTCAAATATATACACTCTGGGACAAAAAGATGGCACAGCGTATAACTTTTTGTATTTGATACTATAAACTTAACAAAATGAACAGTTTAATATGTTAACAAATTTGGGCATACCTGTACGTATAATTTATTGAATATCATCGACAACATTTACTTCGATAGAATTTTAGGAATGAAAACGTAAATAATGTGGTTCGCAGGCGGGACAAAATGATAGCACACGCAGCAGATTTGTATACATATACACAAAAAGTTTCTCCTATAAAGTTTAAATATAATTTGTTATTAATTTATTATTTTAGAATCAAGTGTATAAATAGAATAAGATGAATATCGATATAAGGTAAGTCCCAGAATGATAGAGCCACCTTAGAAAATAGCTGTAGTAAGATTTCGGTAACAGGTAGAAGATAAACTGCGATATTATGTTAATCAAATGTTTTTTTAATATGTGTTTCTCAGAAAATAAAGTAAGATAAAAGACTTTCTTTATAACAATATACAAAAACAATGTAATCTTACGTCCCAAAATGATAGGACCACTTCACTAATCCCTATAATATTAATTATTTTTTTATAATACATCATATTGTTAGTAGCCTATGAAATCACCTTGTTTCGATATAACTTTATAGACTCTATTTGGCATTGAATTAACCAAATTCTGCACGTCATTTTGTGTAATTTCATTCCAACAGCTGATGATTGCCCTTTTCAAATCATTAACGTTTGTAAACTGACGGCTATTATTGTATACTTTTCTTGACAATATGCCCCATAAATTCTCCATAGAATTTAAATCGGGAGAAAAGGGTGGCCAAGTCATTACTGGTATTTGTTTTTCATTTAACCACTCTCTAGTTGATGCCGCATTATGAACAGGAGCATTATCCTGTTGAAGCTGATAATTTCTGGGATGAAGTTTTTCCAAAAATGGTAATAGGTGATTGCCGAGCATAATTTGGTAATCCTTAGCATTCATTCGTCCAGAAATAAAAGCCAGAGGTGTTTTTTCCCATGCACAAAATGCACCCCACACCATCACACTTGCACCACCTTGTTGGCGTTTCGAAAATATGAGCTCTTCTTTTCGAATATCATGCCAATAATATTTCCACCCATCTGGTCCGTCTAAATTAAATTTTTTTTCATCGCTCCAAATGATATTTTCCCATTCAATAGTCCACGACATGTGTATTCGAGCCCATTCCACTCGCTTTGCCTTATTTATTTTATTTAAAGGTGGTTGCCTTTTCATTTTCTTGCATTTTAGTTGGCCCGATGCCGTAATAAACCTATGAACTGTCGATTTTGCTGCTTTGACACCCGGTAAAGCTGCTACTGCTCGCACGCTTGTTGTAGAATTGCTCATTTCTCTTACAATCCTTCTTTTTTGACGAGCACATAGCACAGGTGGACGTCCTGTTGACTTCTTTTTGCCATAATTTTCATTTAGTTCTTTAAAATTAGAGATTACATGGCGGGAACGTTTAACTTTTTTTGCAATTTCTCTGATTGACATATTGTTTCTCAGCATTTCGGTAATTTGTCCCTTCTCGAATTCACTAAGCGCCTTTCCTCTTCCCATACTGCTAATATTTGTATCACTTACTTTTATTGCTAGGCTTTACATTCAGATTCAAACAATTGAATGGATTGTTGATTCAGTGTTGCCAAAGCAATCGGGAAAGCCACATATTGTTGCCAATATCGTAGAATTATTCACTGGCTCTATCATTTCGGGACATAATTTTATTTTATTTTGTTATTTTAATATCGAGAAAGTCTTTTGTTTCATTTTATGGCTGAAGAAATACATATTGCACAAGTAAACGCATAATGTATTACAGTAATTTCTTTTCTATTAGTTACTAAACTTTTACTATTGCTATTTTCTAAGGTGGCTCTATCATTTTGGAACGCACCTTATATATATATATAGATATGTCGATACTTATTTTATTTATATGCTTAATATATATTAACACTTAAAATTAAGTTCGCCTGAAAAAGGCTGTTTTCTTTTTTCAAATGCGAAGATTGTTTTCTATTTCCAGTTATACTGAATCAAGGAAGTGCAGGAAACACAATGTCTCGGGAGAAAAAAAGTTTAGTCTTCAAAATTGGAACTAAATTGCTATTGGTGATTTTAAGAATTTGTGAGAGGGAGGTCATTGATTTTTATTCGTTAGAAAAAAGTTGGAGATGGTAAAAGTGGGCGGTTTAGAAGTTGAGGGAATTTAGAAGCGTAGGAGACGAAGAAAGAACGTTAATTTATGGGTGCAAGGAAAAACGGAAAGAAACGGTTACGGTATAAAGAGTCGTGAGTAACGAAATTTTAGTGAAAGTGGGTTCTGGAAAATATCTGCTCTAACAATGTCGTTCTCGACACTTGACACATGCCATGCAGACGTCCGGCAAAGAGTCGGCCTGCGTAGAACATAGTGTTCCGTAGAGCATACATTTTATTCCGAACAAAGGAAAGCATTTTCAACTGCTTAACATGAAAAACTTAAACAACTGTAAGAACAGATCAGAGCTCTAACTAAAACATAAAAAAAAACAATTATTTATTTATATTTGTCAGAGTTAAGCGCTCTTCGGATGGTACTGTCAGATCGGCGTCGATACGCGTAGTTACGGCACTGTCATGCTGGCGACCCGCGTAGAATAGCAGCATGGCGACGAACGCCGATTACACGTTCACGATGGATATTTTTTCGACCCGTCGGGATTGAAAACTATTCCCAAAACTTTTGGGGGCAGTTTTTTCTTCAGAAATGTCTAAGGAATGCAATCCAGTATAGCAAATTCGTGCTAGATAAATAACTTTTCATAAAAATGTAAAAGTATAGCATAGTAAGTTCGCGCATCCGCACTTTTTAAAACTTTGACGGTCATTTGTTACTATTTGCAACAACCAATTTTGATAAATATATACACTAAAAAATTCGGCATGGTTTCCTCTATCTTTTAAGACCAATTTCAACTTCGTAGCGTTTATACTTTTCGCGTAATACCTCATTTTTTGCCAAAATATGGTGTTTTTACAAAAAGTCATTTTACTAAAAAACTGAGGGTGATGGAGCAATTCTGCCGACGGATTCGTGTTTAGGATGACTAACTCTACGAGGATCACCATTTGGATATTTGAGAAAAAAAATCGTGTTGAACAGTGTAATTAAATTGCATAGTCCTATACACCGTTGGAAAGCTTGAATTTTTTAGGTTTTTTAGTGTTAGTCTCGGTTCGATATTTCGTTTTTTGAAAAAGTTGGAGCACAAAATAGATTTCGCCAAATGCATACTTCGCCCCTGACTCTCCCGTAACCGTGAAGTTCAGCGAAAAGGAGATGTTAGTACGTAGTTTCAGGAAAATTGGTCTCGGGTAATTTCGGTTGATTTTGAATCAATGTCTTTCATGCCCTTCAAGATCGATTAGTTACGAATTATACATTCCGTTATTCTTTTATTAGATCACTCTAGAAACCCAGAAACTTTCATTCAAATCTGTTAGTCTACATTTCGCATCCTTTCCTTGTAAGTTAATTAATGCTTTTCAATAAAAAAAAAATTAATAAAAACTGTTGCATTTTTTCAAAGAATTGTTGTTTACAAAAGTACCTGTTGTAGAATTTTTACATGTGCAAAACCATCTCGTAGCATAGAGGGTTAATAGTTCTTAGCTTAGGTTGATGATTAAGTAAGTAATTTTTTATCGTACATAATAAGTATATATTATAATAAGATCGTATGCAAATAATATTTTATGAACGCAAAAGTTACACTAAATATTGTACTATTTTAGCTATACTGATAATACTCCGTAAAGAAATTGTTTAATAGAAGAGATCAAGTTACAACCTTCCCTTGAACGTATTAATACATCACATTGAAAGTAACATTTCGTTATTACGAGTTTTATTTGACATTATTTTGTCTTTCTTTATCTTTGCACAAACTTATAAAAAGACATTGCAATCGGTAAGGTTATTCAGTAAATTAAAAGAGGAATAAAAGTGATAATTGCAAAGAGTGCACTAATAAAAGAAACACATTACTTTGTAATAAAGTACTATAAATTCAAAGTATTTTAATGAAATGATACTTTTATCTATGTTGAACACCGAATTCTTTCGACGAAAGTCATGGCATCTCATGTAATAAGAAGATTAAATGGTTTGCACTGGTCAAAGCACAACCACGGTAATATAAGTGCAACTAAAATCACTTGCAATATGATGTTATCATACTTTTGTGTTTTATCAATAAAAATGTGAGGGATCGGTCGGTATCCCTCTTATTAACCCTTTGCGGACGGGACACTCCGACGCGCGAGTGTCCGCCTGGACGGGGAGGCTTGGGAGCATTTCGTGGGACACTAGTATACGCATGAAGATTCGTTTGTAACAGTTATATATTTCGTACTATATAAACAAATGTTTGGTAAATGATTTATAACGTGTCCATTAAACATTTTATTGATAATTTCAATTTTACATTTTAAAATCTTCTAAAGTATGATATTTCTGAAAACAGTTGCCTATACATATAAATGGTTTTTTCGAACATGTGTCACAGTAAAAACGTGTTTGTTTCCTTCTTCCTTTTATTTTCCTATTTGAGCACACAATGCAGTCCCTGTAGTTTCCATTATCGTCATGACGAATGATGTGTAAGCGACCATTCAGTGTTTGTAACTCACTAAAGGTAGACGGTTCCGTATTCTTTTGAGATCCGTCACGAAAATCGCCAACGAGTTGATCGACGAGGCGTCGCACAAACTTCAGATGTGGAATTGGATTTCGATTCTTTTTCTTCTGTACCAATTTGTACATTATATTATTTTACAACACACATTTCGAGACCCACCAAAAAAACAAGTTTCCCCAACACTTATTTGATTTTCTCATAAAACAGTAAGTGGAAGTATATTGGTCGGCCCTATCTACCCCACCCATGTAGTTATTATAATTTATTATTGCAACGGGTTTTTCCAATTGCAGAAATCCACCACCCTGGATTCTTCTGTTTATTTTTCTTGTTGCACTTGTATCCCAAGTACTCAGCAGTGTAACAATTCTCTTATCCTTCCAAGATAATAACAAAATTTCATCAGATCTATACGCAGCAATCTTGTTATCAGAAAATATTGTTTTTTTTATGATATCCGGAATGTATTTTCTATTTATTCGTATAGTACCGGTCAAATAGCACTTTTTTGCAACAGCGCATTTGCTAGTGGTATGCTAGTGAAATATCTATCCGTAAATATAGTGTGTCCTGCAACTTCAGGGTGTAAATCTAATACATTCTGGTAAAGATCCAGAACAAGTTTATAACTAACGGGTAGATCAGGTCGCACAAGATTTTCCGTGGTCAAACTACCATAATAGGGTATAATAGTTTGTACATATCCGGTGTTAGCATCAGCTAACACATATATACGTATCCCCCATTTTGTGGGCTTCTTAGTTTTTTTTGTTTTTTTTTTAGGAGTGGAAATGCATTTACGCACCCCCCCCCCCCCCCATACATGGGGGGAGTGCGGGACTCGCCGGGTGTGAAACATCCGGAATACCTACTAAAACCACTCCTCTATCTCTCTCTCGATAGCTACGGGGGGAAGTGAGAACTGTTTCTCATACTACTTTCCCCTCCCCCGCTTCCTATAATGGAGTCTGTCTCCTCCTACACTTGGATGACACATACATATCTTATAAATAACATATATGGACGCCACAAGTCACTCACCCTGATCTTCCACACTTCACGCATGCACACACAACCTCTCCTTACCCCACATATCCTAGACCCGGCCAGGTGGAAACTCCAGCCTGCCGGGACTCCATGCTCCCTACACAGGTAACAAGGGGCGCGTTTTTCGCACTCGTTGGCTCTGAGTCCCTTCTCCCCGCACCTCCTGCAGACAATCTCCCCCTCCCTTACTTTCTGACACCCATAACTGAGATGTTCAAGGTCGTGACACATGAAGCATCTCTTGGGTGTACAGATTTCCTTCAGTCTGACCCGGTAGTACCCAATTCTGAGTTTCCTCCCATCCCTAGACTCTATATTCGATGGTCCCGAGATTTCCACCCGCGCCCTTTTTACTCCCCCCCCCCCCCCATGTCCACCTGATATCCCAGACCCTGACATCCCCTGCTTCCACCTTGAACTCCTTTCTACACGCCTCTTCCACCTCCCTAGCCTCTCTCTGATTTTCTCCGCTATTTCCCTGCACCTCCTTTTCCTCTTCATTTCTATAATTATATCCCCCCCTCTTGTTTTCCAGACTCCTTTAACTCCCTCTAACTTATCCCCACCTCCCGCTTTGATTTCCACGTAAACTTGGTGACTCGATTTATTCTCCGGGCCTCTAATTACGATGGCCTCTCCCATGTTTCTCTTCGCTCCCCGTCCCTCGCCCTGCTTCCTTTTCTCTTCCGCCTTCGCCCTCGTCTTTCTCCCCACGACCTCCGCCCACCATTCCTGCCGTCCTTCGTCCATCACGTCCCCGTCGGTTGTCTTGTCCACCCCTTATCCCCCCGTCGTTCCGTCCGTCTCGTCCAGTCTCTTCCTTTTCGTGTTGTCCTTCTGTGGTGGTGTAATGTCCTTCCGTTTGTCCGGCTGTTCCCTGTCCCTTGTCCTTGCCTGCGTCTGTGTCTGTCTGGAGCTGAGAAGGTCGAAATGGGTTGGGTGCCCGTCGACCTTGTCAGCTCGTCGTTCGACTCTGTCTCTGTCTGTGTAGTCCTGTCCGTCTTGTCTTGATTTGTCTCCGTCTGTTTTGTCCTGTCCGTCATGTCAATCTTCATTGTCTGTGTTCCTGTAATTGTTACATATTTTTTCGTAGGTTCTGTCTTGTCCGTCTGCGTCCCTACTTCCTTTCCCTCATTCCTATTTTCCTTCCTCTGTTTCGTCCCGTCCATTGTCTGACAAGGAGAACGCAAGGCCTTCGGGTCACCGATTTGGTTGAAACTTTGTATACTCGTAGAGTAAGTCGTTCTGATTAAGAATATACCCTATTATAGGGGCAGACGGTCAATAGTTTTTAAGATATTTATAATTAAAGTTTCATTGGCCTTCTTATCCAAAACTGTTGAATGCAATACCAAATGCTGCCGTGGCACAATGGCAACGTCCTGAGTTTGCACGGAAAAAACTAGGGTTCGTTTCTTGCCGTGCTAAATTTTTTTGTATTTTTTTTTCTTCGGTTTATATCTTCAAAGTTCAATTCAATATCAACCCATTAAAATTGATATATTACCTGAATTTATTTGGTTGAGAATGGAAGAGAAATTTGAAGTAGGTAATCGGTTATAGAAATTCATTCCGCAATTCGTCATCAATTGAATGCACAAATTTTTATACCTATGGTAAAATACACATAGTTTGCAAGGCGGCTATGTACGAAAAGAGAACTTTTCGAAAATGATAAATCAAGTCTACTTTCCAAAAGACATAATATTGCAAGTGCAACATTGTTGCGTTAATTTGATAGACAAAGTTACGAGTTTTCAGCAAATGAAAATATTATATGTAAAGTCGCTTGAAAATTTAATATGCATATTTACATCAAGATGCACGTAACGCTAACATGTAAATGAATCGAACAAAAAATTTTTTGTTAGTTTTTCTTGGCAGGACACGAACCCCAGTTATTCTGCGCAAACCCTGCACGTTGTCGATGTGCCACAACAGCTCTTAAAGTTGTGTCTTACAGTTCTTTATAAGAATGCCAATGAAACTTTAATTATAAATATCTTAAAAACTATTGACCGTCTGCCCCTATAATAGGGTATATTCTTAATCAGAACGACTTACTCTACGAGTATGCAAAATTTCAATAAAATCGGTGACCCGAAGGCCTTGCGTTCTCCTTGTGAGTACAGTTCGTCCCACTGTCACTACCCTTGTTCGCCCACCTCAAGATGTTCTTGATGATATCGATGTTATCGATAATCAAGTCACCCACATGCATACACTCTTTTCTTGCTTCAGATTTCACGTGCTTATTACCTTGGATGTAATTATTCAGCACCTGAAATCTGTCCACAAATTCCTGAGTCGTATGCATTAATACCCCCAGTCCCTCTCGTACATAATCCATGCACAACTTCCCTGGGCTTCTTAGGGTTATACGTTATAAAACTTACTTTTCCCTTGAATTTGACTACTGCTTCGTCGATAGACAATTATCTACCCGATACGAAGTTTTCTCGGAACTTCGAAACAAGGTAATGTAAATAATTACTGATTTTTTCGCTTCGTGTTCTCATATTTCGCGCAGATGCTGCTTTCTCATTTGTGTGGAGCATCCAAAAAATCTGAAGAAATCTATCTTTTCTAAATATTTCACTAAAATACGGTATTTTCGCGTTACGCGCAGTTGACCAATATTCCTTCAAAGGGTCTAGCCGAATAGGGGGGTCAAAAGTGCCCTTCAGCCGATTTTATTCGACGTGGGTCATTCGATAGGTGATGATGAAAAACCATTGCACACAAATTTTTAATCCGATACCTTCACCGGGAGGGTAGTTATAGGGTAAAATCGAAAAATCACTTTTTGCCTCATTTTTCCCAATTAATGTAGTGCGAAAATTTCCAAAAAATTCTAACACATTCTAAACATGAATGTACACGTTAGGGATTTTTTTTCAGATTTTTCCTTTGCAAGTGCCACTCACGAAAAATGAAAAACCAAAAAAAAAATTTTTAAACATCGATTTCGTATTGAAATCTTCCGAGCACAACTTTTTCCTTTTTACAGTAGTTGCATAATGTTATCATTGTTACACCCTAATTTTTTTCAGATTTTTTGAGTACGGTGCATCACGGTCGGAAAAATCAAAAACCGATTCCTGGGACACATTTTGGGCTGAAACTCGCCCATTTTCTGCCATTCTTGCATGATTTTAATACAGTATGTTCATATTGTGACCTCCAATGTTTCTGCATAGAAATATGTAGATGTTACAGAACAGGATCGGGATAATTAAATAAATTGCTGATTGTATGATCTTTATAACCTAGAATTGTAACCGTTCTTTCAAAAACATTAATGGCGCAGTGGCTATGGTGTCTGCCTGTGGAATCGCTGGATACTTTTTTGTCGCGGGTTTGAATCTACATGTCGGACTTAAGGTTTTTTCTGTAATTTTTTTTTTTATTAAAGACATAACAATATTCAGTAGTAGCTTTAAAATGTTTCACAGATATTTTTATGCCTTTCAACAATATAAAACCTATAGAAAAATAATCGCAGAGAAAACATGCTTTTCTTACAATTAGACATGCAACGTTTTGCAATTATAAGTATTCTCAAACATTTTATATTGTTCATAGACATTGGTTTATTGCAATGTATGAAAATATATTTTAAGTGTGAAAGAAATATAAAATTCAATGTACAGAATGTAAAGAAGTACTTGTAATTGTAAATCGTGACATGACTGGAAAGCGTCGATGAAGAAAAAAGTATACTGTATAATTATTTTCAGAAGTATCTGTCAAATATTAGGACCTTGAATAAGTTCTCGCTGTTTCTTCAAAGATGACAATAGCAGTACCCCGTTCGTGGAATTTCGAATGGTAACACACATGCAAGGCAGTAGTGTAGCTAACCTTAAATTTCAGTGTATGGTAGTTCACTTCAGTGTAAACAAAGTAATTTTTTCTTAGTTCTGAAAATGTCTATTTTTGTGACAAATAAAGTGTATTTGCGGGGAATTTTATTGCACTACTTTATTCAAAAGAAATCTGCAGCTGAAGCACATAGAATTCTTGTTGAGACTTATGGTGACAATGCTTTGTCGGATACGACATGCAGAGACTGGTTTCGACGCTCCAAAAATAATGATTTTGAACTTGAGGATAAAGAACGTTCTGACGCACCGAAAAAATTTGAAGACGAAAAGTTGGAGGAATTACTCGATCAAGACCGATGTCAGACGCTAGGAGAACTTGGAAAAACATTACAAGTAGATGAGTCAACTGCTTCAAAACGTTTAAAAGTTTTAGGAATGATCCAGAAGCAATGACATTGGGTACCGTATGAATTGAAGCCGAGAGACGTCGAACGGCGTTTTCTCACGTGTGAACTACTGCTTCAACGGCAGAAAAGTTCTACCGCACCCGCCGTATTCATCTGACATAGCCCCTTCTGATTCTCACCTATTCCGTTCGATGGCACATGGCCTAGTTGACCACCGCTTTCATTCTTATGAAGAAGCTAAAAAATGGATCGATTCTTGGATAGCCTCAAAAGACATGTCGTTTTTCCGACGCGGAATTCATATACTGCCAGAAAGATGGGAGAAAGTGGTCGCTAGTGATGGGCAATACTTTGAATGAAACGTTTTTGTTCCTTATAATTTAAATAAAGCTGTTATTTTGTAAAAGAAACAGCGAGAACTTATTCAAGGTCCTAATATTTTAAAGCAACTACTTGAATATTGCTGTCTTTAAAAAAAAAAAAAATTACAGAAAAAACCTTAAGTCCCACATGTAGATTCAAACCCGCGACAAAAAAGTATCCAGCGATTCCACAGGCAGACACCATAGCCACTGCGCCATTAATGCTTTTGAAAGAACGGTTACAATTCTAGGTTATAAAGATCATACAATCAGCAATTTATTTAATTATCCCGATCCTGTTGTTTAACATCTACATATTTCTATGCAGAAACATTGAAGACCACAATATGAACATACTGTATTAAAATCATGCAAGAATGGCAGATAATGGGCGAGTTTCAGCCCAAAATGTGTCCTAGAAATCGGTTTTTGATTTTTCCGACCGTGATGCACCGTACTCAAAAAATCGTAAAAAAAATTAGGGTATAACACTGATAACATTATGCAACTACTGTAAAAAGGAAAAAATTGTGCTCGAAAGATTTTAATACGAAATCGATGTTTAAACATTTTTTTTTGGTTTTTCATTTTTCGTGAGTGGAACTTGCAAAGCAAAAATCTGAAATAAATCCGTAACCTGTACATTCATGTTTAGAATGTGTCAGAATTTTTGGGGAATTTTTGCACCACATTAATTGGGGAAAATGAGGCAAAAACTGATTTTTCGATTTTACCCTATAACTACCCTCCCGGTGAAGGTATCGGATTAAAAATTTGTGTGCAATGGATTGCATGGAAATTGGTGTGCGATGGAACAAAATTGGAATTTTGTTGCGTGGCCCGTTTACTTTATTTTAGGACAATGGGTTTGTGTCCCATGGAATGTTAAAACATTCTGCTCGTAGTAGAAATTTATATTTTGTAGCTTTTTGTAATGTTTAATGAATACAACTTCCTTGGTCTAAGAGTTTTTTATGTCTGGTCTCTAATCAACAACGATCGATAATATTAGTATTTTGTTAATAACATTTGTTCTTACGTCATGGTAACGCGTACATAATTTGTTTTTCCCGCATAAACAAGTTAAATTCACAAACTTCTCAATAGATGGCGTTATTTACAATTCAAGATAAGGTAGGAACACACAACACCTTCCCCTTCACAAAAGAAAAGATGATTCCTCAAGGAACATCTTTTCTTACTCTCAATTTATAACATTCACTAATTCAAACATATCTACAATTATTAACTTCATTTAAATCATATAAACATTCCCACACTTTTAAACTAAATCTAATCTAATACATGCTGGTTTTAACTTATTTACATGTACAATTTTAAATTTGTTATTTCCTAAATCTATTTCTGCTGTTAAATTATTATTACATAATTGAGTAATTTTGTATGGTCCAAGCCAATCACAATCAAATTTTGAAATTTTCGGCTCTTTTAATAAATATACATCATCTCCTATTGCAAACTTATATGAATGTACATTTTTGTCGTAATACATTTTACTTCTTTCTTTCGCTTTTTCGGTATTTTCCGCCGCAAGTGCCTGAGTAACAGTAAGTTTGTTGAAAAGGTCATCCAAGTATTGAATAAAAGTTTTTGGTACTTTCTGATTTGTAAATTCAGAAGGAATTGAAGCTTTAGTCCCGAAAATTAACTCATGCGGTGTAAATCCGGTAGTTTCATGAATTGATGTATTGTAAGATTATCTTGAATAGTTAGTAAATATCTATTACCCTTTTGAGTTATAGGTAAGGGACCAACAATATCTACTTGCACCTTTTCAAATGCTTTTTTAGGGGTATCCGTGATGCGCATTGGTTGTTTAATTTTTGGAGAAAGAATTTTATTCCGTTGACAACTTGGACATGATTTTACAAATTCTAAAATTTCTTTTTTCATCCCGTTCCAATAAAAATGTTCTCTAATTCGTCTAAATAATTTTGTTATTCCTTGATGACCTCCAATAGGTGATTCGTGATACTGTTTAATAATTTTGTGTTTAAGTGTCTCAGAAGAGATTTTTATTTTATCAGTACAAACTGTAATCAAATATTGTGCATCATCAAAAACATCCTCTAAAATCACTTTTAATTGATCCCATTCAACTGGTTCTAAATTATTATTATTTTTTGCAATACTGATTGATTTAATATTCAATGAATTTACGAGATGTTTTAATGCTAGAAATGAAGATTTGATATGATCTATGTTAGTGTTTTCAGATGAAACAGTTTTCACTAGTAAATGAAAAACTACAATTTTTATCCAATTTCAAAAATTTTTTATTTCTGAGGTCAGTGGACATTTAGGAATCGATATATTAAAAAAATCGAAATTCCAAAATCGACTTTTTGACTTTTGTCCGGCTAAATGCACAAAATCCGGACAAAAGTCAAAAAGTCGATTTTGGAATTTCGATTTTTTTAATATATCGATTCCTAAATGTCCACTGACCTCAGAAATAAAAAATTTTTGAAATTGGATAAAAATTGTAGTTGCAACAAACGCTTAAAGTAGAAACTTTTTCTGGAGGCCTTTTTCTATCGAAAAACCACGTTGTCTTCTTTCTAACATTCTGACGAAACTATGCAATATTTTTTAATAATTATTGTTTCTATTTGAAGAGCATTCTTCCACGATAAAAATTCATGTGTCGAACATAAAATTATTGTTTGTAGTTTATTCAAAAATTAATGTAGAAAACATGAAAGAAAATCGTCGAAGTTTTTTATCTTTTGCAGAGAAAATCTAAAATGTGCTACATACTTACACTATCTAATTAACACCATTCTTTTCTGTAATCCTTCCCCTAAACTATCCTGCAAAAATATCATCCGCCCGGATCCGCCTCGGACGGTTTTTTATTGTTTAAAGACTCGCGCGCACCTCGACAAGGCGCTGTCGCCAGACTGTTTCCTAAACTTCCGACAGGTATAACAATGAAGGGCCCAGGTAGATACACGAAATATTTGTAGAAATAACTTCTATATAGTCTAAGGAATATATGTGGAAAGTTTTAGCCGAATATCTTTCGATACTTATAAGTTATTTAATTTTTAAGTGAACCCTGCACGGCGAAGACTAGGATTTCCTTTCAATCGGATAAACTAGCTCATTCCTTTTTGCTCGCATCCTAACAATAAAGCAATTAAGTAATAAAAGTGATGGTTTAGAAGTCTTCGTCCTCGTTAGTGCCAATAAGATTTTGTTTTTATTGCACGGTATCTTTAAGAAACCCGGGAATTTACTGACCGCGTGTCCCACTGGGTCTATACAGCTGGTCTGGGTTACATAAAGTTTAGGAAAGAATATCAACAAAAGGTGCAGATAGATAAAGCCAATTTTAGCAGGAACTATTTATATAGTTTAAACTAAACATCTTCAAGGTTCTCAGAGACTACTTTGTGGTGCTTTTTAGTTTTTCTATTTTGAAGTTAGCAATGTAAGTCAAAAAACATGTGTTTGAAAAATCAACCAAAATCGATTGAAAAAATAATTTTGCAAGAAATTATTTATGCATACTTCAACATTAATTAATGGTGATTCACCCTACAAAAAGTAAATAGTCTCACAAAATTCTTAATTGTTCTAATAGCATTTCCTTTTGAGGAAAGTATTTGAATCATTCCACACTTTTGAAGATCGGCGGTTTTAAGCATTGATATGTACACTTTTATTGTTGCAAAATCAATTATTATTTCTATTACTGGTCTCAGGAAATATTTCAAGGGCTCTTAGTACAAACTGATTAAATTAAAAGAAGGCAAAAAGTTAATCCCATGTTGTAAATGGGTATTTGAAATACCCATGGTAATTTTTGGACATAGCTACCCTCTATATATCAACCGCCATTTTGTTTTTAAAATTTTTGAGTTCAGATTCGTAATCAGCGACCCAAAAAACATTAGAATACTAATTTTTGTGCAAAACAATTAATTTTTAAATAAACCTGTCTGCCATATTTAATCCGCCATTTTGTTTTTAAAATTTGTGAGTTCTGATTCGTAATCAGCGACCCAAAAAATAATAGAATACCAATTTTTAACTAAATCCGATGTGTTTTGAGCCCGTGGTGACGATTTGAAAAAGATTGAAAACTGCGCGAGGTGCGTGACCGGCTAAATTCACGCTCTGGACCACTGTGCGTCGTACGTTTTGTATTGTATTTTCCACGGTCGGTACTGTCGATTTCTGCGCATTAACATAATGATTTTCAAACATAACCCGAGCTCGCATCTCGATGTCACGCCGTAGATCTTCATTTATTCTCGTGCCTGTCACATGTGCGTCTTTCTCTATTTCAATATTCATAATATTATTGATTTCACTAATCTCTTTTCCCTTTTCACAATTCAAAGATAACTTAGCCAATCTCATAAAATCACGACCCAAAACCCATAGCACTTCTCGTCGTATTTTCCGGCACGACATGCAACGTAATTTTGTATTCTTCGCGGTCAAATAAAAGTGTCGCGTCTCTACGCGGCCGATTACATTTAATCCGCTCCCATTTATACCATAAAACCTATTGCGCGCGAATTCTTTAGTCATAAATACTCGCGGAATGAAATTTTCTTTCACAAAACTAATAGAACTGCCGGAATCTAATAATGCATCAAACCTCATACTGAAATCGCTATCCTTGTTTTTCATTCGCAATTCCACAGTTTGCCGGAAATCGTCGTCGTCGTCCTCAAGCTGCTCTCGTGTTACGAAATTTATTCCTTCGGGTCGACATTCATTCGCAAGGTGACCCATCTTTCCGCACCTGAAACAAGACCCCCTTTCCTTCTTCGGTCTTGGACAGCTCGTTGCAAAATGGCCCGTCTCGTTACAGTTATAACACCGCTGTTCGAAACACTTTTGCCTTCCTTGCTTCTCGGTCCGACGGGCGTCGCTCTTGGTCCATCGGGCGGTTCCTCTCGACTTCCCGCGTTTCCTCTCGGCGTTGCGTAAACTGACGGTGGGACGGTTCGCGCGTCGGCGAAACATCCGCGAACGCGTTTCTTAAGTCATCGATGGACCGGAAGCAGTGCATTTTTGCTTGAATTCGTAATACCGGTCTCGTAATGCCGTCAATAATATATGAAACAGTTTCCCTTTCTGTAAGCAGAATGCGATTAGCGAGTGTTACCTTTTCGTGGAGATAATCGGTTAAGTTCTCGCCAGACTTCCATTTCCTCGCTCCAGCTCGCATCTCAGCGTCAAATCATCTACCCTCTGTCCATACAATTCGGCTAGTGCTTGTAAGAGGTCTTTGTGGCTCATTTCAACACAGTCAGCCCTCGTATAATACCATTTTTTGTGCTTGACCCGTCAATTTATTACAAATGAGCGCCTTCGCGTTGTGCTTGTCTAAATCATACGATGATAGTAGCTTCTTCATTTGGTTTTTTCATCGATGAAAATCTTTACCGTTTCCATTGAATTCGCCGATAATGTCTTTGACGTCACCCCAAGTTTTCACATTCGCCCTGGTAAGAAAATCTCCCAACGCCGGTGTTGCCCGGAAAATCTCCAACGCTCTTCTTAAAATTTCCAATCGTTGAAAATCTCGTCTCCGAATTTCTTCCCCATCGCCTACTCCCTCCAACTCTTCTATCCCTCCGCACGCCCCTTCTGTTGGACCTTCCGTTGCCCCAACTAATTCTGCAGGCGTCACACCCGCGTCCAATAATATTTTTACCAATTCTTCCTTCTGGCCGGTTGTGGGCAGATCCAATGACTTCAGCTTCTCCTTCAAATCTTGTATGGTTAGCGTACTCATAATTGCAAATCGGTTTTATCCCACTTCTGAATTTGTAGGGACCGGGGGGAATGATTAATAAATACTCATAAAAGAAAACGTAAACCTTTAATGTCGACACTTCTTCTCATGGCAATCGGCGGAGAACTAATTCTTTCATTTATAAAAATCAATCGTCGTCGTCAGAGCGATCGGGCACAGACGATCGCAGACGCGCGTATTTCCACATAAAATAGGGTGCAAATGTGCCAACGCGCTCGCGCTCTTACACTTCCGCTATCAGAAGAAGAATTGTCCATATCTTTATCACTGTCAGTTGACACCACATAAAGCTCATCATCACTGCTGCAGAAGTAACAAAATGTAACATCTTCCCTTCGTCTTTTAGACATAATATTATATGTAGTAGATATCCTTTAGAAGATTTGTACAAGACTGCTTTGCTTATGCACGTAACCACGGAAATAAAGGAAAGATATGGGATAAAAACAAAACAACTCAAGAGTGCAGAGTTTCCAATGTAGTGGACAAACGTCCACGTTCTAAACAAAACATAGGCCATAATTGTATGGGCTGCTGCCCACAGAAACGCGTCCAGAACGGTAAAAATGCCTGGGCTGCGGTCCGCAGACACGCGTCCAGAACGGTAAAAATGCTTGAGCTGCGGTCCGCAGACAGCCGTCCGCAAAGGGTTAAAATCTTAGGAGAAGGATGTGAAATGGAATTATCATCAGGGAGGGGACACTGGCACAGTGGACCCGCGCTGACCCATAAGATTTTCCAGTGTTCAGCTACTCAGGAGTTACATACGTTTCTTAATGTGCTATTTTTTTATGCAAACGTCGATTTTGATAAGGAACTTTAGTCATGATTTCGCATGTTTTGTATGTCATATATGTCAAATATGGCATCCCACATCCTTTGCTTATAGAACACACAAAGTCAGAAAAAAATTATTGATACGGGACGAGATTATATTTATAATAGCTGTTCACTTTAGAAACATTTGTTTGTATCCATTATTGTACAAACATGTAATTACAATGTCTCACATATACATATCGTATAGACGTGAACAAAAGGACGAGTAGATTGACATCCACTCTTCAGAAGCCACGATTACGGGCGATGGAAAAACCCACTGTGCGACCGTTTATACATGAGGGCGAACTCAGTTACGGTACAGGTAGTGGTATTATCCCGGTGTCATGTGTGACACCCATTTGACCCTTGAAAGAAAAGTATTTTATTAGTGGCCTAAAGTGGCCATTCTAATCGCACGAGGACATGGTTATTACACGAAGGTTTCGACGCCCTGTCACCATGCTGGAAGGCTCCGACGCCCTTGAAATGAGCGACCCAAAGCTAAGGGTTGCTTGGGGGGGGGGGGGGGGTCGATGCTATTCAACTTAAGTCCATTCTTCTAACAATAAGTCCTAGTTCCTGGTTACAACCCGGCCCACCGGTGGATCACGCTCGACTGACCCGTAGGGTGGATGCATCACAGGTGGGTCACACTTGTTTTCAGAAAATGGGCCTTTCAAAATAAGTTTCTTCTATTTTTTCTCAAGATTATAAGCAAACATGAGTAATACAAACATTAGCATTTAATTAAAATAAAATCAAATTGTTCCCAGTATTTAGGTTGACGAAATATGGTTAAATTTTAAAATTTTTATTCACTCTGCATGTTTCGACATCTTACGATGTCCTCTTCAGGAGTTTCTGTGTTATGTGTAGTTTGTTTTATCGCGAAACATATGTGTTTCTGTTGTCCTTATACGTTTTGAAAAAACGTGATAGAAATGGAAAGGATAGGTCAACGCCTCTTTAAGAAAACTGTTAATGCCACTTTGAATATAATAAAACTTTAATGAAACAAAAAGGTGACTTTATAACTTATAACTAAAGAATGAGAAATAAAAGGAAACACGTCTTTACCGCATGGTACCTTAGAACGGAAGCAGGTAGTCCATCGGAAACTATACAATGGTAATGATACGCGTTACAAATCACCGTACTATACGCCGCAGGCGGTAGATACGCAGACTACAATACTTCTGGTGTTAAATTTAAAACTATCTAACACTTCCCCTTAAATTTAACCAAATACAAAGAGCTTATTCAACTAAACCTAACTCTTTAACACATTTAATATGTTTAGGGCCGCTCAAAGCTTTAGTCAAAATATCAGCAACCATATTGCTGGTATGTATTTTAATTTGAATTTTCCATCGCGTAACACTTCTTTTATAAAATGATGACGTATCGCTATATGTTTTGTTCGCGCATGAAATACAGGATTCTTTGATAATTTTAATGCGCTCGCATTATCATTATAAACTGATATATCCAATTCTATCTTTAAACCGAGCTCCGAAAAGGTATCTATCAAATATAATGCTTCTTTCGCGGCGTCTGTAATGGCAACATATTCTGCTTCTGTGGTTGATAAAGCAACCGTCCGTTGCTTCTTTGACTCCCATGAGATGGGCCCTCCACAAAAATGAAAAACATAGCCGGTAAAAGAATGACGGTCATTTATACAACCACCCCAATCAGCATCCGTAAATCCCTCCAATAAACCGTTACCCGATCGATAAGTTATACAATAGTGATCAGTACCCTTAATATACCGCAGTACCCTTTTTGCTGCTTCCCAATGTGCACACTCATAGCAGTTATTAAATTGGCTTAAATAACTCACCGCGTAACTGAGGTCAGGCCTAGACACAAGCGCTAGATACATTAATCCACCTATCAGCTCACGATATGGATATGGGTTATTTCCAGTCTTTTGCTTCTCTTTTATTAACGCAATACCCGGCTCCAAGGGAATTTTAACCGGATTGGCCTCAGTCATATTGAATTTTTCCAGCAGTTTCCTTATGTACATCCTTTGGCTTAATTTGACTTCACCTTCGTTAACCGTAAATTCAATCCCTAGACAATATTTAACGTTTCCTAAGTCTTTAACTGAAAGAAAAATTTTGGTAAGATTATCTTTAATTCGCTGAATTTTCTTTATATCTTTAGATAATATTAAAATGTCGTCAACATAAACGACCGCTAACAATAGCTCTTCCCCTTGATCACATCTATATACACACGGATCAAAATTCGACGGTTTCAAACCCATTGTTTTTAATTCTTTATCCAATCTTGTATGCCATTGGCGACCTGCTTGCTTCAATCCATATACTGCCTTCTTTAATTTGCAAACTTGGTTTCCTGATTCGAGTTGTTTCAGCATTTTACGTGCGATGGTTGTTATTCTATCATTTGTCCTTTCTACATCCATAATTTTCTTGAGTGTGTCTTGTATGTTCTCCGGTAACTCCATAAAAATTTCTTCATCCAAGGAACCATTAAGATATGCCGTGGTAATATCTATTTGATGAATGCTCATGTTATAATGAGCAGCCAATGCTGCTGCCAGGCGAATCGAACTCAAACGAGCCACGGGCGCAAAAGTTTCTGCAAAATCCATTCCTGGTCTCTGTTTGAATCCTCGAGCCACCAGCCTGGCTTTCTTCTTGCTAACTGTTCCATCCGATGCATATTTGTTTGTCAATACCATGCGACAATCAATGATATTCCTTCCTTCGGGTCGTTCAACTAGTTCCCATACATCCTTCTCCAACATTGATTTAATTTCACTCACCATTGCCAAAGACCATTAATTTGCATTTTCCCCAGACATGGCAACGCCTATGGGAATTTCGGTAGTAAATCCTGCAAAATTATCGGAACTATTTGTACTCTCAGAGTATACTTTACGTGGTCTGCCTCTAGCTCCAGTTCTAATTATTCGAGGGCGACCACATCCTCTCTTCGGTACAGTATTTATTTCTTCTTCAACGTCATCTCCGACTTCATGTACAATAGTATCTTCACCCTCTTCATTTATTTCGTTTTGGGCTGTGATGCCATTAAACAAACTTGCTGTTGGATCGTTGCTATTGTCTTCATACGTTTCGTTTGATTCATCTTCTTCCTTATTTAAACCATCCATCGAATCTGTGAATTTTACATCACGACTTATAATTATTCGGTTTGTACCTGTATCCAAAAGACGGTATCCTTTTGAATGTTCATCAAAACCAACAAATCGGTATTCCTTTGCTTTATTATCCAATTTCCTCTGCCAATCCTTAGGGATGTGTGCATACACCTTAGATCCAAAAATGTGTATATCTCTAAGGTCTGGCTTCGTACCACACCATTTTTCTAATGGCGTTCCTCCTGTAGCTTTAGTAATCAAACGATTTTGTAAATAATTAGAAAAATAGATAGCTTCTCCCCAATATTTCTTTTCAAGTCCGGCAACAATCAATAGACATCTGGACATTTCCAGCAGGGATCTATTTTTCCTCTCAGCAACTCCGTTTTGTTCCGGAGTATAGCTGACCGTATATTGACTCTTTATTCCTTCTTCTTTAAAGAAATCCTTTAAATCCTTGTTAATATATTCTGTATCTCTGTCTGATCTAAAAACTTTGGGAACCATGTTAAATTTTGTTTTCATTTCCTTTACAAAATCTTTAATTTTCTGCGTTACATCTGATTTTTGATTCAGTAAATAGACAGTAGTGTACCTACTATAATCGTCAATCAAAGTTAAAACATATCGATTTTGCCCTGGTGTAACTGTCTGCATGGGACCACAGACATCTGTATGTATTAATTGTAATATAGATTCAGACTTGCCTTCCGATTTTTGTGGAAAAGGTTTCCGGTGCATCTTCCCCTTCATGCAGGTGTCACAAATTTCTCTCATTCCACAGTCCTTTATTGTAATTCCTTTAACAATTTCTTTAGATGCCATTGCTTGAATTGCCTCAAAATCCCTGTGACCAAGTTTTCTGTGCCAAGTATGTTGGCAGTCAGGAGAGTGTTGATTTCTTACAGAAAGAGCTTTATTCGGTTGATTTAACTTAAACAAATCTCCACATAGATCAGCCCTGGCAATAATCATATTCTTGTTCTTTATTGTACACATTCTTTCAGTAAAAATGACTTCAAAACCCTTTTCGGTCAATCTTTTAACGGATATTAAATTTTCTTTTAAAGCTGGTACGAAAAGCACATCTTTCATCGGAACAACTAAAGAGTTTCCATTTGGGTCTTCACACAAGATTTCTCCCTCTCCTCTTCCTTCACCTTTAGCATACGAACCATCCGCCAACCTTACCCCTTTCTGATTACAGGCTTCTATCTTCTTAAATAGTCCAGTCAAATAAGACTTTTAAGGTTACAAAAATTCCCATAGAGCTAAAAATTGGTATGAATGTTCAGAATACTATTATAAATGAATTGTGAAAAGTCCCCATCAATCCCCCTTTTGCAAAAAATTTTATTGATGGGGAAAGTTTGCAAAAATAGGTTTTTCGCGTTTTTCTGCTAAACGGTGAGTTTTACAGCAAAAATAGTTTAGACAAAAATTGTAGATCATCCGATTCTCTACAAAAAATGTATCCACACTTTTTTTCATAAGTATTGCCATTTTCGTGATACAGCTGTTCAAAGAACTGAAAAAATTATTTTATTCGTGATATGCACACGTTTCCACACCACCTATGAGGTAGTGTGCTTGGCACTTTTTTTTTAACGTAGTTTCCCCGGTAGGCCTATTCCACGATCTATTGTGATCCTATTGAATTCAAATTGAGTATTGAAAATGATGAAAGCTGTGTATTTATGTAATATATAAATGAAAAAATAATTTGGAAAAATTATTCGTCGGATTCATAATAATCCAATGGAACTTCTAGTGTACTGTCTTCGTTTTCTTCATCTTCCTGCTGGATACAAATATGTTCTAAAAGTGATACATCATATGCCTCATCACTGATATCGTAATTATCCTCATCTAGTATCGATTCAACATTGGAGCACGACTGTCCTTGACAATTGGTACATGCTAAAGAACAAAACAGTCCAACCTTTTTACAGCCGCATTTAGCATTGCAACCTTTTTTGCAATTGCAAAAGATGGTGTTAAGGAGTTTTTCTGGTGCAGGTGGGAGTAACGTATGAATTGGTTCCAATGCATTGTCAACCAACTTCCAACCCCAGTCTTCTGGATCCATTTTATTACCAAGCCACACTTGAACTTGATAATATACCCGGAATAGATGTTGTTGAGCAGCAGCAGAGGTTGGGGGAAGACAAGCTAATTGCACTTGTTTTTTATTATAAGTTTTTTTTTTGCAAAAGATAAGTATCGGAGTTTATCCAAGCAGGTAACTTTTTTTGGAGCTCCGTACATAGAAAGAAGAAAGTGAATTCCATTAGTGATTATAACTGCACATGAATTTTTACAGATGTCTGGTCTTTGAGGTACTCCGAAAACTCATCACCTCTTTCAATACTTGCATCAATTAATGCTTTCATGCCGTGATCAACAGTAACAACCCCACTTTCAGTCAAAGGTTGACTACAAATAAAGCAGAATTGCGATATTTTTTTTTAAAAACAGTAAAATGCACAAACTTTGTTACAAAATATAAGCGATAGCCACGAGTTGTCACTACGAAGGAATGCTTACGACTAACAGTATTTTATTGAGTATGAAACCTTTGAAACGGAGCAGGTATACGAGCATCGCCACGCTGACAATTGAAGGAAGACAAATGTTACTCAAGGCCATGCGACTAAATGAAAATAGGGGCGGAGTTTTTGACGTTCATTTATATTCTAAGAATTTTATAATTTGTATGTATAAGACATAGGGACTCATATTTGTACTCGTATAACGGTTCAAAAATGTATATAAAAGTACATTAACGTGCATATTACGAATAAAATAATTTTTTCAGTTCTTTGAACCGCTGTATCAAGGAAATGGCAATACTTATGAAAAAAAGTGTGGATACATTTTTTGTAGAGAATCGGATGTTCTACAATTTTTGTCTGAACTATTTTTGATGTAAAACTCACCGTTTAGCAGAAAAACGCGAAAAACCTATTTTTGCAAACTTTCACCATCAATAAAATTTTTTGCACAAGGGGGATTGATGGGGACTTTTCACAATTCGTTTATAATAGTATTCTGAACATTCATACCAATTTTTAGCTCTATGGGAATTTTTGTAACCTAACTTCTATTTTAATGATTAATTTGACTGGACTAAAAGAAATGTTTGTCATTGGCCATATGACTCGTAGCACCTGAGTCGATGCACCATTCATTTCTGTTCCAGGATACGTCGTGGCTTTGGGCATTAAAACACAGTTCATCTGTGGAAAGATTCACACTCACTTCTTTATTAATAACTTGACCAGCTTTCTGTTGAGATTTGGTAGGGTTCTTCTCTTTCCATATTTGGTACCTCCTACAATCTCTCTTTAAGTGTCCTGTCTTATTACAGAAATAACAGCTGTACGTACTTGATTTTTCCTTTGTCTGGCTTCCGTTTTTGTTTTTGTATACCACCTTTAGTGCTTTATCGTGCTCGACGGTATTGTCCTTTGAACGTTTACGTCTCATTGCCTTGTTACGTGCCAGGGCCAGGAGCGTTGCGAGTGGCCGAGGTAAAAGAATAAGGTAGAGTGTTCGTTTGGATGTTGGTTTTTAGAAGTTGTTAGTACCGAACAATCTCGTGTATAGGAGACACGAGATAGCCGTAGGAAGTTGAATCACTTGTGGACTTTCCGGTGTATGGTTAACACTAGATGCCACGGGAGGTTGGAACACTTGTAGACTATCTCGTGCGATTAACACGAGGTGCTACGGGAGGTTGGAACACTTATGGACTTTCTCGTGCGATTAACACAAGATGCCACAGGAGATTGGAACACTTATGGACTTTCTCGTGTGATTAACACAAGATGCCACAGGAATGTTAGTAAGGCTGACGTAACTTTATAATTGTTGCAATACACCTCGAGCGGTAAAGATGTATTGCTGTGGGATCGCAGGCTGGAGATTTCTAATAGGTAGTCGTGAAGGATTTAAACCCGAATTGATCAAAACTCGAACAAATTATATTTTCGTATAAATGGCTGGTTACAGTTTAAGTGTACTGTATGTGTGGTACAAAGGTGTTACGTGGAGTCGTGTAATGTGTTCGCACGCACCTAGTTGCACTACTCTCTATTTTGACGCACTGAGGAAATGCGGGGTATTAGAACAGAAATGCCTAATAGATATCGCGGACTTTACGCGTATTCTATATGGTTATATCGTAGCGAGAACTCTAAGTTTCGTCTAACGATTAGATCTATACGCGTAGTTTAATCGGTGTAACAACGTGACGATCTTACAGTGAACTAAGCCCATGACATGAACTGCAGTCGATCTTTTATAGGTCGAAAAAGTGGTGGGGTGCTTCTATTTCCAAGAATTTCCCGAGGGATGTAATAGAAAAGGTGTCTTACTGTTAAGAGGTCATTCGCCTGTTCGAGTTCCTATTCCCTAACGCAGTGATTCCCAAAGTGGTCTATATCGACCCCCAGGGGTCGATGAATAGCTGCAAGTGGTCTACGTAGGCGAAAAAAAAAATTGGGGGTCTATGAAATGAAAATGGGGGTCAATGGCAAGAAATTTCAAAAATTGCAAAAAACAGTATAATTGATATAACTTTGACATTAAAAAAATTACAAAAATATAATATTATTAATATAATTAATATCGTCGGTCTAAAACTATTTTCACTTCATCTCGGAGCATTTTATACGCGTCTCACTCTCTCCATAGTATGCGCCTAACTTAGCGTCTCACTCACTCCACAGAGCTGTGAGTCTTCTAAAAGAAAAACAACGATCGGTGCTTTCACTAAGGCCGCGCGAAAATAGCCACGCATCGCATCGACTCATAAATTTTGTGTATTTTTTTGTATTACAGTGTAACCCCTGTAATCCGTATATCTTATTCTCAAGCCTCATTCAGATTGTTCGAGTTGTTTGGATTAACGAAGACACAGAAATTGTATGTTAGGAAATATACTTCAATATAGTTAGATAGACCCACAGGAGGGGGTCTATCTAAAATTGAAAAACATGACAAGGGGTCTACGAGAGAAAAAAGTTTGGGAACCTCTGCCCTAACGTAATTATTCTAAGCAAACAGAGCGACTTCGGGACTGATCGAGGGGTCCGGCTGCACAAGTGGTAGATTTCTGGCCCCGAGTTGGAGAGTCTATATTTCTTAGACTCAGGGCCGTATGTAACAGCCTCATCGATCAATTTCCCTTTAACTAGTTCCAATGTCAATTCATTTGCGTCCCTAGTTTCTAAAGCCGTAATTAAAGGACCAAAAGAATCTGGAAGGTTACTTAACATGATCGATATAATGAGTTTATCTTTAACCACTTAACGCTCAGGTTTTTTTCGAATCGACCGTCCAAAAACGCACAAGTTTTTTTTTGCCTGAATGCTTATCTTGTGCATATTATAAAATGTTTTTTGTACTCCTAGTGGCGAACGAATTATTTTTTTCGGAAAAATAACAAGTTTTTCATCATACCTGTTTATCTAAGGGAAATCCTTCTATAACTTATATAACCAAATAACATTAACAGCAACAATTAATTATAACAAGCAGAACACAAAAGTAATAATATAAGAAATAAACACACTATAAACTAAAAATCGTAAGACGAAAAAGATATTACAAGGATGATCGCTCAAAGACTGAAGAAACAGACAAAAGGTAACGGCAGAAGACGGAGAGATTATCTGTATTTATTCCTCCAATATACAATGTATAAAGTTTTTGGAAATGTATACATTTCAGTGTAAGATGTCAAAGAACTGAGTTCTAAAATATCAGCGGCTAAGATAAACAAACCGCAGAGTGGCGGCCGTATCAGCTATGCCCGTGAACGTCACGGGCATGCACAAATTCGACCGTTTGGCGTGCCCGTGAACGTCACGGGCATGAGCGTTAAGTGGTTAAGAGTTTCTCCCATAGCTGCAAGTCGACCTACAAGGCTTAGCATTTCATGAATGTATTTCTCCATATCGCCATCTTCATTTAATTTTAGATTAATAATTCGTTTAAGTAAGTATACCTGATTACTTAACGAGGCTTTCTGGTGGTATTTCCTTAACGCTTCCCATGCTCCTTTTGCGGTAGTGGCACCTTTAAAATGCATGAATTGACCATCCTCTAACAAAAGACCGATTATCGCTCTTGCTTGACCATCGGCTTTAATCCATTTTGCATCTGCATCCTCAGGTTTTTCTGATGCAATTACATGCCATAGATCTTCCTTAACCCATTGCCGCACCCTTTTTTTTCGAAGTGGCGCTCAGAAACACACTTTTTTTTTCAATTGTTTATGTCTACCAGATGAAATTGAGTGTAACTTGTATATTTGGAAGTGAAAATTATCACATTTGGCCACAGTATTTATAAAAAAACTTTTGACGGCTATAACCGTCATTTGCTCATCATATCATTTTTTTCTCTTTCCGGAGCAAATGACGGCTATGACCGTCGTGACGACTATACGACATTTGCTTTACTAATTCAAAAGGATTCCTATGAATCAATGGGAGTAAATAGGTGTAAACTTAACACAAGAAAATCAGTTTGAAACAAAATTAACCTTTGTAATTTATTTGGCTTATAAAACAACAAAACTGAAATAAAAATTACAACAGGAAACTAATTACATACACGCAAAAAAGCATTACGAATGATAAGATTCAAAGCATTCTGGACATAATGGCGGTTTTTTGGGACAAGTTTTACATCTATATGATGTTTCTTTCCTGATTTGCATTTTCCAACATTGTCTGCATCGTAAAAAATAAGTTTTGCGTTCAAAATCAGTAGGTGGGGGTATTTTTTCCGGGAAGTGTTGCGTAAAACTTGTGGAGTCCAATGGTAATGAACATAATTGTTTCGGACGACCACGTATTGTTGTCAATGCCGCTAAATTTTTTCCAGAAACCTCTGTAGGAGGTAATCCGATCAATGATTGTATCAACAAATCTCTAAACTGTAGGAAAGTTGCAGATTTATGAAATTGTCGATATATGAAACAAGAATTCCAGACGGATAAGTCTAAAAGATGGAAAAGAAGTTTTTTATACCATCTTATGGATTTTCGTGGCGATGAATAATAGGAAACCATTTGATCACATGTGTCAACTCCTAACATATTCAAATTGTATTCAGCTAGATCATTTGGTTTATACTTTTTCTGTCCAAATCTGTTAGTAACTTCTACTATTTCCGGATGATGGTTTGTTGTTATGGACAGAACGTCCCGTTTATCTCGCCACTTCGATACATAAATCTGACCGCATCTACGCCATATATGTTCGCCCTTTTGTAACTTTTTGGATGTTACTTCTTTCGGATTACCTTTTCTATTAGAACGAAGCGTACCGGTTGTATGTGTTTTATATTTTAGCAGCTCTTTTGACAGATCGATACTGTTGTAAAAATTGTTCATAAAAAGATGATGCCCTTTTCCCAAATATGGTTGCATTAGCCGTAGAACAAGACTATTAGTTTTTGGCGTTTTCTCTATATTATCCGATTTTCCCTGATAAATCTCAACATTTAGAACATATCCGTCCGGCGTATTCAATTCAAACAGTTTTATGCCATATTTTGCTTTTTTCCCTTTTATATATTGTCGGAAACTTAGCCGACCTCGAAACAACAAAAGGGATTCATCTAAGGAAAGTGCTTTTGAAGGTGCGTATGCTGCTTGAAAATTTACAAGAATTGGTTGGAGCATGGGGTCAATTTTTTTTAGTTTTTTGGTACTGTTGTCAACACGTCCAGTATAATGTGCATTGATGCATCGTAGTAACTGTTCGAAACGGCGACCAGACATAATGTACGGGAATATTGGTGTATAGTAAAGAGGATTGTCGGTGAACAAGTGTCGAATGGAAGGAGCCCTTTTTTGACCTTGAAGTAAGCAAAGGCCCAAAAATTTTAGTAATTCTTCTGCATCCGTTTCAGTGAAACTAAGTTTTTCGGTATTTCTTGTAGCAGGACGTACGGTTTCAAATAAATTCTTTCCATAGCGATTTGTGCAACCAACGAGTGTTTCAACTATATCCTTTGAGAACAACTGATCAAAAATGTCTCTTGGAGTAGAACAGTTATCAGCATTCATTTGAATGCCGCATTTACTATCGTCAAAAGCGAATTCCATCAATTTCTCTTTACTATCATACCACGTATTGTCATCGTCGATATTCGGTTCATTATCTGTCGTTTCTGGTGAACAACTTGCACGATCGCCACCGGTAAGGACATCAGTATCTTCAGTGTCTTCATCAGATGACACTATCACACGCTTCTTCTTACGACGTTGATTCGCCAAAAAGTCTTCCTCACTACCGTCGCTAAAAGAATCTGCATCAGATTGAGATTCTCCGCAAACAACGCTGTGATCGTCATCACTGAGAGCATAGTCACGTAATAGTTTTTTGTTCTTTTTCGTGTACTTTCTGGCTCTGTACATTTTAGCGGCTAAAATTTTTTCTAAAAAAAGCAAAAAATATATACTCTTATACACATACACCCACAGCAACGTCGAAAGAAAAATATGTACTAATATGAAAAAATAAAATGTAAAATTAGCCGACGGAGGAAGTACAACACAAGTGTCAATATGTGTAAATTGTCACTGTGTGATAATAATGTAATATAAGAGTATTATGGAAATGCTGATATTTTTTATATTATACTATTATCAATTTACATATACTGATACCTGTGCAGATATTCTGTCAAATAATTTTACTTTTTTATTTATTGAATTTTGAGAAGAGTAATTGATCTGTGTTTACATAATTTATGAAAAGATACTTACAGAATAGATGGTTCTTCTTCAAAAACACACTATTCAACTGCACGAACTGAAATGGAGTAAATGTTTGGAACGACTACCGAACGCTACAATTGTCGTGAACGACGCTTATAGCCCGTATTTGTCTTTAGATACTCAAATGTTCCAGACCGATACATTGTGACAAAACGCGTGAAAAAACAAGTGATATGCTATCTGGCATGCTATACGTTCTTTGTTCGATGCGTTACTTAACCAAGAACAAGTGTACAAACGCTGTACTTTTTTTAATAATTAAAATTTGCATGACGTCTATAGCCGTCATTTGCCTACATATCGACAAAAATTTGACGGCTATAGCCGTCATTTGCGGCAATGGGTTAATCAAGAGTAATTCTACTTTGTTTTTCCATATCTCATAATTCACGTTGTTCAGTTTCGTTATAGAAAAACGCAGATCACCCATTATTATTCACCACGTGCTCCTGGGCCCATAACCTGTTGTCCTTATACGATTTGAAATAACATGATAGAAATGGAAAGGATAGGTCAACGCCTCTTTAAGAAAACTGTTAATGCCACTTTGAATATAATAAAGCTTTAATGAAACAAAAAGGTGACTTTATAACTTATAACTAAAGAATGAGAAATAAAAGGAAACACGTCTTTACCGCATGGTACCTTAGAACGGAAGCAGGTAGTCCATCGGAAACTATACAATGGTAATGATACTACGCGTTACAAATCACCGTACTATACGCCGCAGGCGGTAGATACGCAGACTACAATACTTCTGGTGTTAAATTTAAAACTATCTAACAGTTTCCATAGTTTTTCGGGTTTTATTCTGACAATGAGTCTAGATGTGAATTTGAAAAAATTTTTGTCTTCTACATACTCGGTCTTAATATCGAGTTGTCGTGAAGAAGAACCTCTTTCTGTAACTGGCGATGTTCGTTACGATTTGTATTTCCCGTAATGGAGGTGGTGGGGGAGTTTTTTTGTTCTCAGGTGTCGTGAGATTTCGTATATTTTCGCAGTTTCGCTTCGGGGTACTTCGGTCGCTATCGTTTAATTTCGCTATTGCCTTCGTACCTCGTTATGTAGTGTATGTGTAGTGATGGTTGGTGTGTGCGTATGCGCGCGTTCTTTCCTTATATTTCTATTTGCGGTGTCTCGTAGTATTCCTTCCTGGTAAAATGTGTCGTTTATCTCTAACTGTAGTAGTGTGCACCACCTCCATTACGGGAAATACAAATCGTAACGAACATCGCCAGTTACAGAAAGAGGTTCTTCTTCACAGCAACTCGATATTAAGACCGAGTATGTAGAAGACAAAAATTTTTTCAAATTCACATCTAGACTCAGAATAAAACCCGAAAAACTATGGAAACACATATGTTTCGCGATAAAACAAACTACACATAACACAGAAACTCCTGAAGAGGACATCGTAAGATGTCGAAACATGTAGAGTGAATAAAAATTTAAAAATTTAACCATATTTCGTCAACCTAAATACTGGGAACAATTTGATTTTATTTAAAACAAGGTTGAAATATAAAAATTAGCATTTAATATTGTAAACTGACAACAATCGGTTATTGATATCTATGTAACTTTTTAAAATATTTTAAACACAATGCAGGCTGGCCCTTACAACGCTTACAACATGTCGTTACTATTTGACTTTTCTTCGCGGTGTAAAGTCTACCTTTTATTTTTCATAAATGCTTATAACATACTTTACTTCTTCTTTTTTTTAGCAGTCTCTTTGAATGATTGTAGAAAATATGTACATTTTCGTGACGGTTTTTTCTTTTCTATTACAACTTCTTCTATTGCAATTTCTGTGTGACGACCATTGATCAAAAGATGATCGATAATTTGTTCCCCAAATTTTTAAATTGAAACATGTTTATTTCCCCGTTTTTTTGTGTGTATATACCATACATTTACCAGGCAAGTCCCGCGTATTGAACGTAACTTTACTATACCGCTTTATCGTTCTTCGCACACAATTGTAATAAGATGAGATCTGATTATACAAATCAACACTCTTTATTTTAAAATAACGACTCCATTATATCTATAGAAAAAAAGAAGAAAACTCACAGAATCTCGCGTCAAAGAATACATTGTTGCCGCCACGGACGATTTGGCAATAGATTTTAAAAATCCTGCCTAGTCTCTCGCCAGCAAAATCGTAATAGGTTTCCACGTCACCCATGAGATACTATTGTCAATGCGTTTTTTTTTGTTTTTTTTTTACAGTGGTGTTCCCTGTAGGCCTATTCCACTCTTTCGATACTCTTTTCCGTTATTGAAAAATTTCGCGAAAGAAATCGTGAATGAAAAATTGCATTAAAAGTAAATTACATATAAAGATATTATAAAGAAAAATTTTATAATTCTTTACGAAATAAAGGAAAAGTACCAATGCTTGTATATACTGCTTTAAATATGATCAATGGTACTTGGGAAAAGTAGATTTTCGGGTGCTTTAGGCGGCGGTACATCCGATACGTCAACGGGAAGCGTGGACGTTCCTAATCGTAGTACCGGCGAAAGCGAGAAATCATACAGTTGTGAACGATTTTCGGATTTAATTCGGCGCGTTTTTTAAAAGGAGCACTCGCAAAGGTAGGTAGAGCCGAATATTGATAATACACGGAGTGCAAAATTCCTAAGATTGGGGTACGTCGATTCATCTAAAGTTTTGATGAATTCGGCACCCGTTTCTTCCCTCGATTTCAAAAAAATATCGCGCTGAAGACTGCGCAATTCGTCTTGATAATGGAGGGCCTGTTCTTCACTTTTTGCGGTGAAGGGATTTTCATAGAGAGTTAAGTTACTTTGGAGCGAATCGAAGTCAGTGAAGCGCTTTTGGAACTCATCTGTCACCGATTGAAGAATGCGAAAATGATTAAAAAAATTGCACTCATTGCCGAATTCTTCAAAAATAAAGACGAAAATAATAAAAAACTGTTTTCCTTTAAATGATTTTGGAAAAATACCAGCTTCCTACGGAAATGATCGATGTAACTACATAATTTAGAAATAGTTATGCTGGATTTTTGAAGTTTTAAATTTAATATTTTTAAATGATTACTAAGATCAACTATGAAGGCGAGTTCGCAAAGGAAACTTACATCTGTTAAATGGGAAATGTGGTCTTCTGAACTAGAAGTTGGGTGCTCTTGCAAGAAAACGAACTTCTCTTTTCTTATGGCAAAGAACTTCCATAAACATTCGGCTGCACTAACAAGGAGACATTACGACCGTGGACATGGGGATTTTAATGAGCTTCATATTAGGTGAAAGTACATCGAAAAATATTTGTGTCATGTCCGGCGTTTTTGTGAATGGGCCCTCAATTTTGAGAAATCGCATTTTGAAAAACGCAATTTTTCTGTAATAAGTGATATACTCTTAAAGAGAACGGGTCTATCGAATAAGTGCGATGGCTCGGCGGATGCGTGCATGGCTTATACTTTTGCACCCCGCCGCGCTTCAGGTTCGAATCCTGCCCGATGAATAATTTTTTTTTTTGTTAGTAGATAACGTTTTAAATAACTGATTTCAAAACGGATTGAAACTAATATATTTATCTGTCTATTCAAATTACTGATTTCACAAGTGTTCGGATGAAATGATTCATAAAAACAGGCAAAACATATAAATTTCCGGCACCAGGAACATTTTATAAGCGCTGCTTCCGAACAAGAACATTTGGATCTAGAAATTTCAGACGGAAAACATGCTTGGTTTACGTTCATAAAAACTTTTCTAGTTGAATGTAATTTTGAAGCAAACCAAGCATATTTCAACATGTCTTCAAAAACAGGTGCACATAATTGATTATGTGCCAATGCATGGATCTTTATAGCATCTTCTCTAGAATTAATTTCTTTTTGACTATTTAGCAAATGTGGATGCATTCATCCATTCGCCGACCAAGTGATGCAGCGCCTGATGTCACACACTTTCTACTTATACCATTGCTAATTATGTCGAGGCTTATTAAAATTATTTTACATTCTTCAAAACCGTCAGTTATTTGTTGTTTATAGCAGGTTGATAATATTGGATTAATATTTTCATCAACATTCACCACACTAGACTGTGAAGAACTTCCTGCTGCACTCATTTTTACAGAAAGATTAAATAATGTTCAATGTAAATAACACTATGATAGTCAAAAGAAATTCTTTGACTGGATAACGCTTCCTTTCACTTCGGTAGTTGCAAGGAAACTAATGATCACGTTAAAATTGTGAAAGAATGCTTTTGAAATATTTACCGAACACTTGAAAAGTTACAAAAAGTTTACGGTAAAGTAATAAAACACAGGTACCGTAACGGTAAATATATTCGTTGTGACGAATAGCGAACCAGGTAATAAAACAGTTGCCCTTTTATTTGCTTGCATCCAAGAAATGTAATTTTGTAGTAAACATTTTTTAAAAGTTATAATATATTATCGATATACAAATTTTCAATTAAATGATATTTAGGAGGATTGAAATATTACAGAAAAGAAAAAAAAAAAAGTTATTCATCAGGCAGGATTCGAACCTGAAGCGCGGCGGAGTGCAAAAGTATAAGCCAAGCACGCATCCGCCGAGCCATCGCACTTATTCGATAGACCGGTTCTCTTTAAGAGTATATCATTTATTACAGAAAAATTGCGTTTTTCAAAATGCGATTTCTCAAAATTGAGGGCCCATTCACAAAAACGCCCGGACATGACACAAATATTTTTCGATGTACTTTCACCTAATATGAAGCTCATTAAAATCCCCATGTCCACGGTCGTAATGTCTCCTTGTAAGCCAGCGCACTTCGCAATGTAAGGAAATGTCGGAATAGGAAGCGTGATGCGTTTTAAGAAATTCTCTGAATTTCCTATGGGATACAAATTTATTTCCGCCTCTGATAGAATTTATTACCTTAGTAACTTTCTTCGTGGCGGAAGATAATTTTATATCCCTTCTGCACAACGCTTCCTGATGAATGATACAATGTATCATTGGAAATTTGAGGTCGCGACTTTTAAATTGCGGATGCAGTCCTGTTTTGGTACCTGTCATGGCTTTTGCACCATCGGTTACTACTGCACAGCATTTAGAAAAATTTGTACGGAATTTTCGAAGAGTGTTCTCTACTGCATTGAAGATATGCGCACCTATCGCCGCATTATGCAATGGAACTAAATCTAACAGTTCCTCGACACACGAAAAATCATTTCGTACAATTCGAACAAAGATGTTCAATTGACACGTATGTCGTACATCGGTGATTTCGTCTAAACTTAATGAAAAATAACGACAGGTGCTTTTAACCGTGCAGCTAACACCTGTTCAAAAGATGTGTCTATATCTGAAACTCGGGAGCTTACTGCGGCTGTACTCAATGGAATACTCGCAGCTTCTTCCATTGTAATCGAATTGCCAAAACTTCTGATTGCTTCTATGATGCATTCCTTCTTGTCCTCGCCATCACTAAATGATTTGCCTCGCTTTGCTATGCCACGCGATATAGCATATGAGGCTAAACGGGATTTTTCAGAGGACGAAGCCTCGGAATAAACTGCACGTCCGTCTTGTTGTACTAATTTCAGCCCTTCTATTAAATCTATCTTTTCCCATTATTCATATGATTCATATTTTTCAGCATGACGCGTACGAAAATGACGTTTAATATTACGTTTGTTAATAGCAGTCGGTTGAAACCCGCAAAATAACGCAAATTGTTAAATTGCCGATTTTTGCAAAATAAATAATGTTCCCATACCTTATCGATAAACTCGACCATTTTATCGGCCTTTTAAAAAAACACTATCGGAAAAGCCCGAAGAGCGCAATTGAGTTCAGCTGTCCCTAGTATTCGAAATGTACCGGAATTTTTCGACAACAAATCCAAGCAGCGCAATCGCTTAATCGATTCAAACGGTTAATTACGGCGGCAACAATGTATTCTTAGACGCGAGAAGTAAAGTTTTGCTGTCGCTGAATTTTTTAATTATTTGCGTTCGAAATGAATTTATATGTGCGCGTGCTAGATCGCAGTACATCTATTCCTTTAATATATTGGGTTGACAATTAAGTGATTGCGGATTTTAACCCTTTGCGGTTGTATGTCTTCTCTCAGCCACCAAAGCTTTTTTACCGTTCCGGTCGTATGTCTTCTCTCAGCCACCACAGCAAGGAACCATGCAAATCCTATACTGCATTCATTCATTTATCAGTTTACACTTTCTCTAAACGAACCTATATGCCTAAGGAACCTATTCATGAACCAATTCGGTACTTCTATCAATTGGAGATAACGAAATCCAATCTAAACAAAAGCTGTCACCCCGCACTCGCCATGCAAGATGCTGCGCTGTGGCGAGTCAGTCGCCTTTTGAGCGTAAGGAAATCGACAACGTTCGGCGATACCTTGTAGAATTCCAAAGAATATTGTATAAATTGTGTTTAACAATAATAAGACATTCTCGCTTGTTAAAATATTTCAAAATAATACTCCAAAATGGCAAAAAGAAAGTTACCGCAAGAAGTGTTCTGTGAAACTGAAAATAGCGATGAAGAGTTTTATTTTGACCCCTTCAATACAGACTCTGAATATAAGGCGTCAGCTAGAAGAGAGAACAGGATGCCTATGACACATTTTATGTTTTTTCCGAAAATTGGTGGGAAAACTAGTTGGTGGTTATCGCGATGGAGCACAATCAAAACTAAGAAAACCATCGACCTCAGATAGGGAGGAAAGACTGAATGGAAAACTGCACATATTATGGCATTGTGAAGACGTAAAACGTAAAGATTGCGCAGTATGTTCAAACAGAAAGATTAGGGGCGGAAGGCGCCAAACCAATTATTTTTGCGATACATGCAATCGAAAACCAGGCCTGCATGTTGGAGATTGCTTCGAAAAATACCACACGATGGAAAACTATAAAATGTAATTTTTATACAAAAACGTGACATTAGATCACTTTATTGAGGAAACATACATCTAAAGTTCAGAAAAGAATTACTAAATTTTGTTTATACTTCGTAATCTTGCATGTTATGTATCCCTGCTCTTTCGACGGAAATTAATTCCGACCAGTACGATATCCATGTCCAAATTTAATACGACCGCAAAGGGTTAAATGAGAAGGAAAATTTAAAATTTTTGCTTATAAATATAACTGTATTCAATTAGGTGTTGTCCGTTTTTGTCGACGACGTTTTGCCATCTTTCAGGCAGTTTCATAATTCCATGTTCATAGAACTTCTGGTTTTTGCCAGCAAAAAAATGAATTAAATGTGATTTTACATCATCAGCGTCTTTACAAATTTTACCATTTAAGTAGTTCTGCATGGAACGAAATACATAAATGGCAATCTGAAGACGCATGGTCAGGACTATATGGTGGATGTGACAACACATCCCAACCTAGTTCCAATAATTTTTGACGAGTGACCAAAGATGTGTGAGGCTTTGCATTATCATGATGGAAACCAACACACCTACGATTTGTCAATTCTGACCGCATTTCTTGAATTACAGCGCTGAGATTGGTGAGTTGTTGAACACACACTTTTGAATTAATCGTTTGGTTTCTTGGTAAAAGTTCTAAGTGCGAAATCCGTTTATAATTTCACCAAAGTGGCAGCATAATCTGTTTTTGGTAATTCTCAGCTTTCTGTGTCCTTTGGGTGGTTCATCTTGTATCATCCACGATTTTTTCCTGTTAACGTTGTTATAAACTATCCACTTTTCGTCGCCAGTAGTCAGTCGTTTCAGAAATGGATGAATTTCGTTACGTAATATTCATATTAATAAACTATTTAACAATGTAATTTTGCAATAAAACTTACTGGTTTTAGATAATCTTTACCGATTAGTTGACTTGGTGCCGGCTTTTCATCAATATCCTCTACTTTCTTTTTTTTAGCCGGTGTTTTTCTCCTCTCTATCTATTTTTTCTTCTTCTTCCGATGAAACATCTTTCTGAACATCACCCTGCAGACGCAATTGTGCGTAATCAGTTGAAGTAGAATGATTTAAGCTTTTATGAGCAGCACGAAGTCTTTTTAATTTAGCTTTTAGTTCATCTTTAGATGGACTTTTTCATCTTCATCTGACGGCTCCGAACTAGACACGACTTGACTTTTACTTTTATTTATAATATAAGCAACTTCTTTCTGGGTTTCGACATGACCTTTTGTTGAAGAAACCTAGAAAAACAAAATGAACGTCATTTAATAATTGATCTCAAGTAAAAAATTCGAATAATAATGCAACTTATTTAAATGATATAATTATAAAAATAATAACTACCTTCTTAACCTTTTTTTTTATTCTTTTTGACCTTTTCGTTTTTTTGATTTGCTGTCAAAGGAGATTCTTTTTTCAAGTTTCGTCTAGTCTTGATCGGAGATAGAATCACATGTTCTGACGTCCTATTAGATTTGCTCTGTTTTTTTTTGTAGTCTTTTAACAATTGTTTCTGTTTAGCCTTCAATGATCCTTCATCATCTTAAGTAATGATGTCAATGTTAATTTTTACGTTGATATAATCAAAATTTATTTTTAATTTTAATAAAATATTTTCTTACCTCCACGTGCCCTAACGTAACCTAAAAAACGCGTTGACGCTCCTCTAACTTTCCGATGCCCCTTATGTAAAACGATTTGTCTTTGCACTCAAAATAGGCCTCAGTTTCGGCAATCTCTTATTCATTTGAGCTGAAGTTCTTTCCCTGGAGCATCTTTTTCATGTCTGCAAAAAGCCAGTAGTCGCTGGGGGCCAAATCTGGAGAGTACGGTGGATGGGGAAGCGATTCAAAGCGTAATTAATCCAATTTAACCATTGTTTTCATCGACTTGTGACACTGGGAATTATCCTGGTGAAACAGCACTTTTTTCATTTGCATGTGGGACAGTTTTTCTTGATTTCTGCCTTCAATCGATTCAATAATGTCATGTAATATTCACTATTGATAGTTTTGCCTCTCTCAAGATAGTCGATGAACAAAATTCCATAGGCGTCCCAAAATGCGGAGGACATAATCTTGCCAGCCGACTTTTGAATTTCTTTGTCGTATTTTTCTTTTATCCTTTGTTCAATAAAAAAAAAATAAAGATTTTCTGTTCAGTTGGCAATCATTTTCTGATTATTTCGGGTTTTTCACTTGTCCATTTACTCACGAATCTTTCATTATATTATTTAGTTCTAGTTACAGAAAAGCTGATGCATGATTAAAATTTTCTAAATTTCTAAAACCTACTTTCTTGAATCTGGGATCAAGAACTGTGGCGATTCTTGGCACCGATCTTCATTTGTAAGGAAACAATTTTTCTGTTACTGAATGCATAATTTCGTTACAAATCACTTCGCCTTCGTCTGTCTTTAATTCTGGGTAGAAATTTAGATGATTACATACACCGTAACTACGATGTATAATCATAGAAATTGTTATGTACTTAGTTCCTGAAACTTTTTTGTTGCTTCTTCAAAACAACTTAATGGAAAATTAGGAACTCTAACTAAACCTATATTACTTAACATTAATCGCTATTTACGAGTATGCGACTAGTGGACAGAGTAGGTACATTGTCTTTACCTAATTCCGTTTTGTGCAACTTGACCGCACACGCCATGTGCTGCAGCGGTCCTTCGTCGCCGGAGCCCATTCAGGTAGGTCAGATTGCCGAGCGCTGCTCCAAACGTTGAGCTTGACCACATTTGAGCGCTTACTTCGGCATGGAACAGTTCCTTTATTCAATCATACATATATACATGATGCTAGGATAGCATAAACATACAATATAATTCCTGTATGGTCGCACATGAGCGACTTCTCGCAGGAAAACGGAAATTATACAATACAAGAAAAGAATCAAATTGCGCTCTATGATAAAGTTAAGCAATTAGTATTACGCCCCAAAAGATTTGATATGATCATCAAAAAAGGCATCTTCGTTACAGAGAGGTACCAGGACTGACAAAACAATTAACAATTATAAAAGGGGGGGGGGGGAGATATTGGCACGGCCAATATACTAAGTAAAACAAAATGAACAATAATGAGATCTCGACCAAAATAGATAAGAAAATTTGCACGGATTAGTGGTCAAGAATTAGACGATGGAAGAATTAAATAAGTAAAGAAATCCATGATAAAGAAAATTACCGTGCTTGCGATGACAAGTGGCATGAAATTATACTGAATAACGTGCCATATGAATCAAGAGGATAGTAAAGGATGTTGTTGACATCAACGATATTCTTAAAGTAACTTAAAGTAAATATACTAATCTAACTATGTTATGGACTAAAGCGTATATATACAGAGTTTAAACTAAGATAATGGAAGTGCTCGGTTCAGAGTACGACGATCGGTCAAGATTTAAGCCATGGTAATTTATCGAGATAATTGTAATGCTTTTGGACAGTATCCCGTGGAGGAAGAGATACAGAATGTTGCAGTTGTGATGGATCGGCAGAAACTACCAAAGGATCGTATCGAAGAGCAAGCGAGGCCCTTTTTCTATGCGTATGGTATATGATGGGAATTTTGGAGCGAAAATCCTGAATGTATCCTTCTCTGTCGAGATAGGGAAAGGCAGCAGTAGAGAGAAACCCATTTTCGCGAGCCTTCCTAGCCTCCTCGTCCGACATTGTATGTAGCGAGGTGATGAGAGGATTGTCAGAGTTTGAGTGCAAAGATTTACGGATAAACATTCTGGTGATTTTAAGTGCAAAAATATCAAACCGCGAACAGTCAACCCTGCTATAAATTGTTTGATTGTGGAAGTGTCGCTTGGTACCATCCGACATACGTCTGGGCATGAGAAGACCCGTGATCGCCCGGAATATTTTCCTCTCGAAGGTGCGAATGCGCTCCATCACATAAGGCGAAATTGAGAACCAGATTGGGATCGCATAAGATAGTACTGACCTGACATAAAGCTTGTAAAGGAGTAGTTTGACATTCTCACCGAGGTGTTTTGAGTAGAAGAGGCGAGCCAATTTAGATGCTATACCTTTTGCTTTCCCGAGACAGTAGTTGGCGTGTTCATTATAGTTTAAGTGTTCGTTGAGAATTACACCCAAATATTTGACCTTTTTCAGCCGAGGGATTAAAAGGTCATATCTTTCCGTCGCGTGAATCGAAAAATTTTTTGAGAGCCTGTATTGTTTTTTGCTAATTTGGGACGTGGGCCTAATGAATAGAATAGTCTCGCATTTGAGCATATTTACTCTCACCTTCTTCATGTTACACGCCGAGACAACAAAATCGAAAGCCCTCTGCAAGTGTGACTGAATGTCGAGAGGATCAACGCCGGATTTATAGATGATTAAATCATCAGCAAAGGCCAAAGCTTTGCAAGTATCGTTACTTTTGTTAAAATTGTGTAAAATATCAGAGAAGTATAAGTTGAATAGTAGAGGAGAATTTACGGCGCCCTGCTGCAGACCATTTAAAATATTGAAAGTACGAACGGAAAAAGTATTATTGTGAAAAGTTTTAAAAGCGCGGCCAGTGATCATGTTCTCAGTTAGAAGCAACAACTCGGGGGGGAAATTCATTTTGTGTAATTTAACTATCAATCCCGTAGTCCAAACAGTATCAAATGCTTTCTCGAGGTCAATTAAACAAGCCCCAGTCACAGCTGAGCTGTTGAGCGAGTCGGCAATGTCGCGAGTCAATTTCGCAATAGCATGAACCGTAGAGTGCGAGTGTTTGAAACCAAATTGATAATCAGAAATTAATTTATTGGACCGCACAAAATGATTCAAACGTATGTTAATCATGATCTCGAACAATTTGCCCAGGTTTGGCAGCAGACTGATCGGCCGGTAATTATTTAAGTCGCAAAGGTTTTTCCCTTTTTTGTGCAATGGGATGAGCTTGGCCGTTTTCCAACGAATGGGAAAGTAAGACAGACGTAAACATGCGTTAAAAATTAGCGTGAGATATTCAATAACGGAGCCTGGCAGGCGTTTGATGGCGACGTTTGGTATGCCGTCGAATGAGGTGGATCTTTTGTTTTTAAGATATTTGATGGCTCGTAAGATCATTGTGGGAGTTATTAGATAGTTTGTGTGAATTGAAGGCCAGATCTGTTCGTGTAGCGAAGCGAATTGCCAATTGATATTTTCACGCGAATCCCGTATTCGATCGTAAGTCTGCTTTACCTCGTGCTCGTGATTCCTCTCTTCCTCGGTTGTAGGAGTCAGATTTTTTGTATGTACTCTTGCAAAGTGCACCCCAAGTAAAGTCAAACGATCGTCAGTGCTTGACACTACATAGTTATTATCTATTTTCTGGAGTGTCGATGTATCTATTCCGGATTCAAACCAAAGAAAATCGTCGTTTATCGCGCCTCTTAGTGGCGGAATTGAGTCAATGTTTTTTTGATTTATAATTCTGTTTATAAAAGGGTGTAACTTAATGGAATCACGAGTATCTAGTTTGGACAGTCTGTCGTTCCAGAATTTATTTGCAACTGCAGAGTAGAGTTTTTTGAGTCTGTAATTGGTACGCTGAATTATTGATTTATAAAATTTGATCATGTTAGACTGTATTGGAGTTAAATTGTCGCGAAGGCTCAATAAACGAAATAATCTGGTGATAAGTTTGGATTTAAATTTTTTGAGCTTATTAATGCGTCGGTCGTCATATTCTCTCGGGCAGTTCAGAGCCTCCACGGTAGGTGTACAGCTCGTCAGAATTACGGAAATATTTTCCTCGAGGGCCTCTATTGAAGCATTAATCATTTCGATCGACGCATTAAGTAACGAAGGGAGATTTAGGCTGTTGATATAATTATGGAGTTTGAGTTTGTATTCTTTCCATTTGGTCAAACGATAATTTAGTCTCAGTACTCTGGGGGCTCGTTCTACGTATGTATTCCAACCGAGGAGAGAGAGATTAATCGTTATGGCCCAATGATCGCTATCATAGGGCAGCAGACCCAGCCTTTGCGTTCCATCGTTAATACGATCGATCAGCCTGCTGTCCACCAAAGCAATGTCCAAGTTTGAGTTAGCCGGATGATAAGTCGGTATTTCCGAATATAGAAGGGAAGCGCGGAAGATAGCACCCTGTAACTGTAGCCAGTCAAAAAGAGCTAACCCCTTGCTGTTGTTGACTGTATTACGCCATGATGTGTGTTTGGCGTTAAGATCGCCCGCGATCACAAAGTGATTCGAGTCATTTGCAACTCGCAACTGAGTACATAGATCATCGAGGTCACGAAGGAATACGATTTTATCATTGAAAGGGCTATACACCGCTGCGATCACGAGGCTTCTACCAGCCGAAAGATCCAAGCGGATCGCAATGGCTTCTAAAGATTTTTCGTGAGAAGTGGAGAGTTCTATACGAGTGAATTTGTATTTTCTATTAATAACCATAGCGACACCGCCGCCGAAACGGTTGTTTGCTCTGTCTTTGCGTATTATTACAAATTGTGGTGGAACCTCCAAATTATGTCTCGGATTTAGCTTCGTTTCAATGAGACCACATACGTCGGGTCGATGAGAATTTAAAAATTGCTGCAAATATGCACGTTTGTGAAGATTTATAACAGAGTTGACGTTGACAGTAATGATTCGGAGATTGACCAACGGGATACTGTTTTGATCGGTAGTGGCCATTATTGCGGGAAATCATTTCGAATGCCTCTCGTGGTACGTCCATGGTAATCAACAGATTGAGCATGATTATCATCTATAAAAGATTGAATGAGGAAATTAATTTTTTCGGTATTTTCGCCGATGCGTTGAAAAATAATTGGTAATTGATCGGCTATACTTTTGATGGCCGAAAATATGTTTTTTAAATCGACCTGTTGCTCGTTGGACGTAGCATCGAGAGGGACTGATCCTCTGTTCAACGTATTCGATGAATATGCATGCGCGGCCTTACCTACTAGGCCCCCCACTCCACTCGCAACACTACTGTATAGCGTCATCGGATTGACGAGGGGAGATGGAAGTCTTCTGGATGCGGCTGGCTGGGGAGCTCTGTTGCTCGTAGGGGCGGCAACGGCTCTTCTCTCCTTGAATTTCGGACAGCCTCGATATGACGCGGGGTGGCCGAACTTCTCACAGTTGACGCAGTAAATTGCGTCGTGTTTGGTTGCTTCTGTGACCGAGCACTTCCCACGCTCGTGAGATAAATTACATTTAACACATCTAAAATCTAGATGACAGTTAGCGGATGCATGGCCTATACGTTGACAGTTAAAACATTGTAAAAGATCCTGCCTATGCAATTTCTCCCATCTGACGCGTTGATAATTTAAAACATTGATCGATTGAACAAATTTGATATCTGTATTGGCGTCAAATTGCACTACGAACATAGGCAGGGGCAAGCCGGATTGTTTCGATTTCGCGGTTACAAAATTGGAAATACGAGTGGCTTTGGCTTTAGGTGCGGTGATGGAATTAATTTCCGACAACAGTTCATTCTTGTCGGTGTTTGGGTCGATACCCTTGAGAAGCATCGTCAATGGTTTTTCGTTCTTCGGCGTATAAGTGAAGAACTTGAGCTGGTTTTTCATCATAATGTCTTTGATCTTCGAATAAGCTTCGAGAGAATTCGGGTATATGACGTGGCTTTTCGAGCCACTTCTTTTTATAGTGAAGGATGCCTTTTGAAGGGCATTCTTAGTTATGTTTATTATTAACTGCGGTGAAGCCACATGCACGATCAACGGTGGTGGTTTGTTCGACTTATCTTGTCTGGTAGTTTGCTGTGGTGGGGTCGGATGCCCGAAGGGGGAAGGCTGGTCCCTGGACACCTCCGGTAGAGCGTTGGGTTCGGCGAAGGCCTGAAAACGGTTGGCGGTGGGAGGTTTGTCCAGCGTCGGCGTCGGAGAAGGCGCGTGTCGTCCTGCAGGTCTACGGGATCCAATGGTGATCCATTCCGATGTTGGCGATTCAATGGTCCGAGTAGATGTAGAGGGTCCAGCGAGCGCTTGGATTTGCTCTTTGAGCAATTTTATTTCGTTTAAGAGTCTTTTATTTTCACGTATTAGATTGTCTTTGTTATAAGATGCTTCAGCGCCTTGTTTGGATGATGCTGTGGACATCGCATCGCTGGATTGTTGATCGAGCGATTTCAATCCTGTGTCATTGTCCATGGTGTTGACTGGATCCGTTTTAGCGTCGGCAGATTGCCGTGCGGCTGTGCGTGAAGCGGAAATTTTGCGCGACTTCTTCATTTGAATGTCCTCGGATGAAGACGGATTGGATGATGATTTATGTCTTTTTAGAGACAGAGATAGCGATCCCTGGCTAGTAGTCTCAAGGGATGCAAAATTTTCGTCCGTATTATAGGCATCGGCCGCCACCGATGCGGAAGAGTTGCTAGCGTCTATGTGTGCAATATGATGTTCCATAAAAATGGACGGTCAAAAATGAAAAAAAATGATGAACTGTATTGGGACTTGCGAAAGCAAGCCCCAATAATATTAACGAAAATTAGCCGATCACTTGGAGTATAACAAGATACACTTTCACAGTATGAATGACACTCTGTATAGGCACTTAAGAATTTTGTTTATGTCGCGTACGAGCACTGAGAGATGTTGTCGCTACGAGCTCGCGTCGCGTACTGCGCTTACTTCGGCCAGCATCCTATCATGGTTAGTGAGCTGAATGACTTCCAAAAAGCCAACAAGACCGGCGGTAATCTTGCGCTGAACGCGCGCAGGCTCGATCTAATATCGATTCTCTATAGTAGAGAGGACCTTATTAATTAGCCCTGTGATTTGTGGGCTGAATTGAATTCTGGATTCAATGCCAGAATTAGTTTCATCAGGTGGGAATCTCACCCCCTGCAATGCAGCTTTCCCATCCGGGTTGAGCTCATCAATATCGCCAAATCCCAGAAGATTTTGATTTGCTACAAATTGGGCTGGCAATAGACCATCCGGAAGCGGAGTCCATTCTCTGTTCCTTTCCAGAGTTGCCTCCACTCTCCTTCGAGTAACTCGGGGGGAGACATAACATTCATAAACATTATGTGTCTCCTCGTTTATCGGCCAAAATGTGCCGCTGGAATGGTCCTCAGATGCAATGGGCGTCGCTATAGGTGGGATATTTAAAGCAACGAAACGTTAGCCACGAACCGTGACGTCGCAAAAGGTATTCTCTGTTGCGTGAACAGCTTTTCCATTGTTTACTTAAAGCTAAGTTGTAAGCTTTACAAATTTTATCAAGCCCATTAAAAGAAGTATTAGGCTTCATTTACAGTTAGTATTACTGCATATTTAATATGTATTCTTACAATTAGTCTACAATTCGTCTCGCTCTGTCTAGAAATGTTTGCGTCTTACTTGCCGCATATAGGTATTTGTATTGCGACTATATTCACTATCACTGCATACTGAATATCTAGACTTGAACTACACTTACAAGGAGAGGACCCCAACTGTCCGACTTCGATTTTAACGAGGCTTTGCAAGACGATAGCATGTAGGTCCCTAATGATATGTGTAAAATATTAGCCGTAGTTATGCAGTAGTTTTAAAGATATACGCGATTAAAGTTCATCCCTCTTCATATACTATAAATGTAAATTGAGTTACAACAGCTGTGTTGGGTCAGTGGCAGCGGTTTAAGGCTCACGACCCGAACGTCGTACGTTCGAGTCCTCCCATGACGGGTAATTTTTTTTTCTATTTTAATTTGATAAAATTGCACACAATGCAGAATAACAATTATCGTACACTTGCAATGTATACATTTACATTATGTACGTTTCGGACCTCGCAAACTGTCTTTTTACAGCTTTCCGAAATATTTAATCTTCAAAGTCCTCGAAGACAATTCAAACTGTATAACTAGCTAAATAAAAGTTAGTTAATTTTAAACCGTTGGAGGAAGCATTAGTCGTGCGTTTTTTAAGGCGTACAATCTTAATTTTATAAGCCTCACTGCACAGTCCGAGAAAGCATTTGTTTCGGAAAGTTTCCGTTTTTTCAGCCACGCGGGTGCCACTTTTCTTTACTTTTAATGTCCTAGGTCTCTGGAATCCTTACCCTGCAGTTTGATTTAATTCCGTATTTTCGATGTACTTTCAATAGCGATTGCCATGCAGCGAGCCTAGAATATAAGTCTGGAAACCATATGTTTCGTGCGCAATTTCATCAAATTAAAATAGAAAAAAAAAATTGTCCGTCACGGGGACTCGAACGCAAGATGTTCGGCTCGTGAAACTTAAACCGCAGTCACTGCGCCACCACAGCTGTTGTAACCAGATTCACATTTATAGTATACAAACAGGTACGAACTTTAATCGCTTATATCTTTAAAACTACTGCATAACTACGGCTAATATTTTACACATATCATTAGGGACCTACATGCTATCGTCTTGCAAAGCCTCGTTAACCCTTTCGCGACGGCGGTTCGCTCCGCGTAAGCGACTCCACTGAACGGGGCGCCGCGGCGCAAATCTACACAGAGCGCGTGCACAGTCTCATACGATTAAATTCGTGAATTCAATGGCAGCAGATAGATGGGTGTTTATATGAAAGAAAGAATCTAAAGTAACTGATCGGCTGCGATCGTTACTTTCATCAAACCAAGTAAATTGTAAAGATGAATAAATAATTATGCAAAATATGAGATGAAAGGAAGTTTCGGGACTCTATTTTTTTATCACTTGGTTTAATAGGAAAGTAAAGAAATGATTAAAACGGGTCCGGACTGATAGGTTCCTGAGCAGAGATTACGAAAACGATAACGTAGGAAAATTGGTCTGTAGACTCGACATGTTGAAGGTGTCAATAACAAAAGGAAACATTATAAAAATCATTATACATATAAAGTAATTTAATATATATAAATAATAATTCAATTAATAACGTTGCCGCTACTAAGCAGAAAACTGTTCGCAACGGCCACGGCCATTGCCGGCGCTGGGCCCGGCGATCGTTTCTTGCTCGCCGGATATATCCGGCGGTAGGCCCTGGCGATCGTTTCATGCTCGCCGGATTTATCCGGCGGTAGGCTCTGGCGGTCGCTTCGCGCGCGCCGGATATATCCGTCGCTAGTCGCGAAAGGGTTAAAATCGAAGTCGGACAGTTGGGGTCCTCTCCTTGTTAGGTCTATTTGAATAAGATATATATATATATATGTGTGTGTGTGTGTATTTACTACTTAACATTAAGATAATTTAATTTATTTACTTATATCAATAAGTAAACAATCTAAATTTAATGTCTATGTACTGAATAAATAATTTTCTTCGCATCAAGTTCACTTAACTTAACAGTTTTCTGATGCTCTCTCATATATAGTTCTAGCTGGCTTTTATTCAGTCTAAGGGGGTGTTTAAGCCTTCGAATATGTCTGGTTATTTGAAAATTATTGTATGATAATTTTTAAGTAATATTCACATATAATTTTCATTAATTATAAAATTTAAACTGCACGAATACTCTCTTAAATGCATTCATATACCTGAGCAATGCTCTCTCATTGTCAGTGCATTTGCCCTTCTATCGCGTCTGGGGGAGTGTTAGACCCTTCGGATAGGTCTGTCATTTTAAATATTGACTAAGAATGGTCATTTGAAGACTCTGTGTAAATTTCAGCTTTTATACTATAACGTGCCAGAGGTCATGTACTGCACCCTAAATTACCTGTTACCTGCCGAAGGCACCGTTAGTCAAGGTTTGTAGTCCCTAAACATTGTTCCCTACACCAGTAAGAACACGCAAACAAATTTTCAGCTTTTATACTTTAACGTAGGTCTGGCAGGCTCTGGCTCTTATTGTTAGTCTAGAGCAGAGGTTCCCAAACTTTTTTCTCTCGTAGACCCCTTGTCATGTTTTTCAATTTTAGATAGACCCCCTGCTGTGGGTCTATCTAACTATATAGAAGTATATTTTCTAACATACAATCATATAACATACTATTTCTGTGTCTTCGTTAATCCAAACAACTCGAACAATCTGAATGAGGCCTGAGAATAAGATATACGGATTACAGGGGTTACACTGTAATACACAAAAATACACAAAATTTATGAGTCGATGCGATGCGTGACTATTTTCGCGCGGCCTTAGTGAAAGCACCGATCGTTGTTTCTCTTTTAGAAGACTCACAGCTCTGTGGAGTGAGTGAGACGCGTATAAAATGCTCCGAGATCAAGTGGAAGTAGTTTTAGACCGACGATATTAATTATATTAATAATATTATATTTTTGTATTTTTTTTTAATGTGAAAGTTATATGTATACTGTTTTTTGCAATTTTTGAAATTTCTTGCCATTGACCCCCATTTTCATTTCATAGACCCCCAATTTTTTTTTTGCCCACGTAGACCACTTGCAGGTCTTCATCGACCCCTGGGGGTCGATATAGACCACTTTGGGAATCACTGGTCTAGAGGGTCCTATTCTGCATATAGAGAGCGGCCGATGGTCTTACCTCGTCCTCTCTCTCGGCGCAGAAGAGCAATCCTATCTTTTTTTTTGTTTTCTTGATTGAGTAGGGGGGCGAGATGCACTTCAGAAGTATAAGAGTAGGTGTTCTCTTAGGAGAGTGCACGTTCCCTGGGAGGTAGTTCCCGTGAACAGAAGCCCACATACCTACCAATGGAGATCAAAGTTGAGTTACCAATAGAGGTAACGTATGGTTTCAATAAATAGAGTCGGCGCAGAAGAGCAATCCTATCGTGTCGTGCACCTCTTTTTATATGCGACTGTTGCTATTTTCGGTCGCGGAAATCAACATTCGCGTTGTCAAGCCTGGTCTCGCGGTTACGCACTTCTGCGCCTCACGCCCCGCTCCCTTCAGCGGTCCACTGCCGAGCTCCACAACTTCTCGGAGCTTCACGGAGCTTCACGAAGTTTCTTGAAACTCGTCGTCTTTTCTGTCGCCATGCTACAGCTTAAAATTTTTTTATTCGGTTGATTTGTTCCGATGCTGGCTCGTCCGGAAACACTCCGAAATCGGAAGACGGTATTGTCCTGTCGTGCCGATTAATCAGAGGAGTCGATCTCCCGTACGCGTATAAATGTGGAGATTGAAGGCGTAACTTTCCAACCTCGCCGCGGTGAAAATTAATGCACTGAGGCTGGTTGTTTGGTGAAGAATAAAAATATATTTAATACAAAAATTAACGTATTAAAATAGTACTGGGTGTAAATAAAAAATTATGAGTTGGCGATGTGTCGATACAAGGAGCAGAAATCCAGAAGTGCCGTTGCGGGGCGCGGCTACCTGTATTTATCTGTTCCGTTGTGGGATGTGTGTGGTGTGTAAGTATAAGAAATTGTCTAGGCGGATGTACAGAATTGTTTGGAAGTTTCTATGGCAAGATATGAAAATGCGTGTAATGTTTGTTTCATTAGTGTATGTATCGGCCTGTTTGGAATATTCTATGGGTAATTGTGTGGAATATATGTAAAGAGGGGTGTTATTGTAGATACAGTTGCGTCGGTATTTATGTTGACACTGTTACATTTCTGGTATTACCGATTTTGTTTCACAATGTAAACACTTGTATGCGTTTTCCGCATATTCTGACATTTTTGCCATAATGTGCAAGAAATGCATCGGTATACCAGTAAGTATCAAACTAAAAACACAGTGTGCAAGCTAATAACAGTTAATCTGCGAAAATATATCTTTAAATTCATCCGCCGGAGAGTAAGTTGGCACCATCAAGTTTTTATTTTATCAATAAAATTTCGGTATTAAAAGCGCATATAATAATTTGATAATGTATTTAGCTTCTTATATAATGTTTTTTTGTTATGCATTGTTATTTTTAAGAATTGGTTACTTCTGTCATGCCGAAAACACGGGAATTACACGAATCTGACAGATTATTGATTTATAAAAAAAGAAGCGAAGGTGAAATTTTGCAAAAAATTGCCACAGACTTTGGGATATCCAAAGGAGTCCGAAAAATGTATAAAAAAATAGACACTACTGGTAAACCCGAAAATGAAGTTAGAACGGGTAGAAAAAGAAAAACTACTCCCCGTCAGGATCGAGAAATTGTGAAGATGACAAAAAAGATCCATTTATTACTGCTAAACAGTTCAAAGAAGATTTACATTTGCCAATAGGGACCACTCAAATAAAATGCCGTTTATACGAAGCTGGGCTGCATGGTCGAATATCTAGGAAAAAGACACATATTTCCGAAACAAATGCCCGCAAACGTTTAAATTTTGCAAAAGAACATTTTAATAAACCGATTGCATTTTGGGAGTCCATAATTTGGAGTGATGAATCAAAATTTGAATTACAATCTAATAAACGAAGGAAATATGTGTGGAGGAAACAAGGGGAAGCATTTAAACAAAATGTTATCACCTCCACCGTGAAACACGATGGTGGGTGTATAATGTTATGGGGCTGCTTCAATAATGAAAAAGTAGGAAAATTAACCACTATTGATGGTATATTAACAACGGGGAAATACATTGACATTTTAAAAGAAAATTTGTTTCCATCGATTCAAAAATTTGGATCAAATACACAATATACAGGGTGTCCCATTTAAGGTAGTTGCTCCACGCAGGTACCGTCGCTAGATCGGGTTCATCCCCCCATAGAAATAAAATTAGTATTTTCTACGGAATGTATTAGGAAGTTGATCCAAAATATAAAATATTTCAATTTAGAGTTTTTGATATTAAAATAAAACTAAAATCCAAAATTAATCATAATGCAACTTTAAAAAAATTTTTAAATCTGTACTTTAATTATGCTACGTTATTGAAACACACATTGTGCTTATTCCGTATATATACACACGTACACAACTATCCATTTATTTGTGACGAGGACTTGGCACCTTCGCATTTTAGTTATCTGTTTAACCTGTACATATGTAGGTATACTGTCATATGGTATCTATAGTAATATCCCCTCCTCTACTAATAATTATGAAACGAAGACTTTATTTTTCCATATTTATGAAAAACTAATTGGTAACAGCATGTTTTTTTTTTTCTAAATGATTCACAATATATTATTCTATTACACTGTAGTTTTTCGTTTCAACGTTGTTTATTTTCGCCACAATAAAAATTAATATATACTACTTTCCCACGCTTTTCCAATGCAGTGTGTACAAAAAGTATCATTTTTAATTGCAATTATTTAGCGTATAACGTGGTGAACGGTCATCAAATTTCACTATCATATGTATTACATATCTATATATATATAGTTCAAGTTTGAACAACTTCTTGTTTCTTTCGTATCATGAGACAACTACGTTAAGTTGAGATTGTAAAAAATCTCGAAAACGGGTGATTTAAGAAAAACCAAGCGATGCGTGCCCCTTACTATTGCGGGTGGGGAGTCTAATGGCATTACTGATTTTTTAATGCGTGGGCGTCCTCAAGGTAATTTCAAGGTCATCTTGTTTTTTTGTTTCATAAACACCTATTTTTTATTTCGAAATCATATTCTACATAAAAAAATGGATCACTTTTGTTTGAAACATTTTGTTGTAGATTTAATATTTCTTAAGATATCAGGCGAAACGTCTTTTAAAATTTATGCTGATACCTCATCTGGTAGGCTTACATCTTCAAGTATTATTGGTACCTTGAGAACCACAATGTATCGACATTTCCCTCTATCAAGTGTAATACAGATAATCATACCTATTATGATTGTGTTTACAAACGTATCTAGCAGTTTGCTACTAGAACAGGATCAGTTTGTGACTGAATTCTTAGACATAATTCTCGGTCACGAGATAGTGTATCGCCAGTTCAATTTACGTAGTGAGCGAAATGGAATGTTTAACAGTCGCAGTAAAAATCGAAGTGATTCTCCTTTATGGCGAATCAGGGCGCAATGTTGAAGAAGCTGTAAATTTGTATGCTTCGCGGTATCCAGAAAAAAAGTGTCCATCGCGTAGTACATTTTACCGTACTGTTCAGCAATTTCTACGAGAGGGAAGTGTACAGAAGAAAACACGCGTTCGTCAAAAAACACGCACAAGTGGAGATAATGTCAATCGAGTATTGGATGCAGTTGCTCACAATCCAAATGTGAGTATTCGGTCACTTTCAATAACTTCTGGAATTTCTCGAATTAGCGTTAATCGAATTTTAAAGCAACAGATGTTCCATCCATACAAACTGTGCTTACACCGAGAGCTTCAAGAAAATGATTTTCAAGCACGAATAGCATTCTGTGAATGGGCCAAAGATCAGATAAACATCAACCAGAACTTCTTTTCCCGTGTTTGGGTTTCTGATGAATCTACGTTTAGAAATAATGGCCAAGTAAATAGGCATAATATGCATTATTGGCATATCCTTCACACCTTTACATAAGGGATCACATCCTTGACATAAATATGAAACGTCAATAGATATCTTAAGAAATATTAAATCTACAACAAAATGTTTCAAACAAAATTGATCCATTTTTTATGTAGAATATGATTTCGAAATAAAAAATAGGTGTTTATGAAACAAAAAAACAAGATGACCTTGAAATTACCTTGAGGACGCCCACGCATTGAAAAATCAGTAATGCCATTAGACTCCCCACCTGCAATAGTAAGGGGCACGCATCGCTTGGTTTTTCTTAAATCACCCGTTTTCGAGATTTTTTACAATCTCAACTTAATTGGGACACCCTGCATATTTCAGCACGACAACGACCCTAAACATACTGTAGAGGAATTTGTAATAAAAATAAGGAAATAATTGTTCAATAAATTTATTTACAACATAAGCGTTCGGTCGACATGAAAAGACTGTTTTCTTCCCCTTTCTCGTTGTCCAGCAACGGCTTCTTTTTGTTTTTCTCCAGATTGCTGTACGTGCAGCCGCATTTTTCGCACACATGTGCACGCACATAGCTACGCCTATACAAGTCGTTACAATTCTGCAAAGCATTAAATGCCTTTCCAGTCTGACAACCACTTGACCGGGGCCTCGGGCCCTGTATGGGGAGGTTGTTGCTCTCGCCCTGAGCTGCGCTCATCGGTCGGGGGTGGGGGTGCGTGGTGTTCGTCCGCCGGTTTGTGGAGGGGAAGAATCCGTGTTTCCTTCATAACTGACGGGGCTACCCATGGGAATTCTGGTCTCATAGCTATCTCTCCTGCCAAATTGTTGATGCAGGCGTGATTGGGAATGGGAATCCAGGGCTCTAATGGAAGAAAGGGCGAGACGAGGCCCCGTCTTGTGACGCCTGAGTATGTTTCTGCCCGAACATGTCTGACAAGGGAACATCCCGAGGTGTAAATCACGGATTTTGATGAAATTTTAGTATGATATAGTCCTCGCGAAAATATTTGACAATCGTCCACATTAAAGGGGTGAAAACCACCCTCAAAGTTGACACCCTGAAACTTATTTACTGAATATCTGGAAAACTATTAGAGATACGAAAATTTCGTAAAGAGAGAAAATTAACGTATTTCTACCACAAATCTGATGATATAAATATATATTTTTTAAACTCGTTTGTTTAAATAATATTGTAGCCATAGCTCGATCGTGGATGTGGAACGCAGGGTAAAGCAGGAAAAGGTTTTCTGGGAAAAAATTTCATTTTATTCATTACCTCTCTTTCGAGGAAGATGGATAATATACAGATAGGATCGGTAGAGCGGACAATAAGGTTTTAACGAGAAAACGAACAAACATAATAGATTTAGAATCGACCGGAAAATCGACTAGGCTTGACTATGAAAATGATTCTGTACAAATATAACTTTTCGCGATTCCACCCGTGACTCTAATTACGCGGCTCTATTTTACCGACGGGCGTCCAGGATATGCTCTGTACTCTCTCGTTCGGTAGGCGTCCAGGAAAAGCATCCGTACTCTCCATACCGAAACGAGGACCCAGGAACACTCCCGTACTCTCCCGTGTCGTCACTGTATTTGGGCGTCCAGGATATGCTCTGTACTCTCTCGATCGGTAGGCGTCCAGGAAAAGCGTCCGTACTCTCCATACCGAATCGAGGACCCAGGAACACTCCCGTACTCTCCCGTCTCGTCAAAGTATTTGGGCGTCCAGGATATGCTCTGTACTCTCTCGATCGGTAGGCGTCCAGGAAAAGCGTCCGTACTCTCCATACCGAATCGAGGACCCAGGAACAATCCCGTACTCTCCCATTCCGTCCAATCTAACCGGGCGTCCAGGAAATGCTCTGTACTCTCTCGATCGGTAGGCGTCCAGGAAAAGCGTCCGTACTCTCCATACCGAATCGAGGACCCAGGAACAATCCCGTACTCTCCCGTTTCCCTCTAGCAGGCGTCCAGGAAAAGCGTCCGTACTCTCCTGCCAGAGGTCCCTATTCTGCGTACCGAGAGCGACCGTGGATTACCTACGTTCTCTCTCTCGGCGTAGAAGAAGAATTCTGTCGTGTCGTGCACCTTCTTTTATACTGGACCGTTGCTACCCTCGGTCTCCGAAATCAACAACCCCGTCGTCAAGCCTGGTCTCGCGGTCTCGCGCTTCGCGCCTCCACTCCCTTCCGCGGTCCATTGCCGATCTCCGAAGCTTCTCGATGCTTCTCGATGCTTCTCGATGCTTCTCGATGTTTCCCGAAGCTTCCAGAAGCTTCTCGGTGCTTCTAGATGCTTCTCGATGCGTCTCGATGCGTCTCGAGGCCTCCAGAGGCCTCTCGAAACCTTCCGAAGCTCGTCGCTTCGAGCGTTTATAATTTTCGCCACGCTACAGTCTCCCCCTCTGGACGCGAAATCGTCCCGATGAGCAGTCCAGGATACTAGGCGTCGTCGTCATCTCTGGGAATGAAGCCGTCTCGGTCTGCATCTCGTAACTGCTCGTTCCAGAATACATCGCTCGACGATGTAGGATCCGTCTCCTCCTCCCCCTGGAGAGGAGCTGCTCCGAGGGTGTGGCTGCTCGCATCGTTCCCGAGGGCGCACAGCTTCGCCTCGTTGGTGGTTTGGTAGACTGGAAGGTCCTTCAAAGCTCCTCCAGCTCGATGAACGCCTGCCGTTGTTGCGAAGACCATTGCCAGGTTGCCCTTTTTCCCTCGAGTTAAGCGAGTAAGACCGCCTGCAATACTAGCAAAATGTGGTGCGAACGACGATTCTATAAGCGTATCTGCAAAAGGATATAGATGTTTTTGTATCCCGCGCGGCTCTCGTCGTTCTCGAGCATCTTCTTCGCAGTTTGTCCCTCTTCGCAGGTGGTAGGCGGTAAGAAGGGACTGCAACTGGGGCGTGATTCCCCGTTATTCTTCGATTTTCGTCTCGGTTGTAGAAGGATTTCCTCGTCTTCCCTCAGCTTTACTCCGTTTGCGGTGTCATATCCGTGCGGGCCGACTCGTAGTTCCTGACGCATTTCTCGAAGAGTTCGTCCATTCGCGACCAGGCGGGATCTTCGTCCACGTTCTTCCTCTTCCGCGGGCTCTTGATGGGACTGAGTGGCGGTGGTGGCGGCACGAACTCCTCCCTTATCTCGTCGAGATATGCCTGTAGACCCTGAGATGTTGAGGTAGGGTTAGGAGCCAAGGTCGACAGCGAAACGGGTGGTTCGACGTCCATCTTCGCCTCCTCCCTTTCCCGGTGTGAGTCGTATTCGCGGTTAGGCTCGTCGATGAAGTGCCACGTGCGCTGAGCCGCGTTGATGACGACGCTCGCATCCTCCAGAAAATCAATCCCCAGCAGCGTTCTGTCGTCTTTACTGCCAGGCAGTACGATAAATTGGCATCGTACTGTACGGCCTTCCAGTGTAACGGTAGCCTCCGTGACGAGCACCTCTCGCATCCGTGGATTTCCGTCGGCCAACGCCACTCGCATCTGCTTCTTAGCGAATTGATGCCCCTTCGCTTTGAGGACCGCGAACAGGCTTTGGCTGGCGACGCTGCATTTCGCCCCCGTGTCCAAGTATGCGTGGCCGATTTCTCCCGCGATGTTGACGATCACCGTCGGTCGTGGCCTCGGCTGGATCATGTCCACGGAGCAGAAGGCAGCTTGAGTAACGGGTGCTACTTTCTTGCTGCAGTCCGGGCATTTGCTCCTTACGAATCCCGGTTTACCGCAACCGTAGCACTTTAGAGGTGCCTGCGGGGCGCTGTCCCTCACGTCGGTCCTCGGCGGTGGTCGTTGATCGCGTCCGTGAGTCGCTTGGAACCTTCGGTGCCTGCAAGAAATCGTTGAGTGGCCAAAGCTTCGGCAGATACCGCAGCGCGACCGCTCCTTCAAATGGTGATCGCCTTCCCTTTTCGGTGGTCGTTCCTGCTGCTTCGCTTCCCTCTCCAATGCCTCGAACTCCCTCGCACGTTTCACGAGGTCCGCGAAAGAGGTAACGGACTCCCTTGAAATCCGTTCTCGCAGCTGGAAGCGCAAGAGTCCGTAAAGCATGTCCAGTTGGACGGATTCCATAGGCAGTTCAGGAAGTTCTGACAGCAGGGCCCTTTTTCTGCTAATAAAAAGGTCGGTTGGCATCGTCGAGTCTTGTTGCTGTCGGAAAATTTCCGTGTACACCTGGTGCGCCGGGCGTCGAGGCGCAAAAGTGGCACGAATTAGCTCCAGAGCGTCCTTCCAAGCGTTTATCGTTGGGTGTACGCCTCTCCACCAGGTAGCTGCATGGCCTTCAAGGAGTAAAGGCAACCCCCGAAGAGCATTCTCGTCGGAAATATGCTCGATATCTTTAAATATCGAAACTGTTGCGACGAACTCCACGACTTTCGCGTAGTTGTGGTTCCCGTCGAACCGCGCGGTGCACCGCGCGAAACTCCCCTCCTCTACCGGCTGGGTCCGCTGGATGGATTCCAGGATTTGCGTGAATTGGGAACAGGACATCTGGAGGGTGGTGGAAGCCATGCTGGAATCGGATGGGTCGCGGTCCAGGGCCAGCTCGTTGGGCGCCAGATTTGTAGCCATAGCTCGATCGTGGATGTGGAACGCAGGGTAAAGCAGGAAAAGGTTTTCTGGGAAAAAATTTCATTTTATTCATTACCTCTCTTTCGAGGAAGATGGATAATATACAGATAGGATCGGTAGAGCGGACAATAAGGTTTTAACGAGAAAACGAACAAACATAATAGATTTAGAATCGACCGGAAAATCGACTAGGCTTGACTATGAAAATGATTCTGTACAAATATAACTTTTCGCGATTCCACCCGTGACTCTAATTACGCGGCTCTATTTTACCGACGGGCGTCCAGGATATGCTCTGTACTCTCTCGTTCGGTAGGCGTCCAGGAAAAGCATCCGTACTCTCCATACCGAAACGAGGACCCAGGAACACTCCCGTACTCTCCCGTGTCGTCACTGTATTTGGGCGTCCAGGATATGCTCTGTACTCTCTCGATCGGTAGGCGTCCAGGAAAAGCGTCCGTACTCTCCATACCGAATCGAGGACCCAGGAACACTCCCGTACTCTCCCGTCTCGTCAAAGTATTTGGGCGTCCAGGATATGCTCTGTACTCTCTCGATCGGTAGGCGTCCAGGAAAAGCGTCCGTACTCTCCATACCGAATCGAGGACCCAGGAACAATCCCGTACTCTCCCATTCCGTCCAATCTAACCGGGCGTCCAGGAAATGCTCTGTACTCTCTCGATCGGTAGGCGTCCAGGAAAAGCGTCCGTACTCTCCATACCGAATCGAGGACCCAGGAACAATCCCGTACTCTCCCGTTTCCCTCTAGCAGGCGTCCAGGAAAAGCGTCCGTACTCTCCTGCCAGAGGTCCCTATTCTGCGTACCGAGAGCGACCGTGGATTACCTACGTTCTCTCTCTCGGCGCAGAAGAAGAATTCTGTCGTGTCGTGCACCTTCTTTTATACTGGACCGTTGCTACCCTTGGTCTCCGAAATCAACAACCCCGTCGTCAAGCCTGGTCTCGCGGTCTCGCGCTTCGCGCCTCCACTCCCTTCCGCGGTCCATTGCCGATCTCCGAAGCTTCTCGATGCTTCTCGATGCTTCTCGATGCTTCTCGATGTTTCCCGAAGCTTCCAGAAGCTTCTCGGTGCTTCTAGATGCTTCTCGATGCGTCTCGATGCGTTTCGAGGCCTCCAGAGGCCTCTCGAAACCTTCCGAAGCTCGTCGCTTCGAGCGTTTATAATTTTCGCCACGCTACAATATGCTTAAAAATACAACTTTTTTAATGATTTTGTAAGTCAAATTTCAATAAATTTTCATGAATATTTTTCTGAGAATACCATATACCGAAACACAAAATACGGATAAAATGGAAATTTGAAATTTTTGTTGTAAAAAAAGTTATTGCATTTTTAATTTTTTCTCTTACGTTCTTGTTAAGTTATGCCTTCGTATATACATATATGACTGCTTTAAAAGGCCAGATTTCATTGCCAGACACACATATCGTCTTTATATAAATTTAAAAAATTTGATTGATTAATTAATAATTTGTAACAATTATTGTAATAATGGTATTCATTGTTATTCTTATAACCAATATTTTCTTACACCATGAGCATTCTAAAGCATCCCTATAATCAATTCAAGCATATAACGTTAGAAAATAGTAAATATATAACGCATACCTCCCGAGAATTAATTTATTTATTTGGCCTGTCGGCGGATTCACATTGATATCATAAATGACTATCCCGAGGTGTAAATCACCAATTCTTATGAAACTATAGTATAAGGTGCTTTTCGTGGAAATATTTAATATCTACTTTCATTTATCGGCAATCGTCCACGTTAAAGGGGTGAAAACCACCCCCAAAGTTCGGATAACGAAAACTGTTTTATCGAATATCTCGGAAACTATTAGAGATACAAAAATGTCCTAAGGAGTGAAAATTAACGTATTTCAATCACGAATCCAATGCTATAAACATTTTTTTAAAAAACCCGTTTGTTTAAACAATATGTTAAAAAATACTTTCTTTTTCATAATATTTTCAGTTAAAATTCTTTCAATTTTCTTAAATAATAGTTTGTATACACTATATAGTCAAACAAAAAATACGGATCAATCAGAAGTTTCATATTTGTGTTACAAAAAAAGTTATTGCATTTTCAATTCTTGCGATTGATGAACTTATTAAGTTTTTCCTTCGTATATACATAGTTGGTTGCTCTGAAAAGAGCAGATTTTATTGTCAGTCACTCATATCGTTTTTGTATCGATTTAAGAGATGCAGCTAATTAATTAATTATTCCAAATAATTTTCGCAATAATAGTATTCCTGAAAGAAATGAATAGTATCTTCATAGCAGAAACTATTTGTACAATTAAATTACTTGACCTGTTGTTGTTTAGCCGGTAAATGTGGGAGTAATAAACGTATGTCGATAGAATCCTTCTGATTGTAGGATGGGTGACTCGTGATGGGTTATAATCATCGAAAGGTAAAAACACACAGAAGGCAAAGAAATTTGCCATGACAATTATGACAACACGGATATCCTTGCTGGCTTCCATCATGGGAGGTGTACAAATATTCAGGGAAGGACATTTTTGTTTGAAGGTCATTTTGTTTTGAAAGAAGCGTCCGGGAAAATAGGACAACGTGTACAACGAAGAATGTTCACAGCTCCTAACATAGCAGTTGGAGCAACTACCTCTGGAAAGATGAGTAAAGAGTTATTAAAGACATGGTTTTCGAATGTCTTTCTTCCGAATACATCGGATACTGCAATCTTGTTGTACGATTCGTGGAGCGGATATGACGAACAATTAATGAAAAACGAAATTCCAGAAGGCAAAACAGTAAAATTATTAAAAATACCTGAAGGTGCAATAAGCCTCATTCAACCATTAGATGTTTACGGATTTCGAATTTGGAAGAATTTCGCGAGAAAAATTTCAGATTTAACAATCAATTTAAATAACAATGTTAACTTATATACGCGAGATAATATTCTTAAATTACAGTCACTAATACATTATCAACTATCCTCTCCACGATATCAAGAAATGTTCAAGTACGCATGATTCCGATGTGGCTATATTACCAATAGGCCTCAACAATTTGACAATCCGGTACAGTTCTGCTTCACAGATTTACAGTTAGATAATATAACCTGTTTCAACTGCGATGATGTAGTTGCTTTGAAATGTTTGTGGTGTACGAGGAACTTGTGTTTCAAACATTTCTTTCAGGAATACCATTATTGCGAAAATTATTTGGAGTAATTAATTAATTAGTTGCATCTCTTAAATCGATACAAAAACGATATGAGTGACTGACAATAAAATCTGCTCTTTTCAGAGCAACCAACTATGTATATACGAAGGAAAAACTTAACAAGTTCATCAAGCGTAAGAATTGAAAATGCAATAACTTTTTTTGTAACACAAATATGAAACTTCTAATTGATCCGTATTTTTTGTTTGACTATATAGTGTATACAAACTATTATTTAAGAAAATTGAAAGAATGTTAACTGAAAATTTTTTTAAAAAACTGAAGGTTTTTTTAAAAAATGTTTATGGCATTGGATTCGTGATTGAAATACGTTAATTTTCACTCCTTAGGAAATTTTCGTATCTCTAATAGTTTCCGAGATATTCGATAAAACAGTTTTCGTTATCCGTTCTTTGGGGGTGGTGTTCACCCCTTTAACGTGGACGATTGCCGATAAATGAAAGTAGATATTAAATATTTCCACGAAAAGCACCTTATACTATAGTTTCATAAGAATTGGTGAGTTACTCCTCGGGATAGTCATTTATGATATCAATGTGAATCCGCCAACAGGCCAAATAAATAAATTAATTCTCGGGAGGTATGAGTTATATAAAGGGTGTCCCAAAATGAACGCAAGATTTGAAAGTGCCGCCATTTTTGCAGTAGGTTGTTGGCAACTGTGAAAAAAGAACAACTTGACAGCCAAGAGTTTAGGGTTAATAAAAATGGAGCGCTACACGATACAACAACGTATTTTCACTATCGAACAACACTTCAAAAACAATGAAAGTTTGGCGGCCGCAGCTCGACAAGTTTTTACAAGATATGGTAAAATGGTGTTTTGGTCTCGTCAACTGTGAAAAGATTAATTGAAAAATTGAGGGAGACTGGATCAGTTGAAGATGCTAAACACACTGGTCGTCTCCAACTGATTCAGTCTCCCTGAATTTTTCAATTAATCCTTTCACAGTCGACGAGGCCAAAACACCATTTTGACCATATTTTGTATAAAATCCCCGAACTGCGTCCGTCAAACCTTCATTATTTTTGAAACATTGTTCAACAATGAAAACACGTTGTTATATCGTACAACGCTCCATTTCCACCAACCCTAAACTCTCAGCTGTCAAACTGTTCCTTTTTCAGGGCTGCCAACAACCTACTGCAAAAATGGCGGCAAATTCAAATCTTGCGTTAATTTTGGGACACCCTATATTTACTATATTCTAACGTTATATGCTTGAATTGATTATAGGGATGCTTTCGAATGCTCATGGTGTAAGAAAATATTGGTTATAAGAATAACAATGAATACCATTATTACAATAATTGTTACAAATTATTAATTAATCAATTAATTTTTTTTAATTTATATAAAGACGATATGTGTGTCTGGCAATGAAATCTGGCCTTTTAAAGCAGTCATACATGTATATACGAAGGCATAACTTAACAAGAACTTAAGAGAAAAAATTAAAAATGCAATAACTTTTATTACAAAAAAATTTCAAATTTCCATTTTATCCGTATTTTGTGTTTCGGTATATGGTATTCTCAGAAAAATATTCGTGAAAATTTATTGAAATTTGATTTACAAAATCATTAAAAAAGTTGTATTTTTAAGCATATTATTTAAACAAACGAGTTTAAAAAATAAATATTTATATCAGCAGATTTGTGGTCGAAATACGTTAATTTTCTCTCTTTACGAAATTTTCGTATCTCTAATAGTTTTCCAGATATTCAATAAATAAGTTTCAGGGTGTCAACTTTGAGGGTGGTTTTCACCCCTTTAACGTGGACGATTGCCGATAAAAAAAATACGTGTCAAATATTTTCGCGAGGACTATATCATACTAAAATTTCATAAAAATCGGTGATTTACACCTCGGGATGTTCCCTTTTGAGACATTTACCTCCCCTTTAGCCAACCCGGAGATGCAGGAACCCACAGCTCTGTTGCAAGGGGGAAGGAATCCTTTGGTCTCTTGCCACTCACACAGTGTGATGACATTCTTTTTGAACACTTGCTCGTTGACAGACCTGGCCATCTGAGCCACATCTCTTGTGGAAACCGTGAGTAGGAGCATTCCCAAAGATGAGGCCAGGACTCTCAGTCTACGATTGTTCTCCCCATCCGCCGACACAGCCCAATCCCTCAAGGTGTCACCTACAAACTTTTTGAAGTCGTACGTTTTGAGGTCTTCTTCTCTTATATACCTTGCTTCCTCCATCCCTCTGATTTGTTGGCCGGCTATGGTGATGAACTCTGGTTTGCTGAGAGCAGCAGGGTCTCCAAGCAATCAATGCATTGGAAAGCTGGTCGTTGGGAGGTAAGGTGAAGAACCCATCTTCTGCATACTGCTCGTCAGGCATAAATGACTCCCAACCCCCTTCCGAAGTGACGTCTCCAAGCAATAGGATTGCTGGGAATACCACCTGGTGCGGGTGTGCCTCAGGAGGAAGCTCTCCTTGCAGGTAAAAATTGAAGAATCTAAAGATGACGGCTTTTTGAACAGCGAGATCTCTCAGAGAAGACGCAATTTTGATATGGCTCGCTTCTGTTTGGAGAAGGGCATCATTCTATCCTATTTTCGGAGGTGTTTGCATCAATACGGCATCAGCCTGAACATTCTTCAAGGATTCCTCTACCTTCCTTTTCAGATCTTGCTGTTCCTGAGTTAAGGAGCTCATGACTGAACAAGAAGGGACAGAACTCAAAGGTCAAGAAGAACAGGAACCAGAGTTCTCAGTATTTTCTGCCAATCAAAAATTTATCAATGAAAATAATATATCTCTGCTTTCTTGGCCACCACAAAGTCCTGATTTGAATCCGATTGAGCACTTATGGGACGACCTTGACCGGAAAATACCGAAATCAGAGAGATACACAAAATCAAAATTGCTAACCGCACTGAACAAAGCATGGGATGAAATACGGTCCGACACTTTGAAAAAACTGATACACAGTATGCCAAATCGTTTACTGGAAGCGATAAAAGCCAAAGGATATCAAACTACTTATTAAATATGTTTTTATTGTTAGTTATAGAAATATAATTTATTTTATAACCATTGTCAACTTACTTTCCAATAGACGTTAATTAGAAAATATGTGTTAATGTTACTGTTACTCAGATGAATATGATTATTAACATGATGCTGTTAACTGAGGGACTTGAGCGAACTTATTTTTGTTTACATTTTACATTTTCTTTATTTTTATCATATGCTTTTACCGCAATTTTATAAAAATGATAAAAGTCAACTTAAATACCGATGCGACTGTATGTGTAATGTTTGTTGGTTAAATCTTTAATTGGCGTGTTAGGGCTCAAAGAAATAGAGAGGAATACGTATAATATTATGTTTATTGTATGGCAGTTATAGATGGACTGATATACATCGAGAAGAATAAAAGAAAAGAATGACGGAGAGACCGCGCCCGAAAAACAAAACACGACTATGTTTTAACTCGGTCGCTCCGTTAGATGGTGCGTGCCGTTGATTTCTAACACTCCTCCTCAACGGCAGCATCCTCCAATTTCGTTTGTAACCCGCATCTTTTCCGTAGAAGCTCAATGCGAGTTCCATTGAGAGGCTTCGTTAACAAATCTGCAATCATATCTTCAGACGGACAATATTTATAACCAAAAATACCTTTGTTGTGCAGGTCTTTAATAAAATGGTATTTTATATCCACATGTTTCATCCTATTGTTTAATTTGCTTGATTCTACTGTGCTGAGGCATCCTTGGTTGTCTTCGAAAATTGTTGTAGCTTCCTCGCAGAATGTTCCAAAATCTTCTAATAATTTTCGAATCCAAATTGCACTTTGACTTGCCTCTGCAAGGGCTATATATTCGGCCTCGGTGGATGATAGGGCAACGCAAGTTTGTCTTTTGCATCCCCAGCTTATAGTGGCTCCATTGAATTGAAAAACGAAACCACTGATGGATTTTCTATTTTCCTTATCTTGCGCCCAATCTGCATCTGCAAATCCAACTAGACCTTCATTATTGTTTGAATGTCCTAATTTGAGTACCAAGTCTTTCGTGCCCTTAAGATATCTTGCAACTCGCTTTGCCTCGATCCAGTCTATCCTCGAAGGTTCCTTGTTTCTTTGGCTCAATATCGAAACGCTAGCTGCGATGTCTGGACGAGTGTTGGTTGCTACGTATAGCAAAGACCCTATGAGTTTCTGATATCTCTCCGCATCTTCCATAGGTTCTGGACAATCCTTAATTTTAAAATAACCCGTATCTAAAGGTATTTTGGAGTTTTTCGCCTTTTCCAAACCTGTAATATATAGTATTTTATTAATATATTTTCCCTGATTCATATAATAAAACCCTTTACTGTCCCGCTTGATGTCGATTCCGAGGTAGTGCTGCAATTCTCCTAAATGAGTTAGCTGAAAATATTGATTTAATATCCGAGCAGTATACGTGATGGATTCTTCCTTCTCGCTTGCGATTAAAATGTCATCGACATATATGATTAAATATACATCTTGTTCTTTAACTATAGACTTGTATAGACAAGTATCTGCTTTTCCTCGGATATATCCTTGTTGGTAAAGAATCCTATCCAACTTGTCGTTCCATACTTTCGCCGATTGTTTTAGGCCGTATATACTCCTTTTTAATTTGCAAGCTAAATTTTGTCCAGAAATTTCATATCCTTCTGGCTGCTTCATGTAAATGATTTCCTTTAGTTCTCCATTGAGAAAAGCAGTTTTCGCGTCATAATGATGAATCACCCAATTCTTGTTTCCCGCGAAAGTAAGAAACGTTCTTAAAGTGGTATGTTTCACCACCGGCGCAAAAACCTCGTCAAAATCCGTCCCGTACTTTTGTGAAAATCCTTGTGCAACGAGACGGGCCTTGTACTTAACAACTCCAGTTGAGTTATTCTTTATTTTGAATACCCACTTGCTACCTACGGTTTTCCTTCCTTCTGGTATTTCAACGACGTCCCATGTCTGGTTTTTCTGTAACGACATTACCTCTTCATTCATAGCCTTTATCCAATTCTCTTTATCAGGACTTGATAATGCCTCTGCCCTATTTCTTGGTTCAGTAATATTCCTTTCTTGACTGAAATTTGCTGTATACCTATTCGGCGGTACTCCTTTATTTGTCCTTGACGATTTTCGAGGTTCCTGTATCTCATAGTCGTCTTCATCGAGACTTAGAAAATCGTCACTTAATACTTGGTCATCGATGTCATCAGATAATGCATCGGAAATATTTTCGGCAACATCAGTTTCCTTGGTTGTCTCACGTTGTGGTGCCTTCGCCAGTTTAGAGTCTATAAACTCAATTATTGCCTCATTATTGCTGCATTTTTCCTGAACTTCATTTACATTATCTGTAACAAAAATCACGTCTCTACTAATGATTATTTTATTTGTCTGTAAATCTAACAGCCGATACGCTTTCGATTCTTCGGAATAACCGACAAAAGTATATGCTTTTGCCTTTTGATCTAGTTTGTTGCGTTTTTCTTTAGAAATATAAGCGTATGCTTTGCAGCCAAAGATTTGAAAGTGAGCAACCGTTGGTTTCTTTCCATTCCACAACTCGTACGGTGTTGCCGAAACTGATTTAGATGGGAGCCTGTTCTGTAAATAATTTGATGTCATTACAGCCTCGCCCCAATATTTTTTGTCCAGTTTAGCGTCGATTAGTAGGCATCTAGTCATTTCAAGAAGGCTTCTGTTTTTTCGTTCAGCGACGCCATTTTGTTGCGGAGAATATGCTGCAGTATACTGAACCTTAATTCCTTCGTTCTTTAAATAATTTCTTAATTGCATACTCGTGTATTCTCCTCCTCGATCCGATCGTATTATTTTCGGCCTTTTCTGAAACTTTGTCTTAACCATTTCGATGAATTCCCGAATATGAGTTTGTGTTTCGGATTTATTTTGCATTAAGTATATTATACAATATCTACTATAGTCATCTATTACAGTTAGAATATACCTTTTGTGTCCGGGTGTTGGTATCTGTATCGGTCCACAAACGTCGGTATGTATTAAATCCAAAACAGCATCTGCTCTTGTATTTGATCTTTTCGGAAATGGTTTGCGCGTCATTTTTCCTTCCACGCAGCATTCGCAAATCTGTCGGATCCCGCAGTCCGTAACGTCGATCCCGATGGCAAGATTTTTGTCGCATAATTGCTTTATTGCGTCTGGATTTCGATGTCCGAACTTCCTGTGCCATTCGTGCTGACAATTTTTGGTGTGCGTCTCGTTGTTTACGGCACTGCATACCGTTTCCTTTACCTTTAATCTGTATAAGTTGCCTTCTGTAATTGCTGTAGCTACTGTCCAATTATCTTTCATTATGTTGCACACTTTGTCTTTAAATTCTATTTTAAAACCCTTTTCTGTTAATTTCTTCACGGACAGCAAATTTTCCTTTAAACTTGGAACATAGAGAACATCCTTAGCCAATATATTAAATTCTTGATACTTGCTATTTGAACATTTAATGTTCCCAGAACCAATACCACAGACTTCCGCAAATTTTCCATTAGCTAGGCAAACTTTATCCTTAAAGTCGAGAGTAAGGTGATTGAAAAAACTTTTATCATGCGTCATGTGACTTGTTGCACCCGAATCTATAAACCACGTGTTTAGTGCTTCATTTTTTATTTGTGCAACGAAACAATAATTTGCCGAATTTCCCTTTTCGTCTTTTTTCGTCCGCTCTTTTGCAGTTCTCCATTTTTGATATTTTCTGCAATCCTTTTTAAAATGTCCAGTTTTTTTACAGAAAAAACATAAACTCGTACCTTTATTTGGATCTTTATCGTTGGACACCTTTAAGACCGTTTCGTTATTCATACTCGTGTCGGATTGTTTTCGTCGTCTGTATTCATCCAGCAATTTTCCTTTGACTAATTCCAGAGTCAAATCCTGTTCTGGTCTGCTTTCCAATGCTGTGATTAATGAATTAAAAGAATCTGGGAGACTACATAAGAGCATGGCAACGACCATGTGTTCTCCTAATCTTTCACCAAGAGCGGCCATTTTGTTCACTAAATCCAGCATGGTACTTACGTGATTTTCCATATTACCTGATTCCGGCATTTGCATTCTGCAGATTCGTTTTAACAGAAAAATCTTACTTGATAATGTGGATTTTTCGTGGTAATTCTTTAATGATAACCATGCCTCGCGTGCGGTGGCTGCCTGCCTAATATGAATTAGTTGGTCATCGTCTACCAACAAGCCGATTGTTGCACGTGCTTGTCCATCCAATCTTTTCCAATCCTCTGTGCGTTGCTCCGGAGGATCATTTTGCACGATTTCCCATAAATTTTCTTTAATTAATAGAAGTTCAACCTTATACTTCCATACCTGATAATTGTCGCCGTTTAATTTTGCAACCGTGAAACGTGCACTGTCTGCCATATTGTTCTTTTACTTTCACGCGTTTCTGTAATACTTTTCTGTCGCGTATTTGTAACAACCTTTTTACACTATCCACTCTAATTTCCCAAAACACTAAAGCCTGGGCCCATAACCTGTTGGTTAAATCTTTAATTGGCGTGTTAGGGCTCAAAGAAATAGAGAGGAATACGTATAATATTATGTTTATTGTATGGCAGTTATAGATGGACTGATATACATCGAGAAGAATAAAAGAAAAGAATGACGGAGAGACCGCGCCCGAAAAACAAAACACGACTATGTTTTAACTCGGTCGCTCCGTTAGATGGTGCGTGCCGTTGATTTCTAACAATGTTGCTTGTCAAATGTTACAAATGAGTTCGATGACTCCTGGATCTTCCGAGGAGATCGATCGAAAACAGATGAGGTGTGATGTATTAGGTGTACAAATAAGTTTTGAGGGATTTACATAACATGGCGTTGCTGGTATTAAATCCTATCGGACAACTTTGTAACTATATTCATGTTAAAGCGTCATCATTTCACTCTAAAAATCAGTCTCTTTCATTTCGCTGAAGTGTAAACAACATACTTTCTTTGTGCTCAAACCATGGCAACCTTTGTACCAAGAAAACGAAATTTGCGGGAAGCGCTTCTTTTCAGTTTTAATTTCAAGAAAAGTGCAGCTGATGGTCATTGATTGCTGTGTGAAGCATATGGGGAACATGTTCCATCAATAAAAACATGTGAGTACTGGTTCCGTCATTTTAAAAGTGGCGATTTTGACACCAGCGACAAAGAACGCCAAGGAAGACCAGTAAAGCTTGAACACGCCGAGTTGGCGGGGTTATTGGGGGTTATTATACTCCAGCCTTACGAAACCATCACTGGGGAATGTTACAAACAATAGTTGATGCAATTGAGCTGATCATTGAAGCTCAAACATCCCCAACATGCCAAAAGACACGAGAAAGTGATCTTTCAGCATGACAACGCTCGCCCACCTACTGCAAAAATCGTCAAGGAAACTTTGGAGGAGCTTCAATGGGGTGTCCTACCTCACCCGACGTATTCACCAGACATTGCTCTTTTCGACTTCCACTTGTTCCGGTCGATGCCTAATGGCTTGGTCGAGCAGCACTTCACTAAATACGAAGAAGCCAAAAATTGGATCGTTTCTTGGATCGCCTCAAAAGACGAGGAATTTTTTAAACGCGGAATCCGTAAGCTACCTGAAAAAATGTGGAAAAGTCGTAGCAAATGATGGACAATACTTTGAACAAAATACATTCTTCCAATTTCCCTGAATAAAGCTTCAAAGTTACAAAAAAAAACCTCAAAACTTATTTGTACACCCAATATGTATGATATATGTTTGATGTATGTGTTACGTAAGGTGGGTGACCCAAATAAGGCCTATCTTAATTTTTTTATTATCTAACTAGCGGGTTTATAATAACAATGCACTGGTAATTTGAAACACTTATATTTATTTATTAAACTTTGTAATAAATGAAACAAAATTACTTTAGAAACAAAAATCACACTTTTGTGAACACAAATAACTAAAATATCACTTTGGCCTTATTGGGAACCCTGTGTCTTAATAAAGCCTTAATAAAAACAAGTAAACATTCAACTTCCCGGGAAAAAATTTTTTTATATAATTATATAAAATTATGTATAGTTGACCATATATAATTATATAAAATTATATCTCAATTTTGGCATGATATAATTTTATCTCATAATATATAGAAATGTATAATTTTATATAATTATATATGACTTAATATATATAAAAAAATTCTGTAGAATTTTTCTTTTATTGCTGCTCATTTTAAATTTTATTGCTTAAAATACATTTCGAATTTTTATTTTTTAACAACCATACAAATAGCTTATTTAATAACAATACAAATAGCTTATTTTATAGAAAAGAAGGTAACTTATGTTTCATTATTATAACAATCCTACAGGTGTATTATTATGAGGCTAGAATAATAATATATTTTTTTATATCTTCATAATGTACTAATTATAATTATAAAATTAGTCTTTTTTATATTAAATATATAACGAAGCTATAAGTTAAATATTTATTCAAAAAATACCAGTTTAATTTTTTTTCTTTCAGAATAAGTTATGAATGATTTTATCAATATTGTTCTAACAAGGGAACCTCCCGAGGTGCCAATCACCGATTTTGATAAAATTTGAGTATGATGTAGTACTCGTGAAAACATTCGACACGTATTTTTTTTTATCGGCAATCGTTCAGGTTTAAGGGGTGAAAACCGCCCTCAAAGTTGGGGTGCTAAAGTATATTTCCTTGATTATCTCGGAAACTATGAGAGATAGAGTAATTGCGTAAATTGACGAAATTAGCGCCTTTCCATCACGAATCTAACGGCATACTTTTTTTTGCAAAACCTTCATTTGTTTAAACAATATGTTAAAAAATAACACATTTTTGGCAGTTTCACCAACTTAATGTTGATCAATTTTCATGAAATTTTTTTTATATAAACTAGATATCCAATGCAAAATTACGGATAAATAGGAATTTCGATTTTTTTATTAACAAAAAAGTTATTGCACATGAGATTTTATCGTCCGCCGCGCGCAATAGAGTCCCTACATGAGTCGGTTCTTGCTCATAATCAATTGGTAGTTCGTAAATGAGTTGATTTTACAGTTAATTATTGGTTACTAACAAAAAGAAAAGGATTTTCCGTTCCCTTAAAAGGATACGATTTACGGCTACCGCACTGCGTGCGGTTTACGGTGGGACATTCCCGGGTCGGCATGGTGGGAATAGTTTCGACCTGTTAACGGACTAACAATAGCAACCCTAAAGAATGGTGAAATGCATTTTTGAAAAGTCTTTGACTCGTTATTGCCACCGAAGGTTACTTATTAACCCTTAGCCAGTTCGTCCAGTGAATTCGGTGATGTTATAAATGCTAATTATGATTTGTTACAAATGCATAAAGCCGAACAAGTAATTACGTTTTATGATGCTTAAAAATGGTGGGTTGAATGGATAATAAATGCAGCAAGAACGGAGTGCAAAATATTTATAGAAAAGGTACTGACCGCTTATAATAAATGGGAAGTATCCGAGGCGTATGTTTACAGCACTTCACGAATCTAGTGCTTCGGTTTCCTTATTGTTAGAAATATCAAAGATTATGGCCTTTTGTCTAGGGGTTAAGAAAGTCACAGGTTTTAGTCTGATGACAAATTTTAGGGTTCTTTCCCTTTTTTACAACATACTTCGGAATTCTCCTTTCCGTGAGGGAAAAGAGGGTTGGGTTTAATTATTATACTAATAACCAATGAGAGCCATAGTAGAGTCTATACGTCATTGTCTTTGAGGGATATATAATAGTGACTGTTTAATATTTGAGAAATTCTATTCACATCAACATTCGTGTGCTGACGAAAGAGTTTTTGCTATTGCGAAGATTTTGGAAAGCGCTACAAGTTTCTTACGGTAATAGTTTACAGTAAGTACCTTTGTGCAAAATTGCAATTTATCTGTTATTGTTTATAATTAGACGTTGTTTATTACATAATTAAAGGAATTTAGATTTTTAGCCATGACAGTAAATCCTATAAATATTATCAATATTTTAATTGAAACGTATGATTGTAGTAATGACGATAGACCATCGCCGGTAAGTGCTATGGACGTTGAATTAGCAAACACCATTATAGATTTAATTAACAGGTATAAGTCTAGTGGATATATAGAAATAGAGACAGAGCAAGAATTGCTATTTGACGATGCAATGGAAGATTTAATGTCAACACCATGTGACTATGGAGATACAGAAGGAATTGCTTCCTGTTCATCCTCCGAAGTGCACCCGGCTGGTGCAGGATCTGGGAGCTCGCCCGCTATCGAAGATGAGGATAGATCTGATCCTGCCGAAGTAGGTTTAGAATATAAAGAAAATGTCATCAATTTTTGGAAGAGTGGAAAAAGGAAAAGATTATCGGTCGAAACAGTGAGAGGACGGTATAAAAAGGTGAAGAACCTGAAGCAATTGTATAGATGGGAGAAACAACTAGCCGTAGGCGGATCTTATGCTGATAAGATGAAAAAAATTACAACAAATACCATAAACAGATTCGTAGAGGCAAGAAATAGAAAAGTATTGGTTCATGATATTGACATTCGGAGATGGTCTCTACAAGAAAATAAAAAATGGAATTTAGATGGGTTTCGAGCATCACCGCATTGGTTACATAATTTCAAAACGAGATATGGCATTGTTTCAAGAAAGACGACAAAATTTATAACTCGAAATTATACGGAAAATTTATCAGAAATAACGGCAACAGCAACCAACTTTATCCAAAACGCCAAACCATTCTTTGAAGAATATGGAAAACAAAATATTTTTAATACCGATCAAAGCGGTTTTCAGTTAGAAATGCATTCGGGAAGAAGTTTATCATGGAGAGGTGAAAAAGAAACTCAAAGCATGATTCAATCGTCATCTGCAATCACGCATAGTTATACGATACAACCCACAGTATCAGCAGATGGAAAACTTCTATCTCCTTTATTTATTGTATTAAAAGAACAAAGTGGGCGATTAGGACCTCGTGTGCAGCACAATGTATTTAAAGCTCCCAACATCGTGATCGGAGCAACTACGTCAGGAAAATTAAATAAAGAGAACTTAAAGACATGGTTTGAAAATGTGTTTCTCCCTCAAGTGTCAAACTGTGCTGTCCTCTTGCTTGATGCGTGGACTGGATACGACGAAGAGTTACTGAACAATTCAGTTCCAGAAGGAAAAACAATAAAGTTGTTAAAGATACCAAAAGGTACAACAGGACAGATCCAGCCTTTGGACGTGTTTGGATTTCGTGTTTGGAAAAATTTTGCACGAAAAATATCAGATTTGACAATAAATTTGAATATTAATATAAATTTATACGCAAGGGACAATATAATAAAATTGCAGTCACTGATTCACAATCAGCTGTCCTCTCCGAGATATGAAGACATGTTTAGATATGCATGGTTTCGCTGCGGCTACACAGAGAATAGACCAAACGAATTTATAAATCCCGTTACATTTTGTTTTACCGATTTACAAATTGATATTAACAATTGTTTCGACTGTGACGACGTAGTTGCATTGAGGTGCTCATGGTGTAAAAATCATTTGTGTTTTCAACACTTTTTTCAAGAGTATCATTATTGCCAAAATTATATACAATAACACATATTATTTGCAGCTCCATCATTAATTTAAAAGCACTAATACATATACATTCATAAAATCAGCTCTTTTAAGAGCTACCAAGTGATTATGAACAAGGAACAACTCATATAGGGACTCTATTTCGCGCGGCGGACGATAAAATCTCATGTGCAATAACTTTTTTGTTAATAAAAAAATCGAAATTCCCATTTATCCGTAATTTTGCATTGGATATCTAGTTTATATAAAAAAAATTTCATGAAAATTGATCAACATTAAGTTGGTGAAACTGCCAAAAATATGTTATTTTTTAACATATTGTTTAAACAAATGAAGGTTTTGCAAAAAAAAGTATGCCGTTAGATTCGTGATGGAAAGGCGCTAATTTCGTCAATTTACGCAATTACTCTATCTCTCATAGTTTCCGAGATAATCAAGGAAATATACTTTAGCACCCCAACTTTGAGGGCGGTTTTCACCCCTTAAACCTGAACGATTGCCGATAAAAAAAAATACGTGTCGAATGTTTTCACGAGTACTACATCATACTCAAATTTTATCAAAATCGGTGATTGGCACCTCGGGAGGTTCCCTTGTAAGAACATATTGTAAGGGATGGCTTGGGCGGAGGCAGGGATAAGGCAGAAATGCTAATTGTAAGACGTTGGTTTTCGAGATTACTTTTAATGCGTCCACCTCCTATGACGGGCTTGACGAGACTGCTGCTCGTTCGTCTTTTTCGCCGCCGGTATTCGGAGAAAAGATTCTCCGAACCGGGCGGCGCGATATCAGACGCGATACAATACACGCGCAACGGCTCGCGGCACGGCGTTTGATGGCTCACTACTTACAATATTGGTAATACAGTATTCCCTGGTTATATGCACAAGGAGGGGCCCTCGATAACTGCATCGCGAGCATCCCCACCACATAGGGGGATCCCCCTCGGCGAGCCGCCACATTCAGCGACGGGGAAGTGTAACATGATACTTTCGGATCGTGTCCATGAGCCAATACTAATCGAAGGACTGAACTTTTCCGTTTTTGATTATTTTTCGTTAAAAACTTCGCTATCGTGTTTGTGACAATTTTGTGATTAAAATGATACCAAACACGACATAATTTGAGCAACATTTACTTAATATTTAAATCGCTTATTTGCTATATAGATAATTCAAACATGTCGTGTTTGGTATCATTTTAATCAGAAAAAACTCACAAATACGTTAACGAAGTTTCCAAAACAAAAAATTTGAAAATGGAAAAGTTCAATCCTCCAATTAGTATTAACTCAGCGATAGGTCGGGCCGGTCCCCCTGTACGTTGGGCCTCTCTGTCTCTTCTACTATCTGTCTTTTTCTAAGCTCGGCACTCGGCTCGAGCCGTGAGATAAACACAGTGTTGACATTCAGCTACGACCAGTGCATATAAGTTTTGCACAGGGACTCTATAGCAGTGCATATATAGAGTTTGGTAACTATTCAATGTTTACGAATTTAGAAAGGGGTAAGCAATGGGACAATGCCCCCCCCCCCCCCTCTAGAAGATGAAGGGGTTGATGGAACCGAGACTCGTCTTCGATGCACACGCGATTGACGGCGATGAGTCCGTTTCTACGAACGTTTTAAGGAGCATTCTTTGCTCCATGCACGAGCTGATGAAACAAATTTTTACGATGCCTAAAGTTTGTTAAATGCCTGTGCTATGGAGAGACACGTTCCTCAAAACGTTTGTACATACATACGAACAGAGTCATCGCTGTCACAGTTTTTATCCTTTATCCTTTGCATCTTCGACGGGGTGGTTTTTCACTGTTTTCCGCTTTTTAAATTCGCGGTCAACTTGAGCTGTATGAAAATACCGACTTGTTATTCACGTCAATAAAAGCACAGCAGTGTCGACAGGTGTGCAATGTTTAAATGCACTGCGCTGTGTTTACGTCGCTGCTCCAATTGAGCGCCGAACTTAGAAAAGACAGTAAGTATAATTCAAAGCATATCGTATTGGGTATCATCTTAATCAGAAAAATTTCACAAATACGTTATCGAAATTTGCGAAAAAATGGAATATCAAAAATGGAAAAGTTTTATCCTCCGGTTTGTGAAATTTTTCTGATTAAGATGATACCCAACACGATATGGTTTGAATTATACTTACTGTCTTTTCTAAGTTCGGCGCTCAATTGGAGCAGCGACGTAAACACAGCACAGTGCATTTAAACATTGCACACCTGTCGATACTGCTGTGCTTTTATTGACGTGAATAACAATTCGGTATTTTCATACAGCTCAAGTTGACCGCGAATTTAAAAAGCGGAAAACAGTGAAAAACCACCCCGTCGAAGATGCAAAGGATAAAGGATAAAAACTGTGACAGCGATGACTCTGTTCGTATGTATGTATAAACGTTTTGAGGAATGTGTCTCTCCATAGCACAGGCATTTAACAAACTTTAGGCATCGTAAAAATTTGTTTCATCAGCTCGTGCATGGAGCAAAGAATGCTCCTTAAAACGTTCGTAGAAACGGACTCATCGCCGTCAATCGCGTGTGCATCGAAGACGAGTCTCGGTTCCATCAACCCCTTCATCTTCTAGAGGGGGGGGGGGGGGGGGCATTGTCCCATTGCTTACCCCTTTCTAAATTCGTAAACATTGAATAGTTACCAAACTCTATATATGCACTGCTATAGAGTCCCTGTGCAAAACTTATATGCACTGGTCGTAGCTGAATGTCAACACTGTGTTTATCTCACGGCTCGAGCCGAGTGCCGAGCTTAGAAAAAGACAGATAGTAGAAGAGACAGAGAGGTCCAACGTACAGGGGGACCGGCCCGACCTATCGCTGAGTTAATACTAATTGGAGGATTGAACTTTTCCATTTTCAAATTTTTTGTTTTGGAAACTTCGTTAACGTATTTGTGAGTTTTTTCTGATTAAAATGATACCAAACACGACATGTTTGAATTATCTATATAGCAAATAAGCGATTTAAATATTAAGTAAATGTTGCTCAAATTATGTCGTGTTTGGTATCATTTTAATCACAAAATTGTCACAAACACGATAGCGAAGTTTTTAACGAAAAATAATCAAAAACGGAAAAGTTCAGTCCTTCGATTAGTATTGGCTCATGGACACGATCGGGCTGGTCCCCCTATAGCTTAGATCTCTCTGTCTCTTCTACTGTCTGTTCTTTTCTAAGTTCACGCTCGGCTGGAGCCAGAACGTAAACACAAAATAGAAACCACCACTTCGTAACTCCACAGTTTCGGTCCCGAATTCTGTGCATATATCCAGGGTTTACTGTATTATTTTAAGAAGACATTGGTAATACTATTTGACTAGGAAATTTTTTTTTTATTATAAATAATTAGATGTCGTTATAGAATTGGTTTCATCACAAATAATAGGGCAATGAAATTAAATATTCATTTAACCAATTTATAAAAAAAAACTATCTAGTCAAAATGTTGATAAGGTCTGAGAAAATTCTATAAAAAAAAAGATTATTTTTAACTTCCAGGAGAAAGATCATATAAGTCACACAGGATAAATTATGAAAAATTTAAGAATGATATGCCCTTTAGTTATTTAGCTGTTTTAGATCATATGTTAAAATTATTTTTTCTTAAACTCAACATTTTTTTGGTGAGCCCTTTTGATGTCTCCTATCTTCTGAGTCATAGCTTTCTGTAAGTCACGCCACTTGTAGGGAGCTCTATCATTTTTATATATATTTATATACAATAATATAAAAATTTATAAAATTTTATATATTTTAATCTAAGAAATCCAATAAAGTTTTATATATTTTTATAAAAAAATACAAAATATATAAATTTTTATATCTTTATATATATTTATATATCATAATATATAAGTCTACAGTTTAGGATTTTCTGATTGATACATAATAATATATAATTATATAAAATTTTATAAAATTTATATAGTTTTATAAAATTATATAAAAATTAATAAAATTTAATATAAGAATCTAGATATAATCATACAAAATTATATAAAACAAGATACAATTTTATATAATTGTATATATTTATATATAACTTTATATAATTTTTTTTCCCGGGTTCTTAATGAATACAAAGCGTTGTCAATACTTATATTAAATCTAATTAGATCCCATTAATTACTTTTGGTCATTTTAGATCAGATTTAACGAGTTTCTCATCATGTGAAAGTACTATATTAATCAGCCTTTTTCATCTTTTTTTTTAAACAATCTCCTGAACAGTGAAATATTTTATCAGCGGGTGTGAGTCCAACACACACCTCATGATACCAAACGCCACAAGTAAGACATTGTCGCATATCATCAACTCGATCTTCTTTACTAGCTGGACAGTACCAAGATGGTTTATTATCGTGACATTTTGTTTTAGATCCCGTAATAACATCAATTGAAAATGATCACGGGTATATTATAATTGCAACAGCAATATTATTAGTTAACAGAAAAATAAACAGAGAGAGTGTGTTGATGCTTAAAAAGATAAAAAGACCGTGACAAAAAAAATGCGTTGCAAACGCAAAGAAAGATTTTAAGTCTTGGAAAATATGAATATGGCAAATATGAAACAATTGTTTTATATTGGTTTAATGCGAAGAAAAAAATTATTTGTAACATGCACTAAAATCTATAGTTGTATTAATCATTTTACTGACTGAATCTACTATTACGGGGGGAATATAAATTCTTGTATTCATGCAATTCTAAATGTTTTGAATCTACTTGAAAAGAACGGCAATCAGTATTATTAGCTTGGAAAGAGCATCGAATTTTACACACCACGTCTAAAGTGGCCGCATCAATCGTATTTCTCTTTTTATTCTTCACATCTGTAACAATAGAAAATAATCTTTCTGCTTCGGCATTAGAATGTGGAAGAGATAAAACTGCTTGGACTAAAATTTTTAAATTTGGAAAAAGCGGTTCTTCATTTAAATTTTTTTTTCGAAAATAGTCTTCCACATATCATCAATTTCTAAATTGGCTAAAAGGGATTTGGTTTCGTCATCAAAGACAATAGGGAGCATTCTCCATTCGTAAGCTAAGGCTGTGACTTCAGATTTCTGAAGTGATGGTCTGATGATTCTGAAGATTTCTGAATGGAGAATGCTCCCTATTGTCTTTGATGACGAAACCAAATCTCTTTTGGCCAATTTAGAAATTGATGATATGTGGAAGACTATTTTCGAAAAAAAAATTTAAATGAAGAACCGCTTTTTCCAAATTTAAAAATTTTAGTCCAAGCAGTTTTGGAAAGAAAAAAAGATGAAAAAGGCTGATTAATATAGTACTTTCACATGATGAGAAACTCGTTAAATCTGATCTAAAATGACCAAAAGTAATTAATGGGATCTAATTAGATTTAATATAAGTATTGACAACGCTTTGTATTCATTAAGAAGTTTAATGTTTACTTGTTTTTATTAAGGCTTTATTAAGACACAGGGTTCCCAATAAGGCCAAAGTGATATTTTAGTTATTTGTGTTCACAAAAGTGTGATTTTTGTTTCTAAAGTAATTTTGTTTCATTTATTACAAAGTTTAATAAATAAATATAAGTGTTTCAAATTACCAGTGCATTGTTATTATAAACCCGCTAGTTAGATAATAAAAAAATTAAGATAGGCCTTATTTGGGTCACCCACCTTACGTAACACATACATCAAACATATATCATACATATTGGGTGTACAAATAAGTTTTGAGGTTTTTTTTTTGTAACTTTGAAGCTTTATTCAGGGAAATTGGAAGAATGTATTTTGTTCAAAGTATTGTCCATCATTTGCTATGACTTTTCCACATTTTTCAGGTAGCTTACGGATTCCGCGTTTAAAAAATTCCTCGTCGTTTGAGGCGATCCAAGAAACGATCCAATTTTTGGCTTCTTCGTATTTAGTGAAGTGCTGCTCGACCAAGCCATTAGGCATCGACCGGAACAAGTGGAAGTCGAAAAGAGCAATGTCTGGTGAATACGTCGGGTGAGGTAGGACACCCCATTGAAGCTCCTCCAAAGTTTCCTTGACGACTTTTGCAGTAGGTAGGCGAGCGTTGTCATGCTGAAAGATCACTTTCTCGTGTCTTTTGACATGTTGGGGACGCAGTTGAATGTAAAAGAATTTCACAAGAATCCAGCAATTTTGTATAAGCTTTACTAGCAATTAAAGCTGAGGAATGGCATATACATTTGAATACAACGAGGGCCGGTACCTTTTTCTTTAATCTACTTACAAATGAATCTTTAATGCCTGTCATCACAGACGCATTATCACAAGCCATTCCTACAATATTAGATAATGGAATGTTTTTAGATGCTAAACAATTTTTAAAGGAAGAATACAACTTATCTGCAGAGCAATCTCTAGCATCTAAACTGATTAACTCTAATAATTCTGTAATGCATTTTTTAGTTTGTGATGAAATGTATTTGACTAAAATACAAAGCTAATTATCGTTAGCGATAGTCGTGCTTTCATCAATTAATATCGAAAATTTTTGAGTTTTTAATTCGGTAATAAGCTTATCGCTTTCGCGTTTGCCTATTACATTTTTAATTATTTGGGTACATTTAGTCCGCGACAATTTTAGATCTTTAACCACCCGCGGGTCTGAACAGGTTTGCTTTAATAAAGGGACCATGTGATTAATAGTTTGAAGAGCTATATTGTGCTCCGCGTAAGATGCAGCTTACTTTATTTCGGCTGTTTTCACTTTATTAACATGGTCCAAATCTGAATTACTATCAACGTTTGGTAATGAATCAGATGGTGTGATATCACAGCTTTTGCTTGTACTTTTAATATGAAATTTAGTCCGCGAATGTCTAATAAGTTCTGATTTTCCGCATGCTTTATTGCAAGCCGTGCAGAAAGCTTTTTTTTATTCTCATCAGACTTTAACCAATCTTTGAAAATGTTATTTTTTAATCAAGATGATTGGAATACTTTCTCTTTGTTGCTTTTCTTCTTATCCGCCAATCCACTCGAACTAGGTTGCTAGTGATCCATCTTCTTGTTTCTGTCACTGCACTATACTAACATTGCACGAAAATTCAATATATTGTATAATATCTCGCGGCTCACCTTCACTTTAAAGAAAAACGCGGGAAACGACTGGGAAGGGACCCTTTCGCGTACCCAGGGGGTGCTAACTCCTGTGCTTTAATTTTTTACCACAGATGTGCTGCCATCTAGAAACAAGAGCGCTGCAAAACCGAACTAACTGTTATATATATAGCATACTATGCTATATATATCGTATATATAGCACTACCGCTTATTTGATTTAAAATAGTGGGGCAACGGTATATTGAACTTGGTTTCACTATTGCGAAATTGTGAACTTCTCGAAAATTTTAATTTTCCTATCATTACACGATTAATTTCACAATGTCGCAATGATAAAACCAAGTTCAGTATATTTGTATCGCAAGAGAAAATACAAATATACAATTTATTTTTTTACGTTTATTAAAATAAAAATGCAAGTTCTTTTTTTACATATTTTCGTGAAAGTACTTATACTAGAAGTGTAATATTAATTATTATACTAACCCTCCTCCTTTTTCAAACAGGCTTGGGTCTTCGACACCAATAATTCTGTTCTCCTCTTGGTGAAAACTTCTGTGTGGTTGAAGTCCCATTTCATCCCATATCAAGATACAGTATTTCTCCTTCTCTGGCAACTTCCCTGCTTCCTCAGATAGGTGTTTTATCATGAGGTCACAGATACCTGGCCTCAACTTAATATTGTGCGAAAATTTTTTTACTGTTGCAATACTTGGCTTATTGCAAAGCTGTGACAATAATTTATGTCCGTGGCGACTGCTTATAAATTGTTAGAGACACAATTTTTTCATCCATTGTGTATCGTCTTCCCTAAAATCAAATGCATTATTCAATCAAAGTATTCTCACACAGGTATCATTTATTTTACTACTATTACTTATTTAGTTCTTTGTTTACCTGTGGAGCATTCTCTGAAGTCCGTAAGTGCATGTCAATTAACAGTTTCTGACTTGCAGATAACTATGTATATTGCTGAAGGAATTAAGGCTTTGATACTTTCTTCAGAAGCTTCAGTTTTTGTCGCAATGGTTTATTTTGTTTTTCAGCATATCTTTGTTTCTTGGCAATCTTGTTTATCTTCTTAAACAGGCGGAGACCTCTGGGTGTCAAGTCACTGTTTCTTGTGGTCCTTTTCCCTTCTCTTTGTATTTTTTTGTTTGATGTGCACATGGTACAAAAACCAAGAGGGCTACCTGAAAGAAAAAATTTTAAATTAAAGTTATAACATATATGTATTTAATGTTCATTAAATGTTTCATTGCATTTGTATTAATTTGACTAATAATTACTTGAAATGTCTGGAGAATGTTCAGGTGCATTTCTTCTCATATATACTATATCTCCATCAGGATATTTTTCTTGTAAAAATGAACATTATCTCTATAATATGTATCTATAATTCTAGTATATTATAATATTACTTTTAAATATGCTTTTAATTCTTACGTTCTGTCTCTTCTCATCTTTTAAATTCAATGCTTCCCATTTGAGAGCTGCCTGGTATGGGTGGTTCCTCCATACCTCTTTCTTGAGCCTCAGGGAGATTTAAAGAAGGAATTACGGTAGGAAATAATCTTCTGCAATTTCCTATCATATAGGCACTCTCGGGGAAGTGTGTGTAACACACTTTGTAAGTTTGCCTCTCCAACGTTAAAATCTATAGAAGGGAATAATTCTGGATTGTGCTTGCCCACAATTCAGATATTTTCCACCGACTTGGGAAATTTATGTCCAGGTGCTTCTCCTCCGGAACTGCAGCCAGGCACTACACACAGCTTTCTCATTTTTCTAAAAAATAAAATACTCGAAAACAAGTTATAAATAAATACAAATATATCCAAAAAATTCTATAAATAGTGTTAACAGATTCTCAAAAATGAAAACTGATAACACTATTATAGACTGATTCGATATATTAAAATCTATGAAATATAGATTTGAATATGAATTTTGCTTCGCCGCTAGATTTTCGCTGTTCTCTTCCAGTGTACTTACAGTACTGAAGTTTTCCTGATTTTCTAAAATCCTGCCATCCTTCCAAAACTTTCTCTTTTTAGGAACATCTTGCAAACACATGTTTTTAAGTGTTTCAAGTGCATAGCCATGCATAACCGATGCAGTAAAATGTTTGAATTGTATAGTGGGGATAGCGCGCCTCACGGATTTCCTTGGCAGCTAAATGTGTAAGTTTCTCACCGATTCGAACACCATAGGTGTATTAGTTCTTACATGTAACGCCATCTAGAACGAGAAGCGGCAAGAGGAACTAAAACGGTTCCACGATCTGCCATAAGAGTTGATCCCCCCTGCGCGTACCTAATGTTGCACATAACTACGTCCATGGAAACAACCGCCGTCGAGCTGTGACGTCAGCATGCGCATGCGCACGAAGGCTCTCACGTGGGATTTTTCCCACCCATGCGGACTACCTAATCCTCAGTAACGTATATACTTCACTCAAATATGGGGTATCGTTAGACCCCTGTGACAATTGAAATACGGTAGAAATGACAGGAAGAGGACATTTTACTAGATACGTCCATGGAAACAACCGCCGTCAAGCTGCGACGTCAGCATGCGCATGCGCACGATGGCTCCCCCGTGGGAGAAAATCCCACGTCCTGGCATCACTGACTGAGGTTCGTTTTCGCGTTGCAGCAACTGCAGGTTGTGCGGATGTACAGCCAGTAACTGACGCTGATTCTGGTGTCTTTGTGTTAATCTTTATCATAGATGAAGTACCAGGATCATCTTCTACTCTTAACGATGGTACAGTAATCTGTGATGTGGAATTCGTAGCACTGTCACCAAACAAATCTTTTGTTACCTCTTGAGCCCTGTAATTTAGAGACTTCTTGCGTGGAGCAGTCGCTACAACTTTAAACTTAGGAGTTGGTAAAAATTCATGAATCTCACACGTGGTTGATTGATTGTCTATCTTGTGTGGAGTTCCAGCATTCGGATTGTTTTTTGAGAGCAAGGACAGTGGCAAATTCTCAGTATCTGTCCCTGACCCATCTGAATCTTACACATTTGCAGTTGAAATCTCTTGTTCCCCCAATTCATAAGATAAGACAGCAATATTCTCACTGTTTGTAGGATTTGGAAGTTCTGACAACGCAGAGGGCGCAAACGCCTCTTCAGGAGGAGCATCTGGGTTATATGGATATAACCCTGTAGCGCGAAGCCCATTCGAGATATTGGTAATAGTCATACATTTCGGCTATACTTGCGAGAGAATGACATTGAAGCTTGTCTTGTTAAGGGTTCGTTCGGGATGCTGACTGACGTATTTAATCAACTCTTTTTCCCAATGGTGCTCAAAAGAACGACAAACAGATTTATCCATGGGCGGTAACTCGTGCTTGGTATTTGACGGAAGACAATATAAATTAATGCCACATTTCTCAGCTTCCTCGACAATAGTAAATTCCAGGTGGCATTTTGCACCATCAAATATGAGGAGACATGGCCCTGGTGTTCTGTATTTATGCAAATGATTCTATGAAAGTTTCTGTCGTCATACTTCCTTTTGGCGTCATCTTCACCAGAGAGCCTTGAGGTAAATTGTCTTGGAATTCTGGCTTTAGTCTCTTGCCTTTGAACAATATCATTGGTGGAATAGCTGATCCTATAGCATTTCCGCAGCCTACCACAGTCACACTTTCAGCATGCTCATTCGCTATTTGATGAACTCTTTTTCTCCCTTTGGCTATCAGAACTTCCTGCTGATGGTGCAAAGATATGCGACAATTTTTTTCATCGATGTTGTAAATGCTTTCAGGTTTATATTCAATTCCAAGTCTATCCAGCATACTTTTGTATTTGGAAAAGTGATTGCTAACAATATCTTTATTTAATTTTTGACCACGAGTTGGATTCATCATCTGTGCTTTACGACGTGCTCATTCAGGGTGTCGTTTGAGAAATAACCTCAACCATTTCTTCCCAGCGGAATTTTTGGCATCATTGAAAGTGTTTGGAATTTTCTTAATTTTTACAGAATGAAAAAGCCTGTACGCGCAACATTTTTTATATCAACGGCACTCCAACATCAGCCAGACGTATGATTCTTCTGACAAGTCCAGCTTCTTCTTCTGTAGTCAATATAGCCGACCGACCTAGCTTTCGTGTAGTTGAACCACTCGCTAGATGGTTGCGTAGGGTTCTTCTTGGGATGTTATATCTGGCTGCAGCAGCATATGTAGATAATATACCCGTTTCTACCATTTTAACAGCGTTTTCGATCTCTTGCGAAGTTCATTGAGCCCTTTTTTTCCTTGTGGTAGAAGCTGGTGATTCGTTTTCCATGATGTTACTGAAAACAAGGGTATACTATTTTACTGTGATACTTTTCTAACTGTCACAAAACATTGTCCTAATAAGGCCTGTACCTGTGCCGTTATAAGGCCTATACGTTCTTTTTGTAGGCTTTATTAGGGCATGGCACATGGGTAAACAAAGCAACAATTACAGTAAATCCTGGATAAATGCACTGAATTCGGGACCGAAACAGTGCAGTTACGAAGTGGTGGTTTCTATTTTGTGTTTACGTTCGGGCTCCAGCCGAGCGTGAACTTAGAAAAGAACAGACAGTAGAAGAGACAGAGAGGTCCAAGCTACAGGGGGACCGGCCCGAACGTGTCGGTGTCGCAATACTAATCGGAGGATGGAATTTTTCCATTTTTGATTTTTTTGTTTTGAAACCTTCGCTAACGTATTTGTGACAATTTTCTGATTAAAATGATACCAAACACGATATGTTTGAGTTATCTAAATAGCAAGTAAACGAATTAAATATTAAGTAAATATTGCCCAAACTATGTCGTGTTTGGTATCATTTTAATCACAAAATTGTCACAAATGCGTTAGCGAAGTTTTCAAAACAAAAAATCAGAAATGGAAAAATTCCATCCTCCGATTAGTATTGCGACACCGACACGTTCCGATGATATCATATTACACTGCCTCGTCTCCGAACGTCGAGGTTCGACCGAGGGGGATCCCCCTATGTGGAGGGGATGGCCGCGATGCATTTATCCAGGGAAATTTCTTGTGCATTTATCCAGGGATTACTGTTTATGGAATACACCGATATTACAGCTTTTTCATTTATGTGAGGAGATGGCTACACGTATAATTATCCTATAGACAAAGCACAGCACACCGTGTACAAATAAAAATAAAAATACTTACTGTTTACTCTGCCAGAATTTTATAAAAACAAGCGTGCGCTCCGCGTCGTTGATGTTTTCGATTGCAGGTTCCAACACGCTCGCGGCACGGGCCACTTGCTGTGCTTGTGTGCGTTAGTTAACCAGTTAGCTGTAATTGACGAGTATACTCGTCATGGAGAAGTGGCAGGATTTGTGTCTTGACGAGTATACTCGTCATGCGTATAAAGTAGTGACCATCGGCTATTTAAATTGTAATTGTTAAGAAAAACAAAACATATTCTCAAAGGGTCTAGCCGAATAAGGGGGTCAAAAGTGCCCTTGAGCCGATTTTATTCGACGATGGGTCATTCGATAGGTAATGATGAAAAACCATTGCACGCAAATTTTTAATCCGATACATTCACCGGGAGGGTAGTTATAGGGCAAAATCGAAAAATCAGTTTTTGCCTCATTTTCTCCAATTAATGTGGTGCAAAAATTCCCCAAAAATTCTGACACATTCGAAACATGAATGTACAGGTTAGGGATTTTTTTCAGATTTTTTCTTTGCAAGTTCCACTCACGAAAAATGAAAAACCAACAAAAAATTTTTAAACATCGATTTTGTATTAAAATCTTCCGAGCACAATTTTTTCCTTTTTACAGTAGTTGCATAATGTTATCAGTGTTATACCCTAATTTGTTTCAGATTTTTTGAGTACGGTGCATCACGGTCGGAAAAATCAAAAACCGATTTCTGGGACACATTTTGGGCTGAAACGCGCCCATTATCTGCCATTCTTGCATGATTTTAATACAGTATGTTCATATTGTGGTCGTCAATGTTTCTGCATAGAAATATGTAGATGTTACAGAACAATTTCGGGATAATTAAATAAATTGCTGATTTTATGGTCTTTATAACGTAGAATTTTAACCGTTCTTTCAAAAGCATTAATGAAAATTCAATATGCATATTTACACCAAGATGCACGTAACACTAACATGTAAATGAATCGAAAAAAAAATTTTTTTTATTTTTCCGTGGCAGGACACGAACCCCAGTTTTTTCTTCGCAAACCCTGCACGTTGTCACTGTACCACAACAGCTCTTAAAGTTGCGTCTTACAGTCCTTTATAAGAACGCCAATGAAACTTTAATTATAAATATCTTAAAAACTATTGACCGTCTGCCCCTATAATAGGGTATATTCTTTATCAGAACGACTTACTCTACGTGTATGTAAAATTTCAATAAAATCGGTGACCCGAAGGCCTTGCGTTCTCCTTGTAAGCAATACTTACTCTGTGATTGACGAGTATACTCGTCATCGGTCGATTTCGGCGACACACATACCGTGCGGCTCGTCAGACGTGTCACCTAGGAGGTAAGCCTGTTTCGGCAGAGTCTGATTCGCCAGGCGTCAAGCGTCATGCCTCTTGTCACACGTACACGAAGGCACTTGACGTTCCGTTCCAGTACGCGACGCGAGCTCGTAGCGACAACATCTCTCAGTGCTCGTACGCGACATAAACAAAATTCTTAAGTGCCTATACAGAGTGTCATTCATACTGTGAAAGTGTATCTTGTTATACTCCAAGTGATCGGCTAATTTTCGTTAATATTATTGGGGCTTGCTTTCGCAAGTCCCAATACAGTTCATCATTTTTTTTCATTTTTGACCGTCCATTTTTATGGAACATCATATTGCACACATAGACGCTAGCAACTCTTCCGCATCGGTGGCGGCCGATGCCTATAATACGGACGAAAATTTTGCATCCCTTGAGACTACTAGCCAGGGATCGCTATCTCTGTCTCTAAAAAGACATAAATCATCATCCAATCCGTCTTCATTCGAGGACATTCAAATGAAGAAGTCGCGCAAAATTTCCGCTTCACGCACAGCCGCACGGCAATCTGCCGACGCTAAAACGGATCCAGTCAACACCATGGACAATGACACAGGATTGAAATCGCTCGATCAACAATCCAGCGATGCGATGTCCACAGCATCATCCAAACAAGGCGCTGAAGCATCTTATAACAAAGACAATCTAATACGTGAAAATAAAAGACTCTTAAACGAAATAAAATTGCTCAAAGAGCAAATCCAAGCGCTCGCTGGACCCTCTACATCTACTCGGACCATTGAATCGCCAACATCGGAATGGATCACCATTGGATCCCGTAGACCTGCAGGACGACACGCGCCTTCTCCGACGCCGACGCTGGACAAACCTCCCACCGCCAACCGTTTTCAGGCCTTCGCCGAACCCAACGCTCTACCGGAGGTGTCCAGGGACCAGCCTTCCCCCTTCGGGCATCCGACCCCACCACAGCAAACTACCAGACAAGATAAGTCGAACAAACCACCACCGTTGATCGTGCATGTGGCTTCACCGCAGTTAATAATAAACATAACTAAGAATGCCCTTCAAAAGGCATCCTTCACTATAAAAAGAAGTGGCTCGAAAAGCCACGTCATATACCCGAATTCGCTCGAAGCTTACTCGAAGATCAAAGATATTATGATGAAAAACCAGCTCAAGTTCTTCACTTATACGCCGAAGAACGAAAAACCAGTGACGATGCTTCTCAAGGGTATCGATCCAAACACCGACAAGAATGAGCTGTTGTCCGAAATTAATTCCATCGCCGCACCTAAAGCCAAAGCCACACGTATATCCAATTTTATAACCGCGAAATCGAAACAATCCGGCTTGCCCCTGCCTATGTTCGTAGTGCAATTTGGCGCGAATACTGATATCAAATTTGTTCAATCGATCAATGTTTTAAATTATCAACGCGTCAGATGGGAGAAATTGCATAGGCAGGATCTTTTACAATGTTTTAACTGTCAACGAATAGGCCATGCATCCGCTAACTGTCATCTAGATTTTAGATGTGTTAAATGTAATTTATCTCACGAGCGTGGAAAGTGCTCGGTCACAGAAGCAACCAAACACGACGCAATTTACTGCGTCAACTGTGAGAAGTTCGGCCACCCCGCGTCATACCGAGGTTGCCCGAAATTCAAAGAGAGAAGAGCCGTTGCCACCCCTACGAGCAACAGAGCTCCCCAGCCAGCCGCAACCAGAAGACTTCCATCTCCCCTCGTCAATCCGATGACGCTATACAGTAGTGTTGCGAGTGGAGTGGGGGGCCTAGTAGGTAAGGCCGCGCATGCATATTCATCGACTACATTGAACAGAGGACCAGTCCCTCTCGATGCTACGTCCAACGAGCAACAGGTCGACTTAAAAAACATATTTTCGGCCATCAAAAGTATAGCCGATCAATTACCAATTATTTTTCAACGCATCGGCGAAAATACCGAAAAAATTAATTTCCTCCTTCAATCTTTTATAGATGATAATCATGCTCTATCTGTTGATTACCATGGACGTACCACGAGAGGCGTTCGAAATGATTTCCCGCAATAATGGCCACTACCGATCAAAACAGTATCCCGTTGGTCAATCTCCGAATCATTACTGTCAACGTCAACTCTGTTATAAATCTTCACAAACGTGCATATTTGCAGCAATTTTTAAATTCTCATCGACCCGACGTATGTGGTCTCATTGAAACGAAGCTAAATCCGAGACATAATTTGGAGGTTCCACCACAATTTGTAATAATACGCAAAGACAGAGCAAACAACCGTTTCGGCGGCGGTGTCGCTATGGTTATTAATAGAAGATACAAATTCACTCGTATAGAACTGTCCACTTCTCACGAAAAATCTTTAGAAGCCATTGCGATCCGCTTGGATCTTTCGGCTGGTAGAAGCCTCGTGATCGCGGCGGTGTATAGCCCTTTCAATGATAAAATCGTGTTCCTTCGTGACCTCGATGATCTATGTACTCAGTTGCGAGTTGCAAATGACTCGAATCACTTTGTGATCGCGGGCGATCTCAACGCCAAACACACATCATGGCGTAATACAGTCAACAACAGCAAGGGGTTAGCTCTTTTTGACTGGCTACAATTACAGGGTGCTATCTTCCGCGCTTCCCTTCTATATTCGGAAATACCGACTTATCATCCGGCTAACTCGAACTTGGACATTGCTTTGGTGGACAGCAGGCTGATCGATCGTGTTAACGATGGAACGCAGAGGCTGGGTCTGCTGCCCTATGATAGCGATCATTGGGCCATAACGATTAATCTCTCTCTCCTCGGTTGGAATACATACGTAGAACGAGCTCCCAGAGTACTGAGACTAAATTATCGTTTGACCAAATGGAAAGAATACAAACTCAAACTCCATAATTATATCAACAGCCTAAATCTCCCATCGTTACTTAATGCGTCGATCGAAATGATTAATGCTTCAATAGAGGCCCTCGAGGAAAATATTTCCGTAATTCTGACGAGCTGTACACCTACCGTGGAGGCTCTGAACTGCCCGAGAGAATATGACGACCGACGCATTAATAAGCTCAAAAAATTTAAATCCAAACTTATCACCAGATTATTTCGTTTATTGCGCCTTCGCGACAATTTAACTCCAATACAGTCTAACATGATCAAATTTTATAAATCAATAATTCAGCGTACCAATTACAGACTCAAAAAACTCTACTCTGCAGTTGCAAATAAATTCTGGAACGACAGACTGTCCAAACTAGATACTCGTGATTCCATTAAGCTACACCCTTTTATAAACAGAATTATAAATCCAAAAAACATTGACTCAATTCCGCCACTAAGAGGCGCGATAAACGACGATTTTCTTTGGTCTGAATCCGGAATAGATACATCGACACTCCAGAAAATAGATAATAACTATGTAGTGTCAAGCACTGACGATCGTTTGACCTTACTTGGGGTGCACTTTGCAAGAGTACATACAAAAAATCTGACTCCTACAACCGAGGAAGAGAGGAATCACGAGCACGAGGTAAAGCAGACTTACGATCGAATACGGGATTCGCGTGAAAATATCAATTGGCAATTCGCTTCGCTACACGAACAGATCTGGCCTTCAATTCACACAAACTATCTGATAACTCCCACAATGATCTTACGAGCCATCAAATATCTTAAAAACAAAAGATCCACCTCGTTCGACGGCATACCAAACGTCGCCATCAAACGCCTGCCAGGCTCCGTTATTGAATATCTCACGCTAATTTTTAACGCATGTTTACGTCTGTCTTACTTTCCCATTCGTTGGAAAACGGCCAAGCTCATCCCATTGCACAAAAAAGGGAAAAACCTTTGCGACTTAAATAATTACCGGCCGATCAGTCTGCTGCCAAACCTGGGCAAATTGTTCGAGATCATGATTAACATACGTTTGAATCATTTTGTGCGGTCCAATAAATTAATTTCTGATTATCAATTTGGTTTCAAACACTCTCACTCTACGGTTCATGCTATTGCCAAATTGACTCGCGACATTGCCGACTCGCTCAACAGCTCAGCTGTGACTGGGGCTTGTTTAATTGACCTCGAGAAAGCATTTGATACTGTTTGGACTACGGGATTGATAGTTAAATTACACAAAATGAATTTCCCCCCCGAGTTGTTGCTTCTAACTGAGAACATGATCACTGGCCGCGCTTTTAAAACTTTTCACAATAATACTTTTTCCGTTCGTACTTTCAATATTTTAAATGGTCTGCAGCAGGGCGCCGTAAATTCTCCTCTACTATTCAACTTATACTTCTCTGATATTTTAAACAATTTTAACAAAAGTAACGATACTTGCAAAGCGTTGGCCTTTGCTGATGATTTAATCATCTATAAATCCGGCGTTGATCCTCTCGACATTCAGTCACACTTGCAGAGGGCTTTCGATTTTGTTGTCTCGGCGTGTAACATGAAGAAGGTGAGAGTAAATATGCTCAAATGCGAGACTATTCTATTCATTAGGCCCACGTCCCAAATTAGCAAAAAACAATACAGGCTCTCAAAAAATTTTTCGATTCACGCGACGGAAAGATATGACCTTTTAATCCCTCGGCTGAAAAAGGTCAAATATTTGGGTGTAATTCTCAACGAACACTTAAACTATAATGAACACGCCAACTACTGTCTCGGGAAAGCAAAAGGTATAGCATCTAAATTGGCTCGCCTCTTCTACTCAAAACACCTCGGTGAGAATGTCAAACTACTCCTTTACAAGCTTTATGTCAGGTCAGTACTATCTTATGCGATCCCAATCTGGTTCTCAATTTCGCCTTATGTGATGGAGCGCATTCGCACCTTCGAGAGGAAAATATTCCGGGCGATCACGGGTCTTCTCATGCCCAGACGTATGTCGGATGGTACCAAGCGACACTTCCGCAATCAAACAATTTATAGCAGGGTTGACTGTTCGCGGTTTGATATTTTTGCACTTAAAATCACCAGAATGTTTATCCTTAAATCTTTGCACTCAAACTCTGACAATCCTCTCATCACCTCGTTGCATACAATGTCGGACGAGGAGGCTAGGAAGGCTCGCGAAAATGGGTTTCTCTCAACTGCTGCCTTTCCCTATCTCGACAGAGAAGGATACATTCAGGATTTTCGCTCCAAAATTCCCATCATATACCATACGCATAGAAAAAGGGCCTCGCTTGCTCTTCGATACGATCCTTTGGTAGTTTCTGCCGATCTATCACAACTACAACATTCTGTATCTCTTCCTCCACGGGATACTGTCCAAAAGCATTACAATTATCTCGATAAATTACCATGGCTTAAATCTTGACCGATCGTCGTACTCTGAACCGAGCACTTCCATTATCTTAGTTTAAACTCTGTATATACTCTTTAGTCCATAACATAGTTAGATTAGTATATTTACTTTAAGTTACTTTAAGAATATCGTTGATGTCAACAACATCCTTTACTATCCTCTTGATTCATATGGCACGTTATTCAGTATAATTTCATGCCACTTGTAATCGCAAGCACGGTAATTTTTCTTTATCATGGATTTCTTTACTTATTTAATTCTTCCATCGTCTAATTCTTGACCACTAATCCGTGCAATTTTTCTTATTTATTTTGGTCAAGATCTCATTATTGTTCATTTTGTTTTACTTAGTATATTGGCCGTGCCAATATCTTCTCCCTCCCCCCTTTTTTATAATTGTTAATTGTTTTGTCAGTCCTGGTACCTCTCTGTAACGAAGATGCCTTTTTTGATGATCATATCAAATCTTTTGGGGCGTAATACTAATTGCTTAACTCTATCATACAGCGCAATTTGATTCTTTTCTTGTATTATATAATTTCCGTTCTCCTGCGAGAAGTCGCTAATGTGCGACCATACAGGAGTTATATAGTTGTATGTTTATGCTATCCTAGCATCATGTATATATGTATGATTGAATAAAGGAACTGTTCCATGCACTTGACGTTCCACAGTACGCGACGCGAGCTCGTAGCGACAACATCTCAGTGCTCGAACGCGACGTAAACAAAATTCCTAAGTGCCCATACAGAGAGTCATTCGTACTGTGAAAGTGTATCTTGTTATACTCCAAGTGATCGGCTAATTTTCGTTACTATTATTGGGGCTTGCTTTCGCAAGTCCCAATACAGTTCTTCATTTTTTTTCATCTTTGACCATCCATTTTTATGGAACATCATATTGCACACATAGACGCTAGCAACTCTTCCGCATCGGTGGCGGCCGATGCCTATAATACGGACGAAAATTTTGCATCCCTTGAGACTGCTAGCCAGGGATCGCTATCTCTGTCTCTAAAAAGACATAAATCATCTAATCCGTCTTCATCCGAGGACATTCAAATGAAAAAATCGCGCAAAATTTCCGCTTCACGCGCAGCCGCACGGCAATCTGCCGACGCTAAAAAGGCTCCAGCTAACACCATGGACAGTGACATGGGATTGAAATCGCTCGATCAACAATCCAGCGATGCGATGTCAACAACATCATCCAAACAAGGCGCTGAAGCATCTTGTAACAAAGATACTCTAATACGCGAAAATAAAAGACTTTTAAACGAAATAAAATTGCTCAAAGAGCAAATCCAATCGCTCGCTGGACCCTCTACGTCTGCTCGTACCATTGAATCGCCAACATCGGAATGGACCACCATTGGATCCCGTAGACCCGCAGGACGACACGCGCCTTCTCCGACGCCGACGCTGGACAAACCTCCCACCGCCAACCGTTTTCAGGCCTTCGCCGAGCCCAACGCTCTACCGGAGGTGTCCAGGGACCAGCCTCCCACCTTCAGGCATCCGACCCCGCCGCAGCAAAATATCAGACAAGATAAGTCGAACAAACCACCACCGCTGATCGTGCATGTTGCTTCACCACAGCTAATAATAAACATAACCAAGAATGCCCTTCAAAAGGCATCCTTCACTATAAAAAGAAGTGGCTCGAAAAGCCACGTCATATACCCGAATTCTCTCGAAGCTTATTCGAAGATCAAAGATATTATGATGAAAAACCAGCTCAAGTTCTTCACTTATACGCCGAAGAACGAAAAACCACTGACGATGCTTCTCAAGGGTATCGATCCAAACACCGACAAGAATGAGCTGTTGTCGGAAATTAATTCCATCACCGCACCTAAAGCTAAAGCCACTCGTATTTCCAATTTTGTAACCGCGAAATCGAAACAATCCGGCTTGCCCCTGCCTATGTTCGTAGTGCAATTTGACGCTAATACAGATATCAAATTTGTTCAATCGATCAATGTTTTAAATTATCAACGCGTCAGATGGGAGAAATTGCATAGGCAGGATCTTTTACAATGTTTTAACTGTCAACGTATAGGCCATGCATCCGCTAACTGCCATCTAGACTTTAGATGCGTTAAATGCAATTTATCTCACGAGCGTGGGAAGTGCTCGGTCACGGAAGCAACCAAACACGACGCAATTTATTGCGTCAACTGTGAGAAATTCGGCCACCCCGCGTCATACCGAGGTTGCCCGAAATTTAAGGAGAGAAGAGCCGTTGCCGCCCCTACGAGCAACAGAGCTCCCCAGCCAGCCGCAACCAGAAGACTTCCATCTCCCCTCGTCAATCCGACGACGCTATACAGTAGTGTTGCGAGTGGAGTGGGGGGCCTAGTAGGTAAGGCCGCGCATGCATATTCATCGAATACGTTGAACAGAGGATCAGTCCCTCTCGATGCTACGTCCAACGAGCAACAGGTCGATTTAAAAAACATATTTTCGGCCATCAAAAGTATAGCCGATCAATTACCAATTATTTTTCAACGCATCGGCGAAAATACCGAAAAAATTAATTTCCTCATTCAATCTTTTATAGATGATAATCATGCTCAATCTGTTGATTACCATGGACGTACCACGAGAGGCATTCGAAATGATTTCCCGCAATAATGGCCACTACCGATCAAAACAGTATCCCGTTGGTCAATCTCCGAATCATTACTGTCAACGTCAACTCTGTTATAAATCTTCACAAACGTGCATATTTGCAGCAATTTTTAAATTCTCATCGACCCGACGTATGTGGTCTCATTGAAACGAAGCTAAATCCGAGACATAATTTGGAGGTTCCACCACAATTTGTAATAATACGCAAAGACAGAGCAAACAACCGTTTCGGCGGCGGTGTCGCTATGGTTATTAATAGAAAATACAAATTCACTCGTATAGAACTCTCCACTTCTCACGAAAAATCTTTAGAAGCCATTGCGATCCGCTTGGATCTTTCGGCTGGTAGAAGCCTCGTGATCGCAGCGGTGTATAGCCCTTTCAATGATAAAATCGTATTCCTTCGTGACCTCGATGATCTATGTACTCAGTTGCGAGTTGCAAATGACTCGAATCACTTTGTGATCGCGGGCGATCTTAACGCCAAACACACATCATGGCGTAATACAGTCAACAACAGCAAGGGGTTAGCTCTTTTTGACTGGCTACAGTTACAGGGTGCTATCTTCCGCGCTTCCCTTCTATATTCGGAAATACCGACTTATCATCCGGCTAACTCGAACTTGGACATTGCTTTGGTGGACAGCAGGCTGATCGATCGTATTAACGATGGAACGCAAAGGCTGGGTCTGCTGCCCTATGATAGCGATCATTGGGCCATAACGATTAATCTCTCTCTCCTCGGTTGGAATACATACGTAGAACGAGCCCCCAGAGTACTGAGACTAAATTATCGTTTGACCAAATGGAAAGAATACAAACTCAAACTCCATAATTATATCAACAGCCTAAATCTCCCTTCGTTACTTAATGCGTCGATCGAAATGATTAATGCTTCAATAGAGGCCCTCGAGGAAAATATTTCCGTAATTCTGACGAGCTGTACACCTACCGTGGAGGCTCTGAACTGCCCGAGAGAATATGACGACCGACGCATTAATAAGCTCAAAAAATTTAAATCCAAACTTATCACCAGATTATTTCGTTTATTGAGCCTTCGCGACAATTTAACTCCAATACAGTCTAACATGATCAAATTTTATAAATCAATAATTCAGCGTACCAATTACAGACTCAAAAAACTCTACTCTGCAGTTGCAAATAAATTCTGGAACGACAGACTGTCCAAACTAGATACTCGTGATTCCATTAAGTTACACCCTTTTATAAACAGAATTATAAATCAAAAAAACATTGACTCAATTCCGCCACTAAGAGGCGCGATAAACGACGATTTTCTTTGGTCTGAATCCGGAATAGATACATCGACACTCCAGAAAATAGATAATAACTATGTAGTGTCAAGCACTGACGATCGTTTGACTTTACTTGGGGTGCACTTTGCAAGAGTACATACAAAAAATCTGACTCCTACAACCGAGGAAGAGAGGAATCACGAGCACGAGGTAAAGCAGACTTACGATCGAATACGGGATTCGCGTGAAAATATCAATTGGCAATTCGCTTCGCTACACGAACAGATCTGGCCTTCAATTCACACAAACTATCTAATAACTCCCACAATGATCTTACGAGCCATCAAATATCTTAAAAACAAAAGATCCACCTCGTTCGACGGCATACCAAACGTCGCCATCAAACGCCTGCCAGGCTCCGTTATTGAATATCTCACGCTAATTTTTAACGCATGTTTACGTCTGTCTTACTTTCCCATTCGTTGGAAAACGGCCAAGCTCATCCCATTGCACAAAAAAGGGAAAAACCTTTACGACTTAAATAATTACCGGCCGATCAGTCTGCTGCCAAACCTGGGCAAATTGTTCGAGATCATGATTAACATACGTTTGAATCATTTTGTGCGGTCCAATAAATTAATTTCTGATTATCAATTTGGTTTCAAACACTCGCACTCTACGGTTCATGCTATTGCGAAATTGACTCGCGACATTGCCGACTCGCTCAACAGCTCAGCTGTGACTGGGGCTTGTTTAATTGACCTCGAGAAAGCATTTGATACTGTTTGGACTACGGGATTGATAGTTAAATTACACAAAATGAATTTCCCCCCCGAGTTGTTGCTTCTAACTGAGAACATGATCACTGGCCGCGCTTTTAAAACTTTTCACAATAATACTTTTTCCGTTCGTACTTTCAATATTTTAAATGGTCTGCAGCAGGGCGCCGTAAATTCTCCTCTACTATTCAACTTATACTTCTCTGATATTTTAAACAATTTTAACAAAAGTAACGATACTTGCAAAGCTTTGGCCTTTGCTGATGATTTAATCATCTATAAATCCGGCGTTGATCCTCTCGACATTCAGTCACACTTGCAGAGGGCTTTCGATTTTGTTGTCTCGGCGTGTAACATGAAGAAGGTGAGAGTAAATATGCTCAAATGCGAGACTATTCTATTCATTAGGCCCACGTCCCAAATTAGCAAAAAACAATACAGGCTCTCAAAAAATTTTTCGATTCACGCGACGGAAAGATATGACCTTTTAATCCCTCGGCTGAAAAAGGTCAAATATTTGGGTGTAATTCTCAACGAACACTTAAACTATAATGAACACGCCAACTACTGTCTCGGGAAAGCAAAAGGTATAGCATCTAAATTGGCTCGCCTCTTCTACTCAAAACACCTCGGTGAGAATGTCAAACTACTCCTTTACAAGCTTTATGTCAGGTCAGTACTATCTTATGCGATCCCAATCTGGTTCTCAATTTCGCCTTATGTGATGGAGCGCATTCGCACCTTCGAGAGGAAAATATTCCGGGCGATCACGGGTCTTCTCATGCCCAGACGTATGTCGGATGGTACCAAGCGACACTTCCGCAATCAAACAATTTATAGCAGGGTTGACTGTTCGCGGTTTGATATTTTTGCACTTAAAATCACCAGAATGTTTATCCTTAAATCTTTTCACTCAAACTCTGACAATCCTCTCATCACCTCGTTACATACAATGTCGGACGAGGAGGCTAGGATGGCTCGCGAAAATGGGTTTCTCTCTACTGCTGCCTTTCCCTATCTCGACAGAGATGGATACATTCAGGATTTTCGCTCCAAAATTCCCATCATATACCATACGCATAGAAAAAGGGCCTCGCTTGCTCTTCGATACGATCCTTTGGTAGTTTCTGCCGATCTATCACAACTGCAACATTCTGTATCTCTTCCTCCACGGGATACTGTCCAAAAGCATTACAATTATCTCGATAAATTACCATGGCTTAAATCTTGACCGATCGTCGTACTCCGAACCGAGCACTTCCATTATCTTACAATTAGTTTAAACTCTGTATATACTCTTTAGTCCATAACATAGTTAGATTAGTATATCTACTTTAAGTTACTTTAAGAATATCGTTGATGTCAACAACATCCTTTACTATCCTCTTGATTCGTATGGAAACGTTATTAAGTATAATTTCATGCCACTTGTATTCGCAAGCACGGTAATTTTTCTTTATCATGTATTTCTTTACTTATTTAATTCTTCCATCGTCTAATTCTTGACCACTAATCCGTGCAATTTTTCTTATCTATTTTGGTCGAGATCTCATTATTGTTCATTTTGTTTTACTTAGTATATTGGCCGTGCCAATATCTCCCCCCCCCCCCTTTTTATAATTGTTAATTGTTTTGTCAGTCCTGGTACCTCTCTGTAACGAAGATGCCTTTTTTGATGATCATATCAAATCTTTTGGGGCGTAATACTAATTGCTTAACTTTATCATACAGCGCAATTTGATTCTTTTCTTGAATTGTATAATTTCCGTTTTCCTGCGAGAAGTCGCTAATGTGCGACCATACAGGAGTTATATAGTTGTATGTTTATGCTATCCTAGCATCATGTATATATGTATGATTGAATAAAGGAACTGTTCCATGCACTTGACGTTCTACCTCGCGATTCGTTAAAAGAGCTACACATACAAATCGAACGAAAAGACGAAGAGACAGAACGCTGCAGATCGAAGCAAGGGAGACAACGCGATTTGGGTGGCGACAGTGAGGACATCGGCGTAGGCGCCAGATTTCTAACATCTCTGTAGTAAAAACAGGATAAACTCCGGCAGAATTACCCCCACCACATGGGGAGATTCTCCTTGATGAAACGGAGCGCGCGACGAGACAACAATGTAATACAATGTCTCGCTACTCCAGCCAAACTAGTAAGAATATTTGAATGCTACGACTTTGTCGGGTGTTTCCTTTAAGAGGCTAAGCGAGTGGATTCCCAGAAATAAAATGGTAAAAATAGGCGATTGAAAGCGAGAAGCTCCACCGCCCAGGTGACAAGTCTGACGAGCCGCACGGTAGGTGCGCGCTCGCATAAGGGAGCGCCACAGCTAACTGGTTAATGTACAGGGTGTTTCAAAAATATTTGTCATGGCTTTAAGGGGTTGTTCTACACCTCTGGATCGATGGAGATTTGCGAAAAAAGCCTGCCGCAAAATTCGGGAAAGGGTAGCAAATTTTTTTTATTGGCTCATCGTATTCGTCTTGTTACGTAGGCAAAATGTCTGAGAGGAACCATGGGTCAGAAACGAACCGTTCTCTCGCAAATTAACTTTTAATTCGGCCGTCTCGATTAAAATTTCGACAATGGTTGAAGCAGAGGCGACGTAGACAAAGTTACAAAATGGGGCACTGTGTCACCGAACTCGAAGAGAAGCACAAGTGTTTATGTTCTTCTCCACGGGTGGGCCCTTGAGTGAACCCGACACCGAATGCAGGTCATTGACGTCTTCCTAGCCTCCGAAAAGTTACATCGGAAGATTTCGTCCGAAACCGAGTCATTTTCACCACCTCGATACAGACAGACGGGTAAAAAAATACGCATTAAGTATTTCTTGATCTACCTATAAATAGGTAAATTTAATCAAAATCGGCGTTCAGATGGTCAACGAAGACGAAGGCGATATCACGGAAGAAAGAGGTGTAAGGACGACGGTTTACGATCCGGTCTCCGCCATTGTTCGACTACGGACGGCCGACTCTGCTTTGTTATCTTTTTTTAATTTAGCAAGTTTTTCGTGCTTCGGGTCTCGAAGGTCTAGAACTGTCCACGGTGGGCAGGGGTCAGGTCGTCGGCCGCCGAAAATGAGAAACCCTATTGCCTGCGATGGAACTTCGCTACGAGGCGGCTGTGCCTCGAGGAGTGTTCTCCAGATGCGAATTTTTTCATACCAATAGACCCCTATGGTTTGCGGACGTCTCGGGGCAAGCTCAACAATTTTACGGGTACCGCTTAGACAAGGATAAAAGTTAAGTTTCCGTTACTCTCGAACAATGAGATTAGAGAGAGATGAATTATTTGAAAGTGTAGGGACAACTGACTTTTTAAATGTCCTAACCCGGTCGACTTCCGGAATCTTTCGTTTATGACCCCTTTGTTCCGCTAGTCGAAGACACACTCTCGTACCAATTTTCGAAAGACTCGTAGCAAGAGAGGTAATGCCAAATGCACAATTCTTCAATGCTCTCGCACTGTAGTCACTCGTTCGCATATGGCTGCCAAATGTTGGCTTAACAGTTTACAAAATTGCAGCGCCCGCCAGCAGAAGAAGGACAAACTTTCGCTTACTTTACTTCCAAATGCCTTTTTAGTACTAGATATCCGGTCTTCGTCTTCGCTGACCATCTGGCAACGGATCATATCGAAGCTGCAGACGCCAATTTTTACGAGACTTTAGCGTGTTCATTTGAAGAATTAATAAAGACAAAAATATTAAAGCGAATGCTTTTTTCGAACCGCACTGCTACGTCTCTCGATGACAACTACGATTGTTTCTATCGTCGAGATGTATAAAATTTTATTGGAAATCTATAGTAGAATGTCCATAGAAACAGAAAATGTAAAACTTATTTGAAAAAATAATTTGCAATAGTTAATTAACAGTCCTCAAAGTTATACTTTCCGTAGATTGCTTTTACACGCTCCCATCATGCTCTAGACATTTTCGTCAATTGTTTTGTAACGAAAAGTTAAAATGGAATTTGCGT